>HG992013.1:7500-2507500 GCA_905220435.1 Amphipyra tragopoginis | reverse complement strand
CAAACCTTTCCAGACTAGGCGAGACGGAGAAAGAGAGCTTCTATGTCGAATTGATACGGATCGGGCCATTAGAAGACTGCAGATTATATTGACCAACCTCACAGGAATACTCAGCTGTAGCAGCTTCTGCCTGAGTAGTGGAAGTTGAACATTATCATATGCTGATGCAATATCCAAAAAGACACCGAGAACGCTTTCGTTTTTAGAAAAGGCAATACGAACATCAGATGTAAATACACTAAGACTATCCATAGTACCCATACCTTTTCGAAAACCAAATTGGCTATTGGAAAGAATGCCTTTACTCTCTAAAATCCATTCGAGTCTATTCTTTATAAGATTCTCCATGATCTTAGCCAATACAGAAGATAGAGCAATAGGTCTATAAGAAGCAGAATCTCTAGGATCTTTACCGGGTTTTAAAATTGGAATAATAATTTGGGATTTCCAAGAATCTGGGACCCTGCCTGAAACGAAAATAGAGTTAATAATATTAAGGAAAAATTGCTTACAGTTAGGAGAAGATTTACAAATAAAAGAATAAGGAATACCATCCACACCAGGGGCAGAATCCCGAAGATGATCCAAAGCACAGGATAGTTCAGAGAACGAAAAAATATCATTAAATCTATCTGAAGAAATAGGGGAAGAAGAATCTGTGCAAGGGAGACAGTCAAAATTGGGTACAAAGGGGGGGGCAAGTTTATTAATAAAATCAAGTAACCATGGATCAGGATCATTGGAAATATTATCTGATGTATGATCATCACAAACTCTGCGGTAAGATTTAATTCTTGTCCAGACTAGGGATGCCGGAGAACGAGGAGACAGTGATTCACAAAATTTGTGCCAGCCAGAGCTCTTTTTTTTTGCCAATAACCTGCAGGTACGAGCAGCAATTCTCTTAAAATTTAAATAATTGTGCATAGTCAGAGAATCTGCATATATGTTTTCTGCTTCCTTGCGCTGACGGACGCTCTCAGAACACTCGGCATCCCACCAAGGAGGAGAAGGGACTAATTTACGAGCCGAGTTCTTTAAGGGAATAGAGGAATCAGCTGCTTGTAACAGACAAGTGAGAAAAATATCATAAATTTCAAGGAAATTAGAAGAATTTACTTGAGGAAGGGCTTGAATTTCCAAGTCTAGTTGCGAAGAAAATTTATTCCAGTCTGCTTTGGATAGGCGATACTTCTGAAGAGGTTCAGAAGGAGAGATAGTGGAAGGAGAGTTGTGATATAGAATTAAAATAGGAAAATGGTCACTGCCATATGAATTGGGCAGAACAGACCAAGAAAGAGTAGAAACCAAAGAAGGGGAAGCAAAAGTAAGATCTGGAACACTGACATTTTGAGAAGGAGAGACCCTACGTGTGGCAGATCCATCATTAAGGACACAAAGATTAATATCATCTAAAAGGTCAAGTAAAAAACTAGAAGCGGGATCATTACAATGACAACCCCATAAAGTATGCCGACAATTAAAATCACCTAACACAATGAATGGGCCAGGGATAGAGGATAGAATAGAACTAAATTCAGAAAGAAGGTTAGTGTTAGGATGAGGAATATAAACAGAGACAATTGAAGCATTAAGAGCTCTGATGGCTACAACATGTAAGCCAGGATTGTGTTGGGGAATAGGGATTTGTGTGAAGGTAATAGAATGACTGACCAATAAAGCACAACCCGCCCAACCGTCATCTCTATCATCTCGGAGACATGAAAATCCAGGAACCCTAAAGAGGGATCCTGGCCTGAGCCATGTCTCCGAAACAGCAAAGACAACTGGTTTATAACGGTTCAAAAGGTAAAGGAGATCTTGCTTTTTTTGACGAATGCTTCTACAGTTCGATTGTAGGATTTTGAGGGGCATTTTTACGAATAAATGTTTCGAGCAATTGTTGGACAAGGATGATGACATTGTTCGGTAAGGAATCACTAAATTTAGAAAGAATATTAATTAAGGAGCAAGTAAGGAGTTCGATTAAATTATCGTTAGGAGTGGGAATGGGGGTAGAATCACTAATGACATCACCAAAAGCACAGCCATTAGGCTGAGAGGACTTTGGAGTGCCCACAATAGTTCTGTGGGCCTGGGAGTCATAAGATTTACCTAGCTCAGTTTTAGGCCGAGGAGTTAAAAATACTGTTTTTCTATATGACGTTTTGATAGGGGAAGACTGAGGGGAAGAAGCAGGTGATGAATATGGAGCATAGGAGACCTGGGAGGCTTGAGAGATAAAAGGAGCAGAAACTTGGGATTGGGAAAAGTTAGCAGCAGCATCTGAATAAGATAATTTAGAGCGGGGAAATCTGGAAGATGCCTCGTTGTAACTAAGGTTTTCTTGGGACATGACTATTTTAATGGACTTTTGTCTTATATGTTCGGGACATTTATCGTCAGTGGCCTTATGAATACCACGACATAATAAACAGGAGACTTCACTGTCTGGAACAATGCAGCTATCCCCTGAATGTTGTTGAGCACATCGGAAACAGCGTGGCTTGGATCTACACTGAGAGCGGATATGGCCAAAACGACAGCAGTTTCTACACTGAATTGTAGGTAAATGGTAGACAGATACAGGGAGAGAAGCATTATAACAATAGACCCTTTCTGGCAGAGTTTGACCAGCAAAAGTTAATACGACTGTAGTGGAAGGGACCCAAGTTACCGCTTCCTCCTTTCTGGATTTAACATTTAACCTTCTTGCCTTAATTACCTCACCACAGTTCAGAGGAGTCTCAATACCAGAAACCAAATCTTCCAACGACCAGTCAGTAGGGATATCTCTGACAACTCCCATACGAGAAACTTGAAAACGTGGAATGTAGGCTATATAATTATGGGAAGAAACAATGTCATTGGAGACAAACTTGTTGGCATCATCAGCAGTCTTAAACTCAATGGAGACTTTATTGCGACCTAGTGATTTAATTCCACCTTCAATAATACCCTTAATTGAATTTTTATGTAAAAATTGAGCAAACCTCAGAACTTTTAAAGAGTATCCTTCAGTAACCTCTGATTCTACTTTAGAAACTAAAACAGTGAAGGGTGCTCTATCACACTTGTTGTAGTTTAATTTTGAGTTACTCTCAAAACCGGGTTTGAAAAAAACTGATTGAATAGAATCCGCTGGGGACCTGTTTTTTTTGGCCTCATTGAAAATTTCAGCATCTGCATGGCGTTTTAAATTCCCCCTTGACGGATTAGTTGGTTCATTTATATTCTGAGAGTCCTCCAAATTACTTATTTCGATGTCAGGAGGGATCCCTCCACCCCCATCAGGGGGCTCTTCAGCACTCATTTCCCGAAGGAATGAATGCTAAAGGGGCTTCACCTACCTTATATCAGATTTAACAATATTCCACCACCAAACAAATGATATTCACAACCAAAACAAAAGTTTGTAATTATAATTTGAGGTTAAGCAAGCACCGTGTCAAGTCCAAACCTCGAATCCTGTCAATATTCATCCGCCCGCTTACTTCCTCACGTCTCCGCCGACACGCCTACCAAGTAACAGGTACAGTCGCGAACTTGAAATGTTTATCACCCTATAATTGCTTGCACATTACTTTTTCATAAGGTCGCTCGGTCGCTCGCAAAGAATTGACAGGGCAAAGATATTTTTTTCTTAAATGACATAATAAGGTTAATTTAAAAGAGGCTATATACTAGGTAGCATAGGAAAAGAAATCAACCTATTTAATAAATTTTATCAAATGCGCTCTATACAACTTTTGACTAGACACACATACCTAAAAAGGAGTTCATAACATCAAAGTGGTTAATAGCCTTTTTGCCAGAATCGACGCTTCACAATTTTAAAAACGAATACTTATTGTTGATATGACATCTTGAACCTTATTGCGCACAGTGTGTCAAGGAATCGAATTTGAAATCTGATAAACATTTCGAGTCCGCGGCTGTATACAGTTTTGAAAATCAGGTTAAAGCAAATTTTACGCAGAAGAAAAATGGGTCTAAGATGGAACACACAAATCCAAGTAACAGAGATATAAAGGGATTCCCCTATACCCCTCTGACTCTCACATACATACACACGACGGAACACAATAAACTGTTTGGGCGACTTTAATGTTAGGTTTGAGCTAGCCACACAGACTGTATAGATCCTGTTATGTGTGTTTGTGTGTGTGTGTGTGTGTGTGCGTGCGTGTGTGTGTGTGCGCGTGGGTGTGTGTGTGTCTCTGTGTGTGTGTGTGTGTGTGTGTCTCTGTGTGTGTGTGTGTGTCTGTGTGTGTGTGTGTCTGAGTGTGTGTGTGTCTGTGTGTGTGTGTGTGTGTGTGTGATATCCAGCAGTACGCTGCGATATTATGGATTGCTAGCTAGAATACCTTTCTGTGACTGATGATGTTGAGCGTCCTCCCTGTGGTCCCATCCTACAGCTGACGCGTCTTTCCTGTCGGCTTGTACTCCAAACTTTCCTCCAAAGCCGTGAGAATAATCTTTCTGTGAAGAATGCTTTTCTACTTGTTCCTTGTGATCCCAACCGGCCGCGCTCTGAGGAAAAATAACTACCGTTAATAAACACGCAAGGTCAAGATTCGCGAAAGACCTAGCGATACCACGAATCACAGATGAATATGCCAACCGTTTAGCATATCTTGCTGAACAAAAACTAGTGATTTGCAAAAGCTTTTGCAAGTTTTTGCCTTTTTAAAGGCTAAACTATAGGTTAATTAGACAGTTAATTAGAAGTAAAAAGATAGTACCTAGTCAAACACACACTGATTTTTTATGTTAAAAAAAATATAGCCAAGGAAGGTATTGATTCCTGTACTAACCTTATCAACCCTATCGGTTTGTACTCCAAACTTGCCGCCGAAGCCCTGCGAGTGGTCAGTCTGTGAGACGTGTTTCTCCACTTTAGCGACATAGTCGTGACCCACGGCTGACTTGTCCATGCGATCAGCTTGCACGCCGTATTTTCCACCGAAACCTGGATATTTTTGAATGGTAAAAATATAAGAAAACTCTGACAAGTCGAAGCTATGGAGAAAGATAAACATTGCTATTATACAACGTGTATTAGAAATTCGTAGTCATATTTAAGGGAGTTGTTTGGACTCTTATTCAGAGTAACATTGGAAAGGTAAAACAAAAAAAAAATGCCATAAATGGCATGAGCTGATCGAGTCAATTCATATGGAGTCGAAAAATCGATAGCCGATTTTTTTTTTCGACCTTTTACATGTTGCTTTGAGTAAGAGTCCAAACTACCCCCTAAAATATGAGCACGCATTTTTATTACACGTTGTATATGGTTACTTCAAATTAACTAGCGAAACAGAGTGACGAAGTATAATTAATAGAACGCAGTCAAATAAAGTACCGAACTTTTAGTTCATTAGATAATAAGATACCTATTGAGTGCGCGCTCTTCGCTACTGTATTAGTTGTAGATAGTTCAATCCACGAAGACACGCACCACTGTTAGTCTGAATCGGCTACAGTGCAAAAGTCTGCCTTATAAATTGCTACTGTGTCAGTTCTATCGCCAAACAATAGTTTGTGAGCATGCGCACACTAAATAAGATAATAATATATGTCATTTCAGATTTAAACTTAAAAGGTAGACGCCGTTTTCTCCCGGCAATAGAGGTTAACCGGTCCACTAAACACTCCTTTCCATAGACCAGATATTTTTTGGGAGCCTGCCGTTTTGCCAAAATTATTTTGACCAAATTTCATTACCCAAACGCGTTTTAGCAACCTTTTTATACCAATGAAACATTTTGGAATGATTTTTACTACGCACATTTTCATTTGGTCAAATTTTTACTTGGCAGAATATTATCAAGGATAATATCATTAAGGCATTTGGTCTTTAAACAAATGATTTATTACAGCAAACAATCTTTAGACAATAAACATTTAGTCAACGCTTATATGTTTTTGAAATTGAAACAGCTAGGTTAGGTTAGAACTGTGACCACACAACGCACGAGCCGAGCGAGCGAAGCGAGCGTGCCGCGGCAGCGGCCGGCGAGTGCTAGAAACATATTTTTTATTTTGCGTAAAATATGTTATACCAACTGAAATATTTGACTACATTAAAATTGGTAAAAGTACTAGTTGGTAAGCAAGTTATTGTTTAAAAGTTCACTTGCCAAATATTAGGTTTGCGTTACAATTTATTTGTGAAGAGTTTATTTGCTAAGTAGTAATTTGGCAAATGAAATTATGCGGAAACTTGTTTGGGAAGTGAAAATTTGGCAATTTTTTTTCGATGAAACAATGGGAACCCATATTTTACAAAAGTTTTGCACCCACCTGAGACGGTCCATGACTGTACTCCAATAGTGCAGCCGTGGATAGTCCCCAGTTGGTGCCCCATCCCATTTTAGATTAAAGTTCTCAAAGGGGCCTCTGCGCGTTGGACCTGTGTCCCCCGTATGCCTTCCAAAGGACCGGACATCTTCCGCACGGAAGATGAGCCGTGAATTTAAAGAGATGCATGCACACCACGCGGCTACCGACCACAAAAAGGAGCGGGGCGCGTCTTCGTGAATTTAACGCACTGTAGATATCTTGTTCTGAAATTGAAAGGTTACCTTGTGCGTAGTCTTTCTGCGACACGTGTTTCTCAGTTTTTCCGACATAATCGTGACCCACAGCGGACTTGTCCATGCGGTCTTGTTGCACGCCGAATTTACCTCCATACCTGGTAAATAA
The DNA here is from genome assembly GCA_905220435.1 of Amphipyra tragopoginis. Lineage (NCBI taxonomy): Eukaryota > Metazoa > Arthropoda > Insecta > Lepidoptera > Noctuidae > Amphipyra > Amphipyra tragopoginis. The sequence continues at coordinate 2,500,792 of HG992013.1, read as the reverse complement.
AATATATAATTTTAGTGAGGTCACTATCGGCTTTATTTATTTTTATTCTTTAATTTGGTCTCGTTTCAACCTTAGTGGCACATGATGGTAAACATAGACAGGAACACGGTTATTAGTAGATTCCAGTGGCGATGGGTGAATTTTCTTAAAAGGGAAGCCGGACCAAAAAATGCTTACCTTGCTCAAGTGTGGTGCGTGAATTCCAGTAACTACTCGTTTCAAAAGGGAAGCCGATAGGAATCGAGTTGTATGGAGCCTTCGCCACTGGTAGATTCATTATATCAATATGTGAACATCGAAAATGTCATACTTTATTAACCGACTTAAAAAAAAAAAGGATGTTCTCAATTCGTCGGAATGTTTTTTTTTTTAGTATTCATTATAAGAGGAGGGGAATGAAAGCTATATAATTCGAAAGGTACTATGCCATAGATGTGCACAAAAAAACATACACATGCTGCCGTTTAGGACAAGACCGACATTTGAAACCTTAAACCACCAGCGATACTAGTAAATGATAAATAAACATACCCAAATGAAGGTTTAGGTCCTGCCTCGTACTGTTTCTTCTTAGATTGTGTATCAGCCTCCAGAACTTCTTCTCTCAACTTCGCCATACTGAAAAAAAAAACAATTTTAAAAATGTACGTTATAAATGTATGTTATACCACCTGACTGGTTAGTTGCTTAACATCCGAAAACCACGAACTCTACTCATCATTTTATACAACTTTTACTACGCGACAAATTCTGAATTTGTGAAAAATGTCTGCTGTCATTTTGTTAAGCCCGCCCAAAAGAAATGCTTACGCATACTATATAACATCCGACGAGAAAATTCTTACCCTAACATCTATATACATCTTAGAAATAACCATATTTGTCAAGAAAAATAATAACGAGTTCAATTTTAACGGTAACAAGCGTCACAAAAATAAATTAACGCTCCCAGTACCCAGAATAGAAATGTTTACAAATAGCCCACAGTATCGATCCATCCTAATATTTAATAAATTACCAGATTGTATAAAAAACACAAAAACGATAAACATATTTAAATTGAAGCTATAACGCATGTTGTTAGAGAAATGCTATTATACCATTAAATAATTTATGGAAGATAAATTCTAAAAATACCTACCTACTATGCCAATAAATAAATAAAAATTAAATGAACTATGTTCCTATGTATAAAATAATGTTCCTATTACACCTAAGTAATATAATATGTAATCGCCAATGTAACCTAATTTTAATGTGATGTTTATTTTTTAATAATTTAATAACTTACAAATAAATAAGTACTATTATTGTATGCCTTGCAACACCCTTACAGGGTCTATGTATGTTTGAGATAACTATTCTATAAGTTCTCTGTAAACTACATTGTGCAATAAATAAATAAGCAACATTGAATATTTTGTGTGGAACAGCAGATTTTTTTAGCATCTAGTATTTACTCCAAAAATTCAAGCGTCAGCATTAAATGTCATCGTAATTACAAAATACAACCCAAATAGGTAAATAAAGAATTTCATTGTAAATGGCGGTGCTTCTATTGTTGTCGTTATTTACATCTCGCTCACGCATTAATCGTGTTGTATCTCTTCTCACGGCTGCTGTACTTAAAAGCGATGAACAGTGTTTATACCTATGTGCAGGTGACATCTTTTTGCCCGACTGCGCGAAAGCAATAGCAAAGTAATGTTTTCGCGTGTATTTATGTATGATACATATAAATATGTATGTATATTGCATGTTAAATGAACTCTTATGAATTTTGTGGGTTACTCGGTATCGCAAATTGAGCAACTTGCGAAAAGCAACTTTTTGATAGTCGCTATTTTTTTTCCTTATTACTACATATTATATGTAACCCACATTTTTTAACACGCTGTAAATGTATGTGTGAATATTTTATACCCTTGCAGCATCGCAACGACTGGATGGATTTTTAATATACCGTTCAAAATGACGTGCGTTTTCGAATTGTTTCAACGATCGAAATCGTTCAGATTTTATATAATCCCTAAGAACAAATGATTCGAAGCGTTCGCATAACACGAAGACTGTTATTGGTTGTGTAATTCGCACGTGGACACACGATTTGAATCCATTTCCTTTTTCTGTAACATGAAGCATGATTCATTGTTCAAAAGAAAATATCACCCACACACTTCCCTTTCAATATCAATTTATATAATTAGCATGGTCTGATGTGATACAGTAGGGCATTGGCACTGATGGCGTGGTCGCTTCCTACGGTTAGGGTTGCGGGTTCGATTCCCGCATCAAAACAAATGCACTGGCAGGCCCGCCGCTAGCTGTTTAGTCGCCCGCGTGCAATACCGATTATTACGCCCTACGACTACTTACGCTGAGTTTTGTCAAAAAAAGGCTATTTAATGTTTTCTCCTTATGGTGGGAAAAAAAGAAAAGAATCATAACGAAGATAAAACATTTATTTTGGTCAGGTATATCGTTATTTTCGTTTTTACAAAAATTTACCTCTTCTTGCCTTTATTTTCGAGAAATCTTGAATCAACTTTCTTGTATTCAAGCTGTATAAGATTTCATGTTTAATTGAAACTATAGCTAAATAACTTATTCTTTTGCTGGAGCAATGTTGATCTATACTAATATTATAAAGAGGTAGAATTTGTTTGTTTGTTTGTATGTAGGAGGTAATCCCCGAAATTACTCATCCGATTTCAAAAATTCTTTCACCAATAGGAAGCTACGTTATCCCTGAGTGCTATAGGCTATATTTTGGGATCAAAAAATTAGGGATCCGTAAATTAACGGGAGCGAAGCCGCGAGCAAAAGCTAGTCTTAAATATAAATAGTTTTGAATATTACGTGATGAGTGCTCAATTTGCCGCCCCCTGGACGTGCCGCCCGCGTGCGGTGCACGCCTTGCACGCCCGCTTACGGCGGGCCTGCACTGTGGTTTTTAGTGGCCAAGCAATCTTTCAGGAGGTTTTTTAAGCGCAGATAGGCTCAATGATGTAGCACACGAATCCAAGTAACAAAGTTATAGAAGGATACCCCTATACGCCTCTCGCTCTCACATACACACGACGGAACACAGTTAACTGCTTGGTGGACTTTAATGTGAGGGTGTAGCGAGCCAGTTGGATCGTATAGATAGATCCTACCACCAAGCTTGCTGGGTTTTGTTGAATTTTACAACACGGGTCTATTCGCAGCGTGTGATGAGGTCAAGTGAGGCCTTTTAACTCACCACCTTCGCGTGGTGCAAGGTGCAAAGTTGTCAAGAAATTTGAATTGAATTGTTAAAGCTAATACAATTGCGCGCATGTTAAACAATAAGCGTGCAGGTTCTAGCCGTATGCCGTAACAGTAAGCGCACACCGACGGAGTAGCGAAGGCGACTAATGTAGAGTGCGCGCAAGATAACTCTGCGCGCGACTGAGGGCGTGCTAAACGTTGCCGTGATCGCAAAAGTTCAAATTACCACTTTTTAAGCTTAACTTTTTTATCGCTTAACATAATTTTCCCGTTAAATATTCCTACAATCAGGTAGTTCTACTATCAAAATTGATAAAACGGCACACACTTTGGTGGACCATGATTAGTTCCGATTTCGGCCGCGCGCAGACTTATCTTGCGCGCACTTTAGTAACAATTGGAATTCAACTTCATTTGCTTCTACATACGACTTGAAATAGAATGGCGAAATAAAATCACATTGGGAGATTCAAACTGCCGCGAAGAGCGGCCGAGCGACCATAAGCGTCCAAAATCCGTGGACAATGGTGTGGGTTATATGTTTACCAATTTTTGTAACGACACATAGTTTTAAACTTGAACATGTAACTGTTTTTTGTCCCTAATAAATAAAATAAAATAAAAAGAGTACTCGGTAGAGATGTGCGTTGTGCAATGTGCGTTTCGACCAGTAAACTGCTCTTCGCCGCCACTCCATTAATGTGCGTTAACTCTAAATGGGTAAAGATTCACCCCTTCCTACCCTTTAATACCTGCCTTACATACCCCTATCAAGGAACCGTCATTGTCTGTTACTGTTGAACAACTCACCTATTGTTATGATAATTGTGAAGTTTGGATAACTGTGGTTTGCGGTTTAACTTTATTATCAAATACATAACAATAGAAAGCCCAGTAAGGCATTGTTTTAATTGATGTAATGAAATCAGAATACAGATATAATTTTTTTTTGAAAGTCGTCATCCGAAGTTATTAAAAATACATTATTATTCATTTGATCTTGTTTCATTCATACACATTCTGTCTAGCCTTTTCCCAACAACGTTGGGGTCAGCTACCATTCTAACCAAATGCGGCTAAATACCAGTATTTTACACGGAGCGACTGCCATCAGACCTCCGCAATTCAATTACTGGACAATGCCGATATCCTAAGGTTAGACCAGCAGTCAACTGGTAATCGACATCGACTTCATTTTTGACATTTGAAACCTAGCCTGGACTTCGATTGTCACTTTCGTATTGTGTAAATAGCCGTCACATACAACACCATTACCAGTGAATTTCAAACCTAGTGAATGAATGGAACTTCGTATTATGGCTGATTTTGGTATTGCGTAACGCCGAAATGAATTTCAGTAGCAAATTCAAGCCCATGTGAAACGTCAGATGAAGCAGGGAGCTCATTCGAATCTTGTTTGAAGTGTTTTGGTCAAATTTTTATCAAAATAAGAAAATTGTGGTGAACACTGTATTAGAAGCGTTTGAAGAATAAGAAATAAGTTCCTACCTAACTACTAAAACAACTAAATCGCAAATAGTACCATGGCACTATTAGTAGTCCTACTTGCATTAACGAAACGCAAAAACTTGGAAATTGGATTCACATGGATCATTCATTCCGAAACCGAATACCAGTTGAATACCTTAAACAATCCCGATTACATTCTGACTGGGTCGACCACTGGTAATCGACTTCAAGTTCACTGGTAATGGATTTCAAGCTAGACAATAAGGCTGCAGTTGCCAGACTTTCGGCCTTTTGATTACCCATAACGACTGTCATAGGTACTTATTCGTATGACACTCGGGACCGACGGTTTAAGGTCCGCACAAATTATGTCGGGTCGCAGCGCAAAAATCCGCTGAAATCGCTGGTATGTATTTTATATGAGCTATCGCACACTATGCCGGGGCGCAGCGGGCCGCATATTTCGCCGCAGATTTTGGTTGCTTGCGATGCGGCCCGCCCTGCCCCGCTGCGCCCCGACAGTGTGCTATAGCAAGCGGATTGGAGTGCACGCGCGTACGTGTTCATTTTACGATATTTGCGTTTTTTTGGTATTTGCGTGCTCCTGTGGTGTTCACAAGAATGGATGAAGAGCTTTTGATTAATTTAGTTCATGGATACAACTGCACACTGTACTCAAAATCCGTCAATGAGCTGCGAGCCGGCCCGTCACTAATGTGCGAAGTAAGCATTTTGCGCTGCGCTGCGGCCCGCTCTGCCCCGCTGCGGCCCGATATAATGTGCGCGAACCTTGAACGTGCTCTCCGAGGCACAGAGGGTTCTCGAAGTGTAACGAATGGTCACCCACGGACTGAAGGCGGCAAGCGCAGCTTAACCTTGGACATCATATGATCCCCACAACCTTCTCGTCTTTCATATTCATATACATTCTCCCAAAACCCAATATCTGGCTACATGTCTGTGACATTAGTCTGGACAATGAACCTTAGAATACAATAGAATAGAATATACTTTATTGTATACCAAAATTGTAACACAGCTCAAGAAGAAGAAAGGTACAATGGCGGTCTTATCGCTATCGAACCTTAATTAATACACAAACCAAAATTGTTGTTTAACATGCTATTTATTTAGTTTTTCCTGTATAAAATCTATATGAGTTAAGGAAAACACGCTTAGCCAATACAATTACTGATTTCCTGCAAGGCAACAGTACAAATTGTAACATAGATTTTATCAATACTTATTGTATGAAGATCTTTTATGAAATTCTCGTATGTTTTCAACCATAAACCCCTGTTACTGGACATAGCTCTATTTTTTTAAAGTTACGGCTTTATCTAGAGACTTTCAATATCAAGTATTGAAAGTGGTATGTACTCCTTGACACGGCATGTATTGTGAGGTTACTTTTACTAGAGCCATGACCACCAGTAGTTGAACCCTGTTTCTGATGCCAGTAGGCAACTCTTGATAATGTTTTTTTTTAAAGACTTCCCCTCTCTGATTACTCTTGTATCGTGGGCATGTTTACCTACAGACACAAAATCTTGACAACTATCTGTAGGCCATAAAAATATTTGTTCCATGTGGAAATCAAGCCCACAAACCGCAGAAGGCAATCGCTTAGCCACTGCACCAAATATGCTGTCAGTGTTTTCAAAAGTATATTGTTTATTTTATAAAATACTTGTGTATTTAAAAATATAATTTATTTGCGATGACAAACAGGAGTGATGACAAGTATTCAACAATGGAGAATGGTCAGAGATTATGGGCAGAATAGGCTACAAAAAATAACTACTCACTCAATAGCCTCCACATTTCTCCCTCCAGGCCCCCAACGCTGCTCATGTTCCGTGACATCATTCACAAAGTCAGGGTCCGTCTCCCAGTCATCAGCCTCGGCTAACGGTGGCGGAACCACATCAGTTGACGCTTTCCACATCTGAAATACGATTCATTGTTATTCACAGCAAACCCTGACTATGAAAATACTAGACTTTTTTGTGAAACGGTATAATTCGCCAACTTGCCGTTTTATGAATAAAGAATCGTTTGTACATGACATCAACTCCACCCCTAAGATGACCCACTGACGCATCCATTTTTTTTTAAAGCCAACAAATGTCCTTCTACCAGGAACATAAAAAAGGAACTAAATTTTTTTTAGGTAGGTAATATGATGTTTATTAAATTCAATAAAAAAATATTTTTTGATTATATTCAGGCACAATGCTTAAAAGAAGTAAACATCAATAGATGATTTAGATTTTGATGGTAAACAATAATAAGAGCAACTGACTCATTTCCCTGAATAAAGTCATTCAATTCTTGGAGTAGAATAATTAAGGGAGTTGTTTAGACATAGCTATTGAGAATCCTATTGTTATATTTTTGACCTTTGTAACACGAATACAGGGCCTGATTTAAATTTAGAACGTGAAATGATTCACTAACCATTTTAAAAATATTGTTTAGCACGGTTATATCACAAACAGTTCGTAGTAATGAAGTTATCGGTTTATCTATTATTATCTTGACGCAAGATACACAGGTGGGGCACTATCTTTAACGTATAAATGTTCTAATCATACACAAACCGTACAGTTGACTCAAAGAAAGTTAAATAGCGTCTAACTTTACTATTAATAAGAGAAAATGTATGAAAAAGAAAGCGCAATCTTACCTTTTTTAAGCCGGTTTTTCAATTAGACGTATACGCACAGTTTCACGCTTTACTGACAAGATAAGGACATTCCAACAGCACGGATAATCCCTGAGTTATGTCAAGGAAGGATTAATTATGAAATTACTATTAATTACAACACGACAGATGGTATTATTCGATTTATTTTGCGAAACAAGTAGGGCGATACCCCGCGATGCGTCACTCGTAAATTGTATTTGAAGTTTGACAGTTGACAGCGACTGTCATTAGCAAATTGACAGTGACACGGAGTCTAAAGTTGCCAAGTTGAGAATTTAAGAAAGAGTTGGGGGGACGCACCCCCTCCTCTTTTCCAGTAGTCAGTTCCCAACAACAAATTTAATATAAACAAAGCAATATTAGTAATTTGAGAATTTTGCTTCGATCCGATGAGGAGTTCCGTTCCATATCTCTGAAGTTCATGGTCTAATCATAACCATATTTGTATGGGACCAATCGGGAAGTATACACTATCGAACAAAAAAATATTTTTTCAAATCGGTTAATATATGACGGAGATATGAGGTAATAAACATAAAAAAAAAACAACCGAATTGAGAACCTCCTCCTTTTTGAAGTCGGTTAAAAAAGAATTCTACTTTATCCCACTGGAATTTGCATTTTATGTTTCCATACTAACTGAATAATTAGATAGTCTGTGTGTTTGTGTTACAAGAATATCTTGACAAATTGATTTAAAGAAGCCCTTGTTGGTAATTCAGTATGCAATAATTATGACGTATTTTAGCACTGCACTTTTATTTCTAGGTACTCATATACATATAAATTGGATCCAGGGCTCGGATACCGGTATATTTTTCGAAACGGTTTCGTCTTAAATACCTAAGAAACAGTTTGTTTCGGTTACGTTCGAACGGAACGTTATAAAAAATGTTTTTGAAAAAGAACAAAATTTGAATTGTTCTCGGTTAATAAAACGTTTTTAACCGTTTTTTTCCATTTTTTTTGGGTTGTTCGTTCGAAACAACGAAACTTCGAAACAAAACTACGAATATTACGAATTTAATTCAGTTGGTATTTGACTGCCGTTCGTCTCAAACTCAAACTCAAAACTCGTTTATTCAAAATAGACTAGAATTACTTAGTTCTTTTTGAACGTTAGTTTTACAATATTATAGACATCCCACAAAAAGCCCTCCCTTCACCGCTTCCTAGTGTTTTTGCTGTGAAGAAGAAACGGCGCAACAAACTCCCCAGCAACACAGATATGTCTGTCAAGTGAATAAATTAATTGACTCTATACAACAAAAATCATCATATTTTTTACAATAATAAAATTATGTAAGTACAGGTAAAAACAAATTAAAAATAAAGTATATAAATCAATTCTGTATGAATTGTGTTAAATCATAATCGTATCTAACTAATATAGATACATCATAAACCTACATCTAAAAACTATTGGTTACCAGGGAAGCCACATGTGCAGAAAAGAACTAGCGCCACACGTCCCTATCGTCAACATAGTCGTTTATCTTATAGTATGCCTTTTTAATGAGAACTGATTTAACGTGAGATTTAAATTTGCCCTCAGTGAGATCCGTAATTGATTTGGGAAGCTTGTTATAAAATCGAACACAGTTTCCTAGGAATGACTTATTCGTTTTGGATAATCTAAATTTAGGGACTACTAATTTGTGTTTGTTCCTAGTATTTATATTATGAACGTCGCTTTTTACACTATACATTGGCAGATTTTTACGTACAAACATAATGTTTTCAAAAATGTAAAGGGAAGGCATCGTCAGAATATTAATCTCTTTAAAGAAATCTCTAAGGGACTCCCGAGGGCCCATATTATAGATCGCGCGGATTGCCCTCTTCTGTAATATAAATATCGAGTCGCGATCGGCCGCTGCACCCCACAGCAGAATACCATAAGACATAATGCTGTGGAAGTACGTAAAATAAACAAGTCGGGCAGTAGGTATGTCAGTTAGCTGTCTAATTCTTCTGACTGCAAAAGCAGCAGAACTTAACCTACTAGAAAGGGCAGTTATATAAGCTCGTTTCGTTAAAGCTTAAAGTAGACCCTATTATCACTGTGAATATTATTCTGTAAGTACGAGTATAGTGTGTGTTAAAACTTGGACAAAAAAATATCTTTGACATGCACATTTTATGTATTATTAAAAAAAAATTTTTAGGTTTTGAAACATTTTTTCCATCCCACTTGCGACACACCCGACTTGCAATGCAACCCACCAATGCCCCTCAAGTTAAAGGAGAAAATCTTCAAGTCCGTGATAAGACCTATCGTACTGTATGGAACGGACTGTTGGGCCGTAAAGAAGACGCATGAAACAAGATTGCATTTCGTGGAGATGAGAATGTTGAGATAGATGTGTGGAGTGACCAGAATGGATAAGGTCAGGAATGAGTATAGATAATGAAGTTTGAAAGTGGCGCCAGTGACAGAAAAGTTGAAAGGGAATCGTTTGTCTTGGTATGGGCATGTGAAGAGGAGGGATGAAACGCAAGTGACTAAAAGAGTTATGATTATAAATGTGGATGGATGGAGCGGGAAAGAAATGTCAAAGGAAAGATGGATCTAATAGATTGTGTGAAGAATTATATGGAAGAGAAGGGGAGGCAGTGTTAGCATGACGGTTGATAGGACGGAATGGAAGAGGAAAACATCTTGCGCCGACCCCAAGTAACAAGGGCAAGGGCAGGAAGATGATGCAAGATTCTTTCTGTAAGTTGGCTGGAGTAGGTACAGTGGTGATTTGAAGTTGTATTTGGAAGGCACTGCGCTATCATCGGGTGCCTCTCTACCTCCGCCACGTTGTTGGGGCTTATCTGTCGGAGAGGTGTGACACCTACATGGGACGCGATGGCAGTTACCAGCACCAAGTGACGTGCGGTGTTCCACAGAGCTTGGTCCTGGGCCTCCTCCTGTGGAACATCGGATACGACTGGGTGCTAAGGGGCGAGCTCAGATCGGGGGTAGACCTGACGTCTTATGCGGACGACACGCTGGTCACTGCCCGCGGGAGCTCGCACAGGGAGGCAGCGTTGCCGGCGACAGCTGCGGTCTCTTAGGTGGTGGACCGCATACGTCGCCTAGGCCTGGAGGTGGCTCTCAGCAAGTCGGAGGTCATGATGTCTCACGGCCCCCGGTGGGCGCCGCCACCCGGCTCGCACATCGTGGTTGGGGGGGCTCGGATCGCTGTCGAGTCTACCATGAAGTACCTGGGATTGGTGCTCGACAGCCGGTGGGACTTCGGGCCCCACTTCCGACGTCTGGCGCCCAAGTTGCTGGATGAGGCTGGCGCGCTCACAACGCTGCTTCCCAATTTGAGGGGCCCGAGTACCGCCTGCAAGCAGCTGTGTGTGGGGATCGTGCGATCGCTGGCCCTGTATGGGGCCCCGATATGGGCGGCTGACCTGACGGCCAGCAGCATCAGCATTCTGCGGAAGCCGCAGTGGGCGATGGCTGTCAGAGTCATAAGGGGTTATCGCACGATCTACGAGGCGGCCTGCGTACTAGCTGGATCTCTGCCCTGGGACATGGAGGCGAAGATATTCGCGTCACTCTACCAGTGGCGCGATGAATCGCGGGCGCGAGGCGAGCGGCCGATGCAGCGCCAGTTTGAGCTGTGTCGGCTGTAGCTTCGCGAGGTCCAGGTGGTGAAATGGCGGGACAGGCTTTCACGCCCTACCGCCGACGTCATCACCAATCTACGCGATCCGGCCGGTAAGGTATAAGGTATAACGGGCTGGTATCCGCAACTCCACGTCTAAGCGCGTATTTTGCGTGATGGGTGGTAAGTATAGTTACTCGATCCACCCTAACTCCTCGAAGAAGGCCAACACACCCTTGATGTTACTGGTGATCTCTCGGAGAGTACCTGGGTTTCCGAAGTACTTGGCCCTGTATGTGGCGACCTCAGGGCAGTTTAGTAGCACGTGGGCTGCTGTCTCGTCCTCCTCCATGCATGCTCTGCACAGTGGGCTGTCTGTAACTCCAATGCCAAAGAGGTGTTTGTTAAATGAACCATGGCCAGTGATGGCCGCTGTGACTGTCCGCAGTTGTAGCTTTGACAGCCGGAGGGCTTTTTTAGTGAGTCGACCGTCAATGGCGGGAAGCGCCTCCCTGGCTTGCCTGCACTCGCCATGGTTTATCCATAACTCGTTGTGTTGGTCTCTGGTGCGTTTCCTTACCAGGGTGCGTAGGTATCCAAAGGGGAGTGGTACTATGGGTTCGGGACCCACCGCATCCATGCTCGATCCCCTTCTGGCGAGCTCATCTGCTGCATCATTGCCTCGGGAACCGCTGTGTCCTTTGATCCATTGAATGGTTATATTATTGAGGTTACCCACCTGGTTCAGAGTTTGGTGACACTCGTGTACCAGCCCAGAATTAACTGTGTGGCTGCTTAGTGCTTGCAGGACTGCCATGCTGTCCGAGAGTATTCGGATTGAGTGGTCCTCAACCTTCCTGGCCATGATTGCTGACGCAGCTAGGGAGATACCCAAACACTCAGCCTGGAAGACCGTGTTATGAGCCCCCAATGGTGTGGCTATGTGTACGTTGAGGTCTTCTGAGAAGACCCCGGCACCTGTGCCTGTACCTGTTTTGGAACCATCCGTGAAGATCCGCAGCTCCGCGGGACATAAACCTTCGCATCGGTGATCTTCGTACAGTTGGATTTTGTATTTTTTGTCAAAAATGAATTGTTTGGGTATCCGGTCGTTTATAGCTCTTATAAGAGGGAACTCGCTAGCGAGTTCCTCTAGCAACGAGGTGTGTTGTGTGTTACCTTTGCTCCAGAGGTTCAGTGTTTTCAGGCGTATTGCTGCCACCGCTGCTTCCTGTTGTATAAAGAGGTGCAGCGGTGGCAGTCCCAGCATGGCTTCTAGTGCTGCAGTCGGTGTAGTCCTCATGCAGCCTGTGGTTGCCATGCAGGCAAGTCTTTGTATGCGCTGTAGTTTGTTTGATGCTGTGCTCAGCTTGGTTCTGGGCCACCACACCACAGCCCCGTAGGCGAGCATGGGGCGAATCACCGCACTGTACAGCCATAGTGTGATTTTGGGGGATAATCCCCATTTCTTACCTATCATTCTTCTGCACTGCCAGAAGGTGATGCAGGCCTTGTTTAGTTTGTTGTCTAGGTGGTTGCTCCATTTTAGTTTGCTGTCCAGGATCACCCCGAGATACTTAACTTCATTGGACAGCTGGAGTTCCGTATTGAGCAGTTTGGGCAGTCGGAAAGGGCCTAGTGCCCGTTTTTGGGTGAACATGACTAACTCTGTTTTGGCGGGATTCACTGATAGATCATAGTCCCCGCACCAGCGTTCAACGATGCGCAGGGCTTGCTGAGTGAGGTTGCAGATGGTCCCGGTCACCTTGCCCGAGATCAGGATGGCCAGGTCATCAGCGTATCCTATTGTGTAATAGTGGTTGGCATTGAGTTTCGAAATGAGGTCATTTATTACCAGGTTCCATAGAAGGGGGGAAAGAACCCCTCCCTGGGGGCAGCCCCTGGCTATCATGGCTATCTGCTTCTCGCCTTCAAGGCGAACCACGCGTTTACTAAGCATGTTTGTGATCCAGTCAATTAGTACCTGTTCCACTCCATGTTTGGAGAGGGCGGCGCTTATGCTGGAGAAATGTGTTTTATCAAAAGCCCCTTCAATGTCTATAAAGGTGCCCAGGCATGTCCCTTTCTGATGGATCGCATCTTCTATCCGGCTGACTACCAGATGGAGTGCGGATTCCGTTGACTTACCTGAGCTGTATGCGTGTTGGTTACCGTGTAGCGGTATAGTTTTTAGAGCGCCATCCCTCAGCTCCCTGTCGCATAGCCTTTCCAAGGTCTTTAGCAAGAAGGAGGTCAGACTGATTGGACGGTGAGATTTCGCGTTTGTGTAGTCACCCTTACCTGGCTTTGGGATGAATATTACTTTCACTTCCCTCCATCCTTGGGGAACGTACCTAAAGGCCAGGCACGCTCTCATTATAGGTAGCAGTCTCCTGGCAACAGACATTTCTGCCCATTGCAATAGGGCAGGAAACACTCCGTCCGGACCGGCTGCCTTGAAAGGATGGAAGCTCCGGATGGCCCCTTGGAGTTTCTCCAAAGTGACCATCTTGCTTGCATAGTTCCAATCATTTTCTGATGGTGGTAGGGTTACATCTTGCCAATTTATTACCTGTGTGAAGACGCATCCTGGGAAGTGAGTTTCGATAAGGACGCGTCTGGCTTCTTCCGGCGATGATGTAAGTGTGTTGTCAGGTTTACGGAGATTGACAGGTGCAGATGTGCCCTGCTGCGCCAATATTTTCCTTACCCTGTTCGCTTGCTGGCAGGATTCAATGTTTCCACAGAATTTGCGCCATCCCATGGTTCTTCTGAATCTGATGCATCTTTTGTAGCTGGATTTGGCCGATTTGTACTCGTCCCAATCTTCGTCAGCACAAGTGTTCATGGCTCTGTTCAGAGCCGTTCTTACCTTACTGCGCTTGCGTTCCAGCTCCGGGCCCCACCATGGCTGTTTGCCTGGTGTTGAGGGCGAGATGGTCTCTGGGCAAGCCGCATGATAGCTGTCTATGATTGATGCGGTTAAATGTTTTACCTATTCATCAATTACTGTGGTGTCCCAGGTAGTCTGTGGGTCGTTTAGTTGCGTAAGTTTGGAATCAAGGGTGCGTGTATACATGTCCTTGTTCGTTTTGCGTGGATTTCGCTTAGGTGGTGTTGCCGATATATGGACCTGGAGGTCAAAACGGATCCATCTGTGGTCGGAACATGAGGCCTCTTTGGAGACCTGCCAACCAGAGATGATATCCGTCGCCCCCTCCGAAGCCAGAGTGAGGTCTATAATTGTGCGGCTGCGTCTGGTTACGAAGGTTGGTTCAGAACCCGTGTTTAGTAGGGATAGGTTAGTTGTAAATAAATACTCGACCAAGGCCTTACCCCTGTCATTCTGCGTGTCCATGCCCCACAGGGGGTGGTGAGCGTTGGCGTCGGCCCCTATGACGACGTCGACCCCGGTCCTCTCGCAGAGGTTTACCAGGCGGGTGAGGTCGTGGGGAGGCGGCTCCTCCGCCTCGGGCATGTAGACCGAGGCGAAGACGATCACCTTGCTCACGGCATCCTGCTGTATGTGCAGCCTTGCGGCAGAGACGTCTCTGCAACAGAATTCTGTTAAGAGCTGTGTTTTGAGGTTGTTAGTAATATAGATGCACGATCTGGGGTGATCGTGGTCTGTAGTAACTAGGAGCTTACCGCCAAGATTGGAGAGTCCTTGTACATGGCCCGCCCTGATCCACGGCTCTTGAATCAGGGCAATGGCCGTGTGTTGTACCTCCAACCACTTGCGCAACTGAGCCGTCGCGGTCTGGCTGTGGTGGAGGTTGGCCTGTACGACCCTACAGGTCGACGAAAAGGACGCCATCGCTGGCGAACCCTCCTCGTCCCCCCCGAGTTGTAGCCCGGCGAACAGGTCGCCTGCCTCGAATCCGTCCCCCTCCGGGTCCGAAGCCGAGGACAGAATGTCCTCCGGCTCTCCACCCGATGATAGGACGGCGTCCGAGGAGGCGGCGGTAGCGGCAACTGGCTCCGCTGCGGCAGGTGCCGCCGCGTCAGGTGCCGCCTCGCCGATCTCCGGGATGTCTGATGATGGGGGAGCGGTCTCCCCGGTCTGCTTCGGCGGCAGCTGCTTCAGCTCTTCGCGGATGGTCTTCGTGGCTGGGTCCCATCCCTGAGGGACGTCGGCATATCTGCCGTTCGGACCCTGGAATTTTACGTACACCGTCCCCAATCCAATTGAGAGACGGCGTCCGGCTTCCATCAGGGTCGGAATTTGGTCCTCAGGGACACCGACCACCACAAACCATGCCGCGGTCTGCTTCTCTGCGTTTGTGAGCACCCACCTTTTGATGTCGAGCCAGGGGTTCTGGTAGGCCAGAGAGCGTCCAATATTGGTCGGCTCCTCTAGCACTCCCTGCTCGTCCGGAATGAGGATCCCGCAGCGTACTCGTTTAGAAATCTCCGACTGGCTCTTGACGACTAACGAGACGTTAGCCGGAAGAGTCAGGCCAGAGATGGTCTTCTTCAGCCAGGCTAAAGTGTGGTCACTTTTGCACCACAGTTTGAGAACGCCCTCAGCATACACCGGCTTGGCGTCAAACGCTGACCCGGGTCCGTCCTGTTTGGGGGACCAGGCCTCGCTGATAATCTGCTTCTGAACTGCAGCGAGTACCTGGTCGGATAGCGCCTTGCTAATGTGCCCCGTGCGGTCGCAGGTGATCGCGACCCACAGGGGCGTGCTGGCAGCTTGGGCGTAGCTCCTGTTGGCGGCCCGCTTGGACTGATCAAGCCGCGGCCGCTTGTGCTCCCCACGAGGCGACAACGTCTCGTTGAGAGCCCGCTTGGCCGCAGTCTGACCCTTCCAGCCGGGTCGCTGTTTGCTATGTGGTTGCTGCTGCTGAGCCGGCTCTCCCGTTACACTGGTTGGCGGTCCACTAGGCTTTAATCGACTTGCGTCAATCTGGGCCTGCGACCGCTTTCCAGCGGCGAAACTAGGAAGGTTGCCAGACGGGTTAGCCGGTCCGGCAGCAGTCGTTTGTATGATTGTGGTGGCGTTGCCTGCCCGCTTGCGGTCTAGGCGACGCTCCCTCCTGGTTTTCCGGTTCCTCCTGCTGGTGTTCTGGTTGCCTGGAGGAGGTGAACCTGTGTAGTTTGTGCAAGGGCGAAGGGTTTGTTGAGTACGTTTACCCTTGCCCTTGCCTTTGTGGACTTGCCATGCACTCGTGAAGGCGTCCTCAGTGCAGATGTCCGTTTCCTTTTGATCGGAGACGGCCATCCGGGAGGAGGTGGCTTGAGGAGCCGCCGGAGGAGGATGTTTGGGGACGGGATCGGTGCTGGTTTTACCCAGCGCCGGGGTCTGTGTTGGGGGGCTTGGACCGGTACTAGTTTTACCCAGCCTCACAGTCTTTGCCATGTTTTTATAAGGATCGGTACTGGTCCCAGTCAGCGCCGTAGTCCTTTGTTTGTGTTGGGACTTGTATTTGGTCGTGGCTGCGGTTTTCGCCACAGCCGGACCAGCACCCGCACTGGTGCCCGCAGCGTTAGCTACTGAACTACCAGTTTGGGAAGAAGGAACGCTTAATGCGCTCTGTTTGGGGGCTTCGTCAGTTTTCACCGACTCCACTCCTGTTTCTGTGTTTTTATTAGGCCTTGTATTATCCATAATAGTATAGGTTAAAAATTCATCTCTCTGGCTCCCACCCTCCATGGAGCCCGCAACTGGGAACGTCTTACTCAAGATTCGGACGTTAGGACTACCAGAGAGATATAGGGGCGCGAGGCTGGCTTACAGCGCGACATCGGGCACTCGATCGGGTTGGCGTATGGGGCCGAAAAGGCCTCCCCAAAACGAACTGATCAACCCTCACTTGCACCGTCAGCATGACCTTTACCCACCGCTTCAGTCGTCCAAGAACGACCTCAGCGGACCTCACGCACCTCGCCTGTGGCCCTCTGACGGGACACCATGACCATTTCCCTACATCTGGCTAATGAGTAGGGCCACCGTTTTCGCTTGAAATCCAGACCAAAGGGGGCGTGTTGCCTCTCGGACACATTACCGCCAGTGCCGATCGGCTCAACCCCCCAGGACTCCTTCATCCCCGCTCACGGCGCTCAACTGCGCAGGTCCTAGCGCAGGTGACAGTTTACTTCTACTCGTCACCATCCATATTGTGGTGAACGAGCCCGCAACCACCCAGTCACAAGAGGGTCACGGTTAGAAGTGGAGATAGGATGTTGGGAGGGGGAGGAAAATTGGGAAAAAGGAGGGATGAGGGTCTAGGGTGGATGGTGAGTTTCGGGTGAGGAAGCGTGAAGAGAGGAGCAAGGTATGAATATGGTGGTGGAGGGGAAAAACACTCTTTTAGGATGTATTTAGTACCCTGGGCTTGTGATAGCCCCTTCCAGAGCTATCTCATCTGACTGGGAGTTTTAGTAGCTATGCCGCCACTGGTTCGGCCGCCATAGCCTCGTCTGTTGTCTAGCAGAGGGCACCACGCCAGCACATTTGCCAGCGTCGCCATCCGGCGCGTGCAGGTGAGGTTGACAGTTGGGTCGGTTTAGATGTTGTTTACCGTTCTCCCCTTACCCTCCCATCGATCCGGCCGGTACTGGCGGACTGGCTCTGGAGAAGGCACGGCTCCCTGACGTTTCACGCGACGCAGGTGCTCTCGGAGCATAGCTGCTTCTTTTTAAATTAGGTTTTTTAATTTTTTCTCTTGCGTCTCATTTTGTGATCAAAATAGGACCAATAACTAACCACTCGCAAGTCGCAACACAAACCGCAAAAAGGAGTCGTTTCGACCAAACTCCTAGTTTTCGGAATATGTCTGTTCCTATAACTGACCGGCTCGAGCTCCTCGGCATGGAGTTTACAGTCAGTCTCAACTTCGGCACCCCCATTGAGCACAAAGTCTAAACCAGCCAAAAAACTGGGCATCCTAAATAGAGTGAAGCGATACTTTTCGCCTGAACATTTGTTGACTTTTATAAAGTGCACGTCCGATTCTGCATGGAGTATCGCAGCCACCTTTGGGATGGCCCAGCAAAATACCAACTTGCCGCGCTTGACTCAGTGGAATGCAGAGTTAAGAGACTCATTGGCGACGTAAAACTGGTGGATGCCAAGCTTCACAGCTTGGCTCATCGCCGCAAGGTTGCCTGCTTGTCGGTCTTCTATAGACTGTAATTCAGTGAGTGTGCTCAAGAACTCCACAACCTCATCCCACCGGCACCCTTCTACCATCGAACATCCAGACGCACTGCAAGTTACCATCCATACCTAGTTGCTATTCCACCAATTCGCACTAAACACGACGCACGGCAAAAGAATGGAACTCACTGACTGCGTCTGTGTTCCACGCTTACGACCCGAATATCTTCAAAGTTACAATGAACAGGCTTCTTCTGGGTAAGCTCGTTCCATCGCAGACTTTGTCTTTATCACCTCTGACCTTGTCAAAAGTCAAGAGAAAACCCATCTTCAGTTCAGTTGCACACATCAAATCAAACGAAGATTGTAAACTCCTCCAAGGGGATATTAATGCCATCTACGAGTGGAGCGTTGTGAACAAGCTGTTCTTCAACAAAAACAAATGCAATGCCATGAAATACGGTCGAGGATTGCGACCAATCCATTTTGAATACAGTTTGGGTGGTGAAATAGTTACTCGAGTCACCAACGTTAAGGACTTGGGAGTGACCTTCGACCGCTGTCTGACGTTTAAAGATCACGTATCCACTCTGGCGAAGGAATCTTTCAGGCGCTTGGGATTTGTCTTGCGTAACGCTCGTGACTTTCGCAACCCAAATGTTATTAAGCTGTTATACACCACACTGGTTCGCAGTAAACTTGAGTCCAGTGCCTGTGTCTGGCACCCCCATACTGCGACCCAAACACTGATGCTGGAAAAGGTACAGAAAACTTTCTTGAGATATTTTTTCAATAGGTCGTACAATTTCTATTCCTACATGTACCCCACCAACTATCTCTTAGGAATGTTGGGCTTTAACTCGTTGGAAGTAAGAAGAGGCCATGATCAGCTGATAGTAGCCTATAAAACCCTTAGGGGTCGTATCGACTGCCCTGAGCTCCATGGCCTTTTCTGTCGACTATTTGTGCCCGACAAATACATCACCGTCACACGACACCGTCAAAGCCGTCGGCACAATCTATTCGCGCAACCTTCAGCCAGAACTGTCGCCAGAGCTGAATCCCCTGTGTGTCGTACTCTAAGGATACTCAGTGCCCTCCTGGCTGCCAACCCTGAATGTGATGTGTTCGCGGATAAATGGAGTGAAATTGTGCGTGTATGTCTGATGTTCTGTAAGAGACAGTATGCGAGGGTGTCCACTATCCCTTGTTAGTCTTAAGTATTTTGTGTATGACACAATTGTCGACATTACATACCTGTATTTTTCTACCTTCCATGTTACTTGTTTCTATGTTAATTATTGTAATTGGTGTTCACCGTTTTAATTAACTATAAATAAATAAATCTCAAATAAAGTAAAAACTATGCTCGACTATGCTCCGAACCAGGGTTGTTGCGAACATCAGCATCAGCATCCGCTGATCTTCAGCATCTTTTTCAACATCAGCATCAGCATCCGCATTGATCGATGCTGATATTAATGCTGATGTTCGAGTCGTGACATGACCGCAGAGGGGGCGGGGCTTATATCCCGTGAAGTTTTTGGTTGCGAGTTTTGATCAATCCAAGGGCAGACCGGGATTGCGTTTACAAACAAAACAAACTTGTCTCATTCATTACGTTATACTTAATACGTATCTGCGCGTGAAAGATTTTTTTCGTAAACTTTTGAGTTTGATAAATAATGCCGACCCCATTGAAAAGTGGATTATGTACCTTTGATTAAATTCCAATACCTATTAATTAAACGAAAGATTGGTAGCAGGTTATGCACTAGGTAGTCTAGGTACTTAATTACTAATCTAGTACTATACTAATTATTACTAATCTACTAAGTTTGATTATATTTTTTACTAAAATCCCAAAATTTTTGAGACAATCGTTTATTTCAGTACCACGGAAAACTGTGCAACTTTTAGATATTATTCAAAATGGTCACTACTTTTTCCGTTTTTTTAAGAAAATCATGAGAATCAGCATCAGCATCCGCTGATGTCAATGGTAAAACATCAGCATCAGCATCCGCTGATTTGAAAAAAATATGCATCAGCAACAACCCTGCTCCGAACTATGCTCGGAATGAATGATGTATTGAAATGAAAACATATCCTACGGAACTTAACAAGTCCATGCTTGTTGCCGCACACTATGTGCGGCTCCGTCCTGCGGAATAAACCGGTTTTTGAAAACTAGCTTTTTGTTCTCTTTTCGTTTTCGTTCCGAACAAAATGTTGTACAAAGAACTGTTAGAAACGTTTTAAAAACGTTATTTTAAATAACGTTTCCGAGCCCTGATTGGATCACATAGTAATTTGTATAGGTACTTATTTAAAATACATACAAGTCTGAAAAAATATGAAATGCAATAGGTATTTTAGAATAAATATAATTTAGATTTTTCCCAAACATGTTAGAATCAGTTTCCAGTCTAACCAATGCTGCTTGCACCTATCTCCGCAAGCCAATCAACGACAGCACACCTATTTCAAATCTCTAACAGGTTTCACTAATGGCGCAATTACAATTGGTCGTTTGCCCCAATTCGGGCATCCAATTTACTTTGACTTTACTCAAATTCGGGCAATACCATAGGCATCCGAATTCGAGTAAACGACCAAGTGTAATTGCGCCATAAGTCGAAGCATGGCCTTCTTCCAAATATATTGGGATTGGCTTTCAGTTGGCGACTCCTGATCTGACCTCCGAAATCGGGGGACTTCTAAAGTTAAACCTTCAATCTAATTTTCGGGCATCCAGTGAGGTAACTTAGTTCTTATCTATCACCGTCCTTTTCTCGCGCTGTCTGTTAGTAAAAGATAGCAATTCTCTAATTTTAATTTAGTTGGTGAACAAGAGAATCGGCGCCACTACCAAACTACCCAGACCACGTGTTATAGGTTTGGCTAATATTTTGTACTCGTAAACTAGTAAGTAGTCTAATTAACTGTGATAGTTTTTCTACGGTTTAGCCTGTAGCGGATGGGGAAACGAAACTCCACCAAAAATTAGCACTTTATGACTTAATATTTCGTAAACGGATCCTTCTATCGAAAAAAATATTTAAGACATCCCGCAATGTTCTTGAAAGACCTATTTATCGTTACCCTAAAGGATTGGGTATTCGAAAAAAAAACACCCTCTCTTTTTGTGTACGGGAGGTACCCTAAAAAACAATTTTTATGCGTTTTTATTTCATAACTTTGTAGGCAATATAATAGTATAACTATGCAACATTTTTGTTTTATAGCACGGACAGTCTGCGAGTAAAATGGCTGTGACATACAGACAGACAGACAGACATAGCGAAATTTCGCTTTTATACAAGGTTAGTCAGAAAGGGGGTACCAATCCGCGGGCCACTTATAGTATCACTGATGACTGTTTTAAAGCAAGTGTTAAAATTTCAAAATTTGGTAGGTAATTCACATTTCCATGCAAAATTATTTTATTATTTTAGTCCCTTTTATCCCTGCTTTAGTTTCGAATTCAGAAAATGGAGCTTCTAATCAGTGAATATGACGAAAAATAAAAACACAGCTGATCATAGCTGAGAGCAGACAAGCTGTTGCGTATTTTTTAAGAAATCTTTGAACAGCAATTGTTATTAAATTATTGATTTTTTGGGGAAAGTTATAGAACAAAGGTTATTCATTATTATGGGTACTTCAACACTCTTTCGGATTAGCACCCCCTTTCTGACTAACCTTGTATAGTTATTATATGGGTTCCTAGTTTGACTACAAAACCCTAAAAAACTGTTTTACAGATTTAGAAAGGATTTATGTAAATAAGCGTTCTTACATTTTAAAATTTATTGGGTCTATTTTGAAATAAAATTAACATTCCATTTACTAGACTCAACCCATACGGGTTGGGGAAATTTAGAGAGAGTTACTTGCACTATAGGATCAAAAAACTATTGAACAGCAGCAGATATTTTTTTCACGAATTCCGATTTAATCCCTTATTAAAAGTTGAACAAAGTGATGAGTAGAGTTCATAGTTTTTGGATGTAAAGTGACCAACCAATCATGCTGTGTAATAGTGCAGTAACTGCCTCTTATAGTACACCACATAATTCATAATATTAAGAACGCCTACATTTAATATTAGTGTATCTAAACTAAATGCTTATACCACATTCACGGGAGCTTGAGACAAAATGTAAACAAAATACTACCCACTCTAAAATTATCGCTATCGTATTTCTTGTAAATTACACCTCCGAACAAAGGGATTACCTATATGAAAAGTGGGTAGTTGTTTGTTGACATTTTATCTCATGCTTTAATGAATATGGTATAGGTATCTTAAACAGTTAATTATTTTTTAAATAAAGATGTTTTACAACTAAATAAATAATATCAAAAATAAATATAAAAATAGCCCTCAAATGCGTTTAGATTGTGCTCTACCAAGAAATTAAAATGACCTTAAAAAATATTATCTATCCATCATGACTACACTGTTTTTGGTACAAGGTCGTAATAATATAATTAATAAAAACAATAAAAAACTAAACATTTAGCTTTCTATCACAGTGGAAACTAAAAAATAAATTAAACTGAAAGTACGAACTTTTTCAACATATTGATAATTAATTACGAACTAATATAACATTTTTCTACATAATTCAGAGTTCTGGATCAGGAGCATCAATCGCGTATCCGAATTTTTGCAAAGCAAGCTTTATCTCGCCGAATACGCTAGGATCTTCTATCGTTGATGGCAGTTTCACTAGTTGAGACCTTGCCAACTTAGCAATAGCTCCACGTAGTGCTTTTCCAGACCTGGTTCTGGGTAACGCGGGAACAGCCACTGCCTTCCTGAATGCTGCTATGGGACCGATTAAGTGTCGGACCAGCGCGATCAATTCTTGGGTCACTGTGCTCTCTGCTACGATTTCTTCATCTGTTTACAAAATCGTTTTATTAGATAGAATTTATGTTTTTAGTAAGAGAGATAAAATTGAGGCTATGACGATATTATAAATGAAGAAAGAACTTTTTGCGCCCTTTAAGGACATAGTGTCTTTTAATTAATTGAATTCTAAAGTTAAGCCAAACTGAGGAAGCAAATAAGGCCCAGTGCTGTTTAACTTATATGATCTTTAACTAGATCTCAATCGAGGTTGTCATCAAATCACGTACCGTCTTGCGGAGGCCTCATAACATATAGGCAGAGTGGAACGTCCCCTTTTGTAGAATCTGGAGCTCCAACAACAACCGCGTCAGCCACCCTGGCATGTCTCAGCACCACATCTTCGAGAGCAGCGGTGGAGAGACGGTGGCCGGCTACGTTGATGACATCATCAGCTCTGGCAACCACCCACACGGCGCCTTCGGAACTTATCCAGCCAGCATCTTGGGTGTCATAGTAACCCTGAAAAGATTAGATAATTAATAAAGCTTAACAATTTTTTTTAAATCTCGTGCATTTTCTTACACTGAAGAGATAACCAGTTTACAAATGGTAGGTGTCTTGTTTATTTCCATAATGAATGATTTTTATTTTATTTTTTTCAAAAATCAGAACTGTTAAAGTTTTAATTTGATTTAACGTCAGTTAAAGTCAACTAAGAAAAAGCTTTTGTTCAGCTAACTCCGATTTTAAATGACTTAAAATTAACGTTGCCCTACACTAGGATTTCTTCTGTATCATGCGTTGGTTTACAAACACAAATCTTCACATGCACACAAACACCAAAACCCGGAACCACTACGTGTAGGGCAAACAAATATCTGTTTCGTGCAAGAATCAAGCCAACCCGTAGAACAGAAAGCTAATCCAAGCCAAAAAAATATACCTAAAAGCGAAATAATCTTACCGGATAAGTCTCGAAGTAGGTCTCCTTGAATCGCTTATCCGCTTGCCACAGAGTAGCAGCGAATCCAGGTGGTAGAGGTAACTTAGCCACCAACCTGCCCACCTCACCTGGTTGGCATTCCGTACCGTCTTCTTTTAGGGTACGAACTGAAAATAATTAAATATAATTAATCTAAAAAAGAAAACTTGATGAAAGGTTCAGCCAGAGGTCATTTCAATGGAAAGAATGGGGAGTTACTCCGGCAGGCACTAGAATGAAGGACAAATACTCCAACTACAAAATAGATACTCACTGTCATATCCAGGAACTGGGTATCCAGCTGAATGTGGTGGTATCGCCTTCACGTTGTACCCAATGCAAGGCGCGGTGATGGGAGACCCTGACTCCGTCTGCCACCAGTGATTCAAGACTGGCACGCCGAATACACGCTCTGACCATTGCTGTGACACAGAAATAAATAATGATGTAAGCTAATACTCTTTGCAAGCATTCAATTCGCATGGTCCACAACTTCCTGCAAGAAGTATGTCAGTCATTTGGTCGGCTAAAGTGACTTCTGTAGCTTTATCATGCCTGGTGAAATACTAAGAGCCAACGGACGTTCGTGTACTAGCGAATAAACAACCTTTTTGTCTGTAATTTGGCAAAGCTATGATATTACTCCATTACATTGACCAGTGCGTGTTGCCAATGATTACATACGGCACTGAAACATGGTCGCTCACAATGGGCCTCATAAGATGGCTCAAGGTCACCCAAAGGGCAATGGAGAGGGCTATGCTCGGAGTTACCCTGCGTGATCATATCAGAAATGATGAAGGAGAACCAAGGTAACCGACATAGCTCGAAGAATTGCCAAACTTAAGTGGCAGTGGGCGGAGCACACTGCTCGCAGAACGGATGGCCGAAAAAAATCAGCTGTTCCTTACATTTTGACGAGTTATGCGAACATTAATGGAGGGAACAGCTGATTTTATTTTCGCGATTTCAGGTTTGGTCCCATAGTAAAAGTTGTTCATAATGATGAGTACAGTGACCCCTAAAGAGGTTGTACTCTTATTTATGTCACACCTGGTATGGAGGGTAACTCCTAAACCCTTCTAGCTCTCACGTACACACGACGTAACACAGTATACTGCTTGGATCGACTTTAATGTGAGGGTGGCAGCTAGTCAAGCGAACCGTACAGATTCTACCACCAAGCAGTTTGTATATTAATCTCATAGAATGCGTCTATTCGCTGCGTGCGTTGAGGAATTTTTATATTCAAGCCCTCCTCACACAGGATAAAGACGTTTGATTCGGTGTTTTACACCTCTGTCATAACAGTTTCTCCATTATTATTTTTTATCTTCTAATTCTCTTAATTTGTTTTGTAACTGCAAACCTCATAGCGGAAAATTGTATTACGACCGTGTGCTGCCAATACCTCATAATCATAACTAACATTTTTACCAAAATATTGTTTTTTGCGTCATCAGTTAGCTTACATCGTAATCTTAGATGTGACAACTTATCGTAACTGTCAAAACACACAAAACGTACATTAAACCGTTACAGAAATTGTATCTTTTATTTATTATTTATTTATTTAATGGAAATACCTTCTAAGTTACCTACCATATTCCTTTAGGGTTCCCTAAAGGAATATGATTTGAATAATATCTCATTAGAAATAATAAGCATACATAAAATTAATAAACTTGGCTTTTGGGCTCATAAACATTATCTGGATTTTTGTAAATATTCAGTTTTTACAGTCTTCTGTAAACTTTACCTCAACGCACTTATACCTCTGTATTGGTAGCTTACGGTCGATTAGGTACATTTTTTTACCGTTTTGTTGCAAGTACAGTGTACGCGTAGCATCGATTCGAGTCGTAGGTCAATATTATTCTTACATGGTAATGAATGCATTAATTTACTTAATTTAGTTTTCTGTTACATACGCCACTATTCACTATTGATCGTTTCAAAGAGAATAATTATAACAATGACAACACTATTTTAATTAGAGAACTTGCCAAAAAAAGTGTGTATTTTTTGTATGCCTACATCATGCCGGCGCGTGTAAACACATTTTCTTTTTTTCTTTTGTTTTTTTTACTCCACCATTACTTTTTAAACGCCTGGACAACGGTAGATATGTGTGGTAATTTGGTATCATTAGAATCACTAAGTTAGACGGGGTAAAATACGCTACTGACGTCTAAAAAAATGGGGTGGTTATGGTACTTATACAAATAAAAAAAATACTTAAAAGAAAAACAATTAAAGCAGATTATGTTTGTGATCGATCTTTGTTTAGAAGTTCGTACTTAGTTTCTTACAAGCGTTGTCACAATTTAATATTTTTTAATCTAAGTATATAAATAAAAAGAAAAGTCCTGACTGACTGACTGATTCATCAACGCCCAGCCCAAACCCTTGGACCTAGAAAGCTGAAATATTGCACAGATGTTCCCTATATAATGTAGACAAGGAATAAGGAAGAATTTTTCGAAATTCCACCCCTAAAGGTGTTAAATAGGGGATGAAAGTTTGTATGGAAAATCGTCACTTAACGGGGTCAAAATTTCACGCAAGCGAAACTGCGGGCAAAAGCTAGTATTTTATATTTAAGGAAAATTCTTTGTTTGGGGCAAACTACTTTCATCATTGCTTTTAGGGATAAAAGGACCAGTAATTTACATAGGAAGTTTTTTTGGCTTAACAGCAACTGTAGGCGTACTTTTGTTCTATAAGTTGCTACTTTCAACACGGAGTAGCAAACGAATAAATTGTCACCGATTTACTTTCGGCACCCTACCTAGTTTGATAGCTGGAAACTGTTCCGTCGCATTAACAGCTAGTAAATCTTTTTCTCGTGCATTATGTAGTTACTTATTTAAAACTCACCCTCGTATCATAATCACAGTGTTCACCAGCAATAAACACTGTTTTCAGCGATTTACTGCAGTATCTCCTGGAGTACTTGGCGTTGGGATCTGCTCGCTTTAGCACTCGGAATACCGTGGGGATTGTAAAGAGGGCGTTGACACGATGCTGCTCTATGATTCTGGAAGCAATAGAAATACATTTTAATATTAGAATCCTGCTGTTTGCAGTTTCGAGGTAAGGTCCAGAAATTTTCCCAGAAAAGGGTATTCAAATAGGCATTTACAAGCACTTATGAAACGTTATGACTTTAGTTACACGGTTCCAAAAATTTCATACAAGAAACTCCATAGATCATCCATCTTACGAGGGCGGTTCAAAAAGTACCTGTGTTAGGAATGAAGATGTAATTTTTTCAAAATCTTTTTTTGTATTTATTTTCGTAGACTCCTTTTAGAGATATAAACCTCTCCCAATGGCCCTGCCATATTTTTAACTCATCAAAAAAAATAGGATTTGTTAAACGCTCAAAAATATGTCTCCGTCTCGACGATGACCTCCTCATTTCAGCTATTTCTTTTCCCCTTGAGCAATTTCTTTAGGTTTGTGAACAAGTAGAATTAGCAGGGAGCCAGGTCGGGCGAATACGGGGGATGCGGTAGCAATTCAGAACACAATTTATTCAGTTTGGCGGCGACAACTTCGGATGAATGTGCTTGTTGCGTTATCGTGATGAAACAACTCTTTCTTCTTCGCTAAAGGGTTGTGTTTCCTTTAATTTCATGTCAAAGCGGTCTAATAACTTGCTGAAGTATTGTCCAGTGATCGTTTTTCCTGTTTCTTCGAAGTCCGTGGAGTACGACGCCCTTCGCATCTCAAAGAATCGTCGCCATAACTTTTTCGGCCGATGGAACCATCTTCGCTTTCTTTGGAGTAAATTCTCGGGGAGTAACCCATTGTTTTGAGTGTTGCTTGGTGTCCGGCATATAATGGTGAATCCAGGTCTCATTAGATGACAACACTCTGCAAAAAAGTACTTTGGATCTCGCTTAAATTGGTCCATACACAGTTTCGAAGTTGCGAGCCGCGCCCGCTTGTTGTCCGCCGTGAGCAATCGCGGCACGCATCGGGGTGATAACTTTTTCATCGCCTACTAATCAGGTAAAATATTAATTAACGTTCCCGTCGAAATACCTACAATCCTCGCTATTGCGACCCTTTCGTTCGTCTAGCAGTGAGAATCATGTCGTGGACTTTTTTGATGATTTCCTCAGTAACCACATCTGTCGGGCATCCTAGGCGCTCCTCATCAAAAACGAATGTTAGACCACGTTTAAATTCATAAAACCAATATTTGACTGTAATCATAGATGGCGAAGGGTCCCCATAAGCAGCATCCAACTTCGGTTTTATCTCCTCACATGTTTTTCTATCCAAAACTAAAAAGCGAATAACTAAACGACACAGCACTTTTTCTATCTTGCCGAAAACTACGTTACACGACTTACTGAAATTGCTGTAAAATCAAAACTTATCTATGAATCAGCATCAAAAATATTTTGGCGGCTTTTTATAAATGACAGTACACGATGGTAACACCAACTTGCCTTAGCAACGTAAAATGTCTTCAAACACGGGTACTTATTGAACCGCCCTAGTAGAAGAGCCTGATGATCAGCAAAGCATTGCTATAGTTAAATGATCTAGGGTCGGTGCTTACGTCTTTTTACCCGACTACGGCGAAGCCAAAAGGAAGGGTAATGATTTTGGCAGTCTATGTATGTATGTATGTATTTAAGTATGTTTGTATGTATGTTTGTATGTTCCACTGTAGCGCATAAACTACTGAATAGATTTTAATGAATGAGGTGTCAATAGATTCGTAATAATAGCCCGGGTAACATAGGCTACATAAATTTTATCAATATTTTATATGACGGAATTTAAACCTAAAATTCTAACCTCGAAAAAAATAAAATTGAGATAATCATCACGTGTTTGGTATCAAAATAAAGGTATTGGCGAGCAAATTACAAACATGTATATATAATATGGTTTAAGTCAAAACATATGTTTAAAATGCGGTCGTACAGTTCGCGCGGCAGTACTATTTGTGCCTATTGGCGCCGCGGTCTATACCCTATCTTAGATTGCGACGATGTAGATATTACACGGCTAGTGTATATGCCCGATCGGGAAACTGAAAAGTATTAAATAAAAAATAAAGTTAAAAAACTATAACCCGACTACGTAAATAAAAAAAGGGGTCTAAAAAGGACGAAACAAGAAAATAATTCAAATAGAAATCCAGAAATTCATAGGTACAAAAATGGTCAAGGTAGAGCCGTGGTCGCACTTAGTGTATACCTACTATGATTATGTGGGTGCCAGGAACAGCTCCATTAAACACACAGCGAGTGCGACCACGGCTCTACCTTGACCATTTTTGTACCTATGAATTTCTGGATTTCTATTTGAATTATTTTCTTGTTTCGTCCTTTTCAGACCCCTTTTTTTAACCGACTTCAAAAAGGAGGAGGTTCTCAATTCGTCTGAATGTTTTTGTTTTTTATTTACGTAGTCGGGTTATAGTTTTTTAACTTTATTTTTTATTCTTCCCTCTATCGTTATCAGTTTTCATCTTAGTGTTTACCCTTTAGCTATTTTGTTTTTAACCATCTTTCGCACAGTCTATCCATTTTTTTCTGGTCTGCCTCTCCTTATACAAGGTTAGTCGGAAAGGGGGCACCTACTAATCCGCAGGCCACTTAAAGTATTACTCATGACGGTTTTAAAGCAAGTGTTAATTTTTATTTACATGGAAAATTATTTTTATTTTAGTTTTTCAAAAATTCTTCATCCCTGCTGAAGTTACGAATTCTGAAAGTGATGCTTCTAATTCGTGACCCTAAAATGTTAACACAGCTGATCATACCTTACAATAGATAGATTTTAGAGTAGGTATTTTTTATGTAATTTTTGGACAGCTATTTCTCTTAAACTATTGACTTTTTGGGAAAAGTGGTAGAACAAAAGTAATTCATTATTATGGGTACTTTAACACCCTTTCGGATTGTACCCCCTTTCTGACTAACCTTGTATAGCCATTCAAATTCATACTGTAACCTTTCTGGTAACAGCCCTTCATTCCTTTGCATCACATATCCATACCATAACTACGGATGCTATAGGTACAATCTTTCTGTCACCGCTGGGGAGCTTTTAAACTGCCTCTTATTATTGGAATAACCTCTTGAATCGACTCACTTGGTTCTGCTCTATCGTCAGGCTAGATTAGAGAAATCCGCATTCAAAGCTCACCTGAAATACTGTCCAGGGTCAGGAGTCCTATCTGGCTTTCCCTCATACAAAACAGAGGTGACTCCAGCTAGCAGAGGCCCGTAGCAGATGTAGGAGTGACCGACCACCCATCCAAGGTCTGAGGCTGCCCACCAAACGCCTTTCTTCAACCCGTAAACTGTGCGAAGGGACCAGCATAGGACAGCTGCGTGGCCACATGGACGCTGGATGCCTTTGGGAGCGCTAGTTGTGCCTGTTTGGGAAAAAAGTGAAGATGGATTAAGGTGGAAGATTTAAAAGTATATTATATCTATACATATAAAAGGAGAAGCTGACTGACTGACTGACTGATCTATCAACGCACAGCCTAAACCGCTGGGGTTATAAAGTTAAAATTGAAACAGTAGGTTCCTTTTGTAACGTAGGCATCCACTAAGAAGGGATTTTTCGAAATTCAACCCCTAAGGGAGTTAAATAGGGGATGAAAGTTTGTATGGAAAATCGTCACTTAACGGGTTCAAAATTTCACGCAAGCGAAGCTGCGGGCGAAAGCTAGTTATATCATATCTAAGATCGAGTTACGATCTGTTTTGGTATGCGACATGTTGTATTATTTTCAGCCTGAATTTGGTCCTTCGATACGCTGGGGTTTCATAAAATGTGACTTATGGTTTATTTCAGATGCACCAAGGCCCGGCCATCCAAATCTTACGCCAGCTCCGCACCGGCGCCAATTGTTGGGCTACTATTTCGGACCACTGGATGGATCAATTTCTCATTCGTGTGGTGCCGGACGTAAAGAATATCACTACCCCATCTTTTTCCAAGGGGGTCGTAAAAGGCGACTAAGGGATTCACTAGAGGATGGGCAGCAGCGTTTTCTGAGTACTTTAACAACCATACTGCGACCGCCAACCCACCTGCCAAGCGTGGCGATTATGGCAAACCCCCCAACATTGTTTGGTGGAGGCCTATGTCCAGCAGTGGACGTCATTCGGCTGAATGATGATGATGATGATGGATGGATCAATTTCTCTAAGAGGTGGAAGTTTAATCAGCTATAACTCAACTTGAAATCAGAAACGCACTACATCATTTGTGAAAAATTCCATGCACTTGATAAGATACGTTTAACAAAAGTTCTACTTAGCCTGTTCCCAACTATGTTGGGGTCAGCTTCTAGTCTAAGCAGATGCGGCTGAATACCAGTATTTTACACGGAGCGACTGCCATCAGACCTCCGCAACATAGTTACCTACTGGGTTATGAAGATATCTTAAGGTTAGACCAGTTGTCAAACTTTCGGACTTCAGAAGCCCAAATTTGAAGTAAGACTGAAGGTTGACCGAACTGAGATTAAATTATGAATTGAATGAAAATGATATTCTGGTACACTTAACAACTTCACTGTCCAGATAGCAGACACAATGGTTAAACAATGCAGATGTTCATATGTGATTCACGGGACAGGGAAGTGGTTAAAGTTCAGTCCGGTTTCAGTAGGTATCATCTCAGTCTATCTCGATATAATGTCAATCTAGTCAACTTAAAAGCTATATATTACCGATAGCATAACGATATCAACAGTCATCGACTAAAATTCTAGAAATAAATCAGAATTCCAACTGGTCAAAATGGCTCAGTACCTACATAATGTAACAGAATACCCGTTTTGGCTTCAGTTAACTTTCAATCTCATTTCAATATAATCTCACGTTTGACGTTGTTTGTTAACGAACAAGAATACCATTTGTCATATTTATGAGATTGAGACTAAACTCTACTAGATCGAAAATATATTTTGAACATTTTTAATTACGAGAGTTGGCCTTCTGACTACGAGTAACGACTGCCATAAGTGTTCGTATGACACCCAGGACCAACGGTTTAACGTGCTCTCTGAGACACGGAGGGGTCTCGATGTGTAACGAATGGTCACCCAGCCACGGACTGACCGCAGAAAGGTGAAATGTTGAAGAAGCGTTAAACAAATATTGGTGCCGATTCTCTTATGCACAAACTAATCTTAATTTAGGCTATTGCCATCTTTTTCACTCTGATAGAATAAGAAAGAGACAGACGTAAATAAGAGCTGTCAAATTTAGTTGAACCAAAATTTCCATACTTTAGACGACATTTAAAACGTGTCGACTAAAAACACGGCGAAGTTCAAGGCGTAAACTAATTTGACATCTCTAACTTAGTTGTTATGTATCACCGTCCTTTTCTCGCGCTATCAGTTAGTAGAAGATAGCAATTCTCTAATTTTAGTTTAGTTGGTGAACAAGAGAATCGGCACCATTGTTTCAACAATGTTGGTTTAAATGGTCGTAAAGCCAAGAATTTTCTTTTAGTTTTTCTAGAGGCAACTAAAACGACAGCTTTCTATACATAAAACAATACTCTAGATACTAATTTAATTAACCACGTTTTCCCAACATGTCTCACGTTATATTGTAACGACACACTTGAATAACAATGGGGGACTCGGTAAAAGTGATTATCAATTATAATGACTAGAACAAAGGTTTGAGCTCCAATTAAATAACAATAAGCGGACCGCGTTGAATGTCATTAATTTTGTCGTTTAACAGTAAATATTACTGTTAGGATCGGAGGTTATTGATATAATAGGTATTAGGTAGAAGGAACAGGCGATTTTATCTTTTTTCTGTGTCGGTATGAACTTTAAGAGAATAGATCATGCCGTGCTGAAAAGATTAGCTAGTCAGCAAGATTTAATACCGGGGTTGACTGCCCAGCCTGGGCCAGAAGTGCTCAAGTATCTCGTCACTCGTGGAGGTTCTTTGAATGCACTCCAAGGCCATCCCGCTTAAGACAGAGATGCATGGCTCTCTAGACAGATCAAATTGTATGCAAATGACATTTGGTTACGCTCAAGCAAATGTCCAATTTGATCTTTCCGCAAGCGTTAATGTTTAAGGGAAAAGGATTTTGTCTAGGGGGCCTTCATCCATCCAAAATTTAAGTGTTAGGCACTCGTCGGTGGAGCAATCTCCATCTTTCTCTATCCAGAGCCAATTCCTTCATTTCTCTGTATGTTATCACTTCTGTTTTTTCCTTCAATTGGTCTGTGTACTTTCTTCTTGGTCTACCTGGCTTTCTCTTTGCTTGTAATTTGCCTTCTATGATGTTAGTTATAAAGCTGTCGTGTCACAGTAAGTGACCAATCATTTTCTCCCTTCTTCTTTCTATATGTTCTAGAATTTGTTTTTTTTCTTTGACTCTACTTAGAATCTCATCGTTGGTTACTTTTTCCGTCCATGATACTCTTTCCATCCGACGCCAGCACGACATTTCAAAAGCTTAGGTTTTATAAGATAGTATCTGGCATAGAAAGTAATCATTAAAGAGCCATATTACTCAACATTGAGGACTCTAAAAACTCTGGAACGCCAACAGTAGAAGAAAGGACCAAAAATTTACGCTTGCTCTGACAGATTTTGGGTACAATGAAGAAGTGCCGATGATAGATTGAAAAATGATTAATTCTTCTAGATTTTGAAAAATGATGACATGGTGAATGGTTTTGTTGATTGAAACAGGGTAAGCTTAAATTGAATTTGTATCAGTCACCTAACAACCGACAAAACCATTTCTTTAATAATATGTTTTCCATGAGATCCTGCGTGATCATATCAGAAATGATGAGATCCGCAGGAGAAACAAGGTAACTGACATAGCTCGAAGAATTGCCAAACTTAAGTGGTAATGGGCACATTGCTCGCAGAACGGATGGCCGATGGGGCCGAAAGGTTCTGGAGTGGCGGCCGCGTACCGGAAGACGCAGCGTGGGTAGGCCTGCCACAAGGTGGACCGATGATCTGGTGAAGGTCGTAGGAATCTGCTGGATGCGAGAAGCACAAGACCGGTCGATGTGGCGATGCTTGGGGGAGCTATGTCCAACAGTCGACGTCTTTCGGCTGAATGATGATGATGGATTCCATGAGATCATGGGAAGGCCTCCAATAGTTGATGGTTATTAAAGAAGATCATAATCTCCCTTATGGGGTGCATGAAAAGAGCCTCCACGAGTGACGATACTTAAGTACGTCCGGCGCACCCTGGGCAGTCAGTCCCGCTACCAACCTTGCTGACTGGCTAATCTTTTCACCACAGCATGAGCTATTTTCGTATAGCTCGTGCTGACACGAGAGAAGAAGAAGATCTCCCTTATCCCACACTAGGTGAAGTCGACACAACATGTATTCCTCTTCCATTCTCCTCTATCAGCCGTATCTCAGTACTCACTCCTTTTTTACTTAATCATCATTCACACAATTCATCCATCTTTCTTTGGCCTACCTCCACGTTCATATTTAAAACTGATGACTGAAAAAAAAAATCATGTCTAATGTTAAAAAAACAAGTGTCTTGACCTCCAGTCGCTTACGTCAATCCAGCCGTCCAATCCAATACCGTATTCGGACACTGAACCTAAACTGACCCATTTTTATAATTTTGTTTTTTTTGTGTTCATTACTACCTATTGTGTTACCGGGTCTTTCACAAATAAGTATTAGGTACTACTTTTAACTGACTTTTACTACGCGTTGCCGTATTATACTTTGTTATATACAGGGTGTAAACGAATTCGTGTAATTCCTTCAAACCGCGTGATCTACTGGTGACACTGATTGACCCTGTATAGGTATTTTTCAGAATCAACAAAAAAAAGTTTTCAAAAAATTAAATATGCTACTCTGTATCTGAGTAATTTTAGCGACCCGAGTCAACTGACTGCGTGGAGCGATATCGCGCTAGTCGTGCCCGTTAGCTGTGTTGCCGTACCGTAATTTATTGCCATATAGCCAATGGGGGGGAAGTAAAATACTTAACCTAAGCTAACTACTTGTACTACACTAACATCATGACCACCTGCAACAACAGCACTAACGGCGACCCCTAGTGGGACTCGGACCTCGGCTTAGGGCGTTGCTGGCGTGGACATAGGGGGGGGGGGGGGGGGGAGACAGCTTGATGAGGGCTGAATTATCGGTGTGAATTTATGCATGGTATCGATATTTTCTATCACATAAAAAAATTATTTGGGAAAAAATAAGTTTATTTTTATTTTTAATCAGTCTAAATCCCGTGCGGGGTTAGTCTATACTTACCATTAAAAGATCATGTGGTTTGAAAGAATTACACGAATTCGTTAACATCCTGTATTGTTGTTCGTCCGTGTGGTGCCGGACGTAAAGAATAGCACTACCCCATTGCTTCCCATGGGTGTCGTAAAAGGCGACTAAGGGATTCACAAGAGGATAGGCAGCAGCGTTCTCTGAGTACTTTAACAACCATACTGCGATCGCCAACCCGCCTGCCAAGCGTGGCGATTATGGCTAATCAACCCAACATGGATTTGGGGAAGCCTATGTCCAGCAGTGGACGTCTTTTGGCTGAATGATGATGACTATTGTGTTGTCCGTTCATTGTTAACTACCTTTTGCCCGCAGCTTCGCTTGCGTGAAATTTTGAACCCGTTAAGTGACGATTTTCCATACAAACTTTCATCCCCTATTTAACTCCCTTAGGGGTTGAATTTCGAAAAATCCCTTCTTAGTGGATGCCTACATTACAAAAGGAACCTACTGTCAAAATTTCAACTTTCTAACCCCAGCGGTTTAGGCTGTGCGTTGATAGATCAGTCAGTCAGTCAGTCAGCTTCTCCTTTTATATGTATAGATAGATGACACCACCAAATGATACCCCCAGGGGTGCGATTGCCAAAAAGGATTTGTTAATGACACCACCGTAATGTTGGGATGCCACAATTAGTACTTAATAATTTAATATGAGAGTTAGTTTACTCATACTCGTTGTTGCCCTGAAGGGCAACAACACTATTCATTAGTGGTGTCATTAACAAATCCTTTTTGGCAACCACACCCCTGGGGGTATCATTTGGTGGTGTCATTAACAATGAACGGTGTTGTCGTATAATATTAATATCATTGGGCACATTATAGGAGCCTGTATTCCTGAGGTTACCTATAGGTACCTACATACGTTTGGCGCACCCAGGACCGTCAGCTCCACTACCAGCCTTGCGAACTGGCTAATTCTTTCACTACGGTATACATAATTCTCGTAACAAGATACTTTTGGCCTTCTGTCCGGACTTTGCCCGACTTTTTAATTACTCCGATTTTTTGCCTTAGATGGAAATTTTTGAATAAATGTTTAATTTTCGCATTA
The DNA here is from genome assembly GCA_905220435.1 of Amphipyra tragopoginis. Lineage (NCBI taxonomy): Eukaryota > Metazoa > Arthropoda > Insecta > Lepidoptera > Noctuidae > Amphipyra > Amphipyra tragopoginis. The sequence goes on along the minus strand of HG992013.1, from coordinate 2,464,420 downwards.
AATCTGAATACAGTGGCGGTCATGTAGTTAGGAACGCTTATTTAAAGAGAAGTTTTTTTAAAAAAAACTTGTATAACTTATTGCATGTATTATTTTTCTTTTTCAATTCTCGTGGTATCGCAAAACTTTTTCATACTAGCGGTGCATTCATTTGTACAAATAATTAATTAAACAATAAACAAATAAATTTTATACATTACTTAGGAACTTAGTATTACTACTTACTGGCTGGTCAAATAATTAAGAACGCTGAATAATATATTTTTTAAATTTAGTTTTGTACAGAGAACACTCAGCAGCTAGGTCACTTTTCGAATAATTTTGGCGCCTTTTAGTGCTGTAAAAGTCTAAAACGTGATAAGTCCATATAAACAATGACAAAAATATAACTTGCTTACAAGGAAAGTATTAATAAAACTTCGTCAGATGAATTGGTCGTATAAAAAAATAGCTGATCACCTACAATGCTCGAAAACGATGGTTTTCCATGCTGTAAAGCATTTTAAAACGTATCAAACGACTACAAATATTTCGCGCGTACCTAAACAGAGACAGACACCTCGTCGAGATGATCGAAATATTGTTCGTTTAGCAAAATAAAATCCTTTTAAAGGGTCTAACGAAATAAGAAAAGAATATTTCGGTAAAAACAACCCTTTAGCGATCTCGGCACGCACTAGTCGAAGGCGTTTGGTAGAAGAGAAGTTGCATGGAAGGATGGCAAGAAAGGTATCCATGTTGAAAAGGTCCCATAGGCAAGCTCGTCTAGCATTTGCAAGAAGGTTTGAAAACTGGACAATCAGACAGTGGAAAAATGTTGTTTCTTCTGACGAGACGAAAATAAACAGTGTGTTCTGATGGAAAACGATACGTACGATGCCTAATAAAGCTTTCGACTCCAAATAGACAAAAGTGATATTAAAGTATGGCGGGGGAAACGTGAAGATTTGGGGTTGCTTTTCTGGTTGTGAAGTTGGACCTGTTAGGCTGATAGAAGCAAACATGAATCAATTCCAATACAAAAATATACTCGAAGAAGTGCTATTCTTTACGTCCGGCACCACACGGACGTAAAGATATGCCCAAGGCATATTTCATTTCAAATAATGTTATCTGAATATCATATACAGCATGTAAGGGTAAACACCGTTATCACTCAAACCATGGGTACATGACTTAAACATAAAAATATAGGAACGAATAAAAAAAAAAAAAAAAAAGTATACGCGGCGTACACAAACTCGCTAACGAGACAGCTGACTGACTGGGGTAGCAAACTGTGCGGGGCCGTGCGTCGGGCCACGCGGCATGTTCCCCACGCCCCCTCCCGTAACTTGTTGCCCCCGTGCAAAGGGTGAAATGCTTTTGAAGAAAAATGCAAATTTTACAAAAAAAAAAGTTTGTTATTTTTCATTGATTTTACGTTCTATAAATGAAACCAACCCACTGGTTTCAAGGATAACGGCGTTTACTCTTACAGCCTGTATATGATTATTATTTTGTCACGCACTTTCAGCCACTTTTGTGAACTTCGGAGACATTGTCTTGGATCAGGATAAGTCCCTGATGAAGACCAGCACATAATCTAAGGTATCTAATTAATAAATATTCTGACCTGAAGTATACAAAATGTAAAGTGGTTCATTAGCTTCTACGGGCACACAAGGCACTGGATCAGCTTCCATGGCTTCCTCCCAGGAGATGTCCCGACCAGGCTCCAGGGTACACTCCAACACTCTTCGGCGCTGGAAGATGATGCATTTGGCTGGCTGGTAATCTGACTGGCATAGAGCTTCGTCTAAGATGTCTTTGTACCTAGGGAGTTGAAAATTATTGAGTATTCTGTTCATCCTTGTGTCACATCGAGGGGGAGTATAATCTATCTAAAACTATTCATCGAGTGTACTTGAGACTAAAATTCAAACCTCTAAAACCATTATTATTTAGCCATGATGATTCCACTGCAGGGCAAAGGCCTCCCTACACTCCTTCCACCCCTCTAGATTTGATGATTTCTGTGGCCAATCCTTCTAATAAGTATCTTACTCGTCCCGTTATCTCTTTCTGGGCCTGCCGCGACATCGTCTAACGTTATGTGGGCTTCACTCAGTGGTGAGTTTTGCCCACAGCTCGTCCGACATGCGGCAGACGTGACCAGCACAGTTCCATTTTAAACTTGCGGCTTTCTGACCAACGTCGGCGATCTGAGTTTTGGAGCGCAGATCAAAAACCATAGATAACCAGTAGCGGTACCTAGTAGTAGTATCTTTAGAGCTTAATATTGTTGGTACCTACCTGACAATTTTGTTGGGCTCAACTCCACAGCTGGCTGCTATGATCACAGTTGGTTCAGCATGCTCGATCCTTGTCCTCAACTCCCTTGCCGCGAAACCTAGGTAGAAAATAAAATTGGTCTTTCAATTCTAAATGCTGGTCCTTTGATACATAACGATTGAATATAGAAATCGAATTTTGTATAAATTCCAATGTAGGACAAAGGTCTCTCTGTGTCTTTAGCTAATCTCATTTTGATTTGTGAGCTTTAGTAGCTTGAAGTAAAAATAATAAAAGAGATTTCATACTACTTACTTATACGTTAAGAAAGTTTATTATAGTCTTGAAGATTATAATTAATGCAGTTTAAGTTGAAGATTATTTACAGAGATGTAGATTCCTTCAATTTGTAATGAATGAATCTATTCTCTCAATAACTTAATAAAACTTACCTCCAAACACAACAGAGTGGATAGCTCCTATCCTGTTGGTAGCCAGCATAGAGAAGATGGCTTCTGGGATGAGCGGCATGTAGATAAGTACGCGAGAGCCTCGGGTCACGCCCAATGAGGTCAGCTTACCAGCTAGGCGAGACACCTATTTTAAAAGTAATTCGCATGTTATCGTCATAAATCTACATTGTTTACCAAGCTACAAATAATAATTCAATCTATACTCTAATTCATATACCTAACATTAGACAAAAGTGGTCCACCAAGGCACGAATATTTTTTGAATCATTTCTTCAAATAGTTTCAGTTCATGTTGATTGACCGACAAGGTTCATAAAACCATTATACTGTGAAGAGGAATGCTCACAGACTTTATGGTTAAAAAGCGTACTATTCCATTGCTGAATTCTTAACAGACAAGTTAAATATGTAATAATTGGATGTGTCGTTTTGTGAGTCAAATGTCCGATTTATTTATGCTCAATTTTACTAATGATAATTTTATTACATTAGTAAAATGTACCTATCCAAAATTTGTATACCTATTAGGTTAAACATAGCGATCCTGACATTAGAATTAGATCTTATAGATTGTACCTATGTTTTACAAATAAATAATTTGAATATGAGGAATTATGAAAGCATGTTGTGACTAAAAGAGTGATGAATATGAATGTCGATGGACGGAGAGGGAGAGGAAGACTAAAGAAAAGTTGGATGGATTGTGTTAGGGAGGATATGAAGGAAAAGGAAGTAAATGATGAGGTGACGCCTGATAAGGAAGAACGAGAGAGAAGAACATATTGCGTTGACCTCAAGTAGGTAACTTGGCAACAGGGCAGGAAGAAGAAGAAGCTCTGCTTGAAGCAAACATGTTGTTTAGTACTCTACATTACGTCTCCTTCCTAAAAGGGGCGTTATTTATTTAATTTTAGATCGATGAAATAGAGATGCTTATAGTCTAGATTCTAAATTCTTTCATGATTAGTACAGCACTGTGTTTATCCTTGCATTTTCTCGACTTTACGAATGTCTGCATTGCGATCGTGTTATCATCACCGATTCTGGTTTCATACATACACATCAGTCATTTAAGTTGCGTTACCTCATCAATACTCAATATAGATGAACAAAATGTGAATTTGATAATAAGCAGAATCATTTTTTCACAAGAAGTAGCCCTGACCCGTGGCAAATGAAAGCGTATTCTCTAGCTAGAGCACAACATATTGTAAGATCGAGAAGGAATGTTGAAAAACTGACCTGCTCCTTAATCTCCGAGTAAGTGATCTTCCTAACGGTGTCGGTCAAGGGTGAATCATGGACCAGCGCCACCTGGTCTCCCTTGCCGCTTGCTACGTGTCGGTCTACCGCGTTGTGGCATACTGACATCTCTCCACCTACCCACCTGTGGGATACAGTCAGATTTAACATCACCGTCATTAAATTAAAACTATAAACGGAGGAGTGTCTGATCAAAAGTGGCTATTTACATCATAAACTATTTTTCAGAAATGATCATAATCTTTAACTCGTATTAAGTTTCTTTTTTTAAACCGAAATTTTAGGGAGTTTTTTTTGGAGAAAGAGCCATTCTCGGTGTAGTCTGAGTCTGAGTTATAGTTAGTCAAACCGAACAGAAAAAAAGGGAAATGTAAATGGCGACTTATGATCAGACACTCCTCAATTTTAAAATCGGAAATAATTTTAGAAAAGAGTTCCATCAAAATAGGTTTTTGCATATTAATATATATTCAACAACTACTGTCCCACGCTGGCCCGGTGCGGGTTACACATACCTACCATCGAAAACAATTCGAAAACAACTTAATTGAATTGAATTTAAAAAAAAAGTGGCAGTTTTTCTCACGATGTTTTCCTTCATCGTTAAGGCAAGTGATAATGAAATTGTGATCCAAACATGATTTCGAAAAGTCAAAGGTGCGGGCCAAGATTCCGCTTTCCGATGGTCTTATCCAACAGTCGGATCGAAAGACCACAACAAACTTCTTTCAGTTTTTTTCTCAGTTGCTTGCATCCGCATGGGATGTCAGATCCAATATTCCGATTGGATGTGATATGGTATGATCACAATATCTAATTTGAACCTCAGACATCTTCAGATTGTTGGAACAGACTATCGACCTAGCAATTCGGAAATATGGGGCCAGCCTCAAACATTTTTTTAGGGATCATTGGTCTTTTGCTAGCATTTTTTGAGGGATCATTGGTCTTTTGCTCGCATTTTTTGAGGGATCATTGGTCTTTTGCTAGCATTTTTTGAGGGATCATTGGTCTTTTGCTAGCATTTTTTTTTTTACTTTTAATATAATATAAAGTTTGGCAGTATCGCCTCAATATTATAACGACCACTTTGAAAAGTTTACTCATTTATTTACTTCAGAGCACACTTGGTACATCCATAGATTGTTAGTAACACTTATAGTTAAGTTAGTAATTGGCTTTTATTCAATATTAAATAGGGCAAGTTGGATCCATGGACCCATGCCTCACAGCCGGGCAATCCATTCTTACCAAGATGGTATTCAGAAGATGGTATCTATAACTTAAGAATTTTCCTACAATAAATGATGAACTCTGAATCGAAATGATGAGATCCGCAGGAGAACCAAGGTAACCGACATAGCTCGAAGAATTACCAAAATTAAGTGGCAGTGAGTGGAGCACATTGCTCGCAGAACGGATGGCCGATGGGGCCGACAGGTTCTGGAGTGGCAACCGCGTACTGGAAGACGCAGCGTGGCTAGGCCTCCCACAAGGTGGACCGATGTGAAGGTGAAAGTCGCGGGAATCTGCTGGATGCGAGAAGCACAGGACCGGTCGATGTGGCGATGCTTGGGGGAGGCCTATGTCCAGCAGTGAACGTCTTTCGGCTGAATGATGATGATGAAATGATGAACTGTCTATTCAAAAAGATACAAACCATTTTGTAAACGGTGGATTGCTGTTATCCAGCACACGTTCCCAAGGTTTGGTCCAATCAAGTTCTTGGGCGACTTCGCCCCAGAAACCCTCAGGGTCATTTAGGGAGCGGCGGTAAGCCTCTTGATATTCTGGAGTTACTCCACTTTCACCTAGACGGGAAAACAAAGATAATAATAAGGGCTCGTGGCTAGTTAACAATCGCGGAGATCATACGATGTCAAGGTTAAGCTGCGCTTGCCGCAGCCTGTCCGTGGATGAGTGACCATTCGTTTCATATCGAGACCCCCTTCATGCCTCCTCCATGCCTCGAAGAGCACGTTAAGCCGTCGGTCCCGGGTATCATACTTATGACAGTCGTTATGGGTAGTCAGAAGCCCGAGTCTGATAACATCGGTGTAACCTTAGGCAGTTGTCCCACCTTTGTTGTTAGGCGAGGAAGCGACTATCGGCCATTTTCTCGCTCAAGAAACGTACAATAGACATACATTCTGTGTAAACAAAAGAGATGCATATATTAATAGTTGATCGCTGACTGTTTACACTGCCGCCGGTGAGGACTCGCTCCACCAGTTTGTCGCTGAGCGACAAGATCTATCAAAGATAATACTCGCTCAGCGATACTTGCAGCGGTCATTTGCGAGTGGTGCGAGTAATCTCCCGTCGCACTCGCACACTCGCTTATAGCCCAGCGACAAAACTATTTGAACTACACACTCGCTTCTCTCTGCTCGCCAACTCGTTTCTAGTTTCTAGCTCTACTCGCTTCTCGCTCATCGTTTCGGGTGGGACTAGTGCCTTAGGATATCGGCAATGCCCAGTAACTGGGTGGCGGAGGTCTGATGGCAGTCGCTCCGTATAAAATACTGGTATTCAGCCGCAGTTGGTTCAGAACAGAAATGCTTCATTCAATAATTCATACCCTTTAAACAAAGGGCCCGAGATAATAAACTAACATCTCATTTTCATAAAGTGTCAACCTATAAAATTAATCAAACCAGCATCTGAATATTATCTCAAAGTACCTATACATACATACCTACTTAAAATCGATTTCATGTAAATTATCTCATATTTAAATCCGTATCAGAGATGTGTTACACCTATTACACGTATATCGCGTCATGCTCAAACCTCTGGACTCGAATGTACCTAGGCCATACAATAAGGTATTTGAGTGAAAAAATCTAATTAGTCCGTCAGTTAGATTATCAAAAAATATTTGACCCTTATTTTTTCTTTTGTTACGTAAACCAAAATTGACGAAGATACGACACTTTTAAAATTGGCAAAACGTCACAAGCAAGTACAATTTTTACTTGCTTCTGACGTCACAAGCGGGCTCTCGAGTTTTGATGCGTTTTATCCAAATATTCATGAATAGATTTAACAAAAGAAAAAATACGTGTCCATTATTTTTCAAAACTAACTGGCGGACTAATTAGATTTGCAATTTATTGATGCTGTCAGCATGCCTATTGACGACACGTTTGGAGCATGGCTAAGCGATTGGCTTTCTGCGCTACGGGTTTGATTCCGGCACGAAACAAATACTTGTATCGCCGACAAATAGTTATTCCCTGTGTGTTTGTGCATGTGAACATTTGTGTCTGTAAACGCACCCACGGTACAGGAAAACCCGTAGCGTTTTTGTTTTTACGTTTAAGAATGGAAAAGAACACTATGCAACAGTAGTATGTTTCAGTCTATCGAAAATCCTCATTAATACTTAAAGTTAAGACCTCGTATAAACCTGTCGAGCACGCCGCGTCGTCCGTATTTAGGCCGTGGTCAGGGGTTCTACTGCCTAAGCACGAAGTCCGTGGTTTCGGCCTTAGTTACGAGCGTTTCCTACTCCCTATCACCTACGGACTTACGATTATTTCGGAGCCCGAACTAACAATTAATGATAACACGATTTGACAGTTGTCCCTACTACCGATGTGTTTTTGCCCGTCCGAAAAGTTGAGCTTGACACTTGTTTTGTTCACTCCTACGTTCCGGTCTATTTTCGGACTGGCGCCTATCTTCGTTGACGGATTTAGGGAGTAGGCTTCCTGATACAAACGTCGTAGATTGCATCCGACGTGACGCTGTACGCGGCCGACGAACGCTTATTATGGAAATGCAATATAGTGGTCTCTCTCAGAAGCCAGACGCCTGACGCCGCGTTTGTGCGCGTATAGTACAGCGTACAGACGCTGGACGCGAGCTACGGCGTTTGTATAAGACCGCGGCCTTAGGTATGCGGGCCTAAGCGGAAGTTACATGTATGCAGCATATGCGTACACCATTTTGTGACCATAGTACATGAATTCGAAAAGTCAGAGGTGTTGGCCGGGGTTGAAGACAGATCCTCCTGCATGAAAGGTAAGCCTGCACCTGCGACCCCGGCGATAGGTCAGGAGAAGGAACACCGAGGGTTTTTAGCCGGTAAGAGCAGCGGTTACGCACTGCATCCGATCCGGATCCGTGAAAACAAGTACCTACCTATATAAAAATGGCTTATTATTTTCCAGGTGACTAATAACTTAAAAGGCGACTAAGTGTTTGCAACTAATAAAATGAGGCGAGGAGCTATAAATAATGACTTGGCGACTAATAATGTTAGCAGGGTGGTTAAGGGGAATCCCGACATGGATAGGTTAGGTTCGAAGGGGATGACGGGGGCTAGAGTGAACGAGCGAACGAAGCCCCCGTCATCCCCTTCGTGTTAGGTTACTTTAAACCCTGCAGACAGAAATAGGAGCCCCGCACAGCGGGGCTCCGTCGACTTAAGCTCCACCTAGTTTAAAAAGAAAAACCAAAAGATCACTGCCAATTTAAATTTAAACAAAGCTTACAACTAAAAATAAAGCTGCTACTTTATACTTAAAATGCTACTTCACTGTAGCTGCCAACCTATTATTTTTGCTACCCATTTTAATTATTTTTAAAACCCTAAGGGCTGATTTTTCAATCGACAAATAACTTTTATCTGGGGAATAAGTTTGACGTTTTGACAGCTTTTGTATATAAGACACTTAACCAAGACTTTTTTATTTGTATCACTTTTTTTACCTGTTGTGTCTCTTTGTGCTGTGTCCAAATAAATGATTCTTTATCTTTATCTTTATAAATATGTCAAACCGTCATATTTATTCCTTGGATAAAATTTATCTGACGGTTGAAAAATCGGCCCTAAATCAGATTAGTTTGTCGCCGCGTTAAATACATGCCAAAAAAATTCGAACCGAATTCGGATATTGCTTTTCACACTGCATCCGATTAGAATTCGTGAAAATACGGATCTAGAGTCGAAAATATTCGGACCGAATTCGGATATTGCTTACGAACTAATCCGATCTCTGATCCAAATCCAAGCAATTCAGGGGCCATCTTTGGCACATGTCCAATTTGAATCCGATATAATGCGAAAGCGTTCATACAGACAGTACCTACTACGGCTACTTCGGTCCGTTAATATTTCTTCCGAATTGGAAACTCACGGATGACGGAGAGAAATCGGATGACGGAAGTCGGATCTAGTGCGTAAACTACCATACAAATAGTTCTATGACTACTTCGGAACGTATTTTCGCGGATTCGGATCGGTGCCTAACTGCTCTAAGAGTCTCATAACCCTTTGCTTTCCCCGGGCGGAGGGTATCGAAGAGGTTATTTTCCCACGATAAAAAAAGGTAAGGGCTTACTTATCACTATCACATTACCTTCACGCACGTGCAAAAATACATAAAATTTGAATAATAAAATCTAATTCTTTTAAACAATTCAATTTAGTTCAGACCTTTGCCCCCGCTCAAACATTATTGACAATACACAGTTTATTTAAATTTCCAACACACAAAACATTTTCATTATAACTTAACTATTGACAATTATGTACAAATTATTACATTTAATTGTTTGAACCGGGAAGAGGATTTATTATATAATGAACTAGCTGTATCCGCGACTCCGTCCGCGTGGAAATCGGAAACCAATAATGCGTCGCATTGTGTCGCAATAAATAAGTACACTTTCTTCTTGATAATTTTAAATTCTAATATCTTTTGATAGAGAGATAAATTCAACCGCATCCGCATTGACTCAGGGGCTTACCATGACCTCGTATTAAAACGTTCAAATGCCAGCCAGTCAACTTCCGTTCAAAAGCAGCCCTGCTTCTGAATCGCTAAAAATCGTAACATGACAGTACTAAAGGTGAACGACTATTGAACCAAGTTGAACTGTAATTCTTGATCATGGTACGAAAAGTCTATACCTACAAAAAAAAAGGTGAACGGATTTCTTAAACGTCAACGTAGCAGGCTTGCCGCAGGCCTGCTCTAACGATGTCATGGTACAAAAAAGCAGGGCAGTTTAACTTCCAGGCAACTTCTGTCCTGCTTTAAGAGGTCATAGTAAGCCCCCAGTACTTCTTACATGATGCGTGCACAAACAAACAGATCAACAGACAAATATTTCAAAAATGATCGACATGGATTCTATTGGTTATCCTATAACCACCCGTTATTTTTTTTAATATTTCATCTAATGTAGGTACAGACACGATGAGTCTACAGATTTATTATAATTATTACGTATAGATTATATGTATTGAAGATATAGATTTAACTAAATATAAATTACAGTTTTCGTATTGTAGAATAAAAATGTGAATTTATTGTATATATCGCTGGAAATTAAAATAGGGCATCAAAATATTATTATGGTCTATTTTATTTTTATTAGGATATATTTTTCTTTATTTGTCTATACTTTTATTTGTAATTATGTAAATATTGTATCACTGTTGGATAACGGGGTAAAAAAATTTAAAAAAAAATGCTATTCGTGCAGTTATCCTTTAATCTTTTAGCATTTCCCATCAAAAATATGTAAATAAATGCAACACTAAGTGGACTATGCTTCGAAATGAACTAATAAAACCTTGAATCTTCTAGCAATTTCGATTTCGCAATGATTAATGTTACACTATTGGAAAATTCTATCGTATGTAACAGTAATTTCTTTGTCCTTTACATCCATCAATGTGAACTTTCTACCTATTTTATGTCCTATTGCTGGACGTAGGCCTCTCCTAACTCTTCTTCATAATTAATTCTAAACTCACCATAACTCTCAATATCGGCAACAGAAACAAACGTTTTCTTCTTCAATTCACTGATAGAAGACTCGAACTTATTCTTCTCCAATTTACCCCCAACTTCATTTTCTTGGTACATTTTTGTTCAAAATAAAAAAATATCTAATAAAAATTAAATCGCGATGTATCGCCTATCCCTTGAAAGTTCCGGGAAGACACTGCCGGTGACAAAAACGGTAATTGTATTACGAACTGGTTGTCTGTTTGCATTTCAATGTAAGACCTGTGAACTTATTGAATTATTAAATAGGTGAGCTGAAAAGAGTGTGACGCAGTGGAACCGTACTAAACACAAATAAAACTAAAACGTTTTGAGAAAAAAAGTTAATTGTAAAGTACAAAAAACCCGACTGCATACAAAGCGAAGATGATAAGATAACGTTAAACTTACAGAGGTTCAAAAAATCATGCTATCAAATCTTAACACGCAGTCGGAGGCTACGTATGGTTTTGGCCAGTCAGGTTTCGCATTATTTATTTCGTAGGTAGCCTCCGACTGCATGTTATGATTTGATAGTATGATTTTGATATCGCGCAGTCGGGTAAAAAACAGATTTAAGCCTTTTATAAGTGATTCGAATATAAATTGCAGAAACGGGTACGTAATAAGTTAAGTACCATGTTTATATATTATTAGCTTATTCAGAAATAAAGGAGGTTTTGAGAACTTCCTTTATTTTCGACGAGTATTTTTTTTGTAGGTATTTTTTTTTTATTTGCACGGGTTTTATTGTTCGTTTTTAATTTAAAAGAGTGTTCTTCCGATGTGGACCCATTTAAATTTGATGAAGATCTGCTGAAGACCTTCGGAGATGGACAATGGAACTCTTGAATGGAAACAGCAAATCACTCGCGATTGCTGTAAGTAATTGTATGTTTATGCCACTCAATATAGAAAAATTAAATTAACTTAGAAAAACGACTTCTAAAATACTTTCTGTTTTTTTTTAACTTTATTATTTCCTACGTATAAAAAAATATGGGTCTTTTAAAAAGATTTTGTTTTAGCCCTGGTAACTCTTGAGGCTCTTATAACGTAACTTTTTTTTTTGTCTTCCTATGTATATTCCTCATGGATAGGTACCCTTCGCCTGGGGAAGGCAAAGGGTTATGCCGGACTCTTACCGGCTAAAAACCCACGGTGTTCCTTCTCCTGACGCTTGGCCGGGGTCACGGGATTCGCAGCTGCATGCACCGCAACCCCGGCTCTTATAATGTACCCTGGCAATTTTAGTTTATAAATAATATAATACGGATTAATGTAGGCCTCTCAAATAATACCTACTCAAAAATTGTATCTGTACCCCAAGTGTGAGTTTTTTTCGTTAACTACTGTAGTTGCGTCACGTCAAAAATGTATGAAAATTTAGGCTGCGTCTCTAGGCGCACCGTTCAATTAACGCGCGAATATTCGTTGGTGAACGGTGCGCCTAGAGGCACAGCCTAAATTTTCATACATTTTTGTCGTGACGCAACTACAGTAGTTAACTAAGAAAACTCACACTTGGGATACTGCTCTATAAGGTGCATTAAAGAGCTTCTATACGTTACAAAGGGATACAAAATAACTAATAATAATAAGCTATAACGATGTACAGACGCCAGTACATATAGCTACAACAATCTGTCGAATTTCTCTAATAGATTTTCATCTTTATCGCAAAAGCATTATGTTTAAGGTTGATTGGAAATTCAGGTAGCTTGATGTCTGCTGGCGTCTGTATCTGATCAAACAACCAATGGCATTCGCTCATTTTCGCACCAGTCACAGTTAATACGTCAGCGTAAAGAAATGTTTACTGCCGTACTAGTAAACATTCGTAGTCCCGAAATCGCGCTCAGTTCGGAAGTGATGGGCATAATTCTCCTAAAATAAATCTTGATAAATCACAACCGAACCAAAGCCGAACCGTTCATTCAGACAGTTCTCAATTTCAAAAGCTATGAAATTGTTTGACACAAAAAACAAAAACAATCATTTTGAAAGTTTTCGAAAACAAAAACTGACTGACGGTTCGATTGCGTTTGGCAACAATTTATTTTAGGAGAATTGGGCCCCAGTTTTACGAAGTTTTCCGGCTTTTTAGTTGTATCGTAGCTGTCTGTACCTTACCTACCTACTTAGAAATGAAAATAAGAATGTAACATTGTTTTAAAACATTTTATAGGTAGTACTGTTTAAAAAACTTTATTTTATTTTTGACAGAGTTTAATAGGCTTTGACTTTATTGTTTTTAGTGGGATATGAATCATCTTCTATCTAATTAACGCGATCATATGTCTATATGTCTACACCCGTGCGCTTTTATGTTCATCTTGCGCTTTCAACTTTCAATTCCTCTTGCGTCAAGCGCATGCAATATTGATTGCCATGAGACGCATGCAGCTTATCGTCGACACCGGCGCGCCTCAGTCAGTCGTCAGTCGACATACAATAGGCGGATTAGCGTGCGCTAGGAGCATTTTGACGAACTAGTATTATGGCATGCGCTATGGCGCTTCACGCATGCTTCAGACGAAGACGAAAGATGAACATGAAAGCGCACTGGTGTAGTAGACATAGCTACAGACAATGTTGCAACTTCTAAACAGATCTATTTAATTAAAGATTTCACCATCAAAAATTCCAAAATTATTCGGTTATGGACACGGGTCGTCGAATAACGTTTGACATAACTTTTAAACCACAATGCAAGTAAAGTTCAACTCGTATTTCACTCGTACAAGTATGACGACACATTTGACGCAGTAACTCCTAGATTTCACATTGAGATAAGAGTGCAATGGAAGAAACAAATGTTTTATTGCTTACATTTAAAATTTATGGATTTGCATGTGATATTCATAAGCTGGCTTCCCACGGTGCGTGGTAGCGCGCACCGGCTGTGCGTGGTATCATCCGTAAAATCACGCATAGTGATGTAACATGAAAAAAACGACTTTGTTTTTTTTCACAATGTTGAAAAAAATCATGAAAAAAAACTTAGTACCCTTGTTTTTTTTCTAAATTTGTTTTTTTTTCAGTTTTTTTTTTTATAGTTTTTAAATGTTTTATTGATGTGTTTTCTAATTTCTTACATTTAACTAAAATTACAAATCGAATTAAGTACTAAGTAACGAATCAATTAAACAAAAATGTAGTCTTCCGCTGTGTCAATATCAGTATCACTTTCAGTATCAGCGCCACCTACACTAGTCTTGTTCCCCGTGCGCAATTTGAATGTTGCCAATATATTCATGTAAACTTGGTAAGTATTCCACCAAAAAGGTATTGTAGGTTTATAATAAATAAAAAACTCTAACATGAACTGTTGAGTATTAATCTTTTACGGAAACTGCCTTATCAATATTTAATTCTGTATTCTTGAAAAAAATAAGTACATGGTCCAGAAAAAAAACGTGTTTTTTTTTCATGTTTTTTTAAAAGTTTTTTTTTTCGCGATAGAAAAAAAAACAGTTTTTTTGCAACACTAATCACGCACCGTGGAAAGCCACATTATGAGGGTGCGTGATGTGGATACGGCGCACCGCTCCGCACGTGTCCGCGTTACCACGGACGAGTCTCTTCCCATGGTGCGTCGGTGCGAGCTTGTGTGTCACGGTGCGCGCTGTCACGCACCGTGGGAAGCCGGTATTAGATAGTGAGATCCGTTTATTTAAATTGACAGAGTTCACCACACTTTTCATAGACCGCAAATGCCATACCGCCATACATATGATAGTGGACCTACCAGGAGGATAATCGGCACTACGTTTACGCTAAGAGTGAACCCTTGAGGAGGGTTCTTGGCATTAGGTTAAAAACCGTGTCATAAAATACGCTACTACGTAGTAAAATAGTATTTTCAGGGGGTCTTGTTACTTGTTTTATGACGGTGTATTTTCTAAGAAAAACCTACATTTAAAATGAGCTCTCCACGAGAGCACCTGGCATCGCGAATGCGACTAAAGTGTGCCCTCGCGGAGGGCACCCGGCCACAGTATAAAATGACCCGGCACTGAACGTGTTAAGTGTATATAAAACTATTTGTCTACATTTCTTGGCGTATTCATGCGTAGGTTTCAAATTCGGACTTTAGCTTCGCGTCATCGCGTATATGTACGCGATGACGCGAATCAATGAAATGACCTTGCTTTCACGGTAACTTGATTAATTTGGCAGATGTCAGTTGATGGTATGAAAATGAATTGTAATGGCGCTTGTGTTACTTGTGTATGACAAATTAATACAATAAGTATAAAATTAATTTTAAATATTAGTACCGAGTTACCCAGAAGGTTGTTTCAAAGCAGAAACAAAGAAACATTATACTAATATGTTTTTGACACCATTATTATAAGTATAAAAGATTTTCAAAAAACCCCTTCGCGTTTTCAAACTTACGTCAGATGGTACCAGTTGCTAGAGACGTGTTTATCGATAAAATAATGTCGATAAATATTTAACTTATTCATGAATATTTTGACTAACGTAATAATTCGAGCAATTGCTGGAGTATCGCCTCTAACATCTTGTAGAACTCTGTTCCGTAAAGGACATCTGACAAAATGGACAAAAAAGTAAAGTAGCCGGCCAGAGAAAATTATGCATATATTATTATAGTACATGAATACCTAAACATTTTTTTAATATAACGTCATTCTTCTAGGTCTTTACTATAGCACAATCATTGAGTATGTGAAAAAAAAACAGCTGTTCCATATAAAAAAAAACAATTTTGCTTTAATCAAAAATCAATGGAACAGCTCTTTTTTATTTTACGAATTGTGGTTTTGTCCCATAGTAAAAATTGTATAGAATGATGAGTAGAGTTGATAGTTTTCAAATGTAAAGTGACTAGTCAGTCATATTTTGTAAGTACTTAAATTATAAGTATTTGGAATCTATAATCACACTGCAATAATTTGAAAAAAATCTCGCTCAAGTTTTATAAATTTTATCGATATATAAATCGACTTTAGTCACATGTCTAGCAATAATTGACATGTGTCATTTTAATCAAGTTACTGTGAAAACAATATAATCAACTTACGGTGAAAACAGTATAGGTAACTATGATTTGCGTCAATTGACGAATTTTCTGGGTTCTTGAACCAACAATGAAAAACCAAATACATATAAATTAATTTCTATTAATAAAATCACACAATATCAATGGCCGCACCGAATATTCGTTCAAGAGTCATCTATACAAAAAAAAAAAGAAAAGTCCTGACTGACTGATTGACTGACTCATCAACGCCCAGCCCAAACCCTTGTACCTAGAAAGCTGAAATAAGGAAGGATTTTTCAAAATTCAACCCCTGAGAGTGTTAAATAGGGGATGAAAGTTTGTATGGAAAATCGTCACTTAATGGGTTCAAAATTCACGCAAGCGAAGCTGCGGGCAAAAGCTAGTACATTATACGATAACATTTTTTCTGTTGTATTCACCTTTTTTTGATCTAATAAGGTATCATGGTATATTTTTTACACCTTTCTGCCATTTAAAAAGTACCCGGCAGTATACAGATTGTCCTAAAAAGTAATGTCAAGCGGCAATCCAGAGGTAGTCCTTATGCTTGTTTCCCACGGTGCGTGAAATCGCCTTAGAGCATATACCTATGGAGGTAGCAATGCGCAAGTTCTCAAACATTTTATTCTGCCAAATTTTGGGGGGGACGCGGTAAACACGTACAGCACACATTTACAGCTTACCACATATAAATATCGTGTAGCTATGAACTCACACTAAAATAAAAGCCGGAATACAAACAAAAAACATGCACACTAACAATAACTTCGTCGTATTTATTTATGTTGACGTTTAACACAAACGCAAAATATAGTGATGATAAAAGACCGATAAACTGAATGATAAAGGAATGAATAAATAAAATATATAATTTAATCTCGTGGAAAACAATTTGTATGTAATTATTGTTCTTTAAATTAAAAATAAAACAATTATAATAAGAATAACAATAATTTATTTTAAAAATGAGTCTTATATTATTTTCGCTAAAGTTAGGTACCATTAACAAATATTAAAATAGTAATATAAAAATCAACACTTAACTAAAATAATAACTAAATAATAAATATTTTAAAATCACAGCAATCAACTTCCGCAATTTAACTTACAAGTGGATAAGAACTACAGTGTTTTCATGTTTTTTTTTAATAAAATAAAGAATAGTCACAGAGACTACTGCAGAAACAAAAAGTTAAATAGGTACCGGGTGAAAATTAATATTACTATCGCGGTATCGCTACGCGTGGTCTGTCAATTCGGGGAGCTTAAATGCCTCACGTTAAGAACACCCGTGACTGCCTCGTTAACATGTTATCACACCTGTATTCCCTGAAGGGTACGGCAGAGGTGTATGCAGGGTGTTAACGAATTCGTGTAATTCCTTCAAACCGCGTGACCTACTGGTGACACTGATTGACCCTGCATAGGTTTTTTCAGAATCAACAAAAAAAAGTTTTCAAAAAATGAACCATGGTATTCTGTATCTGAGTAATTTTAGCGTCCCAACTTAACTGACTGTATGGAGCGATATCGGACTAGTCGTGTCCGTCAGCTTTGTCGCCGTGACTTCATTCATTTATGCATGGCACCGAAATTTTCGATCACCTACAATAAAATATTTGGGAAAAAAGATTTATTTTTTAATTTTAATCAATCGAAATCCCGTGCAGGGTTAATATATACCATTAATAGATCATGTGGTTTGAAGGAATTACACGAATTCGTTAACACCCTGTAGCATACCCTCATTTTGCCGTTATGTTTAGTTCCTTTCCCATGTAATAGGGGGCGAGCGTATTGCCATCAACCAGGCACAAATCCAGACTCTGGGCTGCTACTAAGAAATTACACACGGAAAAATCCAATAAAACTTTGCCCGACCTGGGGCAAAGAATTATTGGGTAAAATTTCAAAATTCTTATTTCCATGCAAATCGATTACCTAATAGGTATTTAGTTTTTTTTTTAATTCTTCGTTTCTGCTTTAGTTATGAGTTCATAAAATGGAGCCTTTAAACAGTGACCCCAAAATATGACCTAAAAGATAAACAGCTGATCATAGTTGGTGATACATAGATTTTAGCGTATTTTTCATGAAATCTTTGAACAGCTATTTCTATATAAAATATTGACTTTTCGGGAAAGTTGTGGAACAAAAGTTATTCACTATTATGGGTTCTTTAACAATAACACCCCTTCAGATTAGTACCCCCTTTCCGACTAATCTTGTATAGATGTACTTGAGAATATTTTAACCACGATTCAGTCGATTGTGTTCGCTGCACACGTAATAGGGTTTGAATATTAATTTAAGTTGAACTTCTTGATTGAAACTTAGTTCTATCATTGTTGATGGAGGCAAAAAGACTTTTATTTTTTGTTAAATAGTATCAACAAGGCAAAATGAAATAAAATCAATAACAGAGAACATTATCAGAAGCGGTAAACCTCTTTGTAATTTTCGTTCATTCAATTATATTCACATTGTCCCCTCACTACCTCTCGTTTTAAAATATTTCTGTCAATTTCTGTCAGAAAAGATGACGGATAAGTAGTAGGTAAATTATATTTTTGAAAATAATGCAAAATGTATACATGTTTGCCGAAATAATGCATAATAGTGATAGAAAACTCCATGTTTGAAGAAGCAGACCGCTTTTTGCACGAAAATACCGAACAATTAACCATTTTTACGAGGTGTGTGTCGTGACACGGTACGATATGAAATGGCTAGATATCGCGAGAGAACTAGTTTTTATAAACGTCTATGGGCATACGTCACGGGGGTACGTCAGAGGGGTAAGCGTATTCTTGCTCCCTCCATAGGTATATGCTCTAAGGAAATCGCGCACCATGACGCACAAGCTCGCACCGACGCACCGTGGAAAGAGACTCGTTCGTGGTAACGCGGACGCGTGCGGAGCGGTGCGCCGTATCCACATCTCACACCCTCATAATGTGGCTTCCCACGGTGCGTGATAGCGCGCATCTCTGTCGCACGAAGCACTATCAGTCCGGTATTAAAAGATATTAAAATAATTATACGTTTTTGTGATTGAATAAAACACGCCTAGAACTAAAATAAAACATTTTTTGGTAGCTTTATTCAGAAACCTAATTGAACAAAAAGAAGATATTTACATGTTATTATGTAAATATCTTCTATTTATCATGTTAATTTATTTAATTAAAATGTATAATTGTTATTTTATAAAATACAGATTCGGTTCTAATAGCGTAGAAAATTTAAAAGGCACAAAATACATTATTCATTAAATTTTACAAACATTTATAATTGTTATTTCCAATCAAAACACATTACAATAAAGAAATATGCAAATAAACATTGTATTTTAATCGTCTAAATTCTATGTCTATCTATCTGTGCTCTAATTTTTTTTTCTTTTGGTCTGCTGTAGGTGTTCCTAGGAGACCCTTCCTACGTAACCAGGCAGTTACTGGCGAGACCTGAAGGGTCTCCAGCCAAGTCTGTGCTCTTAATAAGGTCGACACCCGTATTTAAGGTTGCAGC
Organism: Amphipyra tragopoginis; assembly: GCA_905220435.1. Lineage (NCBI taxonomy): Eukaryota > Metazoa > Arthropoda > Insecta > Lepidoptera > Noctuidae > Amphipyra > Amphipyra tragopoginis. Next base: position 2,445,056 of record HG992013.1, on the reverse strand, counting down.
TCATTAGAACCACCCGGCACCCGACCCGCACCGCCTCATCGTTCGGCGTCCACTCGTTGTCAGCAGGTGGTCCACGGGTGGACGCCGCGTTATCACTAGTAAACGTCGCGTGGTCAACCAGTGGACCTCACGTAGTCAACGAGTGGAAATCGCGGGGCCCACGAATTTCCGAGTAGTCTGTCAGCAATTGGCACCAGGTCTACACGTGTTTTTGGTCATGTCAAATTTTACCAAAATTTGACATATATTTTTGAACTTCTCAATAAGTCGTTCTTTATTCATTTTGAAAGCAAAAACCATACGTCCGACATGTTAGAAAGAAAGGCTGGAAAGGACGGGTGGGTGGGAAGCGACGCATTGCTGACGCATTGTCCTCGCGTGAACCACTCGAGGGCCGTGCGCGGTCTTCTCGATGCCAGCGCGCGGTTAACTCAAGGCAAGCATGCGAGCAGCGAGTTGTCACCGAGTGGTCAACTCTTCGTCCGCGCGTGGACGGCATACACCCGAGGCGATCCGGTGACGTTACGGAGTTGATGTAGTGAGCGCACATCCATACAAAGGACAATGAGACAAAATGTATGGACCCCGTCCCCACCCTTGTAGCACTATGGAGTGAGTTTGATTGAATGAATGAACGAATGAATAGTCAAGAATGAGTGAAGGAATGAATGAAACCATTTTGAAATAAAATAAAAATGATATTGATTTTTTTATTATTTCCTCATGTTAAATCAATTATTGGCTGAAAAATAAACGCTATACTGACTTAAATAATGAGTCATCATATTCAAAATCAACGGTTTATAAAGTCAATGAATCAAAAATTCCTAAATGAAGAGTATTATTTATGATTCTTAATTTTTCTGGAGAAGGTTATAAATGAAAATACATTTAATTATAAATAAAAATCTGTTTATATTCTATTCTGCATTTTCACTTTCGATTATTATTTCATGCCAGGCACTTGCTGGCCCAACGAAATTCGCTAAGTGCTTCCCGACACCGAAGTAAGTACCGTATTATGCTTAAAACATGTGCGCATGCATCAACTGTCCTCATCCCAGTCAGGCAGGAACAATAGTACGCTTGGATGGCGTTTAGGCTCTGCTCGTTTGTTTTTATTAATAAATACGTGCTCACTCAGACAGTTCCGAACAGAACAGAACTAACGCCATTACGAGCAAGCGTGTGCAAATGTGGGTACTTTTTTTGGACTGCTGTAGATGGTCCTTGCGGAACCCTTCTACGTAACCGGGCAATTATTGGCGAGACCTGAAGAGTCTCCAGCCAATGGTGGGGAAGTAAAAACTTAACCTAAGCTAAGAGAGACTGTAGGCGGCCGCTGCGGCAACTAGGGGGTTCGGATGGCGGGTGTCGATGAATTGTCGAAGTAATGCTTGGAAATGCGTTTGAGGTAATTGCTTCATGGTTGGCATTTTTAGGTCGAGATGGAGTTGAACGTTACATGAACTACGGGACAGCCATGGTTCTGTGCAACAGTCGATTTTGGAGAGTTTGGAACGATTTGAAGCGGGAAGGCTTAACGTGTACGAACATGACGCTAGCGTAAGTCAAGATGGGGCAGATGCACGTCACGTAGATTCTCAGCTTATTTCTAAGTGACAATTTACTGCGCGATCTAAGGATGGGGTGGAGTCGACCGACAGCGAAAGCGTCGCGAGCGCGCACCGCTTTGATGTGGTCTCGGAAATTCAGATGGTGGTCGAGGATAACGCCCAAATATTTGGCTTTCTTCTCCGAAGGGATCTGTTTGCCAAACATGAGGACGGGACAGATGTGGGTGTGGGAATCACCGTATCTCTCGAAAAGAACTGCTGCGCTCTTTTCGGGATTCACCCCTATTCTCCATTTCCGGAACCAGATCCCGAGGGCGTCAGCTGCGGTTTGGAGGGTTCGAGTGATACTGTCGACATTCCTACCGGAAAAGTAGATGGCCGTGTCATCGGCAAAGAGAGCCAACTTGGCGAAGCCACGTTTGGGAATGTCATTGGTGTACAGCATGAACAGAAGGGGCGATAGCACGGAGCCCTGAGGGACTCCGGCGCGGATGGGGCGAGGAGACGAGAAGGTGCCTTCTAGGCGATAGCGGAAGGAGCGATCGGACAGAAAGTCTCGAATGATGAGCACGAGACTGTACGAGTTTGTATAATAAACCGTTGTGCCAGACCTTGTCGAAGGCTTTTGCTACGTCGAAGAATAGCATGCCCGTTTTGTGCGAGCGCATGAAGCTGGAGCTTATGTGTTTGACTATGCGGTGCAATTGTCGAATGCTACAGTGCTTGGTTTGAAAACCGAACTGTTCGTCGGGAATGCAATTGTGGGTACGATGCATAGGTAGGAATATAAACCCTATCGGGTGACATTACGTTTGAAAAGGGTAACTACCTCTAATGGTAACTAGTCTCGCCTCCGGACGCGTGCGCCTCTCGTTCTCTCTTTCCACATTGAACTATTGTTACACTAGCTTTGGAGCTCTTCAAATAACCCCTTATCACTAACTAAAATAATTATATTCATATTGAAGTAATAATTTAAGCATTTTTTAAGGTAATTTTTATGTTACTTTCATATTAAATAACTCATAAACTATACATTTTACAGATGAGCTGTCATACAATAAAATTAAGAGATTAATAAGGTCTTTCATATGCAATAGGTATGAAAGTGCTACACTACTGGGAACGTTTTGTCCCATTGTCCTTTATATAAAGAATACGAACCGCACAAGGCGAGGCGATGCGGGTCGGGTGCCGGGTGGATTAGACAATGAGCTGTAACCTTTATACTGCTAGTCGGGGTGCCTTTGTCTGTGCCTCTAAATTTAAACTCCTCTGAATATAGGCAGCAGTGGCGTAGCTACCTTATGGCTAGGCAGGGCAGTGCACCGGGGCCCCCAAGCTCGAGGGACCCCTCGGCCTCCATAAACGACGTTCTAAAAAGTTATATACAGAGAGTGTTAAAAACAAAACCTATCATTTTGACAGTTTTCGTTAGTAAAAACTGAATGACGGTTGTGGTTCGTTTACAACGTGGTGTTGGTCGAATTATTGGGTCCCTGTACTCTTAATAAGGTACCCGTATTTATCACTCAAACAGAGACAGTCCCCCCACAAACACTCACTGATCACAACACACACACACACAGTCAAACATACACACACACACACAACCCACACACTTACATATTCAAACACACCGCGGGTGTGAATCCTGGAGTCCTGAAATACATGGTTTCCCTAGCTTAGGCTCCAGTCCACCCCAAACAAGAATCAATTTTTCTAATTTTAGTTTGTAATAATATTTTTTAGTTTTCTTTTTTTGTTTCTAGTTTTCTGGTGGAAAATAAATAATTTTTATTTTTATTTTTTATCAATGGTCGGGGTGCCTTTGTCTGTAAATCTAAATTCCTCTGAATATCTTGTGATGAGGCCCAAGAACATTACTCTAGGCATCTTTGCCGTGATTCAGAAGAACGTTTCGATACGTCACTTGTCGACCCATTTGCTTTGTTACGCGGCATCCTACGTGAGCGATCTAGAAGCGACGCGAAGCGGCGCGGCCCGACGCGAAAACAACAAACAGTCGATACCTATTGAAGTGGCCAACGTGACCAAACACACGTGGAGTGCGGTGCGGCGCGGCGCGAAAGGAACACGATAAGTTGGCTTGATATTTTCGTGCGAACTGGATGTGGTGCCGTACAGTGCTACTGAATGACGGCGGCGCGCGGCGGGCGGTCCGCGAGCTCGTAGGATAAAGCCGCCGCTTCGCACCGCATCGCATTGAATTCGCGTGTCACCGCATCGGATCGCTTCGCAATTCGCGTCGCTTTGAACCGCCTACGTAAGACGCCGCGTTACTTCATTTTGTCTACGATTCCCGTAACGAGGGAAATCGAGATAAACCAAATCGTTCGATACTGGCTTATGTTAAAGTCCTAAATCAGGGGGTAACGCAGCTCCACGGAGTCCACGCCACCTAATGGCGTAATTGTCTGGTAATTTTATACTGGTTTTCCGCCATCTACTGATCTTCAGAGCTTCTTCTGGCAGTGTGTGTGATGCATTAAAAAGCCTCAATGAGTATCGATACTTAAGTACCAGCGATTGGGGTTACTTTGATATCAAGGGGCGGACTTTGATAGCACAGGCTCTTTGGATGTGAAGCTGCGGCTCTTTAGTTCCCGCAAATATTATATTAACTAATTTGTTATGAAAAAACACTACTTACTTATATGAATATTAATAAATAGATATTTTTTTTATGAATATTAGTTTTTTTATCAAAAAACTTTATTTATGCAAGTACTATTTGTTGTTGGCAAGAAAAAAGTTTGTGACTCTTTAAAAACTTTGAAATTTTGTAAATTGTAATTTTTGACTCTTCCGACTCAAAAGGTTGCCGACCCCTGCACTACGAGGATGTTGGGAAAAGAATGAGATTCTTATTTATTACAGGCGTAGCACACGTGGATCACCGGTGCATTCCATTTTGCCTTTTGGAGATCCCAATGCCCCCTTGTGAGTTGCTCATTCACACAAACCAAACAGAAATGTATAGTTTCTTTAAATCTGAAGAATTTCCGGCAATAATACAAAATAATTTACTTACATAATTAAAAATTATGATATTTTTATTACCAAAAAATATGCATTTACTGCTAAATGTTTTATTAGTGTTTTGTTAATTTGAAGCAAGTAATTAAGATAAGTAATTCTAATTACAAGTTCTTGTTCGTTATACCTAGGCTACATAAGATGAAGGAAGGAAGATGCTTCGTTGCTACATTTTAATTTATTGTGAGATTTCTATTATTTGTTTATAATTGTTCATCTAAATTAATTATACAACTATTTGTTAGAGTATTGGGTCATCAATGTCATCATCATCACCTACTTAATTCTCATAATATTTTTTTTAGGTTTTGTGTTATATCAATAAAAGCTTGTTTAAAGGGTGCAAAATAATTCGCCTAGAGCGATTACGCACTGCATCCGATCGAAATCCTTGAAAATACGGATATAAAAAACTCGGACCGAATTCGGATATTGCTTTACGCACTGCATACGATCCGAATCCGTGAAAATACCGATCTAGAGTAAAAATCTCGGACCGAATTCGGTTGTTGCTTACTCACTATTCCGATCTCTGATCCAAATTCAAACAATTCAGGGGCCATCTTTGGCATAGCCATTTGGCGTCCGATTTGAATCCGAGGTAGTGCGAAAGCGTTCACACAAACATTACTACCTACGGCTACTTCGGTCCGTCAATATTTCTTCCGAATTGGAGACTCACGGATGACGGACAGAAATCGGATGACGGATGCCGGATGTAGTGCGTAAACTACCATACAAATAGTTCTATGGCTACTTCGGAACGTATTTTCACGGATTCGGATCGGATGCAGTGCGTAATCGCTCTAATTCCATAAAACCACATGATCTATTATGAAATGAAATATATTACACTTAAAATAGAGTACATTATGGTGTTGGGTGGTTTCAATAGTTCTTATATTTTGTAACAAAGTGGCATGTGGAAATTTTAAAATGTGTCAACTAATGTAAATCACAAATACAATGAAAAAAAAATGACATAATGTTACTGGTGATTATACTGGTATCTATGCCTAGATTAATACCGCACGGGATTTAGCTTGATCAAACATATACAAGGTTAGTCAAAAAGGGGGTACTAATCCGAAGCCCTCTTATAGTATCGCTGATGACTGTTTGAAAGCAAGTGTTAAAATTTCAAAATTCGATATTTTTTTTCCAATTAAAATGATTTTTATTTTAGTTTTTTCAAAAATTCTTCATCCCTGCTTTAGTTACAAATTCAGAAAATAGTGCTTCTAATTCATGACCCCAAATATAACCTCAAATGTAAACACAGCTGATCATAACTGGGGATAGATAGGTTTTAGTGATATTTTTTTTGAGATTTTTGTACAGCTGTTTCTCTTAAACTATTGACTTTTGGGAAAAGTTGTAGAACAAAAGTTATTCATTATTATGTGTACTTTAACACCCTTTCGGATTAGTACCCCCTTTCTGACTAACCTTGTATATATTTTTTTTGCTATTTAGATACCGTATCTAAACCACGTAATAAATGTTCAACATAAAGGAGATCACCCATTTTGTTCGATGATTTGGGATAAAAAAAAAGTCGGCGGCCAGGAATGAATTACATTTTATTTAAATGGTAGCACGAGTACAAACATTTCTTTGTATGGCGACAATGCTGTAATAATAATAACATAATTCTTAAAATCCGTATTTTAAGTCGTCGTTTTAATTTTTACCTGGCATATAACTCCAAACCCAAATAGTTTTCGACTTTGACGCCATAGTAAAAAATAATGCGTTACACGTGTGCTTTAAAATTGTGTAACTATTATTGATGACCGCCAAAAATCCCAATTTTTATCCCAGAATGGGTGATCTCCTTTGCAAAAAAAATTGCAAACCTGTTTTTTTTTTGTTTTCTTACCTTTTTTTGCCATACATAAATGAATGAAAGCACGGCGACACAGCTAGTGGGTACGACTACGCGATATCGCTCCGCGCAGCCAGTTAACTCGCGGCGACGACTTAGTTAGTTACTTAAAAACAGAACATCATGTATTCAATTATTTTTTTATTCTCTGAAATGTTATGCAAGGTCAATTTATGTCACCAATAAATCACGCGGTTTGAAGGAATTACACGAATTCGTTTACACTTTACACCCTCTTGAAATTACAATTTATTTTACAGGTCTCTCACTAACCGAAGCCTACACAATCAATGTATCAGGTAAAGTAGAACTAGGTGAAAAGTTGTCGCAAATATTCAGAGATTTATGCAAACAATTAGCCGAAAATAGGCTGTTACCGCCACCCGAAACCACAACGACCCTCCCCTTAAGCGAACATCTTGGCCTTCCAACCCCAGTCCCACTTAGTGGCTATAAACATGAAATAGATAATGATCCTGGCCACGACACAGACACCAGCACCAAAGAGGAATTACCAAAGCGTCCTAAAAATAATAGAAAAAAAAGTCGCAAGAAAAAGAAACTAGATCAACATTTGGACAAAGAAAACAAGAGGGAACATGGTGACCAGAAGATTCATGAGAAGAAGCCTGGACAGCCGTTGAATAATGTTAATCTATAATTTTTGTGAAGAAATAAAGTTATCTTTGCGATATTGTGTTTATTGTAAATGCCTGGGGCCTAATTCTCCTAAAATAAATCTTGATAAATCACAACCGAACCAAGGCCGAACCATTCATTCAGACAGTTCTCAATTTCAAAAGCTGTCAAATTGTTTGACACAAAAAACAAAATCAATCATTTTGAAAGTTTTCGAAATAAAAACTGACTGACGGTTGTGGTTCGATTGCGTTTGGCAACAATTTATTTTAGGAGAATTGGGCCCCTGATCATACAAATTAAAATTGAAAGGAGTATGCTTAGGTGGTTTGGTCATGTTGAAAGTACATTTTCAGTGTACTTACATGTACATGGCGATTGTGTTGTCGAACCTCCTAAACTCCCCAGAGACGTGGTGTGTGTATCGCCACCACATTTACACTCTGGATCGTTTCCACCTTAAATGCCTTCGTGCCATCATGAAGATCAGATGGTCCGACCGAGTGCGAAATACCGAAGTCCTGCGACGTGCCAATGACGGTGGCATTGAAGCCTACTTAATGCGTCGGCAACTTCGGTGGTGCCGTCACGTATCGCGTAGGTGTGGCGGAGGAAAGAGTGGCAAAGCGCATCTTTTACTCTGAACTAGAGGAGGGTAAGCGGAAACAAGGCGGACAACTCCTCCGATACAAAGATGTTCAGAAGCGACACATGAAAAGATGCAACATTGAGCCCTCGAGATGGGAAGGTTTGGCAGCACAGCGCCTGGAATGGCGCGGGATTGTGAAGAGGCAAATCCGCGAGTTCGAGGAGCAGCGTAAAGCTGACCTCGACGCTAAGCGCCATGAGCTAAAGGCCCGTCCACCCGCCGCCATCAACTACAATTATGTTAGCGGAGTACTCACGTGCCCTCATTGTGCACGGGAGTTCGCTGCGAAGATCGGCTATAAAAGCCATCTTCGGGTGCACCGGCGCCCGACTGACTAGGAGTCGAAGTGGTCGCCATGGCCGAAAACGGTCGGAAAGATCATCATCATCATGTTGAAAGAATGAGTGAACGGCGATTAACAATATACAAGGTTAGTCAGAAAGGGGGTACTAATCCGAAAGGGTGTTAAAGTACACATAATAATGAATAACTTTTGTTCTACCACTTTTCCCAAAAGTCAATAGTTTAAGAGAAACAGCTGTTCAAAAATCTCAAAAAAAAATCGCTAAAATCTATCTATCCCCAGTTATGATCAGCTGTGTTTACATTTTAGGTCATATTTGGGGTCATGAATTAGAAGCACCATTTTCTGAATTTGTAACTAAAGCAGTGATGGAGAATTTTTGAAAAAACTAAAATAAAAATCAATTTATTTGGAAAAAAATAATATCGAATTTTGAAATTTTAACACTTGCTTTCAAACAGTCTTCAGTGATACTTGTGGCTTTCGGATTAGTACCCCCTTTCCGACTAACCTTGTAGGTACACCGTGAAAGTAGTGTCAAGCGGAAGTCCAGAGGTAGAGCACCCTTAGAGGTACCCGAAATACCCCCATGTATGTTCCAAGATTTTTTGTAGTTTTCGAGTTATGATTTCTTTTCATGTCTTTAGTGACAAAAAACAAAACTCTCGACTTTAATGACATTTTTGATCATTGCTCGCGCAATCTCGAGGATTCCTGTAGCTACTATCGCCGCCGTCTGTGGAATCCGCGGGACACTTCCCGCGGATTCCACAGACGGCAGACGCCGCGCCGCACTGCGACTCCGTGCAGTGGCACGAAGGGGGAGTCGCAGCGCGGCGCGGCGTCAAGCGTTTACGAAACATTGAGAATTCTCGAGCATTCTCGCGCCTTCTTCGGGCGACGAGGCGAAATTGACGTTTCATTCCTTACCGCAGCAATGTAAATTGAGCCTAAAGCCCGGCGTCGATTACAGCCGAAACGCGTCGAATCGAGTCGAGTCGCATTTGTTCCGTGTGAAGACGAATCGAGGCGAAACGGTCAGTAATCGCAAGTCGTTAAAACAGAAATTCGCGTGACAAGCGATGCGCGCGAGTGATGCGACTCGCTGCGTCTCGGCTCGTCGCTGATCGACGCAGTTTTATAGTAAAACAGGAGGCGAATTATTGTGATTCTATTCGACTCGACTCGGCGAGCCTAGTGGACGCCAGCTTTAAGAATCAAAGCATGTGGCACCCTATAGCTTCTGCCTACGCCAATGGGGAAAAAGGCGTCAGTTTCTGTATGTATGTATGAGTTTAATATTTTTAGCTATTTCCCAGAATGTCTGTGAGGCAATCTGAGAAAATAATACAACCTATTGACGTAATAGGTACTAGGATGTGCATTGTAGATAACCCCAATTGTAATGTTAATGTAAGTTAAAATGTTTTTCTTGTGAGACGATTCTAATCTAAATGTATTCTACAGAAATATGTACCCACGGAAAATGCAAATAGTTACCTAGGCCATTTAAAACCTTCGTATCATCATTATTATTTGTTTCCTGTTGTTGTTGTTGTAAGTTGTGTTTAAAAACTGTTGTTCATCAGTAGTAAAAAAAGTTTTTTTTTTCTCTTTCTTCCATTATTACTTTTGCGGAAACTCAATACTCAATATTTTATTGCATTCCACAATGTATTACAAGGTTTTACAAAAGATATTTGATCATCATGGACCCTGTCGGTCACAGCAAAAATAGGAGAGAGGAAGAGTGCTAAAAGAAAGTCACATTCGAATTTACATTATACGTACAAGATTATGTTATATATATGTACGTATGTACTTGTAAGCATAACTAAATACTATACTTATATTTATTTGCATACATTATATTTTATGTTTACGTATTGTTAATATATTATTTATACCTAATGTTTTTGTGTTACCCAATGATAATATAAACTACTAGTGTTACCTATGTTAATCAACCTATTGTGTTTTTGTAATATTTCTGTTTTATGATTTGTCGTCGAAGTATTATTTTATTAGCATTTACTTAATTTAACAAATTCAATACGGTTTCAATTTGAACAGGGGCCTAATTCTCCTAAAATAAATTGTTGCCAAACGCAATCGAACCACAACCGTCAGTCAGTTTTTGTTTTCGAAAACTTTCAAAATGATTGATTTTGTTTTTTGTGTCAAACAATTCGACAGCTTTTGAAATTGAGAACTGTCTGAATGAACGGTTCGGCCTTGGTTCGGTTGTGATTTATCAAGATTTATTTTAGAAGAATTGGGCCCCAGTAAGTTTAGTCTTTAGTCTAGTACGAATTGCAAACTCGTACTAAGAAAAAATAGAAGCATACGATATAAATAATACTAAGACCATAAGTCATATTTTTTTTATTTTTTTTTGTAAGTTATATAAGACCCGTCATGGAGGAGTGGCTGGATGTGTGGCGTCATGGCGCCCTCAGCTTCCGGCTGACGCAGGTACTTTCGGGACATGGCTGTTTCGGGAAGTACCTGTGTCGCATAGGCCGGGAGCAGACACCCGGTTGTCACCACTGCGTCGACTGCCCGGAAGACAAGGTGCTGCACACGCTGCAGGCGTGCCCTGCGTGGGTGACGCGGCAGTCGGTGGTGACCTCTCACTTCCGGCCGTGGATCTGTCTATGGTCGGGACCGAGAATGCGTGGGAAGCCGTCGCCTCCTTCTGCGAGGAGGTGATGGCGACCAAAGAGGGAGCGGAGAAGGAGAAAGAGGCAGCTGCCACTCTCCCTTACCGCGCTAGACGCACCGGACGCCGGACGGCACGCGACGATCTCCGGCCACCGTAGTGTGTAGCCTGCGGGCAGCGGGTTAGGGGACCCTTCGCCTGACCAGTAACAGGCCCGAGAAGGCGGCGCGGAGTGTTCCGCGTGCGGCTCTCAGGAGGACGTGGTGCGAGGCCCCACATTAGGAGAGGTCCGCCAGCTCCTAGCGAGGCCTACCGGGGTCGCAGTGCGTGCAGCCGCGAATCCGCAATCCAGGCCAAGGATCAGGAGAAGGAACACCGTGGGTTTTTAGCCAGTAAGCCATAACCCTTCGCCTTCCCCAGGAGAAGGATATCCATGAGGATACTACGAAGATAAAAAGAAAAAAGTCACGTAGACGCGTCGTAAGACTTTTATTACAAAGAGAAAGGTTCATATTGCAATCTTCTTCTCTCGTATCAGCACGAGCTATACGAAAATAGCTCATACTGTGGTGAAAAGATTAGCCAGTCAGCAAGGTTGGTAGCGGGGCTGACTGCCCAGAGTGCGCCGGACGTACTTAAGTATCGTCACTCGTGGAGACTCTTTTCATGCACCCCCAATATTGCAATCATTTACGCGTCTTCGTGAGATAAAAAGACTACCATATTTTAATACTTTTCTCAATATGTATTATAAAACTGTTCTTATTTTTTGAGAAAGATAAAAGATAAAGAAACATTGATTTTGACACAGCACAAAGAGACAACAGTTAAAAAGTGCGATATAAATAAAAACGGTCTTGGGTGTGTCTCACGGCTGGACCAAAAAGGTGTCCAGATCAGCTTAATGTCAAGCACTATTAAGTACTTGACGCTGGTTTTCGTCTGGAACCTTTTGACTGAACACGGATGTCAGTAAGTGGACTTAAACCAAGAAATATCTTGAAAACACTTGTCAGACTTGCGGATTAGGTACCTACCTTGTCGAACAAAGGAGCACGCGTGTACTTACAGATTTTTGTTATCACTTTGCTGTGATTCTGTTTGGAGCGTCTAGACCACATATTACCAAAACGGAGCGACGTGATGAGGCGTACTTTTACATAAATACATAACAATAACAATGGCTTCAGAGCGATGTTGGGTCTCCCCCGATACTGTAGTAGGTACGCCTGATAAGGTATAAGCTATGACGGGCTGGTGTCCGCAACTCCACGTCTGAGCGCGTATATTGCGTGACGGGTGGTAAGTTTGATCACTCGATCCACCCTAACTCCTCGAAAAAGGCCAGCACACCCTTGATGTTGCTGACGGTCTCTTGGAGAGTACCTGGGTTTCGGAAGTACTTGGCCCTGTATGTGGCGACCTCAGGGCAGTTTAGTAGCACGTGGGCTGCCATCTCATCCTCCTCCATGCATGCTCTGCAGTGTCTGTCTGTAACTCCAATGACAAAGAGGTGTTTGTTAAAGGAACCATGGCCAGTGATGGCTGCTGTGACTGTGCGTAGTTGTTGTTTTGACAGTCGGAGTGCTCGTTTAGTGAGTCGATCGTCAATGACGGGAAGCGCCTCCTTGGCCTGCCGACACTCGCCATGGTTACCACGATTCGTTGTGTTGGTCTCTGGTATAGTACGCCTGATATATTAGCGTACGCGAACAGACGACTTCTATGCAATAATGCGTAAGAGACTTGTCTCTATACCTACAGTTTGTCCCTGGACAATGTGCAGACGAAAATGGGACCACAATATATCGAAAGAAAAAAGGTTTGTTTCATTATTAAATTAATATTTTTTTCTCATTTTCTTGCTCGTATAAGATAGAGTTTAGAGAGATCACGAAAACTATTGCAGTTTTCGTAATTTGCTAACTCTTAGTGATCGTTCACACAGAGTTCCGTTTTACAGGTCCGCTTTATCGTAGGTATACGTTTTTATTTGGCCATGACCTACGTAGTTGTATGAGTGAGTTCACACACATGGCAGAATTCCAGATCCATTAAAAAATACCGATCCGACAAAATATACAGCAGTCCGTTTTACAGGTCCGCTTTATCGTACGAGTATACCGTCAGTGGAAAGGTAAAAAGACTAAAGCGCCACTTTTGGTCAAAATGAGTTATATATACAGTTCGACTGCAATTTTTTTTCTGCGTCGATTGGTCTAGGTCTCGTGGTGATCTGAGCACTTTTTTGGCGCTTTAGCATTCCAAAATTTTGCCTGTAAGTACATTGATGAGTGACTAAAGCGACGTTTTTTCGATGTTTTATGGGTTGACGTCGCTTAAATACTTTTTATCTAAGTACTTAAGAGAAATGATGGCTTATCAGTATTAATCGATTTCTCATTTAAGCTAAATAATGTTTATTAGTAATTAATCCTTCAGACTAAATCCATTTCAGTGGTTTGTTAGTAAATCTGCAATATTGTGTCGTAGTATTGTTGGCGTTTTAGTAATAATCGTTTTACAAATATTTGAAATGAATGGCGGTTAAGTAAAAAAAATATGCCTAAATTCAATAAGGAAGTCTATTTAGTAGTCGGTATGAGATTTTATTTAATAGTGCGAAAGGCTATACGTCTCATTTATCATAATAATGATACTTAAATTTAAGTTACAATTTTCATTTTTAAATATTACTCTAGAAAAAAACATTTATAAATATAAAAAAATGTATCCCACCAGCATCGGGAACAGGGTCAAGCTACCGGTGGTCAGGGCCTTAGAGAGAGGAACCTCCTAACAATACGCGCAGTTTCGAGAAGTACCGCTTTCCATATCAGGCCGTTGATCCAGCCACCCAACGAGAGCCTCTTTAGGTGTTGGTCGAGGCTCTTGGCTATTAAGCCATTCCCCGTAACTACTATCGGCACAATTACTGCTGAATCAACATCCCACATGTCGACAACCTCATGTGCCAAGCCTTGATATTTAATTTCTATATCTTTCTCTGCTTTCACGAGGTGCTCATCATGCGAAACAGTGATATCAACAATTATTGTGAGATGCTCTGATCGATCTATCACCACTAAGTCAATATTTAAAATTTAAAAATACCCCCTTCTTTGTAATGTGGCTGTCGATCCTTGTAACCGATTATTAATTATTATTGCGGTGAGAAGCTGCTTTTCTTAACGAGTCATACGAGCTCAAACACGATGGGTCTACAACTAGTCATTGCAGAGGGCGAATAACCTCCCTGAGCCACCTTCAAAGTCATTCTTGTCAAAAACACAAATGTAAATGTGGCAAAATCACTGAGTCTGCCTGTTATTTCGAAGTTAGAAGTGTTAACAACCTTCCAAATCCTAAACAAAATCAGCTCAATGGTACCCTAATATTGTCACTAGGTTTGCATAAATGTAAGTCAATCGGACGAGCGAAATTCAAATGGATATCTATTGTTTGGTTGAAATCTCTACTCCAACTGTGAAAAAAGCTGATCATTTTGAAACGGCTGAACTGATTTCTATTAAACAGCCTATATCTATATGGTTTTTTTTGTTTGAAGGCTGGTTTGCCTTCAAGGTGGAAGGTGGAAGCTGGCCTTCAAACAAAAAATACCGTATTGTAATCGGTTCATTCGTTTGGGAGCTACGATGCCCACACAAAGACAGACAGACATAGGCTTGACGCGCACTGTATCAAGCTTGATCTAGCCGCATAACGAAAGTCTTTTGCGGTGTTGATCGAGGCTCTTGACTATTAGGCCATTAGCCGTAACAACTATCGGCACAAAGACTGCTGAATCCACGTCCCACATGTTGACAACATCGTTTGCTAAATCAAGATACTTGATATATCTTTTTCAAGTTTCACGAAATTCTCATCATGAGGGACAATAACATCAAAAATACATCAATACAATCATTGTGTGACGCTCTGACCGATCTATAATCAAGCTTATTGAGAACAACAGTCCTGTGGGTGATGATAGCTCGATCCCGGTACAATTTGACGTTCTCAAGAACTGTGTCGGACATACTTGAAGTGTGGTACACGATGTACAACATTGTATTTCAGGCCAAGTTGCTGGTGAATAATTTTGGCCTCCAGGTTATGTCTGTGCAAATACTCGCCGTTAGTAAGACAAGAACAACCGGAAATAATGTGTCGAATAGATTTTCTCGGACGGTGGCATGCTCCACAATGTCAACCGTTCCATCCTTCACATACATTTCGCGGTTGTGAGGGGTATTTGCGTTTAAAAAGGCTCGATCCCTATGTCACTTCCGCGGAATATACAACCACATCACCGACAAACAGAAGTGATGCATTCCGATATACATCATCAGTGCACGAACCATTTATCCAAGGCATCAAGAATCGTTTGAGTCCACTTGAGTATGCCAAAGAATTCATCAAGACTGACCCAACCGTTAAAGATCTTGTTTCCGCCCGATAAAATATATTTAGAACATATTCAGGCGGCCAAAAGCTCTCCCACAACGATTGCTTCATGTCGGTCTCCCTGATGCCTATCACCTAAATAATATACCCAAGTGTGTGTAGGTTTCAGTTGGAGAGAGGGATCTAAGTTATTTGGAGTCCCTCGGATCCCAAAATTTTCCTTCACGATTCATGCGTAACTGCATATTTTTCCACATCAAATTCCATACTGACAGAATTACTGAAGTTTTCAGTTACCTTCAGAAACTCCATCAGTCGCAAATCGGTAAGGGCAAACAGTTTTGGGTCAACCATGTAAAGGAGTTGGGATATTACTTGACCTTTCCTCCCCACCTGGTAGCCCAGCAGTGATTTCTTCAGCAATGTACTTAGGGGACTTAAGTCCAATCAAAACCACAAGGAACATTAGCCCTGAAATATATCATACTCGATCCTGATCGGTTCTCCACTCCTCAAAATCTGCCGACATCCTGAATAAGAAAGTTTGAATGGTTGGATTTCTGCATGGGGCAGCCAACGTGGTTGTGGTATATTTCTGCATTGGTATTTAAAGATTTTTCACATCTCGTAAAGTCGCAAAAAAGATTTAATACCCAAGTAAAATTACATGCTCGTAGGTAATTAAATAACATTTACCATCACTTTCAGTAGGTAGGAATAGTACCACTAACATGAAACTTTTCGAAATCGGAATGGCATTTAATTAGTAGTAAGTAATTTTACTTGGACAAGATTAAATGTAAATATTCTTGTTAGTTATTTATGCTTTCCATTTTATGCAACACATAGAACCATAAGTATATTTCCTTGGTAATCTTTTAGTACTTGATGGCTTGTTAGTAATTTTCGATTGTGGGTACAAAAGCATCTAGAGTGGATTAGTATTTTGCCCTTACCAAGTTATTCGAAATGATGAGTGAATATTGACTAAAGCGACATCTATCTCACGAACCAGTAGAGATAGAAGCTTCATTTAAAGACCAAAAAATAGCAAAAAATCACATAATATAGGTGTGTAAGTTTCATTAAGATACCTCTTATAGAAAAGTTATATTGAATTTTTTTCTTCAAAAAAAAACTTTAAAACGCTCTCCTGTAAAGTAGGTATATTGGCGCTTTAGTCTTTTTACCTTTCCACTGACGATACGTTTTTATTCGGCGATGACGTATGTACCTACTTGTATGAGCGAGTTCACACATGCGGCTTGTCGCCGTGCGGCGACAAGCCGCATACGGCTGGTGACTAAAATCGACCGTTTGTCAGTTGAAGGCGATCGCCCGCCGCATGAGGTGTGTTTTGCGCTGTGTTGTTTCGCTAGAAATGAACAGGTCGCATGCGATTTTTGTCGACCGGTGTAAATGGCGATTCAATTTTTACGAGCGATGCGACTGGTGACTTGCCGCACGGCTAAAATCGACCCGTGTAAGTCCACCGTTACGCAGGACACCCAGTGATCTCCGCGTCGCGTCGCGTCGCCATAAACAAAGCCGAAGGTTAGACTGCAGTTTTCGGGTAAAGTTTTGTACCAATACCAACACATTTTAATATCAAAGGAAAGGAGAACAATAAAAAAACCAAAACATTTTTGTATTAACACTTTATTTTTTACATTAAACGAATATCAGTGTGCCATACAATGCGATACATAACTGGCGTTGCTATGGTTACGGATAATTGCGAAACTTTAATTCTAGACTGTATTTCAGTATGCCACACCTAAGATATTACATATTACAGAGAAGAAATATTTTAAAATTGAAAACGTATTTTGCTTTTAATCTTTGATTTTTGGTCGTATTGTGCAATCCCTTTGACCGCCACGGACGTCCATGGACGTCAAATTAAGACGTGCCCACGACGCCTCCGACGTCATGGCACGTCGAAAACACCACTTTTTTACAGTTCAAAAGTTTTGACGTCCATAGACGTCCGTGGCGGTCAAAAGGTTATCTATTAGTAGTTTGAACCTGAAAGACCTGTTTGACCACAGTCAAATGGGCAAAAATGTGGTCAGACCACAGGTTTGCCTCAAAACCTATATACAGCATGACTGGTTCAGTCACTTTACATCCTAAAACCCTGCTCATCATTCTTAACAACTTTTACTATGGCACAAACTCTGAATTCATGAAAAAAAAACAGCTGTTCAACGTTGCTTAACAAAACGTATAGAAAAGCAGTTTTTTTTTTCACGAGTTCTAATTTCATCCCGTTGTGTTTATTTATTTATTACTAGGCCTGCGTTTGGCCGCCATCTCGCCTGATGTTAAGCGATGATGCGGTCTACGATGGAGCACGCTTGCCCAGAAGAAACCGATTCACTCGTGACTTGAAGACACCCAGATTGTAGCTGTCGGGGAACACCCACTCGGGCAGCGCATTCCACTGTTTGGCGGTTTTCACAATGAAAGTGGAATCAAAGCGCTTCGTTCGGGTTTTTGGTATTCAACCATAAACCGATGGCGCTTTTTCGTGCTTCTGGCCGTCCGATAGAAAAAAGGGCAGGGGGGTATTAGATCATGCAGATCTGAAGCACACTCTACGAAATGTGTCCGATAAAAAACCGATAGACTAGCAACTTTGCGCCGATGCTCAAGACTTAGGAGCTTGGTCTGAACAAGGGAGTCGTTGCTGATGAGCTTCTTGGCGCTTCTCAATGGACTCCAACGCCTCAAGCTGGTATTTGGCTGAGCCATCCCAAAGGTGCGAGCAGTACTCCACAGTAGTTGTAAAAGTTGTACAGAGATGAGTAGAGTTCATGGTTTTCAGATGTAAAGTTACTAACCAGTCATACTGTATACTATTGCTTGGAGAAAGACTTCAATAATTAATAGACAAAGACAGACAATTATTATTCTTATTGACTCGTCATTAGGTCGAAAATCTTTTCAGAAAGTTATCAACAACAAGAAATATTTTTCTAAATAGAAAATTTTGTTAATTAGATGTGGCACACGCTATAGATTTTACCAAAATTGTAAGCCTAACATTAAGGCGAATTTTTAGACATATTCAGTGAACTTCTTACAATAATTAAAAATCCGACTGTTTATTACCGTACGATTTATCTAGAAATTACGCGCTCGCGACTAAACGCGAGTGCGTAAGTTACCTTAGCTAGTCAATGATCGGAAGCCGCTTTACTAAGTTAGCTGGATTCACACTACGATTATTCTTGCGACAAATATGGCAACAAATCGTTTGGTATCACGTCTGATTCTTGGAATTTCAATACCGCGTCAGCTGATCATAAAATCAGTTATAAAAATCGCAACTGTGAGCGTAACTTTACGTTTAAGTTACATTTCTCTTCATAGCTTGTTTTAATCGTAATGCAATCACAGCTTCAGACTTAGATATAATAATGTCAAACGTTTGGCGATGTTTTACATGTCGAAACAAGATTATTTCAGATAATCCCACGCCCAACATTACTATCTCCGAGCCTACAAAAGAAAAAAAGGGTAAGTAAAAAAAAGAAAAAAAATTAAAAATATAAAATTTATTAACGAAACGACATTATTTACAACAACAAAATATAATGTTATAAATATTATTTTTTAAATCTAAATGAGAATAGGCCCCATTACAAATAACGGTGTTGGGAAACAAACTTGAGAAGTGATAATGCCATTAAATATGCATATTTATGATAAAAAAACACATATTTACTAGAAAGGCTACCACAGCGAATATTCATTGGTACATACCATTCAACTGGGGCCTAATTCTCCTAAAATGAATCTTGATAAATCACAACCGAACGAAGGCCGAACCGTTCATTCAGACAGTTCTCAATTTCAAAAGCTATCATATTGTTTGACACAAAAAACAAAATCAATCATTTTGAAAGTTTTCGAAAACAAAAACTGATGACGGTTGGGGTTCGATTGCGTTTGGCAACAATTTATTTTAGGAGAATGGGGTCCCTGGTCAGCGATTAAATTGAATTTTGATTGTCGTTAAAAATAACTTGATCGACGAAAAACAATAATTGATCAATGAAAAAGAATAATTGATCAGCGAAAAACAATTATTGATCAGTAATGTACGATCAGCGGAAAGACGATAAGATAATCCGCGTGTTTAAAAAAAAAATAACCACGAAACCTGCTAACCTAACCAACCGAGTCGGCTACAGATTTTTGTTGCTGAGCAAATAGGTATTCATTTTATTGATCAAGTATTAATTTCACTGATCAAGTATTAAGTCCGCTGATCAAGTATTAATTTTTCTGATCAATTAATTAGTGTCGATCCGATGAATAATAACGTAAATATACGTCGTATTGACCTGCAGCCTGCATATGGCCAGCTAGATTAGCTGCTTAGCCTGCCTGCTTCCAATGTTATCTATCTCGTCAAATAACATAATAGAAATAACATTAAAAATTAATTCAACGAGAAATGCTGTGAATCACTTCACAACATTGATATTATCCATTGAATAACATTCAAATCAACAACAATAAAGATTGCCATCAACAAAATTCAACATCAAATCTTCCAAATTCTGGCAATACCACTCCGTCAAACAAAATTGTACAGGGACATGTTCTAATGCTAATTAAAAACAATAATATATACAATAAACACCACGCCGGCTTCACAATACAAGATAAATAAATATAAAGTAACGAGTATATACTCAAATAAGTGTACTGCGTAAATTGGAACGTCTCAGTTTTCGTACAGATAAAAAACCTTTTCGATAATGATTTTACTCCAGACTTATATTCTAGCTATATCGACTAAATCTTGAATACTAAATATTTTGTCTGTGTCACGTCGTTTGTCAATTAAAAATGGATACTAAAGTCCAAAAAGTAAATTAATTTTGATTTAAATATGAATCATAATGCAAATTAATCTGTCACAATATTAATGATACAAAACAGCGTTTTTTTTATGTTTTTGGGGCAGGCAACATTCAAATAAACAGAAGGGAAGAGTCGTTTGTCCTTTAGATTTGCTATTCTTTCTATAACCAACATTTTTCATTCGGGCATTTGGATCTACAATTACCAATTAACCACCACGAATGCTTAAACTCTCCTACCGCTATCAGTCAACATTTTACATCAATTTACACTACCAAACAAAGAAATAGCACAAAAATCAGTGTAATTGTCAAATAATGTGACACAGACACGGGTTTGCCTAACTGTTACAGTGAAATAGGCATAATGAATATACTACAGAGTTTATGATAAAAAAAGGAAACATTATATCGCCCTTCGTCGCCGCACACCGTCATGCAAGCATTTTTTGAGCATCAATTTGCTTTGATCATTCATTTTTACTCTATAGTTCACTATAGATTAGTTTGTCATGACAATGTCAAAGTGACAGTAGAAGTGTCATGACTGGAACGTTACAATGTCATTTCATGTTAAATGTCAAGTTCGTTTGACATACCCATCTGAGGGTTAGATTTAATTATATTTTTAATACTTTTGTTATATTTTTTAGAATGATTAAACATTTTAACAGAAAATTGCATTAAAATCAACTTATAATGAGTAATGTTGATAGGATAGCTAAATTAAAAGCTAAGCATGCACTGCGATTTTACATAAAAACAAATTCGATTCTTCTTCTAAGTATATTATTGCGACATTACTATCGAGCGATTAAAAATCGCAACGCGTGCTAAGCTTCAACTGTCAATTCAAAATTGGAAGATTCTGATTTCAAAAACAAAAAAAGAAATAAAAAGAAATTATTCTTAACTAAATTGCCAATGGAAAAAAATGTTTCGATTTTTGAATATGGTAATAAAGGAAAATAAGGCTTGCCACTCACGCGACGCACACGGTTGCGGCGGGCACGTACCGGCGACTCACTCAACGCAGGTCGGGGTTGTCGTTGATCTGTTTCTTAATACGCACAAGCATCGTTGTATACCACTGGTCCAGTCGAGATATGCTGTCGTAGTTTTTAACGGCCTCGGTGAAAGCGTCCATGTTCTGCTCCTCCAAGTGTTCGATCAATTCCTGGAAAAGGAGATGAAGTTATTATTTTAATATATTTTTTAAAGTTCAATACATCGTATGATGGGTTATGGGAATCACTTGGGTTTTCTTAGACACATGACAACAAAAGGTGTTCGCAAAGACGAGTAGGGTTCGACTGAACTTCCTGCTTTGGTAACTTTCGGCCATACATTCAGCTTTGGCCAAAAAAGACAAATATTTTAGCCAGTGTCCCAATGCAGGACTTGTGCATCTTCTCAGAATGAGAAGGGCTTAGGCCTTAGTGTACCACGCTGACCTGGAGTTGGTTGACAAACAACATGATACTCCATAATTAAAGCGTGATAGAAAAAAAACTGGTCCTCATTTTTTTTTTAAATATTTGACAACAAATCGACGGCCCACCTGGTAGTAGTAGGTAAGTGGTTATCGCCATGTATACATCTACTATACCAAGAGTACTGCTGATGCGAATCTTAGAGACAAAGTTGGAAAGTCTCACGTGGCTGGAATTTAACCGGCACCCAACACAGAAATGCTGCTTAGCAGCAGAAATAGGTACGGAGGTAGTACTCCTGCGAAAGAACTCTTTCACAGGGAGCTCTACTACTATTCTACATGATTCGAAAACTCAGAGGTGCAGGTCTAGGTCGATTTTAGACTTTAATGCACGGAAGGCAAGCGTTCAACCGCTAAGCTATTTATGCTTTTGCTTGATATTGTAATTTGGTAGAGCCATAAAAAAAAATTGTGGGCGGTCTATCAACGCTTCCGTGGAACCTTTTTTTTATCATTTACCTTTGTCGTCTTTGACTAGTCGCACCTGATTGCAAGGGCAGACAGGGTCTAAGATAAAGCACACGAATCCAAGTAACAGAGGTATAGAGGGATACCCCTATACTCTTCTGGCTCTAACATACACAGGACGGAACACAGCTTCGCAAGCAATAACTGCTTCGCGTGACTTAAATGCGAGAGTGGTAGCTAGCCAGGCGGACCGTATATCAGGGATGCACCGACCGCGGCCCGCGGGCCGCATCCATCAAGATATACATGCGACCCGCCAGCGAATTAAACTTTTTTAAGCGTTTGTATGAAAGTACTGCAATATTTGAACAATAGGGACCAGTTAAGATCTCTAAATAAATAATGTCTTTGAATTTTATTAACGCTTTGAGTGCCATCACTCGTAAAACAATAGATTTTTATATTATAACTTTCGTGAGACACATTCATATTTATGATTATTTACGGTTTACTCACGTGCATTTGAACACGCGGCGAGGTCGGGTGATTCTACGATAAGAGGTTTTAAGTCCATAGAGGATACGGCCAAGGAGCAAAATGCGATTTTTTTCATTAAATACTTATATTACGATTTTTGTCCCGTTTATGTACCTTTTCATGTAAAGGCAAGTCAATTTATAAATATTTTGGTACTTTTTAGAAGGCCAGGGTAAATACATCGGGCAGGGGAGAGAATTTGATGCAATAAAATAATTAATAAAGTTAATTAGATCAACTTTTATCAAAAATCGTGCTTAACAGTTATAATCAGACTATCATTTTTATCAGACTTTCATATTAATTACTTACACTGCTTTACAACGGTTTTTACCCATAGATGAAACCAATGTGTATCGGTAGAA
Organism: Amphipyra tragopoginis; assembly: GCA_905220435.1. Classification (NCBI taxonomy): domain Eukaryota; kingdom Metazoa; phylum Arthropoda; class Insecta; order Lepidoptera; family Noctuidae; genus Amphipyra; species Amphipyra tragopoginis. The sequence continues at coordinate 2,422,185 of HG992013.1, read as the reverse complement.
TAATTAACCCTAAGTTGGATACTGAAGTGAAAAAAAAATTAGGACGTCAAGTTTTTAAAATATTTATTATATCTACACATTTTTGCAACTATCAATCCTTAAAAAACATTCTAAATATGTTTTTTTGTGCTCTAATGCATTTTTTCTACTAGAACTGCTGGGAAATGATAGGTAATCCAATGATGGGTGCTCCGTTAGAATACAACACAGGTTTTGTGACTGACGCAATATCAGGGTATTGTATATGCTTCTTGTTTTTGTTGTTAAAATCTAAAGTTTTTGTGAGGCAAAAGTAACAGTCCGTAGCGTGATTTGACGGTTGTCTCCACAACATTGGGACTTCAAATTGCTAGTTTTCTTTGCTTTCTGCAGCCCAGGTCGTTAAAATACTTCCAATATCTTCAAATTTTTTCACGTTTTTAGAAATTAGCTACATCTGAGTTAGTTTGCACAAATATATTATCTCCCCTGGTCAGTGAATCTTTCCCCTGGCAGTCTTTTTCCCAGGGGAAATACGACAGGGGAGAGATGTTTTCATGAAAAATTAAATTGTTTTAATTGACGTAAGTTTTTTTCAGCTTAATTATATATTACACTTTAACTGTTACAGTATTATTAAATTAGGGCAGTAAATGCAAATACATTCAATGAATATTACAACTTTTATAACTTACCAGTGGAGAGATACAATGACCTGGCGAAAGCACTACTCCACACTGTCATGTCGCAACAACTAAAAAATAGCGGCACTATAACGGCTCGCGTGTTTAGTTTTGATAACTTCACGTCGATAGATGTCCTTGAGCGCAGTTCAGAATATGGCCGTCTTATATTTACGTTTATATTAACGGAACGAAATTTGCCCGGGTAGATACACAAAAAAAGCGGGACAAAAATTAAGTTTAAAAATCATTGAAAATAAACAACTTTTGCTGTCTTTTTATTTAATACTACTCAAGTATATTTATTTAATTTCGTGTTAAACATACTTTGTTTAGCAACTGATACAAAGAACCTATGTACTGTCTGCAAGTTGAACTAAAACCGACAAGAGGACAGGCCAGGGTAGATACTTTTTTAAGCTTCAGCTTCAAATTCCAGAAATATGTGCTTTAATTGGGCATTTAATTGTGATGTTATTTATAAATTACATTAAGATGATATGATTCATTGCAAAAAACAACAACATTTAGAATAAAAAGCAATTTTAAACTGATTGCCGCACAAGTTACCTCTTATCGTAGAATCACCCGGTCACGAGACGAACGAGTTTGTCTCGCGACCTCGCCGCTTGTTCAGTTCATGATTAAGGGCTCCTTTTGGGTCCGAAACTAGTCGGGCAATCCCGAAAAATGCACGTGAGTAAACCGTAAATAATCATAAATAGATTTTTAATTGTTTTATGCGGAGTTGGCAGCCAACCGGTTAAATGCTCACACTACTTATGTATTTTTTAAGGAACTAAATTTTTTTGATTGTTTTTAATTGTGGTGGCCCGCCTTTAGCTCCTAGCCTGCACGAGTCGCCCCTAGTCTTTAATCCCTGTGCATCCCTGGTATAGATCCTACTACGTCGCGTGTTGTGTTTTGTTGAATCTTACCAACACGTGTCTATTCCCAGCATGTGATGATGAAGTATTATATTCTAGCTGGTCCCCACACGGGACAAAACATAGTCCGTAGTCTCAACTCGCAAAACCACAAAAGTTTTAACTCACTTTAATCAGCTTGCACTCCCGGGTATCAGCGAAGGCCGGGTACAGTCCGCAGTACTTCTCCAAAGCGTGTTGAGCGTTGAGGATGTCCACACACAAGTGGCAGAGCGCTGCGCGGAACATGTACTCCTTAGCGCTGTATTTCAGGAGACTGTTGTCTAGGGACGACTTGGCGATCTGGAGGGAGATGGGTTATGTTTGATTAATAAGCCCTTGTAATATTTTGATAAAATAAAGTAACATACTCAATATACAGGCTGTAAGGGTAAACACCGTTATCTTTGAAACCAGTGGTTTAGTTTCATTTATAGAACGTAAAAATAATTGAAAAATAACACTTTTTATTTATAAAATTTTCCTTTTTCCACAATAGCATTTCACGTGTTTCACGAGTGCATGTACGCCGCGTCGTAGCGCCGCCGCACCGCTCATTTCACGCGCGTTTTTTTTTTCTCTCTCCTATATCTTTATGTTTAAGTCAACTACCCATGGTTTGAGTGACAACGGTGTTTACACTTACATGCTGTATCCGAAAGCCGTAGTGAAAAATAAAATGAAGTATAGCAAATTACACAAATATGAACTTTAAAAACAAGCAAGCTAAGTTGATTTCAGAATGACAAAAACTAAGTAAAAGGTCGAAACCAATTTTAGTGGCAATAGCAATTGAGCCATGTTCAATGTAGTTAAGGTTTTTAATCCCAATGCATGAATATAGATTCACTGACTTCGACCGGATGTTTGTCCTTAACGGTCCGTTTGTCATGAAGATTACGTTTAAGAAGGTTAGTGCAAAAGGCTATACCCAATAGTGGGGGAGGCAACTCTTGGAAAGATGCGATAGAGCATAACTAATGATTCCTGTGATATTTTCTCTCTTAAAAGCTAGTTTCTATCGGCACAGAGTAATGGGGATTACGCGCCATCGTGCATACAGGGTGTTAACGAATTCGTGTAATTCCTTCAAAGCGCATGATCACACACACAAGCGCATGGTGACACTGATTGACCCTACATAGGTTTTTTCAGAATCAACAAAAAAAAGTTTTCAAAAAATGAGCCATGGTATTCTGTATCTGAGTAATTTTAACGTCCCAAGTTAACTGACTGCGTGGAGCGGTATCGCGCTAGTCGTGCCCATCAGCTGTGTCGCCGTGCCTTCATTCATTTATGCATGGCTACGTAATTTTCTATAAAATAAAAAAAAAATTGGAAAAAACAGTTTATTTTTAATCAATCTTAATCCCGTGCGGGGTTAATCTATACCATTAATAGATCATGTGGTTTGAAGGAATTACACGAATTCGTTAACACCCTGTATTTGATATCACGAACGCACGTTGGCGCTGCATGCATGCAAGACGCGTATGCATGACTGTGCAACCGTATCCATATGGATTGTAAAATAACAATAGATTTCGGATCACATGCATTTTTTCTTCATTTTTTTCTTTGGACTGCTTCTAGATGATTCTACGTAACCGGGGAGCTGTCGGGGAGACTTGAACCCCCTTATTACAAAAGATGGTCTAAGAAAAACTTAGGTTTTAAAATAGCCGCGTCTCTTTTTGTTATATGACATAAGAAATTGACGGGTATATTTTAAAGCTGGGTTTACCTTATTCTTGGTTTAAACCATCTTTTGTAATAAGGGGTAAGGGTCTCCAGCCAATGGTGGGGAAGTTAAATACTTATACTACACTAACTACTTATACTACACTAACATCATGACTACTAGCAACAACAGCACTAAGGGCGACCCCTAGTGGGACTCGGACCTCAGCTTAGGGCGTCGCTGGCAGGAGAAATTATTTTGTGTGGTGTACTAACCTGCTCGTAGATCTGAATAGCCTTGTCGTAATGCTCCAGCTGAGCAGCATACTGCGCTAACTTGAGCATGCACTTGTTGGCCGAGGAGGTGGACTCCTCGCCGCGGAAGTAGTCAGCGGCCTGTTCGTAATGCTGCATCGCACGGGAAAGGTCAACGCATTCCGTCTCATACAATTCAGCTATGTTCTGTGAAGACATAATTAGATTCACATATTTTGATATGTAGAATATTATCTATAACGTTTTTAAGAGAACTGAAAGAACTCTACTCATCGTTCTATACAACTTTTACTATGGGAAAAATTATGAATTCAAAAAAAAACTAATGTTCCATACGTTTTCTGAGCAACATTGATTAATTGTTGTATGGAATATAAGTATTTTTTCAGATAATAAATGTAAAAAAAACTAAAGTAATTACTGGACTATACTACTACTGTTAGTGCAGCAGTGTAGCCTAAAAATCTTAAACATGTTTCATTCAAAATCGATTAGGGTCAAATATTTTACTTTATATATAATGAAAAGGCAATTGATGGCGTAAATAATTACCTGATGCTGTTTAGCAGCTACAGTGAACCGACCCATGTCGGTGTAGATCTCGATAGACTTCAGCAGACACGACACAGCCTCTGCAATAAAACTTATCCAATTACGCACAGTTTACACAGGCGCCAAGTTTAATAGGATTTAATGTTTAATAGGGTTAAGACTAGACTATTATTATATTGTTCCAAATAGATGTTGGTTAATGAACTTTTGTGTACCCGTGCTGTGTTAAAAGAGGGCATTTATTGTTAGTATATTTTTTTTAATTAATTGAAATACAGTTCGTTATAAAAATTAAAACAAATAGGCCCCAAAATTACTCCTTGTGGGACAACAATAATATTTTATAAGTAAAAAATCTAGAACAGGTAATATTTGCCAGACAGACTTAAAAACTGAACATAAAAATGAGGAAATTGCTATGAAAACCTTTTTGGCGTCGATATGAAAGTGCTTACTGCCAATTATGTCATGTTGACCGTATCAAATGCCATAAAGAAATCGATTAACACCATTTTGGAGCAGACAGCCTACACCGCAACGTCACGCTTATGGCAACGTTATACATGTAATTAAGAACAACAGTCAAATATAATAGATGCCGGTATATCCCCTATCTATCGATTCAAGTCTATCCTGTCAACAAGTTTCAACTACACGCTTATCATTAATCTATCTACTCCTCTATCGGCTGACTTTTCTACTATCGTCTCCATGTACTATAAAGCTAACGAAATATGGGGTAACCAGAAAATGTACCGATTAGCAAATTGTTTTTACCATGCAGATAAAGTCGATGATCGATTTTGTAATCGAAATACAATAAATCTATAGACTAGAGAATTGCACCTTTTCAGGTATGCCAACTAATTATTATCACTATGTTGGTAGTATATTTATGTTTATAGTTTGTCACAAGTATGCAATTAGCGGCGGTTTGTTTCATCTATACCTACTTATAACGGAAAATTTATTTCAGAATTCTAGATCTAACAGTCTGTGGGTGGACCAATTTCACTACGTCGCTCGCCGGGCGAGTCGTTAGGACTGCACTGCTTGAAGTGTGCCGATGTAGTTTGCGTATTGTAACTAGGTGGCTTTGTAGCCATTTTTGAAACGCGACATGGTTTCGTTACATTGTTTAGTTATTGGTGGTTATTGCGATTGCGACACAATATTGGTTTCCGACTTCAACACGGACGGAGTCGCGGGCACAGCTAGCTTTTACATATTAATATTTTAATCATATAACAACATTGAAAAACACGATCTATTACCCCGTAGTATCTAATTAGTACGTTTTAGTGTTGTAAATTTTGAGTAAACAGATCAGAGATAAGCTACCACTCGATATCGGACCTTGATGCGTTGATCATCCGTTATCAACTGACATTCGCACTGATAACTACGTACCTACTTATGATGTAATCGTTCTGAATAGATAGTATTGGCACTATAAAGAAAATCATTTCATATTTTTATTATACTGTTAAGCTAGCAATCTGTGAAGATGTACCATTCGATTTGTTAATGAGAATAATTCAATTGGGACCGATGTAAGTTGTATTTGTCACATACTTTGAATCATGGGCAAAATCAAGAAGGTAACAGAACATTTTAAGCTCCCTGGACATTCAACGTAATGATCACGCCAGTAGACGACGCCCTAGAAGGACATACATCGATTTTATTGGTGATGATGTTCAAAAAGGACAGGTGCGTAGTACTCTCAACCGGCGTGCGTGTGACAAGATGTATGAACTTGGACGAAGCGAAAGGAGTATGTAAGGATCGTAGCATGAAGCGTTCAGCAGTTTCTGCCTACCCTTATGGGAAAAAGGCGTGAGTTTTTTGTATCAAGAAGGTACTAACCGAAAATCACAAATGCTTACATAGAGATATCGACCAGGTATTAAGGCGATTAAATGTTACTCATTTTACATACAATGATTAGCTTTGCTAGTATTGCTACTATCTAAAGCCTAATTAATATAATAATAACATTTATTTTCATCATTAGCTGCTCTAGAATTTCGTAGATTGAAAGACTACTAACAGATTTGATAGACATTTAGTATAAGGGAACAGACCATTATTTACGATGACTTAACGTTCGTTGAAATACAACTAGGCCAGAGAAGATTTAAAATTCTTATCCCCGATTCTAACAATAAGAAAATAAAAGTAAAAGTATAAATCGATCATGTGAATGTATGACAGGAAAATATATTACAGCTGGGCGGAAAAAATAATTGGGCTACCGGCTACCCCCCGGGGTACGCACCCCGTTGTGCGAGAAATCGTAAAAATATGTAAGGAGTACAATCACCTCTCAATTGTATCTTAAGAAAATCTTTTATTCCTGTTTTAGGCGCAACCTGGGATTTTTTGTTATAACATGGCTCAAGTTCTCGTTTAACAGCTTGTAAATGCTGGCTGGAGTGAAAGTCAGCCTTTTAAATCTGGATGACAATTTAATAAGAATAGGTAAAATGGAACGCTACTACCATTGACGTGGGATGCATGAAAAGAGCCTCCACGAGTGACGATACTAAAGTACGTCCGGCACACCCTGGGCAGTCGGCCCCGCTACTATCCTTGCTGACTGGCTAATCTTTTCACCACGGCATGAACTATTCTTGTATAGCTCGTGCCGACACGATAGAAGAAGACCATTGACGTAAAAACACATGGACATGGAAATTCACGACAATAGTGTCCTGAGTTTGCATACACCACCAGAGTGCGCGCGAAGGTACACCGCCATTTAAACTTGGAAATACCAACAAACTAATTTCAATCGTTTGTCGTCATATCAATGTATAATTTAGCTTTTTACCATACGAAGATTCGGCTGCACCCAATGATGTAAAGTCTATTTCGCGTTTTAATCTACATTCAGTTCGGACATTTTTGAGCGCTGATCAAAGTCCATGTGTTTGTACATCAATGTATAGTAACGCTACTACACTATAAATCCGACTATTGCATCTTCATTCCTGTCCAAATTGCCCATTAAACACCAATCGATTTCTACTCCTTCCAAAGCGATCCTAAAGATCGCTTCCACACCGGAGGAATTTATTTATTTGAACATATTCCAGCTTATCCTTTCAGTTGCTATATTGGGCACTTAAAACATTCGTACTGCCTAGCCTTTTCCCAACTATGTTGGGGTCAGCTTCCAGTCTAACCAGGGGGCCTACTCCCTAAGTCCGTCAACGAAGTTAGTCGCCAGTCCGAAAGTAGCCCGAAACGTAGGAGTGAACAAAACAATTGTCAAGTTCAACTTTTTGGACGGGCAAAAACACATCAGTAGTAGGGACAACTGTCAAATCGTGTTGTCATTCATTCTTTTTTCGTCATTAGTTCGGACCCCGAAATAATCGTATGTCCGTAGATGATAGGGAGTAGGAAACGCTCGTAACTAACGCCCAAACCAAGTACTTCGTGCATAGGGAGTAGACCCCCAGATGCGGCTGGATACCAGTATTTTACACGGAGCGACTGCCGTCAGACCTCCGCAACTCACTGGCCAATGCCGGTATCCCAAGGTTAAACCGGTTGTCAGACTTTCGGGCTTCTGACTACCCGTAACGATTGTCATAGGTATTCGTATGGGCACTTAAAATATAAAAGCACTTATTAAGTTTGTTTTAAACGAGCGAGTTTAGGGGCAAGGCGACATATTTCCATGTGGACCAGCTGTGGACCAATGTGTCGAAGCAACGTTACTGTTTAACTTTAATTTCAGTGGTTTTGCTAACTTAGCGTTGATACAACAAATCCCAGCCGTAACAAAAATGGATAGTAGCTTGTAGATATATTAACAGCGTAGAATCCTGTTTTAGTCGTGTACAAAGAAGAGTTCATTCCACAACTAAACGACAGTTTGGCGATCGTCCAACGCGACATCGTCTGTACCCGTTGTTGTTAGTCAGTCGGGCTCTACTTGGCTCATTCTGTGAACGTCTCTAAGCTGGACGAAATGTGGGCTTTAGAGAATGAGATGTTTAATTTATACAGTACGTCAGCGGCTTCGCCCGCGTAAATGTCGTTTATCGCGTATTCTGCGTTTTTCTCTACTATAATATGCATATATTATACATATAAATCTTCCTCTTGAATCATTCTGTCTATTGATGAAAACCGCATCAAAATCCGTTGCGTAGTTTAAAAGATCTAAGCGTACAGACGGTGGGAAGCGACTTTGTTTTATACTATATAGAGAAGAGACGATGTGTATAAAGCATGTGTCTAGGAGTAGACACGATAATGCTGAATTGATTTATTAATTGCTAGATGTGTGTTTGGAAGAAGGCTTGTTAGTGAGCTAAGTAGAAACAGATCGTGATAGTATTCATGTGTGTGGAAGACAAGCTCTGGGTTCTTTTAGTTTACTTAAGATATTTCTTACGATTTGTGGTAGGATCTATACGGTTCGCCTGCCTAGGCACCCTCACATTAAAAGCTAGCAGTTTACTGTGTTCCGTCGTGTGTATGTGTGAGTCAGAGAGGTATAGAGAAATCCTCTGTTACTTGGATTCTAGTACTCCATTTTAGACCCCTTCTACGCTTACCATCAGGTGCGACAAGGAATAATAAAATAATAACCAAACAAAATTGCATTTAAATCTATGATGAGACGTGATATAATTGTAGATAACGCCGCATCCAAAGCAGACTTTAATTTTTGATTGACATATTCGACAAGCCTAGACCGTTGTAAATGCGACGGCTCTTTAAAGTAAGTGCCTGTGACCGACTGGCTTCTGCGTTACGGATTGCTTGTTCAATTCCCTCACGAAACAAATGAGACCTACAGATAGAACAGTTGTTTCGGGTCTGAGTGTTAGAGCTGATGAGATTTGTGTCTGTAAACGCACCCACGATAAGGAAGAAATACGAAGGCAATGTTTTTTTCTTACATAACATACATAATCAGCCCATTACTGTCCCACTGCTAGGCGGCCTCTTCTCAGAATGAGAAGGGGTTATGCCTTAGTGCGTATACACGTAGAAAGCGGGTTGCCGGCGCCGATCTGCCAGCGCTTGTCGGTGCTGGTCCGCGCAGGTAGTCTCTATGCTGTGTGGCGAACCAGCGCCGACAAGCTCCGAACTTCGCCGCCGACAAGTTACGACCTGCTCCGATCAGCGCTGGTAAGCCGTCATTTGTTGCTGTATTTGTAAGGGAACAAGGCGTATTTTTGTTAAAAAAATGCCAGCCCCTGCTTCTACCCGCTTCCTTTATGTAGCGGTTACCTGCACGGACCAGTACCGATAAGCGCTGGTAGGTCGGCGTTGGTTACCTGCTTCCTTTATGTATAACGCCCTATGAGTGAGATTAGTCAAAGTCAATTTTACTAGCTTATTTAATTCACAATTCAATGAATAGTTTATACTTAGCGCATCGGTAACGTCTGGGCTAACTCTAGTCGAAACAAGACGCCCAGTTACTATTGATTTTGCAAACAGAAATATTATAACATTAATCGCATCGCCGTCTACTTCAAGTTTCAAACGAAAGTACTACGATACTCGCTTTTCCTCTTCGTTGGTGAGTAAGGTTTTTTATATGTATCTCCTTAGGGAACTATTTCCGTTTGATTTATCAGAGCCAAAACTATCGTATGTTTTTGTTCGCAACAACGCTTTATAGTTCGACTAAGTATTCGAGGGGCGAGCCGTGAAAGTGGAAAAATAAAATCTTTTTTCTTGTCAATGGTTCTGTTCAAATTCTTAAGGGGCCGTCCATTAACCACGTGATGATTTTTTAGCATTTTTAGCCCCCCCCCCCCCCCCCCCCTCCCTCTTGGTGATACGTGGTGAGGTTTAAGACTACCTCCCCTCCCCCACCCAAAATCACGTGTATTTTTTAGTACCTAAAAAGAATCTTAAAATTTTTAGAATATTAACTTTTAGGCATAAAGTAACCTAATTTTATTCTGAAATTAAGGACCATGACAAAAATGTCTAGACAGAAAGGTTGCAGGTTGTTGACTGGCATAAAAAATTTCGCTTTTCTGTTTAGAAATCGCGCGTTTGACGAAAAAATAAATACACGTGATATCTTACTACACCCCCCCTCCCCCCTTGTGATGTTTCGTGATTTTTGCCAAACCCCCTCCCCCCCTTTCGAGCCTCACGTGATTAATGGACGGCCCCTAAGTAAATCGTTGTGAGTTTTACTTGACCGTTGTTGACTAGATTTTATTGTTTATTAATGGACTAGCGACTCGCCCCGCCGTCACTCTGGTACGTTTTACAGCTTAAAACCAAGCTTTTAGGGGGCTGAGTCACCCTCATCCGTGGGAAGGCACCCTTAGTTCGAAACCCCACACGTGGTCCCCGAGTGGTGTCAATCAGGTGACAAACTTTCGCTTGGTGGTAGGATCTTTACGGTCCGCCTGGCTAGCTACCACTCTCACATTAAAGTCCGGCGCCAAGCAGTTTACTGTGTTCCGTCGTGTGTATGTGAGAGCCAGAGAGGTATAGGGGAATCTCTCTATATCTCTGTTATTTGGATTCGTGTGCTCCATCTTAGACCTTGGCTGCGCTTACCAACAGGTGCGACGAGGGTCAAATGCGACCAAGAAAAGGAATGAAAAAAAAAACGAAAAAAATACCTAAAATAAAATAAAAACCGCTTTAAAATCGATCGAGTAGGTACTTTAGGAAAAGTAAACGGAAAAATAGACACGCGAAAAGCGACTTCAATTTATACTACATAAAGATAAAAATTATGTAGTCGTTAGGGGGTCTTGCTGGTCATTGCGTTCAGTTTAGATACCGGCGAAATTACTGGTTTGTGCAAATAAATACTTAAACATATCCATCGAAATCACATTTGAAGCACTTGCAAGCTACACTCGATTTATGCTCTCAATAAACATTTTAAAGTGTCGTTATGGAAACCGCTATTCCATTAAAAACGAGCAGTGTGGTTCATTCAAAATTCAACCGCACACTATTATACTCGACAAGCTAACACGACGGCGAACAAAATAAAACATATCAGAATGTCAATTCAGAGAAATCTTTCGTAAAGTTTAATTAATTTTAAGAAAGAAGTTTCAGACTTCCAGTATCCAAAAGTTTCTCAATAAATAATGCTGCTTAACTTTTGAAAGAAACGACAAACAAATTCAAGGACCGTACGACACAATCACAACAAAGTTGCATCGGCAAACTTCGTAAAACCGATCACTTCCGAACTGAGTGCGATTTCAAGACCAAGAATGTTTATTAGTACTGCTGGTCTAAGATGAAGCACACGAATCTCAGTAACAGAAATATGGAGGGATTCCCCTATAACCCTCACGACTCTCACATACACACAACGGAACACAGTAAACTGCTTGGCCGGACTTTAATGTGAGGGTGGTAGCTAGCCAGGCGGACCGTATAGATCCTACCACCAAGGCACGCTTGGTGGTAGGATCTATACGGCCCGCATGTTCATTGCGTGTTAAAAACAAATAACCACTTTAATAAAGACCTTTACACAATATGTTTACAACTTGTATTAAGTACAACTTGTTTTTAGGTGTAAACGAGTGTTATCGGTAGCGGGTAGCACTGGGCAATGTTGACAAGAGAGGGTAGTCGTCGATATGGATCGGCCCACCCGAGGTTATAAAGGCGGTGGTCATTCGACGAAGCGAGAGCATTCCGTGTTGAACAGCTGAAGAAGTCTGACCTTTTATATCTGATTAGCTTGTCCTTATTTTATGATCTTGTAATAATTGTGTAAAGTAATATATTGTGATCTAGTTAATGTTACTAATATTAACCCAAATACAAGTACTCTCAGTGGTGGAGAGTCTATGTTGGTTTTATTTACTGTGTTTACCTTGCTCGCAATCCTGACATACCGATATTAGCTAAAACTGTAATGATAGAATCACCCCTGAACGATTATATTGTTGTGTCATTTACATCAGAAGTGGAACAAGAAAAAACCAGTCCACATTATGATTGTATACCCACATGTAAATATTTTGCTAAAAAAATCCCCTGTAGACGGACTGACAAAAACTTGATTATTCGATTTATGGTGAGAAGTGTGAGAATGAGAAACTGTGATAAATCCGGTGAGTCACAACCATTTTATTATGTGTGAAGGAATTTTGATGAAGGAAATATTATAATATGAGAGGTTATTTATTCGTGTAAAATAAATATTAAATGATATCTTTGCTTATTCATGTAAAATAAAAGAGATGTTATCTGTATTTATCCCTGTAAAATAAATGAGATGATATCTGTGTTTATTAGTATAAAATAAATATGATGGTATCTGTATTTATTCGTGGAAAATAAATACGGCATCTGTATTTATTCGTGTAGGAAAATACATTGCAAGTCGTATTAGAGTTTGTGGTGAGATGCAACCAGGGTTGATCTTTGGCACCGCCCGGTTTGGCCAGCCGGGGTTGGCCAAAGGCTTCGCCTGGGGAAAACTGAAACTCTAACGTGGCGAAGCAATTGTTATAGGGCTGGAACCAAGGCGGGATATGCCATGATATGGCTAGATCCAAGGCGGGTGATGCCATGTTGATAAAGCAGGATCCCAGGCGGGTGATGCCAAATGAGTTGGCTAAATCCAAGGCGGGTGATGCTATTAATTGATAAATGAAAATGCAGTGAAAATGAGATTCTGTTTTGAATTAATGTTTTGAAAAAGTTTTGAAAATATTGATATTTGTTTTTTATTCGTTTTGTTATAATTCTTGTTGTAGAATGGTACAAAATAGTTTATTGAAATTAAAAAGTAGTTTGTTATTATTACTTATGGTTTAAAATGTATTTTTGTAGACGAAAACAGGAAATTGTATTTATTATTGATGATAATTACTATGATGACTTCCGTTATAGATTAATTTGTCAAATTTATTTTAAATAAAAAAATAATTTGACTTATTTTCGTTAAAGATGTGTTTAATATGTATTGTATTGTTGTAAAAAGGTTGGATTATTAGCGCAATATAGAAATGTTATGTTTAAAACATCATGTCAGTTTTGTAATAAGAGTTTGTGAATAATTGAGATATTATTTTGATCATGAAAAGTTTTAAAGGTTATTAATTTAAGTATTATGATTTTGGGAATAATTGAGATAATATTTTAAGTGTTTATAATTATGTACTATGATACTGTGAATAATGATTATAAGATATTTAACCATGAAACATTTAGGATGTTTGTTTTATGATTTCGTGAAGAATTGAGATATTTAAGAATGTAGGATTTTGTGAATAATAATGAGATAATAATCGTGAATTATTTTAAGGGTGTACTATGAGTTTATGAATAATGAGATATTTAATCTTGAAATATTTTAAGTGTTTAACGTACTATGAGTTTGAAGTGTTTATATGTTGGTAAAATGAATTGTGAATAATTGAGATTTATAATCATGGAATATTTTAAGTGTTAAATGTACCTACTATGAGTTTGTAAATTATTGAGATATTATGTTGTGATTTTGAGAATAATTAGGTATGAGATTTTTACGAATGAAATATTTTAAGTGTTTATGTATTATGGCTTTGTGAATCGTTGAAATATTTAACCAAGAAATATTTTAAGTGTTTATGTATTATGAATTTGTGAAAAACTATAATGAGATATTTAGCCCTGAAAAATATTGTAAATGTATTTAAATGATTTTATGAATTTGTGTATAATGAGATTGTGTGTTTATGTACCTATTATGATTTATTGAATAACTAAAATTTGATGTTTAACCAAAGTAGAACTGTCTAATAGGCATCTGAGATAGTATTTTATTGTGAAAATGTTGAAATCTAATGTGTGGATGTTTGTAAGTAAGTAAGTTTGATACGAGAAGTTATGAACGAATATAGAACTAGGTTGATACTGAATGAATATCAACTAGTTTAAGTCATGGGTGATGAGCTTGTTGGCCGTCGATGGGATAACAAGCTCTAATCGATTCAAACATTCTTTGGATGCTTTTCATTTTACTTTGGTCAAAGACATGAGTAACATGACAAGGTCAAAGATGAGTGATCAGGTGTGGCCGAGATGTGTACTGTATTATTTGTTTCTGTTTAAGGTCCGAAGGTGTCACTGAAGTTAGGCCTTGATGCACAATCTTGACGATGGGGTTGATGGTGCGTCGACCACCAACCACCAACACACGAGGACGTGTGTTTTGCAGGAGGGCCGTGTTATCGGTAGCGGGTAGCACTGGGCAATGTTGACAAGAGAGGGTAGTCGTCGATATGGATCGGCCCACCCGAGGTTATAAAGGCGGTGGTCATTCGACGAAGCGAGAGCATTCCGTGTTGAACAGCTGAAGAAGTCTGACCTTTTATATCTGATTAGCTTGTCCTTATTTTATGATCTTGTAATAATTGTGTAAAGTAATATATTGTGATCTAGTTAATGTTACTAATATTAACCCAAATACAAGTACTCTCAGTGGTGGAGAGTCTATGTTGGTTTTATTTACTGTGTTTACCTTGCTCGCAATCCTGACATACCGATATTAGCTAAAACTGTAATGATAGAATCACCCCTGAACGATTATATTGTTGTGTCATTTACACGAGGGGTTTCACTAACTTAAATAATGCTGTCATTTGCTAAAAATTTACGATCATGCTTGCCGTGGTCAGTCCTTGGATGAGTGATCGTTGGCGTTTACATCACCGGCGCGGCGGCGGTCAAATAGCCACCTTGATTCATCATACGATATGCCATGTCTGTCTTTTTGTCTCTTTTTTCTATGCTTTATGTATGTTACGTCCAAACATATGTTTATTTTTTCTTTCTTTCCTTACCGCGGGAACATTGCCGACTGTGCGCACACTCACATACCTACAATGCCGTATGATGAATCGACCGAATAGGCGATCATTGCGGTCAAATCCGCCGATCACTTAACCTTTTGTGTGCTCCTACTCTTTCCTATTCCTTTGCACATCAAACAAAACTGTAAAGTATGTTAATGAGTAAACAAGCTGCTGAGTCACCACTAGGGCATGCAAACCGATAATCGATTATCGATAATTTACCGATAATCGCTTCATTTTAGCCAACGATAATTATCGAAAATTTTCGATAAAAATACCGATAAACGATAAAAGTAAAAAATATTAAAAAGGATTCAATTAATTTCGTTACGACGCCGCGTGTCGTTCGTTTCGTTCAGATTGTACGCGTGCAACGATTTGCCGCAGCTATATCGCTATGCTGCTACCTCATCCTGTGCTTGCCTATCCATAGCATTCCACGCTCGCCCGCCGTTAGGCATGAGTTCGATGTATCAAATCACATCTAAAATCGGTTACCATCCAAATCGGATGACATCTATGTGATGTTTAGAATAACGGTTTTCACCACATCTAATCAAATACGAACAAATCTCGAGTTCACATTCACCAACCAACCGAATAACGAAATCGTAATAAACACACGATATTGGTTTTAGATTCATCTAAAGGCTGATTTTTCAATCGTCAGATAACTTTTATTTGGGGAATAAGTTTGACGTTTTGACAGCTTTTGTATAGAAAATATGTCAAACCGTCATATTTATTCCTTAGATAAAATTTATCTGAGGATTGAAAAATCGGCCCTAAAATATAAAATCTATAATCCAAACATCAAAACCAACTAGCAACCGAGTTACATATTTGCCTCCTCTCTTTTCAACTTTACGTAGTCCCGGCCGTGAGAAAGAGATAAAGCGAATATTGCGTTCGTTAATCCGTTGCGCTACGAATGTATCGTTGGCGCTATTCTTTAAAATACCTTTGCTCAGAAAATATTTTAAATATAGTTATTGTTGCAGTGAAAAAAGGTCACATTTTCTTTTTCAAGATATGAAAGTTATTGTTCAAAATTATTCAGCATTTGCAATAAATTTACTTCGGCTAAATTATAAATAGTGCCTATCTGAAGTCAGGATCTATTCCATTTACAAAAGAATTATTTTATTATTATCAGCCTGTTGTGTCCCACTGCAGGGCAAAGGCCTCCCTTCCCTCTTTCCATTTTTCCCGGCCTTTTGCAATATCTGGCCAATCCTTTATGTAGAAGTCCAGTTCGTCACGCCATCTCCTTCTGGGTCTACCGCGTCGTCGGTTCCTGTTGTTCGGAACCCAGTCAGTGGCTGCTTTTGCCCAGTTTTGTTGCGACATGCGGCAGATGTGGTCTGCCCAGTTCCACTTTAGTTTGGCGGCTGTGTTACCTACGTCTGCGATTTGAGTTTTGGAACGAAGTATACTGTTCTTTATACGGTCTGTAAGTTTGACTCCAAGAATACTCCGTTCCATTGCTCGCTGGCAGACCCCGAGTGCGGACTTTTGACGTTTCGTTAAAAGTTACAAAAGAATATTATATCGAAATATCTAAATTAATACCATCTAATAACTGGCACCAACCAATCAAACGTATAATTTGTACTTTGTTGTTGTATATCAATGTCTGTAGACATTGACATCTGAAAACCGATGTCGACATCGATGAAAAATCTAAATATCGGATGAACAACCGTTGCCGAAAAATTCCGATATTACAAATCTCTACCCGCCGCTCATTCATTTCATCGTCATTCAATTTATTTAACTTTAAATTATCGTTTTACGTTTTTAGATTACACTGTAAGAAATAAGAAAATTACTAATTATAAGTCGCGCGGAGAAGGTTTGCCGATGGCCTCATGACGTCACGCGTCGATGGTCGGTACGATTCAGACGAGCGCGGGTAGCGGTCGGTGAAGTGGGAGGCGCAGTCATCGGCAAACCTTCTGCGCGCCACTAGTAAGTAATAATCTTATTAGATTCATAATGTTAACGAATAATACAAAATGACAAATTGAAGAAACTTTTATTTTTAAAGTCCTCTTAAAATTAAGTAACTTGGTATAACCATTCACATTTTATTGATCAAAACCTTTTTTAAATGTTTCGGGTATTCATAGAGGTACTACCATCATTTTAATCAGAGAAATACAAGTTTTCATATATTATTATAAAAACCGGTAATTATCGGTATTTATCGGAAAATAGTCCGATAAAAATCTGATTATCGATTATCGAAAACTTTCGATAATTGCATGCCCTAGTCACCACTAAACTAGATGTAAAGATAACGGCCGTGTTACCAGCTTATGTTTATTTTTTCCAGTCACCGTTACAGCTGGCGCATGATGATAACATACTGATAAGCTCCGCATAATTTTAAATTCAATCCAGGACGTTAACGTAAACAGCTTATATCGTCGTTTGTTTTTACAAAAACATTAATTTTGTCGTTGCCTCATAATATATGCGTATAAAGGTGAACGCATACTTATCCGAGCCGCACGCATCGAGCGAAACACATTTTAGAATTCTGTGTATGAAATCTTATGGAACCTCGCACACTTGGCCGCGTCGAATCGTCGGAATCTGGAAGAACCCCAGAAATCCTAGACGAATTCGGATGACGTCATCAGATTCGGCGCGGCTTACGCGGTCGACTCGATCGATGCGCTCGCTCATTCATCTTCCACTAATAAAGCACTGATAACAGAGTAATACCAGTGCGCTAGGCGTAAAGGAAATAGAAACGATTTCTTCGGCGCTGTCGATTCTTTCGGCGCGGTCGATTCTTTTGGTGCGGATATGTGTGCAAGACCTCGTTGACTTCGATTCGTTCGACGCGTTCGGCTCGGAAAAGTGTGCGTTCACCTTAAAGGGTGGTAATTTGAGATGGAGCATGAAGGGCAGCTACCTTAACCATTGTACCTTAACCATTATTCTCATTCTATGTCGCACGCAACTGTAATGGAATTGTCATGAATAGTCATGATCTACTATTTTAAAAAGAGTATTCATGGAGTTTCTTGCCGGCTCTTCTCCATAGAACCTACCTTTTGGAACCGTGCACCTAGTTTTGACGTTTTAAAAGTGCCTGTAATCTGGTCTATTTGAAATAAAAAAACTTTGACTTTGACTTTTGACATTGTAGCTACAGGAAAACGTTCTTAGGGAACCAACTTTAAGTTTTGGACTTATTTCAATCTACATTTACAAATTTTGAAAAGAAAAGTACAGTCTGCGAGAAAAAGGGCAGTTTTCGCAAAACAATTTTATGATGCTAATAGATCCTATCTCCCATAAGCATATGAGCCAAAAAAGGTCGCGCGTCTTCCGGGGAATCCTCGCGACCTTTTTTGGCTCGTATTTAGTTTGTACTTTATACAATTGACATAAAGTTCATTATGCTATGTAAAATTTCGTCGCTTCCATTCTATTCCGCGGCGGTGTAAATTGAGCTTAAGGATCAAGACTCTTCCGGACTGACTGAGGTTGGAGAACAAGTAAAGAAAGAAAAAACAAAAAAAAATGGGATGTGGTAGTTATTAGGGCAGCTACCTTAATCGTTATGGCTACAGGAAAATATTTTTAGAAGACTGTCCATAATTTTTGAAAATATTTCGAACCGCTTTAAAATAACTTTTTAGTGTGAACTTTTGAACGGCTCAATTATTATTTTGTTTATTCATTAAATTAAATTGTGTATGTGAGTACCATATAGGCTAGCATTATACATATACGAATTTAATAACTGTTTGGTGCTTTATTTTTTTTGACCAATGTCCAGCTGATTGGGGGCATCGCAAGGTTGAGCTACACGATGACTGATGCATGCGTGTAGTCAGTTGGGACAGGTCAAAAGGCCATTCCAGACGTTGCCCTACATTGTTACACTCGCATAGTTTTATACCACAATGTCTGGACTTAAGTTTGTTTCGGCTTGTCTTCTCAGAGCTAGTCAGATAGGAAATGCTGGTGCCATCAAATCTTAAAAATACATTACATTTACTTCTAAAAGTGTCTGTAACAGATTTATTTACAGAAATAAAAATCATTTACCATTTACAATTTCTCGCTGCAGGTGCGGCAATAAAACGTGTGAGCGTAAACAAAACAAACAACAAAACATGATTTATGACGCCTGTAGCGAGAAAATGTATTTAGTATAGGCATGTGTCACTTGGCTTTCATATACTGCATTATAAAAGATTGCCTCTTTTCTTTCAAATGCCTGGCTGCACTAAACTTTGTCAACGCCTCAGTTCTTGCCTAACCCTCTAGGACGCACTTAGCCATAAAAATGCGTTGCACCAACCTTAATGGCCTAAACGCTTAGAACATGTTCTAACTTTACGACACTGATTTACCGAATCTTAGCGACAAGCAACTGCTTACCATGTGTCAAAACAACAAAACTTCAAAGATGGCGTTTCTCTACGCTGTAAAAGTACACTACTATCAAAAAATCAAGTTTACAACCCCAGCGGTTTAAGCTGTGTGTTGATAGACCAGTCAGTCAGTTTCTTCTTTTATCCATACTAATATTTTAATGTGAAAGTAACTCTGTCTGTCTGTTTATTACCTCATCACAACTAAGGCGCCATCTCCACGAGCGAGTGAATCGCGGCGATATTCTCGCCATGCCATCAAATTCAATACTAAACATCGCCGTGTGTAGACACGTTCTAAGAGAGTGTATAGAAGTACGTGACACGACGATAAATTCGCCGCGATTCTCTCGCTTGTGGAGACGGCCCCTAAACTCCTGAATCGATTTTGATGAAACTTGGTACAGAGAAAGTCTGGAACTCGGAGAAGGATTTAAGCTTCTTTTACTCCGAAAATCGCGGGAGGCGCGATAAACGACACACGCGGGCGAAGCCGCAAGCGACCCCTTACATGTATATATACATAGCGGCAGTCCCATTTCAATACCTAGTAAGGGACACTTTTTACAAAAATCGTTTTATTGCATAATCTTGCTAACCTAGAAAGTCTCTACCAAATACAAAAACACCAGCGTTGAAAACTCACATAATAATCAGATATATTTAATAATAATAATTTATTTAATTCCAGATCAATACAATCCATTATTGTTAGTAGAAACATAAAACTTACAAACTAGTGTTAGTAGATACACATACAGAAATAATAACACATTCAATAAATTCAATAAATATTCAATAAACATGTCAAGGTCTATAATAATAATAACAACAAGATTCATAATAGCCACACACACACAATGACAATGTAGATACTACTTCTGGGCACGGTTTGTCGGCAACACTTGCGTCCTCGTCCAGTGTTTCCAAATGAGGCCATCCGTCCTATCCGCTACAGTCATCAAGAGACTGTTGGTGCTGCCCCTCACCCGCCACATCAGGGATGCGACACGCTTTCGTATGATAGCATAAAAGTCATCTATACGTGCCTCAGCGAACATTCCTGATGCGCTGCAGTGACGCGGCAGCCTCAACAGTGCTCTATATGCGTTATTGTATTGGACACGTAAGGCGCTGTAAGCCCTCTGCGTGTAGTCGACCCATAGGCCGCAGGTATAAAATGATTGGCAGTATGCCCTAAACAGTGTAGCTTTTACGTTATTTGAACACTTTGCGAACCTACGGATCAACATATTGCTCCTGACTGACAGCGCCCTACGTTCCCTCTCCAAATCACTGTTATCGGTCTGCGTAGCAGTGACCCAGTGCCCCAGATACTTGAAAGAAGTGACCCACTCTAGAGCGGTCCCCACGAGTGTGATAGGTGGTGCAACGTAGCTCTTCGTGCCTGCCTTGAACAGCAGACATTCGCTCTTCTTTGCATTATATCTGAGACCCTGGGCCTCCGCGTATCGCTCACAAACCGACAACAACGTCTGAGGGCGCTGATTGATGGGGCCAGCAGCACCATGTCGTCGGCATAACTTATGTTATTGACAAGTGTTCCGTCAATTGAACAACCTACCATTGTGCTGCTGAGCTCACGAATCAGCCGATCCACATACAGACAGAAGAGTTTCGGTGAAGTCAGACCTCCCTGCCTGACCCCACACTCCAGCCTGTACGGATCGGATAGCGAGCCTGACCACTTCACCATATTGGTTTGATGGCCGTACCAAAACTTGAACAACTCAATTAACTCACCTGGAAGCGCAGTCTCGTCATACAACTTCTGCCATAAAACACCATAGGACACCAAATCGAAGGCTTTTGATAAGTCAAGAAAACATGCAAATACAGGGGTTTTCCTGTCCGTATAATATCGAACAGTGTGCTTGAGACAAAGAATAGCATGTTCAGTTGACAGGCCGGTTCTGAAGCCAAACTGTGCGTCGTGAAGCGACAGATGTTTATTTAACTGTTTGTCCAGCACACTGTCCAATACTTTCGCAATTATCGTAGCCAACGATATGGGCCTATAGTTATTTATGTCAGAAGCGTCTCCGGTGCGATTTTTTATGACGGGCACCACCAAAGTTTTCATTAGATCTTGCGGCAGGTACGTGTGTGAGAAGCAGCAATTAAAAAATAAAGCCAGCACTCTGGGCATATGAACACCCGCATTTTGTAAATGCTCGATGCTCAGAGAATCGTGCCCAGGTGATTTCCCGCGCTTCATGCCTCTCAACACCGCCGCAATCTCCTTAGCCGAAACTCTTACCAGTGATCCCATCGCTGACTGCCTAGCCGCCACGGCCTCTCCATTTGCACCTAGAGGAGACTTCACCGCGAAGTGATTTTTAAACAAATTTGCAATGGATTCAGGCTCACTAACACCCTCAACACTCGCCGGAAGGCTCGACCTGCCATTCAGCTGATTAGTATGCTTCCAAAACTTACTGAAATCTTTCTTGTCGTGGCTGGATGCTATTATATTCATTCTGATTTGCTCCCTGTTCTCCTGACACCACTTTAGTTTACTTTTAAAAACTCGTTTCTTCTCCCTCATGGTAGTATACACAGTACCCACTTTTGGTTCACCACATAGCACCCAATTCTGAAAAGCAAGTCGAGCCTCCACGTGCGTCTGTCGAACATGTTTATTCCACCCTATTACTGGCTTTCTTTTGTTTTGTTCCGGCCCAGAGTAACTAATACATGAAGCATCACTTAATATGTCAACAATATCCTTATACATTCTGTCAATAATACATCTATGTTCTACATTAGTACACAATTTGTCACTACAATTTCTAAATTCTGAAGGAAAATCAATTTCTCTTAATCTCGTCGTACATTTAAGCATCAATACCTAGTAAGTGTCATTCCCTGCCTCTGATCATTTTAAAACCTAGTAAGTCACTAGGTTCTAAAATGATACTTTGAATCACCACGTAGTTTTACCTAACATAAATATTTTTCAAAGGCTGGCCGTTTTAACGTTTATGCGCTCTCCTGTAAAATTTCGTTTTAAGCCCTTACTAGGTTTTGAAATGGGACAGCCGACAGGGATAGTAATCAAGGATGTCTGGAGTACAAAAACAAACAAAATTTCGACTCACCGTTAGGATCACACTTCTTATAACAATTAGAAGCATCGACGAAGTTGGTAGCGGCGTCGTGACGGACACCAGCTTTGAGATGCAGGTTTGCAGCGCTGCAGAACGCCTGCCCAGCCTGCGCCCATTTCTTCGCCATTTTGAACAGGTTCGCTGCCCGTAGGTAGCAGTCCACTGCCTCTTCTACTTTTGATGAGCCACTGTAAGAAAACATAATCGTCAATAAGGACGTAGATGTCCCGTCTTTATAAACGATGAGTTTTTGTCTAGCCTTTTCCAAATTATTTTGGGAAGGTTTCGGTCAAACCAGATCCCCTTTATTACAAACGATGGTCTAAGAAAAAGCCAGGTTTTAAAATAGGCCCGTCTCTTTTTGTTATATTATGTCAGAAAGTGATGGGTATATTTTAAATCTGGGTTTATCTTAGTCTTGGTTTAAACCACCTTTTGTAATATGGGGGGATGCGGCTAAATACCAGTATTCTACATGGGTCAACTGCCATCAGTCTTCCGCAACAGTTCTAAGCAGACGCGGCTGAATAACAGTATTTTACACGGAGCGACTGTCATCAGTCTTCCCAACCCAAATTTCTATATCCTAAGGTTAGACCGGTTGTCAGACTTTCGGACTTCTGAATACCCGTGGCGACTGCCACAGGTACTCGTACGGCATCCGGAACCGATGGTTTAACGCGCTCTCCGAAACACGAAGGATCTCACTGTGCAACGTACGGTCACCCACCATATACTGACCACGGCAAGCGCCGTTTAACCTCCGCATTAGCCACGAGCCCCCCTCATCATAAACAGAGACACTGGTGTTATCATACTAAATACGTTTTCTCCCCGCAGGCGAGACCATAAATCATTTATGTTTTGTTGTTTGTTTTGTTCACGCTCACATGTTTTATTGCTGCACCTGCAGCGAGAAATTGTGTTTAGTATACTTCGATCAACAATCCTCTAGATTCCCGATAAGCGCTTCAGAAATGGCCACAAAAATAAGACCACGAAAAATTGTGTGGTCTTATTTCAAATTAGTACGGTCCAACCATAGCCAACATTAAGACGTCAAAATGCCGCAGTGCGTGGTTAAAAATTGTAAAAATAACCACCGTAATATCAAGATTTTTGATGGAATATCCTTCTTTCAGTAAGTTTATGCCAACAAGTGTTTTCTTTTGAAGTATAAATAGAATTAAACAACAAAAAATTTAATATTAAGAGTAAAATGATTGTTTGACCAATGTTGCGATAGCGCCAACTGTTGGGCAAAACATTGGTTGTTTATAATAACTATCCGATTCCAAGACTACGTCTAGTTTAAAAATATAGTAACCATCAATTACCTACATCGTATTTTCAACTTTATTTTTGAGACGATAAGTTTAATTTTAGAATAAAATATTTATGTACTTATTTAAAAATGACTTTTTATTTTCGAGCGACTTTCCTTGTACCTATTCTCCGATGACAATGGGTCTAAAAGATAAATGTATCGCAAACGTAATTGAACTTTATTTTGAGAGTATTAATGTTTATAACAAACCGAAGTTGTTTATATTTTAAAGCCTTTTTCTACATTTCGTTGTAAGAATACATATGTTTATGTGTGTGTAACCGTGGCCACTTGAGCGATGTGTTTTTGTTTGTGATCCTTTATCTAGACTATTATTGATCGAAGTTAGTATAGCATTGGATGAGAATGTTGTTCCCCTCTTGGCGTCATCGCTGAGTCGGTTTACTTCCGAAACGACACGACGCTTCTTGTATCATATACAAAGTGTCCGGTTATGGACTAGCGATATTCTAGGTACTTATATAGCAGCTATTCTAGTATACAAATACACTACACACGGGTCTAATCCACTCCCCCGCTATTTGGCAGCCAGTTTGCTTTTTTGTTGAAATATTCTTAAAGTTATGAAAGTATCTTAAAGTTATGAAAATGTGAACCCATTGTATCGTAATGTAAACGATAGACAATATTGTTGCCCGCCTACTTTTATCTCGGTAGTACCAAAACTTTGAGAGATATGACTTTTTTTGTACACATGTACAGAATATCTCAAGGAAAAAATGGAAGTGAATTGGACCCTAGTGTACAGTGTATTTGAGTACTATAATAGTTGTTATATAAGTACCTAGAATATCGCTAGTCCATGACCGGACACATTGTATATATTACGTATTCATAGAAATATTAGCGCTCCGAGACTTCAACATGTCGTGTAGTGGCATGAACCGTTGTAAAACGGCCTTACAATTAACTCTAGTGATGCAATTGATGAATGATTTATCATAATCATCGATTATAGTCGCGATTGTTTTACGATTACGCATTAGATATATTTTTCACTAACTAAACTAAAATTAGAGAGTTGCTATCTTTTACTAACAAACAGCGCGAGAAAAGGACGGTTATAGATAAGAACTAAGTTAGAGATGTCAAATTAGTTTACGCCTTGAACTTTGCCATGTTTTTAGTCGACACGTTCTGACGTGTCGTCTAAATACGTGGAGATTTTAGTTCAACTAAATTTGACAGCTCTTATATACGTCCGTCTCTTTCTTATTCTATTGGCAGCAAATAAAAAGAGAATCGGCACCAATGTGACTATTTTCAAAAACACACCTAGACAGTACGTGTATACGAACACAAATTTTTATTTTTACGTTTCCAGGACTACCCGCTGTAGCACGCGAGTAAAATTTTATTACCCGAGTGCTTTTTGATGTGCATTGAGTTGTTTAGTCAGCTTGATTAAAGCTGGTTTTCACCAACATCAATTCCTTGTTTAAACAACTGTTTACCTAAAATTCTAGTTTGTTTTTCGAGTAAATTTTTCTGTAACTGGAGAATTAATTTTGTTGAACACCAGCGTCTTTATATTCACGGCTCATCTTCTGTGCGGAATATGACCGGTCCTTTGGAAGGCATAAGGGTGACACGGGCCCAACGCGCAGAGGCCCCTTTGAGAACTTTATTTAAAATGGGATGGGGCACCAACCGGGGACTATCCACGGCTGCACTATTGGAGTACAGTCATGGACCGTCCAAGGTAGGTGCAAGACTATTGTAAAATATGTGCACGGATCACTTCTGAGGTGGTTTACATCGTATCTACAGCAAAGGTCACAGGTCGTTGTTTTGAATGGTTACGCATCACAGCCGTATGTATCAATTTCGGGAGTGCCACAAGGATCCCATCTAGCACCAATTTTGTTCTCGCTGTTTATTAATGATATAGGGCATCAAATTGAAAACTGCAAGTTTTTAATGTTCGCAGATGATCTTAAGATTTACAAGACGATCATGTCACCGAACGACTCTGTGGCGATTCAAAGTGATTTAGAGCGAATACAAGACTGGTGCAATAAAAATTGCATGGCTCTTAATGAAAAAAAATGTTTCCACATTACATTTACGAGAAAAAAACAAGCTAGCGTAACATCATACAAAATTAACAACGTAATACTTACTAAGGTCGATGAAATTCGGGATCTTGGGGTGATGATGGATAAGAAGTTAAATTTCAAGCAACACATAGACAATTGTGTTAAAAAAGCTGCTCAACTACTGGGCTTTCTTAAACGTAACACGCAAGGGTTCAGATCCATTAAAACTAAAATAGTTTTGTACAACGCTTTAGTGCGCAGCAGGCTGGAATATGCTAGTATTGCTTGGGACCCCTTTTACGCAATACATTCACAGCGTCTAGAGAGCATACAACGGGCTTTCACCAGACACCTTGCGTTTGTAACCCCTGGTATATCCTATAGGAGTCCATATCAACAGCGTCTGAGCTTCTTTAAGATGACCTCACTACGTCAACGGAGAATTATGCATAGCATTATGTTCCTTTACAAACTGGTGAACGGCCACATAGACTGTAGTGAATTGCTATCGCGCATTTTATTGAATGTTCCGCGCAGAATTCCACGCTTTCCCATTACCAGATTGTTACAGCACCCTACTACCTGTACAAACATAGGTCTCAACTCACCACTCGTTAAGATGTGTGACAACCTTAACTCATTCAATAAGTCCGTACCCGAAGCAGATATATATAATGACTCTAGGGTAAAGTTTAAATCAAGAATCTTGGCCTCCCTACATACCAATCAGTCATAATAGCTGGAACATAGAATGTGCTTTTTGTTTTTGTTTATTTTGTTTTAATTCATTTTTTTTTGTTTTAATTATTGTCATTATTGTATTTTTATTTTCTTTTATGTTTTTGTTGTTCTCTATTTAAATTGTTTTTAATTGATAGTACTTAAGTTACCAACTAAGCAGTAATCTGGCGTCTCTCTTGTAAATGTTGTGTTTACCTGTAATTGGCACATATATTAGAATGTTACCTTAAAATTTATTGTGTGTTTGTGTATATATGTGCTGTGGGTGAACCTTAGTAAATAAATAAATAAATAAATAAAATATGGTAAAAAATATCTGGTCTGGAAATATCTGGAAGGGGTGTTTAGTGGACTTTTTAACTTCTATTGCCGGAGGAAAACGGCGTCTGACTTCACTACATAGTATGAAACAAAGTCGCTTCCCGCTGTCTGTCTGTCCATATTATGCATAGATCTTTAAAACTACGCCATGGATTTTGATGCGGTTTTTTTTAATAGATAAAGTGATTCAAGAGTAAGGTTTTGTTAAGCTATAAAAGTTACACGTGCGAAGCCGGGGCGGGTCGCTAGTTCAAGTTTAAAATTGAAACACGTTGGCAACAGCCTTATTATTAAGGTTTTCAAAGTTTAATTCTTTTATGAATGTCATCTAAACGAAAATTAACAAGGGTGTATGTGAAAAAAAAGTTAAATCCTTCTCATTTGAAGATTATTACCAGAATAATCTCTCTAAGTAATAATCTTTACATCACTAGTTCACTCCAAGGGAGACAATACTTCCAAAGAATACATTTACATATATACCTACTGAAATCATTCTCAAGGACTGTTTGCTCAACTCACAAGAGGTGACTGCGTATTAAATGTACATACATTATGTAGATTGTTCTAAAAAAAGCTGCTTTGAAACTGTTTTTGTGTGCCCGTCAATTATATTAGATCTTCATGAATACAATTGAATGAAATCAAAACGTTTATTCCAATAGGACCATTTACAAACACTTTTGAATTGTCAAGAATTGACTTGTTAATTTTTAAGAAAGAAACTCTCTTTTTGTTCTGAAATTGTTATATGGCAAGAAATCACATTGGGTTGTAAACTAAAAAGAAGTGTGTTGGTGGGGTGCATGAAAAGAGGCACCACGAGTGACGATACTTCAGTACGTCCGGCGCACCCTGGGCAGTCAGCCCCGCTACCAACCTTGCTGACTGGCTAATCTTTTCACCACAGCATGAGCTATTCTCGTATAACTCGCTCTGACACGAGAGAAGTGTGTTTGACTTAGAATTGATTAAATTTCTGAATTACTTCTGTCAATAGCTGGCAGCACTAAGCAATGTTCAGAAGATAAAGAAGGGTAGTCATTTTTTTCTTTACTTTCTTTTTTTTTAAACGTTGCCCAAGATTTCTCTTGTATCGTGGTTGCGTTTACAGACACAAATCTCACATACACAAACGCCCAGACCCGAAACAACCATCTGTAGGCCATAAAAATTTTTGTTCCATGTTGGATTCGAACCCACAACCCGTAGCGCAGAAGCCAATCGCTTAGGCACTGCACCAAACGTGTCGTCGACATTGTCATGGATCAAGACACCAAATGTTATAAAAGCTGTTGTCATTCAACAGAGCTGGCTTTCTGCGCCAATCAGCTGAAGAAGTCTGACCTTTATTATCTGGCTAGATTGTTCTTGTGTAAATTAATGTAATTGTGACCTAGCTGATGTTACTAACCACAAACCCAAATATAAGTACTCTATGTGGTGTGGAGAGTCTATGTTGGTTTGATTTATTATATTAACATGCCCGTATTGTACCTGACCTACAGATATTAGCTATAACTGTAATTATAGATTCACTCCTACACGATTCTATTAGCTCTCGTATGACATGTCTGCTTGACACAATTTCTTTAATTGATGAAACTGGTTCAAGACATGATGAATACTACAATGAAGGTAAAACTTATTTGTTCACAATTTGAGATGAATAATGGCCAATATTAATAACTAATCTCAATCCAAAATCTCTTGATTGATATAGATTTTTGGTGGAAATTCAATATAGGTATTGTTATCGGTAGCAGGTAGCACTGGGCAATGTTGACAAAGGAAGGTAGTCGTCAATATGGATCAACCTACCCGATGTAATAAAGGCGGTGCTCATTCGATGAAGCAGGAGCATTCTGTGTAAGTCAGCTGAAGAAGTTTGACCTTTTATACCTGTCTAGCTTGTCCTTATTTTATGATCTTGTAATAATTGTGTAAAGTATTATATTGTGATCTAGTTCATGTTACTAACACTAACTCTAATACAAGTACTCTCAGTGGTGGAGAGTCTATGTTGGTTTTATTTACTACATTTACCTTGCTCGCAATCCTAACATACTGATATTAGCTATAACTGTAATGATAGAATCACCCCTAAGCCCTAAACAATTATGTTGTTGTGTCTTTTACAGTATGTTAAAAACCTACCATCAATCCATAGAGACTGGGTTTTGATTATTATTAATCTATGTGCCTAGGTTTTTTCCGACTATGATGGGACCAGCTTCCAGTCTAACCAGATGTAGCTGAATGCTAGTATATTACATGGAGTGACTGCCATCAGACCTATTGGCCATTAATCAATAAAGTTATTATTACCATTACATGTATTACCTTCATGAAGAAATGAGTACATAAGAGGAAGTTTGAAAGTGGCATCGATAACTGAAAAGTTGTGTGGAAATCGGTTGTCATGGTATGGACACATGTTACGGAGAAATGAGGAAAATGTAGTGAGGAGAGTTTTGAGTGTGAATGTTGATGGCTATAAGAGTAGGGGAAGACCAAAGAAACGATGATGGAATGTGTGAATGATGATATGGTTAGAAAGGGGGTGACTACCGAGATGACGACTAATAGAGAAGTATGGAAGAAAAGGACATGTTGCGCCGATCTAAAATAAATTGAGATAAGGGCAGGAGAATGATGATGTATTACCTTGAACTAGCAAGACACAAAGCTGTCAAAGCATATTAAATTTGACCTGTTTGCTTCAACTTAGGGATACTAATACCATTAGAGCCAATGTAAGATATTATTATTTTTCAACTGCTTGTAACAATGGTCATAATCATAAAAATTTGAAACAACAGTTACAATTTTATATCTTTATCTAATTGTGGAAATAATCCATCAAAGGATGGCAGATGTGTGGCTAATATAATGATGACGATGATGATTCAGCCTAAAGATGTCCACTGTTGGACATAGGCCTCCCCCAATAGGGGGGGTTTGCCATAATCGTCACGCTTGCAGTATGGTTGTTAAAGTACTCAGAGAACGCTGCTGCCCATCCTCTAGTGAGTCCCTTAGTCGCCTATTACGACACCCATGCGAAGAGACAGGCTAGTGCTTTTCCTTACGTCCGGCACCACACTGAACCTAATATAATGATAGCCTCTAATTTCCAAATAGATTAACATATGGTATTTAAAATTAAGTCTAAGAATTTTGTGCGTATTATTATATGATTGGTATGGAAAGTAATAAAAAAATTTATGCGAATATCAAGAAGTTGGTCTACGAAAATGTTGTTCAATTTTCGATACTGAGTAACTCCACAAAATGCTTAGAATAAACTTTTTAACATTCTGGTATATTCTTTTCTTCCTTTTAAGTAATTTTTTTATTACCAATCAGTTGCCAATGGCCTGTTTTCTCTCTATTGTGTCTGTGTTTTGTGACAATTGATTGGTTATTGCAAATTGTATAAAATCATATTACTATGTTATGCAAACTTTCTTTATACTTTCTAAATGTGTTCATAATAGCATTATTCAATTTTAGAAAACAGAAAAGCTTGATCCTTTTCATTATTAATGTATTGAATAAATAGTAAAATGTTTAGAGCTATTTATTGAAAATATTGGGGAGGTAACCTTAACCATTTTAGACCAACTAATTGTTTAATATTCTGTAATTTGAAATGGTAGCTTGGAACTGGGATTTTTTCGTATAGTGAGCAATCACTTAGTGAGGGTGTTTTTTTTTGGCACTGAAGGCTTTTTGTACTGAATTTTTGGAGATAATGTAATCAGTTATAGCTTAACAGCTGATCTTAGTATATTACCTCATCTAATTATTGGATTCAACTACAAAAAAAATAGAAATACATACATAGTTTGAAACATGTGACATTGATCAACGAAAAAACCCATGTTCAATTATCCAAAAAGAATGGTGTTTTAAAATTATATAGAATAATAGTTTTTCCTATTAGTATTTCATATTTTGTTAGTGAATCATAGCATAGTCTAGATTCTAGACTAGGCGTTGACGTTATTACTCATGGTTAACCAAAAACTGACAGTGAAAATTTAATCAGAACACCGTGCTTAATTACGAACATAATTCACGGTACCACGGTACTTTCAATTAGAGTGCCTAGGGTAGCTAAGTGGTACAACAATGAAATTACACAATTTACGAAGTTTTTTCAGGAAATTAAGTTTTAAGCATGCTTGAAAAAGATATTCAGTCTTTGTTGAAAAACAAAGAGGGTCTTAAGGATATCAATTATGTCGTAATTGGGACAATACAAACAAAATAATGATTAACTCATTGTCCTCACCCGAAAAGTGATCCAAAGAAACTTTTCGATGAATTCAGCTTCTTCTCCGCCTCGGCGATTAACTGCATAGCTTTCTGTTCATTGTCTGCCATCTTAGTGGCTTATTTAACACTATACACTACGAAAAGTTTGTTAAATTCTCTTCAATTTTACAATTTATTGACAAAATGTCGTCAGCGACGATACGCGAAAATCCGCCGCTGTCATCGATTGATTTTGTGTTGCTAGCGATAAAAATTTGGTAATTTCGCTGCGTTCATGAATAAAAAAATACTGAAGTAAATCATGTTACACGGATACAATACTTTTTGGGTATTTATTAAAACTAATATAAATAACTGAATATTATATGTAATAAATATTTTAATTCTTTGGCATATTTAATGCTCCAACCACCTAGTAAGATTTTTAGTATGTTTGTAGGTATCTATACGAATTCGATATCGTAACAGTGGATAAGTATCATGTGCGGTTTCCGACTATGAAATAGGCCATGCCTTTTTCAGCCATTGGTGTCGTAGAGGGCGTCTAAGGGATTACATCAGAGGATGATCAGCAGCGTCCTCCTGTCTGATAATACCTACATCACAACAAACAATTTTCGTATTGACCGTTCATTGGGAGGCCGATGTTCTACAGCTCCAAATGAAAATAATTATCAGCTTTATCATAACAGCTAAAACTTATTTTCACTATCATTATTCTGGCGGTTGATATGATGGTAGGGGCTGAGAAGAAGTTAAATTATAGTCAAAGCGAACCTGTGTCTCCACTGCACTCCCAAATCCAGCTTACACTTGGATTAGTTGGATTGGTGGCTGGAATTCAGTGAAATAATAAAAAGACGGTATGCTGTTCAACTTAACGATTGGTACTGCAGATCCGTAGGATTTAAGTTGCCTTTCCTTTCGAAGGTATCGTACTAGGTAGGCGACAGATAGGGTTTGCAGATTGTTTGTACGGGTTACGTAGGCTTTTATCGTGATGAAAAATTTCATTTATTGTATCCGCTTCTCCGAACGTCAGATAGGAAGAGTTGATCGATGTTATTTTGTTCTATGAAACAACTACTTACCTTCATAGAAAGGCAGAAGGTACCTCCTACTAGATATGACCGCCACAGTTTTGCCCGTGGTCCACCTAGTAGCGATGGGTAACTTATCTATTTTAAACGAGTATGAGGGAGGATCTCATTTTATTTAGTGCGGTATTCGCGAGGTACTCCTCATTTGAGGAGAGTATAGGTGAGCGGCGGGCGGGCTCGCTTGTGCGCCTCGCTGGGTGAAGGAGGGAGAGAGAAAGGGTGCAAAGTGCGCGAACGAAGACGAAAAAACACTCCTCATCAAATATTTGCATCCCTATTACTTACATAGGTACTCACTTACACATCAGTCAGATAAACACTCGCGCTTAAACAAATAAATTGAGGAATTAGATGAGGTGGCCCAGTCGCCAGGTCGCAAAAAAGGGGTTTCACTTGCAAAAGGTCCGTCAGTCCTGAATTTTGGATATTATGTTATGTTTAGGTGTTCTTATGAAAATATCAAGTTTTCGACCTTGAGTGACCTCGGTGCGCTCCGCCAAAGATGGCAACACCTCTTTTTGAGTCGGGAATGCTTGAAAATTGCAAAACCTATAGATACGGAGTTATTTAATAAAAACTCATTTTTGGGGTTTAATCCAAGATGGCGGAGCGCGCTGAGGTCACTCAAAGTCGAAAACTTGATATTTTCATAAGAACACCTAAACATTATACATATCCAAAGTTCAGGAGTAACGGACCTTTTGCAAGTGAAAACTACCTGGCGATTGGGCTAAGGTGGTTCAAAGTTGAAATACGAGTAGGTACCTCCCTCATTTTTAACAGACTTCAAAAAGGAGGAGGTTCTCAACTCGTCTGAATGTTTTTTTTTTCATTTTGAAGAACTCAAACGAGGGAAGGGCACACAACTACCACCCAGGTGGATCACGGGCAATATCCAGTAGGTTGTATCTTTCTGAGGAAGGGCCGAATAGTTTAAAGAATTTGGACGATCACTTTTAATTTTTAGGTACCTACTTTCCTCAAGGGTGAACCCAACTTATTTTCTTTTTTTGGCCAGAATTGTGTGATGTCTGTAAGTAGTCATCGAAAATCATTCTCATTACTTATACAGGGCCGCTCCGACCGTATAAGCAGACTACGCGACGGCCTAGGGCGCTACACTTGGAGGCGGCAAGGCGAGCGAGGGTACCTACAGGAAGGGCGAGTGGGCGGTCAGGTCGCGCATGTTACGCGAAATTTTTGTTTCAAGGGATGCCGCTTCAGTTATTCGCTTAAGGCGCAGTTTCCTCGAGCCAGCGCTGTACTTACATCTTCTAGATTCTACGTAGGAGTTAAACAGGGTATTAGCCCTTCTCTTCAGCATAAAATAGTTTTTTTAAATAAAACACCAGTATTTAACTTTTATTAATTTATTGTGTTTATAGATAGATCAATCGCCCCACTATTTGAGATTCAACAAGATAAGTACACAACTTTCAAAAGCTAGAAGTAGATAGTTCCTATGAAGAAACTTTGTTACAATAAATTATTGTTCATACAAGTAGAGAAACCACTTTGCTCCTAACAAAAATATATTTTTCGATAGGTTACCTTTTAATTACCAGATACAATTAGATTTCATATTTTTTTTAATTTCAATGACATTAAATATAAATTGGCTGTTTATAACACTTGATTTTTTTAGCAATTGAATGCTACAGATAAACATTCACTAAAAAAATATCTAGTAATTAAAAAGTCACCTGAAAGATTTTTATCGAGCTAATTGCTTTAACAGCTATACAATAATTTCTGAGACACCTATAAAGTGCTACTTTAATACTGTGATTTTGAATATACGACTAGGTTCACCATCATTTCGGACTGTCCTAGTAATTCCCGTGTAAAGCCGAACTGGGACTGACACATGAAGCTTCAAGCAGGTCTCTAGGACAGACCAATAATTTTCTTAGACACAAACAGGCCGTAACATTTATTGTATTGTCATAGGAATAAGAGGTAAACAGACACACAATATTCTAGTATTTAGACAAATATATCTTTGCTCTATTGTTAGCTGATTAACTAATCTATTTAAACGGAAATTCTAGGGCTTTTTGAACTTATATCTCCATTTTTGGATAGGCTCAATCTGGACCCATGGGTTAAAAACTTAGGGATAAACAAAATGAAAAACGAAAAAATAATATTAATTGATTTATTTATTACTTTTCATAAATAAACTAAATTGAATATCTAAAGACAGAGCTAGTAAATAACATAGAAGGGATATTTACATAAAAATGTAACTCATTGGGTACATTGATAAAAATAAATGAATAAAATTTACAACTTAAAAATTTTAAAGGCCGCTATGAGTACTAAAAACTAATTCAAAAATTGTGGTTTAACTAGTATTCTCTTATAAAAAGAAACTTATAATGTTAACTAAGAGCGAACCCCACCTATTTCAAATAAGTCAGTCGAATTCACCTGACATCACAGCATCCATCTAAGAAGTACAGTATGGCCAACTGAAAACATCTACCAAATCACTGGTCTTTGCCTGTCAATTATTATTCAAGTTATAATAATACTTCAAAAGCTAAGTGGATACGCTGTCGTTAATGCGCTAAAAACCGGTAATCTGCAGATTACCTAATTCAAGTACACATTAACGTTAACAGATTATACATACATTAGTGTTGCCAAGAATAAAATTTACAAAAACAAAATATTGCACAAAAATACTAGCAATAATTTCAAGTGATGAAATAATCAACAGATCTCAAACATATTGCAAATGATATCATATATCATTAATTTGGATTATCAAATTAACCTAACATTTAGCGCTATCGTTGCTCACTAAAACACGCCTACGAAGCCAGCATTAGAACTGCATAATACTGCTAAAATCAGCTGCATATCAAACAGTACAAAATCTGTTGCGTCATGCTTTCAATCAGTGTTCTACAATCTGACTTTAGCAATACGACCAATCAGCTAAAATTTAGATTTAATAACGAAATATAGACAGTCACTGGCCTTTATAATGTGGAATAAGCTGGCTGGAGTAACATATTAGGTATAATTAGCACTGTGTACTATGCGAACACCTATTAAATATTTACATACACCATTGAATCACGGCTGAGCTGTTCAAACATCATCTTTTGCTTCTATTCTACATTAATAACCATGTTTATACAGCTACATGTACCTGTGAATATATATTTAATAAGTAACACTGATTATAGTGCAGCAACATCGACGGTGTTGCCATACGAAAATCACGGCTGATTCATATGTCGTTATTTTATTATGAACGTGTTAACGATGGCAACAATTATACAATACTTTGTCCAAACGATAGATTTAAGAAACATTCATAAAAATAAAGCATACTTTAATACTTTGAAATATTGATTGCAGTCTTTAGAAATGAAATATCACAAGAAGCGAACGGTATTTTTTCTCTAAATAATACATTTGTACAAAGTATTGCTTTTAAACTGTTAAGACTATATAAATTAAGGGCGTAGACTTATGCTCCAATATATTTGGCAATATCCAACTGTATTTTTTTAAGTCCATTATTTTGCATTACCATGAAATAACCAGGTTTATCGCACCGAAACGAGCATCATTTTAGAGCGTTAAACGAGTGTTCATAGCAAATTTTGGGCCCCAACCACGTGATCATCCAATCTTTTAAAAATTTATGCATCATGTTGAAAATTTTGACGTAGTTTTGCATAGTGGAAGGACCTTTAATGTAGCAAGCACCTAGTTCATATATTCACAACAGCCATACATTTATAATATACACCCGTAACATCTAATTTTATAACAATCTAATGCAATAACCCTCTATACATAATATTCTATATGACAAATACAGTTTTTTACATAAGATAACTGGAGGATATGGAAATAAGTATTTTTAGCGATTGTATTTTCACCCAAAGGTAAAAATACTTTTGGCGCAAAAATTACATTCGTATTTAAAACACGTAGGCTTAGTATATGACTAAATATGCAAGTATTTATTTTTATTTTCATAATATAATTAGTATAGTTCAAGTTATAGAATAGTATTATTAAGGGTATCTAAGTGACATCTACCCGATTTAACTATATGATTTTTATATTTATTTTTGCATCTGATGCTGAAAAATAGTTTTTACGTTTTCAGCTCAATGAATAGACACAAAAGAATTAAAAAGAATTATAAAAAAAACTAGAATTCACTTCAATTCCAATTGTTAAATACTGACTATGCCAAAGGTAGGAAATACGCTAAGTTAACAAGCACTTCAAAATAAATTATTATTTTTCTCTTTGTACAATTATTATGGAATGTGATGTGTATAATTTTGAAAATCAAAATAAATTTTGCGCACCTTTTTCATAAGAAAATCTCATAATTTATTTTTCATAAGTCAAATATCGAAAAGATAATTGAAAAAAGAAATCATCGAAATAAAATTAATTTGAAACTATTTAATTAAAACACATAAATCATGGTTTGCAATCAAAACTATTTATAATGTAATCATAAGGAGTGATTAAAGTATATTCATGTAAAATATTGTTAGAATTTTGTCTCAATATTAATTACTAAAATTTTATCTCAATAATTAGAAGATAATAATTTTATACAAGTACAACAAAAGAATATAATACCTACTTGAAAAGGTTTGAAAATAAATCATTGTTAATCTGAAGCTGAAAAATTCCATTCAATTCGTTTTTCCCATCAAACTATTTAATACAGGTAACTTTTAAAAAAATAACTAGTTATTAGTGTCGACTGGCAACCCTAACTTCACAATGAACGCATTTTTATTGACATAATATTGTTTCGTTAAAAAATCGCAACAAAACGGTGCACTTAAAAAATAAGTGACCTACCAATTACATGTCAGCTGATGATGACACTATGACCCGACTGCTTTTGATCGTTTTCAAAACATACTTAAAACCAAGTATTTTGTATAAGAAGATTCTAATAGAAGTTTCTTTTAAGACAGAAATACATCGAAAGTCGTGATTTACATAATATTGTTAATATATTAAATTGAGTACGGTACTGACAAAAGTCTTAAAACTAAAGTTTAGTAATTTCGTTCGTAAATTAAATTCAAAAAAATTGAGCTCAATAAGTAAACTAACATATATTCAATTCCAACAAAAAACTATTACATAAAAATCCTATAATTTCAATTTTTTTACTAGATAGACAATACTTTTCGCTATTACATTAAATAATCTTATATTAACCTCCCATTTCTGAATTGAGAATTCGGGATAAGCAATACTTAAGTAGTATTTAAGTACGGAGTTGTCAAAAAATGCTTTAAAATCCGTCATTTTTTTGACAACTCCGTACTCAAATTTTACTTTATGTACTGCTTATCCTAGAATTCTCAATTCAGAAACCGGAGGTTAGACTCCAAAGTCTTTCTTGTCTTACATGGTTTCTTTAAAACTACCTAGGATCCTCCTTGACCCAGCTTCATATACCAATGATCTTATCTTTTAACAATATTCTAAGCAGTCGGGTCGTCTTATGAACGTAAACCTCAAATTATAAAGGTGGTGCTTAACTGAATTGGTTGGTGGTTGGCTGGGGAGGCACGGCGGGCCGCATCGGCTGGGCCATGCCCATTGGCATCATTGGCGCTCCTTGCATGCCCATTACCATGCCAGGCTGTTGCTGAGGGTAGGAATTCTACTTGTTAACATAATTATAACTAAACACGTTTTACAATAAACTGTAGATTTTTCAACGAGTGAAGTGAAAAGAATTCATACTACGAGTACATACAATTCTTTGACAAAGCTGTTGCCATAAATGTTTTAGACAGAGATAAACTAGAAGAATTTACCTTATAATACTTTTAAATTGTGTTTAAAATAGATGTAGAAGTAATTGCAATTTTCTTAGGTTTCAGAAGAAAACATCACGAGAATGTGTTCATACAAAATTAATCACACTGAACGACAACACTTAACATTCTCAGAAAAAGTATGAGGTGACATGAGCTCACTATTCATGCAAACATTTCATACAATCATACAAAACTTTATTCATACATGCAGGAAATCTTTCAAACTGTAGAAATTATTCACTTCATTGGAATCAGAAATTAGATTTATTTTATGATTTTGGCTCGCAAGACAGAGAACAGTTTTTCTAAAAAAAATGACTGAATACTTTATTATATATATTTCGGATACTAACATTAAATTAGAATTCCAGCCTGGCGAGCCAAGACCTTAATTTTGAAAAGAAATTGGAATACTCAAATAGTACATTGTTGTCTTACATAAGGATATTCGTAGGTCTATAGTTGACGCCTCAGTTGAAGGATAAGAATAGTTGAAGGAGTTCAAATCTAAACTCAACACTGGCCAAAATTCAACCAAAAAAAAGGAAAAAAATCTAAACTACGCGTGTAAACTACGCTAAGCAAAACAGAAAAAAAACGAAACAAAAAAAAAATAGCAAACTTACCATAATATAATGCGGGGGGTGATATGCATGGGGCATAGTATGGGGCATTGTTGGGAGTGTCATGCCTGGGCCCTGCAACGCAAAAAGGAAGGCATGCTACGGGAAGAAAGAACATAAAAGAGCGAGCTTTAAAAGCAAACAAGGTTTTAGCATAATATGATGCGACATTTAAAGCAACAGAATTGCGCAGCGGTTGCTCTAATGCTGCTTGACATTTAGACATTGTTAAGGTCCAATGGTTCTCAACGGATTGAATAGGCAGCTTTAATTATTCTTCAAGTTAAATAAAAACAGCTATTAGTGTTGCCAAATAAAAAACAGGGATAGCAATATTTAATAACATTCAACAACATTGCCATGTTTTTTTTTCTTTTAAATTTAGTATTGAGACTCCATGGACCGAGTGTGTTATTGTCAGAATCGTTCACTCCACCACGCTTTCTAATTGTGGGAGCATAATCAAACTGCGTTGCGTTGCCAAAATAACTATTGAAGCAATAGTAACCGAAAGAAAATAATAACTAAAACTTGTAAGTCTAAATTGTTGACAATTCTGATGTTGCCAATTAAAATTAATTTTACCTACAATTTCTGTGCCCACCCGATAACATACTGACAATAATTCCTTGAATTTTGATCCCAAAAATATTTTGTACAATTTTTATTTATAAAAGAAATTAACTATGTTTAACTTACTTCTATAAAAGCGAAAATATGGCGTGTACAATTCTGCCAACTATATTAACTACGTGTGTAAAGCGGTGTTCCTTACCATTGGTCTGTATCCCGCTCCTGTAGTCGCTTGCATGGGCTGCGGACTCCACGTCTGGCCGGGTTTCGATGCGTTCTTCGGCGAGTTCCACTGCATCGGTCTAGTCGACACCACAATGGTGTGAGTACGGTCATGCGGCGTACCATGGTCAGGGTGAAAGCATTACGTCACGAATTCACTTCGCAAGAATATTGAATGAAGAAAAAAATATGAACGCATCTTTTTAGGCCAATTTCTTTTTTGTACTTGGCAACACTTTTGTTTTTGTTTTTATCGTAATAATCAATGACTAAATTATTAATAGAAATAAATGTAACGGTAATGCCTTCATTCTACAAGTTGCCTTTATATAATAAAATACCAACTTTAAAACAATCTACTCACACAATGACTAGGTAATTGCATATGAAAAGGCAACTCGACTCATGATCGTAGATAAAGTAATAAAAAAATAACAGGTGCTTTGTCATGATATTTCTAAAGAGATATCATGACGTTAGACTAGCTATAATCACTGGACGCCACTCGAATTTAACGCTTAAGTTTCAGTCAAAAGGTTTTTTGTGTACTTTGTAGGAGTTGCAAGTACTGAAAATCTTTTAACAATGCATTTGTGTTATATAAAATATTATTTTTTTGTTCCACCCATGATTAAGAACTTTGTCATAAGTCAGTTGTCGAAAGGTTAGAATTGTTGTCTCTTTTTGACTGCGACTCACGTAACGAGAGAGAACGAGAGAACAAACCAAATCTGTCGACAACTGACTCATTAGAACGTTCTGAATCAAGGGGCAGGTCTGAAGCAGTGTGGTGTTCCTAGGCAAATAAGCAATTGTAGAATAAATGTACAGTGTTATTGCGTAGGCTTTATTAGTGTATTTGCTTCAATAAGCACTGTGAAGTGTCCATGGTATAATAATATGCTACACCAGGTATTCTCTTGCCACGATGGCCCAAGTCGACGTCACGAATGTTACGATCAGTGTTGCCATTGATTAATATCTTCAATACAATAGGCATGTTGACAGCATCAATAAATTGCTAATCTAATTAGTTCGCCAGTTACAGTTTTGAAAAATATGGACATAATGGACACGTATTTTTTCATTTGATAAATCTATGAATATTTGGAAAGATAAAACGCATCAAAACTCGAGAGTCGGGGCTTGTGACGTCAAAAGCAAGTAAAAATTGTACTTGCTTGTGACGTTATGCCAATTTTAAAAGTGTCGTATTTTCGCCAATTTTGGTTTACATATCAAAAGAAAAAACACGGGTCAAATATTTTTTGATAATCTAACTGACGGACTAATTAGATTATTTCAGTCAAATACCCTATTAAGGAGATTTTTAATTCATAATGAATATAAAATAAATTGCTAACTAGCTCAACTATTCTTTAAAAAATAAACTGTATAAATTTACAAGTTCAAAATTGCTTCTTATATCAAGTGAAAAATTTTGCTCGGGTAATTTATTTACGCGTTGTGGCAGCACCCACAACTGATGACGTAGTCTTGGGCCAATCACGTGACCTAGCTGTCACGGGAACAGAATACCTTGCGTAGCATATTATTATACCATGGAAGTGACAAGCATTGAAATGGATGTCCATGTAATGTACAATTTTATATTTCAAATTCAAAACTGTACGAATGTATTTTTAATGTAGAACTTTTGACTGAAACTTGACCAAACTACATATAGCACATGACAATGAGTGTAGGAATAAAAAATGTTTTTTTTTTCTCTACGTAAATGTTCTTCACTTACTTCTGCGCTGTAGCGGTCTTGTTGATGGACAAGTTGTTAGCCAATTGGGCAAGCGAAGAGTCTAGATCACCCGTCAACACCTTGCCTTGTTGCTGGTGTGGTTGTTGACCTGCAATGTAACTTAGTCAGTCGTAGTAAGGTTTACATTTGTATGCAGAATGATAACTAGCGGCACTTGTAATGTATGAGAAATAATAACGATTTTGAGCCGTGTTGGTAAACTTGTAACATAATTATGATAAATAATAATAAACCAGAAAGCGTTATGTTCATATTATGTTGATACAGAGGCGGTGTGTTTGACTTCATTAATTAAAATTGAACATAGCATGTCTTGCGGTGAAAATGAAATTTAAATGTGTCTGAATTTGAACACGTAGTTGTTGTGAAATTTATCATGCTATCAACAAAATTCAGTATCAGGTTATGACAACGAATGTGTTATAAAAAATACATAAAATAAACATTTACACAAATTAAATAACTAAACATGGCTTATTTACAAATTAATGCGACACAAAACCTGTGCAAGGGGTAACTAAAAACAAAAAAGACCTGTGAATTAAAAATTAAAAGGCACAAACGACGTTTATTACGGGCAACTCTGCAAGCTATTAAAAAAAAACAACAATGAAAAACGGTCCATTTAAATGTTTGAATATCGAACCGGTCGCTCCCATCGGCATCATTGGTTGTCGGGCCGGAGAGCCGAACATCATCGGCTGGGACATCGGCATCGACATGACGTCACTGAAAGGCTGCGCTGCCATTGGCTGTGGTTGTTGAGTGATCGGCTGCTGAGACTTAGCCGGGGAGCCTCCCAGAGACATGCGCATCACGTCCTCGAGGTCGTCGAACGCTGATTTGGGCTGTGGGGGGATGGAGGGGGGAGGGGGACGGGCTGGCGACGCGGAGATTGGCTGTGCGAGGTCTCCCATACCCATGAACGGATTAGCCGCGGCAGCTTGCACAAGAAATTTTGACATTTAATTTTATAAAACAAGAATATACATAGTATAGAATTTACATAGTATTCCCATCACCAGAAATAGATTTTATTTAAAGCAAGGTTGGGGCTGCCATGTCATTTGATATTTCGCCATGTTTCTCCACTGAACATTGTGATATTTGTATCGTATGGAAATTATCAATTTATTTACATAAATAAAATTGCTACGAAAAAAGCGTGGGCTTTAATGAGCTGATAAGTTTTTTCCTTTATACAATTTATATTTAATTGTACGATATAAAATTTATCAGCAAATTTTTCATCGATACCGTGGTAAACAATTACCAAAATAGTAGATTACATTCAAATAACATGGCAACCCCTGCACAATGACTACTAGTGAAAGCTCACCTGCCGTGTCAGTGTTATCGAAAACGTTAGAGAAGTTAGCCTCGGACACAAACGTGTTGTTCTGTTGCTGAGGCGGGAAGGCCGCGAAGCCGTTGCTCGGTTGTTGTTGTTGTTGTTGTGACGGCCACATCGGCGCCCCCGTCGCAGGCGCCGCTAAAAGTGTTGCCGCACTTAATAACAATGCAGTACTACTAATGGTAGTTTTTTTGGAATGGATGCGTTTGAAATTAGATGAGTTGTAGTTTGCAACTGGTGGTACAACAAATTGCCATGTTAAAATATTTTGTCTATTCCTTTGAATATTTTTTTTTGACAGATAACACTGGACTTTGATTTTTAATTAGAATTTTTGAAGCGTGTGTATTTAGCTAGCGCTTGCTTTTATAATATTTCACCAGTTGCCAAAATCTCAACTAATTTGAATGAGTATTCTTTTATTGTATTCTTGTGTACTGCATCGGTATTCAGTTTGATGTGGCGACTTACCACTTTGAACCTTATGTGTGTGTTTATAGAGTGTATAGTGCTCCAACCATCCCCATTAAGCTAAGGGATGTGCTTTATAATACAATGTGAAGGGTCTATGTATAGTGCTTTCCCATTTTTCCTAAACTTCTACAAGCACCAGATTATTTACAACCGTGAATCCATAATTTTTAGGAAACCCTACACGTTTTTTGTTTACAGAATTAAAGTCTTTTTGGAACTAGAACTTTCATGTTTACGTAACATAACATCACGACTGTATTCCCCGAAGGGTAAGACAGAAGTGTACAGTACACCCTCATTTCGCTGTTTTGTTCAAGTCCCATGGAATAGGGGGCGAGCTTATTAGTTTCTCTCAGTTAGGCTGATCGCATAGGCCACTAAGTTGTTCGAGACACAGTTGATTGGTATTTGTTGATAGCTGCAATTACCGATTGGTTTGCAGCTAAAAAACAAATGGCGATCAGCTGTGCCTCGAGCAACTTGGCTGAGGCTACACTTACCAGCGATGCCACCTGCGACACATAAGCGCTTGAAACAAATGTATAAACTTCACGTGTACACGACACGACAGCGTTTGTGGTGTAAAGCATTTTTTCTATTGGACTGCTTGTAGATGATCCTTGCGGTCCGTTTCTACGTAACCGGGCCGTTATTGGCGAGACCTGAAGGGTCTCTAGCCAATGGGGTTATGGTGTGTAGTAACTGTAACCACCCTCGTGAATATTACTACATATCGTGAGTGAAGTCCTAACAGTGCGGAAGTCAAAAATGGCTACTTTACAAGAGTGAAAAAACTATTTAAAACGAGCATAACCTACGCTGAACGCATTTTTTTTTTAAATTATCATTACAAATGAACTCTTTGATGATTTAAACCTTTGAAAATCCTAATAATCTTTTTCATTTCAAGTAATATTGTGACTTTCGCAGTGTTGTCTGTTTTCACAATCACAAAATGACTTACGCACTGTTAGAACTTCACTGACGATATGTTTCATTCACTAATGTGTTGCAGTTTACATCGCTGCTAAAACTAGCCACAGCCTGAGTGGTCGCTGAGTACAAACTGTATTATAACTCGCCCTGATTAACTGGTACTTTTGTTATCAGCCAAGTGTAGTGTCCTTCTTTTCAAATTTATTTCCTGAATATCATGTGTCCGACTAAAATTATAGTGGTAAGTGGAAAATTAATTATTATATTACAATTAACAATTACAAATGTTTTAGTATTGTGAGTCATAATTTTAGTCAGTTAGGTTTCCATAGATTTTTATTTAGTTACTTTAGAATTTATTAGTTTTACATAGAATTAAAATAATTTACATGGTTATCGTTTTTAACTTTTGTCTGTGAGCCTATTTTAATATAACTGAATCTAACCACTTTTGTAGTGTCATTGTAATAATATTTCGGCGCAGATCACATCAGAACTTCATTTACCAAATCGAAAATTGGTAATGCCCTGTAGCGATGCGCGATATCGAGATGTTAGTCGATTGTTTGAACTCGATGCGATGCAATCGCGAATAGCGCAAAATCGCCGACTTGAGCGCAGTCGAGCGCATCAGAACTCGAACTCATCGATTCAATCGGCTGTCGAGGATTGTTTTGTCAGGCTAGCGAGTCGATTGTTGACTCGACTGCGATTCTCACGATTGTTAAAACATGTTGGAATTGCCAATCGCTAATGCTCTGTAGTCGTTCTATCTAAAGTTGAGTTCATAAACATAGGGTTGATTTTACAATGCCTTAAACCAGGTAGAGATAGGGCCAAAAAGATCAACTTATGTGTGGTAATTAATGGCAAATTAGCGCGACATCATTTTCTCATCGCATTATCTCGATTCGC
The DNA here is from genome assembly GCA_905220435.1 of Amphipyra tragopoginis. Taxonomy (NCBI): domain Eukaryota; kingdom Metazoa; phylum Arthropoda; class Insecta; order Lepidoptera; family Noctuidae; genus Amphipyra; species Amphipyra tragopoginis. Next base: position 2,377,197 of record HG992013.1, on the reverse strand, counting down.
CACGAAACAATGCGACGACAAAGTTATCTCGCCCTGTGAATTTAAGGCCGGCTGGACGAGCAAATTAAGGCCAGCGACACCTATTCGTTAGCTTCACGGACTAGTAAATAATGAAGTATTTATTAGCATACTCCTCTAAGATTTTCACTATTTGCAGTTTTTCCGCTCTCCACTTCATAATACTTTGTAATTGGCTCAGTCTGTACACAGCTTACATAAACATTGAAATCTTTAGCTTCCTTACCTCCAAACATATCAGCAAACGGATTGCCCAGCGACAGTAGATCATCAGAAGCCTTGCTCGCATTAGAGCTGGCGGTATCAGCAGGAGTAGGGCCGAACAGGTCCACTATAGACTGGTTCTGGTTGCTCGGGGCCGACGAGAGGAATGGGTTGTTGGCCGCGTTCGTTGGAGATTGGACCTTATTCTGTGGGAGATAAGGTTGTTGAGTTGTTTGGAGGAGGTATGTGTAACCGCCACCTTTTAAGCGAATGCTGAGATGTGATGATTGTACACAAATGTTTGTTTTATATGATTACAGTTTTTGTTCTTATTTTGATGCACACACTAAATTAAATATACATTATGGAATATGTACAGAGCTACGACATAAATTATGCTCCTCGGCAATATTCGTGCTTACGACTTTGTACGAATGATGCGTTCTGATTAATCTTTCTTTGTGAGTTTTTAGAAACCTTCGGCTTTGTCTTTTTGGACTAATTCTGGATAGGTTGCTGGTCGTACAATTCGTACAAATTCGGAAACACGAAGATCGCCGAGGAGCATAACATATATCGTAGCACTGTATGTAGGTAGGTATGTAAGCAATGAGAGATATTGTGTACTGAAATTTTGTTTTTTTAAAAACGATTGTTTATTATAGTTATGAGTTATGGCCGGCGCTCATTAACAGGGTGGAACGACAAAGCATATTTGAAGTTCGAATATTTTAAATCTGATTCCAATACATTTAGCACTCGTATTTGCTTGAGCATACCACGAGATGCTTGGTCGTGCTGTGGCATGGCAAAACATCCCGCGGTGCGTAAAATACGAGTCCTACGGGTATTAAAATAAGGCTTAAAATCATTTGAGCTTAAAAATCCGTTTTCGTGCCGTGCTGTTAGCAATCGCTGGCCATAAGTTGACTATTTACGGCCATTTTCAATAACCTATCCATCGACGGTTTGCCCTCCTCGAGATAGAAATTTGACATTACTTCTATGGAGCTCATGTTAAATTTATATCTCCAGTAGGGCAAATCGTCGATAGATAGGTTATTGAAAATGACCGTCACGCGTCAGTGTGTTGCGTTGATAACGAAATAATAATATACTTAAATATACGTGTGACAAAGTCAACTGCGATGTATGGACGAAAATTGCGACTTTTAACTCCAACATATACACACATAATGCGATGAAAACACTTGACCATGAACATATAATTATCCCTATTTACATATTTAAACCCCTTAGCTGTAGCATAACAAGAAATGGAGATTAATTTCATGATGATAATTGGACAATGGACGTAAACAAAATACATAATATAATACTCCCATTTCAAAGCACAGATATTCAAAAGATTACCTCACATGAACAATAATTACATGTATATTAAAAAACATTAACAGAGTACATATAAAATATAGCATATAATAATTCCCCTCATAGCACGGATATTATCATCTCGCATGTGACATGAATAATAATTTCTATGATTCTATTTTTATAATACGCAGTGTTTTCTACGTCAATAAGTATGCAGGCAACTATAACGTAAATCTATGCAATTTGCACGGTATTGTCACGGTCATTAGTTATGTACTCGGTACACGCACAATCTGTGTTAGTTTATAAAAAAATTATATCTAACATTTATTGTTCCCGAGTATGGGCGGACTAAAATATAAAAGTTCCTCACCGTACGCTGGGAATAGACGCGTGTTGTAAGATTATACAAAACGCAGCACGCGGTCCGGCTGGCTAGATACCACCCTCACATTAAAGTCCGGCGCCAAGCAATTTACTGTAAGAGTAAGAGGGATATAGGGGAATTCCTCTATATCTCTGTTACTTGGATTCGTGTGCTCCATCTTAGACCCTGTCTGCGTTTATCACGAGATGCGCCTAGGGTGAAATCCGACCGAGCAAAATAAAAAAATAAAGTTAATGAGATTATCAAGTTTTTTGCGAATTGATGCATGATAATTAGTCCCGTAAAAAGGTCGATTTCGTTAAGTTGCCTGCATATTTATCTTCTTTGCTGTACGAACGTCGATCTTAAATCATTTCACCAGTCGATGAACGCTGTATACAACATATACTTTCATACCTCATGAACGTTTATGTAGGCATATTGTACTGCAAGTATCATGTACACATAGACGATTCCCTGCGCCCAAAGCCCTGTACCCTAAAGCAACACATAGAACCCTGTTATATCTTACTACTATCTCATTAACGTCCTCCTCGCCTGTCCATTCTTCACCTTGGTATAAGCGAACCTGAAATGTTTTGTTTTGCTATGTATTTGACAGTTTGTGATGTTTTAGAAGGTTAAAAGGTCGCTGGGGAAAATATAGACACCAATTTGCTACATTGTAATTCTTTTTTAAGAAATAATTTGGTAGAATAGCCGACGGCCCACCTGATGGTAAGTGGTTACCGCCGCCCATATACACCTACAACACGAAGCGGATTGCTGATGCGTTGCCAACCTTGGAGACAAAGTTAGAGTTTCATCTGCCTGTAATTTCACCGGCACCCATACCCATCAAACCGAAACACAGCAAATCTGTTTCGCGGCAGAAATCAGTATGAAAGTAGTACTTCTCTGGACAAACTCTTTCACACGAAGATGTACTTACTACTCTTAAAATTGGGTTAAGTTTTGTTTTGTCAGATATCTATGAAGAATATTTCCACAGGCAGTTTTTGAAGCCCTTGTTCAGTTTTTTGGAATCTTTCTTTTATGAAACCTGAAGCATGCTAAATAGATTTGATATTCTGGTTAATAATGTAAAACCGTGCTTGTGGAAGGCGACCCGTGCAAGCGTAACATGCGCAGAACGCATTGACTTAGAATAAGTATGGACAACGAGTGTAGTACAAAATTCACGATAAAAGTGTCCTGAATTGACATAATATAAACAAAGAAATACCAACAAGCTCATTTACGATGGACGAAATCTTATGTCGTTATCATAATGCCTAATTTAGCTTGCAACAATTTTTACCATACGAAAATATGACAGCACTGCTCAATTTTTCAAATTTCGAAACTTCATCTAATGGTTTCAAATTCTTTTGGAGAACATAGGAGTAATAGAGCAACCTTAATTTCTAAAACATTTTATTATTTGTTAGATTGATTGCGATCGCTAAATATTTAATCCAACTGAAAGAGCATAGAACATTTCTTGCAAAATTACAAAATCGTCATTTTCAAAAACGCGATTTCGCTTCCTTTGCTGAAGTATCACCATCAGCGTCAGCATCATCATCATCTAATTGATCTCGAGGAAAACTGAAATTAAATCAGAGGAATATTTTTTTTTTGAAAGAAACAATCTTTTGGTATGTGTATTTGCTTCCTTTGCTGAAGTATCACCATCAGCATCATCATCATCTAATAGATCTCGAGGAAAATGAAATTAAATCAGAGGCATATTTTTTTTTTGAAAGAAACAATCTTTTGGTATGTGTATATAAAAGAGTTCACGATAACTAAACAAACGAGCCCAAAGGTCATGTGTCCACTATTTGCCATTAGGAAGTTCCAGAGCCCGTTTTTCGGCTCTACCATCGGACCTACGTCATTATTTATGTAATGAAAAGTGCTTATAATGACAAAATACATGAGCTGAAACTCGAAGAGCCTACCATTTGTTCCTGTGCCTGCCTAATGTTCGGCTCCATCATCAAATTAGTTCAATGACATTTTAATGATCTAATATGCACATATCTACCTGCAAAATTTCAGCTCGATCGGAAACTTGGTAGTGACCGAAAAACCAATACAATTTTGAAACGGAAGGACAACATACATATTTTCGTACATAATATGTTTGCATACAATGCAAGTTTAAAAATAACTTGTTTAAATGAATAGAACAAAACAAATTGCAATTGGTTCAAAATCGCAATACAAAAAAAACATCGCGTAAAAATAACGACTCTTTGGAATCTTTGTTCTAAATTCTGTCAAATATGTCAAGTTTCTTATGGTAATCCAACCAAATGAAGTTGGCATAATTGGTCAAACAAAGGAAGGAAAATAAGATACTTTTTGTTTAGTTGGATTATTGTGTGTTTTGCTCTTGCAATTAATTCAATTATAAGTAAAATACAATGTTCCATACCAAAATAATACTTTAAAATTGTAAAAGAATAATATAACTACTGAAAATATGATACACCATCAACTTTTTCACTTTTTTGAGTAGTTTTTACACGATTTCACTACACAGAGCGGCATTGTTGACATGTGACATTGAGGTGTAGCTGCTTGTTCGCCCAAATGAAGAATGACGCGCGCAATTGTAGCTCTTTTCAAATCTATCGTGTTTTAACTCTCATTCGGTTCGGACATTTTTGAGCGATGACCCGAGGTCCATACTTATTCTAAGTCAATGGCAGAACGACATATTTTCGAAATGAATTCCAAAAAAGAAGGATGTTTTTTTTTTGTTTTTTTTCAGCGCTTTCTTCGCCAATTATTGTGAATCAATTTAATGATTATTTTTTGTTTGAAAGAATACTCTTCCGAGGAAGACTTTCGGAGACAGACCATTGATACAAAATAGAAAAATTAATATTTTTCAGTTGTTTTTAAGCCGTTTTTTTCGTTCTCGTGCCGAGAAGAGATTATGTATGGCTTACTTGTCACACCACGAGATAAAACGACGAGAAAATTATGTCGCGCTGCGCATGTTAGCCCGGCTAAGGTCTAAATTAATCACGTCAGGCATTCAAAACTCACTTTCGTAGATTGTTTGGTAATTCTATATACCATTCCTTTAGCTGTCCAAACTCGAATGCCCTATAATTTACCTTAAGGTTAGCATAATTAAATAATTATTATGAAAGTGTGTACTGTATACTGTATTTACTCTCAGCATGCTATTAAAGATAACATCTTATTAAAAAGCTGCGTTTGGGATGAGTCGTCTCATAATCATCCCCTAACAGTTACGATACCAATTTTATCTTAAATCGAGATTCATGACTGACCGTTTCAGGGGGTCACTCACCTCGAGGTAAACCAGCCTCGCCAACATACCCGAAAAGATGGGTAAATCATAACAAAGTGTAATGTGGCAACACATTATACAAGACGAACTGTTGTAGAATACGGGCCTAAAACTCCCCAAAAGTTTACCTTACCTGCTCTTGATGCACGTACTAACGAATCTCTGGTCTCGTTGGTGTGAAACTCCTTTCTTTTTATATTGAACTGTTTGTAGATGGCCTTTGCAGCTCGCTTCTACGTAACCGGGCAGTTATTGACATGAACTGAAGGGTCTCCAGCCAATGGGAGGAAAGCTGGTGGGATACAATCGGACTATTTTTTTTTTTTTTTTTTTTTTTTTTTTTTTTACTACTGCTACTACGACTATTGGCTATTTACAACCCGGACTGGAGAAGACCAGCATTGTCAATGGAGCGAGAGGTATTGTGTTAATTTACTTGCCCAGTGTAGTAACAATGCGAATTATTGCATATATTGGCAGATTTCCATGTCTTGCAGTGTACCTACTATTTATGCTATATTCCAGCCATTTAATGTTGTATAATAGGTAAACAAATCTTTGATAGTGAAAAACATTCATTTATCATTCAGAATCCATTCTAATCCACGGTGGCTGATGCGTGTGTGCCGTCAGTTGAGATAGGTCAACTCAAACCTGCTATGGCCCTTTCCTCAAAAGGCAATTCGAGGTTGGTCTACATTGTTATACTCGCAGTTTTTATATAGCAATGTTTGAACTTAAACCCCCTTATTACAAAAGATGGTCTAAGAAAAACCTAGGTTTTAAAATAGCCCCGTCTCTTTTTATTGTATGACATAAGAAAGTGATGGGTATATTTTAAACCTGGGTTTACCTTAGTCTTGGTTTAAACCATCTTTTGTAATAAGGGGGAAAGAGACCTTGACCTCTGAGTTTGTTTCGGCTTTCCTTCTCAGAAGAAATGTAGTTTAAAAAAAAAACATTTCATTGAATTGTAAAAGTGTCTGTAACAAGCGTTAAAAATACCGAAGTTTAGAAAACCATAAAGCTTATTCTTTATTAATTTAAAATGATTAGTTTTAAACAATTCTGCAAGCAAAACTAATGTTTCACGATCAAAGATTTGTTTACCTTCTATAAAAAATTTGAATAGCCGGGTCTAATTAACAGTATGGGTACTCCCTTACCTTATACTGATTCATAGCGGCCTCCTCTTCAGCCAGTGCTTGTTGTTTGAGCGTGTCGTCAATGAAGAGCGGCGAGGCTCCGTTGGGCTGGTTGTCGAGCCGCGTGGAGGCGGCCGCGTTGCCGAACGATGACGATGTGGAAGACAGGGCACCCATAACGCTTGCTACGTTCTTTTGGGCGCTGGAAACATAGTTGAAGAAAATATTAATATACTAGCTTTCGCCCGCAGCTGCGCTTGCGTGAAATGTTTCCATACAAACTTTCATCCCCTATTTAACTTCCTTAGGGGTTGAATTTCGAAAAATCCCTTCTTAGTGGATGCCTACGTTACAAAAGGAACCTACTGTTATCGCTAGTGGGTAACACTGGGCAATGTTGATAAAGGGAGGTAGTCGTCGATATGAATGAACGCACCCGAGGTTATAAAGGCGGCGGTCATTCGACGAAGCGAGAGCATTCCGTGTTGATCAGCTGAAGAAGTCTGACCTTTTATATCTGATTAGCTTGTCCTTATTTTATGGTCTTGTAATAATTGTGTAAAGTAATATATTGTGATCTAGTTTATGTTACTAATACTAACCCAAATACAAGTACTCTCAGTGGTGGAGAGTCTATGTTGGTTTTATTTACTGTGATAACCTTGCTCGCAATCCTGACATACCGATATTAGCTCTAACTGTAATGATAGAATCACCCCTGAACGATTATGTTGTTGTGTCTTTTACACTACTGTCAAAATTTCAACTTTCTAACCCCAGCGGTTTAGGCTGTGTGTTGATAGATCAGTCAGTCAGTCAGCTTCTGCTTTTATATATATAGATTTCTGTTGTTAGATTGAAAAAGAATACCGCTGCAGATAGACGCGTGTTGCAAGATTCAACCCAACACCCTTCATGGTAAGATCTATTATTATGGTCCGTCTGGCTAGCTACCACCCTCACATTAAAGTCCGGCGCCAAGCAGTTTACTGTGTTCCGTCGTGTGTATGTGAGAGCCAGAGGGGTATAGGGGAATCTTCTCTCTACAGGGTGTAAACGAATACGTGTAATTCCTTCAAACCGCATGATCTATTTGTGACACAGATTGACCAGAGATGGGAAATTTTCAGATTCAACAAAAAAAGGATTTTCAAAAAGCAAACATGATATTCTGTTTTTGAGTCATTTTAGCGGCTTGACTTAACTGACTGCGCGGAGCGATATCTTGCTAGTCGTGCCCATCAGCTGTGTCGCCGTGCTTTATTAATTTATGCTTGGAATCGAAATATTCCAACGGATTTTTCTTTATTGAAACCTTATTAAAAATAGTTTTTTTTAATGTTTAGTCAAGCTAAATCCTATGCGAGGTTAATCTATACCAGTAATAGATCATATAGCTTTCATGAATTACACGAATTCGTTAACATCTTGTATATCTCTGTTACTTGTATTCGTGTGCTCCATCTTAGACCCTGTTTGTGCTTACCATCAGATACGAACAGAGTCAAACGTCTCATCCCGTGGGTAGCCAAAAGGGCGACTAAGGTTAATCCTTTGGGGTTCATATAAAATTGTCAAAAGGATGAGAAGCGGAAACTGCGTTCACCAACCTGTTTGGCACGGATGATGATTATTGCAATATCTGACCGATCACTGTATAGTGGTTATAGGATATTTGAGGACTATTAAAAATATACAACAATTTAGTATTATTTTATAGAAAGTATAGAACGAACACAGTCCCCCTTATTACAAAAGATGGTTTAAACTAAGACTATGGTAATCCCAGGTTTAAAATATACCCATCACTTTCTTATGTCATATAACAAAAAGAGACGGGGCTATTTTAAAACCTAGGTTTTAAAGAGTATGTTTAAAAATAATAAAATCGATGAAAAAATACAAGAGATACACGTTTTTGAAGTTTGTTGAGGAGACATTTTCTGTCCTTGTCATGCGAAACGGATATTGTATAGAGTGATGTCAAGGCACTATGACATTTTTAAGGTATGACGTCATAACTATGGTAGTGTTGTCTCTGTCTTGTCAACAATTTTAAATCGTTTATAACTTGCGCATTTTAATAAATATTTCACTGGTTTTTTCACTATTGCTTATTATATTTGTAATAGTTCCAAAATTTCTAATAAATTAGTCAAATATTAGGAGGCAGTCTTTAGCAATGGTTATTAACGGTCTGATAATGATGATGTCAGCTTCCGACTCATGCTGATCGGGATCACTTACCTAGCTGTCTGTGTGGGAGTATTGGCAGCGGAGCCCTTCTTGCCCTCGAGGGTAGCGAGGTGACCCTCCAGTGCATCCAGAAGACTGCTCGGCGCTTTAGTTAGGTCGGGGATGTCGCCCTTGTCTATACCCACGTTCTCTGCCACCTGCCGAACAAAATACATTATTTTGTACTAGGTATAATTATCCAGTTTTAAATTTATAATTACCATGTTTTAGGATTAGAAACTTTAATTCCATGAAACATGGCTCAGTTTCCATTGCATATAAAGCTGATATTTGTGTTATTTGCAATCAAGTATTTTTCTATTTAAAATTGGCTTTATTATGCATAAATTGAACAAATAAAATCACGAAAAGAGGTTCTTCTAAAGACGTGGCTTCAATAAAGAAAACAGATTTATTTGAGTCTTGAGGTGACGCGACCACAAAAAAAATAACAAAAGTAAAAATAAAACAACAAAAACCAAAATAACCCTGAAAATATAAAACGCCAGGTTTTTGTGCAGAAAGGTAAAAAAAAAGATTGGGACAATATGCGTCATATCCGAAAAAAATCAGCGATCGCTCAGCATATTGGTGAGGCACATGCACAGCGCTGGATTTGAGCGACAGCAGAAAATCGTTTGTTAATACACAAGGCCTATACCTAACACTCACATTCTAACCGCAAATGAATTCGAAAAATCAGGGATCAAACTCAGACCATCTTACATGGAAGGCAAGTGTTCAACGTGTAGCTATCAGTGCTTTTATGCAAAGCTAATGACTGGCAGAAATCGTTCTACTTAGCCATTTTCCAACTGTGTTGGGATCAGCTTCTAGTCTAACCAGATGCAGCTGAATACCAGTATTTTACACGGAGCGACTGCCATCAGACCTCCGCAATTTATTACTGAGCAATGCCGATATCCTAAGGTTAGACCGGCGGTCACACTTTCGAGCTTCTGACTACCCGTAACGACTGTCATAGGTATTCGTATGACACCAAGGACTGACGGTTTAACGTGCTCTCCGAGGCACGGAGGGGTCTCAATGTGTAACGAACGGTCACCCATCCACAGACCGACCGCGACAAGGGCAGCTTAACCTTGCAAATCATACGATCTGTGCTGTTATTAATTAGCCACGACCACTTCCCTTTACTCTTTACGTATTGTATAGCTAAAAACACTGTTTCCGTAAATTCACCTTGAGTTGTTTTTTAGAGATGTGTAAACATTTTTTAAAGAAAGTTGGAAGAGATTTGTGTTGTATGACGTCAGTGTAGTTATTTATATTGTCTGTAAATATGTCTGACAAGAATTACGTGGCGCCTGTCCTCCGATCTGTCATCAATGTAAACAAACCTTAAAAAACATTTACTATAAGTGTATTTTTAAACACTTCTTTAAAAATGTTTTATGATCAAAACTCTGTTTACTTTTTGCAAAATAGTTCTGACTATAATTCTTTATTATAAGCCTAGCTTTGTCCAAACTATGTTGGTGGAGTCGGCTTCCAGTAGGGCCGTATTTAAGCATAGGCTTATGTAGCTTGCAGAATAGGAGACCTGACCATAAAAAGAATGATTGAAAATAAAAAGGTAGCTACTTGGACTTAGAAAATTGCTCTATAAACGAATTGCGCAACATAATTTAAGGCCTCACCACTTTGTGCCCTTACAAAATAAATGTTATTTCTTTAGCAATAGCATGGTTAGTATATGTCGCAGTATGGTAGATGAAGCCGTAATATAGTCATATCCCTAGGGATATAATTATGCAACGTTATTTTTACTTTATGCGAAAACCGAGACACCCCAACAAGATTTTCATCAGAACTGCCTGAATATGTGTTTTTTTTTTAGTAAATCTCTAAGTTACACCTTAGTTTATGTCGCGTTAAGTTCGCTAAAAAAGTGTGAAATGCCTGAGATGTGCTCTGCAGGAGTTGTCTAATACACGGAAACTGACCGAGCGGACCATTTCAAGCCTCAAGGTGTCTATTCCCGTCAATTGTTATGAGTAGAAACCTACTGAAACAAAATTGAAATTTATGAAAAAAAAAAACAAAAAAAAAATGTGGTGTAAAAAATATGTCAATCGATTCTCCTAGTGATTCTGAACAAACTAGTTTCAGGTTTCGCATATACTAAAACTAACTTTGTATACCGTAACATAGTTATACGAAAGCGATTCATTACTATCTTACTAGGAATATAATTATAATACGGTTTAAGTTTAGTGATATAATTATATTACTTGATTAAGTTTAGTGAAATAATTGTAGGAGTGTAGTGCGGGGGCGCGACAGAGGCGGCGGCGGGGGCATCGTTGTGTTTGTGAACCCCTAGCTGTTTTATGATCATATTCCTAGCCTATTTTATTCCTAAATAATTTGGGGCATCCCGACACGGATAGGTCATCCCCTTTGTGTTAGGTTACTTTAAACTCTGCAGACAGAAATAGGAGACCCGCGCAGCGGGGCTCCGTCGACTCTGCTTTGGAAACCCAAACAACCTTAACCTTTCTAGCATCTTCCGATATTTATAACTATTTAACTAGATTAGTTTAGTCAGATAAACATATTAGATTGCGACCGTAAGACAGTAATGAATCGCTTTCGTATACCATGTTACGGTATATAATTATATCCCTAGGGATATAACTACAGGGTGTTAACGAATTCGTGTAATTCCTTAAAACCACATGATCTACTACTGGTGTAGACAGGCCCCGCACGGGATTTAGCTTGATTAAAAATAAAAAAATAAAATTCTTTTTATTTCATGCATCTTTGTTACCAATCGTATCTAAAGCACATATGGATTCAGTAAAAAAATAAGTTTTTTTTTCTGCAAATAAAGAAATTATTTGTGTGAACATTTCGATGCCACGCATAAATTAATGAAAGTACGGCGACACGGGTGGCAGGAACGACTAACGCGATATCGCTCTTTGCAGTCAGATAACTCAAAGTTCTAAAAAGACTCAAAAACTGAAAATCAAGAAAAAAAATATTTTTTTTGTTTCATTTTCAGAAATTCCCATTTAGGGTTAATCTGTGTCACCAGTAGGTCACGTGGTTTGAAGGAATTACACGATTTCGTTAACACCCTGTATATTACGGCTTTATCTATCATAATGCGACATATATAACTTAAGAACCTTTAAGTACAGGCGTGTAGCGATACTTATATACAAATGAAAGTTTATCTAAACTGGTCTAAAGAGAATACCGGAGACCTATATTTTGAATTAACCATGCATTTTCTTTATGTTATGACGTATACCTTAACATATTATGCTAACTATTCAAACAAGCTTCAACAGGGCAATTATCATCAGATTCTGAACTCAAAACAAACCAGGAAATGCGTTAGTATCTAATGCGTTTCACCTGCCCGTACCCGGTTCAGTACCCGGTACTCGTAACGCATTTGCTCAAAGAAAACCTCAAAAGAAAACTTTCAAACATGCATACACACAAAAACCGGTCAGATTTTAGGCTGGATCGAGATTTCTTGGATGGATTTAAGGACGTATTTACAAATCTGTTATTTAATAGATAAGAAATTTCCGTACGTTTTCCGACGAATCCGTAAAAAATATTGTTAGTCAATTGTTATGGTTAGCTACGGATAAGGGTTGGACCTCATCTAGCAGCACGGAATCGCCTTTTTCCGTCGCCCTTTCTCTTTCTGTCGCTTAGAACTGCCATTGCCGCCATTGCATTTTGTCCGTGATGCCGATCGCCTCGAGGATTCCGCCGCGTGCTATCGCATTATGCTTTCTGTCTCGGTCTAGCAAATGGCAGTTCTAAGCGACAGAAAGAGAAAGGGCGACGGAAAAAGGCGATTCCGTGCTGCCAGATGAGATCCAACCCTAAGACTACCGACTTCTTCGCCTATAAATAATAGTTCTTTTTAGTTTTTTTTTTATTTCACCCTACCTTCCACAATAATTGGGTGACTTTTAATCAATAAAACCATACAATTAGTTAGTAGAACATGTTATTTGACTTAAAATGTACTACAATTAACATAATTATGTTGTTTTTAATACGCACAGCAAAATAAAAAACTTTTTTTTTACTATTTTCATATATTTTGCTCAGACGGATGAATCTTATGGTTCTAGAAATAAGGTTACTTTTACTTCGCTCATTATTAGACTCTCTGTCGTATTGCCTATATGTATATTGGGGTCAAATAAATCCCACTGCGATCAAAAAGATTTGGATTATCCTGCCTTAAAGAAAAAGGTACACTGTGTGAGGGCCGTGCATATGTAGTATGATACGATATCTACATCGCATTTTGCAAATGCGTCCTTAAATGCATCCTTCATGTGAGAAGAAATTTTATATACCTTTAAGGACTCTCTGAGTATATCCATCTGCGAAGAGACCTCTACATGTAATAATATTAAAATGTAAATGCTATACACGTTCTTTGGAAACCACCCCGTACTACTTAAAAGGCGTCTCAGGAATGACAAGAGGATCAGTTTTTATAAGTAGCTGTGTGCTAAAAACAACTGCTTTCACCAATCTCGGCCCATCGTGATGCACAGTCAGCCCATAACAGTCCCACTGCTGGGCACGGGCCTCTTCTCAGAATGAGAAGGGTTCAGGTCTTAGTCCAGCGTGCAGGATTGGTGCTGGTCGGCGGACTACACACGCCATCGAGAACTTTTTGAAGCTCTTTCACGTGTGCTGGTTTCCTCACGATGTTTTCCTTCACCGTTAACGCAAGTGATAATCAAATCTGACTGATACATTTATAATTGAAAAATGTTTACGTAAGCATGGGGGGAGGGGGTAGGGAGATGGGGGAGTAAATAATTGTAATAAATCTGCTTACGTAATACTTGAACGGCCCCTGTGGATCGGATTATAACACAGATCCTCCAGCCAGCGTTGAAAGCTAGCGTTCAACCGCTAGGCTACCATTGCCTCTCAAGCGTAATGATTATCACAATATTCCGCCATGTTCGTTCATGTTAGCAATCTACTACGAAACACTTGTTTAGAGATAGTTAAATCCACGAAGAACGCCCCACTTTCTCTGCCTAGTCTTTTCCCATCTATGTTGGGGTCAACTTCCAGTCTAACCAGATGCGGCTGAATACCAGTGTTTTACACGGAGCGACTGCCATTAGACCTCCGCAACCCACGTCGCAATGCCGATAGCCTAAGATTAGATCGGTTGTGAGACTTTCAGGCTTCTAATAACCTGTCTTTACAGGTATCATAGGTATTCGTATGACTCCCGGAACCGACTGTTTAACACCCTCCCCACCTTTTGTCTAAAACATTACAGTGAAAAAGTGTGCTTTATAAATTCTTATTGTGTTAGTTCTATCGCCACACAATAGTTAAATGTGTGCAAACGCACACAAATATTAGATAATAATAAGGGCTATCGACCGCAAAAAGGAATGGGGCGCGTCTTCGTGGATTAAACGAACTGTAGCAGTTTATAGGTTGGGAGTATATGATTTATTTACCTTCAAGAACTCTCCAACTCTATCCATCCTGATGAGGAATTTCTTATAGAGGTCGAGAGCCTCTCGGCAGTTCTTCTTGTTCATGTCGAAATACTTCTCCAACAGATTTATTATGCCGTCGTTGTAGCACGCGAACAATCTGTAACGTGATGAAATTGTATGGATTAGTATGTGGTTGATTTTAAATTGAGGGTAGGTATTCAAAATTCCATTTGACCTGCAGGTAAGTCCTGGAATTCCTTGATTTCACTATCAAGGAATCCTTGATTCTTCTTCTGTGCTATTCGAGATTAGATCATGCCATGGTGGACCGATTAGCTAGTCAACAAGGCCTGATAGCAAGGCTGACTGCCCAGGGTGCGCTGGACGTACTTTAGTATCGTCACTCGTGGAGGCTGTTTTAATGCCGCTGATCTGTTTGATAGTTTTCTGAAGGATAAATACTAACTTCCTGGTTTCCACTACTAAAATAATATAACTGTTTTTTTTCTTCAAGATGTTTGCGCGTGTTTTCTCTATTGTACCGATACCGAACTCAGACTGTGCCTGGGACTTTGTTGGACGGTTCCCAACTAGTTTGCCAACTAAACTCTTCGTCTGATGTGAACCTGTCTCCTATCGACTGCAAGAGTCCAGTTGTTAATTTACAAGTAAGTCTCACCTGATGAGATCTCTAAACAGCAGCATGAAACACATGTTGATGACGCCGTTGGTGAGATCATTAGCTGTGCAGTCGAACTCGAGCAGTCCGTCCAGCTGTGCCTGCAGCACTGGTAATGTTTTGAGAAGTTTCTCCGCGTTCATCATGCGGAGGGAGCCTTCTTCCTTACTGTTGAAGAAATTGAAGATTTGGTTAAGACCTACTAATATTTTTGGTACTTTCGAAATGGTCTTTTAATTTGGTGTTGTCTTCAGCTAACAGATATGTTAATTATTTTCTCATATGTATCGTTAAGCTAAGAAATCATATTAGGCGAATGAGCAGAAAAATCCACATGATCCTTTATAACATCATAAATAACGAAATCCCAGTACTCCCGCCCAGTACACAGTAGCTACAGTAAGAGCTCTCTCTCTCTCTCTCAGCTCTTTATGTGACGTCAAGAATTTGCTTGATCATGGACTATTTGTGCGTTAACGTGAACTAAAGATCAAAATAAAAGAAAAACTTGTCAAAAAAAACATTACTTTTTCTCCTCAGTACCCTGCAAACAAAAACATGTTCCTCTACCGTAAGAATAACTAATACCATATAGGAGCGAAACTCTTTTGTACGTGGCCTAAACGCCGCTCGATAGACACCTACTCCCCCCCCCCCCCCCAAATCCCCGCTTTTACCAGCGGATACGAAAGCATTAAATGTTTTTAAACTTTCGCGATTTGTACACATTATAAAAATACAGATTCGGGTCTAGTCGCGTAGAAACTTAAAAGGCACTAAATACCTTTTCAAAGCAACTTCAGTCTACCCGTGACCACGGCCGGTGTAATTCGGCCGAAACGTCGGGATAAAAAAGGTATTTAGTGCCTTTAAAGTTTCTACGCGACTAGACACGAAAGCATTAGTTCTTATAGCTGTTATTTAATTTATCTTCGCGCGGAATATGTACAAGCGCGTTAACCCTTGAATTGTTGGTTAAGCCAACGTGAGACGGTATGCTTATATCGTGACCTTGAACGCGTCTGGAGCGCGAGTTTCGCTTCTATACGATTATTAGTTATTCTTATGCCTCTACTCACCCCCTCTTGACCTTGCAGAAGTCGAAGGCCACAGTCCTGTACGACAGCGCCTTCTCGTTGAGGTACTTGGCGTACCGCCGGATGAACGGGGACATGTCATATCCTGGACACATAGAGAAACAATAAAACATGTCCCGGGCTTGTTGGCTAGGTTTGTGTGCGAAAAAACAGCGTTTCATGCATGTTACTAGAGATGGGTAGCTTCAAGACTTGGTATATTTTTTTGTGATATGATTCAGAATGGCTGATTTTCAGCATGCCAGCCAAGCTTTTTCGGATTAGTTACCGAAGGCTTAGGGTGATATTTGGATCCTTATAGACTTCGGATCATTCTTTTTTTATTTACAAATCATAGTTTTATAAATATGTTATGTTTTTCATTATTTAAGTATATCACAGGAACAATCGTTAATAAGGCGGTCTACTTTTTAATGTTTTTATATTTTCGCAACGCCTGGATTTTAAGAGAACTATTTTTTATTTCTAACACCATTGTATGTCTTCGAATCTTTTTTTTTTACTATTTTCCAAATGAACAAAGCTGAAATGTCATTAACTAAGGCTTTTAGAGCCTCAACATCTAATTAAATGCAATGCTTAAGCCGTCTGAAAAAACAATCAAAACCATGCAATGATTTACAGTGCATGTGCAATAAGGGTGACATTCTCTATTTCTAATGCTGCACACACTTCAGAGACAAGACAAGACCAAGTCACGGATTCTTTAGAATTTTGGTAGAGCGATGAATCCACTTGCAGATTAAATTGTGCAAGTATTTGAAGCAAGTGCTTGCTTACCTGTTAACATTGAACATGCGTTGTCCGTGATCCTTCTGCTTGGTTCTACTGGTAGTATCACAGGTAACGCATGCCTACTAAATTGCATTTTTTTTTTCAGATATATTGCCTGTACAATCAAGCAGTATTACCACGGGCAACGCATTAGATTGAACGCAACTTTTGTTAAAATCTAAACGCTAGAAACTTTTGCTGCAAGTGCTCGCTAAACGTCCAAAAGTCCATTTGCAACTAGTCTTTTTTTTTATCAGGCCTTTTTTACCTCTTTAGAATTTTTTCTGTATCATGGGTGCATTTACAGACACGAACCTTCACATGCACAAACGCCGAGACCCGAAACAACTATCTGTAGGCCATGCAAATATTTTGTTCTGTGCGGGAATCGAACACAAACATGTCGTCAAAAGTCGGTTGCAGAAGTCAACTTCCGCATTTTAACTTGCACTAGCAAGTTAAAATGTTTTGGCGCTTTATATGGGCAGCTTGCGGCAAGTCAGTGTGTCCACAGTGCAAGCCGATTGCAAACTAAATTATAATTTGCATGCCACTGTGCTGGCGAAACGAGATGATCTCATTTTTTTATGCTAAGAACCTGTACTAACCTTGTTTCTTGCAAATAAATCTTTCTTTCTTTAAAATTGCACAATTTAACTAACTAGTGGATTCAAAGCTTTTGAGATATTCAGCAAATTGACACGTCACGGCGTGATAGCCGCCTGGACTTACAAAACGATGGGCTGCAAGTGTGCCCAACATTGGCCATTGTATACAGCCCAAGGAGCCACTACACATAGTGGTGTTGATCGCTATTCTGAATGGTCATATCGTGTCTAGGTGATATCAAGAATGTCACCCCAACGTACATTGAATGTACTTAGGTGCAATCATTACAAAATTATCTGTGTTCTATGACCTGATACATGAATGAGTTGATTCAACTATTAATTGTGTCAATAAAATGGCTATCGGCTGTGAATAATAATTATTAAGGTGATTTGTGGTATTAATTACCATTTTTATTGCACAATATTTGTTTATAACCAACACAATTTTATTTCAGAAAAATATTTAACAATTAAAATGGAACCTTATCGGCAAAGTGGAACAAGTTAGATTAATGATTTTCGTGACAACAATACACAGTGCATTAACATTTACAAAAGCGTGAATTGTACCTAATCGTTACAAGTATGCAAATCTCTATTTGTTCGAAAATAATTCTAAAATAAACGAACGACAAAATAAAACACTTGGTTTGTCTAACCCAATTCGTCAGTATCATGTTTTCTTGTGATACCGTATCCGAGAAAAGAAACTGCAAGCACATACATGCCTATGAAAAAAAAAAACTTTAATGTTTTAATGGTGCTTGTCCCTTTAACTGTCTTTTTAACTAATTTATTTAATCAAGACATTTCAAAAATATGCCTTGAATAAATAAAATATTGTTCCTTATTAAATGGTGCTGCAAATCAAGCTTTTTCAACTCAAGCAGCGGTACAGTGCAAAATGAACAAAAAAAAACGAAAAATTGCACCCAATCCAAGCGTGTACCAGCTACGACACGTGAACAGACGGACAGACATTTACAAAAAAGCCGCCATTTTGTAATTAAACTCACCAATCCGGGCACCGGCCGCGCCTTTCCAAGCATTAGGGAAAATTAAATTCAGTTAGACATAGTTTTCGCAAAATTACATTTAGAACTACATAATCAAAAATATTGATAGGTATATTTTCGTGTATGGAAACCAGACAGCCAAAATAGTGTAGAAGTCCCAAATTTTTGTATTTTAGACTTATACTGTTGTGTCATTCAGTAAGTGCAGACTGCCAAAATGTGCTTAATGCGATAGACAATGTGCTCAAGACATACATTTCATGTGATTGAAGATGCAAATAAGACATTTATCCAGTGAATGAGTAGCTACATTCACATGTACACAAATAAAATCATACTGCGATTGCGACGGCGCATAAATCCAACATCTCGCTATTATTCTGTGTACAAGACATTTTGAAACTTTTTTTGTATTGTAAGTTTCGTGAGACACATTCATATTGATGATTAGTTACGGTTTACTCTAGTCCAGGGGTTCCCAACCTTTTCTTGGTCAGGGACCACTTTTATATTATTCTTGTTAGCAGGGACCACAATAAAAATAAACTGTAATAATCAAACTGAAACTTTAATTAAAAAATCAATAGGAAATTATTTAAAATCATTCGCGGACCATATTTTGGCTTCTGCGGACCACTGGTTGGGAAGTATTGCTCTAGTCGAACTCGACTCGCAACCTCGCCGCGTGATCAGCTCATGATTAAGGGCTCCGTTTGGTTCCGAAACTAGTCGGGCAATCCCGAAAAATGCACGTGAGTAAACCGTAACTAATCATTAATATTTTGAAACTCAGTTTCAGGTCTAAAAAGGACTCCAGCGATAGGTTTAATCAGCTGTAGGTCAACGAACAAGGTCATCATCAATTTCGCAAAGCATGCTGTGTTGCCTAACAAAAAAATCCCATACATACAATACAGAATAAAATTATCATTAAAATTACTTATAACTGGTTTCCTAACACATAGTTATTACCATACACGGTCAACAACATGTTTTATCAATGGATACTTAACATTAATTAATAAATCGCAACGTTAATTATTATTATTGAGATAAGGATAATATGTTTTACCCAGACCTACGTGGTTTAGTCACGCGTGTCGTTTCACCATTAATGCTGGTTTAGCATGCGTTTTATTACAATATTGTTGTAATTTCTTATTAGATAATAAAATACTGCAAATGAAACTTTATTTTAAAGGGTATTTTGGTTGATATTCGCAATTTTATAAAAGATTCTTATGGTCTTTAAAATACAGCAAATGAAATTGTTATATCAATGCAAATGTTTGGTATTTTATAATTTGAAATATTATAAAACATAAACATAACATCATACCTGTATTACCCGAAGGATTGAGAGGAGGTTGTAATAGAACACACTCATTTCGCCGTTTTGTTTAAGTCCCATGTAATAGGGGGCGAGCCTCTTGCCACTAACCGGACAAAAATCCAGACTCTGGACTGCTGCTGAGAAATTCCACACGGAAAAACCCAACAACCCGTATTGGAGCCCAATTCTACTAACAGAAACTTTTATCAATTGCAACATAATCGTTTATTCAGACAGTTTCGTTTACAAAAACTATCAAATTGTTTGACAACAAAAACAAAACCAAACAAATGATTCAGTTGCAATTGATAAAAGTTTCTGTTAGTAGAATTGGCCCCCTAGGGATCGAACCTAAGACCTTACACTCAGCATTCGCACTTACGACCACTAGACCAACGAGCCAGTAAAATTTAAAAAGGTTTATAAAAATAACTATATAGTTACGCAAAACATTGGTTTGACATTTATATTCAGTCATCAAGTAACATACCTACTCCATTTATTAATCGAAAGCGGACTCTCCGTTTAAGTACAAAATTATTTAGTTAATGTAAATTGTTTTCCATTAATTCAATGGAAGTTTCCTAAGCCGATTTGGAAGCAGCAATAACAGAAACTCATCTAAATAGCGACGAAACTAAACGATTTTTTTATCCCTGCTTCTACACATTTAACATCAAGGGCCTGATACAGAAAGCAGTCCTTCTCGATACGGCGCGTATTGTGAGGAGGTTCCTGTCTCTGGAGGCCTAACCACCGGTAGCTTGGACCCTGCTCCCGATGCCGGTGGACCCCTATTTTGCTGATACGTTGCCAACCTTAGATATAAAGTTGTAAAGTCTCATGTGGCTGTAATTTCACCAGCACCCATACTCTTCAAAGCGAAACACAGCAATGCTGGTTGGCGGTAGAAATAGGTATGGTGGTAGTACTATGGTAGTAGTGGAAAGCGTGCACCATCGTCGACCGCATCTTCACTCACCACCAGGTGAGATAGTGGTCAAACGTAAGCCTAAATTGTATATTTGTTTTTTCAGTGTGTGTCCCGAATAATCACTTTTTAGGAATATTCCGATCTGTCCCCCTGAGCTGTCCCCTTCCGGGGGCCAATCAGGAATAAAAAAATCGATCTAGGTGCCAATTCTAGTAACAGAAACATTTATCAATTGCAACTGAATCGTTCATTCAGTCAGTTTTCGTTTACGAAAACTGTCAAAATGTTTGGTTTTGTTTTTGTTGTCAAACAATTTGATAGTTTTTGTAAACGAAAACTGTCTGAATAAACGATTAAGTTACAACTAATAGGGTAAAACCGGGATAGATGCCGCACTTTTTGAAATGGCCTCCTAATTTTAAAAATATTAATTAACCATGAATTTTCTCTACGAATATAGCTAGTTTAATCTTTAATCTTACGTTATGACTTGTTTTTGTTGACCTAGTAATAACAGATTTTGCAGAAATTAACTTTTTACACAACAATTTATTTGAGGATAGATGCCTACCTGTAAGGATAGATGCCCCACCATGAAAATGCCAATGAGGATAGATGCCTGTAGTGTAGGATAGATGCCCTATCGAATAAAATAAGTAAAATACATAATTTTAACATGTTTTATTAGTAGTCTTTAGAAGATAATTCGAATATGACACGCATAACTATAATAAAGTTAAGCATTTGCCTAAAAAAATAATAATATTTAAGTTTTAACGTGCACAATCATACCTATTTTAACATTAAGAAATAATTATTTAATATCTTCAGAAAAATAACACAAAACGATCAAAATTTTTTTATCCTACTTAATTTAGGTCGAACTGGAAAGTGCTTTCAGTTTTCCACATCTTGAGCAATACTTAGTTTCTGAAAATTGTTTAGAAGGTTTTATGTAGCCACTTCTGGCACATTATACACTAAATCCAGTCGGATTTTGACTTTGTATTTTTACAGTTTTCAAAGCTTTCTATGCTTGTGCGTCTTTGCCTGTGTCTTTAAGGATTTCTGGTTCATGTCTCTTAGTTTTCTTGACAGGCAAACCTTTAGTTTTCTTTCCTTTATTTTTATAGTCGTTATTGGGTGGATTTTCTTCATCTTCGCTGTTTGAACTGTAAATATTTTTGTCGTTTTCGTGAGATTCGACCCTCATTTACTTTTAAATAATTATCATTTTCTTTATAACAAAAATCAGTCCAGTCGTCGTGGTCTTCTCTAAAACTTTTTTTTTATTTTTTATTGTCTTGTCCTTTGTCTTTGGTTCCTTTATTTTTTTTTAAGTTCTCCTTCTTCTTTAGTAGTTTCAGTCTTGTTTCTCTTGACTTGGTTTTTGTTTGTTTTTTTTTCTTCCTTTCAGCAATATCTTTCTTTTTTTTTCGAAAATCTAATCAAAATCGAAAGCTAATTGTTCTGTAGCCCAAGAAAATACTCAAGCTCGCACTCTCTCCATTATTTTACATTTCCGTGGCATGATTCACCTACAATCAGTAGACATTAATAAAAATACACTAATACAACTTAATATTTCCGATAACTAATAATAAAACACGCTAGCACTATCAGCGTATACTTAGATGCCCCGAAGAATATCAAAACCTACCATCAGGAATAGATTGAAAAAGAAAAAAAAAACTAACAGAACATAAGAAGCATTTAAAAATACTCTGACATATGTATATGTGTATGAGGGGATAGATGCCTCTAAGGGCACCTATCCCTCGAAAAATAGGGGCAACTATCCTTTTTGATGTGGATAGATGCCCTTTTATTTCTTAAATAAACTAAAAACAAAATAGCGTTTATTTACACCTAGGTGTACACTTAATGAACCAGTTTATTGACATAATAAAAAATATAACGGAATTTATTACTACTTAAAAAGTTATACACCGGCAAATACTAACCTCTGAAAATTTGAAGCATTTGTCGCGTTCGCTGCGGAAACAATCACACGCACAAGCGAGATTTGTTCATGATGCATGACAACCTGCGGGGGATAATGTGTGGGGCGCCTGCGCTTCTTATTTAAACTATCAATTTTTAGTTGCGAGTTTGGGAAATTAGGTTTTTTGAAAACGAGGCATCTATCCCACTGCGGCATGTATCCCGGTTTTACCCTAAACGTTTCTAGAATAGTTACGTTAGTAGAATTGGGCTCCTGGTTGGAGGCAGAAATAGATATGGTGGTAGTGGCCTAGTGGCAGCGTGCACCATCGTCGACCGTACTTTTACGATTAAGTACATTTTCTTTTGTTTTTTTATAATAATTAACTAGAGGTCGTCCGCGAGGATGTCGTTTATCGCGTAGATATTTCGCGGTTTTCGGAATAAAAGTTGCCTATGTCCTTCTTCGGGTTCCAGACTATCTCTGTACCAATTTTAATCAAAATCAGTTCAGCGGTTTAGGCGTGCAATGAGTACCTATGAGGAAGTCTGAAAATGGCATCGATAACTGAAAAGTTGTGTGGAAATCGGTTGTCATGCTATGGGCACGTGTTACAGAGAAATGAGGAAAATGTAGTGAGGAGAGTTTTGAGTATGAATGTCGATGGCTATAAGAGTAGGGGAAGACCAAAGAAACGATGGATGGAATGTGTGAATGATGATATGGTTAGAAAGGGGGTGACTACCGAGATGACGACTAATAGAGAAGTATGGAAGAAAAATACATGTAGCGCCGACCCCAAATAAATTGGGATAAGGGCAGGAGAATGATGGTTTAGGCGTGAAAGCGTAACAGACAGACAGATAGAGTTACTTTCGCATTTATAATATTAGTAGGTATTTCCCGTGCGCGTCCAGAATCCAGACGAACTATTTTACAAGGAGCACTACCACTACTAGTCATACCAATAAGTTTTTATCACTTTACCCCAAAAACTTTTACCACATTTTCTCATTGACATGAATATTTACGCCCCACACTATCCTAGGATCTCATTATCCTAGAAGCAAATAAAGCCTAGCCACACCTACACGTTCCTACTAATATTTTCTCACAGTAAATAGAAGGAACGAGAGCGCTGTCCAATCTTCTAAACCTATTACGTAAGTGATGGCGGACATATCAACACATACTCCGACAAACGAACGTCAAAGTTTCGAATCGAAACGAAACGACGAATATCAAACTTATAAGTATACGATCAAAGTATTGTCAATCAAACAACGATTGTTCACCCAAAGGCTTGACAGCTCGGTCATTTCGTAAATGTAAATTGCAGCCGTAAGTAGACTGCTATCGAAAAAACGTAAACGACATCATCAAAAACCGTAAAATAGCTATACTAGCAATGTTTTGTTTTTTTTAAAAATATTTGATATTCTTTGGTAAAGTTTTGCAGAGAAACGTCAGGAATCAACTTACGGTGAAAAGGGTACAGAGGTCAATTGCTATTACTGCTTACAAAAAAAAGTTGTATAACCCCAGGATTTTTGTTATTCGTGGTTACAGACACATATCTGACATGCACAAACGACCAATCCCATACAACCAGTGCCGTCAGTTAGGACAGGTCAACTCAAACCTGCTATGCTTTTTCCTCAAAAGACCATTCCAGACGTTGTCCTACATTTTTACACTCACATAGTTTTATACTACAATGTCTGGACTTTAAAAGAGACGTTGACCTCTGAGTTTGTTTCGGCTTTTCTTCTCAGAGCTAGTCAGATAGGAAATGCCGGCGCCAACTTGTCTTTTAAAAAACATTACATTGACTTGTAAAAGTGTCTGTAACAGATTTATTTACAGAAATAAATATCATTTCATTTCAACTATCTATAGGCCATACAATTATTGGAAACGTGCAGGATTAATCCCGCGATCCATAGCGCAGGAGGCAACCGCTCAGCCACTGCACCAATCGTGTCGTCAAAAACAAACATACGATTGTCGGATCCGAAAAACTTTCGTGGTCGGAAAACGCGCAATCCTTAAGCCGAAACTTCGTAGTTCGATTTTCGGAGTAGACCCCCTGTACTGAGGACATGTTATAGAGCCTGTTTTAAGGGCACTGACATTCAGATATATCATCATAGTTAATAAGGAAGGTGAATGGGTAACAGAATCTACTTGCTATCATTCTGGGAAATCTAGTCAAAAGGGCTGCGGAGGTCAAATAGATCCTTATAAACAGAAATCTGAGATGATCGTACCTTTGTTAAATGCATGAAGAGCTCCTTTATCAAAAGCTGGGTTTGGAAACAGTCCAGAAAATTAATAAAGGGCAGAGAATGTAGGTACCTTATGACTGGCTGACTAGGTGACTTATGACAACTACTATTGAACTAAGAGAAACAGTATTTCACACACATGCTGCAAAATACTAAGGTCCGGTTTCCGAGTTTAGAATTCGCGATAAGCAATACTGAATTAATATTTGAGTAGGGAGTTGACAAAACAATGCTTTATATTTATAATCTACAAGCTGCGCCCCGCGGTGTTACCCGCTTTTTTGGGATAAAAAGAGACTATGTGTTAATCTAGGATGTCAGCTACCTCCATACTAAATTTTATCAAAATTGCTCCATCCGGTTGAGCGTGAAGAAGTAACAAACATACAAACACACATACTCACAAACTTTCGCCTTTATAATATTAGTGTGATATTTTTTTTGACAACTCCGTACTCAAATGTTACTAAGTACCTACTGTTTATCCTAGAATTCTTAACTCAGAAACCGGAGGTACCTATGTGACTGAAAGATTTAACTAAAAACTCAAAAAATAATTCGTGTTGAACTTTTCAGCATAAAAGAGCAAATTCTGTAAGTATCTGAAATTCAGAAGTTTGTCAATTTTTTTTGCTTCACCTTTTTCTCAATTGATAATTTAATTCTGATCCGCACACGAATTCAAATAGTCAAGAGGTGTAGGCCGGGTTCGAACTCAGACCCTCCTCACATGGAAGGCATGCGTACAACCGCTAGGCTATCACAAAAGCATTATATATATAAAAAAAAAACGTAGATAGGAGCTTCAATTTTCTGCTTAAAATCACACCAGCTTATAGCTCTAACCTTCACCAAGTCTCCGTACATCTTTATTGCTCCACTCAACAAAAATTAAAAACATTAAAATTGTTTTGACCTCATTTCAAGTTGTCTTTCACCGCAGACAGAACCGTATTTAAGTACTAAACGACGGTCGTATAACCTAACAATAAAGTTACAATGATAAATTGTATTAAAGCCAGGAATTCACTCTCAAAGGGCGTAAAGGACATTAACTCTCAATGTCTTTTACGCCTTTTGTACTCCGAGGTATCGATGTTGGTCATACTTTGAATCTGTGTTGCTAAGAGGTGCATGCCTCTTGATGACTCAGGCTTGGATTATTGAACTATAAAGTATTGGAAGTATAACATGCAATAGAAAATAATAATATTTTTCGCAGAACAACAGAAAGGATTCATCATTATCATCATTCGGCCGAAAGACGTCCACTACTGGGGGCCTACTCCCTAAGTCCGTCAACAAAGTTAGTCGTCCGTCCGAAAGTAGCCCGAAACGTAGAAGTGAACAAAACAAGTGTCAAGTTCAACTTTTCGGACGCGCAAAAACACATCGGTAGTAGAGACAACTGTCAAATCGTGTTGTCATTCATTCTTAGTTCGGGTCCCGAAATAATCGCATGTCCGTAGGTGATAGGGAGTAGGAAACGCTCGTAACTAAGGCCGAAACCACGGACTTCGTTCTTAGGGAGTGCTGAAGCTGATCATGTTATGGTCAATGTAGCGATTTTAAAAGGAGACCTTATATTCAGCAGAGTAGGTACCGTACATCTCAGAATCGACTAGGCAAATAAAACATAAACAACACAATAAAAATAAATAGAATTGTTGTTTTCAACTGTTCTCTCAATAAAAGCTGTTAGCTATGCAAATAGTACATTTATCACAACATTACTTGAACATAAACAGACTAATGCAGCTCTATTGCTCTAAAGAATCTTTATTTTTATTGCAATAAATTCTATACTATTATTGCTATCTATACATATAAAAGAAGAAGCTGACTGACTGACTGACTGATCTACCAACGCACAGCCTAAACCGCTGGGGTTAGAAACTTGAAATTTTGACAGTAGGTTCCTTTTGTAACGTAGGCATCCACTAAGAAGGGATTTTTCGAAATTCAACCCCTAAGGGTGTTAAATAGGGGATGAAAGTTTGTATGGAAAATCGTCACTTAACGGATTCAAAATTTCACGCAAGCGAAGCTGCGGGCGAAAGCTAGTAAGTCATAAAAATAAATTTCTGACCCGTATAAATAAAGTGCACTCAAATCCGAATCATATATCATTCTCTAAAAATTGCGAGGGACAAAATCAGAGTCGCTCAGCTGAGCCGAGGCCGTAGTGTCATTGAACTATAAGGTCACCGGTCAAAGAATAGTACCCAGTACCATACGTTAGCCGGAACGAAACCGATATGCCCCACGTATTGTATGTAGTTATGGTAACATTCCGGACCTACGCTTAGATATTCATCGGGAAAATATAAACTCAAAATA
Organism: Amphipyra tragopoginis; assembly: GCA_905220435.1. Classification (NCBI taxonomy): domain Eukaryota; kingdom Metazoa; phylum Arthropoda; class Insecta; order Lepidoptera; family Noctuidae; genus Amphipyra; species Amphipyra tragopoginis. The sequence continues at coordinate 2,350,053 of HG992013.1, read as the reverse complement.
TCATTTATTCAAAATAAGACTGGGGCCCAATTCTCCTAAAATAAATTGTTGCCAAACGCAATCGAATCACAACCGTCAGTTAGTTTTTGTATACGAAAACTTTCAAAATGATTGATTTTGTTTTTTGTGTCAAACAATTTGACAGCTTTTGAAATTGAGAACTGTCTGAATGAACGGTTCGGCCTTGGTTCGGTTGTGATTTTATCAAGATTTATTTTAGGAGAATTTGGCCCCTGTTTATTCATTTTCAAACAAATTAATTATACAGGGTGTAAACGAATTCGTGTAATTCCTTCAAACCGCGTAATCTACCCTGGTGACACTGATTGAACCTGCATAGGCATTTTTCAGAATCAATGAAAAAAAGTTTTCCAAAAAGTAAACATGGTATTCTGTATTTGAGTAATTTTAGTATCTCAAGTTAACTGACTGCGTGGAGCGTTATAGCGCTAGTCGTGCCCGTCAGCTGCGTCGCCGTGCCTTCATTAATTTATGCATGACATCGAAATTTTCTATGACATAACCATTTTTATTTGGGAAAAAAAGTTTATTTTTATTTCTAATCAATCTAAATCCCGTGCGGGGTTAATCTATACTATTAATAGATCATGTGGTTTGAAGGAATTACACGAATTCGTTTACAGCCTGTATTTTTAAATACATATCACATAAAAAACAATATACATTCAAAAATATAAATAATAGTAGCCCACTGGCATCGGGCACAGGGTCCAAGCTGCCGGCAGTTAAGGCTCCAGAGAAAGTAACCTCTTCACTGTGCGTGTCGTGTCAAAGAGTCCTTACTGCTTTTAGACTAGGATTATTATTGTTCTTTAATAACATCAACGATACGAAAGACAGCCAGGACACGGTGTATAAGAATACCTATGACAGTCGTTACGAGTAATCAGAAGCCCGAAAGTCTGACAACCAGTCTAACGTTAAGATATCAGCATTGCCCAGTAACTGGGTTGCGGAGGTCTAATGGCAATTGCTCCGTGTAAAATATCGGTATTTAGCCGCATCTGCATCACGAAGTCCGTGGTTTCGGCCTTAGTTACAGTTACAGTTTCCTACTCCCTATCACTTACGAACATACGATTATTTCGGAGCCCGAACTAAGAATGAATGACAACACGATTTGACAGTTGTCCCTACTACCGATGTGTTTTTTCCCGTCCGAAAAGTTGAACTTGACACTTGTTTTGTTCACTCCTACGTTTCGGGCTTCTTTCGGACGTGCGACTAACTTCGTTGACGGACTTAGGGAGTAGGTCCTCTGGTTAGACTGGAAGCTGACCCCAACATAGTTGTGAAGTCTTGGTAGAATATACCATGGTGTAATAATATGCTACGCCAGGTATTCTCTTCCCGCAATGGCCTAAGACTACGTCATGAATGTCACGATCAGTGCTGCCATTGATTAACATCTACAATACAATAAAGGAGATTTTTAATTCGTAATAAATATTAAATTAATTGCTAACTAGCCTATTTTCTATTTCGTGTTATTCATCTATTTAGTTAAAAAGTAAACTGTATAAAATTACTAGTTCAAAATTGCTTCTCTAAAGAAGCAAATATGTGAAAGAATGCATCTTGGTCGGGTAATTTATTTATACATAGTGGAAGCACCCCCAGCTGATGACGTATTCTTAGGCCAATCACGTGACCTAGCTCTCACGGGAAGAGAATACCAGTGAAACATATTATTATACCATGGAATATACAAAAGACAGCTTCCAAAAGAAGTAGATATTGTTTTCCGAACTTAGGCGTCCCAATAGCTAAGACATTTCCCTCGTGGGATAATCCTTTCGCTTGATAAGGGAAAAGATAGTACTACTATATTCTTTTTTCCTTAAATCGCCTCTCAGATTACTCCTGACAGTGAATGGCTGGTTCTATCTTTTATTCAAACATATTACACTCTCGCAATGGGTTTTATGTATTCGCAACACCCACCCTAAGTACCTAAGTAAAACATGGCAGCTTGCGACAGAATGCGATGGAGACGAATTATAAGTGCACTTTGCCCAGACTATGGGAAATAGGAAAAAACGAGGAGGAAACCAACTAGACGTATCCAATATTTATATAAAAATAAGACAAGGCAAACAAAACCTTATACTGTAGACGTACAATACATTTCAGAACGTTACGCAGACGCTGAAAAAACGCCAGTCATCGTTCAGGAGACATGAAAGACGCTTCCCAATATAGAGCAACGAACGTTTAATTGTAGTTTTGCCCAGTAGGGCGCCAAGATTACTTGGCAATGGCGCATGTACATAATGACGCGGAAATAGTACACACTCGACTTGCTAGTTCGTAGGATCCGTTGCATAATACCATCCATGACACTACTACGGATTCTCGAGTGTGAATAGTTATTCTTGCAAATTAAGTCAGTGCAAGTGGCTGTTGCGTTTTAGATAGGAAACGTTGCAGATAAAACAAGAGAGAGATGGAAATATATTAGATCTGTAAAATTAGGTTGAACTAAAATTTCCAAACTGATCAAGGCCCTGCGCCAACTGGCGGGACGGAATGGCAAAGGATTTTTTATTTTATTTTAATACGTTTAGCACTTGTATTTGTTTGGCATATCGCGGGTTGCTTCGTCGTGCCGCGGCATGCCGGAGCGTCCCGCGGTACGATAATTACGAGTCCTAAAGGGTATTAATAAGGTTTAAAGTTATTTGAGCTTTAAAATCTCTTGCCGTGCCGTACCGCGAGAGGGCGCTGGCCTTAGACGACACTTCAGCACATGCCGCCTAAAAACATGCTGATGTATAACAAGTAAACTAGTTAAACAGCTCTATAAACATGCCGTCTTTTTCTTTTTTACCTGTTAATAAAAGATAGCAATATTTTTAGTTTAGTTTGAGCGACAGAATCGGTACTATTAAGTTTCGCATCTGTGTTTTGATATTAAGATGGATGCTGTATTCATTCATTTCATTCTATTGTCACTTTTCACACGCTCTCTGTTCAACCGTCTGATACGAGACAAAGATGTAATATAGAGGAAGGGAATTGTATACTAAATCCGCCCGTCTCACGGACCCGTCGTAAGAGGCACCATAAATGTGGCCGAAAATGACAATATGCTCGCCAAGTATTACATGGGACTTAATAACAGAGGTGAAACGTGGCGAAGGTGAAAAGACTCAGGTAATATAATAGGAGAACACCTCTGTTTACGTCTTCGAGGGTTACAGGTTGAAATTGTAAACACTCGACAAACCGAAATGGGAGATTGTACTCATCACTATGAACAACTTTTACTATGTACCAAAACTGAAATGGCGAAAAAAAAACAGCTGTTCCCTACATTTTGACGAGTTATGCGAACATAAGTGTAGGGAACAGCAGTTTTTTTTTTCGCGATTTCAGGTTTTGTCCCATAGTAAAAGTTGTTCATAATGATGAGTACAGTGACCCCTTAAGAGGTTGTGCGTTATTTATGTTACACCTTGTATATGTATGTGAGTAAATTATAAAGCACCAATTTAGTATTCCTTCCTTCATGGCAATATCAATCTGGGGGTGCAAATGGTGTGAGGCACCCGGGCGCACGTTGCATAAGGGGCGCCAAGATGGGTTTTGGGTCGCCAAGGATGGGTTTAAGGGCGCCAAGGTGGGGCTTTAAGGTTTGGCTTTAAGGACGCCAAGGTGGAGCTTTAAGGGCGCCAATATGGGGCCTTGAAGACGCCGAGGCCCGCGAAATTATAATGGTGGCTCGGTGGCTAAGAGGCGCCTGAGTTGGGTTATTACCCCGGGCGCCAGATAACACAGAGACGGCCCTGCCTTCCTTCAAACCATAAATACATCGTGTTTATAAATACGCCTAGAATATAGCGTAAAAAAGATCGAGGAATTATAATAATTTAAGCATTCATAACACGCTAAACTAACAAAACATTGCACTGATCACGCAACCATCTCGTTTCGTGTTTGCGTGTTTATTTCACTTACAATTTTGGGCGTGAGATTTACGAGTACATCGCAAATGGTAGGGGCGGCTGGATTTCCATATCCGTTCCAATATCTAAATGTCCTAAGTTATCAAATACTTTGGGTAAATAAAACTAAATTTATTTTGGATCTACATAGTATAAAACAAAGTCGCTTAGATCTTTTAAACTACGCAACGGATTTTGATGGGGTTTTCATCAATAGACGGTATGATTCAAGAGGAAGGTTTATATGTATAATACATGCATATTATAGTAGAGAAAAACGCGGAACACGCGATAAACGACATCCACGCGGGCGAAGCCGTTGGCGACCTCTAGTATAACTAACTACTAACTTCGCATTTAGTGTGGATCAGAATTTGATTTATCACTTGCGTTAATGAGGGATTTACACGGGTCAATTTTAGCCGTGAGACAAGTCACCAGTCGCATCGCTTGTAAAAATCGAATCGCCACCCCATTTACACCGGTCGACAAAAATCGCACGCGACTTGTTCATTTTTAGCGGAACAACACAGCGCAAAACACACCTCATGCGACGGGCGATCGCCTGCAACTGACCATTTACACGGTCGATTTTAGTAAACCGCCGCACGGCAAAAGTCGGATGGCACCCAACTTTGGGGCTTGCGATTTTAGTCACTTGCGGCCTAGTCGAATTGTCATTTAGACGGTAGATTTTCGCCGTGCGGCGAAAACCCGTGTAAATCCCCTATAACGGTGAAGGAAAACATAGTGAGGAAACATGCACACCTGAAAGGGCTACATTAAATTCTCGATGGGGTGTGCAGTCCGCCAACCCGCATCAGGCCAGAGCGTGGTGGACTAAGGTCTAACTCTTTCTCATTCTAAGAGAGCCGTGCCCAGTAGCGGGACAGTAATGGGTTTATTATGTTATTGCATCTCGTAGAAACAATTGGAGTAGGTTATTGCTCTTCAGGGTATCAGCTAGCAAGTATGTACCGTATCCGGGGGGCGGTGAGTACGCGAGCGATTCCGCCCCCCTGACCAAAGGTTCAAAGGAGGTACACCGTGGTGAATTTGTATGTCTGACATAACCCTTTGTCTAGGCAGCCCCCTAATTCAGATTTATTCGGCAAGTCTATTGTCGAATGAATCGATTTGTTATCTGTTTTTCTTTCATTACGAGAATTATAAACAAAAGGAGATTATAAACCGAACTGGTCGACAACTGACTTATTTAAACATTCTGGGCCTTATTACAAAAGATGGTTTAAACCAAGACTAAAGTAAACCCAGGTTTAAAATATGCCCATCACTTTTTATGTCATATAACAAAAAGAGACGGGGCTATATTAAAACCTAGGTTTTTCTTAGACCATCTTTTGTAATAAGGGGGTCTGAATCATGTAGGTGGAGGATTTCCCAAAAAAAATAACCATATGTACAATCAACAAAAGAGTTAGGTATACAGTCAAACAACGGATATCACTACGCAAGCAATTGTCATTGTAATTTTGTGCGTAATAACTTTTAATACGCAAAACACGGTCAGACAAGCGATGGCAAAAATTTGGCCACTCAACACACGCAATTGTTAAAATACAAACGGATAAGTTGCCTGTATACTTGTCTCGTTGATTGACTGTACCGTATTCCAGCTGTTGCTAGGTTCAATTTCAAGGTCAGGAGAATCTGATTGGATTATATCTAAAATAAAAATTCAGGTCCTGTCCGAAATTGGGATGGAGCTTATAAATGGACAGATGCCATTATCGGCCAGCTGTATACGATAGACCTCAGCTAGACCTTGAGGGTCACATGTGTTGTATCGAAAAAGTTCTTTGAATAAAAATATTGGGATTATTGACAATAATACGAAAATTCTATAACAATACAATAATAGTACGAGCTATTATTATTTACAAATTATTTCCGTTCATTGTTTAACTTTCCTTATAACATCGAAAAGGTAACAATTAAACATAATTTAATCTAGTATTACATCAAACAATAACGTATTTTTTCAATATATTGTATTATTTACCTTTAGTTTCATTTGCAGTATTTTAAATCGTTTATATCTAGAAATAATCAAAAAAATTCTGTACATACCTTGTACTCCACTTTTGTCTAGAAAATTGCTAAGTTGAAATGTTGAATTACTCGATGCTAGATATTGTGTGAACCTCTGGAAAATAGAGAAAAATACACATTAGTACTAAACACACACTAATACATAAAACATACACTATAGTGCTTTTGCAGTGTGCCGGATGTGGAGACCATTGTTATTTGGAGAGCATTTTGCATATCCCTTTTAACAAATTACATAAAGGAACTTAAAAACAAAGTAAAAACCGTCATCAAAAAAACTAAAAAGTGTAAAATAATTACCATTTTATAAAACTAACAGTTGGTGCCTTCAATTTGGTTCAGTGTAAAATTGCACTGACTTCTGAAACTGTTAGTTTTATAATAAAAATGGGATGCAATGCAAATTTAAATGGGACCACCTCGGGAGAATACTCTTTCAAACAAAAAAAGGATTTTGCAAATCGGAGATATGCCCAAAAATACATAAAAAAAAAACAATTGATAACCTCTTCCTTTTTGAAGTCGGTTAATAAAAATGTGCACATTTTGAGAAATGTCCGTTATGAGAAGTGGGTTTGGGTCTAACGAAAAATGTTAATTGGTGTGTGTAGTCCGACAACCCACACCAGGGAGCCCAAGTACGTCAACGAAGTTCGAAGCCCGTCCGAAAGTAGCCCGAAACGTAGGAGTGAACAAAACAAGTGTCAAGTTCAACTTTTCGGACGGGCAAAAACACATCGGTAGTAGAGACAACTGTCAAATCGTGTTGTCATTCATTCTTAGTTCGGGCCCCGAAATAATCGTATGTCCGTAGGTGATAGGGAGTAGGAAACATTCGTAACTAAGACCGAAACCACGGACTTCGTGCTTAGGGAGTAGACCCCCAGGCTAGCGTAGTGGACTAAAACCTACACCCTTCTAATTCCGAGAATAGGTCCGTGCCCAGCAGTGACACAAAATAAGGCTGAATATGCTAATATTTGATTTACCTATATAGCTTTATCATTAGTTACGGCTTACTCACGTGCATTTTTCGGGATTGCCCGACTAGCTTCGGACCCAAACGGAGCCCTTAATCATGAGGTGAACACGTAGCGAAGTCGCGAGTCGAACGAAGTTTGGGTTCGAAACTAGTTGCAATCCCGAAAAATGCACGTGAGTGAACCGTAACTAATCATAAATATGAATGTGTCTCACTAAAGTTATTGTACAAAACTATTGTACAGCTGCTAGCTGGTCTTGGGCGCCCTTTTAGAAACGGTTAGAACATTCTAAGAATTCCCTTCGGACTTATCAGGCATGACTACAAAGCCTTCCATAAAACGATTCCCATAACCTGTCCAATTTAATAAATAATTTATCACGTATTTCATTCCCACGTTTCATGTAACGGTTATATTTTTAACCGGCAAACGAAAATAGCCCTATTTTCCGGAAACATTTTTAGGTCAAATGGTACATGTCTTTTTAAAACAAAGCTGCGATCTCCGAGTTTTCATGTGAATATTTTAAGCCTTAATCTTTTGGAAACAGAATGCTAATGTAATTGTAAATGTTTAATTGGTTTATTCATTCCTCTTCTATTTTTATGTCCAGATAAATTAATTGGGAATAAAGCTTGTAGCAATAAAACTTTAATTACTATCGTTTAAAATAATTAAGGCGTCGTAAACTTGATTTCACAATGTATTGATTTCATTTGTAATAGTCTTTTTCTTCTAGCTTTAAGAGAATAAATCATGCCGTAGTGAAAAGATTAGGCAGTCAGCAAGCTGGTGGTGGGGCTGACTGCCCAGGGTACGCTGGACGTAGGTACTTAAATATTGTAAGTATTTGTTATAGTTTTTTTTTTATTTTTCCGAAATACGTTGCCCCACACTAGGATTTCTCCTATACCGTGAGTGCGTTTACAGACACAAATCTCACATACACAAACGCCCAGACCCGAAACAACCATAGGCCATACAAATGTTTGTTCACCGTTCACAGAAGCCAATCGCTTAGCCACTGCACCAAAACGTGTCAATAGTCATTACTTCTGACAGATTGGTTTCCAGGTTAAGAATTGGTGGAAAGGTGGAGGGGTATGACGGGCTCTTTATCGACTAAAACCATCTGATGGCCATCCGTAGCACAAAGAAGCGGGCTCCGAGATCTCCGGACGAACGCACTGGTGTCCGCCTTGTGCTACGCTTTGAACGCAGCCCGGGAAAATAACTTGTCTCCTCAACACCCTCGCAGTCCAACAGCACGTGACCAGTACGTGCTGCTGTCCAGGGTAGCTTGATGGACGCTGCGAGTCCTCACTTTAGCGCCCACGACACCAAACCCTTGCTGAATGTGTCGTAAACGAAAACTAAGGGACTAAATCCAAGAGAATATTAATGTTATCCACCCCCAACCTAATAAACATGGTAAACATACCGATACAAATTATGTTTGCAATGTAATAACATTTACAGGTGGGCGGACTGCTCCCCCGAAAATATACGTACCTCCCGCGACACGAAAGAGATTGGGTCACCTATTCTTAGTTCGGGCCGAAACGGATATATTTTCGTACATCCAAAATAATATGATTAACCTTTGTCAAGCCTCTGTCCCTTCAAGGCCTCAGCAATTTTCCAATCTTGTTCAGTAACGTAGATCAATTACTGATCAACAAAACATACATGGTCATAATAATTGGCGTAGTATCTTCCATTATATTTTTATAAAGACTGACGCCTTCATATACTCCTAGTTATTGGTATACTGTGGAACTCCTATAACTCGAATCCTAATGGAAAAGCTGAGTACTTCGTGACATCGAGAAGCAAATATTGATTTCTGTGCAGCATAAAAATCTATTTGTAGAATTTCAATTATTGCATTCATCTATTTATGGTACAAAGAAACGTGAAATGCTTTCACGTTTCGAGTTGATAGATTCAATTGCAGAACTTCTATTTACAGAAGCTAGTTTAGATAGCTACATAACCTATGATCTCGGAAGGATTGAGCAGATGTGTACATGTCGGCTCTACAGTAAACTGCTTGGCGCCGGACTTTAATCTTGAGGTGGTAGCTAGCTAGACGCATCGTATAGACCCTACTACCACCAAGCGTGCTGGGTTTTGTTGAATCTTAAACCACCCGTCTATTCCCAGTGTGTGGTGAAGAAGTTTTATATTTTATTCCATCCACACATGGGGAACAGCTCTTTGATGGTAGTTCTAGAACCCATGATAGAGGGACAAAGTTATTGCCATCGATTGCGTTCAATTCCAACACCCAGGTCTAACGAAGACATTATCAGGAATACAGAATGACACTGTCCAAAGGATTTTGGGGTCCTCATGACAATAGCAGTCGTGCTTGGTACTAAACTTCACACAGACGAATTATTGGAATAATCCATTCATCAAGCTTGGCAAACAGATCGCATAACCTTATCAGCCCATTACTGTCTCACTGCTCGCCTCTTCTATTCTCCTACTACGGGCCGAGATCGAATTCACTTCGGCTTGGGTGGAAAGCGTTCAACCTGCTGGCTATCACTGCTTTTCGCTATTGGAAACGGATTGGTGACCGTAATAAGTTGTTATAAACTCACAGGATAGAACAACTCACCCTCCTCATATAGTCTTTGACTTCCTTGACTTTCCTTCCTTGTCGTATTTCAACACCCGTGGGATGGGATGAGAGAGGGTAGACCATTCCTAGGCATATTTTTCACCAGAGATGAGTGCAACGGATGTTTCAAAACAGCCAATAGGATTGCTTTATTTTACTAAGCTTGGAATGTTTAATAATCACACGATCATATTGGTGGATTTCACAAATATCTGGTGGAAAAGCAGCCTTAACGTGGAAAAGGCTTAGTAAGCCATATTTCAATCGTTTTCGACTTATCTTAGTTCCACTGTATACATCGCTCATACAGATAGACATCGTTTATTGACACAAGTGGCTACATTGTCGACATTTTATTTGCAGTAGTCGTTTAAGTAAATCTTTCTGGTTGTACACAATAAGTTGCTAACTAAAAATATGTTGTATCATGTTTTTAATATTTAGCACGCTCGTAACGTTAAGTGGTTCAATTATTGTTGGTCTTTTCCTTATGATAAGGTTATTAAATGGGAATTAGCCTGACTGGTTAGTCACTTTACATCCGAAAACCATGGACTCTGCTCATCATTATGTATAACATTTACTATGGGACAAACTGTTCCATACATAATAATCGATGTTGTTCAACAAAATGTATGGAAAAGCGGTTTTTTTCACGAATTCATAGTTTGTCACATATAAAAGTTGTACACAATGATGAGTACCTATTGGTCATGGTTTTTGGATGTAAAGCGCCTGACCATTAATGTTGTATACAAGCTTAGTTTTAGTATATATGTATATTAAACCTGAAACTAGTTTGTTCAGAATCACTAGGAGAATCGATTGACATATTCTTTACATCACATATTTTTTTTTATAAATTTTAGTTTTGTTTCAGTAGGTTTCTACACATAACAGGTGACGAGAATAGACACCTTGATGCTTGAGATGGTCCGCTCGGTCAGTTTCCGTATATTAGACAACCCCTGCATAGCACATCTCAGGCATTTCACACTTTAGTAGGGAACTTAACGCGACATAAACTACGGTGTAACTTGGAGATTTATTAAAAAATAAACACATATTCGGGCAGTTCTGACGAAACTAAAAATTACGTCGAATAATAGCGCTAGGTGATGTAAGTACTGGGTGTCGAACTCACACGCAGTTCGTGTAAATGAATATTATTAGATCCCAATATAATGCTATGCAAGCAAGCATACTTTGAATTCCGGGCAGTAACAAGCTCAGTAATAAACCCCAATCATTTTGTTGAAGCTCCGGGACTAGGATTTCGTGCAGGGCTGTCAGATGTAAAAATAAGAAAATAGTATGGCGCCATTAATCGTCAATAGCAGCGACATTATAAAAAAAAAACAACACCTTTGCGAAAAAAATATTATGATTTTGTGCAATTATTAGGTTAATTTGAAAATTTCCATGAATAACATTCTGAAATATACCGTGTAACCGACGATCTTTGGGAAGTCTCTTATGTGCTTGTAGTAGAGTAAAAATTATGAAACGAAACGCATACATTACTGCTTGAAATGATCCGATTCTATATTCGCACAGAGGTAGAACAGCAATGTAACGGTACATGGATAGTAGTCGATCTATGGATAAAGTTACAAGTGGGTATTTTCATACTTTTTATCGATATAAAGCTAAGATTTCAAAAAAGTTGTACCTGTTTCATGTTACCCGTACGATTTATGTATTTCGATAGTACAGAAGAGTTAATTCTGAAGAAACCGTACAAATACTATTTAAAGCGTAGTTCAGACTACGCTTTACTATTTAGTAATGCTTATTGCGTCATAAGCTGTAATAGAATGACGTTCACCCTATACGCTTATCGCAATCCGGTCTACTATGTATAGCAAGTTATTTGACGACGATCCGTCGGGCGAGAGATGGGGTAGAAGTGAGGCTGGACGGTGACCGGAGAATCGTACGATATAGCTCTTGGAATCGCTCAAGTTTATTGCGTACAGCAAGCCAATACTTTATAGCATAGCTTTGTGTGTGCGTGTCCATATAAAATGTATGCTGAGCAATATCATTGTGCAATACAATGTTTGCTATATGCTATACAGGGCGGGTAAAAAATCGTGGATCAAACGAAACAGGGCGAAGTTGGGATTTTTTGCAGCATTTTTTGGTAGTACATTTTTTTTACAGTAGTTTTCTAAATTTACATATAATTTTTCGTAAGAGTTAAACAATATTGATAAAAGTGCCAATAATCATAAATCATGGTACCCCCTGTCATAAAAGCACTTACAAGCAACTAAACACCGTTTATTGTTTTAAAATAGGTACCCATTTTACTCTAATTGCCTATTTATCACAAATTTTGATATTTTCTTATAAACACTCAAATTGATATAACTTTTAAGGAGATCAAGTTAGAGCTCTGCCACATAGATATTTTTATATACTGCAAATAACCCCACCTGTACATTATAGCGTAGTCTGAACTGCGTTTTAATCGTACATCTGACAGCACTGACCTCGTAAACTTTTTCTCTTCATATTCAAGAGTCAATCACAAAGGCAATGTTCTCGACTACGATGGGTAAATACTTCAATCAATCTAGCTCAACGTTCCTATGACGTAGGTCTCCTCCTAAACTGTGTACTTGCAGTATATTACCTACCTACTTTGTTTTATTCAATTGATTTAGCAGTATCGAAAGACTGATAAGCGGCGAGATAATCCATTTTCTACTCCGTGAAACAGGTAGCGCGAGTAGGTAACGATTTCAGTTTTATAAGTAGGTAGGAGTTAAATCTTACGAATTAGAATTGTCAGGTTTACAATATAAGCAAGAGGAAAGAGCATTAATTAACACAGATTTAAAATCGATATGAATAATGGACGAAATTGATCCAGACGGGTTAATTAAACAAATTCACAAATTGTGCCAACGCTGCAGTGATCACTGGCTATACTACTCGTAAGTGTGCGTCCTGAGTGACGGCGCACGGGCGTATTGCGGATTGCGGAACGGCTTTACCGTAGCTTTACCGTCGATACCTGTCCTTAGTGCACGCGGGAAAGTTGACGCATACGTGCGTATGTTTATTTTAGTTTGGCTTTAATAATGTCGATATCAAAATTTAGGTGTTTCGAACATTTATAATGCGCCGTCCATTCCGCCTGCGCGGTGCGCCGTCACTCAGGACGCACACTAAAGGTTTAAAAGCCTCGTTGGTGTAGTGGTCGCAAGCGCGACTGCTGAGTATGAGGTTCCGAGTCGGACAAAGTGATATTGGGTTTTTCCGTGTGGAATTTCTCAGTAGCAGCCCGGAGACTGGATTTGTGCCCGGTTATGGACAATAGGCTCGCCCCCTAGTACATGTGACTTAACTTACATAACGACGAAATGAGGGTGTACCTAGCCTTTCGAGGAGTACATGCGTGATGTTATTTACGAATATAATTCAGTATAGAGGGCTCGAACCGAATCCAAAATCTACATATTTGTAACTCTCCCTGAAATCAAAATTTTACTACGCCTTTGGAGTAAGTCAAAATTCATTCCGTAACGAACTTACAGTTGTCGCAATCTAATAGGTCGGATTTGACATTTGGTCAAAATACTAGGAGTAATGTCAACACTACTAATAATTACTGCAACGCTGTTTAAATAAACAAAAAGGCGACTTTCTTTAAAATTAAAGGTTTGCAACTTCTGTACGCATTTATTTTGTGCTTTTATGCAAACGTCAAAAGGTTTAAAACTTCAATTATAATAATGAAAAATCAAACTATACCAACCACTGCCGTCAAGCAATAAGACAAGAATAAAAACAATCTGAAACTAATATTAATCTAAACAACGAAGGAGAAGAATGATTTGTTTTTTTTTTTTTAAGGAACTTCCTTTATTCACCCCAAATCTGACCATTACGTTGGTCGAACTGTAGTTTGCTAATAAGTACATGTACATTTATAACTGGCAAAATTAAGGTGGGAGTTCCTGATGAAGCTGGCCGATAACCTCCGTAATTAGAGTCACTGTCACAATACGACTACAAGCCCCTTCCAGTGAATGCATCGTGGGAATTGGGACTGCTATTTGAAGCTTTATGTTCTATGACAATTCTTTTGAATCTATAGAAGGTCTCTATGGATATAGTGTTGTCAACACCTAAATAAAGGAATCTACTCTCTTTAGGAGGCGTAAACGCTTCTTCGTTTCCTTATTCTTCAGCCCTTGTTCATTCTGCCTAACCTTTTCTCAACTATGGGCTTAGCTTTTAGTCTAACCCGGGGGTCTACTCCCTAAGCACGAAGTCCGTGGTTTCGGTCTTAGTTACGAGCGTTTCCTACTTCCTATCACCTACATGGACATGGGATTATTTCGGGGTCCGAACTAAGAATGAATGACAACACGATTTGACAGCTGTCCCTACTACCGATCAGTGGCGAAGGCTCCATACAACTCGATTCCTATCGGCTTCCCTTTCGAAACGAGTAGTTACTGGAATTCACGCATCACACTTGAGCAAGGTAAGTATTTTTTGGTCCGGCTTCCCTTTTAAGAAAATTCACCCTTCGCCACTGCTACCGATGTGTTTTTGCCCGTCCGAAAAGTTGAATTTGACACTTGTTTTGTTCACTCCTACGTTTCGGGCTACTTTCGGACGGGCGACTAACTTCGGTGACGGACTTAGGGAGTAGGCCCCCAGATGCGGCTGAATACCGGTATTTTACACGGAGCGACTGCCATTAGACCTCCTCAACCTAGTTAGTGGGCAATGCCGATATTCTAAGATTAGCTGGTTGTCAGAGTTTTCAGCACTTGCATGCAATAACTTGTGCAAGACTTGCTGGTGGATTTAGCGCTTAAGCTGATTTTTGTAAACTACTATTATACTTCATACATAAATGCAAACAAAAGCTTCTAATAAATAAGCTTTTGGTTGCATAATTTTCGGTACAGATCGGGAGATGAAGGTATGCTTTCATAGTTGCCAAATATCATCCTAAATAAATTACATAATGGTATTATGTACTCCGCTGCGCTTGCGCCGCTATTTGTATGGAAAATTAATAGCCGTAGCGTGACGCGTTAAATTAATATTTGATAAGGCAAGAGTTCGGATAAAAACTTGTGTAGCAACAGCTAAAACCTTTTCTATTAACTTATTTCCATTTGGATCTAGCTTGAAAGAATATGAAAACACATTTACCCTTTAATGTACTTAAAAAATGTTGTGAAACTCCGGTTATTGATCTAAATGACTTTAGTAATTATTTTATTCATTATCTATGCGATTATGAAGGTGAGAAATACATGACGTAGACACAGCATCAGCTGGTACGAATACAAATACTGCAATTTAAAGTCACACATAAATTTTATCACGCAAACTGTGCACGCAGTTCATCTACCTAATCGTTTAATAAAAAAAACCGCAACACCGATCTTCATATCTACGACAATTCAAAATAAAAAAAAACCCACACACGTGACGCATGCGGCCTTTCAGAAACACGTTATTTTTTTGCACTTGGCAACACTGCAGCTTATGTCAGTGCTCGTGACGTCATCGTTAGTTATTTTTATTTCGTGTGTATAGTCGAGGTCGGGGTGCATGTTACGTCGAGACCCCGCCTCTCGCCTGTCATCATTACGACACACGGCTGATTAACTACCTTATGAGGTGGGGGTCATGAGTGCCACCTGATTGATATCAAGATACTGCATCATTAAAGACGTTCTCTTTTACAACTGTGTCAGCTTTTTCTCAAGGACTGAGTTGGATTTTATGTTGTGTTCGGATACATAACATCACGCCTGTTTTCTCAGGGTTGGGCAGAGGTGTAATAGTACACCCTCATTTCGTCGTTCCAATGTTATAAGAGGCGAGTCTATTGCTATCAATCGGGCACGTATCCAGACTCCGGGCTGCTGCAGAGAATAGGCATGTTGACAGCATCAATAAATTGCAAATCTAATTAGTCCGTCAGTTAGTTTTGAAAATAATGGACACATATTTTTTCTTTTGTTAAATCTATGAATATCTGGAAAGATAAAACGCGCCAATCAAAACTCGAGAGGGGGGGGCTTGTGACGGCAGAAGCACGTAAAAATTGAACTTGCTTGTGACGTTTTGCCCATTTTAAAAGTGTCATATCTTCGTCAATTTTGGTTTACGTAACAAAAGAAAAAATACGGGTCAAATATTTTTTGATAATCTAACTGACAGACTAATTAGATTTTTTAAGTCAAATAGCCTATTCCACACGGGAAAACCCAATAGCACTGTCTGACCTGAAAATTGTTGGCAAACGCAAACGAACCGTCAGTCAGTTTTTGTTTACGAAAACTGTCAAAATGATTGTTTTTTTTTGTGTCAAACAATTTGACAGCTTTTGGAATTGAAAACTGTCTGAATGAACGGTTCAGCTTTGGTTCGGTTACGATTTATCAAGATTCCTTTTAGGAGAATTGGGTTCCAGGACCTCAGGAATATATTTACTACAATTTCAAAGTATGGAAGTTTGCCTGTGATATCAAAGTTCGAACAATACAGAAAGTACGTCGTTAAAAATGTACGACCAATTGCGGCCAATCGTCTCCTCGCATAAAAATAGGGCATCATGAGTGTGACTGGGATCGATTGCAGCCAGTTTTCTTTTTAACCGACTTCTATAAAGATGGTATGTATGTATATTGAATGTAGGTTTAAAGCCTGTAAACGAATTCGTGTAATTCCTTCAAACCGCGTGATCTACTGGTGACACTAATTGACCCTGCATAGGTTTTTATCAGAATCAACAAAAAAAAGTTTTCATAAAACTAAACATGGTATTCTGTATCTGAGTAATTTTAGCATTCCGAGTTAATTGACATCGTGGAGCGATATCGCGCTAGTCGTGCCCGTCAGCTGTGTCGCCGTGCTTTCATCCATTTAGGCATGGCATCGAAATTTTCTATCACATAAAAAATATGTTTGGAAAAGAGTTTATTTTTATTTTTAATAGCTTTTGCTCGCGGCTTCGCTCCCGTTAATTTACGGATCCCTAATTTTTTGATCCCAAAATATAGCCTATAGCACTCAGGGATAACGTAGCTTCCTATTGGTGAAAAAATTTTTGAAATCGGATGAGTAATTTCGGAGATTACCTCCTACATACAAACAAACAAACAAACAAATTCTACCTCTTTATAATATTAGTATAGATCAATCTAAATCCCGTGCGTGGTTAAATAATCTATACCATTAATAGATAATGTGGTTTGAAATAATTACATGTTGAATTATCCAGAATTGTTCTAGGTAAATATTTTGTTTATCATCCTCAACTAACATAACTTAATCAATGTAATTAATATTACCCTTTTTTGTGTAGGTACTTATAGAATCATTTAATTTATTCACTTGACAGACTGAACTGTGTTGCTGGGGAGTTTGTTGCGCCGTTTCTTCACAGCATAAACACTAAGAAGCGGTGAAGGTTGGGCGTTTTTGGGGGCTGTCTTACGTAAAATTGTCGTTGAAAAAGAACTAAGTAATTCCAGTATATTTTGAATAAACGAGCTTTGAATTTCAGGTTCTCTATTCATCGCGTGTTTCTGAATGAATGAACAATTAACTCCCTTCGCAGTCCATTGCATTCTCAGTCGGAGGTATTTCCCTTAGAAACCGAATTAATGAATGAAAACCGTAATTTCCATTAAAGCATTAAATATTATATTTACGATATCCGGAGTTAGATATAAGCTTACATTAATCACAGTTTCGATTTCATTTAAGTTTTCAGCTAGATTTTAAATGGCCGCATCGATACATGAGGAAGTCTTTTTCGCTTTTTTTTTCTATTTTATTCTGTTGCTATTGGCCTCGAGTATAATGGGTTCTTTTTTCAAATGTTTTCATCATTCCGTTTTTAAATTATTATAAGTAACTAAAGGTCGCCAGCGGCTTCGCAAGCGTGTATGTCGTTTATCGCGTATTCCGCGTTTTTCTCTACTATAATATGCATGTATTCTACATAATAAACCTTCCTCTTGAATCATTCTGTCTATTGATGAAAACCGCATCAAAATCCGTTGCGTAGTTTAAAAGATCTAAGCGTACAGACGGCAGGAAGCGACTTTGATTAATACTATGTAAAGATGAAATAAATATTCGTTGTTTTATACTTAACTAGCTTTTGCTTGCGGCTTCGCTCGCGTTAATTTATAATTTTTTGATCCCAAAATATAGCCTATAGCACTCAGGGATAACGTTGCTTCCTATTGGTGAAAGAATTTTTGAAATCGGATGTGTAGTTCCGGAGATTACCTCCTACATACAAACAAACAAATTCTACCTCTTTATAATATTAGTATAGATGTTCCTCTATCTAAACGTTTAACATTTCCTGTGAAATTGACTCGTTGGTCTAGTGGTCGCAAGCGCGACTGCTGAGTGTGAGGTCCTGGGTTCAATCCCCAGGTCGGTCAGTGTTATTGGTTTTTTCACGGAATAAGCATGTTGACAGCATCAATAAATTGCAAATCTAATTAGTCCGCCAGTTAGAGTTTTGAAAAAGAATGGACACGTTTTTTTTTTGTTATATCTATGAATATTTGGAAAGATAAAACGCATCAAAACTCGAGAGTAGGTGCTTGTGACGTCAGAAGCAAGTAAAAATTGTACTTGCTTGTGACATTTTGCCAATTTTAAGTGTCGTATTTTCGACAATTTTGGTTTACGTAACAAAAGAAAAAAATACGGGTCAAATATTTTTTGATAATCTAACTGACGGACTAATTAGTTTTTTTCAGCCCGGAATCTGTATTTGTGCCCGATTAATGGCAATAGGCTCGCCCCCTATTACATGGGTCTTTAATAGGGCTTTCAGTCTCGTTACATTTACGAGTCCCGGGAAAAAAAATCGAGACTTCGTGCGATCTCGAAATTCCCGGGAAAAACGAGACTTTCGAGATTATCACAAAAATAGGTTTCTTAAGGCTAGGCATTTAAGCAGCCCCGGATCTAGGGGGGGGGGCAAGCCGGAGCCCATGCCCCGGGCGGCAAATTCAGAGGGCGGCCATTCCATTTAGATATGTATAGTTGGAAAAAATATGCTCAACAGAGAAAGATCAGCGCTAGACCGGTCGTTATGGCGTTCTTTGAGGGAGGCCTCTATCCATCAGTGGGCGTCTGTTGGCTTAAATGATGATCATGATAAAGGTAAAAATATTGGCGGGCGGGGAGGCATTTTTTAGTAGTTTTTGCCCCACCTCGAAAAAATTCAAGATCCGGGGCTGCATTTAGGCAGTCAATATTTCAATAAAGCACTTCATTAATCATACTGAACTTTTACAGACTCAAGTACAAGTAAAATTAATAAATATTTTGAGTTTTTTTTTAATCTTTATAGTGGGCACGTAAAAAGCGAGGAGCATTTAAAGTACTTTCAGAGGATCTGATTTTATTACAAAAGTAACCTGCGTTAGAAAAAGCCCTCTCTGCTGGATGGATATTAGAAACTTATAGCAATGGTATGGTATGTATTTCCGTCTGTCGCCACCATGTTGAAAGAGAGCTTTTTCCACATGGTTGTTTGAGTAATTTACTTCCATTTTTAAATTCTCCATGTTCTGAGAAAAATCTCCGTTGAAAAGAATATTGCTGAATATTCTCGGTCGGAGAACATTCTCCGTGAGAGAATAATCTCGACCCATCACCTCACGTAACCGGAATAAAAAAATATTGGTGGTTTAGTAGATTTTTTAATAATGGTAATTATTTAACTTATGTTTCAAAAGTCTCGTTACTCCCGAGACTGGAGGTAACAGTCTCGAATCTCGAAAATACGAAAAAATCGTCGAGACTCTCGAAATTTTCGAGACCGAGACTCCCGGGATGAAAGCCCTAGTCTTTAACAGCGAAATGAGGGTGTACTATACACCTCTGCCCAACCTTTCGTCGAATATAGGCGTGATGTTATGTTATGACGTTTATTCGATGGGGCCATCGTTGTGACTTTTAGATAAGAGGGAAATACCGGTCTATTCAACGAAAAAACCTGAAATGTCCGGATGATATAGACTTATAAACAACTTCGTTTTCCGAATTGACGATAAGTATCGTGACCTCCTTATCGTGATTTGATAGGCGAGAAATTGAGTGATTCACATTAATTAGTATCGAGTTCATGGCCTTCCTCATGATTTACTCTTCGAGACATGGTATTGATTTTCTTCGTTAAGCTATTGAGGTCAAATGCAAGGGTTCATTTAAAATTTTCTCCACCTTTTTCAGTGCTGTTCTGTATTAAGAATTGTATGTTACCATAGCTATTTCTCTGCAAAATAAGTCGAGAATCTAGTACATCTATTCATTTCAGTGCTGGCTTTAGGGACGCACCCCCGGGCCAAATGGTCGCAGCGTGCTAGTACGGCGTCTTAACCCACGAATTACTCGGTAGAAAATTAACAACTTCACGAGGAAATATGCGAACAATTAAAAAAAAAATCAGTCAAAATTTGAATTAAAACCAACTTGATCAAAAACATTTATTTTGCCTGTTAGTCGCGGCAGAATACTAAGTAAGAAATAGAGGGCGCTAAAAAATATCTCTCCCGGGGCGCGTAGATAGCTTAAGCCTTCGCTGACCCATGTTATGGATGAAGAAACTGATAATATAAATATAAGCAAAGTGGAAACAGACAGGCAATAGACCGGAAATCTGTCTATTGTGTTTAAAAAATACTCAAAGAAATAATACTGCCATATAAAGATGTGCTCACCCAATAAGACTAAATAACAGCAACACAGTAAATCGTGACTCATTAATAAATACTTAGTTTTATTCACAAAGTAAATACAGCTGTTCTACGTGGGAATACAGCAACGCATACATACATAAATTAAGTGACAAACAATCAAACAATACCTGCGTTTACGTTTATGAGAATAATAATCCACGTTTTTAAGAAAATTATAACCTTGAAATACATCCTTGATAAAATGCCCATAGAATTCTTGGGAAGTTTTTGTTGTTTCATAAAGGATGTGACACACCCCGTGTAGATACTATAAGATATCTGTATCTGATCACACATTTGACGATATCGCTCTTCATAGAAATCAATTTCTCTAAGACACAGCGCAGATAATATATATTTATCGTTAAGTATGTAAACACACCGACCGATTTCGACATATTCTGTTAGATACAAAGTATACGTTAAGATAATATCTGCAGATTCAATACAATCGTAGCTTTTCTGTGTGAGATACCTTCAGATTCTATAATATTTTTTTATGCGCAGATACTCACAGATAAAATTTTATAGTTTGTGCACCGTGTGTGACAGCCACAATAAAAACACGAAAAATTATAAAATTCAAGGCATGTATTAATCAAAAGCCATAGTGGTTCCTGTCTAAGAAAAAGCTTATCATTCATGTGGATATCGTAAGTAACGTTAAAGAGAATGGATAATATCGGATGGTTGTTCGTCATCATGCACAGCTTGTATCAACACAATGCTAACTCACTGCTTGGCGATTTCAGACCTATTAAGTCCAGGTTTCCTCACGATGTTTTCCTTCACCGTACTTCAGATGCGTCTTAGATTAACTAATAAAACACACATGACATTGAAAGTCACATTGGCACGATGACGATGGACGTGGTCGAACCCAGGCAGGGTTTGAACGCGCAACCCGGTGCTTATCAAGCGGGTCTGTAATCTCCAGGCCACCAAGCCGATGACGATTTCCGGCCACCCTAGTGTGTGGCCTGAGGTTTATGCGACCCGCCGCCCGACCAGTGACAGGCCCGAAAAGGCGGCGCACATGTGTTCCGTGCCTCTGACTCTGACCTCTCTCGAGGCCTGCCGGGGTTGCGGTGCATGCAGCTGCGAATCCCGCGACCCCGGCCAAGGGTCAGGAGAAGGAACACCGTGGGTTTTTAGCCGGTAAGAGTCCGGCATAACCCTTAGCCTTCCCCAGGCAAAGCGTATCCATGATGAATTGCCCACGACAAAAAAAGGCCACCAAGCCGATTAGCATTCACTAATTATATTATACTACGTACAAAACTACGAAATGCCTGTCAAATGTATGTTTACGGCATGATATTATTATCACCATGTTCATTGTGTATCAGTGCATGTCTATGGATGTAATGTTATGCATTACGTAGCCATAAAATTGTACAGTTTCGGCTATCATATCAACAGATGCCCTCATAAATGAAAGGCCTTTGAAATTCTTTTAAGAAAAACGACACATGTTGATACTAAAAAGAACGTGTAAACAGTTCATCAGGCCATAGTTTATGAATTGCATACAGATTCCACTGAATTACAATTAGAAAAACGTTTATCTGCGGCATCATATTGAAACTTCTTTGATCGGAATGTCTAGATGTCATAATCGCAAAGGCCTTAATTTTAACAATACAATGATGTTCATTGCGTAGTGCATAGTTATTGAGATGTTCTGTCTAGCTTTTTTCCCAAAATATATTTTAAAAAAATGTTGGGGTCGGCTTGCAGTCCCATAATCGGGTATCCAGTTTTAAAAAAAGTAACTAGCAATCAATTTGGCATATTTTTTAAAATATATAAAAGAATAAAAAAAATGTTTCCTTTTATTTTAGTACAAAGAAAATAAAAAAATGATATTAGCAGGTTTGAAAAATAAAAATATACCAAGGAGGCTTTCGCGACATCTTCCAAAGAAGTTTGTGGCAAATAATAATAATTTTGCCTTTTGATACCAGTATTTGTCGTCGATAGTCATAATTGTCGAGAACACGGGTTGTTAAAACACGCTGCAATTAACATTGTTAAAACGTCACAATGAAAGCTATTGCAAGGGCGCTTGTTACTCAGTAAGGGTGCAGTTCCTGGATTCAAAAATCAATTTACTAAAAATGCAATTGGGTTTTCCTGTTACAAAATTTCCCAGTGTCGGGTACTGTGACTCACAAAGGGTGCATAGCTCGCCCCTATCTGATTGGGGCTTACTACTGTCATCGACAAAATGTGGGGTACGTTTGTAGGTAGTCTACCTACCCCAACTGTTCGTGTCACGTAATATAGGTACCATTCTTTCGTTTGAATTGAATTTTAAAACAGAAAGTCGTTTTGAATTTCACATCAAAAAATGATAAAACAAAATAGGAGATACTTTCTGTTGGGCAATTCCACTAACAAAATAGGGTATTTGGGTGAAAAAATCTAATTAGTCCGTCAGTTAGATTATCAAAAAATATTTGACCCGTATTTTTTCTTTTGTTACGTAAACCAAAATTTACGAAGATACGACACTTTGAAAATTGGCAAAACGTCACAAGCAAGTACAATTTGTAGTTGCTTTTGACGTCACAAGCCCCCACTCTTGAGTTTTGATGCCTTTTATATTTATAATATTCATAGACTAAGTATACAAAAGAAAAAATATTTTTCAAAACTAACCGGCGGACTAATTAGATTTGCAATTTATTGATGCTGTCAATTGAAAAGCCTATTGTGTTCGGTTGCGATATATCACGATTTTTTTAGGAGAGTTGTGCTCCTGAACATCGAACAATAGAGACAGCCCTCAAAAAAGCCTTTAAATTATTTTTTTTCTACCACGTATTCTAAATTGAGAAGAACGTTTTTAAACTTGCCCACAAATCAAAGCTGCTTAACTCATTTCTATTAGATGGTATATACCATGATGAGGAGCTTTGAACACAACTATCCATTTGATGTGCACTCTACCGGCACAACCAAACTCAATTTACTTAACGTTTGAACCTTCTCTTTGTTAGCTTAGTTGGGTGAGTGCACTAGTTCAAACAAAACAACAACCAGCGTCAACGAAGCTCTGACGAGCAGATAGCATACATACGTACTACATAACTAGCTCATTACTGTCTGGGCTCTTCATAGAATGTGAAGGGATTATCCCTAAGTCTACTGCGCTGGCTTGATGCAGGTCAGCGGACAACACACACCATCCAGAACTTTGTGGAGTTCTCTCAGGTATGCAGGTTTCGTCACGATGTTCTCCTTCACCGTTAATGCAAGTGCCAATCAAATTCTGATCTGCACGTGAATTGGAAAAGGGTATGAGCAAGTTACAGGATTTTTTTAAGACATCAGTGTTACCAGTGCGAAGACCAGCTCAGCGGTTACCTACTATCTGCTTGCCTAGTGTAAGGATTGCAGGTGCATACTTGTGTATCTAAAATCTCTAGATTTATGTAGATTTTTGGCAGAAATTCAATAGTAGTAATACGTGCCGTACGTAAATAAATAAATAAATCTATGTTCGCATTGTGATCTGTTTGCGGATGAGTGAAAGAATATGCTGTCAGTACGTCAGAAGCTTTGTGAGGGATTTATGAAAGAGGTGTCTCTAAATGTTACGTAAGTATATATTTTTTTAAATTTTATTCTTCTTTCATTTGTATTCTATGTCTTTATCATTAATTATAGTAATTGGTCCTAGACCGTTTTAATTAAAGTAAAACAAATAAATTAATCAAAAACCGACATGAATCCAGAGATTTTGGATTAAGATCGGTTTTTAATAACCGCCATTAGATGGGTCGTAAGACACATACCCATAATGGTTTAGATCAGTGGTTCCCAAAGAAGACAGAAGCGCGACCCATCTAAAAAAAACAAAGTCCAGGACCTAACCCGTACCTAACATGAAGAAAAAAAAGCAGATACGGCCCAGCCAACGCGTTTCGACTGTCGTCCTATCAGGTTCAGGACCCACCCAATATCCGGTCACGACCCATACTTTGGGAAAGACTGGTTTAAAGTAATTCTTTTGCGTTTGCTCTTATGTTTCTTTGTATATTTTGAGCCTTTATGGTATATACAGGTTGAAATTGTAAACACTCGACAAACCGAAATGGGAGATTGTACTCATCACTATGAAGAACTTTTACTGTAAGACCAAACCTGAAATCGCGAAAAAAAAACAGCTGTTCCCTAGATTCATGTTCGCATAACTCGTCAAAATGTAGGGAACAGCAGATTTTTTTTCGCGATTTCAGTTTTGTTCTCATAGTAAAAGTTGTTTATAGTGATGAGTACAATCTCCCATTTCGGTTTGTCAAGTGTTTACAATTTCAGCCTGTATAAATATTATTCTATTTTGTTTCATGTACAATACTGATCTGTTCTTACCTCATTCCCATATGCTAGTAGGTGGTGTACGGTGATGAGAGCTTTGTACACCACCACCCAGTTGGTGTTCTGTGTGCGCTCGACCAGCAAGTTGGCCAGCTGTGGTATCGACACGTTGGGCTCGTTTGTGCAGTGGACTAGATCTGAAAAGAGAAATAAGGTGGTTAACATTCTGGTTTACTTTAATTATAAGTGAGGAATTCATATTTTTTGAGATGTTATGATTATGTTGGCAAAATGCCGACAGCCCACCTGTCCCCTGATTCTAAACGATTCGATTAGTCAGTTGTTGAACGATGCGGTAAGCTTGTAGATGGATTGAGATAACAAGCCAATCGGTCGATAACTGCTTATTGAAAAGGTTCTGTTTCGGAGACTGGTGAAAGTGGTTACCGTTGCCTATGGACAACTATAACACCAAGGGGATGGCTGATGCAGTGCCAACCCTAGAGATAATGCTGCAAATGTTAAGTCTCATGTGCCTATAATTTCACCGGTTCCCATACCCTTCAAACCGGAACACATTAATGTTGCTTGGCGGCAAAAATAAGTTATCGGGGTAGTACTTCCGCGGACGAGCTCTTTCACAAGGAGCTCCTATAAGTACTTACTACCTACTATTTGTAATAGTATTAAGGTGCTCTTACATCGGTGTTCACAAACGTCTGTCAACATTTAGAAATATCCGGGGAGCACTTGAAAGAAAT
Organism: Amphipyra tragopoginis; assembly: GCA_905220435.1. Taxonomy (NCBI): domain Eukaryota; kingdom Metazoa; phylum Arthropoda; class Insecta; order Lepidoptera; family Noctuidae; genus Amphipyra; species Amphipyra tragopoginis. The sequence continues at coordinate 2,324,547 of HG992013.1, read as the reverse complement.
GTATTGAAACGTTTCTAAACGTTTCGATATATAAAGAATGTTCAGATACCATCCTTAGCATTTAAAAATGTTCATAAACTCAATTATAACGTCTGTGTCAGTAGACATAGCGATTTGGTATGATCGAATTTTGTTAAATAGGACTATTTGAAACAGTTTCAAACAGTAGGTAACGTAAACAGTTTACGAATGACTGTGAACATTTCTCAACAAAACTTTTGCTACAAAACAAAACAAAATTGTTCGAAACTGTTTCCAACTTTTGTGAACACAGGAGCACCTTAAGTTCTGTAGATAGAGCAGAACCTAAGGTCAGTGTAACGTTATAATGAAGGACGAGAGTGTTGTCTTGCTTTATCAATCATTGTTCTGACTTACAATATACTTTTATTTTCATAACAAGGTAATCATAATTTAAATAATAGACACATTGTAAACTTTATATCCACTCGCCTATCGGTCAGAGATAAGTAAAACAGATGTCATTAATATGTAATATTATCTCAATAGTAATTCCAGACACATTTTGGATGTATCACATGATTATTTTAAACAGCAGATCTATTTCCTACATATTTTCGTACCTATCATTAGTAAATTCATTTATTTTTAATTGATATTAAGTTTGTTCATAGAGGAACACATCCTAACTAATATTATAAATGCGAAAGTACTTATGTTTGTTACCTTTTCACGCCTAAAGCACTGAACTGATCATCCTGAAATTTTGCATGATACGTTGGCAAGTGTACAGAAACGGACATAGAATACCTTTCATCCCGAAAAAAATTACTGTTCCCGAGGAAAACAACAATAACGTTCTTATGATAATAGATGGCGCCACGTGTCTTTCGAATCATGATTGAATTAAATTATTATATAAACTTGACAATCAACTCTTAACTTAGTCCCCATTATTACAAAAGATGGTCTAAGAAAAACCTAGGTTTTAAAATAGCCCCGTCTCTTTTTGATATATGACATAAGAAAGTGATGGGTACATTTTAAAGCTGGGTTTACCTTAGTCTTGGTCTAAACCATCTTCTGTAATGAGGGGGAATGTGTTAAGAGTTGATTGTCAAATTCTAAATTAACGCGAGTGAAGCCGGGGGCTAGTCAATAATATATCGAAGAAACAGATTAACATTGCCAATCCCACCTTGCATTAGTTATTGTAACGAGACATCTGGAGTACAAGTAGCAAGAAACACCTGTGTACTATTAACACACATACACAAACATATTATGTACATATTTTGATCACCAATAAGCCTTCTAAGCGTAGTAATTTAGGCTAGATCCCTTCAAGGTCGTTACGTGTTACGGTCCCTGGAACCTTCTGTGATCGTGTTCAGTAGCACATTAACGGGCTAAAATAACTTAGGGTCAGCTCAGACACGATACTTCAAGTATTTGCGATCGGCGATTTTGCGGCTGTGTTGATGCTGCATCGCGTTTGGTGACCCACTGCGTTCGATCGCGGTATCAATTTCCGCACCATTTAGAAAGAAAAGAAAAATTAATAAAGAAAGAAATTATTCTGACACAGTACAAAGAGATAACATAGATATGAAAGAGGAAAAAAACTGAAAAGATTTATCTTAAACATATTTTTTTGTTATGTCTCACGGCTGGACCAAAGTGTTATGATCCAGATCAGTGAATGCCAAACACAACGTGGGGTGACAAGAAAAACTCACTAAATACAGTTTTTGAGAAAAATAACTTTTATTCACGAAATTAGTTTTGCATATAAGTTTGCAAAAAAAAATCACTAAGAACATACTTTGACATGGAATTTCCTATGGAATAGGAAAGTTTGTGCTTAGCAACTTTTTCTTGCAACTGTACTTAGTGAGTTTTTCTTGTCACCCCACGACAAGTCGTTGGCGTAGTACCTTTATACTCTACGAATATCAGTTTAAGTAAATGCTTCTTTAGCATTTGCTACTGAGCCATGTTCCGAAGATACCAGAGCCTTACATAATCGGTACAACTGGCGTTCGATGAATAAAGTGTTCAGTCGCGGCTTGCAGCAACCGACAAGCCATTAAATCGTTGATCGCCATTACTAAAAGTATCATGTCTGCGGTGGCCCTAATTGACAATTTGTAGGTAGGTGAAAAAGACATTAAGCTCACAGTAATGCGTTGTAAAAGCTCTAATTGATATCCATTAGCTACCTGTCCGTAGTAATAGTAGTTCTGAAGCTAAAGTTAGAATTAAATCGATGTCTTTTGATGTTACAGTAACCTAGTAGAAAATGACAAAGCTATATAATTTACTGCTCATAGATTCTCGTTAATGGCTAGACAAGAACAGCCAGCGTATTGACCATTAATGTTGAAGTGTTATTGACCACTTTAAAATTGATGGGGTGTATAATAAATGCCTGGCTATCAAACGAGTCCTGACAGTATGTGTAACATATTCGCTGATATAATTACTTATAATGAGTTTTGCAGAGATCCAGAAGACTCTTACGGTAATCAAGAGAAATGTTTAGATGTCCACAGCGATCTATATGAACCTGTTACCACGCAAGCATTCCTCATACGTAATGGTGATTGTTCAGTTTTCTGATCCACTGGAGGAACAAAAAGTTATTCACAAGATAAACTTAATGCCACACACTAAAATAACATTTCAACTTATTTATAAACATCAAAAAACCCCATTGCATCACCTAGAGACAACATCAATCGTATAACAAGTTGTGTCGATGACGAAAAAAAAGTCGTTTTAAGCTCCAACAATTATCAACTCTGCGGCATTTGCGTAATAACCTTCGGCTTGGCCTAGTCAACCCATCCTTTTGTGAACTTTACAAATTATCTAAGTAATACGATCTTTGAGATATCTCGACCGATATAATATGATCCGTGGTTTAAGGCCGTTGCCCTATCTCCGGATGAAGTCCTTAGGTCCTTGGCGGTGTCAGTTAGGGCAATTTAGAAGATTTTGTTTCAAGAGTATTGAAACCGGATACGTTTGAGCAATTTTGGGGAGTTCAAGGGCAGCCGCTCGTAAAGACTTTAGTAACTACTCTTAAAATCTTGTCATAGTTGAAATATAAAAACAAACCTTTTGAACGAAAACCAAATAAGAAAATGGAGATAGGAAACAGAGCATTTCCCGGACCCATATGAATAATAAAAATGTGTGCGACAATTGCTCTTGGCTACCATCTACTTTTATTGTAGTGACACAATAGTTTTTTTTACATGAACCAGTTTAGTTTTCTTTATTTACCTCGTCGACCGCAAAAAGTTGCAGATTAAATTGTTTAGAGAGATGCATTATTCTGTCTGTAGTCTGAATGGTTGGAAGTAGACCATGGGTGCATTAAACTCCAATTGTCCAGCACATTCTGGCCAGTCAGCGCTGCTAGCAACCTTGCTGACATGCTAATCCTTTCACCACGGCATCAGCTGTTCTCGCATAACTCGTGCAAGTACGACAGAGAGAGAGGAGGTAGAACGTCATCAAAACGTTGATTTTCATTCAACTAATGGTGCTACAACTCACGCTTTCATTCATAACGTGAAAGCCGAGCACATAGCGATATTGACGCATCGCAAAAGCGTGTCAAATTCAGTTCATAATGATGCAGTCAGTCAGTAATATATTGGAAATCTATAATACATTAGAGAAGAATTTTCCTGAGCTATAATCGCTTGTTTCGATAGACAACCATTTGGTACGCTATCGTAAAATCCTCTACGATGGTATATCCAGCGCCCAAATATATCAGTGGAAAGAACAAGACATTCAGGAAATAGGAACATTACTGGGAGATGAGAGCTCATAACTGTTACGATTCCAGTCAGCCGCTATCAATTTACACTCCAGTAGTAGAGCCGATTCAATTTCAATAGCAATGAGCGGTGGGGCCAATAAAAGATTTTTGGAGATGAAAAAAACTACATTTATCATACGAATATTAGCATAAATAAGACTTGTTGTGCCTTTGATCCAGAATTTCTATTGCTCAGGTATTGATCAATAGCACTCGGCTCAAACCTAACTACTGAAAGGTAAGGCCGACAATATAAAAACCGAGCAATAACACTCGGCGTCTCCCAGGGAACTCATTAAACTGTCTAGAAGCTCGCAACAAAAACGAAATTAATCGGAAAACAGGAGAAGCGGGAAATAAAATCAGTTTTCACTTCCTTAGAAAATGTTGGTATGCAGTTCATTCATAGAGGCATATAACTGGGAAATGGCCTATTGTCAACACGACTGAAAGGTCATGTATTGACCATGGCATTGTTTTCCCATAATCCTAGTCACATCATGCGTGATGACTGATGACACACACACAATAAAACACTTTCGCACTTCAGCAACGAACAACAGGCATAGAAAAAAAAGACAATTACGCCACTCGCAACTGAGGTCAGGTCGTAACAAACAGCGTAACAAAATCATTATTATTTACCGCACTTGACCTGATAATAAACCATTATTTTGTTACGAAAGCCGCGAACGAAAATTCTAATCGAATATATCAAGTGTTGCGAATTTACGATACTTTGTCATGAAATATGACGTGCCACGACTTCTGACGTCACAAAATTTGGGTCAGATTGGCGTCAAATGACGTGGGCTATCTTTACCCTTGTTTCTTTGACGGTGATTAGTGATTCAGAACGTCACGTCACATCACGACGAGCGTCAACACCTCTCGAACCACGTGTGCATAATAAGTGTTAGATTAAAGATAGCATGTTTAGAAGTGAGTAATATAATAAGAGAGTTACCTACAATAACATTCATTTTCCTCAATTAAATATTACAAGAATGTGATAACGGGTCAAAAACCTAATTAATGAGAACTGTATTACAAAGTATTATGTAACAAAGTCTGTCTTATGCCCGAAAGAATAAATAATTAAACGTAACGGAAGACGTCCTATAAAAATGACAAACGACTGATAGTCCGGTCAAATTAGATATTTCAAAGTGCAAAAATTCGCATAGAGCTGAAAATTGGTAGGAATGTTCGGAACACCATTATAAATGAAATGTAAAAAGTCCCCAGTGATCCGACACTTGCAAAAAAAAAAATTCAAGATCAAAGTTCGCAAATATGGGTTTTTTGCGTTTTTTAGCCAAACGGTAAGTTTTATGATAAAAATAGGTCAGACAAAAATTGTAGATTATGCAATTATCTATAAAAATTGTCTTGCAATTTTTCTCTTAAATGTCACCGTTTCTGAGATTTAATGGTTGAAAAAGTTGTATTCTTCATAATATGCGTTTCCACGCCACCTGGAAGGTAGTGTACTTGGCTTGTTTTTTTAACGTGGTTTCCCCGATAGGTCTATTCCACAATCTATTGTGATCCTGTTTAATTCAATACTATTTAAAAATATGTAAAAACTGGTACTATTGGAAATGTTGAAAGCCGTGTGAATTCTAAAAAATTAGGTCAAATTATCCGTCTCATTCATAATCATCTGATAGTTTGCTTCCTCTTCTTCTTGTTCGTCTTCTTGTACTTCTTCCTCTGCTTGTTCTTCTTCTTCCTGCTGGGTGTAAGTAAATGGTTCTAAAAGCGATGCATCAGATGTCTCCTCACTGATATCGTATGAATCCTCTTCTGATGGCGATTCAACATTGGAGTACGATTGATCATATTGATCATATTTGCGAACTTTGACCTTGAATAATTTTTTTTGCAAGTGTCGGGTCGCTGGGGACTTTTTACATTTCATTTATAATGGTGTTCCGAACATTCGTACCAATTTTCAGCTCTATGCGAATTTTTGTTAACCTACCCCTATTTTTTGGGCTAACTTGACCGGACTATGACGACAACAATTTTTATCTAGAACATAAATGCTTTTTTAATGCTAATCATGTATTCCAAGAAGAAGGGATGATGTAAGCTTGGGCTAATGCAGTTCCACCATAAATCCAGAACCAAGGAAGCCAAGCCAGTGAAGTAAACCCTTTCCCCCTTATTACAAAAGATGATCTAAGAAAAACCTAGGTTTTAAAATAGCCCCGTCTCTTTTTGTTATAGGTATGACACAAGAAAGTGATGGGTATATTTTAAATCTGGGTTTACCTTAGTCTTGGCTTAAACCATCTTTTCTAATAAGGGGGCAAGACATGCTTTATTAAACCAGCAAAAGAGAACGCATTTTGCAACCTAGAGCCTTACTCACTATAACATTTCACATGCAAACAACATTGCCGAATTACATCCGAATGTACATTCGGTAAAATAGTGTAGGTAGTTTTAAATGTACTGAATTCGATGTTATTGTCAAATAGCTTTAACAAACAGCGGTACCATTAACCTCAAATTTTTATATATTTCTAGATACTTCTGTCGCATTTCTAGCGTGTTTTTATCAAATGTCCAAGAGAATAAAGGGTCTGCTTGTGGAGGCCAACCCGAAATATTTTATTGACAAAACTAGCCTGAATTTGCTCTCAAATTGGCTAACACAGTTGGCAGTTCAGTCTGGCACTCTGGCGACCTAGTGCAGACGTAGACGGATCGATAAAAACATCGTTTATGAAAACGGTCCAGTAGTTCAAACATCTAGAGATAAACTGTTACTACGATAGATATTACAGACTACGAATGACCTTTCTCAAGGTTTTTCCGTTCAGAAAATCTATACTCTCTCTAAAGCTTTAGACAAGTTATGGTATCAGTTCTCTGGGGCTTTTAAATAGATAGCTACTAGGAGTCCATAATTCTGATAGAGGTTACAAGAGAATCGAACCAAGAGTCATCCTTGCAAATCAAAGCAGTATGGTAATAGGACAGACGTCTCGATTCGATCGGTTGACCCACTAACCGCCTCATGTACTGAGAGTGAAAATGACTTCATAGAGAGCTAACTAATTGACCTTTATTGGTATAAAAATGGCACGAAGCCTACATAGTTCAATGAGAAACAGTTAACACAATACGATATCTCAATAGGTTAGATTCTGGTCTTCGAGTAATACAATACTGTAGTCTTCTTTATGCATTGTTAGTCTTTCTGTAGGTTCAATGGCTTGATGGCAAAATTGGATCACATCTATTAATGCCTTAATTGCTCCGTCTAAATGGACTAATGTGTTAGGATTTCAGAGAATTGGGCAGCGTGGGTCAATTCCATTTTGTGATAGTGACTAAGATTTCGTAGTACCAATTAAAATGTAATACCCCTTTTTTATACTTATAACAATTTGCCAGAGGAAATTGATGTTTTGTATGCGTTTGTATAAAAGCTGATCTGTAATCTGTTTTCCCATCGTCTTATACGACCTCAATGCAATGACCTCTAACATTATAATGTATGACATAAAAACATGTTGGGTTAGAACATTTAAATTACAATAAAACACATCTAATGGCGATAGAATTCTGAAGTTAAAGTTCTTACCGTTTACATTTTAATATTATACGATTGGGTTGTATAATTTTGGAGTATACACTCCCGATCTGTATTCGAGAATTTTCTGTCGATGTTGGAATTTGAGACTGTGTTCTTTTGTCTCATCTTATGAGGCATGTTCTTGTTTGAATGTAGCGATTTAAGTATAAAGGGGGATTTTTTTACCAACGTTAACTTTATCTATCTAAATTTATGCATATAATTCGACGTTTTGACAGATTTCATGTACAAAAGTTGTCAAAACCTTGGATAAATCGGCCCGAAGAGAAACATTACTAATTTTACTAAATAATCATACATACATAAGATGGGCACAAAAAACCATACTTCAAATAGCTGTCAGGTTTCGCTCAATCAAGTAAAAACGCCCCGTCTAGCTGGTATTTTCGTAAATTGTGGTATAAAACGTGATGCCTACCGCTATTTATGTGAACCACACCTTAACGCCTAAATGCTTTTAAAAATCGTAAATTAAGTAAGCTCGTAAATCCCTGGAGAAAGAAATCCATTATTAAAAACGCAAAGAGATATTAATTATAACATTTGTGTCGAAAATCTGAAGAGTTTATGAGTATTTATCATCCCTCTTTTAAGACTTCATGAAAAGGAAGCTTCTGTTCGTCCAATTTCCTCCAAATTGTTTATTCGTGATTTTATCAAAAAATGTTTTTTTTTTTTTTGTAAAATTCTTTGTAGCCTTTCTTCTTAATACTTTTGGGGTTCCAACGTTAGTATAACATAGAGGAAATCGTTTGAGAATGCTTCTTTTTTTTTTAATTAGTGTAGAGCGTCGTTAGAAAACCTCGGCAATGCATTTTTTTTTCTTTTTTAAAAAACGTTGCCCCACACTAAGATTTCTCTTGTATCGTGGGTGCGTTTACAGACACAAATCTCACAAACAAACACCCAGAACCGAAACAACCATCTGTAGGCCATACAAATTTTTGTTCCGTGTGGGAATCGAATCCACGACCCGTAGCGCAGAAGCCAATCGCTTAGCCACTGCACCAAACGTGTCGTTTGATCATTGCACGGTTCCTGTGGGCTTTTACGCGGACGAAGTCGCGAGCAAAAGCTAGTCAATTATATTTATAACTACGAATTTTAAATATACCCAATAAAGGCTTAATTTCAGTGCCTACAAACTAATTTCGCATAGAGCGGCTCTCTTATAATTATAGCACATTTTCTTCGTGATACAATAAAAATGACCAAACTGCATTCCCGAGGTTTTCACTCTAAGGTGACGATAGATTAAAATCAACCAGCATCCAAATAATAATAACAAAATATTCTCCAATTTCGAAGCTTCCAGAGTACAACACGACGACAATTTGATATGATAGCTGGGCAGGAAACGGGCCTGTCCTGTTTATCGTATTTCACTCCAATCACACCAATTAACGTCCCGAACAGATAGAGTACATTGTTACTGTATCCAATTGTGATAGAAAGAATATTACTAATACAAATACAATGGTGATGCGTCAACTTTAAATTGTAAAGCCGGGTCCGCTGCGCCGTGTTTTCGTATTTGCAAACAAGATAACATTGTTTGCTAACCGAATAGGGGCGTGGCCTAACAGTTTTGTTAGCAAAATTGGCGCTGCGACCCGGCTTAACATTGTTTGCTAACCGAATAGGGGCGTGGCCTAACAGTTTTGTTCGCAAAAACACAATAACATGTTAGAAAATTGGCGCTGCAGACCCGGCTTAACATTGTTTGCTAACCGAATAGGGGCGTGGCCTAACAGTTTTGTTAGCAAAATTGGCGCTGCAGACCCGGCTTAAGCTTTTGCAAATAAAACATCGGTTAAGAGCTAATCTTGGATCAGGCAAGAAGAAATGAAATTTTGCTTATGTCACAATCCAAACAAAAGCCTAGTATTGGAATAACATAACATCACGCCTGTATTCCCTGAAGGCTTGGGCAGACGTGTATGGGTGATTCTACGATAAGAGGTTTCAAGTCCATAGAGGATACGGCCAAGGAGCAAAATGTTTTTTTTTTCATTAAATACTTATATTACGATTTTTGTCCCGTTTATGTACCTTTTCATGTAAGGGCAAGTCAATTTATAAATATTTTGGTACTTTTTAGAAGGCCAGGGTAAATACATCGGGCAGGGGAGAGAATTTGATCCAATAAAATAATAATAAAGTAAATTAGATCGACTTTTATTAAACATTGTGCTTAACAGTTATAATTAGACTATCATTTTTATCAGACTTTCATATTAATTACACTACTTTACAACGGTTTTTGCCCATAGATGAAACCAATGTGTATCGGTAAAATAATTAACCCTAAGTTGGATACTGAAGTGGAACAAAATTAGGACGTCAAGTTTTTAAAATATTTATTATATCTCTATTACACATTTTTGCAACTATCAATCCACAAAAGACATTTTTAATTATTTTTTTTGTGCTCTAGTTCATTTTCTCTACTAGAACTGCTGGGCAATGATGGGTAATCCAATGATGGGTGGTCCGTTAGAATACAACACAGGTTTTGTGACTGAAGCAATATCAGGGTATTGTATATGCTTCTTGTTTTTGTTGTTAAAATCTAAAGTTTTTGTGAGGCAAAAGTAACAGTCCGTAGCGTGATTTGACGGTTGTCTCCACAACATTGGGACTTCAAATTGCTAGTTTTTTTTTGCTTTCTGCAGCCCAGGTCGTTAATATACTTCCACAATTTTCAAATTTTTTCACGTTGATAGATTTTAGCTACGTCTGAGTTAGTTTGCACAAATATATTATCTCCCCTGGTCAGTGAATCTCTCCCCTGGCAGTTTTTTCCCAGGGGAAATACGACAGGGGAGAGATGTTTTCATGAAAAATTAAATTGTTTTAATTGACGTAAATTTTTTTGAGCTTAATTATATATTACACTTTAACTGTTACAGTATTATAAAATTAGGGCAGTAAATGCAAATACATTCAATGAATGTTACAACTTTTATAACTGACCAGTGGAGAGATACAATGACCTTGCGAAAGCACTACTCCGCACTGTCATGTCGCAACAAATAAAAAATGGCGGCACTCTGACGGCTCGCGTGTTTTGTTTTGATAACTTCACGTCGATAGATGTCCTTGAGCGCAGTTCAGAATATGGCCGTCTTATATTTACGTTTATATTAACGGAACGAAATTTGCCAGGGTAGATACACAAAAAAAGCGGGACAAAAATTAAGTTTAAAAATTATTGAAAATAATCAACTTTTGCTATCTTTTTATTTAATACTACTTAAGTATATTTATTTAATTTCGTGTTAAACATGGTTTGTTTAGCAACTGATACAAAGAACCTATGTACTGTCTGCAAGTTGAACTAAAACCGACAAGAGGACAGGCCAGGGTAGATACTTTTTTAAGCTTCAGCTTCAAATTTCAGAAATATGTGCTTTAATTGGGCATTTAATTGTGATGTTATTTATAAATTACATTAAGATGATATGATTCATTGCAAAAAACAACAACATTTAGAATAAAAAACCAATTTTAAACTGATTGCCGCACAAGTTACCTCTTATCGTAGAATCACCCGTATAGTACACCCTTATTTAGTAATAGGGAGCATGCCTATTGCCATCAACCGGGCACAAATCCGGACTCCTGCTACTGAGAAATTCCACACGGAAATCCCAATAACAATTAGCCCGACCTGGGGATCGAACCCAGGACCTTAGGCTCATTAGTAACGTTTGCGACCGCTATACCAACGAAGAGATGTATTGGAATTATTTAATGTATTTCTGGAAGTGGCGTAAAATGTGGACTGAATAGTAATTAAGGCTGGTTTTATTGTTACGCGTTTCGGCAGCGTCGTTGGAGCGCGCGCGTTCGGAGATGTATGGGGTATTAGTTGCGTTTCAAAGTCGCGCGCTTGAGCAGCGCCGTTCAGTAAACGTGCGCTGTTCGCCGGCGCTGCCGAAGCGCGCGCCGCTCGTGCGCTTCTACAGCCAGTATGCGTTTTAGTGTGACGCCCTTGAGACGCGCCGCAACTGCATTAACGTTCATATTGTACACGACTGTGTCACAGCAGCGGAACGCGCGGTACTAGTGTCGTTTCATAGTGCACCGCTGTTCAAGCGCGCGCTGCCCAGCGGCGCGTCTAGCGGCGTGACTATAAAACCAGCCTAAATGTGTGCCTAGTCTATCGTCCTTCATCTGCTCAGCTTTTTACTACTCTGGATGTTGGTTTTAGGCCATTTTCTATCTTGTGAGGATGAGCGGTTTTCGTCCGCACGCGGCTGTTCCAGAACCTTCTTTACAATAGTGCATTTTTGCACCAAGCGGAGGTCCGCATCCCGAGCGCTTTACAATGCAGACGGAATCTGCGTGCACACCAGAATTCGCATAAAATAGAACGCCTTACACGGAGGGACTAATGGCCTGATATCACATAATCAACTGAGACATGTTGGGAGAGGGGATCGTGGCTAATTAAGAACCGCACAGATCATACGATATGCAAGTTTAAGCTGCGCTTGCCGCGGTCAGTCTGTGGATGGGTGACCGTACGTTACACATCGAGACACCTCCGTATCTCGGAGAGCACGTTAAGCCGTCGGTGCCGGGTGTCATACAAATAAAACAGTCGTTACGGGTAGCACAGTGTACCTACTTACTACCTACAGTGGGTCAACGCCCATACATTTGACAGGTCCTATGAAATGTCAAAATTATGTAGGAGCGGAGGTTATGTCTCAAGTATGCAGTATGGCTACTCGGGACATAACCTCCGCTCCTTCACCCCGCAACTCCCCGCACGATTGCTCTGCAACAATGTTCTACGTTGACCGACTGTAAGGAGTAAGATATAGGTACACTGTGCGGGTAGTCAGAAGCCCGAAAGTCTGATAACCGGTCTAACCTTAGGATATCGGCATTGCCCAGTAACAGGGTTGCGGAGGTCCGGTGCAGCGGTGGCAGTCGGTCCGTGTAAAATACGGGTATTCAGTTGCTTCTGGTTAGACTTGAAGCTGCCCCCAACATACCTAGTTGGGAAATTGCTATGCAGAACGATCACCTATCTATCTATTACAAAAAAAAAATAGACGAATTGAGAACCTCCTTCTTTTTGAAGTCGGTTAAAAATGAGTCCCTATTTCCCTTGGTCACGGAATCACTCGTGAGCGGCTGGACCGATTTCGCAATATTTTTTTTTGTTGTTTATTTAACTGTCTGGATAAGGTTCTTATGAAAGAAAATTTTGTTTTGATGTTTAATAAAAAAACGAAATTATATCGATATGTCCATATTCTTCATTTGTTTACCGGATTCATGAAAATAGTTTTAACTTTATGTTACTATTTTGATTTTGTTTCTGAAGGCAGGTAGTAGGTAAGTAGGAAAAAGTGCATTTCAACGCAACGGTACAGCTAGTTACCAATAAAAGTAACGCCTATTCTCAACTACACTCGATATAATATCAGCAGAAGCTACACAATATCCCTCGAACTAACAACACAAACAATTGGCTGCAGTGAACCACATAACTACATCTTTAAATATAACGTAGTAATCCTTTCACTGGCCCGCATATTGTTATTAGTCCTAACAGGTCTTCAAAACGTTTTATTGATATCCGGTTAAAACCGTAAGTAATACAAGTACCCAAGACTATCTCGTTGGTCTTTGACTTTGTTGGTGGTTGAGCGTGAGGTCCTGGGTTCGATCCCCAGGTCGAGCAGTGTTACTGGGTTTTTCCGTGTGGAATTTCTCAGTAGCAGCACGGAGTCTGGATTTGTGCCCGGTTGATGGCAATAGGCTCGCCGCCTTTCATAACGACGAAATTAGGGTGTACTATACACCTCTGCCCAACCCTTCGGAGGAATACAGGCGTGATGTTATGTTATAAGTAGGGATCGGACGCATATTTACCTAAAGTTAATTTTTAGCTACGAAAGTATGGAAGCGGCTTCTTAAAATATATCTTTTGGAAGAAAAAACCCGGGATGCCAGGAACACCGGGAATGCATAACTAGTCGGATGTATAATATGGAAGCGACATCTTAAAGTGATTTATTAAAAAAAAAAAACTCCGGGATTCTTGGATTGTTTAAAATCAATGTTTAACTCCCGATGCAAATTATGTGTGTATGTAGAGTGTAAGAAGAAGAATGGTGTGTGTTAGATAAACCAAAAAAAAAAACATAAATTAAAATAATTGTCCCGGAACCGCGGGATTTTTCGATACAAAAGCGCGTTCCATATTAGCCAACATCTCAAGTTTAGGTGAATATGCATCCGAATATCCTATCTCTAGTTATAAGTACCTACCCATGTTTTCCTCGACGTGTACTGAAAATATGTTTTCGTAAATACGAACACACGTACATTTCCAGTACAGGGTGACCTCTCATTGTTCGGAAAGCATAAACAATACGAGATCAGCTCACACTGGAAATATATAGTTTGATATGAAGCCGTGCGTAAGTTATAGTTAGGGAGCTCAACATGTAGGTACAAACGCCAGCACATACAGCTACTACAATCTGTCAAATTTCTTTAATAGATTTTCATCTTTATTGCAAAAGATTTGCATTTCTTTTAGGGTGGACGTTAATATTATTATTACTTTTGTACAGCAACTAGGAAAGCGTAGAGTGAGTGGAAAAAAAGCTTAGCATTTTCATAATTTTTGTTGTATCCATTAAAGGAGTTATTGTATCATATTGCTTGGTGATAGGATCTATCGGTCCGCCTGGCTAGCTTATCACCCTCACATTAAAGTCCGGCGCCAACCGGTTTACTGTGTTCCGTCGTGTGTATGTGAGAGCCAGAGGGGTATAGGGGAATCCCTCTATATCGCTGTTACTTGGATTCGTGTGTTCCATCTTAGGCCCTGTCTGCGCTTACCATCAGGTGCGACGAGGGTCAAAAGAGAGCAAAAATAAAAAAAAAGCGTTAGGTTCAAGGTTGATTGGGAAAATTTGACAGTTTCGGGTAGTTTGATGGCGTCTGTACGTTAAAACATTGCGATTTGTTTGAGGTGAAGGTTGCTTCTCACCAACATTAATTCTGTGGTTAAACAATTGGTTACTAAAATTCTGGTTTTTAGGAGTAAACGTTTCTAACGGCGGCCTTACACGTTACGGTCCACCGTCTACATGTGCAGGTGTGCCTACGTAGGTAGACCGGAGCGTGTCTTGGGACAGACCTGTGCAGTTTTATGAACCTGCGCATGCGACCGGCGCAATATCGAAAGTCTATTCTTTCAAGTGACACCATATGGTGAACCTCTCTTGCATACCAAACGGTTTTTTTCTTTTTCGAAAATATTTTACAACGCCCACTTATCATATTACTTTACCAGATGAACTTTTTTTGTGTTCTTCTTGCAAATAGCTTCTCAAAGTCAAAGCCAATTTTTCTTTATTTTAAGTCAACCTAACTAAGTATATGTGCTTTCGAAAGGTCAAGACTAGGTGCACGGTTCCAATAGAAGGTTCTATGAGGAAGAGTCAGAAAAAAATAAGATGGATACTCTTTTTAAAACAAAAGGTTTGACAATTTTCATTGGAGTAATGTAATAATTGTTCGAAACGAAATGCTGTTTTCAACACTAGCTCTCTGACTATATTAATCTGCTTTGATATTCAATTGGTTTGAAGTGTTGTTTAATAAACAGCTCGAAATTTATCGCATGTAATGCTGGTATGAAATGCATATAATATACATTTTTTATTCTTCAATGAATCTGTTTGTATTTTAACGAACCTTTCGTGGAAACAGATGTTATGACACAAATGCCTTTGGAACCATTATCATTAGCTCTAATTTAAGGCTGGTTGCCGACTTTGAGGCCCTCAGTTCGAATCCTAGGTCAAGAAATGTTACGTAGGTAGATAGGTTAGGAAACAGGATAGTAGGTAGATAGGTTAGGAAACAGGATAGTTGGTAGGTAGCTAGACAGGTTAGAAAGTAGGATAGTAGGTAGACAGATACGTGGCCAGGGGCTGGCTGATCGAGGCCTGCCGGGGCTGCGGTGCATGCAGCTGTGAATCCCGCGACCCCGGCCAAGGGTCAGAAGAAGGAACACCGTGGGTTTTTAGCCCGTAAGAGTCGGCATACCCCTTCGCCTTCCCCGGGCGAAGGTCATCCATGAGGACTTACCGACGAAACAAAAAATTTTAGGTAGATAGGTTAGGAAATAGTATAGTAGGTAGGTAGCTAGATAGGTTAGGAAGTAGGATGGTACCTAGGTAGATAAGTTAGGAAATTTCCAATAATGCACCCTAGATTGGAATTGTCTGCCAAACCCTTTATGAAGTTAGGTATCATAGTGTCACATTTCATAATCATGTAATTTATTGAAGTACCATTTTGAAGTCAGATTAGATAAGTAGTATTTTAGGTAACAGTTTAAGGATACATTTGCAGAAAGCATTGGTAAAAAATTCAAATTACGATATGAGAACAGCCTACAAACACAGCGTACCTTCATTTTCAAGTTAGGTCAATCCAAATCTTTGTGACTGTGGGGAGATCTATCTGACTGCTTATTTCTGCAGTCAAGCGACTAGAGTCCATTCACAATGATAGCACTCAGTAAAATGACAGAAAGTATAGCAACCTTATCAACACATGGTTAAGGTTCCTTTTCCTGTGCAAATTCCAAACATTTACTTTTTTTTCTCCATCTTTAAAAGTTGAATGTGTCTGTTAACTTATGGGTATTGTATTAATTTATTAAAACCCTTGAATTCTTCAGGATTGTATAACACTCACCCCATTTACATGGCAAAAGATAGGAAAATTTATAAATGTTTTTGCCACCTTTTTTGACAATGGAGTACTTAGTCTATCCGTAGTAAGTACTTATACTATGTTTATAATCCGCATTTTGCATAATTTCATTATTGTAATTAATATTACCTTTTACTGTGTATAGACTCAATTTATTCACTTGACAGAGAGATATATGTTGCTGGGGAGTTTGTTGCGCCGTTTCTTCTACACAGCATAAACAGTAGGAAGCAGTGAAGAGAGGGCGTTTTTAGGGGCTGTCTTAATTTAATGTTGATGGTCAAAAAGAACTAAGTAATTCTAGTCTATTTTGAATAAACGAGTTTTGAAGTTGAAGTAGCTAACCATAACATCTAGCTAAGTTTAACAGATTGATCAGTAAGTAAATATCCAAAAAAACAGGTTACTTTTGCAGTTCTGTAAATACATCCTAAGTAATTTTTAATCTACTTCAAAAAAAGGAGGTTTCTCTCTTGAATGTTGCCTGAATCATATTTTGCTTGCCATCTGAACAGAATTAGTGATAGCAAGCAACAAAGTTGATTAACCTGCAGGCATTGACAATTTTAAAACAAGCCTTCAAACTCTGAACACATTTCTTTTTTTAAAGAATGACCGCTTTATTGTACATTGTATCAAGCCAGTTATTAACGCACTGCAATCAATTGTTCCATTAATCATAGCAGATAAAACATATAGGGCGTTAGACATTTAGCCCAACAAAATGTTGAAAGATGACTCATGGGAGATAGATATTGGCACTAAAATGCTAATGCAGGAATATTTTAATACAACTTGCTGTTATGAGCAATATTTATGCACCATGTATAGAATAATAATTTTATTGTTTTATGGCAAATTGAATAGTTGCTGAAATGTCTAACTACTGGTCTAATCTTAGGATGTTAGTATTACCCAGTAACCTCGAGCCTCCACGAGTGACAATACTTCAGTACGTCCGGCGCACCCTGGGCTAGTGTTGGGTTGGGTAGGGCATGACTTGAAAAAGAATTTGTAAGAGTAGCCTCTTTTTTGCTCTGAGCCAGTACAATGTACTACTTCAAATGAGGTGAGGCGTACTGAAGCTCGGCTATACGATTGAAGTAACGAGTACTAATATGACATTTGATGTCATTGGTTTCGATGCGATGTACTGATTACGTTTTTCTCGAGTCCCGGTCACGTAATGTCCATTGCAGAATGAATGACGTGCTATTGTAGTATATGCCTCACTCCCTCTCTTTCTCACCCTATGTTTACTTACCGAGAGTAACGAGTAACGCGACTACCGCGACATAAAAGTTGAAGTAGTACACTTTAAATTTTCGAGCCGCTCTTACAATTTGACGTCATGTACCGCCTCTTGTAAGTCCTACTCAACACTACCCTGGGCAGTCAGCCTCGCTACCACCCTTGCTGACTGGTTAATCTTTTCACCATGGCATGAGCTATACTTGTATACTCGTGCCGACACGATAGAAGAAGAAGACCCAGTAACCGGGTTGCACGAGTCTGATGGCAGTCAGTGTAAAATACTGAGTCCAGTTTCAAGGGAGATTGGACTCTGACTCCAAAATAATTGGGTTGATATAATGCTTAGAAATGACTAATTGGAACCGTGCACCTAAATTCGGCTTTTTATTAGCGCCTGTAATGGTTTGTTACATTTGATTTAATTTGAAAAATACTAGGCTAGCAATGTGTCACTTTTCAGTTCTGCTTATGTTACCTTTATAACTTTGTTACCAGAACTGCATATCAATACCTAACAGCTAAATAGGAATATGCGTCATTTTTTGCGAAATGGACTTATTTAGGCTCAATTTACATGAGCCAAAAAAGGTCGCGAGAATTCCCTGGAAGACGCGGGACCTTTTTTGGCTCGTATTTAGTTTGTACTTTATACAATTGACATAAAGTTCATTATGCTATGTACAATTTCAAGCTTATATTGTTGGAATTGTCTTTTTTTCTGCATTGACTGGTCTAAGTCTCATCATGACTCTATGACATACTTTTTGTGGCTAGGGTGGTATGTAAATTAAGGACCTTACCCTAATTTCTTTGTTGTAAACAGACTTTAAACCACTTCTGTAAAATTTGAAAGTTAGCAGTTATCCTTTTTTGACTATTAGGCATCATTAAAACTGATAGAACTCCAAAACTATATGTAGATTATACTGACCTACAGAAAACACTATCCCCCTTATTACAAACGATGGTCTTAAGAAAAACCCTGGTTTTAAAATAGCCCTCTCTCTTCGTCTCTTTTTGTTATATTATGTTAGAAAGTGATGGATATACTTTAAATCTGGGTCTATCTTAGTCTCGGTTTAAACCATCTTTTGTAATAAGGGGGGTCTAGTTTAAAGACTCTAGTTACAAAAGATTATCTCTGATTGATATGTAAGTACTTAATAGCATATTTTTAAGTGATAATTTCCTGTAGATACATATTGTGATAATGACAAATTCTAGAACTGATAAAACAATCAGTCATACTGTTTATGTTGTATATTTTAAAGATAATTGAGGAACGTTTTACAAAGGTTAAAAGAACACTTATTTGAAACTAGCTGTACCCGCATGCGTTGCAATGCACTTTTTCCTACTTACTACCTACCTACTACCTACCTACTACCTACCTACTACCTACCTACTACCTACCTACTACCTACCTACTACCTACCTACTACCTACCTACTACCTACCTACTACCTACCTACTACCTACCTACTACCTACCTACTACCTACCTACTACCTACCTACTACCTACCTACTACCTACCTACTACCTACCTACTACCTACCTACTACCTACCTACTACCTACCTACTACCTACCTACTACCTACCTACTACCTACCTACTACCTACCTACTACCTACCTACTACCTACCTACTACCTACCTACTACCTACCTACTACCTACCTACTACCTACCTACTACCTACCTACTACCTACCTACTACCTACCTACTACCTACCTACTACCTACCTACTACCTACCTACTACCTACCTACTACCTACCTACTACCTACCTACTACCTACCTACTACCTACCTACTACCTACCTACTACCTACCTACTACCTACCTACTACCTACCTACTACCTCCCTACTACCTACCTACTACCTACCTACTACCTACCTACTACCTACCTACTACCTACCTACTACCTACCTACTACCTACCTACTACCTACCTACTACCTACCTACTACCTACCTACTACCTACCTACTACCTACCTACTACCTACCTACTACCTACCTACTACCTACCTACTACCTACCTACTACCTACCTACTACCTACCTACTACCTACCTACTACCTAAACAGATTAAGAATATGGATATACTGATATAATTTTTTTTTTTTTAAATATCAAAATGTCGAACGGGATAAAAAGTATCCTATGTCCTTCTCCTGGCTCTAAACTACCTCCCTGCCAATTTTCAGCTAAATCGGTTCAGCCGTTCTTGAGTTATAAGTGAAGTAACTAACACGACTTTCTTTTATATATATAGATTTCTTTTTTTTTCGTATTTCACACACTTTCTATAGCTAAACATGTTGATATCAATGAATTTTCTGTAGGCGATACAGAAACCATTCAAATTCTACTATGATCATCACATCTATGCCTAGATATATCACATTGATGAAAAAACTTAAAGTGAGAAGAAAGCATTAAAGAAGGCAGACATTCTGTCTTTTAATTTTAACGTGTTTTTTTTTAAATATTTCTATGTTCTAGTATTATATAAGTAATTGTGCTTTTGTGTGTTGTGTTTTCTGTATGTGCCAAATAAATGCCATAACTATCTATCTATCATCTAGACGTCAAAAATCTACATAAATCTTCTGAAATTTCTGAAGAGCCAGATGCTAAGATATTATATGAATGACACTTTTATATTTTATATGTTTATCTACTAAGATGAAAACCGTATCTATGTATGAAAATTAATCCCTATTTCCCTTGGTCATGGCATCACGCGTGAGTGGCTGGACCAATTTTGTAAATTTTCTTTTGTTGTGTTCTTAATTTTCAGGAGAAGGTTCTCATGAAAGAAAATTTTGATATTAAAAAAAAACGCAATTATCTCAGTATGTCATTTGTTTACCACATGCATGAAAATGGTTTTAACTTTTTCTTACTATTCTGATTTTGTTTCTGAAAGTAGGTAGGTAGTAACTAGGAAAACTGCATTGCAATGCATGCCGGGTACAGCTAGTCTGTAATAAGAAATTAGCGTCTGGGATTCTTCTCAAACCGAGACATCAACAGTAGATGTATCAAAGTTGAATAAACTCATAGTTGTGTGATCTTATTATTTCAGTAAATAGTACTATTTGATTCTTTTTTTTTATGTAAGACTAACAAGTAAGTTAAATAACTGCATAGAATTAATTGGCATTTTCATTAAAATTCCTTAACAATATTCATATTAAAAGAAAAACATTTCCTGAAAAGAAACCATTTTTATTTTGTATCGTTTTGTGAAAGTGCTCCTCAATTATGACTTACAGACTGATGTGATTAAAAACTTAGTTATATGGTTAGGGATAACTGAATTTCAGAAGATAATTAAGTAATTATGGTAATGACAATGTGATAATCTTGATCTATTTAAGAGGAATTGGTTGAAGACAGCAATGGAAAGAGAAGTGGAGAACTTAGAAGGATGTGAGGGCTTTGCTCGGCAGTGAAATAGTATGGGTTAAAAAAAAGGACATCTGAATATAGAACACATTTGAAGTTTTGAAGGTACCTTATTGAAATGTGTCTAAAAAGGTTTCAAGTTCTTATTTTATCTGACTACCCTACCTAACTACTGCTAAACTACCCTACACTTTGTAACATACTTCAGTAATTTTTTCAGCTTAGATTTTTGGATTATAACTTTCATATATATGCATACACACATTGCAGCATAACACTGACTTACATCCGTCACCTCACACTTCAGGTCCAGTCGAAAACCAGCATCAGGCACTAGTTGTCTGGCATTTTTGCTGAATTGGGCCTTTTAGGCGTAGCCGTGAGGCACACTTTCCTGCTATTTTCTTTTTTTTAAATTTTTTCTGCGTTATTTTATACTGTGTGCCGTTTTGGTCTGTGCTAAATAAATATATTTTCTTTCTTTCTTTCTATAACCTGTTCATGCCAAACCTTCATTTACGAACTTTGTTTATACCAGAATACGCGGTTTTTTGGGTAAAAAGTGGCGCGATTGAAGAGAAAAGGCGGCAGTGGCGGTAGACGATTAAAACATTATACAATTTCAAATCAGAGGTAACTTCCTCAGTCGTTAGATAGGTTCTTACATAAAATCAATAAGTAGGTAGTTAGTTTTTTTTTCGTTAACCAACCGACTCGTTACATCCAGTATAACATGACATAACTTAGGTAATGTGTGTCAAGCTACACAATTGTGGGAAAGAACATTAAGTAAAAATATTTCGACATTTTGAATGTGAATTCAATTGCTAATAACTAATTATTGTTTTATTGACATAGAAGACTCGTTCTATGAACTTGAATGCGGTCGTCACGGATTACATTCAATATCATAGAAATGTTATCGACCATTGGCAGAGCGCTGTGGCGACGACGTCGTCATGCTATGTAGCGTAAAAATATATGTTTATTGAGAATTACGCTCCAGCGGATACATTTTAGTGTTACAATACTTACAATCTAAATGTTTCTTTTTGGGTGCTATCATTTCTTCGGTGGTGGCTTTGCAAACGGATTTAGCTAAACCCTGCCCGGCGATGCTGTGGCGGGCGGCCAACAGCCTATCGTTTATAGTCTGACCCGCCATCCTCACGTTCAGTCCTGACATAAACTATTTACACGATATAACGACACTTATTTTCGCGTTTTTCCAACAAATTCACAAAATTACGACGATGACGGGTAAAAATATGTCACCGCCCCCCCGACTGGCACAATACTAAATTCAAGATGGCGGACGTGGGTAATTGAAATGTTACTATATTAAAAAAATGTTCAAGAACCTGATAGATAAAATTAAATGGAAGATATTCTGTACATACTCGACAAATATGAAAATTATAAGGTGTGTTTGGTGTTGCACTACCGAAAATGTAACGATATGTTAAACCTTGTTGGACATTAATTACATCGACAAAACCGTCATGTGTAACTGTAACCTGTGATACCAAAATCTGTAATACCTGCCCCCTTCTGAGCCCCCTAACACGAGTTTTTGGCAAAATCGAATAGATATCGTAACGTTTGCACCCGCCGAAAACGGAGTTCGAATGGTAGTCATTTAGGTTTTTGACCTTTCCAGTAAATAATTTAGGTGTTCATTAAAAATGTAATATCTTTGGGACTAGGAATACTAAAGACTTCAATTTTTATTTGCACGCATCCCCTCATCTATTTCATCAGTCTGTCTAAGTCTGTCCTTTCGCCGATGGGCAGGGAATGCACACGGCAGGCTCACAACTCGTTTGATTTCCCCGTTAAGTTCACACCACACATGCGTTAGCATCTCTGTCGACTGTGACGAGAACACGAGTGCCTTCCCAATCCAAGCACTATCGGCCACCGATATGAGACTACATACATGGGCTGATAGCTTACCGAGCCTCGAAAAAAATATCAGTAGTACAACAGTTCGCGAAACAATTGCCGCTCGTCTTAATTAGCCGATGCGTCGGAGCTCCTGCAAGTACCTCAAGCGGGGAAAGCTTTGGTCTCTTGATTGGAACTGACAACGCTACGGTATGCGGTGCCTGACACATAATCGTATGAAAAACATTTGGAATGTTCTTTTGTTCCGTCGCAGTATTCTTCAGCGGTGAGGGGCAAGCGCGGTGAAGTGAGGAGTTGGTACTCCGCACAGCGCAGCGTCTTGTGCTAATTCATTCGCTGCGATGCGCGTTATGGATTGACATGGATTTGTTTGAATATAATTTAGTTATACTTTGGTAGCTGCGGCAAAATTAACTGATCGCTTCTCCGTTAAGACAACGCCGAGTCATGACGCTGCGTTGAAGCCACTTACCGCAGTGTTGTGCGTTCCGATCAAGAGACCAAAGTTTAAAGCTTGCAACGACACCATACCTACAATAATCACGTGAGTGTATATCCCCTTAAGTAGGTATTTAACGTCTACGTCATAAATGAATGAATTAAAGGTAGTAGTCTAACCTCTTTGCACGTCTATGTAACCTCATTGACAGTCCAGTAGCGCAAGGAGTTTACAAGCGTCATTGGAAAAAAACTAAATTACGGTAACTGTCATGAATGGACGTCACTTTACTCTTTGATATCGACTTATCTTGTAATCTGTGAATACAGTTGTTTTTTGTTACTCGCAGTGAAGTTACATTCTATTAATTCCCTGAAAACAGAAAATCATGGAAAATGGGTGTACCTGCTGGCAATGCTGATAACGGAAAGAAACTTTTCGTGCAGAGATGTTCCCAGTGTCACACCGTTGAGTCTGGTGGCAGGCACAAAGTCGGTCCCAACCTGTATGGTTTGATGGGCCGCAAGTCTGGTTCGGCGGTCGGCTTCTCATATTCAGATGGCAATAAGAACAAAGGTGTCGTATGGAGCCCGGATACCCTCTTTGAGTACTTGGAGAACCCGAAGAAATACATTCCAGGCACTAAGATGGTGTTCGCTGGTCTGAAAAAAGTTACTGAGCGAGCGGACATCATAGCCTACCTTGCAGAAGCAACTAAGTAATTTACGAATACATAGAAAAAAAAATTGTACTTATGCCTTATATCATGTTGCATTGTATTTCTAGAATGTACTCGTACTTGTCGTTTGTTAACGTAAATGTATCAATATTTTTTGCAAAATAGTATTGACGTAACTTTGACATTTGACATTTGTTAGCTGAATAAATGGTGAGCGTGTGATATAATGTAGTTTACTGACTCAATATTAATAATGTGAGGAAAGCCTTTCCATGGAGATGTGCCCAACAATTCCACATTGTCAAATTTTCCCCCTGATTCAGAACTGTACATAAGTCAGTAGTCGAAGGATTCTGTTTGCTATTTCGTTACAAGAATCGTAAACAAATCAAGATAACAAACCGGATCAGTCGATAATGAAACTGAGTTATCGAAACAGTGATTCAAAAGAATGTTTCTAACTATAAAGTTTCTGAGGCAGTATTATTACTTTACTCTGAGTTGGTCAGGCAGCAGGCACCCAGCCTCTCATTTTGGGATAGATTATCGTCAATAACTCGTTAAGTTTCAAATTTGAAAAACCCGCTACCTTTTAATGTAGCTGCCGATCCTTGTTAGCGATTATTATCTAATGCTGTGAGAAAGTGCATTACATACTGAGTCATACAAGCAGAGGCGGACTTCCCATAAGGCCGACTAGGCCTGGACCTAGGGTGGCCAATTATGAGGGGGCGGCCAATCGCTGAAACAAAATCTTAGCTCAGTAATGGAGGCATGGAAAGGGGCGGCTGGTACTTCACGACCTAGGGTAGATAGTACTACACGGCCTAGAGCGGCCAAGACTGATAGTCCGCCTCTGTATACATGCTCAAACATGATGGGTTTGCACCTACTCATTGTAGAGTGTCGATCGCCACCCTGAGCCACATTTTAAATCTTGTTAAGAGAAATGAAACAAGTCATGAAGCAAAATCTACGGGTCTGATTTACCTATTTTCGAGTAGTGCTAAACAACCTTCCGATCCAAACCCACAATCCGATCAGCTCAATGGTAGTTATTAAAGCAAAAGTTGTGCATTCGAGTCTTTTGTCATCCTGTTGGTGACGGCTTCCAGTCTGTTGATGTGTCTGAATATCAGCATTCTACACGAAGCCGACTGCTATCGTGTCCTCAATTCAATGTCTAAATTGTACCGATAATGGTTTGCCCGATTTTCCGTGTTTAATACATTGGCTGCTTGTGAGTGTCATTAGTCTACAGGTAAACTGCCGTAAGCTCGGCCCTCTAGATGGTCTGCGGGACGTGGGAGGGGCATGATTTGACCAATTATTTCCAGGTATCGCTGCTGGCAGCCAACAGGCGATTGGCTACTCGTTCCCCTCCCACGTCCCGCAGACCATCGGGAGGACCATTATTACATATTAACCGAAAACAACGGCTTCACGTGCAATCTGACCCATGCATAGCAAAATATTTTTATTTCGTAGACAAATCATAAAACTTCGAACCATAATTTATTATTTAACATGTTGAGAGTTTCGTATTGTTGATACTGGAAACCGAATTGTCAGTAAGGTTGGGAAGGTAGTTTTATTTTATCCGGCTTACAGAAACTGTAAGTGTCTAAACACACTATGCCGAAGATACGCGACCGAAGTTCGGCATGATTACGCCTGCAATGTTTTTTAAATTGAAATTAAAAAAAAAATTGCAATGTTTTAAAAAAAAACAGACGCCGAACTTCGGTCATGTAATTTCGGCATGGTGTGGCGCCACACTTACGAATGACAAACTTACGAATGTTACAACAACGTCATCATCATGAGTTAGTCCCATGCAGTGGCACCCTGACTGACCGCGAATCGGAATCATCCTCGGTCTTTTAGAAAAAGTTATAAGTTTATTAAAGGCCCAAAAACCCCCCGATTTCTCTGTATTAACTTATGATGCACGACTTTTCTTATTTTAGCCATGGCACATGACATAAGGTTTTGTTAAAATGTCCCTTGCTTCAAGCTGCGTTACTGTTAGTTTTACCCCGGTCACTAACATGCGCGCAAACATGCGTCCATTATACGAATTTGCACGCATGTGAAGGGCCATAAGACATTCATTCACAAACTTAGCGGATATGCAAATGGGTTCGCATACTCAATATACGAACACATTTGCGCTTCCTCCTACACTTCTTTACGAATGTCTCAGTCATGGTTGCGATTTTGTGAACCATGGACAGTAATGATGATTTGATTAGTGCGGTTGGACTGTTTCACAGTACGCGTAAAATAAGTTTGTCTCTCTGAAACCAGGCTTTAAACGTTCTGCTCCTCACTTCAGAGGGGCAAAGTTATTTTTGGTCCTGGTAAAACAACTTCACGCTCTGGAAACAGGCTGTGAGCCTGTACTGTTCCTCACTTCAGAGGAAACTTACTCTGAAGGTTTTGTTACATGAAAGAACTAGATCAAACTAGATAGTTCTTGAACCATATACAGGGTGGTTTAAAAGTCGTGGATCAAACGAAACAGGGCGATAGTTGGGGTTATTTGCAGCATTTTATGATAGAACATTTTTTTTACAGTAAGGTTCTAAAGTTACAAATATTTTTTCATGAGACTTAAAAGATATTGAAAAAAGTGCCAATACTGATAAATCATGGTACCCACTGGGAGATCAAGTTAGGGCTCTGCCACACAGATATTTTTTACTGCAAATAACCCCAACTATCACCCTGTTTCGTTTGATCCACGACTTTTGAACCACCCTGTATAATAGCCATAGCCTTTTTAATTTTATTAAATCAAATCATGCAAATTAAGTATAATAGTATAGGTAGTAGCTTACACAGTATACTCCACGAACTCTGAAAATGGCGAAACGTCCGTTACCTTCGCTATCGTGTGCGCAACTGGTAGCACGAATGTTTGGGAGACTACGCGAAGGTTCGAGGTTCGTGCATTTTGATGTGCGTTAAAAGCCGACACAGCTTGGAAAACCGCGAATATAACGAAAACTTTGCATAATCATTTGCAAATGTCGTCCTACACTTGTGGGTTCGCGTATTCGTACGAATGTGAGTGACCGGCATTACATTACCGGATGCATAGGTCGATCGTTTAACAAAATAGGTGTTCATGTACCTACCTACGTCTGACCAGGCACCTGCCTTGGATTTTTGTGTTTATTTAATTAGGTACCTAAAATCAAAATTATACCCTAAAGACGCAAAAGGGAGAGACCCAACTAAATTATTAAAGTTTTTCTTTTTCACCGCTTGTTAATTGTGTCAACAACAATGATTCAATAGCTATAATTATCGGAGGAAGATTATGTATGAACCGCAAAGTTGAAATAAACGTTATAACGAAATCAGAATTACATTATTTTAAGCATAGAAGTATTATGTACTATTATATGACATTTAACTCTTCAGCTTCAGTTTAGATATTCTCTTTGGTCGAAAGTCGAAGGTCATTAAAAAGAGACGTGGCTGACTGGCTGACCTGCTGACGACGGCGGTGTAAAATTGGTAAAATGCCCAAAATGTCATAAAGTGATAAAAAATTCATACATTTTGTTTATATTTACTTTATTAGTTTTACTCTATGGCAGGGTTGCCAACTGTACGAGGTTCCTCGTACAATTACGAGATTTGTGGTCTTCCGTACGAGGTACGAGGACACTATCAACCTCGTACAATTATGTACGAGATTTTGATAAATGGCCATACGAACATTTTGCATCACCATTAGATAAATAGTAAAAACTAGTGCTATCTATCAGAACTTGTAGGAACTTCATATACAAAAAATTTCATTGCCGTATTTACGCGATGATTATCTATGGTAGCTATCCCGTTAACCGGAAATCCCCTGCTTATTAAAACATTTCGTTCTGCGCAAGTCGTCTCTGTCACACAGCGGAAATTTCTTCTTTCTCTGTTCCTTAGGTGTTCCATTCGTTGCATGCGGGCCGTGTTTTTTGCGCTAGGTACGTTAGTACGTGTAGCTACATGAAGCTATTGTAAAAAAGTAATTTTTTATTGTTAAATACCTAGTCTTTTCGTTGTTTCGTCAATTGTTTAGTGGTGTAATAGAAGTATCGTTATGATTGTTAACGACGAAAACAATGGTTGTTTTTTTTTTTTATTTTACTTGAGGAACAATAAAAAAAAAATTGAAATACAACACAAACTGAAGTTTTATTTTAGTAGGAAACTTGCAATAGTTTATTTCTTTGAGTAAAAAGTCCTAAATCCAGTAATTCAATATACCTTTATTTTGTTTTTAGCACATTTTCGATGCATCATAAATGTACGAGGTTTGAAAGTCAAAATACGAGATTTTTAGCTGCATAAGTACGAGGGATTTTTTATTACGGTTGGCAACCCTGCTCTATGGTTCTATTTTGAGTGGATAATGACATTTCGTCCAGCCAGCCATGTTGTTCTCTGAAGTCTCGTAATTTTCCTATTTGTTGCTAGATTTGCCTCAAATTAATAAAATATTAAATAAACACCGTTCACTGTGTTACACTCAAATATAAGAAGTTGAACACGGGGTTTTTTACTTGATAACGACACGACATTAGTGTCGTTAGCTAGAAAACTATAGAATCAAAATGGCCAAGAAAAAGGTGAAATCTAAAGCTAAACAACCACCTAAACCTTCGATACCCGAGACCATAAGCTCAGAAGTAATAGCCGCGGCTTACAGTTCTGTTCCTCAGCCAGTTTTTATGAAACTCTGTCGCTTGTGTGAGAGTAAAGATGGACCCTTCCTCAACATTTTCGATGCTGACAAAGTCACGGCGAAAAAGATTGACGAGCTAATGCCTTTTGGGGTGAGAGTATATTTATTTATGTTTTTTTTCGTATCACAGCAATCGTGACTGCTGATCTGCCTTATAATATGCATTATTATATCTTCGCACATTGCTATTTTTTGTTAGAAACATGCTACCACAGCAATCAGCTGTGTAGTTGTGTTTGTGTTAAATTGCTTCGACATACACATTATTTCATTTATATCACTAATGGTTAGTAAAAGGAGAGTAAGTATATTATTTAGCTTTCACTCAAAAAAATATTATCAAGGTAGGAAAAACTATTTTAAATGTATAAACTTTTGTTTGTTTTAATCTATGTACCTATATAAAAATGAATCCCTATTTCCCTTGGTCACGGCAACACGCGTGAGCGGCTGGACCGATTTCTCTAAATTAATCTATGTTAAGTATGAAAGAAAATTTTGATATTTAAAAAAAAAACTTAATTATCTCAGTATGTCTATATTCTTCATTTGTTTACTGCATGTATGAAAATGGTTTTAACTTTTTGTTACTATTTTGATTTTGTTTCTGATGGTAGGTAGTAAGTAGGAAAGCGCATTGCAACGCATGCCGGGTACAGCTAGTTTTGTCATAAACTCTGATGACTGGTTTCCCAACTGAGATAAAATAAAGTTTAGCCAGTAGGTATATTAATACACGAATGGAGCAATGCGTATGGACTGAAGGTTAATCCTTCAAAGACCCAGGTCATTGTGGTCGGCAGTCCCAGGATGATTTCAAGAGTCGACTGGATTCAACTTCCACCGGTTCTTTTCGATGGCACTACGGTCCCCGTTAGTGACAAAGTTAAGAACCTGGGGATATTTATTGATAAGACCTTATCCTGGGAACCACAAATAAAGGAAGTCAGTCGAAAGATGTTCGCTTCTGCAGGGTCTCTGAGGAGATTACGCAACTTCCTGCCAGTTAGCACCAAAACTGCGCTTGCACAATCCCTTCTTCTTCCTATCCTTGACTATGCCGACACCAGCTATCTTGATCTCTCCGAGGGCCAACTTGATAAGCTTGAGCGTCTTCAAAATTTCTGTATACGATTTATATTTGGGCTACGCAAATATGATCATGTGTCTGAGTTTCGTACTAAGCTCAAGTGGCTTCCAATACGCTATCGCCGGAATTCACATATTCTTCACCTTCTATACAATATCTTGTACAATCCTTCTACTCCCTCCTACCTTAAAGAACGTTTCGAGTTCCTCCATGACACACATTCGAGATCATTAAGGTCATCAGAGAATCTGACGTTAAAAATGCCAGCACATTCTACCAACTTCTTTGGTAAGTCCTTCACAGTCCAGGCTGCTCGGCTTTGGAATGCTTTGCCAGTTACAGCTAGACGAGCGCAATCCTTGGCAACTTTCAAAAGACTCGTCAAGGATCACTACCTGTCGATATAGTTATCTGTTTGCATCTTTATATATATTTTTACATTGCCTGTTTATATTATATATTACTGTTTAAGTATACATATATATATGCTTCATATAAAATATGTTTATTGTCTATATGTATAGTATTTATTTATTTGTGTTTTTAGGTTTATTTAAAGTATTTAATTTAATGTCTCTTTAGTTATTGTTACACCGAGAACTACCCCTCACTTTTATTTTTCTTGCAAATCATGTCCATCCAAAGGTTGTCTGGAAGAAATTGCCTAGTGCGATAAGACCGCCCATTGTACATTTCTATTTTATAATAATGTTTCTTGTTTATTTTGTGTACAATAAAGAGTATTGTATTGTATTGTATTGTATATTGAAGAATGCATAAATGTTACTGCTACTAGTCGAGCGCAGAAGGTTTGCCGATGACTGCCCCTCCCACTACACCGACCGCTACCCGGGCTCGTCTGGCCTACCTACTAATCGTACCGACCATCGACGCGTGACGTCATGAGGCTATCGGCAAACCTTCTCCGCGCGACTTATAAACCCTATTTTCAGTTATAATACATTTTAACTATCACTAGTTTTACAGAAACTGTAACGACAATAAGGTGTTCAATCAAAACACGATTTCACAATCGTGTTTTGATTGAACACCCTTTACTACAGCTACTTCTGTGGATACATGTGGTCATGGAGAAAAATACTTTAAATATTAAAAAAAACAAATTTTACTAAAGGATACTTTATTTTTTCATAAATTAATAAAATTGAGTCTAAAAAAAATATTAAAGTAATTTTGTTTGCAATAAAACATAAATAAGAAAAAAGGTGTGGCAATCCGTGGGGTCCAGATTTTGGTTATGAAGAAAAGATTGTAAATTCTAAGATATGGAAAGAACTAGTTTTTTTTTGGATTTATCTCTTACCTCATACAAGCCACTATTGGACATAGGTATCACCAAAGATGCCCCTTAAACTCGGTCTGTTGGTCACTTAGGTAGATTCAATTGTAAATAGACAATTATGTCACCAATACACCACCACCAATATGTTTTTTTTAGAATCTCAAGGTAATTTAATTTTCTATACATGTTGCTAGATGGCTTAATAGAAAATGAAATTATCTTTTTCTAAATTATTTCATATAAAATGACTATATCCATTTTTGTTAAGTTAATTTAAACAAATGATCTGTCAATTAAAATAGTTTAGATCACATCTTATCATATTTTTACAGTGTTCACAAAAGGAGAATGGGCAAATTTCATATAACCAAAACCCAGATCCAACAGAAACAACTCATATTGGTATTTGTTACACTTAATGTCCTAAACAATCCTGCATATGTTTTTTTTACCTAGACACCAGGAGAATACAGTAAAATGAGGTCAAAAGATTGGAAAATATTTGTTTGTGTAGTACAGAAATAAATAAATATTTATAGTAATCACTGTATCACACTCCAATGCTGGGTGTAGCATGACCCATAAATTGTCACCACACCAGCTGCTTGCTCAGAAAATGGATTGAAACATTGTCAAAGTTCTAAAAGTGGTCCAATTAAAATTGAAAATATGTACATATTTATGATGTAATGATAATGTTCATAGTCAGGGAACACTCGACGCTTGCCCAGAGGACTACCAGTGACTGTAGAGTCAACCTTTATGACGCTATGGCTCATTGATGGGCTTAGGTTGACTTGTCAATAGTTATGTTACCAATTGCTGATTGTTGGAGTCTGCACGGATAGTAGAAGGGTGCAGCTCCTATAGGTTGCCGTTTTGGGAAGCTTGGCATTGTACTTTTTTCCTGTGATATCATTATAATTATACCTATTAAGAGGACTTTGTCCAGCTGTGGCACAATAAAGCTTAATAAAAAAGGAACCATCTCACATTACAGAGATGGAATATGTTGAGTAACTGTATATCAATTTTAATTGGATCACATTTTGAGCTTTGATAATGGTTTAACCCATTTTTGAGCAAGCACCTGGTGTGGTGACAATTTATAGGCGTTGCCTAGACCCATTAGTGATCTACGGTAGAATTATTAGAATAAATATTATGTAATTTATGTACCGTAGAACGGGGTTACTTTGATCAATTTTTTGAGCTTCATGTGTTTGTATCTTATTTATTTTCGCTTTTAGCTGCTACATCAAAAATATTTTATGTAGACTCAATTAACTGAGATATATAAAATCACATAGACTAGATAAAAAAAACTATAGAGCACAGTTTTCGATAGCAAAAAGGAGAAATGTTCCTTATCAAACTTGGACCGTAGAGCTTCTACTTTGATGATCTCTGTTCTATCATTGAATTTCAAAGTAGCCCCAATCGAAAAATCTAAAACTCGTTTTTTTTACATATTCAGGGGTGTCATTTAATATTTTTTATCATCGCCATCTAACATCGCAGACACCTCTATACTGAATGGTAAAATAGGAAAACTGTCAACGTTCCCTACAATATTAAATTAAAATGCACAAGTTCCATTTTCACACAGATATTTAACCAAATGCAAAATGTTTAGTAACTATCAATGTCGCCCCTGTATTTGAAAGTAACCCCGGTTTACCGGTACTACACTGACTACACAAATGGACTGTTTTTCAAACTTTGACCTCATTGTACAATGTTCTCCCGGAGCCTAGGAAAAAAAAAGATATGCAGGATTGTTGAGGACATTCATCATTCAGCCGAATGACGTTCACTGCTGGACATAGGCCTCCCCCAAAACAATGTTGGGTGGGTTTGCCATAATCGCCACGCTTGTCAGGCGGGTTGGCGATCGCAGTATGGTTGTTAAAGTATTCAGAGAACGCTGCTGCCCATCCTCTAGTGAATCCCTTAGTCGCCTTTTACGACACCCACGGGAAGAGATGGGGCAGTGCTATTCTTTACGTCCAGCACCACATGGAGTTTGAGGACATTAAGTATGACAAATACCAATACGAGTCGTTTCTGCTGGTTTTGGTTTTTTTTGCCCATTCTCCTTTATTATAATGTTGGTACTTTTAAAAAGGATGTAAAAAAAAATGTAGGCTTTGTATCCATAACATTCAGTTCACATCTTTTATTCATAGATAATTATGACAGTACAGCAATCATCTTTTTTAAATAATGTTTGAATTTTAATACGATGCATGTTCTTATTATTTGCACAGTGGGGGCGGGAGGGGGGGGGGGAGGGGGAAGACGACGGAATTACCCACTTTCTTGCAAATATCATTTCTGCATCCTGGGAAGTACTATAGTTACTTCCCACGCCAGCGGACACATAGAAAACCATTCAAAAAATCCTTATTATCTCTTACAGTAAATTTGTCATTTGTGTAAAGTGGGTCATTCTGTCCCACCCTATAAATGCAGTTTATTACATACCATGCTATTGTAGTAACAATTTATTCAGAGAAAACAATCTTCAAATGAAAGAACTGTTGTTAGTAGGGTTGCTAGAAAGAGCTTTCCTTATTCAGTGGGTACCATAGTTGTATCTTTTGATTTTTATGAAGAGCTTGCTAAGTCAACAGCCAATAAATGAAAGAATCCAGCATCCGCCATCGCTAGTTCAGCAGAGTTGAATCTGCTCATTATAAATCAAGCCCAGCCTGCAAATAATATCAGAGGCTCAAAGCCGACTTTACCCAGGCAGTGCCAACCCTGGACATCCTGCTGACTTTGTGTGGCGCCACAACATATCGATATTACGCGACCGAACTTCGGCGTCTATGTTTTTCATATAAGTAAAACGCGACGTAATTTCAGCCTGGTGTGTCGCGGGTACTTTAAAAAGCATTGCAGGCGTAATCATGCCGAACTTCGGTCGCGTATCTTCGGCATAGTGTGTTTAGATACTTTACCTGTAAAATAAAGTAGCAGTGGTAGAATATTCAGCATAATTAATTATAACTTTTAGGTAGTATTAGTATAATTTATTCAATAAATTATTTAGATACATTCTAAAAGGGTACCATTTCACTGAACAGAGATTAAAATAAATTGTGCGTTAAAAAATAGTAGCAAAAAAAATATGCAAAAAACATTATTTAATAAGCGAAAGACACATTGATCAGCGATGCATGATTAGTGAAGAAGTTTTAGACAATAAGTTATACTGCATGTTTAAAAAAATAACTACGAAGTGTAGAGTGATCGCGTTGTGATTTCTTTTTACTTACCTAACCAAGCCGGCTCCTGGTTTTTGTTGCTGACCAAAATATTGATTCCACGAATTAGTTTCCTTTCTATAAATGTATTTTAACAGGCTTTTGCAAAACTCTTGAAGCTGTAATTTTATCAAATTGCATTACATAATGGTTTTTCAGTATAATGTTTTTCTCTTTTTAGATCGCAGAAAATGATGACCTTCCACATAAAATATGCTTCAGATGTTCAGCAAAACTGGAAGAACTTTACGAATTTATACAGAAATGTATCAAAACACAAGAGAATTTACGGACGGCTATAGGTAAGACTGGCCCATTCATAATTAAAACTAAAACTAGAGCTGCCTGGGAAGAAAAGTTAAATAAAACCAATATGAGCAACGATGATATTTGTGATGCTTTGATAAAGAAAGCAATGGAGGGAATTAAAGATATCCCTATTAAACAAGAAGAATCACAGCCACCAGTTAAACGGGTTACTAGAAGAACTGACCCGCTAGCAAAAAAAAAAGAATCAACTTCTGATGAAAATGATGAAAGTGAAGTTAATCTTAAACAGGTTAAATTGGGTCTAGAAAAGCATGATGTAAAAGTACCCACAACTAAACCAACCAAATTGAGCAATGTTGAACCAACACAATCGAGTAGTTCTAAAAATTTGGAGAATGAGAAAAAAACAAGTGAAAGCAAAGGTAAGAACAACTTAAATCTAAATAGTTTAAGTTTTGATTATGTGGAAGAAAAAAAAACTAGCGAAAATGATGAAGACAAAGAGGTGAAGCCTGAAAAACCCTTTAATATAATGGATCATATCAGCATGATCAAAGTCAATGGAGTAGGTGTACTGTTTCAGTGTAAACTGTGTAATAGAAACTTCCTTAAAAAAGAAGTAGTTGAATCTCACAATTGTGCAAAAAATGGAATCCCTAAAGTTGAGGTTCCTAAGACAGTACCTGCGCCTGAGCCGCCTAAGGTATCCACAGTTAAATACATTAAAATGGATCCTGATATGAAAAAATCGCTTCTATGGAAACCTTTTAAATTTGATAATGATAAAATTTCAAACTTTGAACAAATAAATAAACATGACATCCACAATACAGATAATAATAAAATAACAGATGAAAGTCCAAGTAAAGATAAAAATAAAAAAGAAGAAGAAGACAACATTAAATGCGCTTCAAAAGTGAAAACAAGACCAAAAGCAGGGCCAGCTAGTAGGACAAGACGACTAGAAACTGAAAAAGAACCCCAGGACCCAGGACCATCTCAAAAAGATTCTGATTCCACGGATTTACAGTCGTCAAATCCGCAGTCACCATCTGTGCATATTCCCGCTATACCTAATTTAAATGGTCGTTATAAATTAGTTCCTGGCCCAAATAACATATTCACGTTAGTTGAAGATTCAACTCCATTCGTGAACCAAGTACCACTTAAAGAAAATCCAAAAACGGGTAAAAAACGGAAATCGGAAACAGAAATCGTAAATACTGTCGAAACCAAGGCAAAAGATCGTAAGAAAGATTCTCATGATAAATCCAAAAGTCCAGAAGTCATTGACCTGGAGGATCAATCAAAGCCATACCCAGTTGGATTATTCCAAACCGTTGGGCATTCTTCTAGACTTTATGAACCGCCAATCGCTGCTCCTCCAGCGCCATTTACTACGCCGGCAATGAAAAAACAATCTTACACTATAGTTCAAACTGGAAACCCAAGCAAATTACTAATATCAACGAAAGCTTTAGCAACCCCTGCCGAAGTGCCGCCTAAAAAACGCCAAAGGAAATCTAAACCTGAAGTCAGAGAGGATTTGGACGCTAAAGAGCCGTTTACTGTCACGTTAGAAGACGTAGCCCATCCGAAAGACTCAGGTTTCTTCACATTTATCAACGTAGACCCACTACTGCAACCCTCATATGTTTTGCCTACTGATAATATCATACAAGAATCGCAAATTTCGACGTCTACAGCTGTTGTACGCAATGCCCCAGAAAGCAGTAAAGAAAACAAAGAAAAAGACAAGTATTCCTGCAATATGTGTGGAGAGTCTTTCTCTAGGGAGAAAAAACTGTTGGCTCATATACAATCGCATTATACGAAGATGGACGAGGAAGATCAGTTGAGGGCAGAAAGGGGTTCAAAGAGGAAGGGCAGAAAATAATGGCGGTTTTAATGGACCTCTTTAATTGATGAGGTTGTTAAGGCAATGAGGAATCCACCTTTGTGTATGATTGTATCTCCGCAGGCTTTTAATCATTCAACCTGGAATTGCACACGGCAGTAATGTTAGGCATTTACGGCCGAAACTAATAACAGATCTCATTCCAAATTTGACAGAAATTCAATAGAAGTAATGTCATAAACCTACACCAATTCAGAGATTTCGGATTAAGATCGTGTATGGGCTTAGGCCTTTAGTCGAGCTGTACTGTAGCTTTGTGCAGTTGGAGATTGAGATTTACGCAACGAAGCAAAGTGAACTTATGGTCACTTTCTAGATCATCACATACTTACATGCATATTAGTGAAATATTGGCTGAAGATGCTATTTCTTGGAATAAAAAATATTCGAAATATTGATTGATTAATTATAATATAGAGTGGCCAGGAAGAGTAGTGTTGTAAATAATTATTTTAAGTGTTGTTAAGGAAATAGTTTTCTTTTGCATCTAAACAGCGTAGATTTTCGCGTCATCAATTGTTGCATTTTTTGGATGTGAATTAGTTTCATGTAGGTTTTTACATTAAAGGTTTATAGGTCTGGTGTTGCCAGATACATTTTACGAAATATGCGCCTCAAGGTTTTATATTACAGTTACTGTTAATACGCGTTTTACCTAGCGAAAACTAGTACCGCTAAACGCCTTTGTTACAATTTTGACTAGTTAAAACTAGAATTGACACATTAACTAATTTAAATGTTAAATAAAAATAGTTTTAGCTAGTCAAACTAATCTAACCTAAGTTCAAACGAACGAAATTATTGAAAATTAATGTTCTATGTTAGTCAAGTAATTTCAATATCTCATGGTTCGGTTGTTAGTTGAACGAAGATCATTATAATAATAACTATTTCGTAGTATTATAAACGTAATAAATGATTTTAGCATTAGTAATACTGGTACGTATTTAATTATTAATAAAAATCCCATCAATTATAACCTAAATGCAATTATTCAATCGGATTCTAGGTGATATGAAAAGTTGCATTCAGTTCAAATTAGTTCATGTTCGGTTAGGTTAGTTGTGACCGCAACAAAGCGAGACCCAATTTATGCTACAAATCTATTTAATTTATCAGCCGCTTTTAATTTTAACTAGGTATTAAAAAGTAGTTGCTAAAAAGGCGTTCACGCAGAACTAGTTTTCACTGGGTAATACGCGTTTTAACTAGGTAAAATATGTTTTAATAAACAAAATTACGTTTTTGTATTGTGTTGTTTCAAAATCTTTGAAAAAAAATACTGGCATCCTTGGCGACACTAGTATCGGCGTCTAGAATAATCTCTAGAGATATCTTACGTGTTATAAATATTATTTAGAATTTTACATTGAAAAATTAACATTTAAACATATTTCGATGTATTGTAGGACCTGGTAGGATTCATTACATTATACTGCTAAGTTATAGCTAGTTTAGGAGCTAAAAACTTTTCTTAAATGTTGTATTGAGACACTTGTGTATCATTCCACTCTGTACATTTTTTCATATTTTTTAATCGTCAGATAACTTTTCTGAGGAATAATTTAGACATTTTGATAGGTTGCGTACACGAAATACGTCAAACCGCCATATTTACAGCGGTTACGCACTGCATCCGATCCGAAAATAAGAATATAAAAATCTCAGACCGAATTCGGATATTGCTTACGCACTAATCCGATCTCTGATCCAAATCCAAGCAATTCAGAAGCCATCTTTGGCATATGTCCGATTTTGAATCCTAGGTAATGCGAAAGCGTTCATGCAAACATTACTACGGCTACTTCGGTCCGTCAATATTTCTTCCGAATTGGAGACTCACGGATGATGGAGAGAAATCGGATGACGGAAGTCGGATCTAGTGCGTAAACTATCATACAAATAGTTCTACGACTACTTCGGAACGTATTTTCACGGATTCAGAACGGATGCAGTGCGTAACCGCTCTTATTCCTCAGAAAAAAGTTATCTAACGGTAAAAAAATGTGTCCCAAATAGATTTACATCTATGCAATCAATGTCTGGCTGTCGAATAAAATCCTAAATGATTGATTGATTTTAACTTTAGTTTATGTTAGTTACAGTGCGTTCAATCCACAAAGACGCGCTCCACTCTTTTTTGTGTTCGGTAGCTACGAGGTGCGTATGCATACATCTCATATTATTTTCATATACAAGGTTAGTCGGAAAGGGGGTACTAATCCGAAGCCCACTTATAGTATAGTTTGAAAGCAAGTGTTAAAATTTCAAAATTCGATATTTTTTTTTCCAAAATAAAATGATTTTTATTTTAGTTTTTTCAAAAATTCTTCATAGCTGCTTTAGTTACAAATTCAGAAAATGGTGCTTCTAATTCATGACCCCAAATATGACCTATAATGTAAACACAGCTGATTATAGCTGAGGATAGATAGATTTTAGCGTATTTTTTTTGTAATATTTGAACAGCTATTTCTCTTAAACTATTGACTTTTGGGGAAAGTTGTAGAACAAAAGTTACTCATTATTATGTGTACTTTAACACCCTTTCGGATTAGTACCCCCTTTCTGAATAACCTTGTATAAGTTTGCGTATGAACACATCTTACTATTGTTTGGCGATAGAACTAACACAATAGCTATTTATAATGAACACTTTTGCACTGTAGCGTTCTAGACAAAGAGTGGGGCACGTCTTCGTAGATCGAACTTTCTGTACATCATTATAATATTATGGTTTTGTTTATAGAAGCTTTAATTTTTATTTTTCTTGTGTGAATGTTGAGTAAGTGAAAATATTCTTGAGAACTTGTGATGGACA
The DNA here is from genome assembly GCA_905220435.1 of Amphipyra tragopoginis. Taxonomy (NCBI): domain Eukaryota; kingdom Metazoa; phylum Arthropoda; class Insecta; order Lepidoptera; family Noctuidae; genus Amphipyra; species Amphipyra tragopoginis. The sequence continues at coordinate 2,285,253 of HG992013.1, read as the reverse complement.
CAAATATTACTTATTACTAATTCTTTTTGTTTTATTTTAAAGTTTTTTTTTCAGGAGTGGTTGTTTTGTGTCTCTCCATTTCGTCTCTTGAGCTTTTGTATTAAAGTTGTTGGTAATAACTGGAACCATAAACAATACGGTGCATTAACAGAATCTCCATGAATGACGATGCTTCGTACGTTCGGCGCACCCTGGGCAGTCAGCCCCGCTATCAACCTTGCTGACTGGCTAGTCTTTTCACAACGGTACAAGCTATTCTCGTATATAGCTCTTGTCGAGAGAGGAAGAATAAGAGGTGCAATTTATTGTTTTTTCGTGAGCCCATCAAAACGTTGAACGCAGAACGCGGAAAGAAAATAAGAGACATCTGTCAAAATCTAAGTAGTTTTCCGTGCAACTTGCCTTCAAGAATGAGATTGTAAATGGTGGCGCAACTATCGTTGCCGTTATTTGCTTCTCGCTCATGCACCTTGTCTGTGAGCGAAAGCCAAATAGTGGATCTGCCATTTTTAATTCCATTCATTTCATACAATTTCGGCAAACCGTTCGCTGTGGCCAGCCCACGTGTGAAAGCGGAATGAAAGTTTACCAGAATCCCACCTCGTGAGCTATGAATCTGTATTAAAAGATTGGGTCATTATGACCTTATCTAATGCCCGTATCACAAGGGCAAGGCAGCGAGGCAAGTGTAGGGAGCAGAATAGCACTGCTCCGATTTGGACGCGCGTTCTGCAACAGAATAGGGACCTCTTATGAAAACGTTCAAATGTCAACTTCCGTTCAAAAGCAGGCCTGCTTCTGAATCGCTAAAAATCGTTGTCATTTCATCAATGTCATTACTAAAGGTGAACGACTATTGAACCAAGTTGAACGGTTATGCTTGTTCATGGTACGAAAAGTCTAAGTAAACAAAAATAAAGGGGAACGGATTTCGTAAACGTCAACGTAGCAGGCCTGCCGCAGGCCTGCTCTAACGATGTCATAGTATAAAAAAGCAGGGCAGTTTAACTTCCAGCCAACTTCTGTCCTGCTTTAAGAGATCATAATAAGCCCCCTGTACGGTCAGAACAGTAAAGACGCGTTCAAATAGTAGCAATACTGTTCTGCTCACTACTCTGCCTCGCTGTCCTGCCTTTTTGTGAACCGGGCATTACTGACGCGACGCCAAGACATGAGCAGATATATTTATTTGTCAATTTTCAATCAAGTGCTGACAGTAATAATACATAGTTCTAGGTATTGAAAATATACAGTGTTGTAACATTTATAGTAGGTACCATTAACCTTTGTAAATATTACTTTAAAATACATGTATTGTATTGATTATAATATTGTGTTTTGATTCATCCAATTTAGTATTCCTATTTTTTTGTTTTCAAGCTTGTACACCACACTAGTAAACACTAACATTAATATTCTTAGACGATGGTTAAAGGTTTGACTAAAATGGCACTTTAGTCTATTGCCATCTCTATTCATTGGCAGACAAATGACTAGGAGTGGGCGTTATTTAACGTCACTAGTTACAATAACTGGTTACGCGACATGTAACCGAATAGCTAGTTTCGCGTAAAACGTTAAACTAGTGATTTTCGTAAACACGTTATTTTATAAGTATGTAGTTACATTATAATGCAGTGACCGAATGAAGGAAAGTTTATTTGTTTGTGTTAGTATTACGTGATGTAACTGCATAACTAAGTACAAAAAATTTTTTGTTCCAAAAACTTAAAGCTTGTGATACGTATTTTGTAGGTAGTAATCACTCAATATTTACGAAACGTATATATTGAGTAACGAAACGATACGAAACGTAACGTAACGTAAATAACTGTAACTTCGATCGAATCACCGTATTGAATCACTGAACAGTGTTTGAAAAAATAACTAGTTACTAAAATAACGTGTTTTCAAAACTGGTGACGCCTTCGACGTAACTAGTTACGTTACGTTTCGCGAAAATCATGTAACGACCCACACCTACAAATGACATGGACAGGTGTTTAATCTGTGTTCAAAAATGAAAATCTTTTATAAATAAAGTCTGGAATACACATGCTACTAGAAAAGCACGCTTGTTTGCTACTAGGTAGTATGCTCATTTACAGCATGCTCTCTGAGTGTGTACATTTGCTCATGAAAGCACAGACCTCAGAAGCATACTTATTACGAGCATACTTCTTTCAAGCACGTCTGAGATACACATGCTCATTATTTAGTATTCAAAATGGGCGTTCCTTTGCGCAATGAATTAAATTCAGTTATAATGGGTGATTCATTTGGAGGTACTTTTTTCAAAACTGAAAAAAAAATATGAAAAAACAAATTTATTGGGTTATCTTTATTATCTTATAAAAAAACCATTCTTGACATTTATGTTTTAAAGATTATTTCTTTCAAATGTTGTCCTTAACTGCGGTTAACATGGTCCATTCCGCAGTATCAATTTTCGATGACGCGTCCGAGTATTTCGAGTTGTATTTGGCGAATAACGCGAGTAATGTTGGCTTCCAGTTGCTTAATCGTACGCGGCTTATCCATAAAGACTTTGGACTTTACATAGCATAGCCCCAAAAGAAAAAGTCTAGGGGTGTGTGTATCACAAGATCTAGGCAGCCAACTGATTGGTCTTGGTCCGAAAAATTGTTCTCGCAATAAAGCCATGGTTTCACGTGCTGCGTGGCAAGTGGTGCCGTCCTGTTGGTACCAAATGTCCTGGAGATCACGGGCTTAAATTTCAGGAAAAAAATAGTCCGTTATCATGGCACGATAATGAAACGAAAATACGTCATCGAAAATTGAAACTACAGAATTGATCATGTTAACCGCAGTTACGGACAGCATTTGAAAGAAATAATTTAAAAAAAATAAATGTCAAGAATGGTTCTTTTGTATGATAATAACGATAACCCAATAAATTTGTTTTTTATATTTTTTTTCAGTTTTGAAGAAAGTACCTCCAAATGAATCACCCGTTATTATTCGTGCATTCCATTAACATTCATTATTTCGGTATAGAAATATAAAATTTAAAGTTTTGTCATCGCCCTAACCATCGTGACTACGCAAACAAATTGCTCGAATAGTAGGTATCTACACGTTCAGACTTGCTTTGAAGCCACCCCTCTCACCCGCGCCTTAGGACCGGACTCCACCAAAGCGGACACGAGACGAGTGGAGCGGACATGTATTTTAAAAAACCAATAGAATTTCGTTATTCACACATCTCGTCTCCACTCAGCTTAAGTGGATACCACTGAGCGGAGATGTATCATATTTGTATGGCGTGATGGAAGCGGAGATGCGAGCTGCTCCTCGCTGAGATTAAGCTAGGCCGCTGTACAAGGCGGAGATGTGAGCTTTGCCTCGTAAGCTGACGACGGCGCGTAGCGGAGACGAGATGTGTACTTTTCGTGTCAGATCGCACTATACTTTGCGTTCACATCCAACGCTCGCGGCACGCAGCTCAGTTCTGCTCTAGTCAGCGCACATCTCCACCACAGCCAGCACACATCTCCGCTACAGTCTAGCCAGTACGCATCTCCGCACAGTTTCGGTGGATACACCCTAGCTGAAAAACGTCTCCGCTTTGGTGGAGTCCGGGCCTTACACCGTATGCTAGTTAGCACGAAAAAATAGACCGGCTTGCGATTAAGTAGCGTGCTTATTCACAAGCATGCTCTTTTCGTATACCTACACGTGCTAATTGTATGCTACTAAGTAGCATCTCCTCGAAACTAGCATGCTTATGAGCATGTGTATTTCAGCCTTAGTCCGAGATAGCTGTACGGGCGCGGCCACACTGCCGGATTCCTCGCTTACCGCCGCCTGACGTCTGGCGTTCCAAGCAGGTCGCTACGAAGTTGCTGTAACAAGCCAGTATGTGGAAGTCTCTTAACTATAGACATCTACCCTTTTCACCGTAAGTTGATTAGTTACGTTTCCCTACAAAACGTTACCATACAAAGAATATCAAATTAAAGAACAAAGCATGGTTAATAAAGCTATTTTACGGTTCTTGATGATGTCGTTTATGTCGACGTCTTTTCATGGCTATAAACGAAATGACCGAGCTGTCAGGACTCTTCTTTGGGTGAACAGAGAATACAGGCGCTAGCAATGCGGCTGCAGCCTAAATGAACGTGGATGACAGCGCTGCTTGTGAAGGAAAATGTCAGAGATCTGTCAAATCCAGTACATTTCATGTTAGTTCTCTATTTCGCCACGTTCATTTAGATCCATGTCAGACTGTATGCGCTTTTTCTTTGCCAGGTTCTTCGCCTCAGTTAGCGTTGTTTGGCGGATACTTAGATTTAAAGGACATTGCTCACACATTTTTAAATGAGGAGTGTGGCATTTCATTTTTAAAATTTAGCTAATTTATTTGAACTTACTGTTCTTGTAGAACAAACATATTTCGTGCCCTGTCCTTAGAGCATATACCTAATGCATTAAAGCGAATGTCAAAACTCAAAATTACCATTACTACTCAAGGACTGTACGTAGTCTTACATATTTTATTACGTAAAAGTCACTACTAAACTAAAATCTAGTTCCTTACGAATCCACCTGCCCACCTGCAAACTGTAAGCAGGTACAGTGCGCCCCGTATTTCTTTGAAGAACTGCGAAATATGGAACTTACTGTGTTGATAGTCTACGGTTCTCGTGATAACGGATACGGTTGGATTTGCAGTCTCAAACTGGCCGTGTCCCATTGACTGGCAGCGCTGCAGTGTCAAAGGTCTGCAGCTAAGAGAAAAGTCCTTTGTGGTGTGATACTATTTAGTAGTCAATATGTAGGTATTGTTTTTTTCTAAAAATTAATACTAATTCATTCAAATAGCAGTAGTGTTGCAAAAGAATAATATTTATAAATTATAAATAAATATAAATGGTAACACACGAAAAGATGGCGTCTAGTGTTAGTTCCGGTTTTGACCACGTTCATTTCAAACCTTGTACCATACCTACTTTATTTTAAGGATTTTTTTGCGATGTGCTCGATGTATTATTCTCGATGATGTATTAAGCACGATAAACACGGTTTGAAACCAGTCTAAAAACCAAGGTGACCTTGAAGTTGTTGTTGTTGTGAGATGCCTGCTACACGGTTTAAAACCAACATCAAACTTCAGTACGCAAAGAACGCTAAGCAGGGAGGACGTATAGGGCGCTCGTATTTAGAACAACGTTATGGCGCCATATTTATCTAAAATACAAAAAGTTGGGGTGAGTCTTGCACTTCTTCGTGCAAGTAGGTAGGTTAGGTACTTTCTTAGATTCCCGTAGGTATGAAATCCTAAGATTGTCTACCTTTTTTTTAACAGACGCCGCATTTGCCACTGGATTTACTTCTTATAGCTTTGTGGCTAAAATTTCCCAAGCGTTTTTTTTTGCATTCGTGTCCTTATATGCCTCACATGTTAAATCCCAGAGACAGGGCAAGTCTCTGTATAATTCTATAAACTCCCATTGACTTCGTGATGTTCGTTCGCCATATACCTAATACACGGAGCGACGCAACGTGTGCGTCTGCGCTCGCCGCCTGCACAAGCGCGACTGTAGTTCGAGCGGTTTTAAACAAGCAGCTACACGGTTTCAAACAAGTTTTAAACCAACGCTTCTGCCACTGGTTTGCAACGCAGGCCTTTCTACCAAGGATGTTTAAAGGTCATACGAAATTTGGTTTCAAACCACTGTCTACACTGTTTTAAATTTAGGTTAACTTAACCGTGTATATCGTGTTTTATCTTTTTTGCGCTTAGTTATATTGTGTCGCATCTGGTTAAACTGAAAACCGATGTCCAATATGCTTTGGAAAAGGATTACATGTTGAAATGAAACCCAAATTCAAGATGATTCATTTATTGGTTTGTTATTTAAGAACAATAAGCCATTTATACTTAGTTCAAAACACATAATACCATCTAACAGAGTTCAAAGATCGCCATTTTGTTGAATATTATAAGTAGAATCCGACGCAAGTTAAAATTAATAACCTATTTTACTAAAACCATTGATATTCATTAAAATTCACTTATGCTAACTACATGTAGTTAAAATAGTAATATGAACTTTAGATCTAACGGATAGAGAATATATTTACTACTGATAGGTACACACTGAAACATTGTGATTGAGACTAAGATTTGGCGATTGAAAATACTAGAAGATCTATTGTGGGTTATTTAAACTTCTGGCAAATACAGGCTGAATTTTTTAAACATTTAATCTGGCAACATTGCGTATTAATAACGGCCATGTTTCTTTCTATTCCCGCCATTTTTTTGACAGTTTCAAGCGATTGCACTGGTCTCTATGTGCGATATATATTTTTATCAGAAAAGCGTACTGTATTTTCAAACAACATACTTATTAATTTGTGTTCTTAAATTTTGTTATTGAATTCCCAATATTCATCGTGTACCTTACTCTTCTCATTCGAAGTGAAACATTATTAATAATTCGTTGTCTTATTAGCCCGCATTTGACAAAAGTTATATCAATACAACACCAATATGTAGAAAAGATGTTAAAAATGAGTGACGATAGAATTTGGACTCTAATGGGTTCGAATTTAATATCTACGATGTTAATTCTTTTCTACGTCTTACTCTAGAATAAGTAACATACAATAAATCTAACATTTATTTAATAATCACATTAATTTTGATATGTATCTGGATTCAAGTGCAGCACCGTTATAACTATGCTTTTCATTTTGTTATATAGTTTTTTTTTCAATGACGAAAAAGTACATACTAAAAGGGTCTATAAAATGTCGTACACTACAATACCGATCATATTAAAATAATTGTACTTTATTCGCTACTGATTATAATCTATGATATGTATTTTTTACCTAAATCTATGTTTACAATGATATGTTTCCATGGTCCTATTCTGGATTTTTCAAAAAGCCAGATATAAAGCGTATGCATTCTTTCAACGATTCTTATATTTTTTATTAATCTAAGGACACACATTTTCATATCAACCGACGTTTAGCTTTATATCTCGCTTAGAATGGACGCTTGACGTTTCAATGGAGTCGCCTCTGATATAAGTCCAAGGTATGAAGGATAAATTTTGGGGGCGACATTCAAAATCACATACATTCTGCAATAGTTATCAGGGTCATCATAAAGTGGGATGCGATAATTAGCTTAACTTTGACTAGTATAACTCTAAAGTCACAGTCTTAGCCTCTTTCATTTCACACTTAATGATAGACGCGAGTGTTGGGCCCTGATAATCTCTATGAAAATTTACCTAAAAAACAATTTTGGTTTATAACCTAACGAAGCGTATGTTTATAAAAATATACCTATCCTATTAGAAAATTAATACCCTCTTTCTCTACCTAAAGTTTCGCTGTAAGCTAAAGTGTATGCCGAAAAAGAAATGATTTTTGGAGACAGAAAAGTCTACGTGGCCGGTTGTAGAAGTCAATTCTGAGTTCCAAAATCATTTCTCGAAAGGTTCTGGAGTTTCTGGGTTTCAAACATTCTTACAATCTCTCAGGATAGAAGTGATAAAGGTACGATTTACTTTCTCCTATATTTAATGGAGTCGTAAGGAAGGTAACTGTAGAAGGATGAGCTTATCGGGGCAAATTGGACGACGTGATAGTAATCAGAGGCAGACTCCGGTCCTATTCAGTCCAGGAATCCTGTGTTAACCAGCTTCTCCAGGAAGAACTTGACATCTCCAAGCTCAGAGTCCTTGATGCCGAGAGATTTAAGCATGCCAAGGTCGCCGTTCTCCACCGCCATGAATACCGAGCGTAGGTGTTCGAGGTCCGATCTCATCAGATGTAATGCGGCGCCGAAATCTTCAATGGTTTGAGATTCTGGAAATTTAAATTGACTATCATTAGAGATATGTATCTTACATACTTTTATTATATTTCATGGGTTGAGGATGGTTATAAACGATTTTATTGTCTCTGTTTATTGGCACCCAATCGGGATTGCGAGGTCCCAGCGTGGGCGCCAATACATTTTCCAAATATGATCGAGTGAGATAAAATTGTCGCCAAACATAATACTTTAAGGATAAAGGGCAGCGAACATACGTAGTTTGAACGATATTTTTCGGGGCTATAAAAATATTTTGAAGAACCCGTGACGATCGTAAAAAAAGATATACGTATTAGGTACCTGAGAGAGCAATGGCGACCTTCTCGACGCCGCCTAGTGGCTCGAGAGCGTCTCGCGCCTTACTTCCAAACAGCTTCTCGAGATAGTTCGGCCCGTGGGAAGCCAGTAATGATTGGAGAAAGGATGCCGTTTCTTCAACAGGTGGCCTCTTAGCTGTGGAATTGAAAATATTTCATTGATACGATGTAGAATATAGTCGCATGAATATGACGTGAATGAGTAATCTGTTAGAAATTTGACGTAACACACGGATCAAAAGATGTTTTAAGCGATGGGGTGTGTCATGTGTGTCCCTGTGAAGAATCATAACTAGAATCTTAACAAAGGGGCTCGTGGCTAATTAACAAGCGCGCAGATTATATGACTTGCAAAGTTAAGTTGCGCTTGCCGCAGTCAATTTATGGATGGGTGACCTTTCGTTACACATCACGACCCCTCCGTGCCTCGGAGAGCATGTTAAACTGTCGGTTCTGGCTGTCATACGAATACCTATGACAGTCGTTACGGGTATTCAGAAGCCCGAAAATATGACATTGACAACCGATCAGGATATCCGGATTGCCCAGTAACTGGGTTGCGCAGGTCTGATGGCAGTCGCTCCGAGTAAAATACTGGTATTCAGCCACATCTATTTAGACTGGAAGCGCTGACCCCGAAATAGTAGATTATAGGCTAGGAGGAAGAGGGTGTGTGGGTAATGTGCCTAAAATATTCGTTATTACACATTAATAACTCGAGTACCTCGATATTATCATATTATATTACTAGAGGTCACTCGCGGCTTCGCCCGCGTGGATGTTTTCTTGGTGGTAGGATCTATACGGTCCGCCTAGCCACCCTCACATTAAAGTCCGGCGCCAAGCAGTTTACAATGTTCCGTCGTGTGTATGTGAGAGCCAGAGGGGTATAGGGGAATCCCTCTATATCTCTGTTACTTGGATTCGTGTGTTCCATCTTAGACCCTGTCTGCGCTTACCATCAGGTGCGACGAGGGTCAAAGGCGACCAAGAAAAGTAATAAAAAAAAGTCGTTTATCGCGAATTCCGGATTTTTCGGGATAATACCTATAATGCAATCATGATTCGAAAGACACGTTGCGCCATCTATTCTCATACGAACGTTATTGTTGTTTTCCTCGGAAACACTACTTTTTTTCGGGATGAAAGGTACCCTATGTCCGTTTCTGTACATCTGACAACGTATATGCAAAATTTCAGGATGATCGGTTCAGTGGTTTAGGCGTGAAAAGGTAACAAACAAAGAAACTTACTTTCGCATTTATAATATTAGTTAGGAGGTACATAAACATTTCGAACAAATTAAATGGCGTCATTGAAACGTAGTTCACTATAGAAATCGATAATTTTTCATTACATTAGCTCAGGCTGACATAGGTAATCGTTATTTATAGAAAGTTTAACCCTCGTAAAAAACAAGTAAGTACCCACCTACGTAGATACTTCAGACTTTTACGTTTTATATTCTGAGTAATACGGAAAGTTGTCCTTTGTTTTAATTTTACTGCAAACTACGTTCATTTTTTATTAGTTTTCTGAGACTCGGTCGTGTAACAATTTCTACATCATTGAAGCTAAAACTTGTCATTTTAAGTAACAATAAGAAAATTCTAATTATCGATGTGCTTACCAAAACCCATATACATGTGCACGGCCAAAAAATCTGACATGTGCACGAAAAATACAAAAAAAGCTTTAGAAGTAGTACCTAACACTAAAAAAATATTTTTATCACAGTATTAAAACAAGAGTAGAGTATGGGCAGCAGCGTTCTCTGAATACTTTAACAACCATACTATGATCGCCAAGAGGAGCTCGTGGCTAAATAATTACAGCCGCATAGACCGATCTTCCGGGTTAAGCCACGCTTGCCGAGGTTGGTCTGTGGATGGGTGACCATTTACCATAGCGAGTTTCCTCCGTGCCTCGGAAAGCACGTAAAGCCGTTGGTCCCGGCTGTCATTTGTAGATCTTTGACAGTCGTTACTGTTGGTCAGAAGCCAGAAAGTCTGACAACCAGTCTTACCAAGAGTATCGTATTACCCAGTTACTGGGTTGTGGAGGTCTGATAGGCAGTCGCTCCATGTAAAATACTGATATTCAGCTGCATCCGGTTCGACTGGAAGCCGACCCCAACATAGTTGGGAAAAGGCTAGGCAGATGATGATGACTATGATCGCCAATCCGCCTGCGTGGCGGCGTGCGATTACGGCAAAACCCCCCTTTTGGGGGAGGCCTATGTCCAGCAGTGGACGTCTTTCGGCTGAATAATGATGATGATGATTAAAACAAGATGTTTTGCTCGCGTTTTTAATTTTTAGATTTTTTTCAAACTTAATAGCCATCAGATAAAACAGTCCGCTTGCTGAAAAGTTGATAAATCCACATATGAGTTTTGGCAAGGGCACCGACGCTAAATAATCTAGGTTACAGATGCAATAGGGTATTTGACTGAAAAAATATAATTAGGCCGTCAGTTAGATTATCAAAAAATATTTGACCCGTATTTTTTCTTTTATTACGTAAACCAAAATTGACGAAGATACAACGCTTTTAAAATTGGCAAAACGGCACAAGCAAGTACCATTTTTACTTGCTTCTGTCGTCACAAGCCCCCACTCTCGAGTTTTGATGCGTTTTATCTTTCCAAATATTCATAGATTTAACAAAAGAAAAAATACGTGTCCATTATTTTGAAAACTAACTGGCGGACTAATTAGATTTGCAATTTGTTGATGCTGTCAACGTGCCTATTCTATCCATGAAGACGCGCCTCACAATTTTGTGTGATGGGCAGGGTACGAATCAAAGAGTACCTATACTAATTATATGGGTATGGTGCGAATCATCTCTTTTAATCATTCCGTATCCACGCATCTCTAAAGGCGGGAACAGACTTATAACACGCCATGGCACGTGTCGTCAATGTAGCGCGCTCATTGGCCACATTTCATCTCGTGAAGCTACGTTTCGTCACTTGGCCAATGAACACGCGTGGGGTGGCGTCGAGTGTTACATGATGTGTGCTTAACTAGTGCGTGGCAATAGAACTAACACCATAGCAATTTATAATGCACACTTTCACTGTAACTATTTAGACAGAATGGGGCGCGTCTTCGTAGATTGAACGATCTGTAACAGACATTGACATTTTGATTAGAAAATCAAATACTTTTAAGTTTATTTAAAACGTTGTCACAAACAGAATCCTTTGAACTTTCCAGCGGTTTCCCAGAACTTACAAAGGCTACGATCTTTCAAAAATAGGTTCTATTATGTAAATTAATAGCTACTGAAGTTACGAAAGAGAACAATAATTCATTTAATTTCCCTTTACTCCTTGTTTCTCATAATTTGCTATTAGTATAACTTTTCAATTTATAATTTTCATTGTTTGCGCGCAAAAGCTTTGTCAGTTCCGCCGTTTTATGTTGGAGAAAGCAACGAAGGCCTCTCTGTTGCAAGAATTAAAGTACCATTTTGCAGTGTTTTGTTTTTCAGGTTCACCGATCCACGTGTTTTGAAATCCCTTTTTTAATTTTTACTTTAGGTAAGTTCTTAAGGTAAGGATACACGACGACACTGACACTCGACACTAGTGTCGATTGCGTCCACACGGTAAGCAATTTTTTGTGTCGACATTGGTGGAAACATCTAGTGTCCCAGTTCAAGTGTATTCAATTCAGTGTGGTACATTCCTTCGCCATGAATCGACGTGCTGCTGCCGCGGTTTAAAGCTTTTTTTAGTCTTCAAAATCATTATTAAATTGCGTTCGTAAATTGTGCAATTTTCTATTCAATTTTTAATGCAGTAGTACTAAATTGTTCTGCTAAACTTTCTACCACTGCTGACTTCTTTATTCGATTTTCATAATTGGGGTTTGATATTTGCTATAGTTCTGGCAGCGCTTCATAATATGAAATTAAAGATTTTATTTCCTCTGCAGTCCACGCGCGTGACGTCATATTGGTCTAGCTATAAATTTCGCACAGGCTCGAAATGTCGGACACTGCGCACGTTCTGTCTCCACGGCTGCGACACGGACACTGAGCGACATCGCCACTACCTACATCTGCAACTAAGTGTCGCGGCAGTGCACACACATGGACAGTCGATGTATACAGGGTGTAAAAAGACCCATCACATAGCCGAAATCTACGCACTCTGTACATCAAACTAAACTACATTGACCAAAAATAATTGCTGGGAAACGACTTTTATTTTTTGGCATAAAAAAAACGCTTTTTTTTGTAGCGCGCAATGTGTGGTTGTGGCTATGCCGCGCGTTTGCATGCGTGCAGCGGCCACACAGCTGAGCCAAGGCGGTCGTGTGCGTTTGATATTCGTTGCGTTTTTGTAACTTCAAATGCGTAATTTGTGAAGAATAATTGAAAATTTTGATAAGGTTGTTTGGAAGAAAGTTTAGTATTATCACTTAGAATACGTTTTTGGAAAAAACTGAAAAAAAATGTATACTTTGACCTTCAATATCTCCAAAACCAATGGTTTCCCAGGTATGGTCTGTTAGAAAAAAAATATCCCAATGATGGGTAGAATATGTGGTTTTCGTTATCGTTAAGGGTCTTTTTACACCTGATATACCTTTAGGGAATTATTATTGAAAGCTATCAAAGATATGGCGAAATCACAACATTTTTTTTACGGAAAGGGGTAGTTCCTAATCACTTACCTACATTATCATTGAAAACTGTTTTAGGACAAGTGTCAAAATTTCAAAATTCGATAAAAAATCCAAGCAAAATGATTTTTATTTTAATTATCTCAAAAGTTCTACAAAAACAGGAAGGTTTAGTTACAAATTCAGAAAATAAAACTTCTAATCCGTGTCCCCAAATATGACCTAAAATATAAACATAGCTGATCGTAACTGAGGACAGATAGATATTAGCGTATTTTTATAAAATCTTTGATCAGCTATTTCTCTTAAACTATTGACTTTTGGTATCGGTAGCGGGTTGCGCTGGGCAATAGTGACAAAAGAGGGTGGTCGTCGATATGGAGCAACCTACCCGATGTTATAAAGGCGGTGGTCATTCGACGAAGCGAGAGCATTCCGTGTTGATCAGCTGAAGAAGTCTGACCTTTTACATCTGACTAGCTTGTCCGTATTTTATGATCTTGTAATAATTGTGTAAAGTATTATATTGTGATCTAGTTCAGGTTACTAACCAAAATACAAGTACTCTCAGTGGTGGAAAGTCTATGTTGGTTTTATTTACTATCTACATTTACCTTGCTCGCAATCCTGACATACCGATATTAGCTATAACTGTAATGATACAATCACCCCTACACTATTATGATGTTGTGTCTTTTACACTTTAGGGAAAGTGGTAGAACTAAAGTTATTCATTACTATGTATACTTTTACATCTTTTCGGATTAGTACCCCTTTCCGACTAACCTGGTTTAGGTACATTTTCTAGCTTTAATGGGTCTTATTTGTCTAATTTATATTAGAGTATGGAAAGTCACAAAGGTAACCTACCTAAACTGTTTGATACTTATGAAATTCACATTAATGCAACGTCGCAGTCTCATTAAAAGCACAAAAAAACTACTATTTCTCTCTCTATATTGGGGAAGGAAGTTTCTACAGATGTTTTTAAATGAAGCCTTTTGAAACAGCTCCCGTCGCGTAGATTTGAAACGAGTCAAAGTGAAATGTAGGGCACAGATGTGCGCAGCAAAGTTATGCTTTGCGAATAGTATTAAATCTTAATGTTTCAGACTTTCGTAGCAACTTTAAAAAGTAGGTATTTACGTATCTGTATTATTAATGTTTAGCGACAAAACATAACATCAAGCCTGTATTCCCCGAAGGGTCGGGTAGAGGTGCATAGTACCTACATCCTCTATGTTCTATTCTATGTTAGGAGATGCGGTTTCCGCACTTAGTCCTTTAAGTTGACCATTGTACGTGGGCCATGGCGGCCATCATTCCAACCAGCCCACCTCCTTCCAGAAGCAGATTAGGGCTCTCAGTCCGCTCAGAACATTTACGAGTGATTTCGGTGCACCAAGGGTTCTTTCCCGTATTAGGGTGACCCCTGTGCATTCCAGGAGCACGTGTGCGACCGTTTCTTCGGCCCCCATACATGCTCTGCACAGAGGGCTGTCCGTTATGCCTATCGTATGGAAGTGTTTGTTTAGTTTATAGTACATCCTCATTTCGCCGATATGTTTAAGTAATATATGTAATTGGGGGCGAGTCTATTGCCATCAACCGGGCACAAATCCAGACTCCAGGTGAGAAATTCTACACGGAAAAACTCAATAACACTTTGCCCGACTTGAAGATCGAGCCCAGGACCTCACGCTCACTGACTGACTGCACAGCACTGGACGAGACAGTCGAGGCATTTTAGCAACAACTTAGGTACCGGCTGAATCCAGTATTTTACAAGGCGCAACAGCCATCGTCTGACCCCCGCAACCAAGTTATTAAGTAATGCCGATATCCTAAGGTTAGACCGGTTGTCTGGGTTTCAGGCTTCTGACTATCTGTAGCAACTATCATAGGTATTCGTACAACATCCGGGACCGACGGTTTAACATCTTCGCCGAGCCACAGACCGTCTAGTCCTTATGCATATTTCATTAAAAAGGTACGCGAGATTTTAAGTAAAAGCTCGTTTAAAATCTGCTGGCTCGCTATTTTAAGCACTGTTTGTTTTAAACCCCGGTAGAGTGGTCTCATTCATAAGGCATTCACTAAAATGTGGGTAGTTTCTAAAATAACAATCTCATTGTTAGGTAGCGTATTATTTTAACATACTAATTTTAGCTCTCAAATACAGAGTAAAGGGGAATGCCAAGATCCGGCCATTACAAAGTAGTATGAACTGACATGCCGTAATTTTAATAATTCGCGTTTATTTTTTGTAAGATTTATGTAATATAAATAAAGTCTGGAGAAGTACACCGTCGGATAGTCATTTTAAATAGTATTTCAATGTTTTGGTTAATAAGTTTTAACGCTTTTTATCTACAACTACAAATAGAAATGTTGCACAGATTAAAAATAAAATTATATCGATACTAAAATTACATTTATAAATCGATTACAACTATGAAACAATAATGTAATTGTAAATAATTATATCACAATAATATCACGTTATTTATTTTATTTACACAAGTATTTATTTTTTATTCACGTGTTCTTTTTTGAATAATGTGTAAGTGAATTGTGCTCTTCCATTATTAGCTATAAATTATAGTACTAAGCTTTATTAGTAATAAGCTGTTACGAATAATCCTAGTAACCACTATAACACAACACGTTTGTCACTATTGTTGTGATTTATCTTAAACGGGCTACTTTTCTTATACGAAACAAAATAAATAACACCAAACACGTTCAAGTGTTAGTTAACATATTTAATTAATCTCTTTGATTTAGGTATATTAATTTAAAATTAATATTTTGTAATATTATGAAATAATTTACAAACATGCTATTATTACTAAGTATCAACTATTTATGTAGCGAAATAAGTGCCTATATTTCTTTTTTTATTTTATATTCCATTCGATGATATGCATAGGTCAAGTACCTATCGATTACGTTTAAAATCGAATATTGTTATGATTTTATTTTAATGGCGACAACACCTTTGTCACAATTAAAATAACTTCCACTAGTTTCTTACGATTAATTATGCGACAAAGTAAGTATCTGTATCGAAGTAAGAAACCATATTAAATGTAATTATTCCTTATCGTGAATACAAATTATTATGAATTCCGGTTGGGCAAGATTTTTGTTAAATAAAATACTTTGTTTAGTAAAAGTATGATTTTTATATAAAATTGGTTTAAGACATGCATGGTTTATCATCGTTGCCATGGCAACGTCAATAAACGCCAAATTCAAAATAATATAATATTTATTTTGACTTGGTTTTGGTTTGGTTATTTAGGTATTATTCTGACCAAAAATGGTTTAATTTTGTTATTTACATAATTAAATGCTTTAATCAAACAATAATATTAAGATTTTTACAAAAATAATGAAGGTCTATCAATATGACAAGGATTAAAAAAAATAGTCATGAAAATGTAGACGGAGTATAAAGAAAGTGTTAGTTCGATTTTCGAATTACTTTTCTTCCCTAAGTTAAAAATCTACTATTAAGGTCAATTTTATCGACCTATAACTTTTCTTGGTGTACTTCCAGCGGAAATGTTGTTATTGTAATACATTCTACAATATTTGCCCTTTTTAATAAGATATATTTCATTCTTGTTCTTTCTGGCCGAGTCGTAAAGGAAATCTTGGCATTCCCCTTTTCAATTCTTCGTGTGGGTTTTAATTACGCACTAGCTGTGCCCGCGACTCCGTCCGCGCGAAAGTCGGAAACCAATATTGTGTCGCAATAACTAAACTTTCTTGTTGATAACTTTAAATTCTAATATCTTTTGATTGAGTGAACCGATTACAATGAAACAAAAACTAAATGCTACTTCAAGATACGCACTATTTTAGTCTATAAAAGTAAACCGCATTGAATTAGTACTTTTTACGTGATGCG
The DNA here is from genome assembly GCA_905220435.1 of Amphipyra tragopoginis. Lineage (NCBI taxonomy): Eukaryota > Metazoa > Arthropoda > Insecta > Lepidoptera > Noctuidae > Amphipyra > Amphipyra tragopoginis. Next base: position 2,268,513 of record HG992013.1, on the reverse strand, counting down.
TGTACAAACAAACCGACAAAAAGACAAAATTCACAAAAATGATCGAGTTGGATTCTACAACGTGTTACAAAAATACCCCTAAAGCCGAAAGGAGATTAATAGATCCCTTGTAAAGAGTCTATTGGCAATATTTTAAAAGAAAGTATGACCCAAAAAAAAATTGGACAAATCATAAAGTAAAATCATCACTGAAAAGCAATCCTGAAAACATAAAACTAAAGAGTAGACTACCCAGAAAGATATTTACATTCTTACCTAATTTCCTCAGAGAGGTAAATGACAACAACTAAGAAAGACTACTTGATTAATATTTTCTTTTTTAAGGGGAATTATGTAACACGTTATATAGGTTATTCTTTAACTCTCACACATTGTTTTTTGTAAATATTTCCAATATGCAGACACGCAAAGTTTACAGATTCATTATACGTATTGATACAGATAGATAAGGCATTCACTCTAAAATCGTAGGTGGATCTAGGTACTAAAATATAAAAATAGCATTCATATTGTTGGGTGTTATTTTAGTGCTAATTTTAGCTCTCAAATACAAAGTGAATATAAAACTCCATATTCATGAGGGTTTCTTTTTACGAGTGGGTTTTGGCCTAAAGTGATATTTCGGTAGTAATAAAGTGTTGGGTTTATATTAGATAAATATTTATTGATAACCATATAAGTGGCTCAAATGGGTGCTTACTAAGATGATGTGGAGTTAACTGGAGATAATAAATTGATACCAATTTATATTGCAATTTTATATCTTCCATTGGATACGTTTATGGAGGGGAAATTGAAAGGGCTTCATTGGCTGCTGAATCTCAGGTTGGAAATACTTTTTTTATGTAGGTAATATGTTGGCAAACAAGCCTTCGATCTGCCTGATGGGAAGAGTTTATTGCCACAATTATTCATCTAAAACACAAAGAAGATTGCTGATGTGTTGCTAACTTTTGAGATAATGTTGAAAAGTCTCATGTGGCTGGAATTCACAGGCACTCATCCCTTCAAACTGAATGAACTCTCACTAGGAGCTCTACCACTAAGTTCTAAATCTGGTTTTGTATATTTTTTCTGTTAGAAAATTATCTTTGGCCCATGGAAGAATTATGTTGGTGGGTTTTTATAACCTGAGATTTAATAGAGTTATTTATTCGTTTAAAATAATTTTAAGCAGTAGGTAAAACTTTTCTCTCCTTTTTGAGTTATCCGTAGTTTGTTTTGTTTATGATTCAAATGAAAACGCTGGATCGATTATAGGTAGGTACATAATAATATTATTATTTTTTCCTTCTTTGTCATAGTCATGTTTAGATTGTATCCATTAAAAATATTCGTAAAGGTGTTACTATAATTGAACATCATATTAAAAAGTAATTTCTTAAAACATTTAGTGTCCCTTTAACCTTCGCATACAAAAACTGCATGAATCATTCAAAATAAGAATAAGTTTCAGTAAAATATGCAATTCACACTAGCCAAGCGAGGAAAACGACTTTTTACATTATTTTTAATGTACGTTTAGCCGTTTCCACGAATATTACGATATACGCGACATGTGTAACCTAATACTTACTTACGTAGGAGTTTCATTTTTGTTCGTATAATAGAGTAGGTACCTATACGATACGAATCATAAGAATCTAACTATCTAATTATTTTCTAATTAATACTTTGGCCATACTGAAAGTTTCTGGATTCTGATAAAGTATAATGTTTATATTGTATTCACTGTTTTTCAATGTATTAAACCACAGCAAAAACCGCATGTTATAGACTTTGCTAGGTAAACACGCAACTTTCAAATTGGCGCCACAAAGAAAAAACAAACGACAGACATAAAAAAATAATGTATTCTACGGCCAAAGAGTTCCATATTCAAAATTAGGTATTACATTTTTAATATCTTAAACGCAAGTGGCCAGTTTCAGAAACTTTCAGTATGAACCGCGTATTATAAATGCGAAAGTTTTTTTTTTTTTTTGTGAATTTTGATGTTTGTTAATCAATCACACCATAACGGCTGAACGGATTTGGATGAAATTTGGCACACAGGTAGACCATGATCTGGATTAGGACATAGAATACTTTTTATCCGGGTACATCACGTAGTTCTACTAGGATAAGGGTACCTTTCCACCAGAGATATGCTATGCAGCTATGCTGCGAGAATGTTAAACCTAAACTACGAAACTATGTGGCCGTTTTCACTGATGCTAAGCTATGTAGCGGAGCGAGTAAGATGTGCTATGAAAATGCGCCGCCGCTGAGCTGTGCGAGGAAGATGCGCAGCTCAAGCTATGCGACGTATCGACAATAAGGAAGGCATCTGCACATAACTACACCACTCGCGACCATCTATAGCACGCATCCATAGCTCGCATCCATAGCACGCATCCACAGCACGCATCCTTCCATATAAAAAACGTAGCTTAGTTGAATCAGTTTCCACCAGAGCTAATACTATGTGGACCAATAAATATGATTGGTCGATATCAAACGAATCCATAGCAACGTTGCATAGCACATCTCTGGTGAAAAAGCAAGTGAAACTGTGAACAACAGTACCCCAAGTGTGAGTTTTTTTCGTTAACTACTGTAGTTGCGTCACGACAAAAATGTATGAAAATTTAGGCTGCGTCTCTAGGCGCACCGTTCAATTAACGCGCGAATATTAGTTAGTGAACGGTGCGCCTAGAGACGCAGTCTAAATTTTCATACATTTTTGTCGTGACGCAACTACAGTAGTTAACGAAAAAAACTCACACTTGGTACAGGTAGTATTTTATAATTTCATTCAATATAATTTTAACAGCAACATTTCCTCACATAAAAATAAAGGTAACAAAACAAAAGGGCATTACGCTAATCAAAATGGACAGCGTAATTCGCAACTGGATACATTTCTTTAATTGCTACTTCTGAATCCAATTAGCGTCGACCAGATAAAAGTGTCTCTTAACTGTCAAGACGAAGGTAATAAACATACAGCCTGACACGGAAATAACATAAGTAGGTCATGGAGATGAGAAAAAAATAACAAATTGATGCTACTTCAGGGTTCCGTACCCAAATGGTGCCAGAAGACTCTTTAGGGGTCCTCCTAAATGCGATACCGTACGATATAATAGTGCGAATGGTTAATTAAATATTCGAATTTATGTTTGAAATATATTCCAATTGATTACGATGGCTTTTTGGGAACAAATTGTTTTATTCAAAATTTTATCACCATTTTATTCATACACTAGCTTTTGTCCGCAACTTCGCTTGCGTGAAATTTTGAATCCGTTAAATGTCGATTTTCCATACAAACTTTCATCCCCTATTTAACTCCTTTAGGGGTTGAATCTCGAAAAATTCTTCCTAATTCCTTGTCTACATTATAAAGTGAACCTCTGTGCAAAATTTCAGCTTTCTAGGTCCAAGGGTTTGGGCTGGGCGTTGATGAGTCAGTCAATCAGTCAGCCAGTCAGTCAGGACCTTTCTTTTTATTTATACAGAAGATAGATAGATAGATAGATTAAGATATTTCATTCAATATTCGCACCATCGCATCGCACGATCGCGCGTCCGCGACAAATAGGACGCCGCCTTAGGCTAAGCTGATGATGTGTATTCTGTCTGTCCGTCTGTCACAAGGCTCTCTCTAACTCAGTGGCAGTAAAAGGTAGCCAGTAAAAAAATATCCGATTGAGTGTATCTGTGGCATGAACTGCATGAATCATGGAAAAAATATAAAAGTTCCAAAGAGATTCTCCGCACGGTTTTTTTTTTTTTAGCTTTGGAAATCATCAAATGACTTCTTCCGCTCTGGGCGGAGCGGAACGAAGTGTAACGTTTTTTCGCCGTTAAAACCTACGGTTAATTAGCCGTGTGTAGGCACGGTCATCAGTGTTGTATAGTCTACTATAGAAGTTTGTTGACGGACACGGCGGCCCAATGGCACGCCTGCGCTGCCGTATGCACCGTGGCTGCTCCTCTTTTGCGCACGGTTTGTTTTACATTAGTGTTGTATGACAGTCAATGAGAGTTTGTTAACGGCACCGGACGTTTTCGCGACGGGCAATTATTGCATGACAGCTTTCCAACGCTGATTTTGTGTTACAAAATGGATATAAATCAGTTTCGGCTGGTGGTTTGCCGTGTCGTGTACAAGCTTACACGATTTTTCAACGGCGCAGCTAATACGCCGTACGGTTAAGAAACCGTGCCGTGAACAAGAGGCCTCTGACTCGAATTACTGACTAAAGCCCATCCGTGTTGCTCCTAATGCCTTTTGCGTTCCAGGGCCGCGGTAACTCTTTCGAACAAAGTCTACAACCCTGGCAGGCACTGATATCTCTTTGAGGCGCGCGTGGAACACAACGCGTCGTCGATCCGGGCCTGGTTCTGATTGGACGGCGAGCCACCCAACGCTCGCTGTCCGCAGGCTCGCGCCTACGGTGGTCGGGAATCGCCCTGCGACTCCCGACGCCCGGGGCGTCTCGTTCTGTATAGATACCCTAATTGTATATTTGCGAAGATTTTTGTTCCAATTATATTTTAAAAACGGCTTAACTTGCATGTACCTGATTATAGCTTATCCCAATCCTAACTTCCTAATAAAAAAAAGTTACTTTGTTTGTTACCTTTTCACGCCTAAACCACTGAACCGCTCATCCTGAAATTTTGCATATACGTTGTCAGGTGTACAGAAACGGAGATAGGGTACCTTTCATCCCGAAAAAAAGTACGGTTCCCGAGGAAAACAACAATAACGTTCATAGATGGAGCCACGTGACCTTTGAATCACGATTGAATAATTTTATTATAGAAACTTTAGTAGTATGTTAAGAGTTTTTTTAAGTTTAATTAACGTGGGCAAAAGCTAGTACTCCATAATTAAACAACAAATCGTCGCGCGTCGTTGCGACTTTAAGACCTCATAAGTGTAAAAATCACTTTTATGAGAAAATCAATAAAAACCGTCTACTGAAAAAAAAAACAAAAAAATGAAGGTATCAGCTATATGATTTCCTGCTTTTTACTTTGCTATTGTTGGTTGAAATGAAAAGTAATGTCATAGTAAAATAATTTAAAAAGTGATTTTGCCAAAAGTGACACATAAGAGGTCTTAAAGTCGCAACGACGAAATGCCGAACAAACATTGCACTGCTACTGTAAGGGTGGTACAGAACCCTCAGTGTGCGAGTACGACTCACGTTGACATAGTTTTGTTTACTTCCTTATTTATTTTCCCGGAAACACAATTACTATCAGACTATTAGATATACCAACAGTAATGCGTGCAATACGACAGACATGTATGAGGAAACTTGTTCCATCAAGAGGGCTGCAGATGACTAATTTAGGTGTCCAAATTCAATGTTCCTTACATTGTCTGTGGCAGCATTGACGTAGAATATGTATTGTATGTCAATGGTGGCAGGTCTTTGTTTATGGCTGACCAAACAGACCCTTAAGGCCCGTAAAGGTGGATACAGACTTTGCGAGGCATGCGCCGCGAACGGCGCACAACGAATGCCTCTGCTTGAGGCGTGCGTGTCGAAAAAATATACCAACATATGCTCGGGTCGAGCCATCGCGTGCACATGCCTCGTTTGTCTGTCTTCATGTTTGTGGGGAGGCATGTGCAACGCACAGGCGCAGTTTCATTTTCTCAGTCGAGGCGTGGGTGGATATCATACGCGGCGCACACCTCGAACGTGCATGCGCGACTACGTCCACAACTAATGTAATGTTCGCACTGAGGCGCTTTGATCTTGAAGCGTTTGCCGACATATGTTGGCTCGCCCTCGCACGTGCGTAGCACATGCCTCGCCACGAATATAAAGGTACACACCTTGCGATGCATTCGTTGTGCGCCGTTCGCAGCGCATGCCTCGCAAAGTCTGTATCTGCCTTAACAATACCTAAACATCTGTCATTTGAGAATTTGTCTAACAGCACCTACCATAAAGTAGAGAATTCCACACATTTGACAACTTTCAAGTTATTTTAACTACACTTGAGAGGGATCCCTCAACTGAGAGCTGTTTATTAATACGGGCCTAAGTTTGTCAAGACAAAATTGATCGCTTTTTTGTTTTTAGTTGTAGGCCATACACTAAACGGTAACTGCAGCTACTCGTACAAACAAAATAGCGATCAACAATGACTCGAGCAACTTAGTGGCCTTCGTTCGGTCGGTTAGCCTTAATGTCAGACACGTCTTAAAATAAGGATACTAGCAAAGCGGAGGCTGCGGTCCGAATAGGCATGTTGACAGCATCAATAAATTGCAAATCTAATTAGTCCGCCAGTTAGAGTTTTGAAAAATAATGGACGCGTATTTTTTCTTTTGATAAATCTATTAATATTTGGAAAGATAAAATGCATCAAAACTCGAGAGTGGGGGCTTGTGACGTCAGAAGCAAGCAAAAATTGTACTTGATTGTGATTTTGCCAATTTTAAAAGTGTCGTATCTTCGTCAGTTTTGGTTTATGTAACAAAAGAAAAAATACGGCTCAAATATTTTTTAATAATCTAACTGACGGAATAATTATTTTATTCAGTCAAATACCCTATTATGTCAAGAACGAAATTATCGCTCAAAGTTTTTTTTAAGTTTTCATAATGTTTTGGAACGAATGAGCGAGTAAGTATATCGCTTTTGACGTAATTGGACCCGCAGCCAGCCTGAAATAATAATTGGAGTCACAAGAACAACAAGAATAATAAATAGTAAGTATATACTCTGGATTCATGTATTTTGCTTTGTTGGTTTAGCTGATAGATTGGCGTAGAATTGTACCTATTATTTACTATTGCATGCTACATGGCAGAGTATAGCTGCACATAGATTGTTTTTATAACAATGTTCATGTAACACCTACCTGACCTATATTCGCAATAAATTGAATTGAATTGAAATTGAATTGAATAAGTATGTACTACGTTTAGAAACCTTACTATCGAATCAATGCGTCAAATACCTAGAAAAAAATCGGTATTCTGCGCACGCGAATTTAAGTTTTAATGTTAGGCGAGAGCGCTGCCATTGCTTTGTGGCAACGCAATACGCAAGATACGCTCAGTGTGTCTACAGTCTAATATTCGATTCGATTTTCTTAACTCTAGTTTTTCACTCCGGAGGGGAAATGCGCGTCGGTATCATTATCATCCTTAAAGCGCGGAGCGTGTGTCACGCCTGTCCGGACCCACACAGAACTAACAAGATTTCAAAATTCTATATCTTACCAGCAGTGCAAAGCTTGGAGTCCTCGTCGTACCCATCGATGCAGTCCGGGGCTCCATCGCATAAGTACTGGATGGAGATGCAGTTCCCATCCACCGGACACTTGAACGGCTCGTAAGGGTGGCAGTATTCTGGAACATCATAGAAGAAACTTGTTAATTATTATCATCACATTTTAGGGATTCCCGGCTCATCTTCCGTGCGGAAGAAGTTCGGTCCTGTGGAAGGCATATGGGGTCACAGGTCCAACGCGCTAAGGCTCCTTTGAGAACTTTAATTTAAAATGAGATGGGGCAATCAATGAGATATTACGTCTCTGTTTATTTCGTAAGTAATTAGGAACATGATAATTAGAATAACAAATGCAATAACGTATCTAATCTGCAAAATTAAAAAAGTAAAAACGACTTTTAAAAACTGCAGGAGTAGAATAATTACCATATTAGACTACGGTTTTTACTTTTATTAAAGTTTTTATTTAACACTTTTTAGTGCCACAAATTACAATAAGCATGTTGACAGCATCAATAAATTGCAAATCTAATTAGTCCGCCAGTTAGAGTTTTGAAAAGTTATGGACACATATTTTTTCTTTTGTTAAATCTATGAATATTTGGAAAGATAAAACGCATTGAAACTCAAGAGTGGGGGCTTGTGACGTCAGAAGCAAGTAAAAATTGTACTTGCTTGTGACGTTTTGCCAATTTTAAAAGTGTCGTATTTTCATCAATTTTGGTTTACGTAACAAAAGAAAAAAATACGGCTCAAACATTTTTTTTATAATCGAACTGACGGACTAAGTAATTAGATTTTTTCGGTCCAATGCCCTGTTACAATAGTGTCCACGCGTGAACATACGAGAAGGTTCCGCGGGCTGAGGTGGCGGGAGGTGTGTCGGCGCAGCGCGGCGGTACGGGCCCCCACCCTAGCATTAACCGAACAACGCCATACCGGAACGACGCCTTTTTTAACTTTTTGTAAATTTTAATAGAATTATATCTTAAAAAGTGAATTCGATTGTTTTTTAATTCTCATCGTATTCATATGGCGACCGTCTAATTATAAAGAAAACTGCAACTTTGGAACAATAACAATTGAAGCAAATTATAAAAACTAGCGAGACCGGCCGACGAAGCGGCGAGTGACCTTGGCCACGACAACGCCGGCCGCACGTTTATCGTCATAGATGTTGAAGAAATTTGTTAATGACTTGGATATTGATGGATTTGGATATGGAATGAGCTTGCACTACCTATTATAAAGACTATTTGGACGAAATCAGTGGATTGGCATCACATCAGGAGGTTCGATCCGAGGGAAGTACCTGTCCTTTCTTTTAATTCCAAAGTCCATTTTATTTGAGTGAGTGGGTAGTTATTTCTTCAATAGTTTAGATATTGCTAAAAGAATGATAAGTGAAAATAAGTGTTCGTGATCGGTTGGCATTTAATAAAGATTGTAACAGATCTAAGTAATTATTTTAATGAATTTATATTTCGTTTCATTTGAACGAGTATTTACGAAAGTTAGGTTAACTAGGCTATTTTATGTTCATTGTATGTAGGCATTTTTGCGCTGCTAATTGCACCTGCTTCTACGCATATTACGCATGATTACATTTATGATAAACAGTGCCTTTACTTTCGCCTTCTAGGTTGCACCTTAACTTTAATAATTTTAATAAATTGCATTCGCAATCCTATTTGTCTTCACCGTCCTTTAATTCTAAGGTTAAAGCGTTGCTTTGCTTCAAAAAATTTGCCGAACGTTTTCAGGTTATACCTACTGGGCACGGCTGTGACTAAATCCAGTCCGTGTTGCATGATTAGTGCGCCTGCGCTGCAATATTATAACAACGCTGCGCCAGGTTGCACCGACGGAACGATCAGCTGATAGACAATAAGGCGGCCATCTTCGTGCTACGCGCTACGAGTGGAGTATAGAAGTACAATTGGGTTCGGTGCACAATTTATTTACCTAGTTCATTTAGATCAAACTTTAGTGTTGGTGATTAAACTTAATGATGTCTACTTCTAAAGACGAATATGCTAAGTTGATTAGAGTTCGTGGAAATATAAGAGGACGATTAACTACAAATACACAATATATCAACACTTTGAAGTTAGTTGATATTAAAACTTTATCAAGTGTACAAATAATTGAAATTCAGTTACATTTAAATAAATGTGAGGCTTTGTTCAAAGAGTTTGATATTGTGCAGAATAAAATTGAGTCCACTTGCGACGAAAAGGAGGTTCAGGAACAGATTAACTTGAGAGCTTCAATAGAAACTCAGTTTATAAATGTTATTTCCACTTTGAAGGATATTATACATAAATGTGAGCATGAGAATCGGGTTGAGGGATGTCCTCATTCGCACTCTGAGACCTCGGGTTCAATAAAATTACCAATCATCAAATTGCCTACATTTGACGGCTCCTACTTGAAATGGCTCGAGTTTAGGGATATTTTTCAATCCTTAATTCATGCAAACAGTTCAATACAAGACATCAATAAGTTTCATTACCTTCGATCCTCGCTAGAGGGCAGTGCTAATGAGGTAATAAAGTCATTAGAGTTTACCTCGGATAATTATGCCGTTGCATGGGACTTACTGTGTAGTAGATTTAATAATAAGAAGATTTTGATAAACAACCATTTAAAAGCATTATTTAATATCGAGTCCCTTAATAAAGAATCGCACAAATCTTTGAGATATTTAGTAGACCATGTCTCTAAAAACTTGAGAGCGCTCAACACTCTTGGACAGCCCACTGATAAGTGGGACGCTTTAATTATTTTCATGGTTACGGCGAAGTTAGATACTACTACGAATATGAAATGGGAGGAATATCGAAATAACTTATCTGATATTCCTACCTTAGATGAGTTTACTATTTTTATCCGTAATCGGGCTGATATTTTGGAAACCACAGCATCAGTTGTCTCAAACCGAGATGAAAAAGGAATGTGTTCTAATTCTAACATAAATAAAAATGTTTGGAATAAACAAAATAATTCTACATCTTATTCTAATAACACTAATAAAGATTTTAAGAAATCAAATTCCTTTGTCACCTCGGCCGAGAACTCGTGCGATTATCTATGTGTATACTGTAGTTATCAGGGACATCGTATCTATGATTGTGCCAAGTTCAAACAATTAGATGTTGCTGAAAGAATAAAGGAGATTACGCGTTTGAAACTTTGTTCAAATTGTTTGCGTGAAGGACACAATGCGCAGCGTTGTCGTTTGAAGGCTATGTGTCGTCTCTGTAAATATAATCATAATACTTTATTGCACATGAATAAAAATAAAACAATTAATAATAAAAATGTGGAAAATATAAGTTTAAATATTAACTCACAGTCAGCGTCCTCGGAGACTTTGCCTCCAGTCGCGCTGTCCGCTGTCTCCGTCAGCCAAGTGTTGTTGTGTACTGCTGTAATAAAGGTTCGAAATGAAATTAATAATGAAACTTACCTTGCTCGCGCGTTGTTAGACTGCGGCAGTCAATCTTCTTTCTTGACTGATACTCTGAAAAGAAAATTAAATTTACCTGTTCAAACTATCGAACCGCTCCGTATCTCGGGCATTAATAATTTGTCATTCAACATTACTGAACGCTGTACTATAAGTATACAATCACGCAATAATTCATTCCATACTATGATAACATGTCTAGTAGTTCCTCAAGTTACAGGATATTTGCCCAGTTCTCCTGTTGATATTCTAGAGCTAGACTTACCTCACAATATTGAGCTTGCGGATCCAGGATTTCATCGTCCTTCTGAAATAGATCTGTTGTTAGGTGCAGACATATTTTGGGACTTAGTAGGGTCTAAACGCATAGCTTTAGGTGTAGGTAGACCAGTTCTTCAGGATTCACAGTTAGGCTGGTTGGTTAGTGGTCCTGTGGGTGATTTTAAACCCGGACACCTAAGTTGTAATTTTACTAGAGAAATAAGTGATAATTTACAAAGATTCTGGGAAGTTGAAGAGGTTTATTCAAATTGTGATAACATTCTCACTCCTGAAGAAAAATTATGTGAGTCATATTTTCAAGAAAATGTAAAACGTCTTCCCAGTGGGAGATTTTCAATTAAAATGCCTCTTAAGGAAAATCCTAAAGAGGCGCTTGGCGATTCTTATTATTTGGCTATGAAGCGTTTTTTAGCATTAGAGAAAAAACTTAACAAAAACCCTCTGTTAAAACAGAAATATAATAATTTTATTAAAGAATACCGTGACTTGGGTCATTTAAGTGAAATACAAAAACCCAGTTTTGGTTATTACTTACCGCATCATGCAGTTATAAAAGAAAAAAGTGAAACAACTAAGCTCAGAGTGGTTTTTGACGCCTCTGCCAAAACCACTTCTGGCAAATCATTAAATGATATACAGCTTGTAGGTCCAATTTTACAGGATGATTTAATTTCTATATTGTTGCGCTTTAGATGTTTTAAATATGTAATTACTGGAGATATCCAAAAAATGTACAGACAGATAGAAATTGATCCCTCTCAGCGGCACCTGCAGCTTATTCTGTGGAGGGATGATGAAACTGGATCCGATAAATTTTCATTAAAAAATGACAAGTCGCAGAAGAATTGTAATTCTTATTCTCATTCAAAATCTCAGTCACAGTCACTTAAGATTCTGCAGTTGAACACCGTCACATATGGGACAGCATCTGCGCCCTACTTGAGTACAAGATGTTTACTTCAATTAGCGCGTGAGTGTTCTGATCCTATAATATCTAATATTTTAGAGCACGATATATATATTGACGATTTAACTACAGGATCGCAATCTAAAGAATCAATAAGAACTATTTATGATAACGTAAAAAGTGTACTAAACAAGGCAGGTTTCCCATTACACAAGGTACGGACTAATTGTCCTGAAGTTCTTCAAAAGGAAACCACATCTACAGTTTTAGAGATTAATAAAGAATCTTCTGTGCTAGGATTAAATTGGTCACCAGTTTCAGATATATTACATTTTAGTGTAGATATGAGTAGCAATAAAAATATAACTAAGCGATCTATAATATCGCTGACTTGCAAAATATTTGATCCGTTAGGTCTGTTATGTGCCTGTATAATTAAGGCCAAAATAATTTTACAATTATTATGGAACGAAAAGCTGGCCTGGGATGATCCAGCGCCATCACACATTGTAAGGAAATGGTTAGATATAGCTGAGAATCTTGAACTATTGTCAAATATTAAAATACCTAGATATGTGTTATGTGACGCGTTCACTAATGTTGAATTACATTGTTTTGTAGATGCGTCACACGAAGCATACGGAGCCTGTGTATACTTACGTTCCATGGGTCTGGGAAAAAATGTTGTCGTCAGATTATTGTGCGCAAAATCGAGAGTTGCACCCTTAAAGGCCATGACCACCCCACGTTTAGAGCTGTGCGGTGCATTACTTGGTGCTCGATTGTCAACAAAGGTACTTAAATCTATTCGCGTTCCTATTACCAGGAAAGTAATATGGACAGATTCCACTGTGGTACTAGGCTGGATTAAGGCCCAACCAAAAACATTAAAAACTTTTGTTGCCAATCGAATAGTCGAGGTTAATGAACTTACCCAGGGTTATTCCTGGAGACATGTTCCAACTAACCTAAATCCTGCTGATCTGGCCTCTAGGGGAGTCAATCCTCAACGTTTGCTAGTTGAATCGTTGTGGTGGGAAGGACCTCCCTTCTTAAAGGAAGAGTCTTCGGCCTGGCCACAACAACCGCATGCCTCAATAGACTTACCTGAACTTAAGGCTTGTGTACACGTAGAAGAAAACGAAAACTCATTGATTGACTTTTCTAAATATTCAAGTTTTAATAAATTAAAACGAGTATTTGCATATGTTTTGAGATTTGTAAAGAATTTAAATAATAAAAATAATAAATTAATTGGGAGTTTACAAACTAATGAAATAGATAAATCACTCAACTTTCTAATTAGGTTTTGCCAAAGTGAATGTTATAAAAATGATTTAAAAGCTTTATCTAATAATACGCAATTAAATAAAAAATCTAAATTATTACCTTTAAATCCATTTGTTGATGCGGAAGGCTTGCTAAGAGTTGGCGGTCGTATTGCGAATTCTTCATTCCATTACAATAAAAAACATCCCATTATTTTAGATGGAACCCATATGTTTACATGTTTGTTAATGCAACATGAACATCGCCGTCTCTTTCATGCCGGCCCACAGTTGCTGCTGTCTTCCATACGTGAAGATTATTGGCCAATTGGGGGAAGACAGTTATCGCGCAAGGTAACAAAAAGTTGCGTTATTTGTGCACGTTATCGCGGCAAGTCTATACAGCCTATAATGGGCAACTTGCCCTCAGTTAGGACAGATGCAACCTTTCCTTTCTATTCAAGTGGTACTGACTTCGCTGGTCCCTTTATGATTTCAAGTAAAAAAGGAAGGGGTAATCGAATTACCAAATCTTACCTTTGTTTGTTTGTTTGTCTTAATACTAGAGCTGTACATTTGGAGCTGGTGAGCGATCTTAGCACGGATGCGTTCATTTTATGTTTACGGCGGTTTGTATCGCGACGAGGTAAGCCTAATGTTCTCTATTGCGACAACGGCACCAATTTTGTTGGTGCGAATAATGAACTAGGTAAAATTCTACGCTCCAGTCGTGCGTCTATCAATAATTTTGCTAGCACTGAAGGTATTAATTTTAAATTTAGCCCGGCTTACTCACCTCATTTTGGAGGTATTTGGGAAGCAGGTGTAAAAGCAGCAAAATTCCACTTAAAAAGAATAATGGGTAATAGTTCACTAACTTTTGAGGAATTAACTACACTATTTACCCAGATAGAAGCAATTTTAAATTCACGTCCTCTTTCCCCTATCTCTTCTGATCCTTTTGATTTGACCCCTCTAACCCCCGGGCACTTCCTTATCGGACGGCCACTGATGTCGGTGCCTTCTCTTCCAGCAGAAGACGGCAAGCCAAAATACCACTTGATCGAGAAATTACGTCGAGACTTTTGGGAGAGATGGCGTAAAGAATTTATAGCTGAATTGCAGCAGCGCAGTAAATGGAAGGTTAATAATGTTAACCCAAGGATTGGAGACATGGTTATTATCAAGGAAGATAATTTACCTCCTCAACGTTGGCGTCTTGGACGTATTACACGTCTGCACATGGGAGCGGATTGTATCTGTCGAGTTGTAGATATCTACACAATGAAGGGAACCATTCGCAGAGCTATCCACAATATTGTTCGTCTGCCAATTGAAGAGGATTTTCTTGAAAGTTAGCTCTTTCAAGGGCCGGAAGATGTCCACGCGTGAACATACGAGAAGGTTCCGCGGGCTGAGGTGGCGGGAGGTGTGTCGGCGCAGCGCGGCGGTACGGGCCCCCACCCTAGCATTAACCGAACAACGCCATACCGGAACGACGCCTTTTTTAACTTTTTGTAAATTTTAATAGAATTATATCTTAAAAAGTGAATTCGATTGTTTTTTAATTCTCATCGTATTCAATAGTGTACAAATTCATGGACCACTACTACAGCTAGAACGTCGTTTATATGTATAAGTAATCAATTTTCAAACTACTTAATAATTACTCAAATCATTCCACAAATCTCGGAGATCTCGGTACAAAAGTATTTTTTAAAACGATACGCTTCTTTTTGATATCCTCCTTCTTTTCGAAGTCGGTTAAAAACTTCAACTTCAAAACTCATTTTTTTTAAATAGACTAGTATTATTTCGTTCTTTTGGAACGTCAATGTTACTTATGATAGCCCCCTAAAACGCCCTCCCTTCTCCGCTTCCTATTGTTTATGCTGTGAAGAAGAAACGGCGCAACAAACTCCCCAGCAACATAGATCTGTCTGTCAAGTGAATAAATTAATTGAGTCTATACACAGCAAAAGGTAATATTAATTACATTATTAATCAAACTATGTAAAACAAACATGGAAAATGAAAAACATCAAACTTCAATGAGTGATTCTAATCCAATATTCAAAAAGTAGAATAAAACATAAAATCACTATGAAAAAAATATAGATACAAAAGAAATCTCTGAAACAAAAAGCATCTCATTTTCAAAGCCTTATAAACAAATTACATCTAATTTGTACCCTCGGAGAGTAATCTTTATTAATGATATCTAAACAAACTTTTCAATTGCCGCCCTAAAATCCTAATACCCAACAGATAACAATAAAAATCAAATTCTATTGGAGCCGACACTAATTAGGCATGTCCGAAATGTTCGCATTTTCTCATTTGTAACAAATAAAGGCATCCCTCCATTCAGCCAGTGTTATTTCTAATGGCAACACAGCCGATTAGATCGGTTAATGTTATTAGGTCCTTTTAGGGCAGTTGTACATATTTTGATGCAAGATTCATCTTTTCAGCTATATGAGAGTAGATCATGCCGTTGTGAAAAGATTAAGCAGTCAGGTAGGATGGTACAACTGGCGACGCGTAAGCTGAGCTTTGCATTTGTGTGAGTGCACATAGAATCGATTGACAAAAAGCAGTATAAACCGGTTTAAACCAAGCAAAGGACGCGTTTGCATTCATTCTCACACAAATGCAAAGCTCAGCTTAGGCCTCGCGGACGGTAGCGTGGCATTAGTAAGACTGATGCAAGAATAGCGAAAATGCGAAACGCTATCAGTACTTTTATTTCATCATCATAAACAACCCAGAAGATCAATTCTATAAACAATTGTGTAAAATCGCAATAGAAACGCAGCTGAACAAGAGCCGTTTGAGTTATTTTCTTATAAACATAACGGTTTAAATAAGAAGTTATATGGTTTATTTACATAAATAAAGGTTGAGATAACTTAAGACTGCTTCTTTGGTCTAGTGGGCGCAAGCGCGACTACTGAGCGTGAGGTCCTGGGTTCGATCTCCAGGTCGGGTAAAGTGTTATTTTTTTTCCGTGTTGAATTTCTCAGTAGCAGCCCGGAGCTTGGGTTTGTGCCCGGTTGATGGCAATGGCTCGCCTTGATTACATGGGACTTAAACATAACAGCGAAATGAGAATGTACTATACACCTCTGCTCAACCCTTAGGGGAATACAGGCGTGATGTTGTTATTAATTAGATATTAACTTGCTATTTGCTTTGAAACCGATATCATCATTCAGCCGAAAGACGTCCACTGCTGGACATAGGCCTCCCCCAAAAGGGGGGGTTTGCCGTAATCACCACGCTTGGCAGACGGGTTGGCGATACAGGCCCGAGAAGGCGGCGCGCAATGTTCCGTGCGCGCCTCTCAGGAGGACGTGGGGCAAGGCCCCACAGAAGAAGAGGTCTGCCAGGGGCTGGCGGATCGAGGCCTGCCGGGGTCGCGGTGCATGCAGCTGCGAATCCCGCGACCCCAGCCAAGGGTCAGGAGAAGGAACACCGTGGGTTTTTAGCCGGTAAGAGTCCAGCATAACCCTTCGCCATCCCCGGGCGAAGGGTATCCATGAGGATTTTCCCAGGATAAAAAAAAAGGCGGGTTTGCGATCGCAGTATGGTTGTTAAAGTACTCAGAGGACGCTGCTGCCCATCCTCTAGTGAATCCCTTAGTCGCCTTTTACGACACCCACAGGAAGAGATGGGGTAGTGCTATTCTTTAAGTCCGGCACTACACGAGACAAACCGATATTAGTTTGCCTAAATATTGTACTTTCTTGCATTTAACAAGTCTACAACCTCCCATAAGGGAGGTTACAAATGTTACAAAGGGAGGTTACAACCGATATTAGTTTGCCTAAATATTGTACTTTCTTGCATTTAACAAGTCTACAACCTCCCTTATCTCGAGGTTAGGTGTAATATTATCTGTGTTGTTCGTTCGAATTCTTGTCGGAACATGATTACGTCTCGTAATTATTACTGTTCGTAGTTTTGGTATTAAGTTAAGCTTCCTTTGGTCCTTTTCTTCGAGGAACTCGTAGTTTCGGAATGTTCCCTCGTTAGTGGGATTTGTCGGTAATTTCTCTAATTGTGGATGTACTAATTGGAGATAGGATATTAGTGATTGAGCGCTCGGTTCTTGGCTAACTGATTTAATATTAGGCTCTTTTAAAGTTTTTCTTTCGGAGCCTTTGTTAATACGATTGTTTTAGATGTTAAAGCTCATATGGCGCCTCCTCCACCGAGAGTGCCCCATTTCAGAAAAAAAGCATTATTTCTGTCAACACACAACATATTGAAATTTCGTACGTACAACATTTTAGTCAAGTGTTGTAGAAATTTTCTAAATCGCTCGAAATTTACCTATAATATCCAAAGTTTTTAGTTTTTCCTATAGGAATATATATAGTGTATACAGCTAGGGCATGCAAACCGATAATCGATTATCGATAATTTATCGATAATCGCTTCATTTTAGCCAACGATAATTATCGAAAATTTTCGATAAAAATACCGATAAACGATGAAAGTAAAAAATATTAAAAAGCATGAGATTTATTTCGTTACGACGCCGCGTGTCGTTCGTTTCATTCGGATTCTGCGCGTGCAACGATTTGTTGCGGCTGTATCGCTATGCTGCTACCTCATCCTGTGCCTGCCTATCCATAGCATTCCTCGCTCGCCCCCCGCTAGGCATGAGTTCGATGTATCAAATCACATTTAAAATCGGTTACCATCCAAACATCGAATGACATCTATGTGATGTTTACTGATAACCGTTTTCACCACATCTAAACAAATACGCACAAATCTCGATTAAACCAACCGAATAACGAAATCGTAATAAACAGATATCGGTCTTAGATTCATCTAAAATATAAAATTTATAATCCAAACATCAAAAGCAACTACCTATATAGCAACCGAGTTAGATATTTGCCTCCTCTCTTTTCAACTTTACGTAGTCCCGGCCGTGAAAAAGAGACGAAACGAATATTGCATTCATTAATCCATTGCGCTACGAATTTATCGTTGGCGCTATTCTTTAATTTATCTAAATGCTCAGAAAGTATTTTAAATATAGTTATTGTTGCAGTGAAAAAAAGGTCACATTTTCATTTTTATGATATGAAAGTTATTGTTCAAAATTATTTGTAGTTATTTACCAGGATTTGCAATAAATTTACTTCGGCGAAATTGTAAATAGTAGGTACCTATCTGAAGTCAGGATCAATTCTATTTACAAAAGAATATTATATCGTAATATCTAAATAACACCATCAAATAACTGGCACCAACCAATCAAGCATAAAGTTTGTACTTTGTAGTTGTATATCAATGTCTGTAGACATCGACATCTGAAAACCGATGTCGACATTGATGAAAAATCTAAATATCGGATGAACAACCGTTGCCGAAAAATTCCGATATTACGAATCTCCACCCGCCGCTCATTCATTCATTTTATTTAACTTTAAATTAAGTATAGTTTTACGTTTTTAGACTACTTACACTGTAAGAAATAAGAAAATGACTGATTAAGTAAGAATCTTGTTAAATGTCAATTATTTTGTAGTGTTTAGTTGATTAATAATTTTAACGAATAATACAAAATGACAATTTGAAAAATATTTATTTTATTTTAAAAGACTTCTTAAAATTAAGTAACTTGGTTAAAAAAATCACATTTCATTGATCAAAACCTTTTTTTTTATGTTTCGGGTTTTCATAGAAGTACTACCATCGTTGCATCACTTCAATCAGAGAAATACAAGTTTTCACAGATTATTATAAAAACCGGTAATTATCGGTATTTATCGGAAAAAAGTCCGATAAAAATCGGATTATCGATTATCGAAAAGTTTCGATAATTGCATGCCCTGGTATACACCGCTAGATGGAAAATATAGAAGTAGGCGGGTATAACGTTCCCCTCGCCCCGCGCAATGTCACGCATCGTATTAACGGAAAATCGCATTACAACATCCCTTTGTTGCTCCGTGCTTTTGAGAGAGAGCACTATAGTGCATTTCCATAATGAGCATTCTATGTCTACGACGTTTGTACCCACGACCTTACGACCCGGCAACTGTAGTTGATGAAAAACATTAAAAGCGTAAGTACATACATAAATTATATGTTTGTGAATCAAAAAGCGAGAGTCTCATTAAAAAGTAACGCAAGCCGTTACTTTTATGATCCTACAGGATGCGACGTTTTATGAATGTTATATTTTCCAGCAGGATGTACACGAGGTTGCTTTAAGTCTCGTACTCACTAAGCAACAACTGACGCGCAACATGTTCGGGAACGGTGCTAGATGACGCGGAACGTGACACTCAAAGAATTAATTAGTACGGAAAATTTTGTTGTAGTTTGTCGCTCATCATGTTGCTACATGTTGAGTACCATGGCACAGTAGATATAATTATGTATAAGCTAAAGCAGTACCTCAACTACTTCTATTCGCCTCAATTGACACACTCAAACATACATACACGCACTGTAGACTGAGTATAATATACTCTTTGCTATGACAGTCGTGACTGACTGCAATGTGTCAATTCAGGCGATTATATGTAGTTGAGGTACTGTTTTAGCTTATACAGGGTGTTAACGAATTCGTGTAATTCCTTAAAACCACATGATCTACTACTGATGTAGACAGGCCCCGCACGAGATTTAGCTTGATTAAAAATAATAAATAAAAATTATTATTTTTTCATGCGGCGCTGTTACCGATCGTATCTAAACCACCTAATAAGGATTCAGTAAAAAAATAAGAATTTTTTTTTTTGCAAAAAAATTATTTTATTTGTGTGAACATTTCGATGCCACGCAAAAATTAATGACAGCACGGCGACACGGCTGGCAGGCACGACTAACGCGATATCGCTCTTTGCAGTCAGATAACTCAAGGCTCTAAATTGACTCAAAAATAGAAAACCAAAATTTTTTTTTTGAAATTTTTTTTAGTTAAATTTCAAAATTTCCCATTTAGGGTTAATCTGTGTCACCAGTAGATCACGTGGTTTGAAGGAATTACACGAATTCGTTAACACCCTGTATATATATCTACTGTGACCATGGTGCGCCTCAATTGTTCATTGGCTGGAGACACTGAGGTGTCAGGTCTCGCCAATAAACTGCCCGGTTACGTAGAAATGGTCCCCTAGGCCCACCTACAGAAGACTAGAAAAAAAAAGCGCCTCAACTATTGCTACGCCCTATTTAAGGTAAGGTGAGTCCTGCATGACGCTGGAAAAGTTAGTAAAAAAATAAGAAAATTCGTAATTTTATTGCAATTTATCGCTCATCATGTTACTTCATGTTGAGCACCATGGTGCGCTTCAATTGTTGTCTAGTGAATACGAGGCTTTATAAGCATCAACTTTGCAAATTGCCGTTGTCAAAATTATGGTTTATAGATTATGAAATAAGTAATTATTTTTTGTATTTTAACTTATGCCTGACACATTTAATATTAACGTTTATTTACGGTTTGGTCACGTGCATTTTTTGGAATTGCCCAATTAATAAATAATATGACAATCCCGAAAAATGCACGTGAGTAAACCGTAAATAATCGTGAGCATTTTTTTTTGTTTTTACGTAGGTACTAGGGTTTTCGCATTCCCGGCCTATTTGAGTTCCCGGGAATCGGGAATTTTTTCTCATAATTCCCGGGAATTCCCGGGTACCCGGGAATTTTCATGTTTTTTGTAAAAATATAGTTTTTCTCGTATATTTCAACATTATACTTGTGTAATTAGTTTAAACATATTATATTGATAAATTGTATAACATACCAATCGACTTTTCTTATTAAAATAAAAAATCTTACACTTATTTAAAAAGTTTAACTATGAACAGTTAGTCATTTATAGTGCGAAGTAGGTAGCGAGTTTCTTTAATGAAAAAAAACTCTTCCCTTCATATAATATGGCAAAATATTACGGAATAACAATAGGGTGAATGACTTTATACGGTGTTACCAAATTCGTGTAATACCTTAAAACCACATGATCATTTTATATCACATGGTGTAGAATGACCGAGCACGGGATTTAGATTGATTAAAATTTATTTATTTATCTTTCTGTAGCGATATGTGATCGAAACATAACCAGCTAATAAGGTACAAATAAAAAAAATAAAATTGCTGAATCAAAGTTTTATTGGATGGAACATTTCGACGTCACTCATCAATGAATGAAAGCACGGTGACACAGCTGGCTAGCACGACTAGCACGAAATCGTTCTTTGCAGTCGGTTAACTCCGGGCGCAAAAAGGGCTCGAAAACAGTTTTTTTATTAAAATAAACTTTTTTGTATTTAAAATAAAAGCCATTTAGGGTTAATCTGTGACCAGTAGATCACGCTGTTTGAAGGAATTACACGAATTCGTTTACACCTTGTATATTTTCATTATAAATTTCGAAATTACACAAAATATAAGCATTGTGAATAGTTTCTACAAATAAAACATTTACAAAAAAAAAACAAGCGTTTAGAATTTGTTTACTAGACAGAAACAACAGTACTATGTGCTGACATCACGATACATTTACCCCATTCTAAGTTCACACCGCGCAGTACAATGTCCGTTTCACGCAAGAGAGAATGCTCTAAAATCATCGGAAACGTACAGACCCTTCATTTTTCATCATCATTTCTTAATTTCAAATAATTCCCGGGTATCCGGGATTCCCGCCAAATAATTCCCGGGTCCTAAAATCCCCAAATTCCCGGGAATTCCCGGTTCCGGGTACCCGGGGCGAAAACCCTAGTAGGTACTGTACCCGTACTGGAAATGCTTAAATAGTTTCTCAATCTTTTTCTCTAGTATTTCCTATGTCCCCTTTAGACACATGCCCCCTTATTACAAAAGATGGTTTAAACCAAGACTAAGGTAAACCCAGGTTTAAAATATACGCATCACTTTCTTATGTCATATAACAAAAAGAGACGGGCCTATTTAAAACGTAGGTTTTTCTTAGACCATCTTTTGTAAGGATGAAGTTTGACAATGAAGCTACAACGACGTCGAGTGTCGACCTGTATGTTTATATTTATGTTAAGCTTAAGGTAGGTAGGTGGCATAACTTACGCGATATAAGCTAACAAAACTTTTTAAAATTTTCTAGATATTTCTACCAAATCACGGATCACCAAAAGTCACCTGGTACCTCATTAACGACGTATGTGTATGTCTATTAACTATCCTCAATTATGATTTTTTTATTTTTATTGCTATCGTTACTCTCAAGATATCTTTTATCTTATCTTACAATAATTTTTTCTCTAAGTTTTGATGACATTTAATCATGTCAATTGTTTTATATAGTTTAGCTTCATTTCATCTTTTGTAAATGTGAGAACTTCGTGGACTTGCCTATACATATAATTGTGTAAATTACTATTATTCATAATGTTATTTTTTTTCTTTTTGTTTAATTTTTGTACTCAAGACTTGGTATTACATTACTCACAGGTTTGTGGTCAAGACTACATTGTTCTCTCTTAACTATCATAAATCATAGTACCTACTGTATTAATGAAGTTGTTAAAGATATCCATTTTTTTAAAAGAGTAACCATGGAGTTTCTTGCCGGTTCTTCTCTATAGGAAACGACTAATTGGAACCGTGCACCTAAATTCGACTTTTCATAAGCGCCTGTATTGGTTTATGTGAAATATTTTTTTTTGATTTGATTCACAATTCCATCAGAGCCTCTACGAGTGACACTACTTAAGTACGTCCAGCGCACCCTGGGCAGTCAGCCTCGCTACCAACCTTGCTGACTGGCTAATCTTTTCACGACGGCATGACCGCTATAGCTCGTGTCGACAAGAAAAAAGGCAAGAACCAACGAAATACACACAGAAATAACAAAAGTTACAACCCGCCAACTTCTACTAAGAATGATATTAATGACACTAATCGGTTTAGTGTCGTAACGGATAGAGGAACAGATGTAACGGATACCGGGACAAAGATGGCGGATGAGATATTGGTAACATTAATATAATAAATTCTACGATGTCTTTGTTACTTTGTGCGTGGAATATTTTGGAATGGAGACAGGCCCTATTTTTTGCCTTATTGATATAAACATTGAATAAATAGAAAGAAAGAAAGAAAATATGTTTATTTGCGGTAAACATGACGCAAAAAGAAAATAAAACAAAAACCAAAAAATAAGAAGGTTGAGGCAAACATGCGTCATAACCACGCAAAACGTCTATCGCTCAGCATTCCTCCATTATTTCCTCTTGCGTCAAGCGCATACAATATTGATTGCCATAAGACGCGTGCAGCTTATCGTCTACAACGGTACGCCTCGGTCAGTCGTCAGTCGACATACAATAGATGGATTAGCGTGCGATAGTGCGATAGTATTAATGCGCTATTGCATGCGCTATGGCGCTTCACGTATGCTTCAGACGAAGACGCAAGATGAACATGAAAGCGCACTGGTGTAGATATAGCTAATTGACCGCGGCAAAATGGTATCATTTGTTTAGCCACGAACTACTCAGCTGGAGATAGGTAATGATAAAGGCAAAACTCTATCAATAACTAATTCACACTATAGACTTATTTATGATCCTTTCAACCCCTTACCAATTCACCTATGTATAAACTATAATCCCAGTAATTCACGTTTACTGCCGGCTAACAAATAACCTAGGCTATAACTTAGCCCGGTTAATACGAACACTCGGAGCTCAAGAGCCTATATTATACCCCTCTGTAACGATACAAGTTACCGTCGGAGCCGTAAAATTCTCGCC
This sequence comes from Amphipyra tragopoginis, assembly GCA_905220435.1. Classification (NCBI taxonomy): domain Eukaryota; kingdom Metazoa; phylum Arthropoda; class Insecta; order Lepidoptera; family Noctuidae; genus Amphipyra; species Amphipyra tragopoginis. The sequence continues at coordinate 2,244,558 of HG992013.1, read as the reverse complement.
AGGCCGTTAAGTTTCAACAGAGTAGGCTTAAACTTAATTTCAAGTCTGTCCGTCTCTGGAATTGCGTGTACTACCCAGAATTTGGGTTGGGTCAAGTCGAGAATGGGCAGGGTCTGCAGTAGTGATGTGCCGAGTTGGCCATTTATGGTATTCGATTACTTTAGTACTCGTTATGAAAAGAATCGAGTCAGAACTCGAGTCATTTCACACCGATAATTCAGAACTCATCAAGCTGTCTCCCCCCCCAAGCCCCCGCCAGCAACGCCCTAAGCCGAGGTCCGAGTCCCACTAGGGGTCGCCCTTAGTGTTGTTGTTGCAGGTAGTCACGATGTTAGTGTAGTACAAGTAGTTAGGTTAAGTATTTTACTTCCCCCCATTGGCTGGAGACCCTTCAGGTCTCGCCAATAACTGCCCAGTTACGTAGAAGGGGTCCCCAAGGACCATCTACAGTAGTCAAATAGAAAAAAAAAACTCCAGTCATTGACTCGAATCTAGCATTCGAGTACTAGGTTAGGTACTCGAGTACTTACTAGGATTCGAGTACTGTAATGTTTCTCACTTCCAAAAACACATTCAAAAATTAAAAAATTGCCATAAAATACAAATCAGTTTTATTGATCAGTCAATAAATATAAAACAAAAACTTAGAAACCCCTTAGAGATATCCCTGCTTTAGTTTCAAATTCAGAAAATAGAGGTCCTAATTCGTGACCCCAAATATGACCTAAAATGTTAACATTTAAATTTGTTAAAATGTTAAGTATGTCAATTGTTTTATATAATTTAGCTTCATTTTATTTTTTGTAAGTGTGAGAACTTTGTGGACTTGCCTATACATATAATTGTGTAAATTACTATTATTCCTATTGTATTTCTTTTTTTCTATTTTTTTTCCCTTTTTGGTTAATTTTTGTACTCAAGACTTGGTACTATACTCCAAGGTGGTCAAGACTACATTGTTCTCTCTCATAGTACCTACTGTATTCACTGAAATTGTAAAAGATATCCATCCCTTTTTTTAAAAGAGTAACCATGGAGTTTCTTGCCGGTTCTTCTCCATAGGAAACGACTAATTGGAACCGTGCACCTAAATTCGACTTTTCATAAGCGCCTGTATTGGTTTATGTGAAATAAATTTTTTTGATTTGATTTGAACACAGCTGATCATAGCTGAGAATAGACAGATTTTCGTCGCTGTCAGTTCAAAAGGACGTATGACAAAACAGTAAGTTTTCAGGAGACACAAAAAACTGTTTATTTTTTAAAATTTGGAGTCAAAGGTTTATATTCAGTGACAAGCTTTAAATTAAACAAGCTTGTCACTGAATATAAACCTTTGAATCCAAATTTTAAAAATTAAGTTTTTTGTGTCTCCTGAAAACCTACTGTATTGTCATACGTCCTTTTGAACTGACAGCGACGTTTTACCGTATTTTTTATGTAATTTTTGAACAGCCATTTCTCGTAAACTCAATTTTGGGTAAAATGTTAGAACAAAAGTTAGTCATTATTAGGTACATTAACACTTTTTCAGATTAGTACCCCCTTTCTGACTAACCTTGTATAAAAGGTACTCGAGTCTACCTCACGCGGCACATCACTAGTCTACAGCGAAAGATTTCAGGGAAAGGCTTTTTATATTATAACTTTCGTGAGACACATTCATATTTATGATTAGTTACGGTCCACTCGGTTTAACTCCTGACCTCGCTGCGTGTATAGCTTTGATTAAGGGCTCCGTTAGGGTCCGAAACTAATCGGACAATCCCGAAATAAGCTCGTGAGTGAACCGTGACTAATCGTAAATATGAAAGACTTTGCAAAATGCATCTATTTATTTATACTTTTGCACAAAATTTGTACAGAGGGGCGGACTTAATGCCTTACGCATTTTCTACCAGTCGACCTTATGGTGATGCAGAGAAAATATGGTAGGTGCACTAAATATTGTATGTGATGCGATGTCATTTATTCCAATAATATTTACACTTATAAATACAATGTGTCCAGTCATGGACTAGTGATATTCTAGGTACTTATATAACAACTATTCTAGTACACAAATACACTATACACTATGGTCCAATTCACTTCTATTTTTTTTGTTGAGATACTCTGTACGTGTGTACAAAAAAAGTCATATCTCTCAAAGTTTTGGTCCTACTGAGATAAAAATAGGCTTATTCGGAGGGCAACGATATTGTCTATCCTTTACATTACGGTGTAATGGGTTCACATTTTCATAACTTTAAGATAGAGAATATCTCAACAAAAAAACAAAATAGCTGCCAAATAGCGGGGAAGTGGATTGGACCCTAGTGTGTAGTGTATTTGGGTACATGAATAGTTGCTATATAAGTACCTAGAATATCGCTAGTCCATGACCGGAGACATAATTGTATAAAGATACAAATTAAATACCTAAATCAATAATATACTGTATCTCATATTCACATGCATACACACATAAATCATAACCTACAGATATATTATATTAATTAATAACTATACATATTAGATATATATAATACTTTAAAAAATATAAAAAAGGATAAATCAATGCCGAGATGATTCTGCCAACCCCTTGTGAAGATGTTCACGTAATGTAGTTTTGAAGGAATAGAGACTGGTGGCCATCCTGATTTCCAAGAGAAGCGCGTTCCAGAGAAGAATAGACTGTTTGAATGCATTGTTATTCAAAAAGTTAGGGAAAGTTCGTAAAAGCTGAAAAGTTAAGCGTTTGAAATGTTTCGTAGATTTGTATACGCACTTAAACAGCTACGCAATACAGCCAATGAAGCTACAGCACTCAATGCTTATCACGGCTACGTAGGATCTGTCTTGAGATACGGCTTGCTTTTATGGGGTAACTCTGTGCATATTCAAAGGGCTTTCATAGTGCAAAAGAAATGCATGAGAGCAATAACTGGAGCAGAACCGCTTGAAAGCTGTAGACCGATTTTTAAAAAGTTGAAAGTTTTAACGTTGGCTTCTCTATATATTTTAGAAATTGGTATGTTTGTTAGGAAAAATGCACATTTCTTTCCTAAAGTTAGTGAAAACAGCAAGTTCATGAAAAGAGATCCCACAAAATTAAAAAATGAACTTTGTAGAAGCACCCTCCACTATAGAAATAGTTATTTAATGTGTATTAAAGTCTACAACCAGATCCCACAAATAATAAGAGAACAACCTTTACGTTTATTTAAAAAAGCCCTATATAAATGGTTACTTGAAAATAATTTTTATACAGTGAAAGAGTTTATAGATAGTAAATTTAACCGTAAAAAATTACATGTAATTATATTTTTTTTTAATCTTGATCTCACAATGTACGCAATTAATTTAATATTTTATATAATGTAATAAGTGATAAAGTGATTATAATATATTCTAAAATGATACAATTTAATTAATAATTAATGTTATTATGTAATTAATGATATTCGTATGCCTCTTGCAGAGGCGGATGTGTCGGAAAACTAATTGTCTACCTACCTAACAACTTTTGTACCATATCCTTGGCGAATAAATATCTTATCTTATCTTATCTTATCGTAAAACATTTTCTTTGTTGATTTGGGAAGTAACTTTTATGTAATTAAAGAAATAAGTGTACCAGGGGGATTAATAGTGATGAAGAATTAAAATAAAAGTCGCTCTGTGTAACGAATACGTACGGGGCTAATAATGCCAAGTTTGGGGAAATATCCCCGTGTGGGGACCGTCTAGAATTTAAACCTTCCTTACCGCACGCTGGGAATGGACGCGTGTTGTAAGGAATTCATTCATTTTCTATTTACTTACGGAAATAGGAAGAAGACTGGTCGACACTTCACGTGACCAGAGGGCTGGCTTGTTTTTCGGCCAGAGAATTAGCGTTGCCATACAACGTGGCAATGCTGCCAGCCTTCTGGGCACGCTTCCAGTCGACAGCGATGCGGAGGAATATTTTGATGCACTCTTCTAGTTTATTATATTGGTAGTTTAGTCTAGGATATAATTTTTTTAGTTTTTTTTTTTAGATTTAGTTTAGATTTATATTGTATTAATTTAGCTTACAAGTTAGTTCACTACCGGTCATCACACGCACCTTGTGGTCTCACTTATCAAAATCATTAATTCAACAAAGCCTGTGTCAAACGCGACGTGGTAGGATCTATACGGTCCGTCTGGCTAGCTACCACCCTCACAGTAAAGTCCGGCGCTACTTTACTGTGTTCCGTCGTCTGTATGTCAGATGGGGTTGCCAACTATTTGTCGATCAAAAATAGTAGTTCTAAAATTATTAACCACAAAAATATAGTAGATAATGAAAAAAATAGTAGGTTCCAAAATAGGTAGTTTATTTCTTAAGATTTTTTCAATAAATTAACTTCAAAAGTAGGTAGCTACCAAAACACAAACTGGAGAGCGCGAAAATCGAAATTGCCAATCTGTCAAACTCAAAGTAAACGTAACTGTCAACTTGACATAACAGAAATAGATATCGATGTTTCGTTTTACGCTTACACACATTTTGAAACGAATATTATTGCTTTGAGTTTGATGCCTTTAAAATGTATATAGTAGTTTCGCCTACTACATACTTTTTTCAGAAATATAGTATTCGGGCCTCTTATACATTAGGATACTATATTATATAGTAGGGTTGGCTACCCTAATGACAGATAGGGTACTGTCAGCGAGGCCTAAGCTGAGCTTTGCATTTGTGTGAGAATGAATGCAGACGCGTCCTTTGCTTGGTTTAAACCGGTTTATACTGCTTTTTGGCAATCGATTCTATGTGCACTCACACAAATGCAAAGCTCAGCTTAGGCCTCGCCAGTTGTATATAGGAATCCTTCTATATCTCTGTTACTTGCAGTCATGAGCTTCATATTAGACCCTGTCTGCGGTTACCATCAAACGCAAACAAGCCAAATAATAAAAGAAAAAAAGTTTTTTGATATCAGAACAATTATCAATTTCAATACCCACGGATAATCACTCAGCCGAAAGACGCCCACTGCTGGACATAGGTCTCCCCCAAGCCATGTTGGGGGGGGGGGGGATTTGCCATAATCGCCACGCTTGGCAGGTGGGTTGGCAATCGCAGTATGGTCACAGTAGACATATAAGCTAAAGCAGTACTTCAACTACCTACAATCGTCCGATTTGACACACTTACACAGACACGCATTGCAACAAGACAAGTAAGGTATTTTCGGGATACAGTTCCATACAAAAACAAAAAACTACTCAGTATACAGAGCGTGTCTATGTGAGTGTTTCAATTCATGAGATTATAGTAAGTTGAGGTACTGCTTTAGCTTATATGTCTACTGTGGTATGGTTGTTAAAGTACTCAGAGAACGCTGCTGCCCATCCTCTAGAGAATCCCTTAGTCGCCTTTTAGGACACCCACGGGAAAAGATATTCTCCCATGTCCCACGGATATTCTCAACTAATTAAAAGCCATCAGATTTTTGAAGCGAAGAATTTACTCTGAAACTTTATACTTAGTACTCGTAAAAGATAACAGGAAAAGGTAGTAAGGAAAATGCTTAGCATATAAAGACCCGACTCCGTTAAAAATGTTGAAACACTTCAAACACTAGCTTTATTAAAACGCTCCTCTAAAAGGTAACTCGAGGATTTAACACGATTATACACTCCTTGACTTTAATAAACCTTTTACTGTAAGAGCGGGTAATACGACCGAAAATTTTGTAAATGTCACCCGAAAATACGCCGACATTTCAGGGGAGTATTTTAAAATTATTATGTTTTATGGATAAGTACATGGTGTATAAAATATTTTAGTGAGCTATTGTTGGATGGGTGGGGAGAGGGAAACCAACGAAAAGATGGATGGATTGTGTGAGGATATGAAGGAAAATGGAGTAAATGATGAGGTGACGGCTGACAGGGAAGAATGGAAGGAGAAAACATATTCCACAGACCCCAAGTAACTTGGGAATAGGTCAGGAAGATGATGCGTGGGACGTTCGGTTGTAAAAAATATTGCAATGAATCAAAGTGTTAAGGGTAGTTCTTCAAAAAGTATTCTCCGCGTAACTTTCGTGGCGAAATTTTTTTTTAGAGGAATCGTTTTGTAATTTGCATCCATTTATGACGCTGCAAAAATAATAGTACAATTTTTAATACATGTAAATCGGTGCATAAACGACAGAGATATTATATTTTGAAATTTCGGTGCCCACGAAAGTTACGAAAGATGCCGAGAAAGTTACAGACGTATTTTCTACAAGCAAAATATGGTTAAAAATATCTATTTTTTCGCAAATTTGAGAAAATATACAAATAGAAACACACTTAATACGAGTGGTTACAAGAAATAAACTGAAACACATACATGAATAAATACATAGACAAATACATAACCTTTCTTTTGAGCTTCGCGACAATCGAGTAAATGCATCTTGAAAAATCTAAAGTTATTATTTAACGGAGATACATAAGTTTCTCCGTTAAATAATAACTTTCGTGGACAAATGACCATGAAAGTTATGCCACGAAAGTTATGAAAATTTCACATTTTTGAGAATTACGATTAAAGTTATAGGTAAATTAACGAACAAAATACTTGGGAATAATTTCGAAGATCTATCTTATTCCTTAATTCAAAATGAGTTAGCAAATTATAAACATTATTCTTCAAAATATGCGCATAAAAGTTTCTTGACAGAGGCTACTTGAAAATATTCGAAGAATAACTTGCCTGTATTTTTTTGTGTAAAAGCGATGAACATGTGTGTCTCCCCCACTGACACCGGGACACTAAGGAGCTACTGTGCAGCTAAAACTTGTAGCGATAAGTTGGCTCTCTTGGCAGATAGGTGAAGTTTTGTTGCGCGCTCGCGAAACTAGCAAAATCGTGTGACCGAGACATAATGCCTATTAACTATTGTAACTTAAGAGCTACAATTAATATTTATTGGTAATTATGATGCATAGTTAAACACGATTAATTTGATGTATTACACTATATGCTTATGAATTTAATACAAAAGTTATCAAAGTTTGCCGTGAGCGCCAACAGAGTGTGACGCGCGAAGAACACCGATTTTGCTCCCGTTTTCGACATTCGATATTTTTTTATTTAAACCTTATAAATAATGTTAAATGTTTAATGTTGAAATTATACACATATATAAATAGAGAATAATCTGTATGTGGTCCTAAGACTGAATGTTTAATAGGTTAGGAATTAAGACCGTGTGACCGCGTTTTAAGGGTCCTCGAAGAACTACCCTTAAAAGTTCTTAAAACTAGGTAATTAGTGATTCAAATAAAATCATTTATTATTGTGAATCATAGTTTACATAATATAAGACAATCTTTAATAATAAACAGAGCTCTATGATTCGCTTTTGCGGCGTACAATAATTAAAATTGTGGAACTTTTTGTTTAAATAATTACATGCACTGAGACTTAATTAATAGGATGGAAATCATCGTCGTCGTCGTGCTGCCGATGACAGTTAAAGAAAATTAGCGAATTTAAAACTATGGCTGCTTGGCTGCTTTATTATGCGGCACTCTATCGTCATGCGTCTTTCTTTCACGAATTATGTCTATGATTCCGTTCGAAATGATGAGTAGGGTTCACTCCTACGTTTCGGGCTACTTTCGGACGGGCTTCTAACTTCGTTGACGGACTTAGGGAGTAGGCCCCCTATTACTGTTCGGGTGACGGGTTACGTCACACGCACTAATAAAAGTACAGCGACTTGGCTCCTAGTGTAAACAACTCCTTATAGATATTACAAGGCACATAGCATGTGAAATTCATGTTGTTACTGATTAACATGCATGAACGTACGTGTTGTTGTAAGATTTATGAGGTAAGACTTATTATATTACTGCGTTGTGGCAGGTGGATATCGTATATCATAGCCATGAGCTTTATATAGCGTGTAACAGGAATAACGCAAACACTCAAACACCTCAATTAGAATATTTACTATTTAGTTATAATCATAATACATACATTGAAGTTTTATTTTCATGTGATTTTATATTATTTATTTAAGAATAGTATTACTTTTTCGTTGTTAACTAGTGTATGAAAAGAGCCTCCACGAGTGACGATACTTCAGTACGTCCGGCGCTCCCTGGGCAGTCAGCCCCGCTACCAACCTTGCTGACTGGCTAATCTTTTCACCACAGCATGAGCTATTTTCGTATAGCTCGTGCTGATACGTGAGAAGAAGATTGTTTACTGCGTTTAAAATTCAGTCTTCTGGCTTTGACATGATGCTCAATTTTGTTTATCTCAATTAAAATAGTCAAAGATGATGTAGTGACAAAAAATGAAAGGAGTATGCTTCGGTGGTTTGGGCATGTTGAAAGATTGAGTGAACGACGATTAAAAAAAGGAATTTATAAGGCGAATGTCAGTGGAAACGCCAGTAGAGGACGCCCTAGAAGGACATACATTGATGTTATTGGTGATGTTCTTCAAAAAGGACAGGTGCGTATACTTTCAACCGGCGTGCGTGTATGACAAGATGTATGACCGTGGACGAAGCGAAAGGAGTATGTAAGGATCGTAGCATGTGGCGTTCTACAGTTTCTGCCTACCATGTGAAAAAGGCGTGAGTTTATGTATGTATGTAAAATAGTCATTTGAAAAAGCTGCAAATCATATCATCCGCGCGATTATTAATTAGCCAACAAGCAAAACAAAAAAAAATTGAAATACATTTTTTTTTATATGTTTTCATTTCTTAAACGTAAGCCCAAAACTGCAGCTGTCCTTTACACCTATCCAATTCAGGTACACCAATAAGCCATAAAGTTCGACCTCCGTAATAAACTGAATTGAGTTGTAGCGTCGAACAAACAGCGTGGGATGTACAAACTGTAGTGTCGTTATACTTGATTACCTTAACGACCATACGACACCGTGACATATGAATACTAGCTCTAATGTGATGAGAATTTGGGTCACATTTAAACGAGTACAGCCACTCCTTAGGTATTAGGTAAATGTCAAGTTTATCTAATCAATATTTTATGGAAGAGGCTTCAATCAATATTTTGCCTATACAGGTTAGGGCTCATTGACACGGGTTCCGTCATTGACGATTCCGGCATTTATGCCGAATCGTCAATGACGGAACCGTGAAATGACGTATCGTGTTTTAACACGATACGTCATTACATGATGGATAGATGTTCACATTGCATACGGAATCGTGTTTTATCACGATTCGCAAAATATCCGAATTGATGTTCACATTCGTTTCGTGATTCTTAGTCTTGGATGAACTATCGAACACGATGGATCCGTCACAAAAAAATCACGATTCGTGTTTTTTGACGAACGTGTTTTTTAAAAGACGATACGTAATTTAAGACCTGTCCGACATTTTTGACGATACGTGATGCGTGTGAACACGGGCATTTAAAAAGAATAGCTGCCGTCAAAAAAAAAAAACAAATCGTGAAGAAAGACGATACATTAAAAAAAACCGAATGGTCTTCGTGTGAATGAGCACTTAGTCGGAAAGGGGGCACTAATCGTCGGGCCACTTAAAGTATTACTGATAACTGTTTTAAAGCAAGTGTTACAATTTCAAAATTCGATAATTTTTATTTCGATAAAAATTATTAAAAGTTTTGTTTTTTCAAAAATTATTTTTATTTGATTGATGATTCTTATATAGAAATTATTCCAAAAGTTAAGGGAGGTCTCCTAAGAAAGTTTTCCTGTAGCTACAATGGTTAAGGTAGCTGCCCTTCATGCCCCATCTCAAATTAGTGGTAATTTAATTCTCAAATTAATGGTAGTATAAAGGGTGGCCTTTATACTACCATTAAGTATTCTCATACTAATACCTGTTGTCAGAAGCCCGAAACTCTGACAACCGGTCTAACCTTAGGATATCGGTATTGCCCAGTAACTGGGTTGCGGAGTTCTGATGGCACTCTGTATAAAATAATGGTATTCAGCCGCATCTGGTTAGACTGACACACAGAACTGTGTTGCTGGGGAGTTTGTTGCACCGTTTCTTCTTCACAGCATAAACACTACGAAACGGTGAAGGGAGGGCTTTTTTGTAGGCTGTCTACTGTAACATTGACGTCCAAAAAGGACTTAGAGCCTGTCCACATCCCCACGTCACGACGTCGTCAACGTGGAACGGTGCGGTAACGTGGCACGGTGCGTTGACGTAACATGCAAATTTACGTTACCGTAACGTAACACGTTCCGCCTCTAGCCGCAAGCGCACACTTATATGCGCTCCGCCCGCGCTCTCCACGCCCGCAAGTTAATCGCTGTCTATGTGCTCCGATGCTTTAAAACCATACCTTACTGTTTCTCTTATTAAAATTCAGGATCTACATGGTCAACGATAAATCTAACAATGATCCTGACGTGCATTTTTACGATACGGTAACGTAAGGCTGACCCCACATTAGGCGTGCGCGATCCTCGAGCGTGTGAGTAGCGCGAGCGCGCTGCGTGAGCGCCGCGTTTTGCTGCCCTGCGGCGTGTGTGGAGAGTGCACGCGGCGCCCGCGTCGCTCACACGCCCGAGGAACGCGCGCGCCTAATGTGGGGGAGGCCTAAATTTGCACGTTACGTCAACGCACCGTGCCACGTCACCGCACCGTTCCACGTTGACGACGTCGTGACGTGGAGATGTGGATAGGCCGGAAGTTAAGGCTCTCCCACATAGGCGCGTTATTATCGGTCGATAATACCGGATGCGTTATTGCGATAATGCGTCCCGATTCCTTGCACACAGCTGAGTTTTTATCGTCCGATAATTCTATTTCGTATTCGTGTTTTTGGCAAGTTAATGTGTCTGCCAGCTATATGCGCGCAATATTTTATCGAAGTAGTCTCTGTAACCTTACCTTAATTTGATTTATATTAAATTATTTACCTTCGTTTTTGGCGTTTTCGTTGGTCATATTCTTTTTCTAGCTACTGTTAGTGATAAAATTCATCTTCTGATGATAAATCAATATCCATATTATAGATTTTTAGAACACTCTTAACCGTCGGTAAAATCAAATTTCGTCCTTGACGTACTAACGATCTGGCAGCTGTGTGTGGAATCGCATGCGTCCCGATACAAATGTTCTAAGAAATCATATCGGAATATCGCAGGTCGGAGGAACGCAAGCGTCCTACTTCTATTGCGTCGTTATTATCGCAGCAGTGTGTAACTTCGTAGCCGTCCTAATACATAATATACTAAAAACCGATATCGCAATAACGCATCCGGTATTATCGACCGATAATAACGCGCCTATATGGGAGAGCCTTAATTCTAGTCTATTTTGAATAAATTGGTTTTTGAGTTTGAGTTTGAATGGAAGCTGACCCCAACATAGTTGGGAAAAAGCAGAACAAGATTATGAATATATCTATATATATAAAAATGAATCGCTATTTCCCTTGGTCATCGCATCACGCGTGAACGGCTGGACCGATTTCGCTTATTTTTTTTTTTGTTTTGTTCGTAATTCTCAGGAGAAGGTTCTTATGAAAGAAAATTTTGATATTAAAAAAAAAAAAAACTAATTATATCAGGTAGGTAGTAAGTAGGTAGTAGGTAGGTAGTAGGTAGGTAGTAGGTAGGTAGTAGGTAGGTAGTAGGTAGGTAGTAGGTAGGTAGTAGGTAGGTAGTAGGTAGGTAGTAGGTAGGTAGTAGGTAGGTAGTAGGTAGGTAGTAGGTAGGTAGTAGGTAGGTAGTAGGTAGGTAGTAGGTAGGTAGTAGGTAGGTAGTAGGTAGGTAGTAGGCAGGTAGTAGGCAGGTAGTAGGCAGGTAGTAGGTAGGTAGTAGGTAGGAAAAAGTGCATTGCAACGCATGCGGGTACAGCTAGTATAATATATATATAGAACAAGATAACTATGTGTATATTCCCGAAAGGTAACGTTTTCCTTTATATTGCATTTCGTGTTGAATTTTACACTCCAACTATTTCTCGACGCTTCCTTATTTTGCGTTCCCTATTTTCCAAGATATTTTGCATATATATGCGTTGTTATATCTGGATAAAGTTTTGTATTATGTGGGTGTTGGATTTAGAATTGGTATTTGTTTTCTTCTATATATACTGCGAGTTCTATGCGGAGATTTGAGGCGTAATATTTTTCTGTTATCTGAGAATTTACTCGCTATAAAAGAGGTAGGTTTTTCCATTACATTTATAATAATACTAGCTTTCGCCCGCAGCTTCGCTTGCGTGAAATTTTGAACCCGTTAAGTGACGATTTTCCATACAAACTTTCATCCCCTATTTAACTCCCTTAGGGGTTGAATTTCGAAAAATCCCTTCTTAGTGGATGCCTACGTTACAAAAGGAACCTACTGTCAAAATTTCAAGTTTCTAACCCCAGCGGTTTAGGCTGTGCGTTGATAGATCAGTCAGTCAGTCAGTCAGCTTCTCCTTTTATATGTATAGATAAGCACAGAATAATTTCACAGAAACAGTGTATTATTATTTATTTATATTTTATTCATCGGAACCAGTGTGGTACCGCATCGATCGACCGAACCACCTACTGCGTCCTGCTGTACCAACGACGCTGCTATACGTGTCTCAGCTACATTACTCTACAAAGGCACAGGAGGTTGTAGAGTTCCAATTCCATCCTGAGGGTCGAGCGGTTGGAGTCTCGCCACAATGTGAATTTCAATTCCTTTGTGGAGTGCCGACTGAACATCTGTCAAACTTCATGAAGGAGGAATTTTGGCCGAGACGTGTAGCTTTTCGATTACTACGAGTAGACACCGCGCACAACACGACGCTGACTCCTCGTGTGAATTAGTGTTTATATTTTATTGTTTATGTGTAGTATTTTATGTTAGTTGTAAGTTTTATATTGTACTGGATTATTGTATTTTGTTAACATGTATATTTTATGGTGTCCTCTTGTTTCGCAGACAGAAATTTCATAGAATTTCGTTTCCCAGAAAATGTTTCAAATAATATTTTGTCCTTGTATTTTTATTTCGAATATTATTGTTTCAAAGACTATTTACTTGAATGAAACATATTTCGCAGATACACAATACAATGAATTTTTAATCACATTTTTTTGTTTAACAAACTTATCAAACACTAGAATTATTTTTTAACGAATATTGTTTGCTCGGTGTATTTTTCCATGGCATTTTGTTTCTACGAAAACGTAAAAATAGACGTAAGCGAGCTCGAGAATTTTGGGCACCCCGACACGGATAGGTTAGGTTCGAAGGGGATGACGAGGGCTAGAGTGAGCGAGCAAAGCGAGCGAACGAAGCCCCCGTCATCCATCTTTGTCTCTCAGGTTGGCAACGTATCACTAATCTTAGTGTTGTAGGTGTATATACTCGTAGGCGGCGGTAACCACCTACATTAGGTGAGCCGCTGGCTTGTTTTTTTTTTTTTTTTCCTTTTTGCTTAATATGTGTACTCAAGACTTGGTACTACATTTCTCCAAGGTCTGTGGTCAAGACTACATTGTTCTCTCTTAACTATCCTAAATCATAGCACTGTATTCACTGAAATTATTAAAGATATCCTTTTTTAAAAAGAGTAACAATGGAGTTTCTTGCCGGCTCTTCTCCATAGGAAACGACTAATTGGAACCGTGCACCTAAATTTGACTTTTCATAAGCGCCTGTATTGGTCTATGTGAAATAAAAAAAATGAATTTATTTATGATTTATGTTTGGCAACCAATTACATAAAGACAGTTAGATAAGCAATTACTTAAATCTTTTGCATTACAAACAATAAAAAGTAAATAAGATTGTATTGTGTGTTCTCCTGCTACTATTACGGGTTACAGTACGTCCCACAGGTGTCGTAAACGCAACCTCACGTGGAATTTTATTAAGGGATTGGCAGGCATTCCTAAACAACCCGTAATAATATTTTGCGCTCTTTATGACTGTAATAATGACCACAATATACACGGCTAAGAAATAATGGAAGGTATGCTAGCCCAATTTTTTTTTTGGTATAAATCGAATACTTTAGCTAAAGTACTTTAGCTAAATTACATGTCATGCATTCGCTGATGAGATATTTTGAGGGCCAACCATAAAGTACTATTGTAAACAGAAATATCTGACCAAATTAAACACTGACAAAAAAAAAAACGCAATCAATTTTTTTTTTTTACTTTTAAAATAAAATCAATTTTACATGACACAAAATCACGCCTGTACGGGCTAGAGATTGGTTATAGTAAGTACACCCTCATTTCGCCATTATGTTTAAGTCCCATATAATAGGGGGCAAGCCTATTGCCATCAACCGGGCACAAATCCAGACTCCCGGCTGCTACTGGAAAATTCCACAAGGAAAAACCCTATAACACTTTGTCCAAACTGGGGATCGAACCCAGGACCACATGCTCAGCAGTCGCGCTTGCGACCACTAGACCAACGAGGTAGTCTATCTATTTTACTATACCGTATTCAAGTAGGCAAGAGACATAATGTAAACAATCTTACTATGTCTCTTTTTAGTGAAATACGAAACTATTATATCATCACAAAATTACAACTTCATTAAAATGTACTTGAATTTGTTTCATTACGAAATTATAATTTGATATTGAATACGCACACATCACGGCAAAAAAAGCGAAAGTGCGTTTTATCAGATACTAGCTGTACCCGGCATGCGTTGCAATGCCACGTAAATAAACTGACAACAAATATGTCGATTCTTTGTCATAGTTTTTAGATGTAGGTTTATGATGTATCTATATTAGTTAGATACGATTATGATTTAACACAATTCATACAGAATTGATTTATGTACTTTATTTTTAATTTGTTTTTACCTGTACTTGCATAATTTTATTATTGTAAAGAATATGATGATTTTTGTTGTATAGAGTCAATTAATTTATTCACTTGACAGACATATCTGTGTTGCTGGGGAGTTTGTTGCGCCGTTTCTTCTTCACAGCAAAAACACTAGGAAGCGGTGAAGGGAGGGCTTTTTGTGGGATGTCTATAATATTGTGAAACTAACGTTCAAAAAGAACTAAGTAATTCTAGTCTATTTTGAATAAATGAGTTTTGAGTTTGAGTTTGAGTTTAGTGACATTATTTAGCATTTTTAAAATCTAAATACGCGATAATCCGAATGTTGTGGATATATGTTGTCGATTTGAAACCCATAATTAATACGTTCTTTAATTTGAG
Organism: Amphipyra tragopoginis; assembly: GCA_905220435.1. Taxonomy (NCBI): domain Eukaryota; kingdom Metazoa; phylum Arthropoda; class Insecta; order Lepidoptera; family Noctuidae; genus Amphipyra; species Amphipyra tragopoginis. Next base: position 2,229,383 of record HG992013.1, on the reverse strand, counting down.
GGACCCGAGTTTACCGTACTGACGACGCACTGACGGGACGAACATCAAATGTTTGACAGGTAGGAACAGTCTGTATGGGAAAATAAAATTGTTGTTTTTACTATTTTTCTCGCAATTTTTCCATATTTTCTCACCACTTAAACCTCAATGAAAAATTCTAAACTTACTACAGGAAGAAGTGTTTTAAGTAAATTAACATCACGTCATTTCTTTTTGTTAGAAATGAATGTTTTTAAATATTTTACATTAAATCTTTTTATTAAGAGTAGTCAAATGTTGTTCACCTTTTATCTCACGGCTCCCTGAATACGGTATAGGAAAAATTACATCAGTAATAATTTTTCCTTGTAATTCCTTCCTAAAATCCAACTAAGGAATTTCTACAGAGCTTTTTAGATAAACCTTTCAGTTTCTGCAAATTCTCTACCTCTACCAAATAATATTTCCGCTTCTCTCAGTTACAGCAACGGTGGATTTACCAATTCCGTTGCAAGTTAAGGTGTATGGTACAAGTAGAAGAGGATCTTTATTGTTTCTGACTTCTGGGGGTTAATAGGGGATTTGACTGAAGATAAAGATCAATTTATTTGCATTAACATGAGTAGATTACAAACATGCAATGGTGTTAAAAATAATTAGTTGCTACATGTTATGCCATAGAAGGCGTACAAATATTGAGATTATGAATTTAATTGAAATAAGTCAGTACCTATTATGAAATGACTATATTAAATTATAATTTTAATGAAATGCTTAATAACTTAAACTAAGAGTTTATCATTTAAGAAGTCTGTTAAGCTATAGTAACATTTCACAGTTAGCATCTTTTTAAACCTTGTTTTAAATAAAGGTGTATTTAATTGTTTGATGTCCTTAGGAATTTTATTGTATATTTTTGGACCCATACATATTATACTTTTATGCAACATTGCTGTCTTAGATGGATGAATGCAGAGATCATTGTTGCGTCGACTTCGAACGCAACGAAAAAATCGAATTAGTCCTTCAGTTAGATTATCAAAAAATATTTGACCGGTATTTTTCTTTTGTTACGTAAACCAAAATTGACGAAGATACGACACTTTTAAAATTGGCAAAACGTCACAAGCAAGTACAATTTTTTTACTTGCTTTTGACGTCACAAGCCTCCACTTTCGAGTTTTGATGCATTTTATCTTTCCAAATATTCATAGATTTCACAAAAGAAAAAATACGTGTCCAGTATTTTTCAAAACTCTAACTGGCGGACTAATTAGAATTGCAATTTATTGATGCTGTCAACATGCCTATTAACAACTGCGCGGATCATAAGATTTACGAGGTTAAGCAGCGCTTGCCGCGGTCAGTCCTTGGATGGGTGACCGTTCATTACATATTGAGACTCTTCCGTGTCTCAAAGAACACGTTAAATCATCGGTCCCGGATGTCATAAGTATACCTATGACAGTCATTATGGGTATTCCGAAGTCTGAAAATCTCGGTTGTCAGATTTTCAGACTTCGGAATAACCTTAGGATATCGGCATTGCCCAGTCTCTGGGTTGCGGAGGTCTGATGGTAGTCGCTTCGTGTAAAATACTGTTAGACTAGAAGCTGACCCAAACATAGTTGGAGTAGACTACGGAATTTCGACGCACAAAATATCGATGCACGTTACCGCGAAAGTTTAGTAGCTTGATTCACCAACAATTAAGGGGATCTGGCGCTCGGCGGCCGCTGCCGCGGCACGCTCGCTTCGCTCGCTCGCCTTCACGCTTCATTGGTCACTGTTCTAACCTAACCTAACCTAGCCAAATGACTCAATATACTAAATAGTAAACTTTCGCAGTAACGTGCATCGATATTTTGTACGTCGAAATTCCGTATTAAACCCACATAGTTGGGACAAGGCTAGGAGGAAGAGTCAACTCCTGGGATAGGTGTCTCCTGGACGGAGTTATAGGTGATACGCTGAAAAAGCTGGATGGTGACCTCAGATTCCGCTAAGCCAGTCTTCTTGCATAGATCTTTCGCCCGGCACCATCCTGGGACCTTATTCAATATGACATAATATCAAAATGTAACACACCAATAAATCGGCCGTATTACCATCCGAGGTTCCGTGTTCCGTGTGATGCCGGATGTAAAGAATAGCATTACCCCATCTCTTTAGGATGTCGTAAAAGGCGACTCAGGGATTCATCAGAGGATGGGCAGCAGCGTTCTCTGAGAACTTTGACAACCATACTGCGATGGCCAACCCGCCTGCCAAGCCTGGCGATTATGGCAAAGCCCCCCCCCAACATAGCTTGGGGAGGCCTATGTCCAGCAGTGGACTTCTTTCGGCTGAATGATGATGATGACCATCCGAGGTTTGGGCTACTTCGCTGTTTACATACGTAACATAATCAGCTCATTACTGTTCCACTGTTGGGAATGGGCCTCTTCTCAGAATGAGAACGGTTTTACCCTTAGTCCATCACGCTGGCCTGATGTGGGTTGGCGGACTACACACACCATCGACAACATTTTGGAGTCCTCTCAGGTGTGCAGTTTTCCTAACGATACTTTGCTTCACCGTTAACGCAAATGATAATCAAATTATGTTCTGTAAAATGATGTAAAATTAATTAATTATGTAAAATTTCATTGCAAACGAAAAGCATAATTATCTTTCAGCTGAAAGACGTCCACTGCTGGACATAGGCCTCCCTCAAAAGGGGGGGTTTGCCGTAATCGCCACGCTTGGCAGGCGGGTTGGCGATCGCAGTATGGTTATTAAAGTACTCAGAGAACGCTGCCGCCCATCCTCTAGAGAATCCCTTACGCGTCATCCTACGTGAGCGATCTACAAGCGACGCGAAAACAACAAACAGTTGATACCTATTCAAGTGGCTTACGTGACCAAGCGCACGTGGAGTGCGATGCGGCGCGGCGCGGCGCGAAGCGAACGCTGTCAGTTGGTTTGATATTTTCACGCGAACTGGATGCGGTGCCGTACAGTGCTACTGAATGACGGCGGCGCGCGGCGAGCGGTCCGCGAGCTCGTAGGACAAAGCCGCCGCTTCGCACCGCATCGCGTGTCACCGCATCGCATCACTACGCAATTTGCGTCGCTTTAAACCGCCTTCGTAAGACGTCGCGTTAGTCGCCTTTTATGACACCCACGGGAAGAGATGGGGTAGTGCTATTCTTTAAGTCCGGCACCACGAGACATAAAAGCATAATGTTTACACTCTTTTCCATTTTTATTATTTCAAGCAAAATCATTTCATTTTAAATAAGGTCTACCTACATAAAAAAATTCAAAGTTCAAACAAAAATAAACGTCACGTTTCATTGGACAAGGGTTCCCTTTTATCTAGATTCTGACCTTAACCTAAAAATGTTCCGACAAAAAGCAAAAATGTTGGCTTAACAACAGTATCAAAGTCTTTATTTTTACTGAAAAAGTAAGGCCATCAGGTCACCTTAATTTAATTAAAATTAAGAAACTAATTTAGTTTATCACTCTATTTTAATTAAAAGAACTTCTTGTAAATTACTGCTATTTTTTTCTAAGTAATTATATTATTTGCTAGGCTGCCCTATTTTCGTAATGCCTATGTTCTCTCGTGGAAATGTTTAATTAAGACACAAATGCTTTCAATAAAAAAAAAAAACTGTGTCCTTGCTGTACCTCGTAGCGGATCCAGCCTAGCTCGGGAGAAGTTCAAGGCTGGCCACCACTGCCACCTCTTTTTAATACGCATGTTTAATAAATGAGGTACAGGTCACGTTCGTATGGGCCAGCTCATGGGGTGGTCATGTCCCAAGTGACCACCCCGCTGGAGTATCTGGAGTGCAGCTTATCTTGATAGGCAGCAGCTATTAATCCTTCTTTTATACTAAAAACATCATACTGTGATTTGGATCCAAACAGAACAGTGCGTAAAAATACTTAAAAAAAAAAAAAGATTTTTTGTGGTCTTATAACGTAACATCACGCCTGTATTCCCCGAAGGGTTGGGTAGAAGTGTATAGTATACCTCATTTCGCCGTTATGTTTAAGTCCCATGTAATAGGGGGCGAGCCTATTGCTATCAACCGAGCACCAATCCAGACTCCGGGCTGCTCCTGAGAAATTCCACACGGAAAAACCTAATAACACTTTCCCCGACCTGGGAATCCAAACCAGGACCAATGAGGCAGTCAGCAAGTGGTTTTTGATTTATATAATATTATTTTTAAAATTGGTTGTGCACTTACCACTGAGCGCATGACCTAGGACAAAAAAAAACATAATGAAGAACAGTATTAGTTCTTAATTTAATTGAAATAATAGGACCGTGCATATTAGTGGCACAAGCAATGAACGTCCTGTGCATGAAAATGTGTGTGAAAATGAATTGCTTTGTATATAAAACTTTAAAATTGAAAGTAGCAAGCAGCTTTCAAAGAAAAAAACCTTATTGAAATTGATTCATCTGTTTGGGAGCTACGATGCCACAGAGAGACACAAAGACAGACAAAGGGTTCAAACTTATAACACCCCTACTTTTGCCTTTAAATGTTACGAGACAACAAACTGATTTCAAAAATTAACGCCAGGTGGCCAGGTCAGGCCACAGCGACTAGTGGTGTCTATCAATATCTTTGAACACGCGCGCGCTTATAGTCATCCGTCTGGTCATCATAATCACCGATCATAATACGATTAGGTGACCAGCAAGGTAATTGCGTAACGTAACCAACATCAATCTTGACAGTGTCAAAAACAATATTCATTGCGTAGTACACAGTTGTGGAGAAGTCGGATTGTTATTTTATAAGTTGATAAGGAAATTGTTTACCTGTCAGAATCAAAGCCATAGCGATTACGTGTGTGTTGCTCAATTATAGAATGCTGGCTGTCAAGACCCACCAAGACCTGGCTGTCCGTTCTCTTAGGGTCACGAGCCACTTGCTAAAATCTACGGACTAACTTTTCCATTAATTTTGCAGGGACATGCCGCTCACGTGAGGCTGGTGGTGGCCACTCGAAATGTATGGAAACAGCTTGTGGCCGGCCATTTGTGTTTGTGGCGAGTGTTCGAGAGACCGTTAAGCCGGGTTCGCAGCGTCAATTTTCTAACATGTTATTGTGTTTTTGCGAACAAAACTGTTAGGCCACGCCCCTATTCGGTTAGCAAAAAATGTTAAGCCGGGTCCGCGGCGCCAATTTAGCTAACAAAACTGTTAGACCACGCCCCTGTTCGGTTAGCAAATAATGTTATCTTGTTTGCAAACACGAAAACACCCGGCGTATCGCAAACTATTGGAAACATTTTCTTTCTCCCCGCTACCGCTTATAACTTATGTTGCAGAAAAGAAGATTATTCGAGATACAGTTTGCAAGATAATGGGGACTGCCCCTTGAGATGACAGTAATGAGAGCCCGTCTCTTTGAGTTTTATAACGATTTTAGACTCTATTCCCTTGGGTTAAGGATGATAGCGACGTTTGCAAGGAACGGCGGAGTGGAATGAATTCGTTCCCGTTTTTTGTAAAAGTATATTTTACTTGAAGATCTGTGTAATTGCTGAGTGCATATATAACGTGTCCGGTCATGGACTAGTAGTCCGGTCAAGTTAGCTCAAAAAATAGGGGTAGGTTAACAGAAATTCGCATAGAGCTGAAAATTGGTACGAATGTTCGGAACACCATTATAAATCAAATGTAAAAAGTCCCCATCGATCCCACACTTGCAAAAATAAATATTCACGGTCAAAGTTCGCAAATATGGGTTTTTGGCGTTTTTTAGTGAAACGGTAAGTTTTATGATAAAAATAGGCATGCAAAAATTGTAGATTATGCAATTATCTATAAGAATTGTTTACAATTTTTCTCCTAAACGTCACCGTTTCTGAGATATAGTGGTTGAAAAAGTTGTATTCTTCGTAATATGCGTTTCCACGCCATCTGGAAGGTAGTGTACTTGGCGCGTTTTTTTAACGTGGTTTCCCCAATAGGTCTATCCCACAATCTATTGTGATCCTGTTTAATTCAATACTATTTCAAAATATGTAAAAACTGATACTATTGGAAATGATAAAAGCCGTGTGAATTCTAAAAAAATTGGTCAAATTATCCGTCTCATTCATTATCATCTGATAATTCTGCTTCCTCTTCTTCTTGTTCGTCTTCTTGTACTTCTTCTTCTGCTTGTTCTTCTTCTTCCTGCTGGGTGTAAGTAATTTGTTCTAACAGCGATGCATCAGATTTCTCCTCACTGATATTGTACGAATCCTCTTCTGATGGTGATTCAACATTGGAGCACGACTGACCTTGATAACTGGTACATGTTAATCGCCATCAGAAGTGGTTTCGTACGATATCAGTGAGGAGACATCTGATGCATCGCTTTTAGAACAATTTACTTACACCCAGCAGGAAGAAGAAGAACAAGGAAGAAGTACAAGAAGACGAACAAGAAGAAGAGGAAGCAGAATTATCAGATGATAATGAATGAGACGGATAATTTGACCAATTTTTTTAGAATTCACACGGCTTTTATCATTTCCAATAGTATCAGTTTTTACATATTTTGAAATAGTATTGAATTAAACAGGATCACAATAGATTGTGGGATAGACCTATTGGGGAAACCACGTTAAAAAAACGCGCCAAGTACACTACTTTCCAGGTGGCGTGGAAACGCATATTACGAAGAATACAACTTTTTCAACCGTTATAACTCAGAAACGGTGAGGTTTAGGAGAAAAATTGTAAATAATTCTTATAGATAATTGCATAATCTAAATTTTTGTCCAACCTATTTTTATCATAAAACTTACCGTTTGACTAAAAAACGCCAAAAACCCATATTTGCGAACTTTGACCGTGAATATTTTTTTTTGCAAGTGTGGGATCGATGGGGACTTTTTACATTTGATTTATAATGGTGTTCTGAACATTCGTACCAATTTTCAGCTCAATGCGAATTTTTGCACTTTGAAATGTCTAATTTGACCGGACTGTAGCGATATTCTAGGTACTTATACACATAACATATTTTATAATGTATACAAATCGCGAACGTTTTAAAACAATTAAGTAATTCTAGTCTATTTTGAATAAATAAGTGAGCTTTTGACTTTTATGCCCTTTTTAACGAGTCATTCATCATTTTCTCGCTAACCCTTCATCCTTTTTTGAGATTCATTAATTTTTGTGAAAGAAACGTAATTTTTGTTAAACTTTTCCGTCAGACAATGTTACCTTTTATCTTTATATCTACTCTCGTTATTAATGATCCTTTCTTTTTATTTAAGAAAACAATAGAACTCTTTGTTGTCGTATTTCAGCCAATCCAAGGTATTTCCCACGCAGATTGTAAGAAACGAATTCAAACTCTATTTTTTTGCACACTAAGGTTAAATAATACAGGTCTTATTATACAGGCTGAAATTTTAAACACTCGACAAACCGAAATGGGAGATTGTACTCATCACTATGAACAACTTTTACTATGGGACCAAAACGGAAATCGCGAAAAAAAAAACTGCTGTTCCCTTCATTTTGACGAGTTATGCGAACATAAATCTAGGGAACATCTGTTTGTTTTCGTTATTATAGAGACTTTAGTAGTATGTTAAAAGCTAGTAGTAAATATTTTGTTGATCATAAATGGTACACTTGCTCAACAGGCTAATTGTCATGGTACACTTGCCTACAGCATATTTGGCCATTCATCATCACCATCTCCCTGCCCTGTTTCCACTCTATGTGGGGTCGGCACATGTATTCCTCTTCCATTCCCCTCTACCAGTCGTCATCTCAGTACATACTCCTTTCTTACCCATATCATCATTCACACAATCCATCCATCTTTCTTTGGCCTACCTCTACTTGTACAAGGTTAGTCAGAAAGGGGGTACTAATCCTTAAAGGGTGTTAAAGTACACATAATAATGAGTAACTTTTGTTCTACAACTTTTCCCAAAAGTCAATAGTTTAAGAGAAACAGTTGTTCAAAAATCTCAAAAAAAAAAAACTCTAAAATCTATCTAGCCCCAGTTATGATCATCTGTGTTTACATTTTAGGTCATATTTAGGGTCATGAATTAGAAGCACCATTTTCTGAATTTGTAACTAAAGCAGGGATGAAGAATTTTTGAAAAAACTAAAATAAAAATCATTTTATTTGGAAAAAAAATGTCGAATTTTGAAATTTTAACACTTGCTTTCAAACAGTCATCAGCGATACTATGAGTGGGCTTCGGATTAGTACCCCCTTTCCGACTAACCTTGTATATTCATCCACATTTAGCTACTATAAAAAAAAAACACTCTCGTGCACTAGTTAGGGTTAATCTACTGAATCTTACAATTCTGTGTCCTAAAACGTAGCAATCTGCCTAATTATCTCATCACCTATTCTGTATTCTGAATACATTATGTTATTAGGATCGTTGCGAGCTAGATTTACAAATTAACACCTACTTTTAGAGCATGATAAAAGCGCTAGAGTCTAGAGATTAAATAATTGTGTATTTCTTTGTATTTTCTACAAGATATTTAAATATTCAAGTGGAGTTTTGTTATTTCGAGTTGAATATTCATTTATTTTGTTTCAAAATGTTGGTTTACTTCTGCTATTTCCAGCGTTATAGAAAAAATTAGGTTCTTCTAAAACTAAAATCTTGGCTTATTTGTTGGATGAATTATTTTAGCACTTGGATGATGTTAAGCAAAGCAAAACTTTGGTGTAGCCAGAAAGAGTGGGGATAGATCTAAGTGCTTACTATACTGGATTTTAAGCCAATGGGAAGTTATCTTATACGTATTCATAAAAAGGCATAATTCAATATAAATTTGTATTTTGACAATAGGGGCTTGTGGCGTTAGTTCTTTCCTGCACAAGTGACTTTCCTGGAAATGTACATGAGTACCTGTAAGGTTGTCCGAATTGTTTAGCTGCATTTTCAATGCTTTTAGAGTTTGTAGAAAAAAGTTATAAATTTTTTAAGATGTTCCCTAAGAACTTCCACAAAAAATTGAAAAAATATTCATATCTCCTAAACTACCAAAAATCGCGGAGCACACATGAGGTATTTTCGGATACCCTACGTATTTTTATTATTAACCTACATATGAGGAACCTATTTTTTTTATTGACTTCACTATTTATTCCAGCCTATAAATTTTTTTGAGTGAATTGAGTGATTATTTACGTGGCCCTTTGAATTAGTACCCCTTATCCAACTAACCTTGTATAATGTCCAATGTCACCACACAAAGACAAGATGACATAATACAAGTAGGTAGTACACTACAAATCCAATCATATCCTATTCAAGTAACAATCATGCATGAATCTCAATTTGCTCAAGCCGTTTCAACTTGCACTGGGTTGCAAGCCAAGCTTAGAACAGATTTGTGAATTAATAACTAACGACCACGTTCCTTCGTCAAGACCGATCCCTATTTCATCAGACCACAGATTACCTAAGCTTGGTAAGATCTCCGTTCAACAATGAACTTCATCTCGCCGACATTATCAAGCATGATTAGTTATGCATGCATTCATAGCGGCTGTTCGCTTGACTTCCAATTCAGGTCAAATTAACAAGGTATTACATGAGTGACTATACTTAGGCTATGTATACACTGGAGGACAAAATATTTCCCAATAAGACGTGCAATATTGAATTGAATCATCGAGAAACGTTTTAAATAAAAAGAATATAATCCTTAATTTGCATAATTTTATTATTGTAATTCTTCTTTTTTTTTCTTACTTATATCTTTTTTTTGTCACGGCTCATCTTCCGTGCAGAAGATGTCCGGTCCTTTGGAAGGCATATGGACACAGGTCTAACGCGCAGAGGTCCCTTTGAGAACTTTAATCTAAAATGCGATGGGGCACCAACCAAATTCATATTATGTTTTTTTTTGTATGGATTAAATTAATTAATTTATTATTATTCTTTTTTTATTTCAATTAATTTATTGGGGTGTGTGAAAAGAGCCTCCACGAGTGACGTTAATTAAGTACGTTCGGCTCACCCTGGGCAGTCAGCCCCGCTACCAACCTTGCTGACTGGCTAATCTTTTCACCACAGCATGAGCTATTTTCGTTTAGCTCTTGCTGACACGAGAGAAGAATTAATTTATTCACTTGACCGACAGAACTGTGTTGCTGGGGAGTTTGTTGCACCGCTTCTTCTTCACAGCATTAACACTAGGAAGCGGTGAAGGGCGGTAGTTTTTGGGGGCTGTCTTTTGGTAACATTGATGTTCAGAAAGAATAAGTAGTTCTAGTCTACTTTGAATAAATGACTTTTGAAGTTTTTAGGAGTTTTGAAGTCTACGTGACGTTGCACCGTTGCATACCTACTCTCCCACAACCTTGCGCGCATTTGTGCTTCATTTCTACGTGAAGCGGGACATGTTGCAAGCCGCCGCTTCAACAGCGAGCGCATGTGCAGCGCGCAGTCCTGCGTCAACGTCATTTATTGCTGAGTGTATTCGTGTGTGTAATGTACTATACAGTGCACAAATCAACAATACGTCCTCGGGCGACATTTCAACAAGAACTGCCTCGTGTGTGCAAGCAAACACGACATTATCCCCGGGACAATCACGTAGTTGTTCAGTAACATGCACTGCAACATGTCGCCTCATTTATCCCCTAGTGTATTCAGACCTTTAAGTACGTCCGGCGCACCTTCTTCTTCTTTGTCAGCACACCACCTACGTAATTATAGTTAATTGCCGCAGGTGGTCGGGCTTTCAAGTGGTCACTCTTGGCATCAAGCTTAAGGCGCCGCTGTAATTCAAAATCATGAACTTTGGTTGTAACCAAAGTTCTCCACTCAAGTCTTTGAGCGGCTTGCTGCTCCCACCGAGACGGCGCTAAGTCGCACTTGTTATACGCGCTTTAGCACATCTTTAAGCACTCCTCAAGTTCACAATAAAAGAAGCGTTTCGCCACTCGCTGCTCCGTCATCCTTGACACATGTCTGCACCATTGAAGTTAACGCTGCATGAGATAAGACTCAATGCCACCAACATTAGCTCTGCGCAGCATTTCGGTGTTCCGCATGCGATGCGGTACATGCGTAATGTAGGTACGTTATATCGGGTGTAAAAAGACCCTTAACGATAACGAAAACTACGTATTCTACCCATCATTGGGATCATTCTTTTCGAACAATCCATACCTGGGAAATCATTGGTTTTGGAGATATTGACGGTCAAAGTACACAGTTTTTTTTTAGTTTTTTCCAAAAACGATTTCCAAGTCATAATACTAAACTTTCTTCCATACAAACATTATCAAAAATTTCAATATTTCCTAACAAATTACGCATTTGAAGTTACAAAAACGCAATGAATATCAAACGCACACGACCGCCTTGGCTCGGCTGTGTGGCCGCTGCACGCATGCAAACGCGCGGCATCGCCACAACCACACATTGCGCGCTACAAAAAAAGCGTTTTTTTTCATGCCAAAAAATAAAAGTCGTTTCCCAGCAATTATTTTTGGTCAATGTAGTTTAGTTTGATGTACAGAGTGCGTAGATTTCGGCTATGTGATGGGTCTTTTTACACCCTGTATAAAGAGCAATACTAAGGCAATTTAATACCTAACTTTGAAACATGGGCTAATAAAAACGAAAATTAAACGTACATTTCCCATTTAAATGGTTGCAGATTCCCAGTAAACTGATTCCCAAACTGAAAGCTTTTAGCAATCGATCGCTCTGATAACCAATCAGTGTTGATACTGCAGATGAGCGAGTGCACTTACATTGCAATCGGTAAACCAAAATGGCCGCTCTATTTCGAACGTTTCAAAAATGGAGTGGTGGAACAGAGCGATGGAATAAAATCCGTTTAGGTTTTTTTGTTCGTGTAGTGTTGACGATTTAATGTCAATGTTTTTTTTTTGTTGAGCCTTTGTTTTTGTATGCATTGTTTTGTCATCGGATTATAGAGTGTGCAGTTTTAACTCAATATTTGAAATTGGATAAATGTTGAGTGTTAAAAATACGAGGTTTAAATTTAGTTGAATTTAAATCTACTGACTTCCTCGTTGGTCTAGTGGTCGCAAGCGGGACTGCTGAGCGTGAGGTCATGGGTTCGATACTCGGGTCGGGTAAAGTGTTATTAGGTTTTTCCGGGTGGAATTTCTCATTAGCAGTCTGGAGTCTGCATTTGTGCCCGATTGATGGCAATAGGCTCGCCCCCTATTTCATGGGACTTAAACATAACGTCAAAATGAGGCTGTACTAATACACCTCTGCCCAACCCTTCGAGAAATACAAGCGTGATGTTATGTTATGAATTAAAATCTCGTTCAAAAGGCAGAATTGTCATCACTCTTCTTCAAATTAAATTTTTGCGTGGTTTTTTTGACAATTTCCAGTTTGACCGTTTATTGTTCCGGTCATTAGGAGGTATATGTTCAGCGGTGGACGTCAACGCCTGCAATGACGAGCAGTAGATATTTAAAGGCTAGTATGATGACTATTTTTGTGGCTAAAATGCATCTAAAATGTCACCAAAGGATAATCGGTAAAAATGTATGGAAGCTGGTCTAGGAACCAACAACAACCACACATAAGTCATTAAATAGGTATTTTAATATACTGAAATAACTACTATGGCGGCTCATTTCAAATCGCTGCGTGAAAAAAGTTATGGCGATATTTTGTAGGTTAGGTTAAGGTTTTTTTTTAGTATTTTTTATTTGATAATAGGCCTGTGTTTGACCGCCATCTCGACTGATGTTAAGCGATGATGCGGTCTACGATGGAGCACGCTTGCCCAGAAGAAACTGACTCACTCGTGACTTGAAGACACCCAGATTGTAGCTGTCGGGGAACACCCACTCGGGCAACGCATTCCACCAATTCCAAACCAATTCCAAATATCTAATCCAAGCAAAACTAACATCCTCATGATTATCGAGCACCCTTCAAGAGTTCAATTAGTAAATCAAACAAGTGAACAATTAGAAACGCTAACAAAACGGTTCCCAACTCCTTTCAAGTTCGTAATAAAATGGAATTTTCAAGTTCTAAATCCATCAATTAAATTATAATTGGGTACGTGGACGGGCAAGTGGCTGAAAAAGGCTTCAAAAAGATTGGTAAGAAAAAAATGTATTTTATGGTTAAATAAATGAAAAGGTTTCTGAGAACGATTGCCACGTCAGGTAATGGTGGGTTAGAGCTACAAATAACTTTATTATTTTCTGTGTTTAAGGTAATATTAATACCGAGAGGAGCTCGTGGCTAAATAATTACAGCCGCATAGACCGATCTTCCGGGTTAAGCCACGCTTGCCGAGGTTGGTCTGTGGATGGGTGACCATTTACCATAGCGAGTTTCCTCCGTGCCTCGGAAAGCACGTTAAGCTGTTGGTCCCGGCTGTCATTTGTAGATCTTTGACAGTCGTTACTGTTGGTCAGAAGCCAGAAAGTCTGACAACCAGTCTTACCAAGAGTATCGTATTACCCAGTTACTGGGTTGTGGAGGTCTGATAGGCAGTCGCTCCATGTAAAATACTGATATTCAGCTGCATCCGGTTCGACTGGAAGCCGACCCCAACATAGTTGGGCAAAGGCTAGGCAGATGATGATGAAGGTAATATTAATACCATAAAATCACGCCCGTATTTCCAGAAGGATTGCAGAGGTGTATAGTACACCCTCATTTCTTTCTTTAAATACTCTACACATATACACACACATGTTAGTTTAAGTGAACGGGCATGACCGCTGACTGACATCCGTGGATCACAAAGGTTCCAGACGAAAACCAGCGTCAAGTACTTATAGCGCTTGACATTAAGCTGATCTGGACACCTTTTTGGTCCAGCCATGAGACACATAACTAGCCAAGACTTTTTATTTGTATCACAATGCTTATTTTTTGTGTATCTTTGTGCTGTGTCCAAATAAATGATTCTTTATCTTTATTTTGCCGTTTAAGTCCCATGTAATAAGGGACGAGCCTATTGACATCAACCGGGCACAAAACCAGATTCTAGGCTGCTACTGAGAAATTCCACACGGCAAAACTCAATAACACTTTGCCCGACTTAGAGATCGAACCCAGGACCTCACGCTCATGAGTCGCCCTTGCGACCAGTAGACCAAAAAGGCAGTCTAATATTTATGACTTCTATAATACGTCTGTCCGAGTGTTCGAAGTTCTATTGTCCACTATAACAAGAACTTGGTATCGTGTACGCGTGTCCCGGTGAGCTCTGAACTATTTTTAGAATAAGAATAATTTTATTTTCCAAAAAGTTGTACAATAAACACTAAGAACACTGTGCTTAGAGTGTAGAATTATGTACAAGTATGTAAGGTTTAACTTGTGGTATGGGTACCAGATAGCAGCGCTCTCACATTTAGTTTAGACACAGAAGATACATTGCATTGTCGAACAAACCGTTGAGATCCGAAGTTAGAAAACTGCTATTAGGTATATACAGTGAACTCCAAGAAACATTTCTTGTCACACAAAGGAGCTAGATATTCTGTTCACTGACTGAGGTTATGCTATTGATAGCTCGCAAATTGAGACTACTAGAGAGGTATGGGAAAATTTACAGGAGCGCGTAGAATGGTACTCCTAAAGTCGGTTAAAGTGAAGCCATGCTAATAAAACACATGGCATGAACTTGGTCAGTGGCAGGCTTCAGTTATATTTATTTATTTCATTCTTTGTGCTCAAAATTAGTACAGAGGCAAACTTAATGCCTTATGCATTTTCTATCAGTCGGCCTTAGGGTGATGTAGAGAAAATATAGTAGGTGCACTGAACACATTGACGTAGAAACATATGAACCTCGGGTTAGTGCTCGAAAAGGTCCGAACCGAATGTAGACTAAAACGCGAAAAAGAAGACTAATTGACGTACAATGGGTCAGTGGGTACCCGTGTTTTTGCCGAAGTATTTTATATCGAATTTCATTACGCCGACAACGGTTCGCCGACGTAATCTTTGCCGAAGCAATTTTTACTCTAATTTGATTTCGCCGAATGATTATAGCCACCGTAATTATTTGGCCAAAAAATCATTCAGAAATTTTGTTTTAGTCGAATACTTATTTGGCTATTGTTTAATTTGCCAAATAGGTATTCGCACAACATTATTTTTCCACAACGGAACGTAATGTTAATCCGACTCGGCGCACCCCGACTACACGTGGTCAGACTCTGTCCTGCCCCTAGAGTGTTATTTAAAAGCGTGGAGCCAGAAGCTCGCGAAGGAGGTCCCGAGTGGAACGAGTGCACGAGGCCTCCCGAGCAGCGCTGGTCGAGTGTGCGAGCGAAGGGGCGACAAAGCGAGTCTTCTGGCGGAGCAAACCCAGAAACTGTTGCGTGCTTGCTTGTTTTCTTGCTTGCGTGATAGGAAAATTAGCCATCGAACAAGTGTAAAGTGGCCAATAATACAGTTCACTTATGAAGTGTGAGTGGCCAGCTGCAGACTAGTCGGCGTAACAAAAACTTACAAAACATAATGAGGGACTTTAATCATTCGGCGTTTTAATTATTCGGCGAAATGAAAAGTGACGAAAGGTTTTCGGCCAGATAAGAATCGGCTAATAATATTTCGATATTCCAACAGAGAACCACGTAAACTTGTCATGAGCTAAAAACTTCCGAAATGCAGTGCAAAAATGACCAATTTTTAATATGATTGACGAGTGTATTGTGATCCAAAATCGATTGCTTGATTTGCAGGTGGTTGATATATTAAGTAACTTACCGGAGCGCTTAGTGTGATGCCCGTAGAGCCTGTTGAGGTCTAGAGCCAGCACGGTGTGCGGCAGCGCGCAGCTCACCGCCGCAAGCGCAGCTACGCAAGCCGCTACACGGCACGACGACATCGCTGGAACAATGGAGATACACATGAAATACCGACATATTCATGGCATGCAAGAGAGAGTTTCACTGCTCACTTGTGTTGCTAGAAAAAAAAAATGCCTAGTAATAAACTTGCTACGAAGTAGCTGACGCGACGCTATCACGTCATGGCTACGCCAGCTACGATAACGTAGCCTCGTAGCAGATGTAGCAGATAATGATCTTCGAAGCGCGATTCTTGGAACTTTTTTGTGCTACGAACGTACTTTTTGGGCGATTCATAGTCCATTCAATAATGTCATCCTCTTACTGCTGAACTTCTGAACTTGAGCCTCCAAAACTGCCATAATCACCGAGATTAGTACATTTCTGGGGTGTATTAAAAGAGCCTCTACGAGTAAAGGTTTGCCACCAAGCTGGCTGACTGGCTTATCTTTTCACCACTGCATGAGTACGAAAACGAAGTACTTTTCTTATTTTTGCGTCCATACTATCATGTAATACAGAAATAAGAATTTATTTAGCACTAGCTGTTGTCTGCGGTTTTACTCGTATTCTATTAAAACCACTTCAGGTACCCGGATGAAAAGTATCTTATGTCCTAATCCAGGTTAAGGTCTACCTGTGTGCCAAATTTCATCCAAATCCGTTCAGCCGTTAAGGCGTAAGTGATTAACAAACATTGAAACTTTCACATTTATAATATACTAGCGACCCGCCCCGGCTTTGCCCGGGTGCAATTTACAATACATATAAACCTTCCTCTTGAATCACTCTATCTATTAAAAAAAACCCCATCAAAATCAGTTGCGTAGTTTTAAAGATTTAAGCATAGGTACATAGGGACAGACAGCGGGAAGCGACTTTGTTTTATACTATGTAGTGAAGTAGGATTAGAAGGATAGAACTCTTTGCATACACTAGCTCACAATCAAAAATATCGGGTGTAAAAAGACCCTTAACGATAACGAAAACCACGTATTTTTCCCATCATTGGGATCATTTTTTTCTTCTAGACCATACCTGAGAAATCATTGGTTCTGGAGATATTGAAGGTCAAAGTGTACATTTTTTTTTTACTTTTTCCAAAAATCGAATTCTAAGTGATAATACTAAACTTTCTTCCAAACAAACATTATAAAAATTTTAAATTTTTCCTAACAAATTACGCATTTGAAGTTACAAAAACGCGATGAATATCAAACGCACACGATCGCCATGGCCCAGCTGTGTAGACGCTGTCTCAAATAAAAGTCGTTTCCCAGCAATTATTTTTGGTCAATGTAATTTAGTTTGATGTACAGAGTGCGTAGATTTCGGCTATGTGATGGGTCTTTTTATACTCTGTATATTCCATTTTACTCAAACACAGACCTAAATTAGACTCCTCAATAATTCACTTACCAACATAACGAACAAAACAACTACTCTCCTAGGTTAAACGTATATTAAGATAACTCGATACCCATTTTGAGTACCTGATACCCAAGTCGAGGCCTTTTAACCTCGAAAGTTGGCCGATACTGATAACTTGGCCGAAGTAACTTAAGGCTCTTAAACTTGGTATAGTTAATTAATTAAGATGTTCAGCTGATGCTCAAATTGTATTAAGATCAGATTGAAGGTCTTTTCAAAATGGTGTCGATGTTATATTAAATAGTTTTAGTTTGTAGGTTAAGTTACGCGTCGATTAAATTAAGATTGAATGAAGGGATGGATGGTTTATTTATTCTGTAATTAGTAGAAACTTTTGTTGTTGTTGTTTACTGACTGACCTCTTAAAAGAAATGCTGTGAAGATCTTTTTTATTATTTTTCAAAGTTCAGTCTCTTAAGGCGCTTCCCCCACCGAAAGTGGCGCCAGTTCAGAAAAAAAGCATTATTTCTGTCAATACACAACATATTGAAATTTCGTACGTACAACATTTTAGTCAAGTGTTGTAGAAAATTTCGTGGACCAGTAAATCAGCTAAGTAATAAGCTCATGAAAGGAAGTCTTCCTTTGTCGCTCAAGCGCAAAATCATGGACATGTGCATTTTCCCCATTTTGACCTATGGATCCCAGACTTGGTCTTTGACAAAAATTCAAACGTCCAAACTCAAGGTCTGCCAACGTGCTATGGAGCGCAGCATTCTAGGCGTCAAGCTAACGGACCATATACGCAACACCACACTGCGCTCCAAAACACAAATTGCTGACGTTGCTCAAAAAGCCGCTAAGCTGAAGTGGGCCTGGGCCGGCCACGTGTGCCGCATGCCCAATGAACTGTGGGCCAAAATAGCCACTTTATGGAGCCCTGACACAGCCAGAAGGCGTCGCGGTAGACCTCGAAGAAGATGGAGGGACGAGCTAGACAAAACCAATGACCAGTGGTACACTTTGGCTCTGGATCGAAAAAATTGGAAGTCATGGAGAGAGGCCTTTGCCCAGCAGTGGGATGAGGCAGGCTAGAAATGAAATGAAATGAATATTTGAACATCTATTTCTCTTAAACTATTGTGTTTTGGGGAAAGAGGTAGAACAAAAGTTTTTCATTATTATGGGTACTTTAACACCCTTTCGGATTAGTATCCCCTTTCTGACTAACCTTGTATATCCTATAAGATAATCTAATATCTTTTATCGCTTCTCCCTGTTCTTAGATTCTGTCTACAGAATAGTATCTTTAATACATGTAATCTCAGAATTCTTCTCTGTATTTGCATGTCATTAGCTGCCATCCTTATCTGGGATTCAGAAGCGAGCTTATTCAAATAAGTCTAATTAGGGATTACATAGACTTGGATGGATGAAAACGTTTATTTGCTAATTATGTACATGTGTAATGTGCTGAATGGATTTTTCTTTCTTGTTTGTTTAATAATTTGATAATTATTGACTTAACGGTTTTCATGGATTAAGACGGGTAGTATTTAACCGCGTACCAAAATGTTTATGTTTTTTTCAACAAAATGTTGTAATTCTAGTTCTATTCATTAAAAAATAGATGTTTATTATGGATTAATATACATTTAAAATATTATGTTATCCCTCGAATTTGCAACGCCTGTAAAAGGCCGCTAAGTTTTAAGCACCACTAGTAAGTAATAAGACCTGTATTTGTGTACTTAGTAAGCAAATAAATGATTTGATTAGTTTCCTATCAAAATACTAACTGCACATCAAAATATGCACTCCAAAAGAAATCACAATCTGCATAAATATTTTGTGGGTCAAGCAGAACTATTAAGTGAAATGACCATCATAAGTCTGAATGCATATCAAATTATTGTTTGACACACCACAAAAGTTTATTATCAAATTTATTAGAATTAAACACCCATTTAACTCTTACAAATATCAAATTTTCGAAATAAAACACCAATTTATCAGTTATAATTATCTTAGAAACCAATTTCTTGATAACTTGGAGAACAACAAAAGAATACAAAATTATCCTCAAATGCACTAAACAGTGACACACAAGTAAAACTATTCGGTTCGTGCTTATATTGTTACTTGCATTGCAGCTTCAAAAAACGAAATCTTAAATCAAAATTAACCTTACAACTTTAAATTATTTGAATATACTTGAGTATGTTTTTTTAAACAATGTTGTAGGAAATCTATAACAAACTAGATTTGAGATCAAAATTAAACTTATAACTATAAATTATTTGAAAACAAAGTTCAAGCAAACATTAATAATTGTTGAGCAATTTAAGAAACGTGTTAAAGAAAATCTGTTAAAAGATTGGTATATTTTGATGTGCAGTTAGTTTATTTGATGCGCAATCATTATTTTAGTTAAGGAAACAGTATTTCTAGTCGTTAGTTCAGATTTTTGAGGTGAATAAGGAAAATAAATAGCGTCCTGTTTTAATTAGTTTTTTTTTAAATTTTTGTGTTCTACAAGTTTTGGTAGACAATTAGTTTATTTGTAGCGGAGTCATATAATTGGTGCTAGAGTAGTTTTAACGATGGAGACTAGCGATGGGCGATTGTTGCAAAAAAAAACAATCGACTGAATCGAAAATTGTACTGTTGCGCATTCGATTGTCGATTTAGTAGTTAATCAGCATAATTATTCGAATAACAATCGACGAACTACTAAATGTTAACTGAGACATTAATAGGACAATTAAATAATCTATTAGCACCAATCGTATAATAACTGTAGTTGTACTTGTAAGTCGTGGCGCACGGACTTTTAACTATTGAATTGTGGCGCAGCGGCAGCGCACGCACCACCTTTTAGTAATTACTTATTTAGTAGTACGAGTATAGTGATACGTGCACTGCGCCACAATTCAATATAGATTAGTAGTTAAAGTTGATACGGTAACCGTATCAGTGATTGTCGCCTGCTGCACGTCGTTAGTCGATAACAATCGACTAACATCAATTGTTATCGACTTTTATAGACTGGACTGAACAATCGACTAAGTCGATTAGTTTTAGCAATAATCGCCCATCGCTAGTGGAGACATTAGATGAGCGTTACTTATTTTGATGTGCAATTAATTATTTCCCGATTAAGACTAGCAATGATAGCCATTAACGTTTCATGCAGGGGGGCCCAAGTTCGATCCGGCCCGCACCTCACACTATACGAATTCATGTACGGGTCATCACCATCATCATTCAACCGGAAAACGTCCACAGCTGTACATAGGCCTCCCCGAAGCATCGCCACATCGACCGGTCCTGTGCTTCTCGCATTCAGCGGATTCCGGCAACCATCACCAAGTCATCGCATGGCAGCGTGGTGGACTAAGGCCCGGACTCCACTAAAGCGTCTCCGCTTTAGTGGAGTGGAACTGAACTGCGTGCGGCGAGCGTTAGATGTGAACGCACAGTTTAGTGCGATCTGACACGAAAGGTAGGCACACATCTCGACTCCTCTGCGCGCCGTCGCGGTCGTCAGCTTGAGAGGCAAAGCTCACATCTCCGCCTTGTACCGCGGCCCAGCTCAATCTCAGCGAGGAACAGTTCACATCTCCGCTTCCGATGCGTCATACAAATATGACATCTTCGGTCAGTGGTATCCACTTAAGCTGAGTAAGACGAGATGTGTGAATAATGAAATTCTATTGATTTTTTAAAACACATCTCCGCTCTGTTCGTCTCGTCTCCGCTTTGGTGGAGTCCAGCCCTTGTAGGATCACCTTCATGATCGTCATCTTCACCGACTGGCCATTTTTATATCTGATACCTTTTTATTGATGACAGATAGGAATTCGAATGGAGACTAGACTTTGGATTGTTTTACACCATGGTGATTTCTTTTGATACGATTGTCTGTTTTATTTTATAATATGTTATATACGGAAAGGAGATGGGCAATCCTGGGCCCAGCAGTTAACTAGTTGAAATGTGTATTAAAAAAACCGTTATATTTTTCTAAAGGAAATCACAAAATACAGTACCCTGTTTCTATCTAGGAAGCGAGAAAAGTTAAATTAAGTTATGAAACTAAATAATCGATTAAATACATGCCTGAAATCTTAGTAATCGATAATGAATAAATCGGTAAAATCTCAGAATCTAAGCAGAATTTATTTGAAAATCGAGTGACAAGTGCCTATCAATCGTTTCGTGGAATCGATTCATAGCGAAAGGAGTTCCTTTAATTTTTCTTCAGTCAGACACTGGCCACCGACTGACAGATGACAGGCAGAAAAATACCGCCACTAGTGTATAGTCTATGACCGGCACTCGTTCGTTTTCTTTCGTTCTGACAGCGCACGTCCGCACGTATTTTCCATGTTTTATTGTATAACCCCACGACCTCGGCTTTGCATTGATTATAAAGGACTATTCGACGGATCTTGCTACTTTGGATTACCTGGTTTTCTATTTTGGACGACTGATTACGCCTATCAATCGGATATTGACGACATGGATCGCTGTGTGAATTGTACCATTGCGAATGGTCGCAGTAACTCTATTGGCAGAAGAGTCTTGGACGATGAGACGATTTTAACAGTTATTCGTCAATGGCGTGCATCTCAGCCTGTTGGAACTTGGCCCAAGATGTGGTTCTTGAGAGACGTCCGATTGAAGCACCAACCCAAGTTGGCCATTCCAGTGTTTGTGTCCGCTGCGGTCGTTCACTGTTAGCACAGCGGTACAGCCAATAATAAATATTTTAAACATAGATTGGTGTTTTATTTTACTTCCTCTTCTCCCTTTTTTACCTACTGCTTCTAAGTGCAGGATATTGGATGTAGAGACTTGTCTTCGACTGTAGCGACTGTCCAGCGCGTGCCAAACGTATCAGATCTTCGACACGTCACACATGGAGGGTATCTACTTGCACTCCATGCGTAAAACCATTACACAACCGAAGCCATTCAAAAATATGTATTTCGCAAATAACATCAAAAAACAACAATGTTATAATGTAACCTCACTTTTACTATACTTCATATAACTTGATTGCTGGATAGCCAAATTTCACCAAATTTTCAGTGTGGCCTTGTTATAATGTCCTCTTACAAATAAGGCTAGTTTGATTGAGTTAACACCTGGGCCCAGGAAACTATGGAGTCTTTCCCTTCTCCTTTGGAATATTGCTATGGCAGAACAGTTTTTGATATTTTACTGAAATGAAGTGTATCAAATTAAATAAAAAGCATTTGTGGAATTTCTACGTGTTTCCCTTGGTGTTATTAACAGCTGTGGCATGTTACCCAGCTGGAAAGCCAGATAAAGAAGCTGTGCCCGGTGGTAACCCCTTCTTCCTTCTTTCCACTTCGTCTCCTGCCCTACCTACACTTGTGAGATCAGCGATCGGACCTGCTGTCGTCTACGTCCACTACTATGACTACGACTAAATGCTACAGCCGGTCTGTTTGCTGCCGCCGGTTTCCATCAGATGGCTGTGTGGGCCATCGACGAACGCTGTGAATACAAGAAGGAACTCGCTGACTACTGCAAGGGACGTAAAGCTATACTGACTCTTACTCGTATAAGCACTCTATTATTGTTGTTATGTATTAGGTATTGAATGCTCTACACATTATTTACAACTGGTGTAGCAGACGTGCTCAGGAGATCCTGGGGCCGTCTGTTACATTACACCCTAAGGCATTAACCTTTCTCATTCTGAGAAGAGACCCGTAAGTGTGAGTTTTTTTCGTTATCTACTGTAGTTGCGTCATGCTAAAAGTGTATGAAAATTTAGACAGCGGCTCTAGGCGCGGCGTTCAATTTACGCGCGAGTATTATACATAGTATTGAACGCCACGCCTATAGCCACTGTCTAAATTTTCATACATTTGTGGCGTAACGTACCTATAGTAGTTAACAAAAAAAAACTAACACTTAGGGTAATGTACCCATGAGAAGCAGTAATGATAGCGAAGGAGGAGGCGGAACGCGTGAGGGAGAGGCAAACCTCACGCCCCAGCCGCCGCAACAGAAAGAGACGCCCCGGGCGTCGGGAGTCAACAGGGCGATTCCCGGCCACCGTAGGCGCGGGCATGCGGACGGCGAGCGTTGGGTGGCTCGCCGTCCGATCAGAACCGGGCCCGGGTCAGCGGCGCGTTGTGTTCCACGCGCGCCTCAAAGAGATGTCAGCATTGTAGACGGGGCCCGCTAGGGCCAGTGCCTGCCAGGGTTGCGGAATTTGTTCGAAAGAATTACCGCGGCCCTGGAACGCAAAGGGCACTAGGAGGAACACGGAGGGGTTTAGTTAGTAAGAGTCTGACACTCTCTTCCGCTCCGCCCAGAGAGGAAGAAGTCACTTGATGAATTCCGATCCTTAAAAAAAAACCCATGAGACAGTTATGGGCCGTTTATCCTGACGATTCAACAATACAATCGCCCTGCAATCTTTTAAATCTAAACGCAACAAAAAGAAACTCATTAAAATAAATCTCTTACTTCGGCCATTCATTATAGTTGTCTAACAAAGTAATTATAAGTTCCTACACTCGCCATTTGGATGCTGTTAGACAGAGATCTCTTGGGATAAGTTGATGGCGTGAAGTACTTGTGTACTTAGTACATGAGTACTGTTTAGTTTGGAGTTAGTTCTGCGTACTGTATGGATGAGTGGAATATTATGTAGAAGGTTGGGTTTTGTTAACATCATCATCATCTGCCTAGCCTTTTCCCAACTATGTTGGGGTCGGCTTCCAGTCGAACCGGATGCAGCTGAATATCAGTATTTTACATGGAGCGACTGCCTATCAGACCTCCACAACCCAGTAACTGGGTAATACGATACTCTTGGTAAGACTGGTTGTCAGACTTTCTGGCTTCTGACCAACAGTAACGACTGTCAAAGATCTACAAATGACAGCCGGGACCAACGGCTTTAAGTGCTTTCCGAGGCACGGAGGAAACTCGCTATGGTAAATGGTCACCCATCCACAGACCAACCTCGGCAAGCGTGGCTTAACCCGGAAGATTCTATGCGGCTGTAATTATTTAGCCACGAGCTCCTCAATTTTGTTAACAATCGATTGTTATTTTTTTAAATAGAGATTCCTTCGGCTTAATTTTATAAACAAGTTTTTTATTTCTCTTTCGACATTTTCATTTAATTTTAATACACGGAACAGTGCTTGTTATTCACATTTATATTACTTATAATATTTTTTATACGCGAAGACTTGTAATTGAATGTCAGCCTTAATGTCTGTTTCCTGTTCGAAATATCGGGATAGATTAAGATAGGGCTCAGGAATCTGGTGATATGAAGTTTATTAAATTACACAGATGACGAAGATAGAGCCAGGTCGAGTAAGACTTAAAGCCATAGCACATTATACCGGCACCGCAACTGCACAGTTGCAGCACGGCGTCGCCTCGAATTTGCATGTCGTCCGCGAGGTGCAACCTCGCAGTCCGGGCGCTGTCCCGCGAGGTGCAAGCTTGCTGTCACCGCGAACACAGTAGTTATATGGCGTTTGTGATTGTAATTGTAAAGACATTGTTTCGCTGACGACTCGGAGTCGGCGCGCAGTAAACACGCGGTCCGCTGGCTTGCAGAGCGCAGGCTCTGAGTCGAGTTGAATGGTAGCGGCAAGCGCGCTGACTGCTCGCCGTTGGCTTTTTCATATTGACATTATGAAATATACGACCCATGATTTAATGCTCTTTGAATGACAAGTTAATTGTTAGGTTGGAGCGGTGCCGTTGCGTTGCCGGTATAGTGTGCCATGTCCTCTTTTTTGTTTTGTTTAGCTGTAAGTCTTCTATAAAAATAAATAAAGTTAAAGGTATTTTTATTTCAAACTATCTGTACCATCGCCGGTCCGCCCACGTTTGAACTTTTGTTTACTGTGTCAGAACTCTTTACGCAACTGCCAACAACAACTGTTCAAAGTTTCACCTCAATCGGATGACAGTGCGCGAACACATAGAAGTCGAACAAACAAACGTTATTTTTTATGTAATAGATAGGCATTTACAAGCATTTATGAAATGTTATTGAATTTAGTTGCATGGTTCAAGAAAGTTGGTCCAATGGAACAGAGCAGTAGTGTCATTCTGTAAGAAACCCACCTCAATATCGACGGTTAGCTCGATATCCATAATGTCACAGTATGGATAATAGAAGCAAAACACACAGATAATCGACAGTATAATCAATAACGCGTATTTTTGTTGTCCACACTGTGTCACGATAAGTGTCTAATTGACAGTCGCGATCGAGGTGAGATTCTGACAGAATTGCACTGCTGATTTTAATGGTCGACAGACACGAGCACGACCAATAAAATCATGATTGGTACACAAAAAGCATGTCATTTATGATAGAATAAGTATGCTCAAAGAGCTTGCATGCTAAAGATAACATATTGTTAATAGAGCCTTGATGCCCTAATTCTAAGATAAATAACAGAATCAGGCGTAAATTTGCCAATAAAATCCATACAAATATGCAATTACAATATTTCGACATGTACATGCAGAACATGTGATTAAAATACAACATGCAACCCAAACCGAAACGACACGTATTTCGTTTCCAAACGGTCGACGAGGAAACATCTCCTAAGGATGCCCCGTGGAGGGGCGAAACAAGTGTCATATCGGTTT
Organism: Amphipyra tragopoginis; assembly: GCA_905220435.1. Taxonomy (NCBI): domain Eukaryota; kingdom Metazoa; phylum Arthropoda; class Insecta; order Lepidoptera; family Noctuidae; genus Amphipyra; species Amphipyra tragopoginis. Next base: position 2,203,520 of record HG992013.1, on the reverse strand, counting down.
GGGTTGCATGTTGCATTTTAATCACACCTTATTCTGCACGTGCATACACTGGCGATGGCGGGCGGGAGGGCGGTGCTGCATACTGCATCCAAGCTAGCGAACTAGTTTGGCAGAATATTGTAATTGTATCATCATCATCTTTTTCCTGCCCTTATCCCATGTTACTTGGGGTCGGCGCAACAAGTTTTCTTCTTCCATTCTGTCCTGTCAACCGTCATGATATCACTGACTCCCTTCTCTTTCATATCGTTCTTCACACAATCCATCCATCTTTTCTTTGGCCTCCCTTTTCCTTTCTATCCATTCACAGTTATATTCATAACTATTTTGGTCACATGCGTTACATCCCTCCTCTTCACATGCCCATACCAAGAAAAACGGTTCCGTTTTAACTTTTCTGTCACTGGCGCTACTTTTAAACTTCCTCTAATATACTCATTCCTGACCTTATCCATTCTGGTCACTTCATACACCCATCTTAACATTCTCATCTCCGCCACATGCAATATTTTTTTATCCGCCTTCTTCACGGCCCAATATTCCTATATTTTTATTGCATATTTGTACCTTAATTCTAAGTCCAGGGAAATGACAATACACATTGGTGTATCGCCGTGTATTAGGACCAAATTCAATCGTTATAACAACAGTGATAAATCTAGCAGATAAAATATGTTTATAATCAATTTGATCGATCTTGCGTCGAAACAGACAAATCACAATCACACAAGGAAAACAGCGCGTGTTTGCTTGATTGAGTCCTGCGCTACGTATCGCGTGTTCGATTCCCATGCAAAACAAATATTTGTATGGATTACAGATAACTATTCCAGGTCCATTTAAATTTTTGAAAATATAATATTTGTACGTAAAAATCAGCCAATGTTTAATGTAAAAAGCGACGTTCATAATATAAATACTAGGAACAAACATAAATTAGTAGTCCCTTTTAGGTTAACCAAAACGAATAAGTCATTCCTAGGAAATTGTGTTCGATTTTATAACAAGCTTCCCAAAACAATTACGGATCTCACCGATGGCAAATTTAAGTCTTACGTTGAATCAGTTCTCATTAAAAAGGCATACTATAAGATAAACGACTATGTTGACGGTAGGGACGTGTGGCGCTAGTTCTTTTCTGCACATGTGGCTTCCCTGGAAACCATTAGTTTTTTATGTGTAGGTTTATGCATGTATGCATCTATATTATTTAGATACGATTTTGATTTAGCTCAATTCATACAGAATTGATTTATATACTTTTTAAAATTTGTAATTATTACTTTTCTTTTATATGCATAATCTTTTTGCTTTGTATAGAGTCAATTCATTTATTCACCTGTCAGACAGATCTGTGTTGTTGGGGGGGGGGGTTTGTTGCGCCCTTTCTTCTTCACAGCATAAACACTATTGTTAATCTGACGTTCAAAAAGAGCTAAGTAATTCTAGTAATTTTGAATAAATGACTTTTGAGTTTGAGGTCAGAGTATAACATTATTCCCAAACTAAGCCCTAGTGGAACATGTTACAATATTTGGCGCAGAAGTGAGTGTCGCTGTTGTGCAAGGAGTTAGAGCTCAGTAAAGTTAGCTTTTGTTGCGTTTAGTTTAGTGATGCTAAGTTAATAAGTATATAGTTTACTAGCGATAGCGACCCGTGCCGGCTTCACACGCGTACTTTTTATAGCTTAAAACCTTCCTCTTGAATCACTCTATCTATTAAAAAAACCGCATCAAAATCCGCTGCGTAGTTTTAAAGATCTAAGTATACATAGGGACAGACAGACAGCGGGAAGCGATTTTGTTTTATACTATGTAGTGATGTTGGATTTTTAATTTATTAGTTGAATGTGTGTGTGTGCGCGAGCGTGTCTTTGTGCGCGTGTGTGTAAAATACTCCGCGATGTATGCGAGTAATTCCGGGTAGAGAATTGTGTCTATAAACGCACCCACAATACACGAGAAATCGCCATGTGCGGCAACGTTTCTTTTTTTAAATAAAAACGCCTCTCGATGGGAATCAGTTCGCCAATGTATACAAAACATGACTCAATGTACTAAATATTCACCAAGTTTACACTTATATTACTTTGCTTGCATTTTGTATGAACCGAAAGCTTTGCCAATACACATCAGTAGCAGGAACCAATCTTGTGAAGTTCCCGAAGCAAATTCACAGTTTGAAATCGAATTTCCTGCAAGTTTCCCAAGTTTGTGGGAAGGTGGGAACTAATGTATTACGGTGCAGGTTCAATCGATTATTGGTTCTCCTAGATTTAGTAGGTTCCTAACTCCCTAGGCTAGCTGTTGGTGAAGATTTGTTACTGTTAGTTACAAATTACCACGGTGCAGTTAGGGAGTTCAATTTTACAGTGGCGTCTGTTATTTTTTAGGTCTTATCTATCAACGTTCTTTTCTCGTGCTGTCTGTTAGTAAATGATGCAGCAATTATCTATTTTGGTGAACAAGAGTATCGTTAAACTGGAATACTGAGGATAGCCTGGCGGTTGAACGCTTGCCTTCCATAGAAGGGTCTGGGTTTAATCCCGGCCCGCACCTCGCATCACCTCTTGTGCCGATCAGAATTTGATCATCACTTAAAATATAAATGGAAGATATTCTCGTGGCATGTACGGATGTTTATTTCCTTGTCTTCTTTTTTATATTCCTTTTTAGTATAATCTATCACTTGTAAATTAAATCATATAATTTATTTATTTTTAATAATAATTGTTTGCTGCACCGAACGACGTCATTACGTCGGCGCCGGCTGTCGCTGAAAACCAGCGCTGGGGCTCTGTCTTGCATAGTGTCGCAGCATAATGCTGAGCGATAGCCGTTTTGCGTGATGTGACGCATTTTCCCTCAACCTTCTTTTTTTTTCTTTTTTGCGTCATTTTTACCGCAAATAAATGTATTTTCTTTCTTTTCTTTCATTCTTTCACTTGCTTTAACGGTGCGGTGGAGGAAAACATAGTGAGGAAATCTACACACCTGAGAGAGCTCCATAAAGTTCTTGATGGTGTGTGTAGTGAGTCCACCCACACCAAGCTAGCGTGGTGAACTAAAGCCTTAACCTTTCTCCTTCTGAGATAGACCTGTGCCCAACAGTGGGACAGTAATGGGCTGATTATGTATAAACTTAGTCTGCATATTCCTTTGTGAAATAAAAATGTGTTGGTATTAATCAGAAAGGAAATGGTGTCATAATTCACCCAGAAATCGAATTGCGATCGATACGGTCAAACTGTGTGCACAAGAATTCCCTAGAACTGTCTAAATAAACGTACTCAAGTTGCAATATTCTAATCCGTGGGGTATCGGAGCTATGGGTTGTCAAAGTATGCAAAAAATCAAGTTTTTGACTTGGGATTTTCAACTGCTTCTGCAGACAAGCTAAGATTGAAATAAATGAATACCTTACAATACCGTCAATGACAATACAATACCATCAATGAGAACTACAACTATTTTTACTTACTACTATTATTATTTTGTCAACTGTACATCGATATTATTCTTATTGTAATAACATTAACAGCATCTATGACATCGTTGGTACATAATACAATCGACAGCATGACTATTTTAGCACCACAGCTGTGAAAATCCCAAGTCAAAAATATGATTTTTTGCATACTATGACAGCCCATAGCTCCGATATCCCACGGATTAGGATATTGCAACTTAGATACGTTTACTTAGATAGTTCTAAGGAATTCTTGTGCACACAGTTTGACCGTATCAATTACGTTTCGATTTTGGGTTTTTGGTCCATACATTTTAGACCATATCCTTTATTATCACACGAAGATACAGTGTAGTGACCGCCTCGTTGGTTTAGTGACTGCTGACCGAGGTCTTGGGTTCGATCCCCAGGTCGGACAAAGTGTTATTTGGTTATTCCGTGTGGAATTTCTCAGAAGCAGCCCGGAGTCTGGATTTGTGCCCAGTTGATGGCAATAGGCTTGCACCCTATAATGTGGGTGCACTATACAAGGTTAGTCGGAAAGGGGGTACTAATCCACGAGCCACTTAAACTATCACCGATGACGGTTCTAAAGCATGTGTTATTTCAAAATTCGATAATTTTTATTTCAATGTAAAATGATTTTTATTTTAGTTTTTTCAAAAATTCTTCGTCCCTACTTTAGTAACGAATTCAAAAAATAAAGCTTCTAATTTGTGACTCCATACAGGACCTAAAATGTATACACAGCTGATCATAGTTGAGGATAGATAGATTTTAGCAAATTTTTTATGCAATTTTGGAACAGCTATTTCTCTAAAACTATTGACTTTTGGGGAAGTGGTAGAACAAAAGTTAGTTTCTGAATACCTTGTATACTTCTGCCCAACCCTTAAGGGAAAACAGGCGTGATATTATGTTACGTTTAAGATGCAGTACTTCGCACATGTTGGCGATATTACTCGCGTTCTATCTACATGTAAGAGTACAAGACTTGTTCTGTTCTACTAATTAGTTACATCTAAGTAGATGTAAGCATGTTACGTTTTATGATTACATTACTTACATGATAATCAGTCTGAACATTATTTATGTTGCTGTTTGGTGGATGCATAAGAAGGCATAATTAATTTTAATTGAATGAATGAATGAATAAGCTTTAATTAATTCCATAAAAATAAGAAAACATTCAGTACAAATAATCAATCAATAATAACAATTAACAATACCAAAAATAATTCAATTAAATTAATAACAATAGCACTTATCATTAATAACAATAAAAAATCAATCTAATTAGTAATGTTGATAGTAAACAATAATTATTTTTTAATGATCATTAGTTTTAATTACCGTATATTATATCATTTTTTTTAAGAGATTAAAATTTTTCTACAATCCTAACTAATATTATAAATGCGAAAGTAAGTTTGTTTGTGTGTTACCTTTTCACTCCTAAACCACTGAACCGATCATCCTGAAATTTTGCATATACGTTGTCAGGTTTACAGAAACGGACATAGAGTACCTTTCATCTCGAAAAAAAGTACTGTTCCCGGGAAAAACAACAATAACGATAATAGATGGCGCCACGTGTCTTTCGAATCATGATTGAATTACATTATTATAGAAACTTTAGTAGTGTGTTAAGAGTTGATTGTCAAATTCTAAATTTTCCATAATAATATACAGGGTGGAAAAAATCAATGGGCCCTGAAGGGAAACCACTTTAAATCCTTAAGATAGATTATTTTACTTGAAGGAAACATTCCTTTATTTTTAATAAGAAACAAAACTGCATTCACAGATTTCTCGACAAGTTTACCTAAACCGGGAATCGAACCAGGTAAAAATTCAAAAAATAAATACTCGCTATTTTATTTCACTAGTCGATACAGTCAATGTTAAAGATAAAATTTCTCCGAGAAACATTAGGTCTTACACTCGTCTGTCGTACAAGATATCCATGAAATCTAATATTTAGTATCTACACGAGGGCTTTAATCAACTTTACCTAGACTAGAACTGTTCACTTTTAACAAGTAAAAGACACTTTTTTTTTAACTCTAACCTCCATAGACATTCAATGAAGTACAAGCTTGCTAATTTATCTCTAAGTACCTTGTTGAAGACTTAGATAAGAAAATCGTTTAATTGGTAATAATAATTCTATGCACATTTCCCTCTTAAAGCTGGCGTCCACTAGGCTCGCCGAGTCGAGTCGAATAGAACCGCAATAATTCGCCTCCTATACATTTATAAAACTGCGTCGATCAGCGACGAGCCGAGACGCGTCGAGTCGCATAACTCGCGCGCATCGTTTGTCACGCGAATTTCTGTTTTAACGACTTGCCATTACTGACCGTTTCGCCTCACACGGAACAAATGCGACTCGACTCGATTCGACGCGTTTCGGCTGTAGTCGAGGCCAGGCTTTAGACGAGGCGTTCTGACGAAAATTTTAAAAATAGAACGTTCCATTTGATAATAATCCTACCGATTAGTAGAACAAAATAGCGAGTGTTTAATTTTTTGAATTTTTAGATGGTTCGATTCCCGGTTTAGGTAAGCTTGTCGAGAAATCAGTGAATGCAGTTTGGTTTCTTTTTAAAAATAAAGGAATGTTTCCTTCAAGTGAAATAATCTATCTTAAGGATTTAAAGTGGTTTCCCTTCAGGGCCCATTGATTTTTTCCACCCTGTATATCCATAATCGAGGCTCGTCATCAACCATGCGGATCATATGACTGTGCTTGCTGAGGTCAGTCCGTGGTTGAGTAAACATTTGCAACAAATTGAGACCCATTCGTACTTTGGAGAGCTCGTTAAACCGTCGGTCCCGGATGTCATACGAATACCAATGATAGTCGTTACGAGTAGTCAGAAGCCCGAAAGTTTGACAACTTGTCTAACCTTAGGATATCGACATTGCCAAGTAACTGAGTTGCGGAGGTCTGATGGCAATCGCTCCGTGTACAATACTGGTATTCAGCCGCTCCTGGTTAGACTGGATGCTGACCCCAATATAGTTAGGAAAAGGCTAGGTAAAATTCTACAATTTTACTTATTAATTAGTGATGTGAAGATAGTGATATATTATAATATCTATATATTTTATTATTTATATATATGTATTTTATGTTATTTATATTTATCTTAGGAATTCGTATTAAAAGTATTCAGTTCAAAATTGTTAACTCTTTTTTATAAATTTTTTTGCTGTACCAATTTCGATGCTTTTCTTTTTAACCCAAAGGTTGACTGGTAGAGAATGCCATACGGCATTAAGTCCGCCTTACGTACCACCATAGTGCATAGAAGTATAAATAAATAAATAAAATAAATAAATGTTCCGACTAGTCGGCGACTATTCGGTAAAGCCGACTATCTGGCCACTTTCGTAGTCGGCGACTATTCGGCATAGAGCGCCGTCTATCCGGCTTCTTACTTTATATGTATTTCTCAATAAAATGTATATAGGAGAAAATACATTAAACAAAAAAGAAATAATGCGTAGTAAACAAAATATGTTCCGACACGCTCGTAGGGGGCGGTTGCGACTTGCGCGCGAACAAGCTGTAAACGAAGCGTCACGAAAATTGTCGAATACCCAAGAAACCGTGATCGGCTTGGCCGATTAGTCGGCCGACTAGTCGGCCTCTTTACAATCGACTAATTGGCTAGTGGGCCAAATTCATAGTTGGCACATCTCTAATATTAATCTTAGAGTAAAACGATACCACAATATTAAATCATTTGACGTAACATTTTACCGAATAATTCCAGGAAAAGGTTATGTCAAAGGAAATAAATAAAATTGGTACATTTTATGTTGAATATGCTTGTTTCATTCATGTTTTTGACAGAATAATCAAACTTCCGTACGTCTTGTAATAACATCGAGTGGTTAGACAGGAATCAAGTCACAGAATATTAATAAAAATCCCATCATTTTGTACCTTGTCTGCGCTTACCATCCGATGTGACTTAGTTAAAGAATTAATAATAATATAAAATCACGCCTGTATTCCCCGAAGGTTTGAAATGTTTAGGACACCATCATTTCGCCTCACTATTATAGTTAAGTCACATCAACCGTTTTTTGTTCAAATTAGTCGATCAAAACACGGGTAGAATCGAAAGATGAAGACATTCTTATTACGATATTAATCCTTATCCAAGTAAATAGCTTCATAATCAAGGTTGATTTAAGTACATGTAAAATGCTCTTCAAATTATTCGAATCGGACCTTTTATTTAGAAGTGCTAAAAGTAAGAAAAATGCCGCGGTGTGAGCAAATAGCCCAACGTTCAGTCTAGATAGCTCGATCCCTGGGGAAGGACAAAGGCTACTTTTTAACCGACTTCAAAAAGGAGGAGGTTCTCAATTCGTCTGAAAGTTTATTTTTTTATATGTTTGTTACGCGATATCTCCGCCAATTATGAATGTATTTTGATTATTATTTCTTTGTTTGGTAGACCATATTTCAAATGTGGTCCCATGGAAATGTTATCAATATTGAAATAGCACTTTTTTGAAAAAATAAACGAAAACAAAAAAAAAAAAATATGACGTTTTGGTTTGTGGTTTGCTTCAGCAAACGTTTTGATGAGGACTTTCAATCTCTGTTTTAACTGTCATCACAGAAACATTAGCCAAAAGCAAAGAAGATTGTACGTATTTGTAAGGAGCCGTCATGATAATTATACATTAATACATATTCTTGAAGTAAACTATCTAGTTGCTGGAAAAAATACGCAACCGTGTCATTTAAATTTGAAGTCTTAAACCGTGTAATTTATGGCACTAAAATAACTTTAAATAAAAGTAAAAACCGACTTAAAAAAAAAAACTAAAAAGAGTAAAATAATTACCATAATATAAAACTAATAGTTTCAGAAGTCGGTGCAATTCTACATTGAAACAAATAAAGTTCACAGATTTCTCAAACTGTTAATTTCGTATTATGGTAATTATTTTACTCTTTTTAGTTTATTTGAAGTCGGTTTTGAATTTTATTTAAAGTTTTTTTTAATCCCCGACTTCGTCTGCATCTGCGATAACCGACATTCACGCGGACGAAGTCGTGAGCAAAAGCTAGTAAAAAATAAAGTTACAAATACATTTTTATAATACACAGATTACAGTTGTAATTCCTGCAATTCATGGATCGCCAAACAAAAGCCGGGCGATTAATCACCGCTGTCGGACAAGCGTATTTTATAAAATATTACGACGAACATAATTCTTTACAAAATATGTGAAAAATGGTGAAATTTGCTAAGAGAAATGTTGAAAAGACTGCGGTTGAAAAACTAGGTAACGTATTGTTGTGTAAAATTTTAATGCGAAGGCTTTCTCTTAATTCAGCTCGGAGTATGAATACATAAGTATGTAGCGAGAATTGTGTTATGAAAAGTTCTATTTATAACGCACCATTTTCACCGGGAGGATGAGACGTGGACCGTGGACGCATACGTGGACAGCGGACGCGTGTTCGTAGACTAATTGGAGTGGTCGTTTGTCATTGCTTTCTTGAAAATGTTTGTCGATTGGCAAACAAGCCGATGGCCACGATGACTGATGGAAAGTGGTTACCACATCATCAACAGGATGTCCCGAAACTTAAGGTCAAGCCGGGAAATAAATTAAATGGTAGGACAGATTAAAGGTCATGGCACACTGCACCAGCACCGCAACGGCACCGCTACAACCCAGCAATTAACTTGTCATTGAAATTATCGTGTTACATATAATGTATTTCATAATGTCAATATGAAAAAGCCAACGGCGGACAGTCAGCGTGCTTGCTGCTACCATACAACTCGACTCGCAGACCGCGCGCTGCAAGCGAGCGGACCGCGTGCTTACTGCGCGCCGACTCCGAGTCGCCAGCAAAACAACGTCGTTGCGCCGTCGCCCGCGCTCCTTTTATTTTCCTGTTCTTCGTCGAGAGCAACAGCGATTATTGCTAGTTCTCGCAATATAAACCGAGACATTATGAAAACGTGCAAGTCCTAGGCGTGTGTTAGTGTAGGCGTTCAATCACAAATGCCATATAACTACTGTGTTCGCGGTGACAGCAAGCTTGCAACTCGCGGCCAGCGCGCGGTCTGTGAGCTTGCACCTCGCGGACGACGCGTAGTTAGCACGCTGGCGGGTAGCCGTAGCTTAAATTCGAGGCGACGCCGTGCTGCAGCTGTGCAGTTGCGGTGCCGGTATAATGTGTCATGACCTTAAGAGAGTTCAGAAAAAAAAGTCGTATACTTAAGACTTATGAGGTAAAATTTTATTCATGGCAACTTTGAAACTCGAAAACCATTAAACTTAAATGTATTTTTCCGAAAAATCATAAACTGGCCTATCATTTGCTCCTGGTTTGACGCTGAGTTTCGGGCACCTTGTAAATACCTACAACACCAAGAGGATTGCTGATTCGATGCCTACATTAGAGACAAAGGTTGAAGTCTCATGAGCCTGTAATTGTCCTAACGATAGTTCACGCAACAATACTATGCCTCATATTAACATCCAAAAATCCAAACTTACAAACTTTTACATTTATAATATTAGTACTTAGGATGATTGAAAGAATCTAGCTGTACCTTTGGAAGGTCGTAAATCTAACAATTTTTTTTTTCTGATCTGTTGACAAATGACTTAGGTTGTGACCTTTACTTCACTGTTAAGCTGAGTCCAACAAAGAAAAAATAATAACTTTTACGCTGTCAAAAGTTGCCAAAAGTTGACATTGAAAACAAATGTTGACAGCCGTGTTTCCATTTTAGGCGTTAAACACCAAAGGAATGTATACGCGTATTGCAAATATTTCACTGCTCTCTGTGTACGCATCTTCAGAGTTTGAAACAAAAATAATATACTTAATATTATCGTCTTTTGACGACATTTTGTCAATTGAACAGTCTCGGTGAAGACAGCTAAAGTCAACTCAAACGTTCCTGAATTGACGACTTATTTAAATTCGGTGTGGACGAAATTGAAACAAAAGTTGGTGACTTTCTGAAGATTTACAAACAGTTGCTAACACAAAAATTGCCAACTATATCAGTAGACTAGAAAGGCACCGTTATGCAAGGCTCCAACATAAAAATGATACAAAGAGCAGAAGACTCCATTATAAAACAAATAGCCAACGCTCCCTGGTTCATAAAGAACTCAGAGGTTCACCATCACCGGAAATTGAGCACAGTGAAGGACAAAATTAGATCCTGTGCTAAAACCTACAAAAAGCGTATCCAACATCATACGAATCCACTGGCGGTCCAGCTCACTATTCCCGACTCACTGAATCGCCTAAAGAGACGCAAAATACTTAACCTGGATAGCCTGCAATGAGCTGCCAACTACAAAGAGTCAATCCCAGGGGGAACTGACCATACATGACACACAATCTGACAACACATCTGCTCATAGTCATTGGACTGATTGCATGGTAAGAAAGGAAAAAAAAACATGTAAGGCTTCGTCCTAACTGGCTAAGATCGTACGAGCAAACGATTCATCGCACGACGAGATTAAATACGCAAATCTCTTTAGAGTGTCTTAATTGAAGACCGCATGCCATCGCGCGAACACAGGGAATGCTTAATAACGATCGTACGATGGGTTTGATCGTGCAATCAAAGCTACAGATCTTTTTTGAGTGTCCGAACTGGTCACGCGTCATCGCGCGAGCACAGCAACGCGTCAGCATCTCACGATCGGAAACGCGCGATGGGCATGGCGCGATCTATTAGGACACCCGTTGGACTATCGCAGGATCATTTTCATCGCGCCACGAGATTAAAGACGACACGCTTGGTGAAGTGGCTAAGCGATTGACTGCTGCGCTGGGTGTCGCAGGTTCGATTCCCGCACGGAAAAATAATTTGTATGGCCTACAAGATGGTTGTTCTGGGTCTGGGCGTTTGTGTATGTGAGATTTGTCCAAAAACGCACCCACGATACAAGAGAAATCATAGTGAAACACAAAGTTTAAAAAAAAAAACACAAATCTCTTTAGAGTGTCCTAAAGGCGAACGCAAAGCAAAAGTAGATGACAGCACCTCCTGAACCATTTACAACCAATCAGAATAAGATAAATTGTCATTAGCGATAATGTCAAACAAACTTTAACCAATGAAATTGATTTGGTACCAGCGATGGCAGCGCCATTAGTTCCCCAGTTTCCTACCCCATTGAAGATCGCAAGTCATCGCGCGAGCACAGCAACGCGACAGCATCTCACGATCGGAAACGCGCGATGGGCATCGCAGGATCTATTAGGACACCGGTTGGACCATCGCACGATCTATTAGGACACCCGTTGGACCATCGCACGATCTATTAAGACACCGGTTGGACCATCGCACGATCTATTTAGGACACCGGTTGGACCATCGCACGATCTATTAGGACACCGGTTGGACCATCGCACGATCTATTTAGGACACCGGTTGGACCATCGCACGATCTATTTAGGACACCGGTTGGATCATCGCACGATCTATAAGGACACCCGTTGGACCATCGCACGATCTATTAGGACACCGGTTGGACTATGACACGATCTATTAGGACACCGGTTGGACCATCGCACGATCTATTAGGACACCGGTTGGACCATCGTTGGATATTTAAAATTAAAATAGGAACCTAAACCTAAAATAAATATTTTGTATAAATAATTTAAGTAAACTGATGGTGGTGTGTGTAGGGTGTTTTATGATTAATTTTTATTTAATTTTTTATTTTCTTGTTTTATATTGGAAGGGGTGTAATTATTATTTATTTTATTTTAATTACATAAGTATTGTATAAAAGTCATATTAACTCTGGCTTAATATCCGCACGTCATTCAGGTGATCACTGAAAATCAGCGCTGTGTTTGTGGTCCACGCCATTGCACAGCATTATGCTGAGTGGTCACCTTTTTGTCGCAGTTGACCATTTCATTTTATTATTATTTTTTTTTAACAATAATTATGTGTGTGTCTCTGTGACAAATAAATATTTTTTCTTTCTTTCTTTTCTTTCATCGCACGATCTATTTAGGACACCGGTTGGACCATCGCACGATCTATTTAGGACACCGGTTGGATCATCGCACGATCTATAAGGACACCCGTTGGACCATCGCACGATCTATTAGGACACCGGTTGGACTATCACACGATCTATTAGAACACCGGTTGGACCATCGCACGATCTATTAAGACACCGGTTGGACCGTCGCACGATCATTTTCATCGCGCGACAAAATCGCATCGTTTGCTCGAATGATCGTAGCCATTTAGGACGACGCCTAAGAATGTAACCGCCCTTAATATTTTATTCAGAAAACAACGTAACTACCTTTTTTTGTCGGCATTACATAATAAATAAGCTATCATAAACACGCCGGTGACTTAAACAAATTGTATGTAGTACATATTTTTCCTTTTTTAATATTTTCGTTTAATGTAACCCAGTGAGACTGAAAGGTACATTTATTTTAGATGTTAAGTAGATGGAAGGTAGGTAGTTTTTTTACAATTTCGCCTGACACACAATTTATTTGAGTGGGCCACTGACCCCTGAACTTTGGCCCCCCGGGGGCCCAGCCGGTGACTTAAGACTTAGTTTGATTCCTGTAATATTTTAGAGCAAAGTTGTGGAAGGTATGTCCCAAGGTGACATTGAGTTTTATGTATAAAAGATAGCAGAATTTATGTCTTTTAGAGCTTTACCAGGTGGAAAGTACTTTTTTTATATTTGTCAATTTAAGTAAAAGGTCACTGAAGGCCGATTTAGACTCTTTAGTAAAGTGATTACTCAAAGTTAGTGACTCGATCCGTTTATGGATAAGCGGAATATACTGCGTACTCCGCCGCGTACTCCGCCGCGTTTTCCGCCACGTACGTACGTTTTTTAAATTTATTTGTTACCATGCCTGCGTTTGGCCGCCATCTCGCCTGATGTTAAGCGATGATGCGGTCTACGATGGAGCACGCTTGCCCAGAAGAAACCGATTCACTCGTGACTTGAAGACAGCCAGATTGTAGCTGTCGGGGAACACCCACTCGGGCAGCACATTCCACTGTTTGGCGGTTTTCACAATGAAAGTGGAATCAAAGCGCTTCGTTCAGGTTTTTGGTATATCAACCATGAATCAATGGCGCTTTTTTTTGCTTCTGGCCGTCCGATAGAAAAAAGGGCAGGGGGGTATTAGATCATGCAGGTCTGAAGCACACTCTCCGAAATATGTCCGATGAAAAGCCGATAGACTAGCAACTTTGCGCCGATGCTCAAGACTTTGGAGCTTGGTCTGAACAAGGGATTCGTTGCTGATGAGCGTACGTACAACTTATAAAACACGCGCGGACAACACGTCTACATAAACGCTCCCTCATGTGTATCATTTGGCGGAACCGATGAGTTTCCGTATCGATATAAGTAAACAACCGTAAGCTGGCCCTTCCGATGGTCTGTGACATGCGGGAGGGAAATGATTCGACCAATTAGCCAGTCCACTGTTATCTATCGCTGCTGGCGGCCAACAGCCGATTGGCCACTCGTTCCCCTCCCGCGTCCCGCAGACCATCGGGAGGGCTAAGTTTACAGCTTTTTAACTATAGTGATCGGAAGTGCAGACGGATGATGATACGCGGTCTGATACGGCCCGTTTCACCTCACGGGCGATTGTTGTTACGGGACTCAATAAGATATGGCGTTACGATATGGGGATATACAAGGCGTCTAAAACTAGATGCGGAGTTAGATACGACGTGGCGATAAACAAAGCTACGTCCACATTTGTAGCATTTTGGCGTATCGTATCTCCGTCGCGTGGCTCTGATGTGTATAGAAAGAAAGAAAGAAAATACGTTTATTTGCTGTTATTTGCGGTAAACATGACGCAAAAAAAATAAACACAAAAAACAAAAAAAATAAGAAGGTTGAGGGAAACATGCGTCATATCCACGCAAAACGGCTATCGCTCAGCATTATGCTGCGACCCTACGCAAGACAGAGCTCCAGCGCTGGTTTTCAGCGACAGCCGGCGCCGACGTAATGACGTCGCTCGGTGCAGCAAACAATTTATTATTAAAAATAGATAAATATTATGATTTAATTGTGATAGAATATACTAAACAGGAATATAAAAAGAAGAAAAGGAAACAGACGTCCGTACATGTCATGAGAATGTCTTCCTTATTATACATTTTACGGTTTATGCAGTGGCAACATTTCGAAGCGTTATCTTCTCTTTTAAATTTTATCGTGCACCCACAATGTACCAAAAAAATAAAAAATAATAATATACCAAAAAATAACCAAAAAATAATCATGATCGCTGGTTAAGGTACGTCCACATTTGTATGTGTGTTTGTCCTAACTAGCGATCATGATACACGTCGGTGCTACGCGACGGAGATATGATACGCCAAAATGCTACAAATGTGGACATAGCTCAAGGCGTCAGGGGGTCTACTCCCTACGCACGAAGTTCGTGGTTTCGGCCTTAGTTACGAGCGTTTCCTACTCCCTATTACCGACGGACATACGATTATTTCGGGGCCCGAACTAAGAATGAATGATAACAGGATTTGACAGTTGTCCCTACTACCGATATGTTTTTGCCCGTCCGAAAAGTTGAACTTAACACTTGTTTTGTTCACTCCTACGTTTCGGGCTATTTTCGGACGGGCGACTAACTTAGTTGACGGACTTAGGGAGTAGGCCCCCTGAAACTAGATTCGGAATTAGATACGATACGGTGTTACGATACTGTGTTACGATACGGGGATACGCTACATATGTGGACCTGCCTTCATACATCGTAATACGTTTAGAATGTCCACGCCCCGCGCTAAACATAAAAAAAACGTGAATCCGCCCTTGTAACATGTTTGAATTGTCCGCTTTACGCCGCGCTCCACGCTAAGCTCCGCGACTCCGTAAACGAAGTCTAAGCAATATTGAACTTTAGTTATTTTTAACACGGTTCAATTCACAAGGGTATACAGTTAATAAAAAAAGAAAATATGTAAAAAATAACAATAAGTAAAGATAAATAAAAAACATAATAACAAAATAAAACAACAAGTGAACCAGAGTTAATAAAATCAATTGATATACATCGACCCACTATAATTATAAACACAAAAGTCGACATCAACTTTTTTCCAACCCTACTAATGTCATACTGTAATAACAAGACCATATTTCTCAGAAACACATAACGTGTGTGTGGTAAAAACATTGTGTTTTTTCATTGTTTTTCTCTCTACAAATAACGACCTGTCAGATAGTGGGTTCTTGTGTTCATTTTTACGCAGTAAAAACTCTGAGTTATACTTGGAAGGTTTTTATACTTTGTTTTGCGCGTAGTTGAAGTAAACACTTCGGTTTATAAGTCTTTATCTCGGAAACTGATACGTTTTTTTTTAGTAATTGGTTCGCAAACCAGCGGTGCGACCACGGATCTTTTTATCGAGTCGATTCGAGAAATGTGTCTGTTCTAAACGTCAAATTTGACATGAGATATAGATAAAATAACAACAGCTGTCGTTTTATCTACATCTTATGTTTTCAAATTTGACGTTTAGAATAGATAAATTTCTCGAATTGACTCGATAAAAAGATCCAACCTCGCACCGCAGTAAGTGGAAGTCTGAAATTGTGAGGAAACCGGTTATCATGGTATGGGCATGTGATGCGGAGGAATGAGGAAAATGTCGTGAGGAAAGTTTAGAGTATGAAAGTGGATGGTTACAAGAGTAGAGGAAGACCAAAGAAACGATGGATGGATAACGTGGAAGATGATATGACTAGAAAGAGGGTGTATGGTCCCTTGCTAGACCACAGTCTTTTGTGTTAGAAATGAAATTCGATAGTATAGATTGAAATATACAACGTTATTTTTAGTATATACAAAAACCGAGACACCCACCCCAACAATATTTTCATTAGAACTGCCTGAATATGTTTCTTTTTTTAATAATTCTCCAAGTTACACCGTAGTTTATGTCGCGTTAAGTTCCCTAGTAAAGTGTGAAATGCCTGAGATGTGTTATGCAGGGGTTGTCTAATACAACGAAATTGACCGAGCGGACCATCTCAAGCCTCAAGGTGTCTATTCCCGTCAACTGTTATGGGTAGAAACCTACTGAAATAAAATTGATATTTAAGAAAAAAAATATGTTGTGTAAAAAATATGTCAATCTATTCTCCTAGTGATTCTGAACAAACTAGTTTCAGGTTTAGTATATACTAAAACTAAGCTTGTATATTGTCCAAAACTTAACTGATGAAATGAACTTAATGAACTGATGTGAGTTAAAATGATATCGAACACAAGCGGCCTTGTTGCCTTTACATGAATTTGAGAACGCACGGCTTTCTTGATAGGTTAACGCGAACGAACTGAATATTAAAATGAAAATGCATGTGTCGCGTCAAATTGCTGACTTAGAAAATGTACGGTTGGACCGTAGAGAGGGTGACTATGGAGATGACGGCTAATAGAGACGTATGGAAGAAAAATACGTGCTGCACCGACCGTGAATACGTTGAGGGCAGGAGGATGATGATATGTTGGCAAACAAGCCGACGACTCACGTGGTGGTAAGTGGATACCGTCGCCTATGTACACCTACAATGCAGAGAGGATTGCTGAAGCGTTGTCAACCTTAGATACAAAGTTGTAAAGTCTCATGTAAAGATAAAGATAAAGATAAAGAATCATTTATTTGGACACAGCACAAAGAGACACAACATGTGAAAAATGTGACATAAATAAAATTAAAAAAAAAAAAGTCTTGGGTATGTGTCTCACGGCTGAACCAAAAAGGTGTCCAGATCAGCTTAATGCCAAGCACTTTATGTACTTGACGCTGGTTTTCGTCTGGAACCTTTGTGCTCCACGGATGTCAGTCAGCGGTCATGCCCGTTCACTCAAACCAACATGTGTATGTATATGTGTAGTGTGTGTAAAGAAAGAAAATAAATAAACTCGTAATAAATAAGGAACAATCTAAAAGTGTATGCAAAATAATATCTAATATTTAATATGGCAACATTTTGTTGCGTCGATAACGTCGCTCACGCAGGCTTATGTTATCTGTGCGCGGAACTGTCAAATATTAGACGGCAACAATTAGATAACTACTTACATAATAATTATGCAATAAAAGCAATCGGAATTTCAAAATGGTGTCTTTGATTGTTTATTGGATCATTGATTAGACATTACTGTGTGTTGTGATCAGTGTTTATAAACTTTAACTTTAACATGTGCCTGTAATTTCACCGGCACACATGTACTTTAAACCGGAACACAGCGATGCTGCTTGGCAGAAATAGGTACAGTAATACCCGCTTTACGCGCCCACGAATTGCGCGAAATCGTTATAACGCGATTTTTAAATTTCGCGCTTAATTGCCTCGTTTTACGCGGATGGATTTGATTAGTCCATTTGCGCGTTTATTGGCGTGATTGCATTAGCTAATAGGCGCAATTCGAGATCATGTAAAGCGGGGTATTACCCCGGGAGGTACATTTCAGCACGGCATGAGTTATACGTGCTGTCACGAGAGAAGAAAAAAGAAAAATTAGATCCTCTAGGTTGCAAGAGAAACCGCAGCCAACAACTAGTTAATTATAATCATGGCTTCATGATTTAATTTCCATAAAGTTTATAATCTATAAAGCACGTTGTACATTGCTTGTGACTGACGTGACACATTTATACCAACAAGCTTAATGATATTCCGGAAAAAAAAACCTATGTGGTTTTACTGCCGTCAGTCCTCATAGGTACGTGACGCATGCAGGGTGGGGTTGACGTGCGGTAAAGCCTTTTACAAATCAATCACGTTGAAAAACATGTGGCGGGTCGATACTGCGATGCATTTCGAACTTTGACGTCAAAAACACGTACGTACGTCAAAGTTTGAAATGACGCACGTCAGAATGCAAAGGTTAAACCGGATTAACCGTATTTTGTACCGGATTATGTACCATTTATCAGCTTATTTTTATTTTAGCAAGAGATATTTTGGTCACGAATTTAATTAAATTATAATCTGTAAATATAGCTGTCCGACCTTTTTCAAATTGAAAGTAAATACTTTTTCTGTATAAAATTATTCTTTGTTTTATAAAAAGTTTTGCTGTGAAAGTAAGTGTATCTCATAAAATGTTTTCTTATTTTTTGCGAAAAACTTTTGCTTGATAAATTATCTTGTTTATGGTGGATGAACAATAAATGACTGATTAAATTTCAGTTGCTATTTATTTACATAAAAGTTCAGTTTTATCAGAATTTGTTGGGATCGAGTAAGGTATTTCTACGGGCTTGTACGGTGTTCTTTTCGCTTAAATGAATTCTTTGCTCATTAGTCTACGAGATGAGGAGATACAGGAATTATCACCAACTTATATAAACGTAGCGAAAATTAATAAAGCGTACGAGTTTTATTGGAATTCTTGAATAGGCTTGTTGACAGTATCAATAAATAGCAAATCTAATTAGTCCGCCAGTTAGAGTTTTGAAAAATAATGGACACGTATTTTTTATTTTGTTAAATCTATGAATATTTGGAAAGATAAAACGCATAAAAACTCGAGAGTGGGGGCTTGTGACGTCAGAAGCAAGTAAAAATTGTACTTGCTTGTGACGTTTTGGCAATTGTAAAAGTGTCGTATCTTCTTCAATTTTGGTTTACGTAACAAAAGAAAAAATACGGTTCAAATATTTTTTAACCGACTTCAAAAAAGGAGGAGGTTCTCAATTTGGTCAGTATTTTTTTAATTTTTTAATTTATGTATGTACACCGATTACTCCGAGGCTTCTAGTCCGATTAGTGTGATTCTTTTTTTGTTCGATGCATTATACTTGCCATTTAATCCCATAAAAAATTCATCCAATTTGGTTCAGTACTTTTTATTTTGTGAGCATTTTTGATAATCTAACTGACGGAGTAATTTGATTTTTTCAGTCAAATATCCTATTATTCTTAACATACAAGCTTGCCGCGGTCAGTCCGTGGATGGGTGACCATTCGTTACACATCGAGACCCCTCCGTGCCTCGGAGAGCACGTTAAACCGTCAGTCCCGGGTGTCATACGAATACCTATGACAGTCGTTACGGGTAGTCAGAAGCACGAAAGTTTGACAACCGGTCTAACCTTGGAATATCGGCATTGCCCAGTAACTGGGTTGCGGAGGTCTGATGGCAGTCGCTCCGTGTAAAAGGGATGTGCTATGCAGCTTCGCTGCGAGCATGTTAAAGCTAAGCTACGAAACTATGTGACCGTTTCCACTGATGCTAAGCTATGTAGCGGAGCGAGTGAGATGTGCTATGAAACGCGCACCTGCTGTAGGTACCAGTGGCGAAGGCTCCATACAACTCGATTCGTCCGGTGGACGTCATCATGTCAACGCCGGCTTTCGCTGAAAACCAGCGCTGTGGCTCTGTCTCGCACGAGTCATAGCATTATGCTGAGCGATGGTCGTTTTGCGTAGATGTGACGCAGATTTTTCCCAAGTTTTATTGTGGTTTTGTTTATAATTTTATTTTGTGTGTCATATCGGCGCAAATAAATATTTTTTCTTTCTTTCTATTCCTATCAACTTCCCTTTCGAAACGAGTAGTTACTGAAATTCACGCATCACACTTGAGCAAGGTAAGCATTTTATGGTCCGGCTTCCCTTTTAAGAAAATTCACCCTACGCCACTGGTAGGTACACTGCTCTGCACATAGCTACATCACTCACGACCATCCATAGCACGCATCCATAGCACGCATCCACAGCACGTATCCTTCCATATAAAAAACGTGGCTTAGTTGAATCAGTTTCCACCAGTGCTATGCTATGTGGACCAATGAATATGATTGGTGGATATCAAACGCATCCATAGCAACATTGCTAGGCTTTCCAACCGTCCCGCGAGAGCCGGGACATCCCGTTTCTAGAGCTTTAGAGGATGCGTCCCGCGAATGACGTGTGCGGGACGCCAATTGTACCGTTTTATCGTACCTACGGCTGAACCTTCGGGCAAAAGTCGGAGTTTAGTGGACGCACGTTTTGTTTAGCTAGAAGAGTGGTGATCGCGACCGCGAGTCTCGCGTCTTCGAACGAACGAAAAAATAATTTCTAATTGTATTTTTCGCCTCCCTATACTTTGACAGTTGGGTCCCGCTTTTTTGCCACGTCCCACATTTTGATTGCCAAAGTCCCGGTAAATTTATTACATAAAGGTTGGCAAGCCTAGTTGCATAGTACATGTCTGGTGGAAAAGCACTCAAATACTGTTATCCAGCCGCAGCCTAGTTAGAATAGAAGCTGATATAGTTGGGGAAAGGCTAGGCAGAAGAAGATTGCACCTACCTATATCGTATAATACTAAAAAGGTAATAATGTATGTGTTACTGCAAAAGCCCGAATAATAGTAAATCCTAGGTTTTACTAGTAAATCTTAAGATTTCCCAACATGAGTTGGTTAATGTAAGGTTTGATATAAAATAAGAGAGAGAGAGGAGCTCGTGGCTAAATAATTACAGCCGCATAGACCGATCTTCCGGGTTAAGCCACGCTTGCCGAGGTTGGTCTGTGGATGGGTGACCATTTACCATAGCGAGTTTCCTCCGTGCCTCGGAAAGCACGTAAAGCCGTTGGTCCCGGCTGTCATTTGTAGATCTTTGACAGTCGTTACTGTTGGTCAGAAGCCAGAAAATCTGACAACCAGTCTTACCAGGAGTATCGTATTACCCAGTTACTGGGTTGTGGAGGTCTGATAGGCAGTCGCTCCATGTAAAATACTGATATTCAGCTGCATCCGGTTCGACTGGAAGCCGACCCCAACATAGTTGGGAAAAGGCTAGGCAGATGATGACATAAAATAAGACGATTTTTCGGGCTTTTACCATTAGAGTTTGGCATAAGCTAGGTTTTACCAACGACCATTAGTAAATGTTGGTTTTGAAAGTAAAACAATATTATATGATTAGAAAGCATTTATTAGACATTATAATTATGAGTCAATAGCTGCAAGTAAGTTGCCTAAATCATTTTAAAACATTTTCAAAATGTTTTTTGTACAGTAAAATAACAAAAAAAAATGTTTTTCTTCTGCCTTGCTTATTGCCTACGTTAGCTAAGCTAATTATTCATTGCTTGTTCTTATCATTTTCTATTATAATTGTCATTTCTAAGTAGTGAAATAATTTGGTTGCATACTGCCCACCAGTACGATAGTGATAATGAACATTTACCGTGTCTCTGGGGTAAAACCTAAGATTTACCGAAGGAATGCTACTAAAAGTCCGAAATTAAAGTTTATCACAGAACAGTTCGGACTATTACCATCAAGACTTAGTAAATCTTAGGTTTTACTGGAAAATCTTAGGATTTACCGTAGTTCGCGCTTCTACGGTATATGCATACGTGACCAAAATTAGACATGCCTTAAAGGGTTAGAGACGTGCATATTACAAACGAAAAAGGTACAAAGTTTATTTTTAATATTTAATTTAGTATTCCATCCAGCACTCATATTTAGATTCAGTACAAGCTTTGTTCTAACCCTACATTAGGTACATTGTCTTCGCCTGGCTTTGTGGTAATCCTCAGACGACAAGACAAAAGCGTGTGTACACTGAGGGATCGTGTGGGTTGAGCGTTTGGGTACGTGGGCTAATATTGTAAGGTTTATGCGTGGGTGCACTGGAGAGCTGGTTTAGTATATTTGTTTTGAGAATATGCCAAAAAGGCTAATGCTAGTCCTAATTAACCTTTGTTTTACACATTTAGCTCACAAAAGGTACTAAGTATTTTATTTCTTTACTTGAGTACTGTGTTTAGTTTTTACGTTTACGATTCCTTTGTGTAAGGATATAAGGTCATTTTATACGTCTGTGGGAATGGAATGCTACAGAGGTTCCGAACGAAGATGTCTGAAACTTTTGAGAGCTTAGAGCAAAGCGACATAGTCGGTAGTGGCCATGCGGCAGCCCATCGAGATGTCACCATGTCGAGATGATTTTTATACGAATATCCTAACTAATATTATAAATGCGAAAGTAAGTTTGTTTGTTTGTTACCTTTTCACGCCTAAACCACCGAACCGATCATCCTGAAATTTTGCATATATCTACGTACGTTGTCAGGTGTACAGAAACGGATATAGGGTACCTTTCATCCCGAAAAAAAGTACTGTTACCGAGGAAAACAACAATAACGCACGATTTAATTATATTATTATAGAAACTTTAGTAGCGTGTTAAGAGTTTTTTTAACCGACTTCAAAAAGGAGGAGGTTCTCAATTCGGTTGTATTTTTTTTTTTATTTTTTTTTTTTTTATTTTTTATGTGTGTTACCTCATATCTCCGTCATTTATGAACCGATTTGAAAAAATCTTTTTTTGTTCGAAAGGGTATACTTCCCGATTGGTCCCATTTAAATTTTGTTATGATTAGACCATGAACTTCAGAGATATGGAACGGAACTCCTCATCGGACCAAAGCAAAATTCTCAAATTACTAGTATTGCTTTGTTTATATTTGTTGTTGGGAACTGACTACTTGAAAAGAGGAGGGGGTGCGTGTCCCCCCCCCTCCCCCCCTTTGGAATGTTTTCATTATATCGTGTAAGGTATCATTTGAAAGGACTTTTTATGCCCGACTACGTCAATGCCAAAAAGAATTGTTATGAAGGAGGGGGTTAAAATTATGACACTAAAACGTATTAAATAAAAAATAAACTTTAAAAAAAAGTAAAAACCGACTTCAAAGAAATACTAAAAGGAGTAAAATAATTACCATAATATAAAATTAACAGTTTCAGAAGTCGGTGCAACTCTACACTGAAGCAAATAGAAGCCACCGACTTCTGAAACTGTTAATTTTATATTATGGTAATTATTTTACTCCTTTTAGTATTTCTTTGAAGTCGGTTTTTACTTTTTTTTAAAGTTTATTTTTGAGCTTAATTAACGCGAGCAAAGCCGCAGGCAAAAGCTAGTCTAATAATAAATTGAGTTCTCATTATTTTCACCAAACAAGATGTAACAAATACAAGACAATCAAATAACAATCTCGAATATTCTCTAGTTTCTATTATCGTTTGATACTTGATATCTGAAAGTCTTCAAGGTGACTTCAAACAAAAAGTCGATAACATTCAGACGTAACGTCTGTTGTACGTCATCGGTTTTATAAATCAAGGGCGGAATCAAAGGTATTTGCCCCAGAGATATTTGCCCCCCCAAACGATTGACAAGCACCATGAAAAACACAGAAACTTCCATTGAATACAATTTAGCAGAAAAAGAAAAAAATGACCTGTATCTGTCCCACTGCAAGGCAAAGGCGTGGGGTGCATGGAAAGAGCCTCCACGAGTGGCGATACTTAAGTACGTCCGGCGCACCCTGGGCAGTCAGCCCCGCTACCAACCTTGCTGACTGGCTCATCTTTTCACCACAGCATGAGCTATTTTTCTAGCTCGTGCCGACACGACAAGAAAGTGTAAGTATAAGTTAGCTTAGGTTAAGTATTTATTTGTTCTGACATTTTTTAACCTAAATCTATACATATAAAAGGAGAAGCTGACTGACTGATCTATTAACGCACAGCCTAAACCGCTGGGGTTAGAAAGTTGAAATTTTAACAGTAGGTTCCTTTTGTAACGTAGGCATCCACTAAGAAGGGATTTTTCGAAATTCAACCCCTAAGGGGGTGAAATAGGGTGTTTAAGTTTGTATGTAAGTCCGTCATTTTTGAAGTAAGAAGCATGAAATTAAATAATAAGATTTCTGGTTAGAAATAAATGTACAGGTCTTTGAGCGTTTTTGAAAATTCAACCCCTAAGGGGATGAAATAATTGTTGAAAGTTTGTATGAGAAATCTGGTATTTTTGAAGTAAGAAGCATGGAATAAAATATCTAGACTTCTGGTCAGAAATAAACATACACGTATTTGAGCGTTTTTAGAAATTGTACCCCTAAACGGGTGAAATGAGTTGTTGACGTTTGTATGAAAATCCTTATTCCCGGGGGTTTTTTGGATTTTACTACTAAAAATACCTGAAAAGAGGTAAACGCGGGTTTAAAACACGCAAGCGAAGCTGCGGGCGAAAGCTAGTTAATACAATATAAATCTAAACTAAATCTAAATTAAAAAAATAAACTTTAAAAAAAGTAAAAACCGACTTCAAACAAATACTAAAAGGAGTAAAATAATTACCATAATATAAAATTAACAGTTTCAGAAGTCGGTGGCTTCTATTTGCTTCAGTGTAGAGTTGCACCGACTTCTGAAACTGTTAATTTTATATTATGGTAATTATTTTACTCCTTTTAGTATTTCTTTGAAGTCGGTTTTTACTTTTTTTAAAGTTTATTTTTTATTAAATACGTTTTAGTGTCATAATTTTAACCCCCTCCTTCATAACCCTTCTTTTTGGCTTTGACGTAGTCGGGCATAAAAAGTCCTTTCAAATGGTACCTTACACGATATAATGAAAACATTCCAAAGGGGGGAGGGGGGGACACGCACCCCCTCCTCTTTTCAAGTAGTCAGTTCCCAACAACAAATATAAACAAAGCAATATTAGTAATTTGAGAATTTTGCTTTGATCCGATGAGGAGTTCCGTTCCATATCTCTGAAGTTCATGGTCTAATCATAACAAAATTTAAATGGGACCAATCGGGAAGTATACCCTTTCGAACAAAAAAAGAATTTTTCAAATCGGTTCATAAATGACGGAGATACGAGGTAACAAACATAAAAAATAAAAAAAAAAAAAAAAAAAAAATACAACCGAATTGAGAACCTCCGCCTTTTTGAAGTCGGTTAAAAACAAAGAAAAATTATATCCTAGACTAAACTACCAATATAAACTAGAAGAGTGCATCAAAATATTCCTCCGCATCGCTGTCGACTGGATGCGTGCCCAGAAGGCTGGCAATGTTGCCACGTTGTATGGCAACGCTAATTCTCTGGCCGAAAAACACGCCAGCCCTCTGGTCACGTGAAGTGTCGACCGGTCTTCTTCCTATTTCCTTAAAATGGAGACAGACGCGCACTCGGACCCCATGACCCGAGCGTTTCCACCCCAAACGGCTCAAAGTCATAGTTTCCTATGGTGTTGCTATATTTGCGTCGTTTGAGGGTCTCCGCAGCCGCAGCGGCAGCGCCAGCTCAGCCCGCCGAGCTAATAAGATGGGATGGAGCAAGGGTGTCGACACAAATCGCGTCCCACACCAGAGGCCTATCCATCTTCCATGGCAATAAAGTCATACCGTCAGGTCTCTTGCTATCGTCGCGTACCAAGCCGTTAGTTTCTAATACAGCTGGCACGCCGGCGGTGACAAGAGCGCGACGGATTATGTCATTTAAGTTCGCGTGCCGTGCTAGGTTGAGTATTTAACTTCCTGATGGCTGGAGACCCTTCAGATCACATAAATAACTGCCCGGTTACGTAGAAAGGGACAAGGAACATCTAAAAGTAGCCAAATAGAAAAAAAAACCTTTTTGACGTCACATTTCGTGGAACCGAAACTCCCTAGCATAAGTTATTCTGATTCCCAAAGCACTGACGTACTTTGACGGGACCAGCTCCAACCAAAATTACTCCGAAATGTTTCGTAGTTTTTTTGTTTTCTATTTATTATTCGAAAACCGGCCAAGTGCGTGGTAATAGGGTTCCGTAGTTGCACAATAATGCGGACTAAGAAGAGGGCTTTTTGTTGTTTCATGAACATTTAAACGGTTTCGGCGGCTCACAACCAATGGCATATGTATGAAATTTTTACTTTTCCAAGTACATTTCATAAGTTGGTCGACTCGTAAACTTGTAAAGCCTACTTAGCTGTTATACTTCGTTTTCCTTTTAACTTCGTTGTATGTACTACTACCGTGATTTTTTTCACATATCCAATACTATCCGTTTTGCTGGCGGGGGGAGGGGGGGGGGGGGACACTTGACTCTAACAAAAATTAGCACTTTAAAGCTTAATATTTCAGAAACGGATCGCTTAATCGAATTTTGTTTTACAGACCTGCAATGTTTTTGAAAGACTTAGGTATCTAACAACGCCCCACACAATGGGGTAGTCGAAAAAAAAAACATCCCCACTTTACGTGTACAGGAGGAAAACTAAAAATATTTTTTTCTTATTTTTGTATTTCCACTTTGTCGGCGTGATTAGTATGTATATTCATGCCAAATTATAGCTTTCTAGTACTAAGAGTTTCTGAGCTAAGCTTCGGACGGCCAGAGAGACGGACGGACATGGCAAAACTACAAGGGTTCATTTTTGATTCCGGAACCCTGAAAAAGTAGTCTGTTTTAGACCTCCGGAGTACTATTGTAGAAGAATTACGAGGATTCGTTTTTGTTTTTTTATAAATTTTATATGAGTATTCGTGTGAGATTATAAACATTTGTGTACATAAAATATCACGTCAGATTTTTCGTGGTGAGGAAAACATGCTTTGTCTTCGTTCCAAATTGGGTGAGGGTACAAAAGATAAATGGAATCAGTTTTTTCTTTTGATGTTTTGTACGTGTCGACGGGGAGTGTGTGATTATTTTTGGGTTGGCCGTGTGTAGCTATCTACTTATGTGGTCTCTGTGTTTGACAACTTAAGACTATCCTAATGTGTATTACTTGAGTCAGTGTTGTATTACATATCCACGGAGAAGAGAAACTCTACTCCGTGTACATATCCTAATCATCCTAACTAATATCGGGTGTAAAAAGACCCTTAACGATAACGAAAACCACGTATTCTGCCCATCATTGGGATCATTTTTTTCGAACAAACCATACCTGGGAAATCATTGGTTTTGGAGATATTGAAGGTCAAAGTACACATTTTTTTTTTTAGTTTTTTCCAAAATCGATTTCCTAGTCATAATACAAAACTTTCTTCCATGGAAACATTATCAAAAATTTCAATTTTTCCTAACAATTTACGTATTTGAAGTTACAAAAACGCAATGAATATCAAACGCACACGACCGCCTTGGCTCGGCTGTGTGGCCGCTGCACGCATGCAAACGCGCGGCATCGCCACAACCATAATTTGTGCGCTACAAAAAAAAAAGCGTTTTTTTTCATGCCAAAAAATAAAAGTCGTTTCCCAGCAATTATTTTTGGTCCATGTAACTTAGTTTGATGTACAGAGTGCGTAGATTTCGGCTATGTGATGGGTCTTTTTACACCCTGTATAAATGCGAAAGTGCATGAAAAGAGCCTCCACGAGTGACGATACTTAAGTACGTCCGGCGTACCCTGGGCAGTCAGCCCCGCTACCAACCTTGATGACTGGATAATCTTTTCACCACAGCATGACCTATTCTCGTATAGCTCGTGCCGACAAGATAGAAGAAGAATGTGAAAGTAAGTTTGTTTGTTTGTTACCTTTTCATGCCTAAACCACTGAACCGATCATACTGAAAATTTGCATATACGTTGTCAGGTGTACAGAAACGGACATAGGGTACCCTTCATCCCGAAAAAAGTACTGTTCCCGAGGAAAACAAAAATAACGTTCATAGATGGCGCCACGTGTCATTTGATTCACGATTGAATTATACTTTTATAGAAACTTTAGAAGTGTGTTAACGCGAGCGTGTAGTTACTTTAGTAGTGTGTTACTACTTATAAGTAATAAGACAAGCCCTTTAGTTCATTCTGTCTAGCCTATTCCCAACTATGTTGGGGTCATCTTCCAGTCTAATCAGATGTGGCTGAATACCAGTATTTTACACGGAGCGACTGTCATCAGACCTCCACAACCCAGTTACTTTGCAATGCCGATATCTTAAGGTTACATCGGTTGTCAGACTTTCGGGCTTTTGACTATTCGTAACGACTGTCATAAGTATTCGTATGACACTCGGGACTACCGGTTTAACTTGCTCTCTGAGGCACGAAGTGGTCTCGATGTGTACCGAACGGTCACCCATCCACAGACTGACCGCGTCAAGCGCAGCTTAACCTTGCAAATCGTGTGTTCCGCGCGTTTGTTAAAAGTAAAGAGGCCCATTTAAAAAAATACAATGTAGGTGAATTGACAAAAAAGACAATTTCGTGAATTTGATGGGTATCCAAGGATTGACCGCTACAAGCGCAGCGTTGATTTGAGTATCGATTCTTAACCTGTAAAACTATAAATATCGTCAGTGAAGTTCTAACAGTGCGTAAGTCATTTTGTGACAAAAACAGACAACACTTTTTTTTTTTTTTTTTTTTTTTATCGTGGGAAAATCCTCATGGATACCCTTCGCCTGGGGAAGGCGAAGGGTTATGCCGGACTCTTACCGGCTAAAAACCCACGGTGTTCCTACTCCTGACCCTTGGCCGGGGTCACGGGATTCGCAGCTGCATGCACCGCAACCCCGGCAGGCCTCGGTCCGCCATCCCCTGGCGGACCTCTCCTTCTGTGGGGCCTTGCCCCACGTCCTCCTGAGAGGCGCGCACGGAACACATGCGCGCCGCCTTCTCGGGCCTGTTACTGGTCGGGCGACGGGTCCCCTAACCCGTCGCCCGCAGGCCACACACTAGGGTGGCCGGAGATCGTCGCGCGCCCTCCGGCGGCGCCCGGTGCGTCTGGCGCGGGAAGGGAGAGTGGCCGTCGTCTCTCTCTCCCTCTCCGCTCCCTCCTTGGTCGCCATCACCACCTCGCAAAAGGAGGTGACGGCTTCCCACGCACTCTCGCTCCCGACCATGGACAGAACCACGGCCGGAAGCGAGAGGTCACCACCGATCGCCGCGACTAGTTCACGGCGCTGCGTCGCCCACGCACGGCACTCCTGCAACGTGTGCAGCGCCGTGTCTTCCGGGCAGTCGACGCAGTGGTGACATCCGGGCGTCTGCTCCCGGCCTATGCGACACAGGTACTTCCCGAAACATCCATGTCCCGAAAGCACCTGCGTCAGCCGGAAGCTGAGGGCGCCATGCCGCCTCTCCAGCCACTCCTCCATAACGGGTCTTACCGCCGCTATTGCGGCGTGCCCTGCGCTGGGTTGCGCAAGTCGTTCTCTCCACTCGGCCACTAGGATCTGGCGGAGCTCACTCCGCTCAGGCGCCTCCTCGAGCTGACGATATCTCAGCGCGAGGGCCCTCGCCTCCAGATCCCAGGGCATCGATCCGGCTAGGAGGCTCGCCGCCTCGAAGGAGATCGTACGGTACCCCCTTATCACCCTGACGGCCATCGCGCGCTGCGGTCTGCGCAGGATTGCGACGTTGCGCGCCGTCAAAGTGTCCGCCCATATTGGCGCCCCATATAGGGCCATGGACCGTACGATCCCCAAAAAAAAAAAAAAAAAAACAGACAACACTGCGAAATCCACAATATTACCTACATGAAATGAAAAAGATTTTTAAGATTTTCAAAGGTTTATTAAATCATCAAAGAGTTTATCTGTAATGATAATTAAAAACAATATTGCGTCTAACATAGGTTACGCTCGTTTTTTAAATAGTTTTTTCACTCTCTTGTAAAGTAACCATTTTTGACTTCCGCACTGTTAGAACTTCACTGACGATATGCAAATAAAATATCTAGCTTTAATTTCGCGAGACAAGATCGCTAGTTTGGATGCAGTACGTAGCACCACCCTCCCGCCTACAAGTACATGCATATGCAGGAGTGAAAAAAATAATGCAACATGCAACCGAACCAATACGACACGTGTTTCATTCCTCCACGGAGAATCCTCAGGATATGTTGACTCGCCGAAAACTGATACGCGTAAAAGCGCAAAAAAAATTGCTAAGTAACGCCTGATTCCATCATTCATCTGTAAAAACTAGCCTAGAAATAAAATATTTGTTTACACAGGGACCTGCTATTGAGGAGCTCGTGGCTAAATAATTACAGCCGCATAGACCGATCTTCCGGGTTAAGCCAGGTCTGTGGATGGGTGACCATTTACCATAGCGAGTTTCCTCCGTGCCTCGGAAAGCACGTAAAGCCGTTGGTCCCGGCTGTCATTTGTAGATCTTTGACAGTCGTTACTGTTGGTCAGAAGCCAGAAAGTCTGACAACCAGTCTTACCAAGAGTATCGTATTACCCAGTTACTGGGTTGTGGAGGTCTGATAGGCAGTCGCTCCATGTAAAATACTGATATTCAGCTGCATCCGGTTCGACTGGAAGCCGACCCCAACATAGTTGGGAAAAGGCTAGGCAGATGATGACAGGGACCTGCTATTCAAAGTTCAAAGTTCTCATATTTTTGCCTGTCATCATTTTGACACGTGCCAGCTCCATCCATTAAATTAATTAGAAAATGAAATACATAAATTCTCCGAAACCCGATTATACTTAAATTATGTATCATTAAAGTATGAACCTAATTAATTAATTTACGTAGGCATCAAATTGTAGGCAAATGTACAAAATTTAATTATTCATGAAACATTAAACAAAATAGCTTTCATGAAGTGCTGTGAAATATAAAAAAGATAAAAAGGAAAACTCGTTTCGTAAACAGCGATGAACGGTAAAAAATGTGAAACTGATAGTGCGATTTCACAAAAGATTATTTTACACTTATTATTTATTCAAAAAGTCGTATTATTATGATAAAGGTCTGAAATTGCGTATCGATTTTTTAATGACTCTTTTTGTTTTTTTTTGTAGCGTGTTTGCTTTGAATTTTACAGCTACGTGTGTTAATTGTTAGTGGGATAACACACTAACAATTAACTTCTAAATAACTGTTTAATTTTTGATACTTGAAACACTTTGTCTGGAAACACAATTTTTTACCTTTAGAATAAAGTGTATTGCCAGATACAAAGCGCCCCATGTGCCGAGACAAAGTGTACCATATGCAGAGACAAAGTATCCCACGTGCTGAGCCAAAGCGTACTATGTGCAGAGGCAAAGTGTACCATGTGCAGAGGCAAAGCGTATCATGTGAAAACAAAGTATACCATGTGGAGACAAAGTATCCCACGTGTTGAGCCAAAGCGTACCATGTGCAGAGGCAAAGCTTATCGTGTGAAGACAAAGTATACCATGCGGAGACAAAGTGTACCATGTGCGGAGACAAAGTGTCCCGTATGCGGAAACAAAGTGTACCATGTGTGTAGACAAAGTGTCCCGTCTGTGGTTAGCTTTAGTAAAAACATAGCAAATACCGAAAAGAAAGAAAGAGTATTTAACATTCGTGTGAATGAACCAAAAATCTTACCATGTGCGGAGACAAAGTGTACCATGTGCTGAGCTAAATTGTACCGTGTGTAGAGACAGTGTACCATGTGCTGAGACAAAGTGTACCGTGTGCGGAGACAAGTGTAGCATGTGCGAGGTTAAAGTGTACCATGTGTGGAGACAAAGTGTATCGAGTGTACCGTAAATAAAGTGTCCCATGTGTGGTCAGCTTTAGTAAAAACATAGTAAATATACAGAAAGATTTTAAAACATTCGTGTGAAAAAAACAAAAAAAAGTACTACATTGATTGGCTTTGAGAACGTACCTACATTCTAGTTTAACGAATGCTGTTTACTCTTAAACGAGAGCAGCTTGAATATTCAATTTTCGCTCACTTCCACTAACGTATGTTATTCTCTCAGCAGAATTACATTAATTAATCAACACAACGAGCACGGGACCGCGTAGTCAGTAAAGTGACACTCGACGGCGTACCACGGAGTAAGACATAAACGGAGAGCTAATGAATGAGCCATTTATTACTGAGATACTTTTTATTTTTCTGTATTTAATATTTTATTAAAACTTTTATTCGAAATAATACTAAAAAAATTGAAGATTTCTAACATTTTTTAACCTAAATTAGTACAATATAAATCTAAACTAAATCTAAAGTAAAAACGTAGACTAAACTATCAATATAAACTAAAAGATTGCATCAAAGTATTCCTCCGCCTCGCCGTCCACTGCTAACGTGCCCAGAAGGCTGGCAGCGTTGCCACGTTGTATGGCAACGCTAATTCTCTGGCCGAAAAACAAGCCAGCCCTCTGGTCACGTGAAGTGTCGACCAGTCTTCTTCCTATTTTATTTATTTATTTAAATGCCTTAAACTATCATTACAAGTCTATAACCTAATGCAATAGCCAAGTCACACACAAAAAACTAAAATTAAAGCACCAGATACATCTCAAGATCATTGTTTGTAACACAGCGTAAACAATAGTACCTTTGCGAATTCACCTCAGTGACATGTAAATATATCAATTTCGATGTGAATGTAATTTATAGTGCGAATAGCTCGAGTCAGAGGGGTTTTGGCCAGCAAGTTGGTCCTAGTTGAAGGTACGACCAGCAGCGGCGGGGGTCGCCGCCTCCACACAACGGTCGGGTACGGACAATTGCAACCGCTGCAACACTCTCGGATTGTGCTCTATGCCTCGGAGCATTCTCACCATGTACGACACTAGTGCAAATTCCCGTCGCACCTCGAGTTGAGTTGATATAAATCTATCACTCACGAAAACGCGCCCCTCGACAGTATATTAATGGTGTGCATATACAAGGTTAGTCGCGGACCACTTAAAGTATCGCTGATGGCTGTTTTAATGTAAGTGTTAAAATTTAAAAATTCTATAATTTTTTATTTCTGTGAGAAATGATTTTCAATTTAGTTACTTCAAAAATCTTTCATCCCTGCTTTAGTAACAAATTCAGAAAAAGGAGCTTCTAATCTGTGACCCAAAATATGACCTAAAATTTAAACACAGCTGATCATAGCTGAATATAGATAGATTTTAGCGTATTATTTATGAAATCTTTGATCTTCTATTTCTCTTAATCTATTGACTTTTGGGAAAAGTGGTAGAACAAAAGTTATTCATTATTATGGGTACTTTAACATCCTTTCGGATTAGTACCCCCTTTTTGACTAACTAAAAGTTTACAGGATGTCTTAGTGGGCGTGTAAAGTATAACAGTACAAATAGTAAGACGCTCTCTAATTACGCACACACAGACACATTATACAGACAAGTTATAACTAGATTTATAAAATGTCGAGTAGCAGTAACTAGTAGAAAGCAGAGGGGTCAGTTTGGTTGCACCTGTGTGAATATATGGGCTAACTAGTTAGTTGGTTATCCCGTCATTTGTCCGTTATCGGAGCATACTTTGTCAGTTGCAGGCTATACGTTCTTTTTAGTAGGATACAAAAACCGAGACACCCCAACAAGATTTTCATCAGAAATGCCTGAATGTGTGTTTTTTTTAATAAATCTCCAAGTTACACCTTAGTTTATGTCGCGTTAAGTTTCCTAGTAAAGTGTGAAATGCCTGAGATGTGCTATGCAGGGGTTGTCTAATACACGGAAACTGACCGACCGGACCGTCTCAAGACTCAAAGTGTGTATTCCCGTCCACTGTTATGGGTAGAAACCTACTGAAACAAAACTGAATTATATGAAAAAAAAATGTGCTTTAAAAACTATGTCATTCGATTCTCCTAGTGATTTTGAACAAACTAGTTTCAGGTTTAGTGTATACTAAAACTAAACTTGTATATACCTCGTGGCAGACGACCAGAAAAGGGAAGGTTGACTTGAAGCTCGAATCATCGCCACAGTCACTAATCGGTATCGCACGGTATCTGTAGGACTTGGTACTGGCGATTTCAATAGCCGCGTACTGACTGAGCAAGCCAACCAACCTCGGTTTTTAAATTTATAGCACGAGGCTGCCGCGCGCGGCTTGTCTTTGCCAACTTGTTTGCACTTTTTTAGTTACGCAGGCGAGTGAGGCAAACTATCTTAAGTGCGCGAGGCGTACCGAGGCGCTTTCGAGCATCGGCAAAAACCAACAACGCTCGGCTTGGGCCGCAGCACGACTGGGCGAGGCGCGTGCGTTTGCCTCGGGCGAGACACGTCCTGACTGACCGAGCATTTGCCTTGCGCGGCAGATGTCACATTTCTTCTCCCTCACTACATAAATTGTGTGAGATCGACTCTGGGAAAATGTGTGAGCTAACATTTCCTTAGTTCTCTACTCCGCGTCGCGTACTATGACTAAATTAATTTAAACCCGACTTCGCGTACTCTCGTTTCGTAGCTGCAAAGTTTACGTAGTTACTAAAATTATTGCGTTTGACGTGGTCTCGGTGAAAGGGAGCTAATTTTTGGATTTTGAATTACTTTTGTTCGAATATCATTATTAGAGAAATTAATTATAATCTTTTTGTTTCGACTGTGAGTTTTGGTTTTATAAAAAAGGAATTATTATAAAAGCTGTTATAAAAAGAAAAAAGTTAAAAAGTACAATTTATTAGTGACTGATCATCGTAAAAGTTGAAAGGAAAAGACTTATGTACGATTTCCACCAGCCGGGCCACGCAGGAGCGCAGCGCAGAGCATCGCAGCGGATGCTCGAGCATGCGCGCGTAGCAGATTGCGTCCGCCCGACGGCTACAATCTGCTGGAACCCGGGCGCATGCACGCGCGTATTCGCGTATCCGCTATCGCAGTAAATTTCTACCTGCGGTGTGGCCGAGCGGAGCCGACCGGACGCGGTGACAGCCGAGCGCCGCCCTCCACGTACGCGAGCAGCCGACCGGCTGCCGCGGCATACTCGAGGAGCCGACCAGCTGCCGCGGCATACGCGCGGATGTTACCGAATTCCAAGCAGTGTAAATTCCATGCAAACATGAAACTTAACTATTGTATAGAAGTCTGAATTTCCTTTAGCACAGTGTGAAATGCGCTCCGGCGCGCTCCAGCGCGTCCCGTTTGGTAGAAATCGTACATTACAACACAATTTTTGAAGAATAGTAGAGCTCCTTCTAACGTTCATTCGGGGAAGTACTACCACCATACCTATTTCTGCCGCCAAGCAGCATTGCTGTGTTTCGCTTTGAAAGGTATGGGTGTCGGAATACTTACTGAAAGAATGGGATTGTAAATGAATGATTTACTTTTTGCTTGGTGGTAGGATAGATAGATAAGACATTTATTTGGCAATACAGAAAACACAACACACAAAAGCACAATTACATAAAACATAATACTAGAACATAGAAATGTTACAATAAAAACACGTTAAAATTAAAAGACAATAGGGTATCTGACTACTATTAAAAATGTTCAACAATTTGGTATTATTTTAAAGAAAGTGTAGGAAAAAACAACAGTCAAACACCCCAATAAAGCAATCTGTGGCAGTAGTGTCAAACTGCCTACCGACATAAAAACCAATCGATTTGGAAAAAAAAGAAAAAAATCAAAGTGCAGTGTGTGTCTCCAAGTTGCACCAAATGGGAGTCCAACTCAGCATGTGCCAGGCAAATATACCTGACGCTGGTATTCTGTTGGATTCCAGTAGCGACATACGGACGTCGAGCAGATCCAGAACAGTTAAAATGTCAAAAATAAAGGAGATCTTTACGGTCCGCCTGGCTAGCTACCACCCTCACATTAAAGTGCGGCGCCAAGCAGTTTACTGTGTTCCGTCTGTGTAAGTGAGAGCCAGAGGGGTATAGGGGAATCCCTCTATATCTCTATTACTTGGATTCGTGTGCTCCATCTTGGACCCTGTCTGCGTTTATCATCAGATGCGACGAGGGTCAAACGCGAATAAGTCAAGTAAAAGAGTAAAAGAAGTCTTGAGCATCGGCGCAAAGTTGCTAGTCTATAGGTTTTTTATCGGATACAATTTGGAGAGTGTGCTTCAGATCTGCATGATCTAATGCCATCCTGCCTTCTTTTCTATCGGACAGCCAGAAGCACGAAAAAGCGCCATCGGTTCATGGTTGATATACCAAAAACCCGAACGAAGCGCTTTGATTCCACTTTCATTGTGTGTAGTATCGCCTTTTTCATATTTCATCGTCATTCCACCTACTGGCCATTTTATAGAGGATACTTTTTTATACGACTATGTTTTTAATATTGGAATTTGGAATTTTGACTTGGTTTTTACAATGACGATAGAGTGATTTTTGATACAATTATTTTGTTTATATTGATAAATATTATAAATTTAAATCCGAGTGACTGTTTAATTATGTGGAGTGCCACATTAGCCAACACCTGCTTGAGGCTCCGAGGATTTATCTTGGGTGAGGGTGAGCTGGACCACCTGAGCCTCCACCTTTTATTGAAGAACCTGCGCTCCCCTGGTACAAAGTAAGATGCATTCCGGTGCCCGATGGTAACCCCTTCTCCCTTCTTTTCAACTTCGTCTCCTGCCCTAACTACACTTACGAGATCGGCGATTGGACTGGCTGTCATCTACCGGCATGACTAAATGTGCTACAGCCGGTCTGTTTGCTGCCGCCGGTTTCTACCAAATGGCTGTGTGGGCCATTGGCGAAAGCTGAAACTACAAGAAAGAGTTCGCTGACTACCCCAAGGGACGTGAAGCTATCCTACCTCTTATTCTACTCGTATAAGCACTTTATTATTGTTATGATATGTATTAGGTATTGAATGCTGTACACATTCTTTACAACTGGTGTAGCAGACGTGCTCTCAGGAGACCCTAGGGCCGTCTGTTACATTACATGTGAAAACCGCCAAACAGTGGAATGCGCTGCCCGACTGGCTGTTCCTCGACAGCTACAATCTGGGTGTATTCAAGTCACGAGTGAATCGGTTTCTCCTGAGCAAGCGTGCTCCATCGTAGACCGCATCATCGCTTAAAATCAGGCGAGATGGTGGTCAAACGCAGGACCAAGAAACAAATAATAAAAAAAAAAACACATCTTTGCCTCGCAAATCGTACGATGCGTGCAGTTGCTATTTAGCCACAAGTCCCTCACGACCCCTCTCCCTTATCACGAATGATATTGTATGATAATTTATCGTATTTAATCTCATTGTGCAAAGCATGAGAACTTTGTGATAAACTTAATTTTATTAGGAGCATTAATGTTAGTACTCAAAAGTTGTAATAATTTTAATCAGTGTTAAAATTTTATTTGTGCTTGCAAGTAAAGTTTTAGTTTATTTCGTGACTTGTTAGTAAATGTGTATATCAAAAATATTACGTGAGTTTTGTACATGTCTATTTTAATATATTATGTATTTTACAAAAACAAGATCACAGCATCACGCCTGTATTCCTCGAAAGGTTGGACAGAGGTGTTTAGTATACCCTCATTATCCCTTTATGTTGAAGTCCGATGTAATGGGTTCCCTACGCCATTGCGAAAACCGTTACTTCGATTTTCATTAGATCGAACACTTTATGACGAATCAACGATACTCCTGAACTACATTACTTCTACGTCTTATTTGTGCGATGTAACGTTAGTGCGAAACATATTGTATCGAAGAATTTTACACCTACCGCTTATTAGGCCGAATGCTTCTTTCCTCGATAATACAATATTCGCACTTTTTTTTTTCTTTTACTTAATTATAAGGTGGAGCTCGTGGCTAAATAATTACAGCCGCATAGACCGATCTTCCGGGTTAAGCCACGCTTGCCGAGGTTGGTCTGTGGATGGGTGACCATTTACCATAGCGAGTTTCCTCCGTGCATCGGAAAGCACGTAAAGCCGTTGGTCCCGGCTGTCATTTGTAGATCTTTGACAGTCGTTACTGTTGGTCAGAAGCCAGAAAGTCTGACAACCAGTCTTACCAAGAGTATCGTATTACCCAGTTACTGGGTTGTGGAGATCTGATAGGCAGTCGCTCCGTGTAAAATACTGTTATTCAGCTGCATCCGGTTCGACTGGAAGCCGACCCCAACATAGTTGGGAAAAGGCCAGGCAGATGATGACTTAATTATAGGTTAAAAAATGTCAGATATTGCATAAAAAACATTAAAATATGATTATATATTACTATCGAGGAAAGAAGCATTCGGCCTAATAAGCTTTATTATGTAAATTTTTTGATACAATGTGTTTCGCACTAACGTTACATCGCACTAATAAGACTTAGAAGTAATGTAGTTTAGGAGTATCGTTGATTCGCTATAAAGTGTTCGATGTAATGAAAATCGAAGTAACGGTTTTCGCAGTGGTGTATGGAACCCCGATGTAATAGGGGAGGGGGAGCTTGTCACCATCAACCGGGCACAAATTCAGAATCCGGGCTGCTACTGCGAAATTGCCCGACCTGGAGAACGAACCCAGGACCTCAAGCTCAGTAGTCAGTTTGTTTTACTCTCTAAAATAACAGATAAAGACCTTAACCTACTTATCTGGCAACTTACACTCACTTAATCCAATTCAAAGCACAGCTTAATACGTTTCCTGATCTTCATTTAATGCATTTAAATGATCCAATTAAATGAAAGAGAGGGCAATAGCGCTGATATCGTTTTCTCTTTCATTTCGTTTCCTTATGAGATCTACCTTTTTTGTAATGAGGAGTTAGCGTCATAAACGTGATTCTCATGTGGGTATTAGAATGTAATGAGTTTGGATTGGATTTTGTGAATCTATTGGTGTTGGAGCTGATTGGATGGATGTAATAGATGGTGGCCCATTGATGTCAATGTACTACACACTGTTAGGTACTCTTGTAGATGCTATTTTGTTTTTTTTTATTGTATTTTCATTTTTTTATATGCATTAACGATGTAGATTAACCTTTTGACAGCCACGGACGTCTATGGTCGTTATCTTTTGAACTATAAAAAAGTGGTGTTTTCGCCGTGCCATGCCGTCGGAGGTATCGTGAGCACGTTTTAATTTGACGTCTGTAGACGTCCGTGGCGATCAAAAGGTTCACGAGTTCGCGTACGGACGTAAAGGGAACGCCTTCTGTTATTTAACATATTGTATTTTAACAATCAATCTTTACTTGTTTCTATTAATTTATTAAAAACCTGATATAGTGTGATAGATCGATCAGAGCGCCGCACACTGATTGTTGATGTTACCGCATGATGAGAATCTCGTGAAAGCTGAGAAAGATAAATAATAATTCTTTATAATAATAATTCTTTATTGGAAAAAGAAAAGAAAACATTACATCGATGTAAACCAATCTAAAACAAAAAGAACGTTACATTGACCAGTGAACACTAACGTCTAAACTAGGCCGAGCCTGTATCTTAGACGTTAGTTCCTTCCTATGTTACAATACAGTATAAGTATATCTAACAGTAAACTTTTAGAAACAAAACAATTACAAACTCATAAAAGAAAAAATAATTTTGCGGGTACAAACATATTGACACGAATCATATTTTAAGCAATACCGTCATCAGGAATAAAGTAGCCTAGCCGTCGCATCGCTTAGTATAAGTTGGCATCGCCGCGTCTATGAGTACATTGTACAAGCACAGAACGTGTGAACTTCGGCACATTTTTTATTTTATTTATATGATTAGAAACAACATTGTATTTTTCCTCTTGATCTATACGAGTATGTAATGCTAAGGTGTGTGTGTGTGTGTTTAAGTAAGGTTTTTTTTTTTTTTTTTTTTTTTTTTTTTTTTTTTTTTTTTTTTTTTTTATGCTCTTTGTTATAGTTAAGTTATTGCAGTGTATAAATGTTACTATTTTTATATGTGTATGGATTTTGTGTGCGTGTGGTGTAATTGTATGGAATTAAAATAGGTAATGTTATCATTTTATTTTTGGATGTATTTTATTTATTTATCATTTCTAATTGGTTTAAATAATACTTTAACGGTGTTATATTTATTTTTGTTAATTGATTTTATTATGAATTTATGATCAGACGCTACATTTATTTTATGATTTGAAATAAATTTTCAATTTCTTCATAATTTTGTGATTTTAACCATGGTAGTATATTAACCTTGTAACCAGTAACCTTGACCTGATACTCAAGCATCATCTGAAACAGCATGATACCCAACTTACAGTAGAGGTATTGTGTGCCTATTGATTCTTCAAGTTTATGATAAATTGTAATGATCTTCTTCTTGTCACATGTCATCAATATCATTGAAGTCACAGGATAGTAAATTTCGAAACGATCAGATCAGTAGAAGTTGCTCATATCCCTTCGACAACCAGAAAAGAGCTGATGATCTTCAAACGGCTGAACAGATTTTCTTGAATCATAGCTAAGAACACTCTCGATAAAGTCACCTTTCAAATAAAAGAAAAAAACTAAATCAAAATCCGTTTAGGAGCTACGATGCCACAGACAGACACACAGACACAAACGTTAAACTTATAACACCCCTCTTTTTGCGTCGAGGGTTACTAAAAAAGACGTTATTAGTTAGTTTTAATCTATTTTTCATACACCCTTTTACAACTGGAATTTTAGATATTGTATGCTTTGAATGAAATTTTTATTGTGATGTCGTAGAGATAGCTCGATGAAATTTACAGGGTAAATAGCTGATAAAATGGATAAGTTTTTAAAATACATTTGACAAAAAAAGTTTAGGGAGATTTATTTTTAAATCACCCACAAAGATTTAGGAAACATGCAGGATTTTAACTTTATGACAATTCAATATTTTTTTGTAACGCATTCGTTACATCTGTGGTTACAAATGTTTATGCATTCAATAGGGTCACCAATCAGCTAATTTAGAAAAAAAAAATACTCATGTATCTCAACTATTCACGTCACTATGATCAAAAATGTTGTCATAGTCAGAGTTTGATTAAAAAACATGAAAAACATTCTTAACTCGAAAACTACAAAAAATCGCGGAACATACATGG
This sequence comes from Amphipyra tragopoginis, assembly GCA_905220435.1. Classification (NCBI taxonomy): domain Eukaryota; kingdom Metazoa; phylum Arthropoda; class Insecta; order Lepidoptera; family Noctuidae; genus Amphipyra; species Amphipyra tragopoginis. Next base: position 2,162,453 of record HG992013.1, on the reverse strand, counting down.
GGGTGATTTGGGTACCTCAATAGATGTTCTACCTCTGGACTTCCGCTTGACACTACTTTCTGGGACACGCTGTATATATTACTATTATTATTACTAAAGGAGATAATAATTTATTTTAAAAAAAGTTAGGCTCTCGCTGTCACTTCAAGATTTCACTAAACTATGTATCCAAACCTCAGTTATCTAAAACTTTAATTAAATTTACAAAGAACCAATCACTAGCTTGTACACTAAATTAATTAAAATTGAACGGGCGTGTTCTCGTCACTCAATATTACTTTCAATTTGCATCATAACTTTCGGCACATTTAGCGAACGCTTCATTAAGGAGTTTGTAAAGCGCTTTGAAGCGCTGAGGTCGTGAAAATTAAGTGCTAGAACGTAGAATGAGAACGACGTGGATTTTAGGTACAAAGGTTTGTACTAATTTTCAGTTTCTATGCGAGTTATTCCGAAACTTAATAACTTTTTTATTTATTTTAACTAAAATGAATGATCGGATGAAAAAACGGAATCCTGTTAAGATCAATTTGCTATCCGTCTGTCTGTATTTTTTTATTACTAAATGCTAAATAAGTAAATTAATCGCGCACGAAGCGCTCCGTACCATTATCTATAAAAACAGCAAAAAAAAACACGTTTGTTGTATGGGAGCTCCCTTAAATATTTATTTTATTCTGTTTTTTAGTATTTGTTGTTACAGCGGCAACAAAAATACATCATCTGGGAAAATTTCAACTGTCTAACTATCACGGTTTATGAGATACAGCCTGGTGACAGACTGACAGCGGAGTCTTAGTAATAGGGTCTCGTTTTACCCTTTGGAACTCTAAAAAAATAAGGACTAAAGAAAAAACACGTTTTAAAAAAACTACACATATTTAAAATCGCTGAAATCGATTCAGAAGCCAATCTCATAACAAACTGCTTTCAGGTTTTGTGTTTATTATGTTACACGTTGTATACAATATTTTAATATTTCATTTAGAAGCTTCTAAAGAGCTACAAATGCTGAGTTCGTGGAAATTGCTAGAATGAACGGTGAATGAGAAATATGGCTACGTGAATTTCACGTTAAATATTGTATGTGCTTTGAAGTTGAGTGAAACTAGTTTTGCGAAACATTTTGCGGTACTTAAAGTCAGTTAGCGTTTTTGTGGTTAAGGAAAAATGGCCGTGAGTTTAAAAGGTACTTGACGGTTTTACTGGGGGAGGGCGTTTGAGATATTGTTGCCGGTCGATAGTCGAATATCGATAGCAGTACGATAGTCTATCGATAGTTTAACGATAGTATGACTATCGATACAATCAACAATATCGATACTATCGATAGGTCGGAAGGTGACAATAGTATTCACAGAGTGCAACACTATCGATAGTAGGTATCGACGTTCAGAAAAGCAATACTATCGATAGTATTAATACAAAGCAAGGACTGCCTCGTTGGTCTAGCGGTTGCAAGCGCGACTGCTGAGCGTGAGGTTCTGGGTTCGATTCCCACGTCGGGCAAAGTGTTAGGTATTGGGTTTTTCCGTGTAGAATTTATCAGTAGCAGCCCGGAATCTGGATTTGTGCCCGGTCGATGGCAATAGACTCGCCCCCTATTACATGGGACGTAAACATAACGGCGAAATGTGAGTGTACTGTAATACACCTCTGCCAACCCTTCGGGAATTACAGGCGTGAGTTTATGTAACTACAAGCCACTATTGATAGTGTGAAACTATCGATAGTATCGATACTATCGATAGTATTGATGTATGTCAACAGTATTGACGTGAATCACGCTATCGATACTATCGATAGCTCTATCGATGGAATAGCTGGTTTTCGATGTAAACTATCGATTGTGAAACTATCAATTATTCGGCAACACTAGTTTGAGGTCCCAGTACCCCATATATTTAAGTTCTTATCGGTAGTTCGATCAGGAGGGATACTCAACAGGGTCTCACAACAGATTGATATTTTTATTTGATCTTTCGAGAAATTTCAAATAATTAAGTGTTAACCACTTAATTATTTAATTTTGTCCTCTTTGTGACTATATTGTTATGGGTAGAAGCATGTAATAAAAGTAAAGAAGTGAATTAAAAAAATCTAAATACATATCATAAATCTGTAGACTTGGCGTGTCTGTAGCTGTACGTAAGCAATAGTATAAAAAATAGTGGGGTTGGTTAAAGGTTGGATAACCAATACAATCCGTTTTGCTCAGTTTTGGATTTTTTGTTCATTTGTCGGTTTTTCGGTTTGTTTGTGCACGCATCACGAAAAAGTACTGACACAATGCGATTGAGTTTTATAAACAAATATTGTGCATATCTTGGAGTAATATTTAGTTTTTGTTTCATCGTAATCGGTTCGCTCAATCAAAAGATATTATAATTTAAAGTTGATAATAAGAAAGTTTAGTAATTACGACACAATATTGGTAGTCGGAACTACGCGGACAGAGCCGCGGGTACAACTAGTAAATAAATAACAGCAGGCGTCGACAAACGGTGACGCTTGCAGCTGCACTGTGTCGTGGTCGTGTGCAATGAACAACAATGGCATGTTGTTGTTGACGGTAGCCGCCAGCACGTCGACGGCTGCCGTCAACGCGTCGCCTTTGTTTGTCGTCGGCAAAGTGTCGCTGGTCTGAGGACCACTTACACGTACGCTACTAAAACAAATCGATGATTACCTCAATTTCTTAAATTGGTCCAATAGATAGGTGCTATGAAAGTAATGGGTACCTGAAGAAACTGCTGAAACGTCGAAACTGAAGTTACGTTTACTGCCATTTTAGTACTGATTTGCTAATTTACCGTGTTTCGAAGAAAGGATAAGCTGATATTTACCTGAAACAAAATAAAGATAAATTAATAAAAATATGCATTATAGTGTTACTGATATACTTATGATAGAGGGCAAGAGATCCAGAGATCATTTTCCGTTTTCTGAAATAAAGTCAGGCAGAGAGTCGTTTGTCGTATTCAGTTAATGAATTGAATCATACATTAATGTATAGTATCACACATTAAAAGGTGGAGCTAGAGTGCTTAATATAAGTGCTTAATAGAGTGTTATTTATCCAGGATTGAAGGAAGGAATTATATTAATTAAGGGGTGTATTTTACGCACTTTAAAATTAATGAAAATAACAATAAAAATAGTTTAAAGTACACATCAAAAATAATGTTTTCTATTACAAAATTAATGGTTCGCACTATATTCAGTGACAATCTTTTTGTTTCTGAACGCAGCCATTAAACGAATGGTGGAAAGTGATCGGCGAAGCGAATCGTTTCTGGCGCGCGATTGCCAGAAACGATACGCTGGCACGGTACGGCTCGTTTCGCTCGCTCGGCTCGTGCATTGAGCGGTCACAGTTCTAACATAACCTAACCTACCTTTCAGCTATCTGCTTGTCATTGTATTTCTTAGTGCGGGGGAATTAAGTTGGAAGCATTAAAATTAAAGTGCAGACTATTAATTTTAAAGCTAAGGAACTATTATTTTCAAAGTTCATTTGTGTAATTATATCCTATAAATGAATACACCTGTTATAGTGTGCTTCCATTCGACAGTGCTGTGAAGTTTTTGATGTCCCCTTTTAGTTCATAGTTTTAGTCTAGGGTGTAATTTTTCTGTATTTGTAAATGTAAGTAGTAACTTAGAAGTTTTCATTTATATTGTGGATATAAGAGTAATCAAATTAAATAAATAACCTGTTATAGATGAAACAAATACTTTTATTCAATTTCCAAATCGTAACTGAAAATCAACATCAAGTAATCAAAATAGCGGCGAGCGATATGAGCTAGTGTTGCCCCTAGGGGATACTAATCAAAATAAAAATATTCATCGATCTATGTGGTCTCTGGGTAAATGAAAAAACCGGCCAAGTGTGAGTCGGACTCATACACTAAGGGCTCCCGTACCACTATATTTTTTATATTACTATTATTTTTTTATTTAACTATAGAGTATGCACTATAATCGTACCAAGTTTCACGCTTGTATGTATTACCTTTTTTATGATAGAGTAGAAATAAAAGAACATTGAAAAATGCATTTTTTTTTTCGAAATTTATTGTATGGGGAACTTTTAGACTTTTTATTATTTCTAGTTTGTCATGACAGAAGCTACGAGGAACTCATATTCCGTAAAAAAACCCAATTGGCTACGTATTACGGTAAAAGACAGACAGACGAAAAGACAGACGGCTTTGTAAGGCTGAGTGCAGACTTGAGTCACGGTAGTTTTAAAACAGACTATTGCTTTACAAAACATATGAAGACGCGCAAACTTCAAACAAAACGTCTCATAGACAAAATCGTCTAATACCTACAAGAACTGCACGGCGACAAGTCTGACTAACGATTGTCGGCTTCCCTTTTGTATGTATGCGGGCGCGCACATCAACGACAAAACAGTCTAGAGACGTACCCCTGGTACCCCTTCTCTTTTAGTCCCGTCCGAATTCAGGGAGTAATCACCCAATATTTATGTCTACGTCGTTTTGCAAGTGCACGCGTAACTAGGACGCTTACTTATAACAGTATCGATGAAGTCCATTTTGATACTGAAAAAGAATTGACGCAGAGGGTTTGCGCCGCATCGTCGTAGTAGACAAAACAGTTTCGTTTTAGGTGTGCGACGTGTCGTAGGCAAAACAGTTTCGTTTTGGTTTTAAGGCAGACTTGTCTATGCGAGGAAAATCTGTCTTAAAACTGTCGTGACTCTAATATGCGCTCAGCGCCGCCGTCCGGCATATCGTCCTCGCCGACGCGGCCCGACGCGACGTCCCACCGTAGCCGGTCACGATCCACCGATCTCTCCCGTCGTAGAGCCGGTCGTCTCTTCAGACTCCGCAGTCACACCGATAATTCAGCCCTCATCAAGCTGTCTCCCCCCCCTATGTCCACGCCAGCAACGCCCTAAGCCGAGGTCCGAGTCCCACTAGGGGTCGCCCTTAGTGCCGTTGTTGCAGGTAGTCATGATGTTAGTGTAGTACAAGTAGTTAGCTTAGGTTAAGTATTTTACTTCCCCCCCATTGGCTGGAGACCCTTTAGGTCACGCCAATAACTGCCCGGTTACGTAGAAACCGTCCCCTAGGACGACCTACAGCAGTCAAAATAGAAAAAAAAAAAAAAAAAAAATATGCGCTCAGCCTAATAGGATCTTGTTGGCACCCGGAACCTAGGTAAATATACCTACTTGGGAGCAAAGAAATCGAGTCACTCCTTTTTCCCGTGTCCTGGTTATTAGTTTTGGTTTCATGAATTATATAATTCAAAATACAAAAAACTACCCTCATTGTAAAGGTTATCAAATAACCTTTTAGGCGATATATGTTTAGAATTAATCTGTTCCATAATACCAAAAATAATAACATTTATACCTACGTGACAAATAGAAGTGGCTCGATTTATTTGCTCTCAAGTATATTTTGTTTATCATCATCAACTTGCATAATTTAATCAATGTAATTAATATTTTACTTTTTTGTGTATAGACTCATTTATTTATTCACTTGACAGACTGAATTGTGTTGCTGGGGAGTTTGTTGCGCCGTTTCTTCTTCACAGCATAAACACTAGGAAGCGGTGAAGGGTGGGCGCTTTTGAGAGCAGTCTTATGTTTTGACGTTCAAAAAGAACTAAGTAATACTAGTCTATTTTGAATAAACGAGTTGAGTTGAGTTGAACCCTAAAAAGTAAATAGACCTCGAACAGTCACAAAGAATAAAAAATACAAAAACAAGAATGTCACCAATTAATCCTATTACGAAAAACGTCCAAAAAATATTAATTTATTCAAAAATAATTGAACAGAGGACGAGAGACTTACCAAGCGAGAACATTTACATACAAATTGAATTCACAAAAACCTTCAATTCTTTTTTTCACTCCCGTTTGACTTACAAAAGGAGTTCGCTTGAATAAAACACAAAATATTTTACTTTGTACCTAGGTAATCTCACCCTTTATCGCCGTTACGAGAGAGAATTCTTTCGAAATATTCTAGAGAGAGACCTTTTGGAAGTTTTGAGAGAAATATAAGACAGGGATTTGTTGAGAATGTTACGTTTTTGTGTTGTTTTGTGTTTGTTATACTGGGTTGCTTTTATTCAGACAATGTTTTAGATATTGGTTGTACGTGACTTATGACTGTTATGACTTGTGTACGGTCAATACCCTCGTGTAGCACAGGAAAGAGATGGGGAACTTTCTATTGTGCTAATGTTGGGCGTAACTGATATATTCCTATCCTAATGCAATAAACATTATATTATAATTTTCTAACTGTTGTTTTTAACTGTTAAAATATATATTAATTATATCGTATTGAAAGAACACTAGCAATTGCCAGTAATATGAAACTAAGTTCACACTAGTATAAAATAAATACTAAATTATTTTAACGGTAGCAAAAAAATTCTCTTGTTATTTGTGAGTTAAAGTTCATAATTGTGTGACACTTTAATACGATGTGAAGTATGACAATATTATTTTGCCACTAATATGAAACTGAGTTCACACTAATATAAAATAAATATTATATTATTTTAACGGTGTTAAAAATTTGCTCTTGTTATTTGTGGGTTAAAGTTCATAATTGTGTGACGCTTTAATACAGTGTGGAGTTCGACAATCTCCGATCGTTGCCGAACCGATGCGTTTGCTATAGAAAATAATATACATTATAACAGTAATAATAAATAATGATTAGAATGTTAGAAATATATAATGAATTATATTTTCTGTTATATGTTATAACGCCCAACATTAATTGTGACGGTATAAGCTGTACGAGAATAGCTAATGCTATGGTGAAAAGATTAGCCAGTCAGTGAGGTTGGTAGCGTGGGCAGTCAGCCCCGCTACCAACCTTACTGGTCCGATCCTTAGGTTGGGCAAAGTGATACAAGGTTTTTCTGTGTAGAGTGTCTTAGTAGTAGCCCGAAGTCTGTATTTGTGCCCGATTGATGGCAATAGGCTAACTCCTACTACATGGGACAAAGGGTGCTTTTCCACCAGAGATGTGCTATGCAGCTATGCTGCGAGAATGTAAAAGCTAAGCTACGAAACTATGTGACCGTTTCCACTGATGCTAAGCTATGTAGCGGAACGAGTGAGATGTGCTATGAAACGCGCGCCTACTGTAGGTACACTGCTCTGCACATAGCTACATCACTCGCGACCATCCATAGCACGCATCCACATCATACATCCTTCCGTACAAAAAACGTAGCTTATTTGAATCAGTTTCCACCAGTGTTGTGCTATGTGGACCAATGAATATGATTGGTGGATATCAAACGCATCCATAGCAACGTTGCATCTCTCCGCTCCGGTGGAAAAGCACCCTTAAACACAATGACGAAATGAGGGTGCACTGTGTACGTAATATTCTTCTTCTCTCGTGTCAGCACGAGCTATACGAAAATAGCTCATGCCGTGGTGAAAAGATTAGCCAGTCAGCAAGGTTGGTAGCGGGGCTGATTGCCCAGGCTCCGCCGGACGTACTTAAGTTTCGTCACTCGTGGAGACTCTTTTCATGCACCCCTACGTAATGTTTTATGTGTTACTAACAACAAATTTTCTAAGCACCGAATATGATATTTTCTAACACCATATGAAACTGTACCCGTGTGGATACGGGCTAGAATATAAAACTTCCTCACCGCACGTTGGAAATAGACGCGTGTTGTAAGATTCAACAAAACCTACCACGGTGGTGGTAGGATCTATACAGTCCACCTGGCTAGCTACCACCCTCACATTAAAGTCCGGCGCCAAGCAGTTTACTGTGTTCCGTCTTCTGTATGTGAGAGCCAGAGAGGTATAGGGGAATTCTTCTATATCTGTGTTACTTGGATTCGTGTGCTCCATCTTAGACTTTGTCTGCGTTACCATCAGATGCGAGGGTCAAATGTGACCAAATCAAAGATGAAAAAACAAACCTACAGATCTGTTTATACCCAACACACGCCCCAAAACTCAAAACAGCATACTTCCGATGCCAAAACTAATAAAATATTCATCACTTCTGTGCCAAATCGTCACCTCTGTGGTACAAATTCTATTTATTTCTTGCTGAGACATGATAGAGTGTGACGTGACTAGAATGATATAAGCTACCCCTATATCAACCCTGTTTTGTACGTGACACTCTTGGGGTGAAATTGTATAGCCGTGAATGGAAACTATGTCTTATGGCGTATTCATAAAGGAAGCAAGTAACCAGCGCCGACCTTCCAGCGCTTATCGGTACTTTAGTGTCATTCTGTAAGAAACCCACCTCAACATCGACGGTTAGCTCGATATCCATGTCACAGTATGGATAATAGAAGCAAATAACACACAGATAATCGACAGTATAATCAATAACGCGTAGTTTTGTTATCCACGCTGTGTCACAACAAGTGTCTAATTGACAGTCGCGATCGAGGTGAGATTCTTACAGAATTAAATACAGGTAACCGCTACATAAAGGAAGCGGGTAGAAGCAGGGACTGGCATTTTTTAACAAAAATACGCCTTATTCCCTTGCAAATACAGCAACAAATGACGGTTTACCAGCGTTGATCGGAGCAGGTCGGAACTTGTCGGTGAAGTTCGAAGCTTGTCGGCGCTGCAGTGCGAGCACGGTTCTTTTTATCGAATTTTATCGAGACGTTAAGTTATCCACTCTAAACTTCAAATTTGACATGAGATATTGATAAAACGACAAAGGTAGCACGGATCGTAATTTACCATTGATTTAAGAAACATAAGAGGATAAGCCCTAAATTGATGTTGTTTTAAATACTATGCCAATATGTATTGCAGTAAAAAATATAATCTGTTTCGTTCTTACACGAAGTAATTTACAAATGTAAAAAGTGTGTACACGATTATTCATAAATTTTAGTTTTCTATTATCGTTTTTCAACGTCACCAAGCTCCGCCTTGAAGGACATTTTTGACATGACGCTATTTTAGAGAATTACTTATGCCTTTCGTCTGTCGTTCATGCTTTGTTCGAAGTTTATTTACAGTTTTACAGTGAACCTTGGGTGTTTAGGTATTTTTTGTTGTATTACAAAGGATAAGTGAACAAAACCTAACATGACAAAGTGTTGCATCAGAAGATGTAATTCATTGCTGAGGGCGGAGTCGACGCCATAAGAGGAAAACTTGGCTTCAGATCGTGTGACCACATCTGATATCCTCTTATTTTTCTTTCATCAATGTAATTTACCGACGCCTCGATATGAAGTCAACATACTCTATAAGATTTATCGATTATATCGACTTTTGACAGTTCTTATTGGTAAATTTCTCGAATTATCTCGAATTGTTGTCGTCTTTAAAAAGTTGGTCGATAAAGACTTTTTGAAGCAAAAAAATGGATTTTGGAGAAATCATCTTGTTAATGTTGAAAGCAGAGCGCGTCGGGACGTGGAAAGGATCCACAGCGGAGTATTTTTTATTATTCTGTGGTTATTTTCTAATTGATTAGATTATTTAATAGTATTGTAAATATTTTAGTGATAGTATTTGTGTATCTGCATATTTCTGGTGTTGCTATTTGTAAAGTTGATAAGCTGTCGAGAAAACATAGCCGTCGACAAGGCTCTATAAATAAAGTTCCCGAAGCAAGTTCCGTGCTACCGACTCTCGATAAGATTCGGTATGTTTAAATTTTTATCGACTCGAGATCTTATCGAGTCGATTCGAGAATATTATCAATTCTAAACGTCAAATTTGACATAAGATATAGATATAACGACAAGAGCTGTCGTTTTATCCATGTCTTATGTCAAGTTTGACGTTTCTAATTGATAAATTTCTCGACTCGACTCGATAAGAAGAACCGTGCTCGCACTGCTGGTTCGCCACACAGTATAGAGACTACCTACGCTGATTACCTGCGCGGAACAGCACCGACAAGCGCTGGCAGATCGGCGCCGGCAACTCGCGCCCTACGTGTATACGCACTTTGGTGAAAACAGAGTCGGTTTTCAAAATTAGTAATGAAGAAGATTTTGACTGGCTCGTTGGTTTAGTCGCAAGCGCGACTGCTGAGTTAGGTCCTGGGTTCAATCCCCAGGTCGGGCATTGTAATTAGGTTTTTCCGTGTGGAATTTCTCAGTAGCAGTTCTATTTTTTTTTTGTTTATTGGTTCACAAATCGGACAATACAAGAATCACTTAAGTAAAATTTCAAACTTAAAACGACACATTGAACTGCATGCCCTAAAATAGTGAACACAGCATGCATTTTTATGTAGATGGCGTTAATTATAGTTTGTTGATTTTACATACTCCCCATTTACTTAAGGTTTGTAATTAGAAGAAAGAAAGAAAGAAAATACATTTATTTAACACAGACCAAAAGGCACACAGTACAAAACAAAACATGAGAAAAAACAAAAAAAGAAATTAGCAGGGAAGTGTGCCTCACGGCTGCGCCAAAAAGGTCCAGTTCAGCAAAAAATACCAGACAACTAGTGCCTGACGCTGGTTTTCAACTGGACCTGATGTGTGAGGTGACGGATGTCAGTGTACTGCAACGGAACACCTACTGCAATTAACAGGAAAGACTCAAAAGTCAAAACTCTTCATCGAAGTTTTGACCGTGGTCAAGGTACTGGAGAAAATGTCAAACCGCTGGCTCATACCATTGCAGCTGGAAAGCATTCTATAAAATGGAGCATGTTGTCTTACGTTAGTTTTGCAATGAAGCGTCACAAATGTACGCCTATTGCATAAGCGACTACTCTGACGGGGGACAACTAATCTGGATTTGTGCCTGGTTGATGGCAATATGCTCGCCCCCTATTACATGGGCCTTAAACATAATGGCGGAATGAAGGTGTACTATACAACTCTGTTAACCCTTCAGGGAATAAGGCGGGATTAAGGGTAATATGCATGTCAGATGGCACAATATGGCGACACGAAATATCTATCATTGTAACACCTTTAGGCCATCCACCTGACTGGACATCCACCTGAGCTGTGCTAAGCTGCGTAGCGAGGAATGTGTTTTGTAAGCACCAATAGAATCACTTCATTTACCTAGCTTCGCTCTGCGCAGCTCTGGTGGATATGGACTTAGCGGGGCGAGGTTTTTGTTCATTCAAAACAAGCGAGAAATGCGAGCGAGGGATGTGTTGCGAGGAATGTGTGCGAGGATTTGAAAATATGCGCCTACCAGTCAATCAATACATGGTGTTTGGAAGAGGTAGATGATCATTTGTACACATTAACACACTACGCATTACACATTTCTCGCACAGCTCTGGTGGAAAGGGTCACACCGTTTCACATCCTCGCTACACACTTTCGCACCGCACATTTTCCTCGCACAGCTCTGGTGGATGTCCAGCCTTATACTCTGTACCCATATCAGCGAATAAATGGTTATGATTACCTATTATGATTATGTGAACAAACTTTTAATAGGAGAACATCTCTGTTTACCCCTTCGGGAATTATAGGCGTGAGTATGAAAACATTTTCGTGGATAAGTAGTTACTCAAAATATTAAACAAAAGTGAACAAAAAATCCTCTAAAAGAGCTTTGGGAATAGCTATCATAAAGCTTTTATGAAATTAAACTTTGTTTCAAAAGAGGTTCGAACTTTTTCAGCAATATAGGTTCGGCATTGTTACATACATAAACTCACGCCTTTTTCCCACGGGGGTAGGCAGAAACTGTAGAACGCCACATGCTACCATCCTTACATACTTCTTTCGCTTCGTCCACGTTCATACATCTTCTGCACATAATTTTATCAATTTCAAAATAATTCCAAGGTATGTAACGTTGATTACCAAAGCAGTTTGCAGATGAAAGTTCATAAAAACAAAAATCTCAACCTAAACATGAAAATAAAATGGCCTACCTACAACGAAACATTACCTTTATATGCGTAAAGGTTAATTCCTAAAAGTACTATTCATTCCCGTGGGTGTTACTATGAAGTTATTAGTGTTACTCCGTAGAACCTACCCACACAGGTCGACTGCGTTAGTCGGAAAGGGGTACGAAAGGGTGTTAAAATACCCACAATAATGAATAACTTTTTACCCGACTACGGCAAAGCAAAAAGGAGGGTTTTATGATTTTGACCGGTATGTATGTGGGTATGTATGTATGTATGTTCATCTGTTCCCTGCTAACTTCCAAAGTACTTATCATAATTTAACAAATGAGGTATTGTTGGAAGCGTCTTGATCGTCCGCTGGTTATAGGCTATGTGACGTCACATTAATTTCAATATGGCGCCCTCTAAAGTACATAAAATCGTGAAGTGAAAAAAAAAGAGTTTTTTAATGAAGCCGTGTTTGGTATCAAATGAAAGAGCATAATTAGCACATTTCAAAAATGTTTATATTTTAACCCCAAAATAATTTATATAAAAAGTAAGTTCAAAAACTAAAACCAGACTACTGAAAAAATAATGAAACAAGAAAGTATTATCATCTGAAATTGTTTTGTGCAAACTATTCAATATTTATCGTCTATTAAATAAACAACTTGCTCGTAATATATTTTAATGTATTTAATACATATTCATAGTGATGTTCAAAGAATAGCCGTGGTCTGTGGTCGTATGCCACCTATCCTAACAAAACAATACATTCTAACAGTAGTAGGCGATCATAAGCTTTAGGGCAAAGTGTCATACGACCACGGACCACGGCTATCCTCTGAACATCACTATGAATATGTATTAAATACATTGAAATAAGTTGTTTATTTAACAGACAGTAAATAGTGAATAGTTTGCACAAAACAATTTCAGATGATAATACATATTTTCTTGTTTCATTAATTTTCTGTAGTCGGGTTTTAGTTTTTGAACTTACTTTTTATTGTTCAATAAAATATCTTGATCTAGCACACAAGGTGGTCGGCATGTGGGATGTGGAGGCAGCAGTCATTGTCCCGAGAGGCATTACGGCGGATGGCCTAATAGCCAAGAGCCTCGATCAATACCTCATCGTTGGGCGGCTGGGTCAAGGGCTTAATACAAAAAGCAGTACTTACAGCACGCATAATGAGGAGGTTCGTTTCTCTGGAGCCCTGACTGCCGGCAGCTTGCACCTTGTGCCTGATGCCGTTGAGTTACAATTTTTTTTTTATGTAGTGTTTTTTTTTTTTTTTTAAAGTGTTTTTTTGTGATATGTATTTAAAAATATAATTTATATGTGTTTACAATGAACAAACGATTTTTTTTCCACTACTTTCCTCGAAAGTCGATCCTTTAAACAAACTCGAATTGCCAAATGAAGGAATAACCAATCTGATTAAAGATACGCTGACTGCAGAAGAATAAAAAAGCCGTGGGCCTCCTAGCGAATGAGTAAGTCCAAGGAAGCACTAGCTTCAACTTTGTCTTTAGGGTTGGTAACGCATCAGCTATCCTCTTGGTGTTGTAGGAGTATACAGGGTGTAAAAGAATTCGTGTAATTCCTTAAAACCACATGATCATTGACTCCGAACGAGATTTAGCTTGATTAAAAATAAAAAACTGTGATCGTATCTAAATCACTTCATAAGGACACAAGAAAAAAAGAAACAAAAAAAAAGGCTGCAAAAAAGAAAAAAAAACATTGAACATTTCTGTGCCACGCAAAATTAAATTAAAGCACAGGGACACAACTGGCGGTTACGACTAAAGGTACGCGTCCATTGGCTTGCGCCGGACGCACCGCACGCACGGCACGCAACGGATTTTAGTTTGCTTTGTATGATTTCACATAGCGCTGCGTCCACTATCCGCGCCGCCCGCACCGAACGCATTTGAGAACGCAAATGGACGCAGCGCTATGTGAAATCATACAAAGCAACCTAAAATCCGTTCCGTGCCGTGCGTGCGGTGCGTCCGGCGCGAGCCAATGGACGCGTACCTTAAAGCGACATCGCTCTTTGCAGTCAGTGAACTCGGGGCTTTAGAATTACTCAGAAACAGAACACAAAGTACATTTTTTGCTGAATTTCAATTAAACTCATTTATGATTAATCTGTGTCACTATATTACACGAATTCGTTTACACCTTGAATAGATGTCGGATCTTTTGCCAACCGATAACATAATAAAAAGGACCTATGAGATACGAATGAAAGCATTTGGCTTTCATTTTTTTTTTTTTCTTTTTAAAAAACGTTGCCCCACACTAAGATTTCTCTTGTATCGTGGGTGCGTTTACAGACACAAATCTCACAAACAAACGCCCAGACCCGAAACAATCATCTGTAGGCCATACAAATTTTTGTTCCGTGTGGGAATCGAACCCACGACCCGTAGCGCAGAAGCCAATCGCTTAGCCACTGCACCAAACGTGTCGTCAAAGGTTTCATTTGTAGGTTTTCTGTTTATGCGAAATGAGTCAAACATTCTGTATTCAAGCAAATCACTTCTGAATACTCCAGATAGATCTAAATTAAATGTCAAAGGAATAATTGAAACCAATATCCTAATGATAGCTAGGTAGCTCACATTCCCCAGTGCCTCTCGATGACGTCCTTAGGGAATACGCTAAGTGGATTACCAAAGTCGCGGATAGAATAAGCTAGTCGACTACTATAAAATAAAGAATCTCTTTTTCTAAATAGTATACTTGGGAGCAAATAAATCGAGCCACTTCTATTTTTCACGTATAATGGTTATTATTTTTGTTATCATGGAACAGATCAATTCTAAACATATCGCCTAAAAGGTTATTTGATAACCTTTACAATGAGGGTAGTTCTTTGTCAACTTTTCATTTTAAATTAAAAATTAAAGGGTAGAATAAAATTATCGCATTTAATTTGCTTATGACATTTTGATTGCACTCCAATAACCCATATTGTAGTGTGATTGTTACAATGTTTTTGTTTTTAACTGTTTTTTCTGGACTGTTTTAACCTTACCCAATTTTCTATGAAAATTACTGTTTTTCTTTATGAACCAATAAATTATCATTCAAAACGGTTATCATTCAATAATTTACCCTGATTTTAAAGATTATTCAAAAGTATTTCATAGAATTATATAATTTATGAAACCAAAACTAGTAACCAGGACACGTGAAAAAAGGAGTGGCTCGATTTATTTGCTCCCAAGTGTAGATGAAATGGGTCAGGTAAATAGGAGATCATCAATTTTAATTCATGATTAAATAATTAACCGCTTCGTTGGTCTAGTGTTTGCAAGCGCGACTGCTAAGCTTCAGTACCCCAAGTGTGAGTTTTTTTCGTTAACTACTGTAGTTGCGTCGCGACAAAAATGTATGAAAATTTAGGCGGTGGCTCTGGGCGCCCCGTTCAATACTAATATTAATATTCGCGCGTTAATTGAACGGTGCGCCCAGAGCCACCGCCTAAATTTTCATACATTTTTGTCGCGACGCAACTACAGTAGTTAACGAAAAAAACTCACACTTGGGGTACAGGTCTTGGTTTCAATCCCCTGTTCGGGCAAAGTGTTATTGGGTTATTTCGTGTGGAATTTCTTAGTAGCAGCCCGGAGTCTGGATTTGTGCCCGGTTGATGGCAATAGGGTCGCCCCTATTACATGGGACTTCAATATAATAGCGAAATGAGGGTGTACTATACACCTCTGCCAACCCTTCGGGGAATGCAGGCGTGATTTTATGTTTATATTAACATTCGTGAATTCGAAATCTTAGTACAAATATCCATTACTAGCGCGGCTTCGCTCGCGTTAATTTAGAATTTGACAATCAACTCTCAACACACTACTAAAGTTTCTTAATATAATTCAATCATGATCCGAAAGACACGTGGCACCATCTATGAACGTCATTGTTGTTTTCCTCGGGAACAGTATTTTTTTTCGGGATGAAAGGTACCTTAAGTCCGTTTCTGTACGCCTAACAACGTATATGCAAAATACACGACGACGTCTGTGGTCTAGTGGTTCGAGTGTCGGACTGCTGATCACGAGGTCGTGGGTTCGATTCCCACAGGACACAAATATGTATGTGATGAACAAAAGTGTTTGTGTTGGTCTGGGTGTTTCTTATGTATTATAAGTATGTATTTATAAAAAAAAAGTATATAAGTATTATATCCATTGTCTAGTACCCATAGTATACAAGCTCTGCTTAGTTTGGGACTAGATGGTGCTGTGTAGAAAACGTCACAAATATAAAAAAAAAAAAACAGTATGATCGGTTCAGTGGTTTAGGCGTGAAAAGGTAACAAACAAACAAACTTACTTTCGCATTTATAATCCAATATTATATTAGGATTAAGAAGTTAAGATTTTCATTGTAAAATTAAAAATAGGATTAATTTATGTAGGTAGTGCAGATACTGATGTTACAAATACAACCCAAAATAATGTTCAAAATGGTACAGAAATAGTATTCCATTTTCCTCTGGGAATTATGTCAACATCATAAAGTTGCTAATTATCGAGCTAGTGGCGTCATTACATCAGTACAATCAGCTACAGTACGCCCACATAATACCACTGGGAGATACTAGGAAACAAATCATTTGATATAACGTGTGACGTACATGTAGGCTAGTGTAGACCAACGCATTTAATTCGTCACCATTTCGTGTTCTACGAATGCCAAAGTTTTTTGTTTATACCCTTTTCAATATAATGTGAATCCTGAGGATTTCTACAAAATGTTAATACAAAGAAAATAAAATATTTTTTAAAAACAGAACATGGATAAGATGGCTATTTTACGGTTTTTGATGATGTCGTTTACGTTTTTTGATAGCAGTCTCCTTACGGCTACAATTTAGTGAATGATCGCTATGTAGTCAGGGTCTATCTTTCATTGAATAGTAAAAGTTAAAATTAAATCTCTTAAACTCTACTGAAAATCAGTACCTGTTCGACGTCAAAATTACAAAAGACAGCCCCAAATTCAACCGCCCTACACCGATTTCCTAGTGTTTATGCTGTGAAGTACTGTAAAGAAGAAACGCCGCAATAAACTCCAACAATCTCTGTCTCTTATCTTATCTTAATATTCTAAGTTCAAAATAATGTCCAAAATAATATTGTAACAGTAAAAGAGCCTGACCTACCCAAAATAATTACGGATCTCACCGAAGGCTTTAAATCTTACGTGAAATCGGTTGGAAAGGCATACTTTAGGCTAAAAGACAATGTTCATTATAGGGACGTGTGGCGCTAGTTCTTTTCTGCACATGTGGTTTCCCTGGAAACCAAAAGTACTTACTCATATGTAGGTATATTGTATTATTTTATAATTTTGTCTCAAATCATTCAAAATTCTTTTATAAACTTTTTTTCATCATCCTCAATTTGCATAATTGTGTTATTGTAATTAATGTTATGTTTTTTTTTGTAAAGAAATAATTAACTTATTCAACTGACTAACAAAACTGTGTTGCTGGGGCGTTTGTTGCGCCGTTTCTTCTTCACAGTATAAACACTAGGAAGCGATGAAGGGCGGGCATGTTTGGAGGCTGTCCTTTGTAGCACTGACGTTTAAAAATAATTAAGCTATTCTAGTCGATTTTGAATAAATGAGATTTGAAGTTGAAGCTACTATCTCCTATCGTCCCACACAATGTAACTGGAATATATTTAGAAACGAATCATTTGCTATAACGTGGGTTGTACGGCTATGTTACCCAATACTTGAAACGCTCTTTTGTTTAGCTCCGAGCAACGCTTGTTATTACTTTAACTATAATAATTGGCGATACGTAACCATTCTCGTAACATTCTGTTGCGATTTATTTTATTGGAATTGAGTCGACTATTTAAGTGGTATCGTTAGTTGGAATGAACTCCTTGTTAAAAGGTTTTAATTAAAAACCGGCCAAGTAGGTGTCGTGCCACGCGCAGTAATATGGTTCCGTAGTTGCACAATAATGTGGACTAAGAAGAGGGCTTAGTAGTTTTTCAATGGAATTTGTACGAAATTAGTTTTCCAAGTACTATTTATAACTTATAAGACTATTACTCGTAAACTTGTAAAGCCATCTTAGCTGTGATAGTTTTCCTTTTAACTTCGTTGTATATACTGCTACCGTGAATTTTTTCACGTATCCAAAACTAACCGTTTAGCTGGCAGGGGGACAGGGACACTTGACTCTAACAAAAATTTGCACTTGAAAGCTTAATATTTCAGAAACGGTTCCCTTAATCGAAAAATTGTTATCACAAACCCGCAATATTTTTGAAAGACCTATCCAACAGTTTCGATGGGGTAGACGAGAAAAAACGTCCCCACTTTAAGTGAAGAGGAGGAACCTAAAAAAAATTTTTTTTCATTGTTTATTTTACCACTTTGTCGGCGTGATTAATATGTATATAAATGGAGCTTTCTAGTACTAAGAGTCTCCAAGCTAAGCTGCGGACGGACGGACAGACGGATAGACAGACGGACGGACATGGCGAAACTATAAGGGTTTCTTGTTGACTACGGAACCCTATTTTTAAAACTCTTTTAAAACTCTTTTAAAACTTTAATAAATATTAAAAAAATCAAACCTCTGGGAGCTAAAAGATTTTGGGGGCGTTTATTTAATAGCGTTGCATTCATACTTCTTTAAATCTATTGATGATAAAAGTGTCAGTTTCCAGATATTTATAGTAGATTGTTGCACCGAGCGCAAAGTGAGTCATTAATGCACGAGTGTTATGTTGGTGCCCGAGCGCAAGCGAGGGCACTAAATTAGCACGAGTGCATTAATCACTCACTTCAGCAAGGTGCGTAATCTACTTTTCTTTCAACTACCAATTTACCTACCGTGATAAAATATACCTACTCAAAATAAAAACTCAAGTTAATGAAAACAAGGTTATCTTGCGACTTTTGCGGCAAAAGATTATTAACAATTTCATTTGCAGCTGTTTTTATACTTTCTGGACTTGAATTCATATCGCTATCTATTTCCATTTTTTAAAACTTTTCTTGCTAAATAAGAAGTATCAAAGTTTTACAATGGTACAAAATGCGCGCCATTTGTTTTTTTTTTTTCACCAATTCGGTTTTATTCAGCCGATTTTTATTTTCAGCCAGTATCTTTTTGATCTAATGCATAAGAATGCATAACATTTAATATTAAACTTAACGGGAGACATTAAACCTCTGTGGTAAATTTATATCTAAATAAAAAATAAAAAACTGCACTAATGAAAAACAGTGCAGTAATGAAATTTCATACAACATTTCTGCACTGTTTGCAGTGCAGTAATGAGATTTCATACAACATTTCTGCACTGTTTTGCTTCTAAGCAGAAAATACGTATTTTGTGATCGGTTTTGTAGTGATTAATGATAACATTACTACGTAGTTGAAAGAAAAAACTATTTTTTGTTTGAAAACAAAGTTCAACCTGCCATCACCATTTCGCTTGCCAGGCTTGATGATTATTACAATATAACAACCCTCACGTACGTTCTGAGTACTCATAATATGGTCTGACCTTTACGTACCGTTATACGTAGTAATCAAACGCAGTACGCCCACGAACATTACACGCTACGATACACAAATTAACACACACAGTACTCTGTATTCTAATTTCACATGAACTGTAATTTCGAAATACACTCGCCAATTTTAAAACGAAACTTTCGAATAGTAGGTACAGGCATAAGCTAAAATGTGTGTATAGTAAATCGCAGAATTCAATTTGTCATTCAGCCGAAAGACGTCCATTGCTGGACATAGACCTGCCCTAAGCATCGCCACATCGACCGGTCCTGTGCTTCTCGCATCCAGCGAATTCTTGCGACCTTCACCAGATCATCGGTCCACCTTGTGGGAGGCCTACCAATGCTGCGTTTTCCGGTACGTGGTCGCCACTCTAGAAGCTTTCGGCTCCATCGGCCATCCGTTCTTCGAGCAATGTGCCCCGCCCACTGCCACTTAAGTTTGGCAATTCTTTGAGCTATGTCGGTTATCTTGATTTTCCTGCGGATCTCATAATTTCTGATATGATCACACAGGGTAACTCTGAGCATAGCCTTCTCTATTGCCATTGTGAGCGAACACGTTTCAGTGCCATATGTAATCACTGGTAACACGCACTGGTCAAAGACTTTCGTCTTGACACACTGCGGTAATTGGGGCGAAAAGATATTAAGAATTCAATTCATCATCATTCAGCCGAAAGACGTCCACGGCTGGACATAGGCCTCCACCAAAAGGGGGGGGGGGGGGGTTGCCGTAATCACCACGCTTGGCAGGTGGGTTGGCGATCGCAGTATGGTTGTCAAGGTACTCAGAGAACGCTGCACGAACGAAAAACTAAAGAAAATTTTTAAGATAACTTTAATGTCTGTTTGTCTATATTTTTTATTAGTATATGTGTTACGGCTAATAGCCGAGTGCGGCTACACCTAGTTTTAGCCGGGTACAACTAGGTGCAGCCGGCCACATGCGGTTAAACTTAAATCTATCCTACTTATCTTCGGTTAGAACTAGGTTTAGCCTTCATCATAGCGGCTAGAACTAGGTGCAGCCGCACACCGATGGTTAAGGGTAACCCCGACACGGATAGGTTAGGTTCGAAGGGGATGACGGGGGCTAGAGTGAGCGAGCGAAGCGAGCGAACGAAGCCCCCGTCATCCCCTTCGTGTTAGGTTACTTTAAACCCTGCAGACAGAAATAGGAGCCCCGCGCAGCGGGGCTACGTCGACTTAAGCTCCACCTAGTTCTAACCAACTGCTACTGGTTGCACCTAGTTGTACCCGGCTAAAACTAGGTGTAGCCGCACTTCGGCTATTAGCCGTAACATATGCAAAAAACGTTTAGTTCTGCCTAGCCTTTTTGCAACTCAGGGGTCAGCTTCCAACTAATCAGATGCGGCTGAATACTAGTATTATACACGGAGCGACTTCCATCACAACTCCGCAATCCAGTAACTGCCGGGACCGGGTGTCAGACTTTCGGATTTCTGACTACACGTAACGACTGTCATCAATTCGTATGACACCCGGGACCGAAGATGTAACGTGCTCTCCGAGAAACGGAGGGGTTTAGATGTGTAAAGGACGGTCACCCATCCGCGGGTTGAACGCAGCAAACGCAGCTTAACCATACAAAGCCCCTCAACTGAGTGCAAAACTTGTATAAGAAATTATATGGGGTATTCCCGTTTTACCCGTTGTTCCCGTTTTACTCTGTTTGTGCTCGGTATGGTCGGGTACAACCAACTGAGGGTACGACGGGAATTCACGCTTGTCGCGTATCTGGTTAGGTTACTTCGCGGCATTGAGCATAACCCAGGAGTACTGCAGCGCCTGAGTGTATGTGTACCAGACCGCTATGTGTGGAGTGCTGGCCGTGCCGGTTGCCAACACTAACCTGCTCGCCAAAACACCATTGACCCGCGCAATTCGGGTTATTAACGATCTTCACGTGAAGATCGACGTATTTACATGCCATTTGAGTGAACTCGCAAAAATACTGTTGTTTATTTTATGTTATAGTGTAGATTAGAGTAGGCTAAGTGTTGTTTTTTATTTTTTATATTTTAAATACTGTGTTTTTTATATTAGGGAACTTAGTAAAGTAGTTATTATTTTTAGATATTATTTCAAGTTGTTTAAGTTTATCATAGTTTTAATTACTAGGTAAGTTAATGTTAAGACCACTCTATCGCATTAGGTGTACACCTGTAAGGATAGCTGTAAGGGAGATTTTAATAAATAAATAAATAAATAAAATAAACAAACAACCCTAAAATACACCGACATCCATACACACACCTATAATCAACACACAACAGAATGCCTCATATTACACATTGTGTACGTCACAGTACACAATTTCACATCCCAAAGCTCTCAATTAATAGAGCTTGAATGTCGACACCCACGCTCTTGATTTGCATCCAAATTGTTTTTCAAATAGAGGTGAGCCCACGATACGTTGTGATTTATCGAGTAAACATTCGGTTTATTTAAATTAATTGGAATAGTGGTGCGCGTGTTATTGGAAATGGCGATTAATTAAAATAGGATTGTGTACAAAGTTTCGGTTAGTAACTGATGTCGATTTTAGTTTGTGGTTTAGTATCAAAATCAATCAAATATGTTTTATTTCATTATAACACGTTGTTTATAACACATTAAACAGTTGGTGGCGTCTCTTTTTAAGCATATAGATGCCTGTGCCAGAAGGCGTCGCTCTTTTATATCTTACAATCTGAGTAACATGTTACTAAAGTTAAAAAAGTATCAAAGTTACAAAAGTTTTTGAATTTATATTTAATTTTTATTTATTATCATTACTCTGTTGGTGTGTGTGGAAATGTGTGCGTGCGTGCGTGAGTATGTGTGAGTGTGTGTGGTTGTGTGTGTGTGTGTGTATGTGTGGTTGTTTTATACGGAAGCGGTTTTACCTCATATTTAATAGAAGATTCTCTACTTTGTCGTAGCATAACTTGTTTATCCACTTAATGAGCAGCGTTTTGCATTATTTAAATGGTTTGGTATGTATATCTATTTGTTTATTTATTTTATTGTATAAGAAAGACGAGCGTTTGTCGTACTGAATTTTTGCAAATTCTGTTTTTACAAAAGGGGAGTAAGAGGAGATCTCTTTGTGAAATAGTTCGACCGAGGAAATACTACCACCATACCGATTTCTGCATTGCTGTGTTCCGGTTTCAAGGGTATGGGTGCCGGTGAAATTACAGGCACATGAGATTTTCCAACTTTGTTCTAAGGTTGGCAACGCATCAGCAATCCAGCTGGTGTGGTAGGTTACCGCCACCTATCGTATATAGGCGGCGGTAACCATTTACCGTCAGGTGGGCGGTCGCATCGGCTTGTTATGCAACATATTAAATTTAAAAAAAAACATTCAGACGAATTGAGAACCTCCTTCTTTTTGAAGTTTTATTAATCTAAACTATTAATCTTACAATATTTACACAAAAAATATTTACATAATTACAAATAAAAGAATATACAAATAAAAAAAATATCCTAATAAAACTATAAACTAAAATAGGGCATCATAATAATCCTCCGCATCGCTGTCGACTGGTAACGTACCCAGAAGGCTGGCAGCATTGCCACATTGTATAGCAATGCTAATCCTTTGACCAAAGTAGAGGCCAGCCTTCGGGTCACTGGTCGTGTCGACCAGCCACCTTGTAATATTTTTGTATAAAATTTGGGCACTCGGAACCCACGGCCCGGGTATTTCGACCCCAAACGGCTCGAAAATATAATTACTAATAAAGTTATTATATTTTCGCTGCTAGAGGGCCTCCGTAGCTGCAGCAGCAGCGCCAGCACAGCCTGCTGAGCTAGGAAGATGGGATGGCGCAAGGGTATCGACGCACGTTGCGTCCCATACCAGAGGCCTACCCATCTTCCATGGCATCAATAACATTCCATCTGATCTCTTGCCATCGTCACGTGCCAAGCCATTTGGTTCTAATACGGCTGGAACGCCGGCGGTGACAAGAGCACGACGGATAATATCATTTAAGTTGGCGTGCCGTGCTATACGGCCTGCACTCCTGCTGCAAGACAAGCCGTGGTGTCCGAGGCTGTCGACGGCTTCACCGCAGTGGCAGCGATGCGGAGCACAGCAGGGAGCACCCAAACGAAGACATGTAGCGAGTCGAAAAGTATTGTCGTCCAACATAGTTAGTACCTATGTTGTTCAACCAATTCCAAGTTTTTGAAGTTGGTTGAATAAAAATGAATTACTGAGATTAGTGAAAATCTTCGCATTATCTAGTTATCTCTTAAAAATAGGCTACTTTAACGACGCCGGATACTAAATGTTACAAAGACAAAAAGTCAATGGGCAACATAGTACTAGTGTCAAAATGTACAAATGTCTTAATGTACATGAATGTGCAAATGACAAAAAATAATTGTGACATAATGCGTAAGGGTCTAATTGTTAGATTGTCAAAATGTACAAAAGATAAAACATAATTGTGCCAAAATGCATCGTGGTCCAATTGTCGTCACACAGTCAGGATTCGAACCCGCAAACCTGGGCTTCGAAGGTACGATCACTAACGACTGAGCCTACATACACCTACTTGATATCAACATAATTCTCTGCACTGGATATCTAATTAAAATCTCTTCTCTATCTAATCTCTTTGAGTATAAATACTTCTTGAAAGTCCGGTATCCTTGAAAAAGATGATTGAAATGTCATTTCATTTGTTCTATCATAGCGGCATTTGGGCAAAATGACATTTTGGCACTGGGCAATTTGTACAATTGAACATTACAGCTTTAATGTATTCTATCATAGCGGCATTTGGGCAAAATGACATTTTGGCACTAGGCAATTTGTACATTTTGACACTAGGACTATGTTGCCCATTGACTTTTTGTCTTTGTAACATTTAGTATCCGGCGTCACTTTAACATAAGCTGAATACTGTTTTCCCCTATCTACTTAAATAAAAAAAAAACCTCCTACTAAAGAAATATAAAATACAATCAAACTCTAAACAGAACGTAACTTTTCGATTAAGAACCGTATTTTACAGCCATAATCGTAAAACATCCATAATCAAATACACCATCCATTCTAGAGATACACTAAATAAAAATACACAACGCTACGAGATACGTAGCAATACGCTACGAGCGCTACGAGAGTATCAAACGGACGCTACGACGCTACGCCGCCCGCTACGGTGTTACGTGAATCAATTTATGTGAAGCTTGTTTTTAATAAATCCTAGTAAAGATTTCTCTTAGAATTTAGTTTGAGCCTTTGAATTAATAGTCTAACTAATATTTTTTTAATGAGGTCTCTTTTAAATCTAAGTACCTAATGAAAGAAAAATTTCAGATAGTGTCTCACGTGTCTTGAATCCCACGCTTTTTATTGAATAGTAATTCATTTCTAAGAAAATTGCTTTATAGGCGTATCACCGAACGAATTGAGACTAAACTTATTTTTCTAATAAGGACTTAATTTATTTTATGATGTAATTTTATAGAGCTTGAAAATTACGAACAGATTAAAAAAAAATTTTTTTATTAATTTTGTACTCAAGACTTGGTACTTTATTACTCACAGGTCTGTCTGTGGTCAAGACTACATTGTTCTCGCATAACTATCCTAAATCATAGTACTGTATTCACGTAATTTGTTAAAGATATCCTTTTTAAAAGAGTAACCATGGAGTTTCTTGCCGGTTCTTCTCCATAGGAAACGACTAATTGGAACCGTGCACCTAAATTCGACTTTTCATAAGCGCCGGTATTGGTTTATGTGAAATAAAAAAATGATTTTGTAATAATAAAAATACTCTTCGTATATTTGAGCCAATGTTTATTTAAATTTAATATCATTTGTTTTTTAAAATAACGCTTTGATGAAAAAATCTTTTAAAATACATAATCTTCTCCCAACTCTATTATCCGCAGCTTATTTGTGGAATGAAAGGTTTATAAGTGGATAATTTCCCGGGGAATGCTTCCTTATAGCCCCGGGGAGAATATAACCACGTTTTTTCACTCTGAAACGAACTGCGAACTTTTTAGAGACACTAAGAGCGATTACGCACTGCATTCGATCCGAATCCGTGAAAATGCGGATATAAAAAACTCGGACCGAATTCGGATATTGCTTTATGCACTGCATCTGATCCGAATCCGGAAAAATACCGATCTAGAGTAAAAATCTCGGACCGAATTCGGATGTTGCTTACGCACTATTCCGATCTCTGATTCAAATTCAAACAATTCAGTACTACAACTACTTCGATCCGTCAGTTGTTCTTCCGAATTTGAAACTCACGGATGACGGATAGAAATCGGATGACGGATGCCGGATGTAGTGCGTAAACTAACATACAAATAGTTCTATGGCTACTTCGGAACGTATTTTCACGGATTCGGATCGGATGCAGTGCGTAACCGCTGTAAGGCCTATTGTTCATACACGTTTTTTCGGCGTAAAAACCTACGGTTAATTAGCCGTGTGTAGGCACGGTCATCAGTGTTGTATGGACTACTATGGAAGTTTGTTGACGGACACGGCGGCCCAACGGCACGCCTGCGCCACCGTATGCACCGTGGCTACTCCTCTTTTGCGTACGATTTGATTACATAAGTGTTGTATGACAGTCTATGAGAGTTTGTTAACGGTACCGGACGTTTTCTTGACGTGCAATTATTGCATGACAGCTTTCCAACGCTGATTTTGTGTTACAAAGTGGATGTAAGTCAGTTTCGGCTGGTGGTTTGCCGTGTCGTGTACAAGCTCACACGATTTTTCAACGGCGCGGCTAATACGACGTACGGTTAAGAAACCGTGCCGTGAACAAGAGGTCTTAAACTATTATAGAGGAAAGTTTTGAGGAAATAGTTTTCGGTAAAATGATTTTTAAGTTTAGCTGAATTTTCATGAAAATATTCAGGAAAATTTGGTTTTTGTTGTAGGGATTTACAGGTAGATAGTACTTTTATTGGCACACAAAAGATAATGAAAATGTTAAGTACGATATTCAAAAGTGTTTCACAGTTGGACAAGGACCTCTTTTCTGAATGAGAATGCTTTAGGCCTTAAGGTTACAGCTCATTAAACCCACACGGCACCCGACCCGCATCGCCTCGCCTCGTGCGGTTCGTATTCTTTATATGAATTTGTATGGATGTGCACTCACTACATCAACTCCGTAACGTCACTGGATCGCCTCGGGCGTATGCCGTCCACGCGCGGACGACGAGTTGACCACTCGGTGACAACTCGCTGCTCGTATGCTTGCCTTGAGTGAACCGCGCGTCGCCATCGCGATTTGCACTCGTTGACTACGTGAGGTCCACTGGTTGACTACGCGATGTCCACTCGGTGACCGCGCGAGGTCCTCCACGCGACGTTTACTAGTGATAACGCGGCGTCCACCCGTGGACCACCTGCTGACAACGAGTGGACGCCGAGCGATGAGGTGGTGCGGGTCGGGTGCCGGGTGGTTCTAATGAGCTGTAACCTTTAGTCTACCACGGTGCGGGTTGGCGGAATACACACACCATCGAGAACTTTTCAGAGCCCTCTTAGGTGCACAGGTTTCCTTAAGATATTTTCCTTCACATTTTAAAATGTTGACATTCTAATTGCGCAACACACTCGTCATCGCTAAGGCTTTGATTTTGACAGGTCAGCAATTTGCATTGCATTGTATGTATTAACGATCCCACTTCTCCACAATTACAGGGTGTAATCGAATTTGTGTAATTCCTTCAAACCACATGATCTATTTATGGTATAGATTAACCAGTCACGGGATTTAGATTGATTGAAAATAAAAATAGACTTTTTTCTCAAAGAAAAAAATTCTGTGATAGATAATTTCGATGCCATGCATAAATTAATGAAGGCGCGGTGACAGAGTTGATGGGCACGACTAGCGCGATATCGCTCCACGCAGTCAGTTAACTTGGGACGCTAAAATTACTCAGATACAGAACACCATGATTCATTTTTAGGGTTCCGTACCCAAAGGGGAAAACGGGACCTATTACTAAGACTCCGCTGTCCGTCTGTCTGTCTGTCCGTCTGTCCATCTGTCCGTCTGTCTGTCTTTTACCAGGCTACATCTCATGAACCGTGATAGTTTGACAGTTGAAATTTTCACAGATGATGTATTTCTGTTGCCGCTATAACAACAAATACTAAAAAATAGAATAAAATGAATGTTTAAGGGGGCTCCCATACAACAAACGTGATTTTTTTTGCTCGTTTTTGCTCGATATTGATATCGGCAACAGGTAGACGCTTGAAATATTCACAGAATATTTTGCATTCACTTTAAAGATAAATAATTAAATTAAAATAAAACAAATATTTAAGGGGAGCTCCCATACAACAGACATGATTTTTTTGCCGTTATTATAAATAGTGATAGGAACCCTTCGTGCACCAGTTTGACTTGCACTTGGCCGGTTTTTTGAAAACTTTTTTGTTGATTCTGAAAAAAACCTATCCAGGGTCCATCAGTGTCACCAGTAGATCACGCGGTTTGAAGAAATTCCACGAATTCATGTACACCCTGTATGTACCACGCAATGAATATTATTTTTGACACATCAATTGTCATGATTGATTTTGGTTACGTTACGCAATTGCCTTGCAACACATGAAATCAAAAAGTCAGTATTGTGGGATCGATCTCAGACCTGCTTACTTCTAGACACCACGTTAATGAATTATCTATATATATAAAAATTAATCCCTATTTCCCTTGGTCACGGCATCACACGTGAGCGGCTGGACCGAACTCGCTAAATTTTATTTTGTTGTTTTCTTAATTGTCAGGAGAAGGTTCTTATGAAAGACGACGACACGTTTGGTGCAGTGGCTAAGCGATTGGCTTCTGCGCTACGGGTCGTGGGTTCGATTCCCACACGGAACAAAAATTTGTATGGCCTACAGATGGTTGTTTCGGGTCTGGGCGTTTGTTTGTGAGATTTGTGTCTGTAAACGCACCCACGATACAAGAGAAATCTTAGTGTGGGGCAACGTTTTCTAAAAAAAAAAAAAAAATTTTGATATTTAGAAAAAAAAGAAATCATCTCAGTAGGTCCATATTATTCATTGGTTTACCGCATGCATGAAAATGGTTTTAACTTTTTGTTACTATTTTGATTTTGTTTCTGAAGGTAGGTAGTAGGTAAGTAGTAGGTAGGTAGTAAGTAGGAAAAAGTACATTGCAACGCATGCTGGGTATAGCTAGTTTTATTATAGTATTCTAGTGCATAGTATAGTCTACCCATCTCTATTTCAAAACACATTATAAATTGACATACTACAACTACAATATTAGCCCAAATTAGGTTTAAACTGTTCAAATTACTGAGTGAATGCCGCCATTTAACTCCAACAGCTAATGACCCCGTATTGTTTGGGCGGTAACTAATTACATACGGTGCTATGCAAACTATTCGCTAAGTGTTCTCTGTGAAGGCAAGAACTTTAACTCATTAGTGC
Organism: Amphipyra tragopoginis; assembly: GCA_905220435.1. Lineage (NCBI taxonomy): Eukaryota > Metazoa > Arthropoda > Insecta > Lepidoptera > Noctuidae > Amphipyra > Amphipyra tragopoginis. The sequence continues at coordinate 2,133,521 of HG992013.1, read as the reverse complement.
TAAAACCGTGAAGGGTTTATGTAAATTATAAGTTGCGTAGTTGTGAAGATTATGTACTATGTTGAGCCTCACACAAGAGCGACTTTTCAAGTGTCGCTATAAAATATACCGGTTCAGCATGAGTCATATTTCTTAAGGTAGGTTTGGATGGGAAAACTTATTTCATCAGGGGCCATAAAAACGCAGGGAATTTTGAAGCGGGCCAGAATTACAAAAAAATAATGCATTTTGTTTTGCAAAAACTAACATCGAAATTGCACGGTAAGAAACGAGAAGATAGAGATGTCTGGAAAAAGGCAAAAGGGGAGGTCTTTGCTTAGAAGTGGGACAGTAAAAAGGCTAGTAACAAAAATCTACAGGGTGTAAACGAATTCTTGTAATTCCTTCAAACCGCGTGATCTACCGGTGGCATAAATTAAACCAAAGTTTTTTTGTAAATAAATAAAAAAACAACCTGTTTTTCTATTTTTGAGTTGTTTAGAGCCGCCAGTTAACTGACTGCAAAGAGCGAGATCACTCTAGTGTTGCCCGCCAGCTGTGTTACTGTGCTTTCAATCATTAATGAGCATTGACTAGCTAGCTCTAGCTCGGGCAAGACGCTACTTAGATATAAGCCCGTGTAACTATTTTCAGTATGTGTAAATTATTTATAATATTAATAATCTAGATATAACTTTGGTATTATCGGAGGGAGGGGGAGGAGCTCGTGGCTAAATAATTACAGCCGCATAGACCGATCTTCCGGGTTAAGCCACGCTTGCCGAGGTTGGTCTGTGGATGGGTGACCATTTACCATAGCGAGTTTCCTCCGTGCCTCGGAAAGCACGTAAAGCCGTTGGTCCCGGCTGTCATTTGTAGATCTTTGACAATCGTTACTGTTGGTCAGAAGCCAGAAAGTCTGACAACCAGTCTTACCAAGAGTATCGTATTACCCAGTTACTGGGTTGTGGAGGTCTGATAGACAGTCGCTCCATGTAAAATACTGACATTCAGCTGCATCCGGTTCGACTGGAAGCCGACCCCAACATAGTTGGGAAAAGGCTAGGCAGATGATGATAACTTTGGTATTATTGTAAATATAGTATAAGATTTAATTATTAACTTGTGGTCTAACTGTACTTTATTTTGTAAATAAGTTATTAGTAAAAAAAATTTTTTTCATGATACGATAATCAATGAAAAAAAGCCAAAAATTTTTTTTTTTTTTTATTCTATCCTTATTAGGTGATTAGATATGATAATTTACCCCTATTGCAAGAAAAAAACGTTTTTTTTTTATCACGCTAAATCCCGTGCGGTGTCACAATCTACACCAGTAGTAGATCTTTTAGGTTTTAAAGAATTACACAGATTCGTTTACACCCTGTATACGTCAAACGAGCGAGCATTCTTAGAACATTCCATAGAATCTCCGCGTACAAAGATATAACAACGAAGGAATGTTCTATCTCTGTTTACAAAAAGGGAATTTGATAGAGTGGGGATAGAATAAGCATTCGCTCCTTTGGTCTTAATAAACCTTCTGAGCCTTAATTTAATTATTATATTACCTTTTTCTGTGTATAGACTCAATCAATTAATTTAGTCGAAAGACAGATCTGTGTTGCTGGGGAGTTTGTTGCGCCGTTTCTTCTTCACAGCATAAACACTAGGAAGCGGTGAAGGGTGGGTGTTTTTGGGGACAGTCTTTTGTATTTGACGTTCAGAAAGAACTAAGTAATTCTAGTCTATTTTGAATAAAAAAGGTTTGTTTGAAGTTGAAGAGGCATGCTACACGATCAATATTTATCACAATATTTTGATCGTGGCCGTGATTTTTACATCACGCCTGTGGGAATACAAAGGGTTGGCAGAGGTATACAAGCCCTCATTTCGCCTTTATGTTTAAGTCCCACGTAACAGGGGGCGAGCCTATTGCCATCAACCGGGCACAAATCCAGACTCCAGGTTGCTACTGAGAAATTCCACACGGAAAAACCCAATAACACTTTGGCCGACCTGGGGATCGAACCCAAGACCTCACGCTCAGCAGTCGCGCTTGCGACCGCTAAACCAACGAAGCAGTCGTAATTTTTATTGCGCATTTAATCCATCAATAACTTGATGTAAACGCTCAAACGTGGCGATGCTTGGGGGAAGCCTATGTCCAGCAGTGGACGTCTTAGAATTTTTCTTATACCGGCTTCCCACGGTGCGTGATAGCGCGCACCGCGACACACGAGCTCGCACCGACGCACCATGGGAAGAGATTCGTCCGTGGTAACGCTGACGCGTGCGGAGCGGTGCGCCGTATCCACATCACACACCCTCATAATGTGGCTTCCCACGGTACGTGATTTTACGGATGATACCACACACAGCCGGTGCGCGCTACCACGCACCGTGGGAAGCCAGCTTTATGAGAAAACCAGGGAGCTCATTGGAATTCAATTAAGGAGGTTCGTGCTTCTTTATCGAAAGACCAAAGGTGTTGTGTACTTACGGTATGTCTACACCCGTGTGTTTTTATGTTCATCTTGCGCTTTCAACTTTCAATTCCTCTTGCGTCAAGCGCATGCAATATTGATTGCCATAAGACGCATGCAGCTTATCGTCTACACCGGTGCGCTTCGGTCAGTCGTCAGTCGACACACAATATGCGGATTAGCGTGCGCTAGGGGCATGCGCTTTTGTACAACTAGTATTAAGGCATGCGCTATTGCATGCGCTATGGCGCTTCACGCATGCTTTACACGAAGACGCAAGATGAACTTCAAAGCGCACTGGTGTAGATGTCGCAGTATGATAGATATAGCCGTAATATAGTTATATCCCTAGGGATATAATTATATACCGTAACATAGTTATACGAAAGCAATTCATTACTATCTTACTAGGAATATAATTATAATACGGTTCAAGTTTAGTGATATAATGATATTACTAGATTAAGTTTAGTGAAATAATTGTAGAAGTAGAGTGCGGGGGTGCGGCGGAGGCGGCGGCGGGGACTTCGTTGTGTTTGTGAACCCCTAGTCGTTTTATGATCATATTCCTAGCGATAATTTGGGGCACTCCGAGACGGATAGGTTAGGTTCGAAGGGGATGACCGTCATCCCCTTCGTGTTAGGTTACTTTAAACCCTGCAGACAGAAACAGGAGCCCCGCACGGCGCGGCTCCGTTGACTCTGCTTTGGAAACCCAAACAACCTTAATTTTTCTATAAGCATCTTCAGATATATGATCATATCGCTAGGCATATGATCGTATAACGGCTATAACCATGTTACTGCGACAAATATATTGTTTTATTTGATTCTATGGTAGATTTATGATCTATTTAACTAGATTAGTTTAGTCAGATAACTATATTACTAGATTGCGACCGTAAGATAGTAATGAATTGCTTTCGTATAACTATGTTACGGTATATAATTATATCCCTAGGGATATAACTATATTACGGCTATTTCTATCATACTGCGACATAGACATAGCTATACGATTTCAAACTGAAAAAAAAAACTCATTTGACCGAAACATGCCAATTAGCCCATGGTTCTTTAATAGCCCCATTTTATGGTATTTACATGTTTGTTGCTCACTATAAGCCAGCCGGAGTAACATGCGCGAGATAATTTTGTCGTCTCATTATCTCGTTTCCAGACGAGATAAACCATACATTATTTATTTAGCAGCCATCAATGTAAGCAGGTAATCTAGTTACTTTACTGATTGTAAGTAAAAGGTTGGTTACACAAAGTAAATAAGAGTTTTAGTTTGAAAATACTGTAATTAAATAGAACTTTGTACACGTGCCGGCTGTCTATACTTCCTTAGCTCACATGTTTTAAAGGTCAGCGGAGAATTATTGGTAAAAGATCCGATGCATGCACTACTTCAGAAAACTTTTCAAAGCTTAATGGAATTCCAATAAGCTTTGATAAGCCAATGAACGGTATCATACTGAAATAGAGAATTCAGTACGGTTAATTCTGTATTTCTTCAAAACCAAGAATAAAAGAAAAACGAAATTCATTCAGTCAATGACAAAATTAAATAAGAATATTGCTTAAAGTTTCAAAAGTGTCATTCACAGGGCCGGATTTGAAGTCCTAGATACTCTGAGGCAACATATTTGGGGTCACGAATTGGAAAAGCAGCTCCATTTTCTGAATTTGTAATTAAAGCAGGGATGAAACAATTTTGTAAAAACTAAATCACTACATCTATGTATATAAAAATGAATCCCTATTTCCCTTGGTCATCACGCGTGAGCGGTTGGACCGATATCGCTAATTTTTTTTTGTTATGTTCATAATTGTCAGGATAAGGTTCTTATGAAAGAAAACTTTGATATTTAAAACAAATGGAATGGAATTGTTGGAATGGATGGAATTTTGACATTTTAAAATAGTTTTAACTTTTTGTTACTATTTTGATTTTGTTTCTGAAGGTAGGTAGTAAGTAGGAAAAAGTGCATTGCAACGCATGTCGAGTATAGCTAGTAATGTATAAAACAAAGTCGCTTCCCGCTGTCTGTCTGTCCCTATGAATGCTTAGATCTTTGAAACTACGCAACGGTTTTGGTGCGGTTTTCTTAAATACATAGAGTGATTCAAGAGGAAGGTTTATACGTATTATACATTGCACTCGTGCGTAGCCAAGGCGGGTTGCTAGTTAAAAATAATACAAGGAAATCAAAAAACTAATTTTGAAATTGAAACACTTGCTTTAAAACCGTCATCAGTGATATTTTAAGTGGTCTGTGGATTAGTACCCCCTTTCCGATTAACCTTGAATAGATAATCTAGTTTCTCTACTGATTGTAAGTAAAAGGTTGGTTACACTAAGTAAATAAGAGTTAGAAACTAACGTAATTAAGTTTAACTCTGTACACGTGCCGGCTGTCTATACTTCCTTAGCTCAGTGTTTTAAAGGTCAGCGGAGAATTGTAGGTAAAAGATACAATGCAGGCGCTACTTCAGATAACTTTTCAAAGCTTAATGGAATTCCAATAAGCTTTGACAAGTCAATGAACGGAGTCATACTAAAATAGAGAATTCAGTACGGTTAATTCTGTATTTATTTTAAACCAAGAACAAGGGTAGGCTTTCATTTTAATTTAGTTTTACAATAAACAATATTTAATCACAAATAAAAGTATATACAAATAACGGAAAATATATCCTAGAATAAAAGAGATAATAAAATTCATCGTACAGTCAACGACTTAAATAAGAATATTGCTTAAAGTTTCAAAAGTGTCATAAACAGGGCCGAATTTGAAGGTTTGGAGGCCCTGGGGCAACAAAGAAACGGAGGCCCGTTAAAATGTTTTTAAAAAAGTACCTCGTGGTTAATCAGAACTTTTGTCTCTGTGAAATGAAATGAATTTATTTGCTTAAATGTGGTATTTGTGATGTTATTACAATCTAAGTTCAGTACCTTCACCGTTACATTTTTTTATGTTTTAGTTCTCTTAGATTAAGGGAAATTCACACGTGGTACAACCACACCACATCGCAGCGACAAAATGTGGTCATGCAGTGGTTACGTGTGGATAGTGTCGCTGCAGCTTCTTGCAATTGCGTTAACTACAAAATGTCGATGTGGCTGCGTTGTCGCTAGTAGTTGCGATGTGGTTACGTGTGGCTAGTGGCAGGGCGCAGGCGTGCGCGCGGTGTCGTTGCGTCGACGTAACGTTGTGTTTGCGAGGTGGCCGCCAGTGCGCGATGTCGCTGATGGTTGCGTTGTGGTTGCGATGTGGTCGGTATCGTCCACTCGGTTGAATTTCTCGGCAAAATGTGGTCAATGTGAATTAAACTGTTCTTTATCATACAAGTTAGTGCCCGCCTACTTTTTGTTGTTGTTGTGTGGTTTTGGCTGTGGTGTAGTTCTGGTACGTGTAAAACAACCTTAATACAGATTATTGGATGAAGCAATCCCCTTTGAAACTCACTCGACTCATTAATATGCTAGTAGGAATTAGTGACGTCACGTTACGAGTACCTACCGTGGACGCTTCCTATTATGTTCATAAAGGATTTGATGTGATTAGTTTGAAGGTTTACCTTGTTTAATATCTGTCTTGAAACTCTGTGGGAAGATGTAAGGAGTTGTGTGGGTGTCAAAATTAATAGTATTATGTTGTGAAATTGTTGAAATGAATTTTCGTTTCTGTGTAGGTGTATCTTTAGCTTTTAATATAATTTATCGAATTAATATTACTTTCACCTAAGGAGGCTCTTACATATTTTGCCCTATATAATAGGGTGAGCACACGGAATAGAAAAAAACGAATGGAAGTGACACGCAATTGTCACGCGTATGTCAAAACTAAGGTCATGGCACACTATACCGGCACCGCAACGGCACCGCTCCAACCCAGCAATTAACTTGTCATTCAAATTAGAGCATTAAATCGTAGGTCGTATAATACAGGATGTTAACGAATTCGTGTAATTCCTTAAAACCACGTGATCTACTACTGATGTAGACAGGCCCCGCACGGGATTTAGCTTGATTAAAAATAAAAAAATAAAATTATTATTTTTTCATGCGGCTTTGTTACCGATCGTATCTAAACCACCTAATAAGGATTCAGTAAAAAAATAAGAATTTATTTTTTTGCAAAAAAAATGTTTTATTTGTGTGAACATTTCGATGCCACGCATAAATTTATGAAAGCACGGTGACACGGCTGACAGGCATGACTAACGCGATATCGCTCTTTGCAGTCAGATAACTCAAGGCTCTAAAATGACTCAGAAATAGAAAATCAAGTTTATTTTTTAATTTTTTTTTTCGTTTGTTTTCAGTAAAATCCATTTTGAGTTAATCTGTGTCATCAGTAGATCACGTGGTTTGAAGGAATTACACGAATTCGTTAACACCCTGTATATTTCATAATGTCAATATGAAAAAGCCAACAGTCAGCGCGCTTGCCGCTACCATACAACTCGACTCGCAGCCTGCGCTCTGCAAGCGAGCGGACCGCGTGCTTACTGCGCGCCAACTCCGAGTCGCCAGCGAAACAAAGTCGTGAAATCGCGAAAAAAAAAACTGCTGTTCCGTACATTTATGTTCGCATAACTCGTCAAAATGTAGGGAACAGTAAATTTTTTTTTTCGCGATTTCTTAGTTGGTCCCATAGTAAAAGTTGTTCATAATGATGAGTACAATGACCCCTTAAGAGGTTGTTAGTGTTTTACCAATCACCCTGTATACATAAACTCACACCTTTTTCCCATGGGGGTAGGCAGAAACTACAGAACACCACATACTACGATCCTATACCTACTCCTTTCGTTTCATCCACGTTCATACATTTTGTCATACACGCATGCTGGTTGAGAGTTCTACGCACGATTTTGAAACTAATCACACCAATTAAAATAAATTCCGAAAAATTTAATATCATGTTCCGTTTTGTCCGAAACATTAATCGCAAAAGATATTAACTTCCCAAAAGATAAAAGATATTTATACAAAGGGAAAGACATTTATACAAATTTACTCATTGAAAAGGATCAAAAGATCTGGTCGAAGGGTTAAATTTTATATTTTTGGGTAATTCTATATGTCTGAGGTCCAAAAGTTTCCGATTTTGAAACTTTTATGTTTTGCATAATAATTAAAAATACGAGTAGACTACGGAATTTCGACGCACAAAATATCGATGCACGTTACCGCGAAAGTTTAATAGCTTGATTTACCAACAATAGGCATGTTGACAGCATTAATAAATTGCAAATCTAATTAGTCCACCAGTTAGAGTTTTGAAAAATAATGGACACTTATTTTTTCTTTTGTTAAATCTATGAATATTTGGAAAGATAAAACGCATCAAAACTCGAGAGTGGGGACTTGTGACGTCAGAAGCAAGTAAAAATTATACTTGCTTGTGACGTTTTGCCAATTTTAAAAGTGTCGTATCTTCGTCAATTTTGGTTTACGCAACAAAAAAAAAATACGGGACAAATATTTTTTGATAATCTAACTGACGGACTAATTCGTTTTTTTCAGTCTAATACCCTATTTTCGATGTTCACGTATTAATTCGTTCCATTGAAATCGTTTAATATTAAAAATAAGCTACTAAAATAAAACATGTAACAGCTATAAAATTAGGTACTTATCTGGTTCATAAACTCTTCTTACTAACTGTGTAGTCTTATTAAATGTGGTTCTTATAGACACCACGGCACGTACCAAATAAGACTTCGAAAAGTAACATGTAAAAGTTACATGACTTCGGTTTAAATTAGGAAGTTGGTCACAACTTTTGTTTTGTAACTTTTGAGTTTCGTAAACTGTTAATATTCTTGGATTCTTTATTTTCTTTTAATTACGGAGCGAGAGGAATTCAAAATAGCTTGAATGTGTTTTTAGGATAGATAATCTTTTTCTCTCGTGACGAGCACGAGCTATATGAGAACAGCTCATGCTGTGGTGAAAAGATTAGCTTATCAGCAAGGTTGGTAGCGAGCAAGAATTCTTCTGACAGAAAAATGCAAACATGTTTTTTATATCCTGCAATAAAATACAGGATTTCATGATCCATTATATTTTCAGATACAGTAACCATCAAAAACGCGCTAATAACGTTTGCCTCCTCTAGCCTCAATAGTTCGGTTGTTTTGTTCGGAACCGGATTACTGAGACTCATTAGTTCGGTTATGACGTCAAACCGAACTGTTGATACTAAAAAAGATACCAGTAGTCCGGTTAGTGATGTTAAAAAATGCTTTTATTATAAATAAAAAAATCAAACATTCTCTGAATTAAGGAAAATACATGCAGAAACCATCTTGCTACTTTAAAAACTTTTTTGCAACGAAAGTTGTGTTTTACATTATTAACCGAATACAGAACACAAGTCTCAACAGTTCGGTTTGACGTCATAATCGAACTAATGAGACAAAATTAGTCTCAGTAATCCGGCCCCGAACAAAACAACCGAACTACTGAGACTACAGGGCTCGCCTGGCAAATTAATGTCACAAAAGATACATAAAGATCTAACCCTTCGTTCTTTACATTACAATGTCGTAACATACACAATAGATCTAATACAATAGATTTAGGATTAATGCCAAGATATGATATATTCCCGTTTTGAATAGGCCGGAGCATGTCGGTGAAACCCTTGGCTTTATTTAAGAATAGAAGTCGTATAAGAGATTTATTTGCGACGTTTTGTTGTATTGAAGTCGCGTAAGTATATAAAGTCTTACGAGCGCAGCGCAGCGCGTCGCTGCGGATGCTCGAGCACGCGCCCGTAGCCGACCACGTCCGCCCGACGGCTTTAATCTGCTGGAACTCAGGCGCATGCGCGCGCGTGCTCGTGTATCCGCTATCGCAGTCAGTTTCTACCTGCGGTGTGGCCGAGCGGAGCCGACCGGATGCGATGACAGCCGAGCGCTGCCGTCCACGTACTCGAGTAGCCGACCGGCTGCCGCGGCATACGCGCGGATGTAACCGAGTTCCAAGCAGTGTAATTTCCATGCAAACATGAAACTTAACTATTGTATAGAAGCCTGAATTTCCTTTAGCAGTGTGAAATGCGCTCCGTCGCGGCCCGTTTGTTGGAACCTTACTTTACTGTTTCCTTCCTGAGTTCATACATGCGCGAAATATTGAAGAGATTATGTTCAGGGCGGCCAAGCAATAGCGGCGATACTGTAATACCTACAGACCTAGTAGATATACCAACATTAACATAACTATCTAATCAGGCCATCTTAGTGGCCACGCCGCAGTACAAACTTAGTCCATTTCGTTACTTCACAACTGCGATCAAAGCAAACGAGTTTGTAAGGAATAATTTGTTGAGTAGTTTTTAAAAGTTTACTAGGAACTAGGTAGTTAGTTATTTACTCTTTTTAAGATATTAAAGTGAAATCTCAAGTTTTATTAAAATCTGTAGTTATCAAAATCGATCTAAGTTTTAGACTAGAATATTATTAAAAACACTAGTTTTTGCCCGCGGCTTCGCTCACGTTAGATAAGCTCAAAAAATCCATAACACACTACTAAAGTTTCTATAATAATATAATTCAATCGTGATTCGAAAGACACGTGGCGCCATCTATGAACGTTATTGTTGTTTTCCTCGGGAACAGTACTTTTTTTCGGGATGAAAGGTACCCTATGTCCGTTTCTGTACACCTGACAACGTATATGCAAAATTTCAGGATGATCGGTTCAGTGGTTTAGGCGTGAAAAGCTAACAAACAAACAAACTTACTTTCGCATTTATGATATTAGTTAGGAAGTTAGGATGTCTGCTTTAGCCTTATTACACTACTTAAACTTTTGTACGTCCCAAAATTTTTCAGCTTCAGGCTAGACCTAAGAATATTAACAAAAAACCTAATCAAACTTCGTACAAACTTGAAATAAAACCCAAATAAAACGAACCACAGAATAAAAAAAAACAGTATTCAAGTTTGCAAAGTATTTAATTTGGAACTATCTGTTGCACTCAGTTTGACTCGCATCCTGAGGTAACTGCTTCATGTATACAGATAAAAGTATTCTAATATGTATTAATTCAGGATATGGTCTTTCTGTGTGCCAAATTTCATACAAATCTGTTCAGCGGTTTAAAGGATGATGTAGTGACAAAAATTGAAAGGAGTATGCTTCGGTGGTTTGGGCATGTTGAAAGATTGAGTGAACGACGATTAACAAAAGTAATTTATAAGGCAAATGTCAGTGGGAACGCCAGTAGAGAACGCCCTAGAAGGACATATATTGATGTTATTGATGATGTTCTTCAAAAAGGACAGGTGCGTAGTACTTTCAACCGGCGTGCGTTTAAGACAAGATGTATGACCGTGGACGAAGCGAAAGGAGTATGTAAGGATCGTAGCATGTGGCGTTCTACAGTTTCTACCTACCCCCATGGGAAAAAGGCGTGAGTTTATGTGTTTACTAACAAATAATGGATCTAAAGTTATCTGAAATAAATAAATTATTATTATGTATGTGTGTATGTATCTGTTCAGCCTTTTAAGCGTTTAACAAACATCTTCACAAACTTGAACATTTATAATATTAGTAGGACGAGCATTAAGGGGCTTATGGCCTAATTAATAGCCGTGCATATCATATGATTTTCAAGGCTAAACTATTAACTACGGTTCACCATCATCATATCAGCCTATTGCCGTCCACTGCTGAACGTAGGCATCCCCCAAACCCCTAACTACGGTTAACGATTAACTATTTGTTACACAGTGACAATCCTCCGTGCCTCAGCGAGCACGTTAAACCGTCGGTCCCGGGTGTCATACGAATACATAAATATGACAGTCGTTACGGGTAGACAGAAACCCGAAAGTCTGACAACCGGTCTAACCTTAGAATGTCGGCATTGCGCAGTAACTGGAGGCCTACTCCCTAAGTCCGTCAACGACAGTCGCCCGTCCAAAAGTACCCCAAAACGTAGGAGTGAACAAAACAAGTGTCAAGTTCAAATTTTCGGACGGGCAAAAACACATCGGTAGTAGGGACAACTGTTCAATCGTGTTATCATTCATTCGTAGTTCGGGCCCCGAAATAATTGTATGTCGGTAGGTGATAGAAAACGCTCGTAACTAAGGCCGAAACCACGGACTTCGTGCTTAGGGAGTAGACCCCCTGGATTGCGGAGGTCTGATGGCAGTCGCTCCGTGTAAAATACTGGTATTGAGCCGCATATGGTTACACTGGAAGTTGATCCCAATATAGTTGGGAAAGGGCTAGGCAGAACAGTGGTATGGGCATTTACAAGCACTTATGTGTCTTGTATTTAGTGACACGGATTATTACTATTGTCTACGATATTCACCACTATAAGCGGTCTATATTTGACAGTTGCACGCACAGAGAACGTAATGCCCATAAATAAGTCGCGCGGAGAAGGTTTGCCGATAGCCTCATGACGTCACGCGTCGATGGTCGGTACGATTAGTAGGTAGGCCAGACGAGCGCGGGTAGCGGTCGGTGTAGTGGGAGGGGCAGTCATCGGCAAACCTTTTGCGCGCGACTAGTACAATACAATACGGCCGATGTATCTTGGCGAGTCTGAAGTTAGCTGATTAGCTGCGCTGCGCAGTAGACAATTTCGTTCCTAAAAGATTCATTGCGCAGCCAAACAACTAACTTCAGAATCGCCAAGGTACGTCGGCCGTATTGTACACGATAGTACGACTTATGCCTGCGTGAGCGACGATGTCGATGCAACAAAACGTTGCCATATTTAAAAACATGTTATTTTTCCTTATTTATTGCGTATTTTTTTTTTCTTGTATTGAATTTATTTATATCTTTTTGAATTGCTGCACAGGTGGACGTCATCATGTCAACGCCGGCTTTCGCTGAAAACCAGCGCTGTGGCTCTGTCTCGCACGAGTCATAAGCATTATGCTGAGCGATGGCCGTTTTGCGTGAATGTGACGCATATTTTCCCCAACAGTTTCTTTGTGGTTTTGTGTATAGTTTTTGAATTTTTGTGCATCATGAGGACGCAAATAAATAAATTTTCTTTCTTTCTTCTTTCTTTCTTTCACTATCAACAAAACTTAACAACAAAACCTCGAACTAAGGCACTTGTACCACCGCCGACGATGAGCGAGAACCGAGTAGAGCTAGAAACTATTTAGAAACGAGTTTGCGAGCAGCGAGAAGCGAGTGTGTAGTTCCGATAGTTATGTCGCTGGGCTATAAGCGAGTGTGCGAGTGCGACGGCGACGGGCGATTACTCGCACCCCTCGCAAATGACCGCTAGTTGGTCTCTCGGCACGAAGCGAGCATCGCTGAGCAAGTATCGCTGAGCGAGTATTATCTTTGATAGCACTAGTCGCTCAGCGACAAACTAGTGGAGCGAGTCCTCGTCGGCAGTGAAAACAGTCAGCGATCAACTAACTATTAATATATGTTGTGTTACGGGCAACGTGATTAACTGGGCATTATTAATAAGGACCGGCCATTATTAATAAAAACAAATGAAAAACTTAAGTGGATGTTTGGAAGGTTGTTTGGGTTTCCAAAGGAGAGTCGACGGAGCTCCGCTGCGCGGTGCTCCTATTTCTGTCTGCAGGGTTTAAAGTAACCTAACACGAAGGGGATGACGGGGGCGTCGTTCGCTCGCTCACTCTAGCCCCCATCATCCCCTTCGAACCTAACCTATCCGTGTCGGGGTGCCCCAAATGAATGACCAAATCTATTTACTTCACACATTGCCGGTGGACCCGCAGGTATTCTATTTTTATCAAAATAAAAGTAGGTAACTAATGATGTTAATACATTTTTAACTGTTTATTTTTTAACTACTATGTTCAATAGTTTATTTTTTGCAAACTTTTCATGAAAATTTTGTAAGTTTAATTTCATTTAATAAACAAAAACACTACAGATTACCTATTTTATTACTTGGCCAAGATAGGGTGGGCATTATTCATAATGGCCGGGAAAAGTGATTAATCATGCTGTTTTAATCACATTGCCCAATTAAGTCGGGCATTATGAATACAGACCGGCCATTATTAATAGTGCCCGGACTTATCAAATTGCCCGTAACATATGCATCTTTTTTATTACACGGAATGCATATCTATTGTACGTTTCTTGAGCGAGAAAATAGCCGATAGTTAGTCGCTTCCTCGCCGGCGGTGGGATAACTGCCTAAGCAGTAAGTTAATTAATTATTCTGTGGCTCTCCAACCTAGCTAAACAAAATTATCGAGCGGATTCGCGTCACTACACAGCTAGCTAAAATCAATACAAGTGGCAAGCTTAGTCTGTGGCGCGTTTAATTAGTCGTCGTTGTTAGCGCTGGTCACTCGACTGTTATGGTCAGTTCGCTTTGGCTCGTAGAATACTGGGAAATGACGTAGATTTTTCCGGTTTGCAGGTAGAATTTTTAGATTTTTATTTTTCAGTTTGTAGTGGTTTGCGAAATGAGTTTTCAGTTTCTACCTTAGTTTGGTTTTATGGTGCATGCGGTAAAGATTTTGCAGCAGATTTTATGCTAGACTAGCTTTCGCCCGCAGCTTCGCTTGCGTGTAATTTTGAACCCGTTAAGTGACGATTTTCCATACAAACTTTCATCCCCTATTTAACTCCCTTAGGGGCTGAATTTAGAAAAATCCCTTCTTAGTGGATGCCTACGTTACAAAAGGAACCTACTGTCAAAATTTCAACTTTCTAACCCCAGCGGTTTAGGCTGTGCGTTGATAGATCAGTCAGTCAGTCAGCTTCTCCTTTTATATGTATAGATGGACCTGTGATCCAATTAGAAATTTTGATTTCTTCTATATCGTGGGTGTGTATTTTGCACAAACACTCAACCCCGGAATACTTATCTGTAGGTCATACAAATATCGGTACCGCGCGGGAAATGAAACCGCGACCCGTAGTGCAGAAAGCCAATCGGTCAGCCAATGCACCATACATGTCGCCAAATTATGGTCCGCCGTTTGCCAATAGTAGGCAAAATTGTTCTTTAATAGGAGACGTAAATGTAGGTTTGCTATATTTTTTCGATTTTATATAGAACTAGTGACCCGCCCCGGCTTTGCACGTGAACGTTTTATAGCTTAAAACCTTCCTCTTGAATCACTCTATCTTTAAAAAAAAACCGCATCAAAATCCGTTGCGTAGTTTTAAAGATCTAAGATGGTCTTTTAAATAAAGATACAAGGCAATGATTTATTTGATCTCAAGTATACATAAACCTACACATAAGAACTAATGGTTTCCAGAGAAGCCACATTTGCAGAAAAGAACTAGCGCCGCTAGCGTCAACAAAACAGGCTAAGCAGATAGATAGTTTTTACGCAAATTGCTAGTACTCAAATTAAACAAAGGTACACCCAAAAGACTAGCCTAATCAAATAAGCCCGGAATATTGCCAGAATAACGAAGACACTCTCCCTAGCGATGTCACAGTTGCATAATTAAAAAAGCAAACTGAATTTTTAGATTGGGCAACATCTTATTTTCGTTCGAACTCCTAAGAGGGTAGTTGTGACGTATCGAAGGATCGTAATCGAGCGTAATGTGATCAGGACTGAATGTTTAAAGAAACCTTTTTAGGTAAAAAAAGGTTTTTGAAGGAACAAAATCTCTCAAAACATTTTTGAGGCGTAGCGATATATTTTAATTTGTTGAATGCTTGTTTTTTTTTTGAGATTGGCAAAAGTAATTAAAAAAACCGGCTAAGTGCGAGTCGAACTTGCGTACTAAGGGTTCACACCACCACTATACTCTAGTCTGTTCAAAGTAGTAGTTGTTGTAAGGAGACTGATATCAAAAAAACGTAAACGACATCATCAAAACCCGTAAGATAGCTACATTAACCATGCTTTGTTTTTTTTTAAATATTTGATATTCTTTGGATGGTAACGTTTTATTGATAAACGTCACGAATCAACTTACGGTGAAAAGGGTTTTCCTTATTTTTAACTGACTTCAAAAAAAGGAGGAGGTTCTCAATTCGGTCGGTATTTTTTCATTTTTTTTATTTATGTATGTACACCGATTACTCCAAGGTTTCTAGTCCGATTAGTATGATTCTTTTTTTGTTCGATGCAGTATACTTGCCATTTGGTTTCATAAAAATTTCATCCAATTTGGTTCAATACTTTTTATTTCGTGAGCATTTTTTTGATTACTGCTATGTGGATGATGTAATTATTTTTATGTATGTTCGGGCATAGCTCCGTCGTTTATAGACGGATTTGCAAAATTCTTTTTTTGATTGAAAGAGTATTCTTCTGAAATGGTTCCATTTAAATTTGGTGAAGATCTGATGAAGACCCTCGGAGATTGACAATGGAACTCTTCAATAGATAACAACCAATTACCCGAGATTGCTGTAATTGCATGTTTGTGTACTGTTAATGCCACTAAAAATCGAAAAATGAAATAACTTAAAAAAAAAAGTAAAAACCGACTTGGAAAAGAGTAAAATAATTACCATATTATAAAACTAACAGTTTCAGAAGTCGGTGCCTTCAATTATGTTCAGTGTAAAATTGCACCGACTTCTAAAACTGTTAGTTTTATAATATGGTAATTATTTTACTTTTTTTTGAAGTCGGTTTTTACTTTTTTTTTAAGTTTTTTTTTATTTTTTTATTTAAATATAGAGTATGCACTACAATCATACTAAGTTGCACGCTTGTATGTATTACAGTTTTTATGATAGAGCAGGAACAAAAAACGTTGAAAAAATGCACGCTATTGCATGCATATATTTGCTTGTATTTGCCCTGTGAGACGGACGGACGTACGGACTGACAGACGGCATGGTCCAAATATTCCCGCCTCATTTTCACAAAAACAAGGATTTCTTAATAACATTGCCGAATAAACATATCACAACATCACGCCTGTAATCCCCGAAGGATTAGGCAGTGGGGTATAGTACACCCTCATTTGGCCTTCGGCTGCTACTAAGAAATTCCACACAGAAAAATCCAATAACGCCGCCCGACCTGGGGATCGAACCTAGGACCTCACGCTCAACAGTTGCGCTTGCGACCACTAGACCAACGAGGCAGTCGAATAAATTAATATCTAATTAAATGCTTATAAGATACTCTTTGTCACAATCATTTCATATCAGTAATGGTATATCTGTCGTGGCCATATCTTAGAATTGATCACTTCATGATGTGGCCGGCCATTTCATGAAATGGTTGTATTTCATGATAAGGCCAACTAAAACTGGCCATATCGTTTAAACGTCAACGTTTAATGATATGTCCACCCACGTCTGGCCATATCATTAATGTAGGGTTTCCATGATATTGAAGGTTTAATAAAAAATCCAAATAAAGGAAGCACGTACGCATGCAAGCAAACGAGTAGACTACGGAATTTCGACGCACAAAATATCGATGCACGTTACCGCGAAAGTTTAATAGCTTGATTCACCAACAATTAAGGGGATCAGGCGCTCGGCGGCCGCTACCGCGGCACGCTCGCTTCGCTCGCTCGCCTTCGCGCGTTATTGGTCACTGTTCTAACCTAACCCAAATGATTCAATATACTAAATAGTACATTTTCGCAGTAACGTGCATCGATATTTTGTGCTGTGTTCTTAGTTTGACAGGTTAACTAGATAAATAAAATCGAACAAATAAAATTCTATGAAAAGTCCACCCGCAATTACCATGAAGTCATATTTTGAAATCCAATAATAGTCCATTAATTTTCGTTGCGTGGTCACCCTACTTTACTTATTATTATTAGCTTTTTTGTCAGAATAATTGTCCGCCGCCATGATGCATCACAAAAACAAAACGATATCAGCGCCTCTAACGGTGAATAATGTAACTATTTTACGATATGATTACTAATGTTTGACCATATCATGAAGTACCTAGCCGTGCGTTTAGCTGATCATATCGTCAAACGCTGATTATTCATTGATCTGGCCAGGCCATATCATGATGTGGGCAGCGGGTACTGGCCATTTCATTAAATACAACCATTTCATGAAATGGTCGGCCACATCATGAAGTGATCAATTCTATGATCTGGCCACGACATATCTAAAAGCGTGCGGTTTCATGTTCATCTTGCGCTTTCAACTTTCAATTCCTCTTGCATCAAGCGCATGCAATATTGATTGCCATAAGACTCGAACTAGTATTAAGGCATGCGCTATTGCATGCGCTATGGCGCTTCAAGCATGCGTCAGATGAAAGCGCAAGATTAACATGAAAGCGCACTGGTGTAGACATACCATAACGAGTCTTACGCGGCGTCTTACTTAGGCGGTTCAAAGCGACGCGAATTGCGAAGCGATCCGATGCGGTGACACGCGAATTCAATGCGATGCGATGCGAAGCGACGGCTTTGTCCTACGAGCTCGCGAACCGCCTGCTGCGCGCCGCCGTCATTCAGTAGCACTGTACGGCACCGCATCCTGTTCGT
Source organism: Amphipyra tragopoginis (assembly GCA_905220435.1). Classification (NCBI taxonomy): domain Eukaryota; kingdom Metazoa; phylum Arthropoda; class Insecta; order Lepidoptera; family Noctuidae; genus Amphipyra; species Amphipyra tragopoginis. Next base: position 2,115,605 of record HG992013.1, on the reverse strand, counting down.
GCGAAAATATAAAGCCAACTGATCGCGTTCGCTTCGCTTCGCACCGTGCCGCACCGCACTCCACGTGCGTTAGGTCACGTAGGCCACTTCAATAGGTATTGACTGTTTGTTGTTTTCGCGCCGCGCCGCTTCGCGTTGCTTCTAGATCGCTCACGTAGTATACCGCGTTAGACCCAGAGTTATTAGGGCGTCTGCAATCCTCCTTTCGGTTATTCTACATCATAAAAGTTTACACCTTTTCAGCTGAAGTAGTAAAAAATAAAAAAAACCTATTATCAACACGTTTCTCCAAGTACTTCATTTAGTACATACGTGTGAACCTTTCTGAAGACCGTAAAAATGCGTGATAATCATAAAATTCTATTTTATTATGTGATTTTATTTTTTGCGATGAAACGGCTGTTAAAAGGCTAAAGAGTTTGTTGATAGCCTAGATTATGTATTTTTTTATTTGTTTTGATGTTGAGCTGCTGAAATAACGGTTTATTAATTAATTGACATTTTAATACTGGAAACATTACATAACATCACGCCTGTATTCCCCAAAGGGTTGTGCAGAGTTGTATACAGTACATCCTCATTTCGCCGTTATGTTTAAGGCTTAAAATGCACCAGCGGCCAGCCACATCCACAGCCACATCGATTTTTACATAAAACCGCATGATATCAACGCACTGACTTGCGGCCAGCCGTCAACCGCCCCAGTTCTTTTGGGGCTGAGGCGAGCCGCGACGGTTGAATGATGCGGCGCGCCGCATCCCCTCCACGCACTCGGCGCGGTTGGCCGCGGTTAGACACTGTACAGCCGGGGACTTGGAAGTGTTTAAATTCGATTCCTTCTCACTTTTTCGAAGACATTTTTTACGATAGTATAAATAAATAACGGCAGCTAGTTCTTCGATGTCTATCTTGTGCAATATTTCTAGAAGCACTGACGTTTGCGGCGGACCGCAATAGAACCGAGTCGATACGGTTAGCCGGGATACGGCGTGCCGTTACGGCAGACCGTATATATTGCGGCCTGCCGCAAGCGGCGCGCCGCATGCGGCTGGACGCTAGTGCGTTTTAAGCCTAAGTCCCATGTAATAAGGGACGACCCTATTGCCATCAACCGGGCACCGTCTAGACTCCGAGCTGCTACGGACAAAATTCGACACGGAAAATCCAATAACACTGCCCGACAGGGGATCGAATTCAAGATTTAATTATATAATAATTTGGAGGGTGCCCTTTAAGATTTTTGTAGTCTTTTATTATCTATTTGTATCTTTAGGTTTAGGCAGATCTCACACTACCACGCGACACGCTCCGGTGCGCTGCGTTGTTTAACGTTGACCGCAAGTTCTTCAGTTTGTTTATAAAACACGCATATTTCAACACACTGACAACGCATCTACGCGCGTGGTTGCATACCGCGCGCAGAATACGCGAGGAAAAGCGGGGACGCGCGGCGTCCCGCAACGTATGGCACACTGGGATCTGTAGTAACACGCAGATTTTTGCGAATAAGGGAGAAGCCACACGGTGCGGTGCGGCTTCGGCGCGGCGCCTGAGCGGTGCTACTGCGGCGTAATTATACGGCGCCGCGCCGCACGCTCGCCGGACCAAGACGAGGGGGGAGGGTGTATGCGTCGGAGCGGCACCGCTCCGACGTCGCAAACCGCAGATTTGTTGACGGAGAGCCGTTTCATTGGTGCGGCGCCGCACCACACCGCGTCGCTCTTGCAACACTGATGTGTGTGTGCACAATGATGCTGCAAAATGGTTGCGGTGCGGCGACGCAGCCTATCCATCTCCCTAAGAGCGGGGGCACACGATACGTTGCGGCGGCGGTGCGGCGCCGGAGCGGTGTCGCTGCGTCGTCTTACATATAAATATCTGTGGCATGTCACACGATGCGCTCCGACGCCGCACCGGACTTGCAACCACCGAAACGAGGCGGGGAGGGGTGAATGCGTTGCGACGTCGGAGCGGCACTGCTCAGTTGTTTATGCGTCACAAGGGACGTAACGACGGACGTGCGTAATAGACTGTCCAACGCTGCTACGGCGCCGCTGCGACATAACAACGTTGCGGCGCCGCACCGCTCGTGTGCCCGCTGATACGGTGAAATCTTTGCGGTGCGGCGCCGCAACGCATCGTGTGCCCCCGCTCTCAGGGATGTGTTCACGATGGAAACCGTTGTCGACAGGTTCATTTTCGAAATGTGCGATCCCGCACTGAGACGCAGATAAAAACGCATGATGGTGCGAATCTGCGCGTCCGTCACCGCACGTGTTGTTGCATCGCTCCGCGCACCGGAGCGTTGCGCGTGATAGTGTGACATCCGCCTTAACTTACTCAATAAAGCGCGGTTTACAAATACTAACACAATTTGTAACGGCTGCTATAAACTTTATGCTACTACTAAAGTTTTAATAGTCACTTTACAATGGTTTAGTGCTCAAGGTTTACGAATTGGGACTATGTTGTGATATTGAATCTACGGAAGGTTGTTACATAATGTAATCAGTCTATTACTGGGGCCTAATTCTCCTAAAATAAATCTTGATAAATCACAACCGAACCAAGGCCGAACCGTTCATTCAGACAGTTCTCAATTTCAAAAGCTATCAAATTGTTTGACACAAAAAACAAAATCAATCATTTTGAATGTTTTCGAAAACAAAAACTGACTGACGGTTGTGGTTCGATTGCGTTTGGCAACAATTTATTTTAGGAGAATTGGGCCCCTGTTCCACTGGCACGGGCGTCTTCTCAGAATGATAGGTCGTATAATTAAGTAAAAGCTACTCTTTTTTTTGTGTATTCTTTACTAGCGACCCGCCACGGCGTCGCTCGGGCACGTTTTACAGTTTAAAACCTTTTTTAATAAGGAAGAAATTACTTAAATTAAGATTTTCATCCTTTGAAATGACTTGCCGCGGGTAGTGTAGTACATTTTTTTAGGGTATTTGACTGAAAATATCTAGGTAATTAGTCCGTCAGTTAGATTATCAAAAGATATTTGACCAGTATTTTTTCTTTTGTTACGTAAACCAAAATTGTAGAAGAAACGACACTTTTAAAATTGGCAAAACGTCACAAGCAAGTACCAATTTTTACTTGCTTCTGACGTCATAAGCCCCTCCCCCCACTCTCGAGTTTTGATACGTTTTATATTTCCAAATATTCATAGATTTAACAAAAGAAAAAATACGTGTCCATTATTTTTCAAAACTCTAACTGGCGGATTAATTAGATTTGCAATTTATTGATGCTGTCAACATGCCTATTTTGACGACTTAATTTTATTAAACCAGAACTCTTTCTTTCTTCTTTGTGATCACAGTACCCTAAAGGTGTGGTCTAACGTGCCGATTTTCGTTTTCAAAAATATGCCTATTATCAATTAGTTAAGTGACATGGTTTTTTTTTTATTTTTGCCAGAACTGGTATAACCTGGCCTCTCGCCCGGTACCCGCTTGATGTTGAGTTTCCGGACACCCTGTATACTTGGACTGTTGTGTACGGAACTTCCACCACCATGTGCTTCACGAACGAACCCTAATCACACCAGCCTCATCAGTGAGAGCGATTACGCACTGCATCCGATCCGAATCTGTTAAAATACGGACATAAAAAACTCGGACCGAATTCGGATATTGCTTTACGCACTGCATCCGACCCGAATCCGTGAATATACCGATCTAGAGTAAAAATCTCGAACCGAATTCGGATGTTGCTTACGCACTATTCCGATCTCTGATCCAAATTCAAACAATCCAGGGGCCATTTTGGCATATCCATTTGGCGTCCGATTTGAATCCGAGGTAGTGCGAAAGCGTTCATACAAACATTACTACGGCTACTTCGGTCCGTCAATATTTCTTCCGAATTGGAGACTCACGGATGACGGATAGAAATCGGATGACGGATGCCGGATGTAGTGCGTAAACTACCATACAAATAGTTCTATGGCTACTTTGGAACGTATTTTCACGGATTCGGGTCGGATGCAGTGCGTAACCGCTGTAAGCCAGTACAACAAACTTTGTAGTACCTGTAGCTGTCAACAATATAAACTAACAGTAGCGCTGAAAACACAGAACATTATCCTTCAGTGTCAGAAACTCATGAAATAATATGTATAAAGTCTCTCAGAGATTTCAGTAATTTGTTCAAGCGTGGAGTGGTACTGACAGACTACACGGGAATCGTATTACGTGAGGTTTGCGTTCGTTGCTAGGTACAGTCGCCATCAGATATATTGTAGCCGATAGGGTGACCAAATGCTTCTGAACAATTTTAAATGTCCATAAGTTCCTTATACTACAAGTTACCTACCATTAATATTTGAACATTCATTACTTCATTAATAACCAAAAATATCTGAACTGTCTTGAATGAGGAGCTGTCCTGACAATAGTTACAGGTTGTCAGAAGTCCGAAAGTCTGTCAACCGATCTAGCTTTAGGATACTGGCATTGCACTACACTATACCACTGAGGCGGAGGACATCGAGGAGTAGGTACGTGCGCCAAAAGACCAAGAACACGGCGAGAGTGCAGCTGCTGGAATCGCGCCGCAATGTCAACTTCAGGGCATTCGTGGTGCGAGTACCAACTTGTCAACTGCACCTCGTCATGGAAGAGGACTTTTGGCCGCAGGGAGTGGTGTTCTGTCGCTTCCGCGGACAAGTGCCACACGATCGCACAGTGACGTGGGGCGCAAGTGAAGTGTTTTTACTAGTGATGTTCCGACTAGTCGGCAAAACCGACTATCCGGCCACTGTCGTAGTCGGCGACTATTCGGCAAAGAGCGCCGACTATCCGGATTCTTAGTTTGTATGTATTTCTCAATAAAATGTATCTACAGGAAATTAAATTTTGGTAAAAAAAAACATAAACGAGACTTTCTTTTTGACATGACTAATTTGTAATTGAGCTCTTTCACTTAAATGAACAATAACTGTCTTTATTTTTTACACAAAAACACCGCTCTGACCCGTGCAAGACCAAAAATCAAGACACAATACGAAGTAAACAAAACATGTTCCGACTCGCTCGCAGGCGGCGCGGGCGGTTGCGACTTGCGTGCGAATAAGCTGTAAACGAGGCCTCACGGAAATTGCCGATATCCCCCGAAACCGTGATCGGCTTGGCCGACTAATCGGCCGACTAGTCAGCCTCTTTACAACAGACTAATCGGCTAGTCGGCCAAAGTCATAGTCGGCACATCACTAGTTTTTACTAACATAGGCTTAAGTTTTATTACTAACATAAACTGTATTATATAACGTATACATGTTAGTTTGTAAGGTTCTATGGGCCAAAGTAGCCAGAAAATAAATGAGTTTATTATTTATTTATTTATTTCCCAATAACTGGGTTGTGGAAATCTAATGGCAGTCGCTCCGTGTAAAATACTGGGATTCAGCCGCATTTGGTTAGACTGAAGGCTGACCCCAACATAGTTGGGAAAAGGGTAGGCAGAACGAACTACTTTTATATCTGTAAAGAATTTTAGAAGTACCCAGGCCCAACATTGTTAAGGCGTCTGCCATCTTTCTTTTAGCTTTGATTTCGCCCAAACAATAATAAAAAATGTCATAAATATGGAATCTTCGTTTATTGCAAAGAAATGGGTTTCATTTCGAAGAAAAATATTATTTTTGTATAAGTAGAACGATGGCAAGGCCGTGTCAATTTCTTGATTTTGTAAATTAGATTTTCATTTGTTTCGAATAAAAAGTTTTTGTTTGTATTTCTGGAGTTTGTTCTGGAGTTTCTGGGGTGTGTTTGATTTTGTTATCAAGAGTTTTGATTTGTAACATTGAATTGAAATGTTGACTAGGGTGTAAAAGTCAAACTGAATATTTGTACGATCATTCGCTAGTCAGTAAAATAAAGAAAGATTTATTCGTCACAGAGACACACACATATAATTATAGTAAAAAAAAAGAATTAAAATAATAAAATAAAATGGTCAACTGCTACAAACAGGTGACCACTCAGCGTAATGCTGTGCTATGGTGTGGACCACAAACACAGCGCTGATTTTCAGTGATCACCTATACGACGTGCGGATATTAAGCCAGTTACTTATGTAATTAAAATAAAATAAATTATAATTACAGCCCTTCTAAAAGAAAACCACAAATAAAAAAATAAAACAGTACGTGCTTCTGTGTTTCTACCAACAATGTCACTAGGGCTAATCTTTTCGCTACGGCATGAGCTATTCTTGTATGGCTCGTGCAGACATTTGCAAAGATTTGTCACTTTTTAACAGACATCTTCAAAAAAAGAAGTGGCTCTCAATTTGTCTGTTTTTTTTTATTATTATCGCACATAACTCCGACATTATATTGCACTGATTTGGAGGCTAATTTTTTGTTTCAAAGCGTTTTTTCCCCGAAATGGTCAGATTTAAATTTGGCGCATTTTTGTGTGCGCTTGCGGCTAGAGGCGGAACGTGTTACGATACGTTAACGTAAATTTGCACGTTACGTCAACGCACCGTGCCACGTTACCGCACCGTTCCACGTTGACGACGTCGTGACGTGGAGATGTAGACACGCTCTAACCCTCGTTAATTCATATACTTGTAAATGGCGAACGTCGCCTGAAGTCTGTATGAAAGTTAATATTTGAATTCCCCGATTATATGGGCGATGCAAACTTATATAAAAAGCTGATATTAACGAACGTTCATCATTAATTATTAATTATTCAAAGCGAAGCGTGTTCATTTCACTTGCGAACTGACAATAACACGTCATATGGAGTTTCATTAATTATGTATTGTAATTATTGATTACTTTGTGCCGAAGCCTACTGAATTTATACAGCAAACATAATACAGGAAGTTTATTGTACAATTTGTAAATGCGTTTGATTAATTGATATTATGTGTTAGGTATTGAAATAACGTAAATTAAATGACATTACGTCGACGTATTAACACCTAATCCAAAGATGAGCCCTGACAGCTGTCATTTATTATATTGCTCTATAGATTATGAGGGCGCCTAGAGCGCTGTTTTATTCTAATTTTAATTTAGCAGTTATTAGCGTAGATAGATAGATAGATAGATAGATATACTTTATTGTACACTAAAAGAAATAAAACAGATAATAGCGTATTACATTAATCTTATTTTATGGCCTAGACATTACTGTTGTACTTCTTCAATACTTCGTCCTACTTACCGTGGATTTGTCGCTGTCTAAGCACATTATCGCCCGCAGCAACAATCTAAAATAAACATGAGTAGCCTCAAACGTGATTCGTGCAACATTGACTTTAATCCAGTTTACAATACTGCTGATGCAAATACTTCCCTATCATATGTCACTAATAAAGTATTTTTTAAGATTGCTAATGATAATAATATTGTTAAAAATTTATGTTTCCTATAAGTACCATATTTTAAGCACACCTGCCGCCTGTGACACAGGTTTATCCTAGTACAGGCACCTAACATTGTAACTACCTTTATAATTACTAAGATTTTTACTGTATTCTACCATTTTATTTTTGAATAAATATTATTATTATTTCGTAAGTTGTCATCATCTGCCTAGCCTTTTCCCAACTATGTTGGGGTCGGCTTCCAGTCGAACCGGATGCAGCTGAATATCAGTATTTTACATGGAGCGACTGCCTATCAGACCTCCACAACCCAGTAACTGGGTAATACGATACTCTTGGTAAGACTGGTTGTCAGACTTTCTGGCTTCTGACCAACAGTAACGACTGTCAAAGATCTACAAATGACAGCCAGGACCAACGGCTTTACGTGCTTTCCGAGGCACGGAGGAAACTCGCTATGGTAAATGGTCACCCATCCACAGACCAACCTCGGCAAGCGTGGCTTAACCCAGAAGATCGGTCTATGCGGCTGTAATTATTTAGCCACGAGCTCCTCCTCCTCCTATTTCGTAAGTTGTACTGCTATCGAAAAAAATGTAAACGACATCATCAAAAACCGTTAAATAGGTATAATATTCATGGGGTGCCCGTGTATTTGCCGAAGTATTTTATATCGAATTTCATTACGCCGACAACGATTCGCCGACGTAATCTTTGCCGAAGCAATTTTTACCCTAATTTGATTTCGCCGAATGATTAGCCACCATAATTATTTGGCCAAAAATCAATTCAGAAATTTTGTTTTAGTCAAATACTTATTTGGCTGTTGTTTAACTTGCCAAATAAGTATTCGCACAACATTATTTTCACACAACGGAATGTATTGTTAATCCGACTCGGCGCACCCCGACTCCACGTGGTCAGACTCTGTCCTACCCCTAGAGTGTTATTTAAAAGCGTGGAGCCATATGCTCGCGAAGGAGGTCCTGAGTGGAACGAGTGCACGGGACTGAAGCGCAGCGAGTGGGGGGAGGTGGCGAGCGAAGCGAGTCGGCGACCTCCCGAGCATAGCGCTGGTCGAGTGTGCGAGCGAAGCGAAGGGGCGACAAAGCGAGTCTTCTGGCGGAGCAAACCCAGAAATACTTGCATGCTTGCTTGCTTTCTTGCTTGCATGATGGGAAAATGAGCCATCTAACAAGTGTAAAGTAGCCAATAATACAGTTGACTAATGAAACAGTGGCCAGCAGACTAGTCGGCGTAACAAAAAGTTACAAGACATAATTAAGGACTATAATCATTCGGCGTTTTAAATATTCGGCGAAATGAAAAGTGGCGAAAGGTTGTTGGCGAGATAAGAATCGGCTAATAATATTTTGATATTCCAACAGAGAACCATATTCATGTTTCGTTTTTTTTTAAATATTTGATATTCGTTGTTGTACGTCAGGAATCAACTTACAGTGAAAATGGTATAGGTATAACGATATTTAACGACATACGTCGAAATATTAACACATAATTTTATTGACAAAATACTCCCTTTGTAATACCAACCCCGTCTTCCCCAAGTGGCAGACAATTTGATTTTTAACAAAAAAAAAATGAGCACAATTTTTAGAAATCAGCAAAAATCCTAAACAAGCTTAGCTGTTAACTTTTCACATTTTTCCGTCCATGATACGGAATCCTCGTTGCAAGAGTCCGACTCGCACTTAGCCGATTTTTATTTTTCTATTCTTTAATTTGTTTTCTAACTAACTGTGCTATTGTGTTTTGTGTCTTCTGTTGCACTAAATAAAGGTTTTATCTGTTTCTGTTTATCCATCTAACTTATGCTATGTTAAAACAAAGAAACGCCATCAACTAAATTGTACATATTTGTGAATGTAAATGAATGTTCACTTTTTTTTTTAAAAAAACGTTGCCCCACACTAAGATTTCTCTTGTATCGTGGGTGCGTTTACAGACACAAATCTCACAAACAAACGCCCAGACCCGGAACAACCATCTGTAGGCCATAAAAATTTTTGTTCCGTGTGGGAATCGAACCCACGACCCGTAGCGCAGAAGCCAATCACTTAGCCACTGCACCAAACGTGTCGTCAACTTCTTTTATATTTAAATGTGTCATTTGTTCTTTGTTCGCTGTGACCTATTTCTTCATGCCAAAACAATGGCAGGCGTTAAGCTTATTGTAAAGCTTTGTAGAATTATGAGTTGCGAATTAAACCGGTGTTAACTGGCTTCACGGTTATTTACATACTTTTAGGGGAACGAAGAATTACTGTTTACAAGATTTTTTAGCTTTTCAAAAAACTTTAGGATATAAAAGTAAAAACCGACTTCAAAAAAAACTAAAAAAGAGTGAAATAATTACCATAACATAAAATTAACAGTTTCGGAAGTCGGTGGCTTTTATTCGTTTCAGTGTAAAATTGCACCGACTTCTGAAACTGTTAATTTTATGTTATGGTAATTATTTCACGCTTTATTAAAGTTTTTTTTGAAATCGGTTTTTATTTTTATTTAAAGTTTTTATTAAATACTTTACTGCCATAAATTAAACGGTTTAAGATTACTTTAAATGACACGGTTGCGTAATCTTTCCAACAACTTATTGTATAATTATCATGACGGTTCCTTACAAATACATACAACTCCTTTGTTCTTGGCTAATGTTTCTGTGATGACAGTTAAAACAGAGATTGAAAGTCCCCATCAAAACTTTTGCTGAAGGGAACAAACCAAAACGTCATCTAAGTATATGTTTTTTGGTTTTGTTGATTTTTTCAAAAAGCGCTGATTCTATTTCGATACAATTTATATACCTCTGAAGTATGGTCTACCAAACAAAAAAAGAATCATCAAAATCCATTCATAAATTGGCGGAGATATCGCGTAACAAACATACAAACAAAAACTTTCAGACGAATTGAGAGCCTCCTTCTTTTTGAAGTCGGTTAAAAAGAAAAAGAAAGAGCTCGTATGGGTAGTACTGTCTCCATATCTATTTCTAACGCCAAGCAATATTGCTGTGTTCCGTCGTGTGTATGTGAGAGCCAGAGAGGTATAGAGGAATCCCTCTATATCTCTGTTACTTGGATTTGTGTGCTCCATCTTAGACCCTGTCTGCGCTTACCTTAAGGTGCGACGAGGGTCAATTGCGATAAAGTCAAGGAACAAAAAAAAAACCGGACTTTAATGTGAGGGTGGTAGCTGGCCAGGCGGACCGTCAAGATCCTACCACCAAGCAAATATCTTCCCGTGGGTGTCGTGAAAGGCGACTAATGGATTCTCTAGAGGATGGGCAGCAGCGTTCTCTGAGTACTTTAACAGCCATACTGCGATCGCCAACCCGCCTGCCAAGCGTGGCGATTACGGACACCCCCCCTTTTGGAGGAGGCCTATGTCCAGCAATGAACGTCTCTCGGCTGAATGATGATGATGAGATTGTCTCGTTGGTGTTGTAGTCGCAAGCGCGTGAGGTCCTGGGTTCGATCACTAGGTCGGGCAATGTGTATCGGGTTTTTCGTAAGGAATTTCTCAGTAGCAGTCCGGAGAAAAATTGTTTATTTAACGCAAAAACACGCAAAACACGAGGCAAACATACAACAATAAAAAAGTACCAAAAAAAAACATTAAAAACAGGACGTTCAAAAAATAGAAATAACAAAAAGTATAAAATCCTAATCCTATCCTAACTAGTCCTAATCCTAATATTATAAATGCGAAAGTAAGTTTGTTACCTTTTCACGCCTAAACCACTGAACCGATCATCCTGAAATTTTGCATATACATTGCCAGGTGTACAGAAATGGACATAGCGTACTTTTCATCCCGAAAAAAGTACAATTCCCGAGGAAAACAACTATAACGTTCATAGATGGCGCCACATGTCTTTCGAATCACGATTGCATCATATTATTATAGAAACTTTAGTAGAGTATTAAGAGTTTTTTTGAGCTTAATTAACACGAGCGAAGCCGCGGGCAAAAGATAGTAAACCATAAAATTAAAACAACACAATTTCAATGTCTTTAACAATAAAACAATATAGGTAGCTCTGTCCTCACTAAACCCAAATGGACATTTTAAATACACAGTTATTCGGGCGCTTCGATCCTTATCGTTAAAATTATCACCAAGCAATTAATGTAAAATATTCATGCAGGTTGTTCAAATCTGAAATTCAAATTGCTTCTGTGTTAAAATCTTTTTGAGTACCAAAAATGCTACCACGGCATTTGATATTTTATCATAATTGTCCTAAATTGTATAAGTACGACATGTTGACCTCTATTTCTCCAATGGAAGCAACTAAAGGCTGAATACTTGCGTATAGAAGGACCTTACGATCACCAACTCAAGGCTACTTTCAGAGCACGTAAGGTGGACAACGGAATTTGTTGGTCCTCAGAGCCTAGTAACTCAGCGGGCGGTAGGGCGAAGCGTATGTAGAGATCAAATCTGTACGGTCGCTCTTAATTCCCCTAAAATCTCAATTGAAAGAAAGAAAATATTTTTTATTCAGCCAAGGACACAATGACAGCATAAAGCATAAAAACATTTACATTTTACGCTGTCGAGCATGCCCATGCCGAAAGTGTCACCAACTCAGCATATGCTGGGCGTCAAACACCCAGCGCTGATTTTCAGTTGGTACCCTAGTAATTGGGAAGCAGTCACCTCCTTCAGCGAAGCAGTAATGCTGGCGAAGGAGGAGGCGGAACGCGTGTGGGAGAGGCAAACCTCACGCCCCAGCCGCCGCAACAGAAGGAGACGCCCCGGGCGTCGGGAGTCGCAGGGCGATTCCAGACCACCGTAGGCTCGGGCCTGCGGACGGCGAGCGTTGGGTGGCTCGTCGTCCGATCAGAACCAGGCCCGGGTCAACGGCGCGTTGTGTTCCACGCGCGCCTCAAAGAGACATCAGCATAGTAGATGGGACCCGCTAGGGTCAGTGCCTGCCAGGGTTGCGGAATTTATTAGAAAGAGTTACCGCGGCCCTAGAACGCAAAGGGCACTAGGAGGAACACGGATGGGTTTTAGTCAGTAAGAGTCTGACACTCCCTTCCGCTCTGACCAGAGCGGAAAGAGTCATAATTATGATGATTTCCCATCCATAAAAAAAAACCTAGCAATGACACACGTGATTGCAGTGATAGGTAAGTATTTTAAAATGTGTAATTGCATTTATAATTAGTTATCAAAATTTAAAACTAATAAAATACTGAAATCTATTCAACTGCACCTAGTAAGACTTTCACTGAAATATAATTCATATTATTCACTAAACCCAAATGGTAATTTTAAATATAGGTACAGTTATCCGGATTATTCGATCGTTATCGCTAAAATTATCACCTAGCAATTACTGTAAAATATTCACACAGGTTGTTAAAATTTTAAATTCAAATCGCTTTTATGTTAAAATGTTTTTCAGTATCAAAAATGTTACCACGGTATTTGATATTCTCTTTTCGGAAGTAGGTACCTATATCATTTTAGCCTATGGCAGCCTCTGCTGGACAGAGCCCTCTATCCAAAGACAACATGTATGAATGTCGGGGTGAAAGACTGTAAAAACTGGCGTCCACTAGGCTCGCCGAGTCGAGTCGAATAGAACAGTAATAATTCGCCTCCTATACATTTACTATAAAACTGCGTCGATCAGCGACGAGCCGAGACACCGATAATTCAGCCCTCATCAAGCTGTCTCCCCCCCCAAGCCCCCGCCAGCAACGCCCTAAGCCGAGGTCCGAGTCCCACTAGGGGTCGCCCTTAGTGCTGTTGTTGCAGGTAGTCATGATGTTAGTGTAGTACAAGTATTTAGCTTAGGTTAAGTATTTTACTTCCCCCCCCCCCCCCCCCATTGGCTGGAGACCCTTCAGGTCTCGCCAATAACTGCCCGGTTACGTAGAAACCGTCCCCTAGGACGACCTACAGCAGTCCAATAGAAAAAAAAAAAGACGAGCCGAGTCGCATAACTCGCGCGTATCGCTTGTCACGCGAATTTCTGTTTTGACGACTTGCGATTACTGACCGTTTTGCCTCACATGGAACAAATGCGACTCGACTCGATTCGACGCGTTTCGGCTGTAGTCGACGCCAGGCTTAAGAAGGAAGTGAAGATTCAGTTTTCACCTAAGTAAACCTCAGCTACACGTGGTGAAGTCACTCAATGACTAGGCTATGATGACCGATGGATGGCAGTATAAACATAACAGCCTGCTGTTGGGAATTGGATTCTTTTCCGAATGAGAGCGGTATAGGCTTTAGTCACTACGCTATCCTGGGGGTCTACTCCCTAAGCACGAAGTCCGTAGTTTCGGCCTTAGTTACGAGCGTTTCCTACTCCCTGTCACCTACGGACATACGATTATTTCGGGGCCCGAACTAAAAATGAATGACAACACGATTTGACAGTTGTCCCTACTACCGATGTGTTTTTGCCCGTTCGAAAAGTTGAACTTGACACTTGTTTTGTTCACTTCTACGTTTCGGGCTACTTTTGGACTGGCGACTAATTTTGTTGACGGACTTAGGGAGTAAGGCCCCCCTAGTGCGGGTTGGCAGACTATACACACCATAGATTACATTTTTGTTTTGTTTTTTATTTTTCTGTGTTTCAATGTCCGCTTTCTGTGATCAGAATTCTAGACTATCAGCATGAAGACTTTGTACAGTCAGTATCAAAAGTAATAATGATTACTCAAAGTTCAAAAACTGTTTTAAGGATCAAAACTTACCTATTAACATTTTTGCTATCAAATAACACTATAAAAGTTAAATATTAAGGTAAACATAAACCAGAGGTGTAGTACACCCACATTTCACCGTTTATATTTACGTCACATGAAGGTAATAGGGGGCGAGCCTATTGCCATCGATCGGGCACGAATCCAGACTCCGGGCTGCTACTGAGAAATTCCACACGGAAAACTCCAATAACACTTTGACCGACCTGGGGATCGAACCCAGGACCTCACGCTCAGCAGTCGCGCTTGCGGCCGCTAGACCAACGAGGCAGTCTGCAGTTATGATATACTTCGAAAAATAAATAACATCTGAGAAAATTAATTATAAAATTCTGAAATATTAATTCACTTAACTGTTGACTATACTATCCACATTGATTCAACATGTTAATACATTAAAACAATGTTCTTAATAGCTTTGCCCTTTACATGTTAGTAGGCAGATGTAATTTATTTGACACCCGATCGTTAAGTTCAAGGCTTGTCTACTCATATTAGATCGGTCCGTTATAGACTTAAATTAATTATTTATTGTGAGCCTCGATACCCATAACGAACCAAGACACAGACCGTGTGAATTCCGACAAAGAATCTGTCATCATTTTAGCTTTTAAAGAGATCTAAAAAAGTATAATTCTGTGCACATACGGGCAGATACTATGACATATTTGAACGAATATCTTTATATATTATCTTTTATATATTATGTTATCTTTTATCTCTCAAATCACATTTGCACACAAAACACATCGTTACTATACTAGAAACAGAGATAATATAGAACTACCTATGATTAGAACCATGTACTGAAAGTAAAATATACAGTATGAGGAAGCTCAGATAAATAACAAATGACCAAATAACATAAAAGACTGAATCTGATAATGTTTTTGAAAAAATGTTGATGTTGTACTTATTTAGTAACTGATATGTATTTAGCCATTATTGTATCTATGGCAGATCGAACTCATGTTTGTACTAAAATTAGTTTTAAATTAGTTAAGTTTCTCTTATAAAGTGAACTATGTAATGTTCTTTTGGCAAATAAATTCTTTAAACCGATCTTACGATATAGCTTTTCATAAACTGTGTTCAATGGTTCACATATTATACTCTCACACAATTGTATGTTTAATCGTAATGCATCTAAAGATACCGACCGATATCGTCAGATTCTGTTAGATACAAAATATACATGAACAAAATATCTTTCGATACATTGTTTTTATTATTTACTAGCTGTACCCGCATGCGTTGCAATGCACTTTTTCCTACTTACTACCTACCTACTACCTACCTACTACCTACCTACTACCTACCTACTACCTACCTACTACCTACCTACTACCTACCTACTACCTACCTACTACCTACCTACTACCTACCTACTACCTACCTACTACCTACCTACTACCTACCTACTACCTACCTACTACCTACCTACTACCTACCTACTACCTACCTACTACCTACCTACTACCTACCTACTACCTACCTACTACCTACCTACTACCTACCTACTACCTACCTACTACCTACCTACTACCTACCTACTACCTACCTACTACCTACCTACTACCTACCTACTACCTACCTACTACCTACCTACTACCTACCTACTACCTACCTACTACCTACCTACTACCTACCTACTACCTACCTACTACCTACCTACTACCTACCTACTACCTACCTACTACCTACCTACTACCTACCTACTACCTACCTACTACCTACCTACTACCTACCTACTACCTACCTACTACCTACCTACTACCTACCTACTACCTACCTACTACCTACCTACTACCTACCTACTACCTACCTACTACCTACCTACTACCTACCTACTACCTACCTACTACCTACCTACTACCTACCTACTACCTACCTACTACCTACCTACTACCTACCTACTACCTACCTACTACCTACCTACTACCTACCTACTACCTACCTACTACCTACCTACTACCTACCTACTACCTACCTACTACCTACCTACTACCTACCTACTACCTACCTACTACCTACCTACTACCTACCTACTACCTACCTACTACCTACCTACTACCTACCTACTACCTACCTACTACCTACCTACTACCTACCTACTACCTACCTACTACCTACCTACTACCTACCTACTACCTACCTACTACCTACCTACTACCTACCTACTACCTACCTACTACCTCCCTACTACCTACCTACTACCTACCTACTACCTACCTACTACCTACCTACTACCTACCTACTACCTACCTACTACCTACCTACTACCTACCTACTACCTACCTACTACCTACCTACTACCTACCTACTACCTACCTACTACCTACCTACTACCTACCTACTACCTACCTACTACCTACCTACTACCTACCTACATGATGTCGAACGGGATAAAAAGTATCCTATGTCCTTCTCCTGGCTCTAAACTACCTCCCTGCCAATTTTCAGCTAAATCGGTTCAGCCGTTCTTGAGTTATAAGTGAAGTAACTAACACGACTTTCTTTTATATATATAGATTTATTATCATTACACTTACAGGGTTCCCCAAAATGTGTAGTGAGCAACTTTACACTTTATTAATTGAATACCGATACTTTCAGATATTCTCGTACCTTTTCCGTGATACCTTCAAAATTTTTATGCGTATATATTCGCAGATAAAATGCTAGGTATAGTATCTGCACCGTGTCTGCAAGGCTGTCAGCCTTTAATGTCTCAATTTTTCGAGATAAATAAAATAATACACTGTGTTATCCAAGATACGTTAACTTTTGCTATCGGTAGCGGGTAGCATTGGGCAATGTTGACAAAGGAAGGTAGTCGTCGATATGGATCAACCTACTCAATGTTATAAAGGCGGTGGTTATTCGACGAAGCGGAGCATTCGATGCTGAACAGCTGAAGAAGTCTGACCTTTTATATCGGACTAGCTTGTCCTTATTTTATGATCTTGTAATAATTGTGTAAAGTATTATATTGTGATCTAGTTCATGTTACTAATACTAACCCAAATACAAGTACTCTCAGTGGTGGAGAGTCTATGTTGGTTTTATTTACTACATTAACCTTGCTCGCAATCCTGACATACCGATATTAGCTGTAACTGTAATGATAGAATCATCCGTAAATGATTATGTTTGTTACGGACGTCGTAGCTTAAGAATTTATATTATGTAAACTATGTTATTTAAGAATTAGATTTAAGGAATGTAAATAAAGACTGATTTGATAGTAGGGAAGTAATTAAGTACTTATATGTAATTGAGACTAGGCTCCAGTTATTTTCCCTTAGAATAAGCATTGTAATGTAGCGAAGGGCACGGTTCCAACAGGTTCGAACAAGTCGAAACCTGTCGGTGGGGGGCGGAGCCAAGAGGCGATGCCGCAGTGAAACTCGCGCTCCCATTGGTCAACCGTGCCCTACGCCGTGTCGGTACCGCACCTTAGTTGTGCGACATGTAAAACTACTTAAATAAGACCAAGTTTTGTTAGTTAGTTGATTCCTGAAGATATTAATGTTTTACGCAAAATTCTTGAAAGTTGTAAGTGAAAGTGTTATGTATAAATGTTAGTGCTAATAAAACAACGTAAGAAGTCTGAAGAATTTCATTTGAATATCAACTCAATACAGTCCACCCTGACAGCTGGTCCTTCGAGCCGGATCTGAAGACTGAAAATAGAAGATCGCGACTTGAAGATCGCGAGTTAAAGATCGCGAATTGAAGACTGCAGATTGAAGTTTAGAATTAAGATTAACTTCAAGCTCGAACATGAAGACTAGAAGTGTCGCGGCCAAGGAAAGTGAATCGGAGTCAGGCTATGATAGTCGACGCCCCCGCGCATTCGTAGATCCGCCTAGGTCACCGTCGACCATCGCGTCCGCGTTACCGCGCACCCCGTACGGTGCGCCCGCGGCCGGGACCGATCCCGCCGCCCCCGCGCTCGCGATCGCACCCCCAGCCACCGTCGCGGCTGGGAGGGTTGCGTCGACCGTGTCCGATGGCGCGCCCGCCGCGCCGGCTCCTCGCCTCGTACCGGCAAGTAGAGCCACCGCGACCGCGTACGACTATGGGGAACCGCTCGCCACGCCATCCACGTCGTTCTACCCCACGACGTCCTCGGCGCTACGAACCCAAGACTCCGCGAGAACCATGACGGCCGCGCACGACGTTTCTGTGAGGGATACGGCAAGTACGATACGCTCCCGAAGATCATACCATAGTGACGTGACACGAGTGAAAAAAGCGGAATACGAGGCACAAAAAAGGATCGCCGCGATACGGAACGAGCAATTAGAGATTGAAAAGGCGCTCGTTAATAAGCGATTCGAATATGAGGTGTCGGCAATTGAAGCAGAGGCGGAGGCCCGCGAAGAGGGGTCCGTGCACAGGAGTGATGACAGGGTGGATGAGTGGCTTCAAAGTATTGACCGAAGCCACCCCCGAGTCACGGATCAGCCTCAGGAAGAGCCGCCCCCGCACCCCGCAGCTACGTGCGCACCTCAAGAAGCAGCCGCCTACGTCGAACCCGCTACGTGTGTTGATGCCGTCACGCCCGCCAGGGATAACCGAAGAAGACAACGATCGGCCTCGCGGTCACCCACCAGGGGGGAGCGCCGATTCGGAAAAGGAATCGAACAGCTGGCCGACACGTTAGGAAAAATGATGCGCGTACGACCGCCGCCGCGACAAGTGACTGAGCTGCCTACGTTTACGGGGGCGGCCACCGAATGGTTACCGTTTAAGGCGGCATACACCGATTCATCGAGTGTATACAAGTTCAGTGCGATCGAAAATTTAGCAAGACTACGTAACTGCGTTAAGGGCGAAGCGAGAGCAGCCGTATCGGCGCTCCTGTACACCGCCACGGACCCGCAGGTGATTATGAAAACGTTAGAGCAATATTATGGGAGACCGGAAATACTCATGGATCGAGCGATGGAAGACTTAAAGAAATTACCTCGACTCACGAGCGCAGCCGGAGAATTAAATTCGTTCGCAGTGAAGCTACAAAATATAGTGTGTGTGTTATCTAACATGGATAACCGCGGTTATATATGGAACCCGATGTTAGTTCGCGAAGTCGTAGAAAAATTAAGCCCGCACATAAAATCAAGGTGGTGTGATTACGCTTCGGAGGCAGTGGAATCGTCGCGTGAACCGGAAGTGGTACTACTGGCCAGGTTCCTGATGCGGGAGGCTGATCGAGCTATGAAATACGCCTTCACGACCACGACGCCCGCGCCCCCCCCCAAGAAGGAAACAAGAAGCGCACCGCAAGTCAACACAAAGAAGAAGGTGAACCGAGACGCAGTCTACGCGACATCGGAAAAAGAAGAAGAAAGGAAACAAGAGTGTTTGTGTTGCGGCGGTGACCACGAGGTACCTAAATGTGCGAAGTTCCTGAAAATGAATATCGACGACAGATGGGAGTGGGCGCGGAATGAAAAGGTATGTTTCAAATGTGTGACTAGGCGCCATCGACGCGAATATTGTCGAGCCAAGCGATGCGGCAAGGACACGTGCAGCCGCCCGCACCACGCGCTGTTGCACAAGGAGCAAGAGGCGCCGCGGAATGAAAAATCCGAAAAAACGACTGACGCAGAGAAGCAACCCTCAAAGGAATCGGTGATGGCCGTCTCCGCGCCGAGCAATACGTCGCAGCGTGTGTTGTTAAAGGTATGTCCCGTGATCTTAAAGGGGCCCCGCGGACAAGTGTCAACGTTCGCGTTAATGGATGAAGGGTCAACGACATCACTCATCGACGAAGAGCTGGCGCGGCGTATACAAGCAGACGGGCCGGTCTCCACTTTACGCATACAAGGCGTGACCTCGCAGCAACATGAGGAATGCAGCCAGGAGGTCAAGCTACGGATACGCGGTCAGAGCGGCGCCTTCCAAGAGCTGAGCGCGCGAACGATGAAGAACCTGCGACTTCACGGCCAGACGGTGGACAGGTCAACGCTACTGAACTATCCACACCTACAGGGCGTAAGAAAGGATGCGTTCTATGAGGGGGCCACACCGAAGGTACTGATAGGTGCTGACAATTGGCATCTGATAGTCACACGCGAACTGCGCATGGGCAAGAAGAACGAACCCGCGGCTTCGTACACCCAGTTGGGATGGGTGATCCACGGGACTGCACCGCGCGCAACACTAAAGAAACAAGAGGGACAAGTTGTGCTGCACCTATACAACGCGCCCGCAGCAGAACAGGCAGAAGATGTACGTCGTGTAGAAGAGCTGGTGAAGTCGAACTTCAAGATCGACGCCTTAGGAGTTTCACTAGCGAAGAAAGTCAGACCAGAAGATCAGAAGGCGATCGACGTAGTTCAAGGCACCATGAAGAAGATCGGCGATCACTTCGAGGTAGGGCTGCCATGGCGTGATGAAGACGACCCGATGCCCAACAAC
Organism: Amphipyra tragopoginis; assembly: GCA_905220435.1. Taxonomy (NCBI): domain Eukaryota; kingdom Metazoa; phylum Arthropoda; class Insecta; order Lepidoptera; family Noctuidae; genus Amphipyra; species Amphipyra tragopoginis. Next base: position 2,095,062 of record HG992013.1, on the reverse strand, counting down.
TACAGCAGTGCCCTCAGAAGACTACGGACGATAGAAAAGAAGATGGATTCGTCCTCACACTTCGCGACACAATACGGCGCCCTGGTGAAAAACCTACTCGACAAAGGATACGCCCAGGAGTGCGATGGAACAGAAGATAAGAACAAGAAGGTGTGGTACCTACCGCACTTCCCGGTCGTGAACCCAAACAAGCCGGGGAAGATGCGTATGGTGTTCGACGCCGCGCACCGATACAGTGGAGTGTGCCTAAATGACCACCTGTTGGACGGGCCCGATCTCTTGAAGTCGCTGCCGGGGATCCTGTTCAGATTCAGAGAGCGTCCGGTAGCGGTCACAGCAGACGTTCAAGAAATGTTTCTCCAGATAAAAATAAGAGAGCAAGACCAAGCTGCGCAAATGTTTCTCTGGCGGGACGCGGAACGCACTAGGCCACCGAAGAAATACAAAATGACTTCAATGATCTTCGGGGCTTCGTGTTCGCCCTTCATCGCGCACTCAGTACGGGACGCCAACGCGAGACTGTTCACCAAGGAATACCCCGACGCTACGCAAGCAATAATATCAAGCCACTACATGGATGACTACGTGGACAGCCTCGCGACCGAGGACGAGGCGATCAGGACAGCGCGCGAAATCGTGAAGGTACATCAGAACGCACACTTCAACCTAAGGGGCTGGTGTTCAAACAGACCTGACGTGGTGAAGAACATAGCCCCGGAGGAGCAGGCACACGACACAGAAGTAAGACTTGGTCAAAGAGAAGAGAATACGGACAAAACACTGGGCCTGTTGTGGCAAACAGGCTCCGACGAGTTAGGCTTCAACACTGGACTGAGTCGGCTGTCACCCGAAGTGAAGACAAGCGACAGAGCGCCGACAAAACGAGAAGCCCTCGGAGCGGTGATGGCGGTCTATGATCCCCTGGGTCTCATCAGCCACTTCACAGTCACCGGCAAGATCTTGCTCCAGAACCTGTGGAGGCACGGCATAGGGTGGGACGACGCCATCCCCGAAGAAGACGCGCAGCACTTCGAAGAATGGATGCGAAGCCTGCATGAAGTAACGAAACTACGCATACCAAGGTGCTATGGCAAGGGACCAGACGACTCCATGGAGCTCCACGTCTTCTGCGACGCGAGTGAGCAAGCGTACGCGGCAACCGCCTACTGGAGGATCCAGAAGCCGGACGGAAGAGTGGACGTGAGGCTGGTCGCGGCGAAGGCGCGAGTGGCCCCCCTGAAGCCGGTCACCATTCCACGTCTAGAGCTACAGGCGGCAGTGATCGGCACAAGACTGGCGGAGACGATAATAAAGGAGCACCGCGACAAGCCCGGAAGCGTGACCTACTGGACGGACTCACAAACCGTCCTGCGATGGATCCAAAAGGACGCCGTGAAGTACACACCATTCGTGGCGCATCGCCTAGGTGAGATCGCGGAGCTGACTAGCGCCAGCCAATGGAGATGGGTACCCACCGCCCACAACGTGGCGGATGACGCCACACGCCCCAACTATGTCGTTCACATGAAACCGGAAGACAGATGGTTCGTCGGCCCCATGTTCCTGTACCGCGACGAGGAGTCGTGGCCGAAAGAGAAGCCCAAGGACGATACCACCGACGACGAGGCAACGTACACGATAGTGGAAGAAACGAGAGAGCGCCCTTCTCACCTGCCGGACATAAGCAGATTTTCTTCCTACGAAAAGTTACTACGAGCAACGGCTGTACCCTTCCTCTTCAAGGAGAAATGCAAGGACAGAACAAGCCAGATGACCGTCGACCTGATAGAGAAGGCCGAGAAACTATGGCTGAGACAAGCACAGCTTGAAGATTACGCCGAGGAAATACGACTACTCGAAAAAGGGAAGCCGGTGCCCAAGTCCAGCAGCCTGTACAAGCTGGACCCTTACCTAGAAGACCAGGTCCTTAGAGTCCGAGGGAGGATCGGACACGCGGCAGTCACGGAAACAAAGAAGACACCATTGATTCTACATGGAAGGCACCCGTTCACGCGACTGCTTGTCAAGGACGCCCACCACAAAGCCGGCCACGCCAATAATGAACGCGTGATCAACGACTTGAGACAACGGTACTGGGTGGTCAACCTACGCCCCACGGTACGAACCATCGCGCAACAATGCCAGCTCTGCCGTATCAGGAAAGTTATGCCAGTGAAACCAACCACAGGAGATCTACCCATGGAAAGGCTAGTGAAGACTCAACGACCCTTCACCCACTGTGGGATCGATTACTTCGGGCCGATGACGGTGGTAATAGGGAGAAGACATGAGAAACGCTGGGGAGCCTTGTTCACCTGCCTGGCTACGAGGGCGGTCCACCTGGAATTAGTGTCAAGTCTGTCCACCGATTCGGCACTAATGGCAATACGAAGGATGGCGGCGCGTCGAGGTTGGCCCAGAATCATGTACTCAGACAACGGCACCAACTTCCGAGGGGCAGACACCGAACTACGTGTGGCCTACAAAGAATGGGCAAAGGAATTCATCCACTTTGGGCTTGAACACCGAATGAAGTGGAAATTCATCCCGCCAGGGGCGCCGCATATGGGGGGAGCATGGGAGCGATTAGTGCGCTCCGTGAAGACAGCACTGGGGGCGACCTTACATCAGAGGGCGCTGAGAGAAGAAGTGCTGCTGACGCTGCTGACAGAGGCCGAACACTCCGTGAACTCCCGGCCTCTGACCCACGTCTCTGTCGATCCTAAGGATCCGGAGGCCCTTACACCTAACCATTTCCTCATTGGAACCTCCTCAGGTCTTCCCCGCACTGGGCCTTGTGAGGAGGCCAGCCGCAAGCAGTGGAGAACCGCCCAGGCGCTCGCCGACCACTTTTGGCGGCGCTGGGTGGACGAGTATCTACCGACGTTGGTGCCTCGAGGGGCATCAGACGACCAACGGCGACCCCTTCAAACTGGCGACCTGGTCGTCGTCACCGACTCCGCACTACCAAGAGGAACATGGCCCCGAGGCGTCGTGGAAGCCGTCTACAACGGTCCAGACGGCAAGGTGCGGTCAGCTGACGTCAGAACCACAGCGGGCATCCTGCGGCGACCGGTCACGAAGCTCGCCGTCCTCTGCGTGGAAGATAAGGCTACGGTAGCCCTGCGCCGGGGGGAGGATGTTACGGACGTCGTAGCTTAAGAATTTATATTATGTAAACTATGTTATTTAAGAATTAGATTTAAGGAATGTAAATAAAGACTGATTTGATAGTAGGGAAGTAATTAAGTACTTATATGTAATTGAGACTAGGCTCCAGTTATTTTCCCTTAGAATAAGCATTGTAATGTAGCGAAGGGCACGGTTCCAACAGGTTCGAACAAGTCGAAACCTGTCGGTGGGGGGCGGAGCCAAGAGGCGATGCCGCAGTGAAACTCGCGCTCCCATTGGTCAACCGTGCCCTACGCCGTGTCGGTACCGCACCTTAGTTGTGCGACATGTAAAACTACTTAAATAAGACCAAGTTTTGTTAGTTAGTTGATTCCTGAAGATATTAATGTTTTACGCAAAATTCTTGAAAGTTGTAAGTGAAAGTGTTATGTATAAATGTTAGTGCTAATAAAACAACGTAAGAAGTCTGAAGAATTTCATTTGAATATCAACTCAATACAGTCCACCCTGACAATGTTGTTATGTCTTTTACACTTTCGGACCAATTTTCCGAATCCGAGCCGAACAAAGATCTAAACAAACAAACTTTTGTTCTTTGTAATATAATTTAGGAGAGATGTGAATGTACAGTCAACATCGTGAAACATCAGGTTATAAGGTTATGCATGTATAAATTGACCTAAACCTATAAAAAACCTTATTACACCAATACAAATAATAAAAAACTAAAAATACTTTCTACCCGCTTCCACGAATATTACATGCAGCATTCCCAAGAGAAATACGACTGTTATGTATTAAAAACTGTTTTAGACTGGTCGAAAATGCCAATTTTCCTCGATACAATGACCCACAATTAAATTGTAAAAGTTTTTGAACCGATGACAGCAAACAAGCCTTTTTACAACGAAAAAATGGTAAAACGTGAAACAACTCACGGCTCAACTGTCACCGAGATTGGGACTTAATTGGTGAAAATAATTGGAAAACTGTAAAAATGTTTTTGTGTGTGCTTTTTTTAATTGAAATGTCAGAGGCCGTCCGCTACTTAGTTTTTTGTAGATTATTGAGAAGTATTTTGTGTGGGTGGATTTAGTTATTTGTAATTTTTTTTTTCTGTATGAAAAAACTACAAATACTTACCGCAAATTTTAAATAAACTATACAACGTGTAACAGAAATGCGTGATCATATTTAAGAGGTTCTTTGGACTTTTATTTAGAGCAACATTTGTAAAGTCAAACATAAAAAATCGGATTTTTTTTTCGACTCTCAAACTCAAAACTCGTTTATTCAAAATAGACTAGTATTACTTAGTTCTTTTTGAACGTCATGTTTACATAAGACTGCCCCCAAAGTGCCCTTCACTGCTTCCTAGTGTCCATTCAAATGGCATCATCTGATCGGGCCAATTAGCATAAAAATAGAAATGGGCCTGTAACTGGCCCACTGCTGGGCAAAGGCCTCTTCTCATACAAAGAAGGAACGAGCATTGATCACCACGCTTGCTCACTGTGTGTTGGCAATTTGAGACCAATTAAGTCCAGTTTTCCTCACGATGTTTTCATTCGCCATATATGTCAGTGGCGTCTTAGATTAACTAAGAAAGTACATATGACATTCTTCTCGCGTGTCAGCACGAGCTATACGAAAATAGCTGATGCTGTAGTGAAAAAAATTGCTAGTCAGCAAGGTTGGTAGCGGGGCTGACTGCCCAGAGTGCGCCGGACGTACTTAAGTGTCGTCACTCGTATAGGCAAATGACATTGAAAAAGTCACATTGGTACATCATCATTCACCCAAAAGACGTCCACTGCTGGACATAAGCCTCCCCCAAGCATGTTGGGAGCGTTTGTCATAATCGCCACGCTTGGCAGGCGGGTTGGCAATCGCAGTATGGTTGTTAAAGTACTCAGAAAACGCTGCTGCCCATCCTCTAGTGAATCCCTTAGTCACCTTTTACGACACCCATTGGAAGAGATGGGGTATTGCTAATCTTTACGTCCGGTACCACACGGACGTTTGACATTGGGTTAAAATAATAATAATAATATCCTTTATTTCAGGCAACTTGGCCCATAGAAAACTAATACATAAATAATAAAAACAATACATAATTATAAACTAATACATAATATTATAAAACTTCACTTAAGCGCTGTCGTTGTGCGATCGTGTGGCACTTTTCTGCGGAAGCGACGGAACACCACTCCCTCCGGCCAAAAGTTCTCCTCCATGATGAGGTGCAGAAGACACTTTGGTACTCGCACCACAAACGCCTAGAAGTTGGCGTTACGGCGCGATTCCAGCAGCTGCACTCTCACCAAGGACTTGGCCTTTTGGCGTACATACTCCACGATGTCCTCCGCATTAGTGGTGTAGTGTATGCGGGAGATGTACACCGGAAAAAAAACCCCGGTGCTTGAAAAGCAGGTCTGTAATCTCCGGGCCGATTTGTTTTATTTGACCTGTCAATTGTTGATCTGAATAGTTCAAAAAACCCCTTAAATATAACTACGCACTTCTGTTACACGTTGTATAAACTATTTTTGTCTGCTCTGTTTTCATGTAGAAATAAATAACTAAACTTTATTTCGCCGGTATTCTTTTCCTTTGGGTACCAACTAATCATATATGGAAATGTACTTTCATGTATATTTGATGAAAAATACTCCGAAATACGAAAAAAGGTCGAGCCGTGCTAGAACAATTTCAATATCCTGATGAATATCATAGAACTTTAGAGGTAGGTACAGTCACGAGCACCAATGAGATACGAGTATGTTGGTGTTAGATTACACGCACCATCGCCAGCTTTTTGTGCCCTTAAATGTGCAGGTTTACTCACAATGTACCGATAGTCGTAACGGTGAATGGCCTAATAGCCAAGAGCCTCGATCAACACCTCATGAGCCTCGTTGGGGGGCGGGATCAAGGTCTTGATATAAAAAGCAGTACTCCTTGACACGCATAGTGAGGGGGTTCTCTGGAGCCCTGACTGCTGGCAACTTGGACGTTGTTCCCGATGCCGGTGGGCTACTATTTTTTTATTTTTAAATGTATATTGTTTTTTTTTTAACATGTATTTAAATATATAATTTATACGTATGTTTACAATGAATAAACGGAGTGATAATTATATAGATATTTTTTTGTACCTATTATAATAGGTACAATAAAAATAAAAAATCTTGAGTTGCACACGAGGTTGTTAACATGTGAGATGTGGAGCAGTCATTACGGTGAACGGCCTAATAGCCAAGAGCCTCGATCAACACCTCATGAGGCACTCGTTGGGCGGCTAGATCAAGGGCTTGATATAAAAAGCAGTACTCCTTGACACAGCACTCATAGTGAGGAGGTTCCTTTCTCTGGAGCACTGACTGCCGGCAATTAGGACCCTGTTCCCGATGCAGGTGGGTTGTTATTTTTTTTATTTCAATATTCATAGTTTATGAAATATGTATGTAAAATTAATAAACGAGATACCTAATAATAGTCTTTCCATCGCCAAACCTACACGTTATTAACAAAACCAGGCCAATAAATTAACAAAACAGGCTTAGTGACGGGTCGCGTTCTTATCTGCGATCGCTCATCGCGCGGTGGGACCTGTCCCAAACATTGAAACACTCCGCGTAATGAAAAATGGTTCAGCCATTAGTTTGAGTGGTTCTTAATCTAATTTAGTTCACGTCGTCTAACTCACTCATACATATTTAGATAGCTGTGTTGATGCTAGTATTTTTGTTAAAGTTTTGACATAATTATATTATTTCGTTTATTCATTTTTCATACTTATTATCTACATCCATATCTATACACATAATAAAATCGTAACGAAGCAAAAACTATACATTCAATATTTTTGGAAAAATGATTGCTACGTGTATTAAATACGATGCAGAAGCCAAAAATACAATTTAAGAATTTCTGTCTGTTTGTATGTAGGAGCTTCACGCCAATACTACTGAACAGATTTAGTTCAAATTTGGCAAAGATGTCCATTAAAAAGCGGGCAGGTTATAGAGTACAAATTATCACGCTATTGAGAGTGGGTGATGAGCATATTGGAAATAAATGATTTGATTTAAAAATTTATTACAAATACGTTGCTTAATTGCTGCGACACAATGTTGTTTTCCGAATTCCACGCAGACGAAGTCGCGGGCACAGCTAGTTTTACATATTTCTATAAAAACAAACTGTCTTGTGCAGTGCCGGACTTAAAGAATAGCACTACCCCATCTCTTACCGTGGGTGTCGTAAAAGGCGACTAATGGATTCTCTAGAGGATGGGCAGCAGCGTTCTCTGAGTACTTTATCAACCATACTGCAATCGCCAACCCACCTGCCAAGCGAGGCGATTACTGCAAAACCCTTTTTTTTTCTTGTGAAAATCCTCATTGATACCGTCCGCCCGGGGAAGGTGAAGGGTTATGCCGAACTCTTACCGGCTAAAAACCCACGGTGTTCCTTCTGCTGACCTATGGCCGGGGTCACGGGATTTGCAGCTGCATGCACCGCGACCCCGGCAGGCCTCGGCCCACCAGCCCCTGGCGGACCTCTCCTTCTGTGGGGCTTTACCCCTTTGCCCCACGTCCTCCTGTACAGCAAACTCCCTCACTTTTGGACGATTTACCGTGTTTCGAAGAAAGGATATGCAGATATTTACCTGAAACAAAATAAAGACAAATTAATAAAATATGCATTGTAGTATATATTGTTCATATAGGTAAGATAGGGCAAGAGATCTCGAAGTCGTTTTCTGAAATAAAATCAGGTAGAGAGCAGTTTTCCACTTATTGAGATAGACAGATGAGACTGAAACCGGATCAAACTTTAAATGTACCAGAATACCATTTTTATTCAATTCATAATTTAATCTCAGTTCGGTCAACCTTCAGTCTTACTTCATATTAATTACGAGAATTGGGCTTCTGATCATTTTGTACAGTCTGTTCGTCACGATATATTTGACGTTGACTGTACATTAAAAAAAATGAATTCAGTTGATAACTGTCGTACATCTATAAACTACCCAGGGAACTAACATTATGAGGTGTGTGATGCTTTTAATTTTTAATGCACAAGAGGCGTTCTGTCTGATCGATGACAAGGCCATGGTCACTTAGCACACGCACATGCTTATGATTAGATTAAAATTAGATGAAGTTAGTTGCCTGATTACTTAATTCATTTGCTGTTTGTACATGGAAAATAATTAATAATATTTTTTAATTCTTTGATTTGGTTGCGTTTCTCCTAGGGTCTAAGATGGAGCACACGAATTCAAGTAACAGAGTTATAGAGGGATTCTCCTATACCCTTCTGGCTCTCACATACACACGACGGAACATAGTAAACTACTTGGCGCCGGACTTTAATGTGAGGGTGGTAGCTAGCCAGGCGGACCGTATAGATCCTACCACCAAACGCGCTGGGTTTTGTTGAATCTTACAACACGCGTCTATTTCCAGCGTGCGGTGAGGAAGTTTTGTATTCTAGCCCTTCCATACGGGATAAATATAAAATACAAATTATCTACTATACCAGGTTAGTCGGAAAGGGGGTACTAATCTGGAAGGGTGTTAAAGTACCCATCATCATCATCATCGTCATTCAGCCGAAAGACGTCCACTGCTGGACATAGGCCTCCCCCAAGCATCACCACATCGACCGGTCCTGTGCTTCTCGCATCCAGCGGTTTCCCGCGACCTTCACCAGATCATCGGTCCACCTTGTGGGGGAGGCCTACCCACGCTGCGTCTTCCGGTAAGCGGTCGCCACTCCAGAACCTTTCGGCTCCATCGGCCATCCGTTCTGCGAGCAATGTGCCCCGCCCACTGCCACTTAAGTTTGGCAGTTCTTCGAGCTATGTCGGTCCCCTTGGTTCTCCTGCGGATCTCATCATTTCTGATACGATCACGCAGGGTAACTCCGAGCATAGCCTTCTCCATTGCCCTTTGGGTGACGTTGAGCCTTCTTATGAGGCCCATTGTGAGCGACCACGTTTCAGTGCCGTATATAATCACTGGCAACACGCACTGGTCAAAGATTTTCGTCTTGAGACACTGCAGTAGTTGGTAAAGTACCCATAATAATGAATAACTTTTGTTCTACAACTTTCCCCTTAAGTCAAGTTCATGAGAAAGAGCTGTGCAAATATCTCAAAAAAAATATGCTAAAATCTACCTATCCTCAGCTATGATCAGCTGTGTTTACATTTTAGATTATATTTGTGGTCACGGATTAGAAGCTCCGTTTTCTGAATTCGTATCTAAAGTAGGGATAAAGAATTTTTGAAAAAAATAAAATAAAAATCATTTTGTATGGACCTAAAAATAAAGCCAAAAAATAAAGTCGGACTCGCGCATGAAGGTTTCCGTCCCATCATCTATAAAAACGGCAAAAAAATCACGTTTGTTGTATGGGAACTTCCTTAAACATTTATTTCATTCTGTTTTTTAGTATTTGTTGTAATAGCGGCAACAGAAATACAACATCTATGAAAATTTCAACTGTCAATTATCACGGGTCATCAGATACAGCCTCTTGACAGACGGATGGACAGCGGAGTTTTAGTGATAGGGTCCCGTTTTACCCTTTGGGTACGGAACCATAACTATCGAATTTTGAAATTTTAACCCTTGCGGTAAAACAGTCATCAGTGATACTTTAAGTGACCCGCGGATTAGTAGTATTAGTACCACCTTTCCGACTAACCTTGTATAAATATAAAATCTACTTTAAACGCTTCAAATTGAGGAGGAAAGTTATCCATTCGAAGAATGTCTCGTAAATGCAAAATACGTGTTTACGTGACGTTTTATGTCTGGTAATACCTACTTGATATGTACGATAACTACTTGAATGGAGATGGTTATCTTTAAGACCGACTGTTTAGAATTCATTTCGGATTCCAAACAGGGATGATGTTGGGTGTTCTAGCAATGTTTCAAACTAAAAATAATGTTGTCATATCTTAAAATATATTTATTTATTTATTTTATTCTTTATGCACAAAAATAGTACAGAGGCGGACTTAATGCATTAGGCATTTTCTACCAGTCGAACTTAGAGTGATGCAAAGAAAACATGGTAGGTGCACACATTGTTATGATACGATAAATTATCAAAAATAAGCATAAGGGTATGTATAAAACTTTTAGAAATACTACATTAATCAGATAAATAATAAGGAATACATAATTATAAATATATTTATACAATATAAAACTTATAAATACATACATAAATACATAACAATACATAAATAAATAACAATAAATAATAGGACAATTCAGCGTTGAGATGATGAAAATATAGGTACATAGCTTATAAAAAAGTGAAAAAAATGTTGTGTATTTGAATTTGTGTATGAAACTATTTCTAAAGGTTTTTGTTTAACTTAACATGTTGATGTTAAGATGTATGTTTGTGTCAAATCTTACAAGGCAATTTTGAACCATTTAACGACTTCCAATGAGGCTGAAATTTTGCATGTTTACTTCCATTTATAAAAAAAGGTGAAAAAAAAAGTTTTTATAAAAATACTTTTAAAAAATTCGCGATTTGTACACATTATGAAAATACTGACTTGGTTCTAATGGCGTTTTCATAAAAGGTATTGTGCCTTTAAGTATTCTACGCGACTAGACCTTAGTCAGTATTGTTACAAAATGTATCTACTAAAAAGTAAAAATAAAATAAACTACAAACTAAAAAATGAATATTTGTAAAATAATGATTGAATTTTTTTTAACAACTGTATTGTCGTGATATGTGTCAATAAAATATAAAAAACACGTGTCGTGTATTGGTTTGGTTGCATTATTTTTTCACTCTTTTTGCATGTGCATATACTTGTGGGCGGGATGGCGGTGCTGCATACTGCATCCAAACTAGCGATCTTGTTCAGCGGAATTAAAGCTAGATATTCTATTTGCATATTTGTAATTGCAATGTTGTATACTCACATTCATTAATTACATTTGTTTAGCTTAAAATGACATCTTTCAATGAAACTACACCGGAACTGTCATCCGTACCGGTAAATCGGCGCATTTGATTTATTACCGGTTTCAGGTGGACAAGTGGGCGGATACTGGACGTCCCTGAAACTTGTCGCGCCCACGTTTCCGGACGTGTGATTCATTACTTAGAGTGGAGGCTAAAATAAGAATGGACTATTTTTAGGAATAAGAATAAATTTTGTTTTTGTATTGTGTGTATTGATCTGTATATGTGAAGAGTTTCAAATCAAATCATAGTAAACATAACCAAATATTTAGAAACATCCAAAATGGTCACTAATATTCACTCAACCAAAATCATTGTAATTATTCATACCATGTATTTTACGCAAATATATCGGAACAAGAACAACGTCAAATAAATGAGTTAATTCAAACCGTTATTAATATGACTTTATATACATTGACATAAAGTTTAAATCAAAATGGCAAAGGCACGTTTATGAAATGTTAGAACATTTGACGTTGTCGACTACTCAATTAGAATCATAATTCAGTTGCTTGTTAATGACAATTCAAACCGCTATAATATGACTTTAAACTTTATGTCAATGTTTGACATAAAGTTTAAATTAAAATGGTCACTGCTCATTTATGAAATGTTAGAACATTTGACGTTGTCGACTACTCAATTAGAATCATAATTCAGTTGCTTGTTATGACATTTAAGCCCAGTGCGGGCGAGGGGTTTTCCTCGGCGTACTTTTTGCCCATCATGAAAGTAAAACACTTAAGCCAAGCGCAAACGAGAGTCAGTCCTCAGCACTCCTCGGCTTAACACTTAGAATGTACGCGGTTCTTTTAGTCCAACGTGTGCGTTATGCGGCTGCAGATACACTGAGCGTATCTTACGCGGCTCATGTTTCGTCGCGTTACGCGTATTATACTCCGTTACGCCGAGCGTAATAGGGCCGAGAAGATACGCGCGCATTTCGCGTTCGATCGATGTTAACTATATTTGGCGTATTTTCAGCAACTACAGCCACACTTAAGCGTATTTTGCGACGCGTATCTTGCACAGTACGCGATTTAAGATACGCTAAGTCATCATCTGCCTAGCCTTTTCCCAACTATGTTGGGGTCGGCTTCCAGTCGAACCGGATGCAGCTGAATATCAGTATTTTACATGGAGCGACTGCCTATCAGACCTCCACAACCCAGTAACTGGGTAATACGATACTCTTGGTAAGACTGGTTGTCAGACTTTCTGGCTTCTGACCAACAGTAACGACTGTCAAAGATCTACAAATGACAGCCGAGACCAACGGCTTTACGTGCTTTCCGAGGCACGGAGGAAACTCGCTATGGTAAATGGTCACTCATCCACAGACCAACCTAGGCTAGCGTGGCTTAACCTGGAAGATCGGTCTATGCGGCTGTAATTATTTAGCCACGAGCTCCTCCGATAAGATACGCTAAGTACACACATCAAAAAAAGTTTGCGATCACTAGCATAATTATGTATGTGAAGATTCCGAATTCAAAGTCCAACTGAAATCTGATTTATATTTATCTAGATAACTATCAATCTATATTTATCACGATAATTATCGCTTTGAATCCCGATTAGAAAATTCGGCTTCAAAAAGGCTACATAATTTTTCAAAGTGATCGCAAACTTTTTTTGATGTGTGTATGATTTGGCCCTTAGTGTTTTATTTTCCCAGACAAAAATGTACGTCGCGGACCATCCCTCATCTGCGCTGGACTTTATGGTAATAGTCCACACATATTAATATGTAAACACGAATATAGATGTATCGATACGTGTGACCACACGACGAAATAACAGCATTTGAATAACAAACAAATGGACACAATTTTACTGATTACGTAACCAATCAACAAAATTGTTATTATTTGCTGAATAAACGCGTTTTCGTGAATTGATTGCATTATAATAATGAACTTGCAAATAAAACAACAAAATGATTAATAGGGGTAAGTTTACATTGCTAGATTATTGGTTTAGTGTAGTTATAGTCAGTTGCAAATATATGCAAATAGCGAAGTAACAAGTAGTGAATTTTAGGACAACTACTGTTTTTTTGTGCGTGACCAGTGATTACATACGGCACTGAAACGTGGTCGCTCACAATGGGCCTCATAAGAAGACTTAAGGTCACCCAAAGGGCAATGGAGAGGGCTATGCTCGGAGTTACCTTGCGAGATCATATCAGAAATGATGAGATCCGCAGGACAACCAAGGTAACCGACATAGCTCGAAGAATTGCCAAACTTAATTGGCAGTGGGCGGGGCACATTGCTCGCAGAACGGATGGCCGATGGGGCCGAAAGGTTCTGGAGTGGTGACCGCGTACCGGAAGACGCAGCGTGGGTAGGCCTCCCACAAGGTGGACCGATGATCTGGTGAAGGTCGCGGGAAATAGCTAAATGCGAGAAGCACAGGACCGGTCAATGTGGCGATGCCTGGGGGAGGTCTATGTCCAGCAGTGGACATCTTTCGGCTGAATGATGATGATGACTGTTTTTTTTAGCCGCGGCCCACCATGTCGTATAACACCTAGAAGATTGCTGATGCCTTGCTAACCTTAGACACAAAGTTGTAAAGTCTCATGTGTCTGTAATTTTACCGGCACCCTTCAAACCCAAACACAGCAATGCTGCTTGGACGTAAAAATAGGTACGGTGGTAGTACTTTTCCGGACAAGCTCTTTTACGCGAAGCTATACTACTACTAGAAGCTCTACTACTACTAGGAGCTCTACTACTACTAGAAGCTCTACTACTGCTAAGAACTCTATTACTACTAGGAGCTCTACAACTTTCTTTTTTTCTTTTAAAAAACTGCCCCACACTAAGATTTCTCTTGTATCGTGGGTGCGTTTACAGACGCAAATCTCACATACACAAACAAAAAGGTACAAAAAGGAGCTCTACTACTGCTAAGAGCTCTACTACTACTACTAGGAGATCTACTACTACTACTAGGAGTTCTACTACTACTAAGAGTTCTGCTACTACTATGAGTTATTTTACTACTAGGAGCTCTACTACTACTTCTATTCTATTTTCTAAATTCTTCGAGTCGTTATTTTTTAATTCTATACAACCTAAATCATCATTTATGTTTGGATAAGTCATAAGCTACAAATCCTTCCTAATTCATTAATAAATCTTCATAACTAACCTAATTCCGCCTGTTGAAGTAAATTGGGACGGAAAGGGAATGGATTATGTTGTTTTGGACTTAATTTATCAAATTTTAGGCTCGTGAGATCCGGCCGATTAAGGGGCTAGTAGGGTCTGAGGTCATCTTTATCATTTTAATATGAAAAGAACCCTGGAGGCTTTCTCGAGGGACGCGTGGCTAAATATCATGACATGACAGACGTGTGTATCGTATGTTTAATGAAGAGTTTTCTTTGCAGTAAATCTATCACAAAATGATGATAAGTACAGCTTAAGGGGGCTGCTCTACTAAAACTTCAAATTTTCATAGATCTAAAAATTATTTTGTTGTGTAAACTACTAAATGTATCGCTTTGAAAATTATAGCTTACTAGCGACCCGCCCGGCTTCACACGTGTACGTTTTATAGCTTAAAACTTTCCTCTTGAATCACTCTATCTATTAAAAAAAACCGCATCAATATCGTTTGTCGTCGTTTTTCTTTTTTTTTTTAATATAAACGTTGCCCCACACTAAGATTTCTCTTGTATCGTGGGTGCGTTTACAGACACAAATCTCACAAACAAACGCCCAGACCCGAAACAACCATCTGTAGACCATACATTTTGTTCCGTGTGGGAATCGAACCCACGACCCATAGCGCAGAAGCCAATCGCTAAGCCACTGCACCAAACGTGTCGTCAGTTTGCTGCGTAGTTTTAAAGATCTTAGCATACATAGGGGACAGATAGCGGGAAGCGACTTTGTTTTATACTGTATAGTGATTTTAACAAATTGTACAAATTAAGCTTGCCCCTCCCCAAGTCCTTCCCCCCGCTGGGACCGTAAGACGTCAATCTTACTGATCTGTTGTTTTAATTAAGGCAGCTTCTCCGCTTTGTTTTGCGCGCAAATATTATAATAATTATTATAACACTGCCGTGCAAAACAAAACAAGCTTGAAGATAAAAAATGATTTATTTTCTTATTGTTTTATCAAGAGTCTTCAAACTTGAATCGTCAAATCTCAAAGTTTTATCTTAAGAAAAACATCAGCACAACTTGGCGGGTTCTTAGTAAAACAGAAATTATTTTACAACTGTGTTATGTCAAACTTCATGATAAGAAGAACTGGGGACTTTATTTTAGTTATTATAAAAAGTTTCTAGTTGCTTTTTATAAAGAAAACTTGGTATATGAGTTGTTCATTATCATTTCTTATGGTATCTGCGTATAGCGTCGGCCATATTTTTTTGTCATTCGGTGTCATTTAGTGGTTAGCGATCGGGGTGTCATACGAATATCTACGACAGTCGTTACGAGTAGTCAGAAGCCCAAAAGTCTTACAACCGGTCCAAACGTAGGATATCGACTTTGCCCAGTAACTGGGTTGCGGAGGTCTGATGGTAGTCGCTCCTTGTAAAATAATGGTATTCAGCTGCATCTAGTTAGACTGGAAGTTGAACCTAACATAGTTGGGAAAAGGTTAGACGAAACAGTGGTTAGTGATCGTTTCTCAAAAAAGCGAATCAAATAAATGCTAGGAAAATATTGACTGCGATAGAACATTTCAGTGCCACGTACTGCCGTGCTACGCAAAAGCGGTCTCATGGAAGTCTCATCGAAAGCTAATTTCAAGAAAATTGAAGTTTGGAAATATAGTTTCCTTATTCTCTTAGTGATTTGAAAAGTTTTTTGTGATATGCGAGAATGTTTAACCCTTTAACCGCCCCAGTCGGATATATCCGACAATTTTATTAACCTATGTATGGATAGTAACGGATGTAGGTATATCCGACATGGTCGAAATGGAGAAAAAACAATTTGTCGGATTTATCCGACTTAGGCGGTTAAAGGGCTAACCGATAAGATACCGCTATTTGGCTTAGTTCATTGGATGCGTGTTTCTTTAAGCTATCCGATGCCATAAGAATAAATAGTTTTTTTTTTGAGATACCGCTTTTGTGTTAAGCACGGCAACGTATAAATTAATGAAAGCCAGGCGAGACGACTAGTGGGCGTGACTAGTGTGATATCGCTCTGCGCAGTCAGTTAACACGGGCCACTAAAATGTTTCACGTTAAGAACACCGTGTTTTCTTTTTAAAATTAGTTTTTGCTTTACTCCAAAAGAATCCCATGCAGGGTTAATCTGTAACTCCAGTAGAACAAAAGATATAAAAGAATAATATGAATATAGATACACCTTGTATATGACTAACTAGCTTTTGCCCGCAGCTTCGCTTGCGTGAAATTTTGAACCCGTTAGTGACGATTTTTCATACAAACTTTCATCCCCTATTTAACTCCCTTAGGCGTTCAATTTCGAAAACTCCTTCCTTATTCCTTGTCTACATTATAAAGGAACCTCTGTGCAAAATTTCAGCTTTCTAGGTCCAAAGGTTTGGCTAGGCGTTGATGAGTCAATCAATCAGTCAATCAGGACGTTTCTTTTTATTTATATATAGATTGGACGTTACAATACCTACTTAGTAACTTTTCATTCGAGTATTTTAATATGTATGTTCGTGTAAAGAACTTGCTAGACTTGGCGGGAGCTCTGCTGTGCTCCCTGATTATGAACATCTGTTTCGTTCATTCTCCTTTTAGTATTCAATTCACGTAGTTCTACAAAAGCAATGTAACGTGATTTAAATTAAGTTGTAGGTATCTACTTATTATTCCCTTTGCGTATGTTCTGAAATGCTTTAAAACTTTCAGTTACTGAAACAGAATTCATAATATTAATATTACTTTGAAACAGATCCATTTTTATACTGAAAACTGTTATTTTTACGTTCTTTGTGATCAAAAAGGTTTCCTATTTATTTTGAAATAAAGTGTTGGTCGCATTTTCACTCGCATCCTAAAGTTCCCTTCTTCATGTATCCGGATAAAAAGTATCATAAAACATCACGCCTGTATTCTCCGAAGGGTTGAGCAGAGCTATTTAGTACACCCTTACTTCACCGTTATGTTTAGGTCCCATGTAATAGGGGGCGAGACTATTGCCATCAACCAGACGGGAATCCAGACAGCAGGCTGCTACCAAGAAATTCCACACGGAAAAACCCTCTTTTATCTGTTCTGTGGAAAAACCCAATAACGCTTTGCTCGATTTGGGAATCGAACCCAGGATCTCACGCTCAGCAGTCGCGCTTGCAACCATTAGACTAAAGGTACAAGTTGGTAGCCGACTGCATACAGCAGCAGCATACGACGTGTCGCTATGACACTACTGGTTTCTATGTATTTCTATGAAATACCTTCCGCAGCTAGCGACATGTCGCTCGACTACGCGTCGTACGACCGCAGACGACGAATCGTCCGACTGCAGATCAGTATAGTGCCACCGACGCTGGAGCGACGAACGTTGAGTCTTTCTCAAAAAATGAGTTTTTCCAATTCCGATGAAGAAAAACTGATAAACCAGGTGGCCCAATATCCTGCACTGTACGATGCGTCTAACAAAAACAAAAGATACGAAAGTAAATCGCGATCGCTAATCCCAAACAGGTCACACATCTTGTCTCACGGAACATTCAGAACTAACTGGAATACGACGTGTCGTCTGCTGCAGCAATCTGCTGTTGGGTTCGAAATCATGACTGCATACAGCGGCAGCGGACGTCGTGTCGTGACGACACGACGTCCGCTGCTGCTGCATGCAGTCGGCTACGAACTTGTACCTTTACAAGCAGTCAAAAGTATCCTAGGTCGTTTTATAGGTATACAGGGTGTAAAAAGACCCATCACATAGCCGAAATCTACGCACTCTGTACATCAAACTAAACTACATTGACCAAAAATAATTGCTAGGAAACGACTTTTATTTTTTGGCATAAAAAACGCTTTTTTTTGTTGCGCGCAATGTGTGGTTGTGGCGATGCCGCGCGTTTGTATGCGTGCAGCGGCTACACAGCTGAGCCAAGGCGGTCGTGTGCGTTTGTTATTCGTTGCGTTTTTGTAACTTCAAATGCGTAAATTGTGAGGAAAAATTGAAAATTCTGATAAGGTTGTTTGGAAGAAATATTAGTATTATCACTTAGAATATGTTTTTGGAAAAAATTAAGAAAAAATGTATACTTTGACCTTCAATATCTCCAAAACATGGTTTCCCAGATATGGTCTGGTAGAAAAAAATGATCCCAATGATGGGTAAAATATGTGGTTTTCGTTATTGTTAAGGGTCTTTTTACACCCAATATACAGGTATACATATAGATAGCTCTTTGCATATAAAGACGATCGTAAAGTCAAAAGGCAAAGAGCAGCCTACCCCCGTGGTTTTCTTTATTTATCTTTAAGTACTAACAACACTGAAACCTACCAACACATACTAAAACTACCCTCTCTTCATAAACTTAATATAAATTCAAATGCGTATATTATGACCTCTACAAAATCCAGTCTTCGTGCAAAGAATAAACATTTGCTACAAACTTCCCGATCTTGTTAAAAGTTGTCGTGCTCCGTCGCGGTTGGAATAATAAAGGGCCTCCTTTTATTGTGTTGATGGAGTTGTCAGCTGGTCGATGGAGTTGTGTGTTTATCGAGTGACGTATTTTGAAACTATATTTTTCATTTTAACACAGGAAACACAGGAGCTCGTGGCTAAATAATTACAGCCGCATAGACCGATCTTCCGGGTTAAGCCACGCTTGCCGAGGTTGGTCTGTGGATGGGTGACCATTTACCATAGCGAGTTTCCTCCGTGCCTCGGAAAGCACGTAAAGCCGTTGGTCCCGGCTGTCATTTGTAGATCTTTGACAGTCGTTACTGTTGGTCAGAAGCCAGAAAGTCTGACAACCAGTCTGACCAAGAGTATCGTATTACACAGTTACTGGGTTGTGGAGGTCTGATAGGCAGTCGCTCCATGTAAAATACTGATATTCAGCTGCATCCGGTTCGACTGGAAGCCGATCCCAACATAGTTGGGAAAAGGCTAGGCAGATGATGATGATGATTTTTCATTTTAACAAGAGTTTTTTCACATGCTTCTTATAGAAGCAGGACCCAAAGACATCGAAATTTCATTAGCAAATTAGCAAGTGAACGACCACTAATTTTGAAGGTTTGTATGGGGATATAATAGATATTCAGACTGCCTCGTTGGTCTAGACTCCTAGGTTCGACCCCCAAGTAGGGCAAAGTGTTATTGGGATTTTCCGTGTGGAATTTCTCAGTAGCAGCCCGGAGTCTAGATTTGTGCCCGGTTGATGGCAATATCATCGCCCCCTATTACATGGGATTTAAAACAGCGAATGAGGGTGTACGGTCAGCATCAAAAGTAGCTGAACAGTAGAGTTTTTAAACTTGGCATTAATTAGAAAACGAATTGTTTTAAAACAAAAAGTTTAATAGATACCTAGAGCTGCTAGATATAGCTCTAAGTATGCCTTAAATTTTTTGCTTCCTATCAATTAGTTATCTAATTAATGCAAAGTTTAAAAACTCAAATGTTCAGCTACTTTTGATGCTGACTGTACTATGACCCTCTGCCCAACCCTTTGGGGACCAAGTATTTAACAGCAGTAAAAGTCATATTTCGCTAGCCAATTATCAAGGTATTTGATAGATCAACTGGTTATCTGCTCATTAGCAACAATCAAACGATTAATAAAACGATGAGTATAATATTATACCCTAAGCGACGACTTTCCTACCGACTCAACGCTCGTGATGGAAAAATAGATTTTCATTTAAAGAACCCTGGATTTTTCATTCTTTTGCTGAAAATTCAATAAAAATCAGAACTTAATTACGGCTGATCAAAGCTAAAATTAACTAATCAGCTGTCAATCTTACGTCAAGTGCTGTGATTGGTTGTTAGGGTCGCCCAATATAAATATTTCATTTTAGTACTTATTTACTCATTTAGGATGTTAAAAAGTGTACTGAGAATTTTGTAGGGTTTCTCGGTATTGGAAATTGAAAAACTTTCGTAGAAAAATTGTTAATTTAATATTGCAAACATTATAAAAGCTTAGTTTTAGTATATACTAAACCTGAAACTAGTTTGTTCAGAATCACTAGGAGAATCGATTGACATATTTTTTACAACACTTTTTTTTTTGTTATATATTTCAATTTCGTTTGAGTAGTTTTCTACCCATAACAGTTGACGGAAATAGACACCTTGAGACTTAAGACGGTCCTCTCGGTCCGTTTCCGTGTATTAGACAACCCCTGCACAGCACATCTCAGGCATTTCACTCTTTTTTAGGGAACTTAACGCGACATGAACTAAGGTGTAACTTGGAGATTTACAAAAAAAAACACATATTCAGGCAGTTCTGATGAAAATCTTGTTGGGGTGTCTCGGTTTTCGTATAAAGTAAAAATAAGGTTGTATACCTACTTATTTCAATTAAATTCATAACTTGACTTTTACTAATATTTGTACGCCTTCTACGGCATAACATTAGCACCTAATTATTTTTAACACCACTGCACGTTTGTAGTCTACTCATAAGCAAATAAATTTATCTTTATCTGATCTCTTTATCTTTTAAAACTTTTCGAAATTCGCGTGTTTTTTCTTATTACTTTCCATACATTTTCCTTTGGTCTCCTTTTCCCACAGTGGGTCGTAGCTGAAAATCAGCGTTAGGTAGTAAGTAATTGTACTACTACCTAACAAAATGCTGAGCTGGTGGCTCTTTGGCACTTACATTTAGTTGTTTTTATTTAAGTATATACCGTTGCATTGTGTTGTTTGTGCCAATAATCTTTCTTTCTTTCTCCCCCTCCAACGACATTCATATTCATCAGTCTTCTAGTCACATGCGCAAGATATAATTTGCTCTTGCAGACTGCAGCAGTATGCTCGAGCACGCTCCTGCCTTGATGTGCCTCTCGGTCGAGAACATGTTTGAGCACGCGAGAACAGTTGTCCGCTTATTCTGCGCTGATCCCTAATAATAATTATACTCTTAAGGCTAAGCGTATGCTGAGATGCAGGTGACGCAGGTGCACGCAGCGTAGCGCAGAGCAGATTTTGTAATGTATGAACGTACTAAGAGCTGCGTACGCTGCGGCGCAGACACGTGCGACGCAGACATGCGTCTGCCCCGCTCTGCGCCTCGTTGTAGTGCCGGCACAGATTTCTGCGCGACGCGTGCATGTCGACATGTGTTTTTTACCGCTAATTCGAATTTTATTGCAATGACAGAACATTAAATTGAATTAGTGCGTTGTGAACCTTGTTTGTATGATACTAATCATCCAGACTATTAAAAAAACGTTCGTCAACTCGAACGCGTCTATTCTTTGTACTAGTTAAAACTCGAATGTGTCTTCGAGCTGCGTCGCAGCATGCGGTCGTGGCCTATGTCTGCCTCGCCTGCCCTGCGCGGCAAAATCTGTACTGTGCTGCGCTGCGTCAACTGCGTCTCAGCATACGCTTAGCCTAACTCTTGCCCTGTCCCGTGAATCACTTATGAACATCGGCATTGTTTAACTATTGTGTCTGGGTGCCCGTGTTTTTGTCGAAGTATTTTATATCGAATTTCATTACGCCGACAACGATTCGCCTACGAAATCTTTGCCGAAGCAAAGGTTGTCGGCCAGATAAGAATCGGCTAATAATATTTCGATATTCCAACGGAGAACCATTGTGTCTTGTCTGCTATCTGAACAGTGAACCTGTTAATAATACCCACTGAATAAATTAATTTTCTTTCTTTCAATATTTGACAACAAAATAATTGTTCAACTTTTCAAAACCCGGTGGTAGCTCGCCAACGCCTAATTTACCCATTTCCCTAAATCCAATTAGGCATGTTGTCGGCGTCTGGGCGTTCCTCTCACCTGACTCTCACTTATCTAACTTGACGTTTATTATGTGGGCGGCATGTTCCCTGACTCCCTGTGGTTTTGTTTGACCTTTGTAGATCGATTAAGTTACGATTTCTGACAACACAAAACTACTAAAGGGAATAGGTACGTTGCGTTGCGGATTACTGTTTAGTTTCGTCATTTCTGGTGATTTCTTGATGGTTCTGTGGTTTTTTTTATACATGACTATATACGACATCTGTGGTCTAGTGTTTCGAGTGTCGGACTGCGGATCACGAGGTCGTCGGGTTCGATTCCCACACAACACAAATATTTTGTGTTGGTCTGGGTGTTTCTTATGTATTATAAGTATTTTTTTACAAAAAAAAAGTATATGTTATCGCTAGTGGGTAACACTGGGCAATGTTGATAAAGGGAGGTAGTCGTCGATATGGATGAACGCACCCGAGCTTATAAAGGCGGCGGTCATTCGACGAAGCGAGAGCATTCCGTGTTGAGGTCAGACACCTTTTATATCTGATTAGCTTGTCCTTATTTTTATGATCTTGTAATAATTGTGTAAAGTAATATACTGTGATCTAGTTAATGTTACTAATATTAACCCAAATACAAGTACTCTCAGTGGTGGAGAGTCTATGTTGGTATTATTTACTGTGTTTACCTTGCTCGCAATCCTGACATACCGATATTAGCTAAAACTGTAATGATAGAATCACCCCTGAACGATTATGTTGTTGTGTCGTTTACATCAGAAGTGGGATAAGAAAAAACCAGTCCACATTATGATTGTATACCCACATGTAAATATTTTGCTAAAAAAATCCCCTGTAGACGGACTGACAAAAACTTGATTATTCGATTGTACAATGGTGAGAAGTGTGAGAATGAGAAAATGTGATAAATCCGGTGAGTCACAACCATTTTATTATGTGTGAAGGAATTTTGATGAAGGAAATATAATATGAGAGGTTATTTATTCGTGTAAAATAAATATTAAATGATATCTTTGCTTATTCATGTAAAATAAAAGAGATGTTATCTGTATTTATCCGTGTAAAATAAATGAGATGATATCTGTGTTTATTAGTATAAAATAAATATGATGGTATCTGTATTTATTCGTGGAAAATAAATACGGCATCTGTATTTATTCGTGTAGGAAAATACATTGCAAGTCGTATTAGAGTTTGTGGTGAGATGCAACCAGGGTTGATCTTTGGCACCGCCCGGTTTGGCCAGCCGGGGTTGGCCAAAGGCTTCGCCTGGGGAAAACTGAAACTCTAACGTGGCGAAGCAATTGTTATAGGGCTGGAACCAAGGCGGGATATGCCATGATATGGCTAGATCCAAGGCGGGTGATGCCATGTTGATAAAGCAGGATCCCAGGCGGGTGATGCCAAATGAGTTGGCTAAATCCAAGGCGGGTGATGCTATTAATTGATAAATGAAAATGCAGTGAAAATGAGATTCTGTTTTGAATTAATGTTTTGAAAAAGTTTTGAAAATATTGATATTTGTTTTTATTGGTTTTGTTATAATTCTTGTTGTAGAATGGTGCAAAATAGTTGATTGAAATTAAAAAGTAGTTTGTTATTATTACTTATGGTTTAAAATGTATTTTTTGTAGACGAAAACAGGAAATTGTATTTATTATTGATGATAATTACTATGATGACTTCCGTTAAAGATTAATTTGTCAAATTTATTTAAAAAAAAAAATAATTTGACTTATTTTCGTTAAAGATGTGTTTAATATGTATTGTATTGTTGTAAAAAGGTTGGATTATTAGCGCAATATAGAAATGTTATGTTTAAAACATCATGTCAGTTTTGTAATATGAGTTTGTGAATAATTGAGATATTATTTTGATCATGAAAAGTTTTAAAGGTTATTAATTTAAGTATTATGATTTTGGGAATAATTGAGATAATATTTTAAGTGTTTAAAATTATGTACTATGATACTGTGAATAATGATTATAAGATATTTAACCATGAAACATTTAGGATGTTTGTTTTATGATTTCGTGAAGAATTGAGATATTTAAGAATGTAGGATTTTGTGAATAATAATGAGATAATAATCGTGAATTATTTTAAGGGTGTACTATGAGTTTATGAATAATGAGATATTTAATCTTGAAATATTTTAAGTGTTTAACGTACTATGAGTTTGAAGTGTTTATATGCTGGTAAAATGAATTGTGAATAATTGAGATTTATAATCATGGAATATTTTAAGTGTTAAATGTACTATGAGTTTGTAAATTATTGAGATATTATGTTATGATTTTGTGAATAATTATGAGATTTTTACGAAAGAAATATTTTAAGTGTTTATGTATTATGAATTTGTGAAAAACTATAATGAGATATTTAGCCCTGAAAAATATTGTAAATGTATTTAAATGATTTTATGAATTTGTGTATGATGAGATTGTGTGTTTATGTACCTATTATGATTTATTGAATAACTAAAATTTGATGTATAACCAAAGTAGAACTGTCTAATAGGCATCTGAGATAGTATTTTATTGTGAAAATGTTGGAAATCTAATGTGTGGATGTTTGTAAGATTTTGATACGAGAAGTTATGAACGAATATAGAACTAGGTTGATACTGAATGAATATCAACTAGTTCAAGCCACGGGTGATGAGCTTGTTGGCCGTCGATGGGATAACAAGCTCTAATCGATTCAAACAACCTTTGGATGCTCTTCGTGTTACTTTGGTCATAGACATGAACATGAGTAACATGACGAGGTCAAAGATGAGTGATCAGGTGTGGCCGAGATGTGTACTGTATTATTTGTTTCTGTTTAAGGTCCAGAGGTGTCACTGAAGTTGGGCCTTGATGTACAATCTTGACGATGGGGTTGATGGTGCGTCGACCACCAACCACCAACACACGAGGACGTGTGTTTTGCAGGAGGGCCGTGTTATCGCTAGTGGGTAACACTGGGCAATGTTGATAAAGGGAGGTAGTCGTCGATATGGATGAACGCACCCGAGCTTATAAAGGCGGCGGTCATTCGACGAAGCGAGAGCATTCCGTGTTGAACAGCTGAAGAAGTCTGACCTTTTATATCTGATTAGCTTGTCCTTATTTTTATGATCTTGTAATAATTGTGTAAAGTAATATACTGTGATCTAGTTAATGTTACTAATATTAACCCAAATACAAGTACTCTCAGTGGTGGAGAGTCTATGTTGGTATTATTTACTGTGTTTACCTTGCTCGCAATCCTGACATACCGATATTAGCTAAAACTGTAATGATAGAATCACCCCTGAACGATTATGTTGTTGTGTCGTTTACATATATAAGTATTATATCCATTGTCTAGTACCCATAGTACAAGCTCTGCTTAGTTTGGGACTAGATGGTGCTGTGTAAAAAATGTCCCAAAAATATTTATATATTTATTTATATACGGTTAGTCGCTTAATACAAGGTTAGTCAGAAGGGGGGTACTAATCTGAATAGGTGTTAAAGTAGGTACTTATATTAATGAATAACTTTTGTTCTACCACTTTCGCCAAAAGTCGATATTTTAAGAGAAATAGCTGTTCAAAAATTGCATAAAAAATACGCTAAAATCTAAGTTACATTTGGGGTCACGAATTGAAAAGATCCATTTTCTGAATTCTTAACAAAATCAGGAGTGACGAATAAAAAAAAACTAAATTAAAATTATTTTACACGGAAATAAAAATGATCGAGTTTTGAAATTTTAACACTTGCTTTAAAACCATTCAAAACCAAATACGAAAACAATGAGCTGTAAGTACTCATCATTCTGTACAAACTCTGGTTTGAGAAAAAAAGACAGCTGTTTCACTCATTTTGATAAGCACCATTGATTATTTTGAATGGAACAGCTGATTTTCTTTTCACAAAATTATATTTGTCCCATAGCAAAAGTTGTATAGAATGATGAGCAGAGTTCATGGTTTCTGGATGTAAAGTGATTAACGAGTCATGGTACATGGTTGGCAAACTGGCCGACGGCCCATCTGATGGCAAATGATTACCATACACCTACAATCCCAAGAAGTTTCCTGATGCATTGCCAACCATAGAGACAAAATTAAAAAACCTCACGTGATTGTAATTTCACTGGCAACCTTCAAACCCACCCCACACAGCATGCTAACTAACAAAAGGCGTTCCCCCACTAACAACACTATAGCGCCCGTGCATACCTACTAAAAAAAATATTACCAATAAAAACAAAAAATAAAAAATGCTAAAGTTCACAAAAAATAAAAAAATATACGATGATTGAAAAATGTTGGTTTTAAACAGGCAGGGGTGCATAACAAGAGCCTCCACGAGTGACGATACTTAAGTATGTCCGGCGCACCCTGGGCAGTCAGCCCCGCTACCAACCTTGCTGACTGGCTAATCTTTACACCACAGTATGAGCTCAATACTCAATACTCAATAAGTTTATTGCATTCCACAATGTAGACTTAGGTGGTAACTTAAAAAAATATGAGATCATTATGGACCCTGTCGGGCACAGCAAAAATATTAGGAGAGAGGAAGCTTAATATACAAATTATTAATATCAATATACCTATCTATCTAATTTAATTTCCTTACAAGGAAGTTTAGCATTTTAAAAAGTTTATATTATAATTTATCCTATAAATATTAATTAAATTATACATTAATATTATTTTGTTTTTTATTAATTCGGAATAACAATGAAACTTGCACTATGTATGAAGGTAGATATTTACTTACTTAATTTATTTATACTATATACAATTTTGTACTGTATTTACCCTGTTTATGTTTTAGAGTAATTATTTGTTTATCTATTTAAATATTAAGATTGCACGTTTATTGCGCTTAGTTATTTAGATTAAATAGGTACTAATTTATGTACATTTAATTTATTTAATAATAATACTTGGTAATATTATCATAATACTATAATTATGATAATATTACAACATATTATTATTTATTTAATTATTTATTTAATTAGGTATTCATATTGCACACTGTTTTTAAAGATTCCTGGTTCTATTATTGTTTATTACATTCTACAATTAACTTTTGTACTTATTTATTATAATATAATTACTAGGAGTAGTTACTAGGAATTTAGTAGGAACACAATTATTATACGATTAGAATTTATCATTTAAATATTCATTTATATTGTAGTAGCATTTGCTTAATAGTAGCTGTTTTACGTTTTTTACAAATATGTGTAATTTATTTTCGTTTTTTAATTTTTCGGGTAATTTATTGTAAACTTTTATGGACATTACGAATGTGCTTGAAGAGTGGATTTGAAGTCGCGAGTTTGGTAGGTTTAGCCTATTCTTATGACGTAGTGAATACTGTAATTGTTTATCTTCGCGCTTTGTAAAGAAATTTTGATGTTTTTTAACGAATTTGCAGATTTCCAGAATATAAATACAAGGTAAGGTAAGAATGTTTAGCTTTTGGAAGTGGGGTTTGCAACTGTCGGTATCTTCTATGTTTACTAATATTCTGATAAGTTTTTTTTGCATGGTGAAAAGAGTTGGTGAATCTGTGCTATTGCCCCATAATATTACGCCGTAACAAAGCCATGAGTAGGCGTATGCGTAGTAAGTAGTTAGGGCAGTTTGGAGATTGGTGGATTTTTTTACTTCCCGGAGGGCATAGGCAAATTTTGATATTTTGGATCTTAGTTTTTTAATATGAGACTTCCAGTTGATATTCGTATCGATGGATAAGCCTAGTAACGTAAATTCAGATGCTACTTCTATTACTTGGTTTTTGTAGGTTAGATTAATGTTTAATGGGGTTTTTTGGTGGGGGTGGAAGGACATTATTTTAGTTTTTGAGAAATTTATTTCAAGGTTGTGGTTGTTCAGCCAAGCAACTGTGTTGTCTAGTGCAGCAGTGAGTTTACTATTGAGATTTGTGTTATTCTCGCATGAAGTTAAGAGTGATATGTCATCGGCAAACAAGACGCAGTGTTCATCTATGATTTTGGGGAGATCATTAATGTAAATTAAAAACAGAAGACAGCCGATCACACTGCCTTGGGGGATGGATGCATTGATTATTTTTCTATTTGATCTAATTATTTCTATTTCTTTCGTGGAGTTGTTGAAGAATTCTATTTCTACTTGTTCTACTACAGCTATTTTCATATAACTCGTGCTGACACGAAAGAAGAAGAAGAACAGGCAACGGCCTGTTCTTCTTCTTTCGTGCCGAATTGTATTTTTTTATACTTTTGCATTTTAATCTATTAATGATGTAGATTAACGGGTTTAAGGGACCGCCCTCTGTTATTTAACATACGGTATTACATGAATTACTTATTCGTGTCATTATATGTTTAATTTCCAGTCCAACATTATACCTCATAAATAAATAATTCTGCAGATATTTCAACTCTTGAATATTGCCTGAGCGCCTTACAGAGTCCCGCCAGTGAGCGCATCACAGAACGCTTCCGATTGGCTCGTTACGTCATGTCCGGTCCAATCGGCTTTGATCATTGACCGGAAACCGTCGTACCGCGACAATAATAACCTAATAAGCGATGTCGCAGCGTTAGGCAGAAATAAGCTTTTGTAAGATAGATAAGACGACATTTATTAACTTTATTAGATAAGTAAGAAAGAAAGAAAGAAAATACGTTTATTTGCGGTAAATATGACGCAAAAAGAAAAGAAAATACAAAGACAAAAAATAATAAAGTTGAGGGAAACATGCGTCACGTTACATCCACGCAAAACGGCTATCGCTCAGCATTATGCTGCAACCCTATGCAAGACAGAGCCCCAGCGCTGGTTTTCAGCGACAGCCGGCGCCGACGTAATGACGTCGTTCGGTGCAGCAAACAATTATTATTAAAAATTAAATAAATACTATGATTTAATTTACAAGTGATAGAATATACTAAACAGGAATATAAAAAAGAAGAAAATGAAATAGACATCCGTACATGCTATGAGAATATCTTCCTCAATAAACATCAAGTAGGTATTACATTTATAAATTGTTGTTACGTGTTTAGATAAGTAGGTTAAACATGTTAATTTGAGATGGGGCAGTAAAACCAGCTAGCTTAGCCGATGAAAACGTTCTTAAAAGAACATCTACATTTTTTTTAATGTTGCCCTTTGCAATTACAGCTTTTGTAAAAAAAAATACAATCAGCGAGGCAAAACGGCGGTTTTTACAAAAAAAAATTATGATGCCAATCGACCTTATTTCCTATAAGGATCAAAAGATTCTTCCAGACCAACTGAGGTTGGAGTACCTACTAGAAACGTCAGTTATCGGAATAAAATAATAAGGGCAGCTACCATAAACGTTGTGGCTACAGTAGGGTTGCCAACTCTTTGTCGGTCAAAAACAGTAGTCCTAAAATGATTACCGACAAAAATATAGTAGATAACGAAAGGATGAAAAAAAATAGTAGGTT
The DNA here is from genome assembly GCA_905220435.1 of Amphipyra tragopoginis. Classification (NCBI taxonomy): domain Eukaryota; kingdom Metazoa; phylum Arthropoda; class Insecta; order Lepidoptera; family Noctuidae; genus Amphipyra; species Amphipyra tragopoginis. Next base: position 2,065,511 of record HG992013.1, on the reverse strand, counting down.
CCAAAATAGGTACCTACTTTATTTCTTAAAAGTTTTTTTTATTTTATAAATTAGCATCAAAAGTAAGTAGATAGTTGCCAAAACACAAACTCGAGAGCGCGAAAATCGAAATTGCCAATCTGTCAAACTCAAAGTGAACTTTACTGTCAACTTCTACAGTAAAAAGTTCTTAGTAGACTGTCCATAATTTTAGAAAATACTTTGCTCTGCATTTACAGATCATTTTCTTGTAGCGTCAACGATTAACGCTGGTGTTTGTTACTACCCGATCTCAAATAAGTTTTTTTGCGATTTCTGACAACTAACCAACTAACCTCTCCTCCAACTTCGGTTGGTCCGTACGTCTTTTGATCCTTATAGGTAATAGGATCAATTGGTATCATAAAAATGTTTTGTGAACACTGCCCTTTTTCTCGCAGACGGTACATTTTTTTCAAAATCTAAAAATGCATAGTAAAATAATTTCAAAAAACATGGATAGTCTCCTAAGAAAGTTTTACTGCAGCAACAACGGTTAAGGTCAGCCAGCTGCCCTTAGTTCAATGGCTAAAATTGAAGACCTACGCTGATATTGAATTATTGCTGCAAGCATCGTCATTATAAGTTGAAAAGATTCACACACGCACCCACACACACATACACTTACACACACACTCACATGCACTAATTTAGGATACATCTTTAAGTTCTTTTCTTATCTTTTTTAATTTTATATTTTGCTTATGATTTCTTGATTAAATTCTATCTTCTTTTGGTACACCACTTTGCCATTTTATAATTTGACATTGAAGAGCGGGGCCTCCTGGCACAGGTCTATCTACTCACTATCTTTTACTTAAAAGAAGGTCTCTATGTAAGATTTACTGCAAAAGTTATACAAGTTTCTGCAATAAACGTTTATTTAATTTATTTATTTAATTGCCGTATATCAGATTACCACCCTGTATAGGCGTAGAGATTTTTAGTAATTACAATATAGTTTGATTAAATGAGATAATAATGACAATACATAGCGCAGTCGCAACTGCAAACTGCCAAAAGCAGCTTTTAGGCAGTATAGTGCCAAGTAAGTACCTACATACACACACTCGCCCTAGCTCTAGCACTAGCAGCATGTTATCGGTAGCGGATGCACTGGGCAATGTTGACAAAGGAAGGTAGTCGTCAATATGGATCAATGCACCCGATGTTATAAAGGCGGTGGTCATTCGACGAAGCGGAGCATTCGGTGCTGAACAGCTGAAGAAGTCGGACCTTTTATATCTGATTAGCTTGTCCTTATTTTATGATCTTGTAATAATTGTATAAAGTATTATATTGTGATCTAGTTCATGTTACTAACACTAACCCAAATACAAGTACTCTCAGTGATGGAGAGTCTATGTTGGTTTTATTTACTACATTTACCTTACTCGCAATCCTGACATACCGATATTAGCTATAACTGTAATGATAGAATCACCCCTGAACGATTATGTTGTTGTGTCTTTTACAAGCATTAACACTATTTTTCATATTATCTGTCTTGAAAAGAAAAACCATAAAATTCGGGTCCGAACAGGTGTAGGCAAGAAATCTACATATGCTAACCAATCGTGTCAATTGCCTATCCAAATACGACCCAATCTAGTTTGGATCAGAATCACAATCAGTTGTTCCAACAAAAAAGTCTGCGTACGTAAGGTTTTCAGGGCTTCGATCTAAACTTTTCTAGATTCAAGTTTTTTATTTTGTGAGGCATAGGTAACTTCCAAAAGTAGGTGGTCGTTAAAAATTATTAAAAGTTAAAATAAATAGTCGTACGCACCAAAGACCAACACAACGAATCGTGGTTAAACCATGGCGAGTGCAGGCAGGCCAAGGAGGCGCTTCCCGTCATTGACGGTTGACTCACTAAACGAGCACTCCGACTGTCAAAACAACAACTACGCACAGTCACAGCAGCCATCACTGGCCATGGTTCCTTTAACAAACACCTCTTTGTCATTGGAGTTACAGACAGCCCACTGTGCAGAACATGCATGGAGGAAGATGAGACGGCAGCCCACGTGCTACTAAACTGACCTGAGGTCGCCACGTACAGGGCCAAGTACTTCGGAAACCCAGGTACTCTCCAAAGATCACCAGCAACATCAAGGGTGTGCTGGCCTTTTTCGAGGAGTTAGGGTGGATCGAGTGATTACACTTACCACCCGTCACGCAAAATACGCGCTCACACGTGGAGTTGCGGACACCAGCCCGTTATACCTTATACCTTAATAAAGAGTCGTAATTGTCACGCCTGTATTCCGGGTCTCCTCATTTCGCCGTTATGTAATAGAAAGCGAGCATATTGCCAGATTCAGGGCTGCTACTGAGAAAATCCACAAGGAAAAACCAATAACACTTTACCCGACCTGCGTTTTGAATCTAGGACCTTACGCTCAGCAGTTGCGCTTGTGATCACTAGACAAACGAGGCAGTCTAACGAGAGCCGCAAAAATCATGATTAAAAAACAAAAACAAAAGAGTAATGACTTTTCAAAGCGTCAAAGTACTCCTCCTTATCGCTTTTATCTGGAACCGTGCCCACAAGACTTCATTATTAATTTAATCTAAAAAAGAACGTCAAAACAAAATCATGTTTCACAAAACAATGAACCCCATGCAATATGCATTTAAATGTTTTCATAACCCGTCATTCAGTAATGTCCCTCTTGGCAGCCATTTTGACCCTGATTAGTGACAAAAAACAATCCACCATTATGCTGGACGTGTCAAGACAAGGGAATATTTCCTTCCTGGTCTTATTTACCCCATAAAAGTGCTTTGTTTACTTTTTTTGTCAATGAAGGCATTAGGGTTACTTCTTTCAATAAGGCAGTGTCGTATTTTCCTGTACCATTTCTCTTTACCCTTCCAAGTGATTTCAAATTCTCCGGTATTATTCAAAGCACGTTGCAGGAAATTAATAAGTACGGATGTCTGCATGTAGGGTTTTTTTTTATCACAAAGCAGCTTTCAGGCAGGCATTTTACATATGGAAAGTGGGGATGACGTATTGAATTTAAATGTTTCATATCTTGCGTACTAAGACCGTACACAAATAATTTGCATCCTTGCGCAAGACATTTTAATTTAACGGTTTCATTTTGACCATTTAACAATATTTATTGCGTGGTACATAGTTGTGGAGAAGTCGGATTGTTAATACATACGTTGCTGTGGAAATTTTTGACCAGTGAAAATCAAAGCCATAGCGATGACGAGTCTTTTGCGCAATTAGGTACAATGCTGGTAACAAACCCAAAGTCAAAAACTCTTTCATTAAAATTCAATCTTACTAAAAATATAATACCCCGCTACAGTCCACGAGGCCTAAGCTGAGCTTTGCATTTGTGTGAGTGCACATAGAATCGATTGCCAAAAAGCAGTATGAACCGGTTTAAACTTAAACCAAGCAAAGGACGCGTCTGCGTTCATTCTCACACAAATGCAAAGCTCAGCTTGGCCTCGCGGACTGTACCTAGTGTTTAAGTAACTACCACTGTATCACATACATCTTGTAAATGCAAAGCTCAGGAAAATCAGCGTATTTGGTTGACCTCTCTGGTGCATTTTATATACAGGGTGTTAACGAATTCGTGTAATTCCTTCAAACCACATGATCTATTAATGGTATAGATTAACCCCGCACGGGATTTAGATTGATTGAAAATAAAAAAAAAAATATGTGATAAAAAATTTCGATGCCGCGCCGTGCTTAAATTAATGAAGACAAGGTGACACAGCTGACAGGAACGACTAGCGCGATATCGCTCCACGCCGTCAGTTACCTTGGGACGCTAAAATTACTCAGATACAGAATAGGTACCATGGTTCATTTTTTGAAAACTTTTTTTCTTGAGTCTGAAAAAATCCTGTGGCCTACTACCAGGCTACTACTACAGGCCCACGCGGTTTGAAGGAATTACACGAATTCGTTTACACCCTGGTATTGATATTAAATGTGTTAGGTATTTTTATTCCTTATTCCTTAAAACCACATGATCTACTACTGGTGTAGATAGGCCCCGTACGGGATTCAGATTGATCAAATAAAACTTATTTTTTTCATGCGGTAGTGGTAAGTGATCGTATCTAAACCACCTAATAAGGAATCGGTAAAAAAAGAAAACTTTTTTTTGCAAAAAAAAAAGTCCTGTCAATGAACATTTCGATGCCATACATAAATGAATGAAAGCACGGTGACACGGCTGGCGGGTACCACTAACGCGATATCGCTCTTTGCAGTCAGTTAACTTGGGGCTCTAAAATGATTCAGAAATAGAAAATCAAGATTTTTTTGTTTTTTTTTGTTGATTTATAGAAGTACCCTTTTAGGATTTAGGGTTAATCTGTGTCACCAGTAGATCACGCCTTTTGAAGGAATTACACGAATTAGTTTACACCGTGTATAAGCGGGTAGTTCTTCAGGGACAAAATTTTCGATTTCTATGGGTATATTTTTGTAACCAACTAACAAAACGGCATGTAATTTTTTATTAGTACAGTTTATCTTTATCCCTTACTGGGACAAATTATATTTTTTAAATAATTGCTGTCTAGGTACAAAATAAAAATATTTGAAGTTTGTTCTTCTGATTCATATAGCACGTCCGTTTGCCATTTTCCGGAACAAAATGGTATATGTCGCATTTTCCCTTTGATACATCAATATAAATTATAGTTATATCGAAAGGAAATGAATTGTCCTCTTACAAAAAAAATGTGTATTAGTTATATCTACGTTAGTGTGTTTATAAACAAGTAAATAAGCAGTGTCCGGCGTATAATACTGATTAATGTGGCGTAAGCTGCGCTTGACCGTACTTGGTCGGGTAATAATAATGAGGGTCTGGCTTCCCGCGCGGGGGGAAGCCAGTCCTGCAACGGACGAGCTAGAAGACGGATGTACAGCTGGTTGGCTTAGATCCCGATGTTACGAAGGTAAATGTCTGATTCATCTGTGTTTGGTTCAGGTGGCATTCTGATTACAATGCCTACTTAATAACATGTATTTTATTGTTTTAAAACTTCTATCTTTGTTTCGTGTGATGCTTTTGGGTTATAGATTCGTGTAGAAAAATGACAAAAATGAAGTCTGTATGTATGATGAGTTATGCATGATTCAAGGCAAAATCCTGATTTATCTGTGCCTGATTCGTATGGTAAAAACCCCATATAAATCATACCATAGAAGACATTAATAAACGACAGAGTGGTGTAGACGTCAAATCTGCGAATAAAATAAAGGTGACATCGAAGAAAGCTACATGCAGCTCTTTGATCAAACGTAGTCAAATATCTGCTACCGAAATTTAGACTGAAAAAGATTCGGATACAGCCCAACAAGATCTCGACCTTCCCGATGACGACAGCTTTTGGATGGAGACTTCGTCAATCGATGAAAAACTTGTAACTCCAAAATTCACCAGAGATGTCCCATCGACTCTTCATCAGAAAAGACATGAAGACATTTTTACATTAGTTTCTAAATATTTTTGTACGTCTATACCTCGTTGGATAGCTGATTAAATAAGGATGTTTGTCTTGCATTTTGTTCACTTACTGTCACAGTAAATTTTTGAGATAAACATCATTGTATATCGTGTACCTCGACGATTTTCTAATACACTTAATTAACTTTTAATGATTACTTTCAATTGAATGGTCATTAAGAACAGTAAAATACGCAGAAAGCTTTGTAAAAGTATCAGCTACAAGCTAATATCAATAATCAAAGCCAGTCAATTCGATATTTTAGAGATAAATAGTGTTTATGAAGGAATTCTGGGTATTATTCAAAATAATACAAAAATTTCAATATTTCGAAATTCATTGACTTTCGGTAGAACATAAGGGGGGTTAAATGTGTTGCATTTTAGCCTCCCAATAACGTAGTGCAAGGAATACGTCAAATGACCAGTAAACCTGTATACTGGAGTTTTAAAAATATTTGCAAGAATTATTGTTGAATCCACCAGATTTTTTCCGTAATATCACTGATAATATAATTGTTTTCATAAAAACACATTATTGTTATTGTTAAAATATGATTATTTTCTTAATACAGAGCCCACCTACGTAAAGTTTTTCATTTTTATTTCTGTTTCTGATTCATTTGTAACAAATTCTGATTCATCTGGGCACAAAATATTCGAACGTCGATATCTTGAAAACTACTTTATAAAAACGAGTCCCTCATTCAAATACATGTTATTTGGCATACCTATTTTCATATGAACATGTGTTACAGAGCTGAAAGTGAAATTAAATTTTGGCCATATGTATCAGTCGAAGAATCAAATTTCGAAGAACTACCCAAGCCTATTTTTATATTGGCCTCGATTTTAACCAAGCAATTTTGGAAAAAAATATGTTTGAAATTTTAAACACCTTAGAGATCAATTTTTATTTTGGAGATTGAGCCAAATACAATACCTTACCGATCACAGAACTAAATTACCACCAAAAGTCCATATACAAACATTTTCCTCAAAAGAAATGCAGCCGAAAAAACTCACATCCTTCCTACATTTCCTTACAGTAAAACATTCATAAGACAACTATTAATAAAAAAAACAACGATATATCTTTGAGGAAGGTACAGGAAACCATGTGGAATCCCGGCAGACTAACAAATCCCATGAAAAAGGTTTTGCTTACATTAAATTTACGGTAGACATATGGGATGTGCCTTTTTGTGACAAAATTGTGATATAGGGAGAATGGTGCAAGTAAAGATAAGGTGACGACAAGGGATTTAGAGATGAGAAATCGCTGCGAGACTTTTGAAATAGCATTCTTTTTAAATAGAAAAACGAATGTAAGAAAACATATCTGATAACTAAGAAAACAGATCTCACGTGTGAAGACGGGCTAGAATATAGAACTTCCTCAGCGCACGCTGGGAATAGACGCGTGTTGTAAGATTCAACAAAACCCAGCACGCTTGGTGCTAGGATCTATTCAGTCCGCCTGGCTAGCTACCACCCTCACATTAAAGTCCGGTGCCAAGCAGTTTACTCTGTTCCGTCGTGTTTAAGTGAGAGCCAGAGCGGTATAAAGGTGTGTACGGACTAAGCGTTCCAATGTACGCGTAGTCGGTTACGCGTACACAGGAACGCTTAGTAATAGTATGGTTGTGCCTGTCTTAAGCCTTGTACGAACTAAGCGTTCCTGCGTACGCGTAACCGACTACGCGTACCAATGTACGCGATGCGATTCGTGCGAACCAAATTCGTGCGATACGACTACTAAGCCCTCTTTTTGCGTCGGGGGTTCAAAGTCAAAGTCAAATAGTTTTTATTTCAAGTAGACCAGATCCCTGGTGCTTTCAAAAGGTCAACACTAGGGGCTCGGTTCCAAGTAGTAGGTCCTTTGGAGAAGAACCGGCAAGAAACTCCATAGACACTCTTTAAAAAAAGTAAATGTTTTGACAATTTTCATTGTAGTAATGTAAGAACAACGCAGATTAATGTACATGTGGTTAACAACATGAAAAGTAATGAGAAAGTTAGCCTTTTAAAACGATTGCCATAGCAGTTACGAGCTGACCAGTCCCAACAGACAGCATACATCGCACATTTTACAGCCTTGCGTAGGTATTAACAGAATAATATTTATAATTGATAATTAATAATTGCAATTCAATGTCAAACTAATATAAGCAAATATTAGCAATAAATAAATTAAATGTCAAAGAAAAAAAAAACAATCAAAATTGGAAACATTGGATTAAAAAATGAGATAAAATAACATACTTATTGAGTCAAAAAAATAAAAAATAATTACAATAAGTAGGCATTTGAATAATGTCCGTTTGTTCTGTTAGACGGTGCCAGAGGGTCGCAGTGTGCAGGAGGGAATCGTATGCCAGACATCTTTATCTACGATGTACTGATTTAGGCTATAATATGCTTTAGACATTAGTACGCGCTTGACATATAATTTAAACTTTGTATCTGGTAAATCAGTGACACTAGATGGAATTTTATTGTAGCATCTAACACTGTTTCCCATAAACGACTTACTGGTTTTCCTAAGTCTAAAACCAGGTCCTGCTAGCTTGTCCTTATTGCGAGTATTAAGGTTGTGGTTGTCACTCTTCTTATTATATTGGGCAATGTTTTTCCGAATGTACATAATGTTACTAAATACTTAAAAGGATGGTTAAAAATGAAAGCGACAAAATTAACAAAATAAAAAATGTAATACTCTACTGACTTGTTGGTTTAGTGGTCGCAAGAGCGACTGCTGAGGGTAAGGTCTTGGGTCGGTATGGTCGGGCAAAGTATTATTGGGGCTTTTCCATATGGAATTTCTCAGTAGCAGCTCGGTGTCAGGATTTGTGCCCGGTTGATAGCAATAGGCTCGCCTCCTATTAAGTGAGACTTAAACATAACGGGGAACTAAGGTGCACAACAACTTCTTTATAACAACAATTCCCATAAAATGCTAGTCCACCTTTAAGCATAGCTACGGTATCAAGCATAAAAATTAAACCTAAATAAAAAATAAAATAAAACCCTTACATCAAAACGGCTGAAGTGATAATCATCAAACATAATAAAAAAATAATAAATAAAATAAAATGTTTTTATTGTAGGACATCAAAGGCCCATAGCGTGTTAGTATTACAATTTCTTAGGAACTATGTTAGTTGAACAATTAGACACACAAACACAATTACACAGAACAAACACCTCACAATCACAGGAAGACTTATCAAGCTCCATGTCCAACATGTAGCTTGATAAACCTATCCATTGTAGGCCCTTCTAACCTATTTGCAAAAACCTTCAGAACGCTATTGTTGCTCCCTCTCACTCTGTGCATTACAGATACCACTTTCTTGCGCATGATCGCGAAGTAATCGTCTGTATGCGCATCCGCGAACATCCCAGACGCTCTACAATAAGGAGGAAGCCTCAACAACGCCCTTTTTTTTAGACCATGTTGCTCGGCGTAACCTTCACAAATAGCGAGTAACTTCCTTAATCCCTTGATTGTTGGACTCAGCATCACCGTATCGTCAGCGTAACTCAGATTATTAACACTAACCCCATCTATATGACATCCTACATGATTGTGTGCTGAAGAGCCCAACAAGCAAGTTATTCATATAAATGTTAAATATTCTCGGGAAAGTAAGACCCCCTGCCTCACCCCACATTCGAGTTTATATGGCTCGGACAATGTACTGGACCATTTAACAAAGTTCCTCTGCTTGTCATACCAGTAAGACACATAGCTAAGAATCATTTCAATGAAACCAGCTTTTAAACAAACAAAAAAACTATGATGAAATCTGTTCATCCGTTTGGGAGCTACGGTGCCAAAGACAGACACCCAGATAGACAGACAAAAGATTTAAACAGTCTTCTTTTGCGTCGGGTTTAATAAACTCTAAATCTATTTTAAAATCCACTTTTAATCACGCGCCAGACAAAGTTCTCTGTAATAATAATAAATCATGAAAATACCTCCTTTCACTGAATTAAATTAACTACAGACTATAGGTGGCGAACTGGCGAGCTGTTCAGTATTCATTAAATACGTGACAGACATTTAGATACAGTCTAACTCGATTTGGAGAATTAGGTGGTGAAGAATAAATTATTCAGGGTGTAGGAGCCAATGATTGTAGCGTACGTTACCACTTTGTTAATGTTGGTTTAATTATGGAGTACGCAGAATGTTGAGTTGAGTTGAGTTTAAAGTTATATTGAAATGTAGAAGGTTAACAAGTTAAAGTGGTAGCGATTCCTTCTCTTGGCCAGTAGTTAGTTCCACAGTTATTGTTTTACTCGATGTACATTGATTAAAACGATATAATTATACACTTCTGGACACATCTATTGCACATTCACAATTTCATTCAATAGTCTTTTTTTGAATTTCGAACACAGAATTTAAAGAAACAAAAGACAATTTGGAGCCTGTTTGTTGATACCAAACAATCGAATACTAAGGAAACTTGGTTTTATTGGTTTACTTGGATTTAATTCTTGAAAAAGTGATTGATATCTTTGGTTTTGCAACAAACATTACTTATTCTTAACATTAACGTGAGGTTCTATCAATAATCTATGGATACTTCACCTGAAGTCGCCGCCCAAGCTGTGGCACTTATTCAGGCCGGACACAGCCAAAGAAACGTGAGTGCTCAACTTAATTTAAGTCGATCTGCGGTTCGAAATGTTTATCGGAGGTACCTAGAGACTGGCGGCTTTGTTCGTCGCCAAGGAAGGCCACGATCTCGGGTCACAACTGAAAGGCAGGATCGATTCATCGTGACGACCAGCTTGAGAAATCGTCACTTTACCTCCATTGAGATACAAAACCAACTTCGCGACTTCCACGGAGTATCTGTGAGCGCTCGAACTGTTCGGAGAAGGTTAAAAGAACGCGATATGGTACCACACAAGCCAGCTAATGGGCCCAAACTAACGCGAGCCCACCGAACAGCGCGCCTTCATTTCGCACGCAGTCATTTAAATTGGACACAGCAAGATTGGAGCCGTGTACTCTTTTCTGATGAGTCTAAAATTGTGTTACATGGCAATGATGGAAGGAAGAAGGTCTACCGACGTAAGGGAGAGCGTTTCGCACAATGCTGCTTTGAAGAGAGGGTTGCTTATGGCGGTGGCTCATGGACTGTCTGGGGCGGTATATCCGCGAGCGGCAAAACTCAACTTGAGGTTGTTACAGGACCACGGCTGCCAACATTAAATGCTGAAAGGTACATTCGTGAGTGCTTAGAACCTCACGTGATACCATACGCGGACTATGTGGGCCCAAATTTCCTTTTTATGCATGATAATGCAAGAGCCCATGCGGCCGGCATCGTCAGGGAATATCTTCGGGATGTGAACATCACAGTTATGGACTGGCCAGCCAGAAGCCCAGACATGAACCCCATTGAGCACATGTGGGACGAGCTAAAAAGACGTGTTAGGGCTCGGCAGCCACTTGCCCAGACGATGCAGGAGTTGAAAACTGCCATAGAAGAGGAATGGGAGATGATCCCTCAAAATTTCATAGAGCGGTTGATAAACTCTATGCCTGATCGTATGAGAGCTGTGGTAGATGCCCATGGAGGCAACACGCGTTATTAAATTAAACCTTTATTTGATAAAACATGTTTTTTATTCAAAAATCAATTGCTTTTAACAAGGCGCATATCCGACTTGTTAGGCGTAGCTCCATGTCGTATGGTATTCTGAATTCAAATTTAAAACAATACGATCAAAAAAGATGGTAAAATGTATCAGGTTTAAAACTGCATCAACAGTTTTTGTTCAATCTAGCAATCATATTTCGGTAGGGGCCATCGAAACCTAAACTCTAAGGTGAGCCAATAGATGTGTCCAGAAGTGTAGCATAATATTTGTGACGCACGACATCCAAGTGTAAAAGACACAATAACATAATCATGTATGTGCTCGTGCGTTGTGTGATCACGGTTCTAACCTATTTGTTGTCACGATTTTCCATACAAACTTTCATCCCCTATTTAACTCCCTTCGGGGTTGAATTTCGAAAAATCCTCCCTTATTCCTTGTTTACATTATAAAGGGAACCTCTGTGCAAAATTTCAGCTTTCTAGGTCCAAGGGTTTGGGCTGGGCGTTGATGAGTCAGTCAGTTAGTCAGGACTTTTCTTTTTATTTATATAGATTGACTCATATCACCCTCAGAAAGGCGTGGTTAAAATCTTTCAGGTATCTCGGGCTCACGGTGTATACACCTAAAATATCAAGAGGATTGCTGATGCATAGACAAGTTGGAAAGGTTCGCGTGCCTGTAATTTCACCGGCACCATTCAAACCGAAACACGGCAACGGTGCTTACGGCAGAAATAGGTATGGAGTAACTGTGTTCATTTATTTACATATTAGATTTAAATTATATACAGAAACGATATTTACATAATTACAAATAAAAATATATACAAATAACGAAAACTATATCCTAATAAAACTATAAACTAAAATACGGCATCAAAATATTCCTCCGCATCGCTGTCCACTGGTAACGTGCCCAGAAGGCTGGCAGTATTGCCACGTTGTATGGCAATGCTAATCCTTTGGCCAAAGTAGAGACCAGCCTTCGGGTCACGGGAAGCGTCGACCAGCCGCCTCGCAACCTCTCTATATAGGAGTTGGGCACTCGGACCCCACGACCCCAGTGTTTCGACCCCAAACGGCTCGAAAATATAATTACTGATAAAGTTATTATATTTTCGCCGCTTGAGGGCCTCCGCAGCTGCAGCAGCAGCGCCAGCACAGCCTGCCGAGCTAGGAAGATGTGATGGCGCAAGGGTATCGACGAGTAACTTATGTTACTAATTTTGTACTGAAGTTAAAGGTAGGTAGTGCCAGCCACGATGGTTTAAATTGCAAGGATTGCGCTCTAGGGAATTGCTGTAAATGTGCTTTCGAAACTCATTTCAAACGTGTACAAACGGCCCCAGAAGCATAAATGTCTTCGCCGCTTTAAGAAGCGGTCAGTCTGTTAATAAGCTTTTACTTGGTTGTAGGATCTACAAGTTTAGTTTTAGTATAACTAAACCTAAAACTATATAGTTTGTCCAGAATCACTAGGAGAATCGATTGGCATAGTTTTTATACCACGTTAAGGGTGCCTTTTCACCAGAGGTGTGCTATGCAGCTATGCTGCGAGAATGTAAAAGCTAAGCTACGAAACTATGTGACCGTTTCCACTGATGCTAAGCTATGTAGCTGTGCGAGGAAGATGCGTTTATCTCGAGCTATGCGACATATCAACAACAGGGAAGGCATGGGAAGCAGCGGTCATAGCAATACCACTCGCGACCATCCATAGCACGCATCCATAGCTCGCATCCATAGCACGCATGCACAGCACGCATCCACATCATACATCCTTCCATATAAAAAACGTAGCTTAGTTGAATCAGTTTCCACCAGTGCTATGCTATGTGGACGAATGAATATCATTGGTGGATATCAAACGCATCCATAGCAACGTTGCATAGCACATCTCTGGTGGAAAAGCACCCTAAATCTTGCATTTTTTTTCATACATTTCAATTTTGTTTCAATAGGTTTCTATAACTAATAACTACTAATAACTAATAGGTTTCTATGCATAACAGTGGGCGGGAATAGACACCTTGAGGCTTGAGACGGTCCGCTCGGTCAGTTTCCGTGTATTAGACAACCCCTGCATAGCACATCCCAGGCATTTCACACTCTACTGGGGAACTTAACACGACATAAACTAAGGTGTAACTTGGAGATTTATTAAAAAAAATACATACTCCGGTAATTCTGATTAAAATCTGGTTGGGGTGTCTCCGTTTTTGTGTTACTAAAAATAGTGTTGTATACGGTTCGCCTGGCTAGCTACCACCCTCACATTAAAGTTCAGTGCCATGGAGTGCTACAGTCTACATGTTGATCAGCAGGGCAATTGGGTAACGTAACCAACATCAATCATTGTCAAATATTTCATTGCGTGGTACATAGTTGTGGAAAGGTCGGATTGTTATAGGTCTAGCGCATAACTGAGTCAGTGTCTGAGATAACTGAGCGGTGCGGGAGGGGTGTTGTGACGTGACGCGAGAGCTCACTGATTCGTCAACTTGTGACAACTGTCACTCTCCCGCACCGTGCAGGTACCTCAGGCACTGACTCAGTTATGCGCTAGACCTGTAATACATACGTGGCTGTCAAAATCAATGCCATAGTAATTACCAGTGTGTTTTGCAATTAGAATGCAAGGTTCGAACGAGACCAAAATAAGACCGACAAACATGTGGACACGACTTGCCGAGTGCAGGCGAGCCGCCTCTTATTTGTGCAGAAAAACCGACACTGTTCCGAAGTGAGACGAGTCGTGATGAGCGATACCGAGTGATGGCAAGACACACCAAACGAACCGTATACACTTTGGCGCTCGCCTGCACTTGGCCAGCTAGGCGAGCGATGACGAGCAATGGCTAGACAAACAGGCTGTCTATACGTTGGTATTGCCTTTGATCGACGAGCAATGGCCAACATGTATTGCCGGCTTCATGTGCTCCATCTTAGACCCTGTCTGCGCTTAACATCAGGTGGGCCTGGGGTCAAATGTCACCAAGTTCGGCCTAGCCTATTCCCAAATATGTTGGTGGGTCAGCTTCCAGTCTAACCTGATGCGGCTGAATACCAGTATTTTACACGGAGCGACTGCCATCAGACCTCCGCAACACAGTTACTGGGCAATGCCGATATCCTAAGGTTAGACCGGTTGTCAGACTTTCAGGCTTCTGACCCGATATTGTTTTGCGAAGTACGGAGGGGTCTCGATGTGTAATGAACGGTCACCCATCCATGGATTGACTGCGGCAAGCGTAGCTTAACTTTGAAAATCATATGATACGCACGGTTGTTAATTAGTCAAGAATAAAAAGAAATTAGTGATGTTCCGACTAGTCGGCGACTAGTCGGCGAAGCAGACTATCCGGCCACTTTCGTAATCGGTGATTATTCGGCAAAGAGCGCCGACTATCCGGCTTCTTACTTGACTTCACGGGAATCATTGCCCAGTTGGTCAAAAAAAAAAAAACATACACGAGACTTTCTTTTTGACACGATTAATTTGTAATTGAGCTCTTTCACTTTAATGAACAATAACAGTATTATTTTTATTTTTTTACACAAAAACACCTCATGGACCCGTGAAAATGCAAAAATCGAGAAACAATGTGAACTAATCAAAACACGATTGCGACTTTCGCGCGAATTTGCTGTAAACAAAGCGTCACGGAAATTACCCGCGAAACCGTGATCGTCATGGCCAACTAGTCGGCGCCCATCTCTAAAAAAAATGCTTGGCATGTGATGCTATCATCTTAAGGTTTATTCACTAATCATCATCATCGTCATTCAGCCGAAAGACGTCCACTGCTGGACATAGGCCTCCCCCAAAATGGTGGTTTGCCGTAATCGCCATGCTTGGTAGGCGGGTTGGCGATCGCAGTATGGTTGTTAAAGTACTCAGAGAACGCTGCTGCCCATCCTCTAGAGACATGATATTCACTAAAGGTACATCTAAAACAATTCCCTTAAAAATGTCGTCAAACAATCACAACACTCCCATTTAAAATTAATTACTGCCCATAACATTATTAGCACAACGACTGGGACTTAGCAATACACAAGAGTACACAAAAATAAACTTAGCTAACAGTACACAGTTCCCTTAGGCTCTCACCGAAATTAAGATGAAAATACGAGCAAATATATCCGGGAGTCCCTTAGGGAGCCGAAAAGGGAAACAAATTGTTGGTAGTGAAACATTAGGCCTGGTCCTGGACGTAGATTCTTGTGCTGGATGTGACACTGAAGTATTCGAAGCTTATGATGACGTAATTTTTACCCGACTACGGTGAAGAAAAAAGGAGGAGGGTTATGATTTTGACCGGTATGTATGTGGGTATCTATACAAGGTTAGTCAAAAAGGGGGTACTAATCCGAAAGGGTGTTAAAGTACACATAATATTGAATAACTTTTGTTCTACAACTTTGCCCAAAAGTCAATAGTTTAAGAGAAACAGATGTTCAAAAATCTCAAAAAAAAAAAACTCTAAAATCTATCTATCCCCAGTTATGATCAGCTGTGTTTACATTTTAGGTCATGTTTGGAGTCATGAATTAGAAGCACCATTTTCTGAATTTGTAACTAAAGCAGGGATGAAGAATTTTTGAAAAAACTAAAATAAAAATCATTTTATTTGGAAAAAAAAATATCGAATTTTGAAATTTTACCACTTGCTTTCAGTCATCAGCGACGAACATGTGTAGCGTGAGATAATGTATGACTTTTATGAGTAATGTCGCCTCGGCACGAGATAATGCGACGAGAAAATTGTTATGTTGCTCATTTGAGGATTGTTGGTGGTCGCGTTTGACCCTAGTCCCACCTGATGTTAAGCGCAGACAGGGTCCAAGACGGAGCACATGAATCCAAGTAAAGGAGATATAGAGGGATTCTCTTATACCCTCTGGCTCGCATATAAATATGACGGAGCACAATAAACTGCTTGGCGCCGTATTTTAATATGAGGGTGGTAGCTAGTTAGGTGGACCATGTAAATATGACCAAGCGTGCTGGGTTTTGTATAATCTTACAACATGCGTCTGTTCGAGGAAGTGTTGTATTCTAGCCAGCACTCATGGGATATTATGTGCTATCTGTGTCTTATACCGAACTAGAAGTCGCCAGCGGCTTCGCCGTTCGTGGATGTCGTTTATCGCATTTTTCTCCGCATTCTTTCTCATTCTCATTCCGCGTTTTTCTCTACTATAATATGCATTTATTATACTTATAAACCTTTCTCTTTAATCACTCTATCTAGTAAAAAAAACCGCATTTAAATTCGTTGCGTAGTTTTAAAGATCTAAGCATACATAGGGACACACAGCGGGAAGCGACTTTGTTTTATACTATGTAGTGATTAATGTATTATCTTTCTTTTTTTCTTTGAATATTCACTTTAGATTTGACACAAATTAAATTGATCAACTTTTCGGAACCCGGTGCTACGTCACCTACGCCTATGAATCAAAGTAAAACTGACTATACGTGTTAGTCACAGCTCGCCGAACGAAGTCGAGTACCAACGTATAGACGGCCCATTTGTCTAGCCATTGCTCGTCATCGCTCGCCTATCTGGCCGAGTGCAGGCGAGGGCCAACGTATATACGGTTCGTTTGGCATGCCTTGCTACCACTAGGGATCACTCATCACGACTCGTCTCACTTCGAAACAGTGTTGGTTTTTCTGCACAAATAAGAGGCGGCTCGCCTGCACTCGGCAAGCCGTGTCCACATGTTTGTCGGCCTTGTTGGCACTGGAATCGTTCGAACCTGCATTCTAATTGCACAACACACTGATAATCGCTATGGCTTTGACAGCAACGTATGTATTACAGGTCTAGCGCATAACTGAGTCAGTGCCTGAGGCAGCTGCGCGGTGCGGGAGAGTGACAGTTGTCACAAGTTGACGAATCAGTGAGCTCTCGCGTCGCAGCACCACACCCCTCCAGCACCGCGCACTTACCTCAGACACTGACTCAGTTATGCGCTAGACCTATAACAATCCGACCTTTCCACAACCGTCACGATTGATGTTAGTTACGTTACGCAATTGCCCTACTGATCAACATGCAGACTGCAGCACTCCATGGCACTGAACTTTAGATGAGGTTGGTAGCTAGCCAGGCGAATCGTATACAACACTATTTTTAATCTTCGAAATTAATTATAAGGGCATCTCTCAAAGTGTTGCAAAATTAAAGAAGCATGGACAACAAATAAATATTATTCGAATTAACGGGAATATCAGTAAAACTTTGAAATGTAATATATTTTTTTCAGAGAGTTCGTTTACAAATGTTAAAGCTACAATAATATCTAGAAAAAAATTAGGCTTTTATTGATATACCTCTTACCATTAGACGCTTATTTAAATCTCAGCAATGATTTTGCCATTGTTCTTTAACATTTAATTTAAAATTTTGTTCAGAATAATGAATAGCATTTTCTCTGACTCGTGCTTATAACAACAGACGTTATGTACTACTTACTTTCTGATTTATTACTATTTCGAAGTATTATTTCAAATATTCACCATGAAAAAATAAATAAATCAACGGTAAGCGAGATTATTAAAAGAGTTACAATTTGTATATCAATAGGAAGAGACACATTGTGAGCATTTAATAAATTAAATTGTTTGTAAGTTGCACAGTTAAATGTGTCTTATTATTTCAAATAAATGTTAAATTTCATGGTGTTCCTTTTACTTTAGTGGTACCCTTCAACTATCAGTGTCACGGCACCAACAATCAGTGTCGCGACATCAACTATCAGCATTAAGACATACATTAGCAGTGCCATGACATCAACTATCAGTATTGTGACGTAGATTATCAGTGTCATGACATTCATGATCAGTGTAGCGACACCAACTATCACTGTCGAGTCATGAACTTTCTGAGTCATGACATCAACTATCTAATCAGTGTCATGACTTCAACTATCAATCTCACGACACCAACTATCTGTGTCGCGACATCAACTATCAGAGTAACGACATCATTTATCAGTGTCAAGACATCGACTCACAGAGTCGAAACATAAAAATCAGTGTCGCGAGATCAACTATCAGTGTCGAGATCCACTAAATACAAGTTACTTTACAAAATACATGTCACTACTAAATTCTTACTACTCTACTAAATACTTGCCACTGTATAAAATACTGCCACTGTACTACATGCCGCGACATCAACTATCAGTATCGAAACATCAACTATCAGTGTCGTGATATCAACTATCAATGTCACGACATCTACTATTAGTATCGAGACATCAATTATCAGTATCGAGACATCAACTATCAGTGTCGAGACATCAACTATCAGTGCCACGATATCAACTATCGGTATCGAGACATCAACTATCAGTATCGAGACATCAATTTTCAGTGTCACGACATCAACTATCATTATCGAGACACCAACTATCAGAGTCCAGACATCAACTATCAATGACATGATTTCCTTTTTCAGTGTCAAGACATCATTTGTCAGTGTCGAGACCTCAACTATTAGTATCGAGACACCAACTATCAGTGTCCAGACATAAACTATCAATGTCACGATTTCAACTATCAGTATCGAGACATCAACTATCAGCATCGGGACATCAAGTATCAGTGTCAAGAATCAACTATCAGTGTCGAGACATCATCTATCAGTGTCGAGACTACAACCATTAGTGTCCAGACATAAACTATCAAAGTCTCGATTTCAACTATCAGTATCGAGACGTAAACTATCAGCATCGGGACATCAAGTATCAGTGTCAAGAATCAACTATCAGTGTCGAGACATCATCTACCAGTGTCGAGACATCAACTATCAGTGTCGAGAAAACTATTACTACTATTATTAGTGTCGCGATATCAACTATCAGTATCGAGACACAATCTATCAGTGTCCAGACATAAACTATCAATGTCACGATTTCAACTATCAGTATCAAGACATCAACTGTCAGTGTCGAGACAATAACTACCAGTGTCGAGAAAATAACTATTAGTGTCACGACATCAACGACCAGTGTCGGCACATCAGCTATCAGTGTCGAGACATCAACTATCAGCATCGGGATATCAACTATCAGTGTCAAGACATCAACTATCAGCATCGGGACATCAACTATCAGTGTCAAGACATACACTACCAGTGTCGTGACATCAACTAACAGTGTCGAGACAACAACTATTAGTGTCACGATATCAACTATCCGTATCGAGACATCAACTATCAGTGTCGAGACATCAACTATCAGTGTCGAGACTTCAACGATCAGTGTCGAACATCAGCTATCAGTGTCGAGACATCAACTATCAGTATCGAGACATCAACTATCAGTATCGAGACATCAACTATCAGTGTCGAGACTTCAACGATCAGTGTCGCGACATCAGCTATCAGTGTCGAGACATCGACCATCAGTATCACGATATCAACTACCAGTGTGGAGACATCATTTATCAGTGTCGAGACATCAACTATTAGTATCGAGACATCAACTATCAGTGTCGAGACATCAACTGTCAGTATCGAGACATCAACTATCAGCATCGAGACATCCAATACCAGTGTCGTGACATCAACTAACAGTGTCGAGACATCAACTATCAGTGTCAAGACATCAACTACCAGTGTCGTGACATCAACTAACAGTGTCGAGACAACAACTATTAGTGTCACGATATCAACTATCCGTATCGAGACATCAACTATCAGTGTCGAGACATCAACGATCAGTGTCGAGAAATCAACTATTAGTATCCAGACACCAACTATCAGTGTCCAGACATAAACTACCAATGTCACGATTTCAACTATCAGTATCGAGACATCAACTATCAGCATCGAGACATCAACTATCAGTGTCGAGACATCAACTGTCAGTGTCGAGAAAACTATTACTACTATTCAGTGTCAAGACATCCACTACCAGTGTCCTGACATCAACTAACAGTGTCGAGACAACAACTATTAGTGTCGAGACTTCAACGATCAGTGTCGAGACATCAACTATCAGTATCGGGACATCAACTGTCAGTATCGAGAGATAAACTATCAGCATCGGGACATCAACTATCAGTTACAAGACATCAACTACCAGTGTCGTGACATCAACTAACAGTGTCGATACTACAACTATTAGTGTCACGATATCAACTATCCGTATCGAGACATCAACTATCAGTGTCGAGACATCAACTATCAGTGTCGAGACATCAACTACCAGTGTCGTGACATCAACTGACAGTGTCGAGACTACAACTATTAGTGTCACGATATCAACTATCCGTATCGAGACATCAACTATCAGTGTCGAGACATCAACTATCAGTGTCGAGACGTCATCTATCAGTGTCGAGACATCAACTATCAGTATCGGGACATCAACTATCAGTGTCGAGACAACAACTATTAGTGTCACGATATCAACTGTCAGTGTCGAGACACAATCTATCAGTGTCCAGACATAAACTATCAATGTCACGATTTCAACTATCAGTATCGAGACATCAACTATCAGCATCGGGACATCAAGTATCAGTGTCAAGAATCGACTATCAGTGTCGAGACATCATCTATCAGTGTCGAGACTACAACCATTAGTGTCCAGACATAAACTATCAAAGTCTCGATTTCAACTATCAGTATCGAGACATCAACTATCAGCATCGGGACATCAAGTATCAGTGTCAAGAATCAACTATCTGTGTCGAGACATCATCTATCAGTGTCGAGAAAACAACTATTAGTGTCACGATATCAACTAGCAGTATCGAGACATCAACTACCAGTGTCCAGACATAAGCTGTCAATGTCACGATTTCAACTATCAGTATCGAGACATCATCTATCAGTGTCGAGACTACAACCATTAGTGTCCAGACATAAACTATCAAAGTCTCGATTTCAACTATCAGTATCGAAACATCAACTATCAGCATCGGGACATCAAGTATCAGTGTCAAGAATCAACTATCTGTGTCGAGACATCATCTATCAGTGTCGAGAAAACAACTATTAGTGTCACGATATCAACTAGCAGTATCGAGACATCAACTACCAGTGTCCAGACATAAGCTGTCAATGTCACGATTTCAACTATCAGTATCGAGACATCAACTATCAGCATCGGGACATCAAGTATCAGTGTCAAGAATCGACTATCAGTGTCGAGACATCATCTATCAGTGTCGAGACTACAACCATTAGTGTCCAGACATAAACTATCAAAGTCTCAATTTCAACTATCAGTATCGAGACATCAACTATCAGCATCGGGACATCAAGTATCAGTGTCAAGAATCAACTATCTGTGTCGAGACATCATCTATCAGTGTCGAGAAAACAACTATTAGTGTCACGATATCAACTAGCAGTATCGAGACATCAACTACCAGTGTCCAGACATAAGCTGTCAATGTCACGATTTCAACTATCAGTGTCGAGACATCATCTATCAGTGTCGAGACTACAACCATTAGTGTCCAGACATAAACTATCAAAGTCTCGATTTCAACTATCAGTATCGAGACATCAACTATCAGCATCGGGACATCAAGTATCAGTGTCAAGAATCAACTATCTGTGTCGAGACATCATCTATCAGTGTCGAGAAAAACTATTAGTGTCACGATATCAACTAGCAGTATCGAGACATCAACTACCAGTGTCCAGACATAAGCTGTCAATGTCACGATTTCAACTATCAGTATCGAGACATCAACTATCAGTATCGGGACATCAATTTTCAGTGTCACGACATGAACTGTCACTATCGAGACACCAACTATCAGTGTCCAGACATCAACTATCAATGTCACGATTTCCTTTATCAGTGTCGAGACTTCATTTATCAATGTCGAGACATCAACTATTAGTCTCGAGACACCAACTATCAGTGTCCAGACATAAACTACCAATGTCACGATTTCAACTATCAGCATCGAGACATCAACTATCAGTGCCGAGACATCAACAATCAGTGTCGAGACATCAACGATCAGTGTCGAGAAATCAACTATTCGTTTCCAGACACCAACTATCAGTGTCCAGACATAAACTATCAATGTCACGATTTCAACTATCAGTATCGAGACATCAACTATCAATGTCACGATTTCATTTTTCAGTGTCAAGACATCATTTATCAGTGTCGAGACATCAACTATCAGTGTCGAGACTTCAACGATCAGTGTCGAACATCAGCTATCAGTGTCGAGACATCAACTATCAGTATCGAGACATCAACTATCAGTATCGAGACATCAGCTATCAGTGTCGAGACATCGACCATCAGTATCACGATATCAACTACCAGTGTGGAGACATCATTTATCAGTGTCGAGACATCAACTATTAGTATCGAGACACCAACTATCAGTGTCCAGACATAAACTACCAATGTCACGATTTCAACTATCAGTATCGAGACATCAACTATCAGCATCGAGACATCAACTATCAGTGTCGACACATCAACTATCAGTGTCGAGACATCAACGATCAGTGTCGAGAAATCAACTATTAGTATCCAGACACCAACTATCAGTGTCCAGACATAAACTACCAATGTCACGATTTCAACTATCAGTAACGAGACATCAACTATCAGCATCGAGACATCAACTATCAGTGTCGAGACATCAACTGTCAGTATCGAGACATCAACTATCAGCATCGAGACATCCACTACCAGTGTCGTGACATCAACGATCAGTGTCGAGACATCATCTATCAGTGTCGAGACATCAACTATCAGTATCGGGACATCAACTGTCAGTATCGAGACATCAACTATCAGCATCGGGACATCAACTATCAGTGTCAAGACATCAACTACCAGAGTCGTGACATCAACTAACAGTGTCGAGACAACAACTATTAGTGTCACGATATCAACTATCCGTATCGAGACATCAACTATCAGTGTCGAGACATCAACGATCAGTGTCGAGAAATAAACTATAAGTATCCAGACACCAACTATCAGTGTCCAGACATAAACTACCAATGTCACGATTTCAACTATCAGTATCGAGACATCAACTATCAGCATCGAGACATCAACTATCAGTGTCGAGACATCAACTGTCAGTGTCAAGACATCAACTATCAGCATCGGGACATCAACTATCAGTGTCAAGACATCCACTACCAGTGTCGTGACATCAACTAACAGTGTCGAGACAACAACTATTAGTGTCACGATATCAACTATCCGTATCGAGACATCAACTATCAGTGTCGAGACATCAACTATCAGTGTCGAGACTTCAACGATCAGTGTCGAACATCAGCTATCAGTGTCGAGACATCAACTATCAGTATCGAGACATCAACTATCAGTATCGAGACATCAACTATCAGTGTCGAGACTTCAACGATCAGTGTCGCGACATCAGCTATCAGTGTCGAGACATCGACCATCAATATCACGGTATCAACTACCAGTGTGGAGACATCATTTATCAGTGTCGAGACATCAACTATTAGTATCGATACATCAACTATCAGCATCGAGACATCAACTATCAGTGTCGAGACATCAACTGTCAGTATCGAGACATCAACTATCAGCATCGAGACATCCACTACCAGTGTCGTGACATCAACTAACAGTGTCGAGACATCAACTATCAGTGTCAAGACATCAACTACCAGTGTCGTGACATCAACTAACAGTGTCGAGACAACAACTATTAGTGTCACGATATCAACTATCCGTATCGAGACATCAACTATCAGTGTCGAGACATCAACGATCAGTGTCGAGAAATCAACTATTAGTATCCAGACACCAACTATCAGTGTCCAGACATAAACTACCAATGTCACGATTTCAACTATCAGTATCGAGACATCAACTATCAGCATCGAGACTCAGTGTCGAGACGTCAACTGTCAGTGTCGAGAAAACTATTACTACTATTCAGTGTCAAGACATCCACTACCAGTGTCCTGACATCAACTAACAGTGTCGAGACAACAACTATTAGTGTCGAGACTTCAACGATCAGTGTCGAGACATCATCTATCAGTGTCGAGACATCAACTATCAGTATCGGGACATCAACTGTCAGTATCGAGAGATCAACTATCAGCATCGGGACATCAACTATCAGTGTCGTGACATCAACTAACAGTGTCGATACTACAACTATTAGTGTCACGATATCAACTATCCGTATCGAGACATCAACTATCAGTGTCGAGACATCAACTATCAGTGTCGAGACATCAACTACCAGTGTCGTGACATCAACTGACAGTGTCGAGACAACAACTATTAGTGTCACGGTATCAACTATCCGTATCGAGACATCAACTATCAGTGTCGAGACATCAACTATCAGTGTCGAGACGTCATCTATCAGTGTCGAGACATCAACTATCAGTATCGGGACATCAACTATCAGTGTCGAGACAACAACTATTAGTGTCACGATATCAACTGTCAGTGTCGAGACACATTCTATCAGTGTCCAGACATAAACTATCAATGTCACGATCTCAACTATCAGTATCGAGACATCAACTATCAGCATCGGGACATCAAGTATCAGTGTCAAGAATC
The DNA here is from genome assembly GCA_905220435.1 of Amphipyra tragopoginis. Taxonomy (NCBI): domain Eukaryota; kingdom Metazoa; phylum Arthropoda; class Insecta; order Lepidoptera; family Noctuidae; genus Amphipyra; species Amphipyra tragopoginis. The sequence continues at coordinate 2,040,784 of HG992013.1, read as the reverse complement.
GACTATCAGTGTCGAGACATCATCTATCAGTGTCGAGACTACAACCATTAGTGTCCAGACATAAACTATCAAAGTCTCGATTTCAACTATCAGTATCGAGACATGAACTATCAGCATCGAGACATCAAGTATCAGTGTCAAGAATCAACTATCTGTGTCGAGACATCATCTATCAGTGTCGAGAAAACAACTATTAGTGTCACGATATCAACTAGCAGTATCGAGACATCAACTACAAGTGTCCAGACATAAGCTGTCAATGTCACGATTTCAACTATCAGTATCGAGACATCATCTATCAGTGTCGAGACTACAACCATTAGTGTCCAGACATAAACTATCAAAGTCTCGATTTCAACTATCAGTATCGAGACATCAACTATCAGCATCGGGACATCAAGTATCAGTGTCAAGAATCAACTATCTGTGTCGAGACATCATCTATCAGTGTCGAGAAAACAACTATTAGTGTCACGATATCAACTAGCAGTATCGAGACATCAACTACCAGTGTCCAGACATAAGCTGTCAATGTCACGATTTCAACTATCAGTATCGAGACATCAACTATCAGCATCGGGACATCAAGTATCAGTGTCAAGAATCGACTATCAGTGTCGAGACATCATCTATCAGTGTCGAGACTACAACCATTAGTGTCCAGACATAAACTATCAAAGTCTCGATTTCAACTATCAGTATCGAGACATCAACTATCAGCATCGGGACATCAAGTATCAGTGTCAAGAATCAACTATCTGTGTCGAGACATCATCTATCAGTGTCGAGAAAACAACTATTAGTGTCACGATATCAACTAGCAGTATCGAGACATCAACTACCAGTGTCCAGACATAAGCTGTCAATGTCACGATTTCAACTATCAGTGTCGAGACATCATCTATCAGTGTCGAGACTACAACCATTAGTGTCCAGACATAAACTATCAAAGTCTCGATTTCAACTATCAGTATCGAGACATCAACTATCAGCATCGGGACATCAAGTATCAGTGTCAAGAATCAACTATCTGTGTCGAGACATCATCTATCAGTGTCGAGAAAAACTATTAGTGTCACGATATCAACAAGCAGTATCGAGACATCAACTACCAGTGTCCAGACATAAGCTGTCAATGTCACGATTTCAACTATCAGTATCGAGACATCAACTATCAGTATCGGGACATCAATTTTCAGTGTCACGACATGAACTGTCACTATCGAGACACCAACTATCAGTGTCCAGACATCAACTATCAATGTCACGATTTCCTTTATCAGTGTCGAGACTTCATTTATCAATGTCGAGACATCAACTATTAGTATCGAGACACCAACTATCAGTGTCCAGACATAAACTACCAATGTCACGATTTCAACTATCAGAATCGAGACATCAACTATCAGCATCGAGACATCAACTATCAGTGACGAGACATCAACAATCAGTGTCGAGACATCAACGATCAGTGTCGAGAAATCAACTATTCGTTTCCAGACACCAACTATCAGTGTCCAGACATAAACTATCAATGTCACGATTTCAACTATCAGTATCGAGACATCAACTATCAATGTCACGATTTCATTTTTCAGTGTCAAGACATCATTTATCAGTGTCGAGACATCAACTATCAGTGTCGAGACTTCAACGATCAGTGTCGAACATCAGCTATCAGTGTCGAGACATCAACTATCAGTATCGAGACATCAACTATCAGTATCGAGACATCAACTATCAGTGTCGAGACTTCAACGATCAGTGTCGCGACATCAGCTATCAGTGTCGAGACATCGACCATCAGTATCACGATATCAACTACCAGTGTGGAGACATCATTTATCAGTGTCGAGACATCAACTATTAGTATCGAGACACCAACTATCAGTGTCCAGACATAAACTACCAATGTCACGATTTCAACTATCAGTATCGAGACATCAACTATCAGCATCGAGAAATCAACTATCAGTGTCGAGACATCAACTATCAGTGTCGAGACATCAACGATCAGTGTCGAGAAATCAACTATTAGTATCCAGACACCAACTATCAGTGTCCAGACATAAACTACCAATGTCACGATTTCAACTATCAGTAACGAGACATCAACTATCAGCATCGAGACGTCAACTATCAGTGTCGAGACATCAACTGTCAGTATCGAGACATCAACTATCAGCATCGAGACATCCACTACCAGTGTCGTGACATCAACTAACAGTGTCGAGACAACAACCATTAGTGTCGAGACTTCAACGATCAGTGTCGAGACATAATCTATCAGTGTCGAGACATCAACTATCAGTATCGGGACATCAACTGTCAGTATCGAGACATCAACTATCAGCATCGGGACATCAACTATCAGTGTCAAGACATCAACTACCAGAGTCGTGACATCAACTAACAGTGTCGAGAAAACAACTATTAGTGTCACGATATCAACTATCCGTATCGAGACATCAACTATCAGTGTCGAGACATCAACGATCAGTGTCGAGAAATCAACTATTAGTATCCAGACACCAACTATCAGTGTCCAGACATAAACTACCAATGTCACGATTTCAACTATCAGTATCGACACATCAACTATCAGCATCGAGACATCAACAATCAGTGTCGAGACATCAACGATCAGTGTCGAGAAATCAACTATTCGTTTCCAGACACCAACTATCAGTGTCCAGACATAAACTATCAATGTCACGATTTCAACTATCAGTATCGAGACATCAACTATCAATGTCACGATTTCATTTTTCAGTGTCAAGACATCATTTATCAGTGTCGAGACATCAACTATCAGTGTCGAGACTTCAACGATCAGTGTCGAACATCAGCTATCAGTGTCGAGACATCAACTATCAGTATCGAGACATCAACTATCAGTATCGAGACATCAACTATCAGTGTCGAGACTTCAACGATCAGTGCCGCGACATCAGCTATCAGTGTCGAGACATCGACCATCAGTATCACGATATCAACTACCAGTGTGGAGACATCATTTATCAGTGTCGAGACATCAACTATTAGTATCGAGACACCAACTATCAGTGTCCAGACATAAACTACCAATGTCACGATTTCAACTATCAGTATCGAGACATCAACTATCAGCATCGAGACATCAACTATCAGTGTCGAGACATCAACTATCAGTGTCGAGACATCAACGATCAGTGTCGAGAAATCAACTATTAGTATCCAGACACCAACTATCAGTGTCCAGACATAAACTACCAATGTCACGATTTCAACTATCAGTAACGAGACATCAACTATCAGCATCGAGACGTCAACTATCAGTGTCGAGACATCAACTGTCAGTATCGAGACATCAACTATCAGCATCGAGACATCCACTACCAGTGTCGTGACATCAACTAACAGTGTCGAGACAACAACCATTAGTGTCGAGACTTCAACGATCAGTGTCGAGACATAATCTATCAGTGTCGAGACATCAACTATCAGTATCGGGACATCAACTGTCAGTATCGAGACATCAACTATCAGCATCGGGACATCAACTATCAGTGTCAAGACATCAACTACCAGAGTCGTGACATCAACTAACAGTGTCGAGACAACAACTATTAGTGTCACGATATCAACTATCCGTATCGAGACATCAACTATCAGTGTCGAGACATCAACGATCAGTGTCGAGAAATCAACTATTAGTATCCAGACACCAACTATCAGTGTCCAGACATAAACTACCAATGTCACGATTTCAACTATCAGTATCGACACATCAACTATCAGCATCGAGACATCAACTATCAGTGTCGAGACATCAACTGTCAGTGTCGAAAAAACTATTACTACTATTCAGTGTCAAGACATCCACTACCAGTGTCGTGACATCAACTAACAGTGTCGAGACAACAACTATTAGTGTCGAGACTTCAACGATCAGTGTCGAGACATCATCTATCAGTGTCGAGACATCAACTATCAGTATCGGGACATCAACTGTCAGTATCGAGACATCAACTATCAGCATCGGGACATCAACTATCAGTGTCAAAACATCAACTACCAGTGTCGTGACATCAACTAACAGTGTCGAGACAACAACTATTAGTGTCACGATATCAACTATCCGTATCGAGACATCAACTATCAGCGTCGAAACATCAACTAACAGTGTCAAGACAACAACTAATAGTGTCACGATATCAACTATCCGTATCGAGACATCAACTATCAGTGTCAAGACGTCAACTATCAGTGTGGAGACATCAACTACCAGTGTCGTGACATCAACTAACAGTGTCGAGACAACAACTATAAGTGTCACGATATCAACTATCCGTATCGAGACATCAACTATCAGTGTCGAGACATCAACTATCAGTGTCGAGACATCATTTATCAGTGTCGAGACATCAACTATCAGTATCGGGACATCAACTATCAGTGTAGAGACATCAACTATCAGCATCGGGACATCAACTAACAGTGTCGAGACAACAACTATTAGAGTCACGATATCAACTATCCGTATCGAGACATCAACTATCAGTGTCGAGACATCAACTATCAGTGTCGAGACTTCAACTATCAGTGTCGAGACTTCAACGATCAGTGTCGAACATCAGCTATCAGTGTCGAGACATCAACTATCAGTATCGAGACATCAACTATCAGTATCGAGACATCAACTATCAGTGTCGAGACTTCAACGATCAGTGTCGCGACATCAGCTATCAGTGTCGAGACATCGACCATCACGATATCAACTATCAGTGTGGAGACATCATTTATCAGTGTCACGATATCAACTGTTAGTATCGAGACATCAACTGTCAGTGTCGAGACATCAAATATCAGCATCGAGACATCATCTATCAGTGTCGAGACATCAACTATCAGTATCGGGACATCAACTATCAGTGTCGAGACAACAACTATTAGTGTCACGATATCAACTGTTAGTATCGAGACATCAACTGTCAGTGTCGAGACATCAAATATCAGCATCGAGACATCAACTATCAGTATCGGGACATCAACTATCAGTGTCCAGACATAAACTACCAATGTCACGATTTCAACTATCAGTATCGAGACATCAACTACCAGCACCGGGACATCAAATATCAGTGTCGAGACATCATCTATCAGTGTCGAGACATCAACTATCAGTATCAGGACATCAACTATCAGTGTCGAGACATCAAATATCAGTGTCGAGACTCCAAATATCAGTGTCGAGACATCATCTATCAGTGTCGAGACATCAACTATCAGTATCGGGACATCAACTATCAGTGTCGAGACATCAACTATCAGTATCGGGACGTCAACTATCAGTGTCGAGACATCAAATATCAGTGTCGAGACGTCAACTATCAGTGTCGAGACATCAACTATCGGTATCGGGACATCAACTATCAGTGTCGAGACATCAACTATCAGTGTCGAGACTTCAACGATCAGTGTCGAACATCAGCTGTCAGTGTCGAGACATCAACTATCAGTATCGAGACATCAACTATCAGTATCGAGACATCAACTATCAGTATCGAGACATCAACTACCAGTGTCGTGACATCAACTAACAGTGTCGAGACAACAACTATCAGTATCGGGACATCAACTGTCAGTATCGAGACATCAACTATCAGCATCGGGACATCAACTACCAGTGTCAAGACATCAACTACCAGTGTCGTGACATCAACTAACAGTGTCGAGACAACAACTATTAGTGTCACGATATCAACTATCCGTATCGAGACGTCAACTATCAGTGTCGAGACATCAACTATCAGTGTCGGGACATCATCTATCAGTGTCGAGACATCAACTATCAGTATCGGGACATCAACTATCAGTGTCTAGACATCATTTATCAGTGTCGAGACATCAACTATCAGTGTCGAGACATCAACTATCAGTGTCGAGACATCAACTATCAGTATCGGGACATCAACTATCAGTGTCGAGACATCAACTATCAGTATCGGGACGTCAACTATCAGTGTCGAGACATCAAATATCAGTGTCGAGGCGTCAACTATCAGTGTCGAGACATCAACTATCGGTATCGGGACATCAACTATCAGTGTCGAGACATCAACTATCAGTGTCGAGACTTCAACGATCAGTGTCGAACATCAGCTGTCAGTGTCGAGACATCAACTATCAGTATCGAGACATCAACTATCAGTATCGAGACATCAACGATCAGTGTCGAACATCAGCTATCAGTGTCGAGACATCAACTATCAGTATCGAGACATCAACTATCAGTATCGAGACATCAACTATCAGTGTCGAGACTTCAACGATCAGTGTCGCGACATCAGCTATCAGTGTCGAGACATCGACCATCACGATATCAACTATCAGTGTGGAGACATCATTTATCAGTGTCACGATATCAACTGTTAGTATCGAGACATCAACTGTCAGTGTCGAGACATCAAATATCAGCATCGAGACATCATCTATCAGTGTCGAGACATCAACTATCAGTATCGGGACATCAACTATCAGTGTCGAGACAACAACTATTAGTGTCACGATATCAACTATCAGTGACGAGACGTCAACTATCAGTGTCGAGACATCAACTATCAGTGTCGAGACTTCAACGATCAGTGTCGCGACATCAGCTATCAGTGTCGAGACATCAGCTATCAGTGTCGAGACATCGACCGTCAGTATCACGGTATCAACTATCAGTGTGGAGACATCATTAATCAGTGTCACGATATCAACTATTAGTATCGAGACATCAACTATCAGTGTCGAGACATCAACTATCAGTGTCGAGACTTCAACGATCAGTGTCGAGACATCATCTATCAGTGTCGAGACATCAACTATCAGTGTCGAGACAACAACTATTAGTATCACGATATCAACTATCAGTGACGAGACGTCAACTATCAGTGTCGAGACATCAACTATCAGTGTCGAGACTTTAACGATCAGTGTCGCGACATCAGCTATCAGTGTCGTGACATCAGCTATCAGTGTCGAGACATCGACCGTCAGTATCACGGTATCAACTATCAGTGTGGAGACATCATTAATCAGTGTCACGATATCAACTATTAGTATCGAGACATCAACTATCAGTGTCGAGACATCAACTATCAGTGTCGAGACTTCAACGATCAGTGTCGAGACATCATCTATCAGTGTCGAGACATCAACGATCAGTGTCGAGACTTCAACGATCAGTGTCGAGACATCATCTATCAGTGTCGAGACATCAACTATCAGTATCGGGACATCAACTATCAGTGTCGAGACAACAACTATTAATGTCAGGATATCAACTATCAGTGACGAGACGTCAACTATCAGTGTCGAGACATCAACTATCACTGTCGAGACTTCAACGATCAGTGTCGCGACATCAGCTATCAGTGTCGAGACATCAGCTATCAGTGTCGAGACGTCAACTATCAGTGTCGAGACATCAACTATCGGTATCGGGACATCAACTATCAGTGTCGAGACATCAACTATCAGTGTCGAGACTTCAACTATCAGTATCGGGACGTCAACTATCAGTGTCGAGACATCAAATATCAGTGTCGAGACGTCAACTATCAGTGTCGAGACATCAACTATCGGTATCGGGACATCAACTATCAGTGTCGAGACATCAACTATCAGTGTCGAGACTTCAACGATCAGTGTCGAACATCAGCTGTCAGTGTCGAGACATCAACTATCAGTATCGAGACATCAACTATCAGTATCGAGACATCAACTATCAGTATCGAGACATCAACTACCAGTGTCGTGACATCAACTAACAGTGTCGAGACAACAACTATCAGTATCGGGACATCAACTGTCAGTATCGAGACATCAACTATCAGCATCGGGACATCAACTACCAGTGTCAAGACATCAACTACCAGTGTCGTGACATCAACTAACAGTGTCGAGACAACAACTATTAGTGTCACGATATCAACTATCCGTATCGAGACGTCAACTATCAGTGTCGAGACATCAACTATCAGTGTCGGGACATCATCTATCAGTGTCGAGACATCAACTATCAGTATCGGGACATCAACTATCAGTGTCTAGACATCATTTATCAGTGTCGAGACATCAACTATCAGTGTCGAGACATCAACTATCAGTGTCGAGACATCAACTATCAGTATCGGGACATCAACTATCAGTGTCGAGACATCAACTATCAGTATCGGGACGTCAACTATCAGTGTCGAGACATCAAATATCAGTGTCGAGACGTCAACTATCAGTGTCGAGACATCAACTATCGGTATCGGGACATCAACTATCAGTGTCGAGACATCAACTATCAGTGTCGAGACTTCAACGATCAGTGTCGAACATCAGCTGTCAGTGTCGAGACATCAACTATCAGTATCGAGACATCAACTATCAGTATCGAGACATCAACGATCAGTGTCGAACATCAGCTATCAGTGTCGAGACATCAACTATCAGTATCGAGACATCAACTATCAGTATCGAGACATCAACTATCAGTGTCGAGACTTCAACGATCAGTGTCGCGACATCAGCTATCAGTGTCGAGACATCGACTATCACGATATCAACTATCAGTGTGGAGACATCATTTATCAGTGTCACGATATCAACTGTTAGTATCGAGACATCAACTGTCAGTGTCGAGACATCAAATATCAGCATCGAGACATCATCTATCAGTGTCGAGACATCAACTATCAGTATCGGGACATCAACTATCAGTGTCGAGACAACAACTATTAGTGTCACGATATCAACTATCAGTGACGAGACGTCAACTATCAGTGTCGAGACATCAACTATCAGTGTCGAGACTTCAACGATCAGTGTCGCGACATCAGCTATCAGTGTCGAGACATCAGCTATCAGTGTCGAGACATCGACCGTCAGTATCACGGTATCAACTATCAGTGTGGAGACATCATTAATCAGTGTCACGATATCAACTATTAGTATCGAGACATCAACTATCAGTGTCGAGACATCAACTATCAGTGTCGAGACTTCAACGATCAGTGTCGAGACATCATCTATCAGTGTCGAGACATCAACTATCAGTGTCGAGACAACAACTATTAGTGTCACGATATCAACTATCAGTGACGAGACGTCAACTATCAGTGTCGAGACATCAACTATCAGTGTCGAGACTTTAACGATCAGTGTCGCGACATCAGCTATCAGTGTCGTGACATCAGCTATCAGTGTCGAGACATCGACCGTCAGTATCACGGTATCAACTATCAGTGTGGAGACATCATTAATCAGTGTCACGATATCAACTATTAGTATCGAGACATCAACTATCAGTGTCGAGACATCAACTATCAGTGTCGAGACTTCAACGATCAGTGTCGAGACATCATCTATCAGTGTCGAGACATCAACGATCAGTGTCGAGACTTCAACGATCAGTGTCGAGACATCATCTATCAGTGTCGAGACATCAACTATCAGTATCGGGACATCAACTATCAGTGTCGAGACAACAACTATTAGTGTCACGATATCAACTATCAGTGACGAGACGTCAACTATCAGTGTCGAGACATCAACTATCACTGTCGAGACTTCAACGATCAGTGTCGCGACATCAGCTATCAGTGTCGAGACATCAGCTATCAGTGTCGAGACGTCAACTATCAGTGTCGAGACATCAACTATCGGTATCGGGACATCAACTATCAGTGTCGAGACATCAACTATCAGTGTCGAGACTTCAACGATCAGTGTCGAACATCAGCTATCAGTGTCGAGACATCAACTATCAGTATCGAGACATCAACTATCAGTATCGAGACATCAACTATCAGTGTCGAGACTTCAACGATCAGTGTCGCAACATCAGCTATCAGTGTCGAGACATCGACCATCAGTATCACGATATCAACTATCAGTGTGGAGACATCATTTAACAGTGTCACGATATCAACTGTTAGTATCGAGACATCAACTGTCAGTGTCGAGACATCAAATATCAGCATCGAGACATCAACTATCAGTATCGGGACATCAACTATCAGTGTCGAGACTTCAACGATCAGTGTCGCGACATCAGCTATCAGTGTCGAGACTTCGACCATCACGATATCAACTATCAGTGTGGAGACATCATTTATCAGTGTCACGATATCAACTGTTAGTATCGAGACATCAACTGTCAGTGTCGAGACATCAAATATCAGTGTCGAGACTTCAAAGATCAGTGTCGCGACATCAACTAACAGTGTCGAGACAACAACTATTAGTGTCACGATATCAACTATCCGTATCGAGACATCAACTATCAGTGTCGAGACATCAACTATCAGTGTCGAGACATCAACTATCAGTATCGAGACTTCAACGATCAGTGTCGCGACATCAGCTATCAGTGTCGAGACATCAACTATCAGCATCGGGACATCAACTAACAGTGTCGAGACAACAACTATTAGAGTCACGATATCAACTATCCGTATCGAGACATCAACTATCAGTGTCGAGACATCAACTATCAGTGTCGAGACTTCAACTATCAGTGTCGAGACTTCAACGATCAGTGTCGAACATCAGCTATCAGTGTCGAGACATCAACTATCAGTATCGAGACATCAACTATCAGTATCGAGACATCAACTATCAGTGTAACGATATCAACTATCGGTTTCGTGACATCAACTATCAGTGTCGAGACTTCAACTATCAGTGTCGAGACATCAACTATCAGTGTCGAGACTTCAACGATCAGTGTCGCGACATCAGCTATCAGTGTCGAGACATCAGCTATCAGTGTCGAGACATCGACCGTCAGTATCACGGTATCAACTATCAGTGTGGAGACATCATTAATCATTGTCACGATATCAACTATTAGTATCGAGACATCAACTATCAGTGTCGAGACATCAAATATCAGTGTCGAGACGTCAACTATCAGTGTCGAGACATCAACTATCGGTATCGGGACATCAACTATCAGTGTCGAGACATCAACTATCAGTGTCGAGACTTCAACGATCAGTGTCGAACATCAGCTATCAGTGTCGAGACATCAACTATCAGTATCGAGACATCAACTATCAGTATCGAGACATCAGCTATCAGTGTCGAGACATCGACCATCAGTATCACGATATCAACTATCAGTGTGGAGACATCATTTAACAGTGTCACGATATCAACTGTTAGTATCGAGACATCAACTGTCAGTGTCGAGACATCAAATATCAGCATCGAGACATCAACTATCAGTGTCGTGACATCAACTAACAGTGTCGAGACAACAACTATTAGTGTCACGATATCAACTATCCGTATCGAGACATCAACTATCAGTGTCGAGACATCAACTATCAGTGTAACGATATCAACTATCGGTTTCGAGACATCAACTATCAGTGTCGAGACTTCAACTATCAGTGTCGAGACATCAACTATCAGTGTCGAGACATCAACGATCAGTGTCGAACATCAGCTATCAGTGTCGAGACATCAACTATCAGTGTCGAGACTCCAACGATCAGTGTCGCGACATCAGCTATCAGTGTCAAGACATCGACCATCAGTATCACGATATCAACTATCAGTGTGGAGACATCATTTATCAGTATCACGATATCAACTATCAGTGTGGAGACATCATTTAACAGTGTCACGATATCAACTGTTAGTATCGAGACATCAACTGTCAGTGTCGAGACATCAAATATCAGCATCGAGACATCAACTATCAGTATCGGGACATCAACTATCAGTGTCCAGACATAAACTACCAATGTCACGATTTCAACTATCAGTATCGAGACATCAACTACCAGCATCGGGATATCAAATATCAGTGTCGAGACATCATCTATCAGTGTCGAGACATCAACTATCAGTATCGGGACATCAACTATCAGTGTCGAGACATCAAATATCAGTGTCGAGACACCAACTATCAGTGTCGAGACATCATCTATCAGTGTCGAGACATCAACTATCAGTATCGGGACATCAACTATCAGTGTCGAGACATCAACTATCAGTATCGGGACATCAACTATCAGTGTCGAGACAACAACTATCAGCATCGGGACATCAACTATCAGTGTCAAGACATCAACTACCAGTGTCGTGACATCAACTAACAGTGTCGAGACAACAACTATCAGTATCGGGACATCAACTGTCAGTATCGAGACATCAACTATCAGCATCGGGACATCAACTACCAGTGACGAGACAACAACTATAAGTGTCACGATATCAACTATCAGTGACGAGACGTCAACTTCAGTGTCGAGACATCAACTATCAGTGTCGAGACTTCAACGATCAGTGTCGCGACATCAGCTATCAGTGTCGAGACATCAGCTATCAGTGTCGAGACATCGACCGTCAGTATCACGGTATCAACTATCAGTGTGGAGACATCATTAATCAGTGTCACGATATCAACTATTCGTATCGAGACATCAACTATCAGTGTCGAGACATCATCTATCAGTGTCGAGACATCAACTATCAGTATCGGGACATCAACTATCAGTGTCGAGACATCAACTATCAGTATCGGGACATCAACTATCAGTGTCGAGACAACAACTATCAGCATCGGGACATCAACTATCAGTGTCAAGACATCAACTACCAGTGTCGTGACATCAACTAACAGTGTCGAGACAACAACTATCAGTATCGGGACATCAACTGTCAGTATCGAGACATCAACTATCAGCATCGGGACATCAACTACCAGTGACGAGACAACAACTATTAGTGTCACGATATCAACTATCAGTGACGAGACGTCAACTTCAGTGTCGAGACATCAACTATCAGTGTCGAGACTTCAACGATCAGTGTCGCGACATCAGCTATCAGTGTCGAGACATCAGCTATCAGTGTCGAGACATCGACCGTCAGTATCACGGTATCAACTATCAGTGTGGAGACATCATTAATCAGTGTCACGATATCAACTATTCGTATCGAGACATCAACTATCAGTGTCGAGACATCAAATATCAGTGTCGAGACGTCAACTATCAGTGTCGAGACATCAACTATCGGTATCGGGACATCAACTATCAGTGTCGAGACATCAACTATCAGTGTCGAGACTTCAACGATCAGTGTCGAACATCAGCTATCAGTGTCAAGACATCGACCATCAGTATCACGATATCAACTATCAGTGTGGAGACATCATTTATCAGTATCACGATATCAACTATCAGTGTGGAGACATCATTTAACAGTGTCACGATATCAACTGTTAGTATCGAGACATCAACTGTCAGTGTCGAGACATCAAATATCAGCATCGAGACATCAACTATCAGTATCGGGACATCAACTATCAGTGTCCAGACATAAACTACCAATGTCACGATTTCAACTATCAGTATCGAGACATCAACTACCAGCATCGGGATATCAAACATCAGTGTCGAGACATCATCTATCAGTGTCGAGACATCAACTATCAGTATCGGGACATCAACTATCAGTGTCGAGACATCAAATATCAGTGTCGAGACACCAACTATCAGTGTCGAGACATCATCTATCAGTGTCGAGACATCAACTATCAGTATCGGGACATCAACTATCAGTGTCGAGACATCAACTATCAGTATCGGGACATCAACTATCAGTGTCGAGACAACAACTATCAGCATCGGGACATCAACTATCAGTGTCAAGACATCAACTACCAGTATCGTGACATCAACTTACAGTGTCGAGACAACAACTATCAGTATCGGGACATCAACTGTCAGTATCGAGACATCAACTATCAGCATCGGGACATCAACTACCAGTGACGAGACAACAACTATTAGTGTCACGATATCAACTATCAGTGACGAGACGTCAACTTCAGTGTCGAGACATCAACTATCAGTGTCGAGACTTCAACGATCAGTGTCGCGACATCAGCTATCAGTGTCGAGACATCAGCTATCAGTGTCGAGACATCGACCGTCAGTATCACGGTATCAACTATCAGTGTGGAGACATCATTAATCAGTGTCACGATATCAACTATTCGTATCGAGACATCAACTATCAGTGTCGAGACATCAAATATCAGTGTCGAGACGTCAACTATCAGTGTCGAGACATCAACTATCGGTATCGGGACATCAACTATCAGTGTCGAGACATCAACTATCAGTGTCGAGACTTCAACGATCAGTGTCGAACATCAGCTATCAGTGTCGAGACATCAACTATCAGTATCGAGACATCAACTATCAGTATCGAGACATCAACTACCAGTGTCGTGACATCAACTAACAGTGTCGAGACAACAACTATCAGTATTGGGACATCAACTGTCAGTATCGAGACATCAACTATCAGCATCGGGACATCAACTACCAGTGTCAAGACATCAACTACCAGTGTCGTGACATCAACTAACAGTGTCGAGACAACAACTATTAGTGTCACGATATCAACTATCAGTATCGGGACATCAACTATCAGTGTCTAGACATCATTTATCAGTGTCGAGACATCAACTATCAGTGTCGAGACATCAACTATCAGTGTCGAGACTTCAACGATCAGTGTTGAACATCAGCTATCAGTGTCGAGACATCAACTATCAGTATCGAGACATCAACTATCAGTATCGAGACATCAACTATCAGTGTCGAGACTTCAACGATCAGTATCACGATATCAACTATCAGTGTGGAGACGTCAACTATCCGTGTCGAGACATCAACTATCAGTATCGAGACATCAACTATCAGTATCGAGACATCAACTATCAGTATCGAGACTTCAACGATCAGTGTCGCGACATCAGCTATCAGTGTCGAGACATCGACCATCACGATATCAACTATCAGTGTGGAGACATCATTTATCAGTGTCACGATATCAACTGTTAGTATCGAGACATCAACTGTCAGTGTCGAGACATCAAATATCAGTGTCGAGACTTCAAAGATCAGTGTCGCGACATCAACTAACAGTGTCGAGACAACAACTATTAGTGTCACGATATCAACTATCCGTATCGAGACATCAACTTTCAGTGTCGAGACATCAACTATCAGTGTAACGATATCAACTATCGGTTTCGTGACATCAACTATCAGTGTCGCGACATCAGCTTTCAGTGTCGAGACATCGACCATCAGTATCACGATATCAACTATCAGTGTGGAGACATCATTTATCAGTGTCACGATATCAACTGTTAGTATCGAGACATCAACTGTCAGTGTCGAGACATCAAATATCAGCATCGAGACATCAACTATCAGTGTCGTGACATCAACTAACAGTGTCGAGACAACAACTATTAGTGTCACGATATCAACTATCCGTATCGAGACATCAACTTTCAGTGTCGAGACATCAACTATCAGTGTAACGATATCAACTATCGGTTTCGTGACATCAACTATCAGTGTCGAGACTTCAACTATCAGTGTCGAGACATCAACTATCAATGTCGAGACTTCAACGATCAGTGTCGCGACATCAGCTATCAGTGTCGAGACATCAGCTATCAGTGTCGAGACATCGACCGTCAGTATCACGGTATCAACTATCAGTGTGGAGACATCATTAATCAGTGTCACGATATCAACTATTAGTATCGAGACATCAACTATCAGTGTCGAGACATCAAATATCAGTGTCGAGACGTCAACTATCAGTGTCGAGACATCAACTATCGGTATCGGGACATCAACTATCAGTGTCGTGACATCAACTATCAGTGTCGAGACTTCAACGATCAGTGTCGAACATCAGCTATCAGTGTCGAGACATCAACTATCAGTATCGAGGCATCAACTATCAGTATCGAGACATCAGCTATCAGTGTCGAAACATCGACCATCAGTATCACGATATCAACCATCAGTGTGGAGACATCATTTAACAGTGTCACGATATCAACTGTTAGTATCGAGACATCAACTGTCAGTGTCGAGACATCAAATATCAGCATCGAGACATCAACTATCAGTGTCGTGACATCAACTAACAGTGTCGAGACAACAACTATTAGTGTCACGATATCAACTATCCGTATCGAGATATCAACTATCAGTGTCGAGACATCAACTATCAGTGTAACGATATCAACTATCGGTTTCGAGACATCAACTATCAGTGTCGAGACTTCAACTATCAGTGTCGAGACATCAACTATCAGTGTCGAGACATCAACGATCAGTGTCGAACATCAGCTATCAGTGTCGAGACATCAACTATCAGTGTCGAGACTCCAACGATCAGTGTCGCGACATCAGCTATCAGTGTCAAGACATCGACCATCAGTATCACGATATCAACTATCAGTGTGGAGACATCATTTATCAGTGTCACAGTGAGATTTATTTTTAAATCACCCACAAAGATGTAGGAAACATGCAGGATTTTAACTTTATGAGATATCAATATTTTTTTGTTACACATTCGTTACATCTATGGTTACAAATGTTTACGCATTCAAAAGGGTCACCAATCAGCTTATTTAGAAAAAAAAAATTACCCCTGTATCTTAACTATTCACGTCACTATGATCAAAAATCTCGTTATAGTCAGAGTTTGATTAAAAAACATGAAAAACATTCATAACTCGAAAACTACAAAAAATCGCGGAACATACATGGGGGTGATTTGGGTACCTCAAAGGATGTTCTACCTCTGGACTTCCGCTTGACACTACTTTCTGGGACACACTGTATATACAAAAAATAATTACATCATCCACATAGCAGTAATCAAAAAAATGCTCACAAAATAAAAGTACTGAACCAAATTAGATGAAATTTTTATGGAACCAAATGGCAAGTATACTGCATCAAGAATCACACTAATAGGACTAGAAACCTCGGAGTAATCGGTGTACATGCATAAATAAAAAAAATAAAAAAATACGGACGGAATTGAGAACCTCCTCCTTTTTTTGAAGTCGGTTAAAAATCGCTGAAAGTTTCAAAACAATATACAGGGTGGAAAAAATCAATGGGCCCTGAAACCACCTTAAATCCTTAAGACACAGTATTTTTCTTAAAGGAAACATTCCTTTATTTTTAAAAAGAAACAAAACTGCATTCACAGATTTCTCGATAAGCTTACCTTAACCGGGAATCGAACCAGCTAAAAAAAAAAAAAACCCTCGCTATTTTATTCTACTAATCGATAGGATTATTGTCAAACGGAACGTTCTAATTTTAAACTTTTCGTCAGAACGTCTTAGAAAGAAAATGTGCATAGAATTATTATTACCAATTAAATGATTTTCTTATCTAAGTCTTCAACGAGGTACTTGTAATAAAAAAAAATCAAATACACTTAGAGATAAATTAGCAAGCTTGTACTTCATAGAATGTCCTTGGATGTTAGAGTTTAAAAAAAATTATAACGTGTCTTTTACTTGTTAAAATTGAACAGTTCTAGTCTAGGTAATGTTGATTAAAGCCCTTGTGTACTACCTAAATATTAGATTTCATGGATATCTTGTACGACAGACGAGTGTAAGACCTAATGTTTATTGGAGAAATTTTATCTCTAACATTGACTGTATCGACTAGTGAAATAAAATAGCGAGTGTTTATTTTTTAATTTTTTTAACTGGTTCGATTCCCGGTTTAGGTAAGCATGTCGAGAAATCTGTGAATGCAGTTTTGTTTCTTTTTAAAATTAAAGGAATGTTTCCTTTAAGAAAAATAATCTATCTTAAGGATTTAAAGTGGTTTCCCTTCAGGGCCCATTGATTTTTTCCACCCTGTATATATTTGGGAGCAAATTAATCGAGCCACTTCTACAGGGTGTTAACGAAATAGTGTAATTCCTTCAAACCGCGTGATCTACTGGTGACACAGATTAACCCTAAATAGAAATTTTCGAAAAAAAAAAACAAAAAAAAAAACAAAAAAATTTTTGGTTTTCAATTTCTGAGTCTTTTTAGAGCCTTGAGTTATTTGACTGCAAAGAGCGATATCGCGTTAGTCGTTCCTGCCAGCCGTGTCGCTGTACTTTCATTAATTTATGCGTGGCATCGAAATGTTCGCAGAAATAAAACTATTTTTTTGCAAAAAAAAAATCTTAATTTTTACTGAATTCTTTTTAGGTGGTTTAGATACGATCGGTAACGAAGCCGAACGAAAAAAAAAAGAATTTTATTTTTTTATTTTTAATCAAGTTAAATCCCGTGCGGGGCCTATCTTCACCAGTAGTAGATAATGTGGTTTTAAGGAATTACACGAATTCGTTAACACCCTGTATTTTTCACGTATAATTGTTATTATTTTTGGTAGGTACCCATTATGGAACAGATCAATTCGAAACATATATCGCTTAAAAGGTTATTTGATAACCTTTACAATGAGGATAGTCTTTTGTCAACTCCGTATATATAATTCATGAAACCAAAACTAATAACCAGGACACGTGAAAAAAGGAGTGGCTCCATTTATTTGTCCCCAAGTGTATATAAAGTGTCTCCGGTAGGCAGGAGAGGGTAAATCATGAAATACTTATTCAACAGAAATGTAATATCTATTCATTGCCTATAATGTTAGCGACACTACAATTTAATCGTTAAGGAGTGATTCTATCATTACAGTTATCGCTAATATTGGTATGTCAGGATTGTGAGCAAGGTAAATGTAGTAAATAAAACCAACATAGACTCTCCACCACTGAGAGTACTTGTATTTGGGTTAGTGTTAGTAACATGAACTAGATCACAATATAATACTTTAGATAATTATTACAAGATCATAAAATAAGGACAAGCTAGTCAGATATAAAAGGTCAGACTTCTTCAGCTAATCTACACAGAATACTCTAGACGAGTGTCCTGTCGTACGGTCCAAGAAGCAATCCTCCGGGCGCACCAAGCGAGCCGGTCTCCTCCCTCCAACGGGCAGTGGTGGTCCGATGTTGACGTCACGGTTAGTTAGGTGGCGGGCAACAGATGGCGCTCACTCCACGAAGTTCCCGACAGTAAGAAGTCAAATAGGTAGCGAATAATCTCCAGAACAAATAAAAGTAGGTAAGATATCTTGGGAACTGCCCGAGATGACACAATAATACTTGGCCTCACAAACTGTGATCTAAGGCATAAATAATTCTAACCGGACTTTTGTTTTGCACTAACAAGTCGTAGGTACAGTTTCAGAGCTAGCAGTAAATAGAAATTGTGACCTAGGGACCTTCTCCGAAAACGAACGTTGAAGTTTTGGACCGAAACAAAACAGCGACAAACATCAAACTTATAAATATACGATCAAAGTATTGTCAAACAACGAACTACTAGATGTCAATTAACATTTGGGACTATGGTGAACAAAAAACATAATATTATCTATCGTCGGATCTGAAACACTACCGTGGTTGGAAAACGTGCGATCCGTCAGCCAAAACAATGTAGTTCGATTTTCGGAGTAGGCCGTGCCTTTTGGTTCAGAACTTTTAGGTAAGTCAGTTGACGACAGATTCGGTTTGTTGTCCCGTTTTGTCTACGATTCTCGAAACGAATATAACAAACCAACTCGTTCGACAACAAACAGAAAAGAGGCACATTTAAAAAAAGATGCCTTAAAATCTGCTCATATGTTGGCGCAAAGGCTAAAAAGTACAATTTCTGCGATAAAAGTCGCAAGTTCTATACCCGCATGGAGGAAAGGAGAATGACCAAAAGTGGCACCAAAAAGTCTCGTGCATCAAGATCAAAATATTATAGTAATTATTTTCATAAATTTTTACGACATTACGCGTCGGGGATATGATTTTTGAACAGGGAATTTAATTTAAAGTAAAAAAAGTGATGATATTGTTTTATTCCCTTTACATGACGTTCCGTTTAACATGATTTATGATTACTAGAACCTTGTATTATGAAAGTGTCATGATCACATCTTTCAAAAAACATGTAAAAAAATTATATTTTGCCGATTCTACATTAATTAAAAACAACTAGAATAGATTAGAATTTTTATTTAAACGATTATCATTTTTTATCTATGGTTAATTGGCCGTTCTCAGGCGGTAGAGATGTAGAATGTAATAGATGCGGATTACTGTTTTTTAGAGCAATAATAAATCGTGTATATGCGCCCACATTGTCAGGTTATTTTGATTATTTCTAAAATCTCCAAAACACGCGTTTTATTTACAAAAATAACTTTTGTAGGAGTTAATATGATAAGTGTAGTCTATATAAAACAAAGTTTGACTTTGATGCAGCATGGTACGGGACTCCATACATCCATGAGCATTGTCCTTTGTATGGTTTGCAGATATATCTTTCGAGTCAGGGTGAGGTTAGGCATGTGAGGTTTATAAGCTGCAGCTTGTGTCTAACCCTGCAAAACCGAAGTGAATCATAAGCCGAAACCAACGGGGACATTTGACTCTAGACAGGGATGTTCGGCTCTAGTTCCTGCACATGTGGCTTCCCTGGTACCTCATTAACGACGTATGTGTATGTCTATTAACTATCCTCAATTACGTTTTTTTTATTGCTATCATTACTCTCAAGATATCTTTTATCTTACTTTACAATGTTATTTTGCCTAAGTTACGATGTCATTTAATTATGTCAATTGTTTTATATAGTTTAGCTTCATTTTATTTTTTGTAAAAATATCCTTTTTTTAAAAAGAGTAACTATGGAGTTTCTTGCGGCTCTTCTCCATAGGAAACGACTAATTGGAACCGTGCACCTAAATTCGACTTTTCATAAGCGCCTGTATTGGTTTATGTGAATTATTTTTTTTGATTTCATTTGTAACTCGTAACACCGACCCAAAAACAAAATAAAAAGGTAAAATATTCCATACAAAGGCTTGGCTAATGCAATAGATTGACAAACACTAATCGTAGTTATAACTGGAAATTACTTCGCTGCAATGTTTAGAAAGTTCTGGAACAGCTAAAAAATATGCGGGAGATTTCAACAGAGACTAGTAAGTAACAATAATGTTGAAAACTATTTAGATAAACTGATTCCCAACTTTTATTTAAAAAAAAACAAAACTGTGTTGTTTGTTTTAATGACACTATTGTTAGAGATTTTATGATGCCTTGGCAGTAGTCGCACATTGAAAACGGTCTATAAAAAGCTATGTCTACACCAGTGCGCTTTCACGTTCATCTTGCGTCTTTGTCTGAGGCATGCGTGAAGCGCCATAGCGCATGCCTTAATACTAGTTCGACCAAAGCGCATGCCCCTAGCGCACGCTAATCCGTCTATTGCATGTCGACTGACGACTGACCGAGGCGCACCGGTGTAGACGATAAGCTGCATGCGTCTTATGGCAATCAATATTGCATGCGCTTGACGCAAGAGGAATTGAAAGTTGAAAGCGCAAGATGAGCGTGAAAGCGCACCGGTGAAGACATACCAAAACGGTATGCGGTGCGCTACTCGACTGTCCAAATCTCCTGCCAGCAACTTCCTAAGTCAAGGTCCGAGTCCCACTAGGGGTCGCCTTTATTGCTGTTGTTGCAGGTAGTCATGATGTTAGTGTAGTATAAGTAGTTAGCTTAGGTTAAGTATTTTACTTCCACCCTATTTGTTGGAGACGCTTCAGGTCTTGCCAATAACTGCCCGGTTACATAGAAATGGCCTGCAACGACCTACAAGTATTCCAATAGAAATAGCTACTCGGCCCACTTTTGATCTGACCTTTGGGTCGGACAGATGTTCATAATTGTTGTCAATTATTCCATTCATTCATTGTAAATATACATGTAAATTATATTTTTAAATACTTACATGTTTAAAAAAAACAATATACATTTAAAAATATAAAAAATAGTATCCCACCGGCATCGGGAACAACGTCCAAGCTGCCGGCAGTCAGGGCTCCAGAGGAAGGAATCTCCTCACTATGCGTGCCGTGTCAAGGAGTACTGCTTTATGTATCAAGCCCTTGATCCAGTCGCCTAACGATAAGCTCATGAGGTGTTGATCGAGGCTCTTGGCTATGAGGCCATTCGCCGTAACGACTATCGGGACAATGACTGCTGAGTTCACATCACACATGTCGACAACCTCGTGTGCTAAATCAAGATATTTTATTTGTTTGTCAATTATTCAATTATTATTGTTGTTTTGTTTTGCTAATTTATTTTAATTATAATTGCAGTTGATATTTCTTCATTGAAAGAATAACTAATTTTAATAAAAAAATCAGTTCATTGATTATACTATTCTATTTAAATAAAAAACGCTAAAGCAAAAAAGAAAATCAATCGGCATAATAATGTTTGTATAGTCTCATTTAATTCTGAAAAGATGTCGAATTTGTTATAATTCATTCGGTTACAATATTTTCATTTCTTAAGCAAAAACATGTTAAAATAAATAATATAGCCATTATTTTAGGTATAAAACAACAAAATTGTTTATTGAAACATCAAAATTGCTTACTCCTCTATGATAATAGCGATTGGCAATCCAAACAACTTGCTAAAAAAATATATATCTGTAAATGTGCGTCGTCTCAGACTAAATCGATTCAGAATATAAATTGAATCATTTTATACGTGTAAGATGAATGTGCCACCCCTAGCGATTTACTTGATGTAGGTACTTTAGCAAGCAAGTTTTATTTCTGTAATAATAGCCTACAATCTTGGGAAATGCCTAAATGAAATGGCTGTAGGGCTGCCACGAAACTTAGGTAGCAGAATGTTCAAGTTGAAACATGTTTCATTAATGCCAAAGAGATATAACATATTAATGTTCACTTACATTTATGCCCTTGGATATTACACGTGTTTGAGCAGAATATGTGATTATTTTAGGGTTATCATTAGGCCGACCTATCTATTTCGTGCAATAAATATATTATCACGTGAGAGGAAGAAAGATTTCCAATTGTTTTTTTTACAAGCTTTCATTTAACTGGTTTCGTTCATAATGTGTTTTCGGTTAAAAATTTGTGATCCATTTACCAAGCACTTGCTGGCATCTGATTGAGATGAAATTTGGTGTACCTTGTAACTTCGGCGACAATGCAATAATATGGTACCATGGAACTGGTCTGATTATGGAGTCGCAAGATAAAAGCTTGTTTTTAAAGAGGTTTTATTAAATCGATAGAACTTCATGATGGCGACGAAAAGCTACGTAGTCATTTTTCAGAATGATGTATTTGCTCGCCAGCCAATAACCAGGCTAAGAAATCTCTGGAAGCCGGGATTGCGGGAAATGCAATAGCGAATCCCACGATCCGGCTATACACCGTGGTGGCTTTAGCCAGTAAGAGGCCGACATAACCCTCCACCTTCCTCAGTGTGGACGATATCAAAGAGGATCTCCTCGCCTTAAAGAAAAACAGGAAATCTCTCGAATCTTTCTTTTATCCCGTGAGGGGACGGGCTAGAATATATAACTTCCTCACCGCACGCTAGGATTAGACGCGTGTCGTAAGATTCAACAAACAGGCTTGCTGGTAGAACCTCTACGGTCCGCCTGGGTAGCTACGACCCTCACATTAAAGCCAAGCAGTTTACTGTGTTCCATTGCGTGTATGTGAGAGCTAGAGAGATGGTATGTAGGATCTCTGTTACTAGAATTCGTGTGCTCCATCTTAGAATCCGTTGCGACGGTCAAATGCGACCATGTCAAATAATAATTATAATATAGGTACAGGGTGAAATTGTTAACAGTCGACAAACTGAAATGGGAGATTGTACTCATCACTATGAACAACTTTTACTATGAGAATAAATATGAAATCGCGAAAAAAAAACTGCTGTTCCCTACATTTTGACGAGTTATGCGAGCATAAATGTAGGGGACAGCTGTTTTTTTTCGAGATTTTTGGTTTGTTCTCATAGTATAAGTTGTTCATAGTGATAAGTACAATCTCCCATTTCGGTTTGTCGACTGTTTACAATTTCACCCTGTATTAATACAATATTATGGCTAGCAGCCCTATTCCTACCGTGCCTAAATTGAGCTATAAAAGGAGTTTCAAAGAAGCAGACTAGAAAGATGTCTTTCTTAATCTTCGCATCTTAAGTACCTACCCAACAATATTAATTTATTGACAGCCCTGTTTGTGCCGTGAGCGTCGGCATTCATATCTTACATTGAGCTATGAAAGGAGTTTCGTGTCGTTAATATCTGTTTTTATGATTTAACTTTTATCCTTTATTGTTTTACTTTATAACACCTTTAAGTTATGAATGTAAAGATTTTGTTACATGCCTCGGAGAGCACGTTAAGCTCCGACGGCTGTTATACGAATGCCTAAGACAGTCGTTACGGAAAGTCAGAAGCCCGTCTCACAAGCGGTCTAACCTTAGAATATCAGCGTTGCGGAGGTCTGATGACAGTCGCTCCGTGTAAAATACTGGTATTCAGCTCATCTGGTTAGACTGGACGCTGACACTAACATAGTTGGTAAAAGGCTAGACAGATATACATATAGTTTTCAACCCCTATCTCAGAAAGCGTATTTTTGCTCTTCGATATCAGAGTGCAAAAGCCGTTTTTATCCCCTAGAGGATAAAGTAAATTGAATTTAGAACATCGTGTGCACCAAGTTTGTGAATTCAAAACTTCGTTAAACCTATTTATTTCTACCTCCATGGTGCCGAATTTATCGTACAACCTTTTTTAATTTGTTAAAACTCAGACTCGGAACCTTCTTGGTGTATTACTTTTATTTATTTTTACGCGCGCCTGTTTCTTTTCCCGTCATATTGTTAAAACCTTAGGTTAAAAACAAGAAACTTGAAAACAAGTGCAAAACTTAAAATGAGTGATTCTAGCGACGAGGAAGTTTATTTTTTTTACATTGATTGGGATGAAAAGTTATGTGTTGCACTCGAGTGCAAAGATTTTTCACCTCGTGCTCTTTTGATTCCCTCGCTAACGCTCAGGGTTCCGTAATTTCGGTTAGGGACGGTTTCATACAATATTGCAATTCGGCCCACACGACAACGCAAAATGAATCCGTTAAATCCATCCAAAAAATTAGATAGATAAAGATAGATAGATAAGACATTTATTTGGTACATACAGAAAACACAACACACAAAAGCACAATTACATAAAACAATACTAGAAGATAGAAATATTAAAATAAAAAACATGTTAAAATTAAAAGACAATAGGGTATCTGACTACTATTGAAAATGTACAACAATTTGGTATTATTTTAAAGAAAATGTAGAAAGAAAAACAACAGTCAGATACCCCACTATACTGCCGTCGTAATAGAAAACACAGTATCTTAACTTACTGTGTTCTCACTTTTTTTTTATTACCGTAACAACGAGACTGAACTCTACCCGGCAAAATTTTCGGTGTATTTTTAGCACTTCTGGTTCCAGAGATACGATTACTAAAAACACAGTAACTTTTACAAACTAAGACCAAATAATAAAACGAAACACAGCATGTAGGTATTACATAACTTGAAAACAGTAAGTAAGAGGTTACTGTGTTAATGGTAACAAACAATAAATACCGTAAGGAATAAACTTTAGATAAGAACACAGTAAAACGCTCTTGCTAGTCTAAAACACAGCATTTTTTCCAAATACTGTGCTAAAGATTAGTTCAAGATTTCAAGATTATAATTAAATCACCTGGCAACAATACAGTACCTAAGATACTGTGTTATAAGAGAATTATGCTGGCAATCGATTATATTTAAGTTCCTTGACAAAATAACAGTATTTAACTACTTACTGTTTTTTTGCCTAGACCTTTCGAGCGCGGAAACAATATTTACTGGGTTTTAGCTGGGTTTTGCCTGTTGGCAATTAAGCAAATTTAAAACCACTTGCCGTCATTTGGCATGAAGCTGTGTCTGGACGTAGAGCAGAAGAGATAACCAGCACTTTCCACCAGTTTTTAAATACAAGAGAGATGTTAGTAACATAATTATTTGGACTGATAACTGTGCTTCTCAAAATAAGTGCTGGATGCTATTTTGTTTTTTAATTTACATAATCAACAGCGATGAAATATCCACAAAGACTAAACCTTCAAATACTTCGAGCCAGGGCACAGCTTCGTGTCAGCTGATTCCTTCCATCACCAAGTGGAACTTTTACTGAAGCGCAAACCAAAAATATACGATTTTAATGATTTTGAGAATGTTGTCAAATCATCCAACTCTGGAAAAGTCGAAGTCAAGGTTATGACCGTTAACAATTTCGCTAATTTCATCTGCTCAACGCCCCAAGAAACTATGTCCTAGAATTTATTTGCGTGAATTGGTAGAAGTACAAGGCAATCGAAATTCTTACAGCTTATATGTATACCTATTAAAAAGTGATTTCAAGAAGACAATTATACTGAATTACAGTTTTTGAAAGCGAACTGTGAAAAAAGTGGTGTTCCTTGTCCTGTCTTAAAATCTTCCCCGCGAGGAATTAGCACACAATTAAAAAATGCTGGTATTGGCAAACTGGAACCACTCATGCCTTCTAGTCGCCTTATATTTTGGAGTGAATTACCCACAAATGATATGGCTCTGGATCTGTGTACAGAAATTGAAGATGGCTGTGAATAAGATTCCCTAATAATGTGAAATTTTAGATAATTTTGTATTTTGAAACTGGATCTTTTGTTGAGTTTATCTAAACATTAATTTGTTGTTTTTCGAAAGCCTTAACTAATTATGTAAATAATGAAAGATCTCTTGAGTGATAGTTCACTCCATAAAACTAAAGAATTTTAATACCATCGTCTCTTCATCACGTAATAAGTAAAGTTAGTTTGTACGAACAATATTAGTTTTAAAAAGTCGTAACATAAAAGGCTGAGCTACCAAATAAGAGACTTTGTGTTATTTATATTTCTTATGTAACTGTTTTTATAATTATTTTAAAATGTTATGACTGATTGATCTCATTTGTATAATAAGTAAAGTCTTAACTAGACGTAATTATAGTTTGTTAGAAGTTTGCTAATTTTTTTTTAATGTTAAAGCCTAGAAAGGCATTCAGTTTGAGACGGATTTGTTTAGTTTAGCTGTTTTAACATTTAGTAATTATTCGTTTCATTTACCTGGACCATATTCATGCTGTTTTGATACATTTTAGTAAAGAAAATTATATCATTTTTAATACAAAAATTTGCAAAGTTTAGTCTATAACACAGTAATCAAAAATACTGGATTAGACAATCATCGCTAGCTTTTATCGGTTTAAGTTAAAATACAGTAATTTGACTTACTAGATTCACAGTTAACTAAATTTCGTTAAGTAAATTAGATTATAACACAGCAAAATAACAGTTACTGTGATGAAGTAAAGAATTAAACAGCATCTTTACATAGCTTAATCACAGTATTTCGTAAATCTTAGCTAGTACACAGTAACTGTGTCAGTTACTGTCATTTAGTCTAGTACAACAATTTTTACTTATTTTTTTTTACCAACAAGAACACAGTTATGTATTTATAACGAAATATTTAAATATATATAAAACATAAAAATACCCATTTAATAGCGCAACGTTTTTTTCATCACTCTACATTCTAGTTAGGTTGCTAACTTTCATAAATTTGTCACAATCGAACATAGTTTCAAAAAAACTTTAGGCGCGTTTTTCTCGAAACGGCTTTTTCAAAGTTACTGTGTTCTCTGATACGACGGCAGTATAACAATCTGTGGCAGTAGTGTCAAACTACCTACCGACATAAAAAACCAATCGATAAGAAAATAAAAAAAATTCAAAGTGCGGTGTGTGTCTCCAAGTTGCACCAAATGAGAGTCCAACTCAGCATGTGCCAGGCAAATATACCTGACGCTGGTATTCTGTTGGATCCCAGTAGCGACATACGGACGTCGAGCAATTACGCTGACTTATTTTACGTGCCGTAAATTACGCTCGGGTGGCCTCATTGTCTCATGGCCAATTACTTAGGAATTATTTCAAGATGCTAGATAACAATCGAACTTTTAAATCACTGCATAAGTTTTTTATGGAACAAATTAGCAAACATGCCCACGGCCCACCTGGTTATTATCGCCGCCTGTACCTACAACCCAAAAAGTATTGCTAATACGTTACCAAACTTAGAGAAAACGTTGGAAAGTCTCATGTTCCTGTAATTTTACCGACACCTATACCTACCTTTCAAACCAGAACACAGCATTGCTGCTCAACAGCAGAAATAGATATTGTGGTAGTACTTCACCAGTGTAGTAGTGGATAAGGGCAGGAAGATGATGACTTCCCCAGACAAACAATCTGCTATTAAAATGTGTAAATGCAAAAAGCCGTGCTATATGTACGATTTCCAGCAACCGGGCCACGCAGGAGCGCAGCGCAGAGCATCGCAGCGGATGCTCGAGCATGCGCCGGTAGCAGACCGCGTGCACCCGACGGCTACAATCTGCTGGAATCCGGGCATTTGCGCGCGCGTGTTCGCGTATCCGCTATCGCAGTCAATTTCTACCTGCGGTGT
The DNA here is from genome assembly GCA_905220435.1 of Amphipyra tragopoginis. Classification (NCBI taxonomy): domain Eukaryota; kingdom Metazoa; phylum Arthropoda; class Insecta; order Lepidoptera; family Noctuidae; genus Amphipyra; species Amphipyra tragopoginis. Next base: position 2,012,369 of record HG992013.1, on the reverse strand, counting down.
GGCCGAGCGGAGCCGACCGGACGCGATGACAGTAGAGCGCCGCCGTCCACGTACGCGAAAAGCCGACCGTCTGCCGCGGCATACGCGCGGATCTAACAGAGTTTCAAGCAGTGTAAATTCCATGCAAACATGAAACTTAACTATTGTATAGAAGCCTGAATTTCCTTTAGCACAGTATGAAATGCGCTCCGGCGCGGCCCGTTTTGTGGAAATCGTACGTTACTGGTCAACGCACAGGCTATAAAAATGATGGAGAGCACATCATGATATTTATACTGCATCCATAAAGAAAAGAGCAACATAATTCAACCATTACACTTACATTATTAAACACCATAAATCAGCTTTTAAAACCATAACCGACAACCCTATTTTATACTTATATACTTAACCCTCACGATGCAGTAGGATAAAATAAACCTATCAGGCTAAGTAATTGTGCTGCAGCCTACATTTGCGCAGTTTATAATGCGAAGTTTTAAACGCCGTGGTTCGGGCAGTGGGCCAAGGGCAAGCATTGTGGGCCATTGTCAAAATTTACAATCGATAGACAGTCGGGGGTTGAATTTAATGCGACGTAAGTTGAGTCACTATGACGCTTGTTTTTTTAGTTTTAATGGTCCTTTTAATTTGTTTTTTTTAGGTGTTTGGATATAATTTAGTTTGGTTTTGCTAACTGGCAATTGGAGTTTATATTAATTTGTGGTCGTGTGCTCATTAGTTAAGATACTTCTATCTGCATTGTGGTATTGTTTAATTGTATTGGAGTTGTACTAGGTCTAGCGCATAACTGAGTCAGTACTAGAGGTAAATGCTCGGTGCGGGAGGGGAGGGGTGTAGTGACGCGACGCGAGAGCTCATTGATTCGTCAACTTGTGACAACTGTCACCCTCCCGCACCGCACAGCTACCTCAGGAACTGACTCAGTTATGCGCTAGACCTATAGTATAGTTTTTGTAACTCTTGGGTAAATTGCATATCTGCTAAAATGTGTGGTAAATCCAATTATATTATTAACTATAGATGCGTTGCCCGCGCTCATTATTGGCAATTTTAAAGCAAAGTAATTGTCCGGCATTCACTTAGACACGCACCAACCAGTGTCGCGGCTATACGTTCCTATAAAGTGTAACGATAATAAAAGTTTGCGAAAAAAAATGCCATCTTGTATTTACAGTCAATGTACGAATTAAACTGTATATTTAATTGCATAATTTGCACTGTATAATTAAATGTACCGGTATGTAGCTTTCATAAAATTTGCATCTATTTAAGGGTAAGTCATACAATCTTATGTGCTTTGGGATCATATCGTCTATGGCATACTTTTATGCACATATTTCGATATAACATAATGAGAAACGTGACGATACGTTTGGTGCAGTGGCTGAGGGATTGGCTTCTGCGCTATGGTTGTGGGTTCGATTCCCACATGGAACAAAAATTTGTATGGCCTACAGATAGTTGTTTCGGGTCTGGGCGTTTGTGTATGTGAGATTTGTGTTTGTAAATGCACCCTTGATACAGGAGAAATCCTAGTGTGGGGCAATGTTTAAAAAAAAAGGAAAGAAAGAAAGAACTCAACACAATAACTTTTTCAAGAAAGTTAGAAAAACTTCTACAATTTTTTCATGAAACTCTGCTGACCGCAAATGACCTTTATGACATCATAGCGAAAGGAGGTTAGTACTTGACACTAAGTGCTAACAAAAGATTCTTTTTAAAGGGCTCTTATTTTAAAGTGTTTGGTGAGAGTTTGAGTGGGTGGCTCTAGAGGACCTAGACCCTAGGCTTAATATTTTAGTGTTTGCCGTGAGCTCTAACTCTCAGGCTAAAAGAAAACAGTTCGAAGGCACAGATCTAGATAGAACTAAAAAGCGACGCCCGCTAAAGCAATAGCAAATAGAAAAATAAAAAACCTTTTTAAAACAAGCTTTTATTTATACAGCATATCTGGTTAGTCACAGAGCGTGTACGCCGTTCGGCATTTCATACAAATTTTCAAGGCCTTATTTTTCCATATGACTGAACCGATTTTAATGAAACTTCATACCCATCAGCAGGATACATAGGACTAAAAAGTTAGTAGAAAACATGTTCGAAAAATAGTGGTACAGTTAAAAGTAATAAATTTCGAAAAATGTCGTTTTCTCCTAACTTTTGAGACCTATATCCTGCTTTTGTGTGCGAAGTTTCATCAAAATCGGTTCAGTTATTACGAAAAACGAAGCCTTGAAAATTTGTATGAAATGCCGTTATACACGCTCTTAACATCCGAAAACCAAGAACTCTGTTCATCATTCTGTACATTTTTTACAATGAGACAAAAATAAAATTCGGAAAAAATTAAAACTACTGTTACCTCCCCATAACAAATAATCAACATTGCTTAACAAAATGTATTTATTATATGGAAGAGCAGATTAATTATTTCACGAATTCTTTTTTTCTCCCATGTTAAAGTTGTATGTCATGCTTTATACCAAACCAATTCCAGCAACTTAGAGCGGTTATGCACTACATCCGATCCGAATCCGAGAAAATACGTTCCGAAGTAGTCACAGAACTATTTGTATGGTAGTTTACGCACTAGATCCGACTTCCGTTATCCGATTTCTCTCCGTCATCCGTGAGTTTCCAATTAGGAAGAAATATTGACGGACCGAAGTAGCCGTAGTACTGTTTGTATGAACGCTTTCGCATTACCTTGGATTCAAATCGGACGCCAAATGGATAATGCCAAAGATGGCCCCTGAGTTGTTTGAATTTGGATCCGAGATTGGATAAGTGCGTAAGCGATATCCGAATTCGGTCAGAGTTTTTTAGACTCTAGATTAGTATTTTCACGTATTCGGATCGGATGCAGTGCGCAAAGCAATATCCGAATCCGGTCCGAGTTTTTTATATTCTTATTTTCACGGATCCGGATCGGATGCAGTGCGTAGGTAATCGTAAATCGCTGTAACACATTATTTTCTGTCCTCATTTATGTTACTATCCGACCAAATAACTACAGACACAAATAAAAACCTCCATATCAATATTTCATAACCCCCAAATGCCGACAATCTATTAATTCTGACTTTTGACACAAAAATAAAAACAATTTCTTCGTATTTCGTATTGATGTGTTCATAAAATATGTACGTATCATGTTCCATAAAGAATATCGGTTACGTGTCAAAATGTCAGACGATTCGTTTGTGAATGACTGATGTATGTACGTACTTATACGAATTGTACCGTTATTTTATGTTTTTTGAAGTAATAGATAAATATTGAATGACATAGGTCCACTAAGTCGCATCCCAAGGGTAGTAGAAAGGAATGTTTAAGGACAATTCTAGCAGTACCGCGGGTATAAGTCTCACTCGCGCTATTAACGGACAACTTATTCATGGCAATGACAGGAAAATTCAAGAAGATTAAGAATTAAATAAAAAATTCCCCTAAGTATTCCTCTCTCTGGAGCCCTGACCGCCGGGAAGCTTGGACATCGTCCCCAGTACCGGTAACCTACTATTTTTTTATATTTTTAAATGTTTTTTTTTTTAATTTTACTTTTATATTTGAAAATGTACTAAATAGGTTTTTGAAATAAATGAAAATGAAGAATAAAATTCAAGAATTGATTTATATTTTATGCACAAACAGTGTCGTATGACCGCTCATAGTAAGGATCATACGCGCCCCCCAAAAACCACGCTAATTAAAAAAGACATTTAATTGTATGTTTTTGCAGTATTACTTCCAAATACTTTTAAATGTCCTTGTATCTCACATAAGTTCAATCACCACACATATTCTCATAAAATTCCTAACAAATCTTTTACCAAAACCAAAAGGATCTCAACGTTTCCGAACAAACACTGATGTTATTGCAAAAAAAAATTATAGTTTCGTATTGAAATTACTACAAACAGCTAACCCCAAAAAGGTCGCCTCTTTCAATTCCTACGTGTTATTTTTGTATTTATGGGCCAACGGTCGGCGAGCCCTCTGGGCAACCACCCAAATTGGGTAGCCCTGGCTGGATTATATTTTCATTACACCACAAAAGCGACAAGCGAACATAGGTTCGTTTTAATTTTTAATGTGAATGGATAGCTCTGTGCTCCGCGTTTTAGGGTTAACGGTAGTTTTTGGTTATGATGAGGGTTCATGTGAAAGGTTGATTTGGCTGTTCAGGAAAAATGTAATGAATAGAATAGCTTGCCTTGCCTAGAATTTAATCATCACTTCCGTTGACAGTGAAGGAAAACATCGTGAGGAAACCTGCACACTTAAGGCACAGTAGACATATAAGCTAAAGCAGTACCTCAACTTACTATAATCTCAAGAATTGAAACACTCACACAGACACGCTCTGTATACTGAGTAGTTTTTTGTTTTTGTATGGAACTGCATCCCAAAAATACCTTGGGCCATTTAGATGGAGAGAGTTTCTCGAACGTTTCTTGCCGAGAAATCGTATGCTACTATCGCAAGCAATAATCGCCATAAGATTATTGTATCATAATTCATAATGTTTAGATAAAGGCAAGAACTAAATTCTCGCCCACGATTACGTCATACGAGATTCGCAAGTAATTTTTCGCTAGGCGATAAATTACTGCGACTGTTTACACAGCGAAAATTATAGTAAGAAGATTCTTGCTTACGAGTTTTCGACTTGTATAAACACGATCTCGTATGACATTTTTTCAAGTTCATACGAGTATCGTACAAATCGGTTTGAACCGTTTTTGAGTGCGAGTTTTCCCATTCGAGTTCAGACTTCAGTGATTGAGTTCTGTTTACATGGAGCCAGATATATTCTATTGCGAGGCAATTGTCGCCCAAGGGGAAGGGTGATAATCGTGAATGTTTACACGGAGAAACTTTTTAAATGTTCTTTCGATAATCGTATCTTCGAGTCGAGAAACTCTCTCCATCTAAATGGCGCTTTATTTGTCTTGTAACAGTGCGTGTCTGTTTGAGTGTGTCAAATCGGACGATTGTAGGTAGTTGAAGTACTGCTTTAGCTTATATGTCTACTGTGCTTAAGGGGGCTCCAATTATTCAATTGTTTATATAGTTTAGCGTCCTTTTACCTTTTGTAAATGTGAGAACGTCGTAGACTTGCTAGATGCCTAGCTGTTGAATTATTATTTTTCATGTTGAGTTTTTAGGGTTTCGTAGTCAACAAGGAACCCTTATAGTTTCGCCATGTCCGTCCGTCTGTCCGTCCGCAGCTTAGCTCAGAGATTCTTAGTACTAGAAAGCTATAATTTGGCATGGATATACATATTAATCACGCCGACAAAGTGGTAAAATAAAATCATGAGAAAGTTTTTTTTAGGGTAGCTTATCTTCCCCATGTCGTGGGGTGTTGGTGCATAAGTCTTTCAAAAATATTTCGGGATTGTGAAAACATCCGTTTCTGAAATATTAAGCGCTAATTTTTGTTAGAGTCAAGTATCCCCCCCCTGCCAGCTAAACGGTTAGATTGATTTTAAAAGAGTAATCCTATGACATAACACAGATACCAAGATATAAAATTCCGATTCAAATAAAACCTTTCGTTTAGATATAACCTGACTGAAACTACGCCTTAGTATTCAAGGTATGCCACATATATAGATCGATCAATAGACTATTTCTGTTCCGAGTCTAGACTGGCGGTCGCGGGCTGACAAAACTTAGCCTTAGACCTAGTTCGAATTTTGTTTTAACTAGAAATAGGCTTTGAACTTTATATTTGTTATTTATTTATTTAAACACACATACAACTATCATCACAGGCTTACCTAATACAATAGTGTAGTTATACTAGGTTACAAAGATTAGACTTACAAATTATTATTATTATGAACAACCAAGAGTAATTTTACAAAATGCGGCCCTTGTGAATTCACTCAGAGTACAATTGAAACAGTCAATCTGTTGTGACACCATATTGAGTGTATGCAGCGCGCGCGTCAGCGGCGCGTGCTGCAGCAGGTGAGTGCGAGCGGGTGGCACCCACAACAGCGGCGGCCGCCTCCGTCGCCCCACGTACCCATCAGGTACACACAACCAAACCGTGTTTAGAACGCCTGGGTTGTGTATTTTAACACGCATAATCTTAAATAAGTAAGTGGCGAGAGCTACTTCCCTTCTTACTTCCAGTTTATAATAGCCTACCATGCCCAGCACAAATAGAGTTGGATACAGCAGCGGATACCCTGGGTACACACCATACTGCTTTAAGTAAGTGTTAGTTTATTGAATGATGACGTGGATAGGAAGGAAGTGAGCATTGAGATGACGGCTGATAGAGATGTATGGAAGAAAACGTCTTGCTGCACTGACTACAAATAGATTAGAATAAGTGTAGGAAAAGACCAGGGTCTTTAACCAGTGCGTTCTACCCGTAATGACTTACGGAGCCGAAACGTGGACACTCACCGTGGGCCTGGTCAACAAATTTAAGGTTGCTCAGCGTGCTATGGAGAGAGCGATGCTCGGGGTTTCTCTGGTGGATAGAATTCGCAATGAAGTCATTCGCCAGAGAACTGAAGTCACCGACATTGCGCGTAGAATTAGCATGGTGAAGTGGAAGTGGGCCGCCCATGTCTGCAGACGAACAGATGGTAGATGGAGCAGACACGTGTTAGAGTGGAGACCGCGTTTGGGCAAATGTAGTGGAGTGGTAGATGGACCGACGATTTGAAAAAGGTGGCTGGCAGCGGATGGATGCGGGCTGCCCAAGATCGGGAATGGTTAGCGATCTTTGGTGGAGGCCTACGTTCAGCAGTGGACGGCAATAGCCTGATATGATGAAGTGCAGGAAGATAATGATTCATTGGAAACTCTCATTGAAGAGACCCGTGCCCAGCTGGGACAGTAATGGGCTGATTACTATACTTTATACTTTGGAGATATGGAAGATTCGAGAAAAAATGTTTCTTATATCCTTTACAAGGCATAAGGCTTTAGAAAAAAGTACAAATTACTTGACAATTTTTAATAAAAGAAAGTAATTTATAAAGGGCGGTCCAACCATAACTCACGATTGTAAATAAAACAAAAAGTTTTCAGAGAATTATCTTTTTTTTTATTATGATAGAAAGATCTATAAGCGTCATTGAAAATATGGACCATCGGATAGAGGTATGCCACCGAAGCCGTGACGCGCATTTGGCCGATATTTTGTTTCACACATAATTGTCATAGATCTTTCTATTCTTATTCTTTTTGTTTTATTTACAACTAACATCGTCCGTTATGGTTGGACCATCCTTTATATTTTTTAAAGAAAATAATAAAAAACAAAATATTGCCAGGTATAAAAACATAACAAAAACGTTTTCGAGACATTTACCAAAAAAGTTAGTGGCAAATATATTTCCATTGCCCCGTAAATTTAAGGGTTTAAAAAAAATATAGATCGCGACTATCTATACATACTATAGACTATCTATACATATAAAAGGAGAAGCTGACTGACTGACTGATCTATCAACGCACAGCCTAAACCGCTGGGGTTAGAAACTTGAAATTTTGACAGTAGGTTCCTTTTGTAAGGCCGCGTTTCCACTGACGCGGAGCTGGGCGGAGAGGAGCGGAGAAGAGCGGTGAAAAGTGATCAGTGTTTCCACTGAAGCGGAGCTGGGCGGAGAGGAGCGGAGCTGGGCGGAGAGGAGCGGAGCTGGGCGGAGAGGAGCGATGAAGAGCGGTGAGTGGTCAGTGAGCGGAGCAGAGCGGAGTGGAGCATACTTTTGGAGTCGCGCATTTTTGCACTTAGTTACACTCAATCTCTCGGAAAGACCATACGTCATGTTGTCGCTTAAAAAGAAAAAAGCAATAATTTTATATCTTTCTCTACTTGAAGGCCGTGTTTCCACTGACGCGGAGCTGGGCGGAGAGAAGCGGAGAAGAGCGGTGAGAACATCAGAGAGATCAATGAACTTCTCATCCATTTTGATACGTATGCACCTAGTGACGTAACGAAGACAACTGACAAACTGCACGCGAGTCACGCACCGCTCCGCTCCGCACCGCCCCGCTCCGCACCGCTCCGTACCGCCCCGCTGTCCTCCGCTCTGCACCCCAATGCTCGCTGTCCTCCGCACTGCACCGCCTCGATGTATGAATATCCGCTCAGCTCTGCTCCACCCCGCTCGTACTGTTTGTTTCCATTGAAGCGGAGCGGAGATTTCAAGCATAGTCATTGGTCAATTTGTGCACCGCTAAGCTCCTCTCCGCCCAGCTCCGCGTCAGTGGAAACGCGGCCTAACGTAGGCATCCACTAAGAAAGAATTTTTCGAAATTCAATCCCTAAGGGAGTTAAATACGGGATGAAAGTTTGTATGGAAAATCGTCACTGAACGGGTTCAAAATTTCACGCAAGCGAAGCTGCGGGCGAAAGCTAGTACAGCATATAAACTCCGGAACAAAGGTATAGGTTAACCATAGACTAATGACCTCTAATCTCAAATTTATATCGTCTATACCTAACAGATACCTACACAAGCAATCCCATTCAACTCAACTATGGAGCACTAATCAGATATCAATCATTGGGTGAGGACATTCTGATTGGATTGTTATCCTTGTCCGTAGACTAATTGATTCAAACGACATTGAGTGATTTCTAAGCAGTGATAGTCTGGCGATTGATCGATTGCTTTCTATGCAGGAAGATCTGAGTTCGATCCCAGCCCGATCTCTAACTTTTCGAGTTATGAGGATCATAATTTGATTTTTTTGATTTGATTCACTTACATGAGAAAAACTTATATCTATTTAAGTTAAATTACATAAGGTGACGCAGCGGCTACACAACAAGAATAGGTTAGATAGGTACAGTACCCGAAGACAATTTACAGTTTTGATTCCTTTAAAATAAGATTCTTATGAGATTTTTTGAAAGTAATCATCGACTTTTCATCTTTTACATTTCGAGGCAATTTTTTATATAGCTGTGCTCCTTCATACAGAATAGTATGCAGATTATTCAGATATCAGTATTTCACTGAGAAGAAAGGAGATATACATCACAGATTATTTTTTATAAAAAGGGAAATATAAATATCTTTTGGACTAACTGATATACAAGGATAGTCGGAAACCTACTAATCCGCGGGCCACTTAAATTATCACCAGTGATCGGAAAAAGGTGAGCTAATTTACCTAAACTTCAAAGAACAGAGACAAAAAGTGGAGACTTCCTTACGACAACATTTTGTTTCGGGAAAATTATTCCGGGTTTCGGAACATCACTAAAGTACATATAAATATTAATGTTATTAATTCAGAAAACAATTGAATTCGTTTCCTGTTTTTGTTTCCCAAAATTGACACAAATCCAGATGACACGTTTTTTATTGTTTTTAAAAAAGAGATTCTTTATTGTTTTCAAAAAAGGAGAATGTCTTTTATTTTTTTAAAACAAATGAAAGAAAATCTCCGAGAAAATTCTCCCGAAAAAAAATGTTGTCGTAAGGAAGTCTCCAGTTTTTGTCTCTGTTCTTTGAAGTTTAGGTAAATTAGCTCACCTTTTTCCGATCACTGACTATCACTTGCGTAACCGGTGAAAAAAAACGCAAAGATGATCGAAGCTGAGGATGGATACATTTTAGAATATTTTTTATCAAATCTTTGAACAGCTATTTCTCTTAAATTATTAAGTTTTGAGCAAAGTTGTAGAACAAAAGTTATGCATTATTATGGGTACTTTAACACCCTTTCGGATTAATACCCCCTTTTCGATTAATCTTGTATATTTATAGCTTACGACGCAATATGCTTTACTATACATATAGCAAAATATGCCAAAAATTAACGGCAACTTATCAAATATACTTGGGAGCAAAGAAATCGAGCAACTCCTTTTTCACGTGTCCTGGTTATTAGTTTTGGTTTCATGAATTATATAATTCAAAATACAAAAAACTACCCTCATTGTAAAGGTTATCAAATAACCTTTAAGGCGATATATGTTTAAGGCCTCTCCGCACACAACAGTGCCGGCACAGTGCCGACACATGCCGATCAGTAACGCTAACGTATCGATCAGTGTCAGTGAAATATGATATTGTACCATACATTTTGTATGACGCTATCCGTACTCGTCAGTGACAGTGACGTTCAGTGATGTCAGTGCTGCGCCGACATTCGCCGGAACGTCACTGTCACTGACGAGTACGGATAGCGTCATACAAAATGTATGGTACAATATCATATTTCACTGACACTGATCGATACGTTAGCGTTACTGATCGGCACGTGTCGGCACTGTGCCGGCTCTGTTGATGCGGATAGGCCTTTAAAATTGATCTGTTCCATAATACCAAAAATAATAACAATTATATCTACGTGAAAAATAGAAGTGGCTCGATGTATTTGCTCCCAAGTATAGTTTGAACAAAACTAGAACTAACATTGTCACTAAATGAATCGTTAAAACTTCTGCTGACCCCATCTCAGTTAACTGTAACCATGCCGTTAACGTAGCCTCATCAAGTTTGTATTAATTCACGGTTAAAACTTGAAGCATGGCGTGTGGGGTCAAACCCCATAGCGAGCGCCATACCATGCAATTTATAATACCTCGCTAAATATTTCATGTTGACAACCATGAAATATTATTACATATTTTTTACGTAAATAATATTGTGGGCATATGTCAGTAATAGGAGTGGGCTTGTAAGGGCACGTTCTGTCAATTTGGAATACCCTTTTGGGAAATGATGTGATGTTATGAATAACACACAACTTCAAGCCTGTATTCCCCGAAGAGGTGTCTAGTATACCCTTATTTCGCAGTTATGGTTAAGTCCTATGTAATGGAGGGTGATATTGCTATCGACCGGGCACAAATCCAGAATCTGGGCTGCTGAGAAATTTGACACGGAAAAAACTTAATTACACTGCCTGACCTGGAGATCGAACCCAGGACCTCGAGCACAGCAGTCGCGTTTGCGATCACTAGACCAACGAAACAGTCTTATTTTCAATAAGTTTTTTATGTAATTAGCTGACAGACATGCCTGCCGACCTATTAAAAAGCGGTTACCACCCCCTATTCAAGGTTAGTCAGACAGGGGGTACTAATCCAAAACGATGTTAAAGTACCAATAATAATGAATATGCATGCACACCATCGAGAACTTAATTTTTGGAATCTTACTGACTGGCTAATGTTTTCACCACGGCATGAGCTATTCTCATCTCTTGCCAACACAAGAGAAGAAGATGAAGTGGGGCACTTCATCCAACTATTACGTTCCTTAATCGCCTCCTCTGTCGTACGGGAAGTGATGGCCGACAACAGTATTTACCAGGAAAAAACATTATTTTCATTAACCTTCCCCGCTGGTTTTCCACGTGGCATTTTTATTACCTTTGAAGATAAATCGCAGAGATTATCTAGAAGCCCACATAAGCTTTTCAAACGGTTCTGCTAAGTAATGGGATTTGTCGAGGTACTATTTCAATATTCTAGGAATAGGGACATTTTGAAGGTAGAACTGATTATTTTTTGTAAGATAATCTATTTGTTCTGTCTAGCTTTTTCCCAACTATGAAGGGATCAGCTTCCAGCCTAATCAGAGGGGACTGGATACCAATATTTCGGGTGCCCGTGTTTTTGCCGAATCTATATCGAATATCATTACGCCGACAACGATTCGCCGACGTAATCTTTGCCGAAGCAATTTTTACCCTAATTTGATTTCGCCGAATGATTATTAGCCACCATAATTATTTGGCCAAAAAATCACTCAGAAATTTTCTTTTTGGGCCGATTTTTCAATCGTCAGATAAGTTATAACTGAGGAATAAATGTGGTGGTTTGACATATTTTCTATACAAAAGCTGTCAAAACGTCAAAATTATTCTTCAGATAAAAGTTATTTGACGATTGAAAAATCGGCCCTTATTCGAATACTTATTTGGCTATTGTTTAATTTGCCAAATAAGTATTCGCACAACATTATTTTCACACAACGGAATGTAATGTTAATCCGACTCGGCGCACCCCGACTACGCGTGGTCAGACTCTGTCCTACCCCTAGAGTGTTATTTAAAAGCGTGGAGCCAGAAGCTCGCGAAGGAGGTCCTGAGTGCAACGAGTGCACGAGGTCTGTTCGAGTGTGCGAGCGAAGCGAAGGGGCGACAAAGCGACTCTTCTGGCGGAGCAAATCCAGAAACACTTGCATGCTTGCTTGCTTTCTTGCTTGCATGATAGGAAAATGACAAGTGTAAAGTGGCCAATAATACAGTTGACTAATGAAACAGCGGCCAGCAGACTAGTCGGCGTAAGAAAAAGCTAGAAAACATAATTAGGGACTTTAATCATCATCATCATCTGCCTAGCCTTTTCCCAACTATGTTGGGGTCGGCTTCCAGTCGAACCGGATGCAGCTGAATATCAGCATTTTACATGGAGCGACTGCCTATCAGACCTCCACAACCCAGTAACTGGGTAATACGATACTCTTGGTAAGACTGGTTGTCAGACTTTCTGGCTTCTGACCAACAGTAACGACTGTCAAAGATTTACAAATGACAGCCGGGACCAACGGCTTTACGTGCTTTCCGAGGCACGGAGGAAACTCGCTATGGTAAATGGTCACCCATCCACAGACCAACCTCGGCAAGCGTGGCTTAACCCGGAAGATCGGTCTATGCGGCTGTAATTATTTAGCCACGAGCTCCTCTAATTAAGGACTTTAATTAGGGACTTTAATCATTCGGCGTTTTAATTATTCGGCGAAATGAAAAGTGGCGAAAGATTTTCGGCCAGATAAGAATCGGCTAATAATATTTCGATATTCCAACAGAGAACCCAATATTTCAACAGACCTTCGCAACCCAGTTACTGGGCAATGCCGATATCCTAAGGTAAGACCGGTTGTCAGACTTTCGGGCTTCTGGCTACCCGTAACGACTGTCATAGGTCTTCGTATGACAGCCGGGACCGACAGCTTACCATGCTTTCCGAGGCACGGAGGGTTCTCTCAATGTGTAACGAATGATCACCCATCCACAGACTGACCACACCTGACTGTAAAGTACTGTATTGTAGACTAAGAAGTACTTTGAAGTCGCGTATTCATTGGGGGATAAATGTCTCGCGACACGGCGACATCGCGCGACGCACGACTAAATGAAGCAATACACATCCAGTATGAGTTGATCTCGCATTGTATAGGATTTCCGTAATCTGAGAGGTCAGCTTATACCGGTAATGTAAAGCTCGATATGTAACTGTGTTTACATCGTCATCATAAAAATGTCGTGGCAACAGATATCTGGCGACGTCGAGCGACGTCTGTCGACGTCACAGGAGACATGAATTGTCCTAGTGAATAAGCAGCTTTAGTACTTTTTAGGGTTCTGTACCCAAAGGGTAAAACGGGACCCTATTACTAAGATTCCGCTGTCCAGGTTTGTTTGTCACCAGGCTGTATCTCATGAACCGTGATAGCTAGACAGTTGAAATTTTCACAGATGATGTATTTTTGTTACCGCTTTAACAACAAATACTAAAAAACAAAATAATATAAATATTTAAGGGGGCTTCGATACAACAAACGTGATTTTTTTGCAGTTTTTATAGATAATGGTACGGAACACTTTGTGCGCGAGTTCGACTCGCACTTGTCCGGTTTTTTTTCTTTACTTCCATGTTATATTCATGTTTAATTTTTCCGTATGTAAATAAAAATAGAATTAAAAATCTTAAGGCATCTTAAATCTAATCGCGATTTCTTTTGGTGCGATTCTAGGATAGTAGATCACCGACATTTATGTTGTCTTACGTCGTCAAGTATGGGTTAATATATTTTTTAAGAAATAATGTTTAATCTTTCTGTTCGTTCAATAATTTTGCAATTACTTGTAATTCTTATTTCAATGCCAACACGTCACCTAAATGACTGTAAGTGTAGCGCCACACCATGCCGAAAATACGCGACGTGCGTACGGAGTGATTACGCCTGCAATGCTTTTTATTTTAAATTACCCGCGAGACACCAGGCTGAAATTACATCGCGTTTTACCTAAATATAAAACGTAGACGCCGAAGTTCAGTCGCATAATTTTGGCATGGTATCAATGGGCAATCCATAAGACCCACCATAAAACACCATGAAAGAAAAAAACGTCATCATTTTCTATAAAAGGTTTCCCTAAATCGCATTGTTAATTCCTCCTTGCTATATAGCCTTTTTACTTTCCATTCCAATACTCGTTCAACTTTGTCGTACAAAGAACGCAAATAATGTTTCAATTTTCCTTTAAACCTGTATAAATTTCATTGACAAAACGCGCAGGGCGGCTACGCCGTCGCCCGCTTTTCTTCATCAAAATACCTCCAAACACGTTTTATTTTAGCTTGAAAATACAGACAAAGACATAGAGAACAATCAAATGGAAAATAAATATTCTTTCTTAAACACAGTGGTACGAAATACATGTTTTTTTTGGGCAAAAATACGTACCGTCTTCTACTTGTTGATTAGATGCGCAACAGTTTTATGATACTCCTTTGTTACTCAGAAAAGGGATTTTGTTATTTTTGCCGTAATTTTTCCAATGGTTTCATGATTGGGAATGTGTTCTATTTGTTTTGGGTTTCTTTTGTTTATTTAACAGTGAAACGTAACAAAGAAAATATCAGAAAATATGTTCGTGAGATTACTTGAACGCGCTAATTGTAGACTTACAGCTAAAATATTTACCGACACATTTAGTAAAAATAATGTCACATTTTTTAAAAACATAAATTTCACCGCCAAATACTGCAAAAATAAAATAAAAAATCTATAATTATATTCTAAAACTTACCTCTAAAATTCAGCTACCAAAACTCGCACGGACTGCAATCGTTCACTGTATTCTTTTTCAAAACATTCAAAGCCAAATAATATTTTTTTGTAAAATATTTTAGTCCGGACCGCGCGTCCGTGCCTGTGGGCTGTCGGAGCGAAACTGCAAAGATGCTACAGTTGCTCGTACCTTTACCTGTTACATGTTAGGGGTGGCCTAGGGGCGGGAACTGTTACGTCACTGTTATATTACTCGGAGCTGTTCTGATAATATTGCTGAAATGTAACATGGATGTGCTGAAATAGTTTGGAGATTCCTGCTGAAATAGTTTGGTGTTTCAGTATATATTATGTTACTTTGGTTATATTACAAACTATACTCTGTTCAACGAAAGATAAGTCCTGACATAGCGGGCATTTCGTAAATTTGCAACCGCAAGGAGACTGATAACGAAAAAACGTAAACGATATCATCAAAAAACCGTAAAATGTCTCCATTTTTTTTATATTTGCTTTTGTTTGTTTGGTAACGTTTTATAAAGAAACATCAGGACTTCAAGACCTTACGGTAAATAGGGTACAGCTGTTCCCGCGAAACCGTCCGCGTGGAAGTCGAGAACCAATATTTTGTCGCAATAACTCAACAACTTCTTGATAACTTTAAATTCTAATATCTTTTGATTGAGTGAACTGATTACGATGAAACAAAAACTAAATGTTACTCCAAGATACGCACAATATTTATTCATAAAGTCAACCGCATTAAGTCAGTACTTTTTACGTGATGAGTGCACAAACAAACAGACACACCAACCAACCGACAAACAGATAAACAGACAAATATTCTAAAAGTGATCGAAATAGGTTTTACTGGTTTCCAAACCCGTTTTATTTTATATTTGTATTTTACAGACTCACCAAGTCTACAGATTTATTATATGTATAGATAGGCGTAGTGTATAATTAAGTATGTATTATATTTCTGCTGATGGTAAAAAGTCTCAAACAGAATAATTGTGTTTAAAGTGTTTATTAAATGTCTCGTAAAAGACGCTGCTATATCTTACGGTATGTATAAGGTATGTTCATTAATGGATACTTGCGGGTAGTGTACATACGTAAAGAAGTATTTAATTTAGGATGTAATATTTTGATGATGACTTAAAGACTTACTGACTGACTTGGTCTGTGTATTATTGTTATTCAATTTGGACCTATTTAAAGATGAAAACAAAAGTATTTTACACCTTTCATGGCAAAATATGGAATAACGACAACACAATTCATACACATACACAATAATGACGATACAATTCGCATGTAATATCTAAATGTAAGTTTACCCATGTTTAACAAATAAAAAAGTTTTGATTAATAGATTGAATTTCTGCAAAAAATATTTACCTACTAATAAATTCTAATAAATACTACTATGAATCTGTTGTAGAACATTATTCTTTTATTCGTTTCGTTATAGGAAACGTTTTAATAAGAAGTTATACTTTACAAAAGCACTGTGACAAAATACCAGTTCCAAATAACTCACAAAACTCGTAACGTTTACATTAATCTAGCTATTCCACCATTGAACGCCGTCTGCTGCTTTTGCCATATTTTTATTCCGTTCACGTCACATTTTCCCACCCTATAATATAATTTAACCTATTGCTATCTTTCTCGCACGCCGTACCGCAAGCTGGAGCTTCTATGGGAGCGAAAGAGATAGGCGTACTTCATTAATGTTGTCGTTAACAGCCGGGAGCGTGAGTCAGGTCCTGTTAGGGTTGATACGCGTTTAGATTTTCCGTCGCCACGTCAGGTCTGGTTTCAAAATTATATTAAAGTTTTGAAAGTATCGTGTATTGAATTAAAAATGTTTTTAGTTGGTTTTCTTTGCGGGTTTTTCGGGAAGTAACATTTTTCATGCACATGTCACTTCTTTTCAAACTTTGCAAATATGCATTAGTAGTGTTGAAATACAGTGAAACCTGGATAAGTGGGCCCTGGATATGTGAGAAACCTTTGTTAATGATAATTATAATGAGGTTTCGACACTTTTGCATTAAACTACCTCTGTTAATGGGAATTTTCAAAACTTGTTAACTGATTTTTTGATGTTTACCTCTATAATTGGGAATTCGTAGCTCAATAACTCGTATAAGTGAGACATTTTATCAGGTTTAGACAAGTTATGACACGCTTGTTTACGGACAGTCTAATTTCTTCCATTTCCATTCAATTGTGCAACATAAAATATGCATTTCTTCTATAAATATTTCCACCTCTTTATATGACAAACGGTACATTTCGACCTCTCGTAGTGGGGCCCTCTATAAATAAGACAACTGTCATGTTAAACTGCCTATTTGGGAAACTGGGTAAATGAAAAGCTTTCTATCTATGTATACAAAAATGAACCCCTATTTCCCTTGGTCATGGTTCACGCGTGAGCGGCTGGACCGATTTCGCAAAATTTTTTTTTTTGTTTCTTTCTTTCTGGAGAAGGTTCTTACAAAAGAAAATTTTGATATTTAAAAAAAAAACGAAATTATCTCAGTATGTCCATATTCTTCATTTGTTTACCGCATGCATCCGTAGGTGGTAGGTAAGTAGTAGGTAGGTAGGTAGTCAGTAGGAAAAAGTGCATTGCAACGCATGTCGGTATAGCTAGTAAATGATAAAAGACACTAAATCCCTTGAGATCCCAGTTAACCAGGTTACACTGTATTTTAATACTAGGTACTATTAGGGGCACGTGGCTTATTTGAAAGGTTAAGCTACGTTTGCTGCGGAGGAGCTCGTGGCTAAATAATTACAGCCGCATAGACCGATCTTCCGGGTTAAGCCACGCTTGCCGAGGTTGGTCTGTGGATGGGTGACCATTTACCATAGCGAGTTTCCTCCGTGCCTCGGAAAGCACGTAAAGCCGTAGGTCCCGGCTGTCATTTGTAGATCTTTGACAGTCGTTACTGTTGGTCAGAAGCCAGAAAGTCTGACAACCAGTCTTACCAAGAGTATCGTATTACCCAGTTACTGGGTTGTGGAGGTCTGATAGGCAGTCGCTCCATGTAAAATACTGATATTCAGCTGCATCCGGTTCGACTGGAAGCCGACTCCAACATAGTTGGGAAAAGGCTAGGCAGATGATATGATCCATTCTTAGTTCGGGCCCCGAAATAATCGTATGTCCGTAGGCGATAGGGAGTAGGAAACGCTCGTAACTAAGGCCGGAACCACGGACTTCGTGCTTAGGTGCCCGGGTGTCATACGAATACCTATGATAGTCGTTACGGGTATTCAGAAGCCCGAAAATCTGACAACCGGTCTGTAGCCACCACTCATCACAGCACGTATTGACGTATTTGATAAAGAAACCAAGAAAGAACCAGCAGTTCTGAAAAGAACTATTGTCACAGGAACAGGAGCCGCAGTCGTCTTTTTCACTTCGATCTTCGTTCGCCGCGTGCGAGCTCGACTGACTACTGGACAACGGCCGCACATGATATGGGGAGCCAAATACTCGGCACCTATTTATAACCTCGCCCCGCGAGCCTCCGCCGCGGCCGCTTGGCCGTCTTTAGCGACACAGTAACACGACGACACAACAAACAAACAACAGTGTGCTGTGATGCGATTGGTTAGAACTTTAGTAGATATTTAATGTAAGTAGTTTTATTGGCTAAGCTCATATTTGTAAATTTTATAAAAGCACGAACATTTTGAAATTAAATATATTCATTTTACATTCTTCAAGGTTTCTCATTGTCAGTACCAATATTCCCTAAAGGTCTAACCTTAGGATATCGACATTGCCCAGTAGCTGGGTTGCGGTCTGATGACAATCGTTCCGTGTAAGATACCGGTATTCAGCCGCATCAGGAAGTCTACTCCATAAGCACGAAGTCCGTTGTTTCGGCCTTAGTTATGAGCGTTTTCTACACCCATCACTTACGGACATACGATTATTTCGGGGCCCGAACTAAGAATGAATGACAACACGGTTTGACAGTTGTCCCTACTACCGATGTGTTTTTGCCCGTCCGAAAAGTTGAACGAGCGATTACGCACTGCATCCGATCCGAATCCGTGAAAATACGGATACTTATAAAAAACTCGGACCGAATTCGGATATTGCTTTACGCACTGCATCCGATCCGAATCCGTGAAAATAGCGATCTAGAGTAAAAATCTCGGACCGAATTCGGATGTTGCTTACGCACTATTCCGATCTCTGATTCAAATTCAAACAATTCGTCAATTGCTCTTCTGAATTAGAAACTCACGGATGACGGATAGAAATCGGATGACGGAATGCCGGATGTAGTGCGTAAACTACCATAAAAATAGTTCTATGACTACTTCGGAACGTATTTTCACGGATTCGGATCGGATGCAGTGCGTAACCGCTGTTAAGACTTGTTTTGTTCACTCCTACGTTTCGGGCTACTTTCGGACGGGTGACTAACTTCGTTGACGGACTTAGGGAGTAGGCCCCTTGGTTAGACTGGAAGCTAACGCCAACATAGTTGGGAAAGACTAGGCAGAGCAGTGTTGAAATAATTTGATATTAATATAAAAAGTATTATAATGTCGACTGATTTATGTATAGTTGACGTGTTCAACATTTTATGTTAATAAAATACCTACCTACATATCTAATTCTGGAAATCAAAGTTGAAAATAAAGTTTTATCGGTCTGTTCTCAGAATAGTGTTTTCAAACACTTAAAATGGCTCATTGTTATTTTTGTTATGGTTTTCTGAAAAGTCGTTGTTTTAAAGTATTTTTATTATCAGTCTGAAAACTATAATATGGATGTAGGCCTCTCCAACAGATATTCATAACGAATGATACTAATCTCAACTCTCACTCTCTACCAAAGTAGTTTTCTAATAAGCATGTTGACAGCATCAATAAATTGCAAATCTAATTATTCCGCCAGTTAGAGTTTTGAAAAATAATGGACACGTATTTTTTCTTTTGTTAAATCTATGAATATTTGGAAAGATAAAACGTATCAAAACTCGAGAGTGGGGGCTTGTGACGTCAGAAGCAAGTAAAAATTGTACTTGCTTGTGACGTTTTGCCAACTTTAAAAGTGTCGTATCTTCTTCAATTTTGGTTTACGTTACAAAAGAAAAAATACGGGTCAAATATTTTTTGATAATCTAACTGACGGACTCATTAGATTTTTTGTATACTGTGTTAGCAGTTATAACCTAGCGGTTGAACGCTTGCCTTCTATTCAAGACGGTCTGAGTTCGATCCTGGTGGCCCTCTGACTTTTCTAATTCATGTGCAGACCATAATTTGATTATCACTTGCGTTAAAGGTGAAGAAAAACATCGTGGGAAAACATGCATACCTGAGAGGGCCCCAAACGAAAAAAAAACTCGATGGTGTGGGTAGTCCACAGTGGGTAGTGGAGGTTATTAATTATATTTTTAAATATTCTAATATAAAAATAAAAAAATATAAAAAAATTGTATCCCACCGGCATCGGGAACAAGGTCCAAGCTGCCGGCAGTCAGGGCTCCAGAGAAAGGGAACTCCTCACTATGCGCGCCGTATCTAGGAGTACTGCTTTTTGTATCAAGCCCTTGATCCAGCCATCCAACGAGAGCCTCTTAAGGTGTTGATCGAGGCTCTTGGCTATGAGGCCATTCGCCGTAACGACGACGCCGTAACAATGACTGCTGACTCCACATCCCCCAAGCCGACAACCTCGTGTGCTAGATCAAGATATTTTATTTATCTTTTTCGGCTTTCACGAGGTTCTCATCATGAGGTACCGTGATATCAACAATACTTGTGTGGCGCTCTGTTCGAACTATCACCACTATATCATGTTATGTTTATTAATGCAAACGATAACGAATAAATCAGTGTCTTATTTTCAGCCTACACTGAAATATTATTTAATTAAGTGATAGTTCTTACAATTCTAAATCACGAAAATGTCTAAAGTCTCCATTTTCCTTAAAAGTTTCAGCCCTAGCAAGACATATGTCGATTCGACAGGGCGGGCATAACATTTTCTCTTTATGAGCGTGAGATTAGTTAATTACAGAACAACAGAATTTTAGCTTGTGGAAACGCCACGGTCAATGTTTGATGCCGTTCATGATAATTCCTGAAGTCGTGTACGAAAGTAATTTTTCGACTGTTTAACTAATTGGTATACTTAATGGATAGAAAAATGTTTTGTACCTTTTCAAAATTAATTTAATGTTGTAATGTAACACTGTTGTGGTTATTTTTTGTGGGATTGTGACACTGTTGTGCTTATTTTTTGTGGGATTGAAACACTGTTGTGGTTATTTTTTGTGGGATTGGAACACTGTTTTGGTTGTTTTTTTGTGGGATTGTAACACTGTTGTGTTTATTTTTTGTGGGATTGTAACACCGTTGTGGTTATTTTTTGTGGGATTGTAACACTGTTGTGGTTACTTTTTTGGATCTTCCGTGGATTGAAATCTTAGAGCAACGCGGGCACCGACAAGTCATCGGTTCGGCCTCTAAGATTTAAAAATGACAGAAAACTTAGTGGAGAGTTTAAAATGTGCTCGTAATAAAAATTACAGAGTACGGATGTTTAAATCTTATGTGTGAACAAAACAGAACACTAAGTTCATGATCATCAATTAGCTTTTGTCAACCCACTTTTGAAAAATCCTAAAATCAAATCGAATCGTTTATTTGCAGGAAAGTTGGTAGGTACACTTTTGGTCTTACAAGACGGTAGGTACATATTGTTGTTAGTACGACTTCTCTTCTTCTTCTTAATCGTTTCCTCACTACTGAGGATCGTGACTCCATTTCAACTTGTCTACGGTCTGTCTCCATCTGTTGCGATCAGTTGCCTGGTGGATTGCGGCGCTTATAGGTATCGCGAGTTGTTCGGATATCTGATCAGACCATCGTTTTGGGCTTCGGCCTCTAGGTCTTTTGCCCTCTATTTTTCCTGTTACCATTAGACGTTCCAGGTTATCGGCACCTCTGCGAGCAATGTGGCCGAAGTATCGCACTATGCGTTATGCGTTATGCGTAGTACGACTTAAGTCATTACAAAGCTGGCATGTTTATGCATATTATGGCATGCATTAGAGACAATGGACATTGCCCTTCACCTAATCCCTTTTTTTTCGTCGTTGTACAGACTTTACTGAACCGTTTTTTTCCTTTTTTGATCTTGTTAATATCCTTAAGGGTACCCTTCGTCCGGGGAAGGCGAAGGGTTATGCCGGACTCTTACCGGCTAAAAAACCCACAGTGCGCCTGCTCATGACGGTGCCCCCTCGCGCTGACGATATCTCAGCGCGAGGGCCCTCGCCTCCAGATCCCAGGGCATCGATCCGGCTAGGAGGCTCCCCAACTCGAAGGAGATCGTACGGTACCCCCTTATCACCCTGACGGCCATCGCGCGCTGCGGTCTCCGCAGGATTGCGACGTTGCGGGCCTTCAAGGTGTCCGCCCATATTGGCGCCCCATATAGGGCCATGGACCGTACGATCCCCGCGTAGAGCCTCCGGCAGGAGGCGTTGGGCCCCCCCAGATTGGGCAGCAGCCGCGACAATGCAGCCGCGGTGCCCATCAACTTTGGACATTTACCGTACCTAAGTTCTTTGAAATGCACCTCCTAGAATATTTTTTTCAGCTCTTACAGGAATCAAACCTGCGGCCCTCAGCGCAGAAAGTAAATGGTTGTTTATACCAATTATTATTCGTTACCGTCATTCTTATTCGTAAAACTTATTCGGAGTTTTGGTTTAATGCTGCTGATTAGAGTAGCGCTGTTAATTCTCCAAAACATAACACCATGTATGTTATGGAGGGACCCTGTATTTCCTGAAGGGTTGGGCAGAGGTGTATAATAAACCCTAATTTAGCCGTTATGTTCAAGTCCCATGTAATAGAGGACGAGCTTATTGCCTCCGGGCAGCTACTGAGAAATTCCACACGGAAAAACCCAATAACACTTTACCCAACCTAGGGATCGAACCCATCACGATCAGTAGTCACGCTTGCGACCGCTAGACCAACGAGGTGGTCTGTTGTTTCTATTTATCTATAATCCTTTGTGAGATTATTTAAATGCCCTATAAAAACATTTAAGAGCCAATAAAGATAAGAAGCTTCATCAAATACATAAAGTAGATATACAATCTTATTTTTACTTTATACGAAAACCGAGACACCCCAACAAGATTTTCATCAGAACTGACTGAATATGTGTTTTTTTTAGTAAATCTCCAAGTTATACCTTAGTTTATGTCGCGTTAAGTTCCCTAAAAAAGTGTGAGATGCCTGATATGTGCTATGCAGGGGTTGTCTAATACACGGAAACTGACCGAGAGGACCGTCTCAAGCCTCAAGGTGTCTATTCCCGTCAACTGTTATGGGTAGAAAACTACTGAAACAAAATTGAAATGTATGAAAAAAAAAGTGGAGTAAAAAATATGTCAATCGATTCTCCGAGTGATTCTGAACAAACTAGTTTCAGGTTTAGTATATACTAAAACTAAGCTTGTATATTTAATATACTGTTTGACAATTTGATTACAATACCGGGTGTAATAAATGGTGTACAGGTAACTGAGACAGCAAATTCGGCCTAATATTGTGAATAGAAAATATTAACCGGCGTGCGTGTATGACAAGATGTATGAACGTGGATGAAGCGAAAGGAGGATGAAGATCGTATGCGGCGTTCCATAGTTTCTGCCTATTCCCATGGGAAATAGGCGGGAGTTTATGTATGCATGTATGTAAAATATTAAGTAGGAATCCGTCTCTCAATTTTCTGACTTTTCCAAATTGTTTTTTCAGTAATTTTATATTTCTCTGATGTAAAATAACTTATTCTATAAGGAAACACCGAATCTCGGCTTTTTTTACCCGACTGCGCGACAGCAAGGACAGGGTTATGTTTTTCACGCGTATCTATGTATCTTTGTATCTATGTGTGTGGGATTCTTTATACCCTCGAAGCAGCCCAACGGCTGGATGGATTTTAATGAATGAGGTGTTTATCGATTTGTCTAAGCAGTGCAATGGTTATAGGCTAGGTTTTGTTTTTATAAAATCAAAATGGTGGCCGTGAAATACGAAAAGGGGGGAGAAACGAAAAAAAAATGTCGCCTACCGTATTATGTGGGATATCGCTTAAAAGATCTTTTAAAATCAATATGATGTTTCCTTGACCATTTTACAGCCCGTTTAAGAATTACACAATCTGAAAGTTGTGCATGATCTACATTGCGCGAGTGATGGTACCTACCTATATTATATAAGATGGCTGTAGATAGATTTGTTTAGGCCTCATTACAACGGTAGGTACTTATAAATACGTACGATGCATTGATAAAATAATACTAAAAAGACGTAAATCAAAAAAAGATAATTAAAAAATCAAAAAACCCGCCTGCATAAAAAGCGAACTAAAAAGATATAAACAAGACTTACTTCTAATCATAACATACATAACATAACGTCAAACTTACGTAGGTTTTCAAAAAATCATGCTATCAAATCGTCACATGCAGTTGGAGGCTACGTATGTTTTTTTGGTCAGTCAGTTTGTGAATCCCATTAGTCTTAGGTAGCCTCCGACTGCATGTGACGATTTGATAGCATGATTTTTTGAAAACCTACGTAAGTTTGACGTTATGTTATGTATGTTATGATTAGAAGTACCTAAGTCTCGTTTACATCTTTTTAGTTCGCTTTTTAGGCAGGCGGGTTTTTTGATTTTTTTAATTATCTTTTTTTATTAGTCTCTTTATTCAGAATACTTCGGGGTTACTTTCTACTGATTTTCAATGCAAAGTTATTACTTTGAATTGAAAATCGGAATTAAGGTTACTGAATTTAACAGTGAATTTAGGCTATTGCCTAAATTCACTGTTAAATTCAGTCACCTGTTCTTTACACGCAGTTTTCGTCTTTTAAAACATTAATTGAAGTTCAATGAAATATGGATTAGTTAGATGTTTCAAATTAATTCGGAAATGAGAATAATTTCTACTTGTTTTCCATTTAGAATAATTGGCTGAATTTGCTGCTTCAGTTCTGGTTATACCGTTCCTTACATCCGGTATATTTTACGATTTTCTTAGTTAATTTCTCCATTGTATCTGTACTTACTAAGAAAAGTTAAATAATTGTAATGTATTTTATTCCGCGAACGGTTGGGCAGATGTGTAGTACACCCTCATTTCGCCGTTATGTTTAAGTCCCAAGTAATAGGGGCGAGCCTATTGCCATCCACTTGGCAGAAAACCAGACTTCGGGCTGCTACTGAAAAATTCCACACGGAGAACCCAATAACACTTTGCAAGACCTGGGTTACCTGGTGATATTCTTAATATACATAAATGACCTACCGAAAATGACAGGGCAAGAAATGGTACTTTTTGCTGATGATAGTACAGCTATTATAAAATGCAATAATCCAAACAATTATCAACTTGACATTAATAATACTCTTTCTAAAATAATTAATTGGCTTAATGATAATAATCTAGTAATCAATCTAAATAAAACCAAAATTATGCACTTCCACCAACGCACTATGGAAAATCGAGGTCTGTTTCTGATCAAAAATCGATAACTTTTTTATTTCTAAACATTATGTTGTAAAATTTTGGACAAATGTAGATTAGTGTATATAGCTTCAAATGGGATGTATTTTAATATGATTTGATTTAATACCATACATTAAAAAAATAAAACAAATTGAAAAGTATTAAAAATGTCAATTATTTATTTTTCTAAAAATCAATACATATTATAATGTCTAGAAAAACCAATTATCATATAGTTTATCCCAAAATACAAATCAATATATAATAAAAAAATAAAATATATAGTAAAAAAAAGTAAAAAATATTGTGATGAAAAATTGTATACAGATTAATTAATTAATTGTAAATTAATGTTTACTATATGCTATTTTTGCTGGATTGTGACGAGTCTGTATAATATACGCACGGTCTTCCACGTTTTCCAGAAGAAGTAGATGGTGTGGAGTCGGTTGTAACGTCTTCAGAGTTCGGTAAAGTTACTGAATATTCTAATTCCAACCAATTACTGATTATATTTAAAGATAATTATTTTCTTTTTCCGTGAAGCTTCCGTCCATCGTTTATTAAAAGCGGGAATAATATGTCTTTGAAAATCACTGAGGATGAAACATAAGTTGTCTTCAGATACATGATAATTTTCTTTCAAAACTGTTGATAATGCCTCAAATGTTTTTCCTCCTTCGATATAGGAAAGTATTATTTCACGTTTAAATCACTTGAAAGTAGACATTTTGAAGAGTTAACAAAACACGTAAGTGTATAGAATTAAATGCAACAACTGTTTATATACTATTTGAAATATTAGGGTAGGGTGCATCTTGTTGATTAAATTTTTCACACGTAATACGAGTGCAAACAAGATAAATGCCCTAATATTAATGCATTGCTAATAGTGAATTACAAAACATACCGCAAACTATTGACATAATCAGTCTACATTTGAAATTGCAATAGTTAGCGGTTTTCCATTTTCTGACTTTTTTCACATTTTTACCAATTACTTCGAAAATCGCAAATATCCGCAGATGATTTTTATTGAATAATGTTTATGAATAGCCTGGCTACAAATCAACATTAAATGTAAAGCAGGGGTAGACGTGGGTAACTGTCAAAAGTCTCGATGAACTTAAGAAAAACTTTTTTTTCACCTTATTTTATTTCGCAATTATTTTAACGTAAACGTTAACATAATATTACATACATATTAGTTGTTCCAAAATCTACAGAAAATGAGCTTTGCAGAAATATATAATACCTTATATCTATTCCTACAAAGTTTAACATTAAAATCACTTTGAAAGTGATGAAGTGAACGGGCTTGACATGGACGTCGCCGCGTCGGTCAAAACTATAAAGTTTGTGGCATTGTAAAAAAATCATTTTACATAACATATATAATTTGTTGACAGTATAAATAAATTTGATCCTTAAACTATTAAATAAAATTAAAAAAGTACGTCAGTAGCGACATTGGTAAAATCATTTTTGATCTGCCGTTGTTCTACCATTTTCCATAGTGCAACGGCTTGAAAATGCTCCAGTTAATGTCATCTATAATGATTCTAGAATAGACGAAGCCAGCAATGCAAAATTTTTGGGTATTACCATAGATAACAAGTTGACTTGGAAACCACATCTGGAAGAAGTTTGCAAACGATTAAGCAAGTCAGCGTACCTTCTATTTCAACTGTCAAAGAAAGTTAACATTGAGACACTATTAACGGCGTATCATGGATTGGTATCCTCGGTTTTGCGATATGGTGTTATTTTCTGGGGACAGTCAACTAATCGGGAACTCGTATTAAAGATGCAAAAGAGATGTATACGGTCGATGTGTGGGTTAAAAAAGACAGACAGTTGCATTCCATATTTTAAAAATACAATATTTTACCTCTCCCGGCTTTGTACATCTTCGAAACTGCATTATTTGTAAAAAATAATCCCCATTTATTTCAAAAACTGGCTAGTGTAAAGAAAATGCCGATGCGTGCTCAATACCTAACCACATTATGCCATGTGAAATGTAAAACCGCATTGATGAAGAAGAGTTTCTTTGGTATTGCTCCTCGAGTTTATAACAAAGTACCTGACGCAATTAAATGTATGCCAGTACAGAAGTTCAAAACTATCTTACACCAGCTGCTGCTTAAAAAATGCTATTACACATTAGACGAGTTTCTAAATGACAATTTTAATTAACCGGAACTGCAAAAATGTAATTACCTTAATTTAATTTTTTTAATAATGTAACTTATTTAATTTACGAATTTTTAATAAATATAATATATTTTCTTTATAATTAATTAATTTTTAATAACATATTTGTATGTCATTGTTGACAAAGCATAGCGCACTCAATATTATTTTAAGATCTTTATAATGTAAATACCTATGTTTGACAAATAAACAATTTCTGATTTCTGGGTATCGAACCCAGGACCTCACGCTCAGCAGTCGCGCTTACAACCACTAGACCAACGAGGCTGCCTAAAAACCATATACATAAGCGTAAATCGCTTACAAACAAACTTTCACATAATTATATTAGTAAAATTAGTTTTATTATAGTATCCTCGGTTCACAGACTAAAAGGCACAAAAGTGCTGACTGGAAACTTTGTAGACATTGTACTAAAACTGTTAGGCTGAGGCTACACTTAGCCGCAACGCAAACTGCGACATAAGCGATTAAAACAATTGACGGGTGTAGGCGAAAAACCGGGAGACTCACATTTTTTTAAACCAGTGAATGCCATCTTCAAGCTTGTCTATTGTAGCATTATTTTGATTCACACGTTTTTGCTGAAAAACATAGGTCAGTTTTTTTTTTTTTTTTAAGTCCATGTCCCTTACTTTGATTTGTAAATTATCATCAGTGATCGGATAATCGGGCGCTAATAAGCCTATAAACTTCACTTTTATTCCCACGAAAGAGTAATACGGATATGCCTTTCAATAAATATTGTTTAGTCTTCTCTTCGTATTAAATACAATAAATTAGTCGATTCGATCACTAATCTGTTAAATAGATAAATAAATCAATTTCCACTACTTGACCACATTGTGTATACAATATAATTTTTTATTGATATTCCATTTATTTTGAATAAAATAAAGATACTAAATCAAATTAAACACTGCTATAATTTCATTAAGTTTGTTATAGTTGTTTTTACAAAACTGTTCAATCCCGGGAACCCGGGATTATTTATTTATTCAGAAAGGAATGTCCATATTATTCTTTCGTGGAAAGAAGTTTAGGCATATAAGCGCCCGATTATCCGATCACTGATTTATCAATTTTATCATAGTTCTATCATTATTCCTCTCCCTGAACGGATTATTAGATAGAACTATGATAGTTTACACTTCATAGTACGGGCCCTGTATAGGAAAAGGGGAGGAAAACTGCAGACTTGTCAATCTTTTATTGCGTTTTTCTCCAATAAGTTTGGTTTATCCTGGTTTTTTGGCTGTACCCTTCAAATAGATATTCCCATGTATGGGAACACTATACACCAAAAATCGCTGTCGTGTATAGTGTAACCATGCTATTAATACGTTTATTTCAATCGCTTATTAATGAGTCGCAGTTCGCGTTGCGGCTAAGTGTAGTCTCAGCCTTATTCGTATCTAAAAGTTAGTCTAACTACAATAGAATTAAACGTTTTGGTAGATTTACAACTATTTGAATAGTTTTAATTGTTGTTCTAACTTGCTACATGAGCTCCATACAAAATTATCTAAAATACAATATTTTCAAGTGGTTTTGCTCGCGACAGTAAGAAAAAGAAAGAAATAAAAAAAAACTTGGTAGCATAATCAGATTTGACCCTAATGTCACTTGAAGGTAAGCGCAGTTAGGTCTAAGGTGGAGCACACGAATCTAAGTAATAGAGATTTATAGGGATTCCCATATCCCTCTAGCTCTCACATCACACGTCGAAATACAACAGTAAACTGCTTCGAGCTGGACTTTAATGTATGAGTGGTAGCTAGCCAGGCGGACCGTATAGATCCTACTACTAAGGGTGCTGGATTTTGTTAGATCTTACAGCAGCAGATTATGTAACGTAATGTTATTAAGCGTATGAAATTCCAATGACGTTGTCATTTTCACTCAGATAGCTCTACTTGGGATGCTTCCCTTTTTTATTATTTGTTTAATGGTAAGCAAAGACAGGGTCTAAGATGGAGCACACTAATTCAAGCAAAAGAGATATAAAGGGATTCCACTATACCCCTCTGGCAGTCACATACCTACACACGACGAATCACAGCAAGTTGCTTGCCGCCGGACTTTAATGTGAGTGTGGTAGCTAGTCAGGCGGAATGTATGGATCTTACAATTAGATCATGCTGGGTTTTGTATAATCTTACAACACGCGTCTGTTCCCAGCGTAGTCAGGAAGTTTTATATTCTAGTCCGTATCCACACGGAGTGAATGTGTCATGTCATCATGACTTCAGCCGAGATAGATAGTGATCATGTGGACTGCATGTCATGGAGATACTGCTTCAAGTAACACGCTTGGCTAATAGACTGCTGATCGGAGAGTATTGTTAGAAGGAGGTTGTTGCCATTAGTAATAAATTGTGTGGCGATACAACTAACACAATATCAATTTATTATGCACACTTTTACACTGTAACGAATTCGACAAAGATCCCTCTCTTTCGCGTGTTCGTGGACTTAACATTGTAATACAGTGCCTACAGGTAAAATTAGCTTACGAGTATTTTAATATAATTAATTAATACTTGTACTCATATTAGCATATTCATCGTCTTACATTGTTCTCACATTTTTCTTATTCACAATGTACCAGCGATTGTACTATACTTTGATATCAATTGATAGTTACTAAAAATATTGCATTTGGTCATATATCTCTGTAAAAATGGAACTTATGCATTATAAGTTAACAGCATAGGCAACATTGACAGTTTTCCTATTTGACCATACGGTATAGAGGTGTCTGCGAAGTTAGATGGCGAAGATAAAAAATACTGATTATGTACAAAATTCGAGTTCTAATTGGGGCTAGTTTGACACTGAATGATAAAACAGGGATGATCAAAGTGAAAGCCTACGGTCCGACTTTGATAAGGAAAATTTCTCCTTTTTTATCGAAAACTATGCTCTGTATTTTTTATAACTAATCTATGTGATTTTATATATCTCAGTTAATTCAGTATATATGAAATATTTTTGATGTACCAGCGAAAATAAATAAGATACAAACACATGAAGCTCAAAAAAATTATCAAAGTAGCCCCGTTTTACGGTACTCACTTCTTTCTTACCCATATCATCTTTCACACAATCCATCTGGCTATAAATGGTCTAATTGAAATAAATGCTTTGACTTTGAAAGCGACGATCCCCATACTTGTTACAGAACAAATTAGTACGATCATAAATCATTTAAGTAAAACCTGAAGTTCTGCCCACCCCATGAGGGCAAGGGTCGCGATACATTATTGAGTTAACATAGAACATGTTAATTATCTTAGAAAGTGAACACGCGTAGTTTGGAACTTTTCAAACAAGGTACAGAAGTTTTAAACAGTTTAAAACATTGTTTTTCAGATTGTTAGATAATGGTGTGATTACATTAATACTTAACTATACAGGGTATTAACGAATTCGTATAATTCCTTCATACCGCGTGATCAGTGACACATCGGTGACACAGATAATTAACCCTAAATGAGTTTTTTTAGAAAATCAACGATTTTTTTTTCTTTATTTTCTATTTCTGAATCGTTTTAGAGCCCCGAGTTAACTGACTGCAAAGAGCGATGTTGCGCTAGTCGTGCCCGCCAACTGTGTCGATACTCTTTCATTTATAAACAAAAGGTTTTTGTGCACGGAGTCCAAATTGCCCACAATATCACACTCTAAAGTGGACCTTTTGGAACCGTACATCTAGTTTTGACATTTTAAAAGTGCCCAGGGCCCCAATTCTCCTTATAGGATTTTTAGTCTGGGAGAAATGATTTGTTTGTTTAGGGTCTTGAGGTTGAACAGACTTGAAGTAGGCACGTTCCATAAAGATGCAGGCGTGCCCTGCGTGGGCAACGCGGCGCCGTGAACTAGTCGCGGCAGTCAGTGGTGACCTCTCGCTTCCGGCCGTGGTTCTGTCCATGGTTGGGAGCGAGAGTGCGTGGGAAGCCGTCGTCTCCTTTTGCGAGGTGGTGATGGCGACCAAGGAGGGAGCGGAGAGGGAGAGAGAGTCAACTGCCACTCTCCCTTCCCGCGCTAGATGCACCGGGGGCTTCCGGAGGGTGCCAGACGACCTCCGGCCACCCTAGTGTGTGGCCTGCGGGCGGCGGGTTAGGGGATCCGTCGCCCGACCAGTAACAGGCCCGAGAAGGCGGCGCGCAGTGTTCCGCATGCACCTCTCAGGAGGACGTGGGGCTAAGCCTCACAGTAGGAGAAGTCTTCCAGGAGCTGGCGAAGGGCATCAAAGAGGAAATACAATAGAAAAAAACATGGCCCTTTAGGACATGACGGGACGAGTTAGACTCTTACTGGAAGGATGGGCCGCAGAAATCATTATACCGAGAGGAGTGGAAGGAGGGTAGGGAACTTTGACTTTAAATTATATAAACAAAGTAAAATAATTTGTAATATCCACCGAAATTTAGAGTTTACGTCGAAAATAACTTTACTTATGCGGTTACGACAAAACTGAAGTTAAGTTTGTTTCGACCTACTGCTCTAGTGAGCACATCTAGTTTGAGATAAAATTAGTTCTACTTGTTCTTTGAAAGTTATTCTCCCATAACCGAAAGATCTCAAGCATATTAATCAACCCTATCTACATTTTCAAATACTAACTTTAATAAATTCAAAATTAATACAAAACGTAGTACCAACAGAAGTTTCTCGAATCACTCTGAACATTAGACGAATTTGCAAAATGCATTATGCATTTATTGGATTCGCCTCTGTGCAGACCTTTTAAGGCACACAATATTTATCTTTATTTCCTGAACCTAGAATCGCATTTTGCTTGAGCTGACGTTGGATGTTAGGATGTTTTGCACGGTTGCTTCATTTTATACAGCAAATTTTGTTACGCAATTTTTAATCTTTAAAGACTAAGTTTAGAGTAGGTTTTGACTTAGTTCACAGTTGGTGTTTACGACATTTCGTAGGGTTGTTTCAGTATTTAACAGCAGAATTTGAAATACGTTATTCGTTCGTCTGTTATTATTACAAACTAGTTTGCAAATGAATATGGTAACATGGTTGGTGCTTATTACGCTTTTGATTCATGTTGGTGGAAATTGGAGGTTTTGCTGAATGTGAACTATTGTAATAGGCGGAAATATCAACACTGCTGTGGTTTGTTTAACTGTTCACAGTTGAAAGCGTTTTGTAGTAAATTAAATGTACATAAATAAGACTCTAGCTTGGTTACAGTCTAAGGCTTAGTTTAGGGAGACGCGGGGCGTTGCGCGGCGCTTCTGGCGTCGCGTCTCGCGGTCCAATCAAACATATGGTAATATATAAGGGCTTTCACGTAGAAGCGTGATCACGCGCTTTTTGTTTGATATTGAGAGCTACTCGCAGGTGCCGCCGTCACGTCCTCCGCCGCGTACCCCGCGTACGCGCGTGTCAGTTTGTTTTTGACATCGAAGAAGAGCGAGTTTGTTGTATATTGTGTCACGCATAGCGGGTTAAGGGTGGCTTGTGGAGTCAACTCTTAACGAGCAGGTGCACATAAAATCAGAATATAAGAATATTAAGGAAAACACTTTTAACCATACAATAATATATTTTAATAATAGTTACAAATTAGTTTAGTTTACAGGGCGTGGTTCTTTATACAGTACGATACGAGGAGTCCAGGGTCTTCAGGTGTAGTAGGTAGTACTTAACTAGGAGGCTGCTGAGGCGCGAGAGAGGCCGGAGTGCAGCGTGCCGGCCCTTTTATAGGCGCACCCCGCTAGTCGCCACCGCTGCACCGTCACAATTGCAATCATTCTCTAGTAATATGTCAATGAAATCGTACTCCATTGTAACGACACGTCTGCGTTGTGAGATGTCCAAAGGAGACTGCCAAAAGCGATAGCTGCGGTGTCCGCTGCGGCGGCCGCAGCGGACACCGTCATTCACAACGCACCGCACCACGCGCCGTACTACGTCTCGCGTCATCATAAACGGTAATACCTATACATTAAGTACCATACGTTTGTATTTGTGCGTGCAACGCAGTGGCTGGAGCCGCGAGCCCCGGCTGCTGCTTCTCCGTAAACTGAGAAAACGCACAAGGCGTCGCGCAACACTAAGCCAGACGCGTCGTGCACCGCCCCGCGTCTCCCTGAACGAAGCCTTATACGTGGGCCATACTACGGTAATTTATTACCGTGGCCATATGAAAGTTTGTTGAACGGCCCACTTGCGTTAAAGATATTAAAAAGGTGATTCCAATTTTTTGAAAATGGAACTCTTTGGCCACATGAGTAGATAAACGGTTTATCTACTCATGTGCTTTGGCTGCGCAATACATTTATTTTTTTACGTCTGTTGTTAGTTTTTTCTTTGTGGCGCCAATTTGATAATTGCGAATTTTCGACGTACGGTTTTGTACGATTTTCGCCTTGAAGCCCAATCTCGTAGCTCTGTGTACTTCTGGAATAATGAATTCAAACGTGGAGGTATTCATCTCCAAGACGGTTCACGTGAAGGCCGGCCGGCGACAGAGGTAACAGAAACTAACATTGATGCTGCACGACAACTAATTAAATCAGATAAAAAAATCACATGTCAGCAAATTGATAAAACATTGAACATTGGCATGAGCCAAGTGCATAATACTCGTATTTTACACATACACCTGAACGTTCGGAAGCTTTGTTTGAGATGGATACCGCATGAGTTAACGGAAGTTCAAAAACGACAGCGAGTAGATGTGATAAAACTTTTCCCAATGGTTTCAAAGAATGAAAAATTGTCAGGAAGATACTTTGAAAAACAGTGAACATAATAGAAACATTAAATGTTTTTTTACTTTACCAGAATCCAGTTTTTTTTTTGTATGGCCTAAGTAACACAGGCGTTTACATCTTTTAATTATTTTACTGTGTCTCGTAGTGTACCTTAGAGTCTCCCTACACTTTTATACGCGGGTGTAACCGACGTCGTTCATCTCGGCTCTGTAGGCTAATTCACCTAACTACGGAAGTTCAGTTGCAATGTAGTTGCAGTTAAGTTTTGATTAAAACAACGCTTTTCGTATTTTCTTGCTATAAGTACAAGGTTAGTCAAAATTTCAAAACTCGATAATTTTTATTTCTATGTAAAATATTTTTTATTTTAGTTTTTTACAAAAATTCTTCGTCCCTGCTTTAGTTACGAATTCAGAAAATAGAGCTTCTAATTCGTAACCCCAAATATGACCTAAAATGTAAACACAGCAGATCATAGCTGAGGACAGATAGATTTTAACATTTTTTTTTTTGTAATTTTCGATAACCTATTATTTCTCTTAACCTATCGAGTTTCGGAGAAAGTGGTAGAACAAAAGCTACTCATTATTATGGGTACTTTAACCCCATTTCGGATTAGTATCCCCTTTCTGACTAAGCTTGTATATCGCTGTCATAAATACGCTCGCGTGAACTTAATTGCAGCGTCAGTTCAACTTGCAGCGCGTCATGAAATTACGTAAATTAGCCTACTGCGCAACCATCCGAGCCGAGGTGAATAACGTCGGGTACACCCTGTTGCCCCACTTTTTCCGACCGGCTTGGGCCGATTCCGCATTGATAAGTGTGGGGAGATCCTTTTACTAGGTCCCGGTTGACATACAAAAATCCATGACAGTCGGTAATGGTAGTCGGAAGCCCAAAAAGCCCGATCACTTTTCTAGAATGTCGGTATTACCTAGAAACTGGGCTGCAAAGGTTTAATGACAGTCGCTCCGTGTATAGTACTGGTATTCAGCCGCATCTGATTGGTTGGATGCCGACCTCAATATAGTTGGGAAAAGGCTGCGAGAATGAAGTTTACGTCTTCTAAAGACGATTTCACGAAGACAAAGACAAAAGGGAACGGGCTATGCTCAGAGTTTACATACGTGATCGTATCAGAAATTGTAACCGACATAGCCCGAAGAATTGTCAAACTTTAGTGGCAGTGGGCGGCACATTGCTCGCAGAATGGATGGCCGATGGGGCCGAGATGTTCTCGATTGGCGGCCGTGTACCGAAAGGCGCAGCGTGGGTAGGCACGTCACAAGGTAGACCGAAAATTGGTGTAGGTCGCGGGAATCCGCTGGATGGAAGCACAGGACCGGTCGATGTGGCAATGCTTGGGGGAGGTC
The DNA here is from genome assembly GCA_905220435.1 of Amphipyra tragopoginis. NCBI lineage: Eukaryota > Metazoa > Arthropoda > Insecta > Lepidoptera > Noctuidae > Amphipyra > Amphipyra tragopoginis. The sequence continues at coordinate 1,976,646 of HG992013.1, read as the reverse complement.
TATGTTCAGCAGTGAATTTCTTTCGGCTGAATGATAAAAGACGATTTAGATATTCTTTTCCCGACTGTGCTCTGTTTAGTCCAACGCGAGAGCGGCATGGTTTAATGAAAGGCTCCAATTTCTAACTAAGTTACAACAATCTGGAATAGGGCATCGATATTCGATAAGCATCGTCCGATGACTGATCCCCAAGATTCGTACATATACTTACGCTTGTAATTCCAGAAAGAGTAAGCAGAGGTATTCTCCGGATGCAATAACACCCACGTTTCTTTTCTGGTATTAAAGTCCCATATACAGATTGTTAACGAATTCGTGTAATTCCTTAAAACCACATGATCTACTACTGGTGTAGACAGGCCCCGCACGGGATTTAGCTTGATTAAAAATCAAAAAAAAAATATCTTTTTTTTTCATGCGGCTTTGTTACCAATCGTATCTAAACCACCTAATAAGGATTCAGTAGAACAATAAGTTTTTTTTTTGCAATAAATTAATTTTATTTGTGTGAACATTTCGATGCCACGTATAAATTAATGAAAGCATGGCGACACGGTTTGCAGGAACGACTAACGCGATATCGCTCTTTGCAGTCAGATAACTCAAGGTTCTAAAAAGACTCAAAATTTGAAAACAAAAAATTTTTTAACAAATTTTTTTTTGTTTTGTTTTCGAAAATTCCCATTTAGGGTTAATCTGTATCACCAGTAGATCATGCGGTTTGAAGGAATTACACGATTTCGTTAACACCCTGTAGATAGGTGACGACCCTACCTATTGCCGTTTTTCGGGTACAATTATGGTACCAGGATCATCACATCTTGTGACCGGCTTGTCCGGTGATGGAAGAGAATTGTATTATTTAGCCGTCCTCCATGGACTAAGAATACAGCTAGTTAGTACCTATGCTGTTACATTACCGTGGGCCCGAGGTGCCCGAAAGATTTTAACATTCGATTCTGATGCCTAATTGGAGAAGAAAAGCTAGGATATAGTTTGTTGAATAAAGCTTAATTTTCGACATATTTATTATTTACGGAAATTCACAAATCGAAAAATATCTATGGTAACAAGTCCTATGAACGCGGCGTTGCGACTTATGTCACATAATACCCCTCTCGCCGTATGTCTTACGAGTATTTGTCGGGGAGGGTTGTGAAGTGAGAAGTTTCTTATCCACTCACACGATAACTTATAAATGTTGCCAGTTCAACCTAAGGTATTGTTTACAAGGAAGTAATAAAGTTAATTGATTTATCAAGTAACGAAAAACAGAAAAAAATTGTTTGAATTGGAATTTCGTTGATATAACATTTGACTCATAATACCATCAGAGAGGCGTGGTTAAAATCTTTCAGATACCTCGGGCCCACGGTGTATACTTACCTATTTAATTAGTTAAATGATGAAATCAGGCGTTACTTTGCGGAAATCCATGACATACAAAAATGCAAATATAATATCTAGCTTTAATTCCGCTGAACAAGATCGCTAGTTTGGATGCAGTATGCAGCACCATTGAAGCAATTTGCAAATTGAAGCAAGAGTGAATTTCGCGTCCTAGCGGTCGAGGAGTCAACATAACCTGAGGATGCCCCGTGCAGGGGCGAAACACTTGTCGTGTATTGGTTCGGTTGCATGTTGCATTATTTTTTCACTCTTTCTGCATGTGCGGTATTTGTGGGCGGGAGGGTGGTGCTGCATACTGCATCCAAACTAGCGATCTTGTTCAGCGGAATTAAAGCTAGATATTCTATTTGCATTTTTGTATTCAATTAGTAACGTACTCACCCTGGATAATCTAAGTTGCAGCAAAGAAGGACTTTGAAGGTTTCTCAGGGCGATGTTAAGTTGCAGCAAAGAAGGCCTTCTTGTCTCAGGGTGATGTTCGGCCCTCCGCAATAACTTGTTGTAGACCCATCGTATTTGAACTCGTATGACTCTTTATGGAAAGCATTTTCTCACTGAATTAATAATAATCGCTACACCCTTTTCACTATGAGTTTTTCTTTTTTTTTTATTCAGCTCTTTTTTTAGGGGTTTTTGTCCTTAGTTGGATATGACAACCCCATTGTGTTCATCGTTAGAGATTACAAACTCATAAGATAAGAAAGGCATCAAGAAGAATGCTACTGTGGAAGCACTGAGATTGACTGAGATTCAGTTTAGTACTTATGGTAAAAAACAAAAAACATTAGATATTAACTATAATAATGAAAATATATCAGAGGTAACTCAAACAACTTTTCTAGGAATAACGTTAGATAAATACATTAACTGGAAGGCACAGGTAGAACAAGTCAGCAGTAAACTAAATCGTTATGTATATGTGCTTGCTAAACTAAGAAAAATAGCAACGCAAAAGACTGTATTGCTTGCATATCATGGGTATGTAGCATCGGTACTTAACTACGGTATAATATTATGGGGAAACTCTACAGACATGGTCAAAGCATTTATCGCCCAGAAAAAATGTATTAGAACGATATGCGGAGTTGCCCCTTGGATATCCTGCAAGCCTCTTTTTCGGAAACTTAAAGTGCTTACATTGCCTTGTATGTACATTTTAGAAACTTCAAAATTTGTTAAATTACATAATCAATCATTTAAGAAAGCAACAGAATTAAACCCGCGAAATACTAGAAATCCAGATAGGATTGTTTTACCAAAAATTCCTAATACTACTTTATACCAAAAAAATTGTTACGCAATGTGTGGTCGAATATTTAACGCAATACCAACGGATATTAAGTCGCTACCTTATACAAAGTTTCAAAAAAAGCTTAAGGAATGGTTATTAGAAAAAAACTTCTATACCATTAACGAACTGTTCAGAACTCGTAAATGGCAAACATAATAAATGTATATATAATAAATAAATGAAAAATTACAGTAGGTAGTCGTATTTAATTAAATAGGATATTAATAAATTCATATATAATATTATAGATAATTTATTGTAATATGAATAAGTGACGTAATAATTCAGTCGGTAAAATATAATATGATAAAATAATAATATTATGTAATTGATAATTTAGATAATAATGTAAAATGTAATTAATGAGTGATTGTTTAACAACAATATTTTAATATTTTGCATGCCATGTATTACCTAGCGGAATATTACTAACTGTTAATATTAAGCATAACCATCTGCTACTGTAACTTATAATATTCCTGCAAATAAATGATTATTATCTTTGTATCTCTTTTCAGTCACGGCCCATCTTCCTTGCGGAAGATGTCCGGTCCTTTGGAAGGCATACACGGGGACACAGGTCCAACGCGCAGAGGCCCCTTTGAGAACTTTAATCTGATTATTATTATTATTACTGAAAATAAACTGCAAAACATCCTCGCTTTATAAGATGTTGCGGATGATAAGATAGTTTGCGCGATTCCTACATCATACTTGTTTATCTTAAGTGCTCCCATCAGCAACTCTCGCTCCTGGCTATTCTTGACACATTCCATCAAAATATGTTGGAGGTCTTCCTCTACTCCGCACAAATCGCAATTAGGAGAGTCTACTTTTTTCATCATGTCATTGTATGCAAATTTTTTTGATGGAGTCACTATGAGTTGATTATTGACATTTCTGTACAAAACGTTACCGTAACAAAGAATATTTGATATTCTAAAAACAAAGCATGAATAATACAGGGTGTAAACGAATTCGTGTAATTCCTTCAAACCGCGTGATCTACTTACTGGTGACACTGATTAACACTAAAAGGTATTTTTGAAAATCAAGTAAAAAAAATATTCAAAACAAAGTCTTGGTTTCCTATTCATGAGTCATTTTAGAGTCCCGATTTAACTGACTGCAAAGAGCGATATCGCGTTAGTCATGCCAGCCACCCGCGTCGCAGTGCTTTCATTCATTTATGCGTGGCATCGAAATGTTCACTCACATAAAATTATTTTATTGCTAAAATAAAATCCTTATTTTTTCACTGAATCCTTTATAAGGTGGTTCAGATACGATTACTAACCGAAAGCGCATGAAAAAAAAGTTTTTTTTTAATCTTGCTTATTCCCGTGCGGGGCCAACCTACACCACTAGTAGATCGTGTGGTTTGAAGGAATTACACAAATTCGTATACACCCTGTATTGCTATTTTACGGTTCTTGATGATGTCGTTTACGTTTTTTTAATGGCAGTCTCCTTACGGCTACAATTTACGAAATAGCCGAGCTGTGAGGACTCATCTTTGGGTGAACAGAGTATAACAAGGATCGACAGCCACATTACAACGACGCGACGGGGGTATTTTTACCCGACTACGGCGAAGCCAAAAGGAAGGGTAATGATTTTGGCAGTCTATGTATGTATGTAAGTTTGTATGTTCCACCGTAGCGCCTAAACTACTGAACCGATTTTAATGAATGAGGTGTCAAAAGATTCGTAATAATGACCCGGGTAACATAGGCTATATAAATTTTATCAACATTTTATATGAAGGAATGTAAACCTAAGTTTCTAACCTCGAAAAAAATTAAACTGAGATAATCATCACGTGTTTGATTTCAAAAGAAAGGTCTTGGCGAGCACATTACAAATATGTATTTATATCATATTGTTTATGTCAAAACATATTATTATGTATGTTTAAAATGCGGTCGTACAGTTCGCGCGGTCCAGTCGTTTCAGTTATTTACTCGTTTAAGTAATTAAATGAAAGAGTTATTTTAGAGTGTGTCCACATCTCCACGTCACGACGTCGTCAACGTGGAATGGTGCGGTGACGTGGCACGGTGCGTTGACGTAACGTGCAAATTTACGTTACCGTATCGTAAAAATGCACGTCAGGATCATTGTTAGATTTATCGTTGACCATGTAGATCCTGAATTTTAATAAGAGAAACAATAAGGTATGGGTTTAAAGCATCAGAGCACTTAGACGGTGAGTCACTCGCGGGCGTGGAGAGCGCGGGCGGAGCGCATATACGTGTGCGCTTGCGGCTAGAGGCGGAACGTGTTACGATACGGTAACGTAAATTTTCACGTTACGTCAACGCACCGTACCGCGTTACCGCACCGTTCCACGACGACGACGTCGTGACGTGGAGATGTGGATAGGCCGTTACGCATATCTAAAACAGCATAAGAAATGACTTCCCCATAACATTTAAAACAAGGCCAATAAAACACAACAAAAAATTTAATCCGACTTTAATCATTCCGAACTACGAAAACAATATTGTCCGCTTTTACACAATATACCATAATCACAAATGAACCTTGTTACGTTGCAGTAGAGTTCAATTTACAACTCCGTGTGGGTCGAGGGGAATTTCTTGAGGACAGCGTGGTATAGGTTATAGAAGGCATACACTGATACACTGATAATCACGAAGAGAGAGCCTCCGAATACGAAGCTCAGGAAGTTCCCATCGATCATGGTGGTGCCCTGGAGGCTCCAGGCCTGGCCCTGGAACAGTTCCTTGGTCCCAGTTCCAGCTGCCTTCCTCTCCTCCATCATCTTTTTCATGACTGAAAGCCGCTCTTTCAATTCGTCTATGGATTCCACCATGTCTTCTGAAACTGAAAAATAGGATTTTAAACAACGTCTATTTATATTGTAAAAAAGGCTGCTCTCTTTCTCCAAGTAGGTATAGTGACTACTAACGGCCGTTTTCAATAATCTATTTATCGGCAGTTTAACCTACTAGAGATAAAAATTTGACAATACTTCTATGGAGCTTATGTCAAATTTCTATCTCAAGTAAGGCAAACCGTTGATAGATAGGCTATTGAAAATGGCGGTAAATCTGTTTCCACAGCTTACGACACGACACAACACGACAAAAATGTGTTGACGACTCCGATAATTCGATAAAGCGGTTTACTCACTAATCAACACGTCACTGTAAAGCGCAGTTCAGACTATGCTATAATGTATAGCATATAGCAAATGTTGTATAACTCAACAATATCGCTCAGCATACATTTTATATGGACACGTTCACACAACGCTATGCTAAATAAAGTATTGGCTTGCTGTATGCGATAAACGTGAGCGATGCTATATCGTACGATCCTCCGGTCACTGCCCCGCCTCACTTCTACCCCGACGGATCGCCGTCAAATAACTTGCCATACATAGTAGACCTGCGATATAGCGTGTAATGTGAACGTCATGCTATATAGTTATAGCTTATGACGAAATATGCTTTACAATATAGGGATATAGTATAGCGTAGTCTGAACTGCGCTTAATACTCAATTTCATATAACATTGAAATATGCAAATACAATATTTAGCTTTAATTCTGCCAAACTAGTTCGCTAGCTTGGATACAGTATGCAGCACCACCCGCAAATATATGCACATGTAGAATGTGTGATTAAAATGCAACATGCAACCCAAACGACACGAGTTTCGACACGGGGCATCGATGTTGACTCGTCGAGTTAAAGCTAAATGTTGTAATTGCTTATTTGTATGTCATGGATTTCCGCAAAGTAAAGCTACGTCTACGCTAGGTGAGCCGAGCACGAGCAGAGCACAAGCGGAACCCGAATTCGCGTAGCGTAGACGGACTTAGGAGCCTCGAACGAGCACGCCTCGAGCGTTTGGCTCGCGCTCGACTGCGCTCCGCCAGTTGTCGGTTTTTTGACGAACACAAAGGAATTTTCGTCGTGCTAAAGAATTTGTTTGTCGTAGGCTCGTTGTACGTCCACAAGGACGCCGCAAACAGAACGGCTCCGCTTGTGCTCGACTCGCCTAGCGTAGACGCAGCTTAACACCTGATTCCGTTATCATCACTACATATATACTATAAAACAAAGTCGCGTCCCGCTGTCTGTCTGTCCCTATGTATACTTAGATCTTTAAAACTACGCAACGGATTTTGATGCAGTTTTTTTAAATAGATAGAATGACTCAAGAGGAAGGTGTATATGAATAATACATGCATAATATAGTAGAGAAACACTGATAATTTTAGAGGTTTCTAATGTGATGTCGCAAATAAACACATTTTTTTGCGCTGACATTGCAAACGCTGGCTGAACCCTACGAGATAGATCAAAATAATGTACTACAGTATTGTACACCTTAAAAAGGTCTACAAAAAAGTATGGTAAATGTCTATAGCTTTTAGGGATAACCCACAATAACCATTTTTTATCCTTTACTTTTTACGAGAAATAAAAGCTTATTAAAAAAAATTAGAGCTTTATAGAGGAGCTCGTGGCTAAATAATTACAGCCGCATAGACCGATCTTCTGGGTTAAGCCACGCTTGCCGAGGTTGGTCTGTGGATGGGTGACCATTTACCATAGCGAGTTTCCTCCGTGCCTCGGAAAGCACGTAAAGCCGTTGGTCCCGGCTGTCATTTGTAGATCTTTGACAGTCGTTACTGTTGGTCAGAAGCCAGAAAGTCTGACAACCAGTCTTACCAAGAGTATCGTATTACCCAGTTACTGGGTTGTGGAGGTCTGATAGGCAGTCGCTCCATGTCAAATACTGATATTCAGCTGCATCCGGTTCGACTGGAAGCCGACCCCAACATAGTTGGGAAAAGGCTGGGCAGATGATGAAAAGCTTATTTACGAAGCGATTTTAAGCAACACAGCATTAATTCTTATCCAATTAAGTACCTTAAATACATTGGGCATGTAATATAGATCAATATGGCCCTTTACAGCATGTAATTTAAATTAATATTTTCAAAGATATTTGCACCCGTGCGAAGCCGGGGCGGGTCGCTAGTTTATCATATAGCATTAGAAAAATAAGACCCATTTTAGCCGGAAAATGTATAGAAATAAAGAATGAGTTAGCTTCCAGCAGAAATTCTATACAATATAATGCTTTTATGAAAGTTAACGGCCAATTAAGATCTGAAACTGTATTTGAAGAAATGGTTTAAAAGATATTCGTGCCTTAGTGAGCCACTTTTGTCTAGTGTTATATGAAATGCAGTATAGTGTCATAGTAAACGATTCCTAAAAATATATGGCGCTCGGATTCGTTACCACATTGTCACACACATTTTTCGTGTCGTGTCGTGAGCCGTGACCTGTGGAAAAACGCCCCAAAAGGTTACTCCAAGAATAAAGATTGCAGTATTCTAATGTGTGTACATAAAACCATACTGTAATCAATAATCACTGTTCTATTTGCAAAACTGAATGATTATGATAATTTTGTTATTACGACCATTCACTGTCGCCCATGTACCAACAGCAATCAAACTGCGATCACCATTCCGTTTGCCAAGATTGGTGATTATGGAAATGTTCCACCACCTTTTATTGTTGGGTAGAAGGCCATGGGGAGCATTCGATGTTTACTGATTACACTATTAAATCGAACTGAACATTCAAGAATCGGTGTAAAGAACTACAACATAGGTTATGCGTTTCGGGAATTCTAGTGTTTCCGACTTTTTACGAATCAATCCGTCTTTATGATATTATCCTTAAATCCTTTGTGATGAGGTTTGTTCTTCAATCACGCATAATTGGCTGAACGGATTTGGATAAAATTTTGCACACAGATAAACCATGTCCTGGATTAACGCATAGGACTTAATGTTTATCCGGGTACGTGAAGTAATTCCTCTAGGATATAAGCAAAACCACGGGCTACAGCTAGTGATTTTACAACTCCATATAGGTCGTTTTTGTTGCATATTTCCTACATATTCGGAAACCCGAAGATTGCCGATGTGCATACTTATGTAGTAGTATTATAAAGATGTTTTGAGACACTCCGTCGAGAGGCGGGATCTGTTTACACGAATCTTCCATACATTTTGACTCAACGTCTGTTGACGTTGAGTCAAAATGTGACCGGCGGGACTGAGGCAAGGGGAATGTATACGCACACACCCGCCTTGGAACGTTGTGTCACAACGTAGGTACTGCACGCTTATATGTGTGCGAAGGGACCATATTGGTGACTTGTAAAAGCTACCCCAGGTGATAGCACAAGGCTAAGATATCTCGCACTATGACACATGTACGTCACGTTCATGAAACTTCCATTGCCCGGGTAACTGCCCGGTTGTCGACTTAGTGGCTATCATTGAGGCTCAAAAACAATCGTCGACAGGCGTTGTGCCGCATCGCATTGAATTTCTATACCCGCCCTACGACGGAGTGTGCCGGAATGTGTAAATAAGTACGGAAAATTCCAAACTTTCCAAATTCTAGTTATAATCCTTGTCGGTTTTAGTTCTTAATAGACTAAGCCACGGTATTCACCACGTCTCTACTACTCAACAGCTAATCAAGAGCCAAAGTTTAGTCGAACTAAATTTACAGTTGAGCTAAACCAACTCCAACTTAAAGTTCTTGATTTTGTGGAGTCAAAACTTTAGTTCTGAAGTTCTAACGAGATTGGTAAGTATGTTATGTATTTGTTGGCCACGTATGTACTATAATTATTTCCTTTAAAGCACGTACTGCTGACTGAAGAATGTTTGTTCGGTAGAAAATTAAGTAAAGATTTCGGAACACTAGCACGCGGGTCGTGAACGGTGCGGGTCAAGCAGGGACCCGCGCTAGTTGTTGGCATAAAGGGAACTACATAGCGTGTCCCTGGATAATTCACACAAATAAAAATGGGTGAAATTAGAGGGCAATTGATAAAAAAAGTAAAATAAAATAAAGTTCAATTTATTTTATAAAAATGCTAAAATGCGAAATAAATTAAACGTTATTTTATTTCGCAATTTTGGCTTTTTCATAAAATTTTGCGACTTTTTATTAATTGCGTGTATTTCGTTTAAATAAAAACAATAATGATGGCTAAGATTTGATGTTGCAATAACAAGTAAAAAGCAACCGTTTAAATCGGTAGGTAGTATCGGTCATCAAGTTATTAAACATTTTACTTTGAAGAAATTTTGAAATTATTGTATTATTTAAAATTTCTTTTGTTTTGTCTTGAATTGTGGTCTAGTTTTACCCATTATCGTTTGTGCACATTATCCAAGGAAACACTGTATTCTAGAAAACGACACATGTTATGCAAACGCGGGTCATATGCGAAGCGGGTCCCTGCTCGACCCGCGCTTGTTGTACCAAAAACTTTACGTCATGTTATATTAATGTTAGAAATACACGGTGAATACATGTTTAAGTGAGACTACCTTGATTTATTGTGTAAAAAATATACAGACGTTCTCCAATGCAGTTGCAGAATGTAGTTTTGATGCTGTCTGAATGCAGTTTTCATGTAGTGTGGGAACTACATTAGAGCTACGTGGTCACTGCGCTGCTTCACAATAAATAAAAGTGTAACTTTCTCTTGCCTAACATTTTGCAATGCATTCGGACCGAAAAATAAGTTAGATTCCGGTAAAATAGCCCTGTTTGAAAACCTCGGGGCTAATTGGCAAGAACACGGTATAAGAGATTTTTCGACATCTTTTTTAAACTATCTTCAATTTCTCATTTTGAAATACAGGGTGTTAAGGAATTCGTGTAATTCCTTCAAACCACATGTTCTATTAATGGTATAAATTAACCCCGCACGGGATTTAGATTGATTAAAAATAAAAAAATCTTTTTGTTTTCCTAAATATTTTTTTTTGTGATAAAAGTGAATGAAGGCACGGCGACACAGCTGACGGGCACGACTAGTCCGATATCGCTCCATACAGTCAGTTAACTTGGGCCGCTAAAATTACTCAGGTACAGAATACCATGGTTCATTTTTTGAAAACTTTTTTTTGTTGATTCTGAAAAAAACCTATACAGGGTCAATCAGTGTCACTAGTAGTAGGTCTCGCAGTTTGAAGGAATTACACGAATTCGTTAACACGCTATAAACAATAACATTGAAATCGTAAGAACATAGCACTTGCCATAATGGTTTAAGAAGCACATTTTTCAAGTTAAATTCCAATTAGCCCCGTGGTTTTCAAATAACCCCATTTTACGATACTGCCCTTAAACTTCGTTCTAATTACATTCAAACTACATTCAAATGCATTCTGAAATTCGGTTCGTGTGTTTACACTCGGCTTTAGCAATATTGTACCTTGCCTATACCCTCTACAGAATACCATAGCACCCCTAACACCATTACAAAAAATAAAACCGCATGAATCGATGAAATAATGCAATTTTTGAAAAAAGAAAAATGCTTGCAGAACAAAGAAAACGCCCGTATCTCCTTAATTGCAACAAAAAATAAACAAAGGATCTCCTATTACTGTTAGAACTTACTTATCAAATACACATTGGCCCACGCTGGGCAAAGTTCATCCATCTCTTACACTCTAAGCTACAGGTTAACAACCCATGAAAAACAAACTTAACAGTATTTTAACACTAATAGATACCACTAGTGTATTTGGATTGAAACAATAACAGAAAATGTATAGAAAATATTGTTATCGAAATAAAATAAGGGTAAATAGCTCGTTTTTTGCAATAACAAGCTGCAGCGAGAAATTATTCACTACAAATCTCCGCAAACAAAGAAAAAAATGCTTTTTTGACACACAAACTAAAAACTACAGACATTTAATCAAAATTAGGCTAATAACTTACCTTCAGGGTCTCTATCCGAATTAACTTTCCCCATTTTTGTGGATAATTTGCACTCACTGACTCAATGTTTTGTTTTTACTATAGTATCCCGTCGTTTCGGCGTTATTCAGGGAACTAAGATGGCGGCCGCGCAAGCGCGTGGTGGCTGTCGGGATAGGCGGGAACTATTGATCGCGGGCCTGGGAAACATACCTGGAATTTCAGTCTAGATTTGAGCGACCTTTGTTTATGTTTTGTTGTATTGAGTTGAAAGGCACAATACGGTTGAATTATTTTTTTCGGGATCAAGTAGGTATATTTTCAAACAAAGCATATTTCTTTGAAATATGGTTAAGATTTTTTCTTTCAACTACGTAGTAATGTTATCATTAATCACTACAAAACCGATCACAAAGGACGTATTTTTTGCTTAGAACCAAAACAGTGCAGAAATGTGCTCATCATTGCACTGTTTTACGTTAATGCACTGTTTTTTATTTAAATAAATTTACCACAGATATTTAATGTAGGTATCCCATAAAATGTATGCATTAGATCAAAAAGATACTGGCTGAAAATAAAAATAAGCTAAATAAAACAGACTTGGTGAAAAAAAAAACAAATGGCACGCATTTTGTACCATTGTAAAACTTTGTTACTTCATAATTAGCAAGAAAAGTTTAAAAAAATGTTTTATGGATATTTTATCACGGTAGGTAGATTGGTAGTTGAAAGAAAAGTAGATTACGCACCTTGCTTAAGTGAGTTATTAATGCACTCGTGTTAATTTAGTGCCCTCGCATGCGCTCCGGCACCAACATAACACTCGTGCATTAATAACTCACTTTGCGCTCGGTGCAACAATCTACTATTACAGACAAATTGAGCCTGTATTTTCCTCAGAGGTGCGGAGGTGTAGTGTTGCTCACATTATGCCAATTATAGTATCCTGTCCATTAGCCCTTAGCCCATGGCGGGATTTTTCGAAGAATTTTCCATCAGAAACCTAATGAAACCAGGAGGATGCATAACCAGCCCATTACTATCCCACTGCTGGGCACTGGCCTCTTGATAGACTGAGAAGGGTTAAGACCTTAGCCAACCACGCTGGCCTGGTGGAGGTTGCCGGACTACACACACCATCGTCATTTTTTTTTTCCTTTACCGTTAACGCAATCACTACATATTATAAAACTAAGTCGCTTCGCTCTGTCTGTCTGTCCCTATGTATGCTTAGACCTTTAAAACTACGCAACGGATTTTGATGCGGTTTTTTTAATAGATAGTGATTCAAGAGAAAGGTTTATATGTATAAATTGCAACCGTGCAAAGCAGGGGCGGGTCGCTAGTTTATAATAAATTCTGATCTGCACAAGAATTCGGAGAGTCAGAGGTGGGGGCTGAGTTCGAACTAGGATACTTTTGCATGGAAGGCAAGCGTTTAATCACGTTTGAAAGAGTTTCTGATAAAAAAATTACTATACAGTAAATGAGTTTTTAGTGACATCATAAACTAGTTTATAATAATCTATCTATCTATATATATAAAAATGAATCCCTATGGGCCTGTCCACATCTCCACATCACGACGTCGTCAACGTGGAACGGTGCAGTAACGCGTGTAATGTAACAGACGGCCCTAGGATCTCCTGAGAGCACGTCTGCTACACCAGTTGTACAGAATGTGTAGGGCATTCCATACCTAGTACATAACAACAATAATAAAAATGGTTAGAGAAAAGAGACAGGACAGCGTCACGTCCCTTGCAGCAGTCAGCGAGATCCCTCCTGAAGCCACGGCGCTCGCCAATGGGCCACACAGCCACTTGACAGAATCCGGCGGCAGCAAGCGCGTATTACAATTGCCACGTGGGCTAACCACTCGGACTCGATCGCCGAGACGCAGACTCGGCTGCGTGCATAATCCACAATAGCTTTTCCTCATTAGCCTATTGCTTCATCAACCAGGGATAAGATTAGAACTGCCTTACCCCTGGCTACTGTCTCACTGTGTAGAAACGGACTCCCCCAGGCAAATATTGTGCTCCAAGGTGGGTTGCTGTGGCAAGCCACATAATTAAACAGTCAGTAGATTGAATTTATAATATTTATCAATAAAATATATACAGTAAATCATTGTATCAAAAATCGCCATGGCGTAAAACAATCCAAAGTCTAAAAAGAATCCCATCTGTCATTCATAAAAAAGTATAAAATATTAAAAATGGCCAGTAGGTAGGTGAATGACTATGAAGGTGATACTACATTACCCCAAAAAACTGTAATGTAACAGACGGCCCTAGGACCTCCTGAGAGCACGTCTGCTACACCAGTTGTAAGGAATGTGTAGGGCATTCCATACCTAGTACATAACAACAATAATAAAAATGGTTAGAGAAAAGAGACAGGACAGCGTCACGTCCCTTGCAGCAGTCAGCGAGATCCCTCCTGAGGCCACGGCGCTCGCCAATGGGCCACACAGCCACTTGACAGAATCCGGCGGCAGCAAGCGCGTATTACAATTGCCACGTGGGCTAACCACTCGGACTCGATCGCCGAGACGCAGACTCGGCTGCGTGCATAATCCACAATAGCTTTTCCTCATTAGCCTATTGCTTCATCAACCAGGGATAAGATTAGAACTGCCTTACCCCTGGCTACTGTCTCACTGTGTAGAAACGGACTCCCCCAGGCAAATATTGTGCTCCAAGGTGGGTTGCTGTGGCAAGCCACATAATTAAACAGTCAGTAGATTGAATTTATAATATTTATCAATAAAATATATACAGTAAATCATTGTATCAAAAATCGCCATGGCGTAAAACAATCCAAAGTCTAAAAAGAATCCCATCTGTCATTCATAAAAAAGTATAAAATATTAAAAATGGCCAGTAGGTAGGTGAATGACTATGAAGGTGATACTACACGCGGCACGGTGCGTTGACGTAACGTGCAAATTTACGTTACCGTATCGTAACACGTTCCGCCTCTAGCCGCAAGCGCACACGTATATATTATGCGCTCCGCTCGCGCTCTCTACGCCCGCGAGTTAGTCGCCGTCTATGTGCTCCGATGCTTTAAAACCATACCTTACAGTTTCTCTTAAAATTCAGGATCTACATGGTCAACGATAAATCTAACAACGATCCTGACGTGCATTTTTACGATACGGTAACGTAAATTTGCACGTTACGTCAACGCACCGTGTCACGTCACCGCACCATTCCACGTTGACGACGTCGTGACGTGGAGATGTGGACAGGCCGTATTTCCCTTGGTCACAGCATCACGCGTGAGCGGTTGGAACGATTTCACATTTTTTTTTTGTGTTCTTAATTTTCAGGAGAAGCTTCTTATGAAAGAAAATTTTGATATTTAAAAAAAACGAAATTATCTCAGTATGTCCATATTCTTCATTTGTTTACCGCATGCATGAAAATGGTTTCAACTTTTTGTTACTATTTTGTTTCTTAAGGTAGTTAGTAAGTAGGAAAAAGTGCATTGCAAATTGCAACGCATGCCGGCGGTACAGCTAGCAGTTTCTAAATTATTCTGTCCACTTTTTTAGAAAGGGTTTGCAATTAATATTGTGTTTAGATTTAAGTTGACTGCCTCGTTGGTCTAGTGGTCGACTGTTGAGCGTGAGGTCCTTGGTTAGATCCCCAGGTCGGGCAAGATGTTGTTCTTCTTCTTCTTAGCATATCGATAGCAAATATAAATAAATACTAAATAATATAATTTTGCAAACATTTTTGTCTGGCCCAGAATTCAGCTACGACAACACCATCCGCTGACGCAGTCATTAGGTCCTCACGCGTGCAGGTGACAGGGCATGCGGCGCAACAGTGCGGTGAAGGGAGGGCTTTTTGTGGGACGTCTATAATATTGTAAAACTGACGTTCAAAAAGAACTAAGTAATTCTAGTCTATTTTGAATAAATGAGTTTTGAGTTTGAACATAAGTCTACGTATATGCTAGGTTGCAGGTGACGCAGCACAGCACAGTACAGATTTTGCAGGGCAGCGCAGGCAAGGCAGCATAAGCCTCGACCGCATGCTGCGACGCAGCTGTAAGACACATTCGAGTTTTAATTCCTTGGCAATTCTTATCCATATTAACTCTTTTAATGTTTTTTTTTTAATAGTCTGGATGATTAATGCCATACAAACATGGTTCACAACGCACTAATTCAATTAAATGTTCTGTCATTGCAATAAAATTCGAATTAGCGGTAAAAACACGTGTCGACATGTACGCATCGCGCAGAAATCTCTGCCAGCACTACAACGAGGCGCAGGGCAGGACAGACGCATGTCTGCGTCGCACGCGTCTGCGCCGCAGCGTACGCAGCTCTTAGTACGTTCATGCATTACAAAGTCTGCTCTGCGCTGCGCTGCGTGCACCTGCGTCACCTGCGTCTCAGCATACGCTTAGCCTAAAAGGTAGGCCATGGTCTGCGGAGAGACGCCGCACGCACTGAAGATCGGTGCCATCTGCGAAACCCCACCTTAGGAAATTCTCTTTGCTGCGGGTCGACCTGGGTGCAGAGTCTATTTAAAGTTTTCCAAGTCAGCCACGGCAACGCGTGCCCAGGTGGAAGACTCTGTGATGGCTCGATGAACTGTCCAGGAGGTTTAAGTTTCTCTCGCCAAAGATCTAATCTTACTGAGGTGGAGTTGCCAGCAGACGGGCTCACGCATCCAAGATTTTTTTTCCGGCTTTTAAATTTCTGGTGCACAGAAGTATAATTGTGCATTGGGTGGCCTGGAAATGTTGTTGGGATTTTCCATGTGGAATTCCTCAGTAGTAGTCCGGAGTCTGGATTTGTGCCCGGTTGATGGCAATAGGCTCGCCCCTTATTACATGGGACTTAAACGTAAAGACAAAATGAGGGTGTACTATACACCTCTGCCCAACCAAACTCCGACTTTAGGCTGGACATCCACCAGAGTTGTGCGAGGAAAATGTGCGGTGCGAAAATGTGTAGCGAGGATGTGAAGCGGTGTGACCCTTTCCACCAGAGCTGTGCGAGGAATGTGTAATGTGTACAAATTATCATCTACCTCTTCCAAACACCATCTATTGACTGACTGGTAGGCGCATATTTTCAAATGCTCGCACACATTTCTAGCAACACATTCCTCGTAACACATTCTTCCCAACACATTTCTCGCATGCACCCCTCGCTCGCATTTCTCGCTTTTTTTGTATGAACAAAACCCTCGCTCCGCTAAGCCCATATCCACCAGAGCTGCGCAGAGCTAAGCTAGGTAAATGAAGTGATTCTATTGGTGCTTACAAAACACATTCCTCGCTACGCAGCTTAGCACAGCTCTGGTGGATGCTCAGCCTTAATGTCATTTTTGATCATGTGATATTTTTTCTAAATTAGATGAATAGAGAACATTTTTTTTTAAAAACCACGCATTTGTATCATCTATTCCTGACACTATGATCAAAAATGTCATTAAAGTCAGAATTTGGTTAAAACATGAAAAGAAATCATAACTCGAAAACTACAAAAAATCGCGGAACATACATGGGGGTATTTTGGATACCTCTAACCTCTAAGGATGCTCTACTTCTGGACTTCCGCTAGACACTCCTTTTTGAGAAACCCTGTATATTATAATATCATCATCATCATTCAGCGGAAAGACGTCCACTGCTGGACATAGGCGTCCACCAAATATCACCACATCGACCATTCCTGTGCTTCTCACACCTTCAATATCATAATCCTAACTTCCTAACAAATATTATAAATGCGAATGTAAGTTGTTTGTTTGTTACCTTTTCACGCCTAAACCACTGAACCGATCATACTGAAATGCATATACGTTGTCGGGTGTACAAAAACGGACATAGCAGTGGCGTGCCTAGGGTTCAAAGTTAGGGCAAGCCCGATAGATTTTTAGAAAAAAAAAAACCTGTAATATTTGTCAAAATTCGTCATTTTTACGCAATTGTATTATTTTCACCCTATTTAGTAATAGAGTGAAAATAATACTTGTGTGACTTTAGAAAATTCTTAAAAAATAACAAACATTCGGTAGCCAGTTCACATGAGACACGATGATTCAATACAACTTTGCAAGTGTTTTTTTTTTGTTTTTATTAATCTCGGATTCCTGATATAAAGCCGGGCTTTTCGGCTTGTATGGAAGTGACGCCACTGGAACATAGGGTACCTTTCATCCCGAAAAAAGGTACTGTTCCCAAGGAAAACAACAATAACTTTCATAGATGGCGCCACGTGTCTTTCGAATTACGATTGAATTATACTATAATAGAAACTTTAGTAGTGTGTTAAGAGTTTTTTGAGCTTAATAAACGCGAGCGCAGCCGCGGGCAAAAGCTAGTTACATTATAATTGGTTTTAAATGAAGATGCTCCTTAATTTCCATCATTAACTATCCACCATAAAAATGTAAAAATAAATCATGGTTTTAATTTCGCTATTATGGTTCTTTGTTCTTCAGTTCAGCGGGTTTCGTTTGAAAGATTACACTTTGCACTAGATCTGCTACCTATTGAGCAATATTTAAACTAAGTGAATGGTTTTTAGAAGAATTTCATAACGAAGTAGGTATAGATTAACATGGCACGGCCCTCCATTGTCGCTCGACAGATTTGACGTCGCTAATTAACAGTATGGTACCGTTTAGAGTTTAGAGATTTGTATGAATGACATAGGTACTTTAATGGGGGATTTTTGACGACGTCTGTGGTCTAGTGGTTCGAGTGTCGGACGGCTGATCACGAGGTCGTGGGTTCGATTCCCACAGGACACAAATATTTATGTGATGAAAATAAGTGTTTGTGTTGGTCTGGGTGTTTCTTATGTATTATAAGTATGTATTTACAAAAAAAAAAGTATATGAGTATTATATCCACTGTCTAGTACCCATAGTACAAACTATGCTTAGTTTGAGACTAGATGGTGCTGTGTGGAAAATGTCCCAAAAATATTATTATATATTATATTATTTACACGGGTCTATTTTAGCGCCAGTCGCATCGCTTGTAAAAATCGAATCGCTACCCCATTTACACCGGTCGACAAAAATCGCATGCGACTTGTTCATTTCTAGCGGAACAACACAGCGCAAAACACACCTCATGCGGCGGGCGATCGCCTGCAACTGACCATTTACTCGGTCGATTTTAGTCACCCGCCGCATGCGGCTTGTCGCCGCACGGCAAAAGTCGGATGGCACCCAACTTTGGGGCTTGCGATTTTAGTCACTTGCGGCCTAGTCGAATTGTCACTTAGACGGTTGTGGTGTGTAGCACGTACACACGTACACCACGTAGGTTTTGAAATGTATAATTAGATTGTAAGATAAGTATAATCATAGACAGTAAGCATAAATATAACACGTATAGTTTAGTATAAAAACTTAGTAATTAAGAATATTTAAGAGAGTTCTATCGTGCCAGTGACGGCACGCTAGACTGTATACAGCTAAGTCCGTGTATTATTTCATGTCCCAAATAGACCCCACATTACACGGTCGATTTTCGCCGTGCGGCCTAGCCGAGTGGCAAAAATCGATACGTGTAAATTCCCTATTATATTATGCACCAGTAGAGCAATAATAAATCTATATGTCGGAATCGAGTCGTATCCAGGACACCAACGCCATCCGGTTGGCGTTCGATGGAGTTAGTGACGCGCGCACCATCGAGTAGTGACTTCAGTACAAGGACTTTATGCGTAGTACTTATTACTTCTATGCTGGAGTATCGGATGTCTGGGGACTCTATGGCTGGCGGTCGACTGAACCATCTCGTGTTCTATGATACGTGGCTTGTTATATTTGCTTGCCTATTTACTGTACCTAATTATTACTGTTAGAATTATAATCTGAGTGTACGATTGCATTTTCTGTATCCAACACTATCCACCGAAGCCCACAGTTATGAGTGCTAATGAGGATTGTGAAGATGTTCATCCGTCATATATATATAAAAATGAATCCCTATTTCCCTCGGTCACGGCATCACGCGTGAGCGGCTGGACCGATTTCGCTAATTCTTTTTTTGTTGTGTTTATAATTGTTAGGAGAAGGTTCTTATGAAAGAAAATTTAGAAATTAAAAAAAAAAAAAAATTATCTCAGTATGTCCATATTCGTCATTTGTTTACCGCATGCATGAAAATGTTTATAAGTAAGTAAGGAAGTAAAGAGAGAGAGAGAGAGAGATTGACAGATAGATAGATAGATAGGCAGATAGATAGATAGATAGAGAGAGATAGACAGATAGATAGAAAGGTAGATAGATAGGTAAGATAGGTAGATAGGCAGATAGATAGATGGATAGGTAGATCGATAGATAGATAGGTAGATAGGTAGGTAGGTAGGTAAATAGATAGATAGGTAGGTAGGTAGATAGATAGATAGGTAGATAGATAGGTATATAGGTAGGTAGGTAGGTAAATAGATAGATAGGTAGGTAGGTAGATAGATAGATAGGTAGGTAGGTAGATAGATAGAAGGTAGATAGGTAGATAGACAGACATACAGATAGATCATAATTACAAAAAAAAGTTTTTTTATAAAAATTTCATAAGAAAAGTTTGTTAGTGAATGAGACAGAAGACTGTGAGAGATCTTCAATATATTGACAAAACATTGACAGATTGACGTTCAGTTGTGCAGCCAGCAGAAGATAACAAAAATATGGCAGTACGAAGTTCGCTGGGTCAGCTAGTCTACTAAATAAATATTAAACGCAAACATGTTGACTCGTTGGCATAGCACACACTCATTGAAGGCAGATGTTGGAGGGGCGTGCCATTTTATCGTAGTTGGTCTCTACATTAGGATTGAAGACAGTCGTGGTAGACCGTAGATTACAGACCCGCTTGTTAAGCACCGGGTTGCGGCTTCAAACCCAGGCATGTACCAAGGTGACTGTTTCAATGTCGTAGGTATGTGCTTTCTTAGTTAATGTAAGACGCTACTGTCATCTTCTATCTGCTAGCCTTTTTCCAACTATGTTGGGGTCAGCTTCCAGTCTGTGGAGGAACGAGGTGTGGGGTTCCTCCGACCAAAGGGAGGATCCTCCAACCAGGCGGAATCTTGTGCCTGGCGGGCTACTACCCAACGGTTAATGTTGGGAGGTTGTATATACAGGCTGTAAAAAGACCCATCACATAGCCGAAATCTACGTACTCTGTACATCAAACTAAATTACTTTGACCACAAATAATTGCTGGGAAACGACTTTTATTTTTAGGAATAAAAACGCTGTTTTTTGTAGCGCGCAATGTAATGCACGTAACCGATTGTGCCTGTGTGTGTTGTGTAGCGGTTACACAGCTGAGCCAAGGCGGTCGTGTGTGTTTGATATTCATTGCGTTTTTGTAATTTCAAATGCGTAATTTTTTAGGAAAAATTGAAAATTTTGATAATGTTTGTTTGGAAGAAAGTTTAGTATTATCACTTAGAATACGTTTGCAGAAAAAACTAAAAAAAAAGTACACTTTGACCTTCAATATCTCCAGAATCAATGATTTCCCAGGTATGGTCTAGACGAAAAAAATGATGCCAATGATGGGTAAAATACGTGGTTTTCGTTATCGTTAAGGGTCTTCTTACACCCGATATACTATCTGCGTGTGAAATCATGATAGCGCGATGTAGGAACTGTCATCTATGAGAGTAGTCGATATTGTCGCTGAAGTCGTCTACACCACCGGTGTGTTACGTAATTCGCATGTGGCGTGGATAGATGCTGCCACATCCAACCAGATGCGGCTGAATATCGGAATTCTACACGGAGCGACTGCCATCAGACCTCCACAACCCAGTTACTGGGCAATGCCGATATCCTAAGGCTAGACCGGTTGTCAGACTTTCGGGCTTCTGACAACCCGTAACGGCTGTCATAGGTATTCGTAGATACCCGCGACCGGAGACTTATCGTAATCTCTGAGGCATGGAGGGGTCTCGATGTGCAACGAATGGTCACCCAACATCTGTCTGACCGCGCCAAGCGCATCTTAAACTTGCAAATTCATGATCCGCGCAGTTGTTATTAAGCCATGAGCCCCTTTACTGATACATGTATAAATATTTCTTTATTTTATTTTACAGAAGGCTTACAGACTAACACACAAATGAGATAAAGAATGTAATATTAACAAATAGCTAATTGCAAGCCTCCACACATAGATAAAATAAAAGTCGATAAAAAGAAAGTAGCCACAAACAAGTTAATATAGTTAGTTAAGTAGATAGGTAGTTAATTATCATTGAAAAATAACTGTGCCAAAAGCCGTCTTAAGGTCGCCACACTAGTGCAGAACACGTCGACATTGAGGTCCCTAGGGAGTCCGTTAAGTCGTATATATTTTAAACCTTGGCGTTAGCAATAGGTAAATTGGGCAGTGTAATAATTTTGCGCCAGTATGCAATACTAATGATAATGTGACGTCATATCGGAGTCAAATTAAACCTGACATACAACCTAGATATAACCATAACTAAGATATACACGAGGATGAGTAGCTATGTCCTCCTGTCTCCTTATAATAACAAGCTGCCGCTTGGTCCGCCTGGCAAGCTACCATCCTCACATTATTAATTACGTCGTGTGTATGTGAGAGCCAGACGAGTGTAGGGGATCCCTCTTTATTATAGCCAGTGTCGAACTGGCCATAGAGCTAGGGTGGCGTTTGTCACCCAGGCCCTAGAGTGCGCGGGCCTGGCTGGAAGCCCGAGTAGGCGAGGTGAAATATCTCCTCTTTTAGAAAAAACCGAATTGGAACTTTTTTTCATAAAAATGTATGTCTTCGAAAATAAACACTTCCAAAAACTCTTGCTGATTTGATTATTTTTGTAGTTTAGTTTGTTGGTTGACATGAAGGTGTATGATCTGCTCTGATTCTAGGCGGGCGGCGGGCCCAGTCATAATGCCGCCCGAGCCCCTCAGGCCCAGTCCGACCCAGATTTTAGCTACTTGGATTCGTGTGTTCCATCTTAGACCTCGTCTGTGCATATCACCAGGTGTGCCTAGGGCGAAAACGATGAAGGCAAAGAATAAAAAAATGGAATCAGGCGTTGCTACGTCCAAGTATTCGACGAGTCAACATCTAAGGATATCCCGTGGAGGGGTGAAACACGTATCGTATCGGTTTGGGTTGCTTATTGCATTTTAATTAATAGCATCTGCATGTGCATACATTTGCGGGCGACAGGGCGTTGCTGCATTCTACTTCCAAGCTAATGAACTATACTTGGAAGCAAATAAATCGAGCCACTTCAATTTTTCACGTAGGTATAATTGTTATTATTTTTGGTATTAAGGAACAGATCAATTCTAACCATATATCGCCTTAAAGGTTATTTGATAATGTCGGGAACTTCGTGGAGTGAGCGCCATCTGTTGTCCGCCACCTAACTAACCATGACGTCAACATTGGACCACCACTGCCCGTTGGAGGGAGGAGACCGGCTCGCTCGGTGCGCCCGGTGGATTGCTTCTTGGACCGTACGACGGAACACTCGTCTAGAGTATTCTGTGTAGATCAGCTGAAGAAGTCTGACCTTTTATATCTGACTAGCTTGTCCTTATTTTATGATCTTGTAATAATTTTCTACAGTATTATATTGTGACCTAGTTCATGTTACTAACACTAACCCAAATACAAGTACTCTCAGTGGTGGAGAGTCTATGTTGGTTTCATTTACTATATTTACCTTGCTCACAATCCGGACATACCAATATTAGCGATAACTGTAATGATAGAATGACTCCTTAACGATTAAATTGTAGTGTCGCTAACAATAACTTTTACAATGAGGGTAGTTTTTTGTATTTTGAATTATATAATTCATGAAAACAAAACTAATAACCAGGACACGTGAAAAAAGAGTGGCTCGATTTCTTTGCTCCCAAGTGTAGCTTGGCGGAATTAAAGCTAAAGATTGTTATTGCATATTTGTATAAATTATGAATCCGTCTGCCAAGCGTTGTGATTATGGCAATTACTCTTGGGGCCGTTAACCGTTTATTGACTGAAATAAAAAGAAAAGGCTGATAGTTGATGATGATGATGACACGCGACAAAGGCTCAGTTGGCTGCTAAAAAGTTGGGGATCCTTACAAAGGTGAAACGGTACTTCACGCCTGAACAGTTCCTCAACTTGTATAAAGCGCAAGTTCGGTCATGCATGGAGTACTGCTCTCACCTCTGGGATGGATCTGACAAATACCAACTCGATGCACTTGAGTTGATCGACAAACGGGCCAATGGCTTATCGGCAACGATGCACTGGTCAACTCAAAGCTGACCTTGAACATTCATTGTTCGTACAGCTAAGGAGTGGAATTCGTGTTCGGAAGTCCGTGTTTCCTGATAGCTACAACCTTGGGGTTTACAAGCCTAGAAGTCAAGAGTGAATAGGTTACTTTTAGGCAAGCGTGCTTCACCGTCGACCACATTATCGCTTACCGTCAGGCGAGGTAGTGGTCAAACGTGAGCCTATCGCTAAATGAAAAATAAAAAAAAAACACCAAATAAATTAAGACACTTATAATTACTCTGTACATAAATAACAATATATCTATATAAATAAAAATTAAATGCTGTTCGTTGGTAAGTGCATCACCTGAGAAAGGTTAGACCGATGGGGCTATTTTTTTTTAATCGTATTTATCCGTATTAGGTTTTTATTAAAAGAAAAATTGGAAAGGTGCACGGAAAATTCGAGAATAACTGAACGTTCTTTTTAGTTGAAATTTGGACAGGACAGCGTTTGTCGGATCAGTTAGTTTATAATCAATTGTGATTTAGACAGCAGTAGCAACAATCCAGTTAGTATACGAAGACACGGCAGTGCTGACTCCAGGGAATGTAGGGTCCGCACAACCTCGGCCCCAGGAAACGACACCAACAAGGATGTTATCGTAGTACAGGGGGCCCCCGGAGTCTCCTTGGCAGGCATCCTTGCCACCGACATCGAGGATTCCAGCACAAATCATGTTTTCAGTGACAATTCGAGGCCGGGAGAGGCTTGCGTAACGGGAGGCGCAGAGCTGACGGTTGATAGTGTAGATGGTCACATCACGCAGGACTGCGGAAGACTGGCCACCTTGCTGTTGATAGAAATTGTCTTATTAAGAGTTTTTTTTTATATTTGATTCTAGGCCTGCGTTTGACCGCCATCTCGCCTGATGTTAAGCGATGATGCGGTCTACGATGGAGCACGCTTGCCTAGAAGAAACCGATTCACTCGTGACTTGAAGAGACTCAAATTGTAGCTGTCGGGGAACTCCCACTCGGGCAGCGCATTCTACTGTTTGGCGGCTTTCACAATGAAAGTGGAATCAAAGCGCTTCGTTCGGGTTTTTGGTATTTCAACCATGAAACGATGGCGCTTTTTCGTGCTTCTGGCCATCCGATAGGAAAAAGGGCAGGAGGGAATTTGATCATGCAGATCTGAAGCCTCCGAAGATCTCCGAAATGTATCCGATAAAAAACCGATAGACTAGGAACTTCGCGCCGATGCCCAAGACTTTGAAGCTTGGTCTGAACAAGGGAGTTGTTGCTGATGAGCTTCTTGGTACGCTTCTCAATGGACTCCAATGCCTCAAGCTGGTGGTTGGCTGAGCCATCCCAAAGGTGCGAGCAGTACTCCACGGAAAGATGAATTACAAAGGAGCCGGTGAGCATCATCTCCCTGCCCTTATCCCATACTAAGTAGGATCTGCATAACATGTATTACTCTTCAATTCTCCTGTATCAGCCGTCATCTCAGTAATCACTCCTTTCTTACTCATATCATCCTTTACACAATCCATCCATCTTTTCTTTGGCCTACCTCTATTTGTATATCTATCTACATTCATATTTAACACTCTTCTAGTAACATGACTTTCTTTCCTCCACATGACATGTGGAGAGAACGATGGACCACGCAAACCTATTAATCTTCAACTTTTTACCGTTTTTATCGTAGTCTTGGATTTCTGACTAGATTTTAGAATACTTTTAGACCCTTCTGATAGAAAAAGAGTACAAAATTAGATATATGGTTCGCTGAGCAGAGAGATAATAAAAAGTTGTTTTGATCAGAAGAGTAATTAGATCGTATTTTTATTTTTTTTTAAACTTTGCTTCACACTAAGATTTCTCTTGTATTGTGGGTGCGTTTACAGACACAAATCTCACAAACAAACGCCCAGACCCGAAACAACCATCTGTAGGCCATACAGATTTTTGTTCCGTGTGGGAATCGAACCCACGACTCGTAGCGCAAAAGCCAATTGCTTAGCCACTGCACCAAACGTGTCGTCGTTTTGTTCGCCAACTCCGCTGAATGTCTAGCTTGATCAAACGTAATTCCCGCCTAAAGATGCACTCTAACCTCCTGCAGGACTAGCGTGACTACCATAGACAAGGGTTTTGTCAACGAAAGAAAATACAAAATGGCAATTATCATTTTGTCTGTTTCTTCGTCGACAAAACCCTTGTTTACGCTGATCACGTTACGGCCTGTCCACATCTCCACGTCACGACGTCGGCAACGTGGAACGGTGCGGTGACGTGGCACGGTGCGTTGACATAATGTGCAAATTTACGTTAGAGCGTGTTCACATCTCCACGTTACGACGTCGTCAACGTGAAACGGTGCGGTAATGTGGCACGGTGCGTTGACGTAACGTGCAAATTTACGTTACCGTGTCGTAACACGTTCCGCCTCTAGCCGCAAGCACACACGTATATGCGCTCCGCCCGCGCTCTGACGTGCATTTTTACGTTACGGTAACGTGAATTTGCACGTTACGTTAACGCACCGTGCCACGTCACGGCACCGTTCCACGTTGACGACGTCGTGACTTGGAGATGTGGATAAGCCGTTACCGTATCGTAAAATGCACGTCAGGATCATTGTTAGATTTATCGTTGACCATGTAGATCCTGAATTTTAATAAGAGAAACAGTAAGGTATGGTTTTAAAGCATCAGAGCACATAGACGGCGACGAACACGCGAGCGTGGAGAGCGCGGGCGGAGCGCATATACGTGTGCGCTTGCGGCTAGAGGCGGAACGTGTTACGATACGGTAACGTTTTGCACGTTACCTCAACGCACCGTGCCACGTTACCGCACCATTCCACGTTGACGACGTCGTGACGTGGAGATGTGGATAGGCCCTTACACTTGCTGACTCTAGCCTAGGCCATTATCGATAATCTTGGTAGAACCAACATTCCAGTTCTCTCTTTCTCTCTCTTATGTTGTCACTATCTACACGAGAATACCTCATGCCATAGTGAAAAGATTAGCCAGTCAGCCAGTTTGGTAGCGGGGCTGATTGCCCAGGGTGCGCCGGACATAACTGAGTACCGTCACTCATGGACTTTGAATGCACCCCCCTAATGCAGGTGATTCCGGATTTTATAAAACAAATCATAACTTACCGATGTCGCACCCCATCCTGCATGCACGACAGGCAATCCATCGGGCAACTGGAAGCCTTGAGGAACAATGCTAGCTTGCTGGACCTGGGAGTTATACACCAGGGCTGAAGACAATCGTATCACGGTGATGTCTCCGTCTACATCTATGTTTCCATAGGATGGGTGGTTAAAAGCACGGGAGGCGGAGATCACGATTCCCCCAGAGCCTCGTCTGGTGGAACCAGCGCGGATACGACGGTCGCGGATGCTGAAAAATCTGGAAGAGGTGGTTTTATTTAATTTAATTTGTTTTTGGAAGGCAATCTACTTGAAGGACCTACAAAGAAAAATTTTGTAGCCACATTTCTCTTTATCGACAAAATTCCCCGTTTGCATAAATCTAATCTAATCTTATGTTTATTAGTTTTTCAAAGTTCAATAAAAAATATGTATGTCTACAAAAAGCTGCTTGTGAAAGAGTTAATTCAGGGAAGTACTACTGTGGCGACATCTATCACCGCCACATGCGTACTATGCAACACAATAGTGATGTAGCAGACTACAGCGATAATAACGACAACTCTCAAAGTTGACGGCATGACAGTAATTCCTACATCGCGATATCAAGATGTAGGAATTAACCACCCAACATCAACTGGCAAGCATCCTCCCTTCCCTGGAGGATCCTCCCTTTCCGTTGGAGGAACACCATACGTTGTTCCTTCACACTAGTATCATACCTATTTCTGCCACCAAGCGTCGCTGTGTTCTGGTTTGAAGCGTATAGGTGCCGGTGAAATTAGGCTCATGAGACTCTTCAACTTTGTCTCTGAACGGGCCCAATGCAATGACACGTACTAGCTAGACCCAAATAAAAAAAATATACTCACATCCCACTGAAACAATGCGCAGCAGAGAGCACGTTTCTGGTGTTCAAGATGGTGGCGGCGCACGCCTGGTTCCACAGGATACCCGTCCGGCTCTCAACCTGCACGATGGTGGGGTATTGTTCGATCGTGGTCGCTGCTCCGCCCACGATGCGGCTCGCGTTGGTGATGCAGGCTGCAGCTGAAATGGCAGTCTTTCTTTTTGTTTGCTTTCTTACTGTTTCAATGGTTTATCAAAATATTTTGGAATAGTGTGTGGCCACATCTGTAGAGTAAAGCCGCTTGTACACACTAAGAAATTTCACCGTGTCTGCTGCAGATAGAACCAATTTATCATGTACACGACAAGATTTTTTTCGGATCTAGGCACGAAAAATACTCGCGTCTACTGCAGATAAGACGAATAGGAACGTGTAAACGTTAAGATTGTTTTCGGGCAGTCGTGCGTCTACGTCCACGCAAACAAACGTACAAAACTATCTGAACCACCTTACCCTACCCAACAACGCAACTACTACTAGCAACGTTCACGCGTCGTGGCTAGCGCAGGCAAGATTTTTTTCTTGATCAGCGCCGAAGTAGTGTACACAGTTCGTGTGCGTTGTAAGAAACACCACGAATTTTTGCATAGGTCCGGCAACTTTTCTTAGCGTGTACAAGCGGCCATAGAAGTGGCCGCGCACAGATCGTCTCTCGTGCAGATGTTCGGGCATAAGGGACACACCACCAAGTGTGATATGGATTGCTCTGGATTACCGCAGTCACATTGAGCAAGATCGGGATCCCTGAACCCCCATTGCACATGTAAGGTCTACAGCGACCGACCTGCGTGCGAAGTCAATTTAACGACTTCCACACTAGCCACTGTAAGTCGTGTCCTGGCAGTAACTTTTCCTGTGGTGTAATAAAGTCAGGAGGTGGAGGGTTTTTTGGTCCATAATTTACATCTAGCGCAGCTGGGTGGCAGCTGGGTGGGCTTTGGTAGCTTGCGTGCTGCGTAGGTAGCAATTGCGACGTTCTGAAGGCATTTGGTAACCGTATGGGAACTCCTGTAAGTATTTTTCTATGGAGCAGGCCACAGGCAATGGCAGTAAAATGTTAGTTTAGGTAGTTAGTGAAGATCGAAAGTAGCTGATGCCGAGCACATCTGTCGCGCACACGGTATCGCGATATAGAGTTTCCTATTTCAGATTAAAGTTTTGAATCGATCGACGAACGAGCCAAGAGACTTATCGGCAACGATGCACTGGTCAACTCAAAACTCCAGAGCCTTTAACATCGACGCAGAGTTGCCAGCCTGTCTATTTTTTATCGGTTACACTTCGGGGAGTGTGCGATGGAACAGGACAATTTAATTCCACCTGGCCCTTTCCATCATCGGACTGCAAGACGTACGGCAATGCACCATCGGTACATGGTGGACATCCCACTCATACGTACAAAGCGTTTTGCGAGCACTTTCATTGTTCGCACAACTAAGGAGTGGAATTCCCTGCCAGAGTCTGTTTCCTGATAGCTACAACCTTGGGGTCTTTAAGTCACATCTGGTTAGACTGGAAGCTGACCTTAACACAATTGGGAAAAGACCACAGCATAAACAAATATTTATTAATAATAGGTACTAACCTGCAACACACAAGAGAATCAGAGTCACCTTCGCCATTTTGTCAACAAAAATAGTGATTAAAATCCACGTGAATTAGTTTTTATAACACCACGGTTTTAGGGTTCCTTAGTCAAATTGCATAAAACGGAATCATTAAGATTTCGTCATCTTTTTCTCCCGTGTCTTCATGAACTAATGAGAAGATTAGCCAATCAGCAAGTCTGGTTGCGGGGTTGACCGCCCAGGGTACTGACTTACATACGTAAAGTCACTCGTGAAGGCTCTTTTCATGTTCCCCACCATGTCATTATGTCTGCTTGTTACAGACTAATGTGTTCCCACCCCTCTAAGGGCCCTATCTCACTAGGACACTATGCGGCTACCGGTCACGCCACCAGCAAAATGTATGAACCAGCGGGTGATTCGGTTGCCGGCAACAAATTTGTTGCGCAACCAAGCTGACACCAGGTGCAGGTACCTTTTATACAACTGCAGACATTTTGTTGGTGGCGCGACTGGTAGCCGCCACCATGGTGTCCTAGTGAGATAGGGCGCTAATTCTTTAGAAATTATATTCTGAAATAAATTACATAACATAACATCACGCTTGTATTCCCGAAAGGGCTGGGCAGAGGTGTATAGTACACCGTCATTTCGCAGTTATGTTTAAGTCGCATGTAATATAGGGCAAGGCTATGGCCATCAACCGGGCACAAATTCAGCCTGCTACTGAGAAATTCCACACGGAAAAACCCAATAACGAACGAACCCAGGATACAATACAATACCTACTCTTTATTGTACACAAAAATATACAAGAAACATTACTATAAAAATGGAGATGTACAATGAGCGGTCTTATCGCACTAGGCGATTTCTTCCAGACAACCTTTGGATGGACATGAAGCGCAAGAAAAAAGAGAGGGGTAGTTCTCGGTGCAACAATAAATAAGGAGACTATAAATTACTTACTTTAAATAAACCTAAAAAAACACAAATAAATAAATAAACACTATAAACGATAAATATGTTTTAATTATATATACCTATATATTGTGTAATGTGTCTGTAATACGTAATATAAACAGACAATAAATAAATATATACAAAGATGGAAACAGATAACTATATCGATAGGTGTCCTTGACGAGTCTTTTGAAAGTGGCCAAGAATTGCGCACGTCTAACTGTAACTGGCAAAGCATTCCAAAGCCGAACAGCCTGGACTGTGAAGGACTTACCAAAGAAGTTGGTAGAATGCATTGGCATTTTTAACGTCAGATTCTCTGATGACCTTAATGATCTCGAATGTGTGTCATGGAGGAACTCGAAACGTTCTTTAAGGTAGGAGGGAGTAAAAAGATTATACAAGATATTGTATAGAAGGTGAAGAATATGTGAATTCCGGCGATAGCGTATTGGAAGCCACTTGAGCTTAGTACGAAAGTCAGACACATGATCATATTTGCGTAAACCAAACCAGGATCTTACGCTCAGGAGTCGCGCTTGTGACCGCTAGACCCACGAGGCAGCCAGTTACGACTTTTACCAATAAATTATCTTATCTTATTTTATAAATTAGAAATCGATACATGTATGGTTTAAATAATAATGTTTGTTCCGCTAACTACGGAACCTTTTTTTTGCGTATACGATTCACATTTATATCTGTCTTTTAATCTTTGTATTAATATAATTTACAACTCCGATTTGAAACTAGCTACTGTCGATATCAATGATAATTATATAACGGATTAAAATTGTCTTATAGTATAAGTAACATGGATTATCTATTCCTTATAAGTAGGATTAGCAATGTTTAGTTTTAGAAACATTATTTGTGTAGGTCTATTCTCTGCGTAAAAACCCGCTTTTGGGGTTCCGCCTTTAGGGTCATAGCACATTATACCGGCACGGCAACTGCACAGCTGCAGTGCGGCTTCGCCTCGAATTTAGGCTACGGCTAGCCGCCAGCGCGCTAACTACGAGTCGTCCGCGAGGTGCAAAATTGCAGTCCGCGCGCCGGCCCGTAGGTGCAAACACGCAGTCCGCGCGATGGCCGCGAGGTGCAAGTTTGCTGTCACCGCGAACAGAGTAGTTATATGGCATTTGTAAATGGCAAAGGAGATGGTCCAAAAAAAAACCAGACTCGATTGGGACTAAATGGGTACCAGTAGTTTCATTGTAATGCACAATTTACCCCACCGAAAGGGCAATGCCGAAATCGATGGGGTATATGAGCTATAGACTGACAAAGTGACAATGTACCTTTTTGGTCCAGCCGTGAGACACATACCCAAAACTTTTTTATTTGTATCACATTTTTTTACCTGTTGTGTCTCTTTGTGCTGTGTCCAAATAAATTATTCTTTATCTTTTATATGAAAAAATCTTGACTAACAAGTGTTTTTTACCATTTTATACAATATCAATAATATATTAACGATAATAACGACGGAATTACTGTACCTAGTGTTGATTACTATCAACCATTTGGTATCTGATTATTACTACAATCACTTAAAAAAAAAGAAAAACCTGGATTCGTATAAATAATATTACTACAACGTGTAACATAAATAACGCACAACCTCTTAAGGGGTCACTGTACTCATCATTATGAACATTAATGAACAACTTTTACTATGGGAACAAACTTGAAACCGCGAAAAAAAAATCAGCTGTTCCCTACATTTATGTTCGCTTAACTCGTCAAAATGTAGGGAACAGCTGATTTTTTTTTTCGCGATTTCACCTTTTGTCCCATAGTAAAAGTCCAAGGTCTTTCGGCTGAATGATAATGATGAGTCAATCTTGGCCTAGAGACTGTTAAAATTTATCACTGCTCGGATAATTCTAACTTTGCACATCCTAAAGAGTTTACCCGTTGTAATACCAGACTATGTTCCACTTGCTGGAGTGCCTAAAGTGTCCGTACAACTGCAAATTTGAGGACATAAAGAGCCACCTACTGGGCCCAAGATATATCATTAGGAAGTATGTACCATTAAACGTAATATATTTAAAATTACCTTCGTCCGTGTGTCACTGCAAGAATACCAACTAAAAATCAGCACTGGGTGTTTGACGCCCATCATATGCTGAGTTGGTGACCCTTTCGGCATTGGCATGCCTGACAGCATAAAATATATGTGTTTGATTCTTTTATGATTTGCTTTATTCATCTTACATCTGATCTATTATATTTTTAAATATATATCGTCTAAAAACAAAATAAAAATACGATATACATTTAAAAATATAAAAAATAAGGGTCCACCGGCATCGGGAGCAGGGTCCAAGCTACCGGCGCGGCGGTTAGGGCTCCAGAGACAGGAACCTCCTCACAATACGCGCCGTGTAGAGGAGGACTGCTTTCTGTATCAGGCCCTTGATCCAGCCACCTAACGAGAGCCTCATCAGGTGTTGGTCGAGGCTCTTGGCCATTAGGCCATTGGCCGTTACGACTATCGGCAATATGGTTGCCGAATCCACATCCCACTTGTTGACAATCTCGTGTGCTAAGTCAAGATATTTGATTTGTTTATCTTTCTCAGCTTTCACGAGGTATTCATCATGCGGGATGGTACATCAACAATCATTGTGCGGCGTTGATCGATCTATCTATTATTATTTTTATTGTTTATGCTGTTATTGTGTTCTTGGCTGAATAAAATGTATTTTATTTCTTTCTATCTTACCATTGACTCGAAAAGAGAAGAGACGTACAGTGTGATGTAGTAATGTGTGTATTATAGTATAATTATCTATAAATATTATAGCAAAACATTGTAAACTCTCATATTGCTACTATGATATTAAAAGGTACCTAATTTACTTGCCCTAAGTTTGTAATAGAAAACCATTACCTCGAGTCTAAAGGTCTATTTTTCTTCTCTCTAGCAACACAAATTGACTATTATCTAGAGAGAGTGCGTCGCACGTTGAAGCGATTTGTCAGTAAAGTTGAAATAAAAAAAAAACCCACGAGCTATTTTTTTATTTAGCGACAGGCTCGCGTTTGACCACTATCTCGCCTGATGGTAAGCGATGAAGTAGTCGACGGTGAAGCACGCTTGCCTAGAAGTAACCTCCACTCTTGACTTAAAGACCCCAGGGTTGTAACTATCAGGAAAACAGACTCCGGCAGGGAATTCCACTCCTTAACTGTGCGAACAATGAATGTGTTCGCAAAACGCTTTGTGCGCATGGGTGAGATGTCCACCATGTACCGATGGCGCATTGCCGTAATTCTGGTAGTCCGATGATGGAAAGGGCCAGGCGGAATCAAATTGTGCAGTTCCATCGCACACTCCCTGAAATGTAACCGATAAAAAACCGACAGGCTGGCAACTCGGCGTCGATGCTTAAGGCTCTGGAGCTTTGAGTTGACCAGTGCATCGTTGCCAATAAGCCTCTTGTCCCGTTTGTCGATCGACTCATGTGCATCGAGTTAGTATTTGGCAGATCCGTCCCAGAGGTGAGAGCAGTACTCCATGCATGACGGAACTAGCACTTTTTCTACCTTTGTAGATGAGCAATAGCAATAGGCTCGCTCCCTATTACATGGGACTTAAACATAACGGTGAAATGAGGGTGTACTATACAAGGTTATTCGGAAAGGGGCTACTAATACGCAGGCCACTTGAAGTATCACGAATGACTGTTTTAAAGCAAGTGCTAAAACTTCAAAATACGATCAGTGTTATTTCCATGCATAATTATAAGTATTTATTTTAGTTTTTTCAGAAATTCTTCGTCCCTACTTTAGTTACGAAATCAGAAAATGGAGCGTCTATTCTATGACCTCAAATTTGACCTAAAATGTATACACAGCTGCTCATAGCTGAAGATCGATCGATTTTAGCGTATTTTTTATGAAATTTCTGAACAGCTATTTCTCTTAAACTTTTAGGGAAAGTTGTAGAACAAAAGTTGTTCATTATTATGTGTACTTTAACATCCTTTCGAATTATTACCCCCTTTCCGACTAACCTTGTATAACTCTGCAACCCTTCGCGGAATACAAGCGTGATGATGATAGATACATGAATAGTGAAGTATTGTAATTAAATAAAATAATGAAATTGAAAGAGTTTATTAGAATTATTATAGTATTTTTTTATTTTTTTCCCTTGTATTGTATGTGTCGTCTTCTATTACTATCTTTAATTATTGTAATTGGTCTAAGACCGTTTTAATTAAAGTAAATAAATAAATAAATATAATGGGCATTAGGTAATATTGTTCTTCTTGTGCATTAATAACATACACTTATAAAAGCACAATCTAGTCAAAATAACAAAAACAAATTTAAATAATTTAAATAAATATGTTAATTAATTAAATTAATAGCCTGCAACAGTATTGACAATCCAGTTGGAGAATGGAGAGACGGCAGTCGCAACGAGAGGATAAGAATCGCCGTAGGGACTACCGAAAGCCACTAATCCGACGAGGACACCATTGTAGAAGACGGGAGCACCACCATCCCTGACACCGAGGTTGTGGCCGTCATCATAGTTGATTCCAGTGCAGAGCATCCTATCGGTGATGGTGATTGGGATAGGAAGAGAGGCGTACTTCTCTGCGCAGCGGTATTCGCCAGTGGTTCTGACTGTGATGGTGTTCAACTCGCGGTCGGCCCAGATGGCTTCTTGCTGTTGGTGGAGGAAAATCTTATTAGTAACATGTTATATCAGGTAATAAAAAGAATTGACAACATTTCATATTTTTAACCTGCACGTATTATTGCTTTATATAAAAGTAAATCCAAATCCAGGGCACCCGTACTTTTCCGTTCATGTTTTCTGATTTTCATTTTTTTTTCTCAGAAAATTAGAAATAAAAAAAGTAAAAATATATATTTGAACTCAGGATACGAAAATAAAGAAACGGTATTTTTGGTTTAAGGTCGTGTCAGTTTTGAAATGTTGTCAATTGTATAAGTAATGATCATAGAAGTAATAAGTACTACGGTAATGACATACAAAGCGTCAGTCGGTACGGAGTCATGTTTTGGGGTAACTCCTGCAATAAGGACATGGTGTTCAAATCGCAAAAAAGATGCATTAGAGCTATTACCGGTATAAAAACAACCGATAGCTGCAAACCTTATTTTGTATTGTTAAAAATAATGACTTTACCTTGCTTGTACATATTTGAGACTGCTTTATTTGTTAAAAAGAATATGCATCTATTCAGAAAAGCAACTGAACATCGCTATAAAACGATTAGACAAGAATATAGACATGAATTATGCGTTCGACCATCAAAGACAGCCTTGATGCACAAAAGCATATTTTGCATGGCCCCAAAAATATTTAATAAATTACCGAATGGAATTAAGGACTTAAATTTTATTCAATTTAAAAACAAATTAAGACATTTATTATCGGAAAAATGTTATTATACTATTGATGAATTCCTTAACGATAAATTGTAAGATAATTGACATTGATGTTTATTTAATTTAATTTAATTTTGACATTGTATTATTATCTTTACTTCCATTCGTTATATAGATGCATCCTCAATTGTTAATGTTTTGCTTGTTTTTTCTGTCATATGTTATGTTGTGTTTTGTTGTAATAATTTTATTTTAATACTAGCTGTGCCCGCGACTCCGTCCGCGTGGAAGTCGGAAAACAACATTGTGTCGCAGCAACTAAATAATCCATTTATTATAATAATAGACAAAGGTGTCCCACTAAGACACTTATATCTTTTGAACCATTTCTTTATGTAGAGTTTCAGCTCCTCTTGATTGACCGTAAAGATTCATAAAACCGTAATACTAAAAACGTGCTGCTTATTTCTATACATTTCCTTGCTAAAATGGATTATAATTGAATATTGATACTATTATTGAAGATGTAACAAAACCATACCGCGATACAAAAATAGCTACAACGCCGTCTTGTTACAATCTGCGAACTAAATTATGATTTCATTCGAGGTGTGGTAGGTATAGAAAAGAACTTTAAATATTTTAAAAAAAACTTATAGAAGACTTCATTTAATTTTAATAAGTTATAAATAGGTAGGTACTGCTTTCAAAAAGTCTGATCTGGAAATCGAACCAACACAAACGCGAAAAAACATCTTCTATATTTTTATTTCACCAATCGATATGATCGCTCCAATAAACATAGTGCCTGAAATTGATGGAAGACAATAAAAACTAACATAAAGTACCTACCTAACTTAGGTACATTTCAATTCAAACACTTATTTGTTGTTACTTCTTATTTCTTGCACTTCCTTCAATTTAAGACAGTGTGTTTGTTGGAGAGATTTGATCCTTATTATTGACCTTATAAATATCTATCAACAGGTGCCATAATATAATACCGGATGGTACATAAAGCTTTGTCAGTTCGATTCCCGGTTCAGGCAAAAAAATCAGTAAAACGCAATATTTCTTACTTTAAAAAAAAGTGAAATGAAGTTTCCTTTGAGTGAAATTTGCTATTTTTAATATTTAAAGTACTTTCCCTCCATGGCCATGTCTTTGGAACATTACCTAAAGCTTAAAAAAACTCAATTAAATAAACTTATTAAAACGACGGCGACAGGCTTTGAATAAATCTGACAATAATGAACATAATAAAATTAAATATAGAAAAAAATTCCAAAAAGTGCATTGAGTATATAGAATGATTACGAAATACTAAATTTCAACGAAAGCACTGGGTGAGCGCTTTCCTTGCAAATAATCATGGCCACCGATTTCAATTTGAATTTGGACCTTATTTTCGGCATCAGCATTCCCAAAAAGTATGAACATTCAATGAACAAAAATCTTACTATTAGTCCACATGAAGTCATGAATTCATTTTATTGTGAACAACAATAAGAAATTGACCTAATAAATTCTAAATAACAATATCTTCGATTTTTTTTGTAAAAGCTTAGTTCCTTTTTCATAAGGATAGAGATCATTAGACCTTTCGTAGACTGAGAATAGGTACCAATTCAACAAAGAATATTAGGTAATTTGTGGATTTATTCGTAGTAATATATTTCCTCACAACATGATTTGATACACGTAACGCCATCTATTGAAAATAAACTAATACATGCCAAGTTCTTCTAGAAAACTTAAAATTCGCATAACTTTTGATTGCGTGAACCGATTGCGATGAAACAAAAAACATATGTTACTTGGAGATAAGCACAATATTTATTTATAAAAGTCAACAACATTGGATCAGTTGTTTTTATGTGATGCTTGAACAAACAAACAGATAAACAGATAAACAGACAAACAGACAAAAAATCCAAAAATGTTAAAAATGGGTTCTATTGGTTATAGTTTAACACCCCAACCAGGTTTTTTCAAAATATTTGTTATGTACAGATACGCAAAAGTCTACAGATTTGTAAATGTATAGAAGATATTAATTATTTGCATATCTTTTGAATGCGTGAACCGATTGCGATGAAACAAAAAAATATGTTACTTGGAGATAAGCACAATATATGTTTATACAAGTCAACAGCATTGGGTCAGCTCTTTTTACGTGATGCTTGCATAAACATGCAAACATATGTTTAATCTTTACTTCCCTAGATGGCGTTGGCGTCGAATTAGATCGCGCTATGGTTTCGTTACCGCGCGATTTATAAGTTCTAGACAAAAATTTCATTGTTACTTCTAAACCACGATTTTATTATATGTATAGATGTTGATTATTCTTTTTTATAATAATTACTAATTATGTGAAAGTGTACACCTTTAAGGTAGATTTTTGAGGAACTAACTATTTATTATTAAGATCTCATGTAAAATGTACCAAAAATCACACCAATAAATTAATTTGAATTTGAAAGCGGGGATGATGTAATGACACTAAGGGAGAATTCACACGTAACACAACCACACACCGTGCCATGCTATGTGGTGCTGGACGTAAAGAATAGCACTAACCCATCTCATCATTGTTGGTTTAAGTGAACAGGCATGACCGCTGACTGACATCCGTGGAGCACAAAGGTTCCAGACGAAAACCAGCGTCAAGTACATAAAGTGCTTGACATTAAGCTGATCTGGACACCTTTTTACCCGACTACGGCGAAGCCAAAAGGAAGGGTAATGATTTTGGCAGTCTATGTATGTATGTAAGTTTGTATGTTCCACCGTAGCGCCTAAACTACTGAACCGATTTTAATGAATGAAGTGTCAAAAAATTCGTAATAATAGCCCGGATAACATAGGCTATATAAATTGTATCAACATTTTATATGACGGAATTTAAAGCTAAGATTCTAACCTCGAAAAAAATTAAACTGAGATAATCGTCACGTGTTTGGTATCTAAAGACAGGTCTTGGCAAGCACGTTACAAATATGTATATATCATATTGTTTAGTAAAAACATATGTTTAAAATGCGGTCGTACAGTTCGCGCGGTCCAGTGATTTCAGTTATTTACTCGTTTAAGTAAATAACAAACCAACATTACGTTAGAATTTACGTTTACGTTATATTTCACAGAATGCGACGATGTAGACACTGCACGGCTAGTGCATATGCCCGGTCGGGAAACGGAAAAGTATTAAATAAAAAATTAAGTTAAAATCTATAACCCGACTACGAAAAAAAAGGGGTCTAAAAAGGACGAAACAAGAAAACAATTCAAATAGAAATCCAGAAATGCATAGGTACGAAAATGGTCAAGGTAGAGCCGTGGTCGCACTTACTGTATACTATACATACCATGTCTGTTTAATGTGGTTCCTGGCACCCACATAATCATAGTAGGTATACAGTAAGTGCGACCACGGCTCTACCTTGACCATTTTCGTACCTATGCATTTCTGGATTTCTATTTGAATTGTTTTCTTGTTTCGTCCTTTTTAGACCCCTTTTTTTCGTAGTCGGGTTATAGTTTTTAACTTAATTTTTTATTGGTCCAGCCGTGAGACACATACCCAAGACATTTTTTATTCATATCACATTTTTTACCTGTTGCGTCTCTTTGTGTCCAAATAAATGATTCTTTATCTTTTTTTTATCTTTATCTTACCGTGGGTGTAAAAAAGCAACGGTGTACAAAAGGAACGTACCGTCAAAATTTCAACTTTCTAACCCCAGCGGTTTAGGCTGTGCGTTGATAGATCAGTCAGTCAGTCAGTCAGCTTCTCCTTTTATATGTATAGATTCTCCTGCCCTCGCCTCACTTCTATCCCGTCCGTCGGATCGCCGTCAAATGTGTTGTACATAGTAAATTGGCTTGCGATATAGCGTATAGTGTGTACGTCATGTGCTTCACTATACAGGCTGTAAGGGTAAACACCGTCATCCTTAAACCAGTGGTTTGGTTTCATTTATAGAACGTAAAATCAATGAAAAATAACAAACTTTTTTTTATAAAATTTTCATTTTTCCTCAAAAGCATTTCACCCTACGGGCGGGGGCAACCAGCTACGAGAGGGGGCGCGGGGAACTCACCGCATGGCCCGACGCACGGCCTCGCACAGTTCGCTACCCCAGTCAGTCAGCTGTCTCGCTAGCGAGTGCGTGTATGCCACGTCGTAGCGTCGCCGCGCCGCTCATTTCTGGCGCGTATATCTTTTTTTTACTCCTTCCTATGTTTTTATGATTAAGCCAACTAACTACCCATGGTTTGAGTGACAACGGTGTTTACCCTTACATGCTGTAGAGCAAAATACTCATTAAAAGATCAAACCAAAAACAATGAAATTTACTCACAGTAGTACGACCCCAACCAGCAATGGTAACAGGAATGTTGGGGTAGAAGTTAACGCCAGCGGCGGTGATGGCAGCTTGCTGGATGGTAGGACCGTAGGTGAGGGCTGTGGAGAGGCGCACGATGCCAATGTCGCTATTGAAGCCGTTCTTCAGCCTGAAGTCGGGGTGGTTGATGACACTCTCGACTCGGACGACCTGGCCGTCACGGCCGCGCACACCAGCGCCGGCCCTCACGCGACGTAGACGAGGGGTAAAGAGACTGAAAACAGACACATTAGCTATTTATATTTTAATGTTTAAAGCGCTATCCACACATTTCCGGGTCAGGGCTATCCGTGTTCCGAGTAGATCGTTTCAGTGTTCCCGTCAGGGACGTGCCATCCGTCACCCGTGTTCACACATATCAGGGAAATCGGTATCAGTTCTGTTTCGTTAGCTGATACGCACACAACACGATGTCTTTGTTTAACCAAGAAGAGTTGGCAATGATTGCAATAGCGCTAGATGAAGAAGAAGCAGATGACCAAGAACACTATCAGCAGGTAATAAAACGTATTTGGGTATTTTTCTTCTTAGAATTCAAATAATGTGGATTACGAAGATCGTAAAGTATAGCATTCTGCCGTACAAGTTCTATCAACCCCTCTGTATTCATGTTGCACTTGCAGATAAATCATTAACTTTAACAAAAATCGGATAGCACTGTCAGAGCGTCCGTGCGACCGAGCGTGCTCCGGGACACTGACGCCTGACACGGAGCTGTGTGAACCAGTTCATACAATTTGTACGTAACCGATTTTTTCCCCGTCCCTGACGGAACACGGCAGGGACGATTTCCCGGAAATGTGTGGATAGCGCTTTAATCATTTAATATTTTTTGTTTTTTGAAGCTAATGTTTGTTTGTTAATTTTAGTTACTGGTAAATCCATTTATTGGTACCCAAGATACAGGCTTGCCTAGTTTGGGGCCAATGGTAATAAATGTTGTTCATGCTTATTTTTGAAATAAATTTTATCTTTATACAGGGTGTTAACGAATTCGTGTAATTCCTTAAAACCACTTGATCTTACTACTGATGTAGACAGGCCCCGCACGGGATTTAGCTTGATTAAAAATAAAAAAATAAAATTATTATTTTTTCATGCGGCTTTGTTACCGATCGTATCTAAACCACCTAATAACGATTCAGTAAAAAAAATAAGAATTTTATTTTTTTGAAAAAAAATTTTTTTTTTTGTGTAAACATTTCAATGCCACGCATAAATTAATGAAAGCACGGCGACACGGCTGGCAGGCACGACTAACGCGATATCGCTCTTTGCAGTCAGATAACTCAAGGCTCTAAAATGAGTCAGAAATAGAAAATCAAGTTTTTTTTTTGAATTTTTTTTAGTTGATTTTCAAAAATTCCCATTTTGGGTTAATATGTATGTGTCTCCAGTAGATAACGTGGTTTCAAGGAATTACACGAATTCGTTAACACCCTGTATACACCCAGAATTTACCGATGGGTGATACCAATTTTTTTATGGAACATGTCAGTGGACAAAACGACTAAATTTTTTACTAATTTGTTCCATAGAACTGCATACTAGCGTTTCATCCGACTTCACTTTTCAGTGACGTCATGGAACAAAACAGGAATCTTATTTTTCGAAAATTGTTCTGTGATGTTTGACACAAAGGTCTGACAATTTGTGAGTGACATCTACGTTGCTAAAACTTTTAGACTTAAAACGCACTAGCGGCCAGCCGCAAAACGGCGTGCCGCTTGCGGCTGGCCGCACATCGATTTTTACATGAAACCGCATGATCTCAACGCACTGGCGCACGACGACGGCTGGCCGGAAATCAGTGCGTTGAGATCATGCGGTTTCATATAAAAATCGATATGCGGCCAGCCGCAAGCGGCACGCCGTAATGCGGCTGGCCGCTAGTGCGTTTTAAGCCTTAGATATAATTAAAAATTGTTCCATAGAACAAATAGAATATTATGTGATTTATGGAATAAAACGAGAAAAAATTGTCTCACTTTTTTCAATGACGTCATTATCCATGGGACAAAATAAAGGGAACCACTCAACCGATGTTGGAGTTTAAAGCTGCGTGCTGACCGCGAGTACCGGTAAACCGGGGTCACTTTCAAATACAGGGGCGACATTGATAGTTACTAAACATTTTGCATTTGGTTAAATATCTGTGTGAAAATGGAACTTGTGCATTTTAATTTAATATTGTAGGGAACGTTGACAGTTTTCCTATTTTACCATTCAGTATAGAGGTGTCTGCGATGTTAGATGGCGATGATAAAAAATATTAAATGACACCCCTGAATATGTAAAAAAAACGAGTTTTAGATTTTTCGATTGGGGCTACTTTGTAATTCAATGATAGAACAGAGATCATCAAAGTAGAAGCTCTACGGTCCAAGTTTGATAAGGAACATTTCTCCTTTTTGCTATCGAAAACTGTGCTCTATAGTTTTTTTTATCTAGTCTATGTGATTTTATATATCTCAGTTAATTGAGTCTACATAAAATATTTTTGATGTAGCAGCTAAAAGCGAAAATAAATAAGATACAAACACATGAAGCTCAAAAAATTTATCAAAGTAACCCCGTTCTACGGTATCTAGGTGTCTAATAGCAATTCTAAATCATCATATATCCCATAATGCTTAGAATTCCGAACAGGTAAACTAAAAACAGATACTAGCACAATGTCAGACATGACAGCGTAAAGAATAAATGGAATACTTATGCAATCTTTCTTATTTAATTCCGGCAGAAAGATTCGAATTATACAAGGTTAGTCAGAAAGAGGGTACTAATCCGCGGGCCACTTAAAGTATCACTGATGACGGTTTTAAAGCAAGTGTTAAAATTTCAAAATTCGATAAATTTTATTTCCATGTAAAATATTTTATTTTTATTTCTATGTAAAAAAAAGTTTTCTTTGTCCCTACTTCAGTTACAAATTCGG
This sequence comes from Amphipyra tragopoginis, assembly GCA_905220435.1. NCBI lineage: Eukaryota > Metazoa > Arthropoda > Insecta > Lepidoptera > Noctuidae > Amphipyra > Amphipyra tragopoginis. The sequence continues at coordinate 1,933,540 of HG992013.1, read as the reverse complement.
AAAATGGAGCTTCTAATTCGTGACCGTAGCTGAGGATAGATAGATTTTAACATATTTTTTTTTTGTAATTTTTGAACAGCTTTTTCCCTTAAACTATTGACTTTTGGGGAAAGTGGTAAAACAAAAGTTACTCATTATTATAGGTACTTTAACAGCCTTTCGGATTAGTACCCTCTTTCTGACTAACCTTGTTCTCGACCTAGGTTTAAGACTATATATGAAGTGCCTTCTGCATTAATATTAATGAGACATAATATGCAATAGTTCCAAGCACTTATACGTTCCCTTTGGTCCTTGTTTAAGTTATCATATCTTTATTGTGTAAATTTAAAGAACTTCTCCTCCTATTTAAACAAAAAAGTAGTGTAATATCTACTTACGGTCCATAGAAGCAGTGGGCAACGGACAGAACATGACGAGATGTCAGGACGATGCCAACGCAAGTCTGAACCCACAAGGGACCGTTCTCAATTTGTACGATGCTGGGGATATCCTCGATATTCGCTGGTTTACCGTACCGTACCTCAGCGGCACTCAAGCCTGGAAATGCAACATAGATTGGTGATTAACAAGAACAGCATTCTAATATTAAGGAAACTTCTCCGCTGAGATCAAATAAATCGCAAGGTATACAAGTAGGGGATTCAGGAAGGGGGGAGTAAGGAATAAAGTGGGTCCTGGACAGCAGTACACAGTTACAACAACGTAAGTTATTCATTTGCTCCGCTGTGGGTAATATGGAAGGTAAAATAAATGATGAAACTAATAGAAGAATTTGGACACAAATTGATAATTATTAGAATAATCGATGACAACCTGCAGGTGTTGATTAAAGGGTGTGGACAATGGACATATAAAAGAGAAGACTGACTAAGAAGAATCTAGCGCTAAACTGTCTCCAGATTAGTAGAGACACCTAAAATCGTCGGATAGACGTAGTGTACAGAGTCATGGCAACACAATGTTTCCAACACGGAAGGAAGGATAGAGCGAAGGAGACAAGAGAGTTGAGGAAATCTAAGCCCAACGCTAAGGGGAAATAACAGTAAAGAGGAGAAAACAATTGGGTGACTATTTAGAAATACTCTTGGAACCCTTAGACCCAGACTCGTAACAATGGTCATGAGCGCTCAGACATTGATCAAATTTTGCGACCCTCAAAAAAACTTGCTAAATAAAACACATTAATTATGAATTATGGTAAAAATTAAGGCAGTAACTATTAAAATATAAATATTGGGGGAGGCCTATGTCCAGCAGTGGAAATCTTTCGGCTGAATGATGATGATGATGAAGGCAGTAACGATTTTATCTGATATTTGCAGCTCTCAATCTCCAGACACAATTATATTTGAACACACAATTATATGATTTTTTCTGCTTTAGAGTTATGTATTGAGCGTTTAATTTGCGCCCCCTAGGTCCTGCGGCCCCTAGGCCCTGCGCCCCCTAGGCCCTGCGCTCCCTAGGTCCTGCGCCCACTAACTAGGTCCTGCACCCCCTAGGTCCTGCGCCCCTGGCAGGCGCCCCTATGGCCAGCCCCTAGGTACGACTGCTTGGACCCTTAGGAAGAACCTTCTGTGTCTTCTTATAGGCCTTTCTTCTTAAAGAACTATTTATGAACATAAAATCGAAAAATTGACGGTAAGTTTTTTAAAACTATGGATAGGTACTTTACCTGCAACTAGCAGGAGAGTTAAAGCTGCAATGGAAACCATGGTTCCTGACTTCGCGTCGATGCTTTAAGTGAACTGTGCCAAGACATCATCGCGGTGATATTTATACCAAATGTATCGCTATCGTATCGCATAAATTGCCAACTATTTATCAATGATGGTTATTATAATTGTATTGCCAGGTTTATCTGGAGGGCTTACTTCTGGATTATCTTTCGATGCAGGTGGTGTGCGTTTTATTATTGTCGCAGGTCTTGTATGGAAAGTTTGGATAGCTAATGCACTTGGTAGTTGCTAACTGCAGATAAAATTGCATATCGGAACGAAAATTTATGAACTTTATAACATTTTAGTACTGACGAATTTGTGCTGTTGTAAATAAACAATGATACCTACCTAAAAGGTTGAACACTTATCTTCCTGCATGAGGGTCTAAGGTCCATACCGGCTTGCACCTTTGACTTTTCGAATACACATGCGAGCATTATTTGATTATCATTTGCGTTATCGGTTAAGGAAAATATCGTGACAAAACCTGCACACCTGAGAGAGCTCCAAAAAGTTCTCGGTTTGACTAAGGCCTAAGAGCTCAAACACACCATGTTTTTTGAGGCGCCGTCGACGCGCGTTGCCGGCGCTGCTTAACTTGAAATAGGCAGATTACTTGCGATTGCATCGCTGCAAACTCATGAGAAACGCGTTACAGACGTGCGTGAGCAACTCTCCTTGCAAAGTTAAACGCGTGTATCACGCGCACGAAGGAGCATGTATCGCGCTACAGACGCGCGTGAGCAACTCTCCTTGGATTAAAACGCGCTGTATGTATGTGTTTGCAGCTAAAGAGACGCACTGTGCCAGCGCGTCTGTATCGATGTAACTCCGCGCTACGAGCGCGTCGACAGCTCGCAAAAAAGTCGTCGTCTGCATACTACAATTTTATGAACGTGTGAATAGGTAAATTGGTTGCGATAACATCGCGTTTGCAGCGCGTTATAGTTGCGTGAGACGCGCGTCGACAGCGCCTGAAAAAAAAAGTGGTGTGTAAGAGCCCTAAAACCTTACTATTCTGAGAAGACGCCCGTGCCAAGCAGTGAGAAATTAATGGGCAGATTATGTTATTCAAACATAAAACCTTAAAACTACCTTGTTGGTCGCCAACGCCAGCCCGTAGTTTGGATTTGTACCCGATTGATGGCAATAGGCTCGCCCCCTATTACATGGGACTTAAACATAACGGCGAAATGAGGGTGTACTATACCTCTGCTCAACCCTTCGGGGAAGGCAGGCGTGAATTTATGTTAGATTTAAGTTTATTACACGATTTCAATACCATAGTTTAAAGAAATTCGCTTATTTTAAAGTGTGCGTCGGCTTGGGCGTAAAAATAAATGCTCTTTCTTTCTTTCAATAAACAATGTGTCCGGTCATAGACTAGCGATATTCTAGGTACTTATACACACGTGCATTTTTCGGGATTGCCCGACTAGTTTCGGACCCAAACGGACCCCGTAATTATGATGAACACGCTGCGAGGTCGCAAGTCGAACTGGCTGCATCGCGTGGCGTAGCGTTGCGCTCGCGACGAGAGGGGCGCGCTCTGTATCGGTATTGCTCGTGCATCTTCGTCAGTTGTCGTGTCCGGGTTGTTTAAGGAATGAGTGTCGGTGCATGCCGAGCTTGCTGTGTCGCATTCCAGACTTAACTCACTTTTATATCAAGTAGGCTTCAGAGCTGGTTTCCAGGCAGGTGGCAGTGTCCAACCAACGTCTTTGTTAAAGTTCGGATGACGGCTGATTTCAATGGCTTCAAGTACTTTTCACGGCACGAAATATTTCTCCTTTGCTTGTACGGAAGGCTTATCAAAACGTATGTAGTGAGCCGTGCCCGTGTTAGTGTCCAAACACACTATGCCGAAGATACGCGACCGAAGTTCTGCGGCTGATTTTATGTTCCGAAGTATTCGGCTGATATGACACACCATAAGTGCCGAACTTACGCGGCAGAAATTCAATTGCAAACATGTGGGCGGACACGCGGGGCGCGAGCATGCCTGCCTCCCGCTGCTACCCGCCCCGGATCTTCGTCGGCAATCTAACCGAACTTCGGTCGCGTATAATGTGTGCACTACAGAATACGTTGCCGCCGAATTGTCGCTGAACTTACGCCCGACTGAAGTTCGGCTGTACGCTATAACGCGACGGAATTTCGGCATAATGTGTCGTCAGTAATTCAAGTAGCATTGCAGGCGTAATCATGCCGAATTTCGGTCGCGTATCTTCGGCATAGTATGTTTAGACACTACAGACGTGTTCTGCAACTGCCGACCTATTGCTGTCCATACTCTTAATACTACTTATGTGTTCGCTAAGTCTGGTTGCGATATTGCGGCGAGTTTCCCGTACCTGTGATGTTATGTTGTGTAACATTATATATCATAAAACATCAAGGCTCAAAAGATCACAGACCAGACTGATATTTTTTATATAGATTAGCATATTATAGAGGAAATTTTCCTTGTTAACAAATACAGTATTATAAGGAAAGCTACTTTATCTTACGTTTATTGCAGATTACACGGTACATTTAAGAAAGGTTCCATTAAGTCTAGATATTTTCCATTGTTCTCTGTATCTGGGTCTGCTTTAAATCACATATTACGAGCTGTATGTAAGGCTCCATACCATTTTGTGAACTCGAGCAATTTAAACCACATTTTTTTCGTATTTGAACATATTATTAGACTAATGTTCGTGTTCACAGACATAAATTCTGTAATTAAACAAATGTTTACCTAAAGTTCTCGTACATTTTTCGAGTAAATAAAGAAAAGAAAGAAAATCATTTTATTTAGCATGCAAATCGAAACAGTAAGACATGTATTGTAATGGTAACAGTACCAAAAGTGTGAGTTTATATAATATACTAGCTTTCGCCCGCAGCTTCGCTTGCGTGAAATTTTGATCCCGTTAAGTGACGATTTTCCATACAAACTTTCATCCCCTATTTAAATCTCTTAGGGGTTGAATTTCGAGAAATCCCTTCTTAGTGGATGCCTACGTTACAAAAGGAACCTACGGTCAAAATTTCAACTTTCTAACCTCAGCGGTTTAGGCTGTGCGTTGATAGATCAGTCAGTCAGTCAGTCAGCTTCTCCTTTTATATGTATGTATATAATGTACTAATATTCGCGCGTAAATTGAACGCCGCGCTTAGAGCCGCTGTCTATCATACATTTTTGGCGTTACGCAACTACAGTAGTTAACGAAAAAAACTCACAACTTGGGGTACAGACACCTATTAACAAGCGCCATATTTATTACACCGTAAACTATTAGTTACTAGACTAAAAATACAGAAATGTGTCGCACTCGCGAGTGAATGGGTCATTCAGCACTCAGCATAATGCATTCTTAAACTGTGATAATGCTGTGTTATAAATGTTGTAATTGACTTTATAACTTTTAATTTTCTATTACTGTCAATTGAATCCCAACTCCTGGACTTTCATATAAGTGGCTACTACCTCCACAATCTCTTTAATAAGACAAAATCTCTAAACAGTATAAATTGCAGTCGCTTTTCGCGTCTGTCTGTTTGTCCGTTTATTTCTTCTAAACTACTCAATGGATTTTGATGCGGTTTTCATTTTAATTTAGATAATTTCTTCCGGAAGATTTTAAGGTATTAAACGTACCCGAGCAACGCCGGTGCGGCTCGCTAGTGTAGAATAAATAAGAAATAATTTTCCTCTACTGAAGGCTTTGTATAAGGCTGTAAACGCACTAGCGGCCAGCCGCAATGCGGTGTGCCGCGCTGCAGACCCAAAACAACCGGAGCAGTTGACGGCTGGCCGCTAGTGCGTTTTAAGCCTTAGCCCACAAACGCACTAGCGGCTGGCCGCGATGCGGCGTGCCGTTTGCGGCAGGCCACACATCGATTTTTACATGAAACCGCATGACATCAACGGCCGCTAGTGCGTTTTAGCCCGTAAACACATTAGCGGCCAGCCGCAACGCGGCGTGCCGCACAGCAATTTTTATATGAAACCGCATGATATCGACGCACTGGTTTGCGGCCAGCCGTCAACCGATCTGGGTGTTTTGGGGCTGCGGCGCGGCACGCCGCATTGCGGCTAGCCGCTAGTGCGTTTTAAGCCTAAGTTTGCATGGATCTGTATGCGTAAGTAAACAATAGTTTATTATGTATAAAAGTTATTATATGTATTGTTATAATGATTTATGTTTTATAACACAAGAAATCCTGATGGGATACATAGTGTTGTCAGCTCCTTTGGTTGCCATCACCTCCTCGCAAAAGGGGGCGACGGCTTCCCACACACTCTCGCTCCCGACCGTGGATAGAACCAAAGCCGGAAGCGAGGTCACCACCGGTTGCCGCGACTAGTTCACGGCGCTGCGTCGTCCACGTAGAGCACGCTTGCAGCGTAAGCAGCGCCGTATCCTCGGGGCAGTCGACGCAGTGGTGACAACCGGGCGTCTACTCCCGGTCTGAGTCAAGAAGCGTCAGCCGGAAGCTAAAGGCGCTGTGCCGCCTCTTCGGCCACGCCTCCATTGCGGTTCTCACCGCCGCTTTTGCGGCGTGCCCTGCTAAAGCTGAAGACAGTGAAGCTGCTGCCTTCAATGGGTTTGATTGTTGAGAACAGGGGCGTGCCAACTCCAGCCCGCGACGGGTTTTAAGCCGGCCCGACAATCCTTGACAAATAACCGTCATTATTTAAGCTAATAATGTTAGTTTTGGCATACGAAAATGCTTTTTTTTTATCCTGGCCTTTGAAATTATTTTTGCGTCTTTTGACCCCTGATGGAGAAAGTTTTCTCACCCCTGATTAAGAGGGTCAAATTGAATGGTTATTATGGCGTTAATTCATCGCTCATTACAGCTTTGTCGGTGAGTATTAGCACGAAAGCATATGATCAGGAATTTCTGTCAGAAAACGCCTGACGCGCGACTCTGCTCTTAAAAAATCATGGTAGGATTTGTAAAAAAAAATGAAGATTTTTAGAGAAGTTGGATTAGTTTTACCATTGATCCTTGCTCCCTAAAGAATATCTTTCAGCATTTAAAATAATTTTAGAACCCCGGAATAAAATATAATATTCCAAACAAAATCTTTTGAAATTGAGTTAATTTCTAAACATGTCATACTAATCACCTGTCAATGTTGCCGCGTTCAGAAATTAGCACAATGATAAGTTAGGAATCACAAAATAAATTATATTTTTATGGCGGGGTTATAAAAATATTTTAAATACCTAAAGCTACTCTTTAGGCACCAAAGATTAATTATAACGACATTCCAACTTCTCTAAAATTCTTTATTTTTCTGTACAAATCAAAGTAGGACTCGCCAGATGAGACTGATTCTTTGGCAGTTGTCCCACCGCCGGCGAGGAAGCGACTAACTATCGGCTATTTCTTCGCTCAAGTAACGTACAATAGATATACATGTCAAATAAAAGAGATGCATATATAGTTGATCGCTGACTGTTCACACTGCCGGCGAGGACTCGCTCCACTAGTTTGTCGCTCGACAAGAGCTATCAAAGATAATACTCGCTCAGCGATACTTGCTCAGCGATGCTCGCTTGGCGGTAAGAACCCATGCCGAAAGACCAACGAGCGGTCATTTGCGAGTGGTGCGGGTAATCGCCCGTCGCACTCGCACACTCGCTTATAGCCCAGCAACTAAACTGTCGGCACTACACACTCGCTTCTCGCTGCCCGCCAACTCGTTTCTAGCTGCTAGCTCTACTCGCTGCTCGCTCATCGTTCGCCGCAGTGACTTTTGTACTAGACCCTGCACATTGTCAGTATTTGCCGGATACGGCAGCCTGCTGGCTCCAGTACAAAATGTATGCACAGAAGGGTCTTCGCGCATGCGTCAGAAATTGTCTGATAGGAGTTTCTTATAATGTGTGGCCGGGCCTAATCTTAACGTTTGGAGAAACTGACATGATTAAATTGGAATTTGCCCACCCAACGGAAAGGTTCCATCATAAAGACGCATTTACTATGCCTTTCGCTCACAAGAAACGTGCGTGAGCGAGATGCATATAACAACAACAAAAGAAGCGCCGACATTTTCTGTAAAAAACCGTAATCGGTCTGCACTTTATACTTATACAATCATAGATAAACAACATAGATAGTCGCAACCTTGGTACTTGAAAATTATTTATTTATTTATTATTATTATCAGCCTGTTGTGTCCCACTGCAGGGCAAAGGCATCCCTTCCCTCTTTCCATTTTTCCCGGTCTTTTGAATTTTTCTTGAAAATTACCTTCGCCAAATACCTTCCTACCACACAGGTTTCATTTCTAACTCCTTCGCTGTCTCAGCTATCAAACTCTGGAACGTGCTCCCCCTTGATATTAAAAAAGCTCCGAGTAAATTCTCATTCAAACGCAAAGTTAAGGCGCGATTCCATTAGGCAAGTTACTTGTATGCAATTTGCAAATTGCATACAACTTGAACAAACCTGCATACAAGCTACAACTTGTATGAGGTAGTTTGAACTTGTACATTTTTTTTTCAAGTGACGTGCAAATTGAACGCGCAAACGTTAGTTGTACTTTTCGAATTGCGAACGAGTGATTGAGACCCATGATGTCTAACTCCATCGTTTAACATCTCCACTTGTAGGCAAGTAAAACTTGCATGCAATTTGCACACTCTCGAAAACATTTCCAATATAAGCAACTTGTACGCAAATGTGACGTCATACTTGCATGCAAGACTTGCCTAATAGAATCGCGCCTTTAGGGAGTACTACTTGAACTCGCTGCACTCCTAATCCTCTAATTTATTAGTTTTCGTCATAATTGCAATTATTTTTTCATAATGTTTTCTACTCTAAAATTTTCATAATCTTTCAATGCAGTTCGAAATATTTTCAAAATTTATGGACAGTCTCGTAAGAACATTTTTCTGCAGCCACAACGATTAAAGAAGCTGGCCCATATTACTAGCCTATCTCATAGTTTCTTTGCGATTTCTGACTTTTTAGTACTCCAACCGCAGTTGATCTTTTGATCTTTATGGGAAATAGGATCGACTGTTATCATAAAAATGTTTTATAAAAACTGCCTCTTTTCACGCTGACTATTTTTTTTTCAAAATCTGTGTATGCAGATCTAAATTATTCTAAAAATTAAGAATGGTCTTTTAAGAACGTTTTCCTGTAGCTGCAACGATTAAGGCCTCATTTACGGAGACGCGGGGCGTCGCGCGTCGCGTTGTGCGGCGCGGCCCGTACTGAATTCAAACATATAGCGTTGTATGAGAGCGTTTATGGAGAAGTGATTTTACACGCGTTTGCTTGAAATGCAGGCGGAGCCCGCGGATGGCATCGCCGCGTCGCACGCGACGTTTATCGCGGCGGCGCACGCAGCGTTGCGATCAGCTATTCCTGCAATTCTCCGGCCACTGTAAAACGTAGCGTCAACCGCGGCGAGGCCCGCGGCGTTGCACGCGCCGCAGCTTCATAAACAACATCGTACATTGCCATGTGTTTGTGGTTGCGCGTGTGATGATGCGGGCCGCTGCACGTGCCGCCGCTCCGTAAACAGAAAAATCGTACGACACGCCGCGAGACGCCACGCCGCACGCGACGCGCGACGCCCCGCGTCTCCGTAAATGAGGCCTAAGGTAGCTGCCCTTCATGCCTCATCTTAAATTACCACCCTGTATAATTATACTGTAACATCTATTTCTTTTATTATTGTATTATTTTGTACATGAAACTTATTATAATTTGTAGTTATCTTAATTACGAATTTATGTTCTATTGTGAACAAAATTATCAACTCATCTTTGTTCCGTACGTACCTATTTCGATGCTTTTCTTTTGAACCCTCAGGTTGACTGGTTAGAGAATGCCTTATGGCCATTAGGTCCACCTTATGCTTAGCCTTATGTTACATCATGTTGTATAGAAGTATAAATAAATATCATTTTTGCATAATCTAGTGACAATTGAAAGTAATAATATTAGGTCATAACTTTGTTACCTACTAGCGACATAAATTTCTATTATCTTTAATCCAAAGATTACCTGGTGCTGCATGCCTGCCTGAAAACAACACCTGCACCTATCTAAATACCTACATTTATTAGATCTTTCTGATATGATCTAGATTCTAGAATAATCTTGTTATCGATCAGAACTGTACTTACATAACATAATCAGCTCATTACTGTCCCACTTCTTCACATCTTCTTCTCTGATTGAGAAGAGTTTACGTTTTAGTACAACATGCTAGCCTAGCTGCTAGCTAGCTGGTTGGCGGATAGATAGATTGGCCTGCAGACGGCGGGTTAGGAGACCCGTCGCCCGACCAGTAATAGGCCCGAGAAGGCGACGCGCAGTGTTCCGTGCGCGCTTCTCAGGAGAACGTGGGCCAGTCCCCACAGTAGAAGAGGTCCGCCAGGGACTAGCAGACCGAGGCCTGCCGGGGTCGCGATACATGCTGCTGCGAATCCCGCGATCCCGGCTAAGGGTTAGGAGAAGGAACACCGTGGGTTTTTAGCAGGTAAGAGTCCGGCATAACCCCTCGCCTTCCCCGGGTGAAGGGTACAAATAACGAAAAATATATCCTAATAAAAATTCTATATAGAGAGGTCGACACGAGGCGGCTGGTCGACACTTCCCGTGACCCGAAGGCTGGTCTCTACTTTCGCCAAAGGATTGGCATTGCCATACAACGTGGCAATGCTGCCAGCCTTCTGGGCACGTTACCAGTAGACAGCGATGCGGAGGAATATTTTGATGCCCTATTTTAGTTTATAGTTTTATTAGGATATATTTTTCGTTATTTGTTTATACTTTTATTTGTAAAAAAAAATTCATAAGCGATTATAATTTCATTCACAAATTACAATCAGTCGATATGATATCAAAAAACATTTATTGAATGGAAGCATTGAAAGGCCAGGTAGGCTTAGTATGGTATGATTTTATCAACCAATCAGATTCAATTGTTTTTTAAAAGAATTTACTATGGAAATTTTGCTGGACGGTGCGTCATTGATAATTGTAAAAAAATCCCCGAGTACTTTGATCGCTAATCTGCTTGAAGAGTTTGGTGATTATACTCTAATGCCTAACATCCGGTGTAGGTGACGGTAACTACTTTCCATCAGGTGCCCGTGGTGTCATTTTTCCTGTGTGGCTAGAATATAAAACTTCCTCACTGCATACTGAGCATAGAAGCGTGTTGTAAGATTCAACTAAACCCAGTACGCGATGTGGTAGGATGTGTACGATCCGCCTGGCTAGCTACCATCCTCACATTAAAGCCAGGCAGTTTACTGTGTTCCGTCGTGTGTATGTAAGAGCCAGAAGGGTATGAGGGGAATCCCTCTATATCTCTATTACTTGGATTCGTGTGCTCCATTTTATACCCTGTCTGCGGTTACCATTATGAGCGACCAGGGTCAAAAGCGGTCCAGGCGAATAATAAAAAAAAGGTTCCTGTTTGACAATCTATTAGAGCTGGTTCACATTGAGTTGGACCGACAGATTAATGATAAATGTGTCGGATGTATATTAGGCAGTAGCGGACTTGTAACCACTGTGTCGACAGCCCGGAGGACACGGCGCTACACACGTTGCAGGCGTGCCCTGCGTGTTCGACGTACCGCCGCGAACTAGTCGCGGCAGTCGGTGATGACCTGTCGCTTCCGGCCGTGGTTCTGTCCATGGCCGGAAGCGAGAGTGCGTGGGAAGCCGTTGCCTTCTTTTGCGAGAAGGTGATGCCGACCAAAGAGGGAGCGGAGGGAGAGAGAGGCGGCTGCCAGTCTCCCTTCCCGCGCCAGACGCACCGGGCATCGCCGGAGGGCGCGCGACGATATCCGGCCGCCCTAGTGTGGGGCCTGAGGGCGACGGGTTAGAGGACCCGTTGCCCGACCAGTAACAGGCCCGAGAAGGCGGCGCGCCTCTCACAAAGACGTGGGGCAAGGCCCCACAGAAGAAGAGATCCGCCAGGGGCTGGCGGACCGAGGCCTGCCGGGGTCGCAGTGCATGCAGCTGCGAATCCCGCAATCACGGCCAAAGGTCAGGACAAGGAACACCGTCGGTTTTTAGCCGGTAAGAATCCGGCATGACACTTCGCCTTCCCGGGGAGAAAGGCACCATGAGGATATTCCGGAGAAAACGGCAACGAGGCAGTCACGCGTGTATTAGTTATCATGCCATGTATTAGTAGTATCTTCACTGTAAGGACGGCCTGAGGCTTCTTTTTTTTCAATTGGACTGCTTGTACGTGGTCGTTGCAGACCTTAACCGGACAGTTATTGTCGAGACCTGATGGGTCTCCAGCCAATTTGGGAGAAGTAAAATACTTAATCTTTTTTTTTCGGGGTTGAAATCCTCATGGATGTCCTCCGCCCTGGGGTGGGCGGAGGGGTCTATCAGACTTTTACTGACTAAAACCACCCCGGTGTTCCATCTCACACCTGCACCGGGGGTCACGGGAACTAACGATACTTCCGCAACCCCCGGCTGGTGCCGGCCCGCCACCGCGGGCCTCCTCGGGTTAGCGGGGGGAGTCCCCCGCGCCGTCTAAGAGGGGCACGCTAAAATACTTAACAAAATCAAAATCAAAAATTTTTATTTCACATAAACCAATACAGGCGCTTATGAAAAGTCGAATTTAGGTGCACGGTTCCAATTAGTCGTTTCCTATGGAGAAGAGCCGGCAAGAAACTCCATGGTTACTCTTTTAAAAAAACTTTTAACCTAAGCTAACTATTTATACCACACTAACATCATGACTACTAGCAACAACAGCACTAAGGGCGACACCTAGTGGGACTCGGTCCTCGGCTTAGGGCGTTGCTGGCGGGGGATTAGGAGGGAGACAGCTTGATTAGGGCTAAATTATCGGTGTGACTGCGGAGTCTGAAGAGACGACCGGCTGCATGACGCGACGGGAGAGCTCGGTGGATCTAGATCGGACCACCTGAGGCGGTAAAAGCCTCCTCCAAGTGCTTTCATTCGTTTCGCTATCTGGCAGTTCTGAACCATAGATTCCCAGCAACGTTTACGATGTCATCTCTTGACATTTTATTGAGCTCCTTAACCAACTAGTGATAGGTTAATGGGTACAAAATGCTACTTAATGTGAATAATTTTACGGTTGCCAGTGCGTTCAATAGATTATCAGCTGAAAGCAGCTTTTCTTTAGATTTCAAAGTCTTCTTTTATGTAAAAATAATCTTAAAGAAAGGAAAGGTATGAAGTTTCTTGCTTGCTCTTCTTCATAGAACCTACTTTTTGAAACCGTGCAACTAAGTTGTCAAGACGTTTCTTATGTAGTGTGTCAATTCAAAATAAAAAACTTTCTACTTTGTTAACAAAAACGTAATTATACTCGTTGTTGTCTCGTCCTCTATGATGATAGAAAACAAGTGTAGTCCCGGTTCTCTAGTCACTAACGTCACATAATTTTAAAGAAATTAAAATGTCTGGAACGCACTCGCCTGTGCTGCCACCTGCCTCTGTAACTAGGACCATTCGGTTTTATGTCAACTTTTACGTCACATCGTTTCTTCTTCATTCTTAGTGAAAAAACGCGTAAATTAACATAAAACTAGGAAAAAGAAGATCAAAAGATCAAGAAAAATCCGATCTATTAAAAAAGATACGTAAACTGTAAAAGCGTATCAAACATTTTTAGCTCCGAAGCGATTCTGAAGAAAGAATTCAACGCCATGACACAAGAGTGGCTTTTACTGTATTTTTTTCTCTACATGCAGTTTATTTCTATTTTTCAATGCATTGAATAATAAATCGCAATATCGAGTGTGATTATCATGCGGCTTGGTGCAAGTGTTTTTTCAACCCCAAGTGAAAGTGCTCTTACTTTGTGTCAAAACAACATAATGGACCCGAGGGGCGTTCTGCGGGAGCGCACGTGGTCTAATACTACTCTGTTGTGAACATCCATACAACCTGTGGGGCGTTCTGAAGGGACGCACGTGGTTGATATTCTTTATAACCTTAAAGGGAAGTCCTGCGGGGGCTTACGTGGTTATATTAATGATGTAATGTTTGTAGCCTAACGGCGCACCAAGCCATCGGTGAAGATTCTCTGACTTTGTGTCAAAACAATGCAATAGACCTGAGGGGCGTTCTGCGGGAGCGCACATGGTCAAAAACCGCTCTCTCTCTTGTGAGCATTCATGCAACCTTTGGGGCGTTCTGAGGGGACGCACGCGGTTGACATTCGTTATAACCTTAAAGGGAAGTTCTGCGGGGACTTACATGGTTAGAATAACGTTGCAATGCTTGTAGCCTAACAGCATGAAGCATGAACAATTCATCTGTATTGCATAAAAATAATGAGAATCAGCCTCTGAAGGTGGTTGAATGTATTTAACCAGAGTTTTTTGGCATTAACAACACAGATTTGCTAAATGAGGTGGTTGATTCCGAGGTGAAGTCCCTCAGGAAGAAATGTGAGAATACAACCTAATGGAGATACTAGCTGCTTCCCCACAACATGCAAATCAAGGAGAACGTAAACAGATTGCTGAAAGATGGCCAATAATAATAAAAAATGGCCTAGCTAAGGAAGAAAAAATTGTGAGGAAAAATCCATCTTTTACTTAATTTTCAGTAAATGGTACAACGCTATGATATAATGCTATGTGCATTGCTATATCCTAGAATAAATGCTGCAGTTAATGAAATAATAAGATAGCAACACCCCGCTACAGCCGTGTCAGTGCTGGGCTCATATCTTCAAATGTGTGTGAAGAATGCCTTGTTGTCTAGACTAAAACTTTAAAAAGTCAGGCTTTAAACTGGTGGGGCCTTTCATCCAGAGGTGAAAACAGGGTCATCAAGAGGAGAAGATAACACTGTGAGGGCAGAAGTAACCTGACAGGTGGGCCGTTCTTTCAATTTCATTTTTTGAGATTTGGAACAACTTACCAGATAACCTATCATCACTGATTAAGATATAGGATATAAAATCCACTTTTAAAAGGAAATCACACCATAATAACATTCAGTTAAATGGTTAATTTTCTAAACTTAAAATTTGCAGATAGCATCTGAAATTAATGAATTAATCCTATTAAAAGCTATAGAAGTCTGTAATACTTAAGACAATCAGCTCTTTGGTTGCCCATTTTTTATCTTGTAATAAGATATAATAAATCATTACTTCAATTACATACTTTTGTCAAAACTGACCTGACCGATTAAACGGTCTACCAGTGACCGGTTAAAAGTTGGGAAAACCACCAAATACACAGTATGTAAACTCAAACAGAAAAATATTTTTCTAGTATTATTAAATTTAAAGAGTCTTATCTATAGGTATATGATCAATGTCAACAAGAAAAGTGAAAAGTACCTAACTAAGATTCTGTTTCAAAGAAAATAGCCTTCTATTTAACTATAATTCTTTTGGTTACATAGGTATCTACAGCCCAATTAAACAGTGACTGTATTTACTCTATATTAGTATGAGTATAATATGTATATACAATTATCTACTCCGCTTTATATGGCTATATACTTAAACAATAAAATAGGATCACTTTTCAGTATAGAAAACAGAACCAAAAGACTCATTGGAAGTTTCTATAAATTAAGACCTCCAACACCTAAATATTGGAATATTTGAGATGTATTTAGTTAGTTTTTTTGAAAATGATGTTAAAAATAACAACAGGCACACATCAAGTGATTATAAATTGTTACCAAAAAGATGGTGATTTTTTAATGTGTGTTAATGGCAACTAGAGGCCAAAGAGCTCAAACGAGCTTGTTATTAACATTGAAAAATAGAGAAAGACCAGGTAATGAAAACCTGGCGGGCAAGTAGATGACAACCATTTATAGTATTTTCTCTCTTCAACAACAAAATAAACCCTACAGATAAAAATGCAATTAATGACCTATTAAGTATTCACAAAATATCTGTGAGATTTAGAATTTCTATGCTTTAACAAAAAGACCCTGTAAGGCTGTGACCGTAACCTTCAGTACAATTAACCACTGGGTCAAGAAGGGCCAAACTGTTCAGAATTTTTTAGTAGGTTCTAGAATAGGCCCATATTCAATATAATTTATGCTCAAATAAATAAAGTGATGTCTGACCATAATTATACTACGCTTTTCATGCTCAATATTTATGAAATTAAGAACCTTGTATAATAATAAAATAAGTAAAATATTTAATTAAGGTCTTGAAACCACTTTGTGCAGAGTGCTGTGATTAATATTCTTTGTGCGGACATCATAACATTGCATTATTTTGCTTTTTACTTTACATTATTGTAAAGGTAAGATAATATGTGTTATACGTATTACACATAACATGTAGATCAATACAATTTTTACTGTATTCAAACAATTAAAAAATATAGAAAAAGATTATGTATGTCAAAAAGAAAATGTTTTGTATGTGAATTGTCGATACAAATATTTAATTCCTTAAATTATCTATTAGAATTACAAAATATTACACATGCTGTTTCTACAAAATTCTATTTATAGTTACTTAACACACAAACAATATTGAAACAAATTTGTTCATCCAAAAATAATGAAGGTCAGTGCTAATCAAAACAACTAGCATTGTCGTACCTATTGAAATCAATAAAATCTAAGATCCTGGAAAACACTACCGGAACCCATTTGGGTATTAGGTACATTGCTGATATTTGTGCCACACACATGCATGTTGGATACAATCCATAACTAATCACAAACAAACATTAATGTCTTAGTACAACTAAACATAATGTTCAGAATGAATCCACTATGTTGAATTACTACTAACAATGAAAGTATAAAATATCTATTAGATACACATAACATAACATCACACATGTACTCCCCATAGCGCTGGATAGAGGCGCGTAGTACACCCTCATTTCAAAAAACCATTTGCCCAACCTGGAAATCGAACTCGGAACCTCACGCTCAGCGGTCGCGACGACCACTAGACCAATGAGGCAGTCAGGGATATACAATGATACTAATATTATGACACTACATAATAATTTATCGTACATTATACTCTGTTCACCCAAAAATGAGTCCTGAGTAGCCCTGACAACTCGGTCATTTTGAAAATTATCTAATAGTCGTATAGAAACTGTTATCGAAATAACGTACCTAAACGACATCATCAAAAACGTAAAATAGCTATATTACATAGATAATGATACATTATGATGATGAGGATTGAATACAAAATATATGTACCTACATATAAAGTATTCCTTGCATGATAACGTTTGTAAGTACAGAAAAGTCAGATATCAGTTTAGGATGAAAAGGGTATAGGTAGTACACGTCAGGAATACCAAAGTTATGTTATATATACTAGGAGTTATGTTTTGTTGTAAATTTTTTCAAAAAGTTTATTAAACCTTACTCGAACTTGATCCTATTGAAGTTAGCAGTGGTGGCTATTAGTATAAAGCTATCAAAAAGAGTTCATTTACCAAAGTTAGTTTCTATTTCCAATAATAAAATACCTAAATACTTTATTAACTATTTATTACTCGGAAGTTTACTTTGAGCGCATCTTAGCGGAAATAATTATCACGCCGCTAAATATCAATCGAGGCGTGGAACCCGGCGAACAGTGAGTTCGCACGTAAGTTGCACTTAGTTACATGCAATTTTCGATAGATGGCTCTAACATCAATTATTGACAAATCGATCAAATTTCGTAAGTAGTAAATGAAGAATAGCGCCATACCACTTCATAATTTATAAGTTTTCTAAAAGATGATAAGATTGCAACAATGCAACTAAATTAAAGAGATATAAAACGTTTATCTCATTCTACAGCGCGTTCGTGTGGAATACAGATTCCAACTATAGAAACCATTTCTAAAGTAATCCCTAATGGGTTTATATGTACATTATACATTATTTAATTTGAATTAAGAAGCACAATCCTGATTGTCTTCTTTTTTAACAAATGTTTATTGATTTTACAACTTATCTTTGAACATCTACACTTGTTTTCTATCATCATAGAGGACGAGACAACAACGAGTATAATTAAATAGTCAAACGAACTTACCTGTAAGTGAAGTTCGACTGTAATTATACGAAGTTGTTGTCTCGTCCGAATATGATGAGTCCCTCCCTACCCAAACACTCCATACTATGTAAAGACATGAGCATGGACCCTATGTTGTAAAACCAATAAGACGCTATGAACTTAATGATCCTAGTTACAGAGGCAGGTGGCAGCACAGGCGAGTGCGTTCCAGACATTTTAATTTCTTTAAAATTATGTGACGTTAGTGACTAGAGAACCGGGACTACACTTGTTTTCTATCATCATATTCGGACGAGACAACAACTTCGTATAATTACAGTCGAACTTCACTTACAGGTAAGTTCGTTTGACTATTTAATTATTGCTTGTTATAAAGCAATATGACGACACGTTTGGTGCAGTGGCTAAGCGATTGGCTGCTGCGCTACGGGTCGTGGGTTCGATTCCCACACGGAACAAAAATTTGTATGGCCTACAGATGGTTGTTCCGGGTCTGGGCGTTTGTTTGTGAGATTTGTGTCTGTAAACGCACCCACGATACAAGAGAAATCTTAGTGTGGGGCAACGTTTTTTAAAAAAACAAACAAACAAAACAAACAATATTTATCATTGTATCTATTAGAAATAGATAAACTGAACTACATATGTCTAAAAATAGAAGGATTAAAAAAATAATTACGATAAAGAAGCGCGGAAGTTAGTGGCACTAACTACAATTCATCAGTTTTTATTTTAATTGTCAGGTTGCATTATAACATCTTTCAGGCTATATTTAGTTATTTATTTTTTGCATCAATTAAAAGTTCAGCTACATTTCGAGGTTTCCATATGACCTATTTATTGGAAATAAATAGTTTTTTGGATTTACTGAAAAACATAAGTTCCCGATGACTACAGTTCTTCATTAGGTACTTCATATTGTTATGTGTGGCAGACAGCCTTACCTCAGTCGCAACTATCAACATCTGATAAGAGGAAGAATTTTAGCCCTCATTGGAGAGGCGTACGATGAGAAGAGATAAAATGCATATGACTAAAAGAGTGATGAATATGAATGTCAATGGATGGAGCTAGAGGGAGACCAAAGAAAAGATGTATGGATTGTGTTCGAAACGACATGAAGGAAAAGGGAGTAAATGATGAGGTGACGGCTGACAGGGAAGAATGGAAAAGAAATATATTCCACCGACCGCAAGTAACTTGGGAACATGGCAGGAAGAAGATTGGAAAGACGTATGTCCAGCAGTCAGTTCCGTCTTTACCATTAGGGCACGTATGGGCTCCAGCCTGATGGGGGCCCCGAAATGCCAAAACGCAGTGCCTATTTTTATGCCCACAGTATTCATTATTTATCGAGGAGGAGGAGCTCGTGGCTAAATAATTACAGCCGCATAGACCGATCTGCCGGGTTAAGCCACACTTGCCGAGGTTGGTCTGTGGATGGGTGACCATTTACCATAGCGAGTTTCCTCCGTGCCTCGGAAAGCACGTAAAGCCGTTGGTCCCGGCTGTCATTTGTAGATATTTGACAGTCGTTACTGTTGGTCAGAAGCCAGAAAGTCTGACAACCAGTCTTACCAAGAGTATCGTATTACCCAGTTACTGGGTTGTGGAGGTCTGATAGGCAGTCGCTCCATGTAAAATACTGATATTCAGCTGCATCCGGTTCGACTGGAAGCCGACCCCAACATAGTTGGGAAAAGGCTAGGCAGATGATGAGTATTCATTATTTATCGAATAAATCAATTCAAAAAATCATTGGTTTCTTAGTTCAACGCATCATTAACAAAGCACTCGTATAGCCAAGGTTGTTCAACAAAAGTTGTTTTAGCAAAAGTTTCCTTTAATTTCAAACAAATTGCTACTAACTTTAGACTTTCCAACTCTTCACTACAATATGAATATAACTTGAACTACAAGTGGTGTGAATCTAATCTATTCTATACATATAATAAAATCGGAACGAAGCAAAAACTGTACAATAAATATTATTGAAAAAAAAAATTGCTTCTGCTAGTGTACTAAAAACGATACTGATGCCGAAACAGAAGTTTTTAGAATTTCTGTCTGTTTGTCTATTCATCTGTGTGGCCTTCACGCCATTATTACTGAACGGATTAATCCGTTAAAGAGCGGGTCAAGCACATGCTGATACATGCGTCATGTTCATGAACTGGCGCCTTCAGTTAGGACATGTCATTTTTAATCTGCCATGGCAAATGACTAGGCACTCTTGTTAGCATAGCATATCTTACATTGTTCTCACATTTATTTTCCTTATTTACAATATAACCAACTTTTTTTAAATATTTGATGGAAAAGAGTAGCCATGGAGTTTGTTACCCGTTCTTCCATAGGAATCTACACTTTGGAACGCGGTAGTAAGTTCGGTTTTTTCTTGACAATTCATAAGTGCCTGTTAATGGTTTTATTTGAAATAAATGCTTTGGCTTTGACTTTGAGACCGTGAGAAAAATAGCTAAAAAGTAATTATCTTCTGCACAATTTATTGATTTGATAAGAACATGCAGAACGCGCTTCTGTTTATCAGGCGAGATTAAATGCAGAAAATTACAGCTATAAAGATATTTGACAAGCGATTATTAAGATAGTGTGATTATTAAGATAGTGTGAATTTAAGATAGTGTGATTATTAAGATAGTGTGAATTTAAGATAGAGTGAATTTAAGGCGTGTGCATGCGAAATAGCAGTGATAGTGTAGCGGTTGAACGTTTGCCTTCCGAGGAGGGTCTGAGTTCAAACCTGGCCCGTACCTATGACTTTTAATATGTAGGTATTTATACTTCTATGCACACATACATAAGACGGGCTTTATACAGGATGTTAACGAATTCGTGTAATTCCTTAAAACCACATGATCTACTACTGATGTAGACAGGCCCCGCACGGGATTTAGCTTGATTAAAAATAAAAACAAAAAAAAAATGTTTTCATGCGGCTTTGTTATCGATCATATTATATCTAAACCACTTAATAAGGATTCAGTAAAAAAATAAGATGTTTTTTTTCAAAAAAAATAATTTATTTCTGTGAACATTTCGATGCCACGCATAAATTAACAAAAGTACGGCGACACGGCTGGCAGGAACGACTAATGCGACATCGCTCTTTGCAGTCAGATAACTCAAGGCTCTAAAAAGATTCAGAAATTGAAAAGCAAACATTTTTTTTGAAATTTTTTTTTGGTTTATTTTCCAAAATTCCCATTTAGGGTTAATGTGTGTCACCAGTAGATCACGCGGTTTGAAAGAATTACACGATTTCGTTAACACCCTGTATTATGAGGCATTCTCTATTATTCAACAGCTAAGAAGAAAAGCATCGAAATATAAAATAAATATAATTAAAAAATATACTACAACATCTACAAACTATACTAAAAATAACTTTACTTGCTCCTTTTCGAGTCTTTATGCCGACCAGAATTCGCGTTAACGGTGAGGAAAACATCGTGAGGAAACCTGCACACCTGAGAGAGCTCCAAACAGTTCTCGATGGTGTGAGAGTAGTCCTCCAATTCGCACCAAGCCAGCGTGCTGGACTAAGATCTAAACCCTCATTCTGAGAAGAGACCCCTGCCCAGCAGTGGGACAGTATGCTGTGCAATGGGCTGTTTATTTATACAGGCAGTAAACGAATACGTGTAATTCCACGAAGCAAATATAAAGATTTGCTTCGTGTGTAATTCCTTCATACCGCGTGATCACTTCCAAACTGAATTTCGACAAATCGTTGTACGACAAGATTTTACTTCGACACTATGGATCTCCGATATTACGCTACTCCGACAATTATGGAACTTCGACACCTAATTTGGGGCACCCCGAGACGGATAGGTTAGGGTCGAAGGGGATAACGGGACCTAGACTGCCTAGAGTGAGCGAGCAAAGCGAGCGAACGAAGCCCCCGTCATCCCGTTCGTGTTAGGTTACTTTAAACCCCAGTGTCGAAGTTCCATAATTGTCGGAGTAGCGTAACGTCAGAGTTCCATAGTACCGAAGTAAAATATTGTCGTACAACGATTTGTCAAAATTCAGTTTTGGAGTCGTGCCTACTAGCCGTGTTGCCGTGCTGTCATACATTTATGCATGGCATCAAAAGGAATAAATAAAAATATGATAAATATTTATAATAGCTTATTTTTTATTGAAACCGTAGTACTTAGATGGTTTAGATACAATAACTTACCCCAACCGCAAGAAAGAATTTTTTAAACTTATTTTTAATCAATCTTAATCCCGTGCGCGGTTATTCAATACCAGTAATAGATCATGTGGTTTTAAGGAATTACACGACTTCGTTTACACCCTGTATATGATTTGTGGGTTGCTTGCAGAAATGTTTTCAAATTATATACAAAATCACCAGTAAACTAAACACAAGACCACAGATAAATCAACAGTAGGTGAATCGTCCGTTAGTTTAATCAATCTTAGGGCCGATTTTTCAATCCTCAGATAAACAGACAAATAGCATTTATTCAACAGATAGCAAAAAAATGATTTTTTCAATTGTCAGATAGGCTTTATTTGACGAATAATTTGACTACCTGAGGAATAACTTTATCTTTCCCTTTGACGGCCAGATAACCGCTTATTCATTAGATAGTTTTATTCGATGACTGATGATGTAAACAAAAAATATAATTTTACTAGACAATTCTTGGGTTTGCGTTTTCATCAAAGTAAAATGGATGTATAATATTTGATAGCACTGATGATCTGGCAATAATTGAGGAAGAAGCTCTGATAAATGAATTCATAAATCCAGGAAGGAAAGTAAGAATTATCACATCCAGGCTCAATCATTTTCCGCCGGAGGGCGCGCGAATTTCTCCAGCCACCCTAGTGTGTGGCCTGCGGGTGGTGGGTTATTGGACCTAACGCCCGACCAGTAACAGGCCCGAGAAGGCGGCGCGCAGTGTTCCGTGCGCGCCTCTCAGGAGGACGTGGGACGAAGCTCCACAGAAGGAGAGGTCTGCCAGGGGCTGGCGGACCGAGGCCTGCCAGGGTTGCGGTGCATGCAGCTGCGAATCCCACGACCCCGGCCATAGGTCAGGAGAAGGCATACCGTGGGTTTTTAACTGGTAAGAGTCCGGCATACATAACCCTTCGCCTTCCCCGGGAGGAGGGAATCAATGAGGATAAAAAGAAATACATGCCCAGTCATTTTACAGTGTGGGATTCAAAAGAATTCCATCGTCGATTCAGACTTTTAGAGTCTGTGCAATATTTACTTATAGATAATGGTAGAGGATAAAATCAAGCATCAAACACCAAGGTAAGTTTTCAATCGTTTATTGTACAAAAAATAACTGCGATATAGGTTCATGGGTACATAACAGAGCTGTAGTAATTGATAGTGTAAATGTTCCTAGCGAACTATGTTGGGATCGTCTGCCAGTGTGCAATACCAGTATTTTACATGAAGCGACTTCCTGTCTGACCTCCATCACCCAGTTAGTAGATAACACGATAGCTCTTGGTAGAACTGGTAGTCAGACTTTCGGGCTTCGGTTCTGTACATTTCTTGTCTGCATGGAGGACTTTTTTTAGTCCTTTTTCAATTCCCTCGTACTTAAGTTTTAATGTATTCCATGAAAGGCCACTGGTTGCGATTCCACCTGAATTAAATGAGCTCTCAGTTTTCCTCCATGCAGATTCTTTGTCTGTAGCCAGAAGCCCGAAAGTCTGGCAACCGGTCTAACCTTAGGATATCTGCATTGCCCAGTCTGGGTTGCGGAGGTCTGATGGCAGTCGCTCCATGTAAAATTCTGGTATTCAGCCGCATCTGGTTAGTCTCGAAGCTGATCCCAGCATAGTTGGGAAAATGATGGGCAGAACGTGCTAGTTTACTTATGCATTAAAAACAGCTGTGAACTCTCCGTATCTGATGCATCTACGTCGAGAATTAAAGATGGATGACGTTTTCAGGATACGAGATGAAGTTTGTTTATTGACGGACTAGATGTCCCGCGCTACGCTGCGTGATGCGGTGCAGTGTGCGAATCGCCTTATTATTCAAATAAAATTCAATTCCTTTATATAAAAACATTTATTACTTACACTTATTATACACTAACTTAAACTAAAGTTTCTATACAACATTTTATTAATGTCCAAGCCAGGTTAAGGAGTAAGGTCTCTTATACTGAGAAGAGGCTGCAAAAGCCATGCCCAGCGTTGAGACAATAATAACGTGATTACTTAAAAGATCTTATTAATACCTCGCTGTTTCAACTATCCAGTTAGTATAAGAACCAATAGCGGTGTTGACAATTGGGAATTCGTCTTCGGCACTGGAGACGCCGAAAGCTACCAGTCCGACAGTCACTCCCGAGTAGAATAGAGGGGCACCTTCGTCTCTTGAGTCCAAGTCACGGCCTTGGGTATCCGGAAGACCAACACAGATCATGTTTTCAGTGATAGTCTCTCCCTCGGGATAATAAGTTTGCAAGCATCTATTACTGTTGACTGTGTAGAGGTCCAACTCGTAGAGGTTTTTGTCGCCATCGTCGCCGCCCTCCTTTTGGAAGAAAGAAATGGTTAATATTAGAGTTTATTTATTTTTACTGTATGACAAAGACCAAAGCTCCTGTATATGGTTTGAGTTCGATCCCGGCCCAAGTTCTACCTAGTAATCAAGATAAAAGTAATAAGGCATTTACAACACGCCATTCGTTCAACGCAGATGTGTTCTTTTTGCAACTGTTACTGAAGGCCAAACTTAAACAAAAACATGGATCAGTCGCTATAAAGCCCCGCGAGCACGGATCTTTTATCGATTCGATTCGAGAAATTTATCTATTCTAGACGTGAAATTTGACATAAGATATAGATAAAAAGACAGCTGCAGTTGGCGTTTTATCTATATCTTATGTCTTTGACGTTTCGAATAGATAAATTTCTCGAATCGACTCGATAAAAAGATCTGCGCTCGCACCGCTGATTTGACGTCGCTAATTAACAGTATGTTACCGTTTGGAAGTTTGTAAGAATGACACACGTGTGCCTTGTCGAGCGGTCACTTTAAATATGCACTTACGGCCAGTTTCTACATCAAAAGTAACAGCCAAAGTAACGCGACAAAGTCAAAGTAAAATTGGGTTCTTCACACTTTTAGCTGTTGTTTTTACCATTACCTCTAACCTTTACTGCTCATTAAGCTGCTGTGAAAGCTAAAGTAAACGTCATTTTATCAAGTTATAGGTTAGCCCTTACTACCGGCCAGTTTCTTCACCACAAGTAACAGCCAAAGTAACGTCACAAAGAACTTTCACTTTGACATTTGTTACTACTTGATAGTAAAATTGCAGTGATGCCATCTGTAAAAAAAGCTCCCCACGATTTTTTGGGGAAATTATGACGTTTGTGTTATGGCAGCTCCTTAGAATTTAACTTTAGCTGTTACTGGAATGAAGAAACACATTTGCCGTAGTATCGGTAAAGGTCAAGTAAAAGTTAATACTTTTACTTATTACTGTAGCTGTTGATAAAGAAACTCGGGCCCAATTCTCCTAAAATAAATTGTTGCCAAACGCAATCGAACCACAACCGTCAGTCAGTTTTTGTTTTCGAAAACTTTCAAAATGATTGATTTTGTTTTTTGTGTCAAACAATTTGATAGCTTTTGAAATTGAGAACTGTCTGAATGAACGGTTCGGCCTTGGTTCGGTTGTGATTTATCAAGATTTATTTTAGGAGAATTAGGCCCCTGGCTGTATAAGTCGAGCAATAAGTCTACTACATATCAACCATGTCAAGTACTGTCAAACACAAACATAACTCATTGGCATATGCACACACACAGAGACGTGCCATGTTATAGAAGAAGATGACAAAAAAAAAAATAGATTCAACTTACAGTTGTGGTACCCCAAGAAACAAGTTGCACCTTCAAATTGTAAGGCAACTCGATGCCCTCGCCAAGAATTGACGCTTGTTGGATAGTGGAGCCCAAAGGCAAGGCAGAGACCAGACGGACCACAGCCAAGTTTCCATCATTTTTCAACAAGCCGTAGCTCGAGTGGATGTATACTCTGTACACCTCAGCGACCACGCCTTCTGTACCGCGGTAGGAGGTACCGGCTCTGATGCGGCGGAGCTGGTCTGAGTAATTTCTGGAAGCAAATAGAAGATGATTGTTTAGAAGAAAGTAATATTCATTGCGTGGTACATAGTACGTGGTACATCTGGGGGCTGAGTCACCCTCGTCCGTGGGAAGGCACCCTTAGTTCGAAACCCCACACGTGGTCCCCGGGTGGTGCTAATCAGGTGACAACCTTTCGCTTGGTGGTAGGATCTTTACGGTCCGCCTGGCTAGCTACCACCCTCACATTAAAGTCCGGCGCCAAGCAGTTTACTGTGTTCCGTCGTGTGTATGTGAGAGCCAGAGAGGTATAGGGTAATCTCTCTATATCTCTGTTACTTGGATTCGTGTGCTCCATCTTAGACTCTGTCTGCGCTTACCATCAGGTATGACGAGGGTCAAATGAGAACAAGTCAAGAAAAAAAAAAACTTGAGAAGTCGGATTGCTAATACATACGTCGCTATGGAAATTGTTGACCTGTCAAAATCAAAGCCATAGCGTTAACGAGTGTTTTGCGGAATTAGAATGCTGCTTTTGACAATTTTCGTATTCTAAAATACAAAGACGGCTTCCAGTTTAACCAGATGCGGCTGATTTACCAGTATTTTACTCGGAGCGACTGCCATCAGACCTCCACAACCCATTTACCTACTACGTACCTACCAACATTCTAAGCGTAGAACGATTGCCTGACTTTGGAGCTTCTGACTATCCATAACGACTGTCATAGGTATTCTTATGTCACCCGGGACCGATGGTCAGAAAATTTATAACGTGCAAATCTGCTCATACATTTTGTACTAGACCCTGCACATTGTCAGAATTTACCGGATACGGCAGACTGATAGCTTTAGTACAAAATATATGTATGCGCAGAGGGTCTTCGCGAACGCGCTAGAAATTTTCTGACTGTAATTTCTGATAATGTGCTCTCTCTCCAAGTCACGGCACATTTGGCACATGCTTAAAAAAGCATTGGATACCATTAGGGGAGAAAATGTCCCCCAACACAAGCAACGTAGGGTTTACGTGACGCTGCAATGGTACACACCCATTTATTTATTTAAACTTTATGTACATTGGTGGTACACAAGGCATTCTCTACCAGTCAACCTTTGGGTCAACAATTAAGCATTTCGAAAGTGGTACAAAAAAAGAATTTAAAACA
Organism: Amphipyra tragopoginis; assembly: GCA_905220435.1. Taxonomy (NCBI): domain Eukaryota; kingdom Metazoa; phylum Arthropoda; class Insecta; order Lepidoptera; family Noctuidae; genus Amphipyra; species Amphipyra tragopoginis. Next base: position 1,906,522 of record HG992013.1, on the reverse strand, counting down.
AACATTAGAAAGTTGAATAAAAATTATTGAGTAATACATATAAGACTAACACAATACAGAGTGTAAAAAGACCCATCACATAGCCGAAATCTACGCACTCTGGACATCAAACTAAATTACATTGACCAAAAATAATTGCTGGGAAATGACTTTTATTTTTAGGCATAAAAAAAACTCCGTTTTTTTGTAGCGCGCAATGTAATGCATGTAACCGAAGTACCTGTGTGGGTCGTGCAGCGGCTACACAGCTGAGCCAGGCGGTTGTGTGCGTTTGATATTCATTGCGTTTTTGTAACTTCAAATGCGTAATTTGTTAGGAAAAATTGAAAATTTTGATAATGTTTGTTTAGAAGAAAGTTTAGCATTATCACTTAGAATATGTTTCAGGAAAAAACAAAAAAAAAGTGTACTTTGACCTTCAATATCTTCGGAATCAATGATTTCCCAGGTATGGTCTAATAGAAAAAAATGATTCCAATGATGGGTAGAATATGTGGTTTTCGTTATCGTTAAGGGTCTTTTTACACCCGATATATACATTACATACATATATGTATATATATGTATTTACTATAATAAACATCATATTATACCTATATATTCATACATACATAAATACACATACATATTTATAACTATGATGGACAGTTTCTTCAGACTAGGGTTGCAGCGATTTTAAATAAATTCCCGAACTTTACGTTTGAAAATGAATTTACTAATGGATTTATCAGTTGTTGAGTAATATGTTCCGCGACATGTCGCCCCATTTATCTACTAGTGTATCCAGGGCTTTAACACACTGAGACCCTGTCTCACCCATCAATGGACTAACCGCGGCAAGTGCAGCTTAACTTCGCAGATCTTTGCATCAAGCCGAAAGATACTTACACGCCAGAGAAACATGAAGCCGTTGACAGGACGTGGTAGGACGTGATGACACTAGCAGCACAGTGCTGCAACCACAGCACGCCTGCACGGCTTTCCACCTGTGCGATGCTGGGATACTCCTCCACTGAAGTGACGCTGCCCAGCTTGGCAGACGTGCAGGCAAGACCTAGAATTTAAGAAAAAAGAAGGTTAATATTAAAAGATATAAATATGCAATTTTAATACTCGTATTTAGTGTTAATTATGCGGACGCGATGTCCGAGCGGTCGATGAGTTAACATCTCCTGAGGATACCCTGTGGAGGGGCGAAACACGTGTGCATGCGCATATACAAGATTAGTCGGAAAGGGGGTACTAATCCGAATATTAAAGTACCCATAATAATGAATAACTTTTGTTCTACTCCTTTCCCCGAAAGTCAATAGTTTAATGGATATAGCTGTTCAAAGATTTCATAAAAAATACGCTAAAATCTATCTTCAGCTATGGTCAGCTGTGTTTACATTTTAAGTCATATTTGGGGACACGGATTAGAAGCTCCATTTTATGAATTCGTAACTGAAGCAGAGTCGAAGAATTTATGAAGCAACTAAAAGAAAAATCAATTTGCAAGAAAAAAAACTTGCTTTAAAACAATCACATATAATACTTTGAATGGCCCACGGATAAACACCCCCTTTCCGACTACCCTTAATACACCTACAACCCCAGGATACTGATGCGTTGCCAAAATTAAAGACAAAGTTGAAAAGTCTCATTCGCCTGTAATTTTACGGGCAAACCCTTCAAACCAGAACACAGCAGTGCTGCTTGACGGTAGAAATAGGTATGTTGGTTGTTCTTCTCCTAACAAACTCTTTCACCAGGAGCTTCACTACAACTAGAACATTACCTGCTAGCAGAACGACAGCCCAGCCGAGTGACACCATTTTCTCAAACTACGATTGCAATGTAACTCAAGCTATTCTACCTTATATATGGAATTAACATCGAATTTAAGAATTAGTTTATCTCTGTTATTTACTGCGTTTATAATATATTGCTTGTTGATAAATAATATTGATAATGATTTCATTTCTTTTGGGGTCTGCTTATCGAGTTTAAAAAGAAGCAATGTTTGTCTAAAGGTAGAAAGGGTGGAGTTTGACGTCGGTACTTGACTAACTGAATTCACGTGCAGATCAGAGTTGCATTATGACTTGCGTTAACATGAGGAAATCTGAACAACTGTGAGGGCTCTTAAAACTGATCTAGTCCGCTAACCCGCACCAGGCCATGGATTTAGGCCTAGATTCTTTTCAATTTGAGAAGAGTAATGGGCTAATTATTGGATGGATTCATGCCTGTTGCCCTGCCTAACTTAGGGTCCATAGACCTGGATCTTTAACAAAACCACAAAAATACGATCCTGCCAACGCTCTATGTAGAGGAGCATTTTAGGTTTAAATCTTATAGACAAACAGAAGAGCAAAGATATAAGACATAAAACCAAAGTAATAGACGTGGGTAAGCATGCACAGCGCGTGAAGTGGAAATGGGCTGGCCACATAGCCCGCATGTCAGTTGAGAAATGGACAAAGCTGGCCACAATGTGGAAAGGCCGAGGGGTTAAAAGACCAAGAGGCAGACCCAAAGATCGTTGGACCGACGATATACAAAAAATAGCGGGCAGAGACTGGATGGCGTTGGCGAAAAATAGGGAAAAATGGAGACAGTTGGAGGAGGTCTATACCCGAGATGAGGCCATGACTTAAAATCAAACAATAACTATAGGTATTAAAACCTTCGTGAGACACATTAATATTTATGATTAGTTACGGTTTACTCACGTGCGTTTTTCGGGATTGCCCGACTAGTTTCGGACCCAAACGGAGTCCTTAATCATGAGCTGATCACGCGGCGAGGTCGCGAGTCGAACTAGCGCTGCACCACGCCGCGTAGCGTTGCGCCCGCGACGAGAGGGGCGCGCTCTGCGTCGGTATTGCTTGTGCATCTTCGTCACTTGTCGTGTCCGTGTTGTTGTGATACTGAGTGCCGGTGCATACCGCGCTTACTGTGTCGCACTCCAGACTTAACTCATTTTTATATGACGTAGACTTCAGAGCTGGTCTCCAGGCAGGTGGCAGTGTCCACCACCGTCTCTATTGAAATTCGGATGACGGCTGATTTCGATGGCTTCACGTACTTTTCGTAGCACGTAATATTTCTCCTTCGCTAGTACGGAAGCCTTATCAAAACGCATGAAATGAGCCGTACCCGAGTTACAGACGTGTTCTGCCACTGCCGACCTAGTGCTGTCCACGGACGTACTTATGACAATGATTTACTTTTCAAATCAAATAATATAGGTAAGTTCTGTTGCCTCCTATAAGGATCTCTAAAATAATTCGCACTCTGATAACAACATATTAGAACCCACTTCCACGTTTGATGATTATCATGCACGGAGGCTTGCACTGATAAATAAATAATCATGATGATTGGGTAAATTAATTAGCTGTGCCTATTAGTAAGTGATTGGGGCGTGAACTCGTTATCATTTGGGCGATGATGATTTCACCATATCACTCTATCAAAGTCCACAGCTGAACGTTGGCCTTTCAATAGTAAACTTAGCAGTCAATAAAAAAGTAAAACCGATTTAAAAAAAAAAACTGAAAGTAGTAAAATAACCATAGTATAAAATTAACAGTTTCAGAAGTCGGTGCTAATCGACGTTCAACCAAATTGAAGGCGCCGACTTATGAACCTGTTAATATTGTAATAATTATGGTAATTATTATTTTACTCTTTCCAGTTGTTTTAAGTCTGTTTTTACTTTTCTTTATTACTTTTTAGAGCCACAAATTACAATTATAATAATGTGCAAATTCGTAAACCACTAAGTATTACTATAACCAGAACGACGTCTATATACAGGGTGTTAACGAATTTGTGTAATTCCTTCCAACCGCGTGATCTATTGGTGACACTGATTGATCCTGCATAGGTTTTTTTCAGAATCAACAAAAAAAAGTTTTCTAAAAATGAGCCATGGTATTCTGTATCTGAGTAATTTTAACGTCCCAAGTTAACTGACTGCGTGAAACGATATCGCGATAGTCGTGCCCATCAGCTGTGTCGCCGTGCCTTCATTCATTTATGCATGGCATCGAAATTTTCTATCAAATAAAAAAAAATTGGGAAAAAAAAGTTTATATTCATTTTTAATCAATCTAAATCCCGTGCGGGGTTACTCTATAGCATTAATAGATTATGTGGTTTGAAGGAATTACACGAATTCGTCAACACCCTGTATATAGGTCCTACGAGGTCGCCCGCAGCTTCGCCCGCGTGGATGTCGTTTATCGCGTAGATTTTTCGCAGTTATTTGGATAAAAGTAACCTACGTCCTTCTTTGGGTTCCAGATTATCTCTGTACCAAGTTTCATCAAAATAGGTTCAGCGGTTTAGGCGTGAAAGCGTAACAGACATACAGACAGAGTTGCTTTCTCATGTTAGAAGGGATTCATTTTCGAACTACATAAAATGTTGTTTCACAAAAACGATTAAACATGAAATTCATGTGGGACCAACTAGAGAGTATTCTGCAAATCTCAGAAAAATCGGTGTACAAACATTAAATAAATACGAATCCTTTTTTAGGCTGTGTAACCTTGAGCCCAGGATTATTCACCAGTAACTTGATCTGAAATATAACCTTGTGGAATCGGAAGTGCTACTGCATGCCACTGTCCCGGTGAATCTATCCGACATATTATCTCTGGTTGTTCTCGTCTTGCTGACGGTGAGTATTTACACAGACACAACCTCGTAGCTAGGATTATCCACCAGCAACCTGTTCTGAAATACAACCTTGTGGAATCGGAAGTACCGTACTACAAGTATGTGCCCGACCCATTTCTCGAAAATGGTCAATGCCACATTGTTCTGGGATCGATCTATTATCACTGACAGGACTTTTGTTACCAATAAGCCTATAGTGGTGATAGTTCGATCAGAGCGCCGTCCAATGATTGTCGATATCACTGTCCCTCATAACGAGAATCTCGTGAAAGCTGAGAAAGATATCGATAGCTAAGAAATAAAATAAATTGACCACGAGGTTGTCAACGTATAAGATGTAAAATCATTTGTGCCGATAGTCGCTACGGCCAATGGCCTAATAGCCAAGAGCCTCGATCAACAGGTTATCGTTAGGCGACTGGATCAAGGGCTTGATACAGAAAGCGGTACTCCTTGACGCAGCATGTATTGTGAGGAGGTTCCTTTCTCTGACCTAGTCACCGGGAGGTTGGACCTTGCACCCGTTGATGCCGTTGGGCTAACATTTTCTCTTTAAATAAATACTTTTTAATCGAATTCGTGTATCTAATTACTTCAAGCCGCGTGATCTACTGGTGACACAGATTGACCAAGCACTGTTTTTTTTCAGATACAACAAAAAACGATTTTTCAAAAAAAAAACTGGTTTTCTGTTTCTAAGTCATTTTTTGTGTGGAATTTCTCAGTAGCAGCCCGGAGTCTGGATTTGTGCCCGGTTGATGGCTATAAGCTCCTACTATGACATGGGAGTTAAACATAGCGGCGAAATGAGGGTGTACTATACACCTCTGCCTAACCCTTAGGGAAATACAAGCGTGATGTTATGAAAAGTTAGTAGGATTATTATGAAATGGATAAAGATGACTAATGTATATATTATGTTGAAGACACGTCATAATTCGCTACTGTACAATAATGATTTATTACAGCAGCGTGTTATTATTTATTTATTATTGCCAATAAACTTTATAGCTTGCCCATTTCCGATATTAGTAGTTGTAAAGATAATGTACGCATAAATAATATCGCCTATCGATATCGTGGGTACAGGCGCGATTAAATTTGCCGAATTTTGAGCAAAACCCGGCAATTTTGAAACTTGTGGAGGCTCTTATCTCAAATTATTTAATGCACCCTTTTTTGGGTGCCCGTTGTTTGACCGAAGTATTTTATATCGAATTTAATTATGCCGACAACGATTCGCCGAAGTAATGTTTGTCGAAGCAATGTAGGGGTCGCCCTTAGTGGGACTCGGACCTCGGCTTAGGGTGTTGCTGGCGGGGGCTTGGGGGGGAGAGACAGCTTGATGAGGGCTGAATTATCGGTGTGACTGCGGAGTCAGAAGAGACGACCGCCTCTACGACGGGAGAGCTCGGTGGATCGTGACTGGCGGCGGTGGGACGTCGCGACGGGCCTCGTCGGCGAGGACGGTATGCCGGACGGCGGCGGACGTTGTGTATTGTGCTGGTCGATTTACTCGCCTCCTGGAGGAGACTAATTTCGTCATCGGGAAATCTTTGCGAGCTTCTGGCTCCTTTTATTTATAACACTCTAAGAGTAGGACAGTCTAACCACATGTAGTTGAGGTGCGCTGACTCGGATTAACATTAAATTCCGTTGTGTGACCAAATTAAACGATTCGCCGAAGTAATATTTGTCGAAGCAATGTTTACCCTAATTTGATGTCGCCGAATGATTATTAGCCACAATGGTTGGTTGGCCAAAAAATCATTCACAAACACAAATCTTTTAGTCGAATACTTACTTGGCAATTGGCAATTATGACATCTTAAAACTTAAACCTTATTGCATACAGTGTGAAAAGGAATGGAATTTGAAATCTGATAAGCATTTCAAGTCCGCGACTGTACATGGTACACTAGCGCCTGTCCATTCGTATTTATAGAATGTTTTGTACTTCTAACAAGTTTCTTTAAAAAAAGTACCTAAGTTTGTTGAAGCGCCATCTATGCTACAAACATGTAAACTTGTACATTTAACTTTCGTTATTGAAGCACTAGACTAGCTTGTGGTTTGAAAGAGTTCCACGAATAAATAGTTCAAATAACGTCTGTTAGATGTCGCTACTTTTGAAATAATAAAACACTGGCAACAAAATAATGTTTCCGACTGACTGGACTCTCTAGATCCTAAAATAAAGTCTTCTAGTTTTCGATACGACTGTGCCGAGCCCGCACAGAGCCTGCAACGAGTCTGCATCAGACCCGCACCACAACCGCACCGCTACTGCACCATTCTAGCATCCGTTTATTTTTAACGCCCCAGGTTTCCTCACGATGTTTTCCTTCATCGTTATTCAGTGATGTCTTAGGATAACTTAGACAATCTTGACTAATATTATAAATGCGAAAGTAAGTTTGTTTGTTACCTTTTCACGCCCAAACCACTCAACCGATCATCCTGAAATTTTGCATACACGTTGTCAGGTGTACAGAAACGGACATAGGGTACCTTTTATCCCTGAAAAAGGTACTGTTCCCGAGGAAAACAACAATAACCTTCTTATGATAATAGATGGCGCCACGTGTCTTTTGAATCATGATTGAATTATATTATCCCGAAAAATACGGAATACGCGATAAACGACATCCACGCGGGTGAAGCTGCGAGCGATCTTTAGTATACAGCGTGTCCCAAAAAGTAGTGTTAAGCGGTAAGTCAGGAGGTAGAGCACCCTTTGAGGTACTCAAATCACTCCCATGTATGTTCCGCGATTTTTCGTAGTTTTCTAGTAATAATTTTTTTTCATGTTTTTTAATCAAACTGACTATAATATTATAATGACATTATTGGTCATAGTGACGTGAATAGTTGAGACATATGAGTATTTTTTTTAAATTAGCTTTTTAGTGACCCTTACAGACAGTGCCGGATTAAGACAGCGCGGGGCACGTAGCAAATATGAAGCCCTTGAGTTGCATTAGTTATTAATTTTACTGTTATAAAACAGTGGTATTACACTGATTTTGTATTCGACCAAAGCGATCGAGCGATCGTCAAAACAGAAATAATAACACAAAAGCACGTAAAAACTAAGAAACTAACACGAAATAAAAAGACCGGTAAAAAAACAAAAGTAAAAAAATACACGCCTGAAAAGTATAAATTAGCATTATAAGCGTGTTTTTTTTTAATCATTACCTTTTCTTAGTTATTTAAGTTTTTAGGCTTAATTTCTCAAATAAATAAACGTAATGAAACGGTTTGTTTCAATATACAAAAGTAAATAGTCGAGTGGAGCAGTTCATAGAAAGCGTAGCAGCAGCGCGAGCGTAGAGAGCGCGATTTTCTTTTCGCATTTTTAGCGAAAGCACGATGTCATTCTAAGTGCATTTATGGCTTTTGGCTAAATTCTCAAATGCTCAATTTTAAGTTGCCGATAAGTCTAGTGCTGTCACTTTCGTTGGACTCTCGTGATAAGTTTCACTCAAACAATTACGCTCAGGCAGAGATGAGTGGGTTTAAATATACGGGGCCCCCTTTGGCGCGGGGCCCGTAGCAATTGTTACTCTTGCTACGTGGTTAATCCGGCACTGCTTACAGATGCATAAACATTTGTAACCAAAGATGTAACCATGGCGTTAAAAAAAACCATGGAATCGTTGTAAAGAAAAAATCCTGCATGTTAATTTAGAAAAAAAATACTCATGTATCTCAGCGCCGTCGGTCCCCAGGGTGTATACGAACAACATTAGGATAACTGCATTGCCCAGGGTTGCGAAGGTCTGATGGCAGTCGCTCCGTGTAAAATACTGGTATTCAGCTGCATCTGGTTAGACTGGAAGAAGCCCCTACATAGTTGGTAAAAGGCTAGGTAGAACACGGTAGTTGGTATGCCTTATAAATAAACTGCCCCGGCGAACTTCGTACCGCCATATTTTTGTTATAAACTGCTGTCTGAACAACTGATTTTGAAGATCTCTCACAGTCTTCTGTCTCATTCACTCACTCACTTCTCATATTAGGAGATTTTAAGAAAAAAAACTGTTTTTTTTTTAATTTGTGACGGTGCAGTGGTGGCGACTAGCGGGGTGTTCTATAAAAGGGCCGGCACGCTGCATTTCGTCCTCTCACGCGCCTCAGCAGCCGCCTAGTTAAGTACTATCTACTATACCTGAAGACCCTGGACTCCTTGTATCGTATTGTCTAAGAACCACGCCCAGTAAACTAGTCTAATTTTGTAACTATTATAAAATATATACAAGGTTAGTCAGAAAGGGGGTACTAATCCGCCGGCCACTTAAAGTATCACTGATGACTGTTTAAAAGCAAGTGTTAAAATTTCAAAATTTGATAATTTTTATTTCCATGTAAAATAATTTTTGTATCAGTTTTTTCAAAAATTCTTCGTCCCTACTTTAGTTACGAATTCAGAAAATGGAGCTTCTCATTCGTGACCCCAAATATGACCTAAAATGTAAACACAGCTGATCGTAACTGCGTATAGATAGATTTTAGAGCTTTTTTTTTTGAGATCCGTGATCGCCTATTTCTCTTAAACTATTAACTTTTGGAAAAAGTTGTAGAACAAAAGTTATTCATTATCATAGGTGCTTTGATACCCTTTCGGATTAGTACCCCCTTTCCGACTAACCTTGTATTGTATGGTTAAAAGTGTTTTCCTTAATATTCTTATGTAAGCACACTCCTGCTAAACTGCTTCTGCTTCTTGCTAGATTCTGGTTTTATGTGTACATGCTCGTTAAGGGTTGACTCCTCAAGCCACCCTTAACCCGCTAAGCGTGACAAATTATTATCTATCTTTCCGTCCGTCCGTCCGTCCATCCGTCCATCTTTCTTTCTTTCGGCCAGGTACCTCCGTTGGCTTACGTAGAACAATTCACCAACTCATCACAATCGAATGAATGGTTTAGGAACGAACAGAGTTTTTTTTATCCAGGAACATTCTCCTGCCAACCCTGAACAATTTCCCAAAGTTTCATCACAATCGGATTAATGGTTTAGGAGCGCATAGAGGACAAACATACAAACAAACATTCATCTTTTATATATAAGAAAGATAAGAAGAAGAAGATAAACAAAAAACGCCTTATTAAATCATTTATTCAACCTAGACCATTAAATAGCGGTACCAATAATCCAATCGGTGTACGAGGAGACGGCTGTGCTGACTCCGGGTAAGTTGTCATCACCACAGCCCCCCCAAGACAGGATGCCAACGAGGATCTCTCCAACGTACATAGGACCACCATAATCTCCATTGCAGGAGTCCTTGCCACCGACGTCGAGGACACCAGCGCAGATCATGTTCTTCGTGATTGGTTGAGGAATGGTCAGGTTGGAGTAACGCTCGGCACAGAGATCGTTGTTGATTGTGTAGATAGTGGTCTGCTGCAGCTCATCAGACTCCATAGCTCCCAGCTGTAAATAAAAATTATGGTTTTTTAGTATTTAATACATCAAATTGCTCTGCCAAGCGCAACGCGGTTCAGTGGTATAGGCCAGTTCTGAAATCGTTGATATTATGTTTATATTCCCATAATAGAAGAACCATTTACGTGGTAGTTACAATAATCAGATAGAAGAGAGACATTTTATCGCCAGTGATTTTTGGGATGCATTAAGAGCCTCCGCAAGTGATGATATTAAGGGTGCCTTTCCACCGGAGATGTGCTATGCAGCTATGCTGCGAGAATGTAAAGCTAAGCTACGAAACTATGTGACCGTTTCCATTGATGCTAAGCTATTCAGATCAATTCAATTTTTTTATTTATTCAAGTAACCATGACTCATTTCTTAGTAAAAATCTTATCCTATGTTAGTAATTAAGACAATTTTATCTACATCTTAAACAACTTCCTGTACATATCTATACTTATATAATATATAATATTATTATAAAGAGGTAGAATTTGTTTGTTTGTTTGTATGTAGGAGGTAATCTCCGAAACTACTCATCCGATTTCAAAAATTCTTTCACCAATAGTAAGCTACGTTATCCCTGAGTGCTATAGGCTATATTTTAGTATAAAAAAATTAGGGATCCTTAAATAAATTACAATAATGTAATCCAAGGTATCAAAAATTGGCTTAGAAACTTTAATAGTGTGTCAAGAGTTTTTTTTTAATTATAAATTAACGCGAGCGAAGCCGCAGGCAAAAGCTAGTAATATATACAACGGCAGTACTGTCCGACGCTTCACCGCGGCTGCACCATTCCATGGGAAATGGCAGAGCAGCGATTCACGTACGGACAGTCCAGCCTGCTCGAAATCAGAGACAGGATACTGTTGTTGCTGCCCCACACCCCACGCACTAGGGACGCACAGCGCTTACGCATTCGCAAAGAAACATTCCACATGTGCGTCCGCAAACATCCCTGATGCGCTGCAGTAGCGGGGCAGCCTCAACAGCACCCTAAAAGGGTTATTGTATTGCACGCGGAGGGCATTGTACGATATTTGAGTATATCTAACCCACAGACTGCTCGTATAAAACGTAGTGCAGTACGCTCTGAAAAGAGTAATTTTAACGCTTACTGAACAACGAGCAATCCTGCGAGCCAGCATGTTCGCTCTAACCGACAAGGCCCTCCGCGCCTCCGCGATATGTAGCTCGAACGAGTAAGATGTGCTCGGTGACAAACGCGCGCCTACTGTAGGTATACTGCTCTGCACATAGCTACACCACTCGCGACCATCCATAGCACGCATCCACATCATACATCCTTCCATTTAAAAAACGTTGCTTAGTTGAATCAGTTTCCACCAGTGCTACGCTATGTGGACCAATGAATATGATTGGTGGATATCAAACGCATCCATAGCAACGTTGCATAGCAAATCTCTGGTGAAAAATCAGAGTCATATGCACGTCTGGCGCACCCTCCGCATTCAACACCTCGACAAAACCTTACTAATTGGCTGTTCTTTTCAGTAAGGCATGAGCTATTTACATACAACTCGTGCAGATACAAGCGAAAAAAAGGGCAGGAAAAATTTAAAAAAATACAATAGGGCTAGTTGGTAGTGTATGGTGGGTATCTAACTCATACTGCCATTTTCATAACCTACGTATATAAAAGGAACTGCCCGTACTTGGTTACGTTCATGGACTTTGCTCATCATGGTGAGTTTCTAGATAGGCACAGTAACTGCAATCTGATCGTCACTACTATACGAAACCATGATTTCGTATGTGGACAATACATCGTGGAAAGCATACTCCATGCTGTTGCGTTTCTTGTTTGACACCTTTGATGAGGTAATAGTCTATTCTTAGATCATAGGCATACATGAAAGCCGATTGCAGTGATTGCAATCGTGAATCCAGCGACACCAGCTATAAGTGGAGCACCGTGGTGTCTTTATAGGTAAACCGCCGTAAGCCTGGGCCTACCGATGGTCTGCGAGATGTGGGAGGCGAACGAGTAGTCAATCGCCTGTTGGCCACGAGCAACAATAAGGCGTATACATAAAGGAACCAGGTAACCAGCGCCGACCTACCACCGCTTATCGGTACTGGTCCGTGCAGGTAACCGCCACATAAAGAAAGCGGGTAGAAGCAGGGGCTGGCATTTTTTAACAAAAATACGCCTTGTTCCAAATACAAATTCGCGCAGATACAGCAACATATGACGGCTTATCAGCACTGATCGAAGCAGGTCGGAACTTGTCGGCGAAGTTCGGAGCTTGTCGGCGCTGGTTCGCCACACAGTATAGAGACTACCTGCGCTGACTAACTACGCGGGCCAGCACCGACAAGCGCTGGCAGATCGGTGCCGGCAACCCGCTTTCTACGTGTATACGCACATAGATAACAAAGGACTGGCTAATTGGTCGAATCATCCCACCTCCCCCGCGTCCCGCACCATACCATCGAGAAGGCCACGCTTACGGCGGTTTACCTATAGTTGGTAAGAGACCAACATAACCCTCCACCTTCTCCAAGATGGAGGGTATCCATGATAATTTCTCCACATTAAATAAATGAGAAATTTTCAACGAACTTACCTCAGTAGCGCCCCAACCAGCAATTACAACAGGATAGTTATCAGGGATAACAAAATCCTGGGCGAGTATAATACCCTGTTGAATGACGGAGCTGTACACTAGAGGTTCCAGGAGTCGCACGACGGTGATGTCGCCGTCTGTTCCATTTAGACCATAAGTGGGATGGTTGAACTCAACATCTACGTTGGAGACCTGACCTCCGGTGTTACGACACGAGGAACCAGCCCTGACGCGACGGTTCTTGGGATCGTAGACGCTAAGATAAAGATAAAGATCAATTTATTTGCATTATCATGAGTAGATTACAAACATGCAATGGTGTTAAAAATAATTAGGTGCTACATGTTATGCCATAGAAGGCGTACAAATATTGAGGTTATGAATTTAATTGAAATAAGTCATTACCTATTATGAAATGACTATATTAAATTATAATTTTAATGAAATGCTTAATAACTTAAACTAAGAGTTTATCATTTAAGAAGTCTGTTATGCTATAGTAACATTTCGCAGTTAACATCTTTTTCAACCTTGTTTTAAATAAAGGTGTATTTAATTGTTTGATGTCCTTAGGAATTTTATTGTATATTTTTGGACCCATACATATTATACTTTTGTGCAACATAGCTGTCTTAGATGGATGAAATAATAGTCATGCTAGAACGCTAGAAATAATAGTCATGTTAAACAATGGTTTTCAATGGCATCCTTAGGTTAGATTTGTACCCTAGATTTAGGTATAAAAAACAGTGCATCTAAGATAAAAATATCTGGCATGCTTTTGCATAACGCCGGATCTGAATCCGATGAAACACGGTCCTTGTAAATTCTGCATGAAATCTATGACGATAGTTCGAATTCGCATTGAACGCAATATAACCACAGTACTACTACAGAATGTATGGTGGAACAGCTGTTTTTTTTTCTCGGATTCCGAGATTATCTCATAGTAGACGTTGTACAGAATGATGAGTACGGTTCATGGTTTTCGGATGTAAAGCGAGACCAGTCAAGCTGTAGAAGCTAGAAGCATTTAAGTATTCAAATTCACAATACAACTAGTCCAGACCACGTAAAATTGAGCTTACAAAATAACTTTAAAAAAAAAGTAAAAACCGACTTCAAAAAATACTAAAAAGAGTAAAATAATTACAATAAAATTTAAAAAACTAACAGCTTTAGAAGTCGGTGCAATTTTACACTGAACCTAATTGAAGGCATCGACTTCTGAAACTGCTAGTTTTATAATGTTATGGTAATTATTTTACTCTGTTTAGTTTTTTTTTAAGTCGGTTTTTACTTTTTTTTAAAGTTATTTTATTTCATATTTTTCGTGGCATAAACAATACACAAACATGCAATTACAGCAATCCCAGGTAATTTGCTGTTATCCATTGAAGAGTTCCATTGTCCATCTCCGAGGGTCTTCATCAGATCTTCACCAAATTAAAATGGGACCATTTCGGGAGAATTTTCTTTCAACAAAAAAGAATTTTGCAAATCCGTCTATGTATGACGGAGAATACATAAAAAAAACCGAATTGAGAACCTCCTCCTTATTGAAGTCGGTTAAAAATACAAGAAACAGACTGTCTAGAACTCGAGTCTGACAACTACTATAACTTCAAAATGACAATATCTCCCACTAATCGTATTGCAAAGATCAGATAGCACGCAAATCATAGTAAACTCGAATATTCATATGCAACTGGGTTTAAACTTACATTCCGTGAAAGCAGTTGGCAGAAGAGAGTATATATTTGGCAGTCAAGATATTGCCACCACAGGATTGCGCCCAGATGCCGGAGGAGGTTGACAAAAACTCCACCTGGACGATAGAGGGAAAGTCCTCGACGGTGGTCGCGTTGCCTCCCACGATACGGGATACCATAGGCGTGGAACAGGCTGAGCCTGAAAATAGATGCAAGAAGGTTTTATGTACCAAAAATTTTAAAGATTCGTCGTGAGTAACACAAAGAAAATAGAAGGTTCAGGTCCACTAGGTCTCCTTCTCTCGTGTTGGCACGAGCTATATGAGAATAACTCATGCTGTGGTGAAAAGATTAGCCAGTCAGCAAGGTTGATAGCGGGGCTGACTGCCCAGGACGTACTTAAGTATCATCACTCGTGGAGCCTCTTTTCATGCACCACCACCAGATTTTCATGAAATTGAATAACGTGTGTTAGAAGAAGTCTCATTCACGTATTCGTTGTTTTGCTAATGTATTGTGATGATTCCAGAAGTACATCCGTAATGATATTTATGCATTTCTAGCTTTTTTTCTAGAAAAGGGGCTGACATCTTTGTCCCGGAATCCGTTGAACCAGCTCTTTTTCTCTATATTCAGGAAAATGAACGAAATGGATGCGATCAGTGCATTTATTTCAGTGCTACGCATAATTGAATGGAATCCCGGCGAGGCAGTTGGTGTGCAAGACGAGGCAGTTAACTCCGGGCGCTAAAATACCTCACATAAAAACACCATGTTTTGCTTTTAAAATAACTTTTTTGTTGAATACAAATCAATCCCATGTAGGGTGAATCTGTGTCACCAGTCACCTAGGCGGTTCCTTTATAATAAAAAGGGCATATATGTATTTCCCATCAATTTTTTTGAAGATGTCACAGATTCTTTTTATTTTGTTTTTATTTTTAAACCTAGCAATGTTAATAAAATGCAATTTTCTTTAGTAGAAAAGAAAAAAGACAAAAAAAGTTGTCGTTCATTTTGTTACTATTTCAAAAAAAAAAACTTTTCTTAATACCTTAAAGGAATAACACGAATTTGTTGGATACACCTGCATTCTAATTGCGCAACACACTCGTAATCGCTTTGGCTTTGATTTTGATGGATTAATAATTTCCATACCAACGTATGTATTAACAATCCGACTTCTCTACAACTATGTGCGACGCAATGAATGAATATTATTTTTGACACATCAACTATCATGATTGATGTTAGTTACGTTAAGGTGGATACAGACTTTGCGAGGCATGCGCCGTGAATGACGCACAACGAACGCCTCTGCATGAGGCGTGAGTGTCGAAAAAATACCAACATATGCTCGGGTCGAGCCATTACGTGCGAAGCAAATGCCTCGTTTGTCTGTCTTCATGTTTGTGGCGAGGCATGTGCTAATCAGGTGTGTAGTTTCATTTTCTCAGTCGGGGCCTGGGTGGATATCGTACGCGGCGCACACCTCGAACGTGCATGCGCGACTACGTCCACACCTAATGTAATTCTCACACTGAGGCGCTTTGATCTTGAAGCGTTTTCCGACATATGTTGGCTCGCCCTCTCGCACGTGCGTAGCACATGACTCGCCACGAATATGAAGGTACACACCTTGCGAGGCATTCGTTGTGCGCCGTTCGCGGCGCATGCCTCGGAAAGTCTGTATCCACCTTTACGCAATTGCCCTGCTGTTTAGTTCTATTCTTGGATTAAGATATAAATACCTGCAAAAAGAGCGAAAGCAAGGAGGGTCAGCGGTGCCATGTTTGAATCGACTGCGATAATCCTAGCCGTCACACAATTTTAAAGCCTAATAAATCCCGTATAAAAATATAAAGATACCTAATCAATTGTAACCGGGGTAAATTGAGGCAAAGATTAACGATAAGTGTTGCCTTTTATAGCCTATCTTTCGGTTATCTTTCGTACGATATGTGCTACTGGTAACAGGGGTTCCTTATGTAATATCGAACTGTTGGCGGCCTATTTAACTATCCCGCCAGGGGTAGCGGCTTCACTAGAGAAGACTGACTTTGTAAAAGCCGCTACAATTAAAATGAAACGAAATTTTACTATTACTCTGTTGAAAGAAACATGAGTCCTGACATAGTGGTCATTTTGTAAATTGTAGCCGCAAGGAGAGTGCAATCGAAAAAACGTAGGTAAATTACATCATCTATAAAAATAAACTTTAAAAAAAGTAAAAACCGACTTCAAAGAAATACTAAAAGGAGTAAAATAATTACCATAATATAAAATTAACAGTTTCAGAAGTCGGTGGCTTCTATTTGCTTCAGTGTAGAGTTGCACCGACTTCTGAAACTGTTAATTTTATATTATGGTAATTATTTTACTCCTTTTAGTATTTCTTTGAAGTCGGTTTTTACTTTTTTTAAAGTTTATTTTTATTTGAATACGTTTTAGTGTCATAATTTTAACCCCTCCTTCATAACCCTTATTTTTGGCTTTGACGTAGTCGGGCATAAAAAGTCCTTTCAAATGATACCTTACACGATATAATGAAAACATTCCAAAGGGGGGGAGGGGGGGACAAGCACCCCCTCCTCTTTTCAAGTAGTCAGTTCCCAACAACAAATATAAACAAAGCAATATTAGTAATTTGAGAATTTTGCTTTGATCCGATGAGGAGTTCCGTTCCATATCTCTGAAGTTCATGGTCTAATCATAACAAAATTTAAATGGGACCAATCGGGAAGTATACCCTTTCGAACAAAACAAGAATTTTTCAAATCGGTTCATAAATGACGGAGATATGAGGTAACAAACATAAAAAATAAAAATAAAATAAAAAAAAAATACAACCGAATTGAGAACCTCCTCCTTTTTGAAGTCGGTTAAAAAGGGTAGTATTTAATTTAACCGCGCACACCAAAACATTCTATTTTTTTCTAAAAAATATTCTATTTTCCTATCAAAAATACTAACTGCACATCAAAATGTGCACTCTAAAAGAAATCAAAACCGGCATATATTTTATGGGTCAAGCAGAACTATTAAGTGAAATGATCATCTAATATCTGAATGCAAATCAAATTATTGTTTGACACACCACAAAAGTTTATTATCAAATTTATTAGAATAAAAACACCAATTTATCAATTATAATTTTCATAAACCAGTTTCTTGATAACTTAGAGAACAACAAAAAAATACAAAATTATCCTCAAACGATGCACTAAACAGTGTTACAAAAGTAAAACTATTCAGTTCTTGCTTATATTGTTGCAGCTTGAAAAAACGAAAAATTAAATCAAAATTAATCTTACAACTGTAAATTATTTGAATACACTTGAATATGTTTTTTAATCAATGTTGTAGGAAATCTAAACTTAAAAATTAAACTTAAAACTATGAATTATTTGAAAACAAATTTGTTGAATTAGTATTTATAATTGTGAGGCGTCAATTCTTGCAAAAAGGCTATTAAACACTTTTTGATATTATGAACTCATTTTTAGGTATGTACGTGTCAACAGTTGTACGAGTATAGAGCGAATTTAATTGAGTTTACTAGAGTTCACTAAATAGATTGATTTCCTTTTCTACGCTACCTAGTATCCTCTTAGGCGCCGGATACTAAATGTTACAAAGACAAAAAGTCAATGGGCAACATAGTCCTAGTGTCAAAATGTACAAATTGCCTAGTGCCAAAATGTAATTTTGCCAAAATGCCGCTATGATAGAATGCATTAAAGCTGTAATGTTCAATTGTACAAATTGCCTAGTGCCAAAATGTCATTTTGTCCAAATGCCACAGAACATAACAAATGAAATGACATTTCAATCATCTTTTTCAAGGATATCGAACTTTCAAGGAGTATTTATACTCAAAGAGATTAGATAGAGAAGAGATTTTAATTAGATATCCAGTGCAGAGAAGTATGTTGGTTGATATCAAGTAAGTAGAAGATAAGAAGGCTTAGTCGTTAGTGATCCTACCTTTGAAGCCCAGGGTGAGTTCGAATCTTGACTGTGTGACAATTGGACCACGATGCATTTTGGCATAATTGTGTTTTAACTTTTGTACATTTTGACAATCTAACAATTAGACCCTTACGCATTATATCACAATTACTTTTTGTCGTTTGCACATTCAAATACATTAAGACATTTGTACATTTTGACACTAGGACTATGTTGCCCATTGACTTTTTGTCTTTGTAACATTTAGTATCCGGCGCCTCCTCTTAACTGCATGTACATTAATTTGCATTGCTCTTACATTACTATGATGAAAGTTGTCAAACCATTTGTTTTTTTAAAAAAGTGTCCATGGAGCTTCTTCCCGGCTCTTCTCCATAAGACCTACTACTTGGAACCGAGCTTTGTTTATCTTTCGAAAGCACCAGTAATCGGTCTACTTGAAATAAAATATATTTGACTTGCCTTCACCTTATACGGTCAATAAGGATGCGTTTCCACCAGAAATGTGCTATGCAACGTTGCTATGGATGCATTTGATATCCACCAATCATATTCATTGGTCCACATAGCATAGCACTGGTGGAAACTGATTCAACTAAGCCAATTTTTTTATATGGAAGGATGCGTGCCGTGCATGCATGCTATGGATGTGAGCTATGGATGCGTGCTATGGATGATTGCGAGTGGTGTAGTATTTTCATAGCACATCTTTTACTCCGATAAATAGCTTAGCATCAGTGGAAACGGTCACATAGTTTCGTAGCTTAGCTTTTACATTCTCGCAGCATAGCTGCATAGCACATCTCTGGTGGAAAGGCACCCTAAGACTCCAAATAAAGCAGCATTTGGAAGCAATTTGGAATTTGGAGCAATTTTCATTGATCTCAATTTTACTGTCAGGTTATGAATATGAGAAATAAAAAAAAGATAAACATGTCTAATTCTTTATTGATTCAACTAGAAAGTTAGACAGCGGTGGTGTCGATCCGAGTACTTCTACGAGGGTAGAAAAATGAGCAGGACTAGCTTCAGAAGAGGCAGCATTGACGTGTTCTCAGGAATTCACGCCGATAATGATGTCACTGAAGTAAAAGGGACTGCCGGAGTACTTAACTGACGTATGTTGATAATGATAGATGCTGTAGATCTAAACCTAATTGATACTTACCCTCTTATTACGAGAGATGGTTTCTAAATAATAAGACAAGTTTCAACCTACATCAAGACTAGATACTTACATAATCTCATGCCATAATCCCATGGGGGCAGAAACTATAGAACGCCACATGCTACGATACTTACATACTCCATTCGCTTCCACGTTTATACATCTTTTCGTATACGTACGTCGGTTGAGAGTACTACGCACCTGCCCTTTTTATTTTTTATTTAAGGATCACCAATACTCGTAAAGGACATACACAATTTGTCAAAATATTATATAAGGAAACAGTCAAGTCAGTGTACTCCTTCACTTACAGGAGACCACAACATGCTTTAAAGAAATAACTAAACACAAGTACTAAATTTTTAACAATAACAATCTAAATGGATCACTACTGAAGATATAAAGTTACAAAGAAGAGCTAAAATATGTTAATGATGAATGAGATAAAGTATTACAATAGACAATGTTCAAGTGTTTATCAAACTTCAATTTGTCATCTATTAAGATGCCAAGATCTCTAATATCCCTAACTAATTTGATTTCAACTCCGTCAATATAATATTTGTTAGGCTTAGGAGTTTTTTGTCGAGAAAAAGTATGTGGCACTTGTTTTAAAGAACATCACCAATAACATCGATATATGTCCTTCTAGGGCGTCTTCTACTAGCATTTCCACTGATATCCGCCTTATAAGTTCCTTTTGTTAATCGCTGTTCACTCAATCTCTCACATGACCAAACTACCTAAGCATACTCCTTTCAGTTTTTGTCACTACAGATTATTTTAAACGGCGCCACCAGAAGTTCGTAGAGCAGTAGCTAGGTCTAGCGAAAGAACTAAAATGGAAAGCGATACGCGTCACCCTCTGCACTACAACATCCCCGTTCGGCAAAGACTTAAGAGCCGTAATAGCTTTGCACAGCGTGTCCTCCCACTCACTGGCGAACGTTCACAGGCAAGAGTCCAGTTGTGGCGAGATAAGGCTTCTTTACCCATTCCGTTTGTTGCGCCTTCCGAGGATCTCCCACCTGGGCATGAGTTGCCTTGGCTGACCTGGAAGTCTCTAAATAGACTACGGACTCAGGTTGGTCGAAGCAAGGAAAACCTGCTCAGGTGGAAATTTGCGGGTAACTCAAACCTTGAGTGTAAATGTGGTGCCGTTCCGCAAACTATGGCGCACTTAACATCATGCCCCGCCTGCCCTGCTACCTGTACGCCAGAAGAACTAAAGGACGCTACGGATAGTGCTAAACTCATTGCTGAGTTCTGGGCCGACACGATGTAGATTGTCATCGACACGCTAAGAAGAATTTTAAGCCGCAACTTTGTCTCCACATCATTCCTCAATCTACCATTCTAAAGCGTGAATTACACAGAAAAGACATAAGGTGCAGGCGCGTCGCTTTCATACGTTTTGTCGTGCCACTTCAAATCTTTTTCGCAAAAAATGTGTGAAAGCGACGCGCCTGCGCCTTGTCTGCACCTTACACCGCTTCTGTGTAATTCACGCCTAAGACTACATTGTTCTCTACTAAGCAGCCACACAGTTAATTCTGGGCTGGTACACGAGTGTCACCAAACTCTGAACCAGGTGGGTAACCTCAATAATATAACCATTCAATGGATCAAAGGACACAGCGGTTCCCGAGGCAATGATGCAGCAGATGAGCTCGCCAGAAGGGGATCGAGCATGGATGCGGTGGGTCCCGAACCCATAGTACCACTCCCCTTCGGATACCTACGCACCCTGGTAAGGAAACGCACCAGAGACCAACACAACGAGTTATGGATAAACCATGCCGAGTGCAGGCAAGCCAGGGAGGCGCTTCCCGCCATTGACGGTCGACTCACTAAAAAAGCCCTCCGGCTGTCAAAGCTTTAACTGCGGACACTCACAGCGGCCATCACTGGCCATGGTTCATTTAACAAACACCTCTTTGTCATTGGAGTTACAGACAGCCCACTGTGCAGAGCATGCATGGAGGAGGACGAGACGGCAGCCCACGTGCTACTAAACTGCCCTGAGGTCGCCACATACAGGGCCAAGTACTTCGGAAACCCAGGTACTCTCCGAGAGATCACCAGTAACATCAAGGGTGTGCTGGCCTTCTTCGAGGAGTTAGGGTGGATCGAGTAACTATACTTACCACCCATCACGCAAAATACGCGCTTAGACGTGGAGTTGCGGATACCAGCCCGTTATACCTTATACCTATACATTGTTCTCTCCTTATGGTATTTACTGAAATTGTTAAAAATATTGATTTTAACACTCTGCCTGCCATGGGAATTGCCGACGACCCCCAAAAAATTTTGTTCAGCAGGCCGAAGCATGTAGACGCAAGAGAAGTATCACATTTTCCATAACAGCACGCCAGTAGTTGTAAAAACTATTTGAATTCGGAGGTTAGGGCGGATCCCACGGCGTCCTTAAAGATTTTTTTTGGACCCGCCAGCTGATCCCACGTCCTCTTTTAATAATTTTGATGACTCACGGCGTTCACAAGCAGAAAATTCGGGACCTGCCGTTGATCTAAGTTTGTATAAGTCCATAATTTTTGAAGTAAGAAGCATGAAATAAAATTATGAAGGTTTCTGGTGAGAAATAAATGTACATGTGATTCAGTGTTTTTGGAAATTCTACCCTTATGGGGATGAAATAGGTGTTGAAAGTTTGTATGAGAAATCTGGTAGTTTTGAAGTAAGAAGCATTGAATTAAATATCTAGACTTCTGGCTAAAAATTAACACAGACATATTTGAGCGTTTTTAGAAATTGCACCCGTAAAGTGATGAAATGGGTTGTTAACATCTGTATGAAAATCCTTATTCCAGTAATTAATTAACTTGAAATTTAGTATAAACACTATTCAAAATAATTATTAAAGCCAGACTTTTTGGATTTTACAACTAGGTACACCTAAAAAGGGGGTAAAAGCGGGTTTAAAATTTCACGCAAGCGAACCTGCGGGCAAAAGCTAGTACATCATAAAAAACAAAAACAATTTATCATTAAATATTTCATTTATTGAGTTAATAGAACCTAAGCTTAGATAGCGATATCGACGATCCAATTGGTGTAGGAAGAAACTTTAGTGCTGATTCCAGGGAAAGTTGCGTTAGCGCATCCGTGGCCCCAGGATACAACGCCGATGATGATGTTATCAAAGTACAGAGGACCACCGGAGTCACCCTGGCAGGCGTCCCTACCACCAATGTCCAGAAGACCAGCACAGATCATGTTCTCAGTAACAATACCAGGGTTGGGCAGGGTCAGGTAACGCGAAGCACAGACCTCTTGGTTGACTGTGTAGATTGTGGTCTCCAGTAGTACGTTGGATGCCGGACCTCCTTGCTGTTGAGTTTGGTTTTGAAATTTTAGAATTTAAAGTGTCTAAATAGTGCTTTTAAAAAAATGGATCTAAACCCAGTGCAGGCTGCAGCTGATTGGTGAGACTCTGACAACCATAAAATGTATTTGATAAACTTATTAAAACTCTAACATTGACTAACTGATAGACAACGCACAGCTTATGCAGTGAGTTTAGAAGCATGAAATTTTGCACAAAAGTTCCTTATATAACGTAAATGAACACTAAGAGCGATTACGCACTGCATCCGATCCGAATCCGTGAAAATACGGATATTAAAAACTCGGACCGAATTCGGATATTGCTTTACGCACTGCATCCGATCCGAATCCGTGAAAATACTGAACTAGAGTAAAAATCTCGGACCGAATTCGGATGTTGCTTATGCACTATTCCGATCTCTGATTCAAATTCATGCATATCAGGCATCTTTGGCATGTCCATTTGGCGTCCGATTTGAATGCGAGGTGATGCGAAAGCTTTCATACAAACAGTACTACGGCTACTTCGGTCCGTCAATATTTCTTCCGAATTGGAGAATCACGGATGACGGATAGAAGTCGGATGACGGATGCCGGATGTAGTGCGTAAACTACCATACAAATAGTTCTATGGCTACTTCGGAACGTATTTTCACGGATTCGGATCGGATGCAGTGCGTAACCGCTGTAAGAAAGGATTTTTGAAAATTCACCCTCTAAAGGGGTTAAATAGGGGACGAAAGTTTGTATGGAAGATCGTCATTTCTTAAATTTGGGAAATCCCATCTCGCACACGGCTAGTGGTGATACAAATTTCTAACTTGCCACTTCAAATGGTATGGTAACGAGTAGCAGCAACATTGATACCAGACGATTATGTCTTCCGTGACCAATTTTTTTGCTCACCATGATAAAAACGGGAAAACCCTATTATGCTGAGCTGGACACCTATTTTTCACAATCTGAGACACAATGCACATGTTCAGTTTACATTTGATGACCTCTAGGTAAAGAAAATTAGATCATATAACAGAATTCTTGCTTACCGAAGTAGCGCCCCATCCAGCATGGACAACGGGTAAGTTTTCAGGGATTTCGGTACCCTGAGAGATGATTGTACCCCGCTGAACGACTGGGCTATACACTAACGGTGTCTGGAGTCGGACCACGGTAATGTCACCGTCGAACTCACGCAGACCATAACTGGGGTGGTTGAACTCCCTTTCTACATTAGAGACTATACCCCCATCGTTACGGTAAGTAGTACCGGCCCTGACGCGCCGATATTGAGGGGAGTAAAATCTGGAGACAAAAAAAAAAACGGGTTCAATAAATTAAATAATAATACTGTCCATTATTGTCCCACTGTTGGGCAGGGGCCACTTCTCAGCATGAGAAGGGTTAATCTCTCAATCACCGTAAACATAGACACAATAGATATACAATGGCGATGTCGTCCTCGGACGACGCGTAGCAGCACACCGGTTGCATTAATCTACAAGGCTGGCCTTGTGCAGGTTCGTGGACTGCACACACCATTGAGATCTTTAGGCCCCTTGTTCACACCCGTTTTTTCACCGTAAAAATCTACGGTTAATTAACCGTATGTAGGCACGGTCATCAGTGTTGTATGGACTACTAATAGAAGCTTGTTGACGGACACGGCGGCCCAACGGCACGCCAGCGCCATCGTATGCACCGTGGCTGCTCCTCTTTTGCGCACGGTTTGATTTACCACCAATAATTATACGATAATGTTATGTGTTGTATGACAATCTATGAGAGTTTGTTAACGGCACCGGACGTTTTCGCGATGGGCAATTATTGCATAACAGCTTTCCAAACTGATTTTGTGTTACAAAATGGATAAATCAGTTTCGGCTGGTGGTTTGCCGTGTCGTGTACAAGCTCACATGATTTTTCTACGGCGCGGCTAATACGCCGTACGGTTAAGAAACCGTGCCGTGAACAAGAGGTCTTATAGAGCCCTCTCAGGTATGCAGGTTTTCACATGCACATGAATTCAAAAAGCCAAAGACCACACGATCCACACGGGTCGCGTTCAGTCTCTTACCCTCCTGCGTGGAAAACAATCGTTCAATCGCCTATCACTGCTTGGTTGAATCAAATTACTGCTTTACGCGTCCTAGATTTTGCCGTACATGAAGCTTCGGTTATAAGAATCTTAGTAATATACTCGCTGACGATTAATTAGTTGTTTTGCTAGAACAAACGCTGTTCAGATCATGGTCTACTACCATAATAAGTCATCAAAATAAAACACCAAAAAAAAAAACCATACAAGTCAGAGACACCTGCGCAGTCGGCGCCATGATGGTTCAAGTTATTTACCGGGAACTTTACCGCGATTGCCACGATGAGTACCTACTTTAATGTTACGGTTAATGTTTGAACACGTTGAGCAACATACGACTTTTTAAGAAAGCCTAGTTTTTTTTTTTGGTGCTTTGCATTATTAATAGACCATGGTCTGATCAACATTTGTTCTAGAAACGTATAGAAGAAGCTAGAATATCAAAATCTTTGTATCAGTTCACAATTAAATATTTTCTTCTTCACCAGCCCCTATTGGCTGATTGCCACTGACCTTCAAGATCTCAGACCACTCATCACGTTTTGTCACGAGTAGCAATTCTGCTTGGACTAGGTGAAACCAAAATAAGGTTTTTCTGCCATCACAAATGTCTTCTTTTTTTATTGATGGGAAATCATCATAAGACTCCTTCCGCTCTGGGGGAAGCGGAAGGGAGTGTCAGACTCTTACTGACTAAAACCCATCCGTGTTCCTCCTAATGCCCTTTGCGTTCCAGGGCCGCGGTAACTATTTTGAACAAATTCCGCACCCCTCGCACTGGCCCTAGCGGGCCCTATCTACTACGCTTACATCTCTTTGAGGCGCGCGTGGAACACAACGCGCCGTCGACCCGGGTCTGGTTCTGATCTGAGCGAGCGTTGGGTGGCTCGCCGTCCGCAGGTCCGCGCCTACGGTGGCCGGGAATCGCCCTGTGACTCCCGACGCCCGGGGCGTCTCCTTCTGTTGCGGCGGCTGGGGCGTGACGTTTACCTCTCCCTCACTCGTTCCGCCTCCTCCTTCGCGAGCATTACTGCTTCGCAGAAGGAGGTGACGGCTGCCCATGCCCTCTCGCTCCGTACCATGGATTGAACCAGGGCCGGACGCGAGAGGTCGCCGCCGGATCACAAATGTCTACAACGCTTATCAGAAAATCTTCACGGAAAAACCCAATAACCAATAACACTTTGCCCGACCTGGGGATTGCACCCAAGACGTGACCAGAGCGTGGGGCTCAGCAGTCGCGCTTGCGACCACAAGACCAACGAGACAATCGATTCAGATCTTTCTTTAACATGTTACTTTTTGATTACAAGCAGTATACTTACATGCCACCGAAACAGTGTGCCGCTGACAGTACATTACGGGATGTCAAAATGTTGGCGGCACATGATTGCCCCCAAACACCAGAGAAGATGCCCAAGAATTCCACCTGCACGATGGAGGGGAATTGGTCGATGCTAGTCTCGGTGCCCCCGACGATGCGGGAGGCCTGAGGCGCGGAACAGGCCGAGCCTGAAAGGAGAAACAAGGTACACCAGGTATTTTTTTGCTGTTACTGTTTGGTGGGGCTCGTGGCTAATGAACAACCTCGTGGCTCATATGATTTGCAAGGTTAAGCTACGCTTGCCGTGGTCAATCCGTGGATCGAGACTCCTCCGTGCCTCGGAGACGACGTTAAACGGCAGAGTGAAGAAAAAAAAACATGATGTTCTGTTTCAAAATCAATTTAAGGGCCCAAAGTTGACTGATTGCAAAGAGCGATATCGCGCTAGTCGTGTAAAGGTCATGACACATTATACCGGCACCGCAACTGCACAGCTGCAGCACGGCATCGCCTCGAATTTAGGCTACGACTAGCCGCCAGCACACTAACTAAGCGTCGTCCACGAGGTGCAAGCTCGAAGTCCGTGAAGTCGTCAACGTAGAACGGTACGGTAACGCGGCACGGTGCGTTGACATAACGTGCAAATTTACGTTACCGTATCGTAAAAATGCACGTCAGGATCATTGTTAGATTTATCGTTGACAATGTAGATCCTGAATTTTAATAAAAGAAATAGTAAGGTATGGTTTTAAAGCATCGGAGCACATAGACGGCGACAAACTCGCGGGCGTAGAGAGCGCGGGCGGAGTGCTTATACGTGTGCGCGCTTGTGGCTAGAGGTGGAACGTGTTACGATACGGTAACATTTGCACGTTATGTCAACGCACCGTGCCGCGTTACCGCACCGTTCCACGTTGATGACGTAGTAACGTGGAGATGCGGACAGGCCCTTAGTCCGCATTATTGTTCAACTACGGAACCCTATTACTGCGCGTGGCCCGAATCGCCGGTTTTTTCTTTTATTGAACTGCTCCTTGGTTCTATCGAACCGTTTCTAAGTAAACGAGCAGATATTGGCGAGACCTGAAGGGTCTCCAGCCAATGGGGGGGAAGTAAAATACTAAACCTAAGCTAACTACTTATACTACACTAACATCATGACTACCTGCAACAACAGCACTAAGAGCGTTTGTCCACCGCCGCTGTCACCGAGAAACGAGATTATTTCGGACCAAGTTCGGAACGACGTGACGGCGATCGTGTGTCCACCGCGACCGATCTCGGTGGTTCCCAACATAAGACAAAAATGCGTGCATCGGCACCGGCAATCTCGGATGTAGTGGACAAGAGCAGACGCGTTTTGTATTGCCAGCATTTCGGTCCTTCACGATCTCGGCGGAGTTCTAACGGTAGCGCCAAACTACTCACAATCTCGGAGGTCGAGATGACGGCGCTCGGATGACGGACGTGCGGTGGACACGCAGCCATAGTAATGTATATATCGCTTCGCGTTCTTGGTGACGGCGGCGGTGAAAAACCGGCCTAAGGGCGACCCCTAGTGGGACTGAGGCCTCGGCTTGTGGGAGATTGAGAGTGAGACAGATTGATGAGGGCGGAGTCTGAAAAGACGACCGGCTCTACGACGGGGCAGCTCGTTACATCATGGACAGTAAATGTCCTTAAGAAAAATATATAAATACCTGCAAAAAGGGCGAGAGCGAGAAGGGCGAGCACTGCCATGTTTCTATCAACTGAGGCGTTCCTAATCCTCACACGTTTTTATATTGAACTCATTAAATCCATTGTAAAAAATTATCCTAGATTAACATATATCCGGCTGTAGCTATGTACCGTAATTTGAAGCTATAGATAAATGATAACAATTGTTTTTATTGCCTATTTTTAGGATTCCGTAACAAAAGTTAAGATACGATAAGATATTTTTAATTCATCTATACAGGGTTATTTGGAAAGGGGGTACTAATCTGCAGGCCACTTGGTACCAATGTGGACGGTTTTAAAGCAAGTGTTAAAAGGAGAATGACCAAAAGTGGTACCAAAAAGTCTAATGCATCAAGATCAAAATATTAAAGTAATTATTTTCATAATTTTTACGACATTACGGGTCGGGGATTTGATTTTTGAACAGGGAATTTAATGTGAATATTGTTTTATTCCCTTGACATTACGTTCCGTTTCACATGATTTTTGGTTACTATAACCTTGAATTTTAAAAGTGCCATGATCACATCTTTCAAAAAACATGTAAAAAAAAATATTTTGCCGATTCTACATTAATTAAAAACAACTAGAATAGATTAGAATTTTTATTTAAACGATTATCATTTTTTTATCTATGGTTAATTAGCCGTTCACAGCCGGTCATAGAGATGTAGAATGCAACAGATGCGGATTACTGTTTTTAGAGCAATAATAAATCGTGTATGACATGTCCACATTGTCAGGTTATTTAAATTATTTCTAAAATCTCCGAAACTCGCGTTTTGTTTACAAAAATAACTTTTGTAGGAGTAGGTAAATACGATAAGTGTAGTCTATAAAAAACAAAGTTTGACTTTGATGCAGCATGGTACGGGACTCCATACATCCATGAGCATTGACCTTTCAAAGTCAAAATGGGGTTCATGAAAAGAGCATCCACGAGTGACGATACTTAAGTACGTCCGGCGCACCCTAGGCAGTCAGCCCCGCTACCAACCTTGCTGACTGACTAATCTTTACACCACAGCATGAGCTATTTCCGTATAAATAAATAATAAAATCATTTTATTTCGAACAACTACGAGATCCATACATTGTTAGTAACAGTTTTGAACTTAAAATACTATTGTTAGTAACTTAAACTAAGACGAAGGAGTGCGAAGACCACCCAACAGCTAGACAACCAGAAGCTATGGAACAAGTCTTCGCACAAATTGCCCTATTATAACGGAGGAAACATCTGTCGCCACAGCTTTCAGGATGCTATTATAGCTACCTCTTATTCTGCTCAGGAGTGAGGCCGTTTTTTTGCGGATTATGGCATGAAATCCATCGGTATGGGTTACCGCGAACATTTCCGAGGCACTGCAAAAACGAGGCAGTCGCAACAGCATCCTAAAAACATTATTATATTGGACGCGTAGAACATCCAGCGACCTTTTCGAGTAGTTGACCCAAAGATTACCGGTGTAAAAACTCTGACAATAAGCTTTAAAAAGCGTAATCTTTACTTGGTCAGTACACAGAGCAAATCTTCGTGCCATCGTATAGCTCGTGCTGACACGAGAGAAGAAGAAGAAGAATTTAAAAATTCGGTCATAATAATTTCCATGTAAAATTATTTTTATTTTACGATTTTCAAAAATTCTTCGTCCCTACTCTAGTTACGAATTCAGAAAATGGAGCTTCTAATTCGTGACCCCTAATAAGACCTAAAATGTAAACACAGCTGATCATCATAGCTGAGGATAGATAGATTTTAGCATATTTATTATGTAATTTTTGAACAACTATTTCTCTTAAATTATTGACTTTTGGGGAAAGTGTTAGAACAAAAGTTACTCATTATTATGGGTACTTTAACACCCTTTCGGATTAGTACCCCCTTTCCGACTAACCTTATATGTATACGTTATTTTTTTGTGTACGGTACTTATTTTCTCTTTTTGTTAATTCTATTTTTATTTAGAAATGAAGATCACAAAATAAATGATTTTTATTTCTATTAACAAATCTGTTACAGACATTTTTACAAATCAATTTTATAATTATGTTTTTTTAAGACTACAGTCAAAGTCAAGTAGTTTTTATTTCAAGTAGACCAGATCACTGGTGCTTTCAGAAGGTCAACACTAGGTGCTCGGTTCCAAGAAGTAGGTCCTTTGGAGCAGAACCGACAAGAAACTCCATGGACACTCTTTTAAAAAAGTAAATGGTTTGACAACTTTCATTATAGTAATGTAAGAACAATTCAGATTAGAGTACATACAGTTAACAACATGAAAAGCAATGAGAAAGTTAGCCTTTGAAAACGATTGCCATAGCAGTTACGAGCTGACCAGTCCCAACAGACAGCACTCGTTCACTAGCATGACGCATACATCGGCGTCGCTCAGCTCAACCATGTTGCAGGGAACTCAACGACCCGATGCACAACGCCACCGTCAGCAAGATATTTCAGTGAGCATGACAGACTCATACCGATAGACAATAGGCAGTCAAATATTAAGAATGAAAGTGTAACACTAAATGCTGCATGGTCCTCACATTTTACAGCCTTGCGTAGGTATTAACAGAATAATATTAATAATTGATAATTAATAATTGCAATTTAATGTCAAACTAATATAAGTAAATGTTAGCAATAAATTAAATTAAATGTCAAAGAAAGACAAAAAAAAAACAACAATCAAAATTGGAAACATTAGATTAAAAAACAGTGCTCCTGCATTTCCAATCCGACTAGCTCTGAGAAGAAAAGCCGAAACAAACTCAGAGGCCAAGGTCTCTTTTAAAGTCCAAACATGCGAGTGTAACAATGTAGGGCAACGTCTGAAGTTTTCAGGAAAGAGCTGTAGCAGTTTTGAGTTGAGCAGTGCCCGGTTATCGTTCCAGTCACCATTCGCAGGCTGCTCCTGTCCAGGTGCAGCAGGCGATTTTGATATTACCTATTTGTGTGGTATCGTTTTGTTGAGAAATTTTACTTACTTTATTGTGAAAAGGATATAGGAGGTCCACATCGTAGCATTAATAGTGGACTTTACTTTAGAGCTGATAATTGTCGACAATTGTTGATAACTGAAGACACGTTTGGTGCAGTGTCTGAGCGATTGGCTTCTGCGCTACGGGTCATGGGTTCGATTCCTGCACGGAACAAATACTTGTATGGCCTACAGATAGATGTTCCGGGTGTGGGCGTTTGTACATGTGAAGATATGTGTCTGTAAACGCACCCACGATACAGGAGAAATCCTAGAGAGGGGCAAGGATTATTTAAAAAAAAATGTGATGATTTGTGAGGATTTGGAATCTGATTCTCCGTTCTAGAGGCCGAGCTGGTACAGAGATTTTTTTGCTTAAAGATTCCAATCACACTTTGCCTTTCAAGGGAGCCAAATCCAGGAAGTCACGCTCTGAAGCAATTACAAACATGATACAGTTTCCCTAAACTTTGTGGCCATTTTTGGAAAAGTGTCCAAAAACAGTGGTTGCCTAGCAGTTGAGTTCGATCCTGACGACCCTTTTACTTTTCAAATTCATGTGCGGAACAGAATTTAATTACCATATGCGTTAATGGTGAAGGAAAACATAGTGAGAAAACCTGCACATTTGAGAGGGATTCAAAAAGTTCTCGGTTTAATGTGTAGACCGCCAACACGCAGCTAACCAGCGTGGTGGACTGCGCCCTAAAAATCTTCTCATTCTGAGAAGAGGGCCGTGCCCAGCAGTGGGGTAGTAACGGGCTGATTATGCTATTAGTTTGGTTTTTTTTTCTATTTGTTTAAGGAATTTTTATACATTATGTACATGCTAATTCCATCGTAACCTAAGGTAACAAAAACAAAATAAATATAAACTACTTAATTCTACTCACTACATAATGATGGGGACTAAAAACCATGAACAAGTTTTTAGATGCTTCAGATGAAGTTTTTGATAATATAGATCATGAAACATACCTATACTTAGTCTGTTCAGGTTAAGAGTCCTTATCAGAGATTCTCTGTGTGTCTGATAACGGACACATTCCATCAACAAGTGATGTGGAGTGTGAAATTGATAGCCCGACTTGCCCATTCTCTTTTTTTAATAGTTTGTCGAGTTTTTGTTCTTTAGGTCCGATTCTACCAATGTGGGATAACTTTTGTCTGAATAAAGGATAAGTGAGACGTTTTCACGTTGTCAGATCGTCAAAATTCTTCACATAAAAGCAGTCAGGCGCCGCGTAGTTACCAATGTTGACCTTAATATTATATTCATAGTATATTTTGGGGTTATACAAAGTGGAGATGACGTTACGACATTAAACGATAACACGTATTCTATGATGAGTTTATGACCGAATACATTAATCAATCATACACATTCAATAGTTTAGTCACAAGATTTTTTGTACGATTTAATAATTTTACGAATATCAAGATCTCTACGCGAAGTTATGTAAGTCTATGACCCGTTTAAACCAAAAAGCTAGCCTTACACGCACGGATATGCCCGCCGGATCTGCCCAACAGACATGCCTGGCGGGTAGATCCGTGCGTGTATGGTGAGAACAGACGCGGATATGCCCGCCGGATGCCTGCCCGCTGCCCGTGCTCAACACCACCGGATCGGGTACGGGGAAGGCAGTCCGAGTACCAACTGTGCATGTGTGCGTAGCGACGGAAGTGCCCGCCGAATTGCGCCCCAGTCGCGCACTAATGCTTTGGTAGTGTACACGCGTTTCGTCTAAAATGGCATTTAGTGACAATAAAGTCGATCTGAACTGATGCTCGGAGACGAAATCACGGATCCGATCCCGGCGGGCAAATCTGTACGTGTGTAGCGAAATCACGAATCGGATCCGACATGCACCTGTCGGTCAAATCCGGCTAGCTAATTTATCTTTATTTACACGTGTAGAACAGATATTAGTTAAATTGAAAAATCATGCGACAAAAAATGTGCTTGGAAGTAAGTTCTGATTTTTTGTGTACGGTACTAGAACACATCATAAAACACGTAGTATCGTTTATTGTCCTAATGTCAACCCCGCTTTGCATATGTTGGAATGAGCATGTGATGAGGAGGGACGAAAAGCATGTGACTAAGAGAGTGATGAATATGAATGTTGATGGATGGAAGGGAAGAGAGAGACCAAAGAAAAGATGAATGGATTGTGTGAGAGATGATATGAATGAAGAGGGAGTAAATGATAGCGGGGCGGATAATCAGGAAGAATAGAAGAAAGATACATTTTTTTTTATCTTTGGACAATCCGCATGGATACCCTTCGCCTGGGTTACCGGCTAAAAATCCACGGTGTTCCTTCTCTTGACCCTTGGCCGGGGTCGCGGGATTCGCAGCTGCATGCTCCGCAACCCCGGCAGGCCTCGGTCCGCCAGCCCCTGGCAGACCTCTTCCTCTGTGGGGCCTAGCCCCACGTCCTCCTGAGAGGCGCACACGGAACACATGCGCACCGCCTTCTCGGGCCTGTTGGTCGGGGTCCCCTAACCCGTCGCCCGCAAGCCACACACTAGGGTGGCCGGAGATAGTCGCGCGCCCTCCGGCGGCGCCCGGTGCGTCTGACGTGGGAAGGGAGAGTGGCCGTCGCCTCTCTCTCCCTCTCCGCTCCCTCCTTGGAGCATCACCACCTCGCAAAAGGAGGCGACGGCTTCCCACGCAAACACATTGCACCAACCCGAAGTAACTTAGGATAAGGGCAGCAGGCAGAAGAAGTATATTTTGGGGTTATTATACAGCATGACTAGTTAGTCATCCGGAAACCATGAACTGAACATCATTCTGTACAACTTTTATTATGAGACAAACATTAAATCGTGAAAAAAAAACAGCCATTCCATACATTTTGTTAAGCAACATTGATTATTTTGGATGATGCAGCGATATTTTTCTTCACGAATTTAGAATTTGTCCCATAGTTAAAAATATACAAATTGATACTGTGATCATGGTTTTCAGATGTACAGTGGCTAACCAGTCATGCTGTATACGAATCACCGCATCCAGTTAATAATATTATTTCATTTCTATTTTTTTTCACCATTTGGTTGCGTTGCTGGTGTCAAGGTTAAATTAATGTAAAGAAAACTATTTCATTAATAAGTTTGTATTTGCTGCGCTATAGACAAAGCCCACTAGATGTCAAAACTGACATCAGTGACATATGTGTCATCTAAAAAGAATATGGATACCAATTGTATTGTGAATGAATCTTTCGCTATAGTTAATAATTTCTTTATTTGTTAAATTATAAAAAGACCTGAAATGAGCTCGATGAGGATCGAGATGAGGAGCTCGTGGCTAAATAATTACAGCCGCATAGACCGATCTTCCGGGTTAAGCCACGCTTGCCGAGGTTGGTCTGTGGATGGGTGACCATTTACCATAGCGAGTTTCCTCCGTGCCTCGGAAAGCACGTAAAGCCGTTGGTCCCGGCTGTCATTTGTAGATCTTTGACAGTCGTTACTGTTGGTCAGAAGCCAGAAAGTCTGACAACCAGTCTTACCAAGAGTATCGTATTACCCAGTTACTGGGTTGTGGAGGTCTGATAGGCAGTCGCTCCATGTAAAATACTGATATTCAGCTGCATTCGGTTCGACTGGAAGCCGACCCCAACATAGTTGGGAAAAGACTAGGCAGATGATGATGATGATAAAAAGACCTGAAATAGAGGCTTTAAATGTTGTTTCTTTTGTTTTTACAGGTGAGTGAATCTTTTGTTAACAGATAGGTAATGTAATTAGTGAAATATTGTAGTTTGTAAGTACCTATTTGTAAATAAATTCTTTTGTTTTTACAGAGAAACGCAATTACGTCTTTGTTTCATTGTTCCCAATTATTGAAGAGAATAATATCATTATATTAATATAAATAAATAAAATAAAATAAAATAATCTTTATTTCGGATAAGCATCATCCATATGGGTTAGTAAACAAAAAGGATAACTTATATCTATGTTAGTAAACTTATGTATAAACTATTGGGAGACCAGGCTGTTGTTCAAAAGGCACCTTTGAACCACATCACCTAACAAAGGGGAATCGTACCTCCCCGCTATGGTCTTCATATAAGACAACATAAAAACAAATTCATAATAACGATGAAATTTATTAAGTTGTATTAAACCTAGAATCTTAGACAGCGGTTCTGATGATCCAGTCGGTGTAGGAGGAAACTTTAGTGCTGACTCCAGGGAAAGTAGGACTGCCGCAGACATAGCCCCAGGAAATAACGCCGACGATGATGTTATCATAGAACACCGGACCACCAACATCACCCGTGCACATGCCCTTACCACCAACGTCCAGGATACCGTGGCAGATCATGTTCTCGGTAACATAATCGGGTCTGGGCAAGGTCAAGTACCGGGCAGCACAGAGTTCTCTGTTGATTGTGAAGACTGTGGTCTTCTGGAGAACATCAGAATATGAACCTTCCTGTGAATGAAAATGGTTTTGTTTTATTCATTTATTTATACTTCAATGCACTATGGTGGTACATAAAGCGGACTTAATGCCATAAGGCATCTCTACCAGTCAACGTTTGGGTTAAAAAGAAAAGCATCTAAATAGGTACAAAAAACAAGTTAATTTGTCAATTTTGTTCTCAGAAGACTAAATTCATAACATAGATATAATTATAATAAAATACTTATACATAATAATAAAATATATAGATGTTAAAATATACAAAGAATACAAAACATAATGAAAACCAAATTGAAATTATGACGAAGACAAATAAATTAGAGAATTAGGAGTGCAGCGACTTCAAGTAGTATTCCTTAACTTTGCGTTTGAACGAGAATTTATTAGGAGCTTTTTAATATCAAGGGGAAGCACGTTCCAGAGTTTAATTGATGAAACAGCGAAGGAGTTGGAAATGAAACCTGTGCGGTGGGAAGGTATTTGTAGAAGTAAATTTTCAGAAGCACGAAGGTTGCAATTGTGAGTACTGCCCAAACTTGAAAATATTTTATCTTATATTTATGATTAGTTACGGTTTACTCACGTGCATTTTTCGGGATTGCCCGCCTAGTTTCGGACCCAATCGGCACTCAGTATCACAACAGCACGGACACGACAAGTGACGAAAATGCACGAGCAATACCGACACAGAGCGCGCCCCTCTCGTCGCGGGCGTAACGCTACGCGGCGCGGTGCAGCGCTAGTTCGACTCGCGGCCTCGCCGCGTGATCAGCTCATGATTAAGGACTCCGTTTGGGTCCGAAACTAGTCGGGCAATCCCGAAAAATGCACGTGAGTAAACCGTAACTAATCATAAATATGAATCATCATCATCTGCCTAGCCTTTTCCCAACTATGTTGGGGTCGGCTTCCAGTCGAACCGGATGCAGCTGAATATCAGTATTTTACATGGAGCGACTGCCTATCAGACCTCCACAACCCAGTAACTGGGTAATACGATACTCTTGGTAAGACTGGTTGTCAGACTTTCTGGCTTCTGACCAACAGTAACGACTGTCAAAGATCTACAAATGACAGCCGGAACCAACGGCTTTACGTGCTTTCCGAGGCACGGAGGAAACTCGCTATGGTAAATGGTCACCCATCCACAGACCAACCTCGGCAAGCGTGGCTTAACCCGGAAGATCGGTCTATGCGGCTGTAATTATTTAGCCACGAGCTCCTCTAATCATAAATATGAATGTGTCTCACGAAAGTTATAATAATAAAATATTTCATACTAGAATAAAATGTAATGTATAGAGGGGCTAATTAACAACCGCATGAGACCTTGGTTGGGTAACCGTTCGTTAGATATCGAGACTCCTCCGTGCCTCGGAGAGTACGTCAAGCCCCGGATGTCATACGAATATAGACAGTAGTTACTACTTAGAAGTCTGAAAGTCTGACAATCGATCTGGCCTTAGGATATCAGCATTGCCCAGTACCTAACTCGGTTGCAAAGGTCTGATGGCAGTCGCTCCGTGTAAAATACTGGTATTCAGCATCATCTGGTTGGACTGGACGCTGACCCCAATGTAATTGTCGTAGCGATGGGCGATTGTTGCAAAAAAAAAACAATCGAAAATTGTACTGTTACGCATTCGATTGTCGATTTAGTAGTTCCTCACCATAATTATTCGAATAACAATCGATGAACTACTAAATGTACATTGAGACATACATACATACATACATACACTCACGCCTTTTTCCCATGGGGGTAGGCAGAAACTGTAGAACGCCACATGCTACGATCCTTACATACTCCTTTCGCTTCGTCCACGGTCATACATCTTGTCATACACGCACGCCGGTTGAAAGTACTACGCACCTGTCCTTTTTGAAGAACATCACCAATAACATCAATGTATGTCCTTCTAGGGCGTCCTCTACTGGCGTTTCCACTGACATTCGCCTTATAAATTCCTTTTGTTAATCGCCGTTCACTCAATCTTTCAACATGCCCAAACCACCGAAGCATACCCCTTTCAATTTTTGTCACTACATCATCTTTTAAACCGCAACTTTGTCTTATCACATCATTCCTCACTCTATCATTCAAAGTTACACCGCACATACTTCGCAAGGAACGCATTTCCACGGCATTTATTCTACTTTCATGACTCTTCTTCCAAGACCAACATTCACTTCCATACATAAGCGTTGGTACCAGTACACCATTATGGACAGCCAGCCGTGCCTTTTTGGACATCGACTGGTTAGCCACAACCGCAACATTGAGACAGTAGAGGACAATTAAATAATCTAGTAGCGCCAATCGTATAATAACTGCAGTTGTACTTGTAAGTAGCACGGACTTTTAACTATTGAATTGTGGCGCAGCGGCAGCGCACGCTCCAGCTTTTAGTAATTACTTATTTAGTAGTACAAGTATAGTAATACGTGCGCTGCGCCACAATTCAATACAAATTAGTAGTTAAAGTTGATACGGTAACCGTATCAGTGATTTTCGCCTGCTGCGCGCCGGTAGTCGATAACAATCGACTAACATCAATTTTTATCGACTGGACTGAACAATCGACTAAGTCGATTAGTTTTAGTAACAATCGCCCATCGCTAAATTGTAGTAGAAAAGGCTAAGCAGAGATGATTAGAATATTAATGTATCGAGCTCTACTTTAAGGTTTAAGAATCGTCAGTTAACTCTTAACTGAAAGATAAATATGTCGGAAAATCTGCCAAACTGCTATATTTAGTTCTCAGTAAAGAGTTAGAGTGGTAACGCACTGCATCCGATTAGAATCCGTGAAAATACGTTCCGAAGTAGTCATAGAACTATTTGTATGGTAGTTTACGCACTAGATCCGACTTCCGTCATCCGTGACTCACCAATTCAGAAGAAATATTGACGGACCGAAGTAGCCGTAGTACTGTTTGTATGAACGCTTTCGTATTACCTCGGATTCAAATCGGACATATGCCAAAGATGGCCCCTGAATTGCTTGGATTCGGATCAGAGATCGGATTAGTGCGTAAGCAATATCCAAATTCGGTCCGAGATTTTACACTCTAGATCCGTATTTTCACGAATTCGGATCGGATCCAGTGCGAAAAGCAATATCCGAATTCGGTCCGAGTTTTTTATATCCGTATTTTCACGGATCCGGATCGGAAGCAGTGCGTAACCGCTCATATACGACGATAATTGTGTAAAAACGTTCTAAAAGGACTTAATCGCGGAGCAGTCTACTGGTGACTGGCGAGGTTCTGACAACTGACTTATTGTAAACCATTCATCCAACCAACCACTTCTCGTGGTCAGTACCGATCACTGTTTGCACATTGTACACCAGATGGTACAATGTTTATTCCATCGTCTGTCTCAATAACCAGGTGATGCCAGCATGAACCACGTGCAAAAGTTCAGTGTTCGATAAAACTGGAAGTCCATTCCAAATAATTGGATAGTTAATCATCATCATCATTCAGCCGAAATACGTCCACTGCTGGACATAGGCCGATGCTTGGGGATCGCCACATCGACGGGTCCTGTGCTTCTCGCATCCAGCGGTTTCCCGCGACCTTCACCAGATCATCGGTCCACCTTGTAAGAGGCCTACCCACGCTGGGTCTTCCGGTACGCGGTCGCCACTCCAGAACCTTTCGGCCCCATCGGCCATCCCTTCTGCGAGCAATGTGCCCCGCCCACTGCCACTTAAGTTTGGCAATTCTTCTAGCTATGTCGGTTACCTTGGTTCTCCTGCGGATCTCATCATTTCTGATATGATCTCGCAAGGTTACTCCGAGCATAGCCCTCTCCATTGCCCTTTGGGTGACCTTGAGCCTTCATATGAGGCCCATTGTGAGCGACCACGTTTCAGTGCCGTATGTAATCATTGTCAACACAACAGTAGTTAAGATTTTTTTTAAATAAAAAATATTTTTTGCTTACCGCCGTATGGCCCCATCCAGCAAGATCAACAGGCAAGTTATCAGGCATTTCGAAACCGTGACTGATGATTGGTGCCGGCCTAATGTCATCGCTAAGCACTAATGGTGTGATAAGTCTGACCACAGAGATGTCACCGTTACTACCATCACTCTCACCATAGGTTTCGTGGTTAAACTCGATTTGTACGTAGCTGATTATGCCACCGGATTCACGATTGGCAGTACCAGCCCTGATTCGCCGACGTGCAGGGATATAGAACCTGAAAAAAAAACTGCCTTAAATACATGGCCTACATTTTGCTGTAAGTTTGCGAAAATAAGACAGTTGGCAATGATCTCCTTTGCGGCTTATTGCCAACGACCTTTGATTTTTATTTTTTAATTATTTTATACGGCCTGCGTTTGACCGCCATCTCGCCTGATGTTAAGCGATGATGCGGTCTACGATGGAGCACGCTTGCCCAGAAGAAACCGATTCACTCGTGACTTGAAGACACTCAGATTGTAGCTGTTGGGGAACACCCACTCGGGCAGCGCATTCCACTGTTTGGCGGTTTTCACAATGAAAGTGGAATCAAAGCGCTTCGTTCGGGTTTTTGGTATATCAACCATGAACCGATGGCGCTTTTTCGTGTTTCTGGGTGTCCGATAGAAAAAAGGGCAGGGGAATTAGATCATGCAGATCTGAAGCACACTCTCCGAAATTTATCCGATTAAAAACCGATAGACTAGCAACTTTGCGCCGATGGTCAAGACTTTGGAGTTTGGTCTGAACAAGGGAGTCGTTATTTGATGTGGCAGAGACTGAATATTTATCCATTCCATTGCGATTTTTCGTTGCACGTCAGCCCGCCCCAGTAGCCCTCGCACACATCTATAGTGACAAGATATGAATTACGAATTTTGTATATGAAGTTGGAATTAATGCCGGTGGGGATTCATTGATTTACTAGATTCTTGTTTTAAAATCTTTTTGTCTAGCGTGCCACTATGTGATGACGACTTTTTTTCCTTTTTTTTATTGTGTTTAATCTTCATCTTCTTTGGCCGGGGTCGCGGGATTTGCAGCTGCATGCTCCGGACCTCTCCTTCTGTGGGGCCTAGCACCACGTCCTCTTGAGAGGCGCGCGTGGAATACTGCGCGCCGCCTCCTCTAGTCTATTACGGGTCGGACGACGAGTCCCCTAACCCGTCGCCCGCAGGCCACACACTACGGTGGCCGGAGATCGTCGCGCGCCCTCCGGCGTCAGCAAGACTGATTTAACATTAATTAAAAACTTTTTGTCAAACGCTGTACGCACTTGTGCCAATAAGTTGCTTTAGGCTGAGCATCAGCGGCAAAATGTGCGGTGCGAAAATGTGTAACGAGGATGTGAACCTCAAACTTCGAAACTCATTTATTGTATTCAAAATAGACTAGAATTACTTAGTTCTTTTTGAACGTCAAATTTAGGTACATAAAAGACAGCACCAAAAAGCGCCCTCCCTTCACCGCTTCCTAGTGTTTTGTGAAACGGTGTGACCCTATCCACCAGAGCTGTGCGAGGAATGTGTAATGTGTTAATCTGTACAAATGAGCGGTGCGAGGAAAGGTAGCGGACTCTATTCGAATATGAGGGAGAATAATACACATTCCTAGCAACACATTCCTCGCAACACATCCCTCGCTCGCATTTCTTTGTATTGTATGAACAAAAACCTCGCACCTCTAAGCCCATATCCACCAGAGCGAAGCTAGGTAAATGAAGTGATTCTATTGGTGCTTACAAAACATATTCTTCGCTACGCATAGCACAGCTCTGGCTCCATTTGTTTAAAGCTGCAGGTCTACCAAACAGTAACTGCAACTATTATCCGGTTCAAATGCTGTTAGGATACGACCCTTTTACGACCCGTGATGACTTGCAGGGTCAGAAAAACAGTCAGATGAATAATAAGTAGGTATCAATCAGTTTTTTTTTTTTGCAAGCATCAAGGCGACTAAAAAATTAAATAAATATACCTAGTAACTAAGGCACATAATGAGAATAAAAATAAAACTAATCTTCTAAGTCTTCTGCTCCACTCATAGCCTCTCCTTCACTCTGAGCTGTTTTAGTTTGAAATTTCAGAATCAGTATCATCACCAATAATAATAAAAAAACTGGGTAATTTCCAATAATAACTGTCTCGAAATCACTGTTTCTGACTTGTCGGTACTGTCTTTTAACAAAGAATTCAATGTTTTTAAAATGTTTTTACACTGCTCTTTTTCTCATTCAAAATAATCGTTCACACTCATAAGCATTTCTCGAGCACGACTGTTTAGCACATCTCTTCTTTTAGCGCTCATTTTTGTCACAAAAGTACCAATAAATATAATTTAAAAAGAAATAATTCCGATGAAATTGTATTCGTGCCTTGCTAACGGTACTGACAGGCGTCAGTTGACGTCATACGCCGCTCCATTCCAAAAGGTCTTATCCTAACAGCATTTGAACCGGATAATATAAACAAATAGCGTATGTTTTGAGCAACATAATCACGTCAGCCTTGGACAGAAGTTAACCATTGTACTCACGGATCAAAGAAACAAAAAGCACCAGTCAGTATAAACATGGAGTTCAAAACACTGCCAGCACAGGCTTGAGTCCAAACGCCAGACCAGATGCCTAGATTCTCTATCTGCACCATGGAGGGAATTTCTTCGATGCTGACCGGCTCGCCTCCCACGATACGGGAAGCTTGAGGCAAGGAGCAGGCAGAGCCTAGAAAAAGAAACAAGATATATTGTAGAACCTTATTGATCGTTGAAGCGTTAACCTTTTGAGCGCCACGACAAAAAAGCAATAGCGTGCTCTCGGCGCTAAGCTACGATTTCTTCCTTCAAGTCTGTCATGTAATCGTGACCGTGGCGCGCTGGACACATTTTGCTTTGTCATGTATACATGACTGTGGCGGTCAAAAGGTTAATGATTGTCATGTGTACATCAACTATCCATTTTTCTGTCAGACCAATCATACCTTGTTTGTAAGATTCACGTTAGTAAGTAATAGCCCAGTCGCCAGGTCGTTTTACCTTGCAAAAGTCCGGTCCGGTCCGGTCCTGAATTTTGGGTATATTGTATGTTTAGGTGTCATTATGAAAATTTCAAGTTTTCGACCTTGAGTGACCTCGGTGCGCTCCGCCATATTGCGATTTAAAGGGGTTCCCTACGCCACTGCAAAAACCGTTACTTCGATTTTCATTAGATCGAACACTTTATGACGAATCAACGATACTCCTAAACTACATTACTTCTAAATCTTATTACCTATAGCTTATTAAGCCGAATGCTTCTTTCCTCGACAGTGCAATATATCGCGCATTTTTTTTTTTACTTTTACTTAATTATATGTTAAAATAATGACAGAAATTGCATACAAAACATACAATTACAATTCTGTCATTTTTTTAACCTCTATTTAAGTAAAAGTAACAAAAAAATGCGCGATATATTGCACTATCGAGGAAAGAAGCATTCGGCCTAATATGCTATACATAGATGTAAAATTCTTCGATACAATTCGCACTAACGTTACATCGCACTAATAAGACTTAGAAGTAATGTAGTTTAGGAGTATCGATGATTCGTCATAAAGTCTTCGATCTAATGAAAATCGAAGTAACGGTTTTCGCAGTGGCGTAGGGAACCCCTCCGAAACGGATGACTCGATTACATTTTGATTTTTTTACTCGAAATCTGTTTTTATCAAAATAATCATAAGCTACGTTTGATTTAAATCGGTTCAGCCATTGCAAAATTACCAGCTGTTTTCTCAGTTAGGTTAGAAAGGTGTGCATTGCACGGCGTTGCAGCCGTTGCAAGATCATGGAAGTGAATTTTCTACTTAACTGTGAAAAGAGCTGATAATTACGCAGCGACTAAACCGATTGGCAACACTAGCAACACGCACTGGTCAAAAACTGGTGTTGCCAGTGATTACATATGGTATTGAAACGTGGTCGCTCACAATGGGCCTCATAAGAAGGCTCAAGGTCACCCAAAGGGCAATGGAGAGGGCTATGCTCGGAGTTACCCTGCGTGATCATATCAGAAATGATGAGATCCGCAGGAGAACCAAGGTAACCGACGTAGCTCGAAGAATTGCCAAACTTAAGTGGTAGTGGGCGGGGCACATTGCTCGCAGAACGGATGGCCGATGGGGCCGAAAGATTCTGGAGTGGCGACCGCGTACCGGAAGACCCAGCGTGGGTAGGCTTCTTACAAGGTGGACCGATGATCTGGTGAAGGTCGCGGGAAACCGCTGGATGCGAGAAGCACAGGACCGGATGTGGCGATGCTTGGGTAGGCCTATGTCCAGCAGTGAACGTCTTTCAGCTGAATGATGATGATGATGATGATGAACCGATTATAATAAAACTAAAATTACCTGCGAAAAGGGCGAGACTAAGGAGTACCAGCACCGCCATGTTGGAGTAGACTGTGATGAGAAACATGTTCACATATTTTTATATAAAACCCCTAAATTCTGCTTGTAGCCGTCCTTTAAGATAAACGATAAGATTTGTTATTTAATCATGTATCGTGTTGATCCATTTTTTTGGGTTCCGTAGTCAAACATGTTCCGAAACTATGAACCCTTATACATAGTTACGTCATGTCGGTCTGCTTGTCACAGGCATTTTACTCGCAGGTTGTTAGTGCCATGAAGCTGACATTTTGTCAAGCTTATTCACACATAAACGTTTTCTAAAAAGGGGTTCTACTCTTCTCTTCTTTTTTTAGGGAGACACCAATTTTTTTTTATATGTCCTTGCCCCACACTAGGATTTCTCCTGTATCGTGGGTGCGTTTACAGACACAAACACCCAGACCCAAAACAACTATTTGTAGGCCATACAAATTTTTGTTCCGTGTGGATATCGAACCCACGACCCCTTGCGCAGAAGCCAATCGTTTAGCCACTGCACCAAACGTATCATCAAAAATAAACGTAAAGTGGGAGTGTTTTTTTTAAATTCCAACGACACTGTCCGTCAAAGCATTCGCGCTGGCAACAACTGTACCAGAGGCAAGTAGACTGCGGAATTTCGACGCACAATAA
Source organism: Amphipyra tragopoginis (assembly GCA_905220435.1). Taxonomy (NCBI): domain Eukaryota; kingdom Metazoa; phylum Arthropoda; class Insecta; order Lepidoptera; family Noctuidae; genus Amphipyra; species Amphipyra tragopoginis. The sequence continues at coordinate 1,861,998 of HG992013.1, read as the reverse complement.
GTTTAATAGCTTGATTCACCAACAATTAAGGGGATCTGGCGCTCGGCGACCGCTGCCGCGACACGCCTGGGGTGGGCGGAGGGGTCTGTCAGACTCTTACTGACTAAAACCACCCCGGTGTTCCATCTCACACCTGCGCCGAGGGTCGCGGGAACTTACGACACTTCCGCAACCCCCGGCTGGTGCCGGCCCGCCGCAGCGGGCCTCATCACTGTTCTAGCCTAACCTAACCCAAATGATTCAATATACTAAATAGTAAACTGGATACCCAAGCTGGTTTCCCTCAAGTTTAGGTATAGGAATTATTTGAATTATACAAAACTTTACATCACGCCTGTATTCCCCGTAGGGTTGGGCAGAGGTCTATTCGCAGTCCACCATCATTTCGCCATTATGTTTAAGTCCCATGTAAAGCCAAGCCTATTGCCATCAAGCGGGCAAAAAACCAGACTCCAGACTGCTATTGAGAAATTCACTTTACCCGACCTGGAACCCACGCTTAGCAGTCGTGCTTGCGACCACTAAGGTAGACCAAGGCAGTTATTTGAATTATAACATTAATACTATACTAAAGCCAATATGGAAAGAGAAATAAACGTTATTACTAATTACGCAATTATCACCTTTGACAACATGTTTTTAAGATAATTTTAGAATGACAAAAATTACCGAAAAGGGCTTAAAAGCAATTTGAATGTCATGGAATCTGAACTATTAATCATTGAATTAATGTTCATAATCCCAAAGCACGTTAATTATCACTATAAAGTGGCTGATGTATAGAAAGAGTCGCCAGCAGCTTCGCCCGCATGGATGTCGTTTATCGCGTAGATATTTCGCGGTTTTCGGGATAAAAGTAGCCTATGTCCTTCTTTGGGTTTCAGACTATCTCTTTATCAAGTTTCATCAAAATCGGTTCAGCGGTTTAGGCGTGAAAGTGTACCAGATAAACAGACAGAGTTACTTTCGCATTTATAATATTAGTATGTTAGTACGGATAAGGAACCCTAGATACGTGATTTACGCTCGCACTTGACCGTGTTTTTGGATTAGTTATCTATCCGCTACCTAATTGATATTAAGGCAATATCCAATGAATGATTCTTTTTTAAGTACTTTAATATGCCTAGATTAAAACCACAGACATTATACAGGGTGTAAACGAATTAGTGTAATTCCTTCAAATCACGTAATATCCTGACACTGATTCTAACGCTGACATTCTTTCAGCGGTTATAAGATTCAACAAAAAAAAAACAACAAGAAAATATTGCGTTCTGTTTTTAAATCATTATGGCGCCCTGGGTTAACTGACTACTTGGATCATATCGACATGCTTTCATTCATTACGATGCATAGAAATGTTGTATTACCTACATAAAATATTATTAGAGATTTTATGATTTAATGATGTCATGTGGGTAGCCGCACATATTTACTTCACGACCTGTCAAAACTGTCTATAAAAGAGTATGCGGTGCGGTACTCGGGGGCTCACTTTTGCTGCGACCCTTGGGTCGGACGGACGTTCACAATTGTTATAATTGTTGTTTTGTTTTATTTTTACACTGTAATTATGACTGTGTTTGATATTCCTTCAGTGGAATGATAACTGATCGTAATAAAGTATTCAGTTCATATGTACCATCCTGTTTTTAATCAATAACGCCCCTGAAAGCTAAAAGGCTATTAATCCTAATAGTAAATTCTGTTATTTTATTAGCGTATCCTCCAGGGTACGCTCATAATATATTATTAGCAAAAAATGTTTTGCTTATTTTTTTTTTAATCCATTTTAGGTTGTTTAGACACGATAACTTACTTCTAAACGTTGCCATATTTAAAAATATTATATTTCAGTCTTCGATTGTTCCTATAATGCATATTTATTTATTTATTTTTTCTTGTATTCAATTTATTTATATCCTTTTAATTGCTGCACAGGTGGACGTCACCACATCAACGCCGCCGCGCCGGCTTTCGCTAAAAACCAGCGTTGTGGCTCGCACGAGTCATAGCATTATGCTGAGCGATGGCCGTTTTGCGTAGATGTGACGCATATTTTTCCCAAGTTTCTTTGTGGTTTTGTGTAGGTATAATTTCTTATTTTTGTGTGTCATATCGGCGCAAATAAATATTTTTTCTTTCTTTTCTTTCTTTCTTCTACCGCAAGAAAAAATATTGTTTTTTTTTTGTTTTTGATCATGCTAAATCCTGTGCTGAATTAATCATAGATCATTTGGTTTTAAAGAATTACCTACACGAATTCGTTTACACCTTGTATAATCTAAAAGATATAATTAGCATAATCAACCTATTACCGTTGGCAGCTGGCAACACTGAGCTATATTTAAAAGATAAAGAAGGGTAGTTGTCGTCATAGATCAACGCACCAGATGTTATAAAAGCTGTTGTCATTCAGAGCAGCTCGCTTTCCGTGTCAATCAGCCAAAGAAGTCTGACTTTTATTATCTGACTAGCTTATCCTATCTTGTATAAATTAATATACAGGGTGATAACGAATTCGTGTAATTCCTTCAAACCGCCTGATCCACTGGTGACACTGATTGACCCTGCTGCATAGGTTTTTTTCAGGAGCAACTTTTTTTTTTTCTATAAAATAAATGTTCCGTGATATTCTGTATTTGAGTAATTTTAGCGTCCCAAGTTAACTGACTGCGTGGAGTGATATCGCGCTAGTCGTGCCCGTCAGCTGTATCGCCGTGCCTTTATTCATTTACGCACGGCATCGTAATTTTCTGTCACATAAAATTTTAATTTGAAAAAAAAAAGTTAATTTTTACTTTTAACCGACTTCAAAAAGGAGGAGGTTCTCAATTCGTCTGAATGTTGTTTTTTTTGTTTTTTTTTTGTGTGTTTGTTACGCGATATCTCCCCCAATTATGAATGGATTTTGATGATTCTTTTTTTGTTTGTTAGCCCATACTTCATTAATCAATCTAAATCCCGTGCGTGGTTAATTTATACCATTAACAGATCATGTGGTTTGAAGGAATTACGCGAAATCGTTTAGACCCCTCTGTATAGCTAGCTCATGTTACTAACAAGTAATACAAATATAAGTATTCTCAGTGGTGGAGAGTTTATGTTGGTTTTAATTTTTAAATATAAGTAATATGACGGCGGGAGCGACGGCTGAGCGATAGCACCATCATCACCTTGATTAGATGTTACAGGGTTCATAGCGTAGAAAGTGTAGGATAATAATTTAAATGCAGTTCGTTTGAGTTATAAGTATAACTTCACTTTATTATTTTTAAGGTCACAGCTCATTAGAGCCACCCGGCATCCGACCCGCATCGCCTCGCCTCGTGCGGTTAGTATTCTTTATATGAACTTGTATGGATGTGCGCTCACTACATCAACTCCGTAGCGTCACCGGATCGCCTCGGGCGTATGCCGTCCACGCGCGGATGACGAGTTGACCACTCGGTGATAACTCGCTGCTCGCATGCTTGCCTTGCGTTGCTACGCATTGCCAACGCACAAGTTCCGAGTGAACCGCGCGCTACCATCGAGTGGACCACGCATGGTTCTCTGGTTGACCACGCGACGTTTACTGGTGATAAAGCGGCGTCCACCCGTGAACCATCTGCTGACAACGAGTGGACGCCGAGCGAGGAAGCGATGCGGGTCGGGTAGCTCTAATGAGCTGTGACCTTTAATCACTAATTACTAATTAATTCGGTAAACAGACAGTTTTGTTATGGAGGAGTGTCCTGGGTGGCGTCCCGAATTAAACAGTTCCCGCTGCACGATCCCCACTCTCCAAGACGACTCTGTCCACGTGACGTCATTACAATAACAAGTGACTTCACAGTGTTTATCACATCCTCAGTACTACAATAATTATCAAAAGAAGAACTTATTATTTATCGATACCGTTTTCCACGACATATACAGGGTGTAAACGAATTCATGTATTTCCATCAATTCAAGCATGATCTACTAGTGACACAGATTGACCAAGCACTGGTTTTTTTCAGTTTCAGCAAAAATATTTTTTCATAAAAATTACCTGATTTTCTGTTTCTGAGTAATTTTAGCGCCCCAAGTTGCCCCAAGACTGCACGGAGCAACATCGCGCTAGTTGTGCCTGCCAGCAGCATTGAAATATTCTATATATTACATAAAAATATTTTTTTTGCAAAAAAAAATGCATTAATGTTCGCATAACTCGTCAAAATGTAGTGTCCCACGTCCTGTACCGACCGTACGTGGATTTATACAATACTAGCTTTTGCTCGCGGCTTCGCTCCCGTTAATTTACGGATCCCTAATTTTTTGATCCCAAAATATAGCCTATAGCACTCAGGCATAACGTAGCTTCCTATTGGTGAAAAAATTTTTGAAATCGGATGAGTAATTTCGGAGATTACCTCCTACATACAAACAATCAAACAAACAAATTCTACCTCTTTATAATATTATTAGTATATTAGTATTAGTATTAGTATATTAGTATTAGTATAGATGAAATAAGTGTACGGGTGCGTACCTCGTTAGTTACGATTCGGGGAGTACATTAAAGGTACATACAGCCTCCATCTCAATTTCTGTTATGTATCACATGGTTTGCTTTGTACCCGAATCTCGCCCTGTACGCGCCAACTTCAAATGCATATTTCAATACATTTTATAAATATTTATTAAGTATCGATTGCAGTTATGTGGAGTACATCCTAGGTACATCCGTTTTATATCATAACAAAAGACCAATCATCATTAAAATCATATGGTCTGTACAGAACGTGCTCGTTCTGTACGCGCCAAATTAAATTGGCATTTTCACGTAAATGGTAAGAGGTACGCTTTTGCAAATCAAGGTACGCGAAGGTACGCACCCGTACACTTATTTCATATTGTTTAAATCCACGTACCAAATTTGGTCGGTACAGGACGTGGGACACAAAATGTAGGGAACAGCTGTTTTTTTTTTCTCGATTTCAGTTTTGGTACCATAGTAAAAGTTGTTAAGAATGATGAGTACAGTGACCCCTTCAGAGGTTGTTAATGTTTTTCCAATAACCCTGTATATCGTCATTATGTTTGAATTGTCTGCCTTTGACTCTAGTCGCACCTGATGGTAAGTGTAGACAGGGTCTAAGATGGAGCACACGAATCCAAGTAACAGAGATATTGTATAACGTCGATAGATTACCTGTTCTAAACATCTAAATATCTTAGGGACACTGTAATATACTTTTCTAAGTATCATGTGGGCACTGTTTTGGTTTAATTAGTTCTCGATGTCTCCCTAGATGGCGTTGTACCTATGCCGTAAATCGCGGTGTTAAGATTCTCCGACAGTATGATATAAGTAGGTAGCCTTGAACTTGTAAAAAATTCTCTCTCTGCAAAATATACCGTTGTGGAACAGGGTGGACTGTTTTATTTGATTCCGCTCCCTGGTTTAGCGATGGGTCGTTGAAGGTTTTTCCGTCAACGAAACGTTAACGTTGAATTGCGTTTGTCAACTAGTTGATCAACTAGTTAATTTCGTCAACGAGTTAACGTGTTACGAACGTCAACTTGCATGAACGATAAACGCCTAAACGCTTTTATTAACGTATGCTGTTGTAATGTTAATTTACGAACAATTTGATGCAATTTACCTAATGAAATTGGATAACATTTTATGATGACTTTACCTACTACTACCTACGAAACGTTTCATTCCGCCCATGAATATGATCATTTTAAGAATTAATAATATGACATTATTAATTCTTACTTTACGTTTACTTTCTTTAAAAAATAATGACATTGATCAAATTACTAAATAAATATAAAATCTTGTATTCGTTATTTAGAGTTCAAATAATTCTTGTCATGACTATCGCGTCGTAGCGGGAGTTTTATTCTTAAAGAAATACAATTTACGTACGTTGAAAGTAACAAAACGTTGACCGTGTACAAATCAACTCGTTGAATTCGTCAAACGATGAAACGAGTTGAATTCATAAACGTCGTTGTCTCGTAACTCGTTGACGAATTCAACGAGTTGATTTGTACACGGTCAACGTTAATTCCGTTGAAGAGACATCAACGTTGATTCAACTAGTTCGTTGATTCAACGCCCATCGCTACCCTGGTTCCACTCGAAGCCCTGTCGTGACCCTGACTGACATCATCAGGTCGTACAGATATAGAGGGGTTTCTTTATACCCTTCAGGCTCTCACGTACACACGACGGAACACAGCAAACTGCTTGGCGCCGGACTTTAATGTGAGGGTGGTAGCTACCAGGCGGACCGTATAGATCCTACCACCAAGTGTGCTGGGTTTTGTTGAATTTTACAACACGTGTCTACTTATTCCCAGCGTACGGTGAGGAAGTTTTATATTCTAGCCCATCCTTACAAGGTATGATCCGCGTTACGCAATGCGTTAATCTCCAAAATATGGGCAGTTTTATTACGTATCTTGCAGTAGCGATAGCGAAAATTGCACAATAATTGCCGTAAAATCGCAAATCTTGGTTACGTAGGAGCGATAACCAAACCATAGCAAACTTGCAATAGCGCTGCGTTTAGATCGGCGAGGCTTAAACCCTTCTCATTCTAATAAGAGGCCCATGCCCAATAGTGGGACAACAACTGGCTGATAACGCTAATCAAAACACAATAAAATTATCATAATTATCGTAACGAACAGGAGATTATAGGCAATAAAAACATAAATGATCCAATAGATAGTATCGTATAATTCGTCATGGAGATAACAATAAATCCTGATTACCTATATTTGAAGTGTTTTTCGTCTAGAAGCTACTTAAAAACATAATCCGTCTTACATTAGATAGTCCAAATAACACCCAGTTTTTAAAATAGCCACGCCCATTTTTGTTATATATGACTTTAAAAGTGATGTATGTATTTTAAGGGCCCAAAACACACTTAGCGTATCTAGCGCCGTGTACCACAAGATACGCGACGCAAAATGCGTGATTGCGCTTTTCTTAAATGCACTATGACACCGGGGTGCATGAAAAGAGCCTCCACGAGTGGCAATACTTTAGTATGTCCCGCGCACCCTTTTTTTTCGTGGGAATATCCTTATGGATACCCTTCGCCCGAGGAAGGCGAAGAGGTGACTCTTATCGGCTAAAAACCCACGGTTTTCCTTCTCCTGACCCTTGGCCGGGTTCGCGGGATTCGCAGCTGCATGCACCGCGAACACAGCGTGCTGCCTTCTCAGGCCTGTTACTGTCGGGCGACGGGTCCCCTAAGCCGCTGCCCGCAGGCCACACACTACGGTGGGCGGAGATCGTCGCGCGCCTTCCGACGCCCGGTGCGTCCTGCGCGGGAAGGGAGAGTGGCAGCTGCCTCTCTCTCCCTCTCCGCTCCCTCCTTGATCGCCATCACCTCCTCGCAGAAGGAGGTGACGGCTTCCCACATACTCTCGCTCCCGACCATGGACAGAACCACGGCCGGAAGCGGGATTTCACCACCGACTGCCGCGACTGGTTCGCGGCGCTGCGTCGCTCACGCAGGACACGCCTGTAACGTGTGCAGCGCCGTGTCCTCGGGGCAGTCGACGTAGTGGTGACAACCAGGCGTCTGCTCCCGGCCTATGCGACACAGTTACTTCCCGAAACAACCACATCCCGAGAATACCTGCGTCAGCCGGAAGCTGAGGGCGCCATGACGCCTCTCCAGCCACTCATCCATACGGGCCTTACCCGTAATGGAGGTGGGCAGTTAGCCCCGCTACCTACCTTGCTGACTGGCTAATAACTTTTCACCACAGCATGAGCTATTTTTGTATAGCTCGTGCTGACACGAGAGAAGAAGAACTATGACAAAACAAAACTTGACATGCAAATAACACGATCGCACTAGTATCCGAATGTGCAAAAGCAAAAATAAGGAATTTTAATGTAAGAAGAAATGAGTACGCGGGGCTCATAATTCTCAAAGATTTTTTATAAAAACACACAAGAAATGTTATAGCTAGCAGGTAACATTGGGCAATGTTGACAATAAAAGGTAGTCGTCTATATGTATTGTAATAAAACTCCTCACTCCAATATATAATATTTATTCTCTTCCACAAAACGGATAACTAATTCTAAATATTAATTAACTGCTAACCAAACTTAGTAATAAAATGCAACGACTAATAAATAATTTGCGTCCGAACTCGACGAGCGCCAACGGGATAAGAAACTTTTAAAAATCCCGCGGCGCTCAACATTCCGTTACACTGACAGCTTGTCAAAACGAACTACAATGACACGAATTGAATCGTTTAAGTGTTGCAAGCAAATTAGTCGATTACAATGACTAATCGAGTACAAAATAACTTAAATAAAACATCGGTCATTATAAATTATCTTAAATATACTTACACAATATAATTACACATCAAAACCTAACACTCGTCCATCCTGACAGCGTGTATGTCCTCATACACGGTATCAAGTAAAGACTTAAACCTAACACTCGGCTTACATATAAATTAAATGCACAAAACAGTGGGTACATAACTAAGAGGCTAATTACACAACTTAAAAAAAATATCTCCATCTTTTGGAGACTAACTCTCCATTTCTTTTTTCTTTTTGAGTCTTTGAACTTATTCATCTATCTTTTAGAGTTCTCCAACTTTTGGAGTACCCCGAACTTCTCCAACTTTTTGGAGTTCCCCAAACTTCTCCAACTTTTGGAGTTCCCCATACGTCTCCAACTTTTGGAGTTCTCCAACTTTTGGAGTTCCCTAAGCTGCTTCAACTTATAAGAGTTTTCCCCAAACGTCTCCAACTTTTGGAGTCCTCCAACTTTTGGAGTTCCCTAAGCCTGTCCAACATATGGAGTGTTCCCCATTCTTCTCCAACTTTTGGAGTTCTCCAACTTTTGGAGTTCCCTAAGCTCCTTCAACTTATAGAGTTTTCCCCAAACGTCTCCAACTTTTGGAGTCCTCCAACTTTTGGAGTTCCCTAAGCTTGTCCAACATATGGAGTGTTCCCCATTCGTCTCCAACTTTTGGAGTTCTCCAACTTTTGGAATTCCCTATGCTCCTTCAACTTATAAAGCTTTCCCCAAATGTCTCCAACTTTTGGAGTCCTCCAACTTTTGGAGTTCCCTAAGCTTGTCCAACATATGGAGTGTTCCCCACATAACTCAGTACAAATTAAATTCTCTAGTTCTTAATTATTTTTACTATTTAGTTTTAAAACAATCGCAGAAATCATACATATCATACAATTAATCATACATAATTTATCATAAAAAAAACATATACTAATCAATTCATAGTTCATCACATCATACATCATAATATAATTCATTTTAAAATTAAAATCATCATATCATACAGTAATTAATTCATGAAACCATACACATCATACAATAATAAATTCATAGTACTAATCTTTTTTTTTTTTTATATTCATATCATATGTCAAATAATATGCGACATCATTTTAAAAAGCAATGTAAATTACAATAAAGTAATTAATTAGTAATTTTAACTTTCTTCACAATTATCAGTCTCATCATCATCAGTACATTCAGTACTACTTTCATTAAGTTCCAAAGCAGCTACATGAACCCATGGTAACATTCTATTAGCGGCTACTACCGTCTTACGTTTGTTTTTCGTGCTACTTAATCCGGGAATCGCAGCTAACTCATATCGATCATTTCCGAGCGACGCACCTACGCGATATGGTCCTACATAAGCCGGGAGGAGTTTTTTGCTTTTACCGTCATTACCAAATGAAGTTTTTGTAATTTTTACTAATTCTCCTACTGCGTACGTACGAGCTGGACGTCTATTCCTATCATAGCGTTGTTTTTGTTTAGTTTGTTCTTCGTCAATCTTATCTTTTACCTGCTCGCGAATAGTTACAAGATCAGTCGCGTCTCTAGTAGATTGACGTATTTCATTCAAACGTGGGTCTATTTCACTACTCATATGAGTACCGAACATTACTTCCGCTGGGGTTCTCCCCGTCGTTTTCTGTACGGTATTATTTAAACCCCACTGAATTTTGCCAACCTTGGTGTCCCAAACCTTTTCGTCGTCCCCGAGATTCTGTGCCGTCAAGGAATTCAGAATAGTTCGGTTGTACCGTTCTACTTGCCCGTTCGATTGCGAGCTAGCTACTGCATTTAACACGTGCTTCATGCCCTTTTCGGTACAGAATCTCTTGAACGCGTGAGAGGTGAAACATGTCCCACGGTCACTGATTATACGATCGGGTACCCTAAAAATGTCAAAAATGCCTACTAATACAGTTATAGCGGTCAAAGTTTTTGTATTTCTCACCGGTTTTACGAAAACAAATTTAGTAAAGGCATCAACTACAACCAACAAGTAAGAATTTCCTTTCTTTGACTTAACGAAGGGACCAAGATGGTCTATGTGGAGCGTGTGAAAGGGGATTTCTACTTTGGGTATAGGATGTAATAGGCCCTCGGACCTGCCAGACCTCTTTTTTGAATACGCACATTCAAGACACGCATTCACATATTTTTTTACGAACTTTGCCATACAGGGAAACCAATAAGTCCCTTGTAAACGCTCCAAAGTCTTTTCAACGCCAAGATGACCTATGTCATCGTGGTTAAGACGACATAATTGCCACCTAGCTCCCTTTGGAACTACCCAACGAAGTTTGGTAGTGTCACTATCAATACACCTGTAAAGTGCATTATCTTTGATAACATAATTATCTTTAATGTATTTTAGCCCTTCCGGATCCAACTTCGTGTGTAAAATGTCGCGTATCCTATTCAACTCGGAATCACCTAACTGGAGAGTAAGCAACCAATCTTCACTGTTTAACAACATGACCATAGGATACGAATCAACCTCACTAGACTGATTTTCGATTAGAGGGTTCCTAGACAAAGCGTCTACGTGCGACATCTTGACACCAGGACGATACTCGATTGCGCATTCGAACTCCTGCATCATGAGCCACCATCTTGCGATTCGAGGGATTAAATCGCGCTTAGTGAAGGTAGTTCGAAGTGCTCCACAGTCTGACACGATCTTAAATTTTTGCCCTAATAAGTATACCCTAAACTTCTTAAGAGAACAGATGACTGCCAGAGTTTCTAACTCATATGAGTGGAAGTTTTTCTCTTCCGGGGAAGTTTGGCGACTGTAAAAGGCCACGGGGCTAAAAGACTTTGAACTAAACGGGCGCTGCATGAGAATTCCACCGATTCCAACTCTGCTGGCGTCGGTATGCAGCTCAGTTTCGGCCGACGGATCATAGATCGCTAGCACTGGCCTTACGACCAGTTTTTCCTTGAGAGTATTAAATGCCTGCTCTTGCTCGTCCGACCATACCCAGGGAACGTCTTTCTTTAGCAACTTACTCAGAGGATGTGCGACCTGAGCAAAACCCTGAATAAATTTGCGAAAGTAGCTCGTTAACCCCAAAAACTGACGCACACCATGCTGATTTGAGGGGCGGGGAAAGTCTGTTACCGCCTGTATCTTTTTTGTGCCAGGTCTTACACCCGCGGAACTAATTTCGTAGCCTAGATAATCCAACTTATCTTTCAGAAATTCGCATTTGGTCAAGTTAAGCGTTAAGTTAGCCTTCTCAAGCAACTTTAATATGTGCTCTAACTTGACTAGGCAGTTATCTATGCTTGTTCCATAAATAAGCAGATCATCTAGGTAAGCTGTAGCTTCATTAAATCGTGCAGAACCCAAAACCTTGTTCATCATGCGTTGAAAGACTGCAGGCGCATTTGCTAAGCCGAACGGCATACGGTTAAATTCATATTGACCGTCCGGCGTCACAAAAGAAGTCAGCGGTTTTGAATTCTCGGAGATGGGCACTTGATAGTAACCGGATGCCAAATCCAGAGAGATAAAACAAGCTTGTCCGGACAACCTAGCAATTTCATCTTCTATTATTGGCATGGGGTAACGTTCTTTTACCGTTATAGAGTTGAGCATCCTATAGTCAACGCATAACCGGAGCTTACCGTCCTTCTTGCGAATCAATACGATGGGACTTGCATACTCAGATGCCGACTCTCTGATGATACCGGCTCCGAGCATGTCATCCACCATTTCACGAACCTTTTGTCGCTCACTATGGGATAATCGATATGGACGGTAAACGACCGGTGTTTTGCTATTCAACTCGATGCTCATCTCTACTACATCGGTGCACTCTAGTTCCTCAAACGAAGAAGCAAAACAATGCCTATACTTTTGCAATAGATCGAATAGCTTAGATCTGTCTGACTCATTTACAGACTCTCCTACACGAATCTGGCTAGAGTCAAGATTATTAGGGGGGCTTGAGAAATTTGAAGTGTCTGGTGTGAGGATTCGATTTACAATCTTAACGACTACTGCCCGACCTAGGTTAGACCCGAAAGGTAACGAGAATTCTGAACCAAGAGGTGTTAAATCGACAAACGTCCTACCGTGTTTGACTAAGTATAATCCGCCCGTCACAACACACTGCTGACGCGGCCTACCGATCAATTTGCCATCTAACAAGATGTATCCTTCGCAACGCGGCTCTACTGAAACTCTCACCGAGGCTCTTCCACACAACATCACGCTGCTGGACACACTAACTTTGACCACATTATCTCTATCTGTATGTATTTCCGAAAATGGCATTTCGTTATCAATGTTCATAAATTTCAAATCTGTGGCAGTTTTATGCACAACAACGTGAGGCTGTTCTGTAAAAGTCTGACCAACTAAAACTGGCACATCCAAGTATTTATCACTCACTATGCGGCAAGAAATGTGAGCTGGTACATCGTCTACAGAAAGTTCAACGTTAACTTTTCCCACAGATTGTACTAACTCGTTACCAAAGCCTTTCAAAACAGTTTCTACACCGTCATGCTGAAGTCCTAGTTCCATTCCGAGAGACTCGGTAATCAGCGAGACTTCGCTGCCAAAATCTATGAAGGACTTTACATGCCGACCATTAATTTTTATTGTTTTAATGAATTTAGAATTCGGTTTAGAGGCCGAAATAAGCATGGTTTTGCTCGGATCCTTAGCTTTGTTCTTATCAGAATTAGTATAACATTTGTCAGCACTATGACCAACTTTATTACACTTAGTACATGTTATGAGAGGCCTTGGGCAACTAGAGAAAGTATGTCCCTTTTCTTTGCAATTAAAGCAGTTGAAACTGAAGGGACCAGTGGATTTGTTTGCTGGTTTACTGTTTGCTACATTTGAGTCGTTCCCCGATTTAAAGCGAGGATTTGCTACGCGTTCGCCTACAATACTACTCTCCTTGCTGCTCATCAGATACTGTAGCAACTGGTCAGGATGACTGCATCTTAGAGCCAAAGCCGCGGATTTTACTGACTTATCACTAATACCGTAAATAATGCAGTCAACCGCGCGTTTCTCATAAATATCGCACTGATTTAAAAGAGCTAGTTTATCATAAAAATAGTTTTCAATGGGTTCATTGTATCTACTTTTCCGCTTCAGCATCTCCTCCAGGGTTTGGCCATAATTTTGTTCGAATGGAAATGCACTTAGTAATTTTTCTTGCCATTCAGGCCACGTAAACAAAATTGAATTCAAGCTTTCATACCAGGTTTTGGCCAACCCCCGGAGTTTTTGCATCGCGTAATGAATAGTTGTTCTTTCGTCCCATCCATAAACAGAAGCACACTCGTTAACCTTCTTTATCCACACGTCAATGCGTTGATTTTTCAACGAAGGGTTAAACTCGGCCAAAATATTTTTAGAATCGTTGCTTCGGTTCGTCGAGGTAGGCACCGTTGATGGCTGGGACGTAAGTTGTTTAATGGTACTTAACAAAAGAGTTATATCCTTTGTACTAAAGGAAACGCTACTTGATCTTACAGGTTGTTCCGCCTTATTAGAAACATTATTATCATTGTTACGACTATTCGTACGACGACGAGTTGGCTCCGCATGGTTTCCGAGATTTACGGAAGTTTCACGAGAACGCGGACTATACCGGCGCTTTGACGATAAACGACTACGTGCTCTGCTCACCTCGTCTTCCATGGCTCTGAGATGTTCTCGCTCTCGTTCCAGTTCCTTCTCGCGTAGACTCGAAGAAGTAGGGCTCCGGCGAAGACTTCGACTGCGACTTCGACTTCGAAGGCGCCTGTGACTGCCTTGTCTCGCACTGGCGCGGCTCCGTGCTGTCGATCTGGCTTCAGCTGTGTGGCGCGATTGACCCCTCATTGGCGTTGATAGGCGCCGTGAGCTAGTCTCTTGATCGCGTGGCATTTTGGAGTCCATAAAACAGAAATAAAATGGTTTTAGAACTTAGTCAAAGTAAACTAAACTAGACAAAAACATTATGAAAAGTTTTGTAGGGCATAGTGAAAATATCTCAGAAACGGTGCGTCTGAGCTCAAAAATAATAAAATTTTCACCCCCTTTTAGGAACCCCACTGGATGGGCAGGAATCCTAAATCCATAAAAAGTATAATTCTATTTTTTTTTTTGTCCTACCCTCGAATTTTATTATTACCACAAAACACATTAATTTAGTTTTAACGCTAAAATTTAATCAATTCTAATCTAATAAGATCGTAATCTAAAATCGCCGGGTTAAGACACGTGTGAAGAAACTTTTCAAGCACTTATATATGTATAAATAGGCGTGTACTTACCACTTCTGAATTGTAATAAAACTCCTCACTCCAATATATAATATTTATTCTCTTCCACAAAACGGATAACTAATTCTAAATATTAATTAACTGCTAACCAAACTTAGTAACAAAATGCAACGACTAATAAATAATTTGCGTCCGAACTCGACGAGCGCCAACGGGATAAGAAACTTTTAAAAATCCCGCGGCGCTCAACATTCCGTTACACTGACAGCTTGTCAAAACGAACTACAATGACACGAATTGAATCGTTTAAGTGTTGCAAGCAAATTAGTCGATTACAATGACTAATCGAGTACAAAATAACTTAAATAAAACATCGGTCATTATAAATTATCTTAAATATACTTACACAATATAATTACACATCAAAACCTAACAGTATCAACGCACGCGATGTTATAAAGACGATGGTGTTTCGACGAAGCGGAGCATTCTGGATTGATCAGCCGAATAAGTCTGACCATATCTGACTAGCTTGTACTTGTTTTATGATCTTGTAATAATTGTGTAAAGTATTATATTGTGATCTAGTTCATGTTACCTAACACTAACCCAAATAGAAGTAGGTAGGTACTCTCAGTGATGGAGAGTCTATGTTGGTTTTATTTACTTTATTTACCTTGCTCGCAATCCTGACATACCGATATTAGCTATAACTGTTACACGATTATGTTGTTGTGTCGATTTAAAGAAACGCAATCAAATTATAGTTTTAGAGTTCTGGTATAATAATGATCCAGTGACGAGCAGTCCACAAGACATGACGCCTAGTAATTTTAATGAGCAAAATACCCCGATAAGCGACAACTTCAATGCCCATACTAAAAGGAGAATGAGCGTTTTGTCCCCAGTGATGTATCATCTTGTGGCATATGTCATTTTAAAGGTCGTAATAATAGCTATATTTTGTTGTATGACACGAACAGTCAGACATGTGCAGGGAAAGCCTTTGCGGAAGGCTATATCGGACTCTTACCGACTAATACCACCAAACCACCATAGTGTTGTTTCAAGGACCTGTGGCCGGGCAAGCAAGATTCTGTGTATTCGATGTAACCTCGACAATATTTTGTGAACTACCCTCCAATCTGGTTATAGATATATCAACAAAAGCGAAGAAAATAACTTTGCAGTTTTTTTTTTCTCCTAGTGGTCCAATTTCAATCTATATAAATAAAAACATAGATAAGTCCTGACTGACTCATCAACGCCCAGCCCAAACCCTTGGACCAAGAAAGCTGAAATTTTGCACAGAGGTTCCTTTTATAATGTAGACTAGGAATTGGAAGGATTTTTTTAAATTCAACCCCCAAGGGAGTTAAATAGGGGATGAAAGTTTGTATGGAAAATCGTCACTTAACGGGTTCAAAATTTTACGCTACAAAGCTGGTACATCATAAAAAACAAAAACAATATACCATTAAATACTTAATTTATTGAGTTTTATAGAACCTAAGCTTAGAAAGCGGTATCGACGATCCAGTTGGTGTAGGGGGAAACTGCAGTGCTGATTCCAGGGAAAGTTTCGTTAGCGCAGCCGTGGCCCCAGGAGACAACGCCGATGATGATGTCATCAAAGTACAGAGGACCACCGGAGTCACCCTGGCAGGCGTCCCTACCACCGACGTCCAGAAGACCAGCACAGATCATGTTCTCAGTAACAATACCAGGGTTGGGCAGGGTCAGGTAGCGTTCAGCACAGAGTTGGTTGTTGACTGTGTAGATCGTGGTTTCCAGAAGCACGTCAGATGTAACACCTCCTTGCTGTAGAGGAGTAAGATTTTGTTTTATTACAACACATAGCATAACATCAATCTATTTTCCATGAAGGGTTAGGCAGAGGTATACCGTGGGCCCGAGATGCCCGAAAGATTTTAACCTTCGATTCCGATGTCTCATTCGAGAAGAAAAGTTATGATTAGTTTGTTGAGTAAAGCTTAATTTTCGAATTCATTATTTACGGAAATTCACAAATCGAAAAATATCTATGGTAACAAGTCCTAAGAACGCGGCGTTGCGACTTTTGTCATACCATACCCCTCTCGCCGTATGTCTTATTTGTCGGGGAGGGTTGTAAAGTCAGAAGTTTCTTATCCACTCACACGATAATTTATAAATGTTGCCAGTTCAACCTAAGGTATTGTTTACAAGAAAGTACTAAAGTTAAATGATTTAATAAGTTAAGAAAACAAAAAAAGAAAACTGAGTTGGACTTTCGTTGATTTAAAATTTGACTCATAATACCATCAGAAAACCGTGGTTAAAATCTTTGGGGTACCTCAGGCCCACGATGTATATAGTACAGCCCCATATCGCCGTTATGTTATGTGTAATAGGGGGCGAGCCTATTGCCATCAACCTGGCACAGATTCCAGGCTGCTACTGAGAAATTCCGCACGGAAAAACCCAATAACACTTTGCCCGACCTAGGGAACCCAGGACGTGACGCTTATCAGTATTTTGTCACTGATGAAATATTGGTTCTGCTGACCAAATATTAATTTCACTGATCAACGTATTAGTTCCCATAATTAAATTACATCACGAACTAGCGACCCGCGCCCCGGCTTCGTCCGGGTGCAATGTATCTATACATATAAAAGGAGAAGCTGACTGACTGATCTATCAACGCACAGCCTAAACCGCTGGGGTTAGAAAGTTGAAATTTTGACAGTTGGTACCTTTTGTAACGTAGGCATCCACTAAGAAGGGATTTTTCGAAATTAAACCCCTAAGGGAGTTAAATAGGGGATGAAAGTTTGTATGGAAAATCGTCACTTAACGGGTTCAAAATTTCACGCAAGCGAAGCTGCGGGCGAAAGCTAGTTATATCATAAAATAATTCTTGTCTCAGACTGACTGCCTCGTTGGTCTAGCGTTCGTAAGCGCGACTGCTGAGCTTGAGGTCCTGGGTTCAATCCCCAGGTCGGGCAAAGTGTTATTGGGTTTTTCTCAGTAGCAGCCCGGAGTCTGGATTTGTGGCCGGTCGATAGCAATAGGCTCGCTCCCTATTACATGGGACGTAAAACAATTCGGCAAAATGTGGGTATACTATCCACCTCTGCCAGCCCTTCAGGGAATACTGCAGTGCAATTCCGTAAGAATCTCACCTCGATCGCGACTGTCAATTAGACACTTGTCATGACACAGCGTGGATAACAAAACTACGCGTTATTGATTATACTGTCGATTATCTGTGTGTTATTTGCTTCTATTATCCATACTGTGACATTATGGGTATCGAGCTAACCGTCGATATTGAGGTGAGTTTCTTACAGAATGACACTACAGGTGTAAGTTTATGAGTTTAAGAATTCTTGCTTACCGTAGTACGGCCCCATCCAGCGTGGACAACGGGTAAGTTATCAGGGATAAGGGTACCCTGAGAGATGATTGTACCCTGCTGAACGACTGGGCTGTACACTAGCGGAGTCTGCAGTCTAACCACGGAGATATCACCATCATTGCCCAACAAACCATAGGTGGGGTGGTTGAACTCGATTTCTGCGTAGGCGATTATACCTCCAGTGTTACGGTACGAAGACCCAGCCCTGACGCGCCGTCGCTGAACTTCATAGAAGCTGAAAGAAGGAATGTCGGGTCAGAAGACTGTTTTACACCCTGCCTAGATTCTGTCGTAGTGAAGGCTGATAGTCCGTCACCATCCACAACAAAGTCAGTTTTCGTCAGACAAAATGTTTGGTTTTGTTATCAAACAATTTTACAGTTTAGACGTGGAATCACGTCTTACTCATATGGTACAAGGTGGGCTAAAGTCATCGACGCGAAAACATGTGTTACATTATGTTATTCAAAACATTATGTTTCAACAAAATTATCATGGCGCAGTTATCATTGCCCGTTCCTTCTCTGTGTGAGAGCCCTGTATCAGGACAGATAAAGGCATTTTTTAACATTTAAAGTATTATTGATATAACATTGATTCCGCCTGGCCCTTTCCATCATCGGACTACAAGACGTACGGCAATGCGCCATCGGTACATGGTCCACCATGTACTGATGGCGCATTGCATTCGTGAAAAAAAACCAGCTGTTCCATACTAAATAATGTTGCTTAACTAAATGTCAACTCAAAGCTCCAGAACCTTGAACATCGACGCAGAGTTGCCAGCCTGTTTTTTATCGGTTACACTTCGGTTACTGTGCGATGGAACTGCACAATTTGATTCCGCCTGGCCAGCAACACTCATACAAAACACATCGCTCATATTTCTCTTACCGACATTCCACGTTTAAAGAACAGCAGCAGAAGCGCCAAACGACTCCTGCACATCCCGAGTTTTTTTTTAAAGTTTTACATTTAAGAAAAGGTATATCTCCGTGCCTCAGTGAGCACGTTAAACCGTCGGTCCCGGGAGTTATAAGAATGCCTATGACAGTCATTACGGGTACTCAGAAGCCCGAAAGTCTGACAACCGGTCTAACCTTAGGATATCGGCATTGCCCAGTAACTGGGTTGCGGAGGTCTGATGGCAGACGCTCCGTGTAAAAAAACTAGTATACAGCCGCATCTGATTAGACTGGAAGCTGATCCTAACAAAGTTGGGAAAAGACTAGTCAGAACACATCAAAAGGGCTGATGATGCAAAAATACAGGTTGTCCCTGGAAGTATGGATCAAATCGAATAGGGGCGTGGGCAAGATCATTTCAAAACTTGTAGTAGTAAAAACTTGCGTGAGACACATTCATACTTATGATTAGTTACGGTTTACTCACGTGCATTTTTCGGGATTGCCCGACTAGTTCGGACCCAAACGGAGTCCGTAATCATGAGCTGATCACGCGGCGAGGTCGCGAGTCGAGTCGGGCAATCACGAAAAATGCACGTGAGTAAACCGCAACTAATTATAAATAAGTAAAAACTTGAGTAAAATTTTTGCCAGACCAAAAAAGACTTTGCAGTATATGTTTTTTTCTTATTGAACACATGTTTTCTAGCTACGTAAAAGTATTACCACAAGAAAGGCTTACTGTTCGCCAAAGTCCAGAAAAAAAATGACAGCTCTGATAGTTTTTTTTTTATGATTTGGTTCTATGCGAAGTGATTGAAAAAAAAAACAATATCCCCCTTAATAGAAAATATGGTCTAAGAAAAACCTAGGTTTTAAAATAGCCCCGTCTCTTTTTGATGGGTATATTTTAAACCTGGGTTTATCTTAGTCTTGGTTTAAACCATCTTTTGTAATAAAGCCCTAATTGGTCATAACTTTTGAAACGTAAAAAATTGCACTGACATTCTCAGGATTAAAAAGTTTGGAAATGACATTGCCCACACCCCTATTCGATTTGATTCATACTTCCAGGGACTCCTTGTATAATATTTCAACCAATAAACTTACATTCCAGCGAAACAGTGTGCAGCAGATAGTACATATCTGGTGGTCAGGATATTGGCAGCACAGGACTGCGACCAGGTGCCAGACACGACGCCCAAACTTTCCACCTGCACGATGGAGGGGAATTTGTCGATGCTGGTCTCTGTGCCCCCTACTATACGAGAGGCCTGAGGCGCGGAACAGGCCGAGCCTGAAAAGAGAAATAAGTTAGATTTTAGAATTCTACAAAAGACAGTTCTAGGTAACGTCACATAAGGGTAACACTTGAAGGAACACTTCGACGATACGTTCGGTGCAGTGGCTGAGCAATTGGCTTCTTTGCCACGGGTCGTGTGTTCGACTCTCGCTCGGAACAAATATTTATATGCCCTACAGATAGTTGTTCCGGGTCTGGTCGTTTGTACATGTGAAGATTTGTGTCTATAAATGCACCCACGATACAGGAGAAACCCTAGAAAGGGGAAAGCATGATTTAAAAAAAAGTTCCCTTTTCGGGGCTGTCTTATGTAAAATTGACGTTCAAAAAGAAAAAAATAATCTTCGTCTATTTCGAATAAACGAGATTTGAGTTTGAGACTTTAACACAGGAGATTCTATGATAATACACTCGGGAGCATAGTATCCGGGTCACCAACATAAATCGTAATATCTCGGAAACTAAGAATGATAGCTTACTGAAACAAAAAGTTTTATGTAGGCTATTCAATACTTAGCTTATTTAATAAGTCCGTATAATGGGCTTGAATTAAATTAACATTAGGTTTACGCTAGACATCATCATCATCATATCAGCCTATTGCCGTCCACTGCTGAACGTAGGCCTCCCCCAAAGATCGCCAACCATCCCGGTCTTGGGCAGCCCGCATCCATCCACTGCCAGCCACCTTTTTCAAATCGTCGGTCCATCGTGCCGCAGGGCGTCCCACACTACGTTTGCCCAAACGCGATCTCCACTCTAACACGTGTCTGCTCCATCCACCATCTGTTCGTCTGCAGACATGGCCGGCCCACTTCCACTTCAGCGTGCTAATTCTACGCGCAATGTCGGTGACTTTAGTTCTCTGGCGAATGACTTCATTGCGAATTCTATCCACCAGAGAAACCCCGAGCATCGCTCTCTCCATAGCACGCTGAGCAACCTTAAATTTGTGGACCAGGCCCACGGTGAGTGTCCACGTTTCGGCTCCGTAAGTCATTACGGGTAGGACGCTAGACATGGACGTCACAAATGTGGAACACTACAACACAGGAGGTTCCATGATCCTAATGATCTCGGGAGCAATGTATCCGGGTCACTAACATAAACCGTTAATAACTCGGAAACTAAGGCCTCGTTTACAGAGACGCGGGGCGTCGCGCGTCGCGTTGTGTAACGCGGCCCGCACTAGATTCAAACATTTGTTGTTGTATGAGAGCGTTTACGGAGAAGCGATTTTACACGCGTTTGCTTTACGCAACGTTGCGACCAGATATTTCTGCATTTCTCCGTTCACGGTAAAACATAGCGACACCCGCGGCGGGGCCCACGGCGTCGCACGCCCCGCATCTTCATACAAAACATCGTATATTGCCTTAAGTTTGTGTTTGCGCGTGTGTTGATGCGGGCCGCAGCACGCGCCGCCTTTCTGTGAACTGAAGAAACGAACGAAGCGCCGGCGCCGCGAGACGCCACGCTGTACGCGGCGCGCGACGCCCCGCTTCTCCGTAAACGAGGCCATAGCTTATTCAACTAAAAAGTATTTTATAGACCATTTAATACTTAGCTTATTGAATTAGCCGTAACATGGGCTTATTAAATAAGCTGAGTTCCATTATTATTATTTAACATTAGCAATATTTTTTGCAATAAATTGAATTTAATATTATAAATACCTGCGAAAAGGGCGATGGTAAGAAGAGCCAGCACTGCCATATTTGAGTCGAATGTGATGATCCTAATGTTCACATATTTTTATATAAATCCCCAAAACTCTGCTTGTATCTGTCCTTTAAGATTAACGATAACATTTTGTCTGTAAATGATTTTATTTTAGAGTTCCTCGACAAAATAAGTCTAGCCTTTCCCCAGCTATGTTGAGATCGGCTTCTACCATTATTTTAAACAGAGCGACTGCCGTCAAGCCTCCGCAATCCCAGTTACTGGGCAATGCCGTATATCCTAAAATTAGACCGGTTGTCAGGCTTTGGGCTTCTGACTACCCGTAACTACTGTCATAGGTATTCGTATGACAACCGGGACCGACGGCTTAACGTGCTCTCCAAGGCAAGATGTAGATGTGTAACGAACGGTCACCCATCCACGGATTAACCGCGGCAAGCACAGTTCATCCTTGCAGATTGTACTTTACCTACTGAAGTGGAAATCTTAAAGACGTTCTGTTCAACAATTTTGACACAAACATTTTAAAATCATGTACGGTCAGCATCAAAAGTAGCTGAACATTAGAGTTATTAAATTTGGCATTAATTAGAAAACGAATTGTTTTAAAACAAAAAGTTTAATAGATACCTAGAGCTGCTAGATATAGCTCTAAGTATGCCTTACATTTTTTGCTTCCTATCAATTATTTATCTAATTAATGCAAAGTTTAAAAACTCAAATGTTCAGCTACTTTTGATGCTGACGTACGTATGATGAAATAACTAATTACGCGTATTTTTTTTATAAATATCTAACTATTAGTTTAGTAAGGAACCCTCGATGCATAATATCTATTCGCATTTGACCGGGTTTTTTCTATTAGTTATCTACACACTACCTATTTAATATTAATATTATTTATGGCTAAATCCAATGAATGATTCTTTTAAGTATTTTAATATGTCTATCAAAAAAACCCAGACATTTTTATCTAAAAGATTTAATTATAAACTAATCAGAAGAGTTCCCAGAAAAGAAACATTCTACCCTTTATTTATTTATTTAATACTTCATGCACATTGACGTAGAAACACATGGGTCAAGGGTCTATAACAAAATTCACGAAAAAAGTGAATGCACAGTTTTTTTTTTTAAAAAAAAAACATTGCCCCACTCTAAGATTTCTCTTGTATCGTGGGTGCGTTTACAGACACAAATCTCACAAACAAACGCCCAGACCCGAAACAACCATCTGTAGGCCATACAAATTTTTGTTCCGTGTGGGAATCGAACCCACGACCCGTAGCGCAGAAGCCAATCGCTTAGCCACTGCACCAAATGTGTTGTCAAAGTTTAGTGCGATCTGGCACGAAACCGCTCACTGCCCGTCGCACACATCTCGTCTCCGCTGCGCGCCGTCCGTCGTCAGCTTGTGAGGCAAAGCTCACATCTTCGCTTTGAACCGCGGCCCAGCTCAATCTCAGAGAGGAACAGCTCACATCTCCGCTTCCATCGCGCCATACAAATATGATAATCTCCGCTCAGTGGTATCCACTTGAGCTGAGTGGAGACGAGATGTGTGAATAACGAAATTCTATTGGTTTTTTAAAACACATCGCCGCTCCGCTTGTTTCGTCTCCGATTGGTGGAGGCCGGGCCTTAACCATACAAACATCCGACTGCACTCATTGACGTTAATTCGTCTTCTTTTTCGTGTTTTAGTCTACATTCGGTTCAGACACTTTTGAGCGCTGACCCGAGGTCCTTGTAAAACCAGCAACAGTCCCGAAACCGTATTATGTGGTTTAGATAATATGATTACATAACCATACCAGTTTTTTTTTTGTTCTCTCTGTGTGGCTGTGGGGTTAATTTTACCAATAAGAGATCATGCAGTTTTAAGGCACCACTTATTTCATATGGCTCTATATGGCACCACTTATTTTTAACTTTTTGCCCAAGGGGATGGAAGAATTACCTTACAAAAATTTTTGTTGTGCACTGCGAAAGTGGTTAACACAAGAAAGCTTTTACTCCACTAAAGATTTCTTAAAAAATAGTTCTTGCCGCTACTGCGCTTATTAACAGACATTGTATCATGCTGTTAGATAAATTATGTGATGTAACGTTTATTCTATTTTTTTTTAAATTCTAAATTCATTTGACATGTGTACATGTGTTACTTAATGTAATATTTGCATGCCTATATTACTGGTGAAATATGTCTTGGTCTATTTTTTATGTAACAACTTGTGTACCATATTTCAAGCAAATAAATAAAAAAAAGGAATTACACGAATTCGTTTACAGCCTGTATACAGGTTGAAATTGTAAACACTCAACAAACGGAAATGGGAGATTGTATTCATCACTATGAACAACTTTTACTATGGGATCAAAAATGAAAACGCGAAAAAAAAATTCATTTGTTTTCAATATCTGCTAATGTATAATCTAAAAGGCCAGCGGGCTGGATAAGGTTTGCTTCGTACCTGACCCAGAAACCTGAAATCGCGAAAAAATCAGCTGTTCCCTACATTTATGTTCGCATAACTCGTCAAAATGTAGGGAACAGCAGATTTTTTTTTCGCGATTTCTTGAAAAAATATCATCATAGTAAAAGTTGTTCATAGTAATGAGTACAATCCCCCATTTCGGTTTGTCGAGTGTTTACAATTTCAACCTGTACATCATGAGCATCTTAGATTTGAGATCTTTTCACGGCAAAAGAGTAGCAAAACGTGGCTTTTTTTACATAAATGATTTGATCCTTTTGTAGGTCGTTCCATTTCTTGCAGAATGGCTACCGATTGCCACAAAGCCCACTCTCTATCTTTCTCCTTTGCTGTGTAACAAAACCGAAGTGACTTCTATTTTTCTACTAACGCCATCCAGATGCGTTTTTGTAAAAATAACTGAAACCCACAAACATTCGTTCTGAAAAATCAGTCAAGTGCGAGTGAAACATATTCGGTAAATAACAATATCATCTAAATAAGCAAATTAAGTTATTGTCTAATAATTATGAAACCGAGAAAATATTTCAAAAACGTATAATTTTTGCTTCCATTCCTTCCTAAACACTGCACAGCCACGCAAGGCAAGCATACGAGCAGCAAGTTGTCACCGAGTGGTCAACTCGTCGTCCGCGCGTGGACGGCATACGCCCGAGGCGATCCGGTGACGCTACGGAGTTGATGTAGTGAGCGTACATCCATACAAGTTCATATAAAGAATACTAATCGCACGAGGCGAGGCGATGCGGGTCGGATGCCGGGGTGGCTCTAATGAGCTGTGACCTATAGGGTACTTAAAAGTGCCTTGAGTTGCTTCGAGAAAAAAGTGTACGGCTGGGCCTGCTCGATGTTGGCGGGGCACTGTCGTGCCCCCTGCTGCAGAAATGCGTTGCATCCGCATTTGAATGGGTCATCCCTCACTATGCTGTGTTGTGGCAGCATTGGAATTAATTTTACCAACATGCAACACCAACTTTTACACTTTGCCCAAGTTTGAAAAAGAAACATGAACGCATAGTAACTGTCGTAGGCCCAAGGCTCTACGTATCAAAACATTACGATAATCAAAACAGAATGAATTTATCGTAGGTAATCGTCATAATTAACAGCAGATTACATGCAATAAAAACGTAAATGATAGATAATAATATTAAGGATAACACTAAATCCTGATTACCTATATTTAAAGTGTTTTTTCCGGCTTAGTAGGCGTTTCGGCCGCTGAGTTTCGTCCGATCCGGCCGAAACACCCATTTAATTATTTTTAATATTTTTGAGTGGCGTTTCGGACGATACTTTTTTTGAAGCAAATTTTGTACGGTCAGAATGAAAAATCTTAGGCAGGGTTATATTATTGAAGTAAAAGTCAGGGAATTGTTGGACAAAGATAAAGTTTAATATACAATTACAACAATCAACAGTAAACATGATAAATCACAATAATCAGTCTTTAAATATCAAATAAAAAGCGTACAATAAGAATTATAAATGTGAACAACAATAATCATTCTTATATATCAATTAAAAAGCGTACATTATGAATTATAAATGTAAACAACAATAATCAGTCTTTACAGGGTGTTAACGAATTCGTGTAATTCATTAAAACTGCATGATCTGCTACTGGTATAGATAGATTTACACCACAGGGGAACTAGTGCCAAAAAAAAAAAAATTTTTTTTTCTTTCCGTTTGCCTTAGTGATCGAATCTTAACCACCTAATAAGGATTCAGTAAAAAAATAAGACTTTTTTTATTTGATTGTACATTTCGATTTA
The DNA here is from genome assembly GCA_905220435.1 of Amphipyra tragopoginis. Classification (NCBI taxonomy): domain Eukaryota; kingdom Metazoa; phylum Arthropoda; class Insecta; order Lepidoptera; family Noctuidae; genus Amphipyra; species Amphipyra tragopoginis. Next base: position 1,835,843 of record HG992013.1, on the reverse strand, counting down.
TCCATGGCCACAAAGTAAAATAGGTATTATTTGATTATGTTTCTGACGTTACTTTGCCTTTAAAAAAGAATTCGTCCGAAACGCCACTCAAAAATATTAAAAATAATTAAATGGGTGTTTCGGCCGGATCGGACAAAACTCAGCGGCCGAAACGCCTACTAAGCCTTTTTTCCGTTTGGAATTCACTAATCAACATAACATGATCAAACCAGTTACAATTATCAAAAATGATAATGTTTAAAAAAAAACAACATGTGGAAATTAAAAGCTTCAGGGGCAATCATAAAGCTAATAATTTTACTCATTAAACACTTACATCAATTGACCGCCCCGAGAGGGGCTCGTGGCTAATTCATGACCGCGCGGATGATATGATTTGCAAGGTTAAGCTGTGCTTGCCGCAGTCAGTCCGTGGATGGGTGACTGTTCATTACACATTGAGACCCCTCCGTGCCTCGGAGAGCACGTTAAACCGTCGGTCCCGGGTGTCATACGAATACCTATGACAGTCGTTACGGGTATTCAGCAGAAGCCTGAAAGTGTGTCAACCGGCCTAAACTTTTTTTTTCGTGGGCTTTTCCTCATGGATGCCCTTCGCCCTGGGAAGGCGAAGGGAACTCTTACCGGCTAAAAACCTACGGTGCTCCTTGTTCTGACTCTTGGCCGGGGTCGCAGGATTCGCAGCTGCATGCACCGCGACCCCGGCAGGCCTCGGTCCGCCAGCCCCTGGCGGACCTCTCCTTCTGAGGGGCCCTGCCCCACGTCCTCCCGAGAGGCGCGCAGACCACTGCGCGCCGCCTTTTCGGGCCTGTTACTGGTCGGGCGACGGGTCCCCTAACCCACTGCCCGCAGGCCACACACTACGGTGGCCGGAGATCGTACAACCGGTCTAACCTTAGGATATCGGCATTGCCCGGTAAATGGGTTGCGGAGGTCTGATGGCAGTCGCTTCGTGTAAAATACTGGTATTCAGCCACATCTGGTTAGACTGGAAGCTGACCCCAACATAGTTGGAAAGAAAGGCAGGCAGAATGCATCAAATGAATTTCCTCAAAGTTTATAGTTTCTAGATATTAGATACTTTTTAGTACAGACGCCAGCAGGTCAAGCTACCCGAAACTGTCAAATTTTCCCAATCAACCTTGAACCTAATGCTTTCGCGATAAAGAAGAAAATCTATTAAAGAAATTTGACTGATTGTAGTAGGTTGATGTGCTGGCGTCTCTGCTGGTGTCATATAAATAATTCAAAACTTTTTTAAATTTGATTTGAGCACTTTACACTTTGAGGCCTGCACGACATTTCAGTTAAATACAAAGCGCTAATCAAAATTAAAGCATCATCTATCCATCAACTTCAAACAACTGACGTAAATAGAATGACATCTTAAATATATTTAGCGCTAATTGTGTTTAGCGAGTCGTTTTAATTTCATTTTAATACTTTGAAGTTTCAGGCCTGCTTGCACGAAATCACTTTAAACACAATTAGCGCTAAACATTATTAAATCATTATTCTATCCATCAAAATACCAAATGTCATGGTAGCCCGAGGTTATAGATCCACTTGTTAACACGTTCAGTGCCGGGTGCCCTCTAGGAGGGCACCCTGTAGTCGCATTCGCCGTGGAGGGGTCATTTTAAATGCAGGTTTTCTTGGAAAATACACCGTCATGGAACAAGCAAACACCTATTCTACGACGTAGTAGCGTATTTTTCACGGTTTCAAGAAGCCACTGACATATTACGGTGAAGAAAAACATCGTGAGGAAACCTGGACTTTATGGTCTGAAGTCGCCAACGCGCAGTGAGCAAGCGTGGTGATTAGTGGTCGTTCCTTCTCTGTATTTGAAGAGGTCTTTGCCCAGCAGTGGGACAGTTACAGGCTGATTTATTTATTCAAAGTCAAAGTCAACAAAAAAGGCGATCGCAGTGTGGTTGTTAAAGTACTCAGAGAACGCTGCTGCCCATCCTTTATAAAATCCCTGAGTCGCCTTTTACGATACCCACTGCAAGAGATGGAGTAGTGCTACAATAAAAATAAAAAAAAAGATTTTATTTTCGGACATCAAAGGCCCATAGCGAGTTGGTACCTATTACAATTTCTTAGGAACTAGGTATGTTAGTTGAAACATTTAGACACACAAACACAATTATACAGAACAAACACAATTATCAAGCCCATCTAAATATATTTAGCGTTAATTCCATTTAGCGCGTCGTTTGTACAAGGGAACTTAAGGCGAGCTGAACCCTGGCGCGGTAGGTTTTGCTTGTTTTAGAACTCATTTTTGATAGGCAAATTAAAACATTTAGAACCCAAAATAAATTTATATTTTAGGATACATTCCTTCTCTATACCATGTACCCGTTCAATACACGATGCAATATAGTTTTCTCGATAGAAAAAAATACTGAAGTTACTCTACCCGATCGTTTTTTTTTTATTACATTTATATATTTTTTATCGATTTTTTAAAGTGATTTTCGGCCCGCGCGTCGTCGCTTACCCGATTGCCGTCGCTTACCCGATTACCGCGCCAGGGTTCAGCTCGCCTTAAATGTTTTCTTTCATTCTTTAAATTCAACCGAATGCATTCGATTTATAAACGTATCATCAATCGGTTACGAGTAAGAGACACTAAAATTGGCGCGTGACTCGGATGCGTACGCGCATCTATTTGCGCTCACTGATTCAGTGTACGCCGCGCTTTATAATTAGACGCACCGCATATGTACTGACCGATTTATGATCACAACAAATTATATCATTTATATTGCTCTTATCTTGTTTGCAATGTAACAATGTAATCTAATTTCAGAGTAAAATGTAAGTATAGAAATAAACATGGTGTAGCAGAAATGTGAAATAATAATTTTGGAGTGAATCAGGCGTTACTTGTACTTTGCGGAAATCCATGACATACAAATATGCAATTAAAATATTTAGTTTTAATTTCACACATACGAGGGCGGCACTGAAAATTTCGGGAATCAAGAAAGTGACACAACATTACGATTTAAAAATGTATTTATTGCTTTTCGAAGTATTCTCCGCGAAAGGACCATGGGACAAAACGTCCCCATACCCCAACAGATCTGAAATGTATCTCAGTTGAAACATCTTAGTAGGGTGATAAATTTTTCCTATGGCGACATTCCTCAAAGGAGCGGGATATTCCGGGAAAAACGCATTTTTATTATTATTATTTTATTTAAATGAATATTCGCATCGTACATCCGATTGAGTTGAAACTTTGTACTGTTGTTGTTGGCACTCACGCAAAAGTTTCTGACATAGTACCATCAACGAACAATAGGTGGCGCGCGAGTCGTATCGGATAATTGTAAATAAAAATTCGCATGGTTCATCCGATTGAGTTGAAACTAAGTACAGTTATTGTTAGTCCTTGCGCGAGTGTTTCTGACATAGTACCATCAACGTGCAATAGGTGGCGCGCGATTCGTAACGGATAATTGTTAATAAAAATTCGCATGGTTCATTCGATTGAGTTGAAACTTTATACAGTTGTTGTTGCCACTCACGTGACAGTTTCTGACATAGTACCATCAACGTGCAATAGGTGGCGCTCGAGTCGTATCGGATAATTGTTACTAAAAATTCACACGGTTCATCCGATTGAGTTGAAACTTTTTACAGTTGTTGTTGCCACTCACGTAAAAGGTCATATCGTCCTCCACAATTTCATTAATAAATTGTCTGCATAACCCCTGAAAGACGATGCCTACCAAATCCTAAATACTACACTAGGAACCAATAACAACCATACATATGTCATTAGATAGGTATTGCAATATAATAATTGCTATCGCGGCTCATTTAAAATCGCTGTGTGAAAAAAGTTATGGCGATGTGTCATAGGTTAGGTTAGGTCAAGTTAGGTAATTTCACCTATTTATTAGATGTGATTTTGAATGTCGACATATAATTATAACAGTGTTTACTCACTCTACTTGCATTTTTTGCTATTACCGAACAATTTATAAGAAAAAAACACCTAACCTAACCTACGAAAAAATGCCCTAACTTTTTTCTTACAGCGATTTGAAATGAGCCGCCATAGTAGTTACTGCAGTATATTAAAATACCTATCTAATGACATATGTGTGGTTGTTATTGGTTCCTAGTGTGGTATTTAGGATTTGGTAGGCAACGTCCTTTCAGGGGTTCTGCAGACAATTTATAATGTGATTGTGGATAACGGTACATAATTATAACACTGTTTACTCAATCTGTTTGTTTTTTATTACATAACAATATAAAAGAAAAAAACTACCTAACCTGACCTAACATAACCTAACCTACGAAACATCGCCATAACTTTTTTCATACAGCGATTTGAAATGAGGCGCCATAGTAATTATGGCAGTATATTGCAATATCTATCTAATGACATATGTGTTGTTGTTATTGGTTATGTTGACCAATTTGTCCGGTCCTCCTTTACCACCCTGTATATACTAAACCCCATCGATTTTGAAGTTAAAACTGGTTGCTAGTCTTGTCATAGATCCTTATGAAACTAATGACACATCAAAAAAATCTGTTGGAAGGGGGGGGACAGGTCTCATACAATTTTGCCCATCATCCTTTTTTGACACATTTTTCCATACGATGGAACCAATCATTGAAGCAACAATTCCATTCGGAAGTTGGGGTCTCCAAAATGGCCGTTTTGTAGGCGTCCACAGCTTCTTCAGGTGATGAAAATCTCTGTCCACGCAATTTATTCTTTATTTTAGGGAAAGTATAGAAATCATTAGGGCTTAGGTCGGGGCTGTACGGCGGATGGTCTAATAAAAAATTCTATGTTTTCTTGCTCTAAAAACTCTTTTGTTCTGTGCGCGGTGTGAGAACTCGCATTGTCGTGATGGAGGATGATGCGGCGGTTGCAGTTCTCTTTACGGAGTTCAGAAACGACCTGTGGCAAACAAATGCTAGCATATCATTCTGCATTAACCGTTCTTTGTCCCTCAAGAGGAATAGTCGTAACATGGCCAGTTTTGGAGACAAACGTGGCCACCATTTTTTTTGCAACACTCCGTGAACGAACAATTGTTGTTGGCTTTAACTCATTTTCGAACACCCAATTTCGTGACTGGTTTTTTGTTTCGGGTTCGTACGCGTATATCCAGGATTCGTCACCTGATACGATGTTGTATACAGCATTTGAGGATCCTGCGTTTAATCTTTCGAGAGTTCTGACGCACCAAGTAACGCGAGCCGCTTTTTGCTCTTCACAGAGCGAATGCGGTATCCATCGGGAAAACAACTTTTTTACACCTAATTGTTCATGCAAGATTATTTGTATTTAACTCATGCCAACAATGATCTTGTGCATATTTTCCGAAAAAGAAAATTAGCAATTTATTTTACTTTTATTATTTTTACTATTTTTATACTGCTATCGTCCTATTCAGTATTATAACACATTTTTCTATGCAATCTATCACTACATTATCTTTTTTTAGGGAAAATTGTCCCAATACTCACATGAAACACTTTTTAATCCCCTAATATTCCTTTGAGCCTGTTTTTTTTCTAACCCTGTTTCCTATCAATGCCGAGGCATATTCTATTTAATTCATGTCTAAAGCCGGATCCGCAGCGCCAATTTTCTAACATGTTATTGTGTTTTTGCGAACAAAACTGTTAGGCCCCGCCCCTATTCGGTTAGCAAACAATGTTATCCTGTTTGCAGACACGAAAACACGGCGCAGCGGACCCGGCTTAAGGATTACACTGAGCCTCCCTGTTAGGTTATAAAAACTCCTTACATGAAATTGCGGACAACAAATGCAATGTCCGGTCATGCTTAATGGTGCGTATATTTTTTTCTCTTTTAAAAAATGCATCAAATGGCTCAGCATGGAGTTCTGGGATGTCTATGCTGTAACGATGAGCAGTCAGTAAGCCTCGTGTAATAATGCATAACTCAGTACGCGCCCCGAAACAAATGCCACCCCAAAACCTTTACTGGAGCCTGCACTATAAGACACAAAAACGATTCCCTTGACGTATCCATATTCTATGCCTCCCATCCAAAAAATGTGTGTCAAAAACACAACTCACCCTTTAGAAAAAAATGTTCCTAACTTCTTAGGCCTCGTTTACGGAGACGCGGGGCGTCGCACGTCGCGTGCGGCGTGGCGTCTCGCGGCGCGTCGAACGTTTTTTCAGTTTACAGACAGGCGGCGCGTGCAGCGGCCCGCATCATCACACGCGCAAACACAAACATATAGCAATGTACGATGTTGTTTATGAAGATGTGGGGCATGCGACGCCGCGGTACCTGCTGCGGGTTTCGCTACGTTTTACCATGAACGGAGAATCGCAGGAATAGCTGGTCGTAACGCGTGTGCCGCCGCGATATACGTCGCGTAGGACGTGGCGATGCCATCCGTGGGCTCCGCCCGCATTTCAAGCAAACGCGTGTAAAATCGCTTCTCCGTAAACGCTCTCATACAACGCCATATGTTTGAATTCAGTGCGGGCCGCGTCGCCAAACGCGACACGCGACGCCTCGCGTCTTCGTAAATGAGGCCTTAGTCCAAAGTCGGTGTTAACGAGCAAAACCGTTTTGGAGCTTCAGCAGTCGCATTACACTTCTATTTGCTTCAACCGGACGTCGACTTTCTTTTCACATACTTTGTCAGCATAGCAAAATACGGACCATATCCAGGAAGTCACGGGTCCGAATGGCAGCATTGCGACAATTTTTCAGTGCCTGAACCAGATTGGTCTGTTGTAAACCGATCATCAGCAGCGCTGTTTCCTGGTTTCCTATATTGTCCTCGTCTTCTAACGAAACATCCTGTCTGCTTGTACCGATGGATATTGCAAGGAATGATTAATATCGATATACCCAGTGCTAAACTTACTGCACGATAGGTGTGACTTTCATCGATGGCTGTAACATCCCTCGTCACTTTTGTCGAAGTAAATTATTTATTTTAATCTCTACACACTGTTTATTTTCCAAATGCAACGAATATAGGTTCTAAGGCCAAACCACCACCTCTCAAATAAAACAAAGTTCTTATCAAAAACACAAAAGGGCAAAAACTGTGCAAAATCAAATCTGAGCATTATTTAGGGGGTATTATTCCTCGAATCGCACCAATTTTGAAACGCACCAAATGAACTGCAACAAAAGTATTCCTCGAAACGCACCAGTCAAATGCGCTTACAAAATCAAATTAAAAATATTATAATTTTATTCCTCGAAACGCACCAACGATGAAACTTATAGAAGTGCATGAGGTATTCGTAATAAATGATATCGATAGACGTTTTAAAATTCAACTGTTCTTATTGTTTATTTATTAAAACTACCATGAAAGTACAAATGAACTGGAACTAGGTAAAAATATAGGTTTTGAAGTTGAATCATTTGTTGTTTTGAAAAGTACCAGCGTGACAGAAATGAACAGAAAATTCTGTAAGCGCACCTGGCTGGTGCGTTTCGAGGAATACTTTTGGTGCGGTTCAAAGTTGTTAAGATTTGAGGAATACCCCTAATTTAGCTCTAAACGCTTAGGGAAATATTTTTTTCTTCAACATGCAGTCCCTTAATAAAGGTTATTTTGAATAAAACAACCCTCATAGCAATAGCAGTTCCAAATAATAAAAAAATATTTAACCCCATTTGTTTTACCCTTCTAAAAATAACCCGTTACAGAATGATAGACTTCAATCAAGTACCTAACAATTAATTTGATATCTACGTGTTGCAACACAAAAATCTCGCTCAGTGTTCCTAATGCTAGTATTTCCGAAACGACCTTATGAATGAAATGTAAGGAATGTACAGTAATATCTTCAAAAACATTCCGGCGTGATGCATGGAGTATTAGCAGCAGTTATGTGTTACCTGTCATATTAGTTACCTAGTACATAAATAGTCGGGGCTCCGGTGGAATGTCTTATTGACGGTCAGACAGAAATATAGCGGTAATTAGTTATGTGCTCATGGTATTTTTGTGGATATCTTCAGTCTGGAATGGGTTGGGTGAGCTGGACTTGTAGCTTACAAGTGGAAGAAAGTTTTGTTATAAAACCACGCCTGTATTCCCTCATTTTGCCGTTAAAGTCCCATGTAATAGGGGTTGATGGCAAGGCTCCCAAATCCAGATTCCGAGGTGCTAGCTGCGGTAGTCAGTTTTGATATGTTATCATTTTTTCAAAGATTGCGTCGCCCAACAGCATTTTACAAATGGCGTTTCATTATGATTGGCGTATTGTGTGGGATTGTATTGTAATTAATAATATGCGGAGGGAAGAAAGTCATGTTACCAGCCCAAAGAAAAGATGGATAGATTGTGTGAAAGATAATATGGGTAAGGAAGGAGTGAGTACTGAGATGACGACTGATACAGGAGAATGAAAGAGGAATACATGTTGTACCGACCCCATCAAGAGTGGGATAAGGACAGGGAGATGATATACTGGATGAGGATCGTAAAGGGAAAATTGTAATTGTAGATGCACATGTACACTAACATAGTTTTTAAGAATACTGTTCCTAAAACATTATGTAGTCCGAAATAAAGTTTTTATGTTGTTTTTATGTCGGAAAGGGGGTACTAATCTGAAAGGGTGTTAAAGTACCCATAATAATGAGTAACTTTTGTTCTACCACTTTCCCCAAAAGTCAATAGCTTAAGAGAAATAGCTGTTCAAAAATTACATAAAAAATATGCTAAAATCTATCTGTCCTCAGCTATGATTAGCTGTTTACATTTTAGGTCATATTTGGGGTCACGAATTAGAAGCTCCATTTTCTGAATTCGTAACTAAAGTAGGGACGAAGAATTTTAGAAAAACCTAAATTAAAAAAATATTTTACATGGAAATAAAAATTATCGAATTTTTAAATTGTAACACTTGCTTTGAAACCGTCATCAGTTATACTTTAAGTGGCCTGCGGATTAGTACCCCCTTTCCGACAAACCTTGTATATTATTATATTACTAGCTATTTCCCGTGATTTCACTCGTGTTCTTGGGGAACTGCTTCATATACCCGGATAAAAAGTATCCTATGTCAAATTATGTGTGCCAAATTTCATTCAATTCAATTCAACCGTTCATGCGTTATTGATTAACAAACATCCAAATTCACAAACAAATGTACAAGTTGATTTTTCTTAGATTCTACTAGTAAAAAAAATATTGTTTTTGTCGATTTTTAATGGTCACCCGATTGAAATAGTATTATTGTAATGTCATTATTTCAATGGGCTACTATCATTGTTATCATCATCGCTCGATAGCTCATTCAGCGGATGTCATAAATCGTTATCATATTGGAGATTACCTGGATATCCTGTGTACATATATACCGTGTACGGGCCAAGCAGTGAAAATAAGTTTTCTCAAAAGGTATCGGGAGTGAATGGAAAATGGCGTCTAGGGCTAACATCGAAGTTGCGCCCCTTCGTAAATTACCTAAATCTAAATATAAATAAACAAATACACTAATTAAATAAAAAATCAAAAAACCCGCCTGCATAAAAAGCGAACTAAAAAGATCTAAACAAGACTTCTTATAATCATAACATACATAACGTCAAACTTACGTAGGTTTTCAAAAAATCATGCTATCAAATCGTCACATGCAGTCGGAGGCTACCTAAGACTAATGTAATTCACAAACTGACTGATCAAAAAAACATACGTAGAAGAAGATTGTGTGTATTTGTAAGGAGCCGTCATGATAATTAAACATTAATACTTATTCTTAAATAGTTGTTGGAAAGATTACGCAGATTATGATGATGATGATGATGATGGTAATTATTTCACTCTTTTTAGTTTTTTTTGAAGTCGGTTTTTACTTTTATGTAAAGTTATTTATTTTCCGAAGCACGCCTAGGTACTCCCAATTACCGTTCCAAAAACTTTGCAAAAACCCATCCTATTAGCTTACCGTAACAAACAAGCATGATAAATATGATATATTATTACCGGCTATCTTAAAACCCGGTATTCAAGTCTGGCGCCGTCTCTATTTGCGTCCAACTGTTTGGCATGTGAATTAATCAAATGAATGCTCGATTTAATCACTCTGACGACTTCATAAAATACACGGTGACCTGGAACGGTATGGGAATGTAAATTGTAATTAGTTTTTTTGGTTCATTAGTTTTAGTTGGGAGCTGGTTACACCTGTTTGATCTTTTGTTATGTCGATTTAGATTTATCGGCGGACCGATCAATGGATGTGAGTAGTGTCGGTAGCTGACAACACTGGGCAACGTTTAGAAGATAAAGAAGGGTAGTCATCGTTATAGAACGACGTACCCGACGTTACAGAAGCTGTTGTCGACAGAGCTCGCTTTCTGTGTCGATCAGCCGAAGAAAAAAGAAAGAAAAATCATTTATTCAGCACAAATATTTTTAAATTACTATAATTTAATCAAAATCAAAAGTTTTTATTTCACATAAACCATTACAGGCGCTTATGAAAAATCGAATTTAGGTGCACGGTTCCAATTAGTCATTTCCTAAGGAGAAGAGCCGGCAAGAAACTCTATAGTTATTCTTCTAAAATCCATAACAATTTGAGTGGGTACAGTTATGACTTAGAATAGATATGAGAGAGCAATGTAGACTTAACTGCAGGAAACACACAAAAAAAATGAAAAATATGGTCACAAATTAAATAGGTATCCAGGCATCTAGTAAGTCTACAATGCTCTCACATTTACAAAAGGTAAAAGGACGCCAAACTATATATAACAACTGACATGGTTAAATGTCATCAAAACACATTACAAAGAAAATCACTGTATAATCACCACGCTTGCTCACCCATCACCCATCGCCAACCCCCAGTTGGCGATTTCAGACCATCAAGTCCATGTTTCCTCACGTTGTTTTCCTTCACCGTATGTCAGTGGCGTCTTAGATTAACTAAGAAAGTACTTTATGAAATTGAAAAAGTCACATTGGTACATTGGGTGGCTACCCGGTGCAATTATAAATAAAAAATAGAAATATAATTATAAATATGAAATAGCAATATTTTACAACAATTGATTTCTAAGCATAGAGTAACAACCTTTTATTAAAAAAGCTACAAGTACAAAGATTCGACAAAAAAATATGTGTGGCGAGAAAATAAAGCTCCCCACTTTAACCGCATTTCTAGTTCACTTAACCGATTACAGAGCAACAGTTTAGTTCAAACAGTTATTATTTAGTTCATGAAGCAGTAGTAGCATAGGTTATGTGGCGGCGTCTTTCATGTGGCTAATAAAAACATTTAGAATGGTAGCCGGCCGTGTTTAAGCGGGCAATGGTAAATGGTACAGTTGGCTACAGATGTGCTGGGACTTTTTTAGTAAAAAGTTTTTTTTTTCTTGTCGCTTATGGGTGTAACATAATTAACCAGAAACACAAAGTAGTTTGCTAAGAATCGATTAGTTTAATCGATTACAGTATTGGTTAATTAATATGTAGATAATAAAAAAAGTGTTTTTCACAAATCAGACAGTTAATCGAGATTTGAGAAAATTGACACACGGAAGACACTCGGCTCATACATTTTGAAATAAAATACCTATGCACACTGTCAGAATTTTCCGGATCCAGTATCCTACGGGCTCTAGTGCAAGTTAAATGCAAAAGGGCCTTCGCGCACGTATCAAAAATCTTCTGACAGAAATTTCTTATAAGGTGCGTTTGAGCTATCAAGACAATTACGCAGAATTTTAAATTCAGTACACAATGAAAAAGCAATACCAAAATTCTGAAAAAAAAGAATACTCTTAATTAAAATTAACTTTCTACTATTGTATTGTACTTAACTGGACATCCTTATTAGGGTATCGAAAGTAGTGTTTGCCAGGCACACTTGCAAACTCCGGGCTGCCACTGAAAATTTGGTAATAGGAAAAACTGATAACACTGTTATGTCTGTAAAGGTAATAATCAAATACTTATAACTTGTGTGTGCGACAGTACGGCGCACGCGCAAGGTCGGCAGCGTGGCAGCGACTGCATTGCGTTTTAATTGTTATCGACTTAGGTCCGACACACATGCGAGACTTCTACATAGACGACCTGCGATTTCGCAACAGAATTATTCACGAAGCACAAGTCGCCTCATTTTTTCAAAAACTAATCTCTCTTAAAGTAATCTGCTGCTCGGCTTTAGCAGCTTCATCATGTCTATAACAAAACTTTTTTTTTTGTATTTCTTTGTCTTGCTTGACCCTAGTCGCACCTGTTGGTAAGCGCAGAGAGGGTCTAAGATGGAGCACACGAATCCAAGTAACAGAGATATAGAGGGACTTTCCTATACCCCTCTGGCTCTCACATACATACGATGGAGCACAGTAAACTGCTTGGCACCAGACTGAACTACTTTTACTGTAAGTCCTGCTATGAGAGTCACTAGTTGAAACACGTTGCTGCGGCAGCGCTCCGTTCGTGGACGAAGGTGAAGGTGTTTCTACTAGAGTGTTTCTTTCGCTTGCCGACCCGTTTCCTAGCTTAGTAGGTACTCGTCGCATAGGCAAATAATTTATTTTTGCGGGACTCCATGTTGAAAAGTGCATTACAATAGCGTCCTGAAAATAATGCTCTGCTGAATCATGTTTTGGCGACATTTATTGAATGTTTGGTAGTACATTACATAATTTGACTATCAACCCATTACTGTCCGATAGCTGGGCACTGGCCTCTTCTCAGAATGAGAAGGTTCTAGGCTTTAGTCCAGCCCGCTGGCCTAGTGCGGGTTGGCAGATCACATACATCATCATTCAGCCGAAAGACATCTACTGCTGGACATAAGCCTCCCCAAGTCAAGTTGGGGGGAGGGAGGGGTGGCCATAATCCCCACGCTTGTCAGGCGGGTTGGCGATCCGCCAGGGGCTGGCGGACCGAGGCCTGCCGGGGTTACGGTGCATGCAGCTGCGAATCCCGTGACCCCGGCCAAGGGTCAGGAGAAGGAACACCGTGGGTTTTTAGCCGGTAAGAGTCCGGCATCACCCTTTGCAACGCAAATATTAATCGTAAAATCGCAGTTTTGAATGTTTCAGTGTTCGATCGCTACAACTAGCTCCAATCTACTAGCGACCAGTAGCGAAGGGTGAATTTTCTTAACAGGGAAGCCGAACCAATTATTTGTTTAAATGATAATTGAAAATAATAGATACTAGTATTTGCCATAGAGATGGGTAGCTATTCTAATAACTAGCTAAATAGCGGCTATTCAAAAAATAGCCACGGCTATGATATCCGTCAACACGATAACTAGCTATTGGCTACTGGCTAGCTAGAGTAGCTAGAATAACCGACAACTTTACGGCACAGCGGGAACTGCACCACAGATTATAAAACAACTAGGTACGTTTTGTTTGCAGCCACCCCGGTAGCCGATAGCTGAGTAGCTGGCTAGCCGGAGTAGCCGGAGTAACTACGTCCAATTCTAGCCGAAAGCTTGTTATTTTCGTAAAAACCATACGAATAAAGAAGGAAGGAACATCTAAAAAAAAAAGTACTTATCAATAAAAACGAAATCATAACAACAAACTTATTATTATCATCTAAACTTATTGCCGCGGTGAGGATCGAACACGAATCGCCTAGCTAGTTTAGCTAGGTACGCCGCCGCAACCGCTAGTCGGTTAGTGAGCCAGTTATTCAATAGCCAAATAACTAAATAGCTGGCTAGCTAGCTGGCTATTTCACCACGAATAGCCGGCTAGCTAAGTTATTGGAATTTCGGCTAGTTACCCATCTCTAATTTGCCATGTTTCGAAAGGGAAGCCGGTAGGAATCGAGTTTTATGGAGCCTTCGCCACTGCTAGCGACACGTTCGCCGATCGCAGCTTTTAAAAGTCTCGCGTGTGTTTCGGGCCTTAGTGCGTCCCGGTTCACTTAGCGAGTGGCACTCGATATTGCCGAGATTCTTCTACTACTATGTATAAACACGCATTTATACGGAAAACCCATAAGCTTTTAATTGAAAACATAAAGAGGTACATTACAAGTGCCTACATTGGAAAAGCCTATTTCCTTGCTTGTTGAACAAGGATTACAAGAAAACGACGTGTAGGAGTAGATAGGAAGAAAAACAAAGCAGGACTAAAAAAAACATTGTGGAGAAACTTGGTGTGGTGTTCCTCCAACCAAAGGGAGGATCCTCCAACCAGGCTCGGCTAATAGCCGAAGTGCGGCTACACCTAGTTTTAGCCGGGTACAACTAGGTGCAACCAGTAGCAGTTGGTTAGAACTAGGTGGAGCTTAAGTCGACAGAGCCCCGCTGTGCGGGGCTCCTATTTCTGTCTGCGGGTTTTAAAGTAACCTAACACGAAGGGGATGACGGGGGCTTCGTTCGCTCGCTTCGCTCGCTCACTCTAGCCCTGCCGAACCTAACCTATCCGTGTCGGGGTTACCCTTAACCATCGGTGTGCGGCTGCACCTAGTTCTAGCCGCTATGATGAAGGCTAAACCTAGTTCTAACCGAAGATAAGTAGGATAGATTTAAGTTTAACCGCATGTGGCCGGCTGCACCTAGTTGTACCCGGCTAAAACTAGGTGTAGCCGCACTTCGGCTATTAGCCGTAACATATATACTATCTGCGTGTTAAATCATGATAGCGCGATGTAGGATCTGTCATCTATGACAGTTGTCAATATTGTCGCTGTAGTCGTCTACATCGCCGTCGTGTTGCGTAGTTCGCATGTGGCGTGGATAGATGCCGCCACAACATTATTTTTATTATTTGACTTGGCCGCAATTGACACTAGTCGCATCTGATGGTAAATGCAGACAGGGTCTAACATGGAGCACACGAATCCAAGTAACAGAGACATAGAGGGATTCCCATATACGCCTCTGGCTCTCACGTACACACGATGGAACACAGTAAACTGCTTGGCGCCGGACTTTAATGTGAGGGTGATAGCTAGCCAGGCGGACCGTATAGATCCTACCCAGCGTGTTGTGTTGTTGAATCTTACAACACGCGTCTATACACAGCGTGCGGTGAGGAAGTTTTATATCTAGCTCGTCACCAATAAGGATGAAATTAAGAATCTTGAATTTTTACAAATAATGAAGCAAAAACCCCATAAACTTGTATAGAAGATATGTAAATGATAGCTACAGATAGTTCAATCCACAAAGACGCGCTTCACTCTTTGGCTAAATCCCAGACGAAGCGTATAGATCCTACCACTAAGCGTGCTGGGTTTTGTTGAATCTTTCAACACGCTTTCACCCAGCGTGCGGAGAGGAAGTTTTATAATCTATCCCGTCCCCACACAGAATATTATCCTTAAGCAGGGACACCCTTTCAAAACGAATGTATGAATATACAAGTACCCGGAACACAATACATTTTAAAATATACCTACAACACATTACAATGACAAGGATATTCGAAAGTTAGTTAAGGATATTTAATTAATGAATAATTCACTTCAATCAATTACAATTATTGTCACAATGCAGTCATGCAGTCAAATGAAATAATAATTAATTGCAGCACGTAATTTATTAAAGGACTGATTTTTCAATCATCAGGTCACTTTTATCTGAAGAAGTTTGACATTTTGACAATTTTTTATACAAAAACTGTCAAAATGTCAAACGTATTCCTCAGATAAAAGTTATCTGACAATTGAAACATCAGCACTTACCTACACTAATATACAAGTTAATCGCAAAGGGGTACTAATCCGAAATATTAAAGTACCCATAGTCAAGAAACCAAAACGTTGCACCCTATCCCTTGGCTTTGGTACAGGTTGAAAAGGACGATAAAATCGCTTGAACTAGCATGGTTTTTAAAAATCTATGTATATTCCAAAAACAGCTCTTATACATAACAGCAGAGAGCAGAGGGCAGAGGTGTATAGAGGTGTACACCCTCAATTCGCCGTTATGTTTAAATCCCATATAATAGGGGGCGAGCCCATTGATATCAACCGGGCACAAATCCAGACTCCGGACTGCTACTTAGAAATTTCACACGGAGAAATACAATAACACTTTGCCTGACCTGGGGATCGGTATGATGGTAAGCGTTGACAAGGTCTAAAATTGAGCACTCGAATCCAGGTAACAGAAATATAGAGGGATTCCACTATACCCTTCTGGCTCTCACATACACACGACGGAACATAGTAAACTGCTTGATTTTAATGTTCAGGCTAGCCAGGTGGACCGTATCCGTATAGAATCTATACGGTCCGTGGTAGAATCTATACTATAGATCCTACCACGTCGCGTGCTGGGCTTTGTTGAATCTTACAACACGCGTCTATTCAAGGTTAGTCGGAAAGGGGGTACTAATTATCTGACGACTGATGACTGTCTTAAAGCAAGTGTTAAAATTTGAAAATACGATAATTTTTAATTCCATGCCAAATTATTTTTCATGCAGTTTTTTCAAAAAATCTTCATCCCTGCTTTAGTTACAAATTCAGAAAATGGTGTTTCCAATTCATGACCCCAAATATGAGCTAAATTGTAAACAGCTGATCATTACTGGGGATAGATAGATTTTAGCGTTTTTTGAGTTTTTAGATCACCTTTTTCTCTTAAAGTATTGACTTTTGGAAAAAGTTGTAGAATAAAAGTTATTCATTATTATGTGTACTTTAACACCCTTTCGGATTACTACCCCTTTCCAACTAACCTTGTACATATAATTGTTGCATTGCGTAAACACCTCCAGTCTGTTAGAAATTGGGATTTTCTCCCTAACGCTGGTCTATTAGATTCTATCGAAGAATCGAAGTTTCTAAATTCCACAAACCTATGACCATGATAAATTGAACCCTTTTCCCTTTGATGTCGGCACAAAGCCAGGGACACACAAGTTCAATGTAGCGCAGGAACGCGGACATGCGTGTGCGCACCTAATTGATCGTTAACGCAATTATTGTGCTGCAACCTTCTTATTGTGTAAATTAGCGGAGTTTCATTTTAACAACTGCCCTATTGTTTTAGTGGTTGAAAGTATGGCTGCCACATTTGAAGTCCTGGGTTCGACTTCGAGTTACTATTGTTTTTTCTCGAGAATTTTCAATTACAGAGCGGGTTTACAGTGGTGTCCGATTAATTCTGACATGCTTGACTAGGAGTTGAGTTTAAGCTGAGTAGGCTAAGTGAGACCAGTGGTGTAATGGTGTTTCAATGGAAAGCCATACTGAATGTCCCAAAAATGCCCACTAGGAGATCCCAGTTTATCCCGTGTGTGGACGAACTTCCTTAACGCACGCTGGAAATAGACATTTGTTGTAAAATTCAACAAAACCCAACACGCTTGGTGGTAGGATCTATACGTTCCGCCTGGCTAGCTACCACCCTCATTTAAAGTCCGGCGCCAAGCAGTTTACTGTGTTCCGTCGTGTGTATGTGAAAACCAGAGTGGTATAGAGGAATTCCTCTATATCTATGTTACTTGGATTCGTGTGCTCCATATTAGATCGTCTACATTTACCATCAGGTGAGTCAAGGGTCAAAAGCGATCAAGTCAAATAATACAAAATCATACATACAAAAGTAGAGGAAATATCAAAAGATTTTCCCCCAACAGAACAAAAGATATCATCGCAAAAGAAAAACTATGGTTCTACCAAAACGTACCTTTGTGTAAGTCCCCTGAAAACTGATGTAGGTTTAACATGTAATAAAACAAAAAGTATCAAAAATAAGATTTAATTAAATGCCAACGCGATAACAGAACATTATTTATCTCATATCAACCAATGTTGGCTTGCACATAAGACACTATTTACTGAAACATCATCTTATCACTACCGTCACACGAAATTATTAATCAAACAAGTTACTTCATTTTTAAGAATGTAACAGGTTGGTTGAACAATATTTTTTACCTTGGAAAGATTATTTTTGTGTTAAAAGATAACAAAGGAAACGTATTTCAGTTATGAAAAACGTTTCTAAATAAATATTTGAGGTTTAATTACAAACAATATTGTTTAAATAAAGTAAGATTGTTTTTTGAGATGATGCTGTATTATTTTTATTACAACACAATATTGAATCATATCAAAAAACGGAGACTCTTTTCTTAGAATTTGAATCCAATTTATCCTCGTTGACAATGTATAAATTATTACTAATACTGAGATTATAATGTTAACATTTAATACCAAAAGTACTTAAATCTATAATAATTATACCCTGACTTTTATACATCTACATTCATGCAAACAATGCGCTAAATATCAACAGTTTTTAGATCTCGACTTACACCTTGATATTACAACAATAGATTCCAAAGTGTGGTAAATGAGCTTTTATTTTTAATTCCAGAGATTTTTAGTAACACTCAGGCCCACTTACACAACATCTCACTAAATACAATTAGCGCTAAACATAATAAAACAATTGCAATTAAACAGCCAAGATACCTTAAAACGCCCATATTTCAAAACATGTTTTTCGTTAATGCTCGCTTTCTGCTTAACTACGCTCAATTGAAACGTCGCTTTGTCTCTATTCACTTCAAACAATTGACAGAAATACAATGACATTTTAAATAATGTTTATCGCTAATTGTATTTAGCGAGTCGTTGTGCAAGCGGGCCTAAGACCGCCTGTGCACTACATCCAATCCGAGTCCGAGAAAAAACGATCCTAACAAGCAGCAATCCTATTTGTATGAACAGTTCTATACTAGATCCGATCCGAGTTCCATAGTTTTGTAGCCGAGTTTCCTCGGATCGTATTTCCTTGGATATGAATCGGACGCAGTGCAAGTGCTTCTAAACATGCTCCATTTCGTTCGCAAGTTATTTCAAACACTCCTTCGACCTATGACAAAACAGTACCTGTCAAACCGAATAATTTTTCCGTGTTTCAACAGACACTGATAACTATCTTGCTATAATGCGTTTATATGCACTTTAGCACAGAATCATAACCTGCATTCTTTCTGAACATAAAACTTTCGTAATTTACTTGCCATTATCTGAATTTTGACTCTGACTTGTATTGCTGGTAAAGAATACAGGTGATTCTGGAGAATATACTGGCGTGGATACGTGAGAAGCTCTGTAAGGCATTACATCAGAAAACTTGAAGAAATTATGGAGAAGAGTCTGCTGATCCATTAGCAATGTATTCAAATGCCTTATTTCTTGATCAATCTTCTTCATGTTAAACGTTGCCTGATCTATCTTCTCCTGCATACCTCTGATTTCCAGACTAAAGTTATGGTCATGCGCGAATTGACCCTCATTCTTCAATTTCGAAGTGTACTTGTTTTTGTATAGTATCTCCTTAATAGACCTGCCAGATTTCACTTTGTTCAACTGCGCCAATTCGTACGCCGCCATCATTATGTCGGTTGGCAATCTTTTCTCGCGAGGATTAAGAGGCTTTACACTCAAAATTACTTTGCCAGCTTCGGGAGATACCAAAGCGGTCCTATACACATATTTGTGAAGACATTTTGGGAGCCAAGCACTGAACATACCCATTTCAACGAATAAAATCAGCTTCGTCTGTCTAACTAGCTTGGATAGACCAGCAGTCTTGCGTAGACCTTGGATGTCGTGGACAGCAATACCGACAAGTAAGTTCATTAAGATTATAGTGACAAACATAAGAAACAGAATGTAAATTATTTGAGCAGATAGCTCGAATATTAAAGGTGGATCATCTTTCGTCGGGTCGTTGATCAAGATATTTAGGTTCAACTCTCCGACCATCATTGACAACGTACTTATGAATCCCATCAGAGGATTTGAAAACATCTCCTCGTTTGGAAACACAACACAGAAGCAGATGGTGAAGCCTAGAAGGAGACACATGTATGCCAACAATAATTTCAAGAATTCTGTCAACACTTTTTGGTACATGGCCACGTAATCACCAAACATTGGAAGTTGCCCCATCATGAGCATCAAATTGGTCCAAGCTCCTAATACTGCATAGCCTCCAACATGGTTTTGCCAACTGTAATCATTATGTATTTTATAAAGAGAAAACACAGACAGCAAGACAAACCATTCCATCAAGTTCTCAAAAGTCGTGAAATATTGGTAGAAACTTGAATACCCGGTTATGCCAGTTAATTTTCGAAGAATCTCAAATGCTGTGATGGCCATGAGAATCCACCGTTCGAACTCTATAGGATTATTGGTAAGAATGAGACCTAGCAAGGATTGTTTCTGACAAAGCTCATTTAGCACACCATACTTTTCAGCGTATTTACCCTTACAAGTCTTGACCACAGCAGTCAGTACATAAATAGAAAGAAACGATACAAAAAGAAAGCAAAATATAAGTCTTGCCAAATAAAATTTCCTTATCTTCCTCCATTTCATAAACAAAAATGCCGAGCACAGTGGATGCAGTAATATGTCTTTCTGACCTTCATCGATCAAACTGTTCAAATATGTGATCTCACGAGGATAAGAAAATTTCAGTAGTCTGCCAAAATCGAACTCAATTTGCACTTCTTCATTCGCTTCACTTGGTTGGTTTAGGGATATGCCACAATCTAAATTATGTCTCAATATCGCTAAAGATTTTGGCGTCTTCCTGGCAATGACACTTAAAGCTGTATGTCCTTTTTTCGATTTGGAAGTCACATCAGCACCGAGGAATATTAGAGTCTCTACACACTGAGTCAAATTATCCATTGCAGCCAAATGCAGTGGAGAATATCCGTACTCGTCCTTTTTGTTTACTTGAGCCCCCCAACTTACAAGCATATCAATGATGTCACAGGCACGCTCTGCTCGTCCTATGGCTGCATGCAATGGCGTCCTTTTATCGTAGTCCTCAGCGTTCGGGTCAGCATTACCATCTCTAAGAAGCACTTCAACACATTCTATACTAGAACATCTAGCAGCAAGATGTAAAGCCGTAAAGCCTCTGTAGTTCTTCGTGTTTGCTTTTGCGCCTTCTGATATCAGAAGCTCTATACATTCGGCGTAGCCTCTAGCTGCCGCCAAATGTATCGCTGTACACTCCTTATCTCTTTGTTTCGTTACACCGTTCACACTTATCTTTGTTTCTTTCAGTAAAAAGGAGAGGCACCTTTGAGCACCAAGTTCAGCAGCGAGATGTAAGGCATTTAATCCTCCTGAAGTCACATATGCAGGATCCACCCCTCTTTCAATGAAGAGTTCCATACACTCCACAGCATCGGCTCTCACTGAACAATGCACAAGATTATCTTCACATCCAGCTCTTTGTACAACAGCATGTAACGAAGCACCGTTAGCTATTAGAATTTCAGCCATTTCTAAAGAATTACCAAACGCAGCACAATGGAGAGGTGTGAAGTATTTTGGAGCAAAGTCAACATCAGCACCGCGGGAGAGTAAGAAAACAGCTGCTCTAGCTGCGCCACTGAATGCTGCTAGATGTAAGGCCGTTAGTCCAGCTGGTTCAGAATAGTGGATGTCGGCACCTGCTTCTAAAATAGTTGGCAATAATTCATCTCTGGCCAGCAGCGCAGCCCATAGCAAAGTCAAGTTCACAACCACTTCAGGCGCAGAACTGATGTGTTCTTCAATATTATCTGTAGTAATCAAACCACACTCGACATCATCAAAGAATCTGGCAGCTCCCAGCGTCAACGCCTTTTCACACAGGCTCCTTCTGGCGGCTTCTTCGGTCAATCTGGCTTCAGGGTCTGGAGCCAGGACATCAAAACTATGGTACATGTTAGGAGCATCTTCAGCTGGTGGTGATGGGCCCACAAAGAGATATTCCGAGCATCTTCAGCTGGTGGTGATGGGCCCACAAAGAGATATTCCTTCGCTTTGCCAGGTTCTCGGGCAGACTCCAAAAGATCAATATTCCGGACATTTTGTTTGTAGCTTGAATTTAGGGGAAACTCTTCAGGTTCCCTGGGTGCTCTGGATCGAATGCTGCTTGTGAAGCGGGAACGCGTCGGTGTGGGGGTAGGTGTCTGAAGGGGTGAAGGCCACCCCATCTCGCGGTACCCGAAGTTGTCCATCGTTGGAACGTGACTGACTACCGACGCTGCTGTTATCTTATCTTGTTAGTTGTTTGAGAACTCAGACTCACTGTGATGTGTTTGACATTGTGATTTATGAAGCTATTTTTATTACTACGCGCAATTATATTAAGATTATTTTGCGTGTTTTTGTGGTAACGAGAACCGATGTCATAAGTTGTTATTTATTCAATTACACTGAAATAGCAACTTAAGCTGATGTTATTAGCAAAAAAACGAAAACTTTTCCGAACTTTTTTTTTGTTTGTGAACATTTCGCTACGATTATTATAAAGACTATGTTACTGTTATAGGAAGTGTCACTTTAAATACGTATAATTACCATTTTTTGTAGCTCCATCTCTTTCACACAACACTATCTTTTTGTATTTTTATTTAATGTTACCTGCCAAATAATTGTATAAAGGTTAAACCTTGATTGTGGAACATTCATTTTGATTTAAAAATCCATTAAACATGCACATTTAAAAACAGCTACAAACTTATACTTATATTTATTCCAAAAAGGAAATAGGAAGAATACTGGTCGATACTTCAGGTAACCAGAGGGCTTGCTTGTTTTTCGGCCAAAGAATTAGCGTTGCCATACAACGTGGCAACGCTGCCAGCCTTCTGGGCACGCTTCTAGTCGACAGCGATGAGGAGGAATATTTTGATGTACCTACTCTTTTACATTGCATGGGTAGTTTTTGTCTAGGATATGATTTTTGTTTGATTGTATAATATGTAAGTAGATTTATTGTATTGTTTCATTTATTTTAATGTTAGAAAAAAGTATTTACTATTCCAAAAATGTGTATTTTTAATGAATTCTTATAGCAACATGAATGTTTTGCGATCAAAGGTTTTTAACCTTTAATACAAATTTTAAATGGCCAGACTAGCTCTCTCTTTATTCATATAGTAGATATGCTGTACCCGTGGCTTTGTCTACGGAAACATAAGGTTACTGCTCATCACCCATACTCAATAGCTTGATAATTTGTACCCTATAACCTGACCCGGTCTTTAACGGATGCGGCTGCCACATTTCAACTGGATCTGTCCAGTGGCACTGGCGTAAAGCTCAAACATACAAACGGACGAACAAACAAAAAATCTTAAAACGACATTTTTGGCATCAGTATCGTTCCTACGATGTGTTACACTTTCTTTTTTCCAGAAATATTTTGTACAGTTTTAGCATTGTTACGATTTTATTGTATAGAGAGGATACAATGGCGAACTGATTAGGTGCCACCGCTACCCGTTCGAAATGGCAAAAACAATAGGCAAAGCAAGACGCATTTACTAGTATATTACATTTCCGCAGTACTTAAGGCGCAGACAAAAATCTCGTCTTTATTTGACATTCATTTTTAAACAACTTTATCTTGAAACAAACACAAATACTTGAATGTGAATACTATCTTATTTTTCAGGCTTTTAGGCTTAAAATCATTTTTGTGTTTATGCGGACCGGTGTAATAACGTCATAACTCAAACTATATAATATTCATGTAATATTTGTGATCTTGAACATGTTTTGAACACGGAAAAATGTTATAAAATCACGCTTTTACTTCCTGACGAGTTGACAAAGATTTTTGCGTTGTTGTTTTTACAGTTGTTTGAGCAGTGAAGATTTTGGAAAAAGGCAGGCAGCTTTTACAATGACTGATACTATTTTTGACTACAAGTATACTTTTACTTCGTGAAAATTAGAGCACTTATAAATTACAACGTTTGTGATTCTTGTTCGTATTTGAATTGTACAGCTTTACTTGCGGTTTTTATGCATGGGCATAGATAATCATATAAAAAGGAATAAAATCGTAGACTCGTCGGTCTAGTGATCGCAAGCGTGACTGCTGAGCGTGAGGTCCTAGGTTCGATCCCCAGGTCGGGCAAAGTGTTTTTGGATTTTTCCGTGTAAAATTTCTCAGTAGAAGCCCGGAGTCTGGATTTGTGTACGGTTGATGGCAATATAATAGGCACGCCCCCTATTACATGGGACTTAATCATAACGGTGAAATGTATATATCCCTGCCCAACCTTTCGGGAATACAGGCGTGATGCTATGTTATGAATTTTATAACAAAAAACAACAGCAAGTGAAAAATTAACAAATAAATTTTAATGAGCATTTGTCAGTTCGTCCCTGTATGCACTGTGTCGCAGTAAAGGGTATTAGACTGAAAAAATCTAATTAGTCCGTCAGTTAGATCATCACTTTTGTTACATAAACCAAATTTGAAGACCAACCACTTTAAAATTGGCAAAACTTCACAAGCAAGTACAATTTTTACTTGCTTCTGACGACACAAGCCCCCACTCTCGAGTTTTGATGCATTTTATCTTTCCAAATATTCATAGATTTAACAAACAAAAAAAACGTGTTCATTATTTTTCAAAACTATAGGTAACTAGAGCGGACTAATTCGATTTGCAATTTATTGATGCTGTCAACTCGCGTATTGACAACAATGTTTCGGATACAAGTTTCAAGTTCATTAAACACCACGAAAATGTTTCTAGAAACAATGTTTCGGAGGGGCTCGTGGTTATACATATAAATGCAAGATTATTGCAAAGATAATTTTCAATTATTTCTCACTGATTCCACAATCATCAAGTAAAATCATGCAATGATAATTAATTACAATAAATTACAATTGTTCTCATTTTCCACATTACTGAGAACTGTGACAGTTGACAGTAGGTACATCAACCTCGTGCTGCGATACTGCGCCTGCGCAAATATTTGTAAGACGGACCGACAGCTATGTTACCTTCGTTTTATCTTGAGGTTAGGGCAATCTTAAATATGTACGGAGAATTTCGCAACACTACTTTGTGCGCATATAGTGAAGTTTCGGAAATAGAGCTGGATACAAGATGCAAGACTTGCAATATCCTGGTACGTATGCAAAATATTATAATTTGGAATAGGAAATCTTTTAAAACAATCTACCTAAATCTCGACTTATAATACTCGACGCAAGCCATAAGTAGGCTCATTCATTACATCATAATTGAAATGATAGTTCATGGTGTGCATTCAAACTTATAGAAATATATTATTTTAACCGTAAAACATCGTCTGTAAAAACACATAAATCAGGGAAATCGGCAAAATTTCGTATACGGCCTCTTATGCCGGTCATACACGGGCAGCTCTAGCAGTTAGCGAGTGATAAACATACACGGACAGCTCGAGCAGTCAGTGTATGCCTGGCGACTGTTTGACCGCACGCCGCCCGCCAACCGCCCGAAACAGTTGCAACTGCTCGAGCTGTTCCGTGTATGTATGTATGTAGAAGGCTGTAGTTTACTATGCAGTTGCAGCTTAAAGTAGTCGATCCTGACTACTTCAAGCTGCCCGTGTATGGCCGGCCTTAAAGCGCAAAAAAACAAGGTTAATAGTTTTCTATACAATTCTTTCCAGCCAATGTTTGTCTGGAAGAAATTACTTTAAGCAATAAGACCGTCATTTGTACTGTTCTTAATTATGTGTATTCCTTCTGTTTTAGTCTACAATAAAGTATATCTATCTATCTTTACCAACTACTTTTCATGCCTTAACCCGATGGATCCTGCAGCTGACCTAAGAATATCAGACCTTTTTTTTTTTTCCTCATGGATACCCCTCGCCTGGGGAAGACGAAGGGTTGTGCCAGACTCTTACCGGCTAAAAACCCACGGTGTTCCTCCTCCTGACCCTTGGCCGGGATCGCGGGATTCGCAGCTGCATGCACCGCAACAAGAATATCTGACCTGTGTATCCAAAGATCTGGCAACATGGCATGATGTTGATAGCCAATTTACTAACCCAAATAATCCTGTAAGCCCGGCTCCAAAAACAACGTTTATTTTGTTGCAATATTCTTTTATACCCTCCATCTGGAAAAGGGCGAGGGGTATGACGGACTCATACAGACTTTAATCACCCAGTGGTCATCCTCAGCATAAAATATGTTCCGTAGAAACCAGTAGTAGGCCTCTATAGGTGTACAGAGCATTTAGACAGGACCATTGGACCTGGTTGATGAGTCCTTACGTGGCAAACGCCAACGCAACAGAGTCTTACAGAGCTGGCGATTAAAGCGTGATTGATTAACAAACATCCAAATTCACAAACTCACAAACATAAGACGGTAAGATCATCCGCAGCTGGTCGTACCTTCAACTGGGACCAACTTGCTGGCCAAAACCCCTCTGACTCGAGCAATCTTTCTTTCTCTTTCATATCGAGAGAGTCGAAATTGGTATATTTACCTGTCACTGGGTGAATTCGCAAAAGTGCTATTGTTTACAATGGTTAAACAAACAATGATCTCGTGATTGTATTTGGTGCTTTAATTTTAATGTTGTGTGTGTGACTTGGTTTATTGCATTAGGTTATAGACCTGTAATGATAGTTAAAGGCATTTAAGTAAATAAATAATCCTAACTACTATTATAAATGCGAAAGTAAGTTTGTTTGTTTATTACCTTTTCACGCCTAAACCACTGAACCGATCATCCTGAAATTTTGCATATACGTTGTCAGGTGTAAACGGACATAGGGTACCTTTCATCCCGAAAAAAAGTGCTGTTCTTGAGGAAAACAACAATAATGATAATAGATAGCGCCACGTGTCTTTTGAATCATGATTGAATTATATTATTATAGCAGCTTTAGAGTTGATTAAGAGTTGATTGTCAAATTCTAAATTAACACGAGCGAAGCCGGCAAAAGCTAGTAATCTATATATATAAAAGAAAGTCGTGTTAGTTACTTCACTTATAACTCAAGAACGGCTGAACCGATTTAGCTGAAAATTGGCAGGGAGGTAGTTTAGAGCCAGGAGAAGGACATAGGATACTTTTTATCCCGTTCGACATCATGTAGGTAGGTAGTAGGTAGGTAGTAGGTAGGTAGTAGGTAGGTAGTAGGTAGGTAGTAGGTAGGTAGTAGGTAGGTAGTAGGTAGGTAGTAGGTAGGTAGTAGGTAGGTAGTAGGTAGGTAGTAGGTAGGTAGTAGGTAGGTAGTAGGTAGGTAGTAGGTAGGTAGTAGGTAGGTAGTAGGTAGGTAGTAGGTAGGTAGTAGGTAGGTAGTAGGTAGGTAGTAGGTAGGTAGTAGGTAGGTAGTAGGTAGGTAGTAGGTAGGTAGTAGGTAGGTAGTAGGTAGGTAGTAGGTAGGTAGTAGGTAGGTAGTAGGTAGGTAGTAGGTAGGTAGTAGGTAGGTAGTAGGTAGGTAGTAGGTAGGTAGTAGGTAGGTAGTAGGTAGGTAGTAGGTAGGTAGTAGGTAGGTAGTAGGTAGGTAGTAGGTAGGTAGTAGGTAGGTAGTAGGTAGGTAGTAGGTAGGTAGTAGGTAGGTAGTAGGTAGGTAGTAGGTAGGTAGTAGGTAGGTAGTAGGTAGGTAGTAGGTAGGTAGTAGGTAGGTAGTAGGTAGGTAGTAGGTAGGTAGTAGGTAGGTAGTAGGTAGGTAGTAGGTAGGTAGTAGGTAGGTAGTAGGTAGGTAGTAGGTAGGTAGTAGGTAGGTAGTAGGTAGGTAGTAGGTAGGTAGTAGGTAGGTAGTAGGTAGGTAGTAGGTAGGTAGTAGGTAGGTAGTAGGTAGGTAGTAGGTAGGTAGTAGGTAGGTAGTAGGTAGGTAGTAGGTAGGTAGTAGGTAGGTAGTAGGTAGGTAGTAGGTAGGTAGTAGGTAGGTAGTAGGTAGGTAGTAGGTAGGTAGTAGGTAGGTAGTAAGTAGGAAAAAGTGCATTGCAACGCATGCGGGTACAGCTAGTAGGTAAATAAATAAGAAGCAGAATACTGTAGGTATAGCAATGAATAAAGAATAAAATAGGACCATTGGACTGCCTCAAATAAAAGTACCTATAGCTTAAGATACAACAGGTCGTAATTAAACAAATTAAGTCAATGTGTCAAATAAAAGATCAATCGTGCGTTAACAGTGCGTCACATATGAAATGTCCTTTACGTTGTGTTGTTATCACGCGATACTATCATGGCGGTGTGTCAATTAAATCACGACTCCGCACTGTTTACTACTTGGTTCATATCACTTTCTGTGCTGATTGAGACATGAGGGAAAAAGGTAAATGATAAAAAGGTAATTGCACAAAAATATTACGTAGGATACACGCCTTTTCCCCACCGGAGTCAGCAGAAACTTTAACTTCAAAGTAGACTAGAATTACGTATACCGTAGGTATTCAGGGAGCCGTGACATCAAAGGTAGACATCATTTGACTACTCTTAATAAAATATTTTCTGTAAAATATTTCAAAACATTAAACTGTAACAAAAGGAAATGATGTCATGTTAATTTACTTAAAACACTAGTCTGTAAGTAGGTAAGTTTAGAATTTTTCATTGGATGGTTTCTTATTTCACTAAAAAGAGACATATTAAGATTGTTTACATTATGTCTGCTGCCTACTTGAATACGGTATAGTTCTTTTTAAACGTCAACGTTACAAAGACAGCCCCCAAAACGCCCACCCTTCACCGCTTCTTAGTGTTTATGCTGTGAAGAAGAAACGGTGCAACAAACTCCTCAGCAACACAGATCTGTCTGTCAAGTGAATAAATTAGTTGAGTCTATACACAGAAAAAGGTAATATTAATTACAATAATAAAATTTTGCAAACTGTAGAACGACACTTGCTACGATCCTTACATACTCCTTTTGCTTCGTCCACGTTCATAGGTACATCTTATCATAAACGCACGCCAGTTGAGATTACTACGCACCTGTCCATTTTGAAGAACATCACCAATAACAACGATGTATGTCCTTCTCTAGGGCGTTTTCTACCGGCGTTTACAATATAAATATTGTTTAACTATAATAGTACTCTACACGTTTTCTTTCTCGAGTAGATATCCTCGCAAATGCCCTCCGTCTTGTGAACGTGGAGGGGTATGTTGGACTCTCACAGACTAAAACCAGCCGGTGTCAGTCTTCAGCACAAAGAAGAGTCTCCCGGATCTCCGATATCGAAACCTCACTCTCGAACCAATGCTTCAAATATCTAGAATGTGCTCCGCACATGCGAAATTGAGCTTCAGTGTTAGGCAAGACAGTTCTTATTCCGCTGTGCGTTCACGCTCATATAAAGCTGTGTCTACGCTAGGTGAGCCGAGCATGAGCGGAACACGAATTCACGCAGCGTAGATGGACTTAGGAGTCTCAAAGCACGCTTCGAGCGTTTGGCTCGCACTCGACTGCGCTCCACCAATTGTCGGTTTTTTGACAAACACAAAGAAAGTTGCGTCGCGTAAAGGAATCTGTTTGTTGTAAGCTCGTTGTACGTCTACACTTGACGCCGCAAACAGAACGGCTCTGATGCAGCTTAACATTTCGATTCGGTCACTACAATCAGTTCGGTTTTCTTTAGTCTTTTACTTCGAAGGAGAAGCGACACGTAGGCATGTAATCATATCTAAACCGAGGAGTAACACATGCCTGACAGGAGCTTAACTCGATTGATTAAACCGAACTCGATGTTCACTTCAGGCTAATCGAGTTTAGTGGACGTAACAGTCAACCTAGCCTAATACAAGGACTTAGAAAGCTAAACCGTCAAACCCACACCATATCAGCCTTACTAAGTATAATCACTTTGATACCCCGCCACTACACAGGCCGCCTCAATATGTCTGCCTACCTCAAAGGAGGCTTACCGTGAACATATTTGAAGCATCATTATCTGTATTTAATCCTAGTTTATTTCACTTTGTTAAACAACGTCAATAATCGTAGCTTGTTTGGCGTACAGGCCAGTGAGTTTAAACGAGTTTTGGAGTTCGTTTAGTGTTGACGATTTGTCGTGGACGGATCGTGGTCGAATCGTTGTCGGATGACACGTATCGCAAACATGATAGAAAAACTTTTCTTTTGTACAAAAATACAGTAAAATGTGACAAGGGAAATGTTTATTTTATGTATTTACGTAGTTCTTTTTTTTCTGTTGGTCTGTTTGTAGATCGTTCTTGTGGACCGTTTCTACATAACCGAGCAGTTATTAGCGAGACCATAACCTTTTTTTTCTGGAATAGTCCTAGAGGTCCTCCAGGTCCTGTCAATGAACATGAGTGCTGCAATGAAGATTATACTTTACTATCCTGGTTCTCCTTAATAGTCTTCTGCTCTCACCTCGTTCATTTCAATCTCTGAGGAGGCCTCCTCCATTGCCATGTTACTCGCCAATCATATTGATATTTAGTCTTATTCATAAAGGGTACGAATGGTTCTGGAGTGGCGTTCGCATACCGGAAGGCGCAACGTGTAGGCCCCCTTAAGGTAGACTGATAGCCTGATGAAGGTCGCGGCAATCCGCTGGATACGAGAAGCACAGGATTGATCGATGTGGTGATGCTTGGGGGAGGCCTATGTCCAGCAGTCGACGTCTTTCAACTGAATGATGATAATGGTGATACAGTGTACGACAGAGTTCAAACTGCAGACTTGCCTAGAAGTCCAAAAACTTGGTAAATTTTGATAAAATGTTTGTATCTTTTCCTTGGCCTGGAGATCCTACCACGTCACTATAATCAAGTTCAAAGTTTTTTATTTCATATAGGAATTTACCACTTATGAAATGGTTACGAATATAGGTGCACGTAATCGTAATCTTAATATAATTTTAATCTTTTAATAACAAGTCGCATCGTATAAATAGACCGTTGCGACTTTCTACGCTGCAGTGATAGTGAGATAATATAGATTAAAATAATGTAGACGACTAATATAAACAATGATTATTACTAGAAATTGACTGTATGTAATGGCATACAATTTAACGTTCTGTGATTATATTTTGGCATAATAGCGTCTTTGTAGGACTTTGGGGAATGTTGGTGTTTGATAACATTCAATTGTTGGTGTTATTTTGAAATTAGATTAACCTTCCGTATACTAGGTGACTAAATTTCATATGCCATATTAGGTGGGGTTTGACATACCCCGAAATTAAAATTAAATAAAATCAACCAATTAGTGCTATATAATTATGACAGTTATTAATAGGAAATATATTGTAATAACTAATAATGAAAGACTTTAAGTAAAACACATATTTATTGATACATTTTAATAGACTTTTTCTTCAACAATCTTATAATGTGTAGGTACTAAATTTAAGAATCACAGTCTTCGTCTGTTGAAGATGAAGATTTTGTATTTCAGATGCGGTTATACCAGATATGTTTAAGGAAATTAGTACCTGAAAATATTATGTTTCTACGTTAAACACAGAAATAAATATATAAAAAATAAAAAAATAAACGTATCTTTTGAGCCACGCGCCAGACTAAATGAATTGCACTGATCGGAACAGCAACTTCGCATTTGCAGCTACTGACAA
Organism: Amphipyra tragopoginis; assembly: GCA_905220435.1. NCBI lineage: Eukaryota > Metazoa > Arthropoda > Insecta > Lepidoptera > Noctuidae > Amphipyra > Amphipyra tragopoginis. The sequence goes on along the minus strand of HG992013.1, from coordinate 1,804,499 downwards.
AACCAATTCGCGCATCTTTACTAGTATCTCTACACCAGTGCGATTTCATGTTCCTCTTGCGCTTTCAACTTACAATTCCTCTTGCGTCAAGCGCATGCAATATTGATTGCCATAAGACGCATGCAGCTTAAAGCTATGTCTACACCAATGCACTTTCATGTTCATCTTGCGTCTTCGTCTGAAGCATGCGTGAAGCGCCATAGCGCAAACAATAGCGCATGCCTTAATACTACTCGTAGTTTGACAAAAGCGCATGCCCCTAGCGCACGCTAATCCGTCTATTGTACGTGTAGACAATAAGCTGCATGCATCTTATGGCAATCAATATTGCATGCGCTTGACGCAAGAGGAATTGAAAGTCGACGTACAATGAAGTCCTCTGTTGGGAAAAAACTAAATTACTTTCCGAAAAACCTATTATTTGTTTACTTACTCTATGTCTAACATCCAACTACATATTCAACACAAGTTCAGTGTATTCGAGTCGCAGTGTTTATCAGCTGATCAGCGACAATTAATCGGACAAGTCACCCGACCGGGAATCGAAGCTACGGCCTCGAGGTGACGGCGCACCGTTAGTGCTGGCGCTATGGAAATTTGATATGGTACCTATAGGTTATTAGAGTGTGATGCATAATTATCGTTTGGTTAATCATGGGTGATGATTAAAGACAACTTGATGCTGATTTTGAAGTGATAAGAATGACTAGTGATGTGTGATGGAAAACAAATAGGTTAAAAAAATCGGCCAAGTGCGAGTCGGACCAGCGCATGAAGTGTTCCGTACCATTATCTATAAAAACGGCAACAAAATCATGTCTGTTGAATGGGAGCCTCCCTTAAATATTTGTTTTATTTTAATTTAATTATTTATTTTTAATGTGAATATTTAACTAAATATTCGTTGAATATTTCAAGCGTCCACCTGTTGCCGTTATCAATATCGAGCAAAAACGAGCAAAAAAAACACGTTTGTTGTATGGGAGCCCCTTAAATATTTATTTTATTCTGTATTTTAGTATTTGTTGTTAAAGCGGCAACAGAAATACATAATTTGTGAAAATTTCAGCTGTCTAACTATCACGGTTCATGAGATACAGCCTGGTGACAGACGGATAGACAGACGGACAGACGGCCAGACGGACAGACGGACAAAGAAGTCTTAGTAACAGGGTCCCGTTTTACCCTTTGGGTACGGAACCCTAAAAAACGGCAAAAAAATCATGTCTGTTGTATGGGAGCCCCCTTAAATATTTGTTTTACTCTGTTTTTTAGTATTTGTTGGTATAGCGGCAACAGAAATACATCACCTGTGAAAATTTCAACTGTCTAACTATCACGGTTCATGAGATACAGCCTGGTGACAGACGGACAGCGGAGTCTTAGTAATAGCACAGTTTAACAATACATAATAGGGTCCCATTTTACCCTTTGGATACGGAACCCTAAAAAACTAGCTCTAGTAAAAACTCGAATTTGGATGCAAGGCCCCAATTTGTCGTTTCCTGTACAGAAGAGCCGGCCAGAAACTCCAAGATTATTCTTTTAAAATAACATAAACATAACATAACATCACGCCTGTATTCCTCGAAAGGGTAGGGCAGAGGTGTATAGTACGGGCACAGTAGATAAATATAGTACGGGTGTGTAATATATGAATATATGGTATAAATACATTTAAACTTACAATCAGATGATATAATTTCATTTCATATAATTTTATTTAATATAATCATCAGATAATATAACATTTTAATGTTATAATTTTATAAGCTCTAATTTCATTTCATATAATTTTCAATTAATATAACATACATTTCAACTAATTATTAAATATTGTAATTTTGCATAACATTCATATGATCTAATCAACATTTAACATAATTTTATTCTAAAATTTTAATGGCATAAAACGCAATCAAAAGACATGAAACGCCTAACTTTTTATAAGCTTTATAAGGTTGTTTGGGTTTCCAAAGCAGAGTCGACGGAGCCCCGCTGAGCGGGGCTCCTATTTCTATGTGCAGGGTTTAAAGTAACCTAACACGAACCTAACACGGGATGACAGGGGCTTCGTTCGCTCGCTTTGCTCGCTCACTTTAGCCGCCGTCATCCCCTTCGAACCTAACCTATCCGTGTCGGGGTGCGCCAAATTCCCGAGCTCGCTTCGCTCGCTCCTGAAATTAGTCAGTTGGAAAACAAGTAATAGTGTTTGGCCAAAAATACAGAAAAACGTTGTATCAAATAAAAATTAGATGAAGTTTTAGTATATGAAATGATAAGTATATAAAAAGAGCGTTATACAAAATGACAATTATATTATATGAACGTTAGACAAAATGTACGAATACGAAGTGTTTATTATAAAAACTGAACGTTATATTAAATGAAAATAATGTGAAGTATTTTTAGGCCAAGTAAAAATTATGATTTGAACGTTATAGCGTTCAAAAATAGATTATCTGTTATTATACCAAATGAGCGGCACCCGTATAGTACACCCTCATTTTGCCGTTATGTTTAAGTCCCATGTAATAGAGGGAGCCTATTGCTATCAACCGGGCACAAATCCAGACTCCGAGCTGCTACTGAGTAATTCCACACGGAAAAATCCAATATATCGAACCCAGGACCTCACGTTCAGTACTCGCGCTTGCGACCATAAGACCAACGAGGCAGTCCTTGTTCAAAATCAATATCTTAACCCTTTATAAGGCAAAAGGTTTTAGGAAAAATAAATAACAAATAATTTGGCAATTTTTTATAATTAATAAAGAAGAAAAAAAAATTTTTTTTTTGCTTTTTTTTTTTATTCTTATAGAAAGTAGCTAAAAATCATAACATTACCAGGTTTAAAAATAAAAATATAACATGTAGGTATTCGGGACAGTGCCCAAAAAAGTTGGTGGCTTAAATATTGCCACTGCCTTATAAAGGGTTAAACAATTTCAGTAAAAAAGGAACGATTTGGGATAATTTTTATTCTTATTCTTAATTTGAAACAACGATGAAGTATTCAGAAAAGGAAATTACAAAAAAAAGGATTGACAGTACTGTAAAATGTTACTAGATATTTTTTATTAACGTTTTTTTTTAACGATAAATAATAATTCTAATGAACCTTCTTTTGCCAATATTAACCAAAATTTTAGTATTAGTCCTTATTTATTTAGTATTATCCTTAAAATCTTAACTTTAATTTTAATTTATTAATATCACAAATGTTTGCAAGCCTAATTGCAGTTAGATTGTACAGGGCTTACTCTTTGGTAAAAATCTTTCTTTCCATGCAAATAAATTAAAATTATATTCTATACTGAAAAATAATAGTTCGAAATTGCGGTTAGCTTTAAATATACAAAACAATGAATCCTTGTTTATAAATGCAGTTTTAAAGGAACATTTTTTTGTATCTTGCAAAAGAATGTCGCATTCCAAGCAATACAACAACACTTTAATATCTAGAATTGACATTCCATTCAATATATCTTTGATTAAAATGCAAAAATATTGAAAAAAAAACCTACAACATAAAATAATAAAATATCTAAGAAATACCAACGACATTACATAAACACGATTGGTGCAAAATGAACAAGAAATATACATAGATAAGAACAAAGTTTACATTTAAAATAATACTTTATCTGTAGGACAATTCTGTAAACAGAAACGTAGAGCAATCGCAACTGAATCGAAGCCGGAGCGTCCATGCAGACAGTTTTCATTTACAAAATCTGTTAATTTTTTTGACAACAAAAACAATACCAAACATTTTGACAGTTCTCGTAATCGAAAACTGACGTTTGTGGTTCGTTTCCGATTTGGCAACTATGACAAAATGTGAAGTAGAGGAGTGCACGGGTACCATTGAGGTGTTCTATGCGATCACCAGAACCACGGCCTGAGCTGGACAAACCGACAAAAGAAGATCGGAGTACGGTTTACCGCTCCTCTACTGCGGCCGGCGTCCCAACTTTTGGAATTATGAAGAGTGAAACTCCCAGCACACGGTGCTGCGAGAATATCTTGATTTAAATCATAACACATGCTACACAATAAGTGAATTTTTAGAATGATTATAAGTCATATAATTAATTTAGATAAAAAAAAAACAGTATTATATAATTAATATAATTTTCGAAACAGACTGTATAAATATGTATAATAGAAGAAATAACTATAATTACAATAGAGATAAACAGTATTATACAAGGTTAGTCAGAAAGGGGGTACTAATCCGAAAGGGTGATAAAGTACACATGATAATGAATTACTTGTGTTCTACAACTTTTCCCAAAAGTCAATAGTTTAAGAGAAACAGATGTTCAAAAATCTCAAAAAAAAATCTCTAAAATCGATTTATCCCCAGTTATGATCAGCTGTGTTTACATTTTAGGTCATATTTGGTCATGAATTAGAAGCACCATTTTCTGAATTTGTAACTAAAGCAGGGATGAAGAATTTTTAAAAAAACTAAAATAAAAATCATTTTATTTGGAAAAAAAAAAAACGAATTTTGAAATTTTAACACTTGCTTTCAGACAGCCATCAGCGATACTATAAGTGGGCTTCGGATTAGTACCCCCTTTCCGACTAACCTTGTATATAAATATAATAGAGTAAGAAAGCCAAATAAAAAATATTATATTAAGGTAAGCAATGAATAGATATAAGTGATGGAATTAAATAGTATTATATAAATGTGATAGTATTATATACGAGGGTAAGGTGAAAAGTTCTCGGCCTGATTATGAAAGACTGAGATTTTCAGTTAAAAAATGATTTTATTTTTCTACACAATCTCCCTTGACTTCAACACACTTGGTCAAGCGTTTCTCCAACTTCAATATTCCTTCCTGGAAGCGAGAGTCTGGAAGGCTGTGAAAACAATCATCTACGGCCCACTCAACTTCTTCATTGGACGCGAAGCGCTTGTCAGAAACAAATTTCTTCAAGTTTGTGGACGGATGGAAGTCTATGGATGCCAAATCAGGAGAATAGGGGGGATGACCGAGCAAATCGTACCCCAAATACCGCAGTTTTCCCATCGTCAATGCACCCTTGTGTGCAGGTGCGTTGGCCTGGTCAAAGGTGTTTTTTTTCTTCATCAAGCCAGGGCTCTTCTCGCGAATTTTGGCATCCACCTGGTCAAGAAGGTTGGAGTAATATTCGCCTGTAATAGTTCTGCCTTTTTCAAGGTAATCAATTAACAGGATCCCTTTCGCATCCCAAAAAACGCTCGCCATGACCTTTCCGGCAGATGCGATCGACTTGCTTTCTTTGGCGCTGAACCACCGGTTTCCACCCACTGCTTGGACTGTTGTTTCTTTTCTGGCTTGTAGTGGTGGACCCATGTCTCATCCATGATGACAAATCGCCGCACAAAATCAGTCGGATCCCTATTGAATCGGTCCAAACATTGCTGCGAAAGTCGTTTGCGCATTTGCTTTTGACCGGCATTCAGCAAATGCGGCACCCATGTTGCGCAGAGCTTTCGCATCCCTAATTCTTTGTGCAAGATGTTTCGCACCTTTTCTTCCGATATCCCCATAGCCTCAGCTATCTCACGCACCTTCACTCGCCTATCGTCCAACACGATATCATGCACTTTTTCTATGGTTTCCGATGTGGTGGCGGTTTTTGGCCGTCTTTCACGTGACCATCTTCAAGGGACGTGCGACAATGTTTAAATTTAGCTGTTCGCTTTTTAACGGTTAACATGGAAGGAACAGAGTCCCCGTAAACTTTTGTCAACTTCAGATGAAGTTCCTTAGGGATATATCCATCCAAAACAAAGAATTTTATGACCGCACGTTATTCAAGTTTATCCATTCTAACGAAAACCTCGCAAGACGTCTACTGAAAAAATTCGTGTAGACAAACTACTTAAGAGAACAAGTTGAAACTTGTCATACGAACTAATGACAAGTGCACCCAGGCAGGAAACATAATTTTTTGCTGATTGGAATGCCATATCTGTGTCAGGCCGAGAACTTTTCACCTTACCCTAGTACATAATAATAGGTTAATTGAAATTAATAACAAAGTATGTCAATAGAATATAAGTAATTCTCGTTTAATATAATTTTCGTATGCCCCCACAGGCACAATGTAGCGAACTTCCTGTAACTCTAACACCTTTTGTATTGTACACCTGCATTGACGAATAAAAAGATTTGTATTTGTAAAAAAAAAAACACACGGCGTTATTCGATTTCCTGGAGCTAGACGAACGAGATGACATACGATCACAGACAGGTCAACTTGTAATACATTTTTAACGTGAATATAACGAAGATTTTATTAACATTGAAGACAATAATCCAAATAAAATAAATTGAAGAGACGTTACGGCTCCTAGTAAAAATAAACCCAGGTACTCTTTTGTCATACACAATTAGCCCATTACTGTCCTACTGCTGGGCATGGACCTCTTCTCATAATGTTTGTAACCAGATAGATACACCAAACGGTCAAGTGCTGCAACTGGGTTTCATTTTCAGGGTCTCGTCTGATTTTAGAAGTATCAAGACCATTAAAATCTTATATTGCTCCTTTGTTCGTAGTCACCTCGAGTATGCCTCTCAAGTCTGGAGTCCAAATTATAACATCTATATCAGTCGTTTAGAGGGCATACAAAGAAGATTCTTAAGGCACATTCAATTTCGTTCCAATATATATATATATCTAATTATCATAAAAGGTGTAAAAAATGTCATATTCTTCCACTTTCTGAGCGAAGAAAAATTGCCGATTTAGCATTTTTATTTAAAATAGCAAACGGATCCAACGACGTTCCTGAGTTGGTGAGCAAAATTGGGCTGCGCGTATCATCTTCGTTTCTCCGTAAATCTCGTTTGTTTTACATACCAGCGACAAGAACTACATATAGACAAAACTCGTACATGATTAGAGCGAGCCGTCTATACAATACGGCTTGCCAGGAAGTTGATATCGATCTATTTCATACTAGTGTGTCTAAATTAAAGAGTACTCTTTGTAACCACTTCTTTGACAACCTAACATAGCCTTTGATTTGTATACTTAAATTAAATCCGCGAATTAACCACTGTCTACAGTAGTAGACAGTACTAAGTATAGTACCTACTTAAACCGTTTGTTTACTAAACATAACTATTTGTGAAAGCTTGTAATTGGCCATATTCATGTTATTAACAAATTACCTACTGTGTTTGCTAGCTGTAAGTTTTCCGAAAATTATAAAATAAAATAAATAAATAAAATAAACTAAAAACAAATTCCGATCAAATGTGTCTCGAGCAACATCATCATTCAGCCGAAAGACGTCAACTGCTGGACATAGGCCTCGCTCAAGCATCGCCACATCGACCGGTCCTGTGCTTCTCGCATCCAGCGGATTCCCGCGACCTTCACCAGGTCATCGATCCACCTTTTGGGGTGCCTACCCCACGCTGCGCTTTCCGGAACGCGAGCAATTTAGTGGCCTAAAAATTTGACTCAGAAAACTGAACTCATACTTGGGGTACAGGTAGCGTCACACACACACACATCGTCGTCTATTTTCTTTGAGATCGCGAACGAAATTGCGAAGCTTTGCGAGTGTGGAGGGACACGTTTTCACATGGAGTTCACGGGCCGAACCACGGCGTAAATTCACAGCAAGAATCGCGCGCGAGTGTAGAGCGCGCCTAAGAAACATTCTTCCAATACATTCTACGGCACAGATAATCAAAAGTATTTTGTATCTACATGTATATTAAACGATTTAACGATCGCCATAATAAAGGAAATGGCGATGATCGTCGGTTTATGTTACTACTTTAACTTTATCTGTTAATGCACATTAAAATTTATACAAACGATTTCTGATAATGTATTTACATACTAGTCTTGTTGAATTCCTGTAGGTAATTCCTATTTGATGAGGTAATAGGAGTATTCAGGAGAAAGGCTTGTTAAGCTTCAACAAAACCCAGCACACTTGGTGGTAGGATCTATACGGTCCGCCTGGCTAGCTACCACCTTTTTTTTTACGTTTGAAAATCCTCATGGTTGCCCCTCGCTCGGGGAAGGCGAAGGAGTATGCCGGACTCTTAGCGGCTAAAAACCCACGGTGTTCCTTCTCCTGACCCTTGGCCGGGGTCGCGAGATTGACAGCTGCATGCACCGCTACCAAAAGCACCTGAACATTAAAGTCCGGCTAAGTTCCGTCGTATGTATGTGAGAGCCTGAGGGGTATAGGGCAAATCCCTCTATATCTCTGTTACTTATATTCGTGTGCTCCATCTTAGACCCTGTCTGCGCTTACCATCAGGTGCGACTAGGATAAAACGAGACCAAGTCAAATATTATAAAATTAAAAATCCCGTATTCGTATGACACCCGTAACCGGCTTAACATACTCTCCGAGGCAACGTGGTCTCAATGTGTAACGAACGGTCACCCATCCACGGACTGACCGCGGCAAGCGCAGCTTAACCTTGTAAATCGTACAATCCGCGTAGTTGTTAATTATCCACGAGCCTCGGAGACTTTGGCATTTATAAATCCAAAAAATATGCTTCGATAAAGATGATACAGGCGTTAAAAAACAACGCTCAGGATCTAACTCCTGACCTCTATACGAATTTAATCACAAAAATACTAAAAACAAAGGATAACCTTGTTAAATCGACCCCAATCCAAAGTTATTCACTGTCGGGAATTGACGCGTCCCGCCTGTTCAATGTTGTTGTTTATGAACGAAGTCGCGGCGCCTGCGCACATTTTTTTAACTCTTGTTTACGCTTTCTGTAAATTAAAAGGTGAATGAAAAAGTGATTTGTTATGAGTCAGTTGTAAAACACACGTTTTCAGTTGAAAATTAAAGCCTGCGCAGACGCAAGTGTTTTGTTCGAACAAATATCGATCGATATGACAAATACGATCTTCTGTCGGTTAGCAAGGGCTATTCGAGAATGTGTCTTGCCGTGGCGAAAACATTAGCCAGTCAGCAAGGTTGGTAGCGGAGCTGACTGTCCTAAGGTGCGCCGGAAGTACTTAAGTATCGTCACCCGGGGAGTGTAGGTTTATGTATGTATCTATATTATTTACATACTTATAATTTTGTCTCTATTCATACAGAATTGTTTTATTACTTATCCATTTTATTATTGTGTTTATATTATGTTTTTCTTTGTATAGACTCAATTAATTTATTCATCAGATCGTTTCGACAGACAGAACTGTGTTGCTGGTGAGTTTGTTGCGCCGTTTCTTCTTTACAGCATAAACACTAGGAAGCGGTGAAGGGCGGGCGTTTTTGGGGCTATCCTTTTGTGACATTGACTTTCGAAAAGAACTAAGTAATTCTAGTCTATTTGAACAAAAGAGTTTTGAGTTTGAGTCTCTTTTAAGAACCCAATTTCTTCTATTTATTCCAAATCAGAAATTACAAACATTAACATTGCCAAATGTGAATGAATCAGTACCAGGTTTTTGCAAAATACACAAATATAATTCCAAAAAGCTCACAATGTTTCTTTTGATGTCATCGTTTTGCTTACTTTACGTCCGTCCGTCTGTCGGTCACGATTAATTGTGTTAAACCTTTCAAAATATTTCCCTTTGAGAATAAGAATTATGGGCAATTAATCATACGGACTAACGACCTGAAGGAGGCAGCTGAGGTGCACTGGATGCGGAAGGGTCGAGTTCCAGAGAGCAACCTAGTGTGAATAAACTGGGTTGATTAACTTCTCTTCTCGCGTGTTGGCACGAACTATATGAGAATAACTCAAGCGGTGGTCAAATGATTAGCCAGTCAGCAAGGTTGGTAACGGGGCTAAGAGCGGGAGCACACGATGCGTTGCGGCGCCGCACCGCAAAGATTTCACCGTATCAGCGGGCACACGAGCGCTGCGGCGCCGCAACGTTGTTATGACGCAGCGGCGCCGTAACAAAAAAATCGTACAGAAAAAAAATCGAAACGAGCGAGCGTGTGTCCTTCCTTTTGACGCATAAACAACTGAGCGGTGCCGCTCCGACGTCGCAACGCATTCACCCCTCCCCGCCTCGTCTCGGTGGCTGCAAGTCCGGTGCGACGCCGGAGCGCATCATGTGACAGGCCACAGAGATAGCGGAGCGGTGTCGCTGCGTCGTCTTACATAGAAATATCTGTGGCCTGTCACATGATGCGCTCCGGCGTCGCACCGGACTTGCAGCCACCGAGACGAGGCGGGGAGGGGTGAATGCGTTGCGACGTCGGAGCGGCACCAGTCAGTTGTTTATGCGTCACAAGGAAGGAGACACACTCGCTCGTTTAGTTTTTTTTTCTCTAGGATTTTTTTGCTACGGCGCCGCTGCGTCATAACAACGTTGCGGCGCCGCACAGCTCGTGTGCCCACTGATACGGTGAAATCTTTGCGGTGCGGCGCCGCAACGCATCGTGTGCCCCCGCTCTGAGGGGTGCCACTGCGGCGTAATACATTCAAATGTCCATGGTATACCACACGGTGCGGTGCGTCGCTCCGGGGAGGGTATATGCACCGGAACGGCACCGCTCCGACGTCGCAGACCGCAGATGTGTTAACGGAGAGCCGCTCCACACGGTGCGGTGCGGCGCCGCATCCCACCGCGTGGCTCTTTTGTCGCCGCGGACTACGTGTGCACGCTGATGCGGCAAAATAGTTGCGGTGCGGCGCCGAACCGCACCGCACCGCATCGTGTGGTTTCTCCCTAACTGCCCAAGGTATGCCGGACGTAAGTACTTAAATATCATCACTAGTGGAGGCTCTTTTAATACCTACACCTCAATTGATTAACTGGAGGAGCTCGTGGCTAAATAATTACAGCCGCATAGACCGATCTTCCGGGTTAAGCCACGTTTGCCGAGGTTGGTCTGTGGATGGGTGACCATTTACCATAGCGAGTTTCCTCCGTGCCTCGGAAAGCACTTAAAGCCGTTGGTCCCGGCTGTCATTTGTAGATCTTTGACAGTCGTTACTGTTGGTCAGAAGCCAGAAAGTCTGACAACCAGTCTTACCAAGAGTATCGTATTCCCCAGTTACTGGGTTGTGGAGGTCTGATAGGCAGTCGCTCCATGTAAAATACTGATATTCAGCTGCATCCGGTTCGACTGGAAGCCCCCAACATAGTTGCGAAAAGGCTAGGCAGATGATGATGACCTCAATTGATTAACGGAATTTGATTCTATGTTTTAATTAAATAATTGAATTGCTATGATGGTGACGGTTTAGAACTATGTGAGAACATTAGCAGTTTCTTGGGGTGCATGAAAAGAGCCTCCACGAGTGACTACACTTAAGTACCTCCGTCGCTCCCTAGGCAGTCAGCCCCGCTACCAACCTTGCTCACTGGCTAATCTTTTCACACAGCATGAGTAGTATATTACTTAGTAGTTATAGCTCGTGCTGACACGAGAGATGATGAAGCTATTTCCTAATTCGTGGTATAATTTTTATGCCCCCACATTCTACTTTCTATCTACAATATTATGTATGAAATATCTTCATCAAATCCAACCATTAAAGTATCGATGCAAATGTGTCAATCTGTCTGTTATAAAGTCAATAAATATTAAAACAATATTAAATATCAATCAATTCAATATACAAGTTGCATTTTATAGTCGATATAATATCAATCGGAATTAATTGATAACAAGTACAGTCGGTCACATAATATGTATAACGTGGTAAGCAAGGTTACCGTGGTATGAACATTTTACGCGGAGGGAAGAAAGTCATGTTACTATAAGAGTGCTACATGAATGTGGATGGATATGCAAGTAGAGATAGGCCAAAATAAAAAATAAACTTAAAAAAAAAGTAAAAACCGACTTCAAAAAAAAACTAAAAGGAGTAAAATAATTACCATAACATAAAATTAACAGTTTCAGAAGTCGGTGGCTTCTATTTGTTTCAGTGTAGAGTTGCACCGACTTCTGAAACAGTTAATTTTATATTATGGTAATTATTTTACTCCTTTTAGGTTTTTTTTTGAAGTCGGTTTTTACTTTTTTTTAAAGTTAATTTTTTATTAAATACGTTTTAGTGTCATAAATTTAACCCCCTCCTCTTCATAACCCTTCTTTTTGGCTTTGACGTAGTCGGGCATAAAAAGCCCTTTCAAATGATACCTTACACGATATAATGAAAACATTCCAAATGGGGGGGAGGGGGACACGCACCCCCTCTTCTTTTCCAGTAGTCAGTTCCCAACAACAAATATAAACAAAGCAATATTAGTAATTTGAGAATTTTGCTTTGATCCGATGAGGAGTTCCGTTCCATATCTCTGAAGTTCATGGTCTAATCGTAACAAAATTTATATGGGACCAATTGGGAAGTATACCCTTTCGAACAAAAACAGAATTTTTCAAATCGGTTCATAAATGACGGAGATATGAGGTAACAAACATAAAAATTTAAAAAAAAATACAACCGAATTGAGAACCTCCTCCTTTTTGAAGTCGGTTAAAAAGATGGATGGATTGTGTGAAAGATGATTTTGGTAAGAAGGAATGAGTACTGGTTGACGGCTGATATAGGAGAATGGAAGAGGAATATATTTTGTGCCGACCCCCTAGAATGGAATAAGGACTTATGTAATGTTTAGAACTTATATTAAAATTCTAATGTCAGCTTTGATGACATTCATAGCAGGTCGAACAAATAGTAATTGTCAGTTTTTGTTTGTTGATCCAATTGCCAAGAATTCAATTCAATTCAATTAGACTTTTATAGCTATATTATTTAGCTTGCTTGAAAGAAAGTAGACTTCTGATTATCCCATAACCATCAATACCTATCGCAATTAAATGGAGACTTCTCTTAAAAGGAAATGTATGGCTGTAAAACGCACCAACGATACAGGAAAAATCATAGAGTGGGCCAACGTATTTTTAATTAAAAAAAACACAAAAAAAATGAGTAGCAATGCCCGAAATCACCACAGCAAGCAAATTAGAAGTGACAATAAGATAGAAAAAAAATGCTCAAAACTTATTACTCACAACGAAAACTGTAACTGACTGTACATAAGTTTAATAATAAACAGCTGTGACATTTGCAAACCAGTTGTTCAACACAATTCAAATGAGTCTAGAATTCTAGATCCAGATTTATGGCATAATGTGGAATTCTAGTAGAAATGCAGTTTGGCCTTGTCCGCAAGTATCAAGACTATGACATTAAGGCCCTGCCCAGAGTGTCATAAGACATATTAATGATTTGATATCGCAGTAATCGCCTAGCGGTTCAACATTTACCTTCCCTTTAGGAGAGTCTGAGTTAAATCTTATGTGCTTTTTGAACTAATATGCAGATTAGATTTTTTCTCGATTTTTTTATTTTTTATTTATTGACCAACTCAAACTCAAAACTCGTTTATTCAAAGTAGACTAGTATTACTTAGTTCTTTTTGAACGTCAGATTTAGGTACAAAAGACTGCCCCCAAGAGCGCCCACCCTTCACCGCTTCCTAGTGTTTATGCCGTGAAGAAGAAACGGCGCAACAAACTACCCAGCAACACAGTTCAGTCTGTCAAGTGAATAAATAAACGAGTCTATACACAAAAAAAGTAAAATATTAATTACATTGATTAAATTATGCAAGTTGATGAACTTATACTAACAGCTTAAATACTACACATACAAGTTATAGGTGTAATAAAACATATATTTAAACAAGATATAAGACAACATTGTGCTCATAGTTTAAAAACAAGTTAAAATTTTGAACATAAAATTAACACATTAAAATACACTGGACCGCAATGAAAAAGGGTCGGTTAGAAAATCTTCAATATCTTCAAAGGTACCTGTTCTAGCTTTATGAAATAAAGACTAAATTAAAGAATATTTAATGCCACATAAAATAATATATGAAACCTTTATCTTTATTTTTGATAATTTTATAAAAAACTGAAAATGTAAATTATGGGTCGTTTCTGAATTTAGTACCAAAAAATTCAAATCAATTGTTTCGCGTTTGTTTTAGTTTTACAATAAAAAAAGTTATGAAATGGTGTCTCTGCCTTATAAATTTTATTATTCTGAAGTCATCATGTCGTTAATCCCTGAAGAATGTAAGGATCCTGACAATGCTTGAAGATGGGCACAGTCAGCGAAATACAGCGAGAACTGTTGGTGTGACTGTTTCTACAGTTCAGCGAGTACTCCAGCGTTTCCATGAAACTGGATCCAATCTTCGAAGACCAGGAACAGGACGAACAAGGTGCACGACAGCGCGGGAGGATCGCTATATGGTGTCAACAATTTTGAGAAATCACTTTCTTACTGCTGTTAAAGTAAAGAATCATCATTTACGAGCTGGAGGGAACCATCTGAGTGCGGATACAGTAAGGCGGCGTCTGGCTGAAGCAAATTTAAAGCCACTAAGACCTGCAAATGGCCCAAAACTAGAAAGACACCACAGAAACATAAGGTTGAGTTATGGTAGAGAACACGAGAATTGGACTCTGAATGACTGGTCAAGAGTTATGTTTTCAGACGAGTCTAAATTCTGTTTATACAAGTACGACGGGAGGAAAAGAGTGTACAGAAGACCGGGAGAGCGTTATAACCAAGCCTGTATAGAAGAAAAAGTACCATACGGCGGAGCCTCTGTTCACGTGCGGACTAGGATTTCTTCCGAAAGCCGCACTGAGCTAGTGGTGATAGAAAATGGAACTTTAACTGCAGAAAGATAATGTCACTGAAATTCTGAATGACTACGTTGGTGCATTTTTTGTGGACATGGGCGAGAATGCCGTTTTTATGCAAGACTATGCCCGCCCGCATACAGCTCAGATAGTGTTTGCCTATTTTCAAGAAGTCTGTATCACACACATGGAGTGGCCAGCACGCAGTCCCGACTTAAACCCCATTGAGCATGCATGGGACGAACTGGGACGACGTGTACGTCAGCGGAATCCGCCGCCAATCACGCTACGTGAAATGAAAGAAGCTCTAATAGTGGATTGGCAGAATATTCCGCAGCATCGCCTCAAAACCTAGTAGAAAGTATGCCAAATCGCATAACAGCAGTATTGCGAGCTCGCGGAGGCAACACAAAGTACTAAAATTTGTGAAAACGGCACATCTGTAACCAATCTACATTTACGAAAATAATGGAAAAGTTACGCATTTTCATTTATTTTACATTTATTAAAAATAAAAGGCTACATTTTTTTTTTTTTTTCATTTAAGTACATTAAAATATTCTTTAATTTAGTCTTTATTTCATAAAGCTAGGTCAGGTACTTTTGAAGATATTGAAGATTTTCTAACCGACCCTTTTTCTTTGCGGCCCAGTGTATTAATAAAATTTACGACGAGGAGATAGTGCTAGGAATGACAATAGACTCCAGATAAGCATTGGCAGTTTTCAGGAAACTCAGTTCGGTGCTTGTAAAGGCATCTAGCGATTCATCATACTGCAATATTTTATTGATGAGGGTAAGGCTAAGTGTAAGGAACTGGTTTTTAGAGGCACAGAACTAGTTTGAGGAACTGAAAATAGAGGACGCTGGCGAGGGCGAAGCGTATGTCTGATAGGTAAAGGAACGTTAATGGAAATGTATTGTAGTAAAGAAGAATTTAATATGGAACCACGATTATGGCGGATAAAATATTTCACAAGTGTAAAATTTCTCCTAACCTCTAAACTTTGATATGTAACCATGCCTAGCACGAATGGTGTTTTGAATTGATGAGTTACGCTTTACCAGTCGGTTTAGTCGAACTGGTCAGTTCGATTCGCGACCTCGCCGCGTGATCAGCTCATGAATAAGGGCTCCGAAACATGCACGTGAGTAAACCGTAACTAATCATAAATGTGAATGTATTTCACGAAAGTTATAATCAGTGATCGGATATCTAATACTTAATCGGGCGCTAATATACCTAAACTTCACTTTTAATCCCACGAAAGAATAATACAGACATGCCTTTCAGAATCCCGGATCTCGGAATCGTTTGAAATTCCTGAGATTGCTAAAAATGTTGAGCAATCTCATAACCACATTGTGCACATTATCATTTTTGATTGATATTCCATTTGTTTTGAATAAAATAAAGATACTAAATCAAAATAACCACTGCTATAATTTCATTAAGTTTGTTATAGTTGTTTTTACAAAAATTTTCAATCCTGGAAACCCGGGATTACTTATTTATTCGGAACGGAATGTCCATATTATTCTTTCGTGGGAAGAAGTTTAGGTATATAAGCGCCCGATTATCCGATCACTGAATATAATACAAGGATTAGAATTTTATGATAACTTGCGTTAACGGTGACAGAAAACATCGTGAGGAAACTCTCGCAACTGAGTGGGCTCCGAAAAGATCTCGATTGTGTATTCCGCCAACTAGCAGGCCTAAACAGTTCTCATTAGAAGTATCTATGTATGTGGGATTCTTTATACCCTCGAAGCAGCCCAACGGCTGAGTGGATTTTAATGCATGAGGTGTCTATCGACTCGTCTAAGCCGTGCGATGGTTATATGCTAAAAAATCATGCTGCCAAAATATAACACGCAGTCGGAGGCTACGTATGTTTATGATCAGTCAGTTTGCGAATTACAGTAGGTAGCCTCCGACTGCATGACCTGATAGCTTAATTTTTTTAAAAACCTAACTATATTTTCGCTTTACTAGCCTCTTTCTGAAGGATAGGATGCATCAGTAGGACAGTATTGAGGTGGTTATGTTTGTATGTTATGATTAGAAGTACTTACGTCTTGTTTCCATCTTTTTAGTGCGCTTTTATGCATCTTTCGTTTTTAGGGTTCCGTACCCAAAGGGTAAAACGGGACCCTATTACTAAGACTCCGCTGTCCGTCCGTCCGTCTGTCACCAGGCTAGGTATATCTCATGAACCGTGATAGTTAGATAGTTGAAATTTTCACAGATGACGTATTTCTGTTGCCGCTACAACAACAAATACTAAAAAACAGAATAGATAATGGTACCGAACCCTTCGTGCGCGAGTCCGACTCGCACTTGACCGGTTTTTTATTTATTTATTACCTTTTTCGTTGAATGCTTTTCTGTCCACTCTTGACAGTTCTTGGAAGCAACTCTTAGCTACTCACAAATTCGAGTTTACGCCATAAATGTTGCTAGTGGACCTTCCAGGAGGGAATTACGTTTGCCGATAGCCGTTTTGCGTGGATATGACGCATGTTTTCCTCAACCTTCTTATTTTTTTGGTTTTTGTGTTTATTTTCTTTTTGCGTCATGTTTACCGCAAATAAACGTATTTTCTTTCTTCTTTTTCTTTCTTTGCTAAGAGTGAACCCTCGAGGAGCGCTGCTACGTAGTAAAATAGATGTTTTCAGGTGGTCTTGTTGCTTGTTTCATGACGGTGTATTTTCCAAGAAAAACCTACATTCATAAAACCAGCCCTCCACGAGGGCAACCGGCACGGCAAATGCGACTACAGAGTGCCCTCCCGGAGGGCACCCGCCACTAAACGTGTTAAGATACCCACTGAAAGAGCAGGACTAGATTAGTCTTTGCTGAGTAACCTCACGGCCAAGCAATATCAATCAATCAATCAATGTGTTTATTGTGGATCATAAGTACAAAAACAGGTACAGGTGTTCTGCAATATATTAGATCGGCTATGTCCCGTCTTTTAGACATACAATATAAATTATTATTTTAATAAATCAACATAACATATTAATAAATTAGGAGAAAGAGACAAAACAAAATATAGGTCAGTCAAAGATCTTAAAATTAATAGCATGCAATAGGTAGGCACTAAATTCAACATGACATTGATCAAAATAAAATACAGTTTAAAGAGACTTGTCCGACAAAAATTCTTTTAAACAATAGTATGATTTATCGACTAGCAGGTCATGAAGTTTCTTTTTAGATAACTTAATTTCTGAAATGCTTCTAATGTTAGTTGGAATTTTATTAAATATTGTTGGAGCAACCCATCTTATACCAAATCATTAAACCGCAAATTAATTCCGTAACCTTTATATTTACAAAACCATAAATAACGTTCTATCTACAAACAAACACAGTCCATATATCGCAGTCGGTTAAGTTCAATGCTCCTGTAAGGTTAGGATTCTGACCGCTCGTACGCGGTCAGAAATAAACGTTGTTTATATTAATTCGGGATGTATAATGTATACGCACTTTTGGAAATACAATGAAGTACATGATTATGGATTTTTGTGGGGAATTGGTTGTATTGTTTGTAATTAAGTTGGTTATTCTTCAGTTATATTCGTCTATAACTTTGAATGATAGATTGAGGAATGATGTGATAAGACAAAGTTGCGGTTTAAAAGATGATGTATTGACAAAAATTTAAAGGAGTATGCTTAAGCGATTGACAAAAGGAATTTATGAGATGGATGTCAGTGGAAACGCCAGTAGAGGACGCCCTAGAAGGACATTGATGTAATTGGTGTAATTCTTCAAAAAGGACAGGTGCGTTGTACTCTCAACCGGCGTGCATGTATGACAAGATGTATGAACGTGGACGAAGCGAAAGGAGTAGGTATGTAAGGATCGTAGTATGTGGAGTTCTGCAGTTTCTGTCTACCCTATGGGAATAAAGCGTGAGTCTATTGTACGTGTCTATGTATTTTATATTCGCCAAGCTTTTTCCAAAGTTGTTATGTTGAGTTTGACCTTCAATCTAAGGGTGTCGCTGAAAACCAGCGCTGGGCTTAAAACTCAATGGTATTATGCTGAGCGACGACCTTTTTTCACACAGATGAGACGTTTTTCTTTTTTTTATCTCACACGACTTAATAAGGCAATTTTATTTTTATCTAAGCTAACTACTTATACTATACTTACATCATTACTACTACCAACAACAGCACTAAAGGCGACCCCTTGGGACTCGGACCTCGCCTCGCCTCGTTCCTGGGGAGGAGACAACTTGATGCGCAACCCAGCGCAGGGCACGCCGCGATAGCGGCGGTAAGGCCCGTGATGGAGGAGTGGCTTGAGAGGCGTCACGGTGCCCTCAGCTTCCGGCTGACGCAGGTACTCTCGGGACATGGTTGTTTCGGGAAGTACCTGTGTCGCATAGGCCGGGAGCAGACGCCCGGTTGTCACCACTGCGTCAACGGCTCCGAGGACACGGTGCTGCACACGCTACGTGTCCTGCGTGGGCGACGCAGCGCCGCGAACTAGTCGCAGCAGCCGGTGATGACCTCTCGCTCCCGGTCGTGGTTCTGTTCATGGGCGGGGGCGAGAGTGCGCGGGAATCCGTCGCCTCCTTCTGCGAGGAGGTGATGGCGACCAAAAAGGGAGCGGAGAGAGAAAGAGGCAGCTGCCACTCTCCCTTCCCGCGCCAGACGCACCGGGCGCCGGAGGGCACGCGACGATCTCCAGCCACCGTAGTGTGTGGCCTGCGGGCGGCAGGTTAGGAGACCCGTCGCCCGACCAGTAACAGGCCCGAGAAGGCAGCGCGCAGTGTTCCGTGCGCGCCTCTCAGGAGGACGTGAGGCAAGGCCCTACAGTAGGAGAGGTCCATGCAGCCTCGAATCCCGAAAATCCAGGCTAAGGATCAGGAGAAGGAACACCGTGGGTTTTTAGCCGGTAAGATACCCTTTCGCCTTCCCCGGGCGAAGGGTATCCGTGAGGAAACACACAAGAAAAAAAAAAAAAAAAGAAGGAGACAACTTGATGAGGGCTGAATTATCGGTGTGAGCCCTAAGACAGTGGCCATATTATTTTTTAGAAAACATGGCTTGGTACATATTACCTTCGCATAGTCGGCTAAAAAGAGACTACGCACCAAATTAATATTTTAAAACACTTCTCTATGCATAGATTCCGTTCGCGTTTATACCTAGTAACACTACAGTACCGTCAATCAGTCCCTATCTCATTGATGAATGGCCGCAGTGGACCATCTGCCGCAGATTTTAATTAAACCAGATCGATAAACGACTAGTTATAGTACTGGGGAGAACAGGTGTGTTCCACTGAGAGCTAAAGATAGTTTTGAGCTATGTTTAGAAAATGCTTGGGGATACCTAGGTCTAGCAATTGACCTCTTTTGGCTAAATGATGATGGTGATGACCAGTGATCGGAAAAAGGTGAGCTAATTTACCTAAACTTCAAAGAACAGAGACAAAAACTGGAGACTTCCTTACGACAAAGTTTTTTTTCGTGAAAATTATTCCGGGTTTCGGGACATCACTAAAGTATATTTAATGTTAATAGTACAGAAAACAATTAAATTCGTTTCCTATTTTTGTTTCCCAAAATTGTCACAAAACCAGATGACACGTTTTTCATTTTTTTTTTAAAAGAGATTGTTTATTGTTTTCAGAAAAGGAGATCGTCTTTTATTTTTTGAAAACAAATGAAAGACAATCTCCAAGAAAATTCTCCAAAAAAAAAATGTTGTCGTAAGGAAGTCTCCAGTTTTTGTCTCTGTTCTTTGAAGTTTAGGTAAATTAGCTCACCCTGTTCCAATCACTGGTGATGACGATGATGTTTAGAAAATAACACTGGTCAAACTTTTCCCATAACAGCCACCTTTACCTGTGGAAAAAATACACCGCTAGGTACCCGAAAGATTTTAATCTTCGATTCCGATGCCTAATTGGAGAAGAAAAGCTAGGATATAGTTTGTTGAATATAGCTTATTTTTCGAAATATTCATTACTTGCCGAAATTCACAAATCTAAAAATATCTATGGTAACAAGTCCTATGAATGCAGCTTTGTGACTTTTGTCATACCATACTCCTCTCGCCGTGTGTCTTATTTGTCGGGGAGGGTTGTGAAGCGAGAAGTTTCTTGTCCACTCACACGATAATTTATAAATGTTGCCAGTTCAACCTAAAGTATTGTTTACAAGGAAGTACTAAAGTTAATTGATTTATTAAGTATAGAAAAAAAATTTGTCTGAATTGGACTTTTGTTGATATAACATTTGACTCATAATACAATTAGAAAAGCGTGGTTAAAATCTTTTGGGTACTTTGGGCCCACGGTGTATATATGTTACCGGCAATGTGTATAATGCAGGTATTCTATACAATGCCTAGGCAAAGTATAAAATAAATAATATTTCATACATTACCTGAACGTTTTAGGCATTCTATAAATTGCCTATGCATTGTATAGAATAGGTACCGGATTACACAGATTGCCGGTAACATATACATACGAATGAAGATGATTACTTAATTTTTTGAAAACAAAGGTAAGTATCTATAGTTATTTTAACTAACAACGGTCGCTAAGAGCCTAACCTAAATCTTTACAAGCAAATTCTCTGCTGTAACCTCTGGAAAAAAGTAAAAGGCATAGCAACGCTGCTAAAAGAATTGTACAGCTGAAATAACTTCAGGCGCTTTTTTAACTTAAGTCTTGGTTAAAAATAAACCACTCTACTTTGTGACCACCAATATGTTTGTTAAGAGTTGTGATTGTAAATATTAGAAAGGCCCATTTTTAAGGGCTCTAATACACTACGACGACGACGGACGGGGAGAAGTGGGGCAGGACGGGGACCGGAGAATCGTACGATATAGCTCTGAGAATCGCTAATGTTTATCACGTGCAGCAAGCCAATAGTTTATAGAATAGAATAGAATAGAAATTTATTTGCGAGAAACACGGTAGGTACATGGGTCTTAAAATAATGCAGGTACAGATCAGCATGTTTCGCCGGCACAGCGGCATGCAAATTAATATAAAATAATTACAATTTTGTTAATTACCTATATAGGTACTCATAATAAAGACTAGGAAGTTTTAGATTTAATATTATGTATGACTGAATTAATTAAATTACAATGTTTTAAACATTATGCTAAGACACAACTTTGTAGCTATTATTTGTATCTCTCTGTAGTCACGGCTCATCTTCCGTGCGGAAGATGTCCGGTCCTTTGGAATCGTATGCCACACGGGGACACAGGTCCAACGCGCAGAGGCCCCTTTGAGAACTTTAATCTAAAATGGGGTGGGGCACCAACCGGGGACTATCCACGGCTGCACTATTGGAGTACAGTAATGGACCGTCCCAGTTATAGCATGGCGTTGTGTGAACGTGTCTATATAAAATGTATGCTGAGCGATATCGGTGTGCTATACAATATTTGCTATAAGCTATATCTTATAGCGTAGTCTGAACTGCCCTTTACAGAATGATGAAGAATAGAAAATAGCAACACATAGCGTAGCTATCAGTGGAGCCACAATTAATCACACAGGATATAGTTTTTTGCATTAATTATGAACCTAACATTAAGATGTATGGTATCATAATTTAAATCTGAACGAATAACTATTAATTGTAGAACGCAACTAACTTTATAGTTGGCGTGCCTGTAATTTTTACATGACGTTGGTACTATCGGCTTATTGATCTAGATTCTAAGGTTGGAAAAAAGTAGGTAATTGGATTTTTCTATCACTTATGTTTAACATAAATTCACGCCTGTATCGCCCGAAGGATGGGCAGTGGTGTACATCCTCATTTCGCCGTTATGTTTAAGTCCCATGTAATAGGGGGCGAGCCTATTGCCATCAACCGGGCACAAACCGTTGATAAAAATAATGATGATGAAAATAAATGAGTTTATTTATTTATTTGTATTATAATTTTAAAGAACGAAAAAAAAATACGTTTCAATGAAATCACTTTTTTTAATTTGTTAAAACAAAAACAGTAATGATTTTAAATAACAGGCAATTGATGACGATGAAATACAATTTACCCCAAAAAAATTACCGTTACTTAAAAATAAGGAAGAATTTACGGAAAATCTGTATTTTTTTCTCGATAATAATCTTAAATCAAGTTATTTTGTTTAAAGGTACTTATTCTCTTTCTTGTTTTTCCTACCAATAAAATTACGTCCAGTTTCACCCAATTTCATTTGCACTTTATGGAGACGCGCACTGTTTTAAATTTTTAGACCTTGGACAATTTGATCCGTATTTTAAAACCACCTTCGCAGTCACGCACAACAAATCAAAAAACGATTCTATACCTCCTCAGCACTTGATCGTACTGTAACAACCTTTATTTGACGTTTACATAAATAATTTTAGCAAATAAAAGAGCAAAAACACAAGTATGCATGGTTATACATCAAGCTGTATATTTCCAGTATAAGCTGATCTCGCATTTTATAGGCTTTCTCTATAACGAGAGGTCAGCTTATACTGGTATTTAGTTTGATATGTAGCTATTAAACAAGCGGTGGTCAAGCGAATCGATGTCGAAAAACAAACAATTGACTGTAAGCCGAGTTACAATCAAACCCTTACATTCCAGTCGCTTTGCTCAAAATAAACATGCTACCAAGTTCAGGTGGAAGGAGTGTGTCGACTCTGTGCGGGATTCAAAATTAGTCTTTGGGTGATCTTTATAAATTAAATCATTCGGTGTTCTATAAGGTTAGTCGGAAAGGGGGTACTAATTCTAAAGGGCGTTAAATTACACATAATAATGAATGACTTTTGTTCTACCACTTTCCCCAAAAGTTTCCGAGAAATAGCTGTTCTAAGATTTCAGAAAAAATACGCTTTAATCTATCTATCCTCAGCTATGATCAGCAATGTTTACATTTTAAGTGTTATCGGTAGCGGGTAGCACTGGGCAATGTTGACAAAAGAAGGTAGTCGTTGATAATGTTGATATGGATCAACGCACCCGATGTTATAAAGGCGGTGGTCGTTCGACGAAGGGAGAGCATTCTGTGAAGATCAGCTGAAGAAGTCTGACCTTCTATATCGGTCTAGCTTGTCCTTATTTTATGATCTTGTAATTGTAATAATTCATCTGCCTAGCCTTTTTCCCAACTATGTTGGGGTCGGCTTCCAGTCGAACCGGATGCAGCTGAATATCAGTATTTTACATGGAGCGACTGCCTATCAGACCTCCACAACCCAGTAACTGGGTAATACGATACTCTTGGTAAGACTAGTTGTCAGACTTTCTGGCTTTTGACCAACAGTAACGACTGTCAAAGATCTGCAAATGACAGCCGGGACCAACGGCTTTACGTGCTTTCCGAGGCACGGAGGAAACTCGCTATGGTAAATGGTCACCCATCCACAGACCAACCTCGGCAAGCGTGGCTTAACCCGGAAGATCGGTCTATGCGGCTGTAATTATCTAGCCACGAGTTCCTCTGCGCTGAGCTGTAATTGTAATAATTGTGTAAAGTATTATATTGTGATCTAGTTCATGTTACTAACACTAACTCAAATACAAGTACTCTCAGTGGTGGAGAGTCCATGTTGGTTTTATTTACTACATTTACCTTGCTCGCAATCCTTACATACCGATACTAGGTATAACTGTAATGATAGAATCACCCCTGAACGATTATGTTGTTGTGTCGTTTACATAAGTCATATTTGGGGTCTAGAATTAGGAGCACCATTTTCTAAATTCGTAACTGAAGCAGGGATGAAGAATTTTTAAAAAAATATGTTTTTCTTGCTTTAAAACAGTCATCAGTGATACTTTAATTGGCCCGCTGATTAGTACCTACCCCCTTTCCGACAAACCTTTTATAGCGCCTCGTCCACGACGAGCAATCCACGACGTACAAAGACAGAAGCTGCATCAATTGGGTACCACCAGGTACAATGTGAAAGCTGTTTTAAAGCACCTTAGTACTTCTAGTAGATACAATTTTTGTGTAAGTATTCGCCCTTTTAGGCCAGCTTAAGTTACTACTGCGGCATGCGCCACAGCTACACTCTGGATATCATAGCACCTATGTAACATCGGATAGGAATAGTTTCTTGTTTCATACTTTTCAGTTCGATTTTTTCGTAGTTAGGTTTTAGTTTTTTGAACTTTTATTTTTCTTTCTTACATCGAAAACAGTCGCTTTTAAGCAGACCAAGAGGCAGTGCCAACAGCCTCTTGATCACCGTGGCTGACAGGTCGCTAGTGTTCCCGTCAAATCATGCCCGAAAGTAGTTCAACATGGCTATTAATAAAATGATAAGGATATTTTAATTTAACGTGATTTTAATTTTGAATTTGAGATTGGTTTTTAATTATAATTGCGATTTTAATTTTGATTGATTTTAATTTTTGATTTTGATTTTAATCTTGATTATAATTTTTAATTTTGTATTTAATTTAATAATGTAATGTAATGTGATTTAATTTTAATTTATATAATAGTGCTGTAATAATTTATAAGCGTTAATTAATACCTGAAATAAACGATTTATTTATTTATTAAGACATTCAAATTACATGTATTGATCTACCGTAGTCCCTAGCACTGGAACTGCTTACCCATTTAGTTATTTACGTATAAACCGAGATTGTAGGTCGTAAACCACCATTGTTACTGGCACGTGCTCGCCAATAACACTCGTCACGTTTATTACTGGCTTCAACTTTCAAACTACTTTCAAGACCCCTTTTGGGACCTTAGACATCGATAAAGTTAAGTAGATAGAAAAAAAAACGATCAAGTGCAAGTTGGACTTGCGCACTAAGGGTTAGGTACTACACATGTCTGTACAAAATTTTTGATTGGATCCACCTTTTAGGCAGATAGTGCCTGTGTTAGGAGAGTCCGCTCTTCCATAGCAAGACGTGTTATACAGGGGTTTACGAATTCGTGTAATTCCTTCAAACCGCGTGATCTACTGGCGACACAGATTAACACTAAAAGGGATTTTTTGAAAATCAAAAGAAAAAAAAATCAAAATAAAATCTTAGTTTTCTATTTCTGAGTAATTTTAGAGCCCCGAGTTAACTTACTGCAAAGAGCGATATCGCGTTAGTCGTGCCTGCCAGCCGCGTCGCCGTGCATTCATTCATTTATGCGTGGCATCGAAATGTTCAAGCGCATGAAAATTTATTTTTGCAAAAAAAAAATCTTATTTTTTTACTGAATCCTTATTAGGTGGTTTAAATACGATCACTTACCACCAACGCAGGTTTTTTTTTTTTGTTTTTGATTTTTAATCAGGCTAATTCATTCATTTATCATTTTTCAATACATTCATCAGTAGTAGATCATGTGGTTTTAAGGAATTACACGAATTCGTTAACGTATATGAAAGCAAAACGTATAATTTTTATGCTAAAACTAAACATAAATTAACATTAAGTGTGTATAAATGAGTGTGAGTGTCTGTGTGTGTGAGTGTAAGTATATGTGAGTGTAGCCTGAAGGTGTGACTGAGAGTGAGAGTGTATACCTATGTGTCAAGGTTTCAGAAGTGTTTCGGTATCATTGTAAGTAAGCGTTTGTATCCAGTCCGTAATCACTTCTAAGTTATCATCGGAATACAGTCAGACACAGCTGTCATAGAGTACATGACAAAGAGTATACACTGCGTGTCTGTGTGAGTGTGTCAGTTCAGTCGATTATAGTAGGTTGATGTACTACTTTAGCTTATATATCTACTGTGATATTGTATTACAAAATGAGACAATAATATTAATGAATTCTGTGTTAAAAACACGAGATGGCCGCTTCTGGGGTCAACGGAGTCAATTGTGGGCGTTCGGTATTCAAGGTATTTTTATTGTTAAAACATTTTATTATTTTATAGAAGAATGTAGTTTTTAACCGACTTCGAAAAGGAGGTTGTCAATTTGATGCGTATTTTTATTATTCATGTAGGTACACCGATTTCTCCGAGATTTGAGTAATTATTTTTTTATTTAGTGCTTCGAGTTGGTCCCACTTGAATTTCATTAAGTTTGGTTGAGTAATTTTTTAATACAATATTATTAATATAACATAACAACATCACGCCTGTATTCCCCAAAGGGTTGGGCAGAGGCGTATAGTACATCCTCATTTCACCGTTATGTTTAAGTCCCATGTAATATGGGGCGAGCCTATTGCCATCAACCAGGCTCAAATCCATACTCCAGGTTCCTACTGAGAAACTCCAAACGGAAAAACTCGATAACACTTTGCCCGACCTGGGGATCGAACCCAGGACCTCACGCTCAGCGGTCGGGCTTGCGACCACTAGACCAACGAGGTAGTCAGTCAATATTATTAGTCGTTTAAAAATGAATTACTAAATAGACTACGATCTTAAGTGGTCCATGATTTTATACACTAATGTATCATTGTAATTTGTGGCACTAAAAAGTATTAAATACCAGCTTTGAAAAAAGTAAAAACCGACTTCAAAATACAATGAAAGGAGTAAAATAATCACCGTAATATTAATAAAATTAACAGTTTCTGAATTCGGTTCAGAAACTGTTAATGCCTGAAATTTGGTTCAGCGTGGATTAGACTGACTTCTGAAACTATTAGATGTTGTGTCGTAAAGCTATTGGAACATGAAATTGAACGTTATTTTCATAAAAAAGATAAATGATGGAATCAGGCGTTACTTTGCGGAAATCCATGACATGCAAAAATGCAAATAGAATATCTAGCTTTAATTGAACAAGATCGCTAGTTTGGATGCAGTATGCAGCACCACCCTCTCGCCCATAAATACACATGCAGAAAGAGTGTCGCACTAGGGCGTGATTCGCGTCCTAGCGGTCGAGGAGTCAACATATCCTGAGGATGCCGTGCAGGGGCGGAACACGTGTCGTGTATGGGTTTGGTTGCATGTTGCATTATTTTTTCACTCTTTCTGCATGTGCATATATTTGTGGGCGGGAGGGTGGTGCTGCATACTGCATCTAAACTAGCGATCTTGTTCAGCGGAATTAAAGCTAGATATTCTATTTGCATTTTTGTATGTTATTTTTATGATTGCCCTGCAGACTTCTGGTTTAAACTTTTGTAGTCTTAAAGAACATAACTTATTCGTATAACAAAAAACAGGCCTCAAAGAAAAGAAACCTTTGCCCTACAGGGGGACAACCCAGTCTGAAAGGGATTGTTGCGGTGAATATACTAGGGAATGCTACGTGCCCCGGCCACAGGTCCAGTTTACTTGGTGTGTGACATCATGTTCTACCCCTCCGTCTTCCCCAGAGTGAAGGTAAGAGGATTTAACCACATTAAAAAGGGGGCAAGTGTTAGGACTTTCCAAAATATACATCACTAGCTTTTACCCGCGGCTTCGCTGGCGTTAATTTAGAATTTGACAATCAACTCTTAACACGCTACTAAAGTTTCTATAACAATAATTCCCGCTCACACATTTGTTGCCCCCTTCGCCTATGTACTGGCAGTTTTCGGGGGGCCCAGCTAGTGAGCTGGCGATTCACCGTCTGCCAACACATTTCAAATTTAAACTTGAAAGGCAGACGCCGTTTTCTTCCGGCAATAGATTTTAACCAATCCACTAAACACCCCTTTTCATAGACCAGATAGTTTTTTGCCATATTTTACAATAGTTTTGCACCCACCTGAGATGGTCCATGACTGTACTCTAATAGTGCAGCCATGGATAGTCCCCTGTTGGTGCCCCATCCCATTTTAGATTAAAATTCTCAAAAGGGCCTCTGCGCGTTGGACCTGTATCTCCCGTATGCCTTCCAAAGGACTGGACATCTTCCGCACGGAAGATGAGCAGTGATTCCAAAGAGATACAATTATAATTCAATCATGATTCGAAAGCCACGTGGCGCCATCTATGAAAGTTATTGTTGTTTTCCTCGGGAACAGTACTTTTTTTCGGGACGAAAGCTACCCTATGTCCGTTTCTGTACATCTGACAACGTAGGTATGTGCAAAATATCAGGATGATCGGTTCAGTGGTTTAGGCGTGAAAAGGTAGCAAACAAACTTACTTTCGCATTTATAATATAGTAGTTAGGATTAGGAAGTTAGGATTTTTCTTTCTTTACCAGTCAATGGAAATTTCCGATTTCCCTTTCAACTAATGAAGTTTTGTATGTTTTTGCAAAAAAAAGTCGTTTGCATTCACACGATCAAGGTTGGAATGCAAAAAGTATTAATATATGCGCATGAGTCACATACAAAACTTGCTGTATGACATTTTGTGTCTACAAGCGACATTTGAAATACCTGCTCTTAATATAAATATAATAAGATAATTATGAATTCGTAAATTACGTTGATGGCACTTTTTTAGACGCAAAAAAGTGATAATTGTGGTAAATAATAAGATTTCGTACTCATTATGCAGAACCGGCTATTTTGCATTTCGAGGTCACTGTTTTTTGAGCTGAACTCCTTTGTCAAGGCTGTAGTAGTTTTTGAATAGCAGAGATCTGAAGGTAGTCGCTCCGTGTAAAATACTGATATTCGGTTAGACTGGAAACGGCTATATACAAGCTTAGTTTTAGTATATACTAAACCTGAAACTAGTTTGTTCAAAATCAGTAGGAGAATCGATTGACATATTTTTTACACCACATTTTTTTCATAATTTCAATTTTATTTCTGTTGTTTTCAGCCCATAACAGTTGACGGGAATAGACACCTTGAAGCTTGAGATGGTCCGCTCGGTCAGTTTCCGTGTATTAGACAATCCCTGCATAGCACATCTCAGGCATTTCACACTTTACTAGGGAACTTAACGTGACAAAAACTACGATGTAACTTGGAGATTTATTAAAAAAAAACACATAATTGAGGCGGTTCTGATGAAAATCTTGTTGGGTTGTCTCGGTTTTTAAATATACTAAAAATAACGTTGTATAAGATGAGCTATACTCGTACGGCTTGTAGAAGATGAATTATTCAATACTGAAAGCCAAATCCAAAATAAATTATGATGAGTCATATTTTGATTAAAGCCGGAAACAAACTCGACTCCGGAGATTGAGCAGACGCTTGTTATTGCGAAATGTCGGATTGTCGGCAAAACTCCCGGTCTTAGTTGTATAAATTGCATGACCAGTCTTATTGTTTAGGTCTATCGGTATTAGTGTTGTTGCGATAGTGATAGCCTATCGATAGTATCGCGATACTATCGTGGCCTTGAAAATCAGTCATACTATCGATAGTCCTATCGAAACTATCGACCCTTGACGATACTATCGATACTACCGATAGTATCGATTGATAAAATTAAGTAATACTATTGCTAAAAATCAATAGTATCGATACTATCGATAGTATTAGTACAAATACTATCGATGGTTTCGAGAGTATCGATACTATCGATAGAATGCGTTTCGATAGTATCGGTACTATCGATACTATCGATAGTATCGATAGTAATGCCCTATCGATAGTCGAACATTTTACGATAGTATTAATAATAAATAAATTAATTAATAAATTCTTTATTTAACTTACACAAAGTTTAAGCATGGTAATGACACGTAATGACATTTAAACTGACACAGGACAATACAGCAGGTGTGGCAGCGGGTCCCAAACTAGGCACAGCCTGTATCTTGGTGACCCAGTTACAAATTAAGGTACATACATTTTGTCGTGTTCTGCTAGCGCAGGTTTGTGCGTCGCTGACATAATTTAAAATTATAAATTAAAATTATATTTCAAGAAAGATTGATAAAATAATTATAGGATCATAAACAAACATTAAACAAAAACAGTTATGTTGAGTGTGAGGTGTGAGTGTGTGAAAGCTTAGTATGCGAATGAGTGTATTTTGAGCGTGTGTGAGTGGGTACTAACTGGTGCTACAAAGTAGCCTTTCTGTTTCCTCGTAAGTTCGGCCCTGCAGCCATTCTTTGAGTGTTGTTTTGGCCTCATGGTAATTACTCGGGATTGCGGTAATTTTGCTAATAGCATTAAATACTCGAATAGGCAAAAGCGAGGAAAACCGGGCCGCAAAGAGAGTTTTTGTTTTTGGGAGTGGAATCCTTTCTGCTATTTTCCTACCCCTCTTACTGGAATTTGATCGACTGGGGTTGGCTTTTAAGAGGTTTAAAATTGACCCCAGGACGAACAGTTGGCGGACGCGTAAAACCCCCGATTCCTTGTACAATTCGTCAGTAGAGAAGCGCCTTGGTTTCCCCAGAAGCACCTTGAGGACAGCCCGCTGAGCTCGCTCCAGACCCAGCATGCACGTTTTGGCGGCACTGCCCCAGACACTTACACAGTATTGCAAGACAGATTGGCACAAAGAGACAAAAACCTGGATACGTATATCCTTAGGGGCACTAGCTCGTAAGAGTTTCGCAACGTAAATGAATTTACGAGTCTTTTTTGCGAGTGTACTGATATGTTCTTTGAAAGACAGGTTCTGATCAATAATGACGCCCAGATATTTAGTAGCCTCTACTCTAAGGATGGCTCCGCAGTTGCAGTTAGAGCCAGAGACTGGTGCTGCAGTTAACACATTGCAGTGGTGATTGTGTATTTTTAGGGAGTCCACGCTTGGTCTACTAGATTGAGCAGTGTAAAAGGTCAGGAAGTTTGTTTTTTTGACGTTAAGTGTCAACAGATTTAGTTCAAGCCATTTTGTTATAATGCTCATTCCTTTCTCTGCCGCATTCATAGCTTCTTCCCATGTGGCTCCGTGGAAAATTACAGCTGTATCATCAGCATAGCAGATGACGTCCGACTGATCAATATTAATCCTCAGAATGTCGTCCATGTACATAATGAAGAGGGTAGGCCCCAGTACACTTCCCTGTGGTACCCCAAAGACTACCGGAAGACTCCTGCTGACATTATCCCCAATCTTAACAAGCTGATTTCTATCAGACAGGTAACTGTTGAACCAATCTAAACACAGGCCTCTGACACCAAAAGATTCGAGTTTTTTCAGCAGTGTACAAATTGAGACGGTGTCAAAGGCCTTAGCAAGGTCGAGAAAGACACCAGCTGAACGGAGACCCCTGTCTACGTTTGTGGCGATAATGCCAGTCAACAGAGCCACAGCTTGCTCAGTAGACTTACCTCGCCGAAATCCAAATTGCCTCTCCGAAAGTAAAGAGTTTTTCTCTAGAAAACTTATAAGACGGTTGTTTACCAGTTTCTCGAGGATTTTAGATGGTACACAGAGCAATGATATTGGCCTGTAGTTATCGGGTGAATTTTTGGTCCCACTTTTGTAAATAGGCGTGATGACAGCCGTTTTCCAGCATGTGGGAACAGTTCCAGTTTCCATGCTCAAATTACATAAGAATTTTAAGGGTTCCAAAATATATCTCTTTATGTGTTTTAGGAGCAGAGGCCGAAGTTCATCGAGGCCTGGAGCACTGTCGTCCTTAAGATTATCTATAATGTTACTTATTTCTTGGTTGTCAGTTGGGTGAAGAAACAATGAGTCTGTAGGCGGGTTTTTACTTTCAACCCCGAGACTTTCTTCGTCTCCTTGCGCCAGCCGCCCATCCAATATATTGGTTGCAAGGTTCTGACCAACTGAAACAAAGTACTCATTACACTTATCAATTGAGGTATTGCTGTTTTCTTTATATCTCAGCAGTTCTAAGTTGTCGCTTGTTCGTTTAGGGACTTGGCATATTTCTTTGATAGTCCGCCAAAGCTTTTTTGGTTGTTTGCTGTTTCTTTCCAACTCTTGCCTGTCATGATCAGCCTTGCGCTGGCGCAAGATTTCGTTGCAGTGATTTCTGTATCTTAAGTAGACAGTTTTTTGGAAATCATTGTCCGGCTGTTGCTTTGTTTGAGCGTGAAGAAAGTCTCGGTGACGCATGCATCTAATGAGGCCAGGTGTAATCCAGGGTTTTAAGTTAAATTTTGAACGGCTGACCTTAATTTTTGATGTGTGTTTATTTATTATGTCTGACAAGGTCTTGTTAAAAAGAAGTACTGCGTCATCGATGTTGGTGGTGGAAGTAACATCCGCCCAGTCAAGCAGGCTTACTTCTTCTATTACCTTGGAGTAGTCGGTTTTGAGTTTGAGTCTGATTTTGGTTTTGACTAAAGGGTTATCGAAGTTGATTCCGAGCAACACAAGATCGTGATCCGTAACCGAAGCCTTACAAACAATTCCCTGGGCGGAAGTGCCTTTATGTTTAATGTAGCCATGGTCCAGGCAAGCTTTGCCTCGAGTTGGATGAGTGATAGCTGGTAATAGCCCGTGTTCTGCCATTAAACACTGATATGTGGCTTGAACGGCATTCGTTGAGTCATTTAGTAAGTCAATGTTGATATCACCCGTCACAACAACACAGGATTCGTTCTTTAATTTGTCTAAAGAATCATCTAAAGAGTTTAAAAAACGATCGACGCTGGTAAATGAAGGTGAGCGGTATATGCCGAGGACTGTTATTTTATTATCTAGCTTAATCTGCAAACAATTAGCGTCGTCAAAAATTGGTTCGGAGACTGACACGGTCCAGGCCTCTTTAACATAGATAGTAACTCCGCCACTCTTGTTAATTATTTTTGTCGTATGGTAGCTTTTGTACCCGGGTAATTGGTAGATAACGGAGTTTTCATTTAACCAACATTCCGTCAAAACAATAAGATCAGGTTGGAAGTCCAGTCGGCACAACGATGCCTGCAGGCTGAGGAAGTTTTTGTGCAAGCTCCTGATGTTTAAAGTCAATACCCTGAAATTGTGCTCGAGGAGTAAATTCCCGCACAGTTCTAGTTGATCGACAGTGCGGCATGATATGCTCATGGTCTCGTCTATTTCATTTAGCAGATCTGTTTTATCCATAATCAAGAGTTAATTTGAGAGTAAGAGCCAACATAAAAGTAATTAAAGCCGCATTTTTATTAGATAGTGATTGTATAAAACGCCGGTGCGGGAAGTGCAAATAGTAATGAGGTAACGATGACATTGGTGATTTGATGTATATTTGAAGTGTACCGGTGTTTGTGAATGTGTTAAATTGTGATTTTATGTGATTGTGTAGTGACAAGAAGTATTTATACAGTGTTACATTAGGCAGGAGTGTAGCGAGTGGAATAACTGTAATTTTGCATAATATGAAAACTGTAAAATTACAAGAAAAAGCAGCGAACAATAAATTTGAGAGAAACAAGTTACAATTGTTTAGATTATAATAGGCACATGATACATAACCTAAGATCAAAGTGAGATAAGTTATTTCAATTATTTTATTTATACAATTGACTATGACAAGAACGATTGAATACCAAGCATTATATAATTTTTCGAGGTAGCATTTTGAGACATTAAACAATACCAGAAATAAAATATTAATTAGGCGTATCTGATAAGAGATTCGTTTCAGCATGCGTTCCGAGAAAAAGATCGAGTTCCTTACTACTCTTAATGTTGATGGCTGGCTGCCCTTCAAACTTACGGACAAGTATACGTCCATTGTTGGTCCAGCAGTATTTGTGACCAGTGCTCTGCGCACGGGCACGTGCTTCGCGAAACAAAATGCGGTTTTCTTTTGTGAGATGCTCGTTGACAAAGACCTTACGCATAGGACCTTGAATGTCAATGTCCTTGGAAGACAGATTGCGCCTGGTTTTAGATGCCTTAATTAGCTCATCTCTTTTTGACCTTTTGATTAATCTTACGATGACCGGCCTAGGAAACTTAGTGTTTGAGTCTGGGATAGGGGTTTTCTTTAAGCCTGCCCGAGCTGTCCAATCGATGTCGTCCATAGTCAACTGGACACCAAGCTTAGTCGCGGTTAACAAGACAGTGTGGTTAAGGTTTTCGGAGGGGGATTCTTCAATGCCCAAAATCTCTATTTCATTACGCATAACTGACTGCATCTGATTGTTCAATTGCTCCTTTAAATTGCAAATTGTTTCATTTAAAATGCCCACTTGCGAATTACTTTGTTCGAGGGACTTAATTCTCTCTTCATAGCTGTCAAGACGGTCATTGCATTGATTGACACCGTCGAGCAAAGATTTTAATGATGCTTTGACTTCTCCCATGTCCTTGCGCATCAGCCGTATTTCAGAGACAAGATCAGCAAATGACACAGAGTTCTCAGCAATATCTCTTGCGGGTGATCCTATAGCCATGCGCTTATAGCCGCGTGATTGTGTATTTACGTTCGAGTCGTCGAGTTCGGTGCACGTAGTCGAGCGAACGGGAGTATTGCTTGCTCATAAGGTATAATATAGCTGGTGATACATAGTTCATCTATCACAAATCATCCATAGTGTCGTTCGAACGGTCGCAAATATTAAACATACCGAATATTTGTGTCGCTGTGTTACCGACCAGGTGTCGTTTTACGCCCAGTCGATAGTATCGAAAATTCGTCGATAGTTACTAAAACAAAACTATCGATACTATCGAAACGCATCGATAGATCATAGATAGTATCGATAGTATCGACTATTTTGACACGATACTATCGATAGTATTGATACTATCGATAGTATCGTATTTCGATACTATCGATATAATCGATAGTATCGACAATGTTCAATAGTATCGCCTACTTTTCACTATCGATACTATCGATAGTATTGCAGAATTTCGATATTTTCGATAGGACTATTCGCGCTATCGACTGTTTTTCAAGGTCAACTATCGATAGCGAAACTATCGCTATTGCAACAACACTAATCGGTATGAGTCTGTCATGCTCACTGAAATGTCCTGCTGATGGTGGCGTTGTGCATCGGGTCGTTAAGTTCCCTGCAACATGGTTCAGCTGAGCGACGCCGATGCATGCGTCATGTTCGTGAACGGGTGCTGTCTGTTGGGACTGGTCAGCCCGTAACTGCTATAGCAATCGTTTTAAAAGGCTAACTTTCTCATTACTTTCATGTTGTTAACGCATGTACATTAATCTGCAGTGTTCTTACATTACTACTATGTAAATTGTCAAACCATTTTTTTTTAAAAGAGCTTTCTTGTTGTTTCTTTCCGGCTCTTCTCCAAAGGACCTACTACTTGGAACGAGCACCTAGTGTTGACCTTTTGAAAGCACCAGTGATCTGGCCTACTTGAAATAAAAAAATATTTGACCTTTGACTTTAGGCAGTTTTGACATGAGTAGGTACCTATTTACATTTGGACGTAACAGGTAAATACTCATGGAGACAATGGAACCGGTATCCTAATTGCGCAACACACTCGTAATCGATATGGCTTTGATTTTGACAATACAACAATATTCATTGCGTGGTACATAATTGTGGAGTAGTCGAATTGTTAATACACACGCTGCTATGGAAATTGTTGACCTGTCGAAATCAAAGCCATAGCGATTACACTTGTAACACACTTGTGTTTTTCTTTTTCTATTTTTATATCCTTGCCTCTCTCAAAGATTTCTCTTGTATCGTGGGTGCGTTTACAGACACAAATCTCACATACACAAACGCCCAGACCCGAAACAACCATCTGTAGGCCTGTAGGCTATATAAATGTTTGTTCCGTGTGAGAATCGAACCCACGACCCGTAGCGCAGAAGCCAATCGCTTAGCCACTGCACCAAACGTGTCGTCTGTACGTGTTGCGCAGTTAGAATGCAGGTCACCAAAATAAACCTTAATATCTCAGAAACTAAGAATGGTACCTTAAATTACCTACCCAATAAAATTAGTAAAACTTCTTAAACAATCTATGAAATACTTTTTAGCATGTTGGTGACCCGGATTCATTGCACTTGAGAGTAATACGGTTTTTTTAAATATAAACAGTTCATGATTTAAAAGTAGGTAACTACTTAATGCCAGTAGCGCTAATTTTGCGATAGGCCGACAAAAAGTCTGCTTCGGGCCACTAAAAAGGTGTCAGGTGACAATTGTTGGCATAATAAAGTAATTATTTTGGTAGTTGTAATTTGTGATACCTATAAAAACTCACACACATATATATGACACATACATTAACCCTGAAAATATAAAGGCAGTTTCACACTAGACTTACGGGTCGTGTCGTGATGCAACAGCATACTATAGAAGCCTATCGGAGTCAAAGTCAAAGTTTTTTATTTCAAATAGACCAGATTTCAGGCAGTTTTAAAACGTCATATACCTAGGTGCACGTTTCCAAAAGGAAAGGAAAAGAAAGATTCACTACAGTACACACTTTCTCGCTGCAGGTGCGGGAATAAAACGTGTGAGCGTGAACAAACCAAACAACAAAACATGATTTACGAACAACAAAACATAGGTACCTAATTTATGACCCCGCCTGCAGCGAGAAAATGTGTTTAGTATTGTAGAAACACGTTGCTGCGCCAGTACTGCATTCGTGGACGACGACGCACTGCTGCAATCCTAATTTTGTCGTCACTGCCTAATTTTCTCGTGCTGAGACGAGATAATTTTTTGCTTGTCTAGTCTTCTTCTTCTATCGTGTCGACACGAGCTATACGAGAATAGCTCATGCCGTGGTGAAAAGATTAGTCAGTCAGCAAGGTTGGTAGCGAGGCTGACTGCCCAGGGTGCGCCGGACGAACTGAAGTATCGTGACTCGTGGAGGCTTTTTTCATGCATCCTGAATGCTTGTCTAGTATCGACATGCAATAGTGCGACGACAAAATTATGTCGCGATACACATGTTAGCCCCGCAGGTAACTTATATTTACACTCTCACATACATCTTGCATATTGTTGATCAAGCGTTTGCTATTATTTCGGGCATGTATCGCATAGTATTTGCTCGGCAAAATCGTGTGTGGCACTCTTTGTTATCCCTACACAATATGAAAAATGATTAGTACAACTAGTATGCAAGATTGGTCGGAAGGGGGGTCGCAGGTCACTTACAGTACCCTCGATGTCTGTTTCAAAGCACTGACTTTCTTTCAAATAAAGACTGCTAAAATAGAAAAATAAAAAAAAACCCTTCAATAAGATTGTTAATTTGGTTGTTTCAAAAATTCTACAT
This sequence comes from Amphipyra tragopoginis, assembly GCA_905220435.1. Classification (NCBI taxonomy): domain Eukaryota; kingdom Metazoa; phylum Arthropoda; class Insecta; order Lepidoptera; family Noctuidae; genus Amphipyra; species Amphipyra tragopoginis. Next base: position 1,766,886 of record HG992013.1, on the reverse strand, counting down.
CCCTGCTCGAATTGACGAATTCAGAAAAAGCTTTTATTCCGTCACCCCAAATATGACCTAAAAGTACTTAAAGACAGCTCGACATAGCTGAGGATAGATAAATTTTAGTGTATTTTTTATGAAATCTTTGTACAGCTATTTCTCCTAAACTACTGCCTTTTGGGAAAGTTGTAGAACAAAAGTTATTCATTATTACAAGTACTTTAACACCCTTTCGTATTACACCCCCTTTCCGACTAACCTTATATACCATGTATAAATAAATATAGTACGTGCGTCGTTTATAATAAACATTGTAAGTAATTTTTGCAGACACTACCGCTACTGTACTCAATAAAGGATGTTTTAATAGAATTAGGAAGCCATTCAAGTGTTTTACTGACGTTACTTATATGATAATGTATTTATTTCTAACCTAGACTAGATTTTGCATTAAGCATAAAGGACAAAAAAGTATCATTATTAAGGTTAACGGTACGAGTTGGTAGCCGACTACATACAGCAGCAGCACACGACGTGTCGCTCCGACACTACTGGTTTCTATGTATTTCTATGAAATACCTTCCACAGCTAGCGACACGTCGCCCGACTACACGTTGTACGACCGCAGACGACGTGCCACCGACGCTGGCACGACAACACGTTGAATCTTTCTCAAAAAATGAGTTTTTCCAATTCCGCGGAAGAAAAACTGATAAACCAGGTGGCCCAATATCCTGCACTGTACGATGCATCTCACAAAAACAAAAGATACAAAAGTAAATCGGGATCGCTAATCCCAAACAGGTCAGACATTTTGTCTCACGGAACATTCAGAACTAACTGGAATACGACGTGTCGTCTGCTGCAGCCATCTGCAGTTGGGTTCGGTGGTGTCGATACGACGACGATACGACGTGTCGTAACGACACGTCGTATCGACTGCTGCTGTACGCAGTCAACTACAAACTTGTACCTTTAAGGTACAAGTCCGAGACGGGCTGCAGACTGCAACCGCAGACCGCAAGTCGCCATCGGAATAGCGCCTTTAAGGTGTGCACTTTAAAGGTGCTATTCCGACAGAGATTGCAAAACTGCAACCGCAGACTGTAGCCGCAGATCGCAAAGCGATACTACTTTTGCAGTTTGCGGTCTGCAGCCCGTCTCGGACTTGTACCTTTAAGGTACAAGTCCGACAAGTACAAGTCATCTGCGGTTGCAGTTGACGGTCGCCGTTGGAATACTACCTTTAAGGTATGCACCTTAAAGGTGTTATTCGGACGGCGAGTTGCGGTCTGCGGATGGCCGGATGCAGTCTGCAGTTTGCAGCCCATGACTAAAGCTGGAGTTCACTAACATTAATTCTCTGGTTAAACAACAGTTTACTCGAATTTAACAGAGTTATAGGTACACAGTTGTTAAAGGTTAAAGCAACAAATTACATAACGTAGTCATCACGCTTGTATTTCCCAAAGGTTGGACAGAGGTGTATTTAGTACACCCTTATTTCGCCGTTATGTTAAAGTCCCAAGTAATAGCGGGCGAGCCTATTGCCATCACTCGGCACAAATCCAGACTCCGGGTTGCAACTGAGAAATTCCATACAGAAAAGACCAATCTGTAAAACAAATTGGTCTTTTCACAACTTTGATTTCACAAAGTAAAACCGAACAGTACTTTTATAAAAACAGACATGACATTTTCGTTTGTATCTTGGCGTCATAACTGACGTCACGAATTTTATGATTTAATGTAACATGTGCTGAAAATTGTTTAAACTTCGGTTTGGTAAAATGCCAGTGAAATACGTAATTTTGAGCATAGTGCATCAGATTTTAATAATATTGAACAAGACTCGTTAGCTCAGTAGGTTAGAGCACCGATATAAAAATTCTCTTGAACATCGGAGGGCGGAGGTTCAAATCCTTCACGAGTCAGAGCTTTTTAATGTATTTTAGTATTTTTTAAAGATAGCTCAACATTTAATAAGGAAAGCAATTTTTGCTCTATTTTAATACAAGCTGGTTTTAACCAACATTACATACATACATACATAAACTCCCGCCATTTTTCCCATGAGGGTAGGCAGAAACTGCAGAACGTCACATGCTACGATCCGTACATACTCCTTTCGCTTCGTCCACGGTCATACATCTTGTCATACACGCACGCCGGTTGAGAGAATTACGCACCTGTCATTTTTGAACGACATCATCAATAACGAAATAATATAAATAAATATGAAACGTTGAGAAGCACCAGACATACAAATACACTTCGTGCAATAAGCCATAGAACAGCTATGTTTGACAAGAGTGCATTTTGTATGGGTCCAAGAGTATGTAACAAACTCCAAAGAACGTTAAAAAAGCAAAGAGTCTTCTTTCCTTTAAAAATAAATTCTCTCTCTCAACCAATGATTATTTAAATGATAAATGTAATTAAAATAATTTATTAAGTCGCAATAAAATTATATAATAATTAATGAATTTAAGGCAAGGAAGTATGGCAAAGCAAGGAGCTACACGGGCTCTTCTATCGGGCTCTTCATGGATCCGATGTTGACTTTTCAGCGTCCGTATCCTGGCTACGTTTTGGTGATCTCTTCGGAGAAACCGAAGGTTTTGTCTGTGCAATTATGGACGAAGTCATGATGACGAACAATTACAGGAAATTTATTTATTTATTTATTTTATGAAAGGTAGCTTCACAGCTGACAGTACATAAACATAAAATTATTATACAAAACATTACGCCAATTACGAAGTACACAGAAAAAATAACAAGATAAGCAGAGAGTGACTCTAATTGATTGGCATTAAAATTTATAGTGTGTGCTTGATTGTGTGCAGGTGTCTGTACGGTGAGGGTGTCTGTAAGTGTCTGTAAGTGTATGTGATGATGTGTGTGTGTTTATATACTTATTAGTAACTGGCACTACTGGGGTAACTGGATATCTCGCGTTTGATCCAGGATTGTGATGATCTCCTTCTTAAGACGATTCCGTGTGGTATTAAAGAGGTCAAGCGTTGGGAACCTGTCATTATATAATGCGGGTAGACGCAGGAAAGGCGACATCTTCATGTAATTAGTGGAGGCCGAAGGAACTGCTAGCAGAGTGGTATGTCTGGTACGTCTGAGTGGCACGTTAAAGAATATTTTGCTGAGCAATTGTGGACAGTCAAATTTATTATTAAGTATGTCGTACAATAACACCATGTCATTTATCTGCCTTCTCTCCTCCAGAGTATTTAAATTATGGAATCGACAGGAGTCCGGATAATTTAGGATGTCAGCTTTAGTTTTATAATTTAGATGCTTAATAAATTTGCGTTGAATGGATTCGATTAGATCAATATATTTTTTAAAAAAAGGTCTCCATATAACACTTGCGGATTCTAATATGCTCCTCACATAACAGTAGTATAACGTTTTTAGGCATAGTGGGCTATTAAACTGCTGGCTGTTACGTATAACGAATCCAAGGGACTTGTATGCTTTACTGGTGATGTGATCAATGTGTGCCTCGAAAGTGAATTTTTCGTCCAGAATCACACCCAAATCCCTAACCTGAGATGCTCGCGGAATAATATCGCCACTGATATTGTAGCTGTGAATAATCTTGTTGCGTTTTCTAGAGAAGGTTATTATTTGGCACTTCTTAGTATTTACCCTTATATTGTTTAACGCATAGTAATCACTAAGTCTATCTAAGTCAGATTGGATCAATTGACAGTTATTGGGGTTATTTATTTTCAAGAATATTTTTTTGTCGTCGTCGGTATTGTGAAGGATGGTACGGTTGACATCTGTCGGGCATGCCACCGTTCGGGAGAATCTATCCGACACATTATTTCTGGTTGTCTTGCCAACGGTGAATACTTGCACAGACACAACCTGGTGGCCAGGATTATTCATCAGCAACTTGCTTTAAAATACAACCTTGTGGAATCGGAAGTACCGTACTACAGGTATGTGCCCGACCCAGTTCTCGAGAATGGTCATGCCACATTGTACTGGGACCGATCTATTATCACTGACAGGACTATTGTTGCCAATAAGCCTGATATAGTGGTAATAGATCGGGCAGAGCGCCGCACAATGATTGTTGATATCACGGTCCCTCATGACGAGAACCTCGTGAAAGCTGAAAAAGAGAAACAAATTAAATATCTTGATTTAGCACACGAGGTTGTCAGCATGTGGGATGTGGATTCAGCAGTCATTGTCCCGATAGTCGTTACGGCGAATGGCCTAATAGCCAAGAGCCTCGACCAACACCTCATGAGGCTCTCGTTGGGCGGCTGGATCAAGGGCTTGATACAGAAAGCGGTACTCCTTGACACGGCACGCATAGTGAGGAGGTTCCTTTCTCTGGAGCCCTGACTATCGGCAGCTTGGACCTTGTTCCCGATGCCGATGGGCTACTATTTTTTTTTTTTTTTATATTTTTAAATGTATATTGTTTTTTTTGTAAGATATGTATTTAAAAATATAATTTATATGTATTTGTAAAATGAATAAACGGAATGAATTTCAAAATAATGGTTATTCTAATTCTAATATTCGTAATAGATAATTTAAGTACGCCTAATGTTAATATTTCATATCGTTTATTTTTATTTAGTTTACTTTTATTGCAAATAAATTATATTGCTAATATTTGCACACCTGTTAAGGTAGGATATGATCTAACGAACTTTTATTATATGTATCACCCCATGTGTACCCATATTATGGCTAATAAATAAGTAATTTGATTTGATTTAACATCGTATGTCTTTCTAGGGCGTCCTCTACTGGCGTTACCACTGACATCCGCCTTTTAAATTCCTTTTGTTAATCGCCACAATCCCCCAAAATTAAATCATTGATTAAACAACTGTTTAAGTAACCGGTTCTTTAAACAACGGTGTTAACACCAGACTTATTTGTTGGTTTTCAGCTGAAGCCTGTGCGGAATGTTATCTTTTATTTTCTCTTTCCCTTCATGTTCTAAATACAAAATCTAGTGAAAGTTAGAAATATAATTATAATAGAATACTCGTACACGGCGACTCATTACACTCGACATTCAGTGTCGACACCGAGTGTCGTAGTTACACTGAGTTGCGCATTAGCTCGGGTTTAATTTCAGTGTCGCGATTGCATTGTGTCGAATGTCAGTGTCGCCGTGTATCCTTACCATAATGCTTAGTATGTAATAAGTTATATCAATAAAACACTTGAATGGCTTTCAGTCGTGCTTAAACAGCTTTTGTATACGTCGAGAAGAGCATGTTTTAGTTTGGCCTACTAAAATCCCTGACTCAAGACTCATTTATTCAAAATAATAAAAAAGTTTCCAAAAAAGTCTGACTCGTGAAGGATTTGAACCTCCGCCCTCCGATGCTCAAGAGAATTTTTATATCGGTGCTCTAACCTACTGAGCTAACGAGTCTTGGTCGAGTTTGCTAAAATCTGATGCACTATCTTACAAATAACGTATTTCATTGGCATTTTACCAAACCAAAGTCGAAACAATTTTCAATGCAATGTCACATTAAATCGTAAAATTCGTGACGGCAGACATGACGCCAAGATACAAACTATAAGATACCATGTCTGTTTTTATAAAACAACTGTTCGGTTTAACGTTGTTAAAACAAATAAGTCTTGCTCTCCTGAGCAAGCTTTCAGTTCCATCGTCCATAATATGGCGTTTGTTGTTTATAACAAAGCGAATAAAATTTAATATTTTCAACCCTTTTTATATTTTTATCTTACGAAAATCCTCATGGATTCCCTTCGCCCTGGGAAAGCAAAGGGTTATGCCCGACTCTTACCGGTTAAAAACCCACGGTGTTCCTCCTCCTGACCTTTGGCTGGGGTCGCGGGATTCGCAGCTGTATGCACCGCAACCCTGGCAGGTCTCAGTCCGCCAGCCCCTGGCGGACCTCTCCTTCTGTCGGGCCTGGCCCCACGACCTCTTGAGGTAAAGTTTATAAGACATGTCCAGCTAAAATCCGTGGTAGAAAAAATTAAAAACAGTTGGCTAAAAAGTCTGACTCGTGAAGGATTTGAACCTCCGCCCTTCGATGGTAATAGAGAATTTTACATGAAATCATAAAATTTGTGACGTCAGACACAAGTGTAGATAGGTACAATAATATTTTGCTCACCTTCTGTAAGGATTGATTTTGTTTAAAACGGAACTGTTCAGACTCAAACTCAAAAATCATTTATTCCAAATCGATTAGAATTACTTAGTTCTTATTGAACGTCATATTACAGTAGACAGCTCCCAAAAAAGCCCGCCGTTCACGGCTTCCTAGTATTTATGCTGTGAAGAAGAAATGGCGCAACAAAGTCTCCGGCATCACAGATCTGCAATATAACACTTACCCAAGCAATGTTACTTTATTATTATTATCAGCCTGTTGTGTCCCACTGAAATCAAATGCCTCCCTTTCCATTTTTCCCGGTCTTTTGAAATATCTGGCCGATCCTTCAAGTAGAAGTTCAATCACCTCACACCATCTCCTTCTGGGTCTACCGCGTCGCCGGTTTCTGTTGTTCGGAATCCAGTCAGTGGCTGATTTTGCCCAGTTTTGTTGTGACATGCGGCAGATGTAGCCTGCCCAGTTCCACTTTAGTTTGGCGGCTGTGTTACCTACGTCTGCGATTTGAGTTTTGGAACAAAGTATACAGTTCTTTATACAGTCTGTAAGTTTGTTACTAATGTTACAAAAAAAAAAATATAGAACATGTGTAGTGTAGTGATCCTTTTCAATGGAAATTTCGTGACGTGTTTTGCTAAAATTCCAGATATACTAAAAAAGTTATAACTTTCGTGAGACACATTCATATTCATGATTAGTTACGGTTTACTCACGTGAATTTTTCGGGATTGCCCGACTTGTTTCGGACCCAAACGTAGTCCTTAATCATGAGCTGATCATGCGGCGAGGTCGCGAGTCGAACTCGACTCGAGTCGCGTCCCGAAAAATGCACGTGAGTAAACCGTAACTACCTACTCATAAATACTAAAAAAGTGCCAAAAAAAGTCTGACTCGTGAAGGATTTGAACCTCCGCCCTCCGATGCTCAAGAGAATTTTTATATCGGTGCTCTAACCTACTGAGCTAACGAGTCTTGTTCGTTTCTACTAAAATCTGATGCACTATCCTCAAAATGACGTATTTCACTGGCATTGTACCAAACCAAAGTCTAAACAATGTTCAATTCAGCATTAACACTAGGTACGTCATGAAATTTTTATGTCAGACGTGATGCCAGGATTCAAAATGTTCGCCTCCTTTTGCGAGAGTTGATAGTGACCAAGGAGTGAACGGAGAGGGAGAGAGAGGCCACTGCCACCATCCTTTCCCTCTCCTTCTGTGGAGCCTAGCCCCGTGGAAGGATCATCAGCATCTTACTACATTAGATACGCGTACATCATGATATTGTTACGTCAGACATGAAGGCAGGATTCAAAATATTTGCAGACTTTTGGTAAAGACCCTTGAAGGAAATGTCCTTTTTTTGAGCAAGTTCCTTCATTGATGATGTGGCAATATTTATCTTTTATGAGAAGCGCATGAATTCTTGTAATTGCAACCTCTGGGACTTAAAAGAACTGTAGAAAAAGAAGCACATTTCGCATTTCACGTTGCGGTGAGACTCAAATCATCGCTTATATTTTAAGGCTGATTTCGAATACGTTGCGACGTACGAAATTTTTAAGATATTGTCCTGGTAAATTCCCTGAAAGAAAAATAAAAAAAGTATCTTAAAAAGTCTGACTCGTGAAGGATTTGAAGCTCCGCCCTCCGATGCTCAAGAGAATTTTTATATCGGTGCTCTAACCTACTGAGCTAACGAGTCTTGTTCAACGACACTAAAATCTGGATGCACTTTCCTCAAAATGACGCATTTAATTGGCACTATACCAAACCGAAGTCTAAACAATTTTCAATAAGGCAGTTGTTCCACTGCCGGCGAGGAAGCGACTAACTATCGGCTATTTTCTCGCTCAAGAAACGTACAATAGATATACATTCCGTGTAAACAAAAGAGATGCATATATATTAATAGTTCATCGCTGACTACTCACACTGCCGGCGAGGACTCGCTCCACTAGTTTGTCGCTGAGCGAGAAGAGCTATCAAAGATAATACTCGCTCAGCGATACTTGCTCAGCGATGCTCGCTTGGCGTCAGAACTCACGCCGAGGGACCAACTAGCGGTCATTTGCGAGTGGTGCTAGTAATCGCTCGTCGCACTCGCACACTCGCTTATAGCCCAGCGACCAAAACTATTGGAACTACACACTCGCTTGTCGCTGCTCGCCAACTTGTTTCTAGCTTTTAGCTCTACTCGCTGCTCGCTCATCGTTCGCGGTGGGACAAGTGCCTAAGAATGTAACATTAAATGATAAAATCCGTGACGTATGACATGACGCCAAGACACATAAATAAAATACCATGTCTGTTTTAAATAATGTTCTCATGGATACCGTTCACCCGGGGAAGGCAAAGGATTATACTTACCCGTAAACTCTTACCGACTGAAAACCCACGGTGTTCCTTCTCCTGACCTATGGCCGTGGTAGCGGGAATCGCAGCTGCATGCACCGCAACCCCTGCAGACCTCGGTCCTCCAGCCCTTGGCGGACCGCTCCTTCTGTGTGGCCTTGCCTCACGCCCTCCTGAGAGGCGCGCGCGGAATACAGCACGCCGCCTTCTCGGGCCTGTAACTGGTTGGACGACAGGTCTCCTAACCTGCCACCCGCAGGCTACTCACTCGTCGAGCGCCTTCCGCCGGCGCCGGGTGCGTCTGGCACAGGAAGGGAGAATTTCAGCCGCCTCTCTCTTCCGCTCTGCTCCCTCCTTGGTCACCATCACCTCCTCGCGAAAGGAGGCGGCGGCTTTCCTCGCACTCTCGCTCCCGACCATGAACAGAAACACGGCGGGAGGTGAGAGGTCACCAACGACTGCCGCGGCTAGTTCAAGGCGCCGCGTCGCCCACGCAGAGCACGCCTGCAGCATGTGTGGCGCCGTGACTTGGGGCAGTCGACGCAGTAGTGACAACCGGGCGTCTGCTCCTGACTTATGCGACACAGCTACTTCACGAAACAACCATGTCCCGAGAGCACCTGCGTCAGCCGGAAGCTGAGGGCGCCATGCCGCCTCTCCAGCCACTCCTCCATTACGCGGGTCTTACCGCCGCTATTGCGGCGTGCCCTTCGCTCGAAATTTTATCTCCCTGCCCTTATCCCATCCCAGAAAGGTCGGTACAACATGTATTCCTCTTCCGTTCTTCTCTATCAGCCGTCATCTCAGTAAATATAATGGGAATTATAATGATGGGCGTGTTTCATAAACAGAAAAAGACACTTGGGAACAGTTGTTCATAAAAGATTTATTTTGCACCTGGGTCTGACAAGTTTGGTGGATATAAACATACCATCACCCCCACATTCCCCAAAGGGTTGGTCAGAGGTGTAGAGTACACCCTCATTTAGCCGTTATGGTTAAGTCCCATGTTATAGGGGGCGAGCCTATTGCCAGCAACGTGTCTAGTGATTTACACCATCAAGTCTAGTACCTATTTAAAACACTTTGTTATAAACATGACAACCCTTGCTAACACGTACGGGTATAATGATTCTTGCACTAGCACATAAACAAAATATGTACCAATTCCTTTTCCAAATAGGCACAAATCTTGACTTCAGGCTGCTACTGACAAATTTACACGGAGAATCTCAATTACACTTTGCCCGACCTAGGCAATCTGGAGACTGGGGATCAAACTCACACCTCACGTTGTCGTGCTTGCAACCACGAGATTTTTAGATAAATCAACTAGAATTTAATATTTTCAAGTCTTAAGTAAAGCACCGCCGAAAAAGAAACACATTTTGCGCTTCACTTGTGCTGAGACTCAAAACATCACTTGTACTATAAATCAGCCTTTGTTTACTTCACGAAGTGCGAAAGTTTTTAAGACATGTCCAGCTAAAATCCTTGATACAAAAAATAAACCAAAATAGTCTGACTCGTGAAGGATTTGAACCTCCGCCCTCCGATGTTCAAGAGAATTTATATATCGGTGCTCTAACCTACTGAGCTAACGAGTCTTGTTCAATATTATTAAAATCTGATGCACTATCCTCAAAATGACGTATTTCACTGGCATTTTACCAAACCCAAGTCTAAACAATGTTCAATTCAGCATTAACACTAGGTACGTCATGAAATTTTTATGTCAGAAGCAGGGCCGTCTTTAACCTAATGTTCGCCTCCTTTTGCGAGAGGTGATGACGACGAAGGAGGTAGCGGAGAGGGAAAGAGAGACCACTGCCACCATCCCTTCCCTCTTCTTCTGTAGAGCCTAGCCCCGCGGAAGGATCATCAGCATCTTACTACATTAGGTACGCGTACGTCATGAAATTGTTACGTCAGACATGAAGGCAGGATTCAAAATATTTGCAGAGTTTTAGTACGTATTTCACTGGCATTTTAACAAACCGAAGTCTATAAAATTTTCAATGTGGACAGCATATTACTACACAAGGTACGTCATGAAATTTTTACGTGAGACATGATGGCAGGATTCAAAATGTTGTTGCAGACTTTTATTATAGACACTTCAAGGAACTGTCCTTTCTTTTGAGCAAGTTCCTTCATTGATGATATGGTATATTTTTCTTTGATGCGAAGCGATTAAATTGATCTATTAAATTGTAAGCCCTGGGATTTAAAAGAACTGTAGAAAAAGAAGCACATTTTGCCCTTCGCATTGTGGTAAAACTCAAATCCTAACTTACACTTTAAGAATGATTTCGAATACGTCGCGAAGTACGAACATTTTCAAGAAATGTCCTGCTAAAATAGATCAATTAAAAAAAGTGATTCTTTTCAATGTTGGGTTTTCTTTGCTTAATACCTACCAGAAAATGTTGACTCAAAGGGAGCTAAAATGCATCCAAAAAGTCTGACTCGTGAAGGATTTGAACCTCCGCCCTCCGATGCTCAAGAGAATTTTATATCGGTGCTCTAACCTACTGAGCTAACGAGTCTTGTTCAACATTACTAAAATCTGTTGCACTATCCTCAAAATTACGTATTTCACTGGCATTTTACCAAACCGAAGTCTAAACAATTTTCAATACAACATGTTACATTAAATCATAAAATTCGTAACGTCTGATATGACGCCAAGATACATCTAATAGATTAGATACCATGTCTGTTTTTATAAAACTATTGTTCGGATTTACTTTGTTAAAAGTTTGGTCTTGCTTTCATGAGCAAGCTCTGTTCCATCGTTCATAATATAGCGTTTCTTGTTTGAAACAAAACGAATATAATTTAATATTTTTAACCCTCAGGTAAAGCGATGTAGAATAGAAGGCACATTTCGCACTTCGCTTGTGCTGAGAGTCAAAGGGTCATCTCCCTGCTCTTATCCCGCTCCAGGTTGGGTTGGCACAACATGTATTCCTCTTCCACTGTCCTCTATCAGCCGTCGTCTCAGTACTCACACCTTCATACAATCCATCCATCTTTTTTTTGGCCTAGCTCTACGTTTTTAAGACATGTCGTGTTAAAATCCCTTATAGAAATAATAAAAAAGTATCCAAAAAAGTCTGACTCGTGAAGGATTTGAACCTCCGCCCTCCGATGCTCAAGAGAATTTATATATCGGTGCTCTAACCTACTGAGCTAACGAGTCTTGTTCGATTTTACTAAAATCTGATGCACTATCTTCAAAATGACGTATTTCACTGGCATTTTACCAAACTGAAGTCTATACAATTTTCAATACAACATTTTACATTAAATCATAGAATTTGTGGCGTCAGACATGACGCCAAGGTACATAGATACCATGTCTGTTTTTATAAAACTATTGTTCGGTTTAACTTTGTTAAAAGAAATTGATCTTGCTTTCATGAGTGAGCTCTCAGTTCCATCGTAAATAATATGGTGAGATTTTTTGTTATATTCAAAACAAAGCGAATAGAATATAAAATTATCAAAACTTTTTTTTTTTTTTTTTTTTTTTTCGTGGGAAAATCCTCATGGATACCCTCCGCCCGGGGAAGGTGCAGGGTCATGCCGGACTCTTAGAGAGAGGTCACCACCGACTGCCGCGACTAGTTCACGGCACCGCGTTGCCCACGCAGGACACGCCTGCAGCGTGTGCAGCGCTGTATCCTCGGGGCAGTCAACGCAGTGGTGACATCCGGGCGTCTGCTCCCGGCCTATGTGACACAGGTACTTCCCGAAACAACCATGTCCCGAGAGCACTGCGTCAGCCGGAAGCTGAGGGCGCCATGCCGCCTCTCCAGCCACTCCTCCATAACGGGTCTTACCGCCACTACTGCGGCGTGCCCTAATATTTTCAACCCTCAGGTAAAGCGCTGTAGAGTAGAAGGCGTATTTCGTGCTTCACTTGTACTCAGAGTCAAATACATCATCATCTTCCTGCTCTAATGCCACACTAGGTGAAGTCAGCACAACATGTATTCCTCTTCCGCTCTCTTCTATCAGCCGTCATCTCAGTACTTACTCCTTTCTTACCCATATCGAACTTCATACAAGCCATTCATGTTTTCTTTGGCCTACCTCTACGTTTTTAACGCAATATGTTCTGCTACTCCAGAACCTTTCGGCCCCATCGGCTATTCGTTCTGTAAGCAATGTGCCCCGCCCACTAACACTAAAGTTTGGCAATTTTCCGGACTATGTCGGTTACATTGGTCCTCTTGCAGGAGGATGACGATCTCATTTACGACCGCGTATCAGAAGGCTCAGCATGGGTAGGCTCCCCACAAGTTGGACCGATGACCAAGTAAAGGTCGCGGGAATTCGCTGGATGCGAGAAGCACAAGACCAGTCGATGTGGCGATGCTTGGGGGAGGCCTATGTCCAGCAGTGAACGTCTTTCGGCTGAATGATGATGATGATGTCATGCATCTCTGATTTAAAATACAAAAAAAAAGTATCAAAAGAAAGTCTGACTCGTGAAGGATTTGAACCTCCGCCCTCCGATGCTCAAGAGAATTTTTATATCGGTGCTCTAACCTACTGAGCTAACGAGTCTTGTTCAGCGTTCCTAAAATCTGGATGCACTATCCTCAAAATGACGTATATCTTTGGCTTCTTCCCAAAATTCTCATTTCTCATTCAGAACAGAATTATAAAACTATGTGCTTGTATATTTTACTGACACGTTTAGCTTATAAAAAACGCAGTTATGTAACCGTATGATGTGTCATGGTCACGGCTAGATATTTCAGAAATAAAAATCATTATGACGTATCGTAAACAAAGGACTACCTCGTTGATCTAGAGATCACAAGCGTGACTGTTGAGCGTGAGGTCCTGGGTTCGATCCGCAGGTAGGGCAAAGTGTTATTGGGTTTTACCATGTGGAATTTTTCATCTGTGCCCGGTTGATGGCACAGGCTCCCCCCTATGACATGAGACTTAGCTCTGAGAGAGCTCTGTCTCCTGAACTAGGCAACAACTTGTATCTCAGGAAACAGTGCCTTCCCTAATACTTAATTTAAAGTTTTATATTCGCTAATTACGTTGCTTTTCATTATTCCTTAGTGATATTATCTTGTATCTCTTTGGAATCACGGCTCATCTTCCGTGCGGAAGATGTCCGGTCCTTTGGAAGGCATACGGGGGACACAGGTCCCAGGCGCAGAGGCCCCTTTGAAAACTTTAATTTAAAATGGGGTGGGGCACCAACCGGGGACTATCCATGGCTGCCCTATTGGAGTACAGTCGTGGACCGTCCCAGGTGGGTGCAAGACTAAAATATGGTGAAAAATATCTGGTCTATCGAAAGGGGTGTTGGGTGGACTGGATAACTTCTATTGCCGGAAGAAAACGGCGTCTGCCTTTCAACATTTAAAATTGATAAGTGTTAGCAGACGGTGACTCGCCAGCTTTTAGTGACATTAGTGTTAGTGTAGCATTAGTATCACTTTACTTGTTGAACATTTCAGCACAAACGATGTTGATAATAGACAAAACAGTCTAAAAAGAAGACGGTGTTTCTGCACTACACTACATTTGTTTAAACGGTTCTGCGTAGTAATTTCCCAACTATGTTGGAGTCAGCTTCCAGTCTAACCAGATGCGGCTGAATACCAGTATTTAACACGGAGCGACTGCCATCATACCTCTGCAACCCAGTTACTGAGCAATGCCGATATCCTAAAGTTAGATCGGTTGTCAGACTTTCGGGCTTCTGAGTACTCGTAACGACTGTCATAGGTATTCGTATGATACCCGGGATCGACGGTTTAACGTGCTCTGCACAAATGGTCAACCATCCACGGACTGGCCGTGTCAAGCGCAGCTTAATCTTGCAAATCATATGATCAGCGTGTTTGTTAATTAACCACAAGCCCCTCGATTTGTTTAAATTAAAGATAATATTATTAGACATAATGTCGTGGCAGCCTGGGGTTACAGGCATTTACCAATGTAACTTTTTCAATGTCATAATATGTACTTTCTTAGTTAATCTAAGACCACTGATATATGGTGAAGGAAAACATCGTGAGGAAACCTGGAATTAATGGTCTGAAATCGCCAACCCGCAGTGAGCAAACGTGGTGATCAATGCTCGTTCTTTCTATGTAAGAGAAGATGCCTTTGCCCTGTAGTAGGACAGTTACAATCTAATATTTTCACCTGGAACATACGTAATGTAAAGTATTTAAAAAGATATACCTAGCTATTAGAACTGTCTGTATGTAGACGACAAAATCTCGTCGCATAAATGTGCTAATTGTCGCAAGAGCGAAATGGTTACGTAAAACGTTCTAGAGAAACTGATCTGCCTGGGAAAAAACTAGATAGGTAAAAGACAATAGACTGTTGAGTATTTTCGCTTATTGTTTTAGTTTATTTAATCCTATAGCCAAAACGTTTTGCTTACCTAGGTAGCATTTTCTTAACTGGTATCTGTTATAGCTATCAACGTGTGGCCCAAGAGCTGATGACTTTGACAAAGGTATTTTAGGCGGTTCTCTGTTGGAATATCGAAATATTATTAGCCGATTCTTATCTGGCCGAAAACCTTTCACCACTTTTCATTTCGCCGAATAATTAAAACGCGCAATGATTGAAGTCAAATTTATGTTTTGTAAGTTTTTCTTACGCCGACTAGTCTACTGGCCACTGTTTCATTAGTCAACTGTATTATTGGCCACTTTACACTTGTTAGATGGCATATTTTCCCATCATGCAAGCAATAAAGCAAGCAAGCATGCAAGTGTTTCTGGTTTGGTCCGCCAGAAGACTCGCTTTGTCGCCCCTTCGCTTCGCTCGCACACTTGACCAGCGCTACGCTCGGGAGCTCGCCACCTCCCCTGCGCTTCGGCCTCGTGCACTCGTTTCACTCCGGACCTCCGTCGCGTGCTTCTGGCTCCACGTTTTTAAATAACACTTTAGGGGTAGGACTGAGTCTGACCACGTGTAGTCGGGGTACGCTGAGTCGGATTAACATTACATTCCGCTGTGTGAAAATAATGTTGTGCGAATACACAAACTAATAATACACTGACTAAAACAAAATTTCTGAATGATTTTTTGGCCAAATAATTATGGTGGCTAATAATCATTCGGCGAAATCAAATTAGGGTAAAAATTGCTTCGGCAAAGATTACGTCGGCGAATCGTAGTCGGCGTAATGACATTCGATATGAAATACTTCGGCAAAAACACCGGCACCAGATTTACTCACACCTTCTGCATGTGTATATATATATATCGGGTGTAAAAAGACCCTTAACGATAACGAAAACCACATATTGTACCCACCATTGGGATCATTTTTTTCTACCAGACCATACCTGGGAAATCATTGATTCCGGAGATATTGAAGGTCAAAGTCAACATATTTTTTTTTAGTTTTTCCCAGAAACGTGTTCTAAGTGATTATACTAAACTTTCTTCCAAACAACCTTATTAAAATTTTAAATTTTTCCTCACAAATTACGCATTTGAAGTTACAAAAACGCAACGAATATCAAACGCACACGACCGCCTTGCTCAGCTGCGTGGCCGCTGCACGCATGCAAACGCGCGGCATCGCCACAACCACACATTGCGCGCTAAAAAAAAGCGTTTTTTTTTATGCCAAAAAATAGAAGTCGTTTCCCAGCAATTATTTTTGGTCAATGTAGTTTAGTTTGATGTACAAAGTACGTGGATTTCGGCTATGTGATGGGTCTTTTTACACCCTGTATGCGGGCGAGAGGGCGTTGCTGCATACTGCATCCAAACTAGCGAACTAGTTTGGCGGAGTTAAAACTAAATATTTTAATTGCATATTTGTATTTCAGGGATATCCGTAAAATAACGTCTGTTTCCATTATACCTTATAACGAAATAATAAAAATCCATTTGGATTTGGTGCAAACTTTCGCACCTCTTTTTCGTAATTATCTTTTTAATTATGTTTCTTTCGGGATCCGTAGTTCAGTTTATTTGTTTCTAATAGAAAGGTGTAATTTTTAAGCTAACTAAATGTTTCCAGTGCTTTTTCAGTAACCTCAGTTCGTCACGTCGCTCTGGTAGCAGAAAAAAGCGTGGAAACCCCCATTGAAACATTTAAAAGATCTCCAGATCTGTTAGAAGATCATTGCTTTTGACAAAGTTAGAGCCCAATTTAAACAATCGTTGGTAAATCGCCTCATTGCGCGTAGTGCTCCTCATTATAATTTCAATCAAAACAATAATTTCTTGTTTCGCAGTATTAGTCAAATTGTATTCCAGTATTCTTAACAGATGTTTTACAAATTCTTCAAAAATGTCCTGAATGTTACCTCTTATACCAACTGACCAACCCTTCAAGGCGCTCACTACAGTATCAAAATCAATCTGAAGAATGTCTTCCTCTACACTTATCGCCTTATCTATGATGTCTAAAAGAATCTTCATAGCTTTAGTTCTCATTTTTAAGTCTTCGTTACCGTTTTGTGCTGCTTTAAATCTCTGAGTTATAACTGCCCTAAGAACAACGAAAAATTCCTTCATACTAGACAAATCATTAGCAAATGCCTCTATGTTTGAAGCCATTAAATCTCTATCTTCTTTTTCTGACATTTTTTCAAAGAATAGATCATGTTTCATAAAGATTTTAGTTAATATTTCAATAAATTGGTGAAATTTTGTCTTAGGAAGTTTTAATACTTCA
Source organism: Amphipyra tragopoginis (assembly GCA_905220435.1). NCBI lineage: Eukaryota > Metazoa > Arthropoda > Insecta > Lepidoptera > Noctuidae > Amphipyra > Amphipyra tragopoginis. The sequence continues at coordinate 1,749,694 of HG992013.1, read as the reverse complement.
GTTATTAGGTCCGCGCTGTAATCTGAAAAGGCAGGGTATTGTCTACAAACATCATAATTGAGGCAAATATGTCGCATCTCATTTCTTTTCTCCATAATGCTATTCTTGTTAATCTTTTCTCTCATAGCTTGAATGCTACTATTCAAAGGTCTAGGATTTTTATCCCTAATTATATCGTCATATAGTTTTTTTTCTTCACTATGGAGCATCCGACAAGAAGTTTCAACCATATCTAGATATGCAAATTCCTTATCTATGAAGGTCTGATGTTTATCTTCACTGACGAAATTGTAATAATTTTGCATCATAGAGACATAATCATCAGTTACTGTATTTAGAATCAAAGTAATATTCTTGTTTATGTTCAAATCGTTTACAATTATATCGCTGATGTACTTTAACGTAGATTTTCCTTTAGTTTTTAGATGGTTAACGTATTTTTGCAGTGGATCGATTTTTTTACCGTCAGTCTTATTCGTTTTTAATGCAGCTCTTACGAATGCAGAATTCAAACCGTTATGTTTGTCAGTGTTCATTTGTTTCTTTGTTTTATTGCTGGCAATGTGTTTTGACGTCGTTTTTTGGTTTGTCATTGAATGTTTAACGTATTTTAGCACAGGATCGGTTATTCCGTCGTCGGTCTTATTCGGTTTTAATGCAGTTCTCATGTATGCGGAATTTGAGGCTTTTTTGGGATATTTCCATTTTGAGATAATAGAAGTCATATCAGATCTTAGTTTGTTAGCATTTGCGGAGTGTGCACTAAGTCTGTTCATAAAACTATTTCCTAGTCTCATCGCTCCCTCTAGCTCTATGTCAAAGCAGAAATAAGCAGATATTGCTGGAAATAAATAAATATTAATTTTATAGATTCGTTTTATTTTTTTACTATATTTTTATAATTATTTTGGGTATGTGGTAAGTTATAAAGGGTGTCCCAAAAAGCAGTGTCAAGCGGAACTCCAGAGGTAAAGCACCCTTAGAGGTACCGTCCGCGAGGCCTAAGCTGAGCTTTGCATTTATGTAAGAATGAATGCAGACGCGTCCTTTGCTTGGTTTAAACCGGTTTTTACTGCTCTTTGGCAATCGATTCTATGTGCACTCACACAAACGCAAAGCTCAGCTTACGCCTCGTCAGTTGTACCCGAATCACCCCCATGTACCTATGTTCCGCGATTTTTTGTAGTTTTCCAGTTGAAAGTTACATGGAAGAAATTTTATTTTGAAGGTTTTGTTGCATGTGGCGTTCTACAGTGACTACCTCCTTGAGAAAAAGGCGTGTGGTTATGTATGTATGTAATAAGATTTCTACTTACCTTGCAAAATAAATAAACTAGCTATTAACATGGTTATCATGTATACCTTGTTCTCTAACAGAAAAAAATGGTAAAGGTGAAATTCATTAATAATTCGATTAATAAATTACGAGATATCAGAAAATTCGTTAATTATTTTTTTATGACAACTCAAAATAATTATGTACTGATTACGTATCGTAGATATAAGTAGCCACATATACAACGTGTTACATAATTCCCCTTAAAAAAGAAAATGTTAATCAAGTAGTCTTTTATGGTTGTTGTCATTTACCTCTCAGAGGAAATTAGGTAAGAATGTAAATAACTTTCTGGATAGTCTACTGTTTACTTTTATGTTTTCAGGGTTGCGTTTCAGTGATGATTTTATTTTATGATTTGTCCAAATTTTTTATGGGTCCTGTTTTTATTTTAAAATATAGCCAATAGTTTACAAGGGACCTTTTAATTCCCTTTCGGCTTTAGGGGTATTTTTGTAACACGTTGTATACAATAAAATCGTGTTTGTTTTTCATAACATTATATCACACCTGTATTCCCCGAAGGGCTGGGCAGAGGTGTATAGTACACCCTTGTCGTTTTGTTTAAGTCCCATGTAATAGGGGGCGAGCCTATTGCCATCTCTCGGCACAAATCCGGGCTGCCACTGAGAAATTCCACACGGAAAAACCCAAAAATACTTTGCCCGACCTGGGGATCGAAGACAGGACATCACGCTGAGCCGTCGTGTTTGCGACACCTAGACCAACGAGGCAGTTTTTTATTAACCTACCTACAGAATAATTAATGGGGGATAGTGGCAATCGAACTTAAGAACTTACGTACTTACGCGGTCTCATTACCATAATGTGTTAATTTGGCGCTTTAGGCCGTTTGTCCACCGCCGCCATCACCGAGAACGAGATGACGTTGCCGAAGTAGCGATACATACATTACTATGACTGCGTGTCCACCGCACGTCCGTCATCCGAGCGCCATCATCTCGGCCACCGAGATTGTCAGTAAATCGGCGCTACCGCTAGAACTCCGCCGAGATCGTGACGGACCGAAATGACGACAATACAAAACACGTCTGCTATTGTCCACTACATCCGAGATTGACAGCGCCGGTGCACGGATTTTTATCTTATGTTGGGAACCACCGAGATCGGTCGCGGTGGACACACGATCGCCGTCAAGTCGTTCCGAATGTTATCGGTAACGGGTAGCACTGGGCAATGTTGACAAAAGAAGGTAGTCGTCGATATGGATCAACGCACCCGAGGTTATAAAGGCGGTGATCATTCGACGAAGCAAGAGCATTCTGTGTAGATCAGCTAAAGAAGTCTGACCTTTTATATCTGTCTAGCTTGTCCTTATTTTGTGTAAAGTATTATATTGTGATCTACACTTCTCATCAAAAAAATCGAAACACTTCCGAAATTATCTTTGTGGCGACAATTAAACAAAAAACAAGCATTAATTCAGTATAGAAAAAACATAATTTAGAGTACCTGGAAGTTTGGCCTTTACAATGGTGTACGAAACTTCCAAAATTTTGTTTTTTTTTTCAATTTTATCCTATAAATGAATGGAACATTGTTTTGAGATAAACGTGTATTTAGAGTTGGAGTACGTTTGTCGTGCAAAAAACGCAAAATAACGCATTACTTTAAAATTTTCTGTTTGTAATTGGTTGATTAGGCTCTGTGACGTCTGTTAAAAAGTTTTTTTTCTAACACACATGCATACTTCACCCGCAGCAGCCGCCCAAGAAGTGGCATTGCTGGATTCTGGGACTGGTCAGCGTGTTGTGGCTGCAATCTTGCATCTAAGCCTCTTGTCTGTTCATAGAGTGTACCAACGCTACCGGGAGACTGGTTTATTTACGCGCCATCCAGGATCTGGTAGGAATCGGGTCACTTCTGCGTGAGACGGCCGGTTTATTGCAACCGTTTGTTTGCGAAATCGACACCTTCGCGCTTTTCAACTGCAGCAGCAGTTCCGAGTAGTTCGAAGGGTGACTGTAAGTGGCTCTACGATTTGAAAAAGATTGAAGGAACGTAGACTGGTACCACACAAGCCAGCTAATGGGTCAAAATTGACAACAGACCATCGAAGAACTCACCAAAAAAAATCGAAACACCTCGCAAGTTTTTGTTTTGAATGGATTATTAGAAAAACGTGTTTTTTTTTTAAAATAAATACTAAATGCCATTTAATAGTAGGTAGCATAAGGTTTAGAATTCCTTATGTTGATATTCCATAATTTTACTCTCGTCAGAAAAGAGATCCTTGCTCATTTGTAGGTTTGAACAATTTAAGTGCACAAGTGCAAAGTTAAGGCGCGCTCTTCGATGGTCTGTTGTTAATTTTGACCCATTAGCTGGCTTGTGTGGTACCAGTCTACGTTCCTTCAATCTTTTTCAAATCGTAGAGCCACTTACAGTCACCCTTCGAACTACTCAGAACTGCTGCTGCAGTTGAAAAGCGCGAAGGCGTCGATTTCGCAAACAAACGGTTGCAATAAACCGGCCGTCTCACGCAGAAGTGACCCGATTCCTACCAGATCCTGGATGGCGCGTAAATAAACCAGTCTCCCGATAGCGTTGGTACACTCTATGAACAGACAAGAGGCTTAGATGCAAGATTGCAGCCACAACACGCTGACTAGTCCCAGAATCCAGCAATGCCACTTCTTGGGCGGCTGCTGCGGGTGAAGTATGCATGTGTGTTAGAAAAAAAACTTTTTAACAGACGTCACAGAGCCTAATCAACCAATTACAAACAGAAAATTTTAAAGTCATGCGCTTTTTTGCGTTTTTTGCACGACAAATGTACTCCAACTTTAAACACACATTTATCTCAAAACAATGTTCCATTCATTTATAGGATAAAAATTGAAAAAAAAAAACAACATTTTGGAAGTTTTGTACACCATTGTAAAGGCCAAACTTCCAGCTACTAAATTATGTTTTTTCTATAATGAATTAATGCTTGTTTTTTGTTTAATTGTCGCCAAAAAGATAATTTCGGAAGTGTTTCGATTTTTTTGATGAGAAGTGTAGTTCATGTTACTAATACTAACCCAAATACAAGTACTCTCAGTGGTGGAGAGTCTATGTTGGTTTTATTTACTACATTTACGTTGCTCGCTACCTGACATACTGATATTAGCTATGACTGTAATGATAGAAACACCCCTGAAAGATTTTGTTGTTGTGTCTTTTACACGAACTCGGTCCGAAATAATCTCGTTTCTCGGTGACGGCGGCGGGACAAACGCTCTTACTATTTACACTAAAACTGTTCTCCAAACAGCTTCAACCAACAATATTAAGATCTAGATGTAATTACAGCGCAAACTAGCTCAGGAACATTTGATAAGTTCTAGCAGTCATTAATTCTAGCTAGATATCTGCCTAGAGGCTCGTACACACTGTAAATCATTCACGGTTAGCTCTAGACAGCTGGCGAATAGTTAGCATTGCCCCTTAGGTGATGTGAGGGCTGACACTTCATGATTAAATTGTAGAATTTTGAAGAGATTTCTTTAGAAATAAGCATTAATTTTGTACTTTAATTTCTACTTCATCTTTCTTTCTTCTATTCTGTGTGTACCATAAAAAGATAAAAAACTAAAAAAAAAAACAGAAAAATCGAGTTAAAAAAATCTGAAAGACGTAAAATTAATTACCATATTATAAAATTAACAGTTTCAGAAGTCGGTGCCAATCCACGCTGAACTAAATTGAAGGCACCAACTTCTAAAACCGTTAATTTCGTAATAAGTATGGTAATTATTTTACACTTTCAGTTTTTTTTTCAAGTCGTTTTCTTTTGCGTTGTTTATTTTTCCTATTTTGAATGGCATCAACAATACATAAACATGCGATAACAGCAATCGCGTGTTATTTCCTGTTATCCATTGAAGAGTTCCATTGTCCATCTCGAAAGTCTTCATCAGATCTTCACCAAACTTAAATGAGACCACTTTGGCAGAATATTCAGGAACGTAGATTTTTTTACTAACCGGTACAATTGTAATACAAACAGCTTACAAAAATAATTAGCATTACTTTCTTTTGCCAACCCTAACGCACTGCAATAATAAGGGCGCGTGCGCATTGCCCGCGTACGCAAAGGGCACGCCTTACCATTGTAATATCAGCCTATCTGACGGGCCGGATTAGCACCAATTATTATTTGTCATTGTGAATTATTTGAGATTGTTGATCTGTTGAGCGAGACACACTGTGTTGACTCTGCGCTTGATCATGGTTTTAGTACAATAAAATGCAAGGTGGCAAAATTTTACTATCCATTTGATACCATATACAATATTATTTTTATCATAATATATCACTACATAGTATAAAACAAAGTCGCTTCCTGCTGTCTGTCCCTATGTATGCTTAGATCTTTAAAACTACGCTACGGATTTTGATGCAGTTTTTTTTAATAGATAGAGTGATTCAAGAGGAAGGTTTATATGTATGATACATTGCACCCGGGCGAAATCGGGGCGGGTCGCTAGTACAATATAAAACTAAACTACTTATAAAAACTACCTATATGTACAAAAAGGCACTTCGCGTGATCAGAGGGCTGGCTTATTTTTTGGCCGAAGAATTAGTGTTGCCGTCCAGCGCAGCGTGGCAACGCTGCCAGTCTTCTGGGCACGCTCCAAGACGACAGTGATGTGGATGAATATTTAGACGCCTAAGTGCACCTTCTACTCTCCGAGACACGGAGGGCGTGTAACGTTGAGTATTTTTTGTGACCTACGCAAATGTTCGTCTGATTGGTGTCGTCGTGAGTCAGGTCGTTGAGCTCCCTAAAATAAGGTTGAGCTACACGATGGCTGATGCATGCGTGCCGTCAGTTGGGACAGGTCAACTCAAACCTGCTATGGCTCTTTCCTCAAATCCTACATTTATCTAGTTATCCTACATTGTTACACTCACATAGTTTTTATACCACAATATCTGGACTTAAAAAGAGACCTTGACCTTTGAGTTTGTTTCGCATTTTCTTCTCAAAGCTAGTCAGACGAGAAATGCCGGCGCCATCTTGTCTTAAAAAAACATTACATTGACTTGTAAATGTCTGGAACAGATTTAAGGTACAAGTTCGTAGCCGACTGCAAACAGCAGCAGCAGACGACGTGTCGTAATACGACACGTCGTAGCGACACGTCGCAGCGTCATGTCGCTGCAGTCATGATTCCGAACCCAACTGCAGATAGATGGCTGCAGCAGACGACACGCCGTATTCCAGTTAGTTCTGAATGTTCCGTGAGACAAGATGTGTGACCTGTTTGGGATTAGCAATCGCGATTTACTTTCGTATCTTTTGTTTTTGTCAGATGCATCGTACAGTGTAAGATATTGGGGTACCTGGTTTTTCAGTTTTTCTTCCTCGGAATTGGAAAAACTTATTCTTTTGAGAAAGATTCAGCGTGTCGTTGCTCCAGCGTCGGTGGCACTACTGATCTGCGGTCGAACGATACGTCGTCTGCGGTCGTACGACGTGTAGTCGAGCGACGTGTTGCTAGCTGCGGAAGGTATTTCATAGAAATACATAGAAACCAGTAGTGTCGTAGCGACACGTCGTATGATGCTGCTGTATGGAGTCGGCTACCAACTCTTACGTTTATTTACACAAATAAATATAATTTATCATTTAACGAATGGTCACCCATGGACTAACCGGCAAGCGCAGTTTGACCTTGCAAATCATATAATCCGCGCAGCTGTTACTTAGCCACGACCCTCTCCTTATAAGATAGATTAACTTAATTATATATCTGCTTTATCCGCTGACCGGCATTGCGCCCCCTGAAACTCGTAGGACTGTAGCAAGCCGCATAGAAAGGACGAAAGTCGAAAAAGATCCACACCACCCAATGCACAATTATACTTCTGTGCACCAGAGACTTAAAAAGCCAGAAAAATTTTCTAGGATGCGTGAGCCCGTCTGATGGCGACTCCACCTTGGTAAGATGCGATTTTTGGCGGAAGAAACTTAAGCCTCCTGATCAGTTCATCGAGCCATCAGAGAGTCTTCCACCTGGGCACGCGTTGCCGTGGCTGACTTGGAAGACTTTAAACAGACTCCGCACCTAAGTCGGCCGCAGCAAAGAGAATCTTCTGAGGTGGGGTTTCGCAGACGGCACCGATCTTCAGTGCCTATGCGGCGTTTCTCCACAGACCATGGCCCACATTTTGTCTTGCGCCGCATGCCCTGGCACCTGCACACATGAGGACCTAATGACTGCGTCAACGGATGGTGTTGTCGTGGCTGAATTTTGGTCCAAACAAAAATTTTTACAAAATTGTATTTAGTATTTACGTATACAGGGTGGCCAAAAAGTCGTGGATCAAACGCAACTAGGGGTTAGATGGGGTCATCAGCTGCAAAAAGTTGTTCTACGGGAGGTCCTTAAGGTCAACCCCTGCAGAGTTATAATTTATTTTGTGTTTGTATGAGAAAATTGACTTTTTTTAACTCATTCTTATTAAAATTCGAAAAAATCTACATCCTGTATCTTTTTTATAATTTTCACTAGATTGGTAGGTACTGATGAGTCCTTGAGTTAGACATGCTATTTATGGTTGTTTATTGGGTGTGTTGGAGATAATATTAAGTTTTACGTTTTTTTTTTCTCAAATCATAACTTCACTTCATAACATAAGAAGGACTCATCAGTACCAATCTAATGAAAATTATAAAAAAGATACAGGTTGTAGATTTTTTCGAATTTTAATAACAATTAGTTTAAAAAAGTCAATTTTCTCATACAAACACAAACTAAATTATAACTCTGCAGGGGTTGAGCTTAAGGACCTCCCGTAGAACAACTTTTTGCAGCTGATGACCCCATGTAACCCCTAGTTGCGTTTGATCCACGACTTTTTGACCACCCTGTATATTTGCCATCGATTCGCTAAGAAGAAGACCTAATTATAATCAGAAAGACCTAATTTTAACTACTCTCTGTAACACAGCTTACAACTATATATCATAATTATTAACAACGCACTTCCACAACATGGCGTCGGCACGCTGGCGGCCATCATAATAATAGAGAGATGTATTCAGCGCTGAAACGCTAATAGCATGTCGCCTATCTGTATGTTTGTATGCTGTCTCATATGCTAGTCATGTTACGACCATTTGTTAGTTATAGGGATAATACAATGTTTCGGTTCAGTGATCTTTTCGTGCTTAAAAGATTTATTGAGCAATGTGGGATTTGTTTTTAGAGTCTACGGCTGCTATCAAAGTGAGTGCCAAACTACAGTGTTTATAGTATCGTTGACAGCAGTAACTATACGAAATGTCAAAGCAACTCACACTCGCTCAATTTTGGTAAAGTGTAAGTAAACTGCCGCAAAACTACAGGAGGGATAGTATTCTACCCCTACCGTAGTTTCGCGGTTTACGAATAGATTACTATTATATGATAAGAGTCAAACAACTTGCACTCGCGTTTTTTAGTCTCGCTATTCGCCGCTAGAGGTGCTGCCTAAATTTTAATTTTCATACATTTTTGGCGCGACGCAACTACTGTAGTTAATGAAAGAAACTCACACTTGGGGTACAGATTGACAGTACGCACGCAGCTATCTGTCGTCGGGTCTGACTGCACTTCTATTGTGTCTAAGACATATCCTCTCACTTCTTATGTGCACACTACAGGATAACTGAGGGGCCGTCTCCACGAGCGAGAGAATCGCGGTGATGTTATCGTCGTGCCACGTATTTCTATACACTCTCTTAGTGGCCGTCTCCACGAGCGAGCGCGAGAATCGCGGCGATGAGATTGTATAGAAATACGTGACACGACGATAATATCGCCGTGATTCTCTCGCTCGTGGAGACGGCCCCTGAGGAGTGTATGATTAAAAGTGATATGAAAGTGAATTAATTTTCACCTATATTTGCCCCAAAAACTTACAAGTCCTATTACTTTTTTGTAGTAAACAGCCTGTTTTGACCAAGGAAGGAAACAGGAGGAAAGAGAAATAGGAATTCTGCCCAGGGTGCGACAGACGTTAGATCTAATCCAAGGCTCATAATCCTAACTGATATTATAAATGCGGAAGTAAGTTTGTTTGTTTGTTTCCTTTTCACGCCTAAACCACTGAACCGATCACCCTGAAATTTTGCATATACGTTGTCAGGTGTACAGAAACAGACATAGGGTACCTTTCATCCTGAAAAAAACATTGTTCCCGAGGAAAACAACAATAATAGATGGCACCACGTGTCTTTCGAATCATGATTGAATTATATTATTATAGAAACTTTAGTAGGTAGTGTGTTAAGAGTTTTTTTAACGCGAGCAAAGCCGCGGGCAATACTCGTAGCTCGTTATTAACCCTTTGACCGCCTCAGTCGGATAAATCCGACAAATAAAATCGTCTCTATTGTCTGTTTGTCGGATATACCTGTGTTCGTTACTATGCATATAGAGTATAATAATCGGATATATCCGACTGGGGCGGTTAAAGGGTTAATAAACCGCTCTCGATTTGGTCTTTTAGTGACATTATTCTCACTTTGCTGTTCACTCGACATATAAACTCCATACACGGTTAACTTAAGATATGTTAAAATCAACTTAACATCTCAAGTGTTGTCAAAAGTTCACCTGAGATCTTTTACACTCGAGCGATTTATTACCACAGCTATTTAAACCAGCCACAAATCAAAAACGTAACTACCGCCATCTAGCGCCATCTGACAGACGTAAAGCCAGCTCTTATCAGTTATCTGTCGTGGTCCTGTTCCTGTGCATCTATCTGGACATTCCTGACGTATCTACATCCTCAGTGACATCTGTACAGGCTTACATTATATCCTGTGTGGTGCAAGTTATGTGAGATTGCGGGAAATGGTGACTTGATTGGCGTATTGGAGGGTTCGTCTTTGTCTTATTCGTTCTAAGGATCATACGTTTCTTTTTTTTTTTTTTGATAAAACGTTGCACGGTTGCCCCACACTAAGACTTCTCTTGTATCGTGGGTGCGTTTACAGACACAAATCTCACAAACAAACGCCCAGACCCGGAACAACCATCTGTAGGCCATACAAATTTTTGTTCCGTGTGGGAATCGAACCCACGACCCGTAGCGCAGAAGCCAATTGCTTAGCCACCGCACCAAACGTGTCGTCGTTTATTTCCAGCATTGGATATATTTTTATGAAAGAAAAAAAGAATGAAAAAGATTTATTTTCATGACATGTGGGTGAGAGAGAGATACAATTTCACAAATTCTCGAAGTTGTTCAAATACAGGTAAGTAGGTTCTTTTTGTCCACACATGCATTTAATGTGTCCACATTCCTAAGATAGCATCAGTGAAACTGAAAGAGCTAAGCCGATGACAGAGGTGTAGAGCTGACGGACTTATGTGACGCCTGGGGTTTGAGTGTGTGGTATGAATGATAGGAATAAAACAGCTACCTGAGAGCAGTAACTCAAAAGTACCTGTCAAAATGTAAACGTGATTTGAATTTCATATATTCGTCAATATATTTTTTTATTCACTAAATCAGCGTCTAAAGCGGTATCAAACTGACACTTAAGAGGCAGCTCCTAAGTGAGATCACTTACTAATGTGGGTCTGAAAGAGTGTTAGCATTTAATTGTATGTATGTGTATATCTATTAACTATCCTCAATTATGATTATTTTTTTATTTTTATTGCTGTCGTTACTCTCCAGATATCTTTTATCTTATTTTACAATGATTTTTTCTCTATGTTTTGATGACATTTAATCATGTCAATTGTTTTATATAGTTTAGCTTCATTTTATCTTTTGTAAATGTGAGAACTTCGTGGACTTGCCTATACATATAATTGTGTAAATTACTCAAACTCAAAACTCATTTATTCAAAATAGACTAGAATTACTTGGTTCTTTTTGAACGTCAATTTTACAATATAGACATCCCCCAAAAAGCCCTCCCTTCACCGCTTCCTAGTGTTTATGCTGTGAAGAAGATACTATTATTCATATTGTGTAATTTTTTTCTTTTTGGTTAATTTTTGTACTCAAGACTTGGTATTACATTACTCACAGGTCTGTGGTCAAGACTAATTTGTTCTTTCTTAACTATCATAAATCATAGTACTGTATTTACTGAAGTTGTTAAAGATATCCTTTTTTTTAAAAGAGTAACCATGGTGTTTCTTGCCGGTTCTTCTCCATAGGAAACGACCAATTGGAACCGTGCACCTAAATTCGACTTTTCATAAGCGCCTGTATTGGTTTATGTGAAATATTTTTTTTTGATTTGATTTGAATTTTAGGCATGAGATTTACCTTAGACTTCTATGCCGACCTCGAATCTTCGATCTTGGGTTAAACAAACAAAAAAGAGAAAAAAAAGTATTTGGACTACGTATACTTCGACTACAGAATAAATATTACGAATCATCACAGATTTCTGTAGATTTCTGCTTAACAAAAAAAGTATTTAATTACATCAGTCGTTTGATAATGCTGCTCCAACTTACGTATCTATGTGACTCGTAATATAACAATTACCAAAAAAATGTTCTATTCTTGAGTTATCTATATTATTTACAGAATGTTCTTTTCTTTATTTTATAAACCGCTTCCGCTTCTATCTTGTACCACACCAAACATATTATAAATCAAGTACATTCCCTATAAAACTACGTTAATACGACACACGGCCCTGCCCATCCGTTAGGAATGCTCAGCTTGCTAATAGATGTAAGTACATGTTATGTATGTGAGATTATTACTAGGTAGTCCACAAGTATTTCATAGCAAATTCACGCATAGGGTTTGGTCTAACGTTACAATAAAAACGATTCATTTTAGATATAGGAACCGAGCAATAGAGTCAAGTTAGATGAAGTTTTTTTTTTATTCGATTAATTAAGTATAGGCTATCGTTTGACCACTATCTGAAATACAGAAAAAATATTTATTCGCGCCAATATAACGCACAAAAATAAAAAAAAAACACTATACACAAAACCAACAAAAACTATTGGGAAAAATATGCGTCACATCCACGCAAAACGGCCATCGCTCAGCATAATGCTATGACTCACGTGCGTGACAGAGCCACAGCGCTGGTTTTCAGCGAAAGCCGGCGTTGACATGATGACGTCCACCGGTGCAGCAATTAAAAAGATATAAATAAATTCAATACAAGAAAAATAAATAAATAAATACGCAATAAATAAGGAACAATCGAAGACTGTGTGAAATATAATATTTTTAATTATGGCATCGTTTTGTTGCATCAACATCGTCGCTCACGTGGGCATACGTTATCTGTGCGCGCAACTTCTTCCAACTTCAATTTCATCTGATAATATATGAAGATGCGGTCAACGATGGTGCACGCTTGCTTAGAAGTAACCTATTCACTCGAGTTTTGAAAACTCCTACGTTATAGCTATCGGGAAATACAGACTCTGGCAGGGAGTTCCACTCTTTAGCTGTACGCATAATGAACAAGTTGCCAAAACGTTTTGTTCGTATGAGTGGAATGTTCACCGTAAAGCGATGACGCATCGCTTTGCGTCTGGTCGACCGGTGATGGAGCGGGCTTAGGGGAATTAGATTGTGCAATTCTAAAAGGACTATCGTTTATGAAAGAGCTCAACTCTATAACCCATTACCTAAAATGATTAAGGAATCTAAATCACTTCAAACTTTTAAATGGTTAAGGTACGAGTTCATAGGCGACTGCATGCAGCAGCAGTAGACGACGTGTCGCTCCGACAATACAGTTTTCTATGTATTTCCATGAAATACCTTCCGCAGCTAGCGACACGTCGCCCGACTACAAGTCGCACGACCGCAGACGACGTGTCGTCCGACCGCAGATCAGTAGTGCCACCGACGCTGGAGCGAAGACACGTTGAATTTTTCTCAAAAAAATGAGTTTTTCCCAATTCCGAGAAAGAAAAACTGATAAACCAGGTGGCCCAATATCCTGCACTGTACGATGCGTCTAACAAAAACAAAAGATACAAAAGTAAATCGCGATCGCTAATCCTAAACAGGTCAGACATCGTGTCTCACGGAACATACAGAACTGGAATACGACGTGTCGTCTGCTGCAGCCATCTGCAGTTGGGTTCGGAATCATGACTGCAGCGACATGACGCTGCGACGTGTTGCTACGACGTGTCGTAACGACATGTCGTCTGCTGCTGCTGTATGCGGTCGGCTACGAACTCGTACCTTTACTAAAGCACCAGATTCTGAACCAATTTACCTGACTTTGAAATGTTCATTGTTTGTTGTGTTATAATTCTTATTTAATTTAATTTTCACCTGTTTATGCGTCATTTACCTAGTTATGTTTTCTTTTGTTTTCTCATAGAAATGAATAACATGTAAGTATTATTTTTGAGATATAAAGATTTTTAAATCACAACTCCATTGCATACTCTCCAAAATAAAACACCGATAAGCTAGCTTCTCTGCGACGATGTTCTAGGCTTTGAGATCTTGTTTCTACTAGCCGATCAGTAGCTACATAGCTGCAAAATAACCTTATGGTAAGCAGCGGTGTTTATTCAAATACATAATGTATGGAAATTCACAAATTACCGCGATATATTTACAAGTGGTATTTAGGTCTGCCTAGATCTAAAATCAGGCAATTTGTCTCAGATAACCTAGTCTGAACTAACGACCGTGCGAGTAATCAAAGTGCAATAAAATGTAATATTCCATTATAAATAAATTATAGTTTATGATCATCCTATAGTGCTATAATTTGATTTAAAATGTATGATGTTGCTGCTGCCAGATGCGAAAGTAAAATAGAATGTGTCTACAGCAAAGATTTTTGTTACAAATCTTAAAAGTAGTAAGTAGATAGGAGCTAATTTACTTAGACTGTTCATCGTAAAAAACAAAAGGAGGCATGCTCCTGATTCTACGTAGAGCTACTGTGGTCTACATCTAGATGCATCTATAAAGCGCAGTTCAGACTACGCTATACTATTTCGCTATATAGTAAAGCTTATTGTGTCATATCCACAGTCAAACCGATAACACGGTTTTGTGGGGCAAATGTATGTAACCCATAATCTAAACTATGTAACTGAACAATAAATAAATAAAATAAATAAATATATAAAAGGAGCAGCTGACTGACTGACTGATCTATCAACGCACAGCCTAAACCGCGAAACTTGAAATTTTGACGGTAGGTTCCTCTTGTAACGTAGGTATCCACTAAGAAGGGATTTCTCGAAATTCCACCCCCTAAGGTGGTGAAATAGGTTATTTAAATTTGTTTGCAAGTTCGTCATTTTTTAAGTAAGAAGCATGAAATTAAACATTAAAGTTTCTGGTTAGAAATAAATGTACAGATGTTTGAGCGTTTTTGGAAATTCAATCCAAGGGGGTGAAATAAGTGTTGGAAGTTTGTATGAGAAATCTGGTACTTTTGAAGTAAGAATGGGGAGAAATTGACTGACTGGGTAAGTGATCTATCGACGCACAGCCTAAACCGCTGGGGTTAGAAACTTGAAATTTTGACTGTAGATAGGTACGTCTAATAACGTATGTATCCACTAACGAAGGGTTTTAGAAAATTCTACCTCTAAACGGGTGAAATAGGTTGTTAACGTTTATGTGAAAATCTTTATTCCTTGGGGTTACTGGCACAAACACTCGTCAAAGTAAATAGTAAAAGATGGACTTTTTGAATTTTACAATTACACTAAAAAGGGGTTTAACGGGGGTCCAGAATTTCCCGCAAGCGAAGCTGCGGGCAAAAGCTAGTTGTATCATAAGCTATAACTACATAGCATGACGTTCACACTATACGCTATATCGCAAGCCGGTCTACTATGTAGCAAGTTATTTGATGGCAATTAGGCGACGGCCTTAACAGTGTCTTAAATCACAAAACCACAGATATAAAAAAAAAAAAAAGAATCTTGTTATTTTTTGTTCATTTACATTTAATTTTTACGTTTTTAAAGCATGACCCCTTGTCACCATGTTTTGTTGTTGTATATAAATTCTTGTCAATTCACTTTTTAAGTAACATGAAGAACTTGAATCAAGTATTTGTCTTGTATTTCTATAGGTGACAAATTCACTATAATCCAAAACTTATGTTATTATATTAATTGCTGTCTGATAAATAGTGGATAAGTCGTTGGAGTATCTTTTGAATAACGTAACATCACGCCAGTATTCCCCGTAAAATTGGGTAGAGGTGTCTGATACACCCTCTTTTCGCCGTTATGTTTAAGTCTCATGTAATAGGGGGCTAGTCTATCGCCATTAACCGGGGACAAATCCAGACTCCGGGCTGCTACTGACAAATTTTACAAAAAAACCCAATAACAGTTTGCCCAACCTGGGGATCGAACCGCTAGCGACCACTAGACTAACGAGGCAGTCTTCAAGTAAATTCTATTTTTAATTAACATAAATAACTTGAATTAAGGCGCTTCCCCCACTGAAACTGGCGCCATTTCAGAAAAAAAACATTATTTCTGTCAACACACAACACACCGATTGAAATTTCGTACGTACAACATTTTAGTCAAGTGTTGTAGTTTTCGAACACCAAATATCAACACTAGAGCTTCTGGATTCGAAGTTTTAGCGATAAGTACCAAAAACGGCCGTTTTAGCATTAATTACTAAAACGTCTAAACCTAGGATGTCAAGTGTTGTTTTTTGGTGTTCGGAAATTTCTACATCACTTGACTAAAATGTTGTACGTACGAAATTTTAATATGTTGTGTGTTGACAGAAATAATGCTTTTTTTCTGAAGTGGCGCCACTTCGGTGGGGGAAGCGCCTTAAGCGTTTTTCTTATAAGTGCTGTGTACTTCTATAACTAACAAGTTCACTATAATCTAAAACTTCTGTTATTACTTTATAATTTCTGTCTGTTAAATAGTGAATAAGTCGTTGGACTACCTTTTAAATAAATAAACAATAAAATATCAACAATATACAATGTACTCATATAACGGATTAACAAGACAGCGTATAAAACTGATGTAAAGTTATAAATAGTATCATCACAACACGTCAAAAAAGAGACAGGCATTAAGTTTAAATCACGGCCCGTCGCCCCGGGGCAAACCTGCTTAATTAATAAAGGGGGCTATAATGAGGAAAGATGTTAAATCGATCAGATTAAGTACCTACTACATGCAAATGATGAGCCTGGGATGCATGAAAAGAGCCTCCACGAGTGACGATACTTAAGTACGTCCGGCGCACCCTGGGCAGTCAGCCCCGCTACCAACCTTGCTGACTTGCTAATCTTTTCACTACGGCATGAGCTATTCTTGTATAGCTTGTGCCGACACGATAGAAGAAGAAGAATAATGAGCCTAGATTATATAACACATCATCAGCCCATTACTGTCCCACAGTTAGGTACAGGCCTCTTCTCAGAATTACAAGGATTTAGGCCTTAGTCCACCACTCTGGAATGTCGAATGTCGAGCCTAGTGCAGACCAAATCACTGCTACAGTAAAATTGTACAGAAAGTTTAATGTTAGCGAAACTTCCTTCACAGGAATAGATAAACAGGTAGTTGTATTATGTTTCTATTTGCTACTAGCCTGCCAAGCGTACTAATAAGTACTTTAGACCCCAATGTAATTCTGATTATGTTCAGCAGTGTAATAATGAAACTTCTTCTTTCATGACGGTCCGTGCTTTACTAGAATAGCTGATGCCGTAGAAAGATAACCAATCAGCAAAGTTGATAGCGACGTTGACTGCCCAGGGTGCGTCAAACTTACTTGAGTTGAGTATCATCATTTGTCGAAGTTCTTTTAATGTACCTCTCGTCCTTCCAAAGGTTGTCTGGTAGAGATGGCTTTTAGCGATAAGACCAGATAAGCCCTTTGTACTGTTTCTTATCGGGATGTATTTTTGTCAGTTTTATTGTGTGTACTGAAAAGAAAATTCTATTCTATTCTCATAATAAAGCTTAAATTCAATGATTTATGCCCTTAGGTCTTTAAATGCTATCCATCACAAATATCGTTTTAAAACCGTTCCTCTACATAAACCCAAAAGCTTAATTCAGTGTTCAAACATTCGCGCTCCGACGCTCGCTGAGGACGGACGTGCCGCAACTCGCGCTGCGTACTTTCTCGACGTGCTCGCTCACGAATATCGCTACGCCCCGCCGTAGTGTTCTCCACTTCACGACTATAAGTTCAAAAGCTGCCTTTTTCAAGGCGGTGGCTGAACGCCTATTTCTTTGTTAAACGCGTGTGCCCCTTCAGGGAAAATCCACAGTTTCGTGGTCCTCGGCTGATACTTTGCAGTGTTAACGAAACCGAGCGGGTGTTGACCCAATACACCAGCTGCGCCCCTTCAGGGCAAGGCGAAAATTGGAAGGAGCTAGTACCACCGGCCTTGGGGGGTCTCCTAGTCGACGCTAGCTCTAACCCCGTTCTCTCCCATCTAGCACTCTCTAGTATTGCACCTCACTAGAGACTTAGGAACCCGTTCGCACAATAAGACTGGCGACGGGATTACAAGCTTAGGGCTCACCAATAGGCACTCAACCTCCCTGTCTATACCCGACAGGGAGGGTTTTCACACACCCCCGGGCTCATCCACCCGGGGAATCGCGTTTTTTTTAAAAATTAAATTGTTAGGACTTATAGGCCGTTACTAAAAATAGTCGCGTACTTGTGCGCGCCGCGTTTTTATTAAGCCTAATTCCCATTTTTTACACACGGCTCAGGCATCTTTTCCGAGATGTCTGACGCTGTGTTGTTAGCGTTCTTCCGGGAACTTTTAAAGGACCCCGAATTTCTCGCTAAATATGGCGCTCGTATTCCTAGTAGTGGGCCCATAAGGCACACTACTAATCCGTTATCGCCCACCTGCGATACCGACTTTGATTATTTCGGCGAAGGAGAGCCATTGTTCGACGAGAACAATGGCATTCCAAGCCTTTTATCGCTTCCGCCTTTCTCTCCCGGTCCATTGTCTCCGGAAACAATGGAAATTTCGCACCTGCACTCCGCAGCCGCGCCTTCCGCTAATTTAAACACCCCTTCCCCGTCCCTCCGACATGCTCCAGAGATGACGTCATCAATGGACACGTCAGAGCCCTTAGTCCCCGATTCCGATATTGAGTCCGAATCCTATTCGTCGGCTTCCTCTTCCTCAGAAGGCTACACTACCGTAGTCGGTAAGGGGAAAAAGCGTGCCCGCAAAAATAAGGCGACCTCCTCCAGCCAAGTCCCGGCTAAAACCCCCAAGACAAACGTTGCGACCCCCGCGTCGGCTGCTTCCCTTAGTCCCGTCCCGGCTACCTCCCCGCAGGCCAGTCGTCCTTCCTCCCCCCGCCCCGTCACCGGCTCGAAAACCTCGGCTCCGAGGAAAGAGCCCTCTCCTCCGCCTCTGTACATTCAGGACAAGGCGAAGTGGACCGATGTGTCCAAGATGTGTGTTGATCGCAAGATCAACTATCTAAGTGCCCGCACCACCCAACAGGGCATTAAAGTCATGGTCCCCACGTCAAAAGACTTCCGCGATCTCACGCGTATGTTAAGGGAAAAAAGCGTGTCATTCCACACCTTTGCCCTTCCCGATGAGCGACTTATCAGAGTCGTTATCCGCGGCATCCCCAAGGAGATTGACTCCGACGCTATCCTCAGCGACCTTAAGTCGCAAAACATCCCCGCCTTGGAAGTCCACCGCATGCACCGCGGCCGCGGTGGCACCCCCTACGACATGGTCCTCGCAGTATGCGAGCCTTCAGACGAGTCTAAGACCGTCTATAATATTAAGACCTTGTGCCACCTGTCTGGCATAAGCGTCGAGCGCCCCAATAAGTCCGGTCCGCCTGGTCAATGTCACCGTTGCCAGCTTTATGGCCATTCACAGCGTAATTGTTACGCGAAACCCAGGTGCGTCAAGTGCCTGGGCGACCACGGCACTAGCGACTGTGAACGTCCTAAAGATAGGTCCCTATGTCTCGAGCCTCCCAGCTGCGTTTTATGCGGCGAGTCTGGTCACCCGGCGAATTATCGCGGGTGTGCCAAAGCGCCAAAACAGCGCAACCCCAAGCTGGCTAAACGTTCAGCCGCCCGTCACGAAAGAGAGAGTCCCTCCACGGCTCCCCCCCCTCTCTCATCCCAACCCCCCGCCCGACTCAGTCCCCAAAGGCCGTCCCCATGGAATGCGCTGAACCATCAGCAGGCGTTCCCCGCCTTAAGGCCCACTACCCAGTTGCCCCAGCAACAGCAACCAACCACAAGACCCCCAATCCCGGCTATCCCCGCCCTGATGAGCTCCACCATCCCCGCTCCCACTATAGTACTAGCTGCTTCACAGCCTGCACGTAGTCCCACAACATCACAGGCTCCCCCCGCACCCACCCCCGCACCCGCCCCCGCACTCGCTCCCAGGCCAGCGCCGACAGCGGTTGCTCCCTCCACTTCCCTCTCGTCCACTAAAGTGCTCCTTAGGGACACGATCCCCAGCCTTATCCAAACCCTCTCCTCCTGCAATACGCAGTGGGCGATCAACATAGTCTCCGCTTGGAACGCCTCTCAAGGCGATCCAATCGCTCGCATCAATGTCCTCTGCGAACTAGATGACATAGTCATTTTCCTCATCCAATAAATTCCAATGGATACAGAAAGCTGTAGAATTAAGCCCCGATCCCTTAAATTAGGCTTCTTCAACGCTAACAGCGTTAACGGTCAACGAGATGAGATCGCAATCTTTTTGCGTGATCATCAAATTGACATCTTCCTAGTGCAGGAAACGTTTCTCAAGCCCCACAACAGGAACCCTGGAATTGCTAACTATAAATTAGTTCGCAACGACAGGACCCGTAGTAGGGGCGGTGGTACTCTCATCTACTACAAACGTTCCCTGTACTGCACTCCCTTAGACCCTCCTCCTGGTCTCCAATTCCTGGAAACTTCCATATGCAGACTAGGCATGACAGGACACCAGCCGATCACAATCGTCTCGGTGTATAATCCTCCCTCCAGTAATAAGATCCAACTCCGGAGCGATCTTAAAGCCCTCTTTGACCTCGGCGGAGGTTCCGTTATCATAGCGGGCGACCTCAATGCCAAACATCTCTCGTGGAGCTGCAACTCCAACAACCACGCGGGTCGTAACCTCGAAGAGTTGAGCCCGGAGCTCGAATTCGACGTTATCGCCCCGATGTGTCCCACTCACTACCCCCATAACCCTGACCATCAGCCCGATATCCTTGACATAGCGCTCCTAAAGAACGTAAACCTCGGTCTACGCTCTATAGAGACGCATGAAGAGCTAGACTCCGATCACCGCCCCGTAGTCCTTCACCTAGGTCCCCGGGGTGGTCCCCCGGATCCTGGTCAACCCGCCCCGACCAAAACTGTCACGGACTGGGGAAAACTAGAGGAGCGCCTCAAGTCTTCCTCATCCGTTCACTTAGATTCCATCCCCGACGATATCGTTACGATTGCCGACACGCTGGGCGCGATCGACTCCCTTACCAGTCACGTACAGTCCGTGGTGAACGAGTGTTCACGGCAAGTTCCAGCGGTGGACGAACACCGCTGGAAGCTACCGGACGATGTGCGTGAACTGCTGACGGAGAAGAACGCATCCATCCGTGCCTATGACACTTTTCCCTGCGAAGCTAACCGCGCCCATATGCGTTCTCTACAGCGTGCTGTAAAGAAACGTGTACGGGAGGTTCGGGATGCCCGCTGGGACAAGATGTTGAGCGACTTAGAGCCATCCCATCTGGCCTTCTGGCAATTGCAACGTAATCTGAAATCCGATTGTGTAGCTTCAACTCCCCCTCTCAATCGTCCGAACCAAAGGCCGGCCTTTGAAGATGACGAAAAGTCCGAATGTCTAGCCGACAGTCTAGAAGCCCAATGTACTCCCAGCACCCAACCCGCAGACCCGGTCCATCTTTCCAAGGTGGATCGCGAGGTCGAACGTAGGGCCTCCCTCCCTCCCGATGAAGACCCCGACGATCCCTTACCCCCCATCACCGTAGACGAGGTCCACACGATAGTGAGGAATCTCAAACCTAGGAAAGCCCCCGGCTCAGACGGTATCACCAATAAGGTGATCAAACACTTTTCCGCCCCGCTCATAGTTCTCATGGCCGCCATCTTCAATGGCGCTCTGAGTAATAACATCTTTCCGCAAGCTTGGAAACAAGCCACCGTTATCGGTATCCCCAAACCCGGCAAACCCAAGAGTGAGCCCACTAGTTATCGCCCCATTAGTCTTCTCAATGTAATTGGGAAAATCTATGAGCGTCTCATTTATATCCGTTTAAAGGATTTCGCTGACTCCCGTAAACTCATCCCCGACGAACAGTTCGGTTTTCGAACCCAGCACTGTTGCATTCGACAATTGCACCGCATTGTCGAACACATTAGCTCCCGTTTTATGCGCTCGTACAAAACGGGCATGCTCTTCTTCGACGTAGCGAAAGCCTTCGACAAGGTCTGGCACAACGGTTTATTATACAAACTGTACCAATTCAACGTGCCGGATCGTCTCGTGCTCATCATTCGAGACTTTCTGTCGGATCGCTCCTTCCGCTATCGCCTAGAAGGCACCCTCTCGTCCCCTCACCCCATTCGCGCAGGAGTCCCTCAGGGCTCCGTGCTATCGCCCCTTCTGTTCACGCTGTACACCAGCGACATTCCCAAACGTGGCTTGGCCAAGTTGGCTCTCTTCGCCGACGACACGGCTATCTACTATTCCGGTAGGAGTCTCGATAGCATCTCTCGAACCCTTCAAACCGCAGCCGACGCCCTCGGGGTCTGGTTCCGGAAATGGAGAATAGAGGTGAATCCCGAAAAGAGCGCAGCCGTTCTTTTCGAGAGACACGGTGATTCCCACACCCACATCCGTCCCGTCCTCATGTTCGGCAAACAGATCCCTTGGGAGATGAAAGCCAAATACCTGGGGGTTATCCTCGACCACCATCTGAGTTTCCGAGACCACATCAAAGCGGTGCGCGCTCGCGCCGCTTTCGCTGTCGGTCGCCTCCACCCCATCCTTAGAACGCGCAGTAAATTGTCACTTAGAAATAAGCTGAGAATCTACGTTACGTGCATCCGCCCCATCTTGACTTACGCTAGCGTCGTGTTCGCACACGTTAAGCCTTGTCGCTTTAAATCCTTCCAAACCCTCCAGAATCGAGTGTTGCGCAGAGCCGCGGCTGCCCCGTGGTTCATGCGTAACGTCCAACTCCATCTCGATCTAAAAATGCCAACCATCAGGCAATACCTCAAACGCATTTCCAAGCGTTACTTCGACTCTGCCCCCCGCCATCCGAACCCCCTAGTCGCCGCAGCGGCCGACTACAGTCCCTCTCTCATAAGTAAAGTTCGCCGTCCCAGGCACACACTTTTAGAACCCGATGACGAAATTACCCTCCTCCAGGAGGCGAGTAAATCGACCAGCACACTACACAATAAACGCCGCCGCCCGGCATACCGTCCTCGCCGACGAGGCCCGTCGCGACGCCCCACCGCCGCCGGTCACGATCCACCGAGCTCTCCCGTCGTAGAGCCGGTCGTCTCTTCAGACTCCGCAGTCACCCCGATAATTCAGCCCTCATCAAGCTGTCTCCCCCCCCCCTATGTCCACGCCAGCAACGCCTTAAGCCGAGGTCCGAGTCCCACTAGGGGTCGCCCTTAGTGCTGTTGTTGCAGGTAGTCATGATGTTAGTGTAGTACAAGTAGTTAGCTTAGGTTAAGTATTTTACTTCCCCCCATTGGCTGGAGACCCTTCAGGTCTCGCCAATAACTGCCCGGTTACGTAGAAACCGTCCCCTAGGACGACCTACTGCAGTCCAATAGAAAAAAAAAAAAAAAAAATCAGTGTTCAAAACAGACTTTTACTTTTTTTGTTGGCAGTTCTTGTTAAAATTTACATACAAATAAGTCGGCTACCGTATGATTCGCGATTCGTCTCGCACTCCCGTGTAATCATACCACCGGGCTTTTGAAGGCCGGCTTAATTGCTGCCTTAAAAGAAACAACGTTCAATTAATAAAAGTTACATTGAAAACAAAAAACCCGACTGCTTAAAAGCTTACCTACTAAAAAGATAGAAAATAATAAAAAATAACAAATATTTTTAAACTTTCGCGATTTGTACACATTATTAAAATACATATTCTAATCGCGTAGAAAATTTAACAGGTATATTTTTTAGGCGAGTGTGAAGACGTTGTTAGTGTGGTGTGACGAAGTTACGACGATAACTTTATTAAAAATCAATATCAAGTGAGGTTAAATGAAGATACCCTTGCTTCACGAAGATGACAACTGCTCCGCCACTTCAGTGTGTGGTGTAATTCGGTCGACACGTCGCGTCGGGATAAAAAAGGTATTTTGTGCCTTTTAAATTTTCTACGCGAATAGACCCGAATCTATATTTTTATAATAGATAAAGACAAGACGAAATAGAAAGAGTTAGCATGCAGTCGGAAGGCATATTTTTTTTCTTTTGGACTGCTTTTTGTTGGTCCTTGCGGACCGTGGCTCCGTAACCGGGCAGTTATTGGCGAGACCTGAAGGGTCTCCAGGCAACAGAAGGCATCAAATATGCTCAACATGTATATCTCTGACTTCATGTTGTCTCTTTCTATTATCTCTTGTTTCCATCTTTTAATAAGTAAGCTTTTAATGACACTTTATCACCTCATTAATTAATATCCATCCAGCCATTGGGATGCTACGAGGGCACAAGGAGGATTGCCTCGTTGATCCACTGGTCGCAAGCGCGACTGCTGAGCGTGAGGTCCTGGGTTCGATTCCCAGGTCGGGCAAAGTGTTATTGGATTTTTCCGTGTGGAATTTCTTAGTAGCAGTCCGGAGTCTGGAAATGTGCCCAGTCGATGGCAATAGGCTCGCCCCTTATTACATGGGACGTAAACATAAACGGTGAAATGTGGGTGTACTTATACACCTCTGCCAATCCTTCAGGGAATACAGGCGTGAGTTTATGTTATGTTAAAAATGTAGGGAACAGCTGATTTTTTTTTCGCGATTTCTGTTTTTTTTCCATAATAAAAGTTATTCATAATGATGAGTACAATGACCCCTTAACTGATTGTGCGTTATTTAAGTTACACCTTGTATACATAGAAACACGGTAAAACATAACTCTGCCTTTGCTATCGCGCAGTCGGGTAATAAATTAGTACTTATATTTGATTATTGATGAAGATGACTGTTAAGGATGATTATTTTATTTTTAGTTGATCGGATGAGGGTCAGCTTTTAGAAAAGAGTCCATGATTTGTCCATTAAAACAGCTAGGAATTTAGTAATTACACTAATCAATTATTATCTCAAGTATGTATAAGGAACGGCTTCTGAAATGATTTTTTAATAATATAATCCACTCCTAATGGCGGCTGCGACCAGGATCCCAAGACGCGCTGTCAGAATGAAATTGTAATCAAAATTTCATACATTTGACATGTTATTTTATTTATTAATCAAATCAGTATATCAGGAGTCATCAAAAACACTTACGAGGCTTTCAGTTCGGTTTATAAATAAAGGCCTAAGCTTTTTAATAATACATTATGATGCAGTTTTTTTTTTCACACAAAACTTTCTGTTAATAGGTGTGTAGTATGCTGCTTCTTTGTGATTTAATTTATTGACATGTTTAGTTTTATTGCAAGTCTAATTTATTTTATTTTGCTGCCATTTTTTGAGTTAATTTATTGACATTTGTAATTTGGTTTGTTCACAATTGTAATTTAATTTATTGACATTGTACTTAAATTATTAGCATAGGACCTAATTCCGAAGATTTTATGAATAATATGAGTATTTTTAATAATGATAGTAATGTTGCTTACCTGCCTACCTTAGCCTTTTTCATGTCTGTTTATGTTGTTTTTGCTCTATTGTTAATTTATAGTCTTCAGAGTGTTTATTATCATTATTGTCTCAAAATAATTAAATGCTGGCAAAAAATAATGTTTGCATCTATGTTGTTACAAATAATATTTGCATGTTAATGTATTAGATTAAATAATTTTGCATGCCGTAAGGTAAAATGTATCGGGACTCTCCTCAAAATAACCATCACATTTGTATACCTACATTATTGGCAAATAAATGATTTCTGTTTCTATGTTTCGGTGTTGTCCCTTAATAAAAGTTGTACAGAATGATGAGCAGAGTTCATAATTTACGGATGTAAAGTGACTAACCAGTCATGCTATATTTTTTTTTTGGATTTCTATAATTTTTTCTATATTTGCACAGGACGTATATTTAAAGCACTAAAAAAGTTCACCTGGAAACGTTATACTTATGTATAGTTTCAACTCTTTCCTTCAGGTGACGCCTACTATTCTGCAAAACAACCATAAACCAGCCAGAAACTGCATTATTCACTATTTCCTACTCATTGTCAGACCAACATGGGCATTTGATTATACTAATTCTAAGATAATGTTCTACAATTAGAATGTCAATGTGAATATTATACTAACAACAGCTATATACAAGACTGACACATTAATAGCTCCCTAATTGTTTCGCAATTACATCGCCTGTGGCAAATATCGATTTAATATCGGTAGTTCGGATAGGCACGCCTTAATTTCAGTTAAACTATCTAGCTCAATTAAAGAGTTATTTGTGAGAGCAATTCAATTAGCGATCGTCAAGAAATTGAAGAGCTGATGAACTAAGTTACGGCTTGAAAGGAAACACTTTTAGTAGGAGTAGTAGAGCTGCTTTTGAAATGGATCGTCCAGTAAAGTACTGCCACCATACTTATTCCTATATCCTTTATTCATACTAAACACATGTAAATTATATTTTTAAACTAGCTTTTGCCCGCAGCTGCGCTTGCGTGAAATTTTGAGCCCTCGTTAAGCCCCTTGTTAGGAGTAGTTGTAAAATCAAAAAAATCTTTCATTCCCTATTTCACTTCTTACGGGTAGGATTTTCAAAAACGCTCAAACACGTGTAGCTTTATTTCTAACCAGAAACCTTAACATTTAATTTCATGCTTCTTACTTCAAAAATGACGGACCTACATACAAACTTAAATCTGCTATTTCACCCCATTTAAGGGTTGAATTTCGAAAAATCCCTTCTTAGTGGATGCCTACGTTACAAAAGGAACCTACTGTCAAAATTTCAAGTTTCTAACCCCAGCGGTTTAGGCTGTGCGTTGATAGATCAGTCAGTCAGTCAGCTTCTCTTTTTATGTCTATAGATACATATAAATAAAAAAAAACAATATGCATTTAAAAACATAAAAAATAGTGTCACACCGGCATCGGGAACAGGGTCCAAACTGCTGACAGTCAGGGCTCCAGAGAAAGGAACCTCCTCACTATGCGTGCCGTGTTAAGGAGTACTGCCTTCTGTATCAAGCCCTTGATCCAGCCGCCCAACGAGAGCCTCTTGAGATGTTGATCGAGGCTCTTGGCAAATAGGCCATTCGCCGTAACAACTATAATAATAATAAAAAATTGTTTATTGACACAAGATACAGGTGTTACAACTTATTTGAAGCCCTGGCTCCTGAGCTAGGTAGCAACCTGTGTTACAGGAGCCAGTGTCTTCGCCCTTTAGTGAAACAGTAAAATAAAAAGAAATGAAAGATGCACGCATGTTCTTTTAGTGTGCAATATCTATGCATGTGCACGGGATATCGAATTTGAAATTATTATTATACTTAGTTATTTGTTAGTTCTAAGACTTGAAGTAGTACCTAAGTTGATTAAAGCTAAGCTAAGCTAAGCTGGTTAGCTAACACCCTCACATTAAAGTCCGGCGCCAAGCAGTTTACTGAGTTCCGTCGTGTGTATGTGAGAGCTAGAGTGGTAGATACAGGGAAATCTCTCTATATATCTGTTACTTGGATTCCTGTGCTCCATCTTAGACCCTGTCTGCGCTTACCACCAGGTGCGACGAGGGTCAAGCGCGACCAAGACAAATAATAATAAAAAAAAGTTCTATTAGTATCGAAGAATCAATTCTCTTGACAAAACTCAGATGGTGGTAATATTCTATGTCCAGAACTGAAACAAAAACCAACGAACACACTGAACTCATTGTCGGTGAATTCTGTTAGTATAATACTTACCCCGTAACAACTAGAGCGTTAAGATAAGTGATCGTACCGCCCACGTCAGCGAGGTGACGTCAAGGTCATTGTCGCACGTTCACTTTTGTCTTGTCGTGCGTGTGCGCATACATGCAGGTGCTTTGATTTGTCAACGTTGTGCATTGATGGCCTTCCGTTTCTTAGTCATTTGTGTGGATAAGAAAAATGCACACTTGAGTCTTATGTGTTAATTGGTATCTACCTAATAATAATTTGCAGAAAACTACTGTTCCGGTTGACTGAGCTGATAGCCTAGAGCTTGCCTTCCGTGCAGGATTATCCATCAGAATCTTCGAATTCATGTGCGGTTCGGAATTTATCACTTGCGTTGACGGGCCTCTTCTCAGAATGAGAAGAGGTTAGATCACGCTAGCCTGGTGCTAGTTGACTCACCGCATCAAGAACTTTTTGGTCCCCTCAGGAAACCTGCACAAGGCTTAATTACGATGTTTTTCTGCACCGTAACGCAACTGACAATTAAATTCTGAACCGCACATGCTTTCGAAAATTCACAAGGTGTGGGCCGGTATCCAACACAGACTATCTTGCATGGAAGTGTTCAAACTCTAGGCTATCACTCAACAAGCACAAAGGTTTTCTGAAAATTATTATTAGGTACGAGTAGATACCAATTAACACACAAAAAAAAACTTCTTTATTTGCCAAGTAAAATTCAAAATTAACCTAAAACTGACCCTTAAAGTTAAGATACTAATACGTCCCTATAAAAAGTACCTGCGCATATTTTTTGTAAACAATGAAGTCTAGTTTGTACTTACATAATTAAGATTTGCTTTGATTTGATATTCAGCCGGTCTATGTGAAACGGCTTGGTCGGCTCCGGCTAGTTCCAAGCGTATAACCCGGTCTGTGTGAAAAGAAGAGCGCCTTCCGATACTCTTCGTGCCGGTCTGTGTGAACGGACACTTAAACGCTCAGACTGCTGACGGCTGGTCTACCTATACATTGTTGAACCAATTCATCATTTTCAACTTAACAACAGTCACTGAAAGCTATAGTGGCACCACAAAACCTAGGTACTTCTTTCAGCAGATTTTTACAAGAAGCGTATTTATTACACTTTTGGAAAGAGATTCGTGGCATGTAAACAACAATTTTATTGAGGCATCTTAAAAATATAAGTATGCATACAAAACAATTTCCATCATGTCCCAGACAAACAAATCAATTTCTATCGTGTCCCATACCGTAACTCCCAATATTATAAAACCTTATCGTTCCATCATTTAATAACCTAAAACTTAACTTATTAATTCACAGTATTAATACACAAATACTTATCATTTCTAACATCAACGGAATATTTGAAATACTCGTCATTGTATCGTGTCATGATTTCATCGTGGGAGTCTAAGACTTGTGAGCAATGCGCACAATCTATGATTCTGAGGTAATTACTTTAATTAATGCCATGGGTTCATTATTTAATTATGTGGTGATGACTGCGGTGACCTTGGTATATGTCCCTTTCTATATGGAGTTACTCAGTGATGTCTCATAGTCACTTAGGAATATAACATTCGCATCTTTTCTTATCAGTGTTACGGTTAGTGTAATTAATTGAAGATCCTACTTCCTACAAATATTATAAAGGGTGCTAATTAAACAGACTTCTTTTTGACTGCATTATTCGCCTCTAAACATCTACATTGCCTTCTAAATTACTTACTAAGTCTGCCACAATTAACGAGCGTCTGAATGATACTATCTTAGCCACTAGTTATCTTCTATGTAAGCAACTCTAAATACAACTCAGCATGGTGGTTATTTTTTAGCATCTAAATTTGTAACATGCATTCAAGCAGTAAACTTATAAAATATTAATGTATGTCATCAAAAAAGATATTCTATTAGCTTCTAATTTTTTAAATGTAAAACTTAAGGGGATGTTTGTATGGTTGTTTGGTTCCCCGCCGAGCGGGGCTCCTATTTCTATCTACAGGATTTAAAGTAACCTAACACTAGAGTGAGCGAGCAAAGCGAGCGAACGAAGCCCCGTCATCCCCTTCGAACCTAACCTATAAGTGTCGGGGTGCGCAGAATTACCTTGATTTTATTAGCAGACAGATGTTGAATCTCTGAAATAGGTATATAAAGTAGCCCACTTACCTACAACATTAGTGTAGGCGGTGGCGAAGGGTGAGGGATGCTGAATCTGACACTGATAGAGACAAGCAGGACAACAAATTTCAAGTCCTAACATCCTCCAAATTCCCGCAATACATAAGTCCGTTTTCTTCAGCCTTGTGTTCTGTAACTACAGGGAAGCGAGACCAAAACCGCATTCCCAACTAGTTTTATAGTTTTCTTTTAATTATTATAAATTGTTTTTATTACCTATAAATTATGTATGTTTACGTTAAGGTATTTCTATGGACTTTTGTCGTCTGAAATAAATGAACAAATAAATTAAAATATTATCATTTGACGAGGCGCATCACTTATTTCGTAGTGCCTTGCCTAGTGTACAGTTGGGGACTTGAAATGTTTACCACCCTAAGGTCTATAGGTAATTGCTTGCCCATTACTTTTTCATAAGGTCGCTCGGTCGCTCGCAAAGAATTGACAGGGCAAAGACATGTTTTTCTTAATTGACATAAAAAGGTTAATTTAAAGAGGCTATATACTAGGTAGCATATAAATAGAAATCCACCTATTTAGTAAAGCAATCAAGTTCGCTCAATACAACTTTTGACTAGAGCCAGAGAGAGAGAGAAAGTATAAAAAATAAACTTAAAAAAAAAGTAAAAACCGACTTCAAAGAAATACTAAAAGGAGTAAAATAATTACCATAATATAAAATTAACAGTTTCAGAAGTCGGTGGCTTCTATTTGCTTCAGTGAAGAGTTGCACCGACTTCTGAAACTGTTAATTTTATATTATGGTAATTATTTTACTCCTTTTAGTATTTCTTTGAAGTCGGTTTTTACTTTTTTTTTAAAGTTTATTTTTATTTAATACTTTTTAGTGTCATAATTTTAACCCCCTCCTTCATAACCCTTCTTTTTGGCTTTGACGTAGTCGGGCATAAAAAGTCCTTTCAAATGATACCTTACACGATATAATGAAAACATTCCAAAGGGGGGAGGGGGGGGGACACGCACCCCCTCCTCTTTTCCAGTAGTCAGTTCCCAACAACAAATATAAACAAAGCAATATTAGTAATTTGAGAATTTTGCTTTGATCCGATGAGGAGTTCCGTTCCATATCTCTGAAGTTCATGGTCTAATCATAACAAAATTTATACGGGACCAATCGGAAAGTATACCCTTTCGAACAAAAAAAGATTTATTGAAATCGGTTCATAAATGACGGAGATATGAGGTAACAAACATAAAAAAAACAACCGAATTGAGAACCTCCTCCTTTTTGAAGTCGGTTAAAAAAGGAGTTCATAACATCAAAAAGTGGTTAATAGCCTTTTTGCTAGAATCGACGCTTCACAGTTCACAATTTAAAAACTAATAGTTATGTAAGTTGATATGACATCTTGAACCTTATTGCGCACAGTATGAGAAGGAATCGAATTTGAAATCTGATAAACATTTCGAGTCCACGGCTGTACGTACCAAACTAAGTACAACTTAATGCTATCGACCAATAAAATCGCAATATTACTTTATAAAATAGAGCCAACATCCAAACATAAGAATTTCGAAGCATGTCGTATGCATTCATAGCAATACATAATATTAAGACATTCAACATTGATTTCATAGTTTCAATCATAAGTTCCCGTTATACATATAGTCTGTATCGGATGCCATATAACCGCTGATCATTAATATCTATACGTACTTCTTGGGTGGCGCCGCCTGATCAGAAGTCGACGTGGAAATTCTTACGTAGTTTTCCATTGGGAACGGATGTCGGATGAACGAAGTTATCAATTCATGAGCCTAGATAAGAATCTGTTACAAGATAATTTGAGGTGGAGCAGGGTTTTAATAAGGGCTGAAACTGTGTCGTTTCCTGCGAAATTAGTAGGCCATTAAGCTATTATGGCCATGTAAAATAAGTGGCCCATCATCCAACCCATCTTCTCGCCAAAAGAGGTATAACTAGTGTTACGGACGGCAAGCCTAACTTCAACTATGAAGTAAACAAGGTCATAAAATACGTCACAATGTATAGAACAAGATGACCACTGGCTATAGACAGTGGACCATATAGCTACAGCTAGCTACAGCCGAGCGAACAGTATTATTAGAAAATATACTGGTAAATCGAACATTACCAAGTGGGTATACCATACACAACTTGTGCCACCCTAAATGGTACCTAAGCAGGTGCATCCGATGCATTTTGGTCGGCACTCATTCTACGCTCCAGGAACGAATAAGAAGAACTGAACCCTGAACCCCTGAAGCCCTACAGCCCTGAAGCCTTGAAAATAGAAGAACGTAGGTATAGTCGATTCGTATTAAAATGAGTGCAAAGTTTTTAGTGTCATAATTTATATGTTTGTTGAATAAATACAGCAAGTGCCTTTCAGAATCTAATTGTTTTACTGGTTGTCCTCTACAACTAGTCTGTAATTTTGTCCTATTGCTGGGCAAAGGCCTCTTCTCACACAGACTAGGAGCAAGCATTGATCATCACGCTTGCTCACTGTATTTTGGCAATTTCAGACCTGGGTTTCCCGATGTCTACCTATTATCATCCTGTAGGTTCTTAAAGGAACATCGGTGGTTTTAGTCGGTATGAGTCCGACATGTCCCTCCGCCATCCCCAGGCTGTGGTGTAACCATGAGAATTACCCTAAAAAAGGGGCAAAAGTGCGCCCGCGGCCTTTCAAACATTCATTTATGTCGTACACAGCGGAAAACACGGCATAACTAACATCAGCTAATCCGAGCAATCTATATCAAGGAATGAATAAAGGAAACGGCGTGTCTACGCGATTACTGCGATATTTACCTGTCCTGCAGTAACTGTATTACACGTGGATTTAACTGTAAATGTAGTTTATTTAAAAAAATAAACTTTAAAAAAGTAAAAACCGACTTCAAAGAAAAACTAAAAGGAGTGAAATAATTACCATAATATAAAATTAACAGTTTCAGAAGTCGGTGGCTTCTATTTGTTTCAGTGTAGAGTTGCACCGACTTCTGAAACTGTTAATTTTATATTATGGTAATTATTTCACTCCTTTTAGTTTTTCTTTGAAGTCGGTTTTTACTTTTTTAAAGTTTATTTTTTATTAAATACGTTTTAGTGCCATAAACTTAACCCCCTCCTCTTCATAACCCTTCTTTTTGGCTTTGACGTAGTCGGGCATAAAAAGCCCTTTCAAATGATACCTTACACGATATAATGAAAACATTCCAAAGGGGGAGGGGGGGGACATGCACCCCCTCCTCTTTTCCAGTAGTCAGTTCCCAACAACAAATATAAACAAAGCAATATTAGTAATTTGAGAATTTTGCTTTGATCCGATGAGGAGTTCCGTTCCATATCTCTGAAGTTCATAGTCTAATCGTAACAAAATTTATATGGGACCAATCGGGAAGTATACCCTTTCGAACAAAGAAAGAATTTTTCAAATCGGTTCATAAATGACGGAGATATGAGGTAACAAACATAAAAAAAAAATAAAAAAAAAAATAAAAAAAAAAATACAACCGAATTGAGAACCTCCTCCTTTGTGAAGTCGGTTAAAAACATGGCCGCCAGGGGTGGGCAAAGCGTGAGTCGCACGCGCGTCTCTAGCCAAAAATAATAAAACAACCCGTCCTCGTGTGGGGACGGGCTAGAATATAAGAATTCCTCACCGCACGCTGGGATGCGTGTTGCAATATTCAACAAAACCCAGCACACTTGGTGGTAGGATCTACCTATACAGTTCGCCTGGCCAGCTACCACCCTCACATTAAAGTCCGGCGCCAAGCAGTTTACTGTGTCCCGTCGTGTGTATGTCAGAGCCAGAGGGGTATAGGGGAATCTCTAATATCTCTATTACTTACATTCGTGTGCTCCATCTTAGAGCTTGTCTGCGCTTACTAGCAAGTGCGACTACGGTAAAACGCTACCGATCAAATAATTAAAAAAAATGCAATCAGTGATAATTCAACATTTTGCTCGACAATTTAATTTCAAATTCTACATTGTGTGACTAGTGGCAACCCCGTTTTTTGGAGTAGGCACTCTGGTGCGGGTTCGTGGTCTTCACCCCCCATCGAAAGTGATACTCAAATTCTGACTCTTAAGGTGGATCCAGACTTTGCGAGGCATGCACCACGAACGGCGCACAACGAATGCCTCGGAGTGAGACGTGCGTGTCGAAAAAATTATACCAACGTATGCTCGGGTCGAGCCATCGCGTGAGAAGCAAATGCTTCGTTTGTCTGTCTCCATGTTTGTGGCGAGGCATGTGCTGCGCACAGGCTGAGCATGTGCGAGGCGAGCCAGCTTGTGTCGGTAGGCATACGCATGCGTTGTGCGCCATTCGCGGCGCATACCTCGCAATGTCTGGATCCACCTTAACGTGCATTTGAAAAGTCAATGGTGCGAGCTGGAACCGAACTCAGACCCCTAACACAAGCGTTCAACCGCAGATTTTTTATCAATACTAAGTTTATAATAAAATAGCATAGTTTCCAGTCACAAAGCTACAATAGTTCGCATGCGGGTACGGCGTAAACAGAAACATAAATCATATTAATGTATTTTTAATACTAGCTCGTAAAATATTAAATAGAATTTATATTTGTAGCTTCCTTGTGATCGGAACGTGGGAGGAAACTATTTTAGCTACCCTAACATGCGCATTGCGAGATAATTTTTCGTCGAATTATCTCGTGCTGCATCTGCAGAGCATTTTGCGATACTTCGTCCATTGACTGTCCATAGTCCATTCACTTTGGCATTGCTTATTCGGCGCCGACAACCTGGAACGTCTCACTATGATTCAAAAGGCCGATTTAGCAAGACAAAAAGGGTTACTGCAATTCTATAATAATACTAGCAAAAGCGTTAGCCGATACTCCCAATGTCACTATTCCGGTGATAATTTTGTGCAAGTATCCTCCAATAAATTAATAATGAATTTTAAATTGTTATTACGAGTGGCATGCATAATGAAATCATTCACTTTTCTGCAGTTGAAGTGTCGATGTTTCAAAGTGGGTATACAATTAGCGTTTAATATTTAGTGATGGATCGTGAAGTTGATGGTAAGTATTACTAACTTTAGTTATTCATATTGCAAATACCTTTACGGTTGCTGAAAAAATTGCAGTCTAATGTGATGGACATTATATTTTTATTGCGAACGTTGTGTTTCTTGGACCAGAAACTACATGTACTTTCTTGTACCATGGCAGCAACTTTATATAGTATAGCTTAAAGTAAATTAGAAAGTGCGGGCTGGTGCGGAACCTTCCCATTATTTTAAGTTACGCTGAGGCTGAGATTTTTGTTTCCGAAATCGTAATATTTATATCCAGGAGAGAGTTTTATGAACAATGGATAAAATACCCAAAAAATAAAAAAATGCGTGTTTATTTGAATATATTTCAATGAGATTTAATACTAACGACGTAACAAAAGAGTCTTTAAGAAATAAAAATTAATCAACAATTGGCTGAAAAGTGGCTGATGAATGAAGATGCCTAGATTTAAGTTGTTGATACTTATAGGTTACTTTCTTAATTTCATAATAAAATTCTTAAAACTAGTTTGTATTTTTATTTCAGCCATTTTTTATTTATTTCAATTTCCACATGGAATTCGGCTCTGTTTTTCTTCTAAGAAATGACATATTTAAGCTTATTATTATTATTATTTAAGCTGGCTTATTTTCACGTAGTAAATCTTCTTAAGCAAGGGTCAACTTATACTGGTTTTTGTATTTTACCGTTATACTTATGTGGAAAAAAAATAT
Source organism: Amphipyra tragopoginis (assembly GCA_905220435.1). Taxonomy (NCBI): domain Eukaryota; kingdom Metazoa; phylum Arthropoda; class Insecta; order Lepidoptera; family Noctuidae; genus Amphipyra; species Amphipyra tragopoginis. The sequence goes on along the minus strand of HG992013.1, from coordinate 1,714,335 downwards.
TAATTATTATTATTTTTGCTATATTTTGACAAATCATCTATACTTAGATGCAAACCTTAGAGCTAATTATTAGTATCAAATAATATTGTCCAACTAGATCGGCCTTTTGAACCATAGTGCGTCTGTTAGTTACAGGAAAAATAAAGGGCAAAAGACGTAGAGACTGAAGTCGAAAACGATTGTCAGATCTGCGTTCTAATTGCGCAATAAACTCAACAATTTCCATAGCAACGTATGTATTAACGATCCGACTTCTCCATAATTATGTACCACGTCATGAATATTGCTGTATTTTATAAATCAGAGCCATAGCGATATCAAGTGTTTTGTGCAATTAGGATACAGATATCGGACAACTAGCAATACCTATTATAAAGGCCTCAATCCACCAGGCGAATGATCGCAACAGATGGAGACAGACCGTGGACAGAGCCACTATCCTCAGCAGTGAGGAAACCATTAAGAAGAGATCTCGTGCCAACACGAGATAAGTCATGCATTATCTCGTCTAGGCACGATAACGCATCGACAAAATTATCTGGCGCTGCGCATGTTAGCTCGTCTGGATAGTCTTTGACATGATAATCGTAGTTACACGTGGATGCTCCCTGTCTTAATTAAGGCTATCTCTCACACATGACGACTAAAGCGCAGTTCAGGCTGCGCTATAATATATAGCTTATAGCAAATACTACAAACGCTGACATTTAATTGGTTGTTTTGCTTAGAACAAACGTTGTTCAGACCATGGTCTACCACAAACAAAATGCATCAAATAAAAAAAAACGTCATTGGTCTTTAAAAAAACTCAAAAAAGACACCACCAAAGACACAAGGGGGGACCTGCGCAGTCGGTGCTATGATAGTTCAAGTTATTTGCCGGGAACTTTACCACGATTGCCGCGATGAGTACTTTAATGTTACGGTTAATGTCTGAACACGTTTGAGCAACAAGACTTTTGAAGAAAACCTATAAATTTTTTTGATCCTTTACAATGGTAGTAGGCCATTGCCTCAACAATGTTTGTTCTAATAAAACAACCAATTAAAAGTCAAAAGTCAGCGTGTATAGCTTATAGCAAATACTATAAAGCACAGCAATATCGCTCAGCATACATTTTGTATGGACACGTTCACACAACGCTATGCTGTAAAATTGGCTTACTGTACGCGATAAACTTGAGCGATTTTCAAAGCTATATCGTACGATTCTCCGGTCCCCGCGCCACCTCACTTCTACCACATCTGTCGCCTGAAGGATCGCCGTTAAATATCTTGCTATACATACCAGATCGCCGTGAGCGTCATGCTCCCGTCAGGGTATGTATGTTCTGTGGTCATGCATGCAGTCATAGCTTAATACGCAATATGCTTTACTATAAAGCGAAATAGTATAGCGTAGTCTGGACTGCGTTTAAGGCTAGTACACAACAAATGCAGTGCGTCTGCAGTAGGTACGTACATACATAAACTCACGCCTTTTTCCTATGGGGGTAGGCAGAAACTGTAGAAGGCCACATGCTACGATCTTCACATACTCCTATCGCTTCGTCCACGTTCATACATCTTGTTACACAAATACGCCGATTGAGAGTACCTACTACGCACCTGTTCTTTTTGAAGAACATCACGAATAACATCAATATAAATGTTCTTCTAGGGCGTTCTCTCCCGGTTGTTATAATTATAATTATGTAACATATTACTATGTAAAATTATATTACGAGATGTCACGCAGAATCACGTGCTTTTGCAATGTCTGTAGCGGACGTGTGCGAAGTGTGGTGTGTGCTTACGCAACTCTATCTATCGGGTGTAAAAAGACCCTTAACGATAACGAAAACCACGTATTCTACTCATCATTGGGATCATTTTTTTCTACCAGACCATACCTGGGAAACCATTGGTTTTGGAGATATTGAAGGTCAAAGTAGACAAAAAAAAATTTAGTTTTTTCCAAAAACGTATTCTCAGTGATAATACTAAACTTTCTTCCAAACAACCTTATCAAAATTTTCAATTTTTCCTCACAAATTACGCATTTGAAGTTACAAAAACGCAACGAATATCAAACGCACACGACCGCCTTGGCTCAGCTGTGTGGCCGCTGCACGCATGGAAACGCGCGGCATCGCCACAACCACTCATTGCGCGCTATAAAAAAAGCGTTTTTTGTTATGCCAAAAAATAAAAGTCGTTTCCCAGCAATTATTTTTGGTTAATGTAGTTTAGTTTGATGTACAGAGTGCGTAGATTTCGGCTATGTGATGGGTCTTTTTACACCCTGTATACTTTACTTCATACCTATAGCAATAGACCTATTTTAGCAAGGAAATGTAAAGAAATAAACAACATGTTTTCTTTCAACGGGGATTCAACACCGTATTATGCTTTTATGAACCTTGAAAGTCAATCAAGATGAGCTGAAACTCTAGTTGAAGAAATGGTTTAAGAGATCACACTTATCTAATGCTATATTGAATGGGTTAGGGTAAGTCTAAACTTGAAGGTAACTACAGGAAAACTGAATGACACTTAAACTCTCAATCACCGTAATTATAGTCACAATAGATAAGACAATTAAGTGTCGTCCTGGGAGGACGGGCGGTACGCAATCGGTTAATCTTTATTAAAAGCTAAAATCAATAATAATTATTGTTTTACCTAGCATTTTCACAACTATGTCAGCTTCCAGTCTAACCAGATGCGACTGAATACAAGTATTTTACACAAAACGACTGCCATCAGACCTCCGCAATTCAGTTACTGGGTAATGCCGATATTCTAAGCAAGCTTAGGGCCCTTTCAATTTAGACGTTTCGTGTCGGACCGCTGCCGCACGTTTACCGTGCCGCTGGTTATAACCCGCTGCCGGGCCGCTGCAGTACGGTTGCAGTACGACACGAAACGTCCAAATTGAAAGCGTATCTGACTGCCGTGCGTTTGTATGCTAGTGATGTTTTAAATATATTTGACATCAGTTACGCCATGGACTCTGACGAAGAAACATTACTGTTAGTGCTCTTGTTGAAAAACATCAAACAGAAACAAAACCGACGCCCCCGTAAAAGAGCATCACCGATGTTTTCGTTAACATGTAATTTTGGTGATTTCCATAATCTTTACCCTAGGTTAAAACAAGATCCAAGCATTTTTTTTTAATTACCTCTGAATGCTATAGAATGTTTCCACGAATTACTTGAATTAGATAAAAGTAAAATTCAGCGGCAAAAAACTATTTTATTTCCGTGCGATTACTGTATTTGTCGCTTTTGGAGTTCCTTAAAGTAGGACGTACCTATTTAAATTTCATTTATAAATTCTTCCACGTTTATATCATCCAATTTAAGCAAAAAAATAAACTCACGTCTATTCACCGCACTATTCAACAGCGAAAAGAACACGTGGAGTTTGCGATGTTGCCGTCCTGTTGTCGAGCGTTCGCGGTGCCGACGCCGCACTGTTGCCGTACCGCGCGCTTTGTATGAAAACAAGCGACCGTCCGTGCGCAATACGACAAACGCACCGCTTCGGCACCGCAGCGGTCCGACACGAAACGTCTAAATTGAAAGAGCCCTAGACCGACCGGTTGTCAGACTTTCGGGCTTCTGACTGCCCGTAACAACTGTCATAATGTTTAACGTGCTCTCTGAGGCACGGAGGGTGTCTCGATGTGTAACGAATGGTCACCCATCCACGGACTGACCGCGGCAAGCACAGCTTAACCTTGCACATAATATGATCCGCGCGGTTGTTAATTAGCCAGGAGCCCCTCAAAATCATGAATCTTATTGGCTGTTTTTGGACAACAAATTACTTAGTAAGCAGAACGTAGGCGCATGAATAGTTACGAATTTAAGTAGTAGATCTCCCTAACCTTCGATCATGCCCAAATAATTAATGGGTTATTGCTTACATAACTAATAACGCATTTATTATAGGTATAACTTATGTAAGCGCCAAGTCGCATAACTAAGGACAAAATTATGCGATAGCGATGCAGTTGGAATACCTGAACATACCAATTTATTTATATCTGTATCATGAATATACAGGCCTACTTAATATATTATTTGTATCAGTAAAGCGTAGGCATTTTATTCCATTCGCTCCACAAGGTAATCCACGTATTTACATACTTAGTATTATTTACATCAAAATCTCGTCGCTTTAAGTCATAAAACGAATAGTTCGATTCGAAGGCGAAGTGCGTGGCAGCCTGGCAGCTTTAATTCGTGGAATGGCCGCTAGAGGCGCTGCATGTTGTGTTATTGTTATAATTTTTTTAGAATAATTTGGAACTATTAAATTCAATGTTTACATCTTGCCATGTAAATTGTGTTATTTTCTTGAATTCTAATTTCCATAAATATCTTAAATCTAGCAGTGAAAACATGCCGCAAATGTTTTTTTTTTATTTTTTATTTTCAACTTAAATTAGAGATATTTTACAAAATAAACACATCCGCACGCATAGTATGACCACCGTAGACAAGACCTTGTCAACGGAAGAATAGACAAAATGACAGATACACAGTGGAAACATGTCACATTAAATTTTTCAGTCGACAAAACCCTTGTGGTCATGATGCGCCTGCTGTAATAGGCATGTTGACAGCATCAATAAATTGCAAATCTAATTAGTCCGCCAGTTAGAGTTTTGAAAAATAATGGACACGTATTTTTTCTTTTGTTAAATCTATAAATATTTGGAAAGATAAAACGCATCAAAACTCGAGAGTGGGGGCTTGTGACGTCAGAAGCAAGTAAAAATTGTACTTGCTTGTGACGTATTGCCAATTTTAAAAGTATCGTATCTTCGTCAATTTTGGTTTACGTAACAAAAGAAAAAAATCCGGGTCAAATATTTTTTGATAATCTAACTGACGGATTAATTTTATTTTTTCAGTCAAATACCCTATTATATGTACATGACATGCGTTGGCAAGCATGTCCATAATTATTTAAGACCATTGATACTCGTAGCTCTCTCCTCTCTCTCTCATTTAAAAAACTGTGACATGACGATATCAAGGAGTAATGCGTCATAATAGGTACAGTCACGAGCACCAACACATGCACACACACGTAGTGAAATTATAAACTGCATTAACGAAGGAGTTGTAATGGAAAGCTTGAAATATGGTTAACATAGTATCTACGAATGCATACGAATATAAGGCATTTAAAATATTTCGTAAATTCAATCGGTATTTAGGGAGAAAATCACTTGAATTTCGCTACATAATACATATTGGTGCTTGTGACTGTACCAACATAGCGTAATAATTATTCTAAGGATACATACCTCCAAATACTTGAACCTTAGTTTACATAGTGGTCACACAAGGATCTCAGGTGCAACTGGTGCAAGGTTGTCGTGGACTCGTGGGTAGCACCGGTTGGACAGAAATTAAGCTGTCAAATAACTACATTACGTACGTACGGATGACCGCTCACGGCCACCAGAGGCATTCCAGGGGTCCTAAATACATTTTTTTTTGTTAAGTTAGGTTGCATATTATTTGGGAGGGGCTCATGGGTAATTAACAAACGGGCGCTTGCGGCGGTCAACACGTCGACACCCCTCCGTGTTTCGGGGAGGACTGACGTCCCAGGTGTTTTTCGAATACCTAAGGCAGTCGTTACGGTTAGTCAGTAGCCCGAAAGTCTGACAACCGGACTAGGATATCGGCATTACCCAGTACCTAACTGGGTTTCGGAGGTCTGATGGCAGTCCGGAACTGGAATACAGCACTACTGCTTGGTGACAGGAGTGGTGTAGACTTTAAGATAATGTTGTGTAAGGACGAGGTATGGTGTTCCTCCAATGAAAAGAGAGTATCCTCCAACCTCCAGGCGGGTCTTATGTCTGGCGGTCTTATTGATTTTCAGTTCACTGCCTATATGTAGATGGTCCTCGGGGACCGTTTCTACGTAACCGGGCAGTTATTGGCGAGACCTGAAGGGTCCAGTCAAAGACGGGCAAGTAAAGTACTTAACCTAAGCTTACTACTTATCTACTAACCTCATGACTACTAGCAAGAACAGCACTGATGGCGACCTCTAATGGGATTTAAACCTCGGCTTAGGGCGTCGCTGGTGCGAGATTGTGAGGGAGACAGCTTGATGAGGGCTGAATTATCAGTGACCCGTCGCCCGACCAGTAACAGGGGGTCTACTCCCTAAGCACGAAGTCCGTAGTTTCGGTCTTAGTTACGAGCGTTTCCTACTCCCAATCACCTACGGAACATACGATTATTTCGGGGCCCGAACTAAGAATGAATGACAACTCAATTTGACAGTTGTCCCTACTACCGATGTGTTTTTGCCCGTCCGAAAAATTGAACTTGACACTTTGTTTGTTCACTCCTACGTATCGGGCTACTTTCGGACGGGCGACTAACTTCGTTGACGGACTTAGGGAGTAGGCCCCCTGCGCCGTATCGTATCTGCGCCTTAAGCCGTTTCTGTGTAATTCACGCTTTAGAAAGACTTGGGGCAATACCTACCCCACAGAAGGAAAGGCCGGGGTTGCGGTACAGCTGCGAATCCCGTGACCCCGACCAAAGGTCAGGAGAAGGAACACCGTGGGTTTTTAGCCAATAAGAGTCCGGCATAACCCTTTGCCTAACCCAGGCGAAGAGTATACATGAGGATTTTACACGATTAAAAAAAACGGTGTGCTCAACGTTTGCTGTTGGGCAGTGGTAATACCAACTATCTGCGTGTTATTTTGATGGCGCGATGCAGGATTCTGTGACGTCATCTCGATGCAATGTAACAAGGAACAGAATAGCCTATATTAGTATGAATTAATTGCATAAAATAATAAGGATCTAAAGTACTTACTTAGTTGTCGTAGGCGGTGGTCGGGAGTTGCATTGAGCGCGACCGTACTCGGAGTCGGCGAGAAGAGAATAATCGCGCTCCGAAATGTTACGTAGACTTTTAGATACCTATAAATCATTATTTAAGTAATGTTTAACTAAACTACCCCCTCTATCTTATTCATTGTATTCCTATTCATCCAAAAGTTGTCTGGTAGATATCGCTAAGACCGCCATTATACCCTTCACTTTATATTATAATACTAGCTTTGGTCCTCAGCTTCGCTCACGTGAAATTTTGAAGCCGTTAAGTGACGATTTTCCATATAAACTTTCATCCCCTATTTAACTCCCTTAGGGGTTGAATTTCGAAAAAAAACTTCCTTATTCCTGGTCTACATTATAAAGGGAACCTCTGTGCAAAATTTCAGCATTCTAGGTCCAAGGGTTTGGGCTGGGCGTTGATGAGTCAGTCAATCAGTCAGGACTTTTCTTTTTATTTAAATAGATTATAAAGGAGCTATGTTACAATTTTGGTGTACAATAAAGTATATTCTATTCTATTCTAAACTTTATACAACGACTGCTTTGTTGGTATAGTGGTCGCAAGCGCAACTGCTGAGCATGTGATCCTGGGGTCGATGCAGGTCGGGCAAAGTGTTACTGGGTTTCTCCGTGTGGAATTTCTCAGTAGCAAGCCGGTGTTTTCATTTGTGCCCGGTTGATGGTAATAGGCTCGCCCCCTTTAACAGGGGACTTAAACATAACGGCGAAATGAGGGTGAACTAAACACCTCTGCCCTTTCGGGGGAATGCAGGTGTGATGTTATGTTTATGAACTTTCTTCAGTCCAAGTTTTTGAGATTTAGATACAGACGCACCTAAAACTACTACAATCTGTCTTTATTCAATAGATTTTCATCTTTATCGCAAAAGCATTAGGTTCAAGGTTGATTGGGAAAATTTGACAGTTTCGGGTAGCTTGATGTGCTGGCGTCTGTACCTATGTCTTTACGACTTATTTCATGAAGGATTTGTGACTACACAGTCAAACACATAATAATATGGCCGACGATGATACCTATTATTTAGATGAGTGTAAGCTAATGACAGTAATGTTAAGGTAGGTACTTAAGGCGATTATAGCCGCGAAAGTGGGGCCACTTCTGAAAAAAAAACACAATTTCTGTCAACACACAACATTTGTAATTTCGTATGTAGGTACAACATTTTAGGCAAGTGTTGTAGAAATTTAAGAACACCAAAAAAACAACACTTGACATACTAGGTTAGAAGTTTTAGTAATTAATGCTAAAAACGGCCGTTTTCGGTAGGTACTCATCACTAAAACTTCGAATCCCAAAGCTCTAGTGTTGATATTTGGTGTTCAAAAATGTCTACAACGCTTGACTAAAATGTTGTACACACGAAATTTAATTAAGTTGTGTGTTGACAGAAATTATGTTTTTTTTCTGGAGTGGCGCTACTTTCGCGGCTCTAATCGCCTTAATGAGCACCATTTCAAATTCCAGGATATTGCGAACTTTCAGTAAACCCAATAACACTTTCATCGCCGAAATGGAACAAGACTATTCAGTCGACAGCCATGCAGGCGAACAGTCGACCAATGTGGCATTTTTATGTTAGTGATGATGATAAAATAAAAAATAAACACCACATTTTCATAAGTAAAAAGTTTGTATTATTTATTTATTTTACTGACTAGTCTCCACCTGGAGGGAATATTATGTACCTACCAAGGTAGATACTAGATACCCAATACAACCATCTCCAATATACTCACCAGCAGCGTTGACGTTGCGTAACGATTTTGGCGGGACGTCCCGATTTTGAAATCAAAATCAAATGTCCCGCGCGGGACAGGCTCAGTCCCGCTTTTCGGACATTAGGTACTCGAAGGTGCGGAAAGGAAACTTTAAACTTTAAAAGAAGTTAAATCTTCACAGAAATATGAGTAAGAGTAATTCTTACAGGTAAATAATTCTTCCTTAAATATTATACGTATGATATGATTTATAATTATATTTCTCTGAAGACTCAACTGCCTAACTATAGGGTAAACTAGACAGTTATTGTTAACATAACGTACATATTTTCATCAAAATACATTTTCTGGGGCTATTTTTGCTATCTATTGTCATGTACACATAATTTAAAACTCAAATAGAAAGATGAGTATTTAAAAACTACTGATTATATACGATTTTTACTACGTCCCGCTTTCGACGAAAAAATCTCGCTTTTTCTACTCAAAAAGAACAAAAATAAAGATTCACCAAAAAAAAAATTGGCGTCTCTAATAACTACTCACCGTCGGATAACAAAACAGTGATCCGTTGATCACCATACGATCATAAAAAAACCTTGTTTAATGCGGATTTAACTTCTCACCTGTAAACAAGTACTTTCAACAAAAATATTTTGAAAATAACAAACCATCTCACCATAATTCCGAACGCACTGGAGAGTGGGAGATCGCGCGCGATGATGACGTTTCGTTTCGCTCGCCGTCAGTTCGCCGCGCCGCGCCGCGTCGTAATAACGCACGTAGGAGGATTGTCGCTCCTCGCCGACCCAAACCGTGAACCGCTTAAAGAACTCAGCTGTGAATAAACACAAATAACACGTTTACTTACAAATAAAAACATTTAGTGCACCAAAACAGTGAACTGTACAACCTGTGTGTCATAAACAGTGTCTACAACGTTTAAAAAAATCGTAATCTTTCTAAGCATCGTCGTGTGCTGTCCGAAGTCTCGTGAGTATTTTAGTTATTTTAACTGTACTTTCCATGCTTTGCTGAGGCACGCTTAGATACAGCCATTCGCGGAAAAAAATATCTCGTTCGTATCACTGGTTGCTATTGTATAATCTGTAAGTAGAACTAAACTAAAAGTAGGTCGTATACCGATCTATTACCTGGCTGAATTTAGAAGACGTCTGTTCTAAACATTGGTTCTTTAAAAAAACATTGCGTTTCAAACCGGTTGGTATGGAATTTGCATTTTAGTGGTCAAAGGCGTCAGTTTTTTCGCTAATTATAGACATTTGGAGGTTTTTGTCCCCTGTTTTGCCAGTTTTGTGGTATTTTGTAGGTGAGCGTCGTCTGCTACCGTTGCGTAGATTGGCAGGTAAAAAATCGTCGACTAGTGTACCTACCCTATTACAGAACTATCGCGATAAAAAACCGTAAGTTTTTTGAGCTATGGATTTTATGACAGCGTCGACAGCCTCAGATATTGTTATTTAACAATAAAATAATGTTGGTATCATGGTAGGTGCCAAGCCATTCTTATTTCCGTTAACAATAATAATGTTACGCATTCCGATAGGGGTCTGCAACTCTATTATTGACACAGCATCCTACACAATCAGACAATGTGCAGCATGCCGAAATTCGCATCCTATTGTGATACACTTACATATATACATGTCTGTATACCTATGAATGTCTGTGTGTGCGTAATCTCAATTCGCAGTTGATTAACTCGCGGATATTTCGATTTGAATGTACGGGCGGGTTAATCTTTCTGGAATTTTTTACCTACTTACCTGAGGAATTCTGGAGGAGAGATCGACAGCGATGTACTTACCTACTTGCCTTGTACAGGATAGGTACTAGAATTTGTAACCTACCTACCTAAGAAATCCGGAGAAAAAAAGGAAGAAAGTCAATTTATACAGCTTACAAATCGACACAGTACATAGTACTACCTATAATGGCCACGGTGTAAAAGTTCCTTAACATCTTCATGTCCACCACACTTTTCATAGAGCTCATATGCCATCCCGCCATACATATTGCTAGTGGACCTTCCAGGACTTCCTCGGCATTACTTTTGCGCTAAAAGTGAACCGTCGAGAAGGGTTCCTGGCATTAGGTTAAAAACCTTGAAAAATACGCTACTACGTCGTAAAATAGGTGTTTGCTTGTTTCATGATAGTGATTTTTCCAAGAAAAACCTGCATTTAAAATAAGCCCTTCACGAGGGCACCCGGCATGGCGAATGCGACTACATAAAAACAATTATTACTATACTTACTAAAAATACAGAAATGCGTCGCATTCGTATGTGAATGGGTCATTACTCGACATAATGCTGTGTAGTGGCAGCATTGGGACTAATTTTCCCAACATGCAACACCAACAACGCTAATTTTCACAGAAGAGATCGACAGCGACGTAGTTGTCTAGTTTAAGGTAGGTAGGTTCATTGCTATCAGAACTGTTTGCCTACTTAGCACAGAAAATAGGAGGTACACGACCCAAGCCCTAAATTAATACCTACAATCGCGAAATGACATTTGGGAATCGCGGCACCGGTCTACAAAATGTGAATCTAGGACACATTCCATTGAATTTTCTATGTCGTAGTTATTGATGATTATAATTTTTTGTATAGTCAAATCTACTAGCAAGATTTATTGCGCAAGTTGACTTCCGAAACTGACTTTTAAATTGTGGACAAATCGGCAGCAAGTCAACTTCTTAAATTTTTAAGAACTTAAGCGAGCACTTGCTGCACTTTATTGCGCAAGTTATTGCACAATAGAACTTGCTAGCAGATTAGTCGTTTAAGGGCTGGCAACAATCAAAGTCAAACTTTTTCATTTCAAATAGATCAGCATCCGAATTGCGTAGGTATCACATTCGTAATTTCAATATCTTTCATTTTGACAATACAACAATATTCATTGCGTGGTACACAGGTATGGGGAAGTCGGATTGATAATACATACGTACAGCCATTACGAGTGCTTTGCGCAATTAGGATTTCAGGCACTTTTAAAACGTCAAAACTAGGTGCACGGTTCCAAAAGGTAGGTTCTATGGCGAAAAGCCAGCAAGAATCTCCATAAACATTCTTTTTAAAATACTAGATCACATCATCACAATTCCATTACAGTAGTGTATGAAATAGTATAAGAATAATTCAGGTTAATGTAAGAAATAAACTCACATAAGACTAACAAATAGACAAATAAGTACCTATGCCTTTTACGATTGTCATTGCATTTAAGATAGCAATAATTACTATCATATCCCACTCCAGTGCCTTCACAATAAAAAACTCGAAAACAAATTGCTAGCTCCCTTATGAACAATATAGGTACGTACAATATAGGTAAGCTAACGTCGGAATCTAAAGCCTAGAGGTCATAGAACTCTAATCTCAAAGCCAACTACTCGTTTACTTTCATTGCTTAGGAAATCCCACTAATTTAATAAACCGGCAACTGTGTTACTCACTCCGGAATGTCGCCACCGATTTTAACTGAACTTAGCTAAAAACATGGATTATAATATTATCGCTCTGATACAAAGTTACGGTTCATCTTAAAATCCAAACTGTCTGTTTCGTCTTTCCGCCAATACTGATTAGAACACAGAGGAGAAAAACAAAAACGTCAAATAATTAGACAGCTGTTGTCGATGGTAAGAACAAATTTCTTTGAAAAATGTCATTTCGAACTAGCTATAGCCGTTATTCGAATAGAAATCAAAATAAAACCAAACCGTTGGAAGTTAATAGAATCTTTTTGCCGACGACTTTTACGAAATTCTTGCAATGTGCAAAAACTATTCTAAAATCGCCTTGACATACCGCTAACTATCCCGCCTAAATTGGCAGCCGCCATTTTGCAATCATTTGCAATGTTAATTTCTGCTACCATTCTGGGATGTAGAAAAATTTCGTTTAAGCGTTTTATGACGTAATCTGTGTTGTAAGTGTCATCTGCTGATTATTTCCGGTCATTATTCGCATAATCAAAGAGATTTTGTTTTCTAATAGGCTTTTTTCTTTCTCATTTCCATGCTATTGTTTATTCTCAGACTGATTGTTTTTGTTTAAATAAGTAACTGCCCGATAAACACATCGAAAGTATTATGAAAACTTTAAAGATGAAACTCAGCGATGAAGAATGGGCATTGACTAACTACAAAGCAGTAGTAAAGCGCCTTGGGAAGAGTTCATCGGGGAAAGACTAAGTACTACTTACCATACTTATGTATGTCTACCGCCAAGCAGCAGCTTTGAAGGGTATAGAAGCTGTGAAATTAGGGCACATGAGATTTTCCAACTTTGTCTCTACGGTTGGCAATGCATCAGCAATCTTCTTGGTGTTGCAGGGCCAATAGGGGCCGGTAACCACTTTCCAATAGATGTGTCGTCAGACCGATTGCCAACCATCACCACATAAAAAAAGGCTAGCTCATGCTCAGCTCATGATCAAAAGCATGATGAATAAACAAGTGTTATAGAAGTATGATTACAACCACCCGCTATTTGTTTGCAATTCGTTAATGATGTTGACGATATTCTTACCGACACAACCGTCAATAATTTCCTCTCTTTGTTAGAAACGAAGAAACATATGCATTCCGAAGTACAAGCTGCCTTTCTAAAGGTAAATACACGTGTTGTGTGCATCTCCTAAAATAGCCAGGGGTAAACAGCACTGTCAGTAGCAGTGGGTATAAAAATAAACGGAGCCACATGGTCGGGAACTGGCGCTTTTGATACAGATATAGAAAAGTAATTATGTTGAAGCCAAGTCCGGCAGATAGAGAAACGTTGAAAATCCCTACATGGTATTTCGTTGTTAGTTTTAGAGAACCGGCAACAATCAGAAACATATTCATTTGTTTATCAGCAGGCGTAGCATGGCCGACTGAAATATAGACAGTGACATATTTCCATTGTGTATCTGTCATTTGGTCTATTCTCCGTCGACAAAATCTTTGTCTCCGATGGTCATAGGTACTACGCTTACAGATACAGGTTGTCCATCAAAATAATGTAACCTAGACTAGGTTACTGAGTATTTGCAACTCAAAGATGTCAATAACCAGGAATTGATCATGGCTGTCAAAGTCAAAGCATTTATTTCAATTCGACCATTTACAGGCACTTGAATTGTCGAGACAAAAAAAAAAGAAGATACTGCCGCGTTCCAAAGTGTGGATTCCTATGGAGAAGAACGGGAAATAAACTCCATGGTTACTTTTTTCCATCAAATATTTACAAAAATTTGGTTACATTGTGAATAAGAAAATAAATGTGAGAACAATGTAAGATATGCTATAATGCCAATGCTCAGTGGCGTGCACAGAGTTTTTAGACAGGGTAGGCAGAAAATTTTGAAGCTATTTCTTACCAAAAATACTGCATGTTGGCTTTAGTTCGTCGTCTCGTCCATTAAATAATGATGTAGGTACTCGTAATTGCCACCTCAAATATCCTATATAGATTTACTGATTTTATGGACATATCAATTTACGGATATTCGATGTGGCCTTTCGGCCCGTTTTTTTGTTGTTCTGTATTTGCAAATTAAATAATAGCAGTGAAAAGATGGTGGTATGTGTATAAGGACCTAAAAAAATATTATAGGATTTTATTTTATTTGTATATTAAATCTACACGTCTATCTTTCTGTAAGAAAGTCTGCAATATAGAATCGTAAAAGTTGGGAAGGCGTTTCATTTCCGTAAGCAGGTGTTTTTCTATTGAAATTATGGAAAGATCTGTAAGTCGTCGCTGTCCTTGGGTATTCCTTAAGTAGGTGTGTATACGTTTCAGCGACGAGAATGACCTTTCGGTTGAAGCACTGCTCGCGGGAACTGTTACAATTAATTTTGCCAATCGCAGTATTTCGGGAAAAACTGTATTTATGTTATTTTCGTAAAAATGTTCTATAATTTTGTAAATACTAAGGTTTTTGAATTCGACAGATTTATAAACACATTTGAGCTCATTGATAAGGCGGTCTAAGTTAAAGTCGTATGATTTATAAACATTTACGAATTGCGCTACTAATTCAACCGGAAAATTGTCATTATATTGATTGAAATTTTCGCATGATAGAAGTCCAAAAATTTTTAACTCTTTCAGATTTTTATAACGGTCGCGACATTCGTTAGATATATATTGTCTATAATTTCAATAAAACTCCGTTTCAAATTGATTTTTGCGTCCAAAACATTACGTTTTCGTTTAGGCGGTCCTGTTATTCTTTTAACGCCTTCAAAAATGAATTCAAATCTAGATCTGAAGGATTCCAAAACGATTCAAACTCGTTATTTTTTTTGACACAGTATATCACATCAGATGTCTTTTTTTGCATAATTACGTAAAGCACATCAGTTTCTGTGAAAATTTCGTTAAACAATTTAAGTAAAAACTTAAATTAAGTAAGAATTTTTTATTTTCTCTATACACATACCACCTGAACAACTTTCACAGTGAATATTATCCATTTTTCACACTATTATCAACGTTAAAATCTTAAATATCTGATAACAAAGATCACAACCAGAACAAAACAAACAAATGACGACTCGACTCAGTATTATGCTCAGTATAAAAATAATACGACCAAAAAATGGTGTTGTAAATGTAGCAAAAATTAAATGAAACAATGCAACTTTTTAAAATAGTTGCATAGCTAACTTCGGTTCGGAAAACTTCGGTAAGGGTCGTAACTTGTCGTGTTGTAAAAATTAAGACAGTGGCTACTCTGTGCGGTTGTGTGCGTTATTTGTGACATTGTGTGCCTCGTATCTATAGGAACGCACACTCATTAAATCCGCATGACGACGAGAGCACACTTATATACATTTAGACACGAATAGTTTGTGTCTTTACCGAGGCAATCAGTGGCGCTAGCGCAGCACAATGCGAAATTGCGTCGAATTGTGTGAACGAGCTGACATCGGGCACACAGAGCAGGTATGCCAGATGTTAGCTCCTTCGTACAATGATACCCGAAACTCGAAATATGGAGCTAAATTATGTTTTTTTTTGTTTATGATAGTAAGTACTCGTGGATAAAATAATATTAGATATCAGAACAAGATTATAAATATTTATCTGAGTTAGGTAGGGTAGGCAGTGTCTTTCTGTCTTTATGAAACGCACGCCACTGCCAATGCTGTTGATGATGAATCAGAAACAAATTAATTATTTGAAAGTTTTGCTTTAAAACATAATATTATCTTGAATGTGTCTTCGGCTGAGTAGTTTTACGAGCCAGACATAAAACCTTAGCCTCTGCTAACATCTTTAACTTTTCAGGCTTCTTCTATTTTTAGCTACCAACGCAAATGGTGTTTAATGTTTCTTTATGTTTGTCTGCATGCTTCAAAACTCCATTACGAGTAGTAGAAGTTACCTTTTCCTTTTTAGAGAATTTATATTTGGTGATATTGTTTTTGTTATATCCTTCGTCATTTAAATTATTGTCACCATCGCCTTATCCGTCATTTTACTATCTTCACGGCCGCCAAACGAATGGTTCAGCTGTCAGAAATATATCGATTTCGTGTGATTTAATAACTGCAACTGTATTCAAGGCTTCCTTTCTCTCGAATTTATTAATTTATTTGTCAAGAATTGCTGAATCATGGCGTTAATTTATTACACAAAAAATAACTGCATAATTTATTTACTTATTTTAAATTCTTCCTTATTATAATACTGAGTATTATTTTATTGGTCCTGTCAACCATTTAAATGGCAAGATATTTATTTATTTATTTCAATTACTCTCAATACTTACAGTTAAGTAGACACCAATACGTGTAGAGAGTAATACTAAAAACATTGGATAGTCTCAATTAACACATAAAAATTCATAATAACAAAACATTATAACATTAAACATCAACAATCACAATAAAATTATTAACAACAATTACAAAAATATACGTATAAACAACAACAACATTAGGCAGTATTAGCAAATCTTCTGGAATTATGTGGGTAGTTAGTTACTCTTATTTATTGATTTTCTTTATTTTTAATAATACACCGTAATAATTATTTAATACTCTTATTACTTTTCACATCACATTCACAGTCTGTAATAATCAATTGCTGG
Organism: Amphipyra tragopoginis; assembly: GCA_905220435.1. NCBI lineage: Eukaryota > Metazoa > Arthropoda > Insecta > Lepidoptera > Noctuidae > Amphipyra > Amphipyra tragopoginis. The sequence goes on along the minus strand of HG992013.1, from coordinate 1,697,600 downwards.
TTATAGAATTGTTCAAACATAAGTTTGCGAATCATTAGATAAATTAATAAGGATTCAGTTTATTATTTTGGTCCTGTTTTTGGTATTATGTAGGTATGTTGGACATGCCTCTGTAATAGGTATTAGAAGAAGAAGAAGAACATTTGTAACTTATGTGTTGCCATTAAAAAAAACAAATTAGTAAGTAATTATTTTTACGCACTGGCAACATCACTATGTTGGAAGGTGATGATCGTACTAGCCAGAGCTCTCAGCTCCTAAAACCATCTTCATCTTCGGAGAAATTATCATGCTCACGCCTTCGTCGTCTGTCTCAGATTCTATCCATTCTCTGATATTCTCTGTATCTCCATTGCGAATTAGGAAATGAAGCAAGAGTGTCCTATGCTAAGCACATGGCAATACTTGGCACTGTACACTAATTAAACTTTAATCGAGGGTAAATCGTGACAAACCTAATTGTATGTAACAGAACGAGTCCTTGGGCCAATTGTTTACGCCTAACGTAACGAGCTGCCACCTGTTAGAATTTATAACAAAACATTAAACGCATAAATCATAACTTGTGTTTTTGATACTGTAATTAAAATATATTGATACTTTAAAAACCTTGTTAAAAATTCTAGTTCAATAATGTTATGTTACTTGCACTAAAGTGAATATCTGAATACAAGGTTAGTTTTAGTATATGCGAAACCTGAAACTAGTTTGTTCAGAATCACTAGGAGAATCGATTGACATATTTTTTACACCACATTTTTTTTTGTTTTTTTTTTCATAAATTTCAATTTTGTTTCAGGAGGTTTCTACCCATAACAATTGACGGGAATAGACACCTTGAGGCTTGAAATGTTCCGCTCGGTCAGTTTCCGTGTATTAGACAACCCCTGCATAGCACATCTCAGGCATTTCACACTTTTTTAGCGAACTTAACGCGACATAAACTAAGGTGTAACTTGGAGATTTACTAAAAAAAAAACACATATTCAGGCAGTTCTGATGAACATCTTGTTGGGGTGTCTCGGTTTTCGTATAAAGTAAAAATAACGTTGTATACAAGGTATATCCGAATTCGTGTAATTCATTTAAACCACGTGGTCTACTGGTGACACATGGGATTTTTTTGGATATAGCAAAAAAATATAAAAAAAACTCCCCAAATAACGGAAAATCATGCCCGATAACCGTGTTGCCGGGCTTCCGTTCGTGTATTAACGTATAAAAAAAGTTTTTTTTTCTTGTTTTCATTTTCAATCAAGCAAAATACTGTCCAGCGTTCAGCTATACCAGTAATGATGATTAAACGAATTAAAAGAATTTATTTACAGCCTGTTTTTGTATAAGAAGCACACTTCACTAAAACATAATTATTTTGTGTCAAATGGCATTTGCAAGCACCTCCATCTTCAACTGCAAAAATATATTTGTAACACTTCCGCGTTTCTTGTGTTTTTTTTAAAATATCATGTGAGGATATGGGCCCTACTTTACCGGATAACACCAAACGTTAATCACCAAAACAAAAAATATGACTAAGTTTATTTCACGTTTAGCATAATTATGACTAAGCAACGACGACTAAGAGCAAATCCCAAGCCCAAATCGGGGCTCGAGCATCGGCCTTGGGCCATTCCTGGAACAGACAAAATACATATAATTGTGACTTGAGTTTAGAGAGTGAACCCAAAAGCGAATACGTATGGAATATTGAAACATGGAGCCGTATCACAATCAAAGCTTCTCCCGAAAAAGAAGAAAGAGAGAAAGAAAATAAATTTTTACACGGCCAAGGACACAATGACAGAATAAACAATAAAAACATAAAAAGAATAAAATATACACAATTTTATGCTGTCGAGCATGCCCATTCTGAACTGCATGCTTATTCTCAACCATCGGATGAGTTTCCGTATCCGAACGGAAAGTATCCGACGGATTGATTCCCGATCCGATGGATTACAAAACTTTATTCACAGTTCCTATCGGAAGGGAGTTTCCGAATCCGTGAATGGTTTTTGGAAGGTGTGTTTACGGTGTATGCTACGCAATGGTAGAAAATAGATTACTGTGGTAGAAAATGTTAACGTAGTAAATATAATACTATTACTATGTATTTCGCAAATAATCTTATGTGCAACTATACAATACACATTAATACATAAATTTCATCATTTTTTTTATAAAATAATGTCTAATTTATGCGATCGTTTCCTTATTTCAAAACATGCTTTGTAAAAAAACAACTTTTATAAGCTGTCAAACGAAACGGGGAAATAGACAATGTAAATAAACAAAAATGCCGTATTCATATAATTAGTGATAAATATTCAATCAAATTATCAACCGAAAACGTGTGAAGTTCAGTGTGATCACCGAACAAAACTCTAGCGTGTGATGGTCCAGAAAAATGAATGTAAAAATGTTATCAGTGTCGTATAATTTCTTGTTATTAATTTTTTTGATATTATTATGTAAAACGTAGTTGAGTAGGTATAATTCGATTTTGTAGAAATGGGTTAACACAAACTCATTATTACTTACTTGTGTCTAAGTAACCACCTAAAATTAAGTATACTTTGATACATCGAGCATTTAAAAGCGGCGGCCAAAACATTCTTAAAACTTGTTATAAAATAGGTAAACTTAGCTCAAATATAGCTTAAAATGATTAACATTCCTTAAAATATAGTTATTAAACAGTTTTTAATTCATCCCAGCATAAATTGTATTGTTTTATTTAAAATCGAGTGCTTTCCGACAGCAAATAGCTCTCGGATTAGTTTCCGTGAATTGGCGTCTTCATTCCGAATAGAACTGTCAAAAGTTTTCGATTTCGGATTTGTGAATAGAGTTTAGAGGGCACTTTCGGATACTTTCCGATCGGATTCGGAAAGGGCAGTTTCCGATGGTTGAGAATAAGCATGCTGGTCACCAAATCAGCATATGCTATGCGTCAAATACCCAGAGCGAGATTTTCACTTGGTACCACTGCAGTAACAGACGGAATTAATTTATACTTAAAATACATATTTTATGAAAGACGAACAAAGTCAAAGCAAGTAGCTAGTGCAACATGATCCGGATATTAATGACTTATGACTTGAAAGCGATCAGTGACACAGCTGTAAGACAATGTCTAAGTAAACGATTTAAATGATTTATTCAAGGTGAATAAGGTAATTTGTATTGTGGCCACTGATATAGTTATTACAGTACTTAATTGTAGGAGCTGCAGTCGCCGGGAGGTTTGTTTGAAATACTGCTACTTGAAACAAGGATACTATATGATAGCTTGGTGACTGGATAGATAGATGATAGTACATCTTATTGTACACCATAACAATGCAAAAGAACAGAAATAATTTAAAACGACGGTACAATGACAATCGCTAAAAGTGATACTCAAACTCAAAACTCGTTTGTTCAAAATAGACTAGTATTACTTAGTTCTTTTTTAACGTAACAAAACGTAGCAAATTTACATAAGACAGCCCCCAAAAGCGCCCACCCTTCACCGCTTCCTAGTGTGTATGCTGTGAAGAAGAAACGGCGCAACAGACTCTCCAGCAAGCGATATCTTCCAGAGTACCTTTGGATGGTCTAGAAGGACGTGAAATATAGATCTGGATGTAAGAAGAATTGGAACAAAGTGCTGACTGTAGGAAAAACTCAATCACTAATATTGGTTTTGGTTTAGCTTATACCATCGTCGTAAAAATTAGATGCATAATATTTAATAATCATATAAGATTATATTATTCACCGGTATACACTTTGAAGCTGAAGAAACCTGTACACCTGAGAGGTTTCTAAAAAGTTCTCATGGTGTGTAGTCCGCCAACCCATACCAAGCCAGCGTGGTGTGGTGGACTCAGGCTTAAACCATTCTGAGAAGAGGTTCCAGTAGTACAGGCTCAGCAGTGCGACAGTAAGGAGCTGATTATGAATACATTTTGATAATACTTCTCATCCAATGCTGCAAGTCGAAGATTCCTCAATCCTGCAAGAAAAGATGGTGAATATATAAAAAAAAAACCTTTAATTATTAAACCAGAGCGCCCGTTTAAATGAAAGCAAAGAATGCGTTTCGTTAATGACGGCGTCGAGGATTGTGCCAAATATTTTATATGGCTATTTGGCCAGGTTAAGGTCGATAATTCATTTTATAATCAACTTGGATATAATTTTAATGGCAGAGATTAACCTGACAATTATTATTTTATTGATCGTTTGCCAATCAAAGTTAATGCTGTCGTTATTTTTGTTCTGCTTATCTTTGATGCTCCATAACTTTAATGATACGCTGTACTTAATTATACTTTTGTAATGTGGTCATATCGTGTTCGCATTTCGGAACTTTACAATTTTTGTCGTAGAATCACCATTAATCATGTCTTATCTAGTAGCTGCGTCTACTAATCTGCCATAATTATCTGTGATGAATACAATATGTCCATAGGAGCAATTAATTAAAAACTTGTCAAGACACTTTCCAAGCAATATCATAAATTCTAACTTCTAACATATTTCGCCAACTTTTTCTCACATTCACAAATCATTTTATTATTTAGTTCACGTTCAGCATTATCATTCAACGTCGCACATTGTAATATTACCATGTAACCCTATCTCTCGATCTTGTTCAACCTTAGTTTTTGTGCTATATTTGTATCCTACTGTTTCGCCTGCGACCTTGGTTTGTTCTTGACTTTCATTATATCAGCACTTATCACACTCGTGTTTGGTTTGGAGATAATCTTAGTAATGTCGTGGATCAATGTTTTGGTTTTTAGCGGCTTAAAGGATCGGTGATTCTCCGTCAACTGTCGTGTGCTAGTGATTAAGTACCTGTTTATTGTGTAATGCTGTTTTGCATGCGGAAAGACGCTGCATAAGAATTCATAGTGCGTGAAGCTAAACAAAATGCTGAGAAAAAGTTACAATAAAATTGTCCGGTTTAGGCCTTACTCCTAGGGATTGCTCGATAGAAGAACTTGAAAGATTGTGTTTCAAGGAATCTATAATCCTTAAGCAAATCTATACATAAATTTTTTTACGTAGGAAAATCTGCATAGTCTCCTTGGAGGCCCTATGTCCGGGATCGCTGTTAAATTAACCGAAACTCCTGCAGAAAAAGCTAAAGCAAACCCAAGCTATTTCATGAAAGCTTGTTTGTTTAATAGAACTTGTTGCTGTTCTCATAATACAACCACAGCAATAAATATAGTGGTTAATTTTTAACTAAGGTTCATACGGTATTGAAGATTAATGTGGTAACATGAACCTACTTTTTGTTAATCAGAGAATCTGTTACAACTCGACTTGCTTCCTTCATAAGATTTCTAAGCTATATTTAGCACTTTCTTGGTATTTCCTGGCATTTTATATTGATATCGGATATTATTATAAGATTCCATAACGTGTATACGGAATTTGCTGTAAGAAAACCACCGTTTTGATATGGTGTGAACTGACATTTGATATAGGTAGAAGAAACCGTTTTTGTCTTTTACAAAAAAATACAAGTGGAGATCCGAAAAATTCCTTTGCCAAAATAGAAATTGAAGATAGTCCTAATCGAGCAATGGACTAAGTATGCGAAATACTACACTTATCTTTAGCTTATAGTAGTCCAGTGCTTGACAAAACGTGCCTAGTCGCGTCAAAGCAATCAATTCCTTGTCTTCAGAATCCAGTAAGTATATCAAAACCAATTCTACCGGTCATCAGATCAATTAGCTGGAGTGCTTTATTCTTAACGAGTGTAGTCAAATCGTTGCTTCTAACGACACTGGATGAAAAGGTACTACACCATACTGATGAAGATATATTTGCTTTCTAAAAAAAATTTATAGTAAGAAACAATTATTCCAAGTATGCAATACATCACCAGAATTCATCGCTCAAACTTTATTTATCACCATCCATATGTAACGTTTCCTATGAAATTACAATGCTTTCACCAACAAATGCCACGACAACGATTAAATGCAAATGTACGTCGATGTTTCTTTCCGTAACGACTAGTTGTGCCCACACCCGGTGTTTAAAGCAAAATATTGCCCATATTGGGTGGGGTTATGGCAATTTTTCCAATGTCAATGGTGAATAAACTTGTAGTTTGTCTTTGTTTTCACTTAATTGTTACTTGTGTTGATTGCTTAATTGGTTTTCTGGGCAATTTGTTGTTGCTGGGTCAATGGTGATGTGTGTTCTTGTATTGTTGATTTGACATAAGTATTTGACAAATAAATGCTTTGTGCCTTTTTGATAACATTGATGTGACACTAACCAGAGTTCCCTCAATAACTTACTACATTACTATGCCGACGTCCCTATCAGTCTAAATGTTGACTGTGGAAAAAGTGATGTGACAGCAGTGTTCCAGAATTACCTACTATAGACCGACAAAGCGTCCTTAAATAATATCATTACAATTTTCTCAACCATTATTAATTCCAAACTTCGCTTCAAATGATCCTATAACCCAATTTGCAACCCTGCTTAGCGAAATGTATTTAACGAAAACAAGTTCACTTTCTTCGGAAGCCAATCTTCTAAATCAATTTGGCGACACCGCAAGTTCAGCGTACGTCCTTAATTCCTCTCGATATCGACTGAAGTTCAATTATCCACGGATTACAAGCTCATGCGATACTGTTACTAAACCTGTCCAAGTATTTGGGTCAATCTTTTCAAATGGACTTACTTTTTCTTTGATGCAATTCCAAGAGAAAGGGGTTGACGGCTCTGATAAGTGCAGAGCACTGAAATGCACGCAATTATAATCTTTATTACCAAGCATTATTGATTATAATGGTATGAGCGCATGCAGAATCCATACACGATCATAAGCTATTTAATATACACGAAATTAATCTTTAATCTCCAGTCCTACATATCGTCGACTATTTTTGCATACAATATCTTTCGGCTTTCACTTACACATTTATCATTAGCAATGATATTTTTAACACTTTCTTTATAAACGGATACTGGTTCTAGATTCATTATCTTATGGAGACAGAATGCCTACGGTAGCACGATAAATCACTTATGAATCTGTGTCGATTATATGCTCTTTGCGTTTCAAACGAAAGTACCACCTATTGTCTTGATCTTGAAGTATATTCTTTTCTAAGCACATCTCTTACGTTCTAAGAAGTTTTAATTTGCAATCATCGTTCCGTAGCATTGTGAATATTCAATGGAACAACAAAATATTTTACACTATCTTCATCGTCTAGACTTAATCGGTGGTTGTTTGATCGTTTCGAAGTAATTGCTATTCCGTCATCAGTGACTGCTTTTTATTGACATCCGTATAAGGACGGTGAAAGAATATTAATTGTTGATATTGGAAACCATACAAAAGATGGGAATGGATACATTGAAATTACCATTTACGTTTGTGGAATTCATATTTGTATCAAAAGTCAAAAACATTTATGGTATCGATAGGCTCTCTCTTCAACTCTGTTCAGTTGCATTTAGTAGCCTATGTGCCAGATTCTTCTCCAATGAGTCTGATACCATTTTGAGCCACAGATGTTCTATATGATCAGAAATAAATTTTGAAGGCATACCTCCTTTCGTCGACCTCTTTCGAGCTTAACCCGTGTCAAGGCGACGCCCACGGATCCCAATCGGTGTAAAATATCGACTTGGACCAATTTCGCGGCATATTGTCTTATACGGTACTCTTAGTCATGATTACAGTGTGATGCATCAGGGGCGAGGCTGCGAGGGCGAATCTGGACAAGTACTAATAGGCTTTTACAGAACACGTGCTTATTAGGTATTTCTTGGTTAAAAGGTATTCTTTAAATGGTATCTTTTTCTTTGTCATCATTATACAGCGTCAAACGTAGACTAGGTTTATCGCAAATGTATGGATTTTTTATAGCAGTATTTTATAAAAGTCTTTTGATAAAATACCTGTCCTTCCTATTCTAGAATCTACGACATTTGGCCACTACCAATAAACGTTGTCGCTTTATAGCTTCTGTTTACGCGAATCGTATTATGATAACCGATGCAGACGAGATCAAAACAATGATAATCGTAATGCAAACAAGTTTAAGGAAGACTTTTAGAAACGGAAATCTATCTAAGGGCCATTTTTTCAATCTTTAGAGAAGTTTTATCTGAGGAATAAATTAGAAATTATGACGTATTTTCTATTTAAAAGCTGTCAAACTTCGTTGTCAGATAAAAGTTATCTGACGATTGAAAAATCAGCCCTAAATCTTTCATGTATAATCAATCCTATGAAGAATTTCTTTTCTCAATATGAACGTAATTACCACACGCAAAGAGACATTGTAATTTTTTCTTAAGTCCGCTGCCTTCTGTTTTACTTTTACTATACCAAAGACAGACTCTACCTTTCCACAAAATCATGTTAAAAAGTTGTTGAGAGTAAAAAAGGCTTTAATACTTTTTTATGTATGGAGTTTGACGTTAGACACTGTTTTAACAAGCGTCAAAACTTTTTCTGTATGACCCACAGACCCAGACTATCAGACTCATATCTAATAACAATAACAAAAGGACGTTACTCCACATTGTTTTCTTGGCACACCTTCATCATTACAATTAGTACAAATACCTTACAGTTTTGCCCAACCCACAAGAGACATCAATATTTTACCCATAACTTCGCGCTTTCTGTGTTAACGACGATTCCATTTAAAAATAAGGTTTTATTCTTCATCGTATTTATGTTGTCTTGATTTGTGTATAACGGTGTGCCTTCGCTCATTTCCCGGAAATAACTGGTCAGATTGAAATCCTCGTAAAAAGTTCTGATGTCTGTCAAGGGAATTTGACTGCTGGTCTCATTTGTGTCACTGTTAATTTTTATTTATCTGGAGTTAAGTCTTGCGTGATCAGTTCTTGGTTTGCAATTATTAATTTTTGCGTTAAGTAATATCAAGAGAAACATCAACACTCTTCTATACACTATTAACGACATACAATAATGACTATAAAAATATTTCCTCGTGATTGTTAATTGAAACAGTACCTATTAGAATACCTTATTCAGCAGTAAAAGAAGGGTTTGCATTGAATTACGGTACTTAAGTATGTCCAGCGCACCCTGGGCAGTCAGCCCCACTGCCAACCTTACTGACTTGATAATCTTTTTAACACGGCGTGATCTATTCTTTTGTAGCTCAGCCGACACGATAGATGAAGCATTAAAGGGCTGATATCGTGTAGTTCTGTAATTAGATAATTAATTCTAAATCACAATTTCCCTTCATCATACTCGTAATCAGTCCATAACTGTCTCCCTGCTGAGCATGGACCACTTCTCAGAATGAAAAGGGTTTAGGCTTAAGTCCACTAAGCTGGTCTAAATGAGTTGGGTGACTACACACACCATCGAGAACTTTTTGGAGCCCTCTCAGGTGTGCAGGTTTCTTCACGATGTTTTTCCGTCACCGTTAACGCAAGTGATAATCAAATTTTGATCCGTACCTACATGGATTCGAAGTTTGAGGTGTGGGCCGGGTCGAGCTCAGACCGTCATGCATGGAGGCAAATGTTCCACTGCTAAGCTGCCATTACTTCAGCATATACAACGTGTTACATAATTCCCCTTGAAAAAGAAAATGTTTATCAAGTAGTCTTATATGGTTGTTGTCATTTACCTCTCAGAGGAAATGAGGTAAAAATGTAAATAACTTTCTGGGAAGTCTACTCTTTACTTTTATGTTTTCAGGGTTGCGTTTCAGTGATGATTTTGTTTTATGATTTGTCCAAATATTTTTTAGGGTCCTACTTTTATAGCCAATAGACTCTTTACAAGGGACCTTTTAATCCCCTTTCGGCTTTAGGGGTATTTTTGTAACACGTTGTATATGATAGTTGAATTATTATCATGAAGCTTCTTAACTTGCAATACCTTTAATACCTTTGCAGAGTTTGCAGTTCCATTAATCCTAACAACAGTGCCTTTACAGTACATTAGCGTTACTTTATAACCTCCATCGAACAATGACGTAAGTGTAACAGCATTGTTCGTGTGTTGGTTACGTGGTGGGAACTGCGGTGTTATCTGTTTCGCCATGCCGCCATAATTGTGGGGCATTATGTTAGTTTTGTAAGTTGCCGCCTCGGACTGTGCATTGAGTAAATCAGTGGTGTGATTTTGTGTTAGTAATCAAAAAGAATTTTAGGCGTTGGCGACAAATATCCAACCGCCAATAGGTTATGAAGAAGAAAAAAAAAATTATAACATGACATTGCGGCTGTATTCTTGAAGGGTTAGGCAGAGGTATAACTCCCTCGTTTCACCGTTATGTTTAAGTCCCATGTAATAGGGGACGAGACTATTGTCATCAACCCGGCACAAATCCAGACTCCGGGCTGCTACTGAGAAATTCCACACGAAAAACTCAAAGAGATCGAACCTAAGATCTCACGCTCAGCAGTCGCGCTTGCGACCATTAGAAGAACAAGGCAGTCAAAAAATTTCAAAGAAAAAAAAAAAAAAAGCTAAACGATTATAGCATCTGTCATGTCTTCTCTGTATCATCCTAACAGCGGTTACGCACTGCATCCGATCCGAATCCGTGAAAATACGGATATAATAAACTCGACAGAATTCGGATATTGCTTTACGCACTGCATCCGATCCGAATCCGTGAAAATACCGATCTAGAGTAAAAATCTCGGACCGAATTCGGATGTTGCTTACGCACTATTCCGATCTCTGGTTCAAATTCAAACAATTAAGGGGCCATCTTTGGCATATCCGTTTGGCGTCTGATTTGCATCCGAGGTAATGCGAAAGCGTTCATACAAACAGTACTACGGCTACTTCGGTCCGTAAATTTTTCTTCCGAATTAGAAACTCACGGATGACGGATAGAAATCGGATGACGGATGCCAGATGTAGTGCGTAAACTACCATACAAATAGTGCTATGACTACTTCGGAACGTATTTTCACGGATTCGGATCGGATGCAGTGCGTAACCGCTGGCGCTGTAAGGATGACTGGTAAAGAATGCCTGAGGCATTTAGTCCGTCTATGTATGACTGTTGCATAAAGATTAAATAAATAAATACAATAGGATTATTTAAATAAATCATTTTTTTTACTGGCAATAACCGCATAATCGCACACAATATTTCATGAGACCCGAAAGTGCGTTTATAGCTTTATTTTTGTAATTTCATTTGTAAGTATTTTTATACGTATTTATGCAATAAGTATTATTCTTTATGCACAAAATTAGTATAGAGGCGGACTTAATGCCTTAGGCATTTTCTATCAGTCGACCTAGGGTGATGCAGGGAAAAAAGGGAGGTAGTAGGTAGATAAATAATTAAGTCTTTAAAATTTAGTATTTTAACCTTTCTATCCAATGGTTGTCTGGAAGAAATTGCTACTCGCAATAAGACCCCCATTTGTACTGTTCTTAATTATGTGTAGGTATTCCTACTATTTAGTTTCCATTAGTGTACAATAAAGTATATCTATCTATACAAGCTTAGTTTTAGTATTACTAAACCTGAAACTAGTTTGTTCAGAATCACTAGGAGAATCGATTGACATATTATTTACACCATATTTTTTTTAAATTTATTTTCATATACAGGGTGTAAAAAGACCCATCACATAGCCGAAATCTACGCACTCTGTACATCAAACTAAACTACATTGACTAAAAATAATTGCTGGGAAACGACTTTTATTTTTTGGCATACAAAAAAATGTTTTTTTTTGTAGCGCGCAATGTGTGGTTGTGGCGATGCCGCGCGTTTGCATGCGTGCAACGGCCACACAGCTGAGCCAAGGCGGTCGTGTGTGTTTGATATTCGTTGCGTTTTTGTAACTTCAAATGCGTAATTTGTGAGGAAAAATTGAAAATTTTGATAAGGTTGTTTGGAAGAAAGTTTAGTATTATCACTTAGAATACGTTTTTGGAAAAAACTAAAAAAAAAATGTGAACTTTGACCTTCAATATCACCAAAACCAATGGTTTCCCAGGTATGGTCTGGTAGAAGAAAATGATCCCAATGATGGGTAGAATATGTGGTTTTCGTTATCGTTAAGGGTCTTTTACACCCGTTATTTCAATTTTTGTTTCAGTAGGTTTCTACCCATAACAGTTGACGGGAATAGACACCTTGGGGCTTGAGATGGTCCGCTCGGTCAGTTTCCGTGTATTAGACAACCCCTGCATAGCACATCTCAGGCATTTCACACTTTACTAGGGAAATTAACGCGACATAAACTACGGTGTAACATGGAGATTTATAAAAAAAAAAACACATATTCAGGCAGTTCGGATGAAAATCTTGTTGGAGTGTCTCGGTTTTTGTATAATACTAAAAATAACGTTGTATTATCTATAAATTAGTTATTAAATATTTTAAGCTCGCTTGATTATTAGCTAAATAAGAAATATCTCCTACTTTTATACACATAAAAGTCGACTTTACAAAATTATTGGTGCATTGATTACCAGAAATTAATATAATTCTTTATTGGTGCAGCGTTTACGATGGGTTCATGTTCGGATTAATTTTAAAGGTGCTACCATAAAAATTGTCTGTCCCTTATAGTTTATTGCTACCGGTGTTTTATTACATGAAATTAATTTTTATTACATCCATAATAATTCTAGAATAAAAAAGTACTTACTTTTTACTTTCTTTACTGTCTTACTTTTTTTTACTTGCGATACATACATGTACTTATATGTATCGTCCTCGCGTCGGTTGTTGCTGGATTTTGCATTTTTAACAGTAGGTTATATCCTTCAAACCGGAACACATCAATTGCTTGGTGGCGGAAATAGGTATGGTGGTAGTTCCCTGGACAAACTGTTTCATTATGAACTCTACAAAAAAAAGCATTTATTTTTACAAATTGACGCATACTTAAAAATAAAATTCTTAAAACCAATGCAAGGTACATAACATTTAAATCGTGTAGGTAATATAACTTAAATCTAAATACAAAATTAATTAGTTACCCTATCGAAAACTATTCTAAAAAAACCGAATGCAAATAAAAATTTCGGTATTCACTTTTTAAAGTTTTTTATTTAATTATTTTTAGTGCCACAAATTACGACGCCGGATACTAAATGTTACAAAGACAAAAAGTCAGTGGGCAACATAGTCCTAGTGTCAAAATGTACAAATGTCTTAATGTATATGAATGTGCAAATGACAAAATATAATTGTGATATAATGCGTAAGGGTCTAATTGTTAGATTGTCAAAATGTACAAAAGATAAAACACAATTGTGCCAAAATGCATCGTGGTCCAATTGTCACACAGTCAGGATTCGAACCCGCAAACCTGGGCTTCGAAGGTACGATCACTAACGACTGAGCCTACATACACCTATCTGCTATTTGATATCAACATAATTCTCTGCACTGGATATCTAATTAAAATCTCCTCTCTATCTAATCTCTTTGAGTATAAATACTTCTTGAAAGTCCGGTATCCTTGAAAAAGATGATTGAAATGTCATTTCATTTATTCTATCATAGCGGCATTTGGGCAAAATGACATTTTGGCACTGGGCAATTTGTACAATTGAACATTACAGCTTTAATGTATTCTATCATAGCGGCATTTGGGCAAAATGTCATTTTGGCACTAGGCAATTTGTACATTTTGACACTAGGACTATGTTGCCCATTGACTTTTTGTCTTTGTAACATTTAGTATCCGGCGTCCAAATTACAAGTAAAATAGTCTACTACAAATTCGTGGACCACTATTTTAAGTAGAACGTCGCCTATTTTCAAACTACCTACTAATAATATTGTATAAAAAACTACACAGCCAATTTAATGAAATTCATAGCAGACCAACTCGAGAGTACTCCGCACCAAATAAAAAAGAATTAGGTACTCAAATCACATTCTATACGTCAAAATTAGGTTATCTACCGACTACCATCATAGGTTAGCATCGAGTACAACACTGCAACATTGCAAAAATCTGGTCTCCACTTGTATTGGGTACTTCAAAACAGTAGTATTTTCGTGTTTATCTAAACCCCTTGGGCAGCGGTCATTACCCCATTACTTTTAAACATATCGCTTAAAAAATAAATATTATTTTAATGTTTCACTTTAAGCAGCATTAATGCATTTAATTTGTCATAAACTGAGAAAGTTACCAATTTTGTTTGATAATATATTTTATCACGTTCCGGGCTTTTATGTAATTCTTTAAATTGACAGTAAGACAGTCGTTATGCCTTTAGTGTCTATAAAATATTATATTGCTGGACATAATGCCGAAATTATGGTTATCCTACTCTTGGACCTAAGTGCCACCTACACACGTGTGACCGTATTTGCCCATATGATTCAGAAACAGGATTGAACGATGGGCTAAGCAGCCTCTGTCCCTACAGCCAATTTAATAGCTCTGTCCCAGTAGGGTTGTGATGTTTACAAATTAACAGTGAGGATTTTAAACCCTTCTCATTCTGAGAAGAGATCCGTGCGCAGCAGTGGGACAGTAATGGGTGGATTATGTTATGCTATAGACTCTGAAAACGATTCTGATGTGGAAATAGTTCAGAGTGAAACCATAGATAGCATCCAACAAAAACATAATTATTATTTCTTACAACAAAAAAATCGTACAACGTCGTTCAGTTACGTCCAACATCAAATCCTTCTTTTTTTAAAAACCTCCTTACATCCCTTTCTCTCACGCCTACGTTCCGTTTCTCACAATTAAATAACTGTTTTTGTGTTATAACTTTCGTGAGACACATTCATGTTTATGATTAGTGACTCGCGAACAGTTTGACTCGCGACCTCGCCGCGTGTTCAGCTCATGATTAAGGGCTCCGTTTGGGTCCGAAACTTGCACGTGAGTAAACCGTAACTAATCATAAATATTAAATAACTCATCCCAATTTTAAACAACTTTTCTGTTGTCAGTTTGTCTTAACAACAATGTCTGTAAGCTTCTCTCTTGTCAATCATTTTGCATTCTGCTGATCCCCGAATAAAAATATACGTAACCATAAAAATATACATACAATACCCCATAAACGACTAATTAAAATAATTAATTACCTTAAATAATTCTAAACACCACATGTCACTCCCAAAAATGTTATCAGCCGACAATCAACCCATAATGCGCGGTCGCCATGCGCACACGCATACAAAAAGCCGGAAGGGGTGGGCGCTGTGTTTGTCCGGCTGTTTGTTCCTCGCAAACCTAGGACCCTGGACCGTGGGCCGAGTTCTAATTTCTGTGTGTCAATAGTCGTTAGTGATTGGTTCCCTTGAGACAATTTGTTGGATATGCTTGCCTAGTCTACGCGAGGTTGTGTTTCGATATTTTATGTGACTATTTGCGTGTGATCATTATCGTATTGAGCTCCTGTAATAGCTTCGAAATGATCAAACCCGTTCGTATACTTCACTGACTATGGGCTTTACCTACCTTACAAAGAGAGGTATAAGTCCAGCAGTAGGCGATAGGTTGACTAGACTACCTCGTAAATTAATACTTGAAAAGCTTTATAGACCACTACTAATACGCTAGTGGTAGTATAGAGGCTCCTTTTGGAGTTGTAATAGAGCCACCATACCTATTTCAGCCGCCAAGCAACATTGCTGTGATACAGTTTGAACTGTATGGGTGCCGGTAAAATTACAGTCACACAAGATATTTTAATTTTTTGTCTAGGGTTGGCAAGGAATGAGCAATCCTCTTGGGGTCCATACGAGTAAACCAATAGGTATTCCAACAGATAACATTGAAAAACCTAACTGAATCCATAGGTGAATGTTTTCCACATCTTCAAACATCGCAAACGGATTATCAACAAAAACATGAAGTTATTAATTGCTCGTAGATGGATGAAAGCTGCAGCCTGTTCTGTTGACTTAATACTTTAATCATCTTAAACAAAATCCCCAGGATAACTGAAAGAACACGGATGTCGTTAAAACACCGTAATAAAGTACAGAGTTATTTATTTTAAAGACACGTGTTCACTAGTCGTCATGCGATGTCGATAAACATTGCTGTTTGTCGCCAGACATCGCTCTTTCTCGCCAGACATTGCTCTTCGTTGCCAGGTATCGCTCTTCGTCGCCAGATATCGCTCTTCGTCTCCAGACATTGCTCTTCGTCGCCAGACATTGGTCTTCGTTGCCAGACATATCCTCCCCAGGCATTTTTGTTCTACGACTAGTCGTGCGATGTTGCCAAATATAACACGCGATGTCCGGCAAAGTCGCGCGATGTCTCTGGACTTCGCTGCGCTGGTGACACGTATTGCGGGATATTTGTCCGCTAATGAATACGGTGGCTTTAAGAAGTAATACTTGTTTTGAGTAAACATGATATCCGCGTCGCCCGGATGTAAGGAATATTTGCGAGTGGTCCTGGGAGCCGCGTGGGTATGTTAAGTAGAAAATCAAAGGCTGTGGTGAGTCAGCCAGGATGTTTAAGTCGTGTTGGTATTAATTATGAGAGAATAATGTCCTTATTGCTGGAAAATAATTATGAGTAATAATACCCTTAAAGTGGAAATGATGAAAGAATATTATTGCCGTAATGTTTGCATGTAGCATTCTCATCAGAAATTACAGAAATAGTGGTAAAATACTAGAATGGAATCTTATAATGGTCATTTGGTAATGATCGTCTGACCGGAGAGCATCTGCTTAGTTTCCGAGATTAACACGAAATGTACCAACAGACAGAAACAATCTATAAGTTTTCTAATTAGAACTTCCATGACTCAAAACGTGGTAATTTTTACCTGAATTTATTTTGCCTAAAATTAAGTATTATCGGAACACTTACACCGGATAAGAAGATTATTCCACAAAAATCCATCATTTACCAAAATATTTCGTCCATTCACCGCTATGTTTACGTCCAAACCAGGTGTTGCCAGATTTAGATCTTGTTGCGCACGCGCATAAACACGCGTTATAGTGAACATCCTGCGTGTGCAAGTTTAGATTTTATTATTTAGTTTATGTTGGCTTTAGGTCGTGTAACTGCGTTTTATTTTAGTGTTGGGCTTTAAAATTGAGATTACTTGCGATGAGGTACACTGTAATAATGTTATGTACTGACCTTCTAATTTGTACTAAAATCTGTAGTTACATCATTTTAATCTTTCAACATTCAGAAATAGGAATTAACTGCAATACACCATTTTTTTTTCTCCAAATCCTGAACCAATGTGGTTTACTTACTTAAATACAAGAAGCGTGTCTTGTACTTCAACATTGAAAATTGTATCATCATCATCTCCCTGTCCTTAACCCACTCTATGTGGGGTCGGCACAACACGTACTCCTCTTCCATTCTCCTCTCCATCATCATCTCAGTACTTACTCCTTTCTTACCCATATCATCCTTCACACAATCTACCATCTTTTCTTTGGCCTACTTCTACTTGTATATCCATCCACATTCATTTAAATTGATAATTATATTTGAGGCCAATTTACCAAATCTCTTTCTTCAAATGCAAAAGGACCAATTCTTTGGTCCTTGGATCCTGTACAATAATCACGCGGTAGAACTTGGTTGACTAAAATGTGTTATTATTATCATCTCAGCTTATTTGACACTGCAATTGGGGCATTAAAGCAGGCCGATTAACTGACAGTATCCTTCATAACCCAATCAGTGTTGCACTAGAATGTTAATGATAAAGCTGCAGTAATTTTATGCCTGCAACCCGTTGTACAATTATATTTACACTATAAACGTCAACCGTTTTGCTTTAATAAGCACCGTTTGGATTGAAACAGTTTTTGAGGTCCTGAGTCTGATTTCTTGGGAATAATGATTAAATAGAGCAATAGCGTAGCGTCAGCTTTTTGGTCCTTTGAGTCGCAGTTGTAATAACTGTATATTGTGTCAAATGTTTTATGGATTCTGTATATTATGTGCTTGCAATGTTTGCCTGTCATGATTTTAAAAGTCCTATTTTGAAGTTAGGCTAAGAGTGCCATGCGTTTGTAAGAATA
This sequence comes from Amphipyra tragopoginis, assembly GCA_905220435.1. NCBI lineage: Eukaryota > Metazoa > Arthropoda > Insecta > Lepidoptera > Noctuidae > Amphipyra > Amphipyra tragopoginis. The sequence goes on along the minus strand of HG992013.1, from coordinate 1,679,586 downwards.
TTTTGAATGGTCCAGAACTGTGTTCAGTGCAGCTGTTTGACAAACAATTACAGCCTCGATAATGTCACATTGTGTTCTAATATGGACTTTCTATAAGATAGGTATGTACTACGTATTCGCTATCTTTGAACGTAGAAAGTGCGTACAGGCACTGTCATTTGCAAACAAATAGAGCTCTAAAATAAACCTCCGGATCAACCTTCTCTAATTATAGGCTTGCCTATGTTTGATAAAGATACGTGCAGTCGTACACCTACTGTCTAAAGCTTTGTGTATGGTCTATTGCCGAAAGGGGTAGACAGAGAAGTAGGATGTAGTCAGTGTGTGGTCCTGCTGTGAGGGTGTCGGGAAAGGTTCTCAGTTAACCCCTAAGATTTTTTTAGGCGCCTCAAAGGACCCGGTGTCATACGTTTCTCACTGGAGATCATTCCCTGGCTTATTCTCTAGGGAGTTGAAGTGCTACTGAAGATTCCACCTAGGAAGAATAAAGTTGTTTGTCCACCATCATACAAACAGAGTTCCATGTCTATAACTATATTTGAGAAGGCGTTGACCAATGAAGCTATACCAGTAACATTTACAAAACCTGCAATCTCACAAGTATATAACATTTATAACCAAGTGGCAACAGTACAACTATTTATCACATACCATAGCCATTTAAATGGTATTGAAGTGAGAGGTACTCCGCAAGGCCGCCGTGGTACTTCAAGTGTAAAGCTTTGAATACACGATGTAAACTTGTTTTAATTAAAGTTTCCGGTTATTTTCGTCACAGCGGATTATCGTTAAAACATGTTCGGTGGTTTAGGGTATTTAAGTTCAAGATCGTTAAGAAAGGTACAGCTGTTTCTGAGACTGTCAGTGATTTAGCCTAGCCATCATAGTTGCCAGCCTAAAAACTCTATGCTAGTGATGGGCAACACCGTCATTAATTGTTGCAAGAGTCTGCTACTGTTGTCACTAACTCGCTTTTCCAGGTCGCTGGCTTAACGCAGTACTTATATGTGTTCTATTCTTGTTTATCTGTTGCTTTTTGTTTTGTTAGAAGTGTATAGAAAGAATGTATTTTTTAAGCTTTAACATTTAACACATTCGAGTCCACGACACCTTTGTGCCGCCATACATGTTGCTAGTGGACCATCCAGGCTGTACGTTTACGTTACGTACGTACGTTACGTTTGAGCTAAGAGTGAACCCTCAAGGAAGGTTCTTGGCATACCTAAGGTTAAAAACCGTTAAAAATACGCTACTACGTCGTGAAATAGGTGTTTGCTTGTTTCATGACGGTGAATTTTCCTAGAAAAACCTACACTTAAAATGAGCCCTCCACGAGGGCATCCGGCATCGCGAATGCGCCTACAGCTATGCTACTAAAGACTATAGCTTATGCTACTAAACCGCCTGAAGACGTATTTGAGACGTCGGCAATCAGCAATAGACTGCAAAAGATTGATTGAGTGGTGTTATGAGCTCGGCTATGACAGTAAAATAATTATTTAATTGCTTGTCTTAAAATATCTAGATTTCAATTCTAACATAACTAATATACACCTTCATAAATTACTATTAAGATTTTATCAGGCGTTACATTACATTGGAAGTTAAGTTAACGCCTAGATCTGAACCAGTAGAACTAGTCCTAAGTATATTTAAGTTATTAGGTAAGTTAGTTACGTCATCGCTAAGTTATCCAACCTGTCGCGCCCTACGATTGGTATACTTCGCCACAATCGTAATGTACGTAATTATTAGTAATTATTGTAACGTGAGATTTGATTGCTTACAGCAATAGGTTTTGGTATGTGTTCATTGCAGATACATTAAGTATTTTGATAACTTAGGCTGTAATTTGGTTTTACGAAAGAAGTAGGTTCTATTTGCAGAAGAAAAGAAATGGTCCTTTATTTCGCAGGCTACAAAAAAGTGGTCCTTTCTGAAAGGACCAGATTTTATTAGCATATTTTGGAAATATGATTAGCTTCTGAATTGACGCAGATTGGCTTTTTAGCTATTATGTAGTTTCAATATAAAACATACCAGTTGATTAATTAATACTTTGGCTGCGCGACTGTTGAGGGTGAAGTCCTAGTTTCGATACGCAGGTCAGGCAAAGTGTTATTAGGTTTTTGCGTGTGGAATGTCTCAGTAGCAGCCTGGAGTCTAGATTTGTGCCCGGTTGATGACAATAGGCTCGAAATAAAGGTGCTACAATACATCTTTGCCCGAGTCTTCGGGAAATAGAGGCGTGATGTTACGTTATATTAAAATTAACCCTAGAAAGATACTCATATTTAGATGTACGTAAAAGATAATCATGCGTCAATTTGACTCATGCAGTTGTAAAATTTCATAATTGATGAGACATACCTCCTTGACACTTGCATCTTGAAAAACTCCGAGCAACGAGAGAGATGTCTGAAACGCACAACGCGTGATTCTCAATATTAAGAAAAAGAGAGCAATATTTCGTTCACGCATGCGTCATTTTTACGCAGACTATCTTTCTAGGGTTATAGAACAAAAAAATGTTTGGTTCAATTTCACTCAGCTATTAACTTTTTCCTCTAGTTTCCCTTTAACTTTTACAATATTGATTGACATTCTATTACCCTCTTTTAAATCATCAAGTTTTTATAAAGACCTTTATAAAGAGAGTTATAAGTAGGCATACTATTCAACTACGGAATTTCATTGTTAACTGTAATCAATTTGTGCCTTTCAATTATTATAACAATAGTATCTATATATAGTTCTTATTTTATTTGTTGACAAGCGTTCGAAATTTTATCAGACGTCAATAAAAGCTTATTTCCTATTCATGTTGCTAAACATTAAAAAAAAACATTATTTTTTGACGGATGTTGTTAGGTTTGGTACCTATTATAGGCTGTTAAAGAGAGGTATTTTTTTCGCGGAAATTTGTAGAAACTTGCTCCAAAAAAATGTATGATTTCTGCCGGTCGTTTTACTTCGATTCACTTTTATAAGATGCGATTAAAGGATCATTTCGAAAAGAACCAACTTCTGCACTCGGGAACAATGAATCCGGGTTTACACGAACCTTAAAATCTCGGAAATTAAGAATGCTAACTTATTCAAATACAAATATATTTCATAGATAATAATAAATATTAGCCTGTAACTGTCCCACTGCTGGGCAAAGGCCTCTTCTCGTACAGAGAAGGAACGAGCATTGATCGCCACGCTTGCACATTGCGGGTTGGCGATTTCAGACCATTAAAGTCCAGGTTTCCTCACGATGTTTTCCTTCACCGTATGTCAGTGGCGTCTTAGATTAACTAAGAAAGTACATATGAAATTGAAAAAGTCACATTGTTACATGCCTGGGTTTGAACCCGCAACCCGGTGCTTAACAAGCGGGTCTGTAACCTCCGGGCCACCACGACTTTATTTCATAGATAAGTTTCATTAATTTCATTTGAGTAGTATTAAGTAGTCTATAAAATACTTTTTATTTGAATAAGCTGTCATTCTTAGTTTTCGAGATATAAGGATTTATGTTGATGACCAGAATTCATTGCCCCCGTGTGTATAAACAATAAATCACCACTTTCCTTGTCAAGTGTATAATGGCTCTCAATGAGAGTTAATTAATTATATATAGTTGACGACACGTTTGGTGCAGTGGCTGAGCGATTGGCTTCTGCGCTACGGGTCGTGGGTTCGATTCCCACACGGAACAAAAATTTGTATCGCCTACAGATAGTTGTTTCGGGTCTGGGCGTTTGTGTATGCGAGATTTGTATTTGTAAACGCACCCACGATACAGGAGAAACCCAAGAGTGGGGCAATGTGTTAAAAAAAAAAATGCTTCGTTTTTGTAGCGGTCTGTAGAAAAGATCAAGGAGGTAGACATTTTTCGTCTACCACAAATAAAATAAATGTAGGGCGATATAAAACACTCAATTTTAAAACCACATGAAACCAACCACTTCTTAGATAAACCCACGGATAGAAACACACATTTTTTCCATTACAAATTACACCATATCCTATTTATAGTTTTCCCACAGGTTAAAATGTAATCACGCACAAGAAATGGCCGACTCGCGTGGTACCCATAACCATAATAACAAGACCTGCCCCTCCCTTCTTTCTACAAACAATTGTACTTATTCTAGGGGTATTCTTTAGGTGTCAGCGGTGTCTTGGCAGACTGGTAGGGGAATAACACTGGTCATTAGACCGATGAGCCGTGCCTTCCTGATTTTACTCGTATTGTTTAAGAGTTCTCACATTAACGATGCGAGATTTACCCCTTGATAACTTGTTGCATGTTAAGTTGCGTAAGAGTGGCTTGTGTGTTCTTGGGTTTAAATTATTTGAGCATATGTGAAAGGGAAATTATTTAATTCCTGTTTAATTACGTATCGCCAGAAGACGAGATTTTTTTATGTTCGGGCGTAACTCCGTCATTTATAGGAGGAGTTTGGAAGAGTATTCTCCTGACTCCCGAGGTGTTCTCATTTAAATTTGGTGAAGATCTGATGAAGACCGTCGGACCCATTGACAATGGAACTCTTCAATAGATAGCAGCAATTTACCCGGAATTGCTGTAATTGCTTGTTTGTGCATTGTTTATACCACTTAAAATAGAAAAATAAAATAACTTTAAATAAAAGTAAAAACCGACTTAGAAAAAAACTAAAACGAGTAAAATAAATTACCATATTATAAAACTAATAGTTTCAGAAGTCGGTGCCTTCAATTTGGTTCAGTGTAAAATTGCACCGACTTCTGAAACTGTTAGTTTTATAATATCAATATGGTTATTATTTTACTCTTTTTAGTTTTTTTAGAAGTCAGTTTTTACTTTTTTTTAAAGTTATCCCAACTTTGTTAGAGTCAGCTTCCAGTCCAAACAAATGCCGATATCCTAAGATTAGACCTGTTGTCAGACTTTCGGGCTTCTGACTACCCGTTACGACTCAGGTATTCGTATGACACTCGGGACCGACGGTTTAACGTCCTCTCCGAGGCACGGAGGGGCCTCCATGAGCAAGGATTGGTCACCCATCCTCCGGATTGACCGCGGCAATCGCAGCCCAGCACGAACCCCTCCTATCCTGTAGTATACTTACATGTGGTAATTCATTCCTCGCACATTATTAGTAAGCGTAAGTAGTCCTATCGCTTCCCTGTGAGTCATCTTAGTCTTCTTCTTCTTCTCTCGTGTCAGCACGAGCTATACGAAAATAGCTCAAGCTGTGGTGAAAAGATTAGCCAGTCAGCAAGGTTGGTAGCGAGGCTGACTGCCCAGGGTGCGCCGGACGTACTTAAGTGTCGTCACTCGTGGAGGCTCTTTCCATGCACCCCAAAGTCATCTTAGTGAAAGAAGTCTAATATGTTCGTATAACTCGTCAAAATGTAGGGAACAGCTGATTTTTTTTTGCGATTTCTTGTTTGGTCCCATAGTAAAAGTTGTTCATAATGATGAGTACAGTGACCCCTTAAGAGGTGCGTTATTTATGTTTCACCTTGTAAAACCCCCTCATTTCAACCTCTCTGCATCCCTACTTCCATTACACGAGAAACTAACACCTCAATTGTTTTTTCCTTGTTTTGAGTACTCCAACCCATCGTATTGTTCACAAAGCCCACAAAAGGTTCTTTGTCCATCCTTGGCGTCGTCGAAAATTGTAAAACAAAGGGTCTAGTCACACAAAACAGCTGTTAGGCACGTAGCACCTCTCATTTGGACAAAAACAATCTATTTTCAACTTTATTTCTGTACACATACGACTCAATTTACCTGAAATTGTGTCGAATCGTTTAGGCAATGGATTTTGAACTGTAACATTTAGAGTCAAGGTTAACATTGCGTTGAAATGAGTAATGGAAGCACCCTTCCGGCAAGGATAGGTGTCTGGGTTTTGAATTAAAATGACAATCGTGCAGACAGACGGATTTGTCACTCGGATGATGGTTATTGCAAGTACTTTGACAGTGGTACTGCGTGAGATACATGATACACATTACAACAATAAAAGGACGACGAACCGTTTCGCATTGCACAGTTTTAAAACTTAAATTGGCATACAATCTTTTACAAAGCCATAAAATTATAACTCATGTCTAAAATCTAGATATACTGCTAGTTTCAGGTCTCGGCAGGTCACCAGTAGTTACTACTCTCCGTGACAAAGTTAGCAGTAAATCACAACTAACATTTGCGTCTATTATATTATCTCCTGGATCAAAACAACCGTCCAGGTCCTAACGGACCCACAATCAAGACAAGAAAGCTTAGACCAGAACATTTACCAACGACAATCAGCGTTAAATCACTCAGAATTGTCAACTGCTATAAGAATACAAGTGCTAAACATTCTGTGATAAAATTACCCCGTTATTATTTCCACCTTGTCATGCAGAACCATGAGACTCGACAAAGATTCTACAAATTTAGAAGGACCAAACTAATCTGAAAGTTGGTCCTTATGTTCTCGGGTTTAGGTCTTTTGGTACGGTAAATTTAAGTTGGTGTACGCAAGGACATTTTCAAAGCATGCAACGTGAGGAATGCATAATGATGGATCTGCTTGCTGCATCGGTAATGTTGGGCTGAATGCGTCTTATTATATACCTTTTGTGTTTGCCACAGTTGACGTTATGAATATTGAACAAGCTGTCTGTAGGTTTTATTTTGTCTTGTGAACTTGCGAAATGGTTGGCTGTCAGTGCGGGACATGGGAATTCAATTGGTTGGGGTTGAGTACTAACTTTTCTATTGGAAATTGCTGGGCCTTTGTCTCTTGTCGTTTTCTTGGGTGTTCAAAGCACCTATCTATGCAAATTATCCTTTCTTCTTCTGCAATAAATTGGGTTTTCTCGGCACTGTCGCTTGTCTATTCAGAATTGTAGGAACTATTGTCTTTTGCATTGACTGACCAAAAGTTAACTATTCAAATTATATTTTCAAATATACACAATTAATTTTAGAGGCAGTTTGTCATTTGTTCATTAATTACTTAAACGACAGTTCTTTTATTGATGGATCATTAACTTATTTTTGATAAATATCTTGAATAGAAAAGGAGCAATGAATAATACGAATCTCATGTCATTGTTTGTAGATACAGAAGCCGTAATGCAGGTCTTCTGTAATATGTATTTATACAAGTCCTGTAAGTAAAGATGTTGTACGGACGAAGAATATTATCCACTTGTCTAAATAGTAGCAAGCAGTTTTAATTTTATAGATAAGTTGACATTTACTGCTTCACGAGCTCATCTATCAGGAACTACATCAGCAGATAGATCTACTAACAAAGACTTCAATTATTCTTTGATTGTTTAATAAATGCCTAACTAGATTACTGGCTTCATTATATTATTCTGGCGACTCTACTAATTACGCGATCAACTAACATAAAAATTTTAAAGAAACAAAACAGAAAGCTACAAAAAAATTACCACGTGAATCTTTCTGTTGCCAACAAATACATTTTACAAAAACCTCGATGAAGTCACACAATTATTTGGAGCGCACACGTAAACGCTTTCATTCATCAATCTGGCGAATGTGTTGTAAAACCGAGCAAGGTCGCCTGTTAAAAACTCACGTTTTCACACAAATATATCGAACGATTACTTAATAGTTCCCACAACCTTCAACCGACGTTTTTCGGTCACACGCACGGCTATTGGCAGATTTTCAAATAAAACTCATTCCACATTGTACCTAACAGCAATATTTCCTGCAATGTACTGAGAACACGAACGCCCAGGAATGTTCCATTGAGGGTTTTTTGGCGAGATGTGTTAATGTTTCTGTAGAAATGGCGCAATGGTTGTGAGATGGTGATCGAAACTGCTTTTAGTATTTGTAGTGCTGATTCATAGTGTTTCTTATTGAATACAAATTCGTTAACATGTGTAAATAGTTCCATGTAGTTCTATTGCAAGCGTTCTGAGAGGTCGTTTGCTGTCACCTCCAGGTTTTCTCCGACCTATGTGTAAGTCATGTATTTTCTACCACGAACGATTTGTTTCCATCAGACATTGGCCAAGCTCAAAGATAAGCCCTAGGAACATGTTGAATTTCAACTTATTTTCGTATTATACAGGCTGTCCCTGGAAGTAGGGATCAAATCGAATAGGGGCGTGGGCAATGTCATTTCCAAACTTTTTAACCCTGAGAATGTCGGTGCAAGTTTTGACCAATTATTGTTTTTTTTTTTTCAATCATCCCGTAGAAAAAAATCGTAAAAAAAACTATCAGAGCTATCATTTTTTTTCAGGACTTTGGCGAACAGTAGGCCTTTCTTGTGGTAATGCTTTTACGCAGCTAGAAAACATGTGTTCAATGAGAATAAACATTTACTGCAAAGGCTTTTTTGGTCTGGAAAAAATTTTACTCAAGTTTTTACTACTACAAGTTTTGAAATGACCTTGCCCACGCCCCTATTCAATTTGATCCATACTTCCAGGGACACCCTGCATAATTATTACGATAAAACCACATACCAAACTTCTTAAATCACTCAGAATTATATCATGATTAAATGAAAAGTAGTAATTCCATATAAGTATGACGACTTTTGACTCAACTGGACTATCCAGGTGAGTCAAAACAAGCAATGCGGACGCCAGAATTGAAATGCGTACGTGGTCCTTTTGCGCAAATCTGCATATGCAAAAGGACCAAAATGTTAAACAACTAAGTTAGTAACACATTCCTTTGTACAGACGACCCTTTGAGCTAAACATGCAAATACATGTTATGCAAGCCAAAAACATTACGTAACACAACAATTCTCCATTCTAAGAAGCAACATTAAAATTTTCACAGCACATTACACCTCATTTTGCAGCACATCGAATTCCTTTATTGAATTAAATTGTTTCGTAACTGTTCGACACAGTTGCAAACAATGAACATTGCCGATTGAGCACGACATCGCGACATGTCAATTTGGGACCGAGTCGCCGGTCAATACGACCTGTTAATCCGTAAAAAAAATTTCCGGACTAGATTTTTGCAATAGTTGTATACTGTTATGTCGTTACCGTTGACTGTGGAAGATGTTGGAAAAGTGGAAAGAATTGGCTAGACCTTGAATGCAGCTTGAAATACTGCTTATTACGGATGATCCTTTATAAACAGGGTTATTGGTAAAACACTAACAACCTCTAAAGGGGTCATTGCACTCATCATTATGAACAACTTTTACTATGGGAACAAAAAATCTGCTGTTCCCTACATTTATGTTCGCATAATAAAAAATAACAAAAAAGCCTATTATTTCTTGCCAATGAATTCTAAAAATAAAAAAAACAAACATTGAAAATTATAAATTAAAAATTGAAATAAAATTATAAAAATAAAAGTTGAACTAAAATTTTAAAAATTAGTAGACACAAAATTAGAAAATTAAAATATAAAAATTGAAATGTATTTTAAAAATTGAAATTCAAAAATTGTATCTATCCATTAAAATTAATTCGAAATAAATTATATAAATCAATAATAAATTAGTGTTTTTAAATTATAAATTATTCAATAAATTTCTATTTATGTGATAAACATTTTACATGTGCAAGAACCCCTCTTAGGTGAAGGCCTCTTCCAGAAGTATGTTCGCATAACTCGTCAAAATGTAGGGAACAGCTGATTTCTTTTTCGCGATTTCATGTTTGGTCCCATAGTAAAAGTTGTTCATAATGATGAGTGCAGTGACCCCTTAAGAGGTTGTGCGTTATTTAAGTTACACCTCGTATTTACTCAGTCTCCCAATAGCACAAAAGACGATCATTTTGCAATTTAAGTGTTATCGGGTTTGCCTTATAGAATTTCTCAGTAGCAGCCCGGAATCTGGATTTGTGCCCAGTTAATGGCAATAGGCTCGCCTCCTATCACATAGGACATAAACATAACGGTTACATGAGGATGTACTGTACACCTGTGCCTAATCTTTAGGTCCAAATAGGCAATGCTTTTGACAGAAACCCTTAGTTTTCCATTGACCTGGAAATCAAATTCAAGCGTTCAAGTTCGTACTAAACCAGAGATTTCCAGCATAATAACGATAAATATTGTCGCGATCATGAGAAGGCCTACATCAAACAGGTTGAACAGCAACAAGAGATGATATTCAAACCCGACTATAAATTAATCTATCTGGGAACTAGTTTGAGCAATTAAATCGCAATTAATATTTGCAATACATTTGCTTAGGACATAACGGAGCACACAGGAAGTTATAAAGATAACAACAAATTTTATGGCACATAGATTGTCATAGATGTATCCGTGAAGATATGGAGATCAAGAAAGAAGCCTATAAGTGGAGAAAGTGTTAGAAAAGAATATAATTATAGATTTAATTATAATGCTAATGAATCTACGTTTTATGATCCAAAGGACCAATTTTCGCCACTTAACAATAATTTGTAACACTTCTAGAAAGTGACATTAAATAATTTATTGTTTAGGATATAAATAACTTCACCCTTTTTTAAAATGTAAAAAATTGAGCTTTTCTATATACTGTGAATAATTTCATTGTATCATTCTTAGATCTTAAGTTTTTCTTGTTTTTTTTTTAAAAAAACATTGCCCCTCACTAAGATTTCTCTTGTATCGTGGGTGCGTTTACAGACACAAATCTCACATACACAAACGCTTAGACCCGAAACAACCATCAGTAGGCCATACAAATTCTTGTTCCGTGTGGGAATCGAACAAACGTGTCGTCATTTTCAGTCAGTTTACTTAGGTAAACTTGCATTTAGGTATTTGTCTTAGCACGTTTTTTTGCCAAAAGAATACCTTCGAATAGTCCCTGGGAGGAAAGCCGGAGCATGTGGGATTTTCACCTACTAAAACCCCCTCCGTGACCATCTTCAGCGGAACCTTGTAGTACCTGGCTAAACTTACGACACACTGTCACAATTACACAACTGTTTTCTAAGAATTCAATGCATTACTAACATTCTTGTTAACCCTACTAAATCGTACCAGTCATTCAAGTCGTACAGGCTTTCAATTTGATACGTTTACACAATTCCACTCAATACACAAGTAATGTCAGATTGTTAGGTAATTGGACACTTTTCATTGAATTAAAACAAGTTTTTGACTGTAGAAGTAGTTGACTGCCTTGTTGGTCTAGCGGTCGTAAACGCGACTGCTGAGCGTGAGGTCCTGGGTTCGATCCCCAGGTCGGGCAAAGTGTCACTGGGTCTTTCCGTGTGGAATTTCTCAGTAGCAGCCCGGAGTCTGGATTTGTGCCCGGTCGATGGCAATAGGTTCGCCCCCTATTACATGGGACGTAAACATAAACGGTGAAATGTGGGTGTACTATACACCTCTGCCAACCCTTCGGGGAATACAGCCGTGAGTTTATGTATGTAAAACAAGTTTCTAAGAAATATGGTAAAACTTGCATTTTGAATAGGAAGTTTTTTAAGTGAGAATAAGAAAAATTTACAGCCAAAAATTTACGCACAATAGGTACTAATCTTCATTGATAATGGGCTTGTCTAATATTTTCTAAGACCGAAACAAAAACGTTCAAATTCAAATAAAAGGAAATTTTACAATAGTCAACAAGTTTAGATATCAATCGTCCTGAAATATTTTCGAATTTACGATCACTACACACGAAAATAACCTATTTATTTTTCACTAGCGATCCGCCTCGGCTTCGCACGGGTGCAATGTATTATACATATAAACCTTCCTCTTGAATCACTCTATCTATTAAAAAAAACCGCATCAAAATCCGTTGCGTAGTTTTAAAGATCTAAGCATACATAGGATAGCCGGTCACGATCCACCGAGCTCTCCCGTCGTAGACCCGGTCGTCTCTTCAGACTCCGCAGTCACACCGATGATTCAGCTCTCATCAAGCTGTCCCCCCCCCCCTAAGTCCCCGCCAGCAACGCCCTAAGCCGAGGTCCGAGTCCCACTAGGGGTCGCCCTTAGTGCTGTTGTTGCAGGTAGTCATGATGTTAGTGTAGTACAAGTAGTTAGCTTAGGTTAAGTATTTTACTCCCCCCCCCCCCCCCCCCATTGGCTGGAGACCCTTCAGGTCTCGCCAATAACTGCCCGGTTACGTAGGAAGGGTCCTCTAGCACCACCTACAGCAGCCAAATAGATAAAAAAGCATACATAGGGACAGACACTTGCATTACAAACACGGCAGTGCATCCGCCAAGTTTTCTTCAATTTACTATCAATAAAAAACCATCACTGTGAACAGAGTCTTATAAAACAAAAAACAGGGCATTACTAGTGACATATTATTACGACTCAGTATAAACTGTGTGAGCAGGTAATCAGGTTCAATGCCGCATCAAGGCCGTTGTTTTGGCATGCGCCTGCGCCGGCGACGCTAATGTGGGACATTGACATGTTAATATGTTCTTATTTTTGTTGCAAAGCATTTGGGATTACCTGTAGGAATTTATCGGAAGTTTTTTGGTGAATTTCGGGATATATTTTGGGCGGGATTTATTTGTATTGTATTTTATGTACTCACTTAGCCTTGAGCCATTAAAGTGGCATGTGAGTATTCTGTCAGGAACCATTGTTAACATTGTAAAAATATTTAATTTCGTTAGGCGGCTCGATCAAGGGCTTGGTATAGAGAGTGGTACTCCTTGACACCGCACGTATTGTGAGGAGGTTCCTTTTCTAGAGCCTTGAACACCGGTAGCTTGGACCCTAATGCCGATGCCGGTGCCTAAAATTATTTATATAAAAAAATGTAAATTCAAAAATGTTAAATTATAAATGTAAAGAAAATCAATAAAGAGATTTAAATAAGTGTAATATAAGTGGTGGCCCGTGCCTCGGGGGGTTGTCTGACCCAATTTTAAAGCACAAGCGGGTTCAAAACCCAAGATATTCCAATGTGATTCGTTCAGAGTCCTACGTGTTTTCTTAGTTAATCTAAGACACTGATTTACTTACGGTGAAAGAGTAGGTACCTACATTGTAAAGACTGATGTTCTGAATTTTCGCAGTGAGCAAGCGTGATGATCAATGCTTGTAGTTCCTTTGTCCTGCAGTAGGACACTGTAATTATTACAGGAATCATTCTTTAAGTGCCTTCTTCTCTTATGTCGACACGAGCTATGACGCGGTGAAAAGATTAGCCAGTCGAGCACAGTTGGTCGCAAGGTTATCTGCCCAGGGTGATCTGGATATGTACTAGTTTAAGTATCGTTACTCGTTGAGGCTCTTTTCATGCACCCAAACTGCTATTCTATACCACTGTAAAATAAATTAGTAGCCAAAACTGATGGATAATGTTATTTTACAGCGTGCAGCCATTAAAATGCTTTTAATTAACAATTACTTCATAAAGCATAAAACTGCGCCCACGTATTTAAAAATAACCCGTGCGCATGGGCGTGATTTGACAGTTATTACAAAAGAATGCAAAATGGCCGCCGTCACGCTTCGATCAGTTCATTGAGATGTTTATCAATGGAGGACAAAAGGACGAGATCGGATCACGTAACATTCAGTCGCTTTTAGTTCATACTACTAATCATTAAATGGATACTATTGAATCCAGTTGATTAAGCCATATAAAGCTAAAGTAGCTATACCTCTGACCGAACTTGCTGCTTGGATTCATCAGTATTAGCGTATTTGTAGATATACGGATCGAAGGACCAAAAGTTATGTAGGTAAAAATCAATAAAATCATTAAAATAGGGTATTTGACTGAAAAAATCTAATTAGTCCGTCAGTTAGAATATCAAAAAATATTTAACCCGTATTTTTCTTTTGTTACGTAAACCAAAATTGACGAAGATATGACACTTTTAAAATTGGCTAAACGTCACAAGCAAGTACAATGTTTACTTGCTTCTGACGTCACAAGCCCCTAATCTCGAGTTTTGATGCGTTTTATCTTTCCAAATATTCATAGACAAAAGAAAAAATACGTGTCCATTATTTTTCAAAACTCTAACTGGCGGACTAATTAGATTTGTAATTTATTGATGCTGTCAACATGCCTATTCGTAAAATTTTTAGATGTCTTCCTTTTTTTACAAGTGCCAAGACTGGAATATGGCCTTTGTTCAGAAGTATGGCAACACAGCAGCGATAGCTTATCGGTTGAACGGTTGCCTTCGATGCTGGAGGTTCGGAGATCGTTCCTGACTCAAAGTTCTGATTATTTGCATTAACGGTGATGGAAAATATCGTGAGGAAACCTAAAACCTGAGAGGGCTCCATGAAGTTCTTAATAGTGTGTGTAGTCCGCCATCCAGCTCCAGGCCAGCGTAGTGGACTAAAGCCTAACACCTTCTCATTCTGAGAAGAGGCACATGCTCACCAGTGAGACAGTAATAGGCTGATCATGCTATGCTATGACAACACATGCTGGTTATAAGTAAAAGAAATGTCATTCCAAAGAAGTGGCTAATGCTTAACACGTTCAGTGCCGGGTCCTCCAGGAGGGCACCCTGTAGTCGCATTCGCTATGCCGGGTGCCCTCGTGCAGGGCTCATTTTAAATGCAGGTTTGTCTTGGAAAATTCACCGTCATGAAAGAAGCAAACACCTATTTTACGACGTAGTAGCGTATTTTTCACGGTTTTTAACCTAATGCCAGGAACCCTCCTCGAGGGTTCACTCTCAGCGCAAACGTAATGCCGAGGACCCTCCTGGAAGGTACACTAGCATTGTATGGCGGGATGGTATGAGGTCTATGAAAAGTATGGTGGACTCGAATGTGTTAACCAACTAATTAAAGGTTGTCGACCGATCAACATCGAAGCATTTAATAGACATTGCTTCAAGCGATCCCCAACCGCAGAAATACCGCTAATTAGTGACATCCTTAAACGTGTCAATTAACACACCCATATTTGCCAATTAAAATCTTAATTATGCATGAATGTAGCATATTTCCTAATATCCACATAGCCCAGACATTACACACTACGATATACCACATTTGCAAAAACACACCGTAAAAAATCCCCCATACCTAACTGTTTTTCAAGAGACCGGATTTCGCGACATTTAAAACATCCATATGTCATTAATTAACGAATAAATGTTACAAATATATGAGGAGTAATAATATCCTAACTAATATAAATGCGAAAGTAAGTTTGTTTGTTACCTTTTCACGCCTAAACCATTGAACCGATCATCCTGAAATTTTGCATATACGTTGTCAGCTGTACAGAAACGGACATAGGGTACCTTTCATCCTGAGAAAAGTACTGTTCCCGAGGAAAATAACAATAATAGATGACGTCACGTGTCTTTCGAATCATGATTGAATTATATTATTACAGAAACTTTAGTAGTGTGTTAAGAGTTGATTGTCAAATTCTAAATACGCGAGCGAAGCCGCAGGCAAAAGTTAGTAATATTATAAATGCGAAAGTAACTCTGTCTGTTACGCTTTCATGCCTAAACCGCTGAACCGATTTTGATGAAAGAAGAAGGATCAAAATTCACCCACGGACTACTGCAAAGGAAAGTATCTCAAAAAAATGATAAAAATAGGTATAAAAAGATTTTCATAGCATTTTTTTGTATGTTAGACTGTAAGGATGGCGATCGGAAGTATGATACTCAATTTAATAATTTTTTGAGATACTCCTCTTTGCTGTAGGACGTGGGTTAATTTTATATGGACCGTGCCCCTTCTTCCTTGGTACAGAGGTAGATATTAGACTTTGGAGAAGGATATAGACCACGTTTTGTCGCGAAAAAAAACTTAAAGGAGTTGAAATAGGGAATGAAAGTTTTATGGGAGTCCGTCATTACTGAAAATAAAAACTGTGTATAAAATGTTGCCCAAAGTAACTAGGTATTCCACGCGGACGAAGTCGCGGGCTAAAGCTAGTCGTATATAAATTTACTGGCATTATAAATGTGGTAGGGTGAGGCTCACTGTTATTGGCTTGGCTAATTATGATTATTGGTATTCGACTTTGATATAGTGAGCCAATATTAACACGCTATTTGATTTATGATGAGATAATGGTAATATCCACTGATTAATGTAGACTGCTGATCATAGAACTCTTTAAATGAAATATCGTCGAACGATCCCAAAGGGTTTCGCCATACCCAGGGTAGTGACTGGCGCAGTTGGTGCATTTTTGTGTAATATTTATTTTTGCTAAATTATCTGGACTTATCTGGCGCGTACGTATCTGTTTGGGTAAAGATAGTAACAAGTGCAGTTAAGAATAACTAGTGTTTACTAAATTTTAAAAAGCTTCTTTCTTTAAAAGATCTAGGTACTAAAAAAACAACCTCATTTTTAAATAGATCGTAATTTCTTCTTTCATTATCTGAAAACAAAATTCAATTTGTCAGAAAAAGAAATTAAATCAAGAGCTTTTAATTGTCAATCACAGTTTCTTTCACCTCATCGTCTTTAGGTACGAAACGTCACGAATTCTCACGAAGATATACGAAGTGTCCCGAAGTGATCCGATGTTTTGACTATTGGCAGAAACTAGCGTATCAAAACGATATGGCCTGTCACAACATTCAGGTTAGCATAATTTATTGCTAATTTAATACAGCTTGGGTGACATAGTTAATTAATTTATTGGTGTAAACAGCTTTTCGTCATTTGAAGCTTACTATCGATTTGATCTCGCGAAATGCTCATGCGAATTCGTATTTCAAGTTTCTTGGCACCGAGTGGTATCGTAAAGATGTTGAGTTAAATCATTCCATAAAGTTAATCTTTTAAAGCTATATTTTCGTTTGAATTAGGTACTACTCTCAAACTACATAACCATTTTTCCTGACCGTTGCCATGGTAGACTTCGTTTGGAGATTTCATTTCCTTCATTCATAACCCTATAAACTCTTCAATTCCTGCACTGCGTGTGGGTGCCCAATCATCTATTGTTATTATAAACGCGCACGGCAAGAAAACAAGAACAAAAAGTTATACAAATATTTTATGCGTTACCAATAAATTCTGGAAGAAGGACTCGTAGCTAAATAACAACCGCGAGGATGTATGGTCTGCGAGATTAAGCTGCGCTTGATGCGGTCAGTCCGTGGACGGGTAACCGTTAGTTACATAACGAGACCCCTTCGGGCCTCGAAGAGCACGTTAAACCAACTGTAATGGAGCAGACGGCCCTAAAATCAAGCCAGGTTCTCCTGAGCTAGGAACACGTCTGCTGCACCAGTTATAAAGAAGGTCGCAGACTAAGCGGTCCTACCTACCCCTAGTCGGACAAACAAGGAAACACTTTTCAGGACAACTTCTATAATACAATCCCTGTTTCCTACTAATATCGATGACAGTCCTGACAGGTAGTCAGAAGCCCGAAAGTCTGACAACTGGTCTAACCTTAGGATGTCGGTATTGCCCAGTAACTGCGGAGGTTTGATGGCAGTTGTTCCGTGTAAAATACTGGTATTCAGCCATATCTGGTTAGACTAGAAGCCGGCTCTAACATAATTGGCCAAAAGACCAGTAAAAAGATGTAACAAATTATTTACTCTGTCTAAATCATAATTATATTATCAATCGTAACTACCAAATTCCGAAAATGTTTCATTTTCTCAGTCAGCTCACCTTTAATCATCATCTCTTTGCCCTTATTCCACTCTAGATGGGATTGGCACATCATGTATTCCTCTTCTATTCTCCTTTATCAGCCGTCATCTCAGTACTCACTCCTTTCTTTCCCATATCATCCTTCACACAATCCATTCAACTTTTCGTTGGCCTACCTCTACTTGTATATCCATCCACATTCATATTTAGTAGTGTATTCAACTTTAATATTGTCGCAAAAATGTCTAATCAAGCGAACGCTTAACACACCAATGAGTTCACGAACTAAGCCAAGCAAAACTTACTGCTTCACCCACATTTCTCTTAGATCTTATCTTGTAGGATCACGAAGCAATGTCAATTTAATTAGGTCCACCACTTTCACTGGGCCAAACTGGTCAATCTTCATGCATAAGTAATGTGAGGGCCAATCCGTCAATATGTCGAGCGAGTTGATACAAGCTGTCACCAGTTGCGAGAAGTGGGCAAACATTTGGACATGATATGATAGCATGCTTGTCAAACGAATTGTCAGGAGTTCGAAGTCTGAGAACTATCTAAGTGACTGAAGCTGACCGTGTTTCTCGAGACACAGTTGGTCGCTATTTGTTTGTAGTAGTAGTTACCATTTGGCCTGCAGCTAAAATCAAATAGCGATCAACTGTATCTTCAGCAACTTTGGCCCATGTGCGGTCAGCCTCAGTCCAACTTTAGCATATCGCTATTTGAGGTTTGACTGCCTCTTGTACAACTGCTATGACACTTTGTTCATTGCGTGGTCTTTCCTTTCGAGTGTTATTGAAGACCTGTAACATAAAGTACATTTTTATTCTATCGCCTCTGGTTGATAGATAAACCATCTTTTCTGACTTATTTGAAAATGAAAGGATTGAACCTACCTCTTCCAATGTCGATGATTGGTAATTATTATATCCTTATTTCTGATGTCTGAATCCGAACTTTATTCATGATTAAATGGTGCTATAATTTTGACCTTTGCACACTTAGTAAAAACTTGATTTATACTAATTTGGAACATAAATCTACAAAAACAGTATTAATTATAAAATCGGCAGCCTGATCTAAAAAACAGTAGTATTAATTAATACAAATACAACAAATGCTTCCGATGGTAGAACTTGTTTCCCTATTAATATCTATGTCTGAACTGGTTTCAATACGTCTAGATCTAATCTCATCAGGATTAGTTTCAAACTGACTGCTAATATTAGTCATTGGACATAGAAACCGTACTAATAATAAGGTTAGTCTTGTTTGTTAGAAACCTGATGTAAAATTAAGGCTACTATCAATATCAATCATGTTGCTATCAATCACAATAATTTTATCAGTGAACAAGGGCTGAGTAAAAAGTAGAAATCTACTTTCCAAAAAATCTTCGGCTTCGCGAAATCCTTGTCCAACAATAGTATGCAAAAAGATCTAACTGTTATCAGTAAATTAGGGGTGTACCATAATTTTGCCTGCAAGGACCAAACACGTGCATATTACCTGGCGTTTTGCAATGTTCCTCTGCGCTTTAGAAGATATAGTCGCACATGTACACGTGTCATACGATCACTTCCTACATCCATCTCATATTTTCTTATCTTCATCTTGGCTTTTTCTCGTGTGTGATAAAATCATCATCATCACCATCTTTATCTGCTTTTGTCAACTTTTGGCCATAAGCCTTCTGCCTCTTACGCATTTCTTCCCTGTTTTGCTCCAATCTTTTTCACATCTAAATCTTTTCCTGTCGATGGTTCAGCTTCAGTGTTTACGACAACATTTGCTATTGCTAATTATGAATCCATAGCATAATCGTTCCCATTACTGTCCCACTGCTGGGCACTGGTCTCTCTTCAGAATGAAAAGTTAGTCCATTAATCCATACTGGTACTAAACTAACATTGTCATCACTAGTATCGTATACTACTAGAGAAACTGCGACACATTTCCCGATTATTCTCGCTCTGATTGAAGACGTGACCGACTTAGAATAGATTATCATTATTTAGCACGTAAGCTTAAATCTCACGGTGTACGCTTGTCATGTCAGCTGGTCTGTTGATTCTTTGTTGATGATTGGTTGATAGGTTTCCTCCCACGGTCCATTATCGAGGCTTTGTTAGTTTGATTTGCATATTGTCGGAGATGAATGTTATTTTACGTTTCGATACTAGGAAGTTATTGATTTGTGGAGCGTAAGATGAAATGAAATTGAATGTAGCAACTGGGTTAGGTGTACCATAGTTCGAGGTCTTGGGTCATATAAACAAATGCAAACCTAATTTCAATCAAAATGTTGTGTTTGATCGAAATATTTGTATTTACTTAGTATAAAACTGGAATTACATAACATAACATCACACCTCTATTCGCCAAAGGGTTAGGCAGAGGTGTATAGTATACACCCTCATTTCGCCGCAACTGCTATTGAGAAGTTCCACACGGAAAAACCCAATAACACTTTGCCCGACCTGGAGATCGAATCCAGGACTTCACGCTCAGCAGTCGGGCTTGCGACCACTAGACCTAAGAGGCAGTCAACACTGGAATTAATAAAGTAAGATGACGATCAGTACATACCTAATATTATTAAGATCCAAAAAGACGACCACGTTTTCCATAGAAAAATATATTAGAAATCTTATTTTATTTCTTACGGTAGCAATCAACTTTACCTTCAAGAAAAACCCTCAATTCGTGATCATTCGTGATACGAAAATGTCAAACGCATTACCTTACTTTTCCGCAAGTCGGCAAAGACTAACAAGTCACGACTGTCGGGATGTCACGGCGGCAAAAAATACTGTTTTCTTATTAATTAAGAATCGTGACCGGCTCGGTTGGGTGGTAAAAAACTGATGCTTGATATGTAGGATTAGTTTAATGTACGAAATGTGTCGTGATAGTGGACCACTTAATTTATCTGAAGTGGTTTTTTTTGTGTGTCAAGCATGATGACGTCACTGGTTTAAAATAGGACGCTTAGAGGCACTATCTTTGTCGTAACACTGATCTGAAAGTGATCGAGAGTCCGATGAATGCACAGCAAGCAAGGGTTGCCAAGACGCTTGGAATTCCAGAATTTTCCCGGAATCCCCCTCAAAATTTTGAGTCTCCTGGCTCACACGGGTAGAATGTGCGTGATGGTATGACAAACGCACGGATTTCGCTCGACAACCCTTCTCTCTGGTGATATTCTTCCAAATTGTCTTTGCCTTCCTTTATTTCCTTAAACAGAGTTGGCGCTAGCACCAGCAGCATCACACCAATGCATTGATACACGTGGTTATGTAGTATTTCCAAAATAATTTCTTTTAGCAGTCTTTAGGTACCTACTCTCATACTCGCACGTAAGTATTATAGCCCAAAGTAGTTATTTCCCTCTCGTGTCAGCACGAGCTATAAGAGAATAAATAGCTCATGCCGTGGTGAAAAAAATAGCCAGTTAGCATTGATAGCAGGACTGACTGCCCAGGGTGCGCCGGACGTACTTAAGTATCGTCTCTCGTGGAGGCTCTTTTAATGAGAAATATTTCTTGTGATCATCATTCAAAGACGTCCACTGCTGGACATAGGCCTCCCCCAAAAGGGGGGGAGGGGTTGTCGTAATTCGCACGCTTGGTAGGCGGGTTGGCGATCGCAGTATGGTTGTTTAAGTACTCAGAGAATGTTGCTGCCCATCCTCTAGAGAATTTCTTGTGATGCATTAGGGGAATGAGATTTCTAAAGTCACTTTTTTATGTAAGTAGATCATTCTTTTTCATTCAAGTCCACGTTTCATCTGATGGTAAGTGGTTAATACGCACCTACAACTTCAAGAAGATTGCTGATGCGTTGCCAACCATTGAGACAAAATTGGAAAGTTATTAATTAATATTACCCTTCAAACCAGAACACAGCATTGCGGCAGAAATATTTATGTAGGTAGTATTTCCCGGAACTCTTTTATTGAGCTCTACTACCCTTAGTATCTAAACACACTATGCCGAAGATACGCGACCGAAGTTCGCCGTCTATTTTTTTTAAATAGGTAAAACGCGACGTAATTTCAGCCTGGTGTGTCGCGAGTAATTTAAAAAGCATTGCAGGCGTAATCTTGCCGAACTTCGGTCGCGTATCTTCGCCATAGTGTGTTTAGACACTTAAAATAATATCAATATTATCAGACAATAGCTACAATTGGAAAGTAACTGCTGGCTCAATACTGTTTCAAGCTCCAAACATATCGATATCATTACGGTATCGTGTACCAGCTACAAGGCAGTAATCGTTCATAACCCGTGATAAGCTAACTGAGCTCCAAACAGTAACTAACTTCCTGCGCATATATTGCAATTTACTTGTATGATAACCGGGAAATATTAACTATCTTCATTTCTATGGATACCAAGTGCATTTTAATTACTTTGCTTTAAGCTGTGTGGTCTCAGATCTGGCCACCCATCTTTGCTTCAGGCACAGAATAATAAATAGTACTACCTACGTATAGAAACCTCACTCGGAATTAAATTAGCGTCAAAAACCAATAAATGTTTTTTACCAAAAAAAAAACTGACTTCGAAAAAAACAATAAAATAATAACCTTATTATAAAATTAACAGTTTCAGAATTCGGTGCTAATCCACGCTGAACAAAATTAAAGGCACCGACTTCTGAAACTACTTGTTTTATAATAAGGTAATTATGGTACTATTTTATTCGTTCTTTTAAAGTCGCTTTTATTTTTTGTTATAAAGTTTATTATTTTTTCAATAAATTTAGCTCTATGACCATGACATAAGGCTTAATTTTCTTTATCTCAAATAAAAGAAGGATAAATAAAAAGCACATTTAAAAAAAAATGCTTAACAACGTGTTACATAATTCTCCTCAAAAATGAAAATGTTAATCATGTAGTCTTTTATGGTTGTAGTCATTTATATCTCAGAGGAAAATAGGTAAGAATGTAAAAAAAAAATGGGTAGTCAGTCTACTCCTTACTTTTATGTTTTCAGGGTTGCGTTTCAGTGATGATTTTATTTAAAGATTTGTCCAATTTTTTTTTGTCCTACTTTTATTTTAAAATATAGCCAATAGACTCTTTACAAGGTACCTTTAAATCCCCTTTCGGCTTTAGAGGTATTTTTGTAACACGTCGTATTAAAATGACTGAAATCGATTTAGTTGCCGATTGTTAACAAACTACTTTCAGGTTTTGCGTTTAGTATGTTATACCTTGTATTTATATGGACCGTTTGCTACGATTCTAGTGGACTAGTAGATACTTATCTCATTTTTTTGTGAGTAAACAGTTCTATGTCACTCTGAGTCGTGGACATTTAGTCGTGTCGTGGAAAAACAATCTTAATCATCTTCGTTAACAGCCTTTTGCTGCACACTAAGTCTATACAGTGTGTAAGGTGTATCATTACCGATATTCTGCAGAGTTCTGGCCCACGCATTCGGCCAACTTTTCCACTACTGTTCCTACTCCGTGTAATGTGGGCCGCGGACCAGAGGCCAGTTTCCCTAACCCATAATTACGAGACAATGATCTCCTGAATCCCTCAAAATATTATGTCGGTCCTTCTACCAAGCAGCCTGTATAAAATTTCATAAAGCAGCATCTTTAACCAAAGAAAACGGAAAAAGAAAATAAACTAATTCCATCTCAATACATTTTTATAACAACTTTCAATCACAAAACAGTTATGTTATAATCCAATGGAACAGTTTCCCAGCATGTCGTGACAGAGGTACATAATCCTGCAATACATAACAGTTATGCATCAGTCATACGTTGTTAAAGTTAATGGAAATTGAATGATTCGGACGTTGGTTGAGGTGCAACGTTTGCGGGGCAGCGGGTTCAGTGACGGAGCGATTTTGGTAAAGTAATGTAGAAGAATAAGGCCAGTGTACACAACAATTTGGTAATACATTTACTCCCTTATTACAAACTATGGTCTAAGAAAAACCCTGGTTTTAGGGTAGCCCCGTCTCTTTGACATAAGAAAAGATATGACATAAGAAAGTGATGGGTATATTTTAAACTTGGGTTTACCTTAGTCTTGGTTTAAACCATCTTTTGTAATATGGGGCTTAGTGTTAAACATATTTAAAACACAATCATTAGAACTTAGAACGGGATATTTACCATGTTTATTATTTGTTGTGAGTTTCCGATATTTCTCAGTTTTTTAGTTCTTCTTCAGTTGGAAACTCACAACAAATAATAAACATGGTAAATATCCCGTTCTAAGTTCTAATGATTGTGTTAGTGACCATGTCAGTTTAAAAACTTATATATTTAAAACATCATTCTGTCTCCATCAAACTTCAAACAATTGACAGAAATACAATGAGATTTGGAATATATTTAGCACTTAATTTATTTAGAAAGTCGTTGTGCAAGCGGGCGTAAGAATAAGAAGATTAAGTAAACCTATTTTTATTTAGTGTCAACAGCACCAACTAACTACAACCGTAACCAAAATTTCTGCCTTATCAATAGTTTTGACATAAAAATGGTAATGGGCATTGTGCATTTTTTTAAATCTGTTAAGATATGAAAACCATTTCGAGGAATAAGGTTACTGATCACATCTCACTATTTAGAAATGGAAAATAATCATGGATTATTAGTATTTCGGGTTATATGTGAATAACCTTAATTTATCCTCCAAATGACGTCATTGCTGGCAGTATGGCAGTAATGCCTTTGCCTACCCTACGATTGTAAATAAAAAAATGATAGACGTGGTCACGTGACGTGAATGTCATAAATAATAAACAATAAACATAACCTCAATCCTCAACAGAAATTCAACTTTTACTATTATAGTGTTTTATTGAGACGGTCAGGCAATAACGATTGAATATAAGAAGTGCTTTGTTCCTACCTGCAAGAACGACACTAAAAGTAGCCCAAACAAAATTTTTGTTCGTGTTCGGGAACTCAACTTTCGGAAGGTTCCGCGAGTCAGCTTTGATAAAAGTATCACTCATGACGATTGGTTGGTCGGTAAATAATATGAAGGGCGTACGATCGAGATTAATTGCAATAGCGGCTTAACGTGGTATTTTGTTTGATAAGAATTAAAGGCAAGGAACGTAATAATCTGAGGTTATTATTTCATTGATTTGACAGTTGACACTATTGACATTTGACATCACTGTTACAGTTTTTAGAATATGGATTGAGGCAAAGGCCCAAAGATTTTATGCCACTGATGACGTCATAGATCAGAAATTATATTTAATTATAAATAATTAATAAAAAAATGATTACAATGAAAATAACAAAAATATTTAAAATGGTTTCTTAGATTACTCTATATTTTCAAAATCTAAAATAAAAAAATGTGGTCAAGAATTTTGCTTCATCCCCATTGTACAGTCAA
Source organism: Amphipyra tragopoginis (assembly GCA_905220435.1). Lineage (NCBI taxonomy): Eukaryota > Metazoa > Arthropoda > Insecta > Lepidoptera > Noctuidae > Amphipyra > Amphipyra tragopoginis. The sequence goes on along the minus strand of HG992013.1, from coordinate 1,654,647 downwards.
AAGTTGGTGCAACTGAGCCTCAGTCGTCCTAGAATTGTTTAAAGTCGTTCATCGACTTCTTTTAGGGCTTGAACAAAGCACAATTGAGACTTTAGAATACAATGGATTAACCGTATTTAGTGATTTTGATATATTAATCCAGTAACATAATACAGAGGTGATAAATTATTTACCAATATTGTTCACCCAACATCTAAATTAGGTAGTCATTGTTCCATATTGCAAATCCGTAGTATTATTTTTGTTGTTAAATCTTCTCTATACTGACAAAGATTTTCAATCTGAAATATCATTTCCCAGATTTTAATGTTTTGAAATCAAGTCTCCTCATAAATAGTTAGTACTTTCAGCATGAAATCATCTTATAATTAATAGGAGGCATACATTGTTTGCCGTCCCTGTGAGGCGCACCGTAGCTCGTGCCCAGTCGCCCATCCCACGTGTTCTGTCCTCGCTTAACGCTCTCTTGCACGCCAAGCCTGACTGTGATGTGTTCGCGGACGTATGGAAGACGATCTATGTTTGAAGTATTGTGAGATGAGCGTGTGAATGTCATTACTTAAATATATATAATGTCTTTAACTAATGTAATTGGCCAATGGCCGTTTTATGTTAAAGTAAAATAAATAATCTAACTGCCCTTCGCTCAGCTCTACTCGCTCCGCTCCCAACTCGCGCCCAGACCTCCATATTTCGGTATCCGGGCCTGTGGGGCACTCGTGTTGTTAAATTCGTCACGCGGATTGACCCAGTCCGGCGCGTGCGCATAAACACTTACTTTTTATAGTTATTGTAATATTGTTGAATACTCCGCCGTCTCCTTGACTACTTGAGATTTCTTTATAGATATTGTTAAATGGAAGACCGACTTTTTCTTACGTAGGTAGGTACTACTTACAACAATTAACTTTTTATGTTGTTGAAAATTGTAAGTAATTGTTATTAGTTAGGCACGATTCACACCAAACGTAACGCTCGCTCACAGTCGGTCGTGAGTTCTATTTATTCGAAGAGTCTGCCGCTCAGCGTTCGCATGCAGTGTGAACTTAAACAGACCGATTCGGCGGCTGACTATGCGTTTGGTGTGAAACGACCCGATAGAAATTTTATTGGTATGTTAATAGCAATTTCATTTCTCATTGAAAGTAAACATATCTATAATATTTTTATTCGAACCATCAACTGGGCTATTCATCAGACTATCAATATTGTTAATTTATTTATTTTTCCACATTATTAATTAATGATCTCATTAATTAAGTGCTGTAAACGACAACAGTTAACACCAGCTCGGAGTGTTATTTTTATTTTTTGTTTGACTGCTTTTTGATGCTCCTTGCGCGTTTCAACGTAACGAGGCAGTTATTGGCGTGACCTGAAGGGTCTCCAGCCAATGGGGGGAAGTAAAATACTTAACCTAAGCTAACTACTTACACTAAACTAACATCATGTCGCTGCTTTGTATGAATAAACACACAATCCAAAATATTCAAACTAGATAAGGAGACAACGGAACCTAAAATAGCCCTTTTTTGAGATTAAAACTCACATGAGTCAAGAATTACGAAGTGGCATCACAAAATGTCATTGACATTTATTTAATTTTTGGCGCCATTTTTTTTCATCAATGTAATCTTAAAAGGGTCTCCTCTAAAATAAGCTATTTTGCATTGTGTCATTCATTATTCATCCAAAGCAGCGATGTATCTTTTTGTATTTATGTGGTTCTTTGTGTCCGTATATTTATGTTTCTTTTGATTTTACACTATTGTCTACCTTTCTTGTTCTAAATTCTCCTCTCTGCTGGAAGAGATTTTTTTAAGAAATAAGCAGGTCCTTTGTATGCTATGCTCCTGATTAACTTATCTTTTATTGACTGTTGTGTGTACATAAACTACTAATAAAAAAAACGGCTACTAGCAACAACAGCACTAAGTGTGACCCCCAGTGGCACTCGGACCTCTGTTTAGGGCGTTGCTGGCGAGAAATTGGGAGGGAGACAGCTTTTTGAGGGCTGAATTATCGGCGTGACTGAACCCTGAGAGAAATCCGTAAAGCTATTGTATAGCTTCTGCGTTCTGTAATATAGCAAGCAAACGCAATACAAACAGATCGCAAGTAGAACGCATGCTGTATACAAGAGTATACAGAGAGATCTACTTGCTATACCGTCTATACTCCGACCTATAGTATGATATATACAGGGTGTAAACGAATTTGTGTAATTCCTTCAAGCCGCGTGATCTACTGGTGACACTGATTAACCCTAAATAGGTATTTCTGAAAATCAACAGAAAAAGTAAATAAAAAAGAAATTTGGTTTTCTATTTCTGAGTTATTTTAGAGCCCCGAGTTAACTGACTGCAAAGAGCGATATTGCATTAGTCGTACCCGCCAGCCGTGTCGCCGTGCTTTCATTAATTTATGCTTGGCATCAAAATGTTCACTCGAAGATTATTTTTTTATTGATTCCTTATTAGGTGGTTTAGATATGATCAATGCCCGCTACAGCATGAAAAAAAAAAGTTTTTTGTTTATTTTTTATTTTTAATCAAGCTAAATCCCGTGCGGGGCCTATCTACACCAGTAGTAGATCATGTGGTTTTAAGGAATTACACGAATTCGTTTACACCGTGTATATAGTTCATAGCACACAAAACAACACTTACTACGCATTAACGACTGCTTCTGGGAACCTTCCATCACCACATTTTTTCCGTCACTCTCACCTTCAACCCACTGGCTCATATCGTGAGACTGTCGCGTTTTTGTCGCAGCGACTTGTCGCGTAATTGGTTTAATAGTCGCGCGGATTCGGAACGCATCGCGCCGTTTGTGGATCGACTCCCGGATCTGAGTCGTGGTATTGGGACGTGGATAATGATTTGGATGATGAAGCTATTATTGTTTGGGCGTAAGGGAATGCTGAAAAGAAATGACCGGTCATTGGGAGGGTCATGTTCAGCAATGGAAGTTTTTGGACTTATAATAATAAGAAGAATGACTTGACTTCCGGCAATAGAAGTTATCCAGTCCACCTGACAACTCTTCCCATAGACCAGTATCCCAAGTGTGAGTTTTTTACGTTACTACTGTAGTTGCGTCACGCCAAAAATGTCAAACAAATTTTTAGTCACGCTATTCGCCGCTAGAGGCGCTGCATAGGTAAATTTTCATACATTTTTGGCGTGACGCAACTACCTACAGTAGTAACGTAAAAAAACTCACGCTTGGGGTACAGATATTTTTCAATATATTTTACAATAGTCTTGCACTCACCTGGGACGGTCCATGACTGTACTACAATAGTGCAGCTGTGGATAGTCCCCGGTTGGTGCCCCACCCAATTTTAAATTAAAGTTCTCAAAGGGGCCTTTGCGCGTTTGACCTGTGTCCCCCGTATCCCAAAGGACCGGACATCTTCCGCACGGAAGATGAGCCGTGAATAGAAAAAGAAGAATGAAAGTTAGTCTTGTTGCAGCAACAGCCCACTACTGTCCCACTGTTGGGCACGGACCTCTTCTCAGAATGAGAGAGTTTAGATCTTCGGCGACCACGCTAGCGTGTTGTGAGTTGGCAGACTATCCATACCATCGAGAACGATGTTTTCTTTCACCGTTAACGCAAGTGATAGTCAAATTCTGATACGCAATGAATTCGAAAAGTCAGGGGTGCGAGCTTTTTTTGTATGTAAAGAAAGCGTTCAACCACTAGGCTTGTTAACACATTCGAGTCCACCACACTTTTCATAGATCTCATACGCCATACATGTTGCTAGTGGACCTTTCAGGAGGGTCCCCGGCATTACGTTTGCGCTAAGAGTGAACCCTCGAGGAGGGTTCCTGGCATTACGCTAAAAACCTTGAAAAATACGCTACTACGTCGTAAAATAGGTGTTTGCTTGTTTCATGACGGTTAATTTTCCAAGAAAAACCTGCATTTCAAATGAGCCATCCGCGAAGGCACCCGGCATGGCGAATGCGACTACAGGGTGCCCTACTGGAGGGCTCCCGGCACTGAATGTGTTAATCGTAAAAATATGAATATCCCTTTTTTCCATCGAGAATAGTACAATAACACGGCGGTCGTAATTAGGGGTAGTGACCACGGTGATACGAGATCTAATTATTGACTCAAAAACACCCAAATTATAAATTATCATGCAGACATTACCGAAATGTGTTTTAGACAATTCACACAAAAAAGTTTCACAATTAGCTAAATCATTAGTTTTAGCTCTGAGTCAAATGTTTCAAGGCAATAAATTGCATGTATCATCATCAAGCTTGTTTGCTATGTAGTTTTTGTGATACTTAATCAAATGTCATCGCTTTAAACACTTGATGAACGTGTAGTAATTCATAATAACGCAACATCACTAATATTCTTGTCATAAAACGATTTAAATCGAAATACTCCATAAAAATTATTCTAGTAAAGTCCAATGGCTTGATTTTTTGGGTTCTGTAGCAAATACGGAACTCTTGAAGTTTTGTCATGCACACAGTTTCGAATGGTATGCATTAAATACCTTGATAAGTGATAGATATGAATATAAGATATATTTTATGTATAATTAATCGTTCGATTGTACAGAGACTCGATCCGACAGTCAAACCGACAACACGGTTTTGTGGGGTGAAGCCATATTTGTATGTGTTCAGGTATTAATAAAGAAAGGGATGAAATTGAATGACCACCAAAAAAACAATCGTTACCCTAAACAGCCTCATCCAAAAAAAATATAATATGTACAAATAAATGAAACCTGTACCAAAATCTTTTGGGCTATTTAAGTCATGCCTGCACTACAAAAACTTTTCATTACCCAAAAAGGCCACGCGTGCACCAAATTTTAACTAGCAAAGTTTTGTGTCATTACTACCCAAATATATCACTACGTTTGGCATAAAATGTATGCATATAACCAAGAAGATTGATTTATTCGTTAAGATTTTAAAAGGGGAATTATTAATCGGGCGAATAAACAATATATGGAAGACTGTTAGTGAGATACTTTAATACTAAACCGAGCGGAATTAAAATATATTTGCGAAAAATTAACTTAACTGGCAATAATTAATGAATGATTAAAATTCGTAAAATGAGCTACTAGCAGTGGGAAACAGTTAATCTGAGCTAGCAACTAAAATTCCAAGTGTCCGAATTAAATACTAACTTGGGCGAAAAAAATACTGAGTGGGCGAAAATATTCATTTCTTTACCCCGACACGGATAGGTTAGGTTCGAAGGGGATGACGGGGGCTAGAGTGAGCGAGCGAAGCGAGCGAACGAAGCCCCCGTCATCCACTTCGTGTTAGGTTACTTTAAACCCTGCAGACAGAAATAGGAGCCCCGCACAGCGGGGCTCCGTCGACGCTCCTTTGGAAACCCAAACAACCTTACAAACATACAACAATAATGTGAGCGAAATTTGTTCGCTTAAGAATTATTATGCTAAGAAGCTCAACCTTTAGTAAACATTTTACGGTATTATCGGTGAACTTTTAGAACTTCATTTATATTTTTTGGGTAAACAATGATTTTTGTATTATTAATTTACTTTATTAGGATAAAATTGTGTAACATATTTGGATGATTTTTTTAAATAAAATGCGAGTACATATTTGGTGCATGCGTGGTATTTTTGGGTAGCTCAGTGATTATTCTGAAGATACTTGCCTTTTTTAGGTTAGCAGACTTTACGTTTATTGGTGATAATTTCATATTAAAATGGGGATTAAATTCTGGTAAGTACTTACGATTTTTTGGGCGTTATATTTCATTATATCTGGTGATTGCTTAAACATAAGCCATAAAGAAATAGAATAAATAAACATCAAGAAAATATCAATAAATCGTAGTCCTCTGCTGGATATAGAAATAGTGATCCAAGTTGTAAAACAGTTGTTACAGTAAAAAAAAAACTGGAAAAACTGCACAAAAAATAATGTTGCATGTTCCTTCTACAAAATAAATTGACTTTTATATTTCTTGATATCTATTATTTGTATTGAAACAATTAAGATTTCTACAGAACCAGTAGGGTTCAATGCGGGTCGGACACGCAGCTGACAGTTTTTAATTATGATTGAAGTGCCAGCCAATGATGGCGGAATAACATACAACATCAATGACATTAACTTCATTACTAGAACAACGCCCCCGTCGGACCATTGTTCAGATTGTACAATTGTATCTAATGACCAATTCATCGGTTAAAATTCTTTGTGACTAAAATCATCGCTGAAATAACGTTTTATGTTTCCTGAATTGTATTGTTTATGATCGTTATCGATTTAGACAGCCACAATTATTGCAATATTTAGACCATTAGTTATAGCAATCTTTGAGGACACCCGTGATTAGCTGTTTGGGACGGTTACTTCATACGAGTAGTAACACTGAAATGGATCTGTGACAAAGTTCTATATGAAACATTTGGTATAAAACGTACCGTCAATTTGCCATCGTCTACTATAGAGCAAGTTATCTTTGTTTTGGCATTAGCATATAGGATAAGCAATTCATTTATAAAAATGTCAGCAGGTATTTCTCTTTCACTTTCTACATTATAAACATTAAAGTAAACAGCTATTACACTTGTTTCTAAAACCATCGTGTGAAATTCTTTTTATACAAGATCATCGCTAAATCCAAAGTTAACTTTCTGTTTTCTGAAATCGTCGGATAATTATGTCTTGGCTATCATTATTTTCCCATTATTTTCATATTTGCCATGACCCATGGCCATCTTTTCTACGGTGGTGACATGGATACTGAATTCCGGCTTTTATTGTTGTTCGCCAATTTACATTTCTGTGTATTTATGTCTGTCACCTCGTTAAATAATTGGCCTGACGGTTTTTCTTGGGGAACATTGTTTGCTGACCTTTGACCGACCTTAATGGGGCTAGTTAAAGCTCTTTTTTGCATACATTAAAGTATCTTCTTTTTAAGTTTATTTTCTGTAGCTCAAGTAGATGAAATAATCTTTGCATTTGATTTAACTTTTTCTTCCTCAGATTTGACACCACCGTTACGCTTGTTCAAAGTATTTTACAAGTCTTTTATTGTCAACGAAATTATTCCAACAGCTTTTACTGTGTAGGTTGGTTCTACGTAGATAGCGTGTAGGGAGCGAGTCATAATAGAAATTCACCTAAAACGAACCTACCATCAGAAAGTACCTATGCTTTCTAATTGTATTTTCTTCGGCAAAGCCTCTAGATTATGGATTCATAAATCGTGACCGCCCATAGCTAGAAGTATTTATTAACAATCTTAGATTAACAACTTATTTCCGCAGACATTTCTTATCAGACCTTGCTCTATTTGTATTATCAATGCCGTATTTATAATTTTCGCAATTATAATCTGTTTTCTTTGACGTTTCTGCAGCAAATTTTGTTTTGATGATTCTTTAACGTGTTGTTTCCTTTTTTACAGATGTGTCAGCCCCTTCATTGAGAAATATACGGAATTTTAAGCGGTAAGTGTCCCTTTATTTTCATTTTAGACCAAATTACTTTGCGTATTTTCTTGATTTAGGTAGGCAGCATTAGCTCCAGTTTTCACTTTTCGGCCTACATTCCAGGTTACCTTATCTTTGTCTTCTTCTTCTCTCGTTTCACTAGGAACTGTATAAGAATAGCTCATGCTGTGATGAAAATATTGTTGAAAGGTCACTGCAATATTTCAAGTGTTTTAGTCCAAAAATTATACCCTTTCTATTACGTCCAGTTCACCAAATTTTAGTACGAATGTCAAGATCGTGACACGCCAGTAGAACAAATTTTACAGATCAAGATGATGACATCAAATGTGATTTCCAAAATGACTATTGATTCCACACATAATGTTAAGGAAGAATTAGACATAAGCAAGACCTATCTCATAAATAATACCGTCATTACCTCACCTAGTCATCACAACTAGGTCACACACAACTCGAGGAGACCCCACGCCGAGCTTAATGGCCTATTAGCTCCAACCAATAAAAACTGCCACGTTCCGCTAAATTACTCATAATCCAGTTGTTTACTCATTATTTAATGAAGTACTAATCGTTTATGTAACCACTTAACTAGCCTGTCTAGTGGCCGTGAAAATTATATCGACGGAGGTAATTAACACAATTGGCATTGGGTTTAATGAGATCCATGTGTATGATTATTTAGTGTTTACTGACGGGCAATCCCGAAAAAGAGACCCTCGTGAGCAAACAATTGAGGAATTGTATCAGCTGAGATGTCAAAATTCTTTACTGCAACTGCTCCTCCACGAGTGACTTCCTTAACCTCCTTACCTACGTCGGGCGGACCCTTTTTTTTTTTTTTTTTTTCGTGGGAAAATCCTCATGGATACCCTTCGCCTGGGGAAGGCGAAGGGTTATGCCGGACTCTTACCGGCTAAAAACCCACGGTGTTCCTACTCCTGACCCTTGGCCGGGGTCACGGGATTCGCAGCTGCATGCACCGCAACCCCGGCAGGCCTCGGTCCGCCATCCCCTGGCGGACCTCTCCTTCTGTGGGGCCTTGCCCCACGTCCTCCTGAGAGGCGCGCACGGAACACATGCGCGCCGCCTTCTCGGGCCTGTTACTGGTCGGGCGACGGGTCCCCTAACCCGTCGCCCGCAGGCCACACACTAGGGTGGCCGGAGATCGTCGCGCGCCCTCCGGCGGCGCCCGGTGCGTCTGGCGCGGGAAGGGAGAGTGGCTGTCGCCTCTCTCTCCCTCTCCGCTCCCTCCTTGGTCGCCATCACCACCTCGCAAAAGGAGGTGACGGCTTCCCACGCGCTCTCGCTCCCGACCATGGACAGAACCACGGCCGGAAGCGAGAGGTCACCACCGATCGCCGCGACTAGTTCACGGCGCTGCGTCGCCCACGCACGGCACTCCTGCAACGTGTGCAGCGCCGTGTCTTCCGGGCAGTCGACGCAGTGGTGACATCCGGGCGTCTGCTCCCGGCCTATGCGACACAGGTACTTCCCGAAACATCCATGTCCCGAAAGCACCTGCGTCAGCCGGAAGCTGAGGGCGCCATGCCGCCTCTCCAGCCACTCCTCCATAACGGGTCTTACCGCCGCTATTGCGGCGTGCCCTGCGCTGGGTTGCGCAAGTCGTTCTCTCCACTCGGCCACTAGGATCTGGCGGAGCTCACTCCGCTCAGGCGCCTCCTCGCGCTGACGATATCTCAGCGCGAGGGCCCTCGCCTCCAGATCCCAGGGCATCGATCCGGCTAGGAGGCTCGCCGCCTCGAAGGAGATCGTACGGTACCCCCTTATCACCCTGACGGCCATCGCGCGCTGCGGTCTGCGCAGGATTGCGACGTTGCGCGCCGTCAAGGTGTCCGCCCATATTGGCGCCCCATATAGGGCCATGGACCGTACGATCCCCGCGTAGAGCCTCCGGCAGGAGGTGTTGGGGCCCCCCAGATTGGGCAGCAGCCGCGACAATGCAGCCGCTGTGACGTCGGGCGGACCCTGGACAGTCAGCCCCGCTACCATCTTGCAGACTGCCTAATCTTTTCACCATGGTAGGAGCTCAAAGCGTGTCTCGTGTTGTCTCTGTTTTTACCGTCAAGGAAGACAAAGTCAGAACGAGTCTCGTCTCGAGAAACTATCCTTGTTTAAGAGCCCTAAACATTTTCATTGGGAGGAGAAAGAATGCATCAATATTGTCGCTATAGGGCCAGATGTTTACGCATACGCAAATTAAAACGACACGTTTGGTGCAGTGGCTAAGCGATTGGCTTCTGCGCTACGGGTCGTGGGTTCGATTCCCACACGGAACAAAAATTTGTATGGCCTACAGATGGTTGTTTCGGGTTTGGGCGTTTGTTTGTGATATTTGTGTCTGTAAACGCACCCACGGTACAAGAGAAATATTAGCGGGGCAACGTTTTTTAAAAAAAAAAAAAAAACAAAAAAAAAACAAACAAAGGTGTGCCAGATGATTTTGCAAAGAATGTAAACAAAGAAACTGCTTTGCACAAAGTAGAAGGATGCAACAGGTGACAGGAACTTGTAGTCTTAAGTTCTTAAATTCGTACTAGAATTCTTAATATAATTTTAAGTTGTAGCCAGGGATACAATTGAGGGGCTCGTGGCTAACATTTGCGCGGTTAAGCTGCGCTTGCCGCGGTCAGCCCTTGGATGGGTAAGCGTTCGTTACACATTGAGACCCCTCCGTGCCTCGGAGAGAACGTTAATTCGTCGGACGCAGGTGTCTTAAGAATACCTATGACAGTCTTTACGGGTAGACAGAAGCTCTAAAGTCTGACAACCGGTCTAACCTTAGGATACCGGCATTGCCCAGTATCTGTGGAGATTGTTGGCAGTCGCTCCGTGTAAAATACTGGTATTCACCCACATCTTCGGGTGCCATTGATTTTCAATCATCATCAACATGGGCACCTTCGTAAACCACTGCAATGGACGTGAGGGATAATTGCGTTAGTCACTACGGTTGCCTGATGAAATGGTGATTTTCAATAACAGAAAAAAATAAAAATTAACTTGATTATACAGTTACGAGGACAAATCTATTATAATAAATCCAAACCTATTTATTTGATACTTGATAGTATATCCCGATGATTATATGTGATTTAGTATGGAATTGTAATATGGAAAGTAAATGGAAAGATCATGTAGTGACAAAAATTGAAAGGAGTATGCTTCGGTGGTTTGGGCATGTTGAAAGATTGAGTGAACGGCGATTAACAAAAGGAACTTATAAGGCGAATGTCAGTGGAAACGCCAGTAGAGGACGCCCTAGAAGGATATACATTGATGTTATTGGTGATGTTCTTTAAAAAGGACAGGTGCGTAGTACTTTCAACCGGCGTGCGTGTATGACAAGATGTATGACCGTGGACGAAGCGAAATGAGTATGTAAGGATCGTAGCATGTGGCGTTCTACAGTTTCTGCCTACCCCCATGGGAAAAAGGCGTGAGTTTATGTATGTATGTAGTATGGAATTGTTTTTATATTGTTTGGTAACTACATTTTGGCGACAGATCTACTATTTTGCGGACAAACCCTATTATTTAAGATATACAAAACCAATTAAATTGGCGACAGCTTAAATAATACCCAAAAAAAACACTGAATCTAGTCAACCGGTCTTAAGATTCCTCCATATGAGTCAGCTGTTACCGCAGGGTACATTGACTGCCTGTCCAGCATATACCACGGCTGGACATGTTGTAAAATCGGTAACATTCCGTCACAAACGTTGACATGTCACGTACATAACACATAACATCCTAGATTACTGTTTCTGCGAGTAGGGTGCGAGGTATGGGATGTAGCGATTTCAAAACTGTTTTTATTTTTGACGTTGGCCTTGGTGGCGCTGTCTGAAAAAAATTATGAATGCGTACCAGTTCATAATATTTTGCATATTAAAATTACTTGCCTAAATAAGTTATTAAATTATGAGTCCGCATTTTGACAGTTGATACTCATGTCAAACTTTAAGATTTCAAACATAATCCCCCTTATTACGAAAGATGGTCTAAGAAAAACCTAGGTTTTAAAATAGCCCCGTCTCTTTTTGTTATATGACAGAAAGTGATGGGTATATTTTAAACCTGGGTTTACCTTAATCTTAGTTTAAACCATATTTTGTAATATGGGGGAATAGGGACAAATAATATTTTAGTATTGCCTGTAGGTAATACTAAAATATTATTACAATAAAATTGCAGTCAATTTGCATAATATGCCTCTAAATTATGTGAAGTTTATTAAATGATGACGTGGATTTGGTAATATTTTTTTCTAATATTTGACCGGTCTGCCTTGACTTATAAGAAGCAATTACCCTACTCTATAAAGTGAAGAATTTATATTTGATTTATAATTTATTAGATCAAAATCAAATCAAGTCTTTATATTTATTACATATTGGTAATTTATTGCGTCATATTTTTTCAACTTTAGTTTCAAGTTACCTCTACCAATTAAGAATACATTTAATTGGTAATGCTAGTAAAAAAATTGCTGCAAACAGATTAAATACATAAATTAATATTGTAATCCTGGCTAGCACTGTTTTTTTTCTTGCCTCTCCGTACCCGCTCACGCGTATCCCCCACGACCTCGCCCAGCGTGGCATACTGTAGCGGGCGCGTGCGCCGACCTAAATACCCGCCTCTAACGGTGCGTGCGGCCACTGCGCGTCGACCTTTATAGCGCGGATCTACAGCCAGCCGACTGTCATGCGAATATCTGACATAAGCGTCACGGGCACGAAGAAAGCCGAAAAAAACCGATCACTTCCATCGACTCGATGTGCTTTTAATGCCTGCCTCAGACTTCGCCGACTTGGATGGCTATTTATAGTGAAACACCTTTATACTTACCTACACAATCTACAGTTAGACGAATTTTATATGCGTATACAGGACGTTAACGAATTCGTGTAATTCCTTCAAACCACGTGATCTACTGGTGACACAGAATAACCCAAAATGGGAATTTTTGAAAATCAACCAAATAAAAATTCAAAAAAAAAACTTGGTTTTCTATTTCTGAGTCATTTTAGAGCCATGAGTTATCTGACTGCAAAGAGCGATATCGCGATAGTCGTGCCTGCCAGCCGTGTCGCCGTGCTTTCATTAATTTATGCGTGGCATCGAAATGTTCACAAAAATACTTAAATCAATTTTTTTTGCAATAAAATTAATTCCATTTTTTTTGCTGAATCCTTAGTAGGTGGTTTAGATAACAAAGCCGCATGAAAAAAAAAAAAATATCTTTAATCAAGCTAAATCCCGTGCGTGGCCTGTCTACATCAGTAGGAGATCATGTGGTTTTAAGGAATTACACGAATTCGTTAATTAACACCCTGTATGCAGGCGCCACGGACACGACCGAAAGTTTCCGAAGGCTCTTATCTTCATCGCCTTTCGATCTAAGATAGACAATATAAACAGCATTTCATCATAACTAAGAGAATTCTCTTGAAAAAACATACAGTGATAGTAATAGAAGAATAAACTCTAGCAGTTCTTTTTCTATGAAGTCGACCTTTGCTGGGGAGTTTGTTGCGCCGTTTCTTCTTCACAGCATAAACACTAGGAAGAGGTGAAGGTTGGGCGCTTTTGGGGGCAGTCTTATGTAAAATTGACGTTCAAAAAGAAGTAAGTAATTCTAGACTATTTTGATTAAACGAGTTGTGAGTTTAAGTTTGACCCTTTGATACCTTGCCTATTTGTCCCTTCCATTGACGATTCCGACCAAGGGCTTTCAAGGCTAATCTGTTATTGTCATAGTACTTCTGATTTGAATCTGTCAATCACAATTATTATTGTTCTAAATAATTTTGCTCATTGCTGTAGGTTTTTTGTTCAGAAAATGCGAATGCTCAAACCGCTCAGGCGAGCAGAATCGCTAACAATTAAACATTAAGGAATGCCGAGCGAGTTAGATTCTCCATACTTAATCAAATTAGCCGCAACTCAGTCACGTGGACTTTAGGCTTGGTTTGACGTAAGACGCAAATACTCACGTGTCTTTCCTCTTGACAGACTCAAACTTGAAATGGAGCAGCCTGATTCAGAGAGCCTTTTCGATAGGCAGTTGTGGATCGATTTGGTTTTGTCTACGATTCTCGTAACGAGAGGAAAAGAGATAGCAAATCAAATTGTTCGATATCTGACTTATGTAATCTAGTACTGGGTAGTCCAGTCGTGTTTGATATCCCATCGGTTTTGTGAAATGAAATGAAATCGTTTATTCTGCAAATTGGATATTTAAAAATCACTTTTACATGTCGGTTTGTTTTTTTAAAGCTAGATGTCGTCGGCGTTTCCTATCTGACTACCTCTGAGAAGAAAGGCCGAAACAAACTCAGGGGTCAAAGTCTCTTTTAAAGTCCAGACATATTTTCTGTAGCAAATATTTGTGTGAGGACAATGCAGTGCAATGCCTGGACTGGCCTTTTGAGGAAAGTTCCAGAGCAGTTTGAGAGGACCTGTCCCAACAGATGGCACGCATGCATCAGCCATCGTGTAGCTCAACCCAATCTTAGGGAGCTCAACGACCGACGATTGTCATTGGAAAGGTCCATCACAGCCGTGTGAGTTCAATCACGGGCCTTTATAGGCTACAGATTGTATCTCTAAATCAGTATCTGGGGGACGCTTTCACAGATTTGCACCTACAGTGTATTCTCATCTTGAGGGAGAAGCCATACAATGCGGTGCGGCTCCGGCGCGGCGCCTGAGCGGTACCGCTGCGGCGTAATACGTACAAATTTCCATGGTGTACCACACGGTGCGGTGCGGCGCCGCGCCGCACACTCACCGGACCAAGACGAGGGGAGAGGGTGTATGCGCCGCAGCGACGCCGCTCCGACGTCGCAGACCGCAGCTGTGTTGAGGGAGAGCCGTTCCACACGGTGCGGTGCGGCGCGGCGCAGCGTGCCTCTTATGACCGACGCCGCGTACTACGTGTGTTGCTGATGCGGCAAAATGGTCGCCGTGCGGCGGCGCACCACACCGTGTGGCTGCTCCCTGACCGTTCTTTTTTATTAAGCATTTCAGCATCAGCTTCCAGCCTAACTAGATCAGGCTGGATATCAGCACAAGGACCGATTGCAAACGGCAACACAACTTATTCCTCGTAGAATGGTAATCTATGCTTTAGTTTCTTAATGTATCCTTTTGAAACCACAGTCAATGCTTAAAACGGGTAATTCAGTTCGAATTCCGAAATGAAACGAAATTTCCTATCATTGTCTATTCCAAAAGTTAAATACCTGCCTTTCTAAGGAACATTCTAGAACAGCGGCATAAACGAAGTCTATAGTTAATTCTAAAGCGTGACTAAGGTCGCAGCGATTACTGCGGTGTAAATAATTTCAATAATTGTATGTAAATTTCTAGAAACCGACCGAAATATTTTCGAGTTTCGCCATTCTATTGGAATATAATGAAAATTGTCTGTTTTAGGTTTTTGTTTTGTTCTATTTTTAGTTTGACGTGTTTGCGATGAGAACATAAACATCATAACATCACGCTTGTATTCCCCGAAGGGTTGGGCAGAGGTGTATAGTACACCCTCATTTCCCCGTTATGTGGCGAGGAGGCGAGCCTGTTGTCATCAACCGGGCACAAATCCAAACTCCGCGCTGCTACTGAGAAGTTACAGAACAATCCACTAATGCTTTGCCCGACCTGGGGATCGAACCCAGGACCCCTCGTTTGGCAGTTGCGCTTGCAACCACTAGACCGGAGGTTCTCAAACTAATTTTGTCTACCGCCCATTTTGAGGGTCAATTATTTTCTAGCGTCCCCTATTTTTTTTAATTTTACCACATCTTAAAAATCACAACGCAATCATTACTTTTACCGCCCTTTACCGCCCCCCAGTAGGCGTCTAGCGCCCACAGGGGGGCTTTAGGGGGCACTTTGAGAAAGACTGCACTAGACCAACGAGGCAGTCCTTGCGAAGAGAACTCTTTCTAATAGTGGATATCGGAGTTTATTTTCTTGTATTTACAAAGAGATTCGGTTTTAAAATTGCCCGTTCTCTCTTTTATCATGGATATCCAATGTTGTCTTCGAAGGGCCATGTGCCTTATGATCGAGATAGGAAAACGATGAGCTGCTCTCATCATTATTCTCAACCTGAATCTACCCCACTTCTGAGTAGATAGGCCATCTAATACTGCAAGATTATCTCAGGTAGAAATTATTGTTAAATTAAAGGGAAATGGCATTTTGTTCGGACCTGTGACCCACCAGCGACCACTAACGAAACTAGTCGGAGTATGTTAAAGACCATGAATACTACCCAGTGAGATGAGTCGCATTCCTCAAAAGTATGGGAAAGTTTTTTTAGCAATATAAGAATTAATATAAAAAAAGGATTTTTGTTTATCCATATCCTTCTAAATATATAAAATTATTACAAAAATGCACAAAGATCTTCCTAAAAAGGTACAAGAATGTTTAGGAGCTTTTCTATCTTGTTCCTCGCAGTTTGTTGAACCACATAACTTTTTCCCCATACATTTGGATTAAAATAAATACATTCCGTGAAATGTTAACCCTAAACCTTCAAAACAAACCATATTCCATTAATGGACGCGTACTTGTGAGGTACCGAGTCAAAAATGCCCAATGACCTTTCCTTGGCTGTGCTGTAAAGCTCGCTGTCCTATCAATTAATAATTTTATCGTTTATTTCCTCTTGAAACAGGTACTATATCCAATTACTAGTCTAAATAAGTTACTGATACGAAAACTACCGAACGAACCACCCAAGCATACACAATTGCTGGCCTAAGTGTGACAATGAACTTGGCTCACCGCTTCCATAACGGTCGGCGATCGGCCAAGTGTGAGTAATTAGAGGGGATACTCGATAATTTTGTGGAATTAGCTCTATAGAGTGGTTCTAGTGACCTAGTTCTGACCGAATGTCGGTAACCCCTCTAGTTGGAGGCAGTCGTTCCTTGTACAGGGGCCTAATTCTCCTAAAATAAATCTTGATAAATCACAACCGAACCAGGGCCGAACCGTTCATTCAGACAGTTCTCAATTTCAAAAGCTATCAAATTGTCTGACACAAAAAACAAAATCAATCATTTTGAAAGTTTTCGAAAACAAAAACTGATTGACGGTTGTGGTTCGATTGCGTTAGGCAACAATTTATTTTAGGAGAACTAGGCCCCAGTACTGATTTAGTATCTGGTTAGTCTGGAAGCTGAATGACCATCTAGTGATGATGTCCTGCTCAAGGCACTGTTTTTAGGGTTTCGTACCCAAAGGGTAAAATGGGACCCTATTACTTAGACTCCTCTGTCCGTTCGTCTGTCTGTCTGTCACCAGGCTGTATCTCATGAACCGTGATATTTAGACAGTTGAAATTTTCACAGATGATGTATTTCTGTTGCTGCTATAACAACAAATAGGTACTAAAAACAGAATCAAATAAATATTTAAGGGGGCTCCCATACAACGAATGT
This sequence comes from Amphipyra tragopoginis, assembly GCA_905220435.1. Taxonomy (NCBI): domain Eukaryota; kingdom Metazoa; phylum Arthropoda; class Insecta; order Lepidoptera; family Noctuidae; genus Amphipyra; species Amphipyra tragopoginis. The sequence continues at coordinate 1,637,661 of HG992013.1, read as the reverse complement.
GTTTTTTGCTTTTTTATAGATAATGTTACAGAACCCTTCGTGCGCGAGTCCGACTCGCACTTGGCCGGTTTTTTATTATTATTATATCTTGGTCACTCTTGACCCTCGTCGCACCTGATAGTAAGCGCAGACAGGGTCTAAGATGAAGCACACGAACCCAAGTATCAGAGATATAGAGAGATTCCCTTATACCCCTCTGACTCTCACATACACACGACGGAACACAGTAAACTGCTTGGCGCCGGACTTTAATGTGACGTTGGTAGCTAGCCAGGCGGACAGTAAGATCCACCAAGCGTGCTGGGTTTTGATGAATCTTACAATACACGTCTATTCCCAGCGAGCAGTGAGGAAGTTTATATTCTATTCCGTCCCCACACGGGACATCATAATCAGACCATAACATTCCTACTGCACTGAGCACGGGCCTCGTCTAAGAATGAGAAGGATTGAGACCTTAATCCATCACATATTTATGATTAATTACGGTTTACTCACGTGCATTTTTCGGGTTTGCCCAACTAGTTTCGGACCCAAACGGAGCCCTTAATCATGAGCTGATCACGCGGCGAGGTCGCGAGTCGAACTGACGCTGCACCGCGCCCCGTAGCGTTGCGCTCGCGACGAAAGAAGTGCGCTCTGTTTCGGTATTGCTCGTGCGTCTTCGTCACTTGTCGTGTCCGTGTTGTTCGAGGAAAGAGTGCCGGTGCATGCCGCGCTAACTATGTTACACTCCAGACTAACTCACTTAATCCACCCCGTTGGCATAATGCAGGTTGGTGACTACACTTACCGTCAAGCTAACGGACCATGTACGCAACACCATACTGCGCTCCAAAATACAAATTGCTGACGTTGCTCAAAAAGCCGCTAAGCTGAAGTGGGCATGGGCCGGCCACGTGTGCCGCATGCCCAATGAGCTGTGGGCCAAAATAACCACTTCATTGAGCCCTGACACAGCCAGAAAGCGTCGCGGCAGACCTCGAAGAAGATGGCGGGACGAGCTGAACAAAACCAACGACCAGTGATCCACTTTGGCTCTGGATCGAAAAACTGGAAGTCATGGATGCCTTTTCCCAGGATGACGCAGGCTGTAAATGAGAATTTATCAAATTCCAAGGCCCTGAGTGACTTAGAAATCTCCAGCCAAGACATAAATGCAGCTAGCGAAGGTTAACCTCGCAAATTGTCATCAATTTGCACGGCAGCCATTAACCACGAGCCACTCACAATGATCAGTGGACACTTGACTAATGATGCAACTATTATTTACAAATACAATAAACAAAGCAAAGACTTGTCATGTGAACATTCCTTGAAGCCATATTATAAACATCGACTAAGATTATTACTGTATAAGTAACGCTTTAGTTAGGTTTCCTTCGGTTTACCAATACAACTTACTTGAAATTATTGTTGTTTTTAAACTTATCATAGAGATTTTTGGGCTTATTACCGGTGCCCTCATGTTACCTTCGGAACAAGTCTGCTTTACCAATAGAGGGTGGAAATTTTAGATAGAGCAGTAAGGGGAGCTATCTTAAACGTTGTCGTAACAGGAAATCGCATTTAGAAGACTGTCCACAACTTTTAAAGATAATAAGAACTGCTTTTACAGGTTTTGAAAATATGGTCAGTAGCCACCGACAAAAACACACCAGTTGATCCCCTTTTACTATAAAGATTAAAATACTCTTTGGGAACAAGTCAGAAATAGTAGAAATCTTTTCCTAACTCCTAAGACGTTTCCTGTAGCTCTAACAGTTATGGTAGCTGCCCTTATTGTCCCATCTCAAACTTTCCTTGTATTTTCAGAGACACAACTTTCGACAACTTTACTTTTTCCTTCTATTTGCTTATTGCGCTCAACTACTGAACATATCGTCTCCATAAAGTACTTATTACATAATAAATAAAAATGAACTCCATAAAAGTAATTTTGTTCTTATCAAACTCGTTTATAACGATCAATAAGCTATAAAACCACTGGCCGGATGACAGCCATATCTGGACCATCGATTGGTCAAGCCTACACTATTCACAAATATACCAAACGTATTTGCGATTCATTATTCTTTGCTATTTATCACGGTTATAATGTAGTGGAACGCGCTGGTATGAGTTATAAGCGGTAGCGTGGTTAAAATCCAAGAAAAAAAAAACCTATGCATTTCAGATTAGTACCTTTTGGAGACATTAAGGGCTCTTTCAATTTAGACGTTTTGTGTCGGACCGCTGCGGTGCCGAAGCGGTGCGTTTGTCGTATTGCGCACGGACGGTCGCTTGTTTTCATACAAAGCGCGCGGTACGGCAACAACACAACAGGACAGCAACATCGCAAACTCCACGTGTTCTTTTCGCTGTTGAATAGTGCGGTGAATAGACGAGAGAGCTAATTTCATCGAATTTTCATTTATTTTTTTGCTTAAAATGGATGATATAAACGTGGAAGAATTTATAAATGAAATTTAAATACGTCCTACTTTAAGGAACTCCAAAAGCGACAAATACAGTAATCGCACGGAAATAAAATAGTTTTTTGCCGCTGAATTTTACTTTTATCTAATTCAAGTAATTCGTGGAAACATTCTATAGGCATTCCTAGGTAATTAAAAAAAATTGCTTGGATCTTGTTTTAACCTAGGGTAAAGATTATGGAAATCACCAAAATTACATGTTAACGAAAACATCGGTGATGCTCTTTTACGGGGGCGTCGTTTTTGTTTCTGTTTGATGTTTTTCAACAAGAGCACTAACAGTAATGTTTCTTCGTCAGAGTCCAAGGCTTAACTGCTGTCAAAGATATTTAAAACATCACTAGCATACAAACGCACGGCAGTCAGATACGCTTTCAATTTAGACGTTTCGTGTCGGACTGCAACCGTACTGCAGCGGCCCGGCAGCGGGTTATAACCAGCGGCAAGGTAAACGTGCGGCAGCGGTCCGACAAGAAACGTCTAAATTGAAAGAGCCCTAATACGTAAGGTCAATCTTAATTAACCCTTTATAGGGCAGATTTCACATTAAGACACGTATGAAACCACAATAACTTGGCGTCACTGGCGAACATGTTGGCTAAATTGATGTTGGTGGTCACGTTTGTGCACTGTGCCTGTTAAAGGTCGATGCGTTTTTAGCATAAGAGTGATCATTCTAACAAAAGTTTCGATAAAATCGACATTAAAGTCAGACTGGTGGGGTAGTTACAAGCGCTGTACATGTTTCGGTTCTGCTCTAGAAAGGGTTAAATAGACCTTATACAAAACAAAGACATTATGAATGTTAGAATGCAAGCAATCTGCACCAAGAACAATAAACCTTTTAAACTTGTTTATAAGAAACTGAAGATAGACACAGACCAGGAAAGCAAGACGTAAAAAGAGGAGGCTGAATACTCAGTGAAGGGAACATGGCTGCCAATAATGATTATAAAAAAACTGATCTTTCTCTGACTTTCAAAATGGAATCGAATCACGATTCCATTTTGAAAGTCACAAGGAGTGAAGACGGGCGCTCGCGTATCAGCCAACGGATAGAAAGCATAGCAAAAGTGCGTTTAAGCCCAAACACGAACATGAGAAGTTTCTTATTACCAGCACACTGAGCGTACATATTAAAAAACCAAATATTTTCAGTTTCCACCATAAGAAATACCTACCTAAATAGCCTTTACCACAACCGCTTATACCTTAAACCATGGCAAAAAGTAAGGAACGCGTGACGGACGCACACTGTGACCTTGCGAGTGAAATATAACACATATGTGCAACACACGAGTGTCGTTATACTTACCTATAGTGTAGGTCACCCATAGTGACTGCATTACCAAGTGCCGTGGAATTCTAAGAGCGTAATTTGATGGTTTTTTGTTCACAGAGTTCTTTTCAACATAGTGCATGAAACCGTTAGAATTGAATTAAACGTATGTAGGATTTTTAGGGGGAAATGATTGGTCACTTACAGCGACACGTCAGTTTTATAACCAACATCATGGAAGGTAAATTAGAGGCAAAAAGAAAACAGGTAGATCAAGAAAAAAGTACACAGACCTATAGAAGGAAAACATGGAAATGAGAACATACAGATAAGTGACGGGATTGACTCTGGATAGAGAAAGATATAGATTGCTACACCAACAAGTGCCCAGCACTTAAATTTTGGTTGGGGGAGGATTTAAACTGCCCTTTAGGACTGAATTTTCTTCATTCGATGTGTCTTCGCTATATTTCGGGAGCACTTTATTGTGTCTTCATATTTTGCTCATCTGATTCTCCACATCGTCTTCTCAATCCTTTGGCTTTCGACGAGATCTCATTCATTGAGTATGTTTCAACTTTATCAGAGCCCTTAGCACGAGTTTTTGCGAAATCGTGTAGTTCACCTATAGATATTATTTTTATCTGACAAAGGCGGGTGAATTATTGTAATTTGAACCTTATAACAAGGACATGAAAGTCACAATACCCGCCTTTGTGAGATAAAAAGACTATATTTGTTTCGTTATTGACAATGTACGAGAATTTTACTAGCGTAATGCGTGCGTATTTGGAAATAAAAAAATCCATACATACATCGATAAAGATAGGAATACGGACACGATTTTGCAAAAACTTGTGCTCAGAAGGGTCTTTAGCTTTTCATCCGCAACTTAACATTGCTCAATAATTAAGGCATTCAAAGACAATTTCTATCTAATCTAAGCTCTAATAACCTCTTCTAGATTATTATACAATTAGATTAACGCTTAAGCATTCAATACAAGAGAACTATCCATGAATTGTGTTTCGTCTTCGAACAATGTCCCAGATATGTGACTATGTCCAGCAGGGCCACTTCCTCAATAACTGTCTCTACTGGCCCTAATTGAGCCCTGAGTTATAGCCTTATGGGCGCAGTGAGAGAATTAATATCTCGTTGAGGACATATTGAAAATCAGTTTTGTTGCTGGTGATAATGGTGTTAGTATTATGTGGACATAGTCTAGCTGTACGGTCGGTTGGAGTTACTACTTCTGGCTCAATTGTCATCTCATCACTTTTTATGTTTTCTCTGAACTTGGAATTTCTTTCTTTAGTTTTCTTCTATGAAATGACCTTTCTTTCAACTTCGATTATAATCTTCAGTGTCTTAGATTTGACTCGATTAGAAGATTATGTCACAGTATTAAACAGTTCATTGTCATCACATTACAACACGAAAACATCCAGTTCTAAATATTGGCCTGCCAATGACCTCCGCAAAGAATGGTCAAAGTGGCAATAGCCATAATCACCATGCTTTTCACTAGAGTGCACGCGCGGGCTACATATTATATAACCCAGCGTGTAATATTGTCGTATATTTTATTAACTAGGCGCTACATTGTTACGTTTCTAGTGTATTCCTCAAGTGTGTGTGCTGTGTTTTACTCATTTTATGTCTTATTTAGAGAATTAATTGTAATAAGTGGGCTACGTCTATAGCCCGCGAGAGCGTTCAAAGAGTATTTACGGGCGCATGCACTCTAGTGTTAGCAGACTGATCATATTTCTGAGATAAATCCTTAGTCGTCTTTTAAGAAACCCACGATAGAAAGGGTGCCTTCTTCATTGCCAAAAACACGAAACGATAATTTGCGATCATCAAACGTGGTGTCTATAATCCACCCAACCACGCCGTCTTCTATTTCCATACCTTTATAACTTAGGACTCTCCGCACATGGGCTAGTATTGAAAGTTGTATAAAAGAACAAACATTTCTTCAACTGCACATAGCTACTACTACCGTTCTAACTATTTACAGTTTGGTGTATGATCTGCAGCTAAAAGCAACTGGTGATCAACTATGTCTAGAGCAACTTAGTAGCCTATGTACAGTTGAAGAAATGTTGGTTCATTTATTCAAGTTTCAATACTATATTAGAATGTTGCAACATTATTTACTCTGTAGGTGTTAACGGCTGTAACATTTGTATTAACATGGAAATCTTTACTGCTCGGATTTACATACACATTGCAGTGATACCATTCGGCGTCCTTATCCTATATCTTAACGGCTTTGGATGAAGGTTTTCTTGTATCTTGATATCTTATGTTTCCATGTTAGAATTTGTGAGCTTAGGCAAATCAATGAAAAGATTTGGACAGTATGATTGACGCATTTTCTTTCTTTTAATCTTTGAGTTTTTCGTACCATTAATATTAGTCAAGAAACTTGACGTGGCGGAATAAGCGAGCCATTTTCTTGCATAACAATACAATAAGTTTCAGATTTTACGCCGAGGGAATTCTATCTATACTTGGGAGCAAAGAAATCGAACCACTCCTTTTTCCCGTGTCCTGGTAGTTTTGGTTTCATGAATTATATAATTCAAAATACAAAAAACTACCCTCATTCTAAAGGTTATCAAATAACCTTTTAGGCGATATATGTTTAGAATTGGTCTGTTCCATAATACCAAAAATGATAACAATTATACCGACCTGAAAAATAGAAGTGGCTCGATTTATTTGCTCCCAAGTATAAAATAACTTTTTGGCTGTTGGCAGAATCAGTTTAAAGACGTATTTTGCCCATCTGCATATCTACTTTTTATAAACCCTAGTCGTCGAAAATATATTCATCGATCTAATATCTTCTATAATCATAAAGTTAACTCATGGATCCAGAACGAATCAAATAACATGTATATCGTAGCAAGCGCATGCATCTTACGCCTCGTCGGTTACCCCCTGGCTATCTAATGGCCGTCTTAAAACTGTCCCGGCGGTTTTGATACTCATTCATCTGCATAGATCCAATGATTTGTGTAATGCTACCGCGGTTACGCTTACAGCTATAGAAGCAACGATTTATAGGACGAGGGTTGAAGAAGGTTCCAATATTTGTTATAATTTTTTATTTTGTTTAGCTCAAGTACAACGTGTTACATAATTCCCCTTAAAAAAGAAAATGTTAATCAAGTAGTCTTTTATGGTTGTTGTCATTTACCTCTCAGAGGAAATTAGGCAAGAATGTTACTAACTTTTTGGGTAGTCTACTCTTTACTTTTATGTTTTCAGGGTTGCGTTTCAGTGATGATTTTATTTTATGTTTTTTTTTTTTTTAAGTGACGATTTTCCATACAAACTTTCATCCCCTATTTAACTCCCTTAGGGGTTGAATTTCGAAAAATCCCTTCTTAGTGGATGCCTACGTTACAAAAGGTTACTGTCAAAATTTCAACTTTCTAACCCCAGCGGTTTCGGCTGTGCGTTGATAGATCAGTCAATCAGTCAGCAGCTTCTCCTTTTATATGTATAGATAGGGCTTAAGAAATGACAGATATTTGCTAAAATCGTTTGTTTGGTGGTAACAAAAAGCACGAAGTGCCGGTCCTTCTTCTTTAACCTTCGAAAAAGGCAGTATGAAAGAAAAACGACAAGCAGTTTAGTTTACCATATTTAGGACAGTCAAGATTTCAGACGACGTCGTGACAGACCCCGAATCTACTGCATGTATCACATTAACCAAAAAATCTGCCGCGTACCAGCATAAAATAAAGATAAATTCGACTGGGACCCTGGACTGGAACAATATAGACCGAAAACAAATAACACTCGACATTAATAAATTGTATTTGCTTTACCACAATTACACCTCTCGTTGCGTGGCCCAACGTCATTGATAAACGAGCTCCGTACTACAAGATTACAGTTTCCACAATCTAGGTTAAACTAGTCCTGATTAATGAAGATTTATTGGTGACTTTTATCATTAGGCCCACGGCTCTGATTGTCGCTGTTCAAGTTCATTATGCGACGTGATAATACTCCTTGGAGTACATTCAATTTATAGCGTGAATGATTAATTTTTGGTTGATTGGAAGAATGTGAGGGTGAAGTTTTGAGTGGGTTCTGGATTTGGGAGGAATTTGAGGTATGAAGAGCTTTATCAGCCCTTAGTAGTTTTGACGACACGTTTGGTGCAGTTGCTGAGCGATTGGCTGCTGCGCTACGGGTCGTGGGTTCGATTCCCACACGGAACAAAAATTTGTATAGGCTACAGATAGTTGTTTCGGTTCTGGGCGTTTGTGTGTGAGATTTGTGTTTGTAAACGCACCCACGATATAGGAGAAATTCTAGTGTGGGGCAACGTTTTTTAAAAAAGAAAAAAAAAGTAGTGCTGCTTTATGGACTTTTTCCGTTTATACCACCTTACGATTCTAGTGAAATAGAGCTTTAATTAATTCTTTGAGTTTTTATTCCATCCGATTGGTTGATTTTAATTTGATGCATCGTTCTTTCTAAATCAAACCATTAATCACTTGATTTTATTTCAGTCAAGTGTAGAACATTAATTCTCCTAGAATCTACTCGCCCGTTGTTCCGTATTCGATTAATTGTTACCAATATTGTTCAACGATTTAATGGAGTGCCACTGTATTTGATGTGCATCTCTTGTTTATATTGTGTTCTGTTGCAAAGGTGTTCTTGGCTTTTCTAATGGTGTTTGCTGATCTTCTTCTTTGTTCCTTTTCCCGGTTTTCCACAAAACGTCATTCATTTTCACTTTTCTAATTGCCAACCGTCCTTCAAACTCTCATTACCTTCAGTTGCCACAAATGATTGATTCAGCAAAAAGACACCCCAAACATGAAACTTAACCTTTCAAATACATTAGCAACATTGCCAACTTAATCAGTGGTAGCGAAGTGATTGATTGCAGTAGTGTTGTGCAAGATTGATTGAGAGTTTAACATTCAGTGTTAGGATTTAGAATTAGTATTGGTTTGTTTAGTTCAAATGACTAATAAAGTAATAACATAATGTTTGCATGCCTCAGAGTAACGAAAGGTTAAATAGAGGTGTACTGTTCTATACTGTCATGACTTATAGCAAAAAAAAACAACACAATGGCCGATGATTGAAGATTGGAGATTGATAATGGATAAGTCTCGCTCAGTACCGGCAAAAGTGGTGTAAAAAGAGGCTTATACTCAGCACTGAGTAAATTTTGCCTAAATACACTAATGGACCATGCTATGATGAATGCTCATTCCTTGTGTGTATTAAAAGAGGTCCTTGCCCTGCAGAGGGACTGTTTCAAGCTGATGTTATATTACTAAATAAATAGAACTACAGAAAAATAAAACATATAGTTTTTATGCTTAATAAATCAAGATTACATAAAACTCGCGCTTGGAGAGGATTACAAGCTTCTACTTTCAAATAAGTTCCAAAAATCTTGTGCTGTCCTTACAGTTCAAAATTAAAAGAGATAAAAATTTACAGTTTTAAAATAATTATGCTAGTTCGAATTCTTACTAATGCAATCCTAATTTATGATTGTTTAATTTGCCTCCTAGTTTGAAACTAATTGCAACTCTGGTTATCCATGATTAATTACAAGATCTGCATGTACCATAAACTCTATGATCATTTAGTAATCTTACGATGCTACTTGTTACTTGTACAGTAGTAATTGAAAGAATTGCTCTTTGTAGACGATAAGCAATTAATTTGCCATTAGATTCGCGTATTGTAATTGTTCAATTACGCCCATTAAATGTGCTTTGGTCGGAGACTGGATGTTTATTTATTGAAAGTGCAGATCATCATCTTTGAACTAACGGAGATAATTCAAGAACAGCGTCTGTAGACAAATGGCAATCGATGATCGCCAGAGAATAGATACGCCAATTATATGTATGGAAATGATATAACAAATCGCTTGACCGATCGAAGGCTTATGTCAATTCAGTACATCTCACTGTCATTTCTATTCTCTAGCGCTCATCGATTGCCATTTGTCTACAGGCCCAGATCAGTTCACCTAGACTATGTCACTAAATATTATTTCAATGATTGCGTCTACACATATATACATACATATGACCCTGAGCACAACCGTCCCCTGGACAAAGTTACTGTTTGCTATCGTTAAAGTTTATAAAATGTATGAGACCGCTATCGAAGAGGCAATTGATGCAATAATGATAATTCTAGTGGAGGGTGTGTAATTATACGCAATTTAACACTGTAAAGCAAATGCAGCTAATGAAATAACTTAGATTGCTATCAGTTGGCTGTTATTGTGATCTGTCCTTATCGATTTCAAAATATACTGTCTTGCGTTGCATTAAAAACACTATGACTTCGTTTATATTAAAAAGAAAAGCTCTTGCTCTTGTTACACATATTTATAATTTCTCTCGAATCCCAAAAAGGTTCCTTTCACTTTCCAAAATCGTTCAACACAGGACGTGTTTAAGTGATTTCGGAATAAACTACCGAATCCGAATTATTCACTTCCAGTTCGTATTATTGATGTCATCCATATACACACCTACACACTTTAACACTAGCTAGCAGGCAGAGCAGACATCATTAAGTATAGAATCCCATGTAACAAGCCTTCTTCCTTCATCTGTTAATATAAAGTGTCAAATTACCATAATTGTTTGTTCTTATTGTTTCTATTCTCGACTTCACGAGGTGTAAGTTCATCACAGAGTTTGGATCTGCTGATTGCTTCCTGTCTCATCATATCATTCATATTACTCAGGTCAATTTGAAGTCACACCTGAGAAACTTATACCACCTTTTACTCATCACTTCAATTCTATTAACCACTAATGAATGGCTAATAAATCTATCGATACTTCACGCAAACAGCATTTAGCGCTAAAAGAAACAAAACCTCTGTGCTGGAATTAGCGCAAGTGTGATGTTATGGTTAACGCTAAAGTTGATTGAACTCATACGTTTTTGTTGGTACACTTCTTTGCTAAATTAAGGTGAATTGGGCAGTTTGTGCTTCCGGAGCGTTTTATCTAGATCAATGAAGATGTTGTGGTGATTCATCGCAGTTAATAAAGAGGTTTTGTTTATTTATTCAAGGTGAGTTGAAAGATTAAAACAACGTAGTACGTAAGTTGGAAGCCTTTTTTATCTTTGATAAATCCTCATCGATACCCTTCGTCTGGGGAAGGCAAAGGCTTATACCTCTTATGAATCTTACGGGCTAAAAACCCACGATGTTCCTTTTCCTGACCTATGGCCGGGGTCGCGGGATTAGCAGCTGCATGCACCACAACCCCGGCAAGTATGTTGGAAGCCTTCCCTATCTAGAATAGTAACAATCTTTTTGCCAAAGACCTTACGAATTGCACATGCTGAAAAAGCGTTGATACACACACACATAAGCGTGTAAGGTAGCTTCGCAGTCTCAACAATTCATGTAACAAGGGAAGAATCGACTTTAATCGATCAAAACACTGTCGAATAATAATTATTGATTACAAATTCTAACTTGTGTATCTAGACGACATCATTGTTATACTCATGACGGTAGTTTGTTTAAGATTTCATGATAACTACTGAACAGATTGCAATACAATTAATTGGAATCAACACAATACAGTTTAAATCAATTCAATTGGCATCTCCGAGTAACACAAACGAGTAAAAGTACGTGTAAACACCTACCTTGCATAAAGTCTAGGAAGCGGTGAAGGGTGGGCGTTTTTGGAGGATATCTTGACGTTCAAAAAGAACTAAGTAACTGTAGGAAATTTTGAATTAGATTTTACGAAAAAAACGCGTTGAATTGAGAACAAGTTTTAGGATCAATTTATAACCGTAACGAATGAATCGTTAATTTGATAACAGGATTATAGTTCTCATGGATGAACCGCGACTGCGTATAGTAAGACTTTTTTTTTAAAACAATTAATTAATGATAGGTAGCGTTAACAGATAAATCTCGAAGTACTTACAAAGTAAGAGGCGTGATTGGCACACGCGATGTACGAGAACACATACATTTTACATGGATGCGCTGGCGCATGTCTCCAGCGTTTAGTTTCACCTGTCATTAGGTGATGTACCTATTGAGGCTACTGACTACCTATGTAGTATTTATTTATCTGAAGTTCATATAGGTCGAGCAACATTAAATTGAGGAAGAATATTCTTCACTCAATCATTCATAAGCCATATGCTAGTATTATAGTTTTTGGAGCGTAAATTATTTCGGTTTATTTGTTATCTGGGGAGTTTGTTGCGCCGTTTCTTCTTCACAGCATAAACACTAGGAAGCGGTGAAGGGTAGGCGCTTTGGGGGCTGTCTTATGTAAATCTGACGTTCAAAAAGAACTAAGTAATACTAGTCTATTTTGAATAAACGAGTTTTGAGTTTGATTTCACGTATTTTAAAGACTTAAATAAAATAAATAAAATAAAAATCATTTATTTCAGACAGTAAAAGTCCATATACAAGGCAGGGTTGTTAGTAACACGAATTTTGCTTATAACTAATGTTAGTAATTAAACAGTACAAAGAGGAACCTAGACACAGTCTAGCCCTGCACAGTAGGCTCATCGGTCTCGCAACACATGGAGTTCAGTGAACCTACTGAGCAGAACAGTATCGGTTCTCTCGCCAATCATCCTTAGGACGCTATTCGGGCTCCCCCGTACTCGTCGCACCACTGACGCAACTTTTTTACGCATAATTGCATAGAAGTCATCTACGCTGGCGTCAGTAAACATGCCGGATGCACTGCAATATCGAGGGAGCCGAAACAGAGCCCTGAACACATTATTATATTGGATGCGCAAGGCATTGTAGGCTTTTTGTGTAAAGTTTGCCCACAGGCCGCTCGTGTAGAACGTCTGGCAGAACGCCTTGAACATCGGCCATTCCTATGGCCTATTCCTTAAGGCCATTCCTATGATTTAAGGTGAACGCGATCACTCGGCCGAGCGAAATTCAATTTGTTTCAGAGTTTTTTTCGTGCATAATTTTACCATACCGAAGATAAAATATTGCATTGTATTAATGTGTGTATTTATTTACCTTTTAAAACGACACATATTACTGTAATGGCGTTAAAGAAAAGAAAAGTTGTTTTTTACGTAAAATTTAAAAGGTCGAAAAAAGTTGAACTTCGTGGAGCGAATTCACATACACCTTAATGAGCGTTATTGCTTTAATTTAAAACCCTTGTATTTTTACTTATAATGAAGGAAAGACCCCCACAGCTTTGCACAGTAGACCCTCCCATATGTTCATCACAGGTAAAATTAGCTTACTGGTCTTTTTACAAGCTTTTATTTAACTTGCTTCGTTCGTATGTGTTTGAGGTTCAAATTTTGTGATCCATTTTTCAAGTACTTGCTAGCATCCGATTGAGCTGAAATTTGGCATACCTATGTTACTTCGGTGACAATGCAATAATATGGTACCATGGAGCTGGTCTGATGATGGACGCGGAAGATAGAAGCTTGTTTTTAAAAAGATTTGCAAAATAAACTACCATTGGTAAACAAAACTATTAGTTAGGAACCCGAGCATCAGTAGGTAGATATAAATTCTTCTTTGCCCAAATCAACAATTATTTTCTTTCTACCGTCTTTAACATTTAGTTGAAATTTTGTTCCTTGCTCCGTTTCTAAAATCAGCTTCCCACTTTCCAGATCCGTGTTGTTATTACTACCAACTACCAATCGTAGTTGTTAATTAAATTTAGCTTGCGGTGCGTTGCCCTTGAGTTATTTTAACTGCCAAATGTACTGTATTGTACAGTTCGGCGAACGATAAACTTGATACTTTAATGGCCGACCATATTGTTTTGGTAAAGATATTTGTGGCTTCCGAAGTTAATATTAGAGTTGAGAGGTGTTGGTTTGGGATTGGAAGTATATTGAGAAGGTACATATGGGTACACAGGTAGGTACATATACAAGTTTATTTGGAAGGGGGCTATTAATCCGCAGGTCACTGATTCGATCGAAAAATTCGATCATTTTCATTTCTGTAAAAGATGATTGTTATTTTAGTTTTTTCAAAAATTCTACATCCCTTCTTTAGTTACGAAATCATAAAATAGAGCATCTAATCCGTGACTCCAAATATGACCTAAAATATAAATTGCTGATCACAGCTGAAGATAGATAGTTTTTAGCAATTTTTATTTTTGAGATGTTGATCTGCTTTTTTCCCTGAATTATCGACTTTTGTGGAAAGTTGTAGAACAAAAGGTTATTCATTATTATGGGCACTTTAATACCATTTTAGATTAGTACCCCCTTTCCGACTAACCTTATAGTATAAGAGTAAATAAAAGCAGATAGAGAAGTGGAAAGCCTTAGACAAAACGTGGACCCACAACCCGGCTTTAAGACAATGTTAGTTAGAATAAAATAATAAAGAAGGAGAAATAGGTTTACCTAAGGAAACTTTTGCGAAGCCTTTATAAATAATTAGCTGTACCGCTATGATTACGGAAACATAGGTTGGTTTGTTGCCGTGCGTAGGTACTATAGCAAATGGCACCGTTGTGGCATGACAAGTTCGGATTTACATAGATAGTCTGCCATCTTAACTATTTCCTTGATGATGTACCTGAGTACCCATCCTCCGGATATAATGACCCAGTCTTTCATTAGAACAGCGGAAAGAAACGGCTTGACCCTTGCAGTTTTTGTGGAGTGACGACGTGTTTGCTGCATTGGCTGAGCGCTTGGCGACTGCGCAAGTAAAGAGTCGCGGGTTTGATTCTTGGAAGAAACAGGAAAGAAAGAAAGAAAAATGGTTTATTCGCACCGAAATGACGCACAAAAGTAAAATAAAAATATTAAGAAAACCCAATAATTGACCGTGTGGTGCTGGACGTAAAGAATAGCATTACCCTATCTCTTTCCGTGGGTGTCGTAAAAGGCGACTAAGGGATTCACTAGAGGATGGGCAGCAGCGTTCTCTGAGTACTTTAACAACCATACTGCGATCGCCAACCCGCCTGCCAAGCGTGGCGATTATGGCAAACACCCCCAACATGGAGCACAGGACCGGTGGATGTGACGATGCTTGGGGGAGGCCTATGTCCAGCAGTGAACGTCTTTGGGCTGAATGATGATGATGAAGAAAACCAAAAAGCAACTGTTGGGGAAAATATGCGTCACATCTGCGCAAAACGGCCAACAAGGATTTGTATTACCTACAGATAAATTGTTCTGGGTCTGGGTGTTTCTAAATGTGAAGATTTGCGTCTGTAAACGCACCCACGATACGGAAAAAATCTATGAACAGAAACTGATAAAATAAAATAAATCTTCTGCTCTCTTGTCAGCAAGAGCTATACGAAAATAGCTCATGCTGTGGTGAAAAGATTAGCCAGTCAGCAAGGTTGGTAGCGGGGCTGACTGCCCAGGGTGCGCCGGAAATACTTAAGTATCACTCGTGGAGGCTCTTTTTATGCACAAAATAAATGACTGCCTCGTTAGTCAAGGTGGTGGCCCGACTTCTGAGCTAGAGGTCCTGGGTTCGATCCCCAGGTCAGACAAAATGTTATTGTGTTTTTCCGGATGGAATTTGTCAGTAGCAGCCCGGAATCTGGATTTATGCTGGGTTGGCAGTAGGCTCGCCCCCTATTATATGAGACGGGGAATGGGGGTGTACTATACACCTCTACCCAACCCTTCAGAAAATACAGGCGTGATGTTGTGTTAAAATAAACGGCATTGCATTTTAATATCAATTGGCACAAAAATACGATCTCTTAAATAATGTAAATTATCATAATGTAGTGTATAATTGGAATTTTACAAAATCCAATCCAAAATTATGACAAGTGCACCGTAGCTAATAGCCATTATTTTCACTTTCTCATTTAAATAAAATTACTTTAAGCTTTCACAAATTAAATGCTGTTAATAAGGAAACCGTGTTATCAATTTCATCTTGATAATTAACGAGGAAATATAAATGCATACTTGGTAGCACTTTTATGAGTATTTATGACAATTCATAAGCGCAGCTCAGACTACGCTATAATGTATAGCAAATATTGTATAGCACAACGACATCACTCAGCATACATTTTATATGGACACATTCACACAACGCTATGCTACAAAGTATTGACTTGCCGTACGCGATAAACTTTAGCGATTCTCAGAGCTATATCGTACGATTCTCCGGTCCCCGCCCCGCCTCACTTCTACCCCATCCATCGCAAGACAGATCGGACTTGCTATACCTACATAGTAGACTGGCTTCCGATATAGCGTATAGTGTGAACGTCATACTATATAGTTACAGCCTATGATGCAATATGCTTTACTTTATGGTGAAATTATAGTATAGCGTATTCTGAACTGCGCTTTATAGTTAAGGATGAACTTGAAACAGTACTTGTACTCATAAACAATTCATATACTATGCTTATACAAGATGGTAAGGATATCGGCAGTTTTGGAACAGAACCGTTACAGAAATGAAAGCATATTAAAAAAGATAAATATTTAAATCTTTTACTTCCTTGATTTTATGGTGTAGATATAAACTGTAATGTAACAGACGGCCCTAGGATCTCCTGAGAGCACGTCTGCTACACCAGTTGTAAAGAATGTGTAGGGCATTCAATACCTAGTACATAAATAACAATAATAGAAATGGTTAGAGAATAAGAGGCAGGACAGCGTCACGTCCCTTGGAGTAGTCAGCGAGTTCCTTCTCGTAGTCACGGCGTTCGTTGATGGCCCACACAGCCGGGTATCTGCACCGAGGGCGACAGCCTTAAAACTTTTGGTACAGTACGACACACGCATCGGCAAAATTCGTAAAACCGATGACTTCCGAACTGCGTGTGACTTCAAGACCACGAATGTTTATTAGTACTGCAGTAAAAAAATATCTTTACACTGACGCAACAAGCCTAATGCTCATAACAAAACGCAATGACTGAGTGGGGCGAAAATGAGCGGCTACCATTGGTTGTTCGATCAGGTACATCGATGTAACTTATTAGTTATCTACTTTTAAGTTCTAAGATATCGTATCGACCCAATCGAAGGTCAACCGAGGTTCACGACTTTGAAGAACTAAGTTCTCCAATTTATTTCCACTTTCCACAATAATGTTTCCAATTAGTAAGCTCTCCAATTCTGTGGTCATTTATTATTGCTGGCCCATTCAAATAGGCTGATAGCAGTTAAGATTATCCTCATCTCGCCCACCAGTGGATTATATTTGTATAGGGATTAGCTTACTGCTAAATATAAAGTGGGTAGGTAGGATGAGATAGGCCTACGCAAGATTTCGAAAGTGACTGTTGTAGGACATTTTTGTATTTGAAACGGTATTGCTACTTTTTTGTACCAACTCTTATGTGTAACCGATTTCAAGAAAGGAGGGCTTTTTACTGTATTGTTGATGCGTTAACAACATATAAGGTTAATCGGAATGGGGGCGCAGGGCTGCAAG
This sequence comes from Amphipyra tragopoginis, assembly GCA_905220435.1. Taxonomy (NCBI): domain Eukaryota; kingdom Metazoa; phylum Arthropoda; class Insecta; order Lepidoptera; family Noctuidae; genus Amphipyra; species Amphipyra tragopoginis. The sequence continues at coordinate 1,620,434 of HG992013.1, read as the reverse complement.
CCACTGATGATGATGATGGCTTTTTTAAAAATTGATTTTTAATTTCGTTTTTAAAAAAATCTTCATCCCTGATTTAATTTAATTGTGTTTATAAAAATTGTTACATTAATCATTTTCATAATAACATAGACCTACTTAATCAGCAAATTACTGGGTCACTGCTGGGAACGGGCCGTGCCTCAGAATGAGAAAGATTTTTAGACCTAAGTCCACGATGGCCTGGTACTGGTTTGCGGACTTCACACCAACGAGAACTTTTTTTATGTCTTCAGCTAGCCTAAAATGCGCAGCACCATATAATTTTGCTGTCAAATTATCTCGTGCCGAGACAAGATAAGCCATAGATAATGCATCGACAAATTATCTCGCTACGCACGTAGCCCTAACATAATTGTTACATTTTCGATTAATCGTTCACAATTTTTGTATCATGTGGTCTCATGGCAGCATGGTATTTCCTATCCCAAACGGATGACCACACTTCATGCGGTTTTCCGTCCATACCATGATGATTTCCAAACAGTTCTAACCGCCATTGCTCCACTCAAATTAGTGCGAACAAACTCGTTCCAGTTACCATACGCGTTAATAAGTGTTACTTAACCGGATTTAGTTTACGTAAACGCATTATATTACGACCTTGGTTTGTCTGGCTTCCCGCGTTGACAGGGTTGCCTGTAGAGAACTTATGTTGTTCTATGACGTATACAACACTTTATAATAAAAGTAAATGTAAGTATTTAAATGTTTTACTCAATGGGGGGACGGATTAAGAACACATTTCCGTTACGTCGCCGGACATGCAAGTCTTATGAGGCGACGCACCTGGCATCGTAATTGTATCCGAAAAATTGAAATAGGGTCACGACCGTTGTCCTAGACCTTATATTACTTATACAGGCTGTAAGGGTAAACACACTTATCCTTGAAACCAGTGGTTTGGTTTCATTTATAGAACGTAAAATCAATGAAAAATAACAAACTTTTTTTTTTTCTAAAATTGTAATTTTTCCCCAAAAGCATTTCACCCTATGCGCGGTGGCTACAAGCTACGGGAGGGGGCGCGGGGAACTCGCCGCGTGGCCTGACGCACGGCCCCGCACAGTTTGCTACCCCAGTCAGTCAGCCGTCTCGTTAGCGAGTGTGTGTACGCCGCGTCATAGCGCCGCCGCGCCGCTCATTTCTCGCGCGTGTATTTTTTTATTTATTTTTTACTCGGTCCTATATCTTTATATTTAAGTCAACTACCCATGGTTTGAGTGATAACGGTGTTTACCCTTACATGCTGTATAAAACTTCATACAAGAGGCAAAAAGACTCCGATAATAAGAGTTACACCTCTGCTTACCCTTTCGGGGAGTATAGGCTTGATTACATGTAAATGTTTGTATGTTTTAAAGAATCACTACATAATATAAAACAAAGTCGCTTCCCGCTGTCTGTCCCTATGTATGCTTAGATCTTTAAAACTACGCAACGGATTTTGATGCAGGTTTTTTTAATAGATAGAGTGATTCAAGAGGAAGGTTTATGTGTATAATACATTGCACCAGTGCGAAGCCGGGGCGGGTCGCTAGTATTGTATAAAAAAAAACAATAAAAACAAGTAAGTATTCCCTAACAATAAGAAAAGATTTTTTTTAATTTCTAAATTAAGATGGTGTCACTAACATTAGGCATACAAGAGTTTGAGCATAACAGACAAATGTAACGGTGGTATCTGTACCCCAAGTGTGAGTTTTTATCTTTAACTACTAGGAAGGAAGTTCCTCCTCCTAACGAGAGGCATAGAAGTAAAGTTCGGAATAAAACGACGGAACCATTGTCTAATAATCCGGAAAACGTTACTTAAAGGACGTTCCTTAGTAGTTGCGTTACGCCAAAAATTTATGAAAATTTAGGCAGCGCATCTAGGCGCGGCGTTCACTAACAAAATTCGCGCGTAAATTGAACGCCGCGCCTAGAGGCGCTTCCAAAATTTTCACACATTTTTGGCGTGACGCAACTACAGTAGTTAACGAATAAAACTCACATTAGACGTACTGTACTAATGTAATAAAACATTATATCACAACTACCAGCGCCTTCCACTAGGATTTTACAATTTGATGCATTTTATTATCTAAATAAATGATGCTGTGACAGGAGATAATATCAATTTTCGGTTTTCGAATAAATTAAAAAATCATTAGAAAACAGTAAATATAGACGAAGAAACTGTTTGCAAAGTTCTTTAAGCAAAGCGTTTGACAATGGTCCCATAAAACACAGTTTTTCCGGTAAAGGTAGAAAATGATCAACAAAAGTTGTATATTCAATTATTTTGTAGCAATTTACGGAAGGAAATGGCTACTATTAGAGTTAAAGTTAGCATTCTGTAAACTCTTAGTTAAGTTGAAGTTAAGCTGTATTTGTTCTTTGTGTATAGTGTATTGTTCATTGTTTACGTCTTTTCCTATGAAATTAGCAGACATTGCTCAAGCCTCATAAATCAATACCGTTGGAAACAGAAATAATGTGTAAATATGATTGCCAACGAAAGAGAAAACCTCAAATGAAAAATATTCATTAATTCATCAAATTATACAGGTTGGAAATGTTACCTAAGTGTCAACAAGCGATTACTTTGTAATTTTATAGATATTGTTTTTTTTAGCTAATATCAAAACTACATAGCTTGCCTACGGAATAAAATGGCATAAATATCTCTTAATAAATTAAATCGCCCTTATGTTTGAAATTTGATTTACATTGCGCCCATACATATTATACATATAAGTATGAAAAACAATCTGTTTGGGCGATTATTCCATAATTATACGTAAATTTATGATGCAAAAATATTAAATGATTTGATTCATTTGTTTATTTGCACACAAGTTAGGTAAAAAACTGTTACAATAAAATATTTATCTCGTCATATTCTACCGGGGTTGATCGTTGTGCAAATGTCAATTGGTATTAAAATAATAATAAATTACTCATGGATACTAAGTACATCAATCCGCGATAAACAAATAATAACATTAATTAACGAATATCTACTTACTAGTAGTGTTAACTCCCGACATTATTGAAAAATTTAAGCTCAGCATCCGAAAAAATAGTTTATTTTTTACGTTTGATTTTTCTGCCAAGCCGCCAAGAGAATACAAAGAATCTTACCACCCCTACGGCTACGTTCTTGACACAAGGGTAGGGGGATGTTATCATCCTACCATTTACAGAGGATTCAGGGAGAAAGCACTGAAGTGATGTGATAAAAAATGAACGAAGCGTAGGGATGTGTAGGGCTGCTATCGATCCGTGCCACCCCTGTCTACTGTCTGTCTGGCTGTCTGTGATGGACGTTTTAACCCCTGAAGCCAATAGGGGTGTGTGTTCTGAAATGAACAAAACTTTTGCAACGGAACGTTCCGATATTCTCCTTTTTGCTTTTTATCGATTGCCAAAAAAATGGAGGAGGTTCTAAATTCGAGGTGTATGTTATTTTTTGTTTGTTCAGCGTTATCTTCCCCTATTGTGAACCGATTTTAATGATTATTTTTTTGTTTGAAAGAGTAATCTTCCGAGGTGGTAACATTTACTGAAGTTTTGGTGAAAATCTGATGAAGTCATTCGGAAATAGACGATAGAACTCTTCAATGGTTAACAGCAAATTACTCGCGATTGGTGTAACCACATGTATTGTTATGCCACTCAAAATAGAAAAATAAAATTAGTAAAGACAACCAGCTTTTAAATAAAAAAACCGCGCCTAAATCGGTTCACCGGTTTAAGAGCTATGGTGCCACAGACTAGTGATGTTCAAATCCGCTATAAACTGTAGACGTGTTATAAACTATAAAATATATTCATATAGTCTGTTATTTTATACGCTATCATTATAACGCGGAGTTACAAAACTCGGGCGCAGTCTGAACGCGGAGACGCTATAATTTTATTTATCAACGCGCTGAACGGACTTGATGATGCGCGGTAATTGTTATCTCGCAACGCGCTGTACACTAAAGAATATAATAATATTTCATTCCCTTACGCGCTGTTGCTAGTCGCTACGCTATCTTGCTATCTCGTTCTGGCCCCGCTATCTTGCTATCTCGTTCTGGCCCCGCTATGCGCGTTTAGACTTTTATTCGTTGAGTAGGTCGAGGCGTTATAATATAGCGCGAAGTCAGAGCCGCTATAGCAAACGCTATACGCTATGTACACATAGTCTGTTATACTTTGGCGCTTTACGTTTTATTAACCACCACTACCACAGACAGACACACATAGCGGTCAAACTTATAACACCCCTCTTTTTGCGTCGGGGGTTAAATAAAAAGTAAAACCGATTTCATAAAAAAACTGAAAACCTACAAACTTTGCTTTCAAACTACGAATCGGAAAGTCTTCGTTCGGTCTAGTCAAATAAAAACATTTGGTTACGAGATTTTCCGTATATACAACATACATTCCAAAAGGAATGGACTTTATTTTGTAATACGCAGTGAAATTAAAATATTTTCCCCGCATCGTATTTCATTGGCAACCCTACCGCCAGATGGAAAGTTCTAGATAGAAAGTTGACACACGATATCAGCACCGCAATGATACCGAGATAGTATCGAGTGATATGACAATATTAGTACTTTACTTATTTTTACTTTTCTTTACATTTAACGATGAATTTTGTTGCTTATGTAAGTAACTGAAACGTGTTTTTGGGTAGTTTTGTAATTTATTTTTACATAATTTTGAATCTTGAAATTGTATTGGATTGACTACAGTGGGCCTAGCACGAATGTTTTGACGTATAGTATCGTAAACGTTACGTTAATTTAAATGAATTTTGAATCGGAAATACAATTATCATTTAGCATTTTGGTTTAAATTTATGCGACAAGCACAATTTGTATCATTCATGGATTTGAATAAATTTTTCAATTTAATAAAATATTGTGTGCGAAACGAGTATTTCCAATTCAAAATTCACTTACATTAACGTTACGTTTACGTTACTATACGTCACAACATTCGTGCTAGGCCTACTAACGTAGACTTTTACGCAGTGATAGTCTTTTTTATTGTTGGAGATCCGCATGTTTACCCTAGGCCTGGGGAAGGTAAAGCGTTATGCCGGACTCATACCGGCTAAAAACCCACGGTGTTCCTTCTCCTGACCCTTGGCTAGGGTGGCGGGATTCGCAGCTGCATGCACCGCGACCCTGGCAGCTGGTGGACCTCTCCTTCTGTGGAGCCTTGCCCCACGTCCTCCTGAGAGGCGCGCACGGAGCACTGCGCGCCGCCTTCTCGGGCCTGTTACTGTCGACTTAAAGGGGGAATCATAATTTGATTTTCACTTGCGTTAACGGTGAAAGAAAACATGGTGAGGAAACCTGCACACCTGAGATGGGTCCAAACAGTTCTAGATGGTGTGTGTAGTTCGCCAACCAGCACTAGGCCAGCGTGGAGGACTAACTAATGTGTTTTTAATGTAATTATGTAGGCAAATAAGCCGATATCCTATCTGATGGAAAGTGGTTACTGCCGTCTTGACACCTACAACATCACGAGGATTGCTGATGCGTTGCCAACTATGCAATGTTGGAAAATCTTATGTGCCTGTAATTTCACCACCACCCATTCCCCTTTAAACCGGAACACAGCGATGCTGCTTAGGGGCAGAAATAGGTATGGTGGTAGTACTTCTAGGACGAGCTCTTTCTCACAAGGAACTGCTACTAAAATGTGTAATTTCCTTTCTTTCTTAACAATAAGCTACTTTCACATGATCCTTATTCATTTCCATACTTTTTATGACTATGGCAATTGGTTCATCGTAACAACAATCTTCTGACCTTCGGAGTTGCAAGGGAAACTGGGTCTTCGTTGTAGGTATGATGTTATCATTGCGATGATGAAAGAAAAGATACTGCCCACTCAACTAATCATGTTTCTTAGTCACCTCCTTCCACCTTAGATACATATTTATCGACGAACTGGCCAGGGCTGGAAAAAATCATGATTATTTCAAACATTTAAAATTCATGATCTTTTTTTTTATGATGTGTTTGCTCTTGTCAAGGTCAGAAATGACAGAGACAAAGTCTACGATGGAGCGAGATTACCCAGAAGAAGCCTGTTGTTCCATTTTAATTTTGTGTAAATCGAAACGCGGCTTTTAGTGACTGACCAAAGAATTCACGGACAAGTTTTGGTGCATTTTGCGATACGATTTCTATGTAATATTCAAACTCAAACTCAAAACTCGTTTATTCAAAATAGACTAGAATTACTTAGTTCTTTTTGAACATCAATTTTACAAAAGACTGCCCCCAAAAGCGCCCACTCTTCACCGCTTCTTAGTGTTCACTGTTCATGCTGTGAATAAAAAACTATTAAACTTTAATAACTATTCTATGACTTAACTGGCTTACTCCTTTCGAAAATATTGTTGTATTCTGTCTAGCCTTTTTCCCATGTTAGGGTCGACTTAACTCAGCTTCGAACCTAACCAGATGCAGCTGAATACCAGTATTTTACACGAAGTAACTGCCATCAGACCTCCGCAACTCAGTTATTGGGCAATGCTGATATCCTAAGGTTAGACAGGTTGTCAGACTTTCGGGCTACCCGTAATGACAGCTATAGGTATTCGTATGGCACCTGGGACCGACGGTTTAACCTGCTCTTCGAGACACGGAGGCGTGTCGATTTGTAATGAACGGTCACTTATCGACGGACTGACCGCGTCAAGCGCTACTTATCCTCGCAGATCGTATGAATTGCGCGAATGTTAATCATCGTTCAGCCGATAGACGTCCACTGCTGGACATAGGCCTGCCCCAAGCATCGCCACATTTCATGTTGTTTGGGGGGGGGGGGGGGGGATTGCCATAACGAGAAAAGATAGGGTGTGAGTGCTAGTCTTTACGTCTGGCACCACACGGACAGTGCGAATGTTAATACCCAACTCTTTTCGAAAATATTACATCAAAAAATCTTCTTAACTAATCTTTACACATACTTATTATGTCGCTGCCGTGAATAAAATGCTACTTAATTCGTATAAAAAACCATTTTGAATAACACCACATCTTGCAGTCATTAAAAGTCAGCCATTACACCGCGTTATGAAGTGTGGTAATATCATTACTTACCTTTTATAACGTCGGTTAACAGAACAGTTGTAATTACATGATTTATGGTGAATGATGGTGTTCACACGGTGTGTACCTTTGTAGATGCTTGGCTATGCTTTTTATTTTTTTTATGGTTAGGTACAAGGTTTGTAGTACCTATCTAGATATCAATGATATCTATTTCTGCCGCCAAGCAGCGTTGCTGTGTTCTGGTTTTTAATGTCCCTTACCCTAAGGCTCAATTTACAGCGCCTCGGAATGGAATGGAAGCGACTTTTTCCAACGAAATTGTACATAGCATAATGAACTTTATGTCAATTGTATAAAGTACAAACTATGTACGAGCCAAAAGAAGGTCGCGCGTCTTCCGGGGAATCCTCGTGCATTCTCGAGAATTCCTCTAGCTACTGTTGGCGCCGTCTGTGGAATCGGCGGGAAGTGGCGCGAACGGGGAGTCGGTCGGACGGTCACAGAGACCTACAGTAGTGCGGTGCCAAGCGTTTATGATGATAATTCGCTGGAATGTGAGGGAATTCTCGAGCATTCCCGCGAATTCGCGCGTCTTCTACCGTCATGAGGCAAAAAGTTCGGCGTCTATGTTTTTTATATGGGTAAAACGCGATATAATTTCAGCCTGGTCTGTCGCGGGTAATTTAAAAAGCATTGCAGGCGTAATCATGCCGAACTTCGGTCGCTTATCTTCGATATACACCTAGTGTGTTTAGACACTAAGTATTTAGTGACGTGTTTGTTTACACATATCGTGTTACAATTTTTCCTTCTTCTGTCTAGATCTTTCCCAACTATGGTGGGGTCAGCTTCCAGTCTAACCAGATGCGACTGAATACCAGTTTTTTTTCACGGACCGACTACCATCAGACCTCCGCATCCCAGTTACTGGGCAATGCCGATATCCTAAGGTTAGACCGGTTGTCAAACTTTCATGCTTCTGACTTCCCGTAACAACTGTTATAGGTATTCGTATGACACCTGGAACCGACGGATTAACGTGCTCTCTAAGCCACGATCTCGATGGGTGACAAACGGTTCCCCATCCACAGACTGACCGTGGCAAACGAAGCTTGCCACCTGCGTCCCCTTATTTTTTTCGTGGGGAACTCCTCATCGATGCCCTTCGCCCGGGGAAGGCGAAAGGGTATGCCGGACTCTTACCGGCTAAAAACCCACAGTGTTCCTTCTCGTGACCCTAGGCCGGGGTCGCGGGGTTCGCAGCTGCATGCACCGCGATCCCGGCAGGCCTCGAACCTCTTCTTCTGTTGGGCCTACCCCGACGTCCTCCTGAGAGGCGCGCACGGAACACTGCGCGCTGCCTTCTTGGGCCTGTTACTGATCGGGCGACATATGCCTTCTAAAGTACTGAAGTTCATCCGCACGGAAGATGAGCCGTGACTTCTAGAGAGATACCCAACAATAAACATGATTATTGATCAAATACTAACAATGACAACAATGTGTTTGTTTATTGGCATGTCAATAAACATATAACAATAAATATAATCAGATACGAGTGTGGAAACTGTGTTATTTAAACATAACCTCTTGTTACTATTATTATGCAGATGTGAATGAAGACAATGAACTATGACTTAATGGACTGCCTCATAGGCTAGTCGCAAGCGCGACTGCTGAGCGTGATGAGTGTGAGTGAGGTTCTGGGTTCCATCCCCAAAGGCCTGATTAACCCTGACCCTTGGCCGGGGTCGCGGGATTCGCAGCTGCATGCACCGCTACCCCGGCAGGCCTCGGTCCGCCAGCCCCTGGCGGACCTCTCCCTCTGTAGGTCCCTGCCCCACGTCCTCCTGAGAGGCGCGCACGGAACACATGCGCGCCGCCTTCTCGGGCCTGTTACTGGTCGGGCGACGGGTCCCCTAACCCGCCGCCCGCACGCCACACACTAGGGTGGCCGGAGATCGTCGCGCGCCCTCCGGCGGCGCCCGGTGCGTCTGGCGCGGGAAGGGAGAGTAGCCGTCGCCTCTCTCTCCCTCTCCGCTCCCTCCTTGGTCGCCATCACCACCTCGCAAAAGGAGGCGACAGCTTCCCACGCACTCTCGCTCCTGACCATGGACAGAACCACGGTCGGAAGCGAGAGGTCACCACCGATCGCCGCGACTAGTTCGCGGCGCTCTGATTAACCTACCTAAGTTCAGTTGCGGTGTAGTTACAGTTAAGTTTCGATCAAAACAACGCTTTTCGTATTCTTTTAATTGGTGATCGCTGTCAGATACGCTCGCGTCAACTTAACTGCAACGTCATTGCAATTTGATAGGCGCGTCATGAAATTACGTGAATTAACCTACTGGTCGGGCAGTGTTATTGGGTTTTTCCATATGGAATTTCTCAATAGTAGTCCGGAGTCTGATTTGTGCCTATAAATAGTTAATGGCAATAGGCTCGTCCCCTATTACATGGGACTTGGACATAACGTTGAAATAAGGGTGTACTATACACCTCTGCCTAACCCTTCGGAGAATACAGGCGTGATGTTATGAACTGTGACTTTATTTTTTTGTGTAATAGACAAAATTATGTACTAGACAGGGTGTCCTGAAACTCGTCAAACCGAGTAAGAACAAATGATACAGCAAACAGTATAAGTATGACTGATCAGAAAAAATTATGAATCGCTTTCGAGTTTCAAAATTACTATAAATAAAATTTTCCTTACTGTTAATAATGGCGGTTGCGTCCCGCGTGTCGTCCTAAGACGACACCGCCATTGTTTATCTATTGTGTCTATAATTACAGTACTTGAGTAATTAAATGAAAAACTCAACAATAACTTGTAAACTATAATTTCTGCAAATGCTGTGCACTTATGTTAGTAACAAATTCACTATGTCTAGTAACTTTAATATATTGTGTATGTACTAATGAATAAGTCGCTGAAGTGCCATGACAATTAATTAAATGAATATGACGTCCCCGAAAGAAATAAAGTAAAAGTTGCGCCAGTACTACTAAAAAAAAATGCAGGGGACCATACAGTACTCACGTTGTAGTTTAAGTATTTTTTACAACAAATATACTTCTAAACTTTATATAATTAACTATAATGTTTATTTTCTTTTTGTTACAGGTACGTTGACCCCGACAAATTGGGTTAAGATAAGACAGTATAACTAACAGTGTTTACTGAGCGGTTAAGAGAATCTTTTGAGTCGGCCTGTCATAATTATTTATGAAAGAACCGCCGACGTGATAAGTGGTGAGATTATTATAATTTGTTGTTGCCTGCGATATACTTACATAGAAGATTTTTTTATAAACTTGGGGAATTCCTCGTGGATTTCTCCAGTCTGGGGAAGGTAACTTCGGACTCTCACCGACTAGCACCCGAAACCAATAAACTATCTTAATTCAGAATCTTTGAATTGATGTAGGTTTTTGACATAATGTAATTTCAGTTAAAAACATCAATCCATAGTTTTTGAATTGAGATCCAAATTGGTTTCGTCCGTAGAACTACCACGGTGTTTCGTCTAATACGTAACTATACTGTGCCCTACCTGGGGGTTTAATCCAGTACCAGCATGTCTTATCTCATTTCGGCACGAGATGATGCGACGGCAAATTATGTCGCGCTGCGCATGCAAGGCCTGTAGGCCGTCCTGTTTGCCATAATCAGGTAATCATTAATATGTTATTTAGTGCAGGCTACGAATTGTCGATGTTTTCTTTCGTAACTATATTTCGTTGCGTAGCTTCCTGTCCTCAATTCTTTGTAGTATCGTTTAAAAGGTACTACTGATTTTCAATTCAGATTAAATAAATTTAATTTGATTTATACGTAGACTTGTATCAATTTGTAAGCTACAAGCTACAAGCTATGTAGCAGTACTTCAAATTTTTTATCAACTATAACAAGCTAATATTTATATCAAAACAATTACAAACATTCTACACTCCAGTTTCCCAACACAAACACATAAAATAAAATCAATTACAACGCCAATAAGATTCCTATCTACACTATACGTAATACAAACCACCTGAACAGACTCACGACTTCTTTAATTACAACCAAAGTCGTACATAAAATTAATCTAATTTATGGCAAGTGCCGCCCATATTCTACGCGACGGAGTCTCGGAATGTTGCAAGGACGTTCAATGGAATTTCTATTGGTAATCTGATTAGATGTAATAGAGTTATGTAGTGGCTTCTTATTGATGCTTATGAGTGCTTGTGTTTGAAACTTTAGGTGGGGCGGAGGGCTCGTTTCTCTGGTCGTAGAATCGGAATTCAGATTGAGAAATTTTTGACATAGGTCATTCAGATTTTATGGTGGTCAATGCTGATTCCTTGTCTGTTTGGGAAGAAGTGTTTGCCGTGTAGCGAGACGAACCGTTTAATTTGCTGGTATTATTATTTTAAGAAATATTCTCTACTTAATAAAACTCTGAGACAGTCAGTGTGACTGACAGACAACGTATAGCTTAAACCGGTAGCTCTAGAAGCATGAAATTTTGCACAGGAGTTCCTTTCCACAAGTTCAGTTTAGTATACACTAAACCTGAAACTAGTTTGTTCAGAATCACCAGGAGAATCGATTGACATAGTTTTTACACCACGTTATATTTTTCCTTTTTTTTTTCATATATTTCAATTCTCTTTCAATAGGTTTCTACGCATAACAGTGGACGGGAATATACACCTTGAGGCTTGAGACGGTCCGATCGATCAGTTTCCGTGTATTAGATAACCTCTGCATAGCACATCTCAGGCATTTCACACTTTACTAGGGAACTTAACGCGACTTAAACTAAGGTGTAACTTGGAGATTGATTAAAAACACACATTCAGGCAGTTCTGATGAAAATCTTGTTGGGGTGTCTCGGTTTTTGTATATACTAAAAATAAAGTTGTAAAACGTAGGTGAGCACTAAGAAAGGATTTTTAAAAATTTGTTCTCTTACGAACTTAAATAAAGAAAGTTTGAATGGAAGTTCGTAATTTGAGAAGTATGGGAAATGCTATCGGGCTCACAGCTAGTTGTAAACAGCTAAGTCTTGCAAAGTCATGATCGATAGAAAATTATCAGTCATCTTCTCAAGCGTTGGCACGAATTAAATAAAAATCGCTAATGTCGTGGTGAATAGATTAGTCAGTCAGCAAGGTTGGTAGCGGGGCTGACTGCCCAGGATGCGCCGGACGTACTTAAGTATCGTCACTCGTGGTGTCTCTTTTAATTTTTCAGTTATAGCCTATGATCGGAGATATACTCTATTAAAGACAGCTGTAAATATACAAGCTGTAACATAAATAACGCACAACCTCTTAAGGGGTCACTCTACTCATCATTAAGAACAACTTTTACTATGAGACCAAAGGTGAAATAGAGAAAAAAAAACTGTTCCCTACATTTATGTTGTAATGTAACAGACGGCCCTAGGATCTCCTGAGAGCACGTCTGCTACACCAGTTGTAAAGAATGTGTAGAGCATTCAATACCTAGTACGTAAATAACAAAAATAGAAATGGCTAGAGAATAAGAGGCAGGACTGCGTCACGTCCCTTGGAGTAGTCAGCGAGTTCCTTCTTGTAGTTACGGCGTTCGCCAAAGGCCCACACAGCCATTTGATAGAAACCGGCGGCAGCAAACAGACCGGCTGTAGCATATCTGGTCATGCGGGTAGGTGACAGCCAGCCCGATCGCCGATCTCGTATGTGTAGCAGGGGACGAAGTGAAAGAGAAGGAAGAAGGGGTTACCGACGGGCACAGCTTCTTTGTCTGGCTTTCCAGTTGGATCATACCACAGCTGTTAATAATACCAAGGGAAACACGGAGAAATTCCACAAATGCTTTTTAATAAACTTGATAAGCTTCTTATTTCAGTTTATAACATTTATCAATTGTACGTCCATGTGTAAAATAAATAGAAAATATATCATATCAAAAACATCACCATGGTGTAAAAAAATCCAAAGTCAAGTCCCCATTCGAATCCCTATCTGTCATCAATAAAAAAAGTATCAAATATAAAAATGGCCAGTCGGTGAAGATGACGATCATGAAGGTGATACTACAATGTTTGCATGACTCGTCAAATGTAGGAAACAGCAGCTTTTTTTCGCGATTTCCTTTTTGGTCCCGTAGTAAAAGTTGTTCATAATGATGAGTACAGTGACCCCTTAAGGGGTTGTGCGTCATTTATTTTACACCTTGTATAAAAAAAAAGATTATAGTAAATACCATTTATATATTATTCGTATTAATTGTAGGTTTGTAGTATATGAACAAACAGAAGCTGTTACCCACTAAGCACAATAAACTTGAGCGTAATGATGCTGGTAATTACATAGGAAATCATTTAACTCTTAACTCAGATCCTTAACTGCTTTATTTACCGTTATAGTAAATGAATAATTATTATAACCTTCCATTATGGAATATTATGAAGAATGTAGCCGAGAATGATAAATCATGAAGATGAATGAAAAACGCCATCATTATGGGTACTTACGTTTCCATATTCAATAAACGTACAGTTCTAGAAAAGTGGTACTTAGGTACTAATATTCTAATAGCTGTACCCACGGCTTTATGTACAGAAACACAAGGTATACTCATCACCCACACTCGATAGCGTGATGGTTTGTACCCTATAATCTGACCCGCTCTTTAATGGATGTAGCTGCCAAATTTCAAATGGATCTGTCTAGTAGCGCTGGCGTGAAGCTCATACATACAAACGGACAAACAGACAAAAATTCTAAAAGCGACATTTTTGGTATCAGTAGCGCTCCTAAGATACGGTGAACAAAAAATTACTTTTTCCAAAAATATTTAATTTACAGTTTTAGCATCGTTACGGTTTTATTGTATGTAGTAGGTCTAGGTAGCATTCAACAAATAAGACCCATTTTAGCAAAGAAATGTATAAGCAATATGTTTGCTTCCAGCAGAGATTTAACGTAGTAAAATACTTTTATGAACCTTAACGGTCAATCAAGATGAGCTGAAATCCTATTTGAAGAAATGATTCAAAAGATATTCGGGCCCTGGTGGGCCACTTTTGTCTAATCCTAACTAACATTATAAATGCGAGAGTAAGTTTGTTTGTTTGTTACCTTTTCACGCGTAAACCACTGAACCGATCATCCTGAAATTTTGCATATACGTTGTCAGGTGTACAGAAACGGACTTAGGGCATCTTTCATCCCGAAAAAAAGTACTGTTCTTGAGGAAAACAACAATAACGTTCATAGATGGCGCCACGTGTATTTCGAATTATAATTGAATTATATTATTATTATAGAAACTTTAGTAACGTGTAGTTTTTTTTTAATCTAAATTAACGCGAGTGAAGCCGCGGACAAAAGCTAGTGTTATATAAAATGGATTATAGGATCATTATTGTCAACAGCCTCTTGTAGTTCACTGCTTGGATATGGGCCTCCAATAACGCTAAAATAAGAATGGTCAATTATTAAAAAAAAGTTTTTTAAGACCTCTGAAAGATACTGAAATTAAAAGATCTTACTAAAATATTTTTAATTGACGTACTTTAATATTGATTCATCTTTGCTCTAATACTACACTGTTACAAAATGACTAATGACTAGAAAGACGGTGACTACTGAGATGACGTCTAATAGAGATGTATGGAAGAAAAACACATTCTGCGCAAACCCCAAATAAGCTGAGATAAGGGCAGAAAGATGATCATGACAACATTGTTACAAAATCAATCTAGAAAACTTTGACCCTACACATTACATAAACCAAAAACAACTGATCAAAAATTCCTAAAAGATTTCAACGGATGTAATTTATGGCCTAGCCCAAATACATTCAAAAACTATTAATTAACTATCACAAAACTTAACTATCATATCGGATCAGATATCAATGGAAAAGGCCATTATGTAAATGTAAATTAATATAACGTCGTAGGTATATGTGATCTAGTTTGAGACATAAATTCTATAATTTACACCATCCTTTTGTGAATACAGTTAAGAAATGCTATACAGCTGAAAATTAGCATTTTGCGACACTAATACAGCATGTCAAGGCTTTTTAGTAAGTAAGGTTTCCGGTAATATAACGACTGTCACACGATCCCAATAGTTTTGGGTTACGAATTCCGCACATTACTTGTGAAATAATTCTTGCCAATGTTAATTATGCCGGTATAAACTTGTTAAATATGTTAATTGGATTTGGTAGAAGCTATTAACTAAGCCATAAAGATCATTTATGTGAAGATGTGAATATACGTGTCAATAGAAATCTAATCTAATTAGTATGCATAATTCTCTAAATATTGAATTAGTTAATTAATTGAAGAGAAATCAAACACTTTTGTTTGTGTTAATTAATATGAACCTAAAAATGTTGACACTGACTGGCCGTTTGACGTCATCACGTCCTGTGATTGGGTGTCGCGTGCGCGGCGCAGGGAAAGTACAAACGGTCAGAGGTGCCCAACCATTGTCAATCGTCACGGTAGCCGCGTTAACTAGCAACTGTGACGTGCATTTGATATGCTATTGTTGCACGTTGTGGAGGTCACTAGTTTTTGTCTCGTTTCGCATGTCGACTGGTGACAAAATATATAAAATAAACTTAAGTTTTTGTTGAAAAACTCAATTTTTGACAACGTAATCGTTCGTATTTGCTTTACATTACTTTTTTGTGCATGTTTCTATTGTGTATTTGAATGGAATTTTTGTTCGAATGTTTCGGTGAATTTTACTTATAAATTAAAGTTTGTAACTTGTTTTATTTGGTAAACGTTAATAGCCGGGTAACTGCATCGTATTAAGCTTTATGTTAGGAAATAAACCTATATAACCGTTATATAGCCGTATATAGCCGTATTGAGCACTTGAGTTACTCAATAATACGTTAACTATAACTGTTACTGTCGCAGTTATGTTAGTTTTATGTTAATTGCCTTCAATGTCTTCTAGTTAAAAGACAGCTGAGATAACTTTAATAAGGCAGAGTTTTCGCATGGTTATCGCGATTAGAAATATTTTATTGGTGGCCTATTATATAAGGCCCTTCATTAATTAGTATTAACTCGTTACCGATAATGATACTTAGATTAAGTAGTGTCATTAGAATATAATGGTCATAAGTGTCGTGAGAAAAGCAATGAAGATGATTTGATAAGAAAATCAAGTGCGTACTTAGAGAACATTACAATTGAACGGCTAATTATAATTATACTCGATTTACTCGATAACTCTTTGACTGTTTATGGTACCGTAGATCCTAAACTGTTGAACCGAATTCAATGGTTTTTTGATCGTTTGAAAGGTGGTGGTGGGATACTTTTGTTTCATGATTGAATTCAGCCATTTCATAGAAGGTTTCCTATTTTTTTTATTAATTAAGTTTTTGTTCACATCAAATCCTAAAGCTGAAAAGATTAATTTATACAAAAAAAAACGTCTTAAACGTGAAGTTTTCCAATGTCGGATGATGAACGACTCCTATATCTTTTTATTGTTACTCATCTATCTCTAGACTTTTTAATTACTCGAAGCGAGTGTCCTGTTATGTGATTCCCTTGCCGAAATGAAAAAGTTAGACCGAGTCGCTTCGACAAGCTCCAAAAGAACAGTTTGACATTACCAAATACAAAGGTAAACAAAACGATTCGTATTTGGATATAAGAACCCGGAATCGGTTGTAAATTAATTTTACTGATGTCACATTTATAAACAAGTAAAACGAAAGTCCAAACAATATTAATCATTGGCAGGGCGTGTTACAAATTGTAATGGTGCAATCGTCGACATTTTCCACGCCCGCGGCTTTGTCTACGTTACCATAAACTAACATGACCTTTGCTGTTACCTGCAGGGAAGTTGTCTATGGGTGTAGGTACCTAATCTGTAGATGGATATCGGTTTTGTGGGACATTTTCTTGGATAATTAATCATTAGTCTCTGTCTCGTTGATCTAGTGGTCGCCAGGTTGGGCAAAGTGGTATTGGGTTCTTCTGTGTGGAATTTCTGGGTACCAGCCTGGAGTCTGGATTTGTGGCCGGTTGGTTGCAGTAGGCTCGCACTCTGCTACATAAGACTTAAAAATACCGGCGAATTGAGTGTGTAGTATACACCAATGCTCACCCCTTCGGGAAATACTGGTGTTATGTTGTTAGGATGGCTATGGTGTAGAAACAATGTATTTGTTACGGCTTGCGGTTACACCTAGGTTTAGGGGCCTACAACTAGATGTGTCCGATTGAAGTTGGTTAGAATTAGGTGTAGCCTATTTAACATTTTGGAAGCCAGTTCTTAGGCCGTGGTTTATTAAAACGGAATATCAAATTGCAGATTAATCCCGCCATCTTTGAATCTGTCGGTTTGCTGGTTGAACACACATCCGTAGCACACGTCTCTGGTGGAAAAGCAGCCTTATGCAGCTAGTTGTCTGCGAAGCTGTGCTAAGTACTTTAAACTCCATTATGGACAACAGCTGCGTATGTCCTCAGGCTATATCAACGCTAAACACCGCTAGAATGATCTCCTAAATTAGACGAGATAGAAGGCGATAGATAAAAACCTAAGCCTGTCTGTTAGACAGTTCTAGTTATCCCGATAAAGATCTTTGCCAACATTTCGGCAGCAGTGACATATCCGAAGAACAATGACTCCAAAATCACTGACGAGGTTAGCAAAAATAAAGCCTAGCCAACAATAGGTGTTGAAGCCTCATAACTTCAAACGTCACCGTCAGCCGACTTACGCCACGGTAGCTAGTAGCATTATGGCGGGAATGTCGTAGGTCAGCGGCGGCCATCTTGCGCAACCGTTACAAAACTAATCACCGGACTTTGTCTTTTAATTTTGAGTTCCTTTTTTAAACTTTTTGTTTTTTTTTGCGTAGATGCTGCGACGGTTTAGTATGTTATGTAATAGTTCAAAACAATGGCATGTATTGGCGCGTTCCTGACGTACATTGATAAATTACTTGTGTTACTTTTGTGACGGAAGTACCGTCACCAGTGCGTGACGACTGGGTCAGCGGACTTACCCACTTGCTTAGACGTCCCAAAATATAGCAGTAGCCAAATCACTAGGTCGCAAAAAAGGTTTTACCTTTCAAAAGGTCGGTCAGTCCTGAATTTTGGATATGTGTTATGATTAGGTGTTCTTATGAAAAATTCAAGTTTTTGACCTTGAGTGACCCCAGCGAGCTCCGCCATCTTGGACTAAAGACCCCAAAAATGAGTTTTTATTACATATATGAGGGTTTACGCGAAAAATAGCTCGGACCAATTTTGTAGTGAATTAAATTCCCTACAATTCCGGCCTGAATTTTTTTTCTGTATCTCATAACTTACAATATATTGCGCTTTCAAGTATACAATAGACACAACAATTATTAAGCATTTCTTATTTTTCATTCCAGACTCAAAAAGCGAGGTATTAATATAAAACTAGCTGGAGACTGGCAAGCAGTAATGTTTTTTTTTTAAATTACGTGTTTTACAACCCTGCTAAGGGATCGTGACCACCAGTAACCCTGTACATCTGGTAGGGCCCCATTTTGAGAAAAAGTGGGTGTTACGGATGTCTCGTATTTTTGAGCAAAAGTGGATGTTACGGATGTCTCGTATTTTTGAGCAAAAGTGGATGTTACGGATGTCTCGTATTTTTGAGCAAAACTGGATGTTACGGATGTCTCGTATTTTTGAGCAAAACTGGATGTTACGGATGTCTCGTATTTTTGAGCAAAAATGAATGTTACGGATATCTCGTAATTTTTTAGCAGTTGGAACATTTGATGATGATTGATTTGTCGATTACATTTATAGTATTGCTGAGATAGGCTCCTTATGTAGACAAAAGAGAAAAAAAAAGCATTATCAAAAATGTTAATGGACATGAAAAGAAATAATACATTGAAAACTACAAAAAATCGCAAAACATACATGGGGTAATTCGGGTACCTCTAAGGGTGCCCTTCTACCTCTGGACACTACTTTCTAGGACAGCCTGTATATCCTGTGTATACTACCGCCATATTAATTAGGGGCGGAGTACACAATACAATAATTGACACCAATACTCGTTTACAGTCAGTGAAACAAGACAAATGTCCTAGCAAATTGCAACGCACTGAATAATTGCATTGTAATTTATTATAAGCTATACTGAATATTATTTAGTGCTCGCGTACTAAAATATGAGACGGTTATTAATTATGTATTTAATCAATTGTTTAACTATAGTTAGGATTAGATGTTAATGTTGTAATTTGTCTTGCTTTGTTTATGAGGGAATAGGAAGAAAGTGGTGTGACTCAGTGGTAGGAAATATGGTTGCGTTTAGGGTTTTGGGTTCAATTTCCAAGTGAGATAAAAGGGTAGCTATAGTTTTATAATAGAATAAAATAGTTGGTTAACAAAGATAGTTACATCAAATAAATCCCAGTTATCTAGCTAAGTATTTGGTTTATCACTACATAATATAAAACAAAGTCGCTTCCCGCTGTCTGTCCCTATCTATGCTTAGATCTTTAAAACTACGCAACGGATTTTGATGCAGTTTTTTTTAATAGATAGAGTGATTCAAAAGGAAGCTTTATATGTATAATACATTGCACCCGTGCGAATAATAATAACTAAATAACACAGATAATTTATGCTAGCTCTTTAATAAGGTGAAAAAACAGTAATAAAATGATGGCTAGATTTAAGAATGCGCTGCAAAAGTATGGCATGTGATGGGTTGATTCACCTCCGGTTTCTGAATGGAGAATTCTAGGATAAGCAGTACTTAAGTAACATTTGAGTATGGAATTGTCAAAAAAAATGATGGATTTTTAAGCTTTTTTTTTTTGACAACTCCGTACTCAAATACTACTTAAGTATTGCTTATCCCGAATTCTCAATTCAGAAACCGGAGATAAGTTTGCTACCTGTAGTGATATAACAACACGTTTAGTGCAGTGGCTTCTGCACTATGGGTCGTGGAGTTGATTTTCCCACAGAACAAACATTTGTATGGCTTACAGATAGTTGTATGGGTCTGATCGTTGGTGCATGTAAAATTTGTGTCTGAACGTACCCACGATAGAACAGAATTAAAAATGAGGGAATTTTAAAATAAAACACTGTTTTCCACAGTTTTGTTATTCAGACCTTACTACTTCACGATTCGAACTCAGAGCCCCTCGATTGCTGTTCGCCAGCAGAGCCGTTGAACTACTGTCACTTCTTAAATAAATATGCACACTGCATCCTAGATTCTGGCTCAAAACAAAGGAATATTATCACTAAGCTAATTAAGAACATCACAAGATCTAGATTAACTATATTTAATTAGAGTGCGTTTGTTTTGTCTGTTGTAGATAAGATAAAATAACTATAGATAGGATACATTCATTCGTCATAAGTGGGTCGGTCGTTAGCTCCGGCAGTTTTGACAGTCATGCTGCTAATAATTCGTATGAAGACTTGGTTGGTATTGCCACATAATTATTATGAAATATATACAGGTGTATACGAATACGTGTAACTACTCTACATCGCGTGGTCTACTGGTGATAATGGTTGACCCTGCATAGGATTTTAATTCAGGCAGCTAAAAAAATTCAAAAAGAAAAGATGGTGTTCCTAGGCCGGCCATACACGGGCAGCTCGAGCAGTTAGCCAGTGATAAACATACACGGACAGCTCGAGCAGTCAGTGTATGCCTGGCGAATGCTTGACCGCACGCCGTGCCGCCTACCGCCCGAAGCAGTTGCAACTGCTCGAGCTGTTTCGTGTATACGTACGTAGAAGGCTGTAGTTTACTATGCAGTTGCAGCTTAAAGCAGTCGATCCTGACTGCTTCAAGCTGCCCGTGTATGGCCGGCTATAGCGTGAGGCATTTTAGGTCTCCGAATTAACTGACTGTGTGAAGCGATGTCATGCTAGTCTAGCCCGCCAGCTGTTTTGCCGGGCTTATATTCATTTATACATGGTACAAAATATTCTATCACTTAAAACATTTTTTTTATTTTTGTTTTTTTTTTTCAGTTACATCATGTGGTTTTAAAGAATAACACGAACTTGTTTACACCCTGAGATATAACACCATATAAAGCCCAACTGATCGACTTTCGTTTACCTCGTTAATTAAATAACACGGTTTATACTTTTAATTAAAATCATAGTCTTTTGGTACCAGCCTCACTTAATCAGCTTTTAAAAACGTTTGGCAGATGGATCGGTGATCGCAGTACGTTGTGTACACATTTACACATCTTGAAGAAAATTCCTAATAACACAAGCTAGAAAAGTCTGTTGAGTTGCCATATTGGTCAAAAAAATAGGTATGAGCATAGTTTATTTTTACTAGCGACCCGCCCCATCGCTCGGGCATGTTTTACAGCTGAAAATCATCCGGAAAAAATATATTAAATTAAGATAAAAACCGCATTAAAATCCATTGAGTTGTTTCGAAAAAGTAAGCGGCCAAATAGTCGGACGCGAAAAGCGACTTCAATTTATATTATTTAGAGATTAGAGAAAAGGTAGAGATTCTTTTGGTCGCACTTAACCCTAGTCGCGCCTGATGATAAGCGCAGACAGGGTCTAAGATGGAGCACACGAATCCAAGTAGCAAAGCTGTAGAGGATTCCCCTATACCCCACTGATTCTCACATACACGTGACGGAACACAGTAAACTGCTTGGCGCCGGACTTTAACGTGAGTGTTGTAGGCGGACCGTAAAAATCCTACCACCATGCGTACTGGGTATTGTTGCGGTCAGGTTTATATTTTAGCCCGTCACGGGTTTTTTTGTCTTATGTATAGTATTAGTATTTAGTATTAGTATTATTCTCATCAAACTCATAGTCGTTCAGTCGTAAAATGCTAACAGTAAGTATACCTATCGCTTTTATCAAACCACATTAGGTATGTGTGTCTCTCCCGCACAACGTGTTGGAAGCAATTAAGAGAAATGGGTCACTCGAACATAGGTTAGCAATCTGTCAGTTTAAATAAACAACTGAAATCTGTAACACTTACGCGTAATTGTGGCGTGTCGCTTTGGGTACTTCTGTATGGGAATGCAGTTGTACGATACGAATTTTCATACACGATATTTCGCTCACGGTTTACGACTGTTTTTTAATCAGCCATTTTGACGTATTTCAACAGTTCCTGAATATTTATGATTAGTTACGGTTTACTCACGTGCATTTTTCGGGATTGCCCGTTTAATTTCCTACCTACCTTATCTATCTTTTGCCCGCAGCTTCGCTTGCGTGAAATTTTGAACCCGATAAGTGACGATTTTCCCTACAAAATGTCATCCTCTATTTAACTCCCTTAGGGGTTGAATTTCGAAAAATCCTTCCTTATTCCTTGTCTACACTATAAAGAGAACCTCTGTGCAAAATTTCAGCTTTCTAGTTCCAAGGGTTTGGGCTGGGCGTTGATGAGTCAGTCAATCAGTCAGTCAGGACTTTTCTTTTTATTTATATAATAGGTAACCCCATACTAGTTTCCACTGAGCACACGATTATTCTGTGGTTTTCAGCAAAGAATAATTCACAACCCTCTAGGTACTTACTGTCTGTCTGTCCCTGTACTGAAATGCACCTTTGACTGTCGTAAAGGCAACTGAAGCTCGATTACACACAGATTAGTTAAGTAGCAAGTTAACCAGTCGGTTTAGCGAACTTAGATTGGTGTTCACTAACAGCCGTTTACTCGGAAAATGTACTAGAATTTCAGGTAAACAATTGTATGTCTAGAGAATTAATGCTGGTACACTCCAGCCTCACCTAATCGACCAGTTAACTCGCCTACCGTATGTAAATTAGGCTTTAAGGATTATGTTGAAACCAGAAGCCAGCATCCTCGTATCTACTAACAACAACTGCGATCACCGATCCGTCTGCCAGGCGTGGTGATTATGACTACTTCATATGACCGTTAATTGAAGCGGTCATTAGGCATGTCCTGCAGTGTTTCCTGCTGTTATGACGCACCTGATTGACTCACTTAATGATATGTCCATAAGTCAATTAATTCTTGATAAACCATCGATCGTTTCCGCTCTTCACTTTCATTTGTTTGCGTTCGGCTAAATTCGGCAGCCCCGAACATTACCGATCGGGTTATCTGACAATCATTTTGACAATTGATCGATTACGTCACACAGGAGACTTGTCTGATAACAGAGTATAGATAAAGTGATAACATTGTTGCGAAAACAGTTTTCTTTTTCAATAAGTATCGTCAGTTTCGAGTGCCCTAAATAATAAGTAATTAAGTTTACTGTAATACCTACTGTTAAAAATGAGATCCCTGATAAACTGATAACGGTCAGATCGAAAAGAGATATTATCTTTTTAAATACCTACCCATACTCATATTTTAGTGCAACGCAAGTGACCCACAGTCAATTTGTTTTATACTCTTTGAAAAGATACAGTCAGCTGCAATAAAAAGTACAAACTATGCGAACTTTAAAATTGAATTTCATAAAAAAGTCATAACTCAAACCTTTTATTATTGTACTTCCTTAAAACATCTGCCAACATATACGAATACATACCTAGGTTGTAAAATGTAAAGATTCCATTCGCTACTTTTTCTTGAATAGGCCATACAAATAGGTACTCTTTCCGTGCGGGAATCGAACCTGCGACCCGTAGCGCAGAAATCTAATCACTCTGCTATTGCGCCAATCGTATCTTTTTTATATACTTATCCTAACTTCCTAACTAATATTATAAATGCGAAAGTAAGTTTGTTACCTTTTCACGCCTAAACCACTGAACCGATCATCCTGAAATTTTGCATATACGTTGTCAGGTGTACAGAAACGGACATAGGGTACCTTTCATCCCGAAAAAAAGTTCTGTTCCCGAGAAAAACAACAAAAACGATAATTGATGGCGCCACGTGTCTTTCGAATCATGATTGAATTATATTAATATAGAAACATGAGTAGTGTGTTAAGAGTTTTTAACGCGAGCGAAGCCGCGGGCAAAAGCTAGTCTCTAATAAATAGTATAAATTGAAGTCGCTCATCGCTTCTGTCTGTTTGTCCGCTTACTTCTTCTAAACTATTCAATTGATTTTCATGCAGTTTTCATCTTAATTTAGGTAATTTCTTCCAGAAGGTTTTCAAGCTATAACACGTACTCAAACGTCGCCAGGGTGGGTCGCTAGTTATACAATAATTCTGAAGCTATTGTTCGTGATGGCTATAAATCACTGAATCCTACTCAAAATACCTTCTTATTTCGCTACTCGTTAACTTTTATTGCAGCTTGAACTATAACTGAGTCTTCAGATAACCTTTACCAAATCGATTACACAATATCGACATTTTCTGAACGGATTCCATCTATCGATATCTCAATTATTTCCATAGCATTGCCATTTCACCAGGTCTGTAATTGACACACTCACACATACAAACATACGTGTACACTAACAATTGTAATGTACATGTATGGTACATGTACAAAAGTTAACAAGTTTCGCTCTCATATTAGTATTGCAATGTATGGTACAAGTTACAAGATGCAGCGTGTAAAAGTAACTTTCTTTGAATCAGTTTAATTCTAGTAAAGAGCCTGTGGAATTTTAGAGCTCGATCACCAACCAATTCGCAAAATAAAGTAAAACTCTTGATGTGTTGAAATGTTATTGTGTTGATACATGATATAAGAACATTAAGAAACAATGATATAATTATTATCATTGAGGATTTTGATGTGATTTTGTCGCCAACATACCTTGACAATAATAGCTCCTACTCTACCTGACAACAGCCGAATTAATTACGCCAGTTCGCAGCTTAGTAGCTCGGCAGTTCATTGCGTCGCTGCATTTATTTGCAAAACCAAAAAGCAACAACATGACAGCTTTTATAACATAAGAAGTACCTATTCGCACTGTCACCTAGAGAACACTAAAACACCGATCAAAAAGATTGAAAAAGAAACAAATTAAATATTTAGTCTCCAGACAAGACAATGGACACTACTTAAATTCCATACTGATTACAGGATAAAAAAAATAAAACACACTGTTCGTTGTTTAACGAAAGATGAGTCCTAATCCTGACATAGCGGTAATTTCGTGAATTGTAGCCGTAAGGAGACTGCTATCGAAAAAACGTAAACGTCATCATCGAAAACCGTAAAATAGCCATATTAACGAAATTTTGTTTTTTAAAAATATTTGATACTCTTAGTGTGGTTTTGTTTTTTATAGAAACGTTGCACTCACTTTACGGTAAATATAGCCGCTCTTAATCCTTTACCAAATTAATTGTCTTCTATTTGTAACACTTCAAACGTCTTGTAAAACTGTTCGTACACAAAGTACCGCTTCTCGCTTATACTACGGGTCAAGCACCGAGCCCGCATTATGTCACGAGTAGTAACGAGAGTGTTCATATAAAACGCACGATCCTTACGTCACGCTGTCGAAACTGTGCTAGTCATTGTAGTGAACCGAATGAACGAATGATAGGAATGAATGTATGAGTATGTCTTTCTTTTAACAAATTAATATGTACAGTTCAGACGATAGCTTGGCCGCCCAGCCCCAGTAGACAAATGGCAATCGATGGTCGCCAGAGAATAGATACGCCAATTAAATGTATGGAAATGACATAACAGATCGCTTGACCGATCGAAGGCGTATGTCAATCCAGTACATCTCATTGTTGTTTCTATTCTCTAGCGATCATCGATTATCATTTGTTTAAACATAGGCTTTCCGAACTTTCGCGCAAGTAGGTATACTCAAAAAGACCTACTGAAAAAAAAACCTACTGTGTTCTGCCTAACCTTTATCCAGGTAGGTTGGAGTCAGCTTCTAGTCTAACCAGATGCGGCTGAATACCAGTATTTTACACGGAGCGACTGCCATCAGACCTCCGCAACCCAGTTACTGGGCAATGCCGATCTCCTAAGGTTAGACCGGTAGTCAGATTTTCGGGCTCTTGTTTACCCGTAACAATTGTCATAGGTATTCGTATTAGTACCTTCTTTCTAACTAAACTCAAGGTTAAAGCATATATTTCAATTAAACCATTTACAGGCCCTTTTAAATTCTGGCGATTAAGTTACTGCCACGTTCTAAAGTGTATCCAGTAGACTAGAACGAACACTAAACTCCATGGTTACTTGTGGACTGTTTCGACTAATGCTACTATCCTACCCTACTTAAATGTAGAAGTTTGGATTTTTGTGACTTTGGATGATAATGGATGTTGTTGGATGAAATTTGGCACACAGGTAGATGACCTAGATTAGGACATGCGGGCAACAACTAGTGTTATACAACTCGGAAGCTATAACACCTTAACCGTAACAGACTATTCGAAATCATACACCACAGAGTACATAAACCATTGTAGACCACAAAATGTGAAACAGCAATTCCACTCACAAACATGAAGTATTTCGTAATATTCCATAACAATAAAAACCATAATAACACCACACGTAACACCATCAAATCCAAGCAAATTCGGATTATCCACACTGCCGTCTGATTTCTAAAAGGCCGTCAAGTAAGTAAACCGAATTTTGAGATATGAGCGAAAACGTGGAAAATGTTGGTCCCTAGAAATTCTGAAGACATAGAGATGTTTTTGTTATACCAAATTATTGAGCTACTTTTAAGCTCATTGTGTAGTGTAACTTTAAGAGTTACAGGACTAATATTGTTTTTTAAATTGAAATTTTTTTTTAGTCTTTCTTTTCTGGACTGAAATGTGATCATATACACACATACAGTATACAGTCTCTGTAAAAATCTCTGGATCTCGTAACTGACAAATGATAGAAAAATACGGACCAGACTGGTCGATAGAGAAAAAGTTGCGCTTTTACTTAGTAAACCTACAGTATGTTAAATAATAGTGGGCGTTCGCTTAAACCCGTATCTACATCCTTGGTACATTAAAATAAAAATAGAAAAAAACACAAAAATAAGCAAAAAAAAACCGAAAGAAAAAAAACTATTCCTTACGGCCTGTTCAAGACCAAAATAGTAGCGTAGATAGGTTAAATGCGATGCGATGTTGCCGTGTTTTCCAAATTGATAGACAAGAGCGCATGTACAGTAAGCCATGCTTTTACGTATTATTTTTTTTTATTTAATGAGTTTTTTTTTAATTTATTTTTTTAGTATTTACCGACACTGTTGTACTTATTGCTGGTTAACGGGAATACCTTTCGTTAATTAACATACGGTATAAAACTCAAATTTGACAAAATGTCACTCAACAATCTTTTAGAAATCGGACAGCACAACAGGTTTTTTATAATTTTTTTGTTTTTTTTTAGTATGTACGAACGCTTTTGTATTGCTGGTTATCGAGAACGCCTTTCGTTAATTAACATAGGTACTGTATAAAACTCAAATTTGACAAAATGTTACTTAACATTCTTTTAGAAATCGGACAGCTGTACAGGTTCATGCGAATAGTCTCGTACATTGAAAATTAGCAATGGAACTGGTCATTAAATATGCATTTACTTGTCACACTATAAATTGATAATTCAACAAAATGTCGTGTTACAACACTAGTTGATGAGCGCATGGCGTCGCGAATATGCTCTTGGAAAGTTCTTTGGGTCCTTAACGAGGTGAGCAGAATTGTAATGAAGAGCATTGGATAAAGGTCGATGGAATTATATCAGTGCTTGTTCTTAAATATACGAGATGTTGTTGAACTTTGAGATTAAAATTATACAGTGATTCCTCTCTTAGTTACATTGTTTTCTCTTTTTCAAACTTCAATACTCATTTATTTAAAATAGACTAGAATTACTTAATTCATATTTATGATTAATTACGGTTTACTCACGACTCGAACTGACTCGCGACCTCGCCGCGTGTTCAGCTCATGATTAAGGGCTCCGTTTGGGTCCGAAACAAGTCGGGCAATCCCGAAAAATGCACGTGAGTAAACCGTAACTAATCATAAATATGAATGTGTCTCACGAAAGTTATAATACAACTAGCTATTTACTAGCTATTTGGCATATCGTGTTATTCATCTATTTAGTTAAAAAAAAACTGTCTAGTTTAAAATGCTTCTTTATAAAAGCCGGAAAGTGAAAAAATGCATTTTGCTCGGGTAATTTATTTACACATAGTGGTAGCACCCACAGCCGATGACGTAGCTTTGGGCCAATCAAATACTTTTTTTTTTCTATTGGACTTCTGTAGGTGGTCCTATCAAATACCTGGCGTAGCATATTATTATTAATGACGACGTCTGTGGTTTACTGGTTCGAGTGTCGGACTGCTGATCACGAGGTCG
Organism: Amphipyra tragopoginis; assembly: GCA_905220435.1. Classification (NCBI taxonomy): domain Eukaryota; kingdom Metazoa; phylum Arthropoda; class Insecta; order Lepidoptera; family Noctuidae; genus Amphipyra; species Amphipyra tragopoginis. The sequence continues at coordinate 1,592,021 of HG992013.1, read as the reverse complement.
TGGGTTCGATTCCCACACAACACAAATATTTATGTGATGAACATAAGTGTTTGTGTTGGTCTGGGTGTTTCTTATGTATTATAAGTATGTATTTACAAAAAAAAAAGTATATAAGTATTACATATATCCATTGTCTAGTACCCATAATACAAGCTCTGCTTAGTTTGGGACTAGATGGTGCTGTGTAGAAAATGTCCCAAAAATATTATATTATATTAAAAAAAAAGTATTATTATATTATACCATGGCTGAAACAAACAAGAATCAGTGGTGGCAACATAGCGCCAAAGGGAGTTCTTGAAACGCAATCGAGACAGTAAATGATGTCAAACCTTATCAGTACATCCATGCAGTTGCAAAACGAAAACTCAGTCTGACTAAATATCTGTACCCCGATCAGTCTTAAGATAAAATACCATCTGTAAAGTGCACTGACCTTTTACGTTAACAAGGACAGGAAAAAGTAAGTTTGCAAAATATTAATATAAATAATGACAACATGTAATCATTTCCATATTCCTGTCAAAGAACCGAAATGTCATAATTTATTAAAGAAATGGTCATTAAAATGCATAAAAATGTCATTGGTATTCTAATAAAAATGCATATTGTGTCATAAATTATGTTGAAGTTATTTTTTTTTTAATAATGGTTAAGATTATGCTTATGGGATCGCATAAGTAGCTGAATCTTGATATATGGGTGTTTCTTTATATATTGAAATGAGTTTTTAATTTACGGGGATAATTTGATTCTAATCTGTATCAAGTTTTGTAGTGTCATCATCTTAAGATCTTAAATAACTTGAGAGTTCATCCGTTCATTGTATCTGGGGGTCTACTTCCTAAGCACGAAGTCCGTGGTTTCGGCCTTAGTTACGAGCGTTTCCTACTCCCTATCACCTACGGACATACGATTATTTCGGGGCCCGAACTAAGAATGAATGACAACACGATGTGACAGTTGTCCCTACTACTGATGTGTTTTTGCCCGTCCGAAAAGCTGAATTTGACACTTGTTTTATTCACTCCGACGTTTCGGGCTACTTTCGGACGGACGACTAACTTCGTTGACGGGCTTAGAGAGTAGGCCCGCTGGTCTGGAAAGGTTAGCTGAGCATGTAGGGTTACTATTTTACATTTTATGCCCAACTTATATGCGATTTAAATTGTTCACTAGACGAAGAACGACTTTAGAACGATGATGAAAATAATATGAAGTTTTTGACGAATCAAAAACTTCATATTATTTTCACATCACATGTACAATGTCCGTTTCGCCCGACAATGACAAAAATGCCCGATCATCATGATCTTTATTTTTTCAACAATCCTTTCTTCCATATTAAAACGTATGTACTTAATGATATCTTTGATTTAAAAAAAACCTTGCCCCACACTTGGATTTCTCCTGTATCGTGGGTGCATTTACAGCCACAAATCTTCATGACCATAAACGCCCAGATCCGAAACAACTAACTGTAGGCAATACAGATTTTAATGATTGAGAAAGAAAGAAAGATCAGTTTATTTGTTAAAATATAGTGCAGTAGGTGTTACAAACTATTGAAGTCTCTTATGTTCTACCATTTCTGGTGTACAAATATTTCCATTTCTAATAATAATTTTACGTTAATGGTGCAACAATCTAAAGATAACTATAGAATTTCCCAAACAAAATTAGGTGCAGTCTAAGATTACACTTTACAAATTTCTGTCATTGAGATAATCATTCGTTGAATAATAACATTTGCTTATTAATAAGTCAAACAAATCAGTGAAAATTTGACCCATAAAGAAATAAGTTTGTCAATGAAATAGTATCAAAATATACTCATTAGTTAAAGTTACACCAGACAAAAGGATATTGCGTAGAAAAATATGAATAAGCGTAATAAATCGCACGACAGTGTCGCAACTGTTGGCGACAGTTGCGAAACATTTTAATCCAATGGATGTCTAAGACATTGCTTCGTGCTTCGTTGTGCAAGGATTAAAACATATGTTATTAAGACATTAGAGTTCGGATATTGTAATCTTGTTTCTTGTGTTAATAAATAACATAATCTGGGAAGGATTGCTTAATTAAGGTTGGGTTTAATGAGCTAGAATTCCTTATATGTATTTCTTGGGATTTAATAAGCAAGCCGTTAGGATATTAATACAAAATTCTTCTGAACCGATCCTTATTAAAATAATCGAAATTTCAATTCTAAGAATACGTTTCATGCGAATGGATTAGCCTAAATAGGTATTTCTTCCTAGACTTGCAATAATGGAGTATTTGACTGAAAAAATTCTAACGTAAAATTCAGTTAGATTATCAAAAAATATTTGACCCGTATTTCTTCTTTTGTTACGTAAACCAAAATTGACGAAGATACGACACTTTTAAAATTGGCAAAACGTCACAAGCAAGTACAATTTTTACTTGCTTCGGACGTCACAATCACAAGCCCCCACTCTCGAGTTTTGATGCGTTTTATCGTTCCAAATATTCATAGATTAAACAAAAGAAAAAATACATGTCCATTATTTTTCATAACTCTAACTGGCGGACTAATTAGATTTGCAATTTATTGATGCTGTCAACATGCCTATTTGGCATACCAAAGAACTTGCTAAACCAAAATTATTGGAGGGTTAGCATTTGCAAGGTTAAGCGGCGCTTGCCGCGGTCAGTCCGTTGATGAGTGACCATTCGGTGCATATTGATACCCCTCCGTGTCCTGGAGAGCACGTTAGACCGTAAATACCGGGTATCATACGAATACCAATGACAGTCCTTACGGGTAGTCAGAATCCCGAAAGTCTGATGATCGGTCTAACTGTAAGATATCGGCATTGCCCAGAAACTGGGTTGCGGATGTCTGATGGCAGTCGCTCCGTGTGAATTACAGGTATTCAACCGTATCTGGTTAAATTCAAACTCAAACCTCATTTATTCGAAATAGACTAGAATTACTCAGTTCTTTTTGAACGTCAAATACAAATAGATAACCCACAAAATAGCCCTCCCTTCACCGCTTCCTAGTGTTTATACTGTGAAGAATAAACGGCGCAACAAACTCCCCAGCAACACAGTTCTGGCAGTCAGGTGAATAAATTAACTGAGTCTATCTATACAAAGAAAATCATAACATTTTTTACAATAGTAAAATTATGCAAATAAAGGAAAAGTAGTAATTACAAATTAAAAAAATATATAAATCAATTCAGTATGAATTGAGATAAATCATAATCGTACCTATCTAACTAATATAGATACATACATAAACCTACACATAAAAGATTTATGAAATGAGAAGAAGAATTGGAAGCTGAACCCAACATAGTTGAGAAAAGAGCAAACACCAAAGAATTTGATATAACAAAGTAATGGCGTCTAAATAATCGGAACCAGTTAATATAAACTAATATATTCAACCTCTGATCCTTAGCAAACGTTAATTAAATCATAAAGAAGGAAAGTTACTCAATAGCTAACGTAAACAGGAAAGTGTTGTAACACACGTCTGCGACATCTAGTTTTACACGGACATCGTGCTAAGCCTCTTGGAAATTAAAAATATCTCAGGCTTGTCATATAAGGTTCTCTCAATCGACTTTTACTACGCGTTTGATAAAACCTTCACATTCCTAATTATTATGTAAAAAAATTAGAATTTTAATGAAGTATTTAGAGATGTTGAGAGAATGAGTAAACGGCGATTAACAAAAGGAATTTATGAGGCGGATGTCAATGGAAACGCCGGTAGAGGACGCCCTAGAAGCACATACATCGATGTTATTGGTGATGTTCTTCAAAATGGACAGGTGCGTAGTATTCTCAACCGGCGTGCGTGTATGACAAGATTTATCAACGTAGACGAAGCGAATCTACCCCCATGGAAATAAGGCATGAGTTTATTTATGTACGCTATTTAAATATTCTTGCAATTATATTCTCTTGTTATTTAAACGAGGTCATTTACAGATTTATTGCATTGATTGGTTTCGTTTCTGTAATAAACTCAATTATTGCAGTATCATAATCTTGATTATTGCAAATCGGTGGCGTATCGATTATGATAACATTTTGTGATATTACTCATTTCAATACAATTTAGTATTTCAAAGACATCACTTAATACATGTGTAACAGACCCACTAGTTTCCTTGGGCACAGATTTGACATTGTACCTCTACGTTGACTTATATTGGCACTCCGCGGAATTTGAAACCCTTGCTTTCTTGATACATATTATTAATATTGGTTTTGACGTCGAAAAGGGCAATCTGAATAGTTTCAATGTTAAAATCTTAAGCTTTGCTTTCTTTAGTAATTCTTTCTTCGTTTGCATTAGGAGTTTTCTTTCAAGTCTTCTGAACTTTATTCAATTCTGAGCATCTCAATCAACAATTTATTGATGTGTCTAAATCACTACTTTCCTTGACATTTTCCAAATCACAGCCCTTTTCAACAATATTAGCACTGTCACATTAAAGATAAGAATATTTTATGTTCTTATCTATTAGAATGTTTATATTATTATGAGGTGAAGGCTCATGAACCTGTTTATACGTTGACCTCGATATTACGCGGTAATGTTATTGTTTTATAAACTCAATATCGGTTTTGCATTAATACTTACTTCTTATGTAAATTCGTTTATTGAATTCTTTGGAATTGTAGCATTTGTTTTTGAAATCGTGGTACCTATTTTGTTGTTTAATTTACCTTTGTTAGCTCATTTGGGACAGGATATATTATAATTTAATACCTAATACTCATTTTCCTATAAACAGAGTTCGTTTTTACTGTCCGCGCATGCGTTAATCAGTGTCTTATCAATTCTGTTATCCATATTGCATAATCAGCCTAGGATTAAACGAATGCTGTGCACGGGCTTCTTCTTAAAATAAGAAGAGTGTTAAGCTTAGTCCACCACGCTGGCCTAAGTGCACATACTATAAAGAACTTTTTTTCTTTTTCGAAGCCCACTGATTTGGTCTCGATGTTTTCTTTCTCCGTTAACACAAGTGATACCTACCTACTCAAATTCTGATCCGCACATGAATTCAAAAGGTTAGAGGTGTTGGCCGGGATAGAACAAAGACCCTCCTACATGGAAGGCAAGTGTTAAACCGCTAGGCTATCACTGCTTACCATGTTGCAACGATCAAAATTATATAGTCTTTTTATCTCACGAAGACGCGAGAATCAATGCAATATGAACCTTTTGTATTTGTAATAAACGTCAAATGATCTGTTTTCGTGAGACTACGTACTATAACAACGTTAATTCCAAAGTACATTTTTAACCAAAATATTGGAAATCTGCTTAGTTCATACTAAGCAACTCTTTTGTCGCTTCGTAGTTGTTTGAAGAAACTAAATCTGACTACATACTTCGAGATACTTCGGTATATTTTTAGCATAATATCAAGGATTTTACGATTTTATTTATCTTACACTTATCTCCATATTCGATAAGTTTGCTTCCTACGCCTAGCGTTATCTTATTTTTGTATCCGAATAACGGTTGGGTCTAGTGTTGCAGTTGGGCAACTATGTGAGTCGGAACATAATGTAAGTATAGTTGAGAATAAATTAAGTGTTTTATAGCTTTCTTGGATCGGCTATTTAAGGATCGCCGTTTTCTTAGTATCTTGTATTAAAAAGGAATAAAAATTAAAGAAAATATCAACTAAAAAAAATACAATCAAAAACCATTTGTTTCTGAACGCAACCATTAAACAAATTGTAAAAAGTGTTCGGCGAATCGTTTCTGCCAAATCGCCGGCCGCTGCCGCGGCATCGCTCGTTTCGCTCGCTCGGCTCGTACTTTGAATGGTCATAGTTCTAACATAACCTAACCTATCTTTCAGCTATCTGTTTGTCATTTTATTTCTTATTAGCTGTGCTCGGGTGGAAGTCGGAACACAACATTGTGTCGTAACAACTAAACAATATATAAATAAGTACTACATTTCTTTAATCTAATCTAATTTATTTCCTATAAGGTTACCGCTTACCCACACTCAATAGCACGATAGCTTGTACCTGGGGGCCTACTCCCAAAGTCCGTCAACGAAGCTAGTCGCCCGTCCGAAAGTAGCCCAAAACCTAGGAGTGAACAAAACAAGTGTAAAGTTCAACTTTTCGGACGGGCAAAAACACATCGATAGTACAACTGTCAAATCATGTTGTCGTTCATTCTTAGTTCGGGCCCCGAAATAATCGTATGTCCGTAGGTGATAGGGAGTAGGAAACGCTCGTAACTAAGGCCGAAGCCACGGACTTCGTGCTTAGGGAGTAGACCCCCTGACCCGCTCTTTAACGGATGTGGTTGTCAAAAAACTGGACCGCTCTAGTAGCACTGACGTGAAGCTTAAACATACAAACAGACAAAAAAACTAAAAACTACATTTTTGGCATCAGTGTCGTTCCTAGGATGCGATGCACTTACTTTTTCTCAAAAATATTTAATGTACAGGTTTAGCATCGCTACGATTTTATTAAAATTACTAGCTATTGCCCGCAGCTTCGCTTGCGTGAAAGAACCCGTTAAGTGACGATTTTCCATACAAATTTCATCCCCTATTTAACTCCCTTAGGGGTTGAATTTCGAAAAATCCTTCCTCCTTCCTTGTCTACATTATAAAGGGAACCTCTGTGCAAAATTTAAGCATTCTAGGTCCAAGGGTTTGGGCTGGGCGTTGATGAGTCAATCAGGACTTTTCTTTTTATTTATAAATAGATAGATGGTGCAAACTATTTCTGAAATGTTATAAAACAGAGTGCACGTAATTTAACCACAAATCAGTCGTATAACATTAAATATTCAAAATCCTCTAATTGCTCAAACATCAATACGCAACAAACAAAAACACTTAGTTGCATTGACCTATGAAACACAAGCAATATTTCAAACAACCCGTGGGTGTTTGTATTAGCTCCGTGTACGGGCAGATAAGCAAATGCACCGCCCACTGCCTTTCATAATACATCCTCGGTAATAAGCCGTAGTGCAAGGCGAGTAATGGAACGCACTTATGATTTCGTTGCCGATTAATTATGACGCGAGCGGTTCTCAATCTGTTCGGCAGATTTTATCGGTACAGCCTCGAGGTGTTGGTTTTGATTTGTATCTATTTGCACCATAAAGTATTATATACCTATGTATTCACTTGTAAATAATGTTACGGAAACAACTTGCAGGTTTCTGAAACACCACGTTAATTTTGCTAGAAACAATGTCTCGGAACTTTTGCCATCATAAAATTAAGTAGTAAAAAAAGTCGATTAAAAAAACTGAAAAGAATAAAACAATGACCATATTATAAAATTAACAGTTTCAGCAGTGCAATTCTGTAAGAATCTCACCTCGATCGCGACTGTCAATTAGACACTTGTCGTGACACAGCGTGGATAACAAAACTATGCGTTATTGATTATGTCAATTATCTGTGTGTTATTTGCTTCTATTATCCATACTGTGATATTATGGATATCGAGCTAACCGTCGATATCGAGGTGGGTTTCTTACAGAATGACACTACAGAACTCGGTGCTAATCCACACTGGACCAAATCGAAGGCACTGACTGCTAAAACTGTACTGAACTATTTCTTCTGTGTGTGTCTGCTGCTAGAATCTAAAACTTCCTCACCGCACGCTGGGAATGGACGAGTGTTTTAAGATTCAACAAAACCCAGCAGGCTTGGTGGTAGGATCTTTACGGTCCGCCTGGCTAGCTACCACTCTCACATTAAAGTCCGGCGCCAAGCAGTTTACTGTGTTCCGTCGTGTATATGTGGGGCCAGAGATGTATATCCGTTTTCATCTCTGTTAATTAGATTCGTGGGCTCTATCTTAGAACCTGTCTGCGTTTACCATCAGGTGCGACGAGGGTCAAACGCGACATAGTCTCATAAAAAAATAAAATAAGCATTTTGCGTGCCTGCAAAAATAATATATGTCTCAGAATATTGGGAACCATCGCTCTGTTCCTTTACAATATGTCATACAGCCTTTACTTCATCATACATGCAGGATTATAATATATGAAGCCATTACAGTCTGTTGTATGAATGCGACCTTTGAATTTTGTTGTCTTTTCATGTAAGTTATAAGCCTGTTTACGATTTACAAATAAATACATTACATATTATAAAATGTACATATATTTGTTAAATCGTAAATCAATGAGTTTAGAATGTTTGTCACAAGCTTGCGGTAATTCCAATTTATTCTAGAATTTTGAAATACTCTAATGATATTTCAAATTATTTAAATGTAATTCGAATCTTCGGAATCCATGCAATTCATCTTATAATGTGGCTAGCAATCGATTGGAAGCCGTAAGCGATCTTGGAGTCATTTCTAATATGGCTACATTTCTACATAATTACAGTATCTTAGATCTCAACCTGATAGTATGCAAATTGAAGACTAGAAAGGATATGCACATGTTGTGCGTCTTATTGCAAAAAATACCACCGAAGCAAGTTCTTGCATTATTCTTACTAAACCTATGCTAATTAAAATAAGAGGCCTTACTCAAGACGATAATTCCAATAGTTGCAATAAAAACTGACATTCTCAACCTCTGATGTATGAAATAGAATTCAATATCTTAAAATACAATACAGACTATCGCAATTGGAGTCAAGATTATGGACTGATCAAGGATAGTGGCATGAACATTTCTATTAAAGGTGATGTACGGACAAAAGCAATAAAGCATTGCCCACTACCTTCACATCTCCATTGGTAAGCTCAAATTAATATTCATGGAAATAACATAGTAATGGCATGAAAGAGAAGTGGACCGTAGAGCAATGACGTCTTAAATTTGATTTATAGTTGCCAGTACCGACGGTGACCTAGTGGAATCATTTGATATGGTAATTGGTAATGCTTCTAATCCCGTATAACTTGGAAAGGTAAACGGAGGTATTATTATGGAGCTGGTAAGCGGTACAAGGTACATGTTTAATATTTATCGTGATTCTAATCACAGCTATATCGAAATCTGTATTTATCTAATACAAATCATCACCCTAGAAGTTGGAATCGTGGGTAGATTTTCGAGAGAGAAATAAACAAGCAAACCTCCCGAACATATCTTCTCTACTAAATCTATTAACTGTTTAGATCGTGTGCCTAATCTCGTGATCGTGTTCCTAATCGATGCTAAATATAGCATGCGGTCATGTTAACGCAATTATTGTTGGCACAGCTTCTCGCATCGTAAAGGACAACGAGCGAAATTTAGATAAAACTTGTTCTAAGACTGTCGAACATGGTAACTATTGGGCATCTTGTCTTTGACGCCAGTATTTAAACTTTATACCTGAGAGAGACTGTGATGTTGAAATAATAGTGATTTCTAATGATATGAAGTAAGTAACTCCACTTAATAGTGCCACTACGTTTCCTATCGCAATCTGGAAGTTATCGCCAATGTGAATGGTCTCATTGTTTCTATTGAAAATATTTAATTAAAGAAAGATGTTATTGATATCGAAGAAGCCAGGTGTGAACCGAGTTTCAATGCGTTTCCTTTAGCTGAGTCATCTCTTAGAACAAATCTGTATCTGAGAAACCGCCTTATTGTAAACATTGTTAATATGTTTTTATTTTTATGAACTAAGAGCAGTAGCTAATCTAATCTCAGCTCTATAAATATAACCTGATTTTAATATAATTGTAGATGTATTCAAGATCAAAACATAATTGTAATTGTATTTACAAATTACAAAGCGACATTGCATCAATCGTTCATGGTAACATATTAAATTCAAATAAGGTCCACTTGCATGACAACTCAATTAAATACAATTAACGTTAAACATGATTAAAACGTAATTCTTTCTCCATCAACATCAAACAATTTAATGAAATACAATGAGATTTGAAATATGTTAAGCAATAAATGTATTTAGCGAGTCGTTGTGTAAGCGGGCCTAAAACTGTCTACTAAAGCTGCTAAAAAATCAATTGTATGTTATAAAATTCCCCTCGGGCGTTCTCCAAGGCTTCATCTTAGGACCGGTTCTTATCATACGCTACAGTTACAATTCCAGAGAAATTGCTTTGACATTATCGTCCGGGTTATCTGGAGGTCGAATGTCAGAATTCTAGTTTATAATCACCTTGATCGATAAAAATTTGTATATTTTAACTACGTTGTTAATTATTATTGACTTAGCCTTTTTTTTTGTATCCGAATTCTTTGGGATATAAGCTAAAAACGACAATTAAGAAATTAAAATCAAAGCTATCGATGATATCGATTAAAATTAAGAGATAAAATCAAGACAATTATTCTTTTTCATTAAGATTCCTTTTTTTATTCACTGATCGATTGAGTTGATTACGTTTAACACCTCGATTTAATTATGTATATCTGTTTTACTAATCCCCTTTCGCTACATTTCACAATTCTAATATTGACTTTAGTGTATCAAGTTGTCGATCAATCAGATTGAAATCAAAATGATTGCAGTACTTCGATACGATCATATTTCTTATGTTCTTGTAAAAAATGAAAAAAATATAATATTGCGGTTACAACTCTCGTTTGAAACTACAAATATAGCAGATTTCACAATAATAATGCAATGGTATGGTGTGTAGCTTGCAGAAATAAGTAAAGTTGTAAGTAACAATCACTTCGAGTTTATCATAATAATTTGCAGACTTAATAATTATGAGAGCGGTGTTATTATTTCTAACCTTGCTCTATTGTTTGTGTTTTCAGTAAACTGTGTCGAAGCAGTAACGCTTTTGTTTGTTAGTAGACGTGATATTTTTATTAACACATAATGCCGACTTCTCGGGCAAAGATCTCACCCGAAAACTGCCGTTACTTTCCAACCAAAAAAAGACATGTTACATAAGGTAAAAGTATGAAGTGTGTACACAAACACGTCGAACCAATTTAAAATACTAAAAACAAAATCAGTGAATGCAAAATAAAAACTCGGTGATGCGTCACAAAACTAACTAACAAGCAAATAGGAGGCTTTTGTAATTTATGGTCATGCTCTGTTAACCGACAACACTACTCCATAGTCTATGGTCAAATATGGCGGACGAAGGGCAACGAACTCGTACAACCGTACACGGCGAAAATTAACATTCACTATAGTTATTTTAACGTCATTAGCGTAGATCAAATATGAGTTTAAAATTACCGAACGTTTTCTTTCGTCTTTATTGAAATTTACTTTTGAACTACGCAGGCGTTTGTATAGATATCGTGGAGTCAATGATCTGGTATAATGTTCTTTATATCTCCCATACATTTTTCTCTGCCATCATCATTGATAGATTCGTATTGTCAAATATTCAGTCCGTTAAATTAATTTCATTTGATGTATTGTCCGATGATGCATTTACGTAAGCCAGTTGCATTCTAATACATTATATCATTTGATACGAATGACTTATGACGGTTGTAACTTTTCATCAGCTTCTGTGCAACACAAAGCAATATTCGTGGAACCAGTTCTTGGTATCTGGCATAATTTAGTGGCTGACATACCATAATCACGATGCATTGTATGTACATTTCTAATCTGACAAAAAATCGGGAGTTCCGTTACAAAATGCTACCGTAATGGTAAAACTGTGCCAGTTACGATTCCATGGTTGTGTAGACGTTATGATTATTTCACACCATCGCCTTAGCTCCCTTTCGCTGTCCAGCCTTCGTCTGTTATTTCAACTTCGTTATTTCATAGTTAATTGACTATTGCAATCTTGACTGATTCTCTTCTTACGATTGCGGTTATTATTGTTGGATATGAATTTAATTATAAATCATCATTTTCATGTCAGCTTGCAATGTTGTCTACCAAGCAGTAGATAATCAAAAATGTGTCAGTGCACGACAGATATAAACTCACATAAATTTTATTTCTGTCTGATACCACTAATTTGTATTTTATTGCTCCGATAACCTCTTGGTTATCACGGCTTCTATTATATAAAATTGTTAATTATTCAATCAATTTTTAATTGCCATTTTAGCAAAGCTTGAAGCTATATTTGTTTTTACGAATCAACTTTAATTGCCACTAGAATTGAGTATTGGGAAATGCAAATAATCTTACTCCGGTTATAATTGCATCGATATTTGAAACCAATTATTTCGGCTCAGCCAAATGATCTCAATAATGTTGCATAAGACGCATTCGCATCACTTACAAAAGCTCTGTATGAAATATTCAACAATGGCGGAGGCTTCACTTAGTATTCAGGCTACGTTTCTGTATCAACTGACGCAACATGAGATACCAAGAGACAAGCAGTTACAAAATTGTTTTAAACCCTTTATACAACGATTTTATCTCAGTCATGAAATAGAAACTTGATTTTTTTGAAATAGTCATGTTTTGTGTATTTAAATTGTAACGAGACATGCTTGTGGGAAGGTAGTGTGTCAACTGCAGTCGACTGCTTGGCATTCTGAGCGAGTTTCTGGATTGAAGGAAATGGATTATTCTGATGACTGTCCACGATAACTTTTTTTTTTTTTTTTTTTTCTATTGGACTGCTGTAGGTCGTCCTAGGGGACGGTTTCTACGTAACCGGGCAGTTATTGGCGAGACCTGAAGGGTCTCCAGCCAATGGGGGGGAAGTAAAATACTTAACCTAAGCTAACTACTTGTACTACACTAACATCATGACTTCCTGCAACAACAGCACTAAGGGCGACCCCTAGTGGGACTCGGACCTCGGCTTAGGGCGTTGCTGGCGTGGACATAGGGGGGGGAGACAGCTTGATGAGGGCTGAATTATCGGTGTGACTGCGGAGTCTGAAGAGACGACCGGCTCTACGACGGGAGAGCTCGGTGGATCGTGACCGGCGGCGGTGGGACGTCGCGACGGGCCTCGTCGGCGAGGACGGTATGCCGGACGGCGGCGGACGTTGTGTAGTGTGCTGGTCGATTTACTCGCCTCCTGGAGGAGGGTTATTTCGTCGTCGGGTTCTAAAAGTGTGTGCCTGGGACGGCGAACTTTACTTATGAGAGAGGGACTGTAGTCGGCCGCTGCGGCGACTAGGGGGTTCGGATGGCGGGGGGCATTGTCGAAGTAACGCTTGGAAATGCGTTTGAGGTATTGCCTGATGGTTGGCATTTTTAGATCGAGATGGAGTTGGACGTTACGCATGAACCACGGGGCAGCCGCGGCTCTGCGCAACACTCGATTCTGGAGGGTTTGGAAGGAATTGAAGCGACAAGGCTTAACGTGTGCGAACACGACGCTAGCGTAAGTCAAGATGGGGCGGATGCACGTCACGTAGATTCTCAGCTTATTTCTAAGTGACAATTTACTGCGCGCTCTAAGGATGGGGTGGAGGCGACCGACAGCGAAAGCGGCGCGAGCGCGCACCGCTTTGATATGGTCTCGGAAACTCAGATGGTGGTCGAGGATAACCCCCAGGTATTTGGCTTTCATCTCCCAAGGGATCTGTTTGCCGAACATGAGGACAGGACGGATGTGGGTGTGGGAATCACCGTGTCTCTCGAAAAGAACGGCTGCGCTCTTTTCGGGATTCACCTCTATTCTCCATTTCCGGAACCAGACCCCGAGGGTGTTGGCTGCGGTTTGAAGGGTTCGAGAGATGCTATCGAGACTCCTACCGGAATAGTAGATAGCCGTGTCGTCGGCGAAGAGAGCCAACTTGGCCAAGCCACGTTTGGGAATGTCGCTGGTGTACAGCGTGAACAGAAGGGGCGATAGCACGGAGCCCTGAGGGACGCCGGCGCGAATGGGGTGAGGGGACGAGAGGGTGCCTTCTAGGCGATAGCGGAAGGAGCGATCCGACAGAAAGTCTCGAATGATGAGCACGAGACGGTCCGGCACGTTGAATTGGTACAGTTTGTATAATAAACCGTTGTGCCAGACCTTGTCGAAGGCTTTCGCTACGTCGAAGAAGAGCATGCCCGTTTTGTACGAGCGCATAAAACGGGAGCTAATGTGTTCGACTATGCGGTGCAATTGTCGAATGCAACAGTGCTGGGTTCGAAAACCGAACTGTTCGTCGGGGATGAGGTCCACGATAACCTAGTAACTTATCGTCTTTGTGCTTTTGCAATCTTTAAACTCCTTATATTGATGCTTTATGTGTTGTTTGTAAGTTGCAGATTTTGGTGAAGATTAAATTTCTATGACACACAAATGGAGAAAAGAGTTTGCCAACTAACTTTATATTTTCTCTATCAAATGATATTTGGATTTCTAGACGTCTTAGAATAGCCTCATATTTGTCATTATTAGTTTTATTTGAATACTAAATAAAATGATGGAGCATATCGCTTTCAATTTCTTATTAAAACCAATTTGCAATAATGCGTTCCTGCCTTTTGTGGTTCTACTAACTCCAAAAGGAATTAAGCGTGAATAATTGACACCTACGTAAAATAATCATATCTGTTAGTTTAAGCCAAATAAATATGATGTATATTAATCATTATGGCAAAAATAGTGAAGAAAGTTGTTTTCTATGTTAAGTAGTCTGAAAATGAAAGAGTATTCGAATAACCGTTTTACCTGTATCAATGGCGTGAGCATCATTCTGTTGGTAAAGCGCCTTTACTACTATAGCAGCTCTTTTTTTAATCATCGATCAAAAATCAATCATGCTCCGCAGTAATAAAATCTGTCAGCCAATGGCTCTTTCCGTGGCAATTGTAAAATTCAACCGTTTCAAATAACCTATTGTTGTTTCAAGGGAAAATAACCGTAAACTTAGATCAGATAAATCTTTTTCGTACCCTCAACAACATTTCCACTGTCTGGGCCACTTTCTTAAACGATTTATACAAAACATAAGGTTTCGCTCAAAGCTTCAATACGGCTAATGTGGCATGTTTAAGACATTTCACTTCATTAAAGTGTATTGTTTACTGGTATTTACTGTCTTTATTGTGTGAGATACTACTACCAGCTGGGACTAAATTGGGACTTGATACACTAAACAAGAACATACAAAAGACCCAGTACGTACAACGCGCAATATGGTAGTCAAAGATATTTTCCGACCGGGCTCTATTGATCCCTTGTGTACCTTTTAATTTTATAGGTTGCCATTGGCATAGATACTCGCTATGACTATAGACGCAGTAAGAGCAGTCTCAACTCCAGTGGCTGTAGCACGCGCTTTAGCAGTATTTTTGTTATGTTCAGCGTCTATTTGAATGCGGTTGTCTTCTATGTGTGGTATACAACTTCTGAATCTTACTTTATAGTGTCTATAGTGTTAAAGGTCTTACTTATCACGTCTATCGATTCTGCGATTGCAGTAAAAATGATTGTGAGGTGTATCGTGTAGGTTTCTTGAATTTCTATTAATATTTCAAAAGGGCAACTATTAAGTGTTTGTTGTTTGCAGTTGAATTGACTTTCTGATTGTGAGTAAGATTGACAACTTTTACGCTTGTTATATCCTTTATTGAAGACATGTTTTGTTAGAGGGAAGATAGATGATATAAATTCCATATGGCTAAAGCAGGATTTACGCTGTATCACTTTTGATGTACATCCAAAGTGAATCACTCAGAGTGAAATCATTTAGAACGATCATACTTGTTTAGATATATTATAGAGGGGAGATAGATGACATAAATTCCATAAGGCTAAAGCGGGATTTACACTGTATCACTTTTGATGTACTTACATCCAAAATGAATCTCTCAGTGTGATATCATCCAGAACGAGCATCCTTGTTTACATATATTCAAACAGACTTACGGTTTCAATTTTACTAAAATCATTTTAACATCTGATTGCAAATAATTAACTAAATAGTGAATTCAAGTGAAACTTTTCATTGCCCCTTCACTCTGGATGAATCTTTGGTTCGAGGAACGACTCTTTCATCAAAACTTGGTAAGGGGTCTTTATGTTTCATTGTACACCTTTAGTGTACACTTTGGATGACAAAAACAATCAAATCAAAAACAATCTACACTTATCACTTTGGATGATTCCTCCAACATAAACATCCAAACTGACAAATATAAATGAGCCTTTAAATACTACACTAATAAACCTACATTAGCTCTACTTTACATCTTATCTCAGTTATTCGAAACATTCGTTCAAGGCGATAGAAATGTTCCAAGTGGAGTAAAAACTAAACACATGGTATCACTTGAACTACTTCATCTAGGTATCGGCGACAGCCCGCCCTTTTCATATGTTAACTTCAACGTTTACATTTTTTCATTTTTTGCACTGAACATTATTTTTATAAAGAGTTTGAACTGTTAAGATAGTTTTGTGGCCTGAATTAATGTAGAAAAATTGAAAATATTGGTGAATAAATTGTTAAAGTTATAGCTCGTAATAGAATATCATGATAATATTTAATCCTTGCAGATGACGTTCTGTTTTTAGATCTAATTAAAGCCAATAAAATGTCTCACAATAATTTGAGAATATTGCAATAACAAGCCACTAAAAAACTCATTGTTTTCTTGAAAACAGTCCAAACCTTTGAATAATTAAATAAAAATAATGTCTACAATATGCAACACGGAGTCATTAACCTCGGATAACTTATCATATAGGTATATTATTACATTTTCCTTCTATACTATGCAAAGGCAATGATTATCAAAATTACCATTCAGTTACATGCATACACCGGTAACGTTTACGCTCTAATTGTGTAATTATACAATTTCGGTGAACGTGGCGATTCACGGTTATGATACTGACCCGACAAGATATAGCTGTAGTTTATGTAGATGGTGACTTAGACCAGACGTAAAAGTTAGTATCGAAGGATTATGAAATGGACGATGTAGTGAAAAAAGTGGGAATTAATACTAATCCAACTTTATAAGAAAACATGGACATGACAGCAGGTATCTAAGTTATAGTTCAATTTTATAATGAATTGCTCTTAGCTCGATAAAATATGATAAAGAATAAACATGAAGACTGTTCTCAGAGAGATTATGAGATACAGATAAAGAAAAAGTAAAAAAAAAATACCCCTACAAAATCAATCCATTTACAGACTACCAACAAAGATTCATGTTGTTCTGCAGCACCAGAAATCACAACAAGACTTGAAGTAAGATAAAATGGCGTGAAATGTCATCGACTGCATTTATTAGACCCTGATGTCAATAGAAGTAAAAATGCACGATGCATCGTGTTGGACTTGACACTCGATGCATCTGTTAATCTATTTAATTCACTGCTTCGTGTGACATTACCTATCGCTTTACTGTCAAGGTTAACAGTTCGAATAATATATGTATTAAAACATTTGATGCTTCAGTTTATCTAACATTTTATTCTGTTACATTGTCTAAAAAAAGCAACCCTCTTCTCGTTAGTGTTTAGTTAAACGACTCTTACAGCGACCACGATTTTTTTGCTAAGCGACATATGCATCACCTCAAGGCCGTTCTTTAAATTGATTGAAAGGGCCATATTGACCATCAAAACATAATGAAAACAAACCACATGATTAACATTAGATACTAATCAAAAATAAAAGCAATAAATTTCACCGCCTACCTTCCCGGAACTTTCTATACCGCATTTGCATCAAATTCTCAAGAAAAAATCACCAAAGAAAGTAAAAGTTAATAATTGCATAGATGCGCCGAACTGGACAAACGAGGCGTGGTACAGGGCAGAGGAGTAAGTGTGCCGACTCGAATACTGGTGGAAAACGAAAGTTTTTAAATAAAACACATAATCGAATTGATTAATTTATTCGATGACGTGGTTGTTGAATCAGCAAAAGATTTCAAAGAGGCCTCTGTAATATATGAATGCTAGAAGAATGAAAAGACCATCACGAGTACCAGCATTTCGAGGTTGTCCAAAAAATCTAATATAGATTTTTACAATCAAGTGGATGAGTAGCCGAACCTAGTAAGGCGGACACAAACAGTGCTGCTGCAATTGACTAAAGCTTGGTCGAATTTATAGCCTTTTAATTAGTAAAACTCATATTCCGCTCTAGACATTTACGGTTTCTTGTGGTTATAAAACATAATTTGAAAGAAAGTACATGCAAGTAGTTTAGTGCTTCATCACTAAGGGGGTAAGTAGACCTCGAAACGGTATCGCCATGAGTTGTACTAACGTAAATTGTACAACGGTTTGAATATGAACCGTAAGTTTAAATCGAGATGCAATATGAATATGGTGTTACTAACAATAAGCGTACCAATTACCCAAACAACAGTTCTTTTCGATTTTGGAAAGTTATTGTCAAAAAATTTGTATTTCTGACATTTACAGAAATATTATACGTTAAAAACATTGACTTAGAATAAGTATGGACCTCGGGTCATCGCTCAAAAATGTCCGAACCGAAAGTGAGTTAAAACACGATGAATTTGAAAAGAGCTACACTTGCGCGCGTCATTCTTCTTTTGGGCGAACAAGTAGCTACACCTCAATGTCACATGTCAACAATGCCGTTCTGTGTAGTGAGATCGTGTAAAAACTACTCAAAAAAGTGAAAAAAGTTGATGGTGTATCACATTTTCAGTAGCTATATTATTGTTTTACAATTTTAAAGTATTATTTTGTTAAGGAACATTGTATTTTGCTTAAAATTGAATTAATTGCAAGAGCAAAACACACAATAATCCAACTAAACAAAAAGTATCTTATTTTCCTTCCTTTGTTTGACCAAATATGTCAACTTCATTTGGTTGGATTACCATAAGAAACTTGACATATTTGTCAGACATTAGAACAAAGATTCCAAAGAGTCGTTATTTTTACGCGATGTTTTTTTGTATTGCGATTTTGAACCAATTGCAATTTGTTTTGTTCTATTCATTTAAACAAGTTATTTTTAAACTTGCATTGTATGCAAACATATTATGTACGAAAATATGTATGTTGTCCTTCCGTTTCAAAATTGTATTGGTTTTTCGGTCACTACCAAGTTTCCGATCGAGCTGAAATTTTGCAGGCAGGTATGTGCATCTTAGATCATTAAAATGTCATTGAACTAATTTGATGATGGAGCCAAAGATTAGGCAGGCACAGGAACAAATGGTAGGCTTGTCGAGTTTCAGCTCATGTATTTTGTCATTATAAACACTTTTCATTACATAAATAATGACGTAGGTCCGATAGTAGAGCCGGAAAACGGGCTCTGGAACTCCCTAATGGCAAATAGTGAACACGTGACGTTTGGGCTCGTTTGTTTAGTTATCATAAACTCTTTTAAATACACATGACAAAAGATAGTTTCATTCAAAAAAAAAAAAATGTGCCTCTGATTTAATTTCAGTTTTCTTTGAGATCAATTAGATGAAGATGATGATGATGATGCTGATGCTGATGGTGATACTTCAGCAAAGGAAGCGAAATCGCGTTTTTGAAAATGACGATGTTGTAATTTTGCAAGAAATGTTCTATGCTCTTTCAGTTGGTTTAAATATTTAGCGATCGCAATAAAATAATATAACAAATAATAAAATCTTTTAAAAATTAAGTTGCTCTATTACTCCTATGTTCTCCAAATTTTCGTTTAATATTAAATGAAGTTTCGAAATTTGAAAAATTGAGCAGTGCTGTCATGTTTTCGTATGGTAAAAATTGTTGCAAGCAAAATTAGGCATTATGATAACGACATAGGAATTCGTACATCGTAAATGAGCTTGTTGGTATTTCTAAGTTTATAATATGTCAATTCAGGACACTTTTATCGTGAATTTTGTACTACACTCGTTGTCCATACTTATTCTAAGTCAATGGTTAAAAAGAAAAGTTTTCAAGATTTTCTAATGTGAAAAATACAAAAATAGTAATGAAGTTGCTAAAGCATAAAAACATTTTTTATTCAAAATCAAACCACGACAATAAATGCAAAAGAAATTCCACATTCGCTGTAGAAGAATCCTTATCCCAAACACAAACTGAATACCACTTCAAACCGAGTACCCCAAAAACCCATCGATCAAACTCGACCCAAAAGTGGTTCTACAAAAACACAACCGGCTCTGAACCCGTCGGAGCAACAGCCGATACGCGGCCTACAGTAACCCAAGGTCGTTGGGGTACCGCTTCACAATTCTCTTCCTCTTTTTGTACTACCTTTCTTCCTCACTAAACCATAACATCATAAAATTACCAATCTTCTATAGCAACTTCAACTTTAGCTTTGTTAGCTTAAGGTTTAAATTCAATTGGTGGTTCATCTTCAATGGAATTTCAAAGGTCGTTCAGGCCATGTGTTGTGTTCGTTTTTGCAAAAGTTTTTTCGTTTGGACTTCTAAATGATAGGTTGTGATGTCTGTACCCAACAACTCGGCTGTATTTGAATTTGTTTCGATCGCTATCGTTCTGATCGTATCTATATTAGTTTTTAAAACACAGTTTTTTCTTTTGCTTTTAAGTCATGTCTGCCTGTAATGCTTTCAAAATTATTTGAAATCTCTTTGTTAAATCCTTGCAAACTTTGGCTTTTGTGTGTTAGTTTCGCAAATGAGACGAATCGAGCAATTTCTTCCGTTGAATCTTTTATAATTTCTAGACTGGAACGAAATATATTGATACATTATAAAAGTTTGATTCTTTTTAGAGTCGCAGTTACTATGGTCTTTGTAGATGGAGGCCTTGTATCCGCTACTAACGTCGTTTCTATGGTTTGAGGTTACTTAGCGGTCAAACTAACTCATAAAACAACTGCATGCCCATGATCTTAGATTTGTAAGACGTCTGTGACAGTGGCTGTCATAAAATATTCATAGTTCGTCGATGGTAAAGTCGACTTTGTTGTTTTATCCAGTTCCCATTCCCATATCCGTCGCCGTTTGTATTCAATTCTATGCACAATTCCAGATCATAAATACTTTTCTTAGATATAAATCCAAATATACAGCATGCCTGGTTAGTCATTTTACATCCGAAAACCATGAACTATAATGCATTTCGTAAGCAACATCTCTCTCTCTCTCTCAGACTCTTCTCCATAGAACCTACCTTTTGGAACCGTGCACCTAGTTTTGACGTTTTAAAAGTGCCTAAAATCTGGACTATTTGAAATAAAGAACTTGGACTTAGAACATTGATTAATTTGAATGGAACAAGAGTTTTTTTTTCACGGATTCATTATTTCTCCTAACTATACTACAAGTTCTACGAGTATAGAATCAAAAGTATTTTTTTCATAAATCATTACAGGCGCTTATGAAAAGTTAAATTTAGGTGCACGGTTCCAATTAGTCGTTTCCTATGGAGAAGATCAGGCAAGAAACTCCATGGTTACTCTTTTAAAATCCATATCTTTAACAATTTGAGTGGGTACAGTTATGACTTAGAATAGTTACGTGACAGCAATGTAGACTTAAGAGCAGGAACCAAACAAAAAAAAAATATATGAAAAATTTGGTCACAAATTAAATAGGTATCCAGACATCTAGCAAGTCAACAAAGCTCTCACATTTACAAAAGGTAAAAGGACGCTAAACTATATAAAACAACTGACATGGTTAATTGTCATCAAAACACATTACAAAGAAAATCACTGTACAATAAGATAAAATAGAAATAAATAGAATGATAAGCAGACTTCATGGTTTTCAGATGTAAAGTGATTTGAGTGGTTAGTCATGCTGTATTTGCCCAACCCAGCTCACATGCTGGTTAGCCAGCTACCCTTTTTCAACAGGACATAGCTTTAATTGGTTTTGCATACCGACACACTCCATTTACCATTCTTAAGGAACCTCGCCCTCCTGGAAGTAAACAAGCAACTATCACAAAAGAAACCTAATACCAAAAAGTCCGCAATCTTTCCTCATTCCTCCACGCTCGGCTTGTTCGCATAAAGTTACAGTTTTACAATCTCACTGGCTTGTTATACAACCGGCCATCTGTCGAGGCTCTAGTTTCGACAGACATGTGTTTTATGGTGCTTACAGATTCGCTCCATTTTGTAAAATGTGGACGATCACTGTGTATCAAGTTAATGTGTTGAAAACTCGCGATCAATGCATTTTGATCAAAGTTCAATACTGGATACAAAACCCTATTGGGCAAGCAAGTTGGTCTTGGTAACCGGAGGGGTAGTCCTATGACGTCAATGGAGCTGCAAACTATAGCGCACATAATATCATGCCCCGCCTGTCCTTTTACCTGGACGCCATAAGAACTAATGGACGGTACGGATAGTGCTAAACTCGTTGTTGAGTTCTGGGCCGACACAGTGTAGATTTTCATCGACATGCTAAGAAGAAGAATGAAGCTGCAGCTGCGGTTTGAAACTGCTGACAAAGCATGACAGTCTTCTTCTCTTGTATCAATGCTAGCTACTCGTATATACGAAAACAGTTCATGCCATGGTGGAAAGATTAGCCAGTCAGCAAGGTTGATAGCGGGATTGACTGCCCAGGGTGCGCCGGACGTACTTAAGCATCGTCACTCGTGGAGGCATTTTTAATGCACCCTGATCACGCATAGATGTTTGATAAAGCTAGACGTTGCGAATCTGATTGACACCCCGATCAAACGCTATTCTAGTATTTATTTAAAAAACTCACAATCAACATTAATTGAGCGACAAAATCCAGCGATCAAAATACTTGAACTAAATCGAGCAATTCTGCAAGCACCACTACACCGGACGAGAGGACATGTGCTAAGACCATTTAAGGTACATAAATGTAACTTGTTTGTTTTGCAAGCCACCTGGAATGTGGGTACGGCTAGTGTTTTTAGATGTAATGGTAATGAGATGGATGCTTGAAGTATGTTGCTAGCTGGACAGTAATTAAAGTTGGTTGATTTTGTGTGCTGGCGCAGTTTATGAGCCAATCATAGCAATACCCTTCAAGTTATTACCCCAAAGGCTTCAGGTTCAGAGAGTAGTAGCAGTACTGTCACTGATCATATTGCTCGGCGAGGAATATACATAGGATCACATCTGTAATCCCTGAAAGGATAAGCATAGGTGCTCTTATAGGAGTATTTACAGCCACGTTTCACTTCTGATATCAAGTCCCATGAAATGGTGGTCAGCCTATTGCCATTTTCTGGCCACAATTATGTTGCCAGGTTCGTCACCTGTTACGATAAGCTTGCCCGGCGACAGCGGAAGTATATTCTTAATCCGTCCCCTCACAGATCCCGAGTAGTGATAATGAGTATTTTCTTCTGTAGGAGATCCTATATGCTGCAGTTCAGCAGTAGTATATATAGCCTTTAAAATGTTGATTCGAGTAGACATACACTATTTATTTTGGCAATTGTTATATCACTAGTCACAATAATTAGATTACAATTCACAATAATTAAATTAATTCGATAATTCATTATAACATTACTTTAAATGAATACATCGAATTAATTTTAACCTGGCAATAGAATGCAGAGTTTAATCTAAAAAAGTTGCGCGATAAAAAACAAGACAATTCAATTTGATTTTCAATTACTTTACTACGCAATAACTTCTAACCATCTCGCTTCTCGATACAGCAAGATATTCTCAATAGATTACCAAAGCGGAGACAGGCCAGTAACTGTCCTACCAGCTGCATAATGAGGTAACCAGTGCGAAACTGGTCAACTAGTCAACCCGTCACCGTTCATTGTAGTGTATGTTTCCGTAAAAACTCCGCAACTAATCGGTAAACGAAGTAAAATTGGACAGTTTTTCAGCGAACTAATTTTAGTAACTGTCTTTGCATTGTATGTTGACAGGTCGTTCGCTCATCGAGTAGCGGTTAGTGCAATAGTGGCATTTTGTGAGTTGTGTTACTCAGACCTATTGCTAAAGGCATAGTGAGATGATTGATAAGTGTCGTGGTGCCGGGCATGTACCAATGTAACTTTTTCAATGTCAATGTACTCTCTTAATTAATTTAACAAGCCACTGATATACGGTGAAGGAAAACGTCGTGAGGAAAACTGGAGTTAATGGTCTGAAATCGCCAACCCGCAGCGAGCAAGCGTGGTTACTTGTACTATTTATTCTGTGGCGTGGTGATCAATGCTCGTTTCTTATCTGTATGAGAAGAGGCCTTTGCCCTACAGTGGGATAGTTGCAGGCTAATTAAAATGTATAGTGATAAACCTCTCCTGTCGCTGAAAATATGCTATTTTTTTTTTTTTTTTTACTATCGTCCCTCTAAGATTCACATACTTATTAGTTTACCAAAATCGTATATCGATAGTTACTTCGTATTTATATTACATGCAATGAATCTGACGCGTATTGAAATCGCATAACCGCTGCTTTCTACTGCAGATGTTGACGCCACGGAGGCCGTGGTGATTTTAGTCGACATAACCTTTCGTCTTCTCCAAGCGGATACGCATCTATGATGAATTTCCCTACAGTAAAAAAGAGGTACTATGTTATCTAGTGATCTATCTCCAAAAAGAGACAGCACTACCACCATAACTCTATCTCTTTCCCACGTAACAATGCAATCTCTAAAACGTCGTAAGTAGTAACATAATCTTGACTAGCCACATAAAAACCTTACCTAATTAAGTTCCTCCAAGGTATCAGTTATAGCCGTATTAATTAACGCATACTTTGTTTTAATTCCTATTTAAATATTAAGCGAGTGTGTGGGCAGGTTTTACGAGATAGTTCTACATATAATTATATGGGATATTCTAATTTGTTGTCGGAAACAGTTTTGTGTCGTTCTTGACGTGTAATGTGGTGTTAGGGTCTTGTATTTTATTGGTAGGTTTATCGCGTTCTTGAACCGACCTTTGAATCAACCAGGGTTGTCCAAACCGGAGTCGGTTACGGGCCAGTAAAATTTCCAGTTTTCAAATAAAGAAAAAACAGAAAAATATTTAAAAAAGTCTTAATCCACAATACTAAAGACTAAGAATAGCTCGCGGATTGCGATTGATTTAAATTCAAAAGTGGCATTAAACGGAACATCTTCCTGAAAACAAAATCTAAAGGGGTATTTCACCAACATATTAATAATGTAGTCCAGATAAGCTAAATGTGACCTAGAAATATGTCATTTATGTGTTCAAATATCTGTCATTATCATTATTGATATGTGGTGAAATGCAAATGTTAACTATTGAAAAGTTTAAAGAAAATTAGCTTAATGAAAAGTTAATGAATGATATGGTGAAATACCCCCCATAAGTTATTTTAATTGTGCCTGAAATTAAGGACCTTTTACCAACCAATGCACCAATAGGATCATTCAGAGTTACACACAACATTTAGTTAATTAACTATCAACGCAAGGAATGTCGATACCGCTCGGAACCACATAGACACTGTTATCGCATTTAGGTTAAGTGTGTCATAATCATAATAATAGATTGAAAATTCATTACATACAATGTTGAAACTCATTTCCTAAAGAATTTATCTTACAACTTGCGTTGGATGACGAGCAATGCAAAGACAATCTTTTTCTTATACCTATGCTATTATCAATAATTTAGATTTTTGAGGATTACCACGCTAGTTTTTCTTAAAATCCAGGCTTGATATTAATACCCAAAAGGGGCCATGCATCCCTGAATACAGTACGACGTATCACTGCTAAACCATTATTGCCAAAATCATCAGTGTGACACGTAATCAAACTGCAGAACGAAACTATTCGGTAAAGGAAAATAAAAATCAGGGTACCTGCAGTCAATATTCCATTTTATCCTGTCTGAGGACGGGCTAGAATATAAAACTTCCTCACCGCACGCTGGGAATAGACGCGTGTTGTAAGAATCAACAAAACCCAGCACGCTTGGTGGTAGGATCTATACGGTCCGCCTGGCTAGCTACCATCCTCACATTAAAGTCCGGCGCCAAGCAGTTTACTGTGTTCCGTCGTGTGTATGTGAGAGCCAGAAGGGTAATCCCTCTGTGTCTCTGCTACTTGTATTCGTGTGTTCCATCTTAGACCCTGTCTACGCTTTTTTTTTTTTTTTTCGTGGGGAAATCCTCATGTACTATCCCCCGTCTGGGGAAGACGGGGGGGTGTGCCGGACTCTTACCGGCTAAAACCACCACGATGTTCCATCACTTGACCGTGGGCCGGGGTTGCGGGATTCGCAGCTGCATGCACCGCGACCCCGGCAGGCCTCGGTCCGCCAGCCCCTGGCGGACCTCTCCTTTGTGGGGCCTAGCCCCACGTCCTGCTGAGAGGCGCGCGTGGAACACGTCGCGCCGCCTACTCGGGCCTGTTACTGATCGGGCGTTGGGTCCCCTAACCCAGCGCCCGCAGGCCACACACTAGGGTGGCTGGAGGTCGTCGCGCGGCCTCCGCCGCCCGGTGCGTCTGGCGCGGGAGGGGAGAGTGGCAGCTGCCTCTCTCTCTCTCTCCGCTCCCTCCTTGGTCGCCATCACCTCCTCGCAGAAGGAGGCGACGGCTTCCCACGCAGTCTCACTCCCGACCATGGACAGAACCACGGCCGGAAGCGAGAGGTCACCACCACCGACCGCCGCGATTAGCTCGCGGCGCTGCGTCGCCCACGCAGGACACGCCTGCAAAGTGTGCAGGGCCGTGTCCTCGGGGCAGTCGACGCAGTGGTGACAACCGGGCGTTTGCTCCCGGCCTATGCGACACAGGTACTTCCCGAAACACCCATGTCCCGAGAGTACCTGTGTCAGCCGGAAGCTGAGGGCGCCATGACGCCTCTCCAGCCACTCTTCCATCACGGGCCTTACCGCCGCTATTGCGGCGTGCCCTAGACCCTGTCTACGCTTAGCTTGACTAGACTTAAACGCAACCAAGTCAAATACAAGTTAAAAACATTTATGATTACTACAAAGTAAAAATAAAACTACATTACATACATAAACATGCAAAAGAGAATAACTTACGCAATCAGGTAGCGAATTTACCATGCGTATCACTCTCACCGTATTATTTAACAATTAATTAATAAAATTACCCACTTACCCACTTGTTACGTGCGCGAATTTGCAAACGAAATCGCACGTATGTGAATACCTAGAATAACAGAGTCGTAACTGAAACACTGGCATAAAACAAAAAAATACGTTTTGTTGATTTTTTTACTTTGAAATTACATTTATCCACGTTTAAGACTTAAATCATGTTTTCAATACCTTCAACGCCATAATAGCAGCTGTTAAGATGTCCATTCACTCAGGGACTTAAAACATGGTTTAAGGTGCCTGCGAAATTCATGTTTTTGATTTTTCTTCATATATTACTAGCGACCCGCCCCGGCTTCGCACGTATACGTTTTATAGCTTAAAACCTTCCTCTTGAATCATTCTATCTATTAAAAAAACCGCATCAAAATCCGTAGTGTAGTTTTAAAGATCTAAGCATATTAGCATACATAGGGACAGACAGCGGGAAGCGACTTTATTTTATACTATGTAGTGATCATTTATTTAAACACAACACTCAATGAACGATAAGTTCATCAAGAGGATAGCGTACAAAGGCACTGCTTATTTCTAAAAGAAATTTCTTCTCGACCTGTGAGAGGAGAATTTAGATCAAGAAATGTCGACAATAGAGTTTTTTTATGTTTTACGTAATAAAATAACATCTTAAAGTCGTATTATTTTTATTTCTTCATTGTTTTATTTATCTTGTCGTTTATTATTAACGCAACCAAAATACTCGTATTGCATCTTATAGATGTGTGTATTTGTATACCTTTTGAAACGACACATTTTACTATAATTGTTTGTACGTATTGTACTGTAACTGACTGATCACATTCACCTTAACATAGATTTCTGCAAGAACTGTTCGAAGCCCTTCATTCCAACTGCTTTTCTTTTTAGTTTTGTCCAACACTAGAGAAGAAAATTTCGAAAAAAAATCTAACGTCTTCCCATCGAAATGCTTATAAAAATGATCATAAAAAACTTTTTCCTCTTTACATGATGCCATTTTTTGAGTTACGTCTCTCTTGACCTATGCATGTTAAATCTGTTTACAAGACACATTTTATCCTTGCACAATATGGCGCTGCACGCATGATAAAGTAAAAAATGTACGCTGCCACGCATTTTAATACTGGCCCGAAAACCTTTAGGATATTAACATATTACAAACGTATAAATTGGGGAAAACAGTTCCGTATTTAAGCTGCAGTAAACATATCATATTTTTAATCTGACAAAAAAATATCTGTACTTATTACTTCAATGTTGCTTCATAAAAAAGTGACACATTTGAAAAAGGAACTAACTTCTCTCGTCTTCGTTAAACTTCGACTTAACGAACTTTCCCGAACTAGGAATTGCTCAGTAAGGGAAATTTTGGTTATGTATCTTAAACTTTCATAAAATCCATGAGAAAAAATTGTGTTGGTTGCTTCAAAACCGGCATTGTCTACATTATAGGCAAATGCTTTAATTATTACAGCATTTAGAGTCTAATGAATACTTTCTGATGTAAAGTTCGCTCTCAATAATTGCCTTCATCCTTTTAATTAACAACGATACTTTTAATATCATTTTGATTGGATGTTATAGAATAAATTACAATTTCTCCTGATTTCCCTTTCAGTAAAGTCGAAGTATCTATTTATTTTCTGTGATTACCTTTAATTGCTAATTAGCTAGGAAACTACAGCGACGCGGTCACAGCCTAACAGGCATGTTTCACTTTTAGTAGAAATTCTAGTAAAAGGTAGGAGGAAGTTTAATAGAGTTGTAGTTGAAGATATCGCAGTATAACACCGCTATTGTAGGGTACAATAGCGGTGTTTTAAATTGTGTCAGTTTTTTGCTATTGTTATGGTTTACAATAAAGCTATTCTATCTATCTTATCTTTTCTGATGAGCCTGTTGCGTCACACTGCAGGGCAAATGCGTTCATAAGTTCTTTTCATTTTTCCAGAACTTTTGAAATCTGAGGTCAATCCTTTAGGTAGGAGTCTAGCTCACATCGCCATCTCCTTCTGGGTGTATTATCAATCGAAAAACAGTTACATGTGGTACGTTTTCCTTTCAAAAATAGCAAAAGGTTCTACCTTAGTTTGAACGAAAAATACACACACAAGCCTGTATGACATCCAATGCAAAACATGGACAACGCTCATAGATGAATAAAAACTAGCAAAAAATCTAGAATATCCGGTACTTATCTAACAAAGCACTGTTTTTTGACGCATTATTATAGTTCTTTGATCAAAATCATTTTGCCAATATAAAGGTGCATTTTTTTCAGTTCGATACAGAAAAACTCGTTGGCCATCGATCGCCAAACGTAATGCTAAGTTGGAGCGAGACAACAACAGCATAGCTGTACGTGGATCGCAAAAACGGTAGTAACGGTGCGCGGGCGCATCCGACCAACGTGATTGTGAATGTTCACTGTGGTCAGTGTCACTATGTGGCGGCCTCAAAGTTTTTTAGGTTCACTTTTAGGAATTTGAAGTCTTTCCGTATATGAAGAGGCTGCTATTTTTCTGGTAGGTGGAATGAGAAACAAATTCTTCGAAGTTAGACAGAACGAGTGTATTGTGTCTACTCATTTCCACTTTTCGCCTAAAACTTTACCATTTTGCTCGATATTGTCTGTCTAGCCTTTTTCCAACTATGTTGAGGTCAGCTTCTAGTCTAACCACTCTGCCTACTCCATAAGTCCGTCAACGAAGTTAGTCGCCCGTCCGAAAGTAGCCCGAAACGTAGGAGTGAACAAAACAAGTGTCAAGTTCAACTTTTCGGACGGGCAAAAACACAACGTTAGTAGGGACACCTGTCAAATCGTGTTGTCATTCATTCTTAGTTCGGGCCCCGAAATAATCGTATGTCCGTAAGTGACAGGGAGTAGGAAACGCTCGTAACTAAGGCCGAAACCACGGACTTCGTGCTTAGAGAGTAAACCGTATGAGTATATTACACGGAGCGACTGCCATTAGACCTCTGCAACCCAGTTACTGGGCAATGCCGGTATCTAAGGTTAGACCGGTTGTCAAACTGTCGGGCTTCTGATTAGCCATAACGACTGTCATAGGTATTCGTATGACACCTGGGAACGACGGTTTAACGTACTCTCCAAGGCACGGAGGAGTGTGGATGGGGTGACAAACGGATTGACTGCGGCAAGCGCAGCCTATCCTTGCATCGTATTATCCGCGGGTGTCTCCCACAACCGTTTTGCTGGAACACCATCATCATTCATTCGAAAGACGTCCACTGCTGGACATACGCCTTCCCCAAGCATCGTCACATCTACCGGTCCTGCGCTCTAAGTTGGGGAGGTTTGCCATAATCGCCACGCTTGGCAGGCGGGTTGGCGATCGCAGTATGGTTGTTAAAGTACTCAGAGATCGCTGCTGCCCATCCTCTAGTGAATCCCTTAGTCGCCTTTACGACACCCATGAGAAGAGATGGAGTAGTGCTATTCTTTACATCCAGCACCACACGGCACTTTTTGCTTCATATTGATATTAAACTACCAATATCGCAATTACAATTACGAAATCGATGACGCTGCATTCAACCTCATTAGTAACCAATTATTTTCGTATCTACGATCAGTCTGACAAACCTTCACTTAGGGATCTGACCACCCTTTTAGGGAGAGAGCGTACTAACGTCACGAGTTCCGTATCCTTGTACAAAGGGATAGCTTACTATGAATGTTACTGGTCGACCTCGGTCCTTCCTGCAACGTCGAGATTCTTTTAAATGCCAACCATTATTAATTGATCTGCAACGCACTGTAATCACTGCGTATAGGGCTGCCAGAAAATTGTTGGCTTTTTATGGAAAGATAGTCGTAATACCAGATTATACCGTGGTCTGTGTGGATCTGGACTGTATAACCTATTTAAAAAGAGTATCCATGGAGTTTCTTGCCGGTTCTTCTCCATGAGACCTACCTTTTGGAACCGTGCACCTAGTTTTGACATTTTAAAAGCACCTGTAATTTGGTCTACTTGAAATAAAAAACTTTGACTTTGATAACCAAAACCTTAAGGCTTCAGAGCTTAGACCGCGAGAGAGCTGGATCTGCGTTTAAACAGCATGATTAGTTAATTTTACTTACGAAAACCATGAACTCTGTTCATCGTTCTGTAAAACTTTTACTATGGGACAAACTCTGACTTCATCAAAATAATCAATGTAAATTTTTTCATGAATTTAGAGTTTTTCTCATAAAAGTTGTAGG
This sequence comes from Amphipyra tragopoginis, assembly GCA_905220435.1. Taxonomy (NCBI): domain Eukaryota; kingdom Metazoa; phylum Arthropoda; class Insecta; order Lepidoptera; family Noctuidae; genus Amphipyra; species Amphipyra tragopoginis. The sequence continues at coordinate 1,560,930 of HG992013.1, read as the reverse complement.
TGATAATGATGAGCAGACTCCATGGTTTTCAGATTTAAACGGCCAGACATGCTGTATACCAACTTGCCCAAACTTATCTATATCCAGCAGAGAATTGTCATGTCACGTTTACGATGTTATGTCCCATGCTATGTGCTGTCCTAATGCTATGACTATATTGGCTACTTTTCTAGATTTAACAACCCTAGCTGGCATAACTGCGAAGTACAGTAAACAGATGTGTGCTGGGTTAAATGTCGTATTGTGACATTAAATCAAGTATTGTATTTATAATATTCTCACTAGAATTTATAAAGTTGTTGAAATGTTTATACGCACTTCAGAGGATAGTGCCGATGTGTATAATGAAATGCGAATAAACGTAATAACAGTTTTGACAGAAGTGGAATCTAACGAAATGAGACACAATGGGAATAATCGTTTCGAAACTAAATCAGTTTTTCACATAGCATAATAACATCATCAGGCGATTACTGTCCCACTGCAGAGCCACGAGCCTCTTAACAGAATTTAGGCTAGGCCTTAGACCGCCATGGTGGCCTAGTGCCGGTTGGTCGGACTACACATACCAACGAGGTTTTGGAACCCTCTCAAGTGTGTAAATTTCCTCCCGAAGTTTTCCTTTACCGGTAACGCAAGTGATAGTCAAATTCTGATCTGCACATGAATTTGAAAGGTCAGAATTGTGGCCGTGTTTGATCTCAGACCCTCTTACAGGGAAGGCCAGCTTTCAACAGCTTGGTTATCACGGCTTTCTTGACATAGCTACAGCTTCTCTACAATGTTGGCCAAGCCAGGGGGCTTGGCCAACATTGTAAGCCCTATGTCCGTCAACGAAGTTAGTCGCCCGTCCGAAAGTATCCCGAAACGTAGGAGTGAACAAAACAAGTGTCAAGTTCAACTTTTCGGACGGGAAAAAACACATCGGTAGTAGGGACAACTGTCAAATCGTGTTGTCATTCATTCTTAGTTCGGGCCCGAAATAATCGTATGTCCGTAGGTGATAGGGAGTAGGAAACGCTCGTAACTAAGGACGAAACCACGGACTTCGGGCTTAGGGAGTAGACCCCCAGTAATTAACCGCAGAGTCAAGACTCCCGGCACCGGTTACTTCTTTGCCGGTCAGCAGCAAGTAGGCTGGATTCTCGGTCTGTCGTTTTGGGAATCGACTTCCCATAGCCTATAAAAGTCAAAATTAATTCACGCGTCTTTCAAAATATTAGATATTGAACTAAAAACATTAAATTTTTCCAAAGTTTTATCATTCACGTTTCATAGACTTCGTCTAGAAAAAATATCAGCTGTTTATCACACCTTTCATTTTTATCATAAAAGATTAGATAAGCTGCTATCATCGCATGTAAATCGATAAACAATATGATAACTCATCTTTGTTCATAGATGATATCGAAATATCGATAAATAAATTTATGTCTGCATTGTGATCTGTTTGCGGATGAGTGGAAGAATATACTGCCAGAAGCATTGGGAGGGATTTACGAAAACACTTTTTTTTTTCTTTACTTTGTATTGTATGTATCTTCTTCTATTACTCTTCTTCTGCCTATCTTTATTGGTTGTAATTGGTCTTGACCGTTTTAATTAAAGTAAGGGGGTTACGTCCGGCGCACCCTGGGTAGTCAGCCCCGCTACCAACCTTGCTGATTGGCTAATCTTTACACCACAGCATGAGCTATTTTCGTATAGCTCATGCTGACACGACAGAAGAATTAAAGTAAGATAAATAAATAGCATCATGTAATTTTGCATTGTAGCATCATGTAGTAGTATGAGTAGTTAGCTTAGGTTAAGTATTTTACTTCCCCCGCATTGGCTGGAGACCCTTCAGGTCTCGCCATCTACAAGCAGTCCAAAAGCTTGAAAAGCTTGAAATCATTGTTTCTCGAACCTGATTGTCAAACGTGGTGATAGTTCAACAGAAGCCGTGTACGGGCTGATCCTAACAAAAACACTAGAACTCTGACAAAGTTTATCAGCTCGTAAACTATCTTCGAGTTTACCAGCTATTGTGAACAAAGACTTATAAATAACTTTAATGATCAAATAAATTAAAATAATTCATGATTAAGTATTAATTGTAGCCAAAATATTACCTTTGTAATGCCTCAGGGATCTTTCCTTTCAAACAGGCCTTGTAAAGCTGACCAACAAGCAGCAACAAAATATTTCATAAGACAACCTAGTCCCATAACTTCTTGCTAATAAACTCTATTACATAAATCTACGAATAAGGCCAGCCTGGCCGATTTCTCTTGTTAGCCCTTTGTCTATACAATGACCCAAAGTGCCCTTTGGTAGCGAACTTGAACCTTATTGGTGAAGGAATAAGGGTGTGTCCGTCTATTGTATTCAGCGAGACAATTTCGCCGTTATCTCCGCACGGTGTGTAAGCGTAGAAAGTGTCCCATAGTAGGGTGACCGTGCGTTGTGCACGTTTTGGTAATTGTCGGATTACAATGTTATACATGTGTATTGTATTGTGTATTATATAACATACATAGGTCTGAATGTGGGAGAAAACGAGTCTCGCAGCATTTATATGAAGTTTCGATTCAAAGTTTTACCATTTAATAAAAGGTAGACTTTATTTTTACCCAAAATGATTGAAATATCAATTACATACATTTAAACTACCATTTATTTTGCCATACACATACAAGATATACAAGAAATATTTTACAGACATGATCGGTGTGTGGCAAGGAATCTAGCTCAGTATTCACTGCGCGTACATCAACACCCTACATTATACGCGCACTTTACGCAAGAAGCAAATAAAAAACAAACACAAAAAATAAAAAAAACACAAATATACTCGCCTGTTACATCCAAAGGGGTAAGCAGAGGTGTACTCCTATTACAAGAGTCTGTACACCAACGTTTCGCCTTTAGTAATAAGTCCCATGAAATGAGTGGCTTGCCATTTTTCTGTCACAATTATAACACCACCACCACCACCTACCAAATAAACTTGGTTTTTGCAAAGATTATCTAGCACCATTCATGTGTTTCATGATCAATGTGAAAATATGATGGCTGTCAAATGACATGCTTTTTCTTATTACTATGCACAACGAAATATACAATTTGTGCATAAAATGTTTGTTTAATAATACAGTCACGGTTCAGACATTAAAATATGCAGCATATTAAATTTTATTTTACATTGTATGACGATACGCTTTTTAGAAATGTTGCAGTTTCACTGAAATGCCTTCTTACTAAAAAAATATCATAAAAATCAACACGTTTTTTATCAAAAATCACAAATTCCTAATCAAGACTTGTCAATATGTGACCAGTTCCGTCAGTTTTTCTATAACACTTCAGTTCCATCGTCTCTAAAGGTCAAGGTCAGCAATTAAACTATCGGTACAACTGTAGGTACCTACGGTGAATCACCACGCCGCGAGAGATGCCACATAAATGACGTAACTCTGCGAAAATGTCCTTTTATAATAACCGGTCCGTCTGCAATCACCATTTTAGGACGAGATTGATGGTAATTGTTTTAGCGACTGTGTTTGGAATAGAAAAATAAAACTGTATTTTTGTGGTAAAAATCTGTATGTAGACTTTATGCGTAAAAAACTCGACAACATCAGTGCCTCTCCTGTATGGATTTTCTGTCAAGAGGAGATTGATGACAATTGTTTCATATATGCGACTATGTTTGGAATAGACAAAACAAAACTGTATTTTTGTTGTAAAAATCTCTACATTTGAACCCTCAAAAATCTCGACAACATCCGTGCCTGTACAGCATGGATTTTCTTTAAAAAAGCTGTTCTATTTATAAATTGTTTTTACTATTATTTTAATGAAGATTCTGACCTTTTATCTGTTTTTGCAGAGAGCAATAATAATGACCTTCTAACTGTACTCTGACATTTGCTTGTAAACGCATGTTACAAGTTACAAAGTTACTTTAAAATGTATTAAATATTTTTATAATAACGTTATCCGATAGTCTTATAACTTATTGCGTTTCAGCTTATGTGCTAAAGTAAGCAAAATCGTAGTTTTAAGAAGCACTACACTAGTCTTAATTTAGGATGCTTATGAACTTAATTTAAAATAATATCATTAGTATGTCTTTCTGGTTAGCAAGTAACAATTCCTATTATTGCCATTCTAAACTCTAGTCAGGGATAAATACTAAAGACGTGACAATACCAGTAGTAATTAAATTACCCCATTAAGTGTAATTATTAACCGGAGATAGATAATTATTGCTAATGATATAAAAATGCATACAACATTGAACCACGTATCTGATTCTATTGTTCAATACTTAATCATTTATTTCTTAATACTTCATAATAAGTACACACTAGTTTTTGTAGACTACAGGAAGTAAATTAACGATGAATTCACTAATGTCTGCGTTAGCGCAAAAAAAATACGACAGTCTGTCTTGTGGACCTCGAGAATTCCTGGACTTTTGGTTGCAGTTTTCCTCAAACGATATTAAACGGAGATAGAGGTTTTAATTCTGTCCGTAGGTGTATTATTATATGCATCGCTGCTTTTCTCGCATATTAATCGATAATCTTGTTTTATTTTATAGTCGAAGTATTTTTGCACTAAATGCCTTGGCATTTGGACACTAAAATGTATCCTTAACATTTGAAATGTTGAGTGATAAATATGTAACTTTGCAATATCGAATTCTTGGCCGAGTATTAAATTATTCGGTTTCGTATATTGTTATTAATGATGCGAATGGCGTAAGTTTTTCATTTATTTCCAAACGGAGGCAAAATGATAAGACTGGTAGTTTGGTCAGATTGGCGGCCGACCTCAACATACGGAAGAAGACAATCATTATAAATATTGTTTTGTATCTTAAAAAGACAATATTCAAATACAAATAGCTTTTCGGAAAATACATGTGATATAAAAAATAGTAAAAACTAGCTGTGCAGGCGACTGTCCGCGTAGAAGTCGGTACTGCCATCACCCACACTCAATACCGTGATAAATTGTACCCTGTGTAAGGTTATAACCTGACCCTCACTATAACGAACATTTTTGCCAAATTTCAACTGAATCTATTCCATAGAATTGGCGTGGAGTTCAAACATACAAAACACACGAACAGACAGAAATTCTAAAAACTTTAGTTTCGGCATCGGTATCGTTTCTAATACACGTAGTGTTTTTTTTGTTTTATAAAAATATTCAATGTACAGTTTTTGTTTCGTTACGATTTTATTACCTATATGTATAGATAGTATTATGTAGTAGGAAAAAGATAAAATATCCAGGTTTAACCCAAATCATAGACAGTATTAACAACTAATTACCATTTCAGGACCGTCTCCCTAGATCCCTAAATCATGGCCACCCACAAAGTACAATGCCTCCCATTTCGCTGCGTCCGCGCCTGCGATAGATCGCGTCATGTGTGCGCAGTGTCATTTGAATGGATAATTGATCGCGTGTTCACAAATACGTACCAATCAGATATACCAGGTATTTGGGCCATATGGTACGGTCATATTTAAATGTAGTTCAAGTTTCTTCGGAATTTATTTCGTGTCAATTTTTTTTGTCTTGGGAGAAAGTGTTGTGTGACAGCCATTTAAAAAAAAAGTAAAACCAATCAATACTTTTTCAATTAAATACTAATTGCACAATCGTCTTAGGGGTTACGTTAACAGAAATAAAAAAATAAATTGCCTTTAATTTGAGACTCTAATTGTAACATCAAAACCCAAATTCACGAACAAACAACAAAATATTGGTCAATGACAATTACAATTTTGTAATACCCGCATTGTTACATAAAAAATACACAATACAATGGGCACCCAATTTTTTATTTAATTGCACTAATGCATTCACGCATTAAAACACTAATAATCCAACAAAAACGTTGTGCAAAATAAAATAGTTTTATTATAATAACTGGTTATAGATTAAGAAATAATAATTTATCTGTGTTGTCGTGTAACTGGGCTCGCGACGCCAGTGCTCCGCCGCGCGCGCGACTGAACGGACGTCAGTTTCCAACAACGGTTATTTTCGAAATAACCGAGCGATTGTAAACTTGCTACTGTTAATGTTATACTAAATTTTTGTTGTATATTTCCAGTTATTGTGTGAGTTTTTTTTTCGTGTTTAGTTTCGAAAGAACAGTGATTATTTCTAACTTTAACTTATCTTTATAGACATCTAACATTGTTTTTTGTTATCGCCTGTCCGATTTCATGTTCTATCTAGCGTATTCTCGACTTCCATCAACAGATAGTGAATTACAACACGTTGTATCATAAAAAAATCTCAACGAATTTTTTTCTTCCGCAGGTAAACGGGACAAGTAAAATGGACCGCGGAACACCGATAGTGATGTGCTAGTGTTGTGAATAACGGTTAATAACGAGTTAATAGTGGTTGATAGCTATGATGTGAGACAGTTGTGGTTGTCAAGATGCCGTCAGACAGTGGATCGGCGTGGTCGCCGCCAGCGTCCAACAGTGAGAGAAGGTTGAGCAACTCGTCCGATGGAAGCGCCGGGAGCGGTTATTCTAAAGCTGTAAGTTTTTTTTTACTGTAGAAATGTTTGGTTAGCCTCACGTGCTCCTTTGTTACTTAATGACTTTCAAAAGTCTCGTTTGTGCAATACTATGTACATACATGCAAGATTTTAATAGTCTACACTCGTACTCGTAATCTCAGATGTGTTATAAAACGCGTGGTCGCTCTGCGTTTGTTTTGTATGCTTAGCGTTCGAAAAAAAGTGTTCGTATTCAAATTTTTTGACTATTTTTATCAAGTTTCTTAGGACACATCAAAGACTGCTTAGTGAATGAAAAAAAAAAAACAAAATCGACATGAATCATTCTAAAAACAAGTAATGTAAAGGAAACCGATAAAAAAGTGTGCTAGTGGCATCTACGTACCTTAATTTTATGTATGTAGCACCTACTTTGTTACTAGTAGTTGTTTTGTCTGATAAGACTGCATACTAAACTGATAAAAGTCGTAAACAGCCGTGTAATCAAACATCGATGTCATTTTTATGGAAACTAAAATGCCAAAAAATCCAGTATAGATAGGTGCCTATTTCTCGTAAAAAGGTTTGTTCCCTTTGCCCCACGGGTAAAGCCAAGTGCAAGGTAAACGACATGTTGATTCACTAATTTTCACTCTGACTATTCCCGAAATGATGAGTCTGACATTAGGTACTTTCTTTGGAATTATTACTTAGTGCAACATAATACCTACTACGTGCATCATCGTCACAAGTCATAATCCATAGGTAATTCTCCATTGTTGGTTTTACCAAGCTCGCACTTTCACTAAAACGATTTAAAAGAGACATTATATATAATGTTGCAAACTTGTCGTTATGATTGTTATGTATTCTGTCATCTTTTAGGACAAAAGAGAATATTGATACACCTCTTTTAAAAAAAATCCGAAATGCTAAAATACTATCTTCAATTTACATAGTCTATTCACGGCCGAAAATTTGTAAATCGCTATGCATAACCATTAAGAACTATTACTTAAGCAACCGGTTTCCCTCAATTAATTCATGCAAAAAGAAAACATTTCTTGCTTCGATTACAACACAAAAAAAAAACACGATAAAAAGGTATCTTTCACAAATACATATTTTCACTCTCTTTTTTAAACACCGGCTTATGCCAACAAGTTTTTCGTCAATCGCAATTGATTAGCAACGGTAGACAACTAAACTAATATTTAATTTTAAAATAACGTTTAGCTAAAGGTAAATAAGCAAGCAGTGATGCGTTAAGAATAACTTTCACTATCGTTATTCGCGGTAGATAACTAGTTTTTTTTTGTTTTATTTAAAATAATCCGTTATCCGCTCTCTTGTTACGCACTATTCGGTGGAATAATATTACTATTTTTCTGTGCAAATTTTATTTTTTATTCCATTTTTTATTTGAGGTGAATAACCGTTTCGAACCTGCTTTTTTTGGATTCGATTGCTGGATATTTTAAAATTAAATTAGGAACGCATTCCTGCAAAAAATTTAGGACTATTTTTATATCATGAAAGAAGTTTTACTAGCTACCTACTAAGCTACTGTATAGGATCTAGGCAACGCTAACACTATAGCTATTCTAGAGAAATACCAGTATTTTTATAGAATAAACGTTGCCAATTTCGGTCTCTGCTAAACGGGGGTTAGAACCAGACAAACAAGACAAGTGTAAAATAAAATTGTTTATCTGACGGATAAAAGTACCTTCATCTTCCTGCCCTGTTCCCCCAAGTTACTTACTTCTGGTCAGCGCAATATGTTTTTCTTTTAAATTCTCCCCTGTCAGTCGCCACCTCATAATTTCCTCCCTTTTCCTTCATATCCTCCCTAATACACATCCATCTTTTCTGTGGTCTCCTCTCCCGCTCCATCTATCGACATTCATATTCATCACTCTTTTAGTCACATGCGTTTCATCCCTCATCACATGCCCATACCACAAGTGTACCTACTTACTACATACAGTGGGTCAACGCCCATATTGAAAGGTCCTATGAAATGTCAAACTCGGGACATAATCTCCCCCCCCCCCCCTTCACCCCCCCCCCCCCCCTTAACCCCCTTAACCCCCCGCACGATTGCTCTGCGACAATGTTCTAGTTGATCGACTGTAAGGAGTAAGATATAGGTAGAGGTAGACTGTGCCCATACCAAGACAAACGGTTTTCTTTCAAGTTTTCTGATAAAAATACCTAATACACCAATAATATACAAGACAAAAAAAATAGCCTTGAAAATAAATGAGCTAGTGAAATTCCGATTACGACATCTACTTGGAACGGTCAAGTGTCAATGAAATATTTCGCAATACACACAAATATTCACAGTTTTATAAGAAAGTCATGCTCGGAGAATGATCATGGTCATTTAAATGTTTAACTTTAAATATGTATTTTATTTCCGCTCTGGTGTTTTCTTGAAGTGATTGGATGATTTATTAGGAAGTAAAGGACTTGGTCCTTCGGTCTTTATATCGGAATTTACGCTTGAATTATTTGGTCCTTTCTCTTTTATGGTCTTTGAGGTTATTGCAGCATAATGCCACTAGTGTGACTGCCTTGTTGCTCGACTGCTGAGCGTGAGATCCTGGGTTCAATCACCAGGTCGGGCAAAGTGTTATTGGGTATTTCCGTGTGGAATTTCTCAGTATCAGCCCGGAGTCTGGATTTGTGCCCGGTCGATGGCAATAGGCTTGCCCTCGGTTACATGGAACATAACGGCGAAATGTGGGTGTATTATACAACTCTGCCAACCCTTCGGGGAATACAGGCGTAAGTTTATGTAAAGTGCGTTTGACCTGACAAAACTGTAAAATTTCTGTTTTAACCCATGAATCACATATGGACATCGGCATTGTTTAACTATTGTGTCTGCTATCTGGACAGTGAACCTGTTAACCCTTTATAAAGCAGGAGATTTTAGGAAAAGTAGATAGATAGATAGATAGATATACTTTATTGTACAATAAAAGAAATAAAACAGTAGGAATACACATGATTAAGAATAGTACAAATGGCGGTCTTATCGCTTAAAGCGATTTCGTCCAGACAACCATTGGATGGAAAGAATTGCTAAGGAAAATATAAAGGCAGTTTGCAGCGTACAAATATATAACCTAATAAAAAATCTGGCATTAACTAAATAACTAAATATAAATACATAATATAACACAAAAATATATATAAACATATCTTAAATATACATGTATATTATATTAAGTAATTATCAAAGAATTTGCCAATTTTTATAAAACAAAAAAAATGAATTTTTAGGTGTAATTTTATTTTAATTGAATAAAACAGGAAAAAATGTAATATTGCCAGGTTTAAAAATAAAAACATAACAAGGAGGCTTTCAAGACATCTTCTAAAAAAGTTGGTGGCGGAAATATTGCCACTGCTTTATAAAGGGTTAAGGTACCTGCTAGTAGAGATTAGGTAGGCTTTTTGACCTTTTAAAAATACCTTGCCATTGCCTTTCCCTCGGCAACCAGTCTCCTATTTAGGAGATGGCCATATGGGCAGCAGCCAGGGGCGCAGGACCAACGGGAACAAATTTGGCTCAACACAAATGTAACCGAAAAAATCTGCAGCATATCTCGCGTTAAAATGTGATGTTGATTTACATGTAAATAAATTATGTCTGCAGATTGAGAGCTACAAATATCAGATTAAATCGTTGCTACCTTAATTTTTAGCAAAGTTCTTAATTCAATGTCTTTTTGCGTGTTTTCTCGAAAAGCGCAAAATTTGATCCTTGCTCTGAGCGCTTATGACCTTACCTACGACACAGCTGGGACCTGTTAATTGAGTATTATGATTCAGATTCATTAGACAATCGTGACATCATATCGCACACCTAGATCTAAACAGAGACAACTCAAAAAAAATGAAATTTTTCAGGAGACGAAAAATACGCACAGCAAATCATGCAGATACGTTTTTTTCATCTTCGGAAAATGTTTTTTTTTTGAGTTGTCTCTGTTTAGATCTAGGTGTGCGATATTATATTTGATAAATGGGTGATTCTACGATAAGAGGTAACTTGTGCGGCAATCAGTTTAAAATAGCTTTTTTATTCTAAATGTTGTTGTTTTTTGCAATGAATCATATCATCTTAATGTAATTTATAAATAACATCACAATTAAATGCCATATTAAAGCACATATTTCTGAAATTTGAAGCTGAAGCTTAAAAAAGTATCTACCCTGGCCTGTCCTCTTGCCGTTTTTAGTCAAACTTGCAGACAGTACATAGGTTCTTTGTATCAGTTGCTAAACAAAGTATGTTTAACACGAAATTAAATAAATATACTTAAATAGTATTAAATGAAAAGACAGCAAAAGTTGTTTATTTTCAATAATTTTTAAACTTAATTTTTGTCCAGCTTTTTTTGTGTATCTACCCTGGCAAATTTCGTTCCGTTAATTTAAACGTAAATATAAGACGGCCATATTCTGAACTGCGCTCAAGGACATCTATCAATTTGAAGTTATCAAAACTAAACACGCGAGCCGTTAGAGTGCCGCTATTTTTTAGTTGTTGCGACATGACAGTGCGGAGTAGTGCTTTCGCAAGGTCATTGTATCTCTCCACTGGTCAGTTATAAAAGTTGTAACATTCATTGAATGTATTTGCATTTACTGCCCTAATTTAATAATACTGTTACAGTTAAAGTGTAATATATAATTAAGCTCAAAAAAACTTACGTCAATTAAAACAATTAAATTTTTCATGAAAACATCTCTCCCCTGTCATATTTCCCCTGGGAAAAAAACTGCCAGGGGAGAGATTCACTGACCAGGGGAGATAATATATTTGTGCAAACTAACTCAGATGTAGCTAATTTCTATCAACGTGACAAAATTTGAAGATTGTGGAAGTATATTAACGACCTGGGCTGCAGAAAGCAAAAAAAAACTAGCAATTTGAAGTCCCAATGTTGTGGAGACAACCGTCAAATCACGCTACGAACTGTTACTTTTGCCTCACAAAAACTTTAGATTTTAACAATAAAAACAAGAAGCATATACAATACCCTGATATTGCGTCAGTCACAAAACCTGTGTTGTATTCTAACGGACCACCCATCATTGGATTACCTATCATTGCCCAGCAGTTCTAGTAGAGAAAATGAACTAGAGCACAAAAAAAATATTTAAAAATGTTTTTTAAGGATTGATAGTTGCAAAAATGTGTAATAGAGATATAATAAATATTTTAAAAACTTGACGTCCTAATTTTTTTCCACTTCAGTATCCAACTTAGGGTTAATTATTCTACCGATACACATTGGTTTCATCTATGGGCAAAAACCGTTGTAAAGTAGTGTAATTATTATGAAAGTCTGACAAAAATGATAGTCTGATTATAACTGTTAAGCACAATGTTTAATAAAAGTTGATCTAATTTACTTTATTATCATTTTATTGCATCAAATTCTCTCCCCTGCCCGATGTATTTACCCTGGCCTTCTAAAAAGTTTCAAAATATTTATAAATTGACTTGCCCTTACATGAAAAGGTACATAAACGGGACAAAAATCGTAATATAAGTATTTAATGAAAAAAATCCCATTTTGCTCCTTGGCCGTATCCTCTATGGACTTAAAACCTCTTATCGTAGAATCACCCAAAAATAAAATATTTATCTCGAACAAATGATTCCATCATCCCATAATGATAATAGAAAAACTCCGGTGTATTCATTAGAAAAACAAACTTTTTTCTTATCATGACATAGTTAATTGTTTATAGTTCATTAACTGCTTCGTTTATCTAGTGGTTGCCAGTGCGACTGCTGAGCGTGAGGTCCTGGGTTCGATTCCAAGGTCGGGCAAAAGGGATGTTGAGTTTTTCTGTGTGGAATTTATCAGTAGCAGCCCAGAGTCTGGATTTGTGCCTATAGGATAGGCTTGCCCTCTATTACATGGGACTTAAACATAACAGCAAATGAGGGTTTAATATTTCTGTCCAATCCTTCGTGAAATTGTGTCATATTTATCTATATAAATAAAAAGAAAAGTCCTGACTGACTGACTCATCAACGCCCAGCCCAAACCCTTGGACCTAGAAAGCTAAAATTTTCCACAGAGGTTCTCTTTATAATGTAGACAAGGAATAAGGAAGGATTTTTCGAAATTCAACCCCTAAGGGAGTTAAATAGGGTATGAAAGTTTGTATGGAAAATCGTCACATAACGGGTTCAAAATTTCACGCAAGCGAAGCTGCGGGCAAAAGCTAGTTGTTAAATATTTTGCAAAATACTTACATATAACTTTTTTTCGAAAATACACGAAATTGTCACAGGAGAACACGGAAAACACTAAAGGAATGTGTGAATGATGTTTAATTATTTATAACATCTGAATCATGTTGATAATTACGTGATTGTGCTGCAATTATGATCTGAGGAATTATGCTGAGTCTGTGGTTATGACAGTCATAATATGACTGTATGAGCGATTGCTGTGTTTATGTGGTATTTTACGATCGTTTACCTTAGCACTTAACTCTATCTAGAATCTAGATATGTCAAGGTATAGTCTATAGTTCTGTCGAAATAACATTCTTGGTGCAACTAGATGTTTTATTAGGAAGCGAAGGACCAGCCTTCGGTCCAGGGGGGTTAGCATGATCTGTTAGAGCAGGAATGTTTTAATATTATTACGAGAGTGGGTAAGGGATGGCGCTAGAGAGCTGTCTAGCGCTGTCACTTTCCCACTCTCGGAATAATATTAAAACATTCCTGCTCTAACAGATCATGGTAACCCCCCAGGGGGCCTACTCCCTAAGTCCGCCAACGAAGTTAGTCGCCCGTCCGAAAGTAGCCCGAAACGTAGGAGTGAACAAAACAAATGTCAAGTTCAACTTTTCGGACGGGCAAAAACACATCTGTAGTAGAGACAGCTGTCAAATCGTGTTGTCATTCATTCTTAGTTCGGGCCCCAAAATAATCGTATGTTCGTAGGTGATAGGGAGTAGGAAACGCTCGTAACTAAGGCCGAAACCACGGACTTCGTGCTTACGGAGTAGAGACCCCTGATATCGGAATTTGCGCTTCAATTATGTGGTCCTTTGAGATTTTTGCAGCATAATGGCACTCTTAAAGGTGCTTTTGATGTAATAAAACCGTAAAATTTCAGTTTTAAGCTTCCTAAAACGCCTGTAATTCGCGAAGGGTTGTGCAGAGATGTATAGTTCACCCTCCCATCCCACCCATGTAATAGGGGACAAGCCTATTGCCATCAACCGGGCACAAATCTAAATTCCGGGCTGCTACTGACAAATTCCACACAGAAAAACACAACGGGGATCGAACGCAGAACCTCACTATCACTAGATCTACGAGGTAGTCGAGGCAAGAGTTTCTGTGCCAATAATTTGGGGGATGTTGAAGGGTCTCTATGTAACGAATGATCACCCATCCAGAAATTGACCGCGGCAAGCACAGCTTAACTTTGCAAATCACGTGATCCGGTTGCTAATTCACCACGAGCCCCTCTGCATAGCTGATCTGTCACAATTTTCACATTACAACTATCAACTAAGTAACTACTAATAGCCACGTAATAGCTACACCTAGAGCCCTCCACACCACTTAGAATTCAGCTCACCCTACAAGGTAAGACGGCATAGCATCGTGGTTCATTAGGCGCGATATAACAACCAGATTTAACGCAAATGTAATGGTAGCCTAATGATACTCGCATAACCGCTTATCAAGCGTAAAGCGCTGAATTCACTAGCTAGTTACTTGCGCAAGTTATTTGAGCAAGTACTTGCACTTACTGGAAGAAAATTTTGTTCTAAACTTCACGGGCAGCTTGCAGCAAGTTAAGTAAGTCAGTCAAACAGTGGAACTCACAACTAGACTTGCCAACCTTTATGTATGAATTTGCTGGACTTTGGCAATCAAAATGCGAGACGTGGCAAAAAAAAGCGGGACACATTATCAAAGTATAGGGACAAATACAACTAGAAATTATTTTTCCGTTCGTTCGACGCGAGACTCGCGGTCACGATTACCACTCTTCTAGCTAAATAAAACGTGCGTTCACTAAATTCCGACTTCTGCTCGAAGGTTCAGCCGTAGGTACGATAAAACGGGACAATTGGCGTCCAGCACACGTCTTTCGCGGGACGTATCCTCTAAAACTCTAGAAACGGGACGTTCCGGCTCTCGCGGGACGCCTGCGTTTGTGTTCCTTAACGCTTACAACCTGAATCTCTTCAAAGTGAGAGTGAACAGGCTTCTTCTGGGTAAGCTCGCTCTATCGTAGACTTTGTCTCTGTCACCTCTGACCTTGACCAGAGTCAAGAGCAAACACATCTCAAATAAAAAAAAGAAACATCTCGAAGTCGACTTGCTGTTACTTGCTTATTCCTATCCAGCATCAGACCCTAGTTGGTCCCTGTCAGGGTTTACGACAAGTTTTTCCGTATAATATTACTCGAAACCGGATGATATGATACTGTATTTTAATTATCGAAAAACGTTCCCGTTAAACAGCTGTTCCCTACATTTTGACGAGTTATGCGAACATAAATGTAGGGATAAGCTGATTTTTCTTTCGCGATTTCAGGTTTGGTCTCATAGTAAAAGTTGTTCATAATGATGAGTACAGTGACCCTTTAAGAGGTTTTGCGTTATTTATGTTACACCTTATATAGCGTCCGTACCTACATACTAAAAAAAACCATCAAAAAGAAAAAGAAAAAATTACAAAAAATAAAAAATTGATAATTAAAAGCAACATCGCATTTAACCTATCTACGCTACTATTTTGGTCTTAAACAGGCCGTTCCAAATTGATTAACAATTTTTTTTTTTCTTATTTTTATATTTTTTTTTTATTAATGATGTAGATTAACGGGTACAGGAAACGCCTCTGTTATTTAACATAATGTATACCAACAAAATACAAAAATAGCTCCACGCGGAAAAATCGCGCAACTGTGTCACCTAATGGTGCTCCCACACTGCTGTTAAAAATGTTTACAAACATTTTCTAACAGTAACAAATGTTAGGAAAAGATAAAAATATCAGATAATAATGAATCTAATTAGTCTAATATAGATTATTAGATAATGTTTCAATAGATTTTTGCAGATATTTTTTTATTTATGTTTGTTTAGAAAATGATAACTAATGTTTGAAAACATTTTTAACACCGGTGTGGGAGCACCTTAACGTGTAACCAGCCTTAATTCGCTTGCAAAAATACCACGGTTCTCGATACAGGAATCGAATGACATCGATAATCGTTCATAATCGTAGTATCATCGCATCGAATTATATCGAGTATCAAGGATGTGCTCGATCAATCACAATTAGTCTTCCACTCTCCCTTATATTTCCCACGGTGTACAAGTGTAAATTATAATTACTCTTATGTCTTTGAAATGAGGTTGATTTTTGAATGGCAATGGCAATATCGGTAAATGATTATTGCTGAGAAGTAGCTTGTATGGGAATTATGTATGAATGAATGTTATAATTTATATGGTTAATATTGGAAATTATTCCTTATACCTTATACTAGTCATCAATGTATCGTCGTCTGCGTCATATAAGTATGTAGTTATTGTCGTATTTGTCATATTGTAATTGTATTCAAATTAGTTGAGTATAAAATTATGACATTATAAAGGAAATGCGCTTCCATAACTTACCTATGCAAAATACGATGTCAATCAATCAACTCTGCTTGTTGTAGTCCACAGCTGGACAGAAACCTTTCCCACAAGTATTAAATCCCAACTAATATTGGGAGCAAATAAATTGAACCACTTCCATTTTTCACGTGTAATTGTTATTATTTTTGGTACCTATCAATTCGAAACATATATCGCCTAAAAGGTTATTTGATAACCTTTACAATGAGGGTAGTTTTTTGTCAACTTAGTATATAATACATGAAACCAAAACTAAACCAGGACACGGGAAAAAAGGAGTGACTCGATTTATTTGCTCCCAAGTGTAGTTATTTTACTTAAGTGTCAATTCCATGTTTACCATGTCAATTCCATGTGAGTAGGCCATACAAATACTTGTTCCGTGCGAGAATCGAATCCGTGACACGTTACGCAGCAGCTGGAAAGCAAAAGGATGACTTATTCCTTCCGGAGTACCACCAATACTCTCTGGTGCTGCCAAAACAAACAAACAATACCTACAAAATTAGGGCAAGATCTTCGTAAAGGTCACCGAGTCTCAAACTACAGGTCCTTTCTCTCACACAAGGGCATAGAACTGGTTACATTATCAGTGATTACACTGATACTGTATCAAGGCGAGTGATATTATATAAACAAGGGCGAGGTACACATGTCTAGAGATTAATTAGGTATGTGAAGTGTACATAGTTGTTTGTGGGTACTTATGGTTTAGTTGAGTTTTTATAAGTAACATGTAGGTATAGCTAACAATCTCTAAATAGTTTTAACTCAAAACTCGTTTATTCAAAATAGACTAGAACTACTTTGAACGTCAATTTTACATAAGACAGACCCCACTCTGCTTGTCATTCTGTACAACATTAACTACAAGCACTGAATTCATGAAAAAAAAATCAGCTGTTCCATTCAAAATAATCAATTAAAGCCCTTCCCCCACCGCAAGTGGCGCCACTTTAGAAAAAAAAGCATTATTTCTGTCAACACACAACATATTGAAATTTCGTACGTACAACATTTTAGTCAAGTGTTGTAGAAATTTTCGAACACCAAAAAACAACACTTGACATCCTAGGTTAGAAGTTTTAGTAATTAATGCGAAAAACGGCCGTTTTTAGTATTTATCGCTAAAACTTCGAATCCAGAAGCTCTAGTGTTGATATTTGGTGTTCGAAAATTTCTACAACACGACTAAAATGTTGTACGTACGAAATTACAATATGTTGTGTGTTGACAGAAATAATGCTTTTTCGTAAGAAAAACAAAATGTCGTAACTTTGTTTTTCAGATAGTACCTAAATGCTTGATGAATAAAGATTAATCTGTGTGTTATATCGTTATATCTTTGGTGACATATAGAAAACTTCATAGTTGCCACAATAACGCCCAGTCGTTAAATCGTGACAGATTTCTAGCCGATCGATCGCTAAACAACATTTAAAGCCACACCTGTTTTATACAACAGCTTCGTGGGAAAATAATAGTCCAATCAGTATGGAAAGTTAAGAGCTTCACTGATAAATAAAATTAGCAATGGACGCTAGTAATGCATAGGACACATTTTAATTTCAGCATTTTTATGACTGTTGCTTATGTCCGTAGCAATGCTTCGGAAATTGGTCCTTCGACCAAAAGTGCGATCAGTTCCTTCTTGATAAGTCGAAGTTTCGGTCCTACGCGAAAAGATGGCAAACTATTTTTAGGAGATTCGGGATACAGGCTGTTCCGACTCCCAACAGTCAACGTCAAGACAGGAACAAATGAAAGGGGGGGTAGGAAGTCGGTTAGAAAAAAAACTTTAAAAACATCTTAAAAGTTAAGTACCATGAATAAAGTTTTACCTCATAAATCTATCGTTTATAGAATAAAAACAAAAAAAAAAGTTTTTTCCCGCGCTTTCATGAGCTTCTCTGTCCTTTTTGACATCGAATTTCGGAACACCCCATATATCTATTTAATTAAGAGCAGATGAAACAGGTTTATTCCTATCACGATAGAAAATATAATGGCTTATTCCTATCCAGAGCCCCACACAACATAACAACACTTTCCTCCACAAAAACTCAAAAATATCCTCTTTACTGCAGAACTTTAGCGAACGAGCATTTTTCCTTATACCAGAATCCCAGTCCCATTCATGGAAGGAAGCAGGTAGATCTCTTGATATAGTATAGTGCGCAGGACCCGCCACGGCCAATCTCGGCCCGTAACACAATGTGCAAGCGCATCTGTTATTTTTGTGCACCTGTTGCCCGGACTGGAATAGGGCTGACAGTGTAGAAAAATGTTTGAAATATAAAAACATTTTTAAAAACATACTTTTACTTACTTAAATGCTCTAAAAAGAAAAAAAAATAACTTTAAATTAAATCAAACCCATCAATTTATTACATTATACCTACAATTTATATGATATAAAAGATTTACCTGTAGGTACCCCCATGATATCACGGGGGTGCATATAAAATCTAGCTAACCATACGTTGTTAACCGAACTAAATGTGTATGCAAAATTTCAGCTCAAACGGTTGGGAATAACAGTTTTAAAATTCAGTTGCAAGATTTGCGCTAAACAAACAAACATACAATAACATTGTAAGTTAAATAAAAGCTTGTAAAAAGGCTTTTTTTTGTGTTACACTTTTTGTTTTATAATTATGAAAACAGTTTTTGATATTAATTCGAGATCTTCTATTTAGTTGAACGTGTTTTATTTGACATTTAATCTAGATTATTTTATGAACTAAATGCCAGAAGGAAGTCTTCTTCTCTCGTGACGTCACGAGGAAGAGTATAGCTCATGCTGTGGTGAAAAAATTATCCAGTCAGCAAGGTTGGTAGCGGGGCTGACTGCCCAGGGTGCGCCAGACTTACCTACTAGGTATAAGCACTCGTAGAGAGTTTATATCTCGGAAAAGTTTCAAAGAGAAGTATAGAAGATATGTATTATAATTAATTTCACAGCAGAAAATTTTATTTATACGCTATATTTTATCATTCTATTAGATTTCTATCACCTGACCTGAGAACTTTTCCGACACTAAGTTCTTTTAATTATTAATCAAGTATCAATTAAGTGCTAATTAAATTATAATTAATTATAAATCCTGGTAAAAGTGGAAAGGTTTCTCCTTCTCCTATTCATATTTTATCAATTAACTATATTTATTATACTTTAATATTA
This sequence comes from Amphipyra tragopoginis, assembly GCA_905220435.1. NCBI lineage: Eukaryota > Metazoa > Arthropoda > Insecta > Lepidoptera > Noctuidae > Amphipyra > Amphipyra tragopoginis. Next base: position 1,541,520 of record HG992013.1, on the reverse strand, counting down.
ATAATAATCTCTGAACTTCAATATAAATCTACATTCTCAGATGACCCAACCCTATCTCATCTGACATTTTGCTGCGCCCGCGCACCGGTCGGCCTTCGAACGTATCGTTTCGTTCGATTCGTTTGGAAATGCTAAGGGTCATGACTTGGGAACCATCTGGTATACCTTCAGGGCGTATTTGTACCAAAACTATGAAACAGCTTGAATACGGCTATCACGATGTTGATCTTATGGGATAAGCAGTACTTGTAGTAACGACCTTCCTATCCGCATACCACTGCTGGTAAATCTTAAGGTGAATGCGATATGTATGCTAGTTCAGGTATTTTTTGAAGCAGGAAACGTGCAGGAATCTTACCGGTTTCTTTAACAGTTCAATGTTCGTTTACAAAAACTCTAAAATATTTGTTTTTTTTACGATAAAACAAACATGCAGTATCAAGCACGTTCACTGCTTCAAAAAAATACATGACAATTTGTTCGCGTTTTTTTTAGTTTGAACGTCATTTTATAAATTTCCTATAAGTACCTAATTTGTCACTATATATGTATAAATGTATAATTTATTTCCCTAATAAAACGACATTTTATTCGATACAATTTTCGAACACCAAATATCACTACAGCTGGATTCGAAGTTTTAGCGGCCGTTTTTAGCATTAATTACTAAAACTTCTAACCTAGGATGTCAAATGTTGTTTTTTGGTGTTCTTAAATTTCTACAACACTTGACAAAAATGTTGTAAGTACATACGAAATTTCAATATGTTGTGTGTTGACAGAAATTATGTTTTTTTTTCTGAAGTGGCCCCACTTTCGCGGCTCTAATCGCCTTAAGATGAGAAAAAGCGTATCTAACATTAAACTTGTAACTAATGATACGTGTAACTACGCAGCAATGATGCGTGTGCGCATACCAACGGTGCGCTACTTAAAAACTTAATCGTATCACCTATTAAACACAAAAAGAACATAATGCTACCTTCCGTGACAATAAAATTAATAGTGCCATTCAGATTCCTTATTCTTTAATTATATGTCGTACGAAATAACCGCGTATCCACTCACACGCATGTCTTACTTGACAAGCATTGTATATAATGTAAGGCAACTTACATAGTGTGAAGTGTGATGCTCTCTCACACTCCATAAAGTGCACATAGGTATATGAAATTGGGTGAAACTAAACACAATATAAAAGATGGAAAAAAAAATCATTTTTCATTGTATTTTTTTAACCAAGTGCTCTACTATGTTAAAAAACCCACTAATGATTTTAAATAACAGCCAATGATGATGAAATACGATTTATCTTAAAAGAAAATACCGTCACTCCAAAATTAAGAAGAATTTTCGGAATTAGGTTTTTTTCTTGTGTTTTTCTCAAAAATTGTAAAAAAACAAAAAAATACCTTTTTTTTCGTCGACAACGTGATTAGTTACACACATTTTCATACGTACATTTTATGGAGACTCACAGTATATGTAAACGATCCATTAGTTACTTAATTACTGTTACTACTAGGGCTTTCAAATACCGGACTTTTTCAATACCGGTATCAATACCGGTATTAGTGAGATCAATACCGTGATCACGTGATCACGGTATTGAACACAAGTTTAATTAGGACATTAATAAAACCTTTAAAATACGTGTTTTTATTTTCAAATCAGTCTTTATTATGGTTACTTTCTGAAAAGAATAATAAAAAACTCTCTTAGTAGTATAACAATTTGGTATTGATTGATTATAGGACTTGAAATTAGGAACGTAATCAAAACTTAAAATAAATCTAGTCATTTTGCACGTAGGCATTTCACGTAGACTTTATAACGTATATATAAGTCCGACGATTTCGGGAATCAGCTGAGGTGAGGCGCGGGAGGGTGAGCTAGAGATAAGAGCAAGCGCTTGCGCTGGTGAAAACATACATCCGTTTAAAGAATTTCGCTGACTCCCGTAGACTCATCCCCGAACGGTTCGGTTTTCGAAACCAAGCACTGTTGCATTCAGCAATTGCACCGCATATTCGAACACATTAGCTCCCGCTTCATGTGCTCGTATAAAACTGGCATCATATTCTTTGATGTAGCGAAAATCTTTGACAAGGTCTGGAACAACGGTTTATTACTCAAACTGTACCAATTCAACATGCCGGACCGTCTCGAGCCCATCATTCGAGACTTTCTGTCGGATCGCACCTTCCGCTATCGCCTAGAAGGCACCCTCTCGTCCCCTCACCCCATCCGCGCTGGTGTCCCTCAGGGCTCCGTGCTATCGCCCCTTCTTTTCACGCCGTACACCAGCGACATTCCCAAAAGTGGCTTGGCCAAGTTGGATCTCTTCGCCGATGACACGGTCATCTACTATTCCGGTAGGAGTATCGATAGCATCACTCGAACCCTCTAAACCGCAGCCGTCACCCTCGGGGTATGGTTCCGGTAATGGAGAATAGAGGTGAATCCCGAAAAAAGCGCAGCCGTTTTTTTCGAGAGATACGGTGACTCCCGCATGCATCCGTCCCGTCCTCATGTTCGGCAAACAGATCCCTTGGGAGATGAAAGCTAAATACCTGGGGGTTATTCTCGACAACCGTCTGAAATTCATAGACCACTTCAAAACGGTGTGCGCTCGCGCCGCTTTTGCTGTCGGTCGCATCCACCCCATCCTAAAAGCGCGCAGTACGTTGTTACTTAGAAATAAGCTGAGAATCTACGTGACGTGCGTCCGCCCCATCTTGACTAACGCTAGCGTCGTGTTCGCACACGTTAAGCCTTCCCGCTTCAAATCCTTCCAAACCCTCCAGAATCGAGTGTTGCGCAGAGACGCGGCTGCCCCGTGGTTCATGCGTAACGATCAACTCCATCTTGATCTAAAAATGCCAACCATCAGGTAATACCTCAAACGCGTTTCCAAGCGTTACTTCGACACTGCCCCCAGCCATCCGAACCCCCTAGTCGCCGCAGCGGCCGACTAAAGTCCCTCTCTCATCAATAAAGTACAACGTCCCAGGCACACACTTTTAGAGCCCGATGACGAAATTACCCTCCTTAAGGAGGGAGGCGAGTAAATCGACCAGCACATTACACAACGTCCGCCACCATCCAGCTTATCGTCCTCGCCGACGAGGCCCGTTGCGACGTCTCACCGCCGCCGGTCAGGATCCACCGAGCTCTCCCGTCGTAGAGCCGGTTGTCTCTTCTGACTTCGCAGTCACGCTGATAATTCAGCCCTTATCAAGCTGTCTCCCCCCCCTAAGCCCCCGCCAGCAACGCCCTAAGCCCCCGTCAGCAACGCCCTAAGCCCCGTGCTCGTCCCACTAGACATCACATCGTAAATTTGTACTACATAATACAATTTCCTACTACTTATTACAACAAACCGCAATAATATATATGAATGTTTGTAATACCGTAATCACGGTATTGGCTCGTCAATACCGTGATTAAAAAAAGACCAATATATATCCGTGATTACGGTATTACGGGATCCCGGAATACCGGTATTGAAAGCCCTAGTTACTACATATTATGTACGTTAAAAGAGCTAAGATAGTAATTATGATAATGATAATTAGCCCTTTTGTAGTACGTTTAGGTTTGCTTAAAGTCCATGAAATGACCGCAATGTTATTCAATTCAATCATTTTATTTCAGATAAATTACAATAATTATAAATCATCCATAAATTAATAATTTTAAAATAGTAAATAACAATAATGGGAATATTAGGAATGCAGAACATTTAAATTTGTCCAGTGCTCCATGAAGGAGCAGTCCGTGTCCATTCTTTCAGCTATGAGTTGCAGGAAACTGTTGGGGCTGCCCCGCAAGCGGCGCATCAGGGACGCCTTTTGCGATGTATTGCTGTAAAGCCATCTACTTGTGCGTCTGCAAACATACCTGATGCGCTACAAAAACGTGGCAACCCCATCAACATCCAGAACGCGTTCTTGTATTGGACACGCAGGGCACTATACGTCTTCTGCGTATGCTTCACCCATAGGCTGCACGTATAAAATGACTGACAGAATGCCTTACATAAAGTTATTTTCACCTGTGCAGTGCATCATGCAAACCTACGTCATGACTCGTCTTTTGTTGAACATAGGGTTGCCATCCGTCCGGGTTTCCCCGGATTTGTCCTAGTTTAGAGGGCATCCGGGGAGCGTCCGGGCGGGGCTTGATAAGTAGTCCGGGTTTAAAAATTTCAAGTTTTGGGCCGCCCGCGACTCACGCACTGACCGACGCGACGAACCGACTCGCTAAACAACTGTTTTTTATTACACTGACTGTTTAAAAAAACTTGTTGACATGTCCGGGTTATGGGCTCTAAAATCCGGGGTTTTCACGCGTCTTGTCCTGGTTGCCAAATTTTAGAGATGGCAACCCTAGTTGAACAGAGTATAGTGGATTTTGCGCTTAAAATGACATTTCTATGAGGCTTTTTACCTTCTAAGTGCCCTCAAAGACTGCATAGGTACACAAACACGTGCTATCTAGCTGGTTCGTGTAATATTACCTATTCGTCGAAAAGAAAGTTGCGTGTTACGTTATATAAGAAACATGCGACATCGTATTAGTGAATTAATTTTTTGTTTATATTTCGATCTTCATTTGCAATGCTAATTTTGGATTCTAATTTGGGAGTGAAAATAATCAGCTGTTCATTGAGTTGTAGTTTTATGTCTATTGGTGAGATTTAGTCGTGAGAAATTATATTTGGTGAGAGAAATGGTATTAAAGTTTTGATATGACGAAATACAACGCTTTGACATTCTTTCAACCCTTGATTGCCATTACAAATGACTGAAAGATAATATTAGATGGATGAGACAATACAATAAAAAACTTTTTATTGTACACATATCAAACAAGCCTTGTTGGTCTAGTGGTCGCAAGCGCAACCACTGAGCGTGAAGTCTTGGGTTCGTCCCTCAGGTCTGGCAAAGTGATGTTGGGTTTCTCCGTGTGGAATTTCTCAGTAGCAGCCCGGAGTCTGGATTTTTGCCTGGTTGATGGCAATAGGCTCGCCCCCTATTTGATGGGACTGAGGGTGTACCATACACTGCCCCACCTTTCGGAGATTACAGGCGTGATGTTATGTTAAAACAAACAAGATACATCACTACGTAGTATAAAACAAAGTCTCTTCCCGCTGTCTGTCCCTATGTATGCGTAGATCTTTAAAACTACGCAACGGATTTTGATGCGGTTTTTTTTAATAGATAGAATGATTCAAGAGGAAGGTTTTAAGCTATAAAACGTACACGTGCGAAGCCGGGGCGGGTCGCTAGTTATCTATACTAAAAAAAGAGATGTACAATTGATGGATGACTAAAAGCACGTCAATCTGCCAATCTGCCTAGCCTTTTCCCAACTATGTTGGGGTCGGCTTCCAGTCGAACCGGATGCAGCTGAATATCAATATTTTACATGGAGCGACTGCCTATCAGACCTCCACAACCCAGTAACTGGGTAATACGATACTCTTGGTAAGACTGGTTGTCAGACTTTCCGGCTTCTGACCAACAGTAACGACTGTCAAAGATCTACAAATGACAGCCGGGACCAACGGCTTTACGTGCTTTCCGAGGCACGGAGGAAACTCGCTATGGTAAATGGTCACCCATCCACAGACCAACCTCGGCAAGCGTGGCTTAACCCGGAAGATCGGTCTATGCGGCTGTAATTATTTAGCCACGAGCTCCTCGCTATGATGAGCTCCTCTCTATGGATGACTAAAAGCACGTATGACCCTCAAATCTTTAACGTTGCTGAGTTTAACCAAACAGAAGTCTTTGTAAACCAGACTCTTAATAACAATGATGCCTTCACCCTCGTACAAAGTGGCCAAACCCTTTTAATGACCGAAAGACCAATTGCAACTCTAACAAAAGTCCAATTGGGTACATTTTTACTTGACGTAACGTGACTTTTACAGACATCGTCGATTCAAAATACTGTACCTATTTTTTTCTAATATCAGTTCAAATCTAATATGGCATTCGACCTCGTCAGGTGCAACCTTTTGTAGTTATTACCTGTCAGTGGCAGGCGTAACAAATCATTGGTATATTAGCCTCAGTAAATTATAGCTAATACTAGACTTACGTGTTGCAAAATATTGAAGTATCTATGAACATTAAGATTATGAAGTGATACGAAGCGTTTTATTGCGAGATTTATTAGGAATTTGAGTACTTATATCAAACGGTATTACGCCTAATTGCCTAAGTTTGGAGGTATTTTATAAAATGACTATGTTGACGATAGGGACTCTGCACATGTGGCTTCCCTGGAAATCAAAAGTTTTTAAGTGTAGATTTATGTATGTATCTAGGTATATTCTTCTTCTTCTATCGTGTCGGCACGAGCTATACGAGAACAGGTCATGCCGTGGTGAAAAGATTAGCCAGTCAGCAAGGATGGTAGCGGGGCTGACTGCTCAGGGTGTGCCGGACGTATGTATCTATATTATTTAGATACTTATAATTTTGTATCAATTCATACAGAATTGTTTTATTTTCTTTTTTTATTACTTATCCTTAATTTGCATAATTTTGTTATTGTAATAAATAGATATTATGTTTTTCTTTGTATAGACTCAATTAATTTATTCACCTGACAGACAGAACTGTGTTGTTGGGGAGTTTGTTGCGCCGCCCGTTTCTTCTTCACAGCATAAGCATTAGGAAGCGGTGAAGAACTTTTTTGGGGGCTGTCTATTGTAACATTAATGTTCAAAGAGAACTAAGCAAATCTAGTCTATTTTGAATAAATGAGGTTTGGTTTGTCAACAAAAAAACTAGGTACAATATTTGAATGGTCAAAAACGTAAGTTGAATATTTAAAAAGGTCTTCATTTAGAAACTTTCAAGTATTCTAAGATCACTCCTTACAATTCAATAAAGACCTAAATATTATGTTAATATACTAACTTAAACTAGAACCGCCATTTTAATTACACATTGTGAAAGCTTTACCAGCCCAATAGATAACAAACAACAATCATTTCCGTGCCACTCTCCGAGATACCGAAACCAGGTGACCGATACCGAATCGATCAGGAAGTAACAATGAAATGTCGCACTTGACCTTAAAATGAACCGGTATTGGTACCACTCTAGTGGTACGAAAATGATCCTTAGTTGCACCTATATTATTATCCAATATAGATTTGCATTCATAAAATGTTTATTGTGTGCGTGAGTCATGGTGAATTGATCTTTAAGTTTATAGAAATAAGTTCTAAAACGTAGTTTATTGACTTTTAAAATTGTATTTGTATTTATTGATGATTGAAATATACACTTTTATATACTGTTATAGTATTCTAAGGTAGCTTGCATATTACAGAATGTATAGTCTGCAAAGCAATTATAACAGATATTACAGATATCTACTTTAATTGGCTATTGGAAAATTGCTAATTACTTTGATGAATGAGTGAATGAACGTAATATGAATGAAGTGATGTATAGTCCAGCCATTAAAACGTTGTATGAAAGGTAAACAAACTTTGATAGAAACATTAATTTTGCTGTAAGAATCCATTAAACATACATAGTATAGAAGAAAAACCCTCAAATACTCTTCAACAATTTTTGTTTTCCGGCTGTCGCTGCAAACCAGAGCGGGGGCTCTGTCTTGCATAAGGTCGCAGCATAATGCTGAGTGATAGCCGTTTTGCGTGGATGTGACGCATGTTTCCCTCAACCTTCTTATTTTTTGGTTTTTGTGTTTATTTTCTTTTTGCGTCATGTTTACCGCAAATAAATGTATTTTCTTTCTTTTTTTCTTTTCTTAAAATGTGTATTTTTAATCGATTCATCCCATGTGGCAACAGGTTAGAATAATATGAAACTTGCTCACGTCACGCTGGGAATAGGATCTATACGGTCCGCCTGGCTAGCTACCACCCTCACATTAAGGACCGACGCCAAGCAGTTTACTGTGTTCCGTCGTGTGTATGTGAGAGCCAGAGGGGTATAGGGGAACCCATCTTTATCTCTGTTAATTCGTGTGCTCCATCTTAGACCTTGTTTGCGCGTACTATCAATAGGGTCAAACGCGAATAAGTCAAATAATAGAAAAAAAAACTTTTCGCGAAATAAATGTTTCATTATCAAGGTTTGTTTACATTTTATACATCATTTAAATAGCTGGACTATACGGTCATCGTGTACAAAAGTCGCAAACAAAATGTACAGTTACAGCAAAAAATCGTATAATGTTTCGTGTCTTTTCAATTTAGATCGTTTCCTTTCACGCCATTTTGTTTGCACCCAACTTTCGTTCTTTTACTTTAACGGTGAGAGTCAGTATCGCCCTTTCGTTTAATAAACTACTTTCCTCGATCAGTTCCAATACGGTATTGAACAGTTTGCAAAAAAACAATAAATAACACATCAAATAGTTATTATTGTATTTATACAACGTCATACGTCGACATTAATGATACCACGTATTCTGTGATGGGTTTTACAACCGAACACAAATAATTAATCAATCATGTACATTCAATAGTTCACGAGAATTTTCGTACGATTTAATAATTTTACGAATATCAAGATCTCTACGCGAACTTATGTAAATGACCCGTTTAAACCAAAATTATCTTTATTTACACGTGTAGAACAGATATAGTTGGCTGGCTGGCTGACTGGCTAATCTTTTCACCACAGCATGAACAGTTTTCGTACAGCTCTTGCTGACACGAGAGAAGAAGAAGAATTATGGTCACGATTTAAATAGATACTCGGTTCATTATCAAGTACTATAAATACTCGAAATCTTTACTCGAGTTTTGAGCATGCAAATACTTTAATTCAAAAACTCGAGTAGATACATGAGTATCTACAAGGTACTCGAGTCTACTTGACTCGGCACATCACTAGTTCGGACAGGTCTCACTACCCTGCACTATTTAAAAAAAGAACACTGTTCTATGATTCTAAACGCTCGCGCTCACTACGTCACAGTAGCCAGCGGCTGTGAGTTGGGGTCGTGCCCTAGTTGCGCCTTTGTACGGCCGCGCTAAATACTGGTCAGTGTACCCTGTGTACTGTAAGGCTTCTGTTTGTAGAATGTGTATGCTATGAGTAATGCCCTGTTTTATGTCTAGCGAGGCTGCTTTGAAAATTGTATGACTTTAGTCAGAAGTGTGAGCGTGTCATGTTTTTCGAAGAGAGAGTATTTGGGATTTTTGAGATTATTTTCTTCAACTACAGAAGCTTTTTATGAAATTATTAATTTATCATATAAGATACAAGATGTCTTCCAAAACCCAGAGGCTCGCTAAGAATTTTATATTAAGGCTACATTCGAGTTTTTTTATTTATTGTCTTGGTCGTGTTTCACCCTAGTTGCTCCTAATGGTAAATGCAGACGATAGAACACACGAATCCAAGTAACAGAGATATAGAATTCCCCTATACCCTCCTGGCTCCCACATACACACGACAGAACACAGTAAACCGCTTGTGATGTTGGGTAAATCTTATTTAGCAAAAAGTTTACTAAAATCCTTATGTCGTTTGAAGTGTACACTAAGCCGTATTTCGTTTCACTTATTTATCAATGCTAAACACAAACCTTCTGAGGGAGGCCTACGTTCAGCAGTGGACGGCAATAGGCTGATAATTATGATGATGATGAAACGCAAGTTTTTTTTTCATTATTTTCAATTACAAGCTTCAATGTCCTTTTTTGAAAATTCTGATTCTGCGCAGGTATCGGTACTCAAACACTGCACCTTTTAAATTTTGCAAGTAACGATCCAAAATTAGCTTCAAATACCTACTTATCAGATCTTTTTAACTTTAATTTTAAGAATATTGAACCCAACAATCTCACTTTAAAATGGGACCAAAAAAATCGCCCCAAGATATCATTGATGACCGCAAAATGAAATTGAAATTGGTACCAACCAGAGTCACGCACGTCGGCACTTTTTTCTTTACGTGACCTTGTCGGAGATTATCTCTGTCTATTGTGGTCCAATTCCAATCATTTTATTTTTTTATTCTAGGTTTGTGGTTGGGTATGAAGGATAGATAAGGCCTTTTGAGTGTTCTAAGTAGATAAATGAGTAAATGCTACCTGAAGCACTTTCTTCTATTCTCATCTGATTAGTTTTATGGCTTATTCTAAAAGCGAGATATTTCTTTTAGAAATAAGTACAGTTGTAGTTGCATTCTTATGTCATATTTCCATGTAATATTTTTGTCAACATTAATTAATAAACGTCCTAGGGGCGGACAAACTTGGGCCCGCGGACAAACTCTGGCCCGCCATCCCTCCCTTTCAGGGAGTGTATGGCCATAACAAATAGCCGTAATTATTTGAGCCAAAAAGTCAGTTTTGGCAGAAAAAAATGTTATTTTTTTAATTCCCGCCTTTTTCTTTATTTTTGTGTTTGTCTGGCTCCTGATGAAAAAGATTTCCTAAGAAAAAATTGTATGATCCTTGCGTCTGTATTTTGTTTGTGGATTTGTGGACTACGTACCTACCTATTAATTAAATTTTTATGTAACCCGTGTTCGGGCAATAGAAGTTTACGGGCTCTATAACATAATTTAAACCAACACTTATTATTTCCTTTCTCAGTACATTATTATATTACCACCGTTACAAGACCAATAAGTTTTCATTAAACATCGTGATTTTCTAATAAGCCGTACAAGCAGTTTCCTTTACAACTAGTGTAAAATAATAAGCTAACACAACACTATCATTTTGTTTCACTTCCATTACAAGTAGAAAATATCATAGTCGTCTTATTAGCTCGTTAATGAATCACAATAATATCCATGTAGTCAGTTTTGCAAGATATATTGACAGCATGACTCCCGTCCGATTTCTAATAGGCAGTTAGGCAAAGAGAATATAAGTCTTTGCCGTTAGGTAAGTACACCTAATTTTGAGTTATGAGCAAAAACGTGGAAAATGTTGTCCCTAGAAATGCTGAATCTAGAATCTAGATCTAGCTCACAGTCTGCCCAAGTTGCCCCTAGTCCTAATAAGTCTGTGCATCCCTGATCTAGATACTCAGATGTTTTTGTTATACCAAATTAAAAAAGAGTTTATTTGGAGACCATTTTGCACATGCCTAACCATAAATAACAAAATGTGCACATTTTGATAAGTACTATGAGAACTGCACCAGTAAAACCACCTTAAATGATTACACAAAAAACTCCCGAAAGGTTGTTCTGTATGACCGGGAAAATCTCTAAAATGTCTCTCAATTCCACTGACATCACCACGAAACTGCTAGATTTTCTAGAAAATTTCTATCGTACCAATTAACAAAACATTTGCTGTCCTATTTTCTATACAATCTAATGTATCTCCATAATTAATTAGCAATTGAACCCAAACAATGTTCGTAGCTGTATCTAATTTATAACGCAACAGCACCGCGTTGTCAACAGGGTCATAAAATTTAATCATCCGCAGATAAATGTGAGTTATTGTGCTCAACTAATTATATTGCATCTTGAGTACATAATTCGCGTTGTACATGAAGGATATGCTGTGGATTCTATGATTCATTGTTTGACTAGGAGCTGCGTTGAAGTAGAATGCTAGCGTTGACCTTGGGATTAGGTACCTAACAATGTGAATGCACAGACAAGGTGGTTGTGAGTAAAGACTCTACACTCGGAGCAATCAATCCGGGTCTTCAATATAAACCTCAAATATCTTGGAAACTAAGAATGCTAGCTTATTCAAATTAAAAGTATTTTATAGGCAATATTTTGATACTACTCAAATAAAAATAAGAAAACTTCTTAAATAGTCTATAAAATACTTTTTATTTGAAAAAGCTGTCATTCTTAGTTTCAGAGATATTATGATTTATGGACGTACTAAAGTATCGTCACTTGTGTAGACTCTATTCTTCTATCTACGAATGAATAACGAAAAACCAGGAATGACGATAAACATCAAATAAGAAAATTTCCAAATATTCTTGGAAGCTGAAACGTAAACCTGGAATATCGAAATGAACAGTAAAATTTGAGAAATACCTACTTATTCACTTTCACTGATTTTCACTTACTGCAGACAAAGTTACTCCAGAAACGATAATTTAATCTACATGGAGCCAAGCCACCGGAAAGACAAAGAATGATCAATATAAAAAACCATATTAGGAAATCACAGATCAATTTCTATTGAACTATTACTTTAAACCAATTTTACAGCTGTACACTTCGAATAAAGGCGGGACAACCCCAGTACTTGTACTATTTATTCTGTGCCCAGGCCCGCCACCGCCTTTCTACCGTCCCGCTAAGCGCAAGAATGGCCACCGGGAGCCGCCTTCACCTGATTAGTCGCCTCTTTAAAACACATGTTTTTTAACTATGAAAAACTGTCCCGGTGACGCCACAATGAATCAGAATTTTGGCCCACCTGAAAATTGGGTTGGCCAGCTTTACCTTAAAAGATTTATTCTTTAGTTTTAGTAAGTAGAAAAACTTAATAACACTTCTAGACAATAAAGTAACACTTTTGACTTGCTAAGACGTAATTTGATGAGATAACTGCAAGACAAAGAACGCGTGGCGTTGTATTGTGCAATCATGAGCTCATTGCGGTTTACTCATGTAATGTTACAGAACACATATTGATAGTTATTGCAGAATTAAGTTGAAAGGAAATCCACGCTTGCGTGATGCGCGTTGGCGGACAACATATACCATTGAGAACTTTTTGAAACACTCAGGAGAGCTCATAGAATATATGTATACAATGTGTTCGGTCAAGGACTAGTGATATTCTAGGTACTTATGTAACAACTATTCTAGTACACAAATACACTAGGGTCCAATCCATTTCCATTTTTTTGTTGAGATATACTGTACGTATGTCCAAAAAAAGTCATATCTCTCAAAGTTTTGGTCCTACTGAGATAAAAGTAGGCTTATTCGGAAGGCAACAATATTGTCTATCGATACAATGGGTTCACATAAAGACATACAGTTGTAGACAGTATCTCAACAAAAAAGCAAAATAGCTGCCAAATAGCGGGGAAGTGGATTGGACCCTAGTGTGTAGTGTATTTGTGTACTAGAATAGTTGCTATATAAGTACCTAGAATATCGCTAGGACACACTGTATAGAATAGAAAAATATTTATTCAAGTGACCTTGACTCTATAAGTTATTAATACTTAAAAACTATGTTAGTAAGGTATAAACATTTTATACAAGATCATGACTCACCGCTACCTCATCCCATGAGAGATGGCGCAACAGCGACCCACATATACGCAATCAAGTCTGCTTGCGATCATGTTTAGGATACTGTTAGAGCTGGCCCACTGCTCACCAAGGAAGCATACAGGGTGTAAAAAGACCCATCACATAGCCGAAATCTACGCACTCTGTACATCAAACTAAACTACATAGACCAAAAATAATTGCTGGGAAATGACATATATTTTTACGCATAAAAAACGCTGTTTTTTGTAGCGCGCAATGTAATGCACGTAACCGATTGTGCCTGTGTGTTGTGCAGCGGCTACACAGCTGAGCCAAGGCGGTCGTGTGCGTTTGATATTCATTGCGTTTTTGTAACTTCAAATGCGTAATTTGTTAGGAAAAATTGAAAATTTTGAAAAGGTTTGTTTAGAAGAAAGTTTAGTATTATCACGTAGAATTCGTTTTTGGAAAAAACAAAAAAAAATGTATACTTTGGCCTTCAATATCTCCAGAACCAATGATTTCCCAGGTATGGTCTAGAAGAAAAAAATGATCCCAATGATGGGTAGAATACGTGATTTTCGTTATCGTTAAGCTAAAGTGTTGTCTCTAGAAATTCTGAAGACATACAGATGTTTTTGATTATACCAAATTATTGGGCTACTTTAAGCTCATTGTATAACTTTTAATGAGTTACAGGACTAATACGGTTTTTAAAATTAAAGTTTTTGTTTTTATGTCATGCTTTTTTTGTACTGAAATTTGACCATCTACAATATGGTATAGTATTATATGGTAATGTCTCAGTAAATAAAAGTCTCTGGATCACGTAATTGACAAATGATAGAAAAATACGGACCAGACTGGTCGATAGAGAAAATGTTGCTCTTATAAGTAGTTTATAAAACTTAAATTTGACAAAATGTCACTTTACGGGTCTGCAGTGTTGTTTACGAATATGAAACGAAATATGACGTGCGATTCCTCACGATGTTTTTCTTCACCGTTAAAGTAAGTGATAATCAAATTCTGATCAACACATAAATTCTGAAAGCCAAAGGTGCAGGCCGGGATCTCATGGAATCTATCTCCACATGGAAGGAAAACGTAAAACAGTTAGACTATAAAATGAGCTAATACGTCAATTACTAAAGATTAACGATGGTTACATAAGTGAAGCTATCAATGCTGTTATTGATGCCCTAGACAGTTGCATAAACAACACTCGTGACCGTTGCAAAGTGAACTAATCCGTTCTGTGCCGATCTCGCTTTGTCCTCATAATTAACTTCATTTGTCTCACTTACGCAAGTCTGGATGGGAATTAGTTTAATTTTATGATTCACTTTTGTTTCTTTTGTTTTTATTTTTTGGGCAATAGGCTTGCCAACTATGGTTTGGGAGACATGGGGTTTAAAATCAGAGGCGAAACGAGGGTGTATAGATTCCTCTAATGGAAGAACAACTATGCTTACTCCTTCTGGTATTACAAGCGTGTATGTCTATAATTTATGATTATAGTCAACTTAAATGACTTAGATCATCAATGCACACATTCCATCTTTAATTAATCATCGCGATACATGAAGTTATTAAAATAATGATTACCTATTAAAGATTACTAAGCGCTTGATTTATATCTAAATTTTCCATTTCAAGGCATTTAAAATTGTAACAAGGATAAAATTGAAATGAAGATGTAATCAAGAAATCTAACACGCAAGGGAAAATAAATTACTTACCGATACATTCAGTTGGTATTTTTCCTTCATCTTTAACAATGGAAGAATATTCTAGAATGTTTAATTTATTATTATTAAAGACTGTTCTATCTAGATGAATAATATAATTAGTATTCCTCATGATATCATTGTTAGAATAATTTTTCGTTCTTCCATCTAAGTGATGTTTTTTATGTATGAAAGTCTTTAATTTGGTAAAGCTGCAGTTGACTTGGCTGGGTTAAGTACATCCTTGCTTAATTTTTCCTCAAATCTATCCTACTCATTCCACTGATGAACATAACCTCTCTGATTAATTGAAGCAGCTTGCCCAGCATTCTAAGGCAAAGTAGTTATTATAGACAGAGTCAGGTTTCTCTTGGTGATCACTCTGCTTTTCGTCAATAATCCGGGTTATTCCGATTCCAAATTGGGTAGTATCTTCAATGAGGGAAGCAGAATAATCCAAGCCTGGTTTCTTAATCAATGAACTCGTCACATTACACTGTTTTAAAATTACATATTTTTGTTCGTAGTCTAGGTCTTCACATTTATCTATTAGCTAATGTTACAACCTTGCCATCGTCATCCCTGTCATCTGCCGTACGTGACAATTCTGCATCACTGGTGGAACGTGACCTGTCCGCCGGAACATGTCGCAACTTGTCCGTCAACATGTCTTAATGATTCATTGGCGTCGACAATTTGTCTCCGACACCGGTGTCGTTATTTGTTGACATATAATTGACTTTATTAGCATCTTATTTAGTTATTTTTCTTTGTGTTTGTGGTTGGTTTTTCCCTGTTGGATGTGTAGATTTCCAAATGCCATTATGACTTGTTTATTGTTTCTAGAGTTTTCTTCTACTTAGCCTTATTCCGGCTTGGAGCCAAAGTCCGCATTCCTACCAAGTTCGTTCATCTTATGTAGCGGTTAGATTGTTACACAAAAGTCATGATTTTGATAGTTATATCGTCAGTGGAAAGGTAAAAAGACTAAAGCGCCACTTTTGGTCAAAATGAGTTAAATATACAGTTCGACTGCAATTTTTTTTCTGCGTCGATTGGTCTAGGTCTCGTGGTGATCTGAGCACTTTTTTGGCGCTTTAGCATTCCAAAATTTTGCCTGTAAGTACATTGATGAGTGACTAAAGCGACGTTTTTTCGATGTTTTATAGGTTGACGTCGCTTAAATACTTTTTGTCTAAGTACTTAAGAGAAACGATGGCTTATCAGTATTATTCGATTTCTCATTTAAGCTAAATAATGTTTATTAGTAATTAATCCTTCAGACTAAATCCATTTCAGTGGTTTGTTAGTAAATCTGCATTATTGTGTCGTAATATTGTTGGCGTTTTAGTAAAAATCGTTTTACAAATATTTGTAATGAATGGCGGTTAAGTAAAAAAATTATCCCTAAATTCATTAAGGAAGTCTATTTAGTAGTCGGTATGAGATTTTATTTAGTAGTGCGAAAGGCTATACGTCTCATTTAACATAATAATGATACTTAAATTTAACTTACAATTTTCATTTTTAAATATTTCTCTAGAAAGAACATTCATAAAATATAAAAAAAAATGTATCCCACCGGCATCGGGAACAGGGTCCAAGCTACCGGTGGTCAGGTCCTCAGAGAGAGGAACCTCCTAACGATACGCGCAGTTTCGAGAAGTACCTACCGCTTTCTATATCAGGCCGTTGATCCAGCCGCCCAACGAGAGTCTCTTTAGGTGTTGGTCGAGTCTCTTGGCTATTAAACCATTCCCCGTAACTACTATCGGCACAATTACTGCCGAATCAACATCCCACATGTCGACAACTTCATGTGCCAAGTCTTGATACTTAATTTCTTTATCTTTCTCAGCTTTCACGAGATTCTCATCATGCGACACAGTGATATCAACAATCATTGTGAGACGCTCTGATCGATCTGTCACCACTAAGTCAATATTCAAAATTTAAAAATACCCCCTACTTTGTAAAGTAGCTGTCGATCCTTGTAACCGATTATTAATATTATTGCGATGAGAAGTTGCTTTTCATAACGAGTCATACGAGCTCAAACACGATGGGTCTACAACTAGTCATTGCGGAGGGCGGAGAACCTCCCTGAGCCACCTTCAAAGTCATTCTTGTCAAAAACACAAATGTAAATGTGGCAAAATCACTGAGTCTGCCTGATTATTAGCTATTTCGAAGTTAGAAGTGTTAACAACCTTCCAAACTCAAAGTCCCCTAAAAATTGTACCCTACTATTGTCACTAGGTTTGCATAAATGTAAGTCAAATGGATATCTATTGTTTGGTTGAAATCTTTACTCCAACTGTGAACTGCAGAGCTGATCATTTTGAAACGGCCGAACCGATTTCCATTAAACAGCCAATAACCATCCCGACTTAACCAGCCTTAAAAAAAAACCGTATTGTAATCGGTTCATTCGTTTGGGAGCTACGATATCACATACACAAAGACAGACAGGCATAGGCTTCAAACTTATAACACCCCTCTTTTTTCATCGGGGGTTAAAAATACGATATATTACGCTTTTTTTAAATTAACTCTATACCAGGGTCACTAAACCGCACCAAACTAAGAAAGAATTATACGGCGTGTAGTTGGCTGATGGCGCGGTGGATTTACGACCAATCTTTGAACGGCTCGTGCGCGCGAGTGCAACCTGTGGTCATGGCTTCAGAGAAAGAAACCTTTGCACAATGCGTGCTCTGTCAGGGAGTACCGCACACTGTATCAAGCCTGATCTAGTCGCCTACCGAGAGCCTTTTGCGGTGTTGATCGAGCCTCTTGACTAATGGCCTAATGCCATTACCCGTAACGACTATCGGCACAGACTGCTGAATCCCCGTCCTAAATGTTGACAACCTCGTGTGCTTCGTGCTTTTTCAAGTTTCACGAAATTCTCGTCATGAGGGACAATAATATCAACAATACAATCATTGTCCGACGCTCCGACCGATCACTAATCAAATCAAATCAATCAAAAAATAAAAGGCTTTTTGAGAACAACAGTCCTGTGGGTGATGGATGATAGATCGATCCCGGTACAATTTGACACTTTCAAGAACTGAGTCGGACATACTTGAAGGTACACGATGTAGGTACAAGATTGTATTTCAGAGCATGTTGCTGGTGAATAATTTTGGCCTCCAGGTTATGTCTGTGCAAATACTCGCCGTTTTCCCGGACGGTGGCATGCTCGACAATGTCAATCGTTCCATCCTTCACAATAGATTTCCAGTACTTGTTCGTCATCATAACTTCGTTCACAATTGCACAGACAAGACCATCGACGTCGTCTAGAAAAAATAGCTAGGATACGAACGCTTGCTTTGCCATACTTATACTTTGTCGTCATTGGTGCTATGTATTGTAGGTTTGCGCCAGTCTCTGAAACCCAGGAGAGCGGGATCAGTTCCTTATTCACGGCGATCACAACATCTCCCTGAAACTGTACATTTCGCGGTTGTGAGGGGTATTTGCGTTTAAAAACCCTCGATCCCTATATATCACTTCCGCGGAATATACAGCCACATCACTGATAAACGCAAGTGATGCATTCGATATACAATCAGCAGTGCACGGATCATTTATCCAAGGCGTCGAGAACCGTTTGAGTCCACTTGACTATGCCAAAGGATTCATCAATGACCCAACCGTTAAAGGCCTTGCTTCCGCCCAATAAAACATTTTTCTGAACATATTCAGGCGGCCTGAAGCTCTCCCACAACGATTGCTTCATGTCGGTCTCCCTAATGCCTATCACCTAGATATACCCAAGTCTGTGTATGTTTTGGTGAGTGGGATCTAAGTTACTCGAAGTCTTCACGTTTCATGCATAACTACATATTTGTCCACATCAAATTCCATACTGATAGAATTACTGAAGTTTTCAGTTACCTTCAGTAACTTCATCAGACGCAAATCGGTGGGGGCAAACAGTTTTGGGTCAACCATGTAAAGGAATTGGGATATTAGTTGACCTTTTCTCCTCACCTGGTAGCCCAGCAGTGATTTCTTCAGCAATGTACCTACTTAGAGGACTTAAGGTCAATCAAAACCACAAGGAACATTCGCCCTAGAATATATCATACTCGATGCTGATCAGTTCTCCACTACTCAAAATCTGTCGACAGCCTGAATAAAAAATTTGGATGGTGGGATTTCTGCATGGGGCAGCCGACGTGGCTGTGTTGCATAAAATCATTAAATCCGTTGCTTGGGTTTTAACAATATTTCTGCATTGATATTTAAAAAGGTTTTTCACATCTCGAAACGTCGCAAAAAAGATTTAATGTCTAAGTAAAATTGCATGCTAGTATAACATTCAAATAAAAAAAAACATAATTTTCAGTGGTAGGAATGGTACCACTAACATGAAACTTTTTGTGCTTTAGTAATTTTACTCTCCTATGTCTGTAAATCGGGATGGTATTTAATTAGTAGTAAGTAATTTTACTTGGACAAGATTAAATATAAATATTCTTGTTGGTGATTTATGCTTTCCATTTTATGCAACACATAGAACCATAAGTATATTTACTTGGTTATCTATTAGTACTTGATGGCTTGTTAGTAATTTTCGACTGTGGGTACAAAATCATCTAGGGTGGATTAGTATTTTGACCTTACCGTGTTTTTCGAAATGATTAGTTGATATTGACTAAAGCGACATTTTTCTCACGAACCAGTAGAGATAGAAGCTTCATTCAAAGACCAAAAAATAGCAAAAAATCACATAACATTGGTATGTAAGTTTCATTAAGATACCTCATAAAGAAAAATTGTAATGATTTTTTTTCGTCAAAAAAAAACTTTAAAACGCTCTCCTGTAAAGTAGGTATATTGGCGCTTTAGTCTTTTTACCTTTCCACTGACGATATGGTTTATTTAAAAGCAAACAGCCAGAACACAGAAGTCAGCCTACTCGAAGTCAACAGTATGTCAAGGATTTTCTGTCATACCTCTCAAACAGAACTATGCAAATCTGGGGTTCGCATCATTACAGAACTTCTTTTTTCTCTGACTTGTCGCATTTGATAGCAAGCGCAGACAGGGTCGAAGATGGAGCACACGAATCCACGTAGCAAAGATATATAGAGACCCCAATACCCTTCTGGCTTTGACAAACACACAACAGATCACAGTAAACTGCTTGGTTTTAACACAGTCTACTTATATCTTACTCCTTACAGTCGGTCAAGTCAACGTAGAACATTGTCGCAGAGCA
Source organism: Amphipyra tragopoginis (assembly GCA_905220435.1). Lineage (NCBI taxonomy): Eukaryota > Metazoa > Arthropoda > Insecta > Lepidoptera > Noctuidae > Amphipyra > Amphipyra tragopoginis. The sequence goes on along the minus strand of HG992013.1, from coordinate 1,521,334 downwards.
ATCGTGCGGGGGGTTGCGGGGTGAAGGAGCGGAGGTTATGTCCCGAGTAGCCATACTGCATACTTGGGACATACCCTCCGCCCCTAAATAATTTTGACATTTCATAGGACATGTCAAATGTATGGGCGTTGACCCACTGTATGTAGTAAGTAGGTACGCTGTGGTTTTAATGTGAGGGTTGTAGCTAGTCAGTGGGACTGTTAAGATTCTATCACAAAGCATGCTGGGTTTTGTTGAATGAACTTTTATTTTCTTGCCTGTCTTCATTCGGGAGAAGTCTGGTCCGTTCTGCGGAATACAGTTTTATGAGCCAGGGCCCCATTCTCCTAAAATAAATTATGATTAATCGCAACTGAACCAAGGCCGAACCGTTCATTCAGACAGTTTTCGTTTTCAAAACCTGTCAAATTGTTTGACACAAAAAAAAAAACTAAAATAAAAAAAGTTGACTGTTTTCTTAAACAAAAATTGACTGACGGTTGTAGTTCATTTGCGTTTGGCAACAATTTTGTTAATCGAAAGAACCCTCAGTAACCCATGCTGTTTTTTTTTAATTTTTTTTAGTCTCTTTTTGTTTAGAGCCTAAAGAAATAAAAAAAAAACCATTCCCCCTTATTACAAAAGATGGTCTAAGAAAAACCTAGGTTTTAAAATAGCCCTGTCTCTTTTTGTTATATGACATAAGAAAGTGATGGGTATATTTTAAAACTGGGTTTACCTTAGTCTTGGTTTAAACCATCTTTTGTAATAAGGGGGATGGTGTTTGTCAGACTTTGTTCCAACTAGTGCTTCTGTAACCGCTGAACCTGCTGGCGGTCAAAAGCGTGATAGTTAAGTATAATTGTGTTAATTACCATCCTATTTAGTTACAATAGGAACCGGTTTGTAAGCAAATCGCGTGTTTGCCTACAATTAGTTGTTATTTACTTTTTAGACTAGTCATTTGTTTCGCTGCAGTGGTTTCTGTGTTAGGAAGTTCCTTGTTATGGGGAATACTCATTTTGTTAAAGTTAAATACGATGAAAGCACTGAGTGAAAGTCAGTCGTAGTGTGCATATTGTTCCAGTTAAGGAAATAAATGAACCAATAGTGCTTTTTTTTTGTCTTAAAACTCACCAATTTGTCGGTAAAGTTTTTTAAACGTTGCGTTGCCATCGTACACAGTTTGTTTAGGTGAATGCGATTAGTCGGCACGCGAAAATCTTTTTTTTTTTAGATTTTATATTTTACGTAAAAATTGAACATCTTTTAGACGTAATTTTATTTTTAGCGCGGACAATATATGGCTTAATGTATGTTTTTGTTAACCTTAAAAAGACACGATTTACCACAATTACGTTGATAAAAAGAAAAACTGTTGATATCATGTTTGAGGACATACATCCCTACATTCCATCCATACATTCATTGTCTTCCTGTTCATCCAAAGGTTGTCTGGTAGATATCGCTATCAGCGATAAGACCGCCATTGTACCCTTCAATATATGATATTGTGTAAGAGCTGTGTTACAATTTTGGTGTAAGTATATTCTATTCTATTCTATCCCTGTCCTGCACCCGTTTTTTTAATGACTAGGGGCTCTTTAACCTCCAACTTGTGAGAATATAAAACATTCTTTTCTTAGGCTTGTTATTATACTTCACAATGTTAATCAAAATACTTAATTAACTTGTCTTGATAAACTTTTAAACTAATATACAGCATAATGGCCATGGCTGTTGAATTCTTTTCAAAATGAACCAATGGAGTTACGTCAATTATTCACGATGTTTCTTTTATAATGTCAAAGGTACTTAACATGTATAAAAACTTATTTATCTATCATTAAAACACGACTTAAAAGCTGTATAGGCGTGGCAATACAAATATACACAAACAAGGGTCATTTAATGTCAAGCAGTTGCTATTATGACGAAACTAAATACCAAGGCTATGGCTATCACTTGCCATTCCTATTAAAATACCTAATTAAGACTTCATAGTAACCTTTTGTTCGTCTCTCATATTAATCAATCAAAACGGCTAATTGTTATGTTTTGTAAGATCATTTTTGAAGCGTATTTAATGTTTACTTAAGATCTGCGCATGCGCAGCCGCGGGGTGTAAGATAAAAACACGATTTGTCGTGAGTCTCATGTCGTCATAAATTACTTATCATAATGCTTTTATGAATTTTGCTTGCGTAAGCGCTTTACAAACTTGGCTTTGTATAATTATGAGTTACAATCGGACAAAAACAACTTAGGTACGCGGAATGTCATGCTCGTGAACGGGTGCTGACTGTCGGGACTGGTTAGCTCTTAACTGTTATTTGACATATCGAATCCTAAAAGGTATGTTTTTCTATTTGTTATTCTTATGTAAGTTTATTTCTTACATTAACCTGCATTATTCTCACACTATTAAATGGTCATAATTTATTATACAAAAAAAAATATTCATTGAGTTTCTTGCCGGCTCTTCTCTATAGGACCTACCTTTTAGAAACCGTCCATCTAGTTTTAACATTTTAGTCCAGCCGCAAACGATGAAAAATTTCTGTCAAAAAAAATCTGACGTGCGACTGACTGCTCATACATTTCGTACTAGACCCAGCACATTGTCAAAATTTGGCGAATCCGGCAGCTTGCTGGCTCTACCTAGTACAAAACGTATGCGCAGAGGGTCTTCGCGCAGGCTTTAAATTTTCTGCCAAAAATTTCTTATGTGTGGCAGGGGTTAAAAGTTCGCCTTCAACACCTTGCCCTGGAGTTGCATTAGAGCGGCACTCGAACACCATCGGGTGCCGACTTACCTCCGCCGCATTGTCGGGGCCTACCTGACGCAGAGAGCCGTCATCTACCCGGGTCGGGGAGGATGGAGTCGACGAGAGATGTCGTGCGGTGTTCCGCAGGGATCGGTTCTGGGCCCGCTCCTGTGGAACATCGGATACGACTGGGTGCTTCGCGGTGCGTTCCTCCGCGGCGTCGGCGTGACTTGCTACGCCGATGACACGCTAGTCACGGCGCGGGGGAGGACGCACCGCGAGGCAGCCATATTGGCGACAGCTGGGGTTGCGCAGGTCGTCACAAGGATCCGGCGGTTGGGTCTCGAGGTGGCCTTGCAGAAGTCCGAGGCCCTGTGTTTCCACGGGCCCCGGAAGGGACCACCCTCGGGATCCCACATCACAGTGGGAGGTGTTCGCATCGGCGTCGAGTCGACGATGAAGTACCTAGGACTTGTCCTCGACGGCCGGTGGAACTTTGGGCCTCACTTTCGGCAACTGACGCCAAAGTTGATGGGCACAGCGGCTGCATTGTCGCGGCTGCTGCCCAATCTGGGGGGCCCCAACACCTCCTGCCGGAGGCTCTACGCGGGGATCGTACGGTCCATGGCCCTATATGGGGCGCCAATATGGGCGGACACCTTGACGGCGCGCAACGTCGCAATCCTGCGCAGACCGCAGCGCGCGATGGCCGTCAGGGTGATAAGGGGGTACCGTACGATCTCCTTCGAGGCGGCGAGCCTCCTAGCCGGATCGATGCCCTGGGATCTGGAGGCGAGGGCCCTCGCGCTGAGATATCGTCAGCGCGAGGAGGCGCCTGAGCGGAGTGAGCTCCGCCAGATCCTAGTGGCCGAGTGGAGAGAACGACTTGCGCAACCCAGCGCAGGGCACGCCGCAATAGCGGCGGTAAGACCCGTTATGGAGGAGTGGCTGGAGAGGCGGCATGGTGCCCTCAGCTTCCGGCTGACGCAGGTGCTTTCGGGACATGGATGTTTCGGGAAGTACAGTAAACGTTCATAAGTGCATTGGTACGCTAAGGTTTGTATTGCTGTGAACACACGCGGTGCAGTCCGTATGTTTGTATGTGTAAGTGGTGTCTCGATACAGTACGCATACCACAGCCACAGAGTTCACACACTGTCATCGCGTCGCACTACACGAAACAAAAATATATTTCCGTCGCTTTTGTTATACACGCAGCATACACATGATCTTGCTTGGTCGGTTCATAGGATTGCTAAAATTCGATTAGGATTACTAGGCATCGATAGCGGTAAGCGTAAAGCGTCAGAATTGGGTCCGTGTCGGTTTAGGTTCTGATCTCGTGATGCATTTTTTGTCAATGTTTTATTTTTGTTTGCAACAATAATATTTACCTAGGTGATAGTATTGCTATCTTTTTATTATTGTTATTGCAATAAAGGGTTTAGAATAAAAAATGCGTGTTAAGTGATAACAAAACAAAAATGTTTATTGTTCATTCATTTTAATTAATTAATTACATAAAGTTAAAAAACTGCTACAATTATTATATAATATATATTTATATAAATAAATATACTTCTAGTTAAAACAGTTTATTTTCTCATAAAGAACGATTCATTGAAGTAAAGTAGCTAATCAGTGAACTATGACAATCAGGCTTAAAATATTGTATCTTAGTATTAAAACAATATCGTGTTTTAAATAGTGGGTACTCTAATAAACCACAACTAGCAAATCCACGCAAATCTACCCACGTAAATATATCCAGTGCGGACTCGTTGTCACAATACAATTAAATTACACAGTAATACTACTTTTATTTTACTGCGTGTGATCTCAAACCTCAAAGTTAACAAATCTTATTCATTAGGACTTATTGAGGTTATAGCTTAAGTATTCTTTTTCTTTACGAAAAGAAGATTGAAACTAAACCTCACATTTTAATCCATAAATAATCTTCATATTTAATCATTTTATAATAAAACAATTAATATTTTGTGTATCCCTCATTATTCTCGATACAGTCAAGAAGACGTTGACGCATGGAGCCTATGAGATTAAAACATATTTCTGTTCCTCTTATATTTTCCCATATCTCCATGCAATGTGATTTTAACTGCTCAAGACACCTCTCGTCCCGTGCTTCCCATCTTTGCACCATCAAACCTCATAGATTTTCTATAGGGTTGAGGTCAGGAGATCGGGCTGGCCATGGAATGACAGTTATCTCCGGGTGTCTGATAAACCACTCACGCACAGTGCCCGCCCGGTGAATTGGACAATTATCCTGGACAAAAGATATCTCCATAATCTCTTCAGCTGGATAAACGTTACGCACAGTAGGTAGCATGACGTCATTTAATACTTCCATATAAGTGACGCTATTGGCGCGTGGAGGAATAAATACAAGTTCCCCTGGCCCTGCTGCACTCATCCATCCCCACATATTGACCGTGATTCGCCCTGATTCCGTGTTAGGAACTATGTTTTTTTCACACCAGCGTGTATTATCTTTACGCCATAAATGAAGTCTTCCCTTTTGGCTCGATTTAAACGTTTTTTCATCTGTGAATATAGTAGTGGCCCAGTCGAAGTCTAAATATTCTTGTGCGAAACGTAAACGTTTTTGTTTATGTTTTTCCGTTAAAAAGGGTTTTTTAGCTGGTCTTCGGTGATGCAAACCTTCAGCGTGGAGTGCACGGCGAACAGTCAGTAATGATGTGTCGAATACTTCAGCAAAATGTCTCGTTGGTATGAAACCACTTCTTTCATATTCATTCACCATGTGACGTCGCTGCGCCTCTTTAATAAGCACCGGCCTTCCACTTCGCTCCCGACTAGCAAGGCTTCCCTCCTCCTCATATCTCCTAACCCACCGACTCACAGTATTTCTCTAAAACAAAAAAAGGAATACTGTTAGGCATCCATAAGCAAAATACTAAAACTGATTAGTTTGCTATTAATAATTTAGAAACAAAACACTATTAAAAATAAAATTATTACACATATTGTTGTTATTCATCATTCATTAATCCCAATAAATAAACTTTAAAGTTATATATAATCTTTTTCTTTTGTAACATCATGATTTTAAAACTTTATTTAAAAAAATATTAAAATAAATGATCGAATATAGTTATCTTTGATAATCTTTGATGGCCCTTAGTTTTTTATCCAATAAAATAATTAAATCATAACACTCACACTCAGTCCGGTTTCATTAGATATTTGTGTTATATTGCATCCACTTTTACGCAGTGCAATAATATTCGCCCTCGCTTCGATATTTATATTTGCCTGCATATTGAAAATATTTAAACTATAATAGATTCACACGTCACAAACCAACAATAACACCCAACCAACAACGTTCTATTCGATTTAGTTGGATGAGTCGTAACTGCGTCTGTCTACCTTACAGAAATCGAAATAATTTATTTAGTTTTTTGTGGTCTACCTACTAACTTTACTACACAAGACGAAAGAGACAACAACTAATCATTATCGAACTACTACGAGTAATATTAAAACTACAAAAAGTCACCGCACGTGAGGTCTGAACCAACGGATCGCCATGATACGCACCTGAATGCGTTAACCGCTAAGCCAGTATGGTATCTGTTAAAATAATTGAAATTATGAATTACAATCAGTTGTAGACAATATTGAGAGTGTGTGTGTGCCTATAGTATAGAAATTACTAATTAAAGAAGGTCGTAAGTCAAACAAAAGTGTCAGTCTATTGCTTTGTGAGATTGCTAATGGACTTATGAACGCTACTGTACCTGTGTCGCATAGGCCGGGAGCAGACGCCCGGATGTCACCACTGCGTCGACTGCCCGGAAGACACGGCGCTGCATACGTTGCAGGAGTGCCGTGCGTGGGCGACGCAGCGCCGTGAACTAGTCGCGGCGATCGGTGGTGACCTCTCGCTTCCGGCCGTGGTTCTGTCCATGGTCGGGAGCGAGAGTGCGTGGGAAGCCGTCACCTCCTTTTGCGAGGTGGTGATGGCGACCAAGGAGGGAGCGGAGAGGGAGAGAGAGGCGACGGCCACTCTCCCTTCCCGCGCCAGACGCACCGGGCGCCGCCGGAGGGCGCGCGACGATCTCCGGCCACCCTAGTGTGTGGCCTGCGGGCGACGGGTTAGGGGACCCGTCGCCCGACCAGTAACAGGCCCGAGAAGGCGGCGCGCATGTGTTCCGTGCGCGCCTCTCAGGAGGACGTGGGGCAAGGCCCCACAGAAGGAGAGGTCCGCCAGGGGATGGCGGACCGAGGCCTGCCGGAGTTGCGGTGCATGCAGCTGCGAATCCCGTGACCCCGGCCAAGGGTCAGGAGTAGGAACACCGTGGGTTTTTAGCCGGTAAGAGTCCGGCATAACCCTTCGCCTTCCCCAGGCGAAGGGTATCCATGAGGATTTTCCCACGATAAAAAAAAAAAAAAAAAGGGGTTAAAAGTTTCTGTAATTTGAAATAAAAAACTTTGACTTTAACAACACTCTTTAATCGAAACAAATATTTATCCCAATTGAACTTGTGGTTTTAAACCAGGCAGACCTACGTTACACTACTAGGTCTACATTTCCTCGAGTTTCAAATATCAACACGTAGAAAAGAAATTTTCTAAACGTGTGTGCTCGTAGATGTAGATAACGATAGCTGGACGTAGGAAGTTCCACTTATCACATTGTGTAACTACCGGTGTACGTGGAAGCATCGGTTGTATCATAGACCATAGTCATAGATTATTTCAACGTTATACATTTAAGCACATAGGCACAGATATTTTGAGAGAATTGACTTATAAGTGCCACGCTTAAAGCGAGACGTCCCGTTTTTCAGCCCTCTCAGGATGCAGAAAATCTCGCTATTTCAGCTAAGTAGGTATTATAGGCACGTTTGGTGCAGTGGCTAAGCGATTGGCTTCTGCACTACGGGTCGTGGGTTCGATTCCCACACGGAACAAAATCTTGTATGGCCTACAGATGATTGTTTCGGGTCTGGGCGTTTAAGTATGTGAGATTTGTGTCTGTAAACGCATACACGATACAAGAGAAATTTTAGAGCGGGATAACGTTTTTTTTTTAAAGAAAAAAAATATATATAATAGGCAAGGTACTTAATTTTAAAATAATCTGTCAGCAAAGGAACTATTGCACAAAACGAGTGAGCGGCGGATTGTAGGCGATTGTGCTACGCGCAGTTACTACTTCCAGATTTTTCTGTCCCAATCCCGCATTCATTTAAGTAAGTTTTTAAGTATTTGGCAACACTAAGTAGATAGGTGCCAATAAATGCCTGCAAATGTTCGCTTAGTTTGTAAATCTTGCAGATGTCGATTGCACAAGTCTACTTGCACAGTAAAGCGGAATTAGCGCTTTAGATTTTGTTAGTTACTTATTCACTAAACACTAGGCAGCGGTGAAGGGCGAACCTTATTGGGGGCTTTTTTTGTAACACTCTCGTTCATAAAACTAAGTAATTCTAGTCTATTTTGAATAAATAAAGGTGTTCATAATCGTGTGGCGCATCAGGTATGAGTGACAGAGACGACGCTCTACGAAGCAAGTCGATATCTCTTTCTAAAGCTCGATGTGTAACTTGCTGCCGAGTACTGTAAGTACCATTTTAGTAAACAGTCGTGTAGAGTCTACACTGTAGACTAATGACAAGTACAACTTTGCGACAAAACGCCACAATAGTTTAACATATTTTATTAGTTTGCGCGACATTTGTTTAAAATACACTGTCTTCTGTAATTGTATCTGTCAGGGTACATTTCTGAATTACTGTAAATTGGTGTTTTAGATTTTATGTGTGTAACATTTAGTCTTAAGACGTACCTACTTGTACGTTTAAATCAGGGATGTTATGGAGCTAACTATCGGATAACTGAAATTAAAAATTACCCATAACCGTATCGAATATAAATGTTTCGAATAATTTCGGATAGGGGCGGAATTTAAATACTTGGTTTGACATGTAGCCCTATATTAAATACTGTGGTATCAAAATAAAGTTTAAATTGCTTACTTTTGTAAATATTTTTATTTGCTTCCTTATACAAGCTTAGTTTTAGTATATACGTAACCTGAAACTAGTTTGTTCAGAGTCACTAGGAGAATCGATTGACATATTTTTTAGACCACTTTTTTTTTCTCATAAACAATTTTGTTTCAGTAGTTTTCTATCCATAACAGTTGACGGGAATAGACACCTTGAGGCTTGAGACGGACCTCTCGGTCAGTTTCCGTGTATTAGACAACCCCTGCATAGCACATCTCAGGCATTTCACACTTTTTTAGGGAACTTAACGCGACATAAACTAAGGTGTAACTTGGAGATTTACTAAAAAAAACACATATTCAGGCAGTTCTGATGAAAATCTTGTTGGAGTCTCTCGGTTTTCGTATAAAGTAAAAATAAGGTTGTATAATTCCTTAAAAACGTCCAATATCCGTATTTGAAACTATCCGAAATTATCGGATATCCGAAAATTATTTCATATCTCCACTAGCTTTTGCCCGCAGCTTCGCTTGCGTGAAATTTTGAACCCGTTGAGTGACGTTTTTCCATACAAACTTTCATCCCCTATTTAACTCCCTTAGGGATTGAATTTCGAAAAATCCTTCCTTATTCCTTGTCTACATTATAAAGGGAACCTTTGTGCAAAATTTCAGCTTTCTAGGTCCAAGGGTTTGAGCTGGGCGTTGATGAGTCAGTCAATCAGTCAGGACTTTTCTTTTTATTTACGTAGATTGATAGATAACATAGGTAGATAACCTAAACTGATAAGAGTCCTAATATATCTATACCCATAACCAGATCCGAAATATCATATCCCTAACCACCCTGGTTTAAATATGTTTTTAGTCTTAAAGTGTGCAAAAACTCTTGCATGTTTTTTTTTATGCCCTGTCAAGTCGTACTTCAAAATGATTAATGATGGACGCCAATGTCCAGTCCATTATGTCTGTCCGTCTGTTTCTGCCTTTTGTGTCAAGGCTTCATAATTTAAGACATTGAAGTTGTCACTTGTGTGTTTTTGTTACTAAGTTTATCTTAAAAGTGACATCTTTTGAGTAATTATCAATTAAAGGTCATGGATTGGATATGTAATTAAAAATTGACAGCAAAAAATTTAATCTGTTATTTAAAAATTGGGAAACTTTATATCTGTGGTAAAACTACTGCATGACAGAACATTAGCAATAGATGAACAATGAATGAAATCTTAAATGTTGGTAGGTATATAAAAAATAATGTTTGTTTGTTCGTCTTCGATGCGTTCGCGTTCATCCGATTGAGTTGAAGCTTTGTACAGTTGTTGTTACATTAGCGCGAAGGTTTATGAAAAAGTAAAAAAATAATTAAATACGTCGCAAGGGCACAGCTAGTAGGTAATTTACTAAAATGCCCAAGTTACAAGCAATTTAAAATTGTTTACTAGTCAGATGGCATTTTATAAGGCGAGATAATGCGTTTTTGTCGATTTCAAAATGACGCATTGATAATAAGGGCTCTCAGTTTTGTCAAAATTGACTTTGTGTCGTGTGATGTTCTTAATTAATTACGACTGAACTGTTGTGTTGGTGAACGGTCGGCCGTCTGCGGGTGCCCTAATTCAAATTCGATTGATTCAGAAATGAAAGCTGTCGGGAGTAAGCCCCTGTATTTAGTGACTGCTATATCTTTATACAAGGTGTAACATAAATAAGTGTAGAACCTCATAAGTGGTCACTGTACTCATCATTATGAACAATATATACTATGGAACCAAATCGAAAATCGCGAAAAAAAATCAGCTGTTCCCTACATTTTGACGAGTTATGCGAACGTTAATGTAGGGAACAGCTGACTTTCAGGCATTAAGCATATATCTCTGTATTATAATAGTTAGTAAATTTCTCCATAAAAGCATATATGCAACGGCTCCCAAAATATACAACAAATTACCAAATCAAATTATATCAGCTAACAGTGTAAATACTTTTAAACGTCAGCTTTTTAAATTATTGAATGACAAGGCGTATTACTCTGTCGATGAATACCTTAATTACAAATTTTGATACGACAATTTTGTACAATTTAATTTAATTTTCACAATTCTAATTTTGATGACATTTTTATTATTAAGAAATTTTAAATTCTGCTGACTTTGTATTTTTTCATGAATTTTTGTACTATTTAAATTAATCTTAATTTGACAATTGTAATATTGCTGACATTGTATTTTTTTCTTTCTCGTACGATTTTTGTACTATTTTACTTAATTTTTGACAAATTTCATTTGCTGATACCTACTGTATTTTATGAGATTTTGTACTATTATAATTAATTTAAGTTTGTATTTACTTAAGCGACTCTTTAGCGTCACTATTTTGTATGCCTTTCGGCGGAACATGGGATGGACCAAACATTTTTATTGAACATCATTTGTACCCTGTGTTCACAAAATTAATAAATGAATTGAATTGAATAGTGCGTCTAATAATGATCGTGTAACTTCTGAACGACTTGACCGATTGAAGTTATACATATTTACACAATATATTTATCTTGTCGAGACAACGGTTCATAGCAATGCTATGATCCGATAGGTGGCGCTGTACCCATGTTATTTACACAACTTTGCTCTCAGGAGAACAGCTAATCAACTATGAATTACACGTTAAATAAAATCCAAATATGGCCTCAAACAGTTATTAAAACGTACTAACCTCGCATTCACGCCATAATAAAGGGCCAAATCCCAAGAAAAATCAAACAATGAACAATAATATTAATAACTTTTAATTGTAATAAACATCATTCATTTATAACTGAATGAATTCCCAAAGGCTTATTACAAAGTATTGTGAGATGTGTATCACGACGACATTGACGGAAGGTCGTTAGCAGGCATTGAACAAAAACGTAGGTACCTAATGTACTTTATTACTTATATTAATGTAGTATGACCGTGTTTGTATGTGTACCGCCCACTCGGACCTCGAAGGTCCATTGTTTGATAGAGACAGTTTTTTGTTATACCAAAATGGAGGAAGGTGAAGATGAAGGTGACATAGTAAAAAATGTTTAATTATTTTAAAAATCACTCAGATTGATTACGAATAAATTGATAGGAAAGCCTAAAATCTAGGATATAATGACGGTAATGGCAAAAAATGTTTTTAAACTTTCGCGATTTGTACACATTATAAAAATATAGATCGGGTCTATTCGCGTAAAAAAACTTGAAGAGGCACAAAATACCTTTTATCCCGACGTTTGTAAGCGCAGGTATTTTGTGCCTCTTTAAAGTTTTTTACGCGAATAGACCCGATCTATACTTTTATAAGGTAATGGCATTTAGGTAAACTCTGACAAACCTGGATTTTGGGGACAAATAACGTTTTAATACATGTTAATAATCTTCCGCTCATCATCAGATGTCGCCAGTTGTGACTGAGGTAAGGTAATCTGCCACTCGCTATAATACGAAGTAATAAAGTGTCGTCGTCATCGGATAGTTGTTTGCGATATTTAGTGAATTTATGAACAAAGAATAATAAGATGAAATAGTTTGGATTTAGTGCTAGTAACTTCTACGGGATTCGTAGTTTAGTTTCTCCATTTCTAATACCTAGATACAATAACAAAATAATGCTTCATATCAGACAAATACTTTTTGCACTCTTTAAACTAAATCTTTCGTGCTTTGAAATCTGTCCCTCTGTCCAAACAGGTAGCAGAACTTATGTTTTTTGCTGTACTATAAAAAATTGTAAGGTGCATACTGTATGTAAATTTACAATTTAGGTCCCTGCTGCTTTAGCTAACAATGAGTCGTTAACGTCAATTAATAAGTAATAGAATTTAATTACTCTATGTCAGTTCATTAATTGGTTTATAATTGAAATTAAAGACCTAATTGTATTACTAATAAATCAATTGCATAATATTTTACAATTAGATTAGATTCTCTCCCCTTATTAAAGCTGAACGTAAGTTAAACCAAAAAACAAAACATAACATCACGCCTAAACTCTTCAAAGGGTTGGACAGAGATGTATAATACAGGCTTATTTCGCCGTTATGTTTAAGTCCCATGTAATAGGGGGCGAGCCTATTGCCAACAACCGGGCACAAATCTAGTCTCCGGGCTGCTACTGAAAAACCACTCGGAAAAACCGAAAAACACTTTGTCCGACGTGGAGATCGAACCCTGAACCTCACGCTTGCGACCACAAGACCAATGAGGCAGTCTTAAAATAAAAAAAAAAAAAAAAATACCTAAATCTGACTTCAGTCAAGATCTCTCTCTTGTCGTCTTTAAATTCTGCCTATAGGGATAAACAAAGCAAACTTAAGAACAATAGAAACTCCACAAATATTTCTTCTCAACAAAACGACACATTTGCATAGAATAGACAAATAAAAGAAACTATTATTTAATGAGGGGGGGACTAATAAAAACCCTATAGTTAACTATTAGTGACAGCCAACGATTGGGCACGGTATTTACAAACAATGTGGTCGTGACGAACGGAGGCCGAATGTAATAGCCTTTTTGTTGCAATCTCGGCTTTTTGGCCTGGTTTAAGGTAGGGCTGCGTTGGAGCCGTCAACTGTGTTTAACACTGTATTGTACAACGTGCCAAACTTCTTGATTGCACTGCAGTTGCTCTGTAGCCATGTTTTGCTACTGTGCAACCATTCGCTGAACTTCAGATCGATCTAAAAGTTCGGTGCGTAGATACTTTACCAAGTTTCTTCAAAAATTTCTAGGTATACCCCATATTATTTTAATGATCAAGATAGACTTGGAATGTCTAATTCAACCGATTATTATTAAAAATTAAGATAACTGTTAAAAGCAACTTAGTTTCTTCGCTCCACGCTATGATTTTAAATATCAATAGTTATAAAATATTGATGATCGATCTTTGCTGCATCTGGTTGGACTGGATTACTGGAAGCTGGAAGCTATTTGGGACAAACCTAGGATTATGACATCTCGAACCTTCTTTCCATATACTTCCAGTATATCGCCAGCAATATCATAAGACAAATCCTAAAACAAAATTACATCTAAATGGCACATACATTATAGTAACTACGACATAATTAAACAGATAGGTCACTTAATTAAAAATTCGGAAACAAAGATTGCCAATACATATGAATTATGTCTATTCTGTGTATTATAGAAGTTGATATCTTTAGCGTACACCACACGTAGCATAATATTTGGCGATTTCACAATGTAACATATCTGGACGTAGAGACTTAAATGATCTGAAAAACTAACAATTGAAACTATACCTCAATGACACAAGGCGTATTTCAGAATGAACAGCACACGACAACTGTCATTCTGATAAGAATTATATCCCATTGAGAAATAGTTTAATTTCTTTAGTTGTTTAGGTAATTGTGAACAGTCTGTCCGTCCCGATTACGAGTGTGCATCAAAAGTAGAAACTTTACTACCAAACGAATAAAACCGTATACGCAATACTGATGATCACATTCAATAGATCCTTCCTCTCGATCGGTATTAACTAGTTATTGTTTAACCGCCAGATGTGCTCTGACGGAAGCGTCCAATTCCACCAATTGACTTCGGCGGCCATCTTCAAACGCTGCGCAGGAGTCAATTGACTTTCTTTTTGTGCTTATTAAGGGAGGTCTTGTTACGTTTGCAAAGGTCATTGAATAAATTGCAATGTTGATGGATTGTAGGGTAATATAGATCGTTTTTTATTGAACATAATATGTAGTTCCGATACAAAATAATTATCATTAAAAATAAATAAACAGAAAAATCGCAATTAAGAAGCTTTTGTCACAAAAAAAAAGAAAGAGAAATTATTTATTGACACACTGAAAGACAATGCATATACAAAAAATAAAATTAAAACAGAAAACATAGCTGAACCTTCAAAATAAAATAAATTTTGTCACAGAAACATCAAAATATCATCAAAATTAATAATAATTTGATCTGTCTTGATTTTACACCAAATCGATTGATATCCAGAGCGCTTCGAAATACTAATCTTTCTTTCCATGATTAAATATATACAGGGTGTCCCAAAAAGTAGCGGAAGTCCAGAGCTAAAGCACCCTCAAACTCAAAACTCATTTATTCAAAATAGACCACAATTACTTAGTTCTTTTTGAACGTCAGGTTTACAATATTATAGACATCCCACAAAAAAGCCCTCCCTTCAGCAAAAGCCTTCCCTAAGAGGTACCTGAATCACCCCCATGTAACTTCCGCGATTTTTATGGTAGTTGCGATTTCTTTTCATGTTTTAACCAAACTCTGACTTTAATATCATTTTTATCATAGTGACGTGAATAGTATTTTTTTCTGAATTCGCCGAGCAAAGAAACACATGTTTCTCAACTATTCGTTACACTACTTTTTGGGACAACTTGTATATCGTTGTCACGCCTTCCCTGTATAAATTACGCCTAAAGGGACAACTGATTACATATTTTTATCCGTATAAGTACCACAGTAATACCTACTTACAATCACAAACACTTTCATGAATTCCAACACAAAAAAACCGTCCAATTAGGATCTGACTTTCATGCACAAAATTCCAATCCACAAAAAACTGTAAGTTAAAAGTAACAGTTACGTACGAGAGTGAAACGGAACGGATCCCGTTTCGCAGGCCAGCGGCCCAATTGCAGGCCTTATCGAGTCCTAGGCCGTCGGGACTGGTCGCATATCACTTTTACCAGCCATTGAGCTTATTTTTAGGGTACCGTGATGAAATGAAAGGGTTTTTGGAACATGTATTTTTAAATTTCCGCTTAGTAGCGATGCAGTGCCTTTAGAGGGTGTTCGATTTTCGAATAGTGTAAATATTTTAATAATTGACAGATATTTGTTCTTGATTCGAGTTTTATTATTTGTTGGCTCAAAAACGAAAAACGCTCATTGATGAAAAAAAATACCAGAACGCATTTTGGTCAATGATCATCGATGACGCAAAATTTACATGTTTTTGGCCCTTGGGTCACCCCGATGCCGCGAAAAACCAAATATTAAAAAATTACCTGTAAGAATTTTGAGGGGTTACTCAGTATCGGAAATTGATAAATTTTCGTATAACATTCATAATTATTCTTTTCGAAATTCGCGTATTTTCAAATTCAGTTTTTTTTTATTTGTATGGAAAAGAATATAAGAAAACAGAAACAAAAAGATGTCCTATGGGTGTTGTTCAATTTCTGATACTGATATTTTTTTAACAGCATTTATTAGAGTTAGGCACAACACGTTCTGATTGTTATTTGCAAGTTTGCGCGTTTTTACGCGTTTTGGTATTTTTTCGCTTAATAAGCTTTTTTCGTCTTTGAGCCTAACATAGGTACTGACGTGAGACTTTTTGAGTGTTATAAACTGTGAAATATTATGTTGCGTCAATCCGTTACTTGACAGATCAAGCGTTGTAAGGCGTAATTTTTTCTGCTTTTTAAAGCTCGCATGTTTTTAAAATTCATATCATATCTTTCTTAATCAGGAAACGGCATTATTAATTTCCTTTTACGAGTTACATAAAACGCTTGTTCAATTTAAAATCCAGAGCACTTATAACATATCTTACTGGCAGAGAACCAGTTCTTGTAATACAAAATTATAAATTGGGTCGCGAGTGCTGTGTTGCTACCGTGTCGCCATTTAATTATTTTCGTTGAGAGCCGATCAGCTTTATTGATTTTTTTACTGTTTGGTTTTTCCAGTACACAATATTAATTTTATTTTGTTTTCTGACATGTCGTGAAACTTGTTTGATATCATTTTTTTTTTCAAAATAGCCTGTATATACTTTGTTCTTTTTGAAAGTCAATGTCAAAAAAGACAGCCCTCAAAAATGCCCACCCTTCACCGCTTCCTAGTATTTATGCTGTGAAGAAGAAACGATGCAACAAACTCCCCAACAACACAGTTCTGTCTGTCAGGTGAATAAATTATTTGAGTCTATACAAAAAAAAAAACAAAAAAATTATGCAAATTGAGGATGATAAAAAAGTAGGTATATAAAACAATTCTGGAATAATGATGTCATTAAATATTGACGCTAAATTAAATGAAAGTGTAAATAAATATATTACAAGCACTAAGGTCAAGGTTATTCAAATACAAAATTAATCATACGGCAATTAAAAAAACAACATCCTTTACAACGACTAGTCACAAAACGGAACTTCAAAATAATTGGTTGAGTCATAAAAATATGCGGACATTAACAAACAAATTAAATGCTTGATAGTAACTTAAATCAATTTAAGAAATACATTAAAGCCTCTAACAGACGACGTTATTTTTGCCCGATTGAGAACGAAGCGTTTACTTAACATTATTTTACCCGACTGCGCGACAGCAAAGACAGGCTTATGTTTTTCGCGCGTATCTACATGTATTCTAAGTAGCTTTGTATCTTATTCAATCCAGCGTCAGGCACTAGTTGTCTGGCATTTTTGCTGAACTGTGCCTTTTTGGCGCAGTAATTTCTTTTGTTTGTTTTTTTTCTGCTTTATTTTATATTGTGTGCCTTTTTAGTATGTGCTAAATAAATGTATTTTCTTTCTTTCTTTCTCTTATTTATGATTAGTTACGGTTTACTCACGCGCATTTTTCGGGATTACACGGCTAGTTTCTCTCTGAGTTCGATTCGTGACCTCGCCGCGTGCTCAGCTCATGATTAAGGGCTCCGTTTGGGTCCGTCGTTTCCATTATTTTGGTTCGCTTTTAAGTAGTCGTATTTTTTTTTCAATTTCCTTTTTACTATACTCTGCGCGTATTTCTTTTTCGCGCCATATGCGATGCTTCATGCAATTTAGTGTTGTCCATTTTCATGTGCAAAAAGAATGTCGTGAAATAGAGTTTCGTGTGTTAGAGCACAGAATAAATAGTAGGTACAAGTAGTTAGAGACCTTAATCATGTCGCAAAGTGTTGTTAAAACATTAATCATTTAGTTGCAATCATCTAAATTCTTTTGAAGTCACAATCTTAAGGTCATCATTTGTATTGGTAATCGTATCGTAATGATTTACTATAAATAGCTTGAAGAATGAACTATTTTCGTTAAGGTCGTCTTGGTCACGGTGTGTTGCCCTCCTTAACTTTAACCGAATAGGTTAGTTTCAGATAATATCTTGAAATAAATAAAATTGTTAATACCGATTAATTTCTATGAATAAAATAACAGGTTATCTGATACTGTGGTTATGGTTAATACTATCGATATTTCGAGAAATGACAGCGAAAAATGAGGCTTTTTTAGAATTCCGTACCCAAAGCACAGAATAAATAGTACAAGCCCAAAGGGTAAAACGGGACCCTATTACTAAGACTCCGCTGTCCGTCCGTCTGTCCGTCTGTCACCAGGCTGTATCTCATGAACCGTGATAGTTAGACAGTTGAAATTTTCACAGATGATGTATTTCTGTTGCCGCTATAACCACAATTAAAAACAAAAAAACAGAATAGAAGAAATATTTAAGGGGCTCCCATAGAACAAACGTGTTTTTTTTGCCGTTTTCATAGAAAATGGTACGGAACCCTTCGTGCCCGAGTCCGACTCGCACTTGGCCGGTTTTTTTACTTTTTTCCCCTCTTACTTGAATAGAGTTCTACAAAATCACAGATAAAGTCCACTAGTGGAACTCAAATGATTATACATTAAGCTTTACAGTTTGTATCACACATAGTAGTAGATGACTTATCAAAAGAGATCGGAATAGTTAGAGTATAATTACCTAAACTTCGAGGAAGGAAGTAACATAGAGTGGATAATACCTCCTCTAAAATCACGGAATAATTATAACGACATTTTAATCCCGTGATTTAAAAATCACGAATAATTTGTTGGACTTTATTTTATAGTTACAAATTATTTGAAGAATCATGTAACATTTTTAGGGTCCCGTACTAAAAGTATTAAATTAAAGAGCTTTGTTTTACATACATTGTTTTACATAGTACGGAACCCTAAAAAATGTTATATGATTCTTCCAATAAACAATTTGTATAAATAAAGTCCAACAAATAATTCGTGATTTTTAATTCCCGGGATTAAAACGTCGTTATAATTATTCCGTGATTTTAGAGGAGGTATTATCCACTCTATGTTACTTCCTTCCTCGAAGTTTAGGTAAATATACTACACCTATTCCGATCTCTGCTAATCAATTACAGAATTAACAGATAAACAATTAAATAAAGATAATAATTTAAATTTTAAAAAGCAAATTGTCAGTAATAGTTTAGATTTGTGCTTACGTCATAAAGATACAATCTTTGCGACACACTACCCTAATATTTGCATCTAGCACATTGACCTATAGCCTACATTCAAAATACTTTGCCAAAATATTTAACTTACTGATAAAAAACGAAGATATATATTATATGAGAAGTGACAGAACCCAGCTGTTTAAATATCCAGGTGTTGTGTGTTTAAAGAAATTAGTTTATGAGGTCAAGGGATTGTAATGTTTGGTCAGGTGGTAATATGGATTGTAGTTCCTTACAATTATGTTTTTAAAGAACTCAATATATTCCTTTGAAGTGCCTGGTTACTGATGATAAATTACTATGTTTTGGATTATCTAACATAATTAACAGACTTCAAAATAAAGGAGGAGATTTTCAATTCGACGTGTAATGTTTTATGTTTGTTCAGCGGTATCGTCACCGTTTATTGATGGCCGATATTAATGTTTTTTTTCTTTTTGTTTGTGAGAATATTCTCTCGGTGTGGTCCCATTTAAATTAGGTGAGGATCTGATGAAGACCTTCGAACTCAAAGATAGACAATGGAACTCTTCAATGGATAACAGCAGATCACTCGCGATTTCTGTTTATCTAACAATAGAATAGACTCTCAAAACAGAAAAACAAAATTACTTTAAAAAAAAAAAGATTTCAAAAAGTACTGAAAAGAGCAAAATGATTTACATATCTACTATAAACTTAACAGTTTCAGAAGTCTGTGCCTTCAATTTGATTAAGCGTAGATTAGCACCGACCAAACGACGCCAACGACGACGTTGAACCGGATTGAAGATACCGACTTCTGAAACTGTCATTTCTTTTGTAGTTTTTTAATGTCTATTCTTTGTTTTTTATAGTTTACTAGAAGTCGTTCCCGGCTTCGCCCGCGTGGATGTCGTTTATCGCGTATTTCGTACTTTTCGGGATAAAAGTAGCCTATGTCCTTCTCCAGGTTCCAGACTATGTCTGTACCAAGTTTCATCAAAATTGGTTCAGCGGTTTAGGCGTAACAGACGGACAGAATTACTTTCGCAGTTATAATATCAGTAGGGATTATGTTAATGCTGTTTCGGGACTCTTACCGACTAAAATAACCATTATTACGTACGTTACCACGTATTCCTCTGAGAACCTATAGCGGGGGTTTCTGGTTTCGCTACTGCATTCACAGCAACCAACCTCTATGCTAACCAAACTCCCATGTGATACAAACTCCATGTTTGTTTAGATCGTAGACTTTCTCTCCTCAAGGTCGTGCCTGGTATGTCACTATTGTTCATTGTGCATTGTTGGGCATGGGAACCTGACATGACGTACTGTTGAGCGCTTATCAAGTGTTGATGGTTTCATTCGGATATGGGGAAGAGCTGATGGTTGTTAGATGAGAAATGGGTTAATGGCATTGAGATATAATATATCCTCTTTGATATTTTCACTCTAGTTTCTCCTGAGCACTTTAAGCCGTCGATCTGGGTGTCATACAAATACCTACCTATGACAGTCGATACAGGTAGTCAGAAGCCTTTTTTTTATCGTTTGAGTATCCTCATAGATATCCTTCGCCTGGGGAAGATGAAGGGTCATGCCGGACTCTTACCGGCTAAAAACCCACGGTGTTGCTTCTCCTGAGTCTTTGCCGGGGTCGCGGGATTCGCAGCTGCATGCACCGCAACCCCGGCAGACCTCTCCTTCTTTGGGGCCTTGCCCCACGTCCTCCTGAGAGGCGCGCAGCCTTCTTGAGAGGTAGTCAAAAGCCTGAAAGTCTGACAATCGGTCTGATCTTAGGATATCGGCATTGCTCAGTAACTGGGTTGTAGAGGTCTGATGTTAGTTGCTCAGTATAAATACTGGTATTCAGCCTCATCTAGTTAGACTGGCAGCTGGTCGCTCAGCATATTGTTGTGATGCATGCACAGAACAAAGCCACAGCGCTGGTTTTCAGCGACAGCCGAGTTTCAATTCAAACCAAAACTCAAACTGTTTATTTGCACACTAAGGTAAAATAATACAGGTCTTATTATAGAGTAGGTACAGCTTAGCAACTTTTTCCAGGTGTTGCAATATTTGAGGGCTCTAATTAAATAAAAGTATACATATTTATAAATTTACTTATGGGACTACTTGGTACATAGTTCCTAATTCTTGACTATTGTTATTTTTAATACACAATATTTTTAATTATGGATAGGTACTAGAACTAAAACAACATCCACGAGGAGCTCGTGGCGAAATAATTACAGCCGCATAGACCGATCTTCCGGGTTAATCCACGCTTGCCGAGGTTGGTCTGTGGATGGGTGACCATTTACCATAGCGAGTTTCCTCCGTGCCTCGGAAAGCACGTAAAGCCGTTGGTCCCGGCTGTCATTTGTAGATCTTTGACAGTCGTTACTGTTGGTCAGAAGCCAGAAAGTCTGACAACCAGTCTTACCAAGAGTATCGTATTACCCAGTTATTGGGTTGTGGAGGTCTGATAGGCACTCGCTCCATGTAAAAGACTGATATTCAGCTGCATCCGGTTCGACTGGAAGCCGACCCCAACATAGTTGGGAAAAGGCTAGGCAGATGATGACTAGAACTAAAACAACATACTATATAGAGTAATATGTTATCGAGTATATAGGTATTGGTATAACCTTCGCACGATACGATTGATTCAGAAACTCGTAGCTGTCTGGTGTGAACCAAACCCACTGATTGCTTTATCTGTGTGTCATCATTACAAAAATTGACACCAAAAACATTGAAGGTGGTAGAAATCATCATCATCATCACGATCATTCAGCCGAAAGACGTCCACTGCTGGACATAGGCCTCCCCTAAAAGGAGGGGGCGATGTAAAAGTGATAGAAATACTGTACCATAATCTACATATTTTATTAGTTTCCAAGATTTGATGAGGCAGCCAAAACCGGTCCAAATTTTGTTTTATAATATAAATAAATATTAGCCTGTAGCTGTCCCACTGCTGGGCAAAGGCCTCTTCTCATACAGAGAAGGATTGAGCATTAATCACCACGCTTGCTCACTGCGGGTTGGCGATTTCAGAACATTAAAGTCCAGGTTTCCTCACGATGTTTTCCTTCACCGTATGTCAGTGGCGTCTTAGATTAACTAAGAAAGTACATATGACATTGAAAAAGTCACATTGGTACATGCCTGGGTTTGAACCCGCAACCCGGTGCTTAAAAGCGGGTCTGTAACCTCCGGGCCACCACGACATGTTTTATAATAATCTTCAATAAATATTTATTCGTAAAACCACAGTTAAGTCCATCTGTGTATTCTGTTACTTTAATCCTGACATAATCCTCGGATTACAATAAAAGGCTTCATCTAATAATATCCTTACGTATTTTAATCTTATTTACAAACTAGAAAGTTAAACTCATGACTATTAACTTGATACCAGTTATAAATCGTCCAGGGATTAGAGCCGAGGTCTCAATCCCTCTAAATCCCTGAGCGAAAGTGGACGAGTGCTTGACAAGTGAAGAGCTGTCAGTAATGCCACACAGTACGTATAAAACAGAAGGCTGAATCAATAAACCTTAGACACAAGTCGTCGCTTCGCATAGATAAAATGGAACAGCCCAAAACCCCTTTACTTTCATAAGAAAAGAAAGAAAATGAATTTAATTCAGCCAACACAATAACAGCATAATAATAGAAACATAGAAAGAATAAAAAATACACATTTTAAGCTGTCGAGCCTGCTCGTGCCGAAAGGGTCACTAACTGAGTATAATGCTGGGCGTCAAACACCCAGCGCTAATTTTCAGTTGGTACCCTTGCAGTGTTGTACCCAGTGACACACGGACGTATCGGTAAGAACTATTTCATTCAACACAGTATTATGCTTTTATGAACCTTAACAGTCCATCAATAGGGGCTGAAATTACTTGAAGATTTCATAAGATATAGGTGCTTTGGTTGGCCACATTTGTCTAATGTTTGAAATGGATTATTATAGTTTTGAGAAGAGATGCTACATTCGCCGCCAATGTCGATTGCTTTAGTGTCTTTTTTGTTTCGCTCTAGCAGTGACGTCTGTATTCGTTTTTTCGGAGTTTACCTTCTGTCAACATTTTGTGTAAGCTGTCAGTAAAAGTTAGGAAGTAGGGCGATGCGTGTGCGCCGAAACTGTTACACAAATAACTTACAATGTACTTAGTACTTGTCATTTTGTTCGTTCAGTGAATTGTAAACGAATTTGCTATCATTTTTTATGTCAGAACTGCTGTGTGCGTGTGTCAAGCATTTTCCCTTTGACGATGAGTGAAAGCAATACTAATGTGCGTTTTACGTTAAATATTGAATAGGATATTGAAGACGTGTGGTAGTAAGTTGTACGTGACCAGGCAACTGCCCGATAATTGCTCCATGATGACTATGAAGTCTGTTTTCAATCAAGTTGTTGTTATCTCTTTTTGTTTACAATTCTCGTAACGAGAGAAAAGGAGATAACAAATCGAAGTTTCCACATTCAATTTTGAATTATGGTGCTGATCTCTGTAAATTCAAAGCATTGACACATACAAGGTGTAACATAAATAACGCACAACCTCTTAAGGGGTCACTGTACTCATCATTATGAACAATTTTTACTATGGGACCAAACCAGAAATCGCGAAAAAAAAAAACAGCTGTTTCCTACATTTTGACGAGTTATGCTAACAAAAATGTAGGGAACAGCTGATTTTTTTTGGCGATTTCAGGTTTGGTCCCATAATAAAAGTTGTTGATAATGATGAGTACAGTGACCCCTTCAGAGGTTGTGCGTTACTGATGTTACAACTTGTATAACTACAGGCGTAGTGTGACCACCCTAAAGAAGAGTTTTGCGTTATGTGAGTTTTAAGAATAGAACAAATAACATACGTTCGTTTGGTCTATTCTTGCGTCAACAAAACCGTTGTCTATGGTGGTCACGCTAAGCCTGCTGGTTTTATGCATTTTTTATCATACAAATTAATGAAAAGCAAAGCCACGCATGCTTCAACTTTAACATATTTATACTACAAGTAATTTACATAAAGTTATCTCGATAAAAAACCGTTCCTTCCGGTACCCACCTCGGGCCAACATTTTGATCCAATTTCCGGAAGCACGAAATAGGATCAATTTAATGAGCATACCACAACATCCGTCACGAATCCGGATGTCTGCAAGACTGATCTGCCATTCCTGATTAATAACTTATACATCATGACTAATTAGTCAGTTTACATCCGAAAACCAAATTTTCTGTACCTACAACTTTTAAAATGGGACCAACGGTAAATTCGTGATAAAAAAATGCTGCTGCCATACAAAATAATAATCATCCTCTTGCCTTATCTCAACTTCGGCGCAGCATGTATTTTTCTTCCTCACATCTCTATTAGCTGTCATCTCAGTAGTCAACTTCTTTCTAGTCATATCATCTTTTACATTATCCATCAATCGTTTCTTTGGTCTTCCTCTACTCTTATAACCATCCACATTCATACTCAAAACTTTCCTTACGACATGTTCTTCATTCCTCCGTATGACATGCCATACAAGGTCAAGGATTTAACTAGTCATGCTGTATATTCTGCTGTCTTGTTCACCATATCAAACGTGAAGCTCAATCTGCCGTTTCCCCTATTGTAGGTGCAGTATCTGTTTAGAAAACTTACCGAGCGTGGTACGGTGGTTGACTCGGTGAAAAAATCTATACTTCTATACTAATATTATAAAGAGGTAGAATTTGTTTGTTTGTTTGTATGTAGGAGGTAATCTTCGAAACTACTCATCCAATTTCAAAAAATCTTTCACCAAATCTATACATCTATTATAAAGAGGTAGAATTTGTTTGTTTGTGTGTAGGAGGTAATCTTTAATACAAATTAACGCGAGCGAAGCCGCTGGCAAAAGCTAGTTTATAAATAAAGAAGAAAACTCGTTTATTTTGTCTAAAACGCTTTATACCCTCGCAGATTTTACATTAAGGCACATACAAAACCACAATTACTTGGCGTCACTGGCAATCATGTTGGCTAAATTCATGTCTGTGGTCGCGTTTGTGCACTGTGCCCGTTTAAGGTCGATGCGTTTTTAGCATAAGGGTGATCAGATCATTCTTACAATAGTTTCGATAAAATCGACATCAATGTCAGACTAATGGGGTGGTTACAAGCGCTGTACTTTCGTTTTTACCCTATAAAGGGTTAACCTATAATAAAGCGATACCACACCGACATACCAGGAGCTCAGCTCAGAGAAAAGATCCTCAGATACATACCGAGTTCTCTAAACTTGATCTACTCTATACATTCTCAAAACAAAGCGATCTTTGATGTCTCATTAAGTCTGGCTCGGAAGGTGTTCAGCGGTGTGTGTTCATTCATAACCGTATGATAAGCTAAGATTAGCTTACCAGATGTTCACAGATAAGTCGTAGAAGACAGCCGGTCTGTTAGAACTTGAGGTTCAAAGAGTATGGGGAATGTGTAATGGTAAACATGTGGAGTGATAAGGGAATGTACGTAAAACTAGTATGTTAGTAAACATAGGGTCATGAGTAGGCTTGCCAACCGTCCCGCGAGAGCCGGGACGCCCCGTTTCTGGAGCTTTAGAGGATGCGTCCCGCGAAAGACGTATGCGGGACGCCAATTGTCCCGTTTTATCGTACCTACGGCTAAATCTTCGGGCAGAAGTCGGAATTTAGTGAACGCACGTTTTGTTTAGCTAGAAGAGTGGTGATCGTGACCGCGAGTCGCGCGTCGAACGAACACAATCACAAAGTAAAACATTCAATAGGTAACACTATTTAAAATAATTTCTAATTGTATTTTTCGCCTCCCTATACCTGCTTAGACAGTTGGGGCCCGCTTTTTTTGCCACGTCCCGTATTTTGATTGCCAAAGTCCCGGTAAATTCATACATTGAGGTTGGCAAGCCTAGTCATGAGGTTGGTTGTTAATTTTATGGAATAACTGATTTCTCATGTATACGCTTGAATTATCGGCAAATTTTATGGTGAAACTCTTAGAGACGGCAATAATGACTATTAGGGGAAAATGTCATAATTGCCATTTTTGGTAAAGGAAGGTAGGAGTCGTTTATAGAGCACAAAAAGGTTGCGAGCCTGTTGAGAAGAAGCATTAGTGAGTAAGTACATAAACTATTATTTGGTTGATTAGCATCAACATTCACCTGAGTAACTAGAAATTCAACTGACAGTTGATTCCTATGATGTACCGAGCATTATTGGAAAAAATTAAAACTTATCTTAACCAAAAACTAATGATAAAAATATAAAAACTAAAAATGTTGAGATAGATGTGTGGAGTGACCAGAATGTATAAGG
Source organism: Amphipyra tragopoginis (assembly GCA_905220435.1). Classification (NCBI taxonomy): domain Eukaryota; kingdom Metazoa; phylum Arthropoda; class Insecta; order Lepidoptera; family Noctuidae; genus Amphipyra; species Amphipyra tragopoginis. The sequence continues at coordinate 1,494,966 of HG992013.1, read as the reverse complement.
TCAGGTATGAGTATATTAGAGGAAGTTTGAAAGTAGCGCCAGTGACAGAAAAGTTGAAAGGGAACCGTTTGTCTTGGTATGGGCATATGAAGAGGAGGGATGAAACGCATGTGACCAAAAGAGTTATGAATATAAATGTGGATGGATGGAGAGTAAGAGGGAGGCCAAAGAAAAGATGGACGAATTGTGTGAAGAATGATATGAAAGAGAAGGGAGTCAGTGATATTGACGGGTGACAGGACGGAATAGAAGAAGAAAACGTGTTGCGCCGACCCCAAGTAACATGGGATAAGGGCAGGAAAATGATGATGTATCTTAACCAAAAACGAAGCGAATACTATACCATATCATAGCTTTACGTAGTACATCCTCGCATACTTTAGTCGCATAGTTTAGCTATCACAGTTACATTACAATACAATTAGCTTACGAGTCCATTTATATTCCCCGTTTGTCAATAAAGATTCTACCATTGGTAAGCAAAACGACTCGTTTTCGACCGTACGTTATCGGTAGCGGGTAGCATTTGTCAATGTTGACAAAGGAAGGTAGTCGTCGATATGGATCAACCTACCCGATGTTATAAAGACGGTGGTCATTCGACGAAGCGGAGCATTCGGTGCTGAACAGCTGAAGAAGTGTGACCTTTCATATCTGACTAGCTTGTCCTTATTTTATGATCTTGTATAATTGTGTAAAGTATTATATTGTGATCTAGTTCATGTTACTAACACTAACCCAAATACAAGTACTCTCAGTGGTGGAGAGTCTATGTTGGTTTTATTTACTACATTTACCTTGCTCGCAATCCTGACATACCGATATTAGCTATAACTGTAATGATGGAATCACGTCTGAACGATGATGTTGTTGTGTCTTTTACACATAGGAATCGGGTATTAGATAGTTCGGTCGTCGAACTGCTTGCCAAGTTCTGTAGAAAACATCATTCGATCGTCCTTTCTTTAATTATCTGTCATTCTAAACGGGTCTACCTTTTATAGCAGAACTTTTAACGTCATAATATTGTTTTGCATAACAACGGATAGCATAAACTTCATTTCGCCGAAAATCATTTCGCATACACTCAGTTGTCATACATTCAAAACTCATAATTTTGTTAGTCAGAATCGTCTTTAGGCATAATGTTTATATCCATAATAATTAAAAAGCAGAAACATCATATCGCAGAAAATTCACAGTCAGCATGCAGCATGCAAGCAGGCATGCAACATGCAGCAGGCATGCAGCATGCAAGCAGGCATGCAACATGCAGCAAGCATTGTTTCTGTCACGGCGCTGCGGGGTTTGGGCGGCGCCACGCGAGCTTATCGTCACAGATGGTTTTAACGCTCACTACCGCAGCTTCGGCTTGCTGGCCGGCTTCGCCGGCCAGCCTCAGCCGCGGTGGCGGGCCTTCAAACCACCTGCTCCTCAGCTCGCGGGCCGCCCTACCCCTCCGCGCCTACGCGGGTTTAAATAACACTCTAGGGGTAGGGCAGACAAGACTGCGTAAAGTCGGTTTCGCAGCGATTCGTTTCTGTCACAAAATTTTGCAGCACAATGTATTGACTTTTTATGACACAAATTTAATTTAATATTGAAAATGCTACCAATACATGCTATATTTCGAACATTCTATAAAATTGTGCATAATATTAATTATGGCAAAGGTAATTATGCGAAACAAAATTCTGCCAAGATAAAAGTATGCCATTGTAAATTCGGACACGTAAATATTCTGCCAAACAAAAGTTATGCTAAATATTTTTTATGCCTTAAAAATATTCGATTAAATAAGATTATGCCATGTGAGTTATGCCAAATAAAAATCGGAGTATCAAGATTCTGCCAAATAGAAGGAACCCATTCTAAACTGGACGTATATTATGTCACGTTGTAGTTATTGTGTGAATCTGTCATTTCATTTAATTGTCTCCCACTTACATACATATTGTCGTGACTGCACTAATCACTGTGTTTCCCACACTCGATTGTACTTAGGTTTCTTTGAAGTTCTGGGAATTAGAGAAAAACATTGTGTCAATTGCATGTCATCTCAGATTGTTAACAGACAATTAACGATGATTACTGTGACGTACTAGGTAATAAGGATAGACCAGCAGATCTATCTGAAGGAGGCACTAAACTAACCTTTTGAAGTTAGTTTTTATTCCGTGTTCAACGGGCTAAAATATAAAACTTTCTCACCGCACGCGGGAATAGACGCGTCTTCAAGATTCAACGAAACACATCACGCTTGGTGGTAAGATACGGTCCGCCTTGCTAGCTACCACCCTCACATTAAAGTCCGGCGCCAAGCAGTTTACTGTGTTCCGTCGTGTGTATGTGAGAGCCAGAGTGGTATAGGGGATTCCCTCTATATCCTCTATAGAATAGGGGTATTCTTACTCTTTATTGTACATGTTAAATACAGTTTATGTAATTATAAAATAGAAATTTCGTGTACAAAGGCGAGCTTAAGTCAAAATTGAGTTTTCTTAACGGAAAGTATGAGTGATAGAGAGATTGAAATAGACTTGAGGACAGAAACAGGGGTACAACGGCAACGAAATGACAATAAAAAGAAAACAAAAAGAAAAATATGGATTCTTAAAGCAAATAGAATATTTCACGATAGATGATTTGTTTACCTATATACATATAGTTAGTAGGTACATTCATATAAAGAAAGTAGTACACTGCTTGGAATTCACCATATTAAAACGTAACCAGGTTCTGCTCACACTAAACTTCAAAGTATAGCTTAACTGCATCACGTACACAATCTCAGATGCATGTTATCGCAGCCATCAAGCTGCAGAGCAAATAATGTCTGACCGATAGCGAGGTCAATGACCCACACCCACTCTTGTTACGCGTTGCGTGCAGTGGTCGCGCTAGTGAAGGTAGATGCAATAGTGTAAGTGCGCTGAGTCCCTGAAATGTAGGTGGGAAAAAAAATGTTGTAAGGCTCAGTGTTTGTGAATTTCAGACTTATTATGTTCTGAAATGTAATGTGACAAGTTATGAGGTTTCCATATAGAAGACAAAAGAAAAAAAATATATTAAAAAAATGTTTACTGACGCCTGAGTTTATAGTGAAGATATATTTTTAGTTAATGCAGTCACAGTAGTGGAGATATTTTGAAAGCAGTAGTGCCATGTTAAGAAGTAAAGATTCTTGTGACAAAGAATCGAAAAAAAAACATTGCCTGCACTTGATCTTTTAGTGAAGATATATTTTTCGTTAATGCAGTTTATTGGAGACACTCGGATACAGCAGTGGAGATTTTCTAAAATCAGTAATTCCATGTTAAGTAATAGAGGTTCTTGTGAATGAGTCTGTCCGAAGTACTAACACCGAACCTATTATTACCGTTAAGTACTATTGCTGTGTTCCGGTTTTAAGGGTAGTTTGTTAATCAGGAATCCTTTTAGTGTTGTAGGTTTATATTAGGCAGCGGTAACCACCTTAAATAAATGGGCCCTCGGAATGTTTGCCAATAAAAAAATTTAAAAAAAATTGGCCCTTTTTTACTTTTATTGCTAAAATTAGGTACCTAAATTTAAAGAACACATCTAATTGTGCAAAACATTCGTCATCGCTATGATATTGATTTTGACAGGTTAACACTTTCCATAGCAATTTATGTGGTAACAATCTGACTTCTTCAGAACTATGAACCACGCAATGAATATTATTATATTGTTAAAATTAAAACCATGGCGATTACGAGAGTCTCCGCAGACCATGGCCCACCTTTGGTCTTGCGCCGCACGCCCTGTCACCTGCACACGTGAGGACCTAATGACTGCGTCAGCGGATGGTGTTGTCGTGGCTGAATTTTAGTCCAAACAAAAAATTTGACAAAATACATTATTTTGTACTTAGTATTTACGTATATATTTGCCATCGATACGCTAAGAAGACGAGAGTGTGTCGCAAAAAAATAGAATGCAGATCTCATATTAAAATAAACCTAGTCATTAAAATAGTAATTTTCATTGATAAAAAGCTCACATATAGCTTACTACCTAGGCAAAAGGCAGAAAGTCTGGTATCGTAACTTGGAACAGACTCCGAGTATCTCCAATAATAGAATAGGATAAGGCAGCATTGATTGATTGAATCACAATGAATAACATGAACTTGTTATCAAACAGAGAAATGTGTGAGGTCGTCGACCTACACCGTACACGCTGTCTTGTGCGTGAGGTGAATAGCTCTGTGACTGTGAAGCTGCGTAAGTGGGTGAAGTCGGTGCTGTCATTGGGATTTATGAATAAATTGAAGTTGAGATTTAATCGTTACGTATTTTTTGTATCGGTCATGTGAATAACTTGATTGTTATAGACTGATTCGTGTTTTAATACGATAAAATATATCCTTAGTAGAAAATGAAGACATGTTTGGTACAATATCCGAGCGATTGGCTTCTTCACTGCGGGTCGTGGGTTCGATTTCCGGGTCTGGGTGCATGTGAAGATTTATGTCTGTAAACGTACCCACGCAACCAGAGAAAACGGATTATTGAAAAAAAATATAGTAAGGATAAAATAGTATGAGATAGTTGTACACTACATTGTACATTGAATCTTTCATATATTTGAAAGTTCGATTACGGAAATAAGCTTATCTCAATGTGCACCACAACGAAGGATTGTGCAGGTTCCCAATAACTCTCCTATTTATAAGTAAATCATTTTTATTGCAATGACCTTTTTATGATTGCATAATATATAAGACACAGGATCCTAGTGTGGGGGCCCAAGGAATTTGTAAAAATCTAGCGCTTAATGTTTCTTAAGAACAAACTTTTTTTTTTGTTCCATTTTTTTCTTTTTCTTTTATAAACTTACCATAGATCGTTCTCTCCATTTTCACCAATTCCATTCTACAGCCACAACTTTCCATTCGCCTCGTTGATCTACTGCACAACTATGTGCTACGTAGAAACTGTTATTGTAATAACGCTATATAGCAAAATGTGACCGCTTGATCGCTTACGACGGCTCACGGAACAAAAGGTCACAAGCGGTTATATGTCTTTTTATAAATTACTACATGTCTCTGCGGTTACGTCTAATAATATTTTAAATATTTGTGACCTTTTCGAAATGACTATGGATAGCGTATCTTGAAAACTACTCCTGATATCAGTAGATTATTGAGCTCGTCATAGGATCTCAGTTCGACCACGGTCCGCACCTCTAACTTTTCTAATTCATGTGCTAATCAAAATTTGATTAGATATTACTTGCGTTAAACAGTGAAGGAAAATATCGTGAGGAAACTTGCCGCCCGATTCAAGGGGCTTACTCCCTAAGTCCGTCAACGAAGTTAGTCGCCCGTCCGAAAGTAGCCCGAAACGCAGGAGTGAACAACAAAGTGTCAAGTGCAACTTTTCGGACGGGCAAAAACACTTCAGTGGTAGGGACAACTGTCAAATCGTGTTGTCATTCATTCTGAGTTCGGGCCCCGAAATAATCGTATGTCCGGAGGTAATAGGGAGTACTATATTAATACGCTCTAGTATTATACGCTCGTAACTAAGGCCGAAACCACGGACTTCGTGCTTAGGGAGTAGACACCCAGAACCTTTTCGATAAGTCGGTTTCATATCTCGTTTTATCTACCACTCTCATAAGGAGAGAGAAAGAGATAGCTTAACGAATCGTTTGACAACTGACTTATCGAATCATTCTGAATCAGGAGAAGACAGGCCTAAACGCTTCTCATTCTCAGAAGAGACCCGTTGCCAAGCCTAGCTATGGGTAATGGGGCTGTGTGTTGTTTTTAACTTTAAATACTCATTAACTATGAGTTAATTAGTTAATTTCACCAAGCTTCTATAATGTATAGCAACACACACAGCATCCGGGAAACTATCATCTCTAATGCATTAAGCACATACACTTCCTGTATCCTCGGCTCGTGGCTAAATAATTACAGCCGCATAGACCGATCTTCCGGGTTAAGCCACGCTTGCCGAGGTTGGTCTGTGGATGGGTGACCATTTACCATAGCGAGTTTCCTCCGTGCCTCGGAAAGCACGTAAAGCCGTTGGTCCCGGCTGTCATTTGTAGATCTTTGACAGTCGTTACTGTTGGTCAGAAGCCAGAAAGTCTGACAACCAGTCTTACCAAGAGTATCGTATTACCCAGTTACTGGGTTGTGGAGGTCTGATAGGCAGTCGCTCCATGTAAAATACTGATATTCAGCTGCATCCGGTTCGACTGGAAGCCGACCCCAATATAGTTGGGAAAAGGCTAGGCAGATATACTTCCTGTATCCTCGATTTCTGCCCACCATCTACAATATCAGCATTATAACATCAAAATTATTATCATGTATCAAATTTAACACCAAGTATCAAATATCATAGTTTCCATAGGCCCCTGCACTTTCTCAGCCACCGAACTTTGACTCCCGAAGTGGTAGAGGTCATGATTGATATAGCAAAGGTATGTACGGATACAGCCTACACATTTGACTCTTACAAACCTGGGGCAATTGTAATAACAGAAACGATGATCAATCGCAACTGAATCGAAACCGAACCCTTCATTCAGTAAGTTTTCGTTTTCGAAAACTCTCAAATTGGTTGTGACCGTCAGGATGGCTGGACCAAACGAGATATATGTACATGAGATCATGTGCACTGTTTAATACCTATTTGCTATTATTTACTACCTATCATGAAATATTTGCTACCTTTGCGTTAAGAAATATATCAAAGAAATAAAGTGGTCAGCCATTCTGACGTCAGGTTGGCTGACCACTTCCAAGTTCTCATAGTTTTAGCGTTGTATTAACCGCGTTGTTAATGTAAATATTTACTATCTGTTTGCTACCTTAACATATATTTTTTACACAATTTTAAGAAGCTCCTATAAAAAGTTATGTAAAGTAACAACAAAAGTTGAAAACAATAATTCATCATCACAGTTGTGAATATTGTGAGTAGTTTTAAATAAAAATAATCTAAGATGCTTTTATTATTATCTTTTTATAGGAGCTTCTGAAAGTTCACATGCAAGTGCACATGGTCTCATGTACATTATCTCGTTTGATCCAGCCATCCTGACGTTCACAATTGGTCGATAACGAAAACAACATCAAACATTTTGTCAGTGACGGTTGTCTGTGGTTCGTAGCAGTTTATTTATTTAACAAACTCATAAAGTGGCTGGTTGCTAATTATCAACCACGCGGATCATATGATTTCAAGGTTAAGCTACACTTGCCGCGGTCAGTCCGCGGATGGGTGACCGTGACCTCATCGAGACCTCTCCGTGCCTCGGAGAGGACGTTAAACCGTCGGCCGGGTGTCATACGAATACCTATGACAGTTGTTACGGGTAGTCAGAAAGTCTGACAACCGGTCTAACCTTAGGATATTAGCATTGCCCAGTTACTTATATCAAATCTATATCCTACAACAAACTTTTATATTAGCATTGCCCAGTTACTTATATCAAATCTATATCCTACAACAAACTTTTATATTAACATTGCCCAGTTACTTATATCAAATCTATATCCTACAACAAACTTTTATATTAGCATTGCCCAGTTACTTATATCAAATCTATATCCTACAACAAACTTTTATATTAGCATTGCCCAGTTACTTATATCAAATCTATATCCTACAACAAACTTTTATATTAGCATTGCCCAGTTACTTATATCAAATCTATATCCTACAACAAACTTTTATATTAGCATTGCCCAGTTACTTATATCAAATCTATATCCTACAACAAACTTTTTGAAAACTTGTATTTTTTTGCAGTTTTGATATTAGTCTGATAGTTGCTTCCGGGAGCCGGATCCAACTATCTGATCGGATTCATGAAATACACGTACGATTCTCGTGTCAGATTTTTTCTGGACGACGACGACGCCCTGACGATGCTTACGATTCTGACATCCGATCCGATAGTCTGATCGTACGTGTAATTCATGTTCAAACAAATGTATGACGCGGAGGCCTTCAGATAGTCTGATCAGACTATCGGAACCGACTATCGGAGGCATGTATCTGACGTGTATTTGGGCTCTAAACCTGGTTTTAATATCTTTATCAATGAGCCACAGGTGCTTACTATCTCTGTATCAATGTGACGATCGTTAATACTCGTACAGCATAGGTATGCGCAGGCGCAACCTACGCGCTGTGACATCGCTGATGTTGCGTAACGCTCAATAGGGTCAGAAGTCGGAGTTACTGACCCTGACATCTTTCATCTTCAAGCTTGTTGTATTTTATGGGAGGAATAGTGTTTCAAGCAGTTTCAATACATAGATTATTTATAGCATCACAGATTACAGAAGAAGATTTTTTTTCTAAGTATATAATTAAAATGTACTTATCTTTTCCTCAATAGATATACAGGATATCCCGAAACTCAGCGTCATGTCGGGAACAAATGATAAGACAGTTTAGGAAAGTTCATAAAAATAGTTGTATACTGTATTAATAAACACATTTAATAGTTAGATTTATGACGTACATTTTTATTCATAATACCAGCGATTTTGATATCAAGGGGCGACATTGTAGTACTAAAATATTGTATTTGGTCATATATCTCTGTAAAAATGGAACTTATGCATTTTAACTTAACTGTATAGGCAACATTGACAGTTTTCCTATTTTACAATACGGTATAGAGATGCCTACGAAGTTAAGATGGCGAAGATAAAAAATACTAAATCACATCGATTATGTACAAAATTCGAGTCCTAATTGGGGTTACTTTGACACTGAATGATAAAACAGGGATCATCAAAGTAAAAGCCTACGGCCCGACTTTGATAAGGAATATTCATCCTTTTTTGATCGAAAACTATGCTCTGTAGTTTTTTTTTTATCTAGTCTATGTGATTTTATATATTTCAGTTAATTGAGTCTATATAAAATATTTTTGATGTAGCAGCTAAAAGCGAAAATAAATAAGATACAAACACATGAAGCTCAAAAAATTGATCAAAGTAACTGTTCTACGGTAACTTTAAAACTCGAAAATCTTCAACAAAACTTTTTTTCTGAAATAAATAGTAATCATAAACTGCCCTATAATTTGTTCCCGGTTTGACGTTGAGTTTTGGAACACACTATACTCCATTTCATACAACATTAAACAAAAGTGGCCCACCAAAGCACGAATCTATTTTGAACCGTTTCTTCAAGTAGAGTTGCAGCTCATTGTGATTGACTGTTAGGTTCTTAAAAATATAACACCATGTTGACTCCGTGCTGCAAGCACTTGGTATGAGATTTGGCAGCAAATAAGTAAATTTTTGCGTCTGTTGCAATTTTATGAATCCTAAGTAATCAGATAGCTTTCATATTCTCTTTCAATTCTGTGCCAACATAATAGTAATGTATTTCTCTCATTAACTAACAATAATTTTCTAAAATTTCACATAATTACGAGTAATAACTAATAAACAATGTTTCTCTATAATTCTCGTGGTAATCAATGTAATCAATATGTTTGTCGCATAAAAAAATTACGCGGCGAGAGTTGCGCAGGTGCGTATGCGCAACCAAGATGTAATACACACAGATTTCATGTTTATTATGCTTAGATAAGTGTGTGGAGGATGTTACATAGTTGTGATTTACAATTAACTTAGACAATTTAAAACTTAAATGTTTATCCAAACAACAAGAATATCACCAAGGCACAATAATACGACAAGAATCAGGATCATCATATCTGATGTTTGATCATCCTAACTATCCTAATCCTAACTAATATTATAAATTCGAAAGTAAGTTTGTTTGTTTGTTACCTTTTCACGGCTAAACCACTGAACCGATCATCCTGAAATTTTGCATATACGTTGTCAGGAGTATAGAAAAGGGCATACGGTACCTTTCATCCCGAAAAAAGCACTGTTCCCGAGGAAAACAACAATAATGTTCATAGATGGCGCCACGTGTTCTAATCACGATTGAATTATATTATTATAGAAACTTCAGTAGTGTGTTTAAGAGTTGATTGTCAAATTCTAAATTAACGCGAGCGAAGCCGCGGGCAAAAGCTAATATTCGATAAAGACGAACAAATAAATCATGATCATTAAATGATCGTTGCATCATCAAAATTTTAACACGCAACTCAATAGCCTTGCGGTTGAAGGCGTGTCTTCTATGCTGAACAGTCTGAGTTCGATACCGGCCCACAGCTCAGACTTTTCGAGTTCATGTGCGGATCAGAATTTGATTATCATTTGCATTAACGATGAAAGAAAACGTCGTCGTGAGGAAACCTGCACACCTGAGAGGGCTCCAAAACGTTCTCGATGGTATGTGCAGGCGCCAACCCGCACCAGGCTAGCGTGGAGAACTTTAGTTCTAGGTTAGTAGGCTTTAGCTTAAACACTTCTCATTCTTAGAAGCCCAGGCCTAGTAGTGCGGCAGTGTAGATTGCGTATGTGCCTTGGAGAGCACGTTAAACCGTTGGTTCCGAGTGTCATACCAATATCTATGACCGTCATTACGGGTAGTCAGAAACGCGAAAGTTTGACAAGCGGTCTAACTTTAGGATATCGGCATTGCCCAATAATTGCGTTGCAGGGTCAGATGGCAGACACTCCGTCTAAAATACAGCTATTCAACCGCACCTTCAGATACTACTTGACTACGATAGGTGACTTTTTAGTGGAAAGACGGGGTGCATCAAAAGACTCTCCACGAGAGACAATACACCCTAAGCAGTCAGCCTCGATACCAACCTTGCTGACTGGCTAATCTTTTCACCACGGCATGAGCTATTCTCGTATAACTCGTGCTGACACGAAAGGACTTCCTACTTGCTATTTAACACCATATTTAACGTTAACGCCACTTCAAATTCAGTTCGACTCAACTGCCAATGCATAAGACCAACTTGTAAGTAAAGCCACGTGCACACGGTATGAAATGCTCGCATACTTGTCGATTACGTGAGAGCTTTAACAAAACACTCACGATTTTGGTGAAAGTGGCCGCAGCGGGTAGCGGTAAGCCGGTAACCAGCCAGTATGTGTGTGCACTAGGCTTAGGATACACCGTTTTGGAGTTAAGAACTGGGAATTTGTATAGTCTAGTAAAGAATTGAAGGAACTTTAGTTTTCTAGTCGAAAGAAGATTGTATAGATAAGTAGCTTCACTGGTGTCTATTGGTAAGTGCTGTATTTAAGCTTTTGTTTTAAAGCTGTGATATAAAGGAAAGACCTCGTAAAGGCTTTATGGAGTTTCTTGCCGGCTCTTCTCCATATGACTTACTTTTTGGAACCGTGCAACTAAAATGTCGAGACGTTTCCTATGTGCATGTACTGTGCAAATTCGAAATAAATAAAAAATGATTTTGTGGCAATTTTATGAGGACCCTTGAATTTTCATTAAAATTTTTGTTGCACAGTTTTTGTCTTATGATGAAAAATGACTGTAATAATACCACCCCTTATCTCCGAAGTTAGCAAGGCGACATATCTGGTATAAATCGAGTTGATAGATGTTTATGTAAATATTACAGGAAAATAAAACTAAATCTGTAACTAGAACAGTTTTTTAGAAATCAGACTAAATAACTTTTCATATTTTTCATTCCAAGGTCAGAGTCCGACTAGGGATGAAAATTGCCGAATGTTTCCGAAACTTACTAGGAAAGTTTCCAATATTCCCGGCAATATTGGTCAATATTGCCGGAAAGTTGCCAAAATTGCCAGATTACATAGGTTTTTTCAAATGCCATTTTTAATGTTTATGCGCTCATGAGGTTTTATGTAATGGTGTAATTATACGTATTACTAGTAAGTCTGTATGGTATATTGTTAATTATACTTAATTTCTAATTATCAATGCAAATATGTGAAGATAAAGTTAAACTAGGACACTGGTAACTTCATGATAGCTGAACCCATAGTTTTTTGAGAATTTCACTTATAAATTTTATAAACAAATACAGAGGACATTGATACCGAATGTTCCCCTTGTACCCTTATTTTGATTTACGATAACTTGAATGTTGAATACTACGTTGGTACGTTACCCCAGACTAGTCGCTTAGCCACTTGAAAAATCGTGTCGTTAAAAGAATTTTCTAAATCGGATCAGTAGGTTTTGAGAAAATCGCGGACATAAATACATACGGGTCAAATAAAGAACCTCCTCTTTTGAAGTCAGTTAAAAACATCAACTTGTTGTTGCTGATCAAATCGTCTTGCAAGGTTTGACCCTATTATACATACAGAGATGTATACATATAAATGTTATACTTTCTTACATACAAGTGTGGTTTCATATAGAAAGTAGAAAAAAAAAGATCATTTCTCCAAAATAGTTATGGTTTCATCACCAATGAAGTATCGTGGATAGCCTGTTTCTTTTCTTTAGTTTATCAGTAAGAAAACAAATGCAAAAACAAAAATTTTCGGTTGGATAATGTAGGCAAGTATAAAAACTAGCACCCTGCAAACCGCAATTTTATCCTACTATGCAATTATATAAAGTAAAATACGTTTTCTATTTACACGTTTCTTGCCAATGTTGCCGGCAGGATTGGAAACATTCGCGGCAGTTTTGGCAACTTTCGCAATATTGCCGGCAATTTTCATGCCTAAGTCCGACTCGCACTCAGCCGACCTTAATTAAATTCCTCTGTAAAGTATTGTAAATATCATTACAGCCTTTATACTCAACATTCCTATGTAATCTTTATTATAGTATATCTGTGTTTACATTGAGTAAATAAATAAATCATCTAGGATCTCTTATTGAACTAGTCTTATGGAGACACATAAGTGTAACATATAGATGGTATCTCGAAACTCAACGTCAAACCGGGAACAAATGATGCGGCAGTTTATGACTGTTTACAAAAATTATATTTTTGTTAAGTTTAATCGTTTCTGAGTTTCAAAGTTACCATGAAGAAAAGTTTACCTCGTAAATGTATTTTTTATAAAAAAAGTTTTCATAAACTGACTTATCGTTTAATTTTGTTCCCGGGTTGACATTAAGTGTCGGGACAGCCTGTATATGAATAAAAATAATTAAGTATGTAATTTTTTTCTAAACATAATTATGGTAGTTTTATTCGAAAAATGACTACGACGAATTTTTCTAAAAATAAATATGACAGATCTAAAAAAATCTTAAAATCCCCAAATAAATCTTGGTAAAATGTAGGTATGTGCAAGCATTTCAAAAACATTTTCCTTTTTAAGGTGGTCGCACAACTATACACGCAAGAGCATTGACTAGAATGTAATATACCTAGAATTGAATTAACTCTATAATTTCTATATAATTTGTCAACATTCTAGGTGTTTCTCAGAATTACGTTCTTACGTAATTTCACAACAGTTTATAACTAATGCGTAGTATTTCAACTGCATTTTCTTCGACATGTTATTTATGAGTTTCTCTCAGATTCACTTCACTTGAAATTACGCTGATTACCTGATCATCTGCATTATCATTTTTTACAGGACTCTGGTTATAAACTTTAGTATTTGGAATGGTTGGGAGTTAAGTTTCGGATACCATATTACGGAATCAAATCCATCAGAAATGACCTGAAAAATAACGTCCTTTAATATTCAGTACGACTTTCCCTGTAACCCTGTATATAGCGTATTAGTATATAATGTATTTTACTTACAAACATTAAGTTACTATCTAGTTACTGTTAGTTAATATCTTAACGCTTAAATTATTTATTTTTTTTCACTAAGATCGAACATTTTAACCTTCTGTAGTGACTCAGATATCAGACCTAGAGGAATGACTTAATAATAAAAAATGTTTAGGCAGTCGTGTACTATTATAATATGTACTATAATTTACTTTGGCCGGCTACTTTGGATTTTGGTCCAAAAATGTATGAAGCGTGTCAGGTCGGTCTCGTTTCTGACGCGCACCGGAACGCACTCTGCTCATACATTTTGTACCCCCGCACACTGTCAGAATCATTTTGAACAGTCTGTAGGACCATATGACTGATGTTGACTGTACCATCACAAAAAATGCCACCAAAACCAGTATATTTCCTACCATATAAATCTGTCAATGTCTTCGTACTAGAAACTATACAATACTAGTCTTACTAGATATAAAAACAGTAAAATAACTAGTATGCAACTCGAACAATGGAGTATGTATGTCGTACAGGAATTCAATTGTTTCTATAACTAATTACAACCTTGGGAGTACATAGTTGTTTATTTTGTTCTGTTGCTACGATAGGTTTTTGTTTGATATTGTTCTTTTAATATTATTCTAGTATTTGGCCGTTTGTAGGGCCGGTTTCCCGTCCGTCGATTCAGAACGGTTCGATTTTCCCCCGTTACGAGAATCGTAGATAATTCGACGACAAAATTATCTAACGCGGCCCGCCTACTCCCTAAGTCCGTCAACGAAGCTAGTCGCCCGTCCGAAAGTAGCCCGAAACGTAGGAGTGAACAAAACAAGTGTCAAGTTCAACTTTTCGGACGGTCACAAACACATCGGTAGTGGACAACTGTCAAATCGTGTTGTCATTCATTCTTAGTTCGGGCCCCGAAATAATCGTATGTCCGTAGGTGATAGGGAGTAGGAAACGCTCGTAACTAAGGCCGAAACCACGGACTTCGTGCTTAGGGACTAGAACACCAGGTAAGAAAATAAGAAAAAAAAATATTTTTTTTGAGAAACAATATTGTTCTTGTCTGTCGACAACAGACTTATCGAATAGCCAGGATTTACAGTTCTGATACGGTATTGTTATATTACAAGAGAGCCGCTCTATGAGATATTAGTTTGTAGGCACTGAAATTAAGCCTTTATTGGGTCATAAAATTCGTAAAATTTAATAGCTATTGCCCGCGACTTCATCCACGCAACGTGGAAGTCATTGCACCAAATTAACCAAATGCATTCCCGAGGTTTTTACTCTAAGGCGAAGAAAAGGCGATCAACTGTGTCTCAACCAACTTTGTGGCACATTGTGCAACCAGCCTAAGTTAGTAGACTTCATTTAATAGTTGCATGAATAAAGATACAACTGGCGCTACGTTGATTGACAACAGAAAACTCAGTATCTACGCACGCGATCTTAATTGCATTAACGAAAAAAAAACGAGCGATGACAACTATATTTTTGATAAATACCGCAATAAATGTAGCCATTCAAAATAATATCCTTCATAAACAATTTTAATGTAAACACAAATCAGTCTCAAAAGTCACTCAGTCAAAATTTACAAATTGATACGAATTATTATCTCAAATCACGCAAGATCGGCTCCACGTATCAATTAGCTGCCACGCTTGTTTCCACAGTTAAAATAATGCATTAATTATCACAACACGTTACTTTCCCCTCTCTCAGTAGCTTGGAAAACCGCGAAAGTTAGTTCTCAGCGCAGGCGCAGTTAACGCGCAACCATCGCACTCGATACATGAAACAAAACGCAACTTTAAACTTAATTAAAAAAATTCGATTGATTATTTAAAAATAGAACGAGCGAGTGACAAACGACAGTGTCGAACAGTGAACTAAGTCTGGTTCTAAATTTAAACACGCATACCGAACGGAAATATAGAACGCCCAACGGATTGCATGTTCTAAATTTAAAATCCCGAATGCAGCTGCCAGTGTGAACTTTGTCACGAGATTCCACTTTCTTTTAAACGTAAGTTTATAATAGATCGATGAAATAATAGTATCGAATAGATAGATCGATTGATCGTGATCGGGGGGCGTGATCCGATCGATTGTTTTGTAATTGCCATTGATAGTGAAAGTGTCGTGTTTGACGGCTGTCGTCAGATTGTTGGTAAATATTTTCTAACATTTATTCGCTTTCACTGTACGTGGTTCGTAGTACTGAGGTATCCAAACAGCTCTGTTTCAAAGAAATTGTTTTGTTATGCAATCTTAGCGTGCAACGCGCGTATTTATTATCTGTGATTGTTTTAGTCATCAGTGTCTAAGACCACAAATTGCATGATGGGTGCTCTGACCTATTACGAGCTTGCTAGTCCAATACTGAGGATATTATTCATAACAAACAAACTAAACGCTTCTTCACACCAAACGACGTGTCGTCGGCGGGCCCGCGTTTGTAGTATTCACGGGATTCCTATAAAGCAAACTTGGCATATATACGTATATAAATTTGTAGCCATTCGTTTTCATAATTATTTTTTTGTGAATTTCTACACACAAGATTACATTGCTCTCATAACTATGCTAAATCATAACTGTATTTACTCAAATTGTTAAAAGAGATTGATTTTATTAGAGCATCCATGGAGATTCTTGCCGTCTCTTCTCCATAAAAAACGGCTCATTGGAACCGTGCACCTGAATTCGACTTTTCTTAAGCGCTTATAAAAAAAAAAAAAAATGATGATGATTTTGCACGTCACACCAAATGCAAACGCTGGTCAGCTGTCGACACGCTCGTGCCCAGCGTTCGTGTGGCGACGCCTCTAGATGATCACCATGACCTTTCAGAAATCGCATTCCTTGTTAATGACACCATTTTCATACTGACGATGACAATGATTTATAAATCATTACCTAGGTTGATCTATATACCTACAGCACGCTTCAGTCTGCAAGTTAAATGGGCCGTATAAAAATTACATGTTTGAGACAATTCAACCATGTCAAGCCTTTTATAGAAGGATTTGTTTATAGTCTCGTCGTGATGAATATGTCGCATGCTGCAGAGATGATTATTAATTGATCATCATTCGAAACTATGGACATTAAGGTGGATCCAGACATTGCGAGGCATGCGCCGCGAACGGCGCACAACGCATATCCCTACCGACACACGCTGGCTCGCCTCGCACATGCTCAGCCTGTGCGCAGCACATGCCTCGCCACAAGCATGAAGACAGACAAACGAAGCAGTAGCTTTGCACGCGATGGCTCGACCCGAGCATACGTTGATATATTTTTTCGACACGCACGCCTCCCTCCGTTCGTTCGTTCGCGTCGTTCGTGGCGCATGCCTCGCAAAGTCTGGATCCACCTGTAGACGAAAGGCATCAACAAAATAATGATTTTCGAATATCTATGACGAGTCCATTAAAATAATTGGCAAGTTTCTATGTAGTTTTACGCAGTGACCCTTTCAAACCTACAATAAAATCAATATTAATTACACAAGACTTTCGCTACTTACGATACGATTTCGATATTTAAGGTCACCTACAAACTCTTCGGATACAAACTGTATAAAAAAGAAGAATCGAATTAAAATTACGTAATACTCACACTTTTTTCAATACCAACCAATTCAATAAAACAGAGGTCAACACCAAAAGCAAATTACAACCAATTAATCTAGAAACCCAACAACAAATGTATTTATTAACAACATTCAATAAATAAATAAACACCTACATCGTAAAAATTTACGCACTCGACCTCCTTTGTCTTATAGCGTGTTTTGAATAAACCTCCTTTTTGATACATCTCCTTACGTAAGGAGCTATCATTACGCTGTCCACGATGTGGTGTGAGTTGTTACGACACTACACTTAAAATGCAATAAGTTGTGCTCATCCGGTGTAGGAAATGTCGGCTCGTGGTGGTGTGGAATAAAAATGGCGTGGATTTGGATTAGATGTACGTGTTTGTTATTCTGTACATAATTGAAGTGATGTGAAAGGAAGGAATGTAGTAACTCGTAAGTTCGTCGATTAAAAATGTTTTTGTCAGAAGAAAACCGTCGTAAAGCGGTTTGTTTAAACTATCTATAAATCTAAAGGTTCTCAATTCAATTCAATCATTTAATTTCAGACAAATTACAATAAATATAAATCATCCATACATTAATGAATTTTAAAATAATAAATTGCAATAATGGAAACATCAGGAACAGGAACATGTAGTTTTGTCCAGTCCTCCATGAAGGAGCAGTCCGTGATCCTCCATGAAGGAGCAGTCCGTGTCCATACTTTCAGCTATGAGTTGCAGGAAACTGTTCTGAGGGGCTCGTGGCTACTTAACATTCACAAGAATCATACCATTTTCGTTCGTTACACATAGAGACCTCTCCTTGCTTCTGAAAGCACGTTAAGCCGTCGCTTCAGGGTATCATACGAATACCTGTCAGTCTTTATGGGTAGTCAGAAGCCCGCAAGTCTGAAGACCGGCCTAACGTTAGGATATCGGTATTGCCCAGTCCGATGGCAGTCGCTCCGTTTAAAATACTCGAATTCAGCCGTGTCTGGGGGTCTACTCCCTAAGCACAAAGTCCGTGGTTTCGGCCTTAGTTCCGAGCGTTTCCTACTCCCTATCACCTACGGACATACGATTATTTCGGGGCCCGAACTAAGAATGAATGACAACACGATTTGACAGTTGTCCCTACTACCGATGTGTTTTTGCCCGTCCGAAAAGTTTAACTTGACACTTGTTTTGTTCACTCCTACGTTTCGGGCTAATTTCGGACGGGCGACTAACTTCGTTGACGGACTTAGGGAGTAGGCCCCCTGGTTGGACTTGAAGCTGACCCCAATATAATTGGTAATAGCCTAGGCAGAACTATAAATATGAAAGGTTTGGTTACTTAAGGTTCTAGCAATCGAAGCCTGTGTCCAATAGTGAATGTCTTCCGGATGGTAAAGGCAATAGGCATGCAATTTATGGAGGTGACGTTTTCAGCTAGATTATTCGTCCGAGCACTGTCACTTTTCTACAGTAATGATCTCTAACCTCACACGTAATTGCTGGCTTGCTTGGTGTGATTTCGATTGTTAATTGTGTTAATACTTCCGATGAAGTCTATCGAAGTATTCATATCCCTACTCTCACCGCGCTTAATGCCCTCGTGGACGCCAGACCAAATTGTGATGTGTTTGCGGATGAATGAAGGGTAATCTTGTCGGAATGCCTGCAGTACTGCGAGAGGAATGTTGTTAAATATTTTCAATGCTCTTTTCATTTCTATTTTGTATAATGTAACGTGTGTAATCAGTTATGCCTTACTAAATTAATCAATTATAGGTATAGGTACATAAACCCTGTAATTTTTGTTATCCTCCTCGAAAGAGGAGTTAGTGGTGAACTATGACCGAGAATTCGGTCATAGTTCAAGTTGAATGAGCGCCTCCTTGCCTTACATTAAAGCTTCATTTCGGATGCGTGGGTGTGGTACACTTTTTTAGGCTTTTGACATATTAGTTCAAGTACGGTGTTATTATTCTATGGTTCGAGTTCTGGCAATGCGCCAGAACTACCACAAACACACACTCACAAGCCATGTTCAACAGAATCAAATGTTATTACTCAATTTTATTATTACACAAACTTCTTATAGAAATTCTTCTTTTTCATAAGGAAAATAATATAACTTACAGCACAAAAACTAGTCTAGTTCCTGTCATTACTTTACGTAAGTAAATATAGAAAGTACAGTAATGTACGATAATCCGAAGAAATCGATGGCGCGTAATTTATAGCGGCGCCATGATGCTTTGATGTTTGATGCTGTGTTACGAGATGTAAACTCATGTTATGGTTCATCGTTTTTATTATGATTTGACTTGGCTTTTATTTATTATTAATAATTTATTTACACTTGTACACACAACACTTAATAAAAGATATAATCAGGACCAAAGCGTAAAAAAGGCACTGCTTATTTCAAAAATAAATCTCTTCCAGTAGACCTGTGAGAGGAGAATTTAGAACAAAAACTGTAGACAATGCAAGAAATGTAGACAATACAAAAAATGTAGACAGTACAAGAAATGTAGACAATACAATAAATGTAGACAGTACAAGAAATGTAGACAATACAATAAATGTAGACAATACAAGAAATACAAGGGCACTGCTTATTTCTAAAATAAATCTCTTCCAGTAGACCTGTGAGAGGAGAATTTAGAACAAGAAATGTAGACAATACAAGAAATGTAGAAAAATTTACTCTAGTCGCACCTGAAAGCGCAGACGTTCAGAGTCTAAGGTCTGTTACTTGGGTTCGTGTGCTCCATCACACGAACCCAAGTAACAGAGATATACCTAGAATATCTATTTAGTATGCGTTGTGCGTCAGTTTATACGTTGGGTGCACGCTTGATGATAGGACCTATACGGTCCGCCTGGCTAGCTAACACCCTTACATTAAAGTCCGGCGCCAAACAGTTTACTCTGTTCCGTCGCGTGTATGTGAGAGAAGGGTATAGGGGAATCTCTATATTTGTCTCTGTGCTCCATCTTAGTCCGTGTCCTTATCCCGTGTCTTGTCGCTTATCATTAGGTGCGAGGGTCAAAAGGGAAAAAGTAAATAAATAAATAAAAAATGATTTTTTTTTATTTCCTTCAAAGGAACAATAATGAGCTGATAATGCTCATGTAATCCATAATTCACCAACTAGATAAATTATTATAAAGTTAAAATATAACCTACTTTCGATCAATCCAATTTAACGCTATTTATTGTTATTTTTTATTTCACGTCATTAAATCAGATTTCAGTTAAGTACCACGGTCGAGTCGTTGCAAATTAAGAAAATTTATAAAACCACAGTTTCCTTGATCTTATGATAACATCGAGATAATTAAGTTCGTTCGTAACTTCGTGCATAATATTAATTAGTGGTGGTTTACCGTAACATTCTGTTATTTTTGTTATTATAATTCACCATGATGTATTTTAACCTACTTAATTTATAAAGAGCAAAGTTTTTGTACGTCTTTAAGGAATTTTTATGCTGAGCATCGGAACATCAATTTGTTAATAGCAGGTATTATCGAACTCATACCCGGCGCTAACGAAGAATACAATAACTTGATTTTGGACGATTTTGAGTGACGCCGGATACTAAATGTTACAAAGACAAAAAGTCAATGGGCAACATAGTCCTAGTGTCAAAATGTACAAATGTCTTAATGTATATGAATGTGCAAATGACAAAAAATAATTGTGACATAATGCGTAAGGGTCTAATTGTTAGATTGTCAAAATGTACAAAAGATAAAACACAATTGTGCCAAAATGCATCGTGGTCCAATTGTCACACAGTCAGGATTCGAACCCGCAAACCTGGGCTTCGAAGGTACGATCACTAACGACTGAGCCTACATACACCTATCTGCTACTTGATATCAACATAATTCTCTGCACTGGATATCTAATTAAAATCTCTTCTCTATCTAATCTCTTTGAGTATAAATACTTCTTGAAAGTCCGGTATCCTTGAAAAAGATGATTGAAATGTCATTTCATTTGTTCTATCATAGCGGCATTTGGGCAAAATTACATTTTGGCACTGGGCAATTTGTACAATTGAACATTACAGCTTTAATGTATTCTATCATAGCGGCATTTGGGCAAAATGACATTTTGGCACTAGGCAATTTGTACATTTTGACACTAGGACTATGTTGCCCATTGACTTTTTGTCTTTGTAACATTTAGTATCCGGCGTCTTTTGAGTTACATATGAAAAAACACCCTTCGGAATCGGCCAATCGAGATCTATTAACTCACTCTGAGTAATAAATGTTTTCAAACTTTCGCGATTTGTACACATTTAAGAGGCACAAAATCGTCCTCGTAAAGTGTGTTACGCGAGAAGACATGATTCAATATTTTAATCTCTCTGAGTAACTTTTTGGAATAGGTACTTCAGGAACTCAGTTTTTCAGTAAACAAGAATGCAATAACTAAAACAGTTCAAAACTTAGAGCGCGTTAAGCGCGTTTTTTTCGGAAGCCACGGCTTTAGATGATGTAATGACTTCACTATGTTCTGCTCATTCTCGAAGCATAGGTATACGGTATCCTTTAGTCTACAATCTAGAATTCTCATAATACCGTCATCCAACTATTCTGATGATGATATGCTCCCATTAAAATACCTAGACGTTTAGGTACTGTAACCTAATGATTCAGACACAGACACAGCTGTTCCATCGGAAATGGTTAAAATAACCTCAACCACACATATTTCTATAATTATCCGTCCTATTATAGTGATTAACACTTTTATCATAGGCGTGGAACTGCTGATATAATGGTATATAATCAGTTGACGATTCAAGTTAATCTATTAAGAAATATTTGACCACACCCGTCATTGAAGCTAGTTGGAAAATTACGTAAAAGCACTTTCGTTTTTCTTAAAGGATGAGGAGAATCTCAAGCGGTTATTGTAAGTAGTTGTCTCAAGTTTTGTTATTCAAACTCATGACAAGAACGCATTTCTCTTAGTTGTCATGTACAACTTGTAATGATGGTAGGAAGCTGAGATTACGAATATTTGAGTCGCATGTTGACAATTTCAATTGGCTCAGGTGGAACTGCTTTTAAAAACCTCATTATAATAGGGACGCCTAGTAGAAATCATGTGTCCACCGTCAAATTAAAGTTCAGTGCCAAGCAGTTTACTGTGATCCGCCGTGTTTATGTGAGAGTCAGAGCGGTATAATATTCCTCTATATCTGTATTACAACTGGCAAGGCATAAGCTGAGCTTTGCATTTGCTTGAGTGCACATGGAATCGATTGCCAAAAAGCAGTATAAACCGCTTTATACGGCTAAGGAGGCGTCTGCATTCATTCTCACACAACTGCAAAGCTCAGCTTAGGCCTCGCGGACGGTACTTGTATTCGTGTGCTCCATTTTAGACCCTGTCTGATGCGACTTAGGTAAAAAGCGGCCGAGTCAGATAATAAAAAAACAGTCAATCCTTCGTGAAGTATAGAATGTAGCGTTATGACGAGCGAATTCTTGACTATTTACTTTTTCAATTTTGACAACGCAACTGTATTGAAATTATTTGTGATTTTTGCTAATGATACTCTTTCTTTTTTTCCAGACAACAGACAGCGCAGACTTCCTGGCGACACGGCCGCATACGGCGGCGGTGATCCCGGGCAAGCCTGCGGGCAACCCACTACAGTTCGTGCGCGTTGGGCCCGCGGACCTAGGCAGCCGGGCACGGGAGCAGCTGCGGCGGGCAGAGCTCGCGAAGAGGACTGACCCTGCTCGCATTGAGAGGCAGGAGGACTGGCAGTCGGTGAGTGACCTTATTCAAAATGTACGTATAATCGTGTGTTCTAAGTATAAACTCTATTTTCTTAGCTGTGAGCAATTTTAGTGGCCTTTTAAAAATAAATGCTTCAATAACTAATAGGTAGCTAGGAAATGCTTTTTTTCTTACGCTTATTTATACCTTTACATAATTAGGATAGAAACAGATCCCTAGATAGACGAAACTTTCAACCTGTATTTCTCTGTAACAAACATCGTTTTGTTTTTGAACATAATTCAATGAAATCTAAAGGTACATTAAAAGGGTCTTCTTTTGGCCTTGAAACAACAATGCCTGGGTCCCTGGATCGACACAAAGTTTAGTTTAGATGTCTTCTGATGTTTTCTGTCATTGTAGTGAAGCCACATTTAGATCAAAATTCAACTTCGTTCAATACATTCAACGTGTAGAGGTCGGGGTGAAGCAGTTCAGTTAAAAGAGTTTTTCGGTATATGATTTATATTTAAAATAAATGTGGGTAAATCACTGACAAAACTGAGCTAAGGAAGCGCGTAGCGTGCGGCGAGTATCGAATGTGACTGACTTGACCATAAAAGGTGGGCCGAAACCCCTTCCCCTTCAGTTCGCCCTCACCCCGCACGCTTCCTCTTACAATATTATAAAATTATTTGTTAGATCTACGTACGTTTGTTTATATTATTCAACTCGGGTTCGCGTCGCTAACACGCCCCACCCTAGTGCTGCATCAGCAGCACTCATTATCAATTGGTATTCGAGCGACGCGTGTAACTGATCTAGTAAGAATTCCAGATCTAGTTTTTATTTTAACCATTCTTACTCGATTATCTCTGCCTGGGATGACTTCTTGTATTAAACCTTTGAGCCATAGATTGCGTGGACCATCTGGATCTACCACAAGTACAAAATCGCCTACTTGTAAGCTTCGCTGCTCATCCTGCCATTTCGTACGTGGCAACATGTCCGGTAGTATTTCCTTGACCCATCTGCGCCAGTACATGTCCGCTAATCTTTGCGAAATTCGCCATTGTTTCCGCAGATACATGTCGGAATCATCAAAGTTTCCAATATGAGGTAAGCTAGACGACGACCCCACCAGAAAATGATTAGGGGTTAAAGTTTCGGGGCTATTTGGGTCCACAGATACATGTGTCAATGGACGGCTATTTACAATATTTTCTATTTCAGCCAGCAGCGTGTTTAGAGCCTCATCTTTCGGAGCACGTTCATTCAGAACAATTTTCAGGCTAGTCTTCACGCTTCTGATGAGCCGTTCCCAGGCTCCACCCCAGTGGGGACTCGCGGGCGGTATAAAAGTCCATTTTGTTCCATGATTTAAGGCCTCATTTTTCAGGACCTCTTCATTTAGACCTTGAATAGATTTTTTGATACGTCTTTAGGGTAATTGTAGTAGCGGGTTATAACTGAAACAACGTGTTGTGCGTACGGTGGTTTATTCCTTACTGATGATACAAGATGGCGCTCGGCCGAACAGCGGCCCGCGCGCCGCCGCGTCGCAGCGCGGCTCGGTAGGTAGGTATATAAATGAACTTACTTAGGTAACTACACATCATTCCTCCACACTAATTTTGAAACCTGTGGAAACAGACCATTAATTACTTTACTTAAACTATTTTATACTTATTACTACATATATTTATTTTATAACCTTTATTTATGTAAATAAACAATAATGTAATAGTAACAACTAAAAATACACTGAATAATCAATATTCTTTCTGGGTCGCATGGAACGTGCATTTGCAGCTAAAGGGACATGACCTTCAATATTATCACTTGAGTCCTGAGTGTCCTGACACTCTTGCTCCTCTACTATCTCGCCCTCAGAAATCACCATATCCTGATCCTCACTCATGCTAAGGTCTGCATCAGCTGCGGCTACAGCTGACGCCTCGCCACTTTCCCTCTCCCTTACTACAGATGTATTGCTTTGACCGGAATCGTTCACCTGTTGTACATTTGCTGCAGTTGGTCTTGACGGACTAGCATCCACGGCCGGTGACCTACTTGCTACAATTTCAGGTTCTTTATGCAACCCCGTGTAATGAACTATTTGATCTAGATGCCTGATACAAGACACATTACAACAATCCACATATACCTTAAATAGCCTATTTCCAACAATTTCCTCAATTTTGCCTAGTGTCCACCTTTCTTTTCGAGCACTGAACCAGCGAACCCAAACCTTATCTCCTGTTTTGAACATCCTACTTTTATTTTCATATGTTTTACTTTTATTCGAACGATGTCTCTTTTCTTTGGGAAAAATTAAGTCAAGCCTAGATCTTAAATTCCTTCCAAACATCAACTTTGCGGGTGATTCTCCTGTAGAACAGTGTATTGTATTTCTGTATTCGAACAGATATGCTAACAATTTCTCTTGCAGAATACATTGAGATAAGTTCTCTGTTAAAATAATTTTTAACATTTTTTTACATGTGCGAACAGAGTTTTCAGCTTGTCCGTTGCTGCATGGATGATAGATCGGCGATGTCAGATATTCAATACCGTTATTGGAACAAAAATCCTTGAATTCTTTACAATTTATTTTTACGTCGTTGTCAGAAACTAAAGTGTTAGGTATACCGAATACTGAAAATATATTCTTTAATTTAATTATTAAAGCTTGTGTACTGACACCCTTATTCATGTTAACACACTCTAACCATTTAGAGTACGCATCTATTACCACGAGATACATTCTTTGCCCTACAGTTAAATAATCTATGTGTATTCTTTGCCAAGGAGCTTGCGGGCGCGGCCAGGGCGCGGGTGGGGCGCGCGGTGGAGAGGGTCGCACGCTCGCACACGCCTCGCACGCGCCGCTCCACCGCTCAATGTCTGCATCAATACCTGGCCACCACATTCTGCCACGAGCGTTACACTTCATTTTAACTATGCCTAAATGTGTACTATGCAATTCGGCTAACATTCTTTCTCGTAATGCTGCTGGAATAACGACCTTATGGCCCCGCAATAAGACGCCGTTTTCAAGTTGCAAGTCGGTTCTACATAGAAAATACGGGCGAATTGATTTACAACAAATTTTTCGTGGCCAACCGAAGTTCATATATTTAATTACTGTCTGAATCGTTTTATCACTTTCGGTTGCATCTTTTATGTCGGTAAATAAAACAGCTGGAGAATTCGAGTTCAAAAAATTCAGTGCGCAATACGCGTCATACTCTTTGTCAGTTTCGCACACAGTATCCGTGACGGGAGCACGAGAGAAATAATCCGCAACTATGTTGTCCTGGCTAGAAATGTACTGAACCACATAGTTATATGCTGCTAAAATAATCGCGTATCTCTGAAGCCGTAACGCTGTCGTTATCGATATACCGGTTTTATTATTAAATATGGAAACTAATGGACGGTGATCTGTCTTAAGAATAAAAGGTTCACTTCGCCCGTACAAATACTGGTGGAAGTGTTTAACTCCAAATATGATTGCTGTTGCCTCCTTTTGGATTTGACTGTAGTTACGTTCGCTCGCCGAGAGCGACCTGGAACCGAATGCCAGTGGTCGCTCGCGACCGTCGCTATCTCGTTGCGACAAAACCGCTCCGAGCCCTGCCGGACCTGCATCCACCGCGAGCACGAGTTGCACGCTCGGCTCGAAATGTGCTAGCACGCGCTCGGACGCCAACTCGGCACGCACTCGGCGCATGGCATTGCGCTGACGCTCGCCCCACTCCCATGGGGCACCGTCGCGCAACAACTCGTGGAGCGGGCTCATAATACTTGACGCGTTCGGAATAAAATTCCTATAGTAATTTACTACACCTAGAAATCGCTTCACTTCCGTAACGTTAGTCGGCTCGGGAGCGTTTACTATGGCCTTAACTTTTTCACGGCTCGTACGTAACCCATTCTTATCAATTACATATCCTAAGTAGGTTACACTTTTCTTTAGAAATTCACACTTGTCTTTTTGCAACCGAAGACCGGCTTCGTCTAATTTTCTTAAAACTTGCCCTAATCTTTGCAAATGAATCTCCTTTGTCGGTGCCGTTAAACAGATGTCATCCAACCAAATACTAACACCCTCTATGCCCGATAACAACAATTCCATAGATTTTTGAAACACGGCGGGTGCATTTGCCAACCCGTATACAAGACGAGTATATTTGAACAACCCTTTTGGCGTATTAATTGTCGTAAGATCTTGCGACTCATCGGAGAGGATAAACTGGTTATATGCATTTTTTAAATCTAACTTCGAAAAATGTTCCCCACCACCTAACTTCGCGAAAACTTCCTCTATTCTAGGTAATGGGTACTTATCGATTATAAGATCTTTATTTAAAGTGACAGAAAAATCCCCTGCGATTTTAACCGTTCCGTCGTTCTTTAAAACCGGTACTATAGGCGTTGCGTATTGAGAATTATTAACTGGAATTAAAATACCTAACTTAACTAATCTGTCTAATTCCGATACCACCTTTTCTTTAAGGGCAAAAGGTATTGTTCGTGCTTTAAAGAATTTAGGAATGGAGTTTTCTTTTAACTGTAAATGTACTTTAAATTTGTTAAAACTACCCAGTTCATCCCGCCATATATTAGGATAATGTTCCAATAACGTATTTACGTCATTATCGTGACTTATTTTGTTTACATTTGTTGTGAGTACTAAGCCGAAGGCGGACATAAAATCACGACCGAGTAACGGGGGGCCGTTTGAGTTAACGACAATATTTTTATACATTTAATTAAATTATTGTATTTAATTTCTGCTAAGAAGTAACCTTTCGGTGCGATTTTATGGCCGTTATACAAACACATTCTAATATTACATTTTAATAGCTTATGCCTATAAAACTTCTCAGAATACATTTGTTTTGATATTACCGACACACCTGACCCCGAGTCTAATTCCATAGTCACAGCTTTGTTACCTACACTTATTTGTAACTGTATGGGCTTATCTGTTACGTACCTTAAATTAAAATTTTGGCACTCCACACATGAACCACTCCCGACATCTGAGTCGGACTCTTCACTCGCGATATTATTTACGTGTACGTGACGGCGATCGAACTTATTTTTGTTATCACAAACTTTCTTTAAGTGTCCTTTCTTACCGCACTTCTGACACGTGTAGTTTTTATATCGGCACTGATCCATGCTGTGGTTTTTCATTCCACACACGGCACAACGTAACTCCCGGTCGTGACGCGGGGAGGAGGAAGCGCACGCGGCTCGCGAGCCTGCGCCGCCACCGCCGACACCGTCGCTGCCGCGGCCATGTTTACCACGACCGCCACCGTCCTTCTTATGCGTAGCACCAAACGATAACTTATTAATCGGCTCCTCCTTCACTGCTACCGAATCCACGGTGATTGACTTAGCTTCCCTGGCACATTCTGCTCGTTCAGCAATCTCCAAGGCGCTTACCAAGGTCAGGTCACTTGGATTTTTCTGGAACAATTTATCGCGCACGGGACCTGGCCCCAGGCCTAAGACAAAACGATCAGTGAGGTTTATCTCCAGAGCAACCCCGAAATTGCAATAGCTTGCTAAACCTCTGAGTCTTGCCGCCCAGTCTCCTAGCGACTCGCCATGGTCCTTTTTCGCGCCGTGAAACTTCGCTTTGTCGGCGAAAGAGCACTTTTTTTCTTTAAAATGTCCGTCGAGCAGGTCCACCAACTTAGGAAAACCTAGCTTTTCCAGGTCCTCGGGGTATGCTAGGTTACGCACTAAACGGTATGAGTCGTCAGAAAGGTGCGTTATCAATATCGCTGCTTTCTTTTCCTCATTTGTTACGTCGTTCACATTATAAAATTGTAACAATTTCCCCTTGAAAATCTTCCATTCACTTGTTTTATATTCAAACGTAGGTAAGTTACCTAAATACGACATCATCGCGCAGGTATTATTTTCTTGTTTTATTTATAATGAAAATACTTTTATTATTCCTATACTCGTCGCCAAATGATACGTCTTTAGGGTAATTGTAGTAGCGGGTTATAACTGAAACAACGTGTTGTGCGTACGGTGGTTTATTCCTTACTGATGATACAAGATGGCGCTCGGCCGAACAGCGGCCCGCGCGCCGCCGCGTCGCAGCGCGGCTCGGTAGGTAGGTATATAAATGAACTTACTTAGGTAACTACACATCATTTTTTCAATTCTGTATTTGCACCTCTTAGATTGGTACCGTTGTCGGAAAATAAGTATTGCGGCCACCCACGTCTCGCGGCCATCCTTCGTAATGCCATTATGAATGAGTCCGAGGTAAGTGAAGCAACAACTTCCAGGTGTATGGCTCGTACAGTCATACATGTAAAGAGAACACCGTACCTCTTTTCTCGGCGCCTTCCGACAGTGACGTCCATGGGACCAAAAAGATCCACGCCACAGAATGTGAAGGGACGCTGGTGGTGGGCCATTCGTGCGACAGGTAAGTCTCCCATTCTTGGTACTTCAGGTTTGCTCTTTCTTATTCTGCACGACATACATTTAGATGTTACAGCCTTAACGACAGGTCTCAGCCTTGTGATCCAGTATCTTTGTTTAACTTCATTGACTACTGTCTCTTGATTGCCGTGAGCGTAGTAGTAGTGATAATATCTCACGATCAATCTGGCTATGTAACTTTTCCCATCTAATAGTATAGGGTTTTTTGTTTCAGGTAGCACACCAGCAGCAGCACCGATGCGGCCACCGACGCGCATGACTCCTTGCTCGTCAAGGTAAGGTGACAAAGTAAGTATTTTACTTGTTTTTGATACACATCTTTTGTTTCTTAGTTCAACTATCTCCTTTGCAAACGTCTGTGCTTGGGACTGTTTTAATAATAGTATTTCAGCTTGCTCCATAGTGGTGTCGAATTCGTAAGTAAGTTTCTTACATTTGTTGATAAATTTCAGTACTAAAGAAGCCGCTCGACGTAAGCGAAGCCAAGAAGAAAATTTGTTAGCATCGGGTACCGGTAAGTTTACTTCGCTTGTTGTTGTTTGTATATAATTAATGCATTCTACTTCTAATTGTGTTTCTGTTCTTTCAGGTTCAACAAGCATAAAATCACGAGGCCATTGTTTTTCTTCGCTACGTAGAAAGGTAGGTCCGTACATCCATTCTTTTCCCAATACAGTACAGTCATATGTCTCTCTAGTAGCGATATCGGCTACATTGAGCTTCGTTGGTACGTATCTCCACTCATCTGTATTAGTAAGTTCGTCTATTTCGCCCAACCGATGTGCTACGTACTGTTTATAATTACGTGCGTCATTACGTATCCATGTCAGTACAGTACTTGAGTCTGACCAAAAGAATTTTCGTTCCGGTTTCATGTTATGTTCTTTTGTTATAGTTTCAGCTAGTCTTGCGGCCAACACAGCTGCCTGTAGTTCCAAGCGCGGCACTGATACCGGCTTAACGGGTGCAACACGGCATCGACTAGTTATAAATGCTATATGTACACAATCATTGTATTGCCAACGCCAATACGCCACCGCGCACATCGCTTTCATTGATGCGTCGCAAAATATATGTAACTGTAGGCTGGTATAAACAGTAATTAACGTAGATTCAATTACAGTACATGCATTCTGCGCGGGAGCTCCGCACTGTGCCTGCGGCGACGACTTTTGGGGGATCGGTATTCCTTCCGTCTCGCTTGCGCTCGCGCATGCTGTCGCCATTGGATAGTATCTAGGCAGGCGTACGTGACGTAACGAATGCAACAGTGTTATCCATTTGGACCATTTATCAAATACGGCATCTGTGACGTAATCATCCCAGCTGATCTTTAATTTCCAGGTTTCTTGAAGTATAATTTTTCCGTTGATGGTGACTGGTGACAGCAAGCCGTAGACATCAAAAATAGACATTACTACCCGTAACATCTCCCTCTTGGTAGGCCTTTGTGTGCCATTAGTTATATGTTCGGGAATTCGCTTAAACGATACGTCGAATCTTAATGTATCGTCGCTTGGATACCAAATCAAGCCAAGCGTGCGTTCGCCCTCATACTGTTGTCCAATCTTGAACTTAACAGCTGCGTCTCCCAGTGTATTTTTAGGTAAGCTGTCTAGTACCTCTTTACTATTGCTAGTCCAGTTACGTATCTCAAACCCTCCTTGTTTGTGAATGGACATGACGTCATGAACCAGTTTTATTGCGGTTCTTTCATCAGGTAGACTGTCAATGTAATCATCCATATAATGACTTGTATATATAGCAGCGACTGCAGCGGGCATAGATGATTCATATCGCTGAGCGTTTTTGTTTTTTACAAATTGGGCTATAAACGGCGAGCAATTGGCACCGAAGATCAACGATGTCATAGCGTAAGTATTAAGGGGCCCTTCAGGTTCCTCCCTGTAAAGAAATCGGAAGGCGTCCTGGTCTTCTGGCCTTATTTTCACCCTCAGAAACATGTCTTTTATGTCGCCGGACACGGCTATTCGATTTTCTCTGAAACGCAGCATAATGCCGAATAATGATGTAAGTAGGTCCGGCCCTTTTATTAAGTAATCGTTTAAAGACAAGCCGTTCGTTTTTGCCGCTGCGTCAAATACTAAACGCAACTTCTTCTTGTTCGGGTTATCGACGCCGAAGTGAGGTAAATACCAAGTCTTTGGTGTAACGTCTAAGTTACTTAGTTTTATAGCGTAATCGTTTTCAAATAAATGTTGAATACGCTCTTTATACCTTTGTGCGTATTCTTTATTTTTCTTCATCTTCTGTTCGACTCCCTTGAGTCTAGATAAAGCAGACGGAAATGAATCTGGTGTCAGACACTTCTCGTCCCGCCAAGGTAAGCCAACATGCCATTTACCATCAATAAGTGTAGAAGTTCGTTCTAAAATACTTTCAGCGCGTAAATCTTCAGAGTTCTGCCTAGGCTTAGCAGATACGCCCATAGACTCAATAGAGAACGACCTTCGTACTTCCTCTTGGATCTCTCGCAGTATATTTTCTGCTTCCGTGACGTCACTGGTAACAAGCAGCGTGGAGTGACGTGCAGTTTCAGGTGAGCAGGCAGGCACCCTTCCATGCAGGCACCAACCCAGAGGAGTCCGGGTGGCACAGGGTTCATTGGGTCTGCCCATCTTCGTTTCCAAAGGTAAGAGAAGATGGTAGTTGTCTTGGCCAATTAATACTTGCGGTTTTAGTTGTTCCGTACATAGGTTGTGGCTAATTTTATTTAAGTGTCTAAAGTTTTTACAATTTATAGTAGTTAAATTCTGTTTGGGTAGATTTAATTCGTCAACAATTCGTACGTTCATTGTAAACAATTTGTTATCGCCACCGCTCAGAGTCAGATTTGTCAGCTGAGTCTCGCACACTAGCTCGGCATTGTTCCATGCGCCACGCACACGAAGAGACTCCCGGCGGCCGCGCAGCCCCACCTTCTCGGCGAGTGGGGCGCTTATCAACGACACTGTGGAGCCGTCGTCGAGCAGAGCAGTCGCACTAATGATTCCGTTTGGTCCGTGAATGTTTATAGGGATGACTTTTAATAACACAGAACTATTAATGTTTATGTGAGTCACTGTTTCGGACGGTATTTCAGTTTCTACCACTGGCACGGATACACTATTGTCCTGACGCGGCACATAATGCAGTAAGCGGTGATGAGCTAGTCCACAATTGTTTACATCACAGCTAGGAGCGGGACACGTCTCCCTGCGATGGTTTGCTAGTAAACACTTATAACAAATGCCGTATCGCTTAACGTGCAGCCATCTGTCCTTACGCAGCGATTTTTTAAACTTTTTGCACTCTATTAGTTTGTGATTCGAAGTACGACAATAACGACACTTTTCTTCACTTTGTCTGTCTTGCACTAAAACCGTTTGTATATTGTTCACTTTATCGTATTGTTTATGTTTTAAATTGTCCGTTTTATGGTGTAATAAACTAGCACTACATGTAGATATTTTCACAGCTTCTTCGGTGAGGAAATCTGACATCACATCTAGTCGAGGTTTAGGTGATTCGGCGGTAATGAATGGGTAACTATAGTCTGTCCACTTGGAGAGAAGAGTAGTAGGTAGCTTGGATAATACGATATTAGCTACTTCCATTCCTTGTAGGTACTCCTTACGACCAAGGGCTCGTACTGCCGCCACGTAGTTCTTCACTTTTATAGAAAATGGCACTATTTCTCGATAGTAATCTGCAGATAGGTTGCCCATCTTCTTTATGTCTGTCATTATGCGTGATAAGATAACGTCAGCGTTTCCGAATTGTAGCTTTAATGTTGACATAACGTCTGCAGGTGAAGTTGCACTCATAAGTAGGGCTGCTACAGCTTCATGAGCGGCACCACGTAGACATTTTCGTAGTCGCCAGAGATTTTCTTTATCAGTGAATTTGCAGACTTCAGTGGATTCTTCATACGCCTGTTTAAATTGAAGCCACCCTTTTGGATCTCCGTTGAAAACAGGTAGTTCTTTTGGCGTGCTTAAACGGCTAAGCAACTTGGAGTTTTGCTGGATGGTAGAAGAGGTGACCAAATCTTTGAGGGCACTTGCTAGCTGCTGCACTGTTCCATCTGTGTCGGTAGGACCCGACGTGTGCGGCTTGTTCTTGTCGTTATCAAGAATTGTGCCATGCTGCAGCTCCTGTTGACTGCGTTCCATCCACCTCTCAATATCACTACCAGCACCATGATTCGACTCCGATGTTTCCGATGGTGGACTGTATTCTTCATCTAGTTGAGCCAAGTCCGCCGCTAATTGCTTATCTATAAGATCGATTTCTAGGCGTGCCTTTGCCTTTGCTGCTTCTAGTTCCAGCTTCTTTTTCTGGGCTTGTATTGACAGAGACGATGAGGGTTTCTTAGACTTGATAGAGGGACGTGAAACATGTGAAGGTGGATTTTTGTTTACAGATCGTTCCGATTTCACTACACTCCCGGCACAAGAACTTTCCATTTTGTGCTCATCATCCTTGTTTCTTGTTGCAGGCGTCGGCGGTGGCATTTCCTGTGCTTTGGTTACTTCTTGTAGCTTTGTCTGAAGCTCTTTTTCCTTCTCCCTTTCTAGCTGTTTGCTAGCAGTACTGCGGGTGTTCACCATTGTTTTCTTTGGTGGCGGAGTCGTAAACATGAAGATCCTGCTCGAAGGACCACTTGTAGAGGTCGGGGTGAAGCAGTTCAGTTAAAAGAGTTTTTCGGTATATGATTTATATTTAAAAAAAAATGTGGGTAAATCACTGACAAAACTGAGCTAAGGAAGCGCGTAGCGTGCGGCGAGTATCGAATGTGACTGACTTGACCATAAAAGGTGGGCCGAAACCCCTTCCCCTTCAGTTCGCCCTCACCCCGCACGCTTCCTCTTACAATATTATAAAATTATTTGTTAGATCTACGTACGTTTGTTTATATTATTCAACTCGGGTTCGCGTCGCTAACACAACGGACCGTACGTTCTGACAGGTTTTGTCGTCCTGGCTTCAGTGGCTCGAGGTAGAGCCACATCATGCAAATTGCTATTGATATTTTCTGTTTAGAATTGGTCAATATTAGTTTGGGCTCTGAAGTTTAGAATTATCCCCGTTAACGCCAATAGACTTGCCCATGAGACTTACAGTTCCGAAATGTAGTTTTAAAATATGAAAACAAAATATGCGCCTATGCCTTTAGAAAACAGAGAAAGAAAGAAATATTGTTATTTTAGCACATACTTTGTTTTAAAACGTGTGATGTAATGTTCAAGAAAAACCTACATATTTATCCTACAAAGAAAAATCACACAGTATGACTAACTGGATGACAAATCCATTATATTCAAACCATGGGAACGTATTGGAAATGCAAGGTGCGTGTGCGCATATCTTCATCTAGAACACCAACGAATCACCATAAACATTCTCCACAGTTTTATTTCTGCCGTCACTTTTAGTGAACCAATAAGGAAGTTGTTTCTCAAGCCAATCATAGGGTTGTCTCAATGTCGTGTTTAGTGAATTGAGTAATTTTCTTATGTAAATTTTACTCGAGTTACGCGGAGCCAGAAAAAGAATAATGTGACCTAGTCAGAGGTCCCCGTGAAAAGTAGTTACTGATCGATCCCAGTGCCTGCAGCTAAGACTTACGGCGTCAAAGAATATCATTGGTTAAAATTGATTTGACATTATTGCTAATGACAAATTACCCCGTTCTAATTGGTTTTGATAAGGTCTTACGGTAGTGTTACACACTATTCAGGAATTATTTAATGAGAACCATTAGCACGATAAGAACGGTGGTGTTGACATTTACTTTTGTTTTGCGTTTGGTTTATTCAAGGTTTATTAATTACTTTAAATAATCGGCTTTCGATTTTTTTTGCTGAACACTTCATAATCTTCAAACTGTAATAAAATAACATTCTTTAAAACGCTGTTTAAATGATAACTTGTATTAAGGCGTGAATCCATTAGGCAAGTCTTGCATGCAAGTATGACGTCACATTTGCGTACAAGTTGCTTACATTGGAAACATGTTTTCGAGAGTGTGCAAATTGCATGCAGGTTTTACTTGCATATCAGTGGAGATGTTCAACAATTGAGTTAGACATCAATTGATATTATTTTGGTACTCCTCAATAAAGAAGATTATTTACTCGTGCCTCCACCTAACAGCCATTACGTTTCGATAATTTGTACAGCGAGAGATGCCATGCCCGTACACATAACTCGTTCGCAATTCGAAAAGAGCAACTAACATTTGCGCGTTCAATTTGCACGTCACTTGAATAAAAAAATGTACAAGTTCAAACTACCTCATACAAGTGGTAGCTTGTATGCAGGTTTGTTCAAGTTGTATGCTATTTACAACTTGCATACAAGTAACTTGCCTAATGGAATCGCGCCTTTAGAGCAGTGTTTATGGCTGTAGATTGTCAACCTTTTCAGTAAATATTGATTTATCCTTAGAAAACTAATTTTATAACGTGATAAATTGTGAGTTTGGATGTTTATTACTTAATCACACACAAACGGCTGAATGGATTTGGACGAAATTTGGCATACAGGTAGACCATAATTTGGATTAGCACGTAGGATACTTTTTATCCGGATAAATGAAATAGTTCCTATTATATAAGGTTGAAATAAAATACCTGGACAAACTTTTACAGATCACAGTAGTCATGAACATGAACAACTTTTACTATGGGACCAACTCTGAAATATAAAAAAAATCAGCTGTTCCATACATTTTGATCGTGTAGGTATTGCACTTTTGTATGGAACAACTGATATTTTTTTTTTATATTTTAGCGTTGGTCCCATAGTAAAAGTTTGTCCAACTATTTTGATTGGACCTTATATACGAGGGAAACTGCAGGCTACAGCTAGTATCACATAAAACAAATACTAGTCGTAGTTAATTATTGTTACCAGGTTAAGTATCACTTGCCTTTACTCTCACATCTAAGTACGTTTCGCTGTGGCAATTTACTTAGAAGATGTTTACCTACCTGTTAATGGTTATGACTATTTGTCTCTTACGAAATTTACGGCTTTTAAAGTTTATGAAGACATTAATTGTTGAGAATTAATGATCTAAGAAACTTTAACTAATTACGCTATCTCTTCTTTAAACGTCATCCTAGCCTTTCCCAAGTGACGGTCGGCTTATCTGGACTGAGAGGCTGAATGTGAGTATTTTAGATTTGGTTACTACCATACCCATATCAAATAAAAAAATTAAATGATAAATGAATTTTATTTCTGTAAATAAATCTGTTACAGACACTTTTACAAGTTAATATAACGTTTTTTTAAGACTAGATGGCTCCGGCATTTTCTACCTGACTAACTTTGAGAAGAAAATCCGATACAAACTCAGAGGTCAAGGTCTCTTTTAAAGTCTAGACGTGGTATAAGATTATGCGAGTCTAACAATATAGGACAACGTCTGGAATGGCCTTTTCAGGAGAGAGCCATAGCAGCTTTGAGTTGACCTGTCCCAACTTCTCAACCGACCTTCTTCATTCAGATCTCAGATACGATTAAACTAAATGTTTTTAAAGTTTCTCTATTTGTACACATTATAAAAACTAATTTGTGCGAACAGGCCCGCTTCTTAAATCGCCAATCTTGCTAATGTAGTATTAAAAAATGTGTCGGGATTTGAATTAAATTTAGAACAGACAAGGCAGAATGCACCCAGGATTCGCTCATTCGCCGCTTAAAAGTTTATTCGCTAGCAAAGCCACAGGCAAACTTACTATTTTATTTTTAATTTCTGCCAACCCTAACCAGTAGACCCAGTTAAAATAATTCAGTGTTCCCGGCGAGTGAAGTTTTTCACTTTTTTTTCCTAATGGCCGTTAATTACTGGGCTTCCGATGAAGCTGGAAAGCGCGCCAAAACCAGGTTAATTGACATTTATTTTTTATAAAAACTTTTCTGCAAAAATTATTCCCTTGTATGTAGTTTGTCGTTGTTTGTATCTTCATGCCCTTTTACGTTTGTGGTGGGATTAGAAAACCTTTTTTTTTACATTAAGCCAGTCCGCAGCGCCAATTTCCTAACATGTTATTGTGTTTTTGCGAACAAAACTGTTAGGCCACGCCCCTATTCGGTTAGCAAACATGTTAAGCCGGGTCCGCAGCGCCAATTTTGCTAACAAAACTGTTAGGCCACGCCCCTATTCGGTTAGCAAACATGTTAAGCCGGGTCCGCAGCGCCAATTTTGCTAACAAGGCTGTTAGACCACGCCCCTATTCGGTTAGCAAACATGTTAAGCCGGGTCCGCAGCGCCAATTTTGCTAACAAAACTGTTAGGCCACGCCCCTATTCGGTTAGCAAACATGTTAAGCCGGGTCCGCAGCGCCAATTTTGCTAACAAAACTGTTAGGCCACGCTCCTATTCGGTTAGCAAACAATGTTATCCTGTTTGCAAACACGAAAACACAGCGCAGCGGACCTGGCTTTACATTTTGACTGTCTCGTTGGTCTAGTGGTAGCATGCGCGACTGTTAAACGTAAGGTCCTGGTTTCTATCATCAGATTGGGCGTGTTATTAGGTTTTAGGAACTTCTCCGTAGCAGCCCAGAGTCTGGATTTGTGCCTGGTTGATGGCAACATGCTCGTCCCCTATTACATGGGATTTAAACATAACGGTAAAATGAGGTACTATACTACTATACACCTCTGCCCAACCCTTCGGAAAATACAGGCGTAATGTTATGTCATGTTTTTTTTCATTTCTTAACTGATCAAAAAGAACACGTCTTCCCCAACAGTTATCAGTTCTACGGCTAATATGGCAGGTCCATTGCCACTTCAGCTTGTTTATCCTGTGGGTTATGTCGACTATTTTGGCTCTCTATCGGATCACCTCGTTCTGGATTTGATCCTTCAGAAAGACTCCGAACATACCCCTTACCTTAAAAGCGTCAGATCAATAAGTTATTTTTATCTCAACCTTTCGCTGTCCACTGTTGGACATAGGCCTCTTATGTTGCTCTAAATACCAAAAAGCCGCATCTCAATGGACTGATGGTGACCCCAAAATATTTTAGAAATCTGGCATGATGATAAAAATAAAATATTTCCTCTGCAAGTCCACAAAAACCCCTTCTATTTTTAACTACCTCCCCTCGCCATATTTGTTAGAATTCAGCACTTTGCGCAGGCGCAGCTGCTCGAAAAAGCCAGTTAGTTCCACGTGTAGCGGTTTCATAATCCTTAGTTAACGGCCCCGAGTGGGTATTGATTTATGTATCGTAAATCCTCTTAACTGTCTTGTTTTTGTTTGTTGTATTTATTTGACGTTTACGCCCAAAATATTTACGTCTTTTCTGTAGTTCTGTCTGGAGGCGGTCATAGGTTAATACTACTCCTAGGCAATCGTGCTTCAGCACGTAAAACTAGTCATCAATTGCATGGAGGCGCGGAGCTTAGTGCGGCGCGTGGTGCGGAGCGTAAAGCGGATAATTCAAACATGAAGACGTATTGAAGCGTTTATCAAGACGCTTTTTTCCGCGTGTATTATAATAATATGTCTTTATTTCTCCTCACAAAAACAAGACTTGATGATACAAAATAAAAATCAATTATCTTAAGGAAACAATATACAGTCAAGAGTATGTGAGGAGCTGGTGTCTATTATAGGTGTTAACCTGTATTACAGATCACCAGGTCCTCACCCACGGAATTAGGTATAACATAGAAAAACTTGAATAGAATCACGTATGAGAGTATTTAACAGATTATCTATTTGTTAAGGAGACAAGACATTACATTAATTTATGGAAATGTATCAAACGCCCCCTTTTTATTAGAGGATTGTGTTAGCATGAGCGGGTGTTATGGGGGAGATGTACAAGTTTATTTGTGAGCGTAGTATATTTGAGTATATTAGTATTATTTGAGTTGTGGTTGTATGTATGACACTACGCAGCGGAAACCTCTATAAACGAGGCCTTAGCACTTTTAACATAACATCATGCCTGCTTCCTTGTACCAACTGAAAATCAGTACTGGGTGTTTGACGTCCAGCATATGCTGAGTTGGTGACCCTTTCGGCATGGGCATGCTCGCTGGCATAACATGTGTATGTTTAATTATTTTTATGTTTCTATTGTTTATGCTGTCATTGTGTCCTTGGCTGAATAAATTTATTTTCTTTCTTTCCTTGAAATGTTGGGCAGAGGTGTGTAGTTGTACCCTGATTTCGCCGTTGTTTAAGTTCCATGTAAGGGTGAGCCTATTATTATTAGCCTTCAACCGGGCACAAATCCAGACTCCGGGCTGGTACTGATAAATTCCACACGGAAAAACCCAATAACACTTTGCCCGACCTGGGGATCGAACTCAGGACCTCACGCTCAGCAGTCGCGCTAGCTAGACTACTAGACCAACATGTGGAAATCATCAACCATCCGCGTGGAATTTCTCAGTAGCAGTCTGGAGCCTGGATTTGTGCGCGATTGGTGGCAATAATTACAGCCGCATAGACCGATCTTCCGGGTTAAGCCACGCTTGCTGAGGTTGGCCTGTGGATGGGTGCCCATTTACCATAGCGAGTTTCCTCCGTGCCTCGGAAAGCACGTAAAGCCGTTGGTCCCGGCTGTCATTTGTAGATCTTTGACAGTCGTTACTGTTGGTCAGAAGCCAGAAAGTCTGACAACCAGTCTTACCAAGAGTATTGTATTACCCAGTTACTGGGTTGTGGAGGTCTGATAGGCAGTCGCTCCATGTAAAATACTGATATTCAGCTGCATCCGCTTCGACTGGAAGCCGACCCCAACATAGTTGGGAAAAGGCTAGGCAGATGGTGGCAGTAGGCTCGCCCCCTATAACATGGGACTTAGACATAACGGCGAAATGAGGGTGAACTATACAACGTTATTTTTACTTTATACAAAAACCTAGACACCCCAACAAGATTTTCATGAGAACTGCCTGAATATGTGTTTTTTTTTTTAGTAAATCTCCAAGTTACACCTTAGTTTATGTCGCGTTAAGTTCGCTAAAAAAGTGTGAAATGCCTGAGATGTGCTATGCAGGGGTTGTCTAATACACGGAAACTGACCGAGCGGACCATTTCAAGCCTCAAGGTGTCTATTCCCGTCAACTGTTATGGGTAGAAACCTACTGAAACAAAATTGAAATTTATGAAACAAAAAAAAAATATGGTGTAAAAAATATGTCAATCGATTCTCCTAGTGATTCTGAACAAACTAGTTTCAGGTTTAGTATATACTAAAACTAACCTTGTATACACCTCTGCCAACCTTTCGAAGAATATAGGCGTGATGTTATGTTAAATATCCATGACAGTTTGCCACAATATGCTTCAATGAAAATATTTTCGCAAAAAATATTGATTAAACTGCTGTTAATCAAATCAATGCACATAAAAACGATTTGTTGGCACAAAAAACAAAAGATTTTTATAAACGC
Source organism: Amphipyra tragopoginis (assembly GCA_905220435.1). Lineage (NCBI taxonomy): Eukaryota > Metazoa > Arthropoda > Insecta > Lepidoptera > Noctuidae > Amphipyra > Amphipyra tragopoginis. Next base: position 1,454,060 of record HG992013.1, on the reverse strand, counting down.
CACTAGACTACATTTCTTATTTTTTTCTCATTTCCATTTTGCCTCACGTTTTCATCCAATTACTCCGATGACAGATTCCTCAAGCAACATCTGAAACATCTCATAATTACACAGAATGTCGCCGCCATTTTGCGGCCAATTACGTCGATCGGCACGTAACAAAACAATAACAAAGCTCACACTGCCACCGGAAGTGGTGCGCATACGCATGCCTGTCGGCAACTTCCGGCGGAGTAACGAGCCGCCCTTTGTGGCTCGCTTGAACGTATAAACCATAAGTTAGTGATTTTTTTGAGGTAGCAACACAAGTTGGGGTTTGTTGGCAATTCATTTTTGTTTGTTTTTTTCTCTGGGCGTCGATTGCTAAATATTTGTTGGTTCGCTGTAACTAATTCATTTCATAGAATGATAGTAACACTGTCCTTAAATCATTGAATTAACCTTATATCATTTATATGACAGTATGAAAACCTTTCAGAGCGTTTTTGACGATCTAAAAAAATTACAGAATTTGTAAATGCTGTATTTATTTTTCGCTAAACAAATTATTACTCTAATGTTTTATTAACCAATTTCGAAAAAAGAAGGTTTTTTCGAGGCGAATTTTTTTGTTGTTTTTTTCTACCTTGAAATTGCACCGACTTCTGAAACTTTATACCGGGTGAAATTGTAAACAGTCGACAAACCGAAATGGGAGATTGTACTCATCACTATGAACAACTTTTACTATGGAACCAAACCTGAAATCGCAAAAAAACAACAATCTCCCATTTCGGTTTGTCGAATGTTTACAATATCAACCTGTATATTCTTGAAGTCAGTTTTTACTTTTTTAATTATATTCTTCCTTTTCTTCTGTTCCAATCAGTAAACAATCCCATCCATCTTGATACTTCGAATTTTTCTCCATCCTCGGTAGCGAGATAAAAATAAAACATACTAAACAACTCGACATACCAAATACCGATAAAACTCATTTTCTAAACATACCAAGGAATGTCAAACAAGAACTTAACATTTTCTTACATTTTAGTTTTTTTTAACAACAACCATTATTGCGGTCATTACAGAGATTAGCCGAGATTAGCCGTCGTTAAGCTGCCACGACGACTCTTGCGCAACTGCTGTGCGATTTAAAAATATCTGTATTTCCTACCCGCCACTCAATAATAGGTCTATTAAGTTCTAGTCGGCTGTTTGTTTGGTTTGAAGTATAAGCTGATGAAGTAATACTAGATGGCCCAACTTAAGTGTCAGAGAAGTTTGTAGAATAGACTCTGTTTACCCTTCTGCTTGAGAAAACTTATTCCCCGTTATTACAAAAGATGATTTAAACTAAGACTAAGGTAAACCCAGGTTTAAAATATACCCATCACTTTTTTATGTCATATAACAAAAAGAGACGGGGCTATTTTAAAACCTAGGTTTTTCTTAGACCATCTTTTGCAATAAGAGGGATTATGATTGGAGGTTGTAAATAGGTTTAAAAAAAACTCTGTGTGCTTTGTGGGGTTACTCGGTATCGGAAATTGAAGAACGTTAATAGACCAACTTTTCGAAATTCGCATTTTTTTACGTTGGTTCCTTACAAATTAAAATTTAATTTTATTTGGTACACAAAATTCTTAAGGTGCTCCCACATAGGTGTTAAAAATGTTTACAAACATTAGTAAACATTTTCTAAACAAACATAAATAAAAAATATCTGCCAAAAATCTATTAAAATATTATCTAATAACCTATAATAGATAGATTAGATTTATTATTATCTTATATTCGTATCTTTTCCTTACATTTGTTAGTAAATGTATTAGTGTTAGAAAATGTTTGTAAACATTTTTAACAGCAGTGTGGGAGCACCATTAGAGTTCATTTTCCAAAACCTTAAGCATTCCTGTACACAGTACAAGAATAGTTGACTGATCATTTTAACAGATTCATGAAGAATAAATGTTTTATACCTAGGTGTAAGCGAAGGGTAACATATATTTTACTCATAGCGACAAAATTCTAGTAACCATGTTTGTATGAGTACATTTCAACTCCCCGCTGTTTCTCCAAACTTGCACCACACAAAATAGCAGCGTTTAACTCTACGGCAAGCGAAATTGTAAAAAAAGCACTCGCTACTGGCGCACGCGATGTTTGACATGCCAGCTAGACCGATCCACTCTCTCGATGTATCGAGAACTAGTATGTATAGCGATTATCGATAACTGGACTGTAAAAATTAACATCAATGATTATGTCTGCTATGAAGATTGTAGAGGTCAGATCGAAACGCTTTGCGTAATGACAAGACGAATAGGATATACGAACTGGTTACTGCGCATGCGCATTATGATGCAAGACCTGTTCCTTTCAGCACAGCAGATCCTGTGAAGTAGTACGGCTGAATTGTCTTGGCCAAGGGTGGTCCAATTTTTGTCCCACCTACGAAACATCGCCATAACTTTTTTCACACAACGATTTGAAATGAGCCGCCATAGTAGTTATTGCAGTATATTAAAATACTTATCTAATGACATAATTGTGTGATTGTTATTGGTTCCTAGACCAGCATCCATACATTTTTGCCGATTCTCCTTTGTTTATTTTCAAATGTGCTTGCTTGGGCATTAATTTTTTTTTGTTTCTATTTGACTGCTGTAGGTCGTCCTAGGGGACGGTTTCTACGTAACCGGGCAGTTATTGGCGTGACCTGAAGGGTCTCCAGCCAATGGGGGGGAAGTAAAATACTTAACCTAAGCTAACTACTTGTACTACACTAACATCATGACTACCTGCAACAACAGCACTAAGGGCGACCCCTCATTAATATGTATTATAAACATATATTCCTAAAAAAATAAGTATAGAAAAAAAATGTCTGGACTTTTATTGAATGTTATGCTTTTTGCCGTAAACCTAGGTGTATGTAACCTTACAAAATAACCGGAATAGGGTAATTAGCAGTCTCGCTGATCAAAACAGCAAGGTACTTCACAGTTTTCCTTAAACTACATAAGAATAGAAGCGTAAAGCATTATAATCTTGATTGTAATTAAGACGCAGCGCGTTATCGGTGTTTCTCCCTCTCCCATGAGTGAAGAGAGCGTGACCAGACGTAATATGTATATTAATTGCAGAGAAATCATTTGTTTATAGATTTACGATGCTAGAATACATTATAAAATAATTAATATTTTATTTTGATTAGCATTTATTAAAGAAATCGATCGAGCGCTCATTAGAAAGAACACGAACAATTCCTTTTCCTTTAAATCCTGGGCTAATTTTATGTCTGCATTTGTTTTCATGTCTATTTATTAGAAACACTAATCCTTCATTATTCATATATACTTCATTTAAGTTAGACAAAAGTGGATATGAATCGTGTTGTGTCGTGATGGTTCAAAGGAAATATCTTTTGAACCATTTCTTCAAGTAGAGTTTCAGCTGTTGTTGTTTTTTTGTTTATTTTATTGATTAAATTGAGAATGTGAGTACCACGTAGGCAAGCTTTTAAAACTGTTTGGGGGTTTGAGTATTTTAGTGACCTACGCAAATGTCCGGCTGATTGATTGCATCTTGCGTCGGGTCGTTGAGCTCTCTGAAATAAGGTTGAGCTTCACGATGGCTGATACATGCATACGGTCAGGTCAAACCTGCTATGATTCTTTCCTCAAAAGGCCATTCCAGACGTTGCCCTACATTGTTACACTCGCATAGTTTTGTACTACAATGTCTGGACTTTAAAAGAGGGTTTGATCTCTGAGTTTGTTTCGGATTTTCTTCTTAGAGCTAGTCAGATCAGAAATGACGGCGCTATTTAGTCCTAAAATAACATTACATTGACTTGTAAAAGTGTCTGTAACAGATTTATTTACAGAAATAAATATCATTAGCTCATCTCGATTGAGTGTTAAATCTCTGCTGGAATCGAACATAATATTGCTTATGTCGATATATTTTTTTGCATGTTTTGTATTTTTTATCTGAATCACATGCTGAGTACTTCTCACACAGTTTATATCTAGATCCGCATAGAATTTATTTATAATTAGTCTTATTTTCCTCTCATTACGGTATTGAACTGAGCATTAATTACACAAATACGTAAACATCGCTCATAGGTTCCTTGCAACTGTAACCTAGGGTCAAAGATCAAGTAAGCATCAGTAAAACATAAACTAACTCCATCAGTTGAATCATAACTTGAGATGAATAACAAGTGATTTATTGAAATAACTTTAGAACTAAAATAAATATGGAGGAAAAAATTATCAAATTACGCGACAGACTCCGGAATGTGAGTTTTTTAATTAGTGAAATTATTACCAGAATTGTTTTTTTTTTATTACATCGTTGTTTTTGTGAAACAATCAGTGATATGGGTTTAGTATACTGTTACCAGACGTATTGTTTATTTTATTGTCATGTTTTAGTCGATAAAACTTTTTATATTCCAGCCATTCATATGTTCATTTATTTGTTTACGTGTATGTTGTGTGTCCTTGAAAATCTCTTGTAGCATCATTTAGAAATCTGTGTTTTAATTAATTCGCTGAAATTGTCAATTTACTTGTATCTATTTATACGTTGTAGGATTGCCAACAGTATAAGCGAAGTAGCTGTTCAAAAATTACATAAAAATTCGCTAAAATCTATTTAACCTCAGCTATGATTCGCTGTGTTTACATTTTAGGTTATATTTGGGGTCACGGATTAGAAGTTCCATTTTCTGAATTCGTAACTAAAGTATGTTTTTTTTTTATTATTTTAACCCTTGCTTTAATATCATCAGTGCATCAGTGATACTTCCGACTAACCTTGTAAAGTAGAATTGGCAACCCTAGGTCCCCTAGGTAACCCTAGGCCTGATCATGTCTACGTTCTTGACCATCAGTTGCCACTAATATTAATAGCATAAACCCTATTGTTACAGAACCTGGACAATTGGAAATCTTCCCGGCGGAAGCGCGTTGAGCACATAATTGAGCGGTGCGTGGAGGTGCGTCGTATGGAGCACGAGCCGAGCCAGCCGCGCGCCAAGTCCAAGACCTTCAACGAGATGCTGGAGGAACGGTCAGTACATAGGTATACACTTTACATTACTAACATGAACAATTATTCATTGATTTTATTCTTTACTAGCTGTTGTCTGCGGTTTTACTCGAATTTCCGAGGAACTACTTCATGTATCCGTATAAAAAGTATGGTATATCCTAATCCAGGTAATGGACTACCTGTGTGCAAAATTTTATCCAAATCCGTTCAGCCGATATGGCGTGATTGAGTACCAAACATACCAATTCACAAATTCACAAACATCTATCACATAATCTAAAAGGTATGGCATGGTATATTCACTAAATTAGTGCTTCTAGCTGGGGTTTGAGACAGTTTAATGTGTCTATTAATCTGATAAGCCAATCCAGTAGCAAGTTGAATATTATTAAGATGCACAAAATTGTACACTGAGGCGGACTTAGCCTTAAGCATTTTCTACCAGTCGATCTAAGTAAGGGTGATGCAGGGAGAAAACATGCTAGACGCACTAACGAAATATTGTGTTGTGAATTGATATTCAAAATAAACATTCAAATTCAAAACATATTGTAACTATCGCTGTCTTTCTAATGGTCGATTCCTATGATTTACAGAGCGTTATTGGTTAAAATTAAGACTCTTTTATATTTACCAATAATGAAGCAAAGATCCAATATCTTTGCGTAGAAGACCCTCCCATACGTTAGTAGCTATTGCACTTAGATTAGCTTACGAGTCTATTCATATGCCAAGTTTGGTAATGAAAAATGATACTATTGGAACAAAACGATTCGTTTTTGGTCATAGAAACCGGACATAAAATAATGCTCTTAATAGTGACTTAAAACGTATCAAAATCTAAGCAGTTATGTCGTAATTAGCTCAAACTGCTGCAAATATAATCGAGGTTTTTCGGGGACTTTATAAAAAAATATGTGAAAAAAATATGACACGACAAATAGTGAATTTCGTATTACCTCTGTGTGTACAGACATGTTCTGATAAACGGATGTCTGTTTTGAGTCAGGATGTTTGTGCATGTGTTGTGTAATTAATGACAGAGTACGAGTATCCATGTCTGTCCGTATTAGTTTGAGAATTCTTTTAGTAGATGCTAATGACTCTAACCCCGGGTGTAGGTAAGGGACATCACTGAACGCTATAGCCTCTATTGCTGAACGGACCTGCAAGCTTAGCATTGCGCGAGATAATTTTATCGTCGCGTTATCTAGTGCAAGAGCGAGATAATGTATGGCTTATGTCGTCTCGGCACGAGAAAAGACGATGACAATATTATTTTGCGGTGCGCATCTATGCCCGGCTGGACAGACCTAGCAAAGTGGTATAAAGTTAAACAAAGAGTGACTTAGTATCACTAGGTTTTTAGCCACGACTTCGTCCGCGAGGATTTCGAATATTTAAAACTAGTTAACTTTAAAGGGACAGGTTTGAAGAGTATGCTAAGTTTGAAGTCGACAAACACAGGGAATCTGATTTTACCATACATACTTCAATACCCCGTTACACCTCTTATTGGGGGTTATTTTAAAAAACTCTCAAATACGTGTTTTATTACTTATTTCTAAAAGTATTTACACCAAGTTTCGAGTTGATAAAAACAGGGTTTAATTCTGGCTAACGTCGTTCCATTCTTCAGAGAGTTGTATGGCATTCAATTAGAATTCTTAGGTCTTCTGTTTCAGTTTAATGATGAATGATTTATCGTCACACAGTCAGTAGTAAACAAACCCGTAGTCATTGCTACATCATTAGCATCTCTTGACATGCAGCCGAGTTCAACTACCACTTAAATATGTATGTATGTGACTTCGCGCGAAACGAAAGAGAAACATAATGTATGGATTAGATGCTTGTCTCGTATCTTGGAACTGAGGGATTACTATAGCGTAGTGAAAATTGTAATTAACTAAGCATTAATTTGCTAGAATAACACCTATATGCTCAATCAGACTGCACTAGCGGGTGCGGGGGCGGGCGCTTGGGTCTCGGCGTCTGCGTGTTCACAGTAGTGCCGAACGAGCTATCGTACGACGCTTCAGCGGGTGAATAAAAATGGTTTAGAACCACACGTGCAGTCATTTAACAGACGCTATATCACTGAACGATACGGGCGGACTGAGCCATTAGAAACACCCGCGCCACCGCGCCCGCGCCCGCCTCATGCAGGCGCGCGACTCGCGGGCGCACTGTGAATACAACTGGCGTCTACATACATTTGATTTACACGCGCTCGCGCCAGCTTCCGCGCCCGCCTCCACTCTGAAATACGGCTATGACTGCCTCGTTGATCTAGTGGTCGCAAGCGCGAATGCTGAGCCTGAGGTCCGGGCAAAGTGTTACTGAGGTTTTCTGTGTGGAATTTCTCAGTAGCAGCCCGGAGTCTGGATTTGTGCTCGGTTGATAGCAATAGGCTTACCCTCTAGACATGGGACTTGAACATAACGGGGAAATGAGGGTGTACTATACACCTCTGGCTTACCATTCGGGGAATACAGGAGTGATGTTATGTATGTAATAAAACCTTTCAAACATATATAACTATTTCATAGAAAATAAGCGTCTCCGAAAAATTCTGTTGCTCTGGAAATTGTTGCGCCATTTCTTCTTCACAGCATAAACACTAGGAAGCGGTGAAGGACGGGCGTTTTTGGGAGCTGTCTTTTGTAAAATTGACGTTTAAAAAGAATTAGGTAATTCGAGTCGATTTTGAATAAATGAGTTTTGAAGTTGAATTAATCTGACCAAGGAAGGACTTTTGTTGCCACACTGGATAAACAAAAGGCCACGAGCATCACTTAACTATTTTGGGCTCCGCAAAGTATAATAAAACTAAGAAACTAAGAATATAAAACTTCCACACCGCACTCTGGGAATAGACGCGTGTTGTAAGATTTAACAAAACCCAGCACGCTTGATGGTAGGATCTATACGGTCCGCCTGGCTAGCTACCATCCTCACATTAAAGTCCGGCGCCAAGCTGTTTACTGTGTTCCGTCGTGTGTATGTGAGAGCCAGAGGAGTATAGGGGTATCCCTCTATATCTCTGCTACTTGGATTCGTGCACTCGATTTTAGACGCTCTCTGCCCTTACCCGTTGAGCTAAGACAAGGGTGAAAGGGGACAAAGTATTTAAAAAAAAACAGAATTTTCCTATAGTTGAACAATCATAGTTTACCCATTACATAACCTAAAATGTCAAAGTTCTTCAAATTATTTTGCAGTTGCTTAAAAAAATTGCAATCAATTCAAGCAAAAAGTTCCCACCAAACCAAGATGCTCTTATTACATTGCACCACAGATGATAAAATTACGTACATTAATAGTCATAGATCATTACTCAACATATTGGCTACAATTGCTTATAATCTTCTATTACCCATGCGCTTGCGCAACCGACAATAAATTATGTTATTATTTAATTCGTTATTACTATTGTAAAACTGCGACGAACAGTATTATTACGTTAATTAGTTCTGGCTAATTATTTACATTACTTTCTATAAAACTGTATTACTATAGTCATTTAATGTTAGTTTATTGCTGGAGAATGTAAATACACTTGGGGGCAAATAAATCGAGCCACTTCTTTTTTCACGTGTCCTGGTTATTAGTTTTGGTTTCATGAATTATATACTAAGTTGACAAAAAACTACCCTCGTTGTAAAGGTTATCAAATAACCTTTTAGGCGATATGTGTTTCGAATTGATCTGTTCCTTAGTAGGTACAAAAATAATAACAGTTATACGTGAAAAATAGAAGTGGCTCGATTTATTTGCTCTCAAGTATAGAAATTAAATGCAGTGATATCCTCCCTTACTATTGTTAACGAATATGTAGTATTTTCATGCGTGTAAGGGGGAGTGGGGAGAGTCTATCCACCCAACCACTTCTCCAAACAAGGAGTCCAAGAACCCGAAGACCAATAAAAACATAAGGGGACGCGTAAGGGTTGCGGACAGATTACAAATATAGTTTTTCTCTGTCACTGAGCAAGCCAGTCGTAATCGTAACAGACGACGAACTTTGCACCATATCTGCACCCGGAAACGAAACTATTACATGAGACTTAATACCATAGGCGAAACATGGTAGGAGAACACCTCTATTTATGCCTTACGGGATAACAGGCGTGAATAATAATATGAACACACATCAAAAAAAGTTTGCGATCACTAGCATAATTATGTATGTGAAGATTCCGAATTCAAAGTCCAACTGAAATCTGATTTATATTTATCTAGAAACTATCAATCTATATTTATCATCATAATTATCGCTTTGAATCCCGATTAGAAAATTCTCCTTCAAAAAGGCTACATAACTTTTCAATGTGATCGCAAACTTTTTTTGATGTGTGTATGCAGGAGAAAAGTTTTTAGGAAGGAAATTGCTTTTAATAGTCAACGTTTTATGTTAATAATTTTATACCCAAAAAAACGTAAAACCAACAAAGTTTGCTGACATCGAAACATCTTTGTTTTATTTCTTTTTTTTTCAAACAAGACCATGTAAAGTCGTAAAAATACAAGCCAGCAACTCGATCTATAAAAAAATTACTACATATTTGGTAGTACTATATCTACAAAGCAATTTCAACTTTAACTTAACATAACAAAGACTAAAATTACAGTAGCACATTTTTTAATGTTCGAATTTATTTTATCTGCAATCAAATTCCGACTTCGTTTTGATAAAATTAAGATTGTTTGTTCAAAGTTCAGTTGTACATGTATGTAGGGGTGCACATTTTTTACGTTCGATTTTTTTATCTCCAATCAAATGTCGACTTCATTTTGATAACGCTACGGTTGATTTTTCAAAGTTCGGTTGTACATGATGTGTGTTTTCATACATACTAGAGCTGCGGTAGAATAAGCTTATCGATTCGCAATGCTTGTAATGTAATATCGATGTCATTGACTCGATATACGGTGTTGTATTGCTCGGGTTTATTTTAACGAGTACTCACTGACTTTGATTTCGCAGCGGTTGGTAGCTGACCTTAAGTGTTGTGAATGCTTGTACTTATGATACCGTTTATTTATTTTTAACTGACTTTTATAAAGGAGGTTCTATGTTTGACTTGTATGTATGTTTGTATGTACGTATGCTCGCAGATTATCTTGAGAACCGTTGGTCATATTTTGATGCGGTTTTCACTAATCATATAAGCAAGTCCCAAGGAAGCTTTTTTTTTCTAGTCTATTGTCTGTTCCACTGCAGAACAAAGGCCTCCCCTTTTGTCTTCAAAACATATCTATTTTGCGCCGTTTCCGACCATGCTAGCCCCGCAAACAGGTCTAGATCGTCACGCCACCTATGCGTTCTTACTATACAATATTTAAGAAATATTGATAAGTAATTCATTTTAATTCAATCTGTAGCGGTTATTTCGTTATCTCATGTAATAAATATTTATCTTTAGTTACGGTTTACTCACGTGAATTTTTCGGGATTGCCCGACTAGTTTCGGACTCAAACGGAACCCTTAATCATGAACGGAACATGAAGGGCTCCGTTTGGGTCCGAAACTAGTCGGGCAATCCCGAAAACTGCACGTGAGTTTACCGTTACTAATCATAAATATGAATGTGTCTCACGAAAGTTATAATAAAGAAAATCTCTTTTTTTTATTGTTTAACCTTACTGTATTCTAGTGAATATATACCTTAATTTCTCTTAAAACTTTGTCTCTGTTACCCTTATATAATTCAGCCGACTTTTTCTTAGAAATCCGTCACTACTTTACAATAATAATTTTAAATACTTCTTCCATACAAGAGGAGCAATGGACACCATATAAACATACGACTCATGTTGAGCTACCAGTGAGTGAAGAATAGTTCCACATGTTCAAATCCAGGTCACTGCGAATTGATTGTTTCGGCAGTTATTTAGAATCAATTGGAAACGGTCATGAGTTGAGAAAATAAAGCTATTTAAACTATGAGAATGTCTGCTATAATTATTATTGGTTACTGTCGGGTTATGTGGGAATATGTTAGGTAATATGTGTTGATCACGCTATAGTTCGGGGTCAGGGGAATTTAGTTTGTATTGTTTGGGTACATTAATACCCACGCCTGTGATTCCCGAAGGGGTAAGCAGAGATATTCTCCTACAAGAGTCTGTACATTAAGTATATTTTTATTTACACAAACAATATTCAAACAATTACAAATAGAAGTATACATAGATAAAGAAAAATAAATCCTAATAAAACTATAAACTAAAATAGGGCATAAAAATCCGCCCCGACCAAAACTGTCACGGACTGGGGTAAACTAGAGGAGCGCCTCAAGTCTTCCTCGTCCGTTCACTTAGATTCCATCCCCGACGATATCGTTACGATTGCCGACACGCTGGGCGCGATCGACTCCCTTACCAGTCACGTACAGTCCGTGGTGAACGAGTGTTCACGGCAGGTTCCAGCGGTGGACGAACACCGCTGGAAGCTGCCGGACGATGTGCGTGAACTGCTGACGGAGAAGAACGCATCCATCCGTGCCTATGACACTTTTCCCTGCGAAGCTAACCGCGCCCATATGCGTTCTCTACAGCGTGCTGTAAAGAAACGTGTACGGGAGGTTCGGGAAGCCCGCTGGGACAAGATGTTGAGCGACTTGGAGCCATCCCATCTGGCCTTCTGGCAATTACAACGAAATCTAAAATCCGATTGTGTAGCTTCAACTCCCCCTCTCAATCGTCCGAACCAAAGGCCGGCCTTTGAAGATGACGAAAAGTCCGAATGTCTAGCCGACAGTCTAGAAGCCCAATGTACTCCCAGCACCCAACCCGCAGACCCGGTCCATCTTTCCAAGGTGGATCGCGAGGTCGAACGTAGGGCCTCCCTCCCTCCCGATGAAGACCCCGACGATCCCTTACCCCCCATCACCGTAGACGAGGTCCACACGATAGTGAGGAATCTCAAACCTAGGAAAGCCCCCGGCTCAGACGGTATCACCAATAAGGTGATCAAACACTTTTCCGCCCCGCTCATAGTTCTCATGACCGCCATCTTCAATGGCGCTCTGAGTAATAACATCTTTCCGCAAGCTTGGAAACAAGCCACCGTTATCGGTATCCCCAAACCCGGCAAACCCAAGAGTGAGCCCACTAGTTATCGCCCCATTAGTCTTCTCAATGTAATTGGGAAAATCTATGAGCGTCTCATTTATATCCGTTTAAAGGATTTCGCTGACTCCCGTAAACTCATCCCCGACGAACAGTTCGGTTTTCGAACCCAGCACTGTTGCATTCGACAATTGCACCGCATTGTCGAACACATTAGCTCCCGTTTTATGCGCTCGTACAAAACGGGCATGCTCTTCTTCGACGTAGCGAAAGCCTTCGACAAGGTCTGGCACAACGGTTTATTATACAAACTGTACCAATTCAACGTGCCGGACCGTCTCGTGCTCATCATTCGAGACTTTCTGTCGGATCGCTCCTTCCGCTATCGCCTAGAAGGCACCCTCTCGTCCCCTCACCCCATTCGCGCAGGAGTCCCTCAGGGCTCCGTGCTATCGCCCCTTCTGTTCACGCTGTACACCAGCGACATTCCCAAACGTGGCTTGGCCAAGTTGGCTCTCTTCGCCGACGACACGGCTATCTACTATTCCGGTAGGAGTCTCGATAGCATCTCTCGAACCCTTCAAACCGCAGCCGACGCCCTCGGGGTCTGGTTCCGGAAATGGAGAATAGAGGTGAATCCCGAAAAGAGCGCAGCCGTTCTTTTCGAGGGACACGGTGATACCCACACCCACATCCGTCCCGTCCTCATGTTCGGCAAACAGATCCCTTGGGAGATGAAAGCCAAATACCTGGGGGTTATCCTCGACCACCATCTGAGTTTCCGAGACCACATCAAAGCGGTGCGCGCTCGCGCCGCTTTCGCTGTCGGTCGCCTCCATCCCATCCTTAGAACGCGCAGTAAATTGTCACTTAGAAATAAGCTGAGAATCTACGTGACGTGCATCCGCCCCATCTTGACTTACGCTAGCGTCGTGTTCGCACACGTTAAGCCTTGTCGCTTTAAATCCTTCCAAACCCTCCAGAATCGAGTGTTGCGCAGAGCCGCGGCTGCCCCGTGGTTCATGCGTAACGTCCAACTCCATCTCGATCTAAAAATGCCAACCATCAGGCAATACCTCAAACGCATTTCCAAGCGTTACTTCGACTCTGCCCCCCGCCATCCGAACCCCCTAGTCGCCGCAGCGGCCGACTACAGTCCCTCTCTCATAAGTAAAGTTCGCCGTCCCAGGCACACACTTTTAGAACCCGATGACGAAATTACCCTCCTCCAGGAGGCGAGTAAATCGACCAGCACACTACACAACAAACGCCGCCGCCCGGCATACCGTCCTCGCCGACGAGGCCCGTCGCGACGCCCCACCGCCGCCGGTCACGATCCACCGAGCTCTCCCGTCGTAGAGCCGGTCGTCTCTTCAGACTCCGCAGTCACCCCGATAATTCAGCCCTCATCAAGCTGTCTCCCCCCCCCCCTATGTCCACGCCAGCAACGCCCTAAGCCGAGGTCCGAGTCCCACTAGGGGTCGCCCTTAGTGCTGTTGTTGCAGGTAGTCATGATGTTAGTGTAGTACAAGTAGTTAGCTTAGGTTAAGTATTTTACTTCCCCCCATTGGCTGGAGACCCTTCAGGTCTCGCCAATAACTGCCCGGTTACGTAGAAACCGTCCCCTAGGACGACCTACTGCAGTCCAAGAGAAAAAAAAAAAAAAAAAAAAAAAGGGCATAAAAATATTCCTCCGCATCACTGTAGACCGGTAACATGCCCAGAAGACTAGCAGCATTGCCACGTTGTATGGCAATACTAATAATCCTTTCAATCAAAGTAGAGGTCAGCCTTCAGGTCACGGGAACATCTCTGTATGGAGTTGGGCACTCGGACCCCATGACTAGAGTGTTTGGACCTCGAACGTCTTAACAACCTTATCGCCTCTTTTTCGTAATTTTTCGGGGATAATCATAGTCGCAGGTTAGTCGCCTCTTACGACTCGCTTGCCCAGCGATGGAGGGGAACTGTACACAAAGACTGTTTGATTACCTACCTATGTATTTATGTACCTACACCTGAGAAGGCTCCATAAAGGTTTCGTCCACCAACCAGGCCATCGTGGTAAAAACAAAAAAAAAACATTCAGACGAACTGAGAACCTCCTCCTTTTTGAAGTCGGTTAAAAATAAGGCCTAAACCTATTAAAAAAAACCCTTCTCATTCTGAGAGGGACAGTAATGGGCTAATTATGTAATGTTATGTATTTATGTAAAGTTTTTAAGTGCATAATGTAGGTAATTTGAATAAATGCTGTCTCGTCTGGTTTCGATTACTGCTACTAAATGTAACTTTTACCCTTATTTGTCTTCTGAAAATATAAAAAAGGCTCCGATATATTGCAACTTACTTATTGTAAGATAGTCTTACCTACACACGTAAATAAAAAAGTGCCTGTTGCCTTTGACATAGTCTGTCTACCAGTAGCGATGGGTGAATTTTCTTAAAAGGGAAGCCGGACCAAAAAATGCTTACCTTGCTCAAGTTTGATGCGTGAATTCCAGTAACTACTCGTTTCGAAAGGGAATGAATGAATGAATGATTTATTTATTTACTTAAAATTTCTTAACGCTAAGTACATTGCCCCACAAAACTGCTTACGCAGTTTAACTGTGAGATCGTTGAGTCTCTCTTACATTAAAACATAATATCAGGTAAGTACATCAATAACCTATAAATACTTAATACCTATACTAACATAGAATCTAATAAATATTTTTTGAGTTTATGTGCGAATTTAACTTTATTATCTTCTTGTCTGATGTCAGCAGGCAAGGTGTTTAATAAATAGGGAACGCGTTTTTTTAAAGTTCTGTCGCCATAGTAGTTACTAACTCTGGGTACATCATATTTAACTGCTGTCATCGACCTGGTAGTATACCTGTTAGAAACTAGTGAGTCACTATCTCGACTGCCATGATTATTAACCAATAATAGGTACTTATGCTTAAGGCTAACTGGTAGAATTTTACATATTTTGAATAACTTATAATAGTCTCGTTTACAACTGTTTTTAGTTTTCTTGTTTACTAATACTTTTAAAAATCTAATTTGGATTGATTCTAGTTTCTGTATATTAGTTTTAAACGTCAAACCATAACAATCAAGAGAATAACTCAGTATTGAGTCAACTAAGGATATATATAAATATTTTAAGGTGCTGGGGGGAACTTTAAAGCTTAAGTGGTAGAATTTACATAGCAATACTCTAAGCTTACTACAAATGTAATCAATATGTGAAGACCATGAAAAACTTTCATCGACTTTCATTCCAAGATATGTGACACTTTGTACTTGTTCTATTGGTTTACATTTACAGTTTGAATTATTATTATGCATACACTCATAGCTATGGGTAAAAATGGAAGGGCATGTATTAGTCAGATGTATATATGGGGAATGCATCATCAACAGCTTAGTTTTATCGCCATTAAGAACGATACCGTTGTCGTGAGACCACTTTACCACTGCGTCTACGTCCTGTTGAACGAGTCGACAGGTACCAGCGAGGTCGGTGCCGGCGCGCAGCGCACACAGGTCGTCCGCGAACATGTGCGCCGAGCAGTGGCGCAGTACGCCGCACAAGCTGTTCACGTGCAATAGGTAACACACAGGCCCGCATCCGGACCCCTGCGGCACCCCGCACCCCACCTTCCTCTCGTCGCTGTACTCATCACCTACCTTTACTCGGTAGGAGCGTGATGTAAGATAGTCGCGGAACCATTTGTTCAGCGGCTTTCCGACTCCACTCTCCTCCATGGCGTTCAATAAGGTCTCAGTTTCAAGGGTATCGAAGGCTTTTTTATAATCAAAGAATACCGCAACTACAAACTTTTTCTCACTTAAATATGTATTAATTTCGTCGGTATATCGTGTTAGAAGAGTATTTGTACTTTTACCTTTCTGGAAACCATGTTGACATTCATTTATTACATTATTTTTCTGCAGATAATTATTCAAACGGTTAATGATGCATTTCTCTATAATTTTATCTACACTAGATAAAATTGATATAGGCCTATAATTACTATAATTTTTATGTTCGCCCTTTTTATATATAGGTCGCACTATGGCTTCTTTTAACATACTAGGAAACATACCATTTTGCACACACAAATTGACTAGGTTAGAGATCACAGGGCTAACAGTATTTGCCAACATTTTAAGATCGGACATTCGCACAAGATCGCTACCCGGTGATTTATTTTTATCCATTTGACTTATTATTCGTTTAACATAGTTACTATCTACGGGCTGCCATCTCATACTTCTGTCCGTCTGTCCAACGTAGTTGATTCTATCTAACAGCTTAATACTACAAATATGTTTGGTTTTATCTACTTCTTCAGCAAATGTACGAGCAAAATTATTACATATATTTTTCATAGGTTCGTTAACTCCCATATTCTTTATTATTGCTTTATCCAAACATTGTTTTTCATTTCCTAATAAGTAATTTATTCTGTCCCATAGTTTTTTAATATTATTATTACAGTCTAATATGCATTGCCTATCGTACTTATTTTTAGTTTTAAAAATTAATTTATGACATCTATTCCTATATTTTGTGTAATTTAAACGTTTTACCATATTTTTAGGGTCATTACTCCAAATAATAAACAGTCTATCCCTCTCTAAGATCAAATTTTTTAATTCTCTAGTTATCCAGGGGGTGTTATCCCTGTTTGAATTAGTTAGGCTTTTTAATACATAACAACTATTATAGATCTGTTGAAATATATTTCTAAATGCATCATACAACTTTATGGGGCATGTAAAAAGCATTAATTCTTCAAAATTAACTGATAATAGCTTTTCACGAACAGCACGATTGTCAAGCATATAACGTCGTTGTGAGGTTACGTTAGGCGAGTGAGCAGGACAGGCATGCGCACGCGAGGAGGTGGAAGCGAGAGCACAGGCGCCGTCGCGCCGCCGGCCGCCACCGTCCACAGATTCGGCTACCGGAGTGCGTTTCCATTCCACCGCGACCGATATCATAAAATGATCAGATATTTTATGCTGAATTACCGCGGAATTTATTCTTAAAGTAGGTGCTCTAATATAAATATGGTCAATGCAGGATTCCACTAATGCATCAACTAAAATTTCACTACGTGTAACTTTATCGATACATTTTGTGAAACCGAACTCGGCCAAAAGATTTTCATAGGTACTAACGTTTTTATCGTATTTTTGCAGTAGGTTAATATTCATATCGCCACACAATATAACCTTAGAGTTTTGCGGTAAACTATTTAATAGATTCCTAAGTTCCTCAAAGAACAGAATGATTTTTTCCTGTTTATTTATTCGGGGAGGTCTATATAATGCGACAACATGAACAGGTTCCCCAGAGCAATGAAGTGTAATGAAAACACACTCCGCAGCATACATGGCGACCGGTTGCGCCGCGGCCGGCCCCGAGGCCGCCCGCGCATCCAACCCCTCCCGCACGTACACGAGCACCCCTCCCCCCCTTCGCCCCGTTCGTGTAAAACTATGAACATTGTACCCTTTTATCTTAAATAAATCTATTAAAGAAAAGTCTATGTTCGGCTCTGTAATAACGATAATATCTAACTTATCTAGGTGGCTATTTAATGTAATTAAAAGCTCATTAAAATGTTTTTTTAGAGAACGTATGTTAATATGCACCAAACTAAAGTTTTGTTTATAATTCCACGTAGCTATCCAATTGCCTATGCTGTTCACTATTGACGCCTCGATAGTGTTATCACTAATTACGTCGATACCGTCTATTAACGCCGCGAATTTGATAATTACTTAAAGCACAATAAACACTTTATTTAAAGACGGAAGGTTCATTTTTTAATAATTTCTTCGAGGTCGCTCTCTGCTCTCACCCACACTGACTTATCACCGTCATTCTTTTTTGCCAGAATCTTTCCATTGGCTACCCAGACGTACTTCCATAGTCCAAACAGTCGTTTCTTGGTATTCCACAATAACTCCTTGGCAGTTTTAGTAAGATCCTCGTTGATGAATACTTTATTTTTCATAGTACCTCCGGTGATAACGTCGCTAGTGAACTCCTTCAAATTGCGTCGCTTCGCGAGCCAGGTGTCACGCTCGTTGGCGCCGCTAGTGGTTGCTTTGAACCCAATCAAAATTGGTGCTGGCTTACCACTGTCGGTACGCTGCTGACGACGTCGGCTAACCCACTCAATTTCCGTGCTGCTAACGTTGATGAGTTGCCCAGTTTTGGTCACCACTTCGCGCAGATTCTCTCCCGGTAGCTGTTCCACGCCTACAATCTCGAGGTTATTTTTGCGCGAGGCCTGATCATATTCCTGAACCTTCTGTTCCAATGCAGAGTTACATTTTTCTAGATATATAATCTTATTATTTATGTTTATAACGTTCTTTTTGAGCTCTGTAATTTTTTGCTTAGATTGCTCGTGTTCCGCGATAAGTGTATCATATTTCTCCGAAAGCATACTCATACTAGTACTTATGAATTCGAGTTGACTTTTTAAGGTAGGTATTCCGTTGACCTTTCTCTGGATATCCTTCAGAATTTTCTCGAAATCCTTTTTTATATCGTCTTGTTCTTCATCGTCGGTTCGGGAATCCATTTCACAATTGTTGCAGTATGTTCTACTGATACCTGCTCGAATATCTGCGAGAAGTCCCTTAATACACCCTCTATGGAATGTTCCAAAACATGCTTGACACTGAAAGTGCGATCCATTTTTGGATAACACTTTATTGCACTTAGCGCACTCCATTTGCAATAATACTACACACAATGAGAATAATATTATAGGAACTACTTTTACACGCGTATGTAGGTACACACAGTGTACGTAAACACGTATTTATTAACAATATTTTATTAACAAGAAATAGAGAACCCTTCAGCTGACAAGCTGTCAAACGAAGCCGATAGCAATCGAGTTGTATGGAGCCTTCGCCACTGCTGTCTACACCTGGATTAAACTAGATATTCCAGAACCTAAAAATAGAATTAAGACAAGCACAATCTCACCGAGACTGTCAGCTTAAAATAGAAATACTAACACCTTTTAGAACTGGTATCTTGCAACTAAGTTATTAATGGCTTAGTATGTCGGGATTTTATGGTTTAACTTGTTAAGCACGTGGATAAGCCATCAGGATTGGTGTCGATTTGTGGCCAGAAGTCTTAAAGTCGTAAAAGATATAGGTACCTACTTTGCTTACGTCATTTTTCTGCAGCGAAAGAGAAACTGTTTTTTATGTACGAAAATAAAAAATACTAAGTACTGCTAACTACTTATAATCATTGATATAATAGATCCCCAGTAGGAGGAGCTCGTGGCTAAATAATTACAGCCGCATAGACCGATCTTCCGGGTTAAGCCACGCTTGCCGAGGTTGGTCTGTGGATGGGTGACCATTTACCATAGCGAGTTTCCTCCGTGCCTCGGAAAGCACGTAAAGCCGTTGGTCCCGGCTGTCATTTGTAGATCTTTGACAGTCGTTACTGTTGGTCAGAAGCCAGAAAGTCTGACAACCAGTCTTACCAAGAGTATCGTATTACCCAGTTACTGGGTTGTGGAGGTCTGATAGGCAGTCGCTCCATGTAAAATACTGATATTCAGCTGCATCCGGTTCGACTGGAAGCCGACCCCAACATAGTTGGGAAAAGGCTAGGCAGATGATGATAATAGATTCCCAGTTGTACACAACCAACTTCCTCCTATTCAAATATCGACAAAAAAAAGCCTGAGTATAATTCCATCAGTAATTCAACACCTATAAATCCAATCTGAACTCAAATTTCCCCCAAAGGAAATCGACTTTCGTGTGTGACGAGGGAGTTGGTGTGGGTTACGTGTCCGTCTCGGTCGGCGGGCAAAACGCGACTGATCAAGTTACGACATATTTTGTACCTACAAGCGCGAGCGCAACAACGCGTGGCCAGTACGTTTACTTTTGCGTTTAAATTTTAATTTTCTGTACTTATTAAGGATAAAAGGAACAATGCAATAGTAGACAAAGATAAGTCATTCAGATGTACAGTCAGCTGAACTAATTGGTTACCCCCCTCAAGAACAAACTTGTTCGTGAGAGGGGTAACCAGTTGGTGCAGCTGACTGTACCAAACCCGAAAGGGAGGGCAAATCATAAAAAATGTTAAGTGGCAGCACGTTATGAAATTATAAATGGCTGTTAAAGTTGTAATACTTAGTTGTGAAGAAAGAATAGAATAGAATATACTTTATTGTACACTAAAATTGTAACATAGCTCTTATACAATACAGGGTGTTAACGAATCCGTGTAATTCCTTAAAACCACATGATCTACTACTGGTGTAGACAGGCCCCACGCGGGATTTAGCTTGATTAAAAATAAAAAAATAAAAAACTTTTTTTTTCATGCGGCTTTGTTACCGATCGTATCTAAACCACCTTATAAGGATTCAGTAAAAAAACAAGAATTTTTTTGCAAAAAAATTTCTTTTTTGTGAACATTTCGATGCCACGCACAAATTAATGAAAGTACGGCGACACGGCTGGCAGGAACGACTAACGCGATATCGTTCTTTGCAGTCAGATAACTCAAGGCTCTAAAATAACTCAGAACTAGAAAACCAAAATTTAAAAAAAAAAAAAATTAAATTTATTTTCCAAAATTTCCCATTTAGGGTTAATCTGTATCACCAGTAGATCACGTGATTTGAAGGAATTACACGATTTCGTTAACACCCTGTATAAATTAGTGAAGGGTCATGACCCTTGGCCGGGGTCGCAGGATTCGCAGCTGCATGCACCGCAACCCCGGCAGGCCTCGGTCCGCCAGCCCGAGGCGGACCGCTCCTTCTGTGGGGCCTTGCCCCACGGGTCCCCTAACCCGCCGCCCGCAGGCCACACACTAGGGTAGCCGGAGGTCGTCGCGCGCCCTCCGGCGCCCGGTGCATCTGGCGCGGGAAGGGAGAGTGGCAGCTGCCTCTCTCTCCTTCTCCGCTCCTTCTTTGATAGTTGCCCTCCCCTAAGTTCGGCCCTGTGCTTCTTCACCTTACTAATCCTTTCAGTTAAGTCTGCATCTTTTGTTCTACATAAGCAATTACGAACTAATAGATATTTATAAAGAATTTTAACGATATTAATGACGCCATACCAATATTTTATCTCACCGTTTAAAAACCAATCGAGCATTAACATCGTCGTCATGCCAACTTTAATCAGCCCATCGGAATTATTGTTAAATTGTAATCAAAACTCAAGTAAACCAATTAATTGTTATTGCGTAATACTAAAAATCAATTAATTACTATCAGTTGATCGACTTTCGTAATAATTACGATGGTAATTTAAAGAGTTTCAGGATATCCGTTTTGTTAAAACAATTCGGTTATCGGTACGAAGGTTTAATTAAAATGTTTGGAATAGTTTTTTTGTTTGGTTAGCGTTTGTTGTTTGTCTAGACGTAATATTAGAACTGTTTCGTAACGTATTGCTTGTTACACACGAGGATAGTTAGCAAGCCAGTACAGAGCCGAGTGATATAAGCCAGTTGTTGTCATCAAAATTAATGTCTGTAGTACAAACATACATGCATTTATACTTACTGTAATCCCTAAAGGGGTGAGCAGAGGTATTATTCTGTTATAGGAGTCTATACACCCACGTTTCGCCTTAGGTATTAAGTCCCATGTAATAGGTGGAGAGCTTATTGCCATTTTCCGGGCACTCTTACGATTACGACTCGTTTCGGCGACAGAGGGGAGTTATTTTTAATCCGTCACGCTACAGACTACTTGTTTGTATTGTCTTCAAAAATACGTCTTATTTAAAGCTAGTTACACGCCACTTTTCTGAATTGTGCTAGCTCATCTACTGGCCTCGTTTCCCGCGGGCATTAGGCATAGTCAGTATTGAAAAGTAAAACATTAGTAAGGCTATCGCTACCGTGTAATACAAAGAAGCTTGTTGTAATTATTTATTAAACAAAAGCACAGTAAACTTCTTGTTTCGGATTTATGAAACACACTTGCTTTACAATGAATTCATATAACTACGCATAAACATTTAATTTCAACACCTTGTTCCTCGAAAGAACTATACAATATGTCCGGTCAAGGACTAGGGATATTCTAGGTACTTATACAGCGTGTCCCAGAAAGTAGTGTCAAGCGGAAGTCCAGAGGTAGAACATCCTTTCAGGTACCCAAATCACCCCCATGTATGTTCCGCGATTTTTTGTAGTTTTCGAGTTATGAATGTTTTTCATGTTTTTTAATCAAACTCGGACTATAACGATATTTTTGATCATAGTGACGTGAATAGTTGAGATACATGAGTATTTTTTTTTTCTAAATTAGCTGATTAGTGACCCTATCGAATGCATAAACGTTTGTAACCATAGACGTAACGAATGCGTTACAAAAAAATATTGAATTGTCAGAAAGTTAAAATCTTGCATGTTTCCTAAATCTTTGTGAGTGATTTAAAAATAAATCTCCCTAAACTTTTTTCGTCAGATGTATTTTAAAAACTTATCCATTTTATCAGCTATTTACCCTGTAAATTTCATCGAGCTATCTCTACGACATCACAATAAAAATTTCATTCAAAGCATACAATATCGAGAATTCCAGTTGTAAAAGGGTGAATGAAAAATTTATTAAAACTAACTAATAACGTCTTTTTAGTAACCCTCGACGCAAAAAGAGGGGTGTTATTAAGTTTAACGTGTTTGTCTGTATGTCTGTTTGTGGCATTGTAGCTCCTAAACGGATTTTGATTTAGTTTTTTCTTTTGTTTGAAAGGTGACTTTATCGAGAGTGTTCTTAGCTATGATTCAAGAAAATCTGTTCAGCCGTTAGAAGATCATCAGCTCTTTTCTGGTTGTTGAAGGGATATGAGCAACTTCTACTGGTCTGATCGTTTCGAAATTTACTATCCTGTGACTTCAATGATATTACAATAACATGGTAACCTTGACTTGATACTCAAGCATCATCTGAAACAGCATGATACACAACTAACAGTAGAGGTATTGTGTGCCTATTGATTCTTTAAGTTTATGATAAGTTGTAATGACCTCCTTCTTCTCACATGTCATCAATATCATTGAAGTCACAGGATAGTAAATTTCGAAACGATCTGACCAGTAAAAGTTGCTCATATCCCTTCAACAACCAGAAAAGAGCTGATGATCTTCAAACGGCTGAACAGATTTTCTTGAATCATAGCTAAGAACACTCTCGATAAAGTCACCTTTCAAACAAAAGAAAAAACTAAATCAAAATCCGTTTAGGAGCTACGATGCCACAAACAGACATACAGACAAACACGTTAAACTTAACAACACCCCTCTTTTTGCGTCGAGGGTTACTAAAAAGACGTTATTAGTTAGTTTTAAAAAAAAATTCATTCACCCTTTTACAACTGGAATTCTCGATATTGTTTGCTTTGAATGAAATTTTTATTGTGATGTCGTAGAGATAGCTCGATGAAATTTACAGGGTAAATAGCTGATAAAATGGATAAGTTTTTAAAATACATCTGACAAAAAAAGTTTAGGGAGATTTATTTTTAAATCACCCACAAAGATTTAGGAAACATGCAAGATTTTAACTTTATGACAATTCAATATTTTTTTGTAACGCATTCGTTACGTCTATGGTTACAAACGTTTATGCATTCGATAGGGTCACTAATCAGCTAATTTAGAAAAAAAAAATGACTCATGTATCTCAACTATTCACGTCACTATGATCAAAAATATCGTTATAGTCCGAGTTTGATTAAAAAACATGAAAAACATTCATAACTCGAAAACTACAAAAAATCGCGGAACATACATGGGGGTGATTTGGGTACCTGAAAGGATGTTCTACCTCTGGACTTCCGCTTGACACTACTTTCTGGGACACGCTGTATAAGAACTATTCTAGTACACAAATACACTATACACTAGGGTCCAATCCAACCCCTAAGGGAGATAAATAGGGGATGTTTTGTATGGAAAATCGTCACTTAACGGGTTCAAAATTTTACACAAGCGAAGCTGCTGGCACAAGCTAGTCTTAAATTATAGGCATTATAGTATTGTGTCGACTAGTATGCTGAATAAATTGATTTTCTTTCTTTATTTCTAAACACACAGCACCTGTGACCGTAATGGTTGAGGAAGCACGTTCCTTAACTGAATTCCAATTAGCCCTGTGGTTTTACAATAGCTCCATGTTACGCTACCGTTTTATTTATAAAGCGAGAAAAGGAATTTCTTTTGGTTTTCTTCTGTATCGTGCTCGAACACACGGAGACTCTCGGATATTGAAATAGGTTTTACAGCATCGGTATGTCGACATGTGTACCAAGTACAGGGCCGGATTTGATACGTTGGCTGCCCTAGGCCTATGAAATAACTGAACTATAGGAATTAAATTAAAATAAAAAACATATTCCCCCTGAAAACGATGGTCTAAGAAAAACCCTGGTTTTAGAACAGCTCCATCTCTTTTTGTTATATTACTTTAGAAAGTGATATATTGTTTGTTTTATCTTAACTGGTTGCGATCCGCCCGTCGTCCCAGGACGACACTTAATTGTCTTATCTATTGTGTCTATAATTACGGTGATTGAGAGTTTAATATAATATAGTAATAGCAGTTAATAAAATCGGTATGGAAGAGCGGAGTCTCCCAACACAAGCATTACTTGCTTATAGGGAGGCTCCAATCACTAAGTTGTTCTTGTAAATATTGTTGGATAAATAAATGATTTTTGATTTTGAAGTGATGGGTATATTTTAAATCTGGGTTTATCTTAGTCTCGGTTTAAACCACCTTTAGTAATAAGGGGAATCGTATTTGAGTTGGAGGATAGGGTTAAAGAAGGCGCGACTACTAAAAAAAAAAACACCAAATTTTGCCGCCCTAGGCCGGGCCTACCTGACCTATAGGGAAATCCGCCCCTGACAAGTACCAAAACGATGTGTATTGTGTACTGTTTAGCGTTGAGCGCATAATTGGCGATAGTTTTCATAACTAGAGGATGTTTGCGAAGCAGTTCTGAGTACCTCCAGCTACATTGTGTTGCTCATTCATCACATAGTCGGAAACAACATTCATTCTTGTTCTAAATTGGGCCATTCGGTGAATAACCTACCGTAAAATGGGGCTATTTAAAAACTACGGGGCTAATTGGAATTCAGTTAGGAACGTGCTTCTTAAAACATTACGGGCAGAGGTGCTATGTATTTTCGATTCTAAGTTATTGTATAAATAATCTAATAATTGAAATTGTAGGAAGTTTTAAAAAAAACCTTCAATGAATTTTAAGGATAGATGAATTGGTACACCGCAATAAACAAGAATCTTGGTTTGGATCCCTGGATGCAAGTACTTGACCAGCTGGTCACCCAAGAAGAGACCATAAATCGTCATATTGTTTTAATTTTTCAGAATCATACCTTCGTAATAAACAAGCCGTGCCCTACTTATTAGTAATTACATAACTCATTCTCAGTAATACGGTTATTTAATAAATGTAATTGTACATAACACTAGTGCTGTTGAACTGTAATGTGACCAACTGGTCATTATGAAAGAACAGGACCAATACATGTTATTCGATGATATGCACACCGTGAGACCTAGATAACTGTGATTAATTCTTTTTTTATGTAATGTCACTGAAGCCGGAGGTCTACCTGATGTAAAGTTGTCACTGCCGTCTATAAACCACCTTTTTTTTGTACATGGTGTAACATAAATAACACACAACCTATTAAGTGGTCACTGTACTCATCATTATGAACAACTTTTACTATGGGACCAAACATGAAATCGCGAAAAAATAATCACCTGTTCCCTACATTTACGTTCGCATAACTCGTCAAAATGTAGGGAACAGCTGATTTTTTTTCGCGATTTCAGGTTTGGTCCCATAGTAAAAGTTGTTCGTAATGATGAGTACAGTGGTTA
This sequence comes from Amphipyra tragopoginis, assembly GCA_905220435.1. Lineage (NCBI taxonomy): Eukaryota > Metazoa > Arthropoda > Insecta > Lepidoptera > Noctuidae > Amphipyra > Amphipyra tragopoginis. The sequence continues at coordinate 1,427,990 of HG992013.1, read as the reverse complement.
AGAGGTTATGCGTTATTTATGTTACACCTTGTATATAGCTTTCGCTTTAAATTCTCGTATAGCTCGTGCGAACGCGAAGCAGCAGTTTATCAAAAATCTCGACATCATAAACTTCAAACCTCATTTATTCAAAATAGACTAGAATTACTTAGTTCTTTTTGAACGTCAATGTTACAAAAGACAGTCCACAAAAACCCTTCACCGTTTATGATGTGAAGAAACGGCGCAACAAACTCCTCAGCAACACAGATCTATCTGTCAAGTGAATAAATTAATTGAGTATACAAGGTTAGTCGAAAAGGGGGTACTAATCCGAAGCCCACTTATAGTATCGCTGATGACTGTTTGAAAGCAAGTGTTAAAATTTCAAAATTCAATATATTTTTTATCCAAATAAATGATTTTTATTTTAGTTTTTTCAAAAATTCTTCATCCCTGCTTTAGTTACTAATTCAGAAAATGGTGCTTCTAATTCATGACCCCAAATATGACCTAAAATGTAAACACAGCTGATCATAACTGGGGATAGATTGATTTTAGAGATTTTTGAACATCTGTTTCTCTTAAACTATTGAGTTTTGGGAAAAGTTGTAGAACAAAAGTTATTCATTATTATATGTACTTTTACACCCTTTCGGATTAGTACCCCCTTTCTGACTAACCTTGTATACACAGAAAAAGGTAATATTAATTACAATAATTAAATTATGCAATTTGCTGATGATAAACAAAGTATAAATATAGAGCAATTCTGGGTGAATTGATCATAATCATCATTTAGATATTAAAGCAATTTATATTACTAAAGTCCATTACCTTACATTTTCGATTTCATCATAAGGGAAATTAATCTAATAACTGCTTTCTAAGCAAACACACGCATCTGAAGAAATCTCGAACTTACCTTACGCAATTTGAATTCATCTTCAAAATGTCAATAATTTTAGCAGTCAACCATCAAATGAAACTCAATGGTGTAAAACAAAATAGAAACAGAAATACCACTTCATACGATATGCGACTTATTGTTCATAAAGATGTACGACGACGATAATTAGGGCATAATCACATCATAATAAGCTCATTACACACGGACACTCACAAGCACACACAAACACATTTTTATGTTACAGACTTACCTTGATCAGCTGATTTGGCTGTTGGTAAAGTATGATAAGGGGAAAGGGAAAGTTTTTTTTTCTATTGTTCTGCTTTAGATGTTCCTTGTGGACGGTTTCTACGTAACAGAGTAGTTATTGAAGAGACCTGAACGGTCTCCAGCCAATGGGAGGGGAATTAAAATACTTGACCTCAGATAACCACTTATACTAGGTACACTTACATTATTACTACTAGCAACAACAGCACAAGGGCGACCTCTAATGGGACTCGGACCTCGGCTTAGGGCATTACTGGAGGGAGATTGAGGGGGAGACAGCTTGATAAGGGCTGAATTCACGGTGTGAAGTGTAGATGAGTTCTACTCAGAACCTCCTGCATGAGAGACAAGCGTAAAAAAGCTATTACCATTATTAACTAATTGTCTCATTAGTTCTATGAGCGAATAAAAAAAAAACTCCTTCAGTCTCTCTCCCTCAGTCCTTCTGTACTTTTATCTTTCGTGTGTTAACCATCAAATGAAACTCATGGTAAATAACTGTGCGTAGTCAGTTAAAATGACATGTGTTGGTTTAAACCTCGATTCAAACTCGTAGTGGTAAAGAGACCGCAGGTACACGTCATATGATCTTAACTTTTACACCATAACCACATCCTTTCATCTTTTAAGAGTTCCGTTTGTAATGTGGGATTATTTCATGTTATTCATTGCTTGGGAAATCATTTTAAAATGTTGTGGGCTGTAAAAAAAACATGTTGATTTCAATTATAATAAAATGTTTTGTAGTATAGGCTATTAAAAATATACAAGCTGTAACATAAATAACGCACAACCTCTTAAGGGATCACTGTACTCATCATTATGAACAACTTTTACTATGGGACCAAATATGAAATCGCAAAAAAAATCAGCTGTTCCCTACATTTTGACGAGTTAAGCGAACATAAATGTAGGTAGCAGCTGTTTTTTTTTCGCGATTTCATGTTTGGTCCCATAGTAAAAGTTGTTCATAATGATGAGTACAGTGACCCCTTAGGAGGTTGTGCGTTATTTATGTTACACCTTGTATAATAAAAAATAAAATTATATTGGTTGTCTCGTTGGTCTAATGGTCGCAAGCGCGACTACTGAGCGTGAGGTACAGGGTGTAATCTCCAGGTCGGGCAAAGTGTGATTGGGTTTTTTCGTATGGAATTGCGCAATAGCAGTCCGGAGTCAGGATTTGTGCCCGGTTGATGGCAATAGACTCATCCCCTATTACATGGGACTTAAACGTAATGAAGAAATGAGGGTGTACTATACACCTCTGCCCAACCCTTCAGGGAGTATAAGCATGATGTCATGTTTAAAAAAAAAACTCTTAACACACTACTAAAGTTTCTTTAATAATATAATTTAATGATGATTCAAAAGACACGTGGCGCCATCTTTTATCGTTATTGTTGTTTTCCTCGAGAACAGTACTTTTTTTCGGAATGAAAGCTACCCTATGTCCGTTTCTGTACAACTGACAACGTATATGCAAAATTTCAGCACGATCTCGGTTCAGTGGTTTGGGCGTGAAAAGGTAACAAACTTACTTTCGCATTTATAATATTAGTTAGGATTAGGAAGTGAGGTTAAGATGTTTTAAGTTATATAAATAAATAACTTCTCTCACGTGACTTCAAAACGACACTTAAAAGGCATCTCTTAAATGAGATTTATTTATACGAGCCTCAAATGTCCCAATATACTAATATAAATAAATGTGACAAACAAACAAACCACGTCTCGTGTGGCAACTCAAAGGAGTCCGTCCCGGTCGGCTGGTCACCCTAAGCTGTCGCCACAATCGGGTCGTGAAACCCACTGTATATCGATTACATGTACTTATGTTATATTATATTGTCACAAGGGAGGTGAGAAACTGAGAAAGTAATTATTCAAAACTTTAGAACAATAAAAAAATGCAAATAGAATATCTAGCTTTAATTCCGCTGAACAAGATCGCTAGTTTGGATGCAGTATGCAGCACCACCCTCCCGCCCATAAATATATGCACATGCAGAAACAGTGAAAAAATAATGCAACATGCAACCAAGCCGATACACGACACGTGTTTCGCCCCTGCACGGGGCATCCTCAGGATATGTTGACTCCTCGACCTTTATGATATGTTGATTCGCGTCCTAGCGTTTCTCTTAAACTATTGACTTTTGGGGAAAGTTTCAAGTAGTACTAAAGTTATTCATTATTATGGGTAATTTATCTCCCTTTCGGATTAGTAGGTACCCCCCTTTCTGACTGACCTTGCATAATCTAAAATCTCTGGGTTAACGTAGGTTTTTGACAGAAATTCAAAATTCTACTCAATCCAGAGGTTTCGGATTGAAATCAATTATAAATATCACCCGCAAGACATTATCTGATACATAGGAAATTCTCTTGTTAGTTTCATTTGTCGTAATTGATCGTTGATTGATGACTAACAGTCGATATTAATAACCGATTTTGGATTGAAATCCGCAAGTGGTGAGTTCAAATCCTGCTTCATTAAAATGAACCTTCGCTTAATAAAACATAGTAGAATAGTTAGGTATGTGCAATTAATGCATTGCATTATACATTTCAAGTATTTTATTCCACAAAATAAAAACATATCTATCTTCAACGTAATGTTAACGTGCAAGTAAAACTGAACATCAAGACTTTTCCTTTCTATCAAAAGTCATTGCCCCAAGTATTGCGCTCTTAAGACATAATCGAGAGCACTTGTCATATCTAACAGTATCTATCTATCTATCGATAATTCCCTCTTTTTCACAAACACGCCACTTGAAGAAAATTGTGAAATTCATCTGTCGTGCGCCTGATGACACGGATTATGCTATCAAGACGCTCTGATCACTTGCATGCCCAAACTAATCTGATCTCTATCCTCTACTATCTCATACAACACGACAGATCAAGACAAAATTGCTATTATACCGTTCCACGTAGATTGACAGCTACGACAACCGATTACCATCTTTATATTGTCGTAATAGAGTCAGTTTTGAAATGGGCATCAAAATAATTGGTTTAACAGAATGAGGATTGCAACAGTTTACGATATTTCGCTGAAGATTATGTGTTAGTTTGTAATGAATGCTTATTTTACTGCCAATCTAAATTTACGTTAATTTTCATGCTTGTCGAGAGTTGAAATGGTATTAATAATCTACATTGAAGTCGCTTTTGTATTGGTTGTCATAATTAGGGTACTATGCAATCTTATATTTGTGGTCATATTATGTCACTCTTGCTTCTGCCTACCTATGTTGGGTCAGCTGAGCGCTTGGCTGTTGCGCAATGAGTCGCGGGTTCGATTCCCGCACAGAACAAGTATGGTCAACAGATAAATGTTTCGGGTCTGAGTGTTTGCGTTTACAGGCATAAATCTTCAGATGCACAAACACTCAGACCCGAAACATTTATCTGTTGGCCATACTTGTGCCATGCGAGAATCGAACCCGCGACTCATTGTGCAACAGCCAAGCGCTCAGCCACTGATAGGAGTATTCCTGTAGCAACGTTATTTATAAGAAAAATCCTTTTTAAATACAAAGTAATTTAGACCTAGTTGCGTTTACATTTCTTGCAATAGTAGTACTAATTTCTATTTATATCCCAGGGGTGGGAAAAAATTTTTCATCACGGGCCAGAAATCCGCTAGGAATTTTGCAAGGGTACTTCCCAAAAAAAAGATGCATTTAGTTCTGCCAAAACTAAGATGATTTATGAAAGAGGTGTCTCTAATTATTATATCTATTTTTTAAATATTTTTTGTTGACTTTTTATTGTATGTATCTTCTTCTATTTCTCTTGTTCTTCCTATCTTTTATTATTGTAATTGGTCTTAGACCGTTTTAATTAAAGTAAAAATAAATACATAAATAAAAAAAATTGGCTCAAATAATTACGGCTATTTATTATGGCCATCTTGCTCTAAAATTGGGGGATGGCGGGCCAGATTGAAATCCTTTGTGGGCCAGAGTTTGCCCACCCCTGTTCCATCTAAAACATAATTGCAGTACCTTACACAATCCCACGGACACTAAAAGGTCTTGCTTACAAGGAAACAAATAAATAGCTAATTGTTTAGTAGAAAGTTGTACGATGCACGACCACGATCGAAGCTAAAGACCTCCCGCCCGTCTGAGTGACGTGGACACACATTTAGACTTAAATGGAACTAGTTTAGGTCTGTTTGTGGGAGAAAAGTAAAAAGCATTGTTTAACCTTTGGTCCTTTCCTGTTTGGTCCTTTGTCTTTTATGGAGTAATTTTTCGTTTCTTGTGTGAATTATTTGCATTATACAGGGTGTAAAAAGACCCATCACATAGCCGAAATCTACGCACTCTGTACATCAAACTAAATTACATTGACCAAAAATAATTGCTGGGAAACGACTTTTATTTTTTGGCATAAAAAAAACGTCTTTTTTTGTAGCGCGCAATGTGTGGTTGTGGCGATGCCGCGCGTTTGCATGCGTGCAGCGGCCACACAGCTGAGCCAAGGCGGTCGTGTGCGTTTGATATTCGTTGCGTTTTTGTAATTTCAAATGCGTAATTTGTGAGGAAAAATTGAAAATTTTGATAAGGTTGTTTGGAAGAAAGTTTAGTATTATCACTTAGAATACGTTTTTGGAAAAAACAAAAAAAAATGTATACTTTGACCTTCAATATCTCCAAAACCAATGGTTTCCCAGGTATGGTCTGGTAGAAAAAATGATCCCAATGGTGGGTAGAATATGTGGTTTTCGTTATCGTTAAGGGTCTTTTTACACCCGATATAGCATGACTGGGTCGCTTTATATTCGAAAACTATGAACTGTGCTTATCATTCTGTCTGTACAGCTTTTATTATGGGACTTTAGTATTCGTTAAAGAAAACACCAGCTGTTCCGTACATTTTAATAAGCAATATTAATACTTGTATGGAAAAGCAGTTTTTTTAAACAGCCATGCTGTATTTATTGAAATTTTGTTTGCCAAGCGAACCAAAACTCATGTAACAGCTTATAATTTATAGCACGTATGAGCATGGACGGCACTATAGATTTTTAATAAAAAATTATATAATTAGTTGCAAAATTTTTTCCTAAATTAATAGTTTATACCATTTATTTTTGTCACACATACACAAGTTACATACACATAATTACAATATTAAATAAATTAGAATGTGTAACAAGGGGTCCAGCTCAGTATTCGCTGTGCTAGTGCACAGCACATTTTCAGCTGGCCTCTGACATTTAGAATAACATTAAAATTATACGCGCACACGAAATTCAACGAAATAAAAAAGAATTTACAAACAAAAAAAACAAAAAAACACTTCATCTGCCTAGCCTTTTCCCAACTATGTTGGGGTCAGCTTCCAGTCGAACCGGATGCAGCTGAATATCAGTATTTTACATGGAGCGACTGCCTATCAGACCTCCACAACCCAGTAACTGGGTAATACGATACTCTTGGTAAGACTGGTTGTCAGACTTTCTGGCTTCTGACCAACAGTAACGACTGTCAAAGATCTACAAATGACAGCCGGGACCAACGGCTTTACGTGCTTTCCGAGGCACGGAGGAAACTCGCTATGGTAAATGGTCACCCATCCACAGACCAACCTCGGCAAGCGTGGCTTAACCCGGAAGATCGGTCTATGCGGCTGTAATTATTTAGCCACGAGCTCCTTGAGAAAAAAAAAAACTTTTTAAAGAAATTACGATAAGAGCAGTTATAGTTACATTACTTACTGAGTCATCGTATCTGAGGCTAGTAATTTAAAAAGAATTGGGAAGAGGTGTATTATAGTACACCCTCATTTCCGTCATGTTTAGTCCCATGTAGTGTAAAATGCGAGACTATTGCCATCTACTGGGCACAAATCCAGAGTTCAGGCTGCTACTGAGAAATTCCACACGGGAAAACCCGATAACTCTTTGCCCGAACTCATGCTCAGCAGTCGCACTTACAACCGCTAGACCAAAGAAGGCAGTAAATAAGCATTTATGTAATTATATCTCAAAATATAAACGAAATCATTACCATAACATAATCGAACAACTAATGCGACTAATTAAAAACTGAAATCACTTTTAAAACAACTTTATAACACTTAAAATTTCACTTGCACCTCAGAATATATTTATGCAAAAATGCAATCAGTTCCCCTCTAGATCACTTTCTATGCAAACACTATCATTACGCTTAGCTCCGGGGGGTGTAAGCACTGTAATTGTGATGCCCGATAGGACTTGACGTACTTTCACGAGAGCAATACCCCGGTTTCCATGGTTACGATTATTTGAGGTTATTGTTTACACCTTGGGAAATTTATGGGAGCCTGGGGTTATGGGGTATCGAGATTTTGTGAGATTGATATAAGTTTTGTCGCTTGATTTAAATACGTGCGCATACTATAGGGTGTATTCGAATTCGTGTAATTTCTTGAAACTGTGTGATCTAGGTACTGGTGACAGAGATTGAAAGAATAGATTCCAGAGATACAAAAAAAACCTGCTATTCTGTTTCTGGGTCATTTTAGGGCCCTGTGTTAACTGACTTCGCGGAGCGATATCGCGCTAGTCATGCCCGCCAGCGGTGTCGCCGTGCTTTCATTCATTTATGCATGGCATCGAAATGTTCTATGACATAAAATTAATATTTTGCAAAAAATATTTTTTTGCTTATTTTTTATTGGTTTGCAGGTTAATTGGTTTGCAGGTTAATCTGTACTAGTAAAAGATCTGTGGTTTTTGAGGAATTACACGAATTTGTTTACATCCTGTATAGTATAAGTTTTAATGCAGTGTTATGAAGCTAAGCTTCTCATTTAACTACGTTAAAGTTAAACATCAATAAATTACCGTTGACAGTAGTTACACAGTTAAAATTGTTTTTGTTTTACAAATGCAAATGTAATCCGAGATTTTTGTGCAAAGAGTACCAAATCGAGCAATTGTATTTTTTTTTTCAAATAATTTATTTATTAATACTTCATGTACATTGGTGGTACACAAGGCGGACTTAATAGCTGTACGTCCTGACTGTCCCTTTCAGGATCAGTGGGTAAAGTCTTGTGTAGGTGTGGCGAGTCATGGCAAATCCTAATCCTAACTTAATATTATAAATGCGATAGTAAGTTTGTTTGTTTGTTACCTTTTCACGCCTAAACCTCTGAACCGATCATCCTGAAATTTTGCATATACGTTGTCAGATGTACAGAAACGGACATAGGGTACCTATCATCCCGAAAAAAGAAAGTACTGTTCCCGAGGAAAACAACAGTAATGATAATAGATGGCGCCACGTGTCTTTCGAATCATGATTGAATTATATTGGAATTTTAATTGTATACTAGGTTAAGGTTTCTATGGGTCTATGCCACCCGAAATAAAGTTTATTATTATTATTATTATTAATGCCATGGGCATTCTCTACTACAATAATCAAATGAATTAAGAGTCAAAACAAACTTTACTTATGCGGTTACGAAAAAACTATCTCAACTATAAATCCCAATCCCTTCAAAACAAACATCTAACAAAACACCACCCATGTATTATATAACATCCATTTCTCTGGCATTCCACGTCAGGCACAAAACACGGGAATGCGCAGGACATACACGGCCAGTTCTTACGTGCAATCCTGCCATAAACCATGGCATTGCGCACCGTGGCCAGCATGGTGTTATGATAGTACGCCTTATACGAACGTGGACACCTTATTTGGAACGGCTATGGTGTAAGTTAGGGGAATATGCGAGTTTTGATAGTTGTCTTTATATCTCGAGTTATACAAGGTAAGAAAGATTATTTTGTTCAGCCTAGAACACAACAAAAGGTCACCCAAAGGGCAATGAAGAGGGCTATGCTCGGAGTTTCCATGCGTGATCAATGATCATATCAGAAATCATGAGATCCGCAGGAGTATCAAGATAACCGACATAGCTCGAAGAATTGCCAAACTTAAGTGGCAGTGGGCAGGGCACATTGCTCACAGAACGAATGGCCGATGAGGCCAAAAGGTTCTGGAGTAGCGACCGCGTACCGGAAGACGCAGCGTGGGTAGGCTCTCCATAACGTGGACCGATGATCTGGTGAACGATGCGGGAATCCGCTGGATGCGAGCAGCATAGGACCGGTCGATGTGGCTATGCTTGGGGAGGACTATGTCCAGCAGTGGACGTGTTTCGGCTGAATGATGAAGGACACAACAACAACATAAACATTTAAAAAAAAACATACTCATATTATTATGCTGTCGAGCATACCCATGCCGAAAGGGTCAGCAACTCAGCATTATGCTGGGGGACAAACACCCAGCGCTGATTTTCATTTGGTACCCTTGCAGTGACATACGCATGATTAATAGCTCATGCTGCGGTAAAAAGATTAGCCAGTCAGCAAGATTCGTAGCTGGGCTGACTGCCTAGGGGTAGACAAGATGACAACTTCCGAACGCTAGAGAGTAGAAGCTGATTGACATACTGGATTGAAATAAGCTCTCGACGGGTCACGCGAACTGTAATGTCATTCCCATACATTTAATCAAAGTACAGTCAGCCAAAGAAGTAAGTATACAGGCAACCAATTTCATTCATAGTTTAGCAGTTATTTTTGTTGAGTGGCACAGTTTTTGCTATCGCTTGTCTGAGCGAGGTAAAGTTTTTTAAAAACGTCAAAACTAGGTGCACGGTTCCAAAAGGTCTTGCTTATAAATATATTATTATGCACACAACAATAACAATTACCTGCGTAGTTAGTGCATTGATGTCCGTTGCTTGCATGTATACCTAACACTTTTGTTGACTATACCTATCTATTCTCTGACAATCGAATATTGTCATGTTGTCTGGACCACCAGGGCGCATCGAAGGTCCTTAAGAACCATCTCTCGAGGGGGCTCTTTAAGTACCTATAGGTACTCGATTCTGTAACATAGCAATTTGTTCTTTTTTTTTTAAAACGTTGCCCCACTAAGATTTCTCTTGTATCGTGGGTGCGTTTACGGACACAAATCTCACAAACAAACGCTCAGACCCGAAACAACCACCTGTAGGCCATACAAATTTTTGTTCCGTGTGGGAATCGAACCCACGACCCGTAGCGCAGAAGCCAATCGCTCAGCCACTGCACCAAACGTGTCGTGTTCTTTGTAAGAATTAAAAGCATGTAATTGCAATTATGTAATAATAGATAACATCAAAGACTTCAAGTCTATCGCAACGCACTCGAGATATTACTAGGTAAACCTTTTGTCAAAACGGGAGGTAATACCCGTGAACGCAAACCTTCATAAAACTCTCACTAGAACTATTAACATGGTCTGAGATAGATACTAAAATCTTGGTCTTTCGGTACAACTAATTGCTATAAAATTTTACGTCTTTTCTCTATAAAATCGCCATCGTTTCCACCTTGTGCAACCCGTAATTAATTCCATATTTGTCGTACACAACAGTCTGTGTTCCTAGATCGTGTACTCCATACTCCATGGGGAATGGCTTTACGTCATTTTTGTTACAGCCGACTTGATATTTTTGCCTCACGCTATCGTAAATACTCGATCCATTTCAGGAACATTGCTGTAATAGTTTGTATTGGATATAATAAAATAGTTATGGAGACGGATTGAGATGATTCCTTGTAGGTGTTTTGAGAAGTTGTGCTGATTTATTTTGTGGTCCTTTGATTCGGATGATTGGTTTTTGATAAAATTATACAGGGTGTAAACGAATTCGTGTAATTCCTGCAAACCGCGTGATCTACTGGTGACACTGATTAACCCTAAATGGGTATTACTGAAAATCAACTGAAAAAAAATAAATAAAAAAAAACTTGGTTTTCTATTTCTGAGTCATTTTAGAGCCCTGAGTTAACTGACTGCAAAGAACGATATCGCGCTAGTCGTACCCGCCAGCCATGTCGCTGTGCTTTCATTAATTTATGCGTGGCATCAAAATGACGATGCAATTAAAAAATTTTAGCAAAAAATTATTTACTTATTTTTTACTTAGTCCTTCTTAGGTGCTTTAGATGTGATCAATTACCGCCACCGCATGAAAAAAAAGTTTTTTCTTTTAATCATTCTAAATCCCGTGGGGGGGCAATCTACACCAGAAGTAGATCATGTGGTTTTAAGGAATTACACGAATTCGTTAACAACCTGTAGATTAAGGTGTCTAGTTTTATAGGATCCTTGGTTTTATTAGTATCTTAATCGACGTCATCAATTATTAGAATGTGATTGCCTATGCAACTCTTTGAAATCCTAGAGTCGATTGTGCAACACTCGACCAAGTTTTTTCGGTGTTGTATCAAAGAGAAGTTGATTCATTCTTAGAAAACTCCACATTGAACATCTAATACAAGTGAGAGTTAGTTTCTCAGCCATTTTCCAGCTCATAACCGATCGGTAGCGATAGTTCATTACGCGCACATTTTAGCAGCACGCAAATACTAGTACATTTTCTAGGAATGCAACTACCTACGTGTCTCGTAATTGTGGCCTCCACCACGCAATACCTAGTACTTAAGACCGTCCGTAGATTAGAATTAGCTAAGTATCCATCGGTGGCTTTGTACTGAGAGTAGGAGCGCAATAATTAAGAAGTTTGCTGGCAGCGGTTAGGTTAAAAAGTTTAGCAGTCATGAAGCCTTCTTTTAATACGTGTGGAGTTTTATCTTGATGCGAAATTACTTATTTAGAACTACTTAAAAATTGCGTCTTGTCCTTCTCGTGGAATTCAGGTCTTTCCTGTGTTCTCTTTGACACCGTGTGTGTTGGCTACATGACTACCAAATTATTTTTAAGAATCTCCGTAAGCTTTTAAATACATCAGTATAAGTCAATTTACCAATAGCCAATCTATCACAGGTGCTAATTTCAAAACAAATGCTAAAACATCTAACCTTCAACTGAAGTGAGCATAAAATCAAAATATTTGTGCGTAGGCGCATGTTTGCAGTTTGATTGATTAGCCGACGATAGCGTCACTCGCATGTTTTGAAACCCAAACACTGGTTTGTTTGTTATTTGCTCAACAGACTTCAATTGTTTGGCTCCATGTTGTTTAAAAATTGGTCTTTACAGTCGAGAATTTGGTCCTTTGGGATTTAGTGAATTTTTAACACACTTTAACCTTGCCCTAGTGCTATTTCATTTTGTGATCGTCTGTCTTCTTCTTTTATGTTAATCTTTTCTGGTCCTTTTAAAATAATTCCAACGTGCAACTTAGCAAGTATTGAACTATTGTTTGTATTGAATAGAACAGTCCCCACACTTGATAACAGCTGTGTTTCTGCTTGACAAACTTAAGTGTTGCTTGCGTGGGTATTGATTAATGAGTACAGTCTCTCTTTATTACTCAATATCGTACTTACCATTATAAAGTATAATTTCACATTAAATCCACTTCAAGGTATGGCCTTCGTGCTTAAATGACAAACGCAAGGTGTTTATTGAGAAGAACATTCTGGCCTTAATTCACCACCATTATTCTAACTTTATACTACTACTGTTTATTTATTTATTTTGGAAAACCAACAGCTATAAAATGGAGTAAAAAAATTACAATATGTGTCATAAAGCCAATTACAGGTTTTCACGATTAGCGATAGAATTTAAAATCAAAAAACTTAAAGGACACTTAAGCAGGACAACTACAAGTTATTTTTTAAGTAAAGGTTATAAATTATCAAAAAAAAAAAAAAGTTTAGCATCGTTCTTGCCGTGAACTCTTTGCATAACTTATGAAGATTTCTGCTTGCCCGCACGATGTATTTGCCTATAATTTGAGGAACAATGCGAAATAGAAATAGTGGGATTATATCTAGGGGACCTATTTAGGACTAGTTCTGTCTAACCTTTTCCCAACTATGTTGGGATCAGAGTCCAGTCTAACCAGATACAGCTGAACACCAGTATTTTATACGGAGCGAGTACCATCAGACCTCCGCAACCCAGTTACTGGGCAATGTCGATATTCTAACGCTAGACCAGTTGTCAGACTTTCAGGCTTCTGAATACCCGTAACGACTGTCATAGGTATTCGTATGACACCCGGTACCGACGGTTTAATGTGCTCTCTAAGTGGTCAATCAGACTGCACTACGGGTGCGGGGGCGGGCGCGGGCGCTCGGGTCTTGGCGTCTGCGTGTTCACAGTAGTGCCGAACCAGCTATCGTTAGAACCTCACGCGCAGTCACCTAACAGACGCTATATTACTGTGAATGATACGAGCGGACTGAGCCATTAGAAACACCCGCGCCACCGCGCCCGCGCCCGCCTCATGCAGGCGCGCAACTCGCGGGCGCACTATGAATGCAACTGGCGTCTACATACATTTGATTTACACGCGCCCGCGCTAGCACTCGCGCCCGCCTCCGCTCTGAAATACGGCTATGGCACAGAGGTGTCTCGATGTGTAACGAATGATCATGGAGCTTATCAGTATCACCTGTATCATTACCTACTACAATGATTAATTTATCATACTACATTTCTCATTGACTTACAAACAAGTTAATACAATCCGTTCTAAAATTACAACCAGTTTATTGTTACTTAGATCTAATATAATCTAATCTGGTAACATTAACAGTAGTGCCTCAGAGTTGGTTCCGATACAGCCGTCAACGGTTTCTCAGCCGTATCTTGTAGCCCTAGATTAGAGCGTATTGTATTTCAATCCCTTGATAAGCCTCCATTCCTTTAAAGATAAAAGGTAGAAGGAATCATTAGGAAAACTATAGCGAAAGTTTTGCAGATAGCTGAGAGAGAATTGAAACAAAATTCTGCATTATCTTGCACGAGATAATGCTCGTTGATCTAGTGGTCGCAAGTGCGACTGTTGAGCGGGCGGTCCTGGGTTCGATGCTCAGGTTGGGCAGTGTTGTCAGATTTTTCCGTGTAGAATTTTTCAGTAGTAGCCCGGAGTCTGGATTTGTGCCCGGTTGATGGCAATAACCTCACTCCCTATTTCATGATACTTAAAACATAACGGCGAAATGAGGATGTACTATACAACGTGTTACATAATTCCCCTTAAAAAAGAAAATGTTAATCAAGTAGTCTTTTATGGTTGTTGTCATTTACCTCTCAGAGGAAATTAGGTAAGAATGTAAATAACTTTCTGGGTAGTCTACTCTTTACTTTTATGTTTTCAGGGTTGCGTTTCAGTGATGATTTTATTTTTGTCCTGATTTTTTTTGGTCCTTCTTTTATTTTAAAATATTGCCAATAGACTCTTTACAAGGGACCCTTTAATCCCCTTTCGGCTTTAGGGGTATTTTTGCAACACGTTGTATACCTGTGCCCAACCAATACAGGCGTCATGATGTGTTATGTTACAAAATTCTTTGCCTCGTTCTATCAACACCAAGTCCCAAGCGTGGGCATACCTCACGACCTCAGTATTGAGCACCACGTGGGCGCTTCGTTGCTCATACACGCTTGTTTTACAGTCATTAAGATATATTGTACACTTTTGTTGCATTATGTTCTTTTATATGTTTGTTACCTACGCAACATGATAGATCATGGAGCAGTTGATTTATTTTATAGTCTGCTGTAGATGCTATGGATAATTTATGAGAAGGTATCATTGTTTCTTGCATCAGAAGTTCCTTTTTTTACCCGACTACCTCAGAAGGCGGGTAAAGTGATGTAAGGATTATTGATAACCCACAAGCATTTAGGAGTAAGCTTTTTGAAACACTCATAAAAAAATCATACTACACGATCCAAGCTTTGCTTGCAGATGAATAATACTATAATTTTTACATTGAAGTTCAAATGTAATGGAATGATAATATTAATTAGATATCAGGCGCCTACCTGTATTAATGACAATGTTAAATAATGTATTTTAATTTGTATCTAATATTTTGTATGCTTTAATAGCAGAACATAGAGATACTATTCTTTGTATGGCCATGTCCCTAATGTGCTTCACGAAATAAAAATCTTGAATCTTGAAAGTTTTTCGGGTGTATGTATGTATGTTTGTCTGTTTCTATGCGACCTGATGTAGCCTAAACGGGTTGAAGGATTTTGAAGTGCGAGGGGTCATTAGATTCGTCTTCATCTTCAAAGTGCTTTAATGGTAATAATACCAAGAGGACGCTCGCAAAAATACTAGAACGAAACAAAAAAGTTAAAAAATATAAAATAACGATTGCATGTAAAACTAGCTAAAAAGATATAAACAAGTCGTATTTAGTATCTAAATTCATGCTATCAAATCATAACCTGCAGTCGTTGGCTGCAAATATTTCTAGTCACTTTGTTAATTGCATAGCTCATAACTACTAATTTGAAGGAACTGATTTGGACATAGGTAATGTAAATTTTTGCCTTGCAACACGTCGCTATAAACTGTCAAGATACCGACACTGCGTTAGTAAAAACTACTTTTAACGGGGCAAATTGACGTTGACGTGTTGGCAACATTTTATTTAGAGCCTTTGATTAAAATATCGGATTTGAATAACTTGATTGGTTAATTATTTCCTAGAACGTCAGTAGTGTCTATTTTCCCGTTGTTTGACAGTTGCGTGGGATTGCACGCAGTTGCGCTTATTCATAAAAACTTCACCAATGTTCCTTATATTATTACTTTTATTAAAAAGATTCAGAAAAAGAGAGTAAAATAATTATCATAATATTATTATAAAATGAAGTTTCAGAAGTTTAATTTATTGCCCTTACGACGTTGATATTTTAAACTTTGGTCTCAAAACAACTCGTGTATGTATCCCATAAAAAGACCTCCTTTCTGATAAGTAAGTACATTGCATCCAAGTCTTCCATACGGGCAATTCTAATCAGTTTTGCCAGGTGTTCGGTATTTTAGCCCCGTATTCAGTGTTTGGTACGTCAAAATAACGTATTATTTTCGCTATTGTTTTCGGTTTTGGTATGTTCACCCTCAGCCCTCAGTTCAGCAAATCCGTTCGTCAGGCAATGTTCGGTAATTTTGTCAACTTGATCTGGAAGCCCTGGTTGTAACATAACATCACTACAGCACAGTCTACCTATATCTTACTCCTTACAGTCGATGAACGTAGAACATTGTCGAAGAGCAATCGTGCGGGGAATTGCGGGGTGAAGGAGCGGAGGTTATGTCCCGAGTAGCCATACTGCATACTTGGGACCAGTCTACCTATATCTTACTCCTTACAGTCGGTCAACGTAGAACATTGTCACAGAGCAATCGTGTGGGGGGTTGCGGGGTGAAGGGGCGGAGGTTATGTCCCGAGTAGCCATACTGCTACTCGGGACATAAATTCCAGGGCTCGCTCTTTTTGATTTCAAATTTGATTGATATCGTTCATAGAAATTATATTTAATTTATTATTGATATGTATGTGTACCTATTACGAGAATTTTATTATAAAGTATGTTTACTAATCCAAGATGGCGGCCATGAAAATTTTCATGTAATCATCCTGGGTGTCAATTTCATGGTTTTCGGGGTCACTGATGCCGAAAATAACGTCAAAATCCAAATCCAAGATGGCGGCCATCAACATTTTCATCTAATCATCATGGGTGTTAATTTCATGGTTTTCGGGGTCACTGATGCCGAAAATAACGTCAAAATCCAAATCCAAGATGGCGGCCATGAAAATTAGTAAATTAGTCGTCGTGGATGTCAAATCCAAGGTTTTCTGGGGTGCGGATGCCGAAAATGAGGTCATAATCGAAATCCAAGATAGCGGCTACAAAAATGCCAAATTCGTCGTCACGGGTGTCATTTCCATGGTTTTCGGGGGTACTGATGCCGAAATTGAGGTCAAAATCCATTTCCAAGATGGCGGCTATTAAAATTTCAATTTAAGCATCATGGGTGTCATTTCCATGGTTTTCGGGGATGCTGATGCCGAAATTGAGGTCAAAATCCATTTCCAAGATGGCGGCTATTAAAATTTCAATTTAACCATCATGGGTGTCATTTCCATGGTTTTCGGGGATGCTGATTACAAAAACATGATCAATTCTCAAACACCAAGATAGGGACCACGTTTTACCTGGCAAATCTCATTTAACTGGTAAATTTTTTTGACCGCCTTTATTATCGAGGAATACTTAGGCTTTATTTCCGGCATCAGCACCCACGAAAACTATAGAAGTAATAACCATGAATAATAAGTAATTTTCTATGACTCCATCGTAGACTTGCAAATAATTTATGACTCTTACCTACCCCCGCAAGCGTTAGCCACTGCGACTGTAACCTCGACAAAATTTGTAGTTTTAAATATTGTTAGAATATTCTAGGATAAGATGGCGAAACTGCTGCTACATACCTTTGCATTATTTTGTCAATCGTCAAAATTACGCATGCGTGGTTTTCTTTTTGCGTGTTACTGTTTCTATAAAACGTTAACTAATTTGGACGTTTGTTTGATAAAGTTTGTGTAATTTATTTTATGTGACAACCCTTTGACAAGTGTTACCAATTTTGACATTTCATAGGACCTGTCAAATGTATGGGCGTTGACCCACTGTATGTAGTAAGTAGGTACATTGTGCTTGGGACATAACCTCCGCCCCTACATAATTTTGACATTTCATATTACCTGTCAAATGTATGGGCGTTGACCCACTGTATGTAGTAAGTAGGTACACTGTGACTAAAGCTAGGCAGTTCTACATTACATCCACCATATCATATTCCGACCTGTCTCCTGAATAGTCGCAACTGTTACCTGTACATATGATATCTTAACTGAGGCCAAAATACTATCCACACAAATTTATACTGTATGCCTTTGGGATATAGTTGTGATTCACATGTTGAATGGCTTCCATTGACAAGTAAGGTGCAGGTGCGAGTGTCATTTTACTTCTTGAAATTGTGTTTTAGCACAAAGTATGTGTGATTCACTGTACGTGCGTATTTATTTTTAACTGATTTCGAAGAGGAGGTTGTTTCATATTGAACTGGCATTAAAGAAAAATAAAGCTATTGTTAATTAACTTCTTATTGCCGGGGTTGCGGGGAATGCAATATCGAATCCAGGGGTCCTGGCCGTAGGTCCTCGGAGGATCATCGGTGGTTTAAGTTGATAATAGGTCTGGCTAATAAGAGCTATTCATGAGTATTACCCCACGTGAAAAAGTCTATCGTATAAAAGTACCTAGTGTTAGGTAAGAGACCGTTCAATTTTGTTGTTATATTATTAACTAGCAACCCATTCCGCGATGGCGTCGCTCGGTTACCATTTATAGCCTTAACCCTTAACCTTCCGGAAGAAATTACCTCAATTAAGATGAAAACCGCATCAAATTCCATTGAATAGTAAGCGGGCAAACAGATTCATATTTATACTATTTAGAGATATTTTTCTGACCACACTTTTTTTTCAAAATTTTACAGTCCTGATTCTTTCTCAAATCGTATGTTTTCTGACTTTGCTAGCTCTGAACGCTTTTTCAACGCGTGTTAATGAATCGTTTTATTAGAACAAATGGTACTCATTGAATGTGTTCAGATCATAGCGCTTTTTAAACGCGTTCGTGCATTAGCCCTTATGGTTGTTAAAACTTCAACACTTTCTTCACTACCGCTTTCTTGGTACCTTCAGATCCTATTTGCAAACCACTTACATACATTACCATTTGTAATATTTTCTGCCTATCGGCCAATTCATTTGCTATTCAAATATAAATTAACTGCTAGGTTGAGCGCTATCGCGTTGTCATCCACTTAGCCACCTTAATTCCTGTTTTATCTAGCTGATAAATAGCAGATAACAATGTGTGGAGTGTAGTCTGGCATATTTATAGGTGCATGCGTTCCATGCAAATGTGTCAGTAGTAAATATTGAAAAGTTAGCACCTGGATTTGTGGTCTGTTTCCTTATTGGAGGAGCTGGAATGTAGTAGTATTGGTATGTGGTCTAGTGTCGTGATGGCCCAATTAGAACTGTTTATTTCGAGCCTTATTTTCTCAAGTAAGAACTGCTTTTGGAAACGAGTCATTTTGGTCATTTCTTAATCATAGCTACTTTATTTTCTTCTGTTTGAGCCCCCCTTAAATATTTATTTTATTCTATTTTAGTATTTGTTGTTACAGCGGCAACAGAAATACATCATCTGTGAAAATTTCAACTGTCTAACTATCACGGTTCATGAGATACAGCCTGGTGACAGACGGACAGCGGAGTCTTACTAATAGGGTCCCGTTTTACCCTTTGAGTACGGAATCCTAAAAAGGCTAGACAGAATAATTTCTAAATGACGGTTTCTCATGTTTCATTAATAAAATCACAAAAAAATAACATAAGCTTCATAATATTATGTACATATCATAATCATAAAACATATTTATCTTATTCTCGCCCCACGCCGTCATCTCATAGAGAAAGATCTTGTAGACACATTTGTCGTCTATCGACTAAAAAAGTTATGAATAATGAAACTGCCGTTAACGCGAAGTATAGACAAAACAACTGGAAGACATTTGCGTTAAGGACTGTTCACATTAGACTGGGTTGCGTCGTGCGGTTACTAGTCGCGCGGCTGGAGCTAGGCATGCGACGTAGGGCTGGCTCTTGCCTCAAAACTAATTTATTAAAAACCAGCCCGCGGCTTCACTCGCGTTAAAAAAAACTCTAAACACACTACTAAAGTTTCTAACATAATTCAGTCATGATTCGAAAGACACGTGGCACCATCTAGTATCATAAGAACGTTATTGTTTTCTTCGGGAACAGTACTTTTTTTTGAAGTAGCAGCCTGGAGTCTGGATTTGTGCCCGGTTGATGGCAATAGGCTCGCCCCCTATTACATGAGACTTAAACATAATGGCGAAATGAGGGTGTACTATGTATATATACAAGGTTAGTCGGAAAGGGGGTACTAATCCGAAGCCCACTCATAGTATCACTGATGACTGTTTGAAAGCAAGTGTTAAAATTTCAAAATTCGATATTTTTTTTTTCCAAATAAAATGATTTTTATTTTAGTTTTTTCAAAAATTCTTCATGCCTGCTTTAGTTACAAATTCAGAAAATAGTGCTTCTAATTCATGACCCCAAATATGACCTAAAATGTAAACACAGCTGATGATAACTGGGGATAGATAGATTTTAGAGATTTTTTTTTGAGTTTTTTGAACAACTGTTTCTCTTAAACTACTGACTTTTAGGAAAAGTTGTAGAACAAAAGTTACTCATTATTATGTGTACTTTAACACCCTTTCGGATTAGTACCCCCTTTCTGACTAACCTTGTATATGTGCTTAGTTTTAGTATATACTAAATCTAAAACTAGTTTGTTCAGAATCACTAGGAGAATCGATTGACATATTTTTTACACCACTTTTTTTTTTCGTCATTTTCAATTTTGTTTCAATAAGTTTCTACCCATAACAGTTCACGGGAATAGACACCTTGAGGCTTGAGATGGTCCACTCGGTCAGTTTCCGTGTATTAGACAACCCCTACATAGCACATCTCAGGCATTTCACACTTTACTAGGTAACTTAGCGCGACATAAACTACGGTGTAACTTGGAGATTTATTAAAAAAAAACACATATTCAGGCAGTTCTGATGAAAATCTTGTTGGGGTGTCTCGGTTTTTGTATATACTAAAAATAACGTTGTATACCTCTGCTTTTGCCCTTCGAGGAATACAGGCGTGATGTTATTTGTTCATCTTAAGCCTTATGAAAATTAAGAATATGTCTCCAACACCTCATAATCTCGTAAGCTATGAAATGGTATCTATGCGACAAAGATCCTTACAATCATTGACGTACAGCCGAAAAATGCAACACATTGCACGTCAGCGCATTCCAAAGATATCGATTAATTTATCATAACAATCGATAAATAACAACACTATCGAATTGTGTATTTTCTGTTATGAGAGCTGTATGTGTAAAGTAAATAAAACATGACAGTTGACGAGTTCGATAACAAACTATATCTAATGATCATTGAGAAGATGTAGATATAATAATCCTAGTTAAATGAGGCAGCCTCCATGCCGAGTCTTAAATCTATGCATATAAAAGGAGAAGCTGACTGACTGATCTATCAACGCACAGCCTAAACCGCTGGGGTTAGAAACTTGAAATTTTGACAGTAGGTTCCTTTTGTAACGTAGGCATCCACTAAGAAAGGATTTTTCGAAATTCAACCCCTAAGGGAGTTAAATAGGGGATGAAAGTTTGTATGGAAAATCGTCACTTAACGGGTTCAAAATTTCACGCAAGCGAAGCTGCGGGCGAAAGCTACATACATACAGTAAATACATAATTAGGTTGTTAAGTCTCATTCTAGTCATATCATCTTTTACACTATCCATCCATCGTTTCTTTGGTCTTCTTCTACTCTTATAACCATCCACATTCATATGTTCTTCATTCCTCCGCGTCACATGGCCTGCCCATTCCACGATAATGCAATAATATTTGGATGTCATCATGTCAACGCCGGCTATCGCTGAAAACCAGCGCTGCGACTCTGTCCCGTACGTGAATCACAGCATTATGCTGAGCGATGGCCGTTTTGCGCGGATGTGACGCATATTTTCCCCGATAGTTTCTTTTTGGTTTTGTGTATAGTTTTAATTTTTGTGCGTCATGTTCATCATCTGCCTAGCCTTTTCCCAACTATGTTGGGGTCGGCTTCCAGTCGAACCGGATGCAGCTGAATATCAGTATTTTACATGGAGCGACTGCCTATCAGACCTCCACAACCCAGTAACTGGGTAATACGATACTCTTGGTAAGACTGGTTGTCAGACTTTCTGGCTTCTGACTAACAGTAACGACTGTTAAAGATCTACAAATGACAGCCGGGACCAACGGCTTTACGTGCTTTCCGAGGCACGGAGGAAACTCGCTATGGTAAATGGTCACCCATTCACAGACCAACCTCGGCAAGCGTGGCTTAACCCGGAAGATCGGTCTATGCGGCTGTAATTATTTAGCCACGAGCTCCTCTTTTGTGTGTCATGTTGGCGCGAATAATATTTTTTTCATTCTATTTGCTCGACAACCCTACCGCCATAAGTCCTAGTCCAACCAAAGCGACGCATGTGTCTTACCGGAATAGTGGCGACAAAAAACCGCATCGTCTTCCCATAACTTCCCGCCGCACCGGTCGGTCGCCGTAGACGCCAATTAAAGACTCGGGCGCGGCTCGAAAGCTAATGTCTCCGCTGTTATGGCGACTCGTTCATATATCACGACTGATCGCTGGAGATGCGGCAGAAAAGTAGGGCTAGTGTTTTATGGTGGAGATGAAAAAATGGTTGTGGGTATAATAAAATGTAATGCAGTCGTATGAATGATTAAGGTGCTTTAAAGCCAGTCACCACCTGCGATTTGTTGTCAAGAGCATTCGAGATATTGCGTGGGTTTTGTTTTGCCCTACCAATCATTGCTTTTCTACTATGATGTATAGTGCATACTTTCTTGGAAGCTGCGTTTGTCTGATGTTTTTAGGCTCACTCGGTAGCTCAGTCTCCAAATATACTTTTTCCTGTTCCTAATACTTTGACTGGATTGTGTTCGAACCTAGTTGCACCTGATATAACAAAGATATAGAGGAATTCCCCTATACCCCTCTAGGTCTCACAATAGGTACACGACAGAACACAGTAAACTGCTTGTTGGTAGCTTAGCTAGCCAGGCAGACTGTAGATCCTAGCACCAAGCGTGATGGGTTTTGAATCTTACATAGATATTCCCAGCGTGCGTCGACGAAGTTTTATATGCGGTATAAAATCTTGGATAAGCAGCCCCTTCCAAACAACCTCTCTCCTGTCTCCTCAGTGTGTATCTGTCCAACATAAAACTCGATAAATTGAGGCATTCTATTTAGGCCACCAATTTGGAATAGCACCATTTCGAATCACAACAATGTTAATGGGAATAGGAGTAGTTACTATTGGGGAGATCTGAATTTATGCTATTATTTAAAGAAGCATGGACAACAATTAAAATTGATTGGAATTAACGAGAATATCAGTAAAACTTTAAAAATAATATCAATATTTCAAGACTTTATGAAGAAATGTTAATGCTACATGTTGATGTTAACATCTATAAAAATATTGG
Organism: Amphipyra tragopoginis; assembly: GCA_905220435.1. Taxonomy (NCBI): domain Eukaryota; kingdom Metazoa; phylum Arthropoda; class Insecta; order Lepidoptera; family Noctuidae; genus Amphipyra; species Amphipyra tragopoginis. The sequence goes on along the minus strand of HG992013.1, from coordinate 1,404,758 downwards.
TCTGTTTTAAATATAGCTCTTATCATAAGACGCTCATTTTAAGTCTCAGATATAATTTCGCCATTTTTCTAAGTGCGCTAAATAGAATGCCTCGAAAAATTCGAACACGAACAGAATTGCAAAAATGTACAATACAACTCAATCACGTACAAGTAAAACAAGTACATGAAGTTGGAAGTTGTCACACGGCGCGGGCGCACGTTGCGAGGTTGCGACATAATCACGGAGTGTACTGACAATACTGACAATGCTCGTGTTTCGAGACATTCCCACTGAGTTCGGAGGCGGACATATTGTGACAGACAGCGGGGATTAAAACGCTGCTGAAGTAACCTAAAATTCATTTACCGGCGATATTAATAACCTCAATCCAATCTCTGGATTGATGTAGGTTTCTAGATAGTAATGTCAAAAATCTACATCAAATCTTTGACGACACGCTTGGTGCAGTGGCTGATCGATTGGGTTCTGCGCTACGGGTCGTGGGTTTCGATTCCTGCACGGAACAAATATTTGTATGGCCTACAGATAGTTTGTTCCGGGTTTGGGTGTTTGTGCATATGGTTTTGTCTGTAAACGCACCCACGATACAAAAGAAATAAAAGAGAGGGGAGACGTTTAAAAAAAAACATATTGGGATTGGAATTGATGATTAATAAATATCTGTCGTTAATGATCTTTTCTGATCTAGATTTTACTAGATTGAAAGCAAGTAAAAGTATTTTTAACGTACCTACAGCTCACATGACAACAGATAGTGAACTACAGATTCTTTTGAAAAGCCCAAGAAACCTCTGTTTCTTCCAGCATCACAAATACCTACACGAGTTCAATCCAACAGTATTATCTATTCCCTACAAGTCCATCAAACACAACCACTTCGCCCACACCGGCGCCACGCCTTCATTCAAACATTCAAACCATGGAGTAGCTATTGAATGGAGTGCTAACGTACTCAGATGTCCCTAGAATAAAAGTCGGCCTATTTGGTACACGTCAGAGAGAGAACTTCTGGCCCAATGCGACATACATCGTTGTGCAACTAATGCGTTCCAAGTTTGTATACAGCTACAAATTAAACAATGCTTGGCCAATAAGTATCTTATTTATGATTAACTACGGTTTACTCACGTGCATTTTTCGGGATTGCCCCACTAATTTCGGACCCAAACTGAGCCCTCAATCATGAGCTAAACACGCAGCGAGGTTGCGAGTCGACTCGCAGTAAACCGTAACTAATCATAAACAGGAATGTGCCTCACGAGAGAAACAATACAAAAAAAAAACTCTTGGCCATCCACTGTAAACTGGCCCATGCTCACTAAAAAGGATGTGAACCCTGGTATTCCATTTCCCCGAGCTTCATAAGAGGTGATGGTGTGAACGCAACCTCTGGTACGTTCTTGACTTTAGACTGAGATATTCTGTCGTTGCTCCATGTGCAATGGTTTGGCGACACTTAGCACTCCATTTAATACCTACTCGTTGCCTCAAACCTTCCGGAATGCGCAAGAGTGGCATATCGTGCAAAAATCCACGAATAACTTGCGATCGTGCGCCTGCGTCGCGTCACGTGATCGTACGTGCGTCGTTACGTTTTATGGACTACATGAGCTCAGCTAATTGACCGTTGTTTGCATATTTGAGGGTTTTAATAAGAGTTTTGAGTAAATAGGAGTTATTTTGAGCCAAGAGCTCATTATTACAGCATGATATCATTCTTTAAACCTTAATCGGGCAATAAGGTTTTAAGAAAAGGAAATAAACAATTTGGGAATTCATTAAAGAAATAAAAACCGTTTTCTTTTTTTTGTATTTATCAAAATAGTACAAATAGGTTTACTGCAGTACTTTTAAACATTCGAGGTCTTGTCGTACTCATTTTGGAAGTGATCGGTTTTACGAAGTTTGCCGATGCAAATTCTTAGTTGTTTCTTACTGTAACGTCTTCCCATGGTCATCTCAACAGCTCCCTGGCAAGGTTTTAACATAAGGAAATATTAGAATCGTGTTATCGATTGAAGCCAAACCCAAGGCGGCTTCAATCACACATAAGTATCGACTTAACATCGTTAGGAATGTTATATAACCCACGAAGCCTTACATGGGGAGCTTTATTAACAAGTAAGAACTCGCATTACACATTCTTAAGGAATGAAATGAGAAACAACACGATTTTTTCAAATACGTAATAGTTGAACTAAATCGATTCGTGATTCGGTGCACGCGCATCGTGAGGCGCAGGATTCGATCCCTGTGAAAATTACCCCCACTCCCATGTAGGAATGCTTAAGGAAATGAGTTATGTGGGCAGAAAAAAGATGAGTTCAGAAGGTTAATACTTCCACACGGACGCGCGCCGAAACGATCAAAAAAAGCTGAAAGTCTGACACATCATTCAATTGGATATTTTTTTCTCCTTCTTGTTCACTGAATGTTGAAAATCGTGATTAAATTGTTTGGTTTTTTCTGAAAAAAAATGAACCAGGCTTTTCTGCGCTGCGCACATCTCGTTGGCTCTTCCTAGGCATTTGCCACTTCGAAATAAATTTGAAGGCGTAAAGCAATCGTTCTAAAAATGTAGAATAGATCTGTTCTCGCGGTCGCCATCTGCTACTGCAGTGGTTCCAAATTATTCTAGTTAAGGCAGACAGGCCACAAGAGGCCATACACAAGCTGTTTCCATAATTTAAGTGGCCATCGGCTCCACGTGTGTGACGAGTCCTTTTAAAATGTATGGAACAGTAAGAGTACTTACACTCGTCCGATCCGAGAAAACTCCGCTGCATATCTATGAAAATCGGATCAGATACATTGCAAAACCATTCATACAAATAGTACAGCAGCTTACAATTCGAATCGTTTTTTTCTCGGATTCGGATCGGACGCAGTGCAGCGCTCTTAGTCCAGATCCTGTGGCTTTGGCGAGTGATCCGTGATCAGAACCCTTACACTAAAGCGTTTGCATATATTTATGTGCCTTATTTAGTTCCTGTAGTGATGTTAGGAGTGAGCCTTCGGTATTTGCTCATCATGTGGCGGTAATAACATTATGCCGTTTTTGTTATAGGATATTTTCAAAGAATTTCTGTAATACGCGGAGTTTGTTGTTTAGTAATTTTATTGCGTTTGAGCCGAAAGAGGAATTCAATTCCGAGCTCGTAACAATCTACACTTTGTTTCTAACTTTATTAACTTATGAGGAAATCAATTTTAGTTCAACAAATTGCCTTCTGTAAGTAATAAAACCCAAGAAAAGAAAAGCTTTCTTCTAAATATACATATAACGTATGTCCACAGAAAACTTGACGCCTTATTCCTATGAGTGTAGGTAAAAAGTTCAGAACGACAATAGGTTTACTATCGAATATCCACTCGTTTAGCATATGCTTTAATTTCGGAATCAAAGTGAATGAAAGAAAGAAGAAAGTGTATTAATTAACAAGCTAAAAAAACAGTGATAGCCTATAGCGGTTCAGCTTCCATGCAGAAGCTAAGGTTGAAGTCTATGGTCACACACACGCACATTAGATTTTTCGAATTCATGTGCAGATCACAATTTGATTATCACCTTGCCTTAACTGTGAAAGAAAACATCGTGAGGAAACCACAACAAAAATTGCTCAAAAAGTTCTTGATCGTGTGTAGTCCGCTAATTTGCACGTACGTACGTAGCGTGGTAGACTAAGGCTTAAGCCCTTCTCATTCTCAGAAGACGCCCGTTCCTAGCAATGAGACAGTAATAGCCTAATTAAAATTATGGTAAGCTTAAGGATGATAAAACCACTATAATCACCATAGTTAAACGTCGCCAGGCTATCTTCTATCTACTTGTATAACAGCAGTCCTTAAGTTTCCAAGAAATAATAACATAGAAACGAATGTTCAAGAACTGCGTCATCAAATTAAACCATGAAGCGTAGTTCAGACTACGCTATACTATTTCGCTTTATAGTAAAACATATTGCGTCATAAGCTATAACTGTACTCGTAAACGAATTCGTGTAATTCCTTCAAACCACATGATCTATTACTGGTATAGATTAATTTCGCACGGGATTTAGATTGATTAAAAATAAAAAATTCTTGCGATTGTGTCAAGTGATCGTATCTAAACCTCATACTACGGTTTCAAAAATAAAAGCAAAAAAAATTTTTGCACACATTTTTTTTTTCTCTTATAGTAATTACGATGCCAAGCATAAATGAATGAAAGCACGGCGACGGTATTACGGTATTTTTTTTACAACTTTCCATACATCAAAAAAATATTTTAATTGATTTGTATGGACAGGCATAAAAAAATTAGCGAATTTCGAAAAGTTGTAGAACGAAACTTGTTCAATTTTCAATACCGAGTCTCCCCACAAAATTCTTAGAGTTGATTTTTAACACCTTATATTATAGCGTAGTCTGAACTGCGCTTTATTTCGCTAAAGTAATTTAGTCTTGTGATGTAACGCCGAAATTACGCTCATATGTGAGCTCACACCTCGGGGTCACCGGGGTCACAAAATGGCGACTGACCCCCGGTATTTTAAGACACGGACTTATTTCTTTAACTGTAGTGTTAGTTGGAATTTTGTAATTAGTAAAACGTGGGTCAAACAATGTGAAAGTTTGAGACTGACAAGTTTTTGGTAAAGCCTTGAGTAGGTATTTACGTAAACGTAGTCAATTTTCATTGTGATTTATTACTAAAAGAAATGTCTCGGTTGATTTATGAGAGAAAATCGATTTGGGCAATACTTAAAAACAAAATAGGTACTTATCTTTGAAATCTATCAACTTTCTTTACCTATCATTTATCCAAACATCGATGAGGAAAAAATTAACTTCTTCTTCTTCTTCACGCCTTATTCCCCGAAGGGTTGGCAGAGGTGTATAGTATACACCCACGTTTCGCCGTTATGTTTAAGTCCCATGTAATAGGGGGCGAGCCTATTGCCGTCAAACGGGCACAAATCCAGACTCCGAGTTGCTACTAAGAAATTCCACACGGAAAAACCCAATAACACTTTGCCCGACCGGGGGATCGAACCCAAGACCTCACGCTCAGCAGTCGCGCTTGCGACCACTAGACCAACGAGGCAGTCCAACCACAAAGACCAATGAGGAAAAAAATAGATGGGAATCAATGCGATTGGCACAGACCAGGGGCCTAATTCTCCTAAAATAAATCACAAACGAACCAAGGCCGAACCGTTCATTCAGACAGTTCTCAATTTCAAAAGCTATCAAATTGTTTCACACAAAAAACAAAATCAATCATTTTGAAAGTTTTCGAAAACAAAAACTGACTGACGGTTGTGGTTCGATTGCGTTTGGCAACAATTTGTTTTAGGAGAATTGGGCCCCAGAAAAGCATGGCACAAAAGGGAAGAGAAAGCAAGTGTTTACACTCGGGAGCAATGAAATCGAGTTACCAACGTAAACCTAAATATCTTGGAAACAAACAATGATAATCAAAAAAATTGAAGTAGCCAAGTGGTCGCAAGCGCGACTGCCGAGTATGAGGTTCTGTTCGATTCTCAGGTGGAGTCGTGTTATTGGGTTTTTCCGTGTAGAATTTCTCAGTATGGCTGGATTTGTGCACGGTTGATGGCTATATGCTCGCCCCCTATTACTTGGGACTGAAACATAAAAGCGAAATGAGGGTGTACTATACACCTCTGCCTAACCCTTCCGGGAATAAAGCCGTGATGTTAGCCGTGATGTTATATTATGTTACTTCACATTCCTCAGAGAAATGTTAGCCATTGATACAGCCAAACAATTTGGTCCAACTGAAATCACGGGCCTACCTGTTTGCCAACTGTTAGCTGTTAATTGGTATTATAACCATCTAAGCTTCGCCGTAATCGGGTAAAACAAACAACAATCTACTACACAGTCAGATCTACACTCAATTAGCGTCAAGCAATGACATTATTAAACTGAGACTCCACAAACAAGAGCCGATCGATGTCTAATCTTGCGCCTACGACTACAATACTGGGCATTTTCCTTCAATATTGGAACGCCAACGGGAAACTGGTAGGCGTAATTATAGCAATTAAGATGGAAAAGATATGAAGTCAGGTCTGACCGTGATCTTGAGTACAGTGAAACTTTACAGAAAAATCTTCGATCGCTGAACTGTTTCGTTTTCTCACACTTTCCAGTTTTACAAAACTATAATTACAACTAGAATTTATCTCCGTTTTAAGCCCGTGGGCGGGACGGATTAAGAATCACAATTACCCTTCGTCGTCAGACAAGCGAGTCCTCACACCGATAATTCAGTCCTCAAGCTGCCTTCCCCACAATCCCCCGCCAGCAATGCCCTAAGCCGAGGACGAGTCCCACTAGGGGTCGCCCTTAGTGCTGTTGTTGCTAGTAGTCATGATGTTAGTGTTATAAGTAGTTGTATTTACCCTCCATTGGCTGGAGAACCTTCAGGTCTTGCCAGTAACCCGCAAGGACGAACTACAATCAGTCCAAAACAAAAAAAAACGGGTCATAAGAAGCGATGAACCTGCCACTACAATAGGCATGTTGACAGCATCAATAAATTGCAAATCTAATTAGTCCGCCAGTTAGAGTTTTGAAAAATAATGTACACATATTTTTTCTTTTGTTAAATCTATCAATATTTGGATAGATAAAACGCATAAAAACTAGAGAGTAGGGGCTTGTGATGTCAGAAGCAAGTAAAAATGTTACTTGCTTGTGACGTTTTGCCAATTTCAAAAGTGTCGTATCTTCTTCAATTTTGGTTTACTTAACAAAAGAATAAATACGGATCAAATATTTTCTGATAATCTTATCACCCCGATAATTCAGCCCTCATCAAGCTGTCTCCCCCCCCCCCCCCTATGTCCACGCCAGCAACGCCCTAAGCCGAGGTCCGAGTCCCACTAGGGGTCGCCCTTAGTGCTGTTGTTGCAGGTAGTCATGATGTTAGTGTAGTACAAGTAGTTAGCTTAGGTTAAGTATTTTACTTCCCCCCATTGGCTGGAGACCCTTCAGGTCTCGCCAATAACTGCCCGGTTACGTAGAAACCGTCCCCTAGGACGACCTACTGCAGTCCAATAGAAAAAAAAAAAAAAAAATTCTGATAATCTAACTGACGGACTAATTAGATTTTTTCAGTCAAATACCCTATTAAACATTTTAAAGACTACACTGCGTTAAATGTATCGATTTCCTTCCCCTATTGTAACTAGATGGCGTTGTAGCCATTTTTGAATCGCGATTATGGTTTCGTTACATCTACATTGTTTAGTTATGTCGACACTATTGGTTTCCGACTTCCACGCGGACGGAGTCGTCAGTCGCGGGCACAGCTTGTCATAAAATATTTCTCACACTCGATTGCTTGATCAGCTATCTGATCAGCACGATCAGAAAATTTAAATATCATAAAGGCTGTGTGTTAGAACTATAATATTATCATCAACCGTCATCGAAAGTCAATCATTATAATGAATGAACTATGAACATTTTTATTGACATGTTATCCGTTATGATGATTGTTCATATCATAATGTTAATGATGATGTAAATAGCAACGTATCTTTGTCACTTCCCGTCTGAGCAAGAAGCTATTAAAGATAGTGAGAATAACAGCAACACCTATACTATAACGATTATTACTTAGCGATTACGATTATTGCCCGTTTAGTTACGGGTAGTCCACGAAACGTCTAAAATAAAGTGTCCGAATACATGTAGGTACGATATCTTTGAGTGTATTAGTTACATTATAATTTATAAATCGTAAACATAATCGTAAATTCATCGCGACAATAATCGACGGTTACGATTAGTTGCAAAATTATGCTCTTAATCGTAGGTAACAGAGATACGATCAATCGTAAATTGCGTATCGATGAATTGTAATTACCATCGTAATAATTATATCAATTTCCAGCGGTCAGTGGTTAAGGTCAATGTCCTATAACCGTTAACCGACAAACATGACAACCAAACCCAATCGTTTATAAATCAGAGAACAAACTCTATCTCACGCAAATCTATCGTAAATCATAACTTATCAGTATCGGCCATTTTAACTACTTTCTATTCAAATACACTTATGTGTTACGAAGAAAGTTTACGAACACACAAGTTTTCACTTTTCATACGTTATATCACTGTTGATAATGATGTGATTTGTGATCTTACGTCACTCTCACCTTGAACATCGGAACTGGTTTTCGAAAATGTGTATGTTTATTTTCGAGGGATTCTTAATTTGAAGTGTTTGTTTCGCGCCTTCTGTGTTAATTGGTGGCAATGAGAATTGTTTTTGCTCATTTTATTTATATTTGAAAATATATTTGGCTCTTACCTATTACAAAATCGTCTTCTGTGCTAGCTATTAATTTGTGTAGTTATTAAATGGTTTGCCTTAAACCTCCATTGTTATTATAAGTGCCTCGCGTACTACTTACCCATTCAAATATCGTAACCCTCCGCGCTAACTGTCGTAACCAGCAATTGATAATTTTTCAGAGAAATTCTCACAGTGACGTATCTGCTTCAAATAAATAGAAAGAAATAAATAGATACCTTAGGGCTTTAGGGCAACTACTAACCAAGCCAAGAGTAAGCCAAGATCAATATAAAACATTTATTAATTCATTAATAAAGCCACAGCTAACGCAACTACTGAAAAATTATCAATTGCTAGATACGACAGCTAGCGGGAGGGTGACGATATGTGTACCTATGCGCAATTTGAATCACAGCGCATTTTGGATTATCAAATCTAAAAACGTATTATAATTAAATTAGATAACTTAGTAGCTAGATTAGTATCACGAATCGCGTTGTCGCGATATGTTTGGCCAAGCAATTCTTCACATCACGTTTCGCTGTTCGGGTCACATTGACGGGATTCAACGATAGTCGCGTTGTCGAGACAACACGTCGCGAATATTCTTGTGACAATGTGGCGGCAACTAGGTTATACAAGAACAAACATAGGCCTCTAAAAATAACTACAACATTGCCTGAAATCATAACACAAACATAACCCACCTCTACATTCTCAGAACATGTGTTTTAGTCACGATACAATCTAGGATGCGCCCGCGCCGTAGACTCAATGACTAAGACCTGACTAATAACAACAAATATAGGCGGGAAGCGACAACAGTTGGTGACTTGCCCCTAATTATAACTACACGTGCATCTAGGAACGGATCAGCTGGATCTTGTGCGTATTGTTTGAGTGGAAATGATAAATGTAGCGTGTGAGTACACTTGGAAAATAAAGAAATAAAAATAATTGATCAGAAGACACAAAAATACGGAAATAATAACAAAAATAACGTACACAGTTCATAAGGACAACTTATTAAACATACACAAAAAGACAACAGTAAAAAGACAGAAAAAAAATATCAATAAGAAAACAATCGATTGCGACGAGTCCACTTACATAATTATTTCGACAAGTGGTAGTTTACGACTTTAGGCTTCCTATAAATTAATGGAAATATACCTTAAATGGCTTTGCTTCTTACAGTCATTACTAGCCATGACCACAGAAAGTCAAAAAAAATGTTTAACGTGTTAGAAATTACAAATAACATGTATAAAGGTTCATCGTTAATTTGATACAGAATTTTAGTCTGTGTATGTGATTGTGTTTACTTTCAAATTATGTTTGTCAAGTGGTCAATAACAATCTAATGAGTGTATATATTGATATCTTCTTTGCAGGACGTTTTTAACTGCACGTCCGCAATTAACGTTTTCTTTGCAAAGTTCAAAGTCCAAAGTTTTGTCTGAAGGGATACAATAATAAAATCTGGTACCTAGCAGTGAGGCTGTTCAAGATTTATTGCGCAATATCTCACATTTGTAACCTAAGCTAAATGCAACCATAATTAATCTTCTTTTTATCTTCTTTTACAGTGCTGGTCGCAGAAGGCGGAACCCTCTGGCGCTGTACACAGAAGACGACGGTCACGACCTAAGTGACCTTGGCATCGGCACCTCCAGCACTAAGAGCAGCCTCAGCGAAGACTGCGATACGCATAGCCTCGCTGTAAGTACCATTACGATGATACATCTCTAATTAATTAAAAGTAAGATCTTACTTACCTTGTTTTACTCAAAAATGCGCTTAAAATTAATATTTGATTCCTCCATTCTAGTTTCAATTAATAGTAGAATTATTTATTTCAGAGCGACGGTATCGACCTGGATAAAAATCATTCAGATGTCGACAACCTGTCGAACTGCGACACAAACCGCAAGCTTGGCTCCAGCGCCAACGAATACGACACCTGCACGACCACCACCATCAGCTCCCCAGAACCTGAGGAGTACACATACGAAGGAGCCATCGAGGGCTACAAGTCCAGAATCATCTCACAAACTAACAGTAACATTGTCAAAACTGTCGTTAACAACAACTTCAAAGAAAAATCCCCAGAGAAAAATGGCGACCTGAACAGAATCAGAACGAATGTCAGCAACAAAATAGAGGAGAAACTCTCCTCCTTCCAACAAGAGAGAGCCAACGATGCAAAGAACAACAACCAGAAGAGAGACTTACCAAAAGTCGACATACACAAAAGGAGGGAACAGTTCGAAAGGGAAAACTCCCAAGAGTCACAGACGAACAAACCGAAACTGCCCGAAATTGCGAACAAAAAATCAATCAAGGAAAGACTGTCTAGTTTAGAAAAGTTCACAGAAGAGATGCACGTTCAAAAATCTACGAGCGACCTGACCAAGTTACCTACCGAAGTGAAACCACTGAAAGAACGTCTGTCTTCACTCGAAAAAGTAAAATCTACTGAACCAGAAAAAGTAAAGAGGCTGTCGAACGGAGATCTAAGCAATACACGATCTTTGAAAGAACGCCTCTCCAGTTTGAAGTCACAAACATCTGAGGAAGAAACAAAATCTACCAAAACCGAAGTCAAAGAGGTATCCATGAGCCTCAAAGAACGTTTGTCTTGTCTCGACGCTGCCAAGAACAAGGAAATACCAAAAATATCAGTAGAGGGAGAGCTGACAAACAACCACAGCAAAGATATCGAAAGCAAGATCGAAGAGACTAAAGAATCAATGATGGACAGCTCTTTGAAATCGAGCCTGTCCGGAATTGAAAGCCAAATGCAAAGCTTCTGCCGATCTTTAGACAGTTTGGACATCAATGGACAATCGTCTCCTAATTCATTCGACAGAGTTCAAAGCTTAGAAGATTTCGATTGTGCCGAAATGCAGAACAACACTGTTCCAAGCGATATTGAGACAGAAGATAGTGGGATCCACACAGCCAGGGACTCATGCGCCCCTGCCGATGACATTGCTGACTTAACCCAAGTAGCTTCTCCAACTGGAGAACCAATGGTAGAAGTCTCAGAGTACGAGTCGTCAAACGAAGACGGAACAGCTATGGACACGAAGATGGAGGAAATGGACAAGATGCCAGAACCTATCCAGTTAATTCAAGACATAATAATCGAAGAAACTGAAGAGCAAGATATTAAAACTGACGATGATAGCGCAAGCAACTATTTACAAGCCGTCTCTCAACCTGAAGAATTGAGTGTCACAGAAGCTACAGAGATACAGCTAGACAAAGACGACGAAGACACTCTAAAAAGTTTGGAAAACCAGGACACCAGTGTAAGTTTGAATGAGCCTGTCTCCACCGCGTCGGAAAGCGACACAGTGGTGTTCGAGGGGAAAATGACCATACATCTAAACTTGAATGAAATTTGCAACAACATGAACGCTGGTGCCGGGAATACTAACAAGGTTAACTCTACTAACAGCATGCCAATGGTAACTGTCTCTAACATCACAACTATTACTAACATCTCACCTAAAAATTCAGTTAAATCGCTAAAAAGTAACGATATACCCGACTTATCTTGTACATCTGAGTGTTCACTTGTCAAATTAGATAATTCATCTAATCATAATAATATAAGTATTAAAGATATGAATCAAACTCGTGATATTACAGCTAACAATGGCGAAGTAGCGGTAAGTAGCTCGCAGGACGAAAACCCGTTTTGGGAGAAGCGGACTAAACGTAGAATAGAACCGAATAGACGGAAAACTATACTATTTATTAACAATAAGATAACAACGAAAACTTTGACTAATTCTGTTGCCAACGATGAGATTTAGCTTAATATTGCATCATCACATCATCCTCCTAGCGAGCGCATGAATAGATAAAGATTACTACAGATGGGCAGATTTTTAGAAGACTCAGTTGATTTTAGTCGACTAGAGTACTTAATCTTACGTCAATTGAACATTGCTTATATAACGTAAGTGCTAGAATAATAAAACAAAAAAAATGTCTTACGATTATGACCCTAAAATCTTTAGAATTTCTCTGAACCTCGTTCGGTAATCCAATTGTCCTAGTAATGACGCGAAGTGACCAATATTTAATACCTCTAAAGCCGTGTTCACAGTTTCGCTCTGCATAATGCGACTTGCATTACAAATCGCAAGCCATAAGTGCCCATTCTGAAGGTATGCAGTCGTGAATGTGAGAACGAAGTTGCCTATCCTACCATCTTCATGTCAATCATATCCATATCATTCTCATACATTGCATCGCAAGCTTAGATGAGAATCACCATGGATGTTATTTTTAGTATTTTTATGATCTATTGATCTCACCAAGTCATCACTAATATCACCTGTGTTACTGTAGAACCACATATTAATACCTTAAAATATCTCCTCTGTGCTAAAACCAAAGAATTCCACCATATGTAGGATTCCTGCACACGTAAGACATATTATTTGAGTTGTGTCGATGATGTGTGATCGATTACCTCTAGTCGCACATTGCAGACTGAACCAGACATTTATTATTAAATGTCAAATAATCTTATTAACACTCTTCATAGTTGGATATATTTTTAGCAATCATTAAAGTGCATGTTTACAATGAGTCTTCAATGTGCGATATTTATTTAACGGTACTAAGCCGACAAAATAGTCGTCAAGCAAAAAGTAGCTCGTGTTGACGAGCCCTTAGACATACAGGGTGATGTACGTAGTATCACACAGAGTTTTGTATAGAAACCTTATATACATATAGCGTAGAACCCCAGTATTTATCCATTTTATCAACGTGATATGTAAAATTCATTATATCAAAATACATGTTACATAGTTATTTGTATGAGTTTTATTTATGTACGTAGTTATAGTACCGTAGAACGGGGTTACTTTGATCAATTTTTTGAGCTTCATGTGTTTGTATCTTATTTATTTTCGCTTTTAGCTGCTACATCAAAAGTATTTTATGTAGACTCAATTAACTGAGATATATAAAATCACATAGACTAGATAAAAAAAACTATTGAGCACAGTTTTCGATAGCAAAAAGGAGAAATGTTCCTTATCAAACTTGGACCGTAGAGCTTCTACTTTGATGATCTCTGTTCTATCATTGAATTTCAAAGTAGCCCCAATCGAAAAATCCAAAACTCGTTTTTTTTACATATTCAGGGGTGTCATTTAATATTTTTTATCATCGCCATCTAACATCGCAGACACCTCTATACTGAATGGTAAAATAGGAAAACTGTCAACGTTCCCTACAATATTAAATTAAAATGCACAAGTTCCATTTTCACACAGATATTTAACCAAATGCAAAATGTTTAGTAACTATCAATGTCGCCCCTGTATTTGAAAGTAACCCCGGTTTACCGGTACTCATTTTTATTGTCCTACAGAACTAAATATAGCATTACTGGTTAGTTATTTTACATCCGAAAATTATGAATCCTGCTCATCATTCTGAACAACTTTTTCTATGGGATAAACTTCAGTGAAAAAAATCAGCTGTTCCATACATTTTGCAACATTGATTATTTTTGATTGAAATTTGTCCCATTCTAAAAGTTGTAACTACAGGGGTCTACTCCCTAAGCACGAAGTCCGTGGTTTCGGCCTTCCTATTCCCTATTACCTACGGTCATACGATTATTTCGAGGCCCAAACTAAGAATGAATGACAACACGATTTGACAGTTGTCCCTACTGCCGATGTGTTTATGTCCGTCCGAAAAGTTGAACTTGACACTTGTTTTGTTTACTCCTACGTTTCGGACTACTGTCGGACGAGCGACTAATTTCGTTGACGGACTTGGGGAGTAGGCCGAGTCACGAGCATCAATATGTATACACGTAGTGAAATTATAAACTGCATTAACGAAGGAATAGGGTATTTGACTGAAAAAATCTAATTAGTCCGTCATCAGTTAGATTATCAAAAAATATTTGACCCGTATTTTTCTTAACGAAATTGACGAAGATACGATACTTTTAAAATTGGCAAAACTTCACAAGCAAGTACAATTTTTACTTGCTTCTGACGTCACTCTCGAGTTTTGATGCGTTTTATCTTTCCAAATATTCATAGATTTAACAAAAGAAAAAATACGTGTCCATTATTTTTCAAAACTCTAACTGGCGGACTAATTAGATTTGCAATTTATTGATGCTGTCAACATGCCTATTGTAATGGAATGCTTGAAATATTGTTTACACAGTATCTACGAATGCATAAGAATATATTATGGCATTTAAAATATTTCGTAAATTCAGTCGGTATTTAGGGAGCATATTACCTACTTGAATTTCGCTACATGTATACATATTGGTGCTCGTGACTATAAAATAATGATCAGAGTTAATTGGTTTTACGGATGTAAGGTTACTAACCAATCATGCTGTTTATTTGTCCTCTGAAAACAATTGGAATATTTTAATGTACAAAAATATAAATGTTTCAGCTTTATTACCTACTTAGGTAGTCTATCTACCTATCTTATATGTATCTTTTGTTACTTATGTGTGTCTGTTAAAAAAAAACAGACGCACACAAGTTTGAAAACATTGTTCAGGAATATTAATTCCTACATTATTTTTATTTGTTTATAAAAACACATGTATCTCATAAATCTGTTCCATAATCAGTTTATATATGTAATATAACCATATATCATAATTATCACGCAATCGTTAATGATAATATATTAGCTATAAAATCAGTACAATGTTATCTTCAACTACTTATCTTACGCAAACACTTTTATCTTAACTATAAGGCAGTCTGATAAAAGTCTTCTCAGAGTATAGAAGATAATAAAATTTAAATATTTTTAATACGGTGATGGGCTGTTAAGGTAAGAACTTACTTCATGTAGTGGGTGTCGCTTCATTTTCATTTTGCATCTAATCAATACGCTTTCGCATGCATCTTTTGCACTTTCGTGTGTTAAAATTTTATTTTTCAGTATTTTTTGCGTTGATTATTTTTGTAAAGCGTCACTATTCGTTAGCAAGTCTTATTGTGCAAGTAGACTTTCAAACTGTGGACACATTGCAGTAATTCGAATTCTGCAAGTTTTACCAACTAAACAAGCACTTGCTTACAGTGACTTGCGCAATTAAATTTGCTAGCGGATTTGACACTTTAATTTTTAAATTATAGTATTCCTTTTTTAGTGTTCCATTATTTAAATTTCTAATTTTAGTAAATTTAAAAAACAAACTTGCAAATTACACAAGTTTTATTGTTTGTTTTTTTTTTCAATTACCTATTTGGAACACGAACTCCAAGCAAAAGTTTAAATTAATTTCGTTTTGAATTGAGTTCTTTTAAAATGTGTTGTCGTTTGTTGATATTGGAATTAGCTTCCTTTTAAAATAAAGCCTTTAATTATGTGTTGTTCCTGAAATGCACTGTAGAAGCACTTAATAAAATCTCAGCAATTTTTTTCGAAAAAGTAAAGAAAGAAAAAAAATCTTCACGTTCTATTTTTAAAGCCACTCAATGCACAACATTGACCAAGCATCTGTGCTAACACCACAATCCAAGCAATCAGACACCAGCAATGCTTCTACAATGCAATTTTTTTTAGTGTCGTATCCTATCCTTAATTACCAAAAACTTGAACATACTTACCGTCTCCAGGTCCTCGATGCTCTAGAACTGGCATTCAAAGAACTGGATTCAGAAGACAGTGCTGCCATGGATGAGACTATTGACGACAAGAAAGAAGAAGTAGACTTCATAGACAAGAAGATAGCTGTAACACCATTGTATGAGAACATGGATATCTTCTACCAGAATTCTTCTGAATTCTCCTCTGAGAGTGCCTTCCCTCTGGATATGCCGACGAATGTTCTGGAGCCTCCGAAGGAGAAGCCTCCTCCGCCTCCAACTGAGGATAGTGTTGAAGATGAACTGCTTGGAAATGTGAGTTGTTTGTCATAGTAATATACAGACTGTACCCGAATTCATTTAATTCCTTTAAATCTCGTGGTCTATCAGTGAATTTACTGATTGTGCGAAGGAATACCGCTTACGTCGCGCCCGCCAACTGTCTTGCCAGGCTCCTTCATGCATTTATGCGTAGCACCAAAATGTTGTAACACACATATTTTTTTTCACTTATTTTTTTTTCTTTCACGCAAAATACCTTGCAGGGTTCGTCTATACCAGTAATAGATCATGTGTTTTTCAAGAATGACACGAATTTGTACAGCCTGTATTTATTTTGTAAATGGGTTGTTTACATTACTTATACAAGTCAGTATGCTAGCTATCTCCGGCATTTCCTAACTAACGGTGACCGCTTGAAAGTGTTTTTTCTGTTTTGTTTGTTACTACTTCACGACTTAACTATAAACCCAATTTTAATTCATCTTGGCACAGAGAAAGCCTAAAACACGGGCAAAGACATAGTATATTATTTATCGACATACCATGTGAGCAAAACTACGGGCGTCAGCTAGTCATAAATATACCCAGAATCTGAACCCTACAGATATTTCGTCTGGAATACGTTCGTGCTATGGTCGACTCCAACACAACCTTGAGTGCGTAGGTACCGCATAATCATATTGAAAAAACACAAAAATCAATTGCCTGACTGGACTGCTTCGTTGGTCTAGTGGTTATAAGTGCGACTGCTGAACGTGAGGTCCTAGGTTCGATCCCCACGTCAGGCAATCTTTTTCCGTGCAGAATTTCTGGATTTGTGTCCGGTTCATGGCAATAGGCTCGCCCCCTAATATTGGACTTGAAGGTGAAGGGAAATGAGTGTGTTCTATACACCTCCGCCCAACCCTTGATGAATATAGGCGTGATATTATGTAAAAATGTACGGATTGTCCCTTCTAAACATAACCAAACAAAATAATAACGAATGTTTCATCCTGTCCAGGGCAACTTTAAGCACACGAGCTCAGCGCGCCGCATCAAAAAAGAAATCCGCAACAAACGCACCAGCTTCCTAGGAATCGAAGGTCAAGACGACAGCTACCTAGACGTGGAAATGACCCTCGCTCCTCGACCTGACATCACCTCCTTCCTTCAAGAAGAGACGAAGATCGAGAAGTTGTTATACAAGAAGACGTTGTCGCATGATATGGATGCCAAGTTGAGGGAGAGTCGGGATTCTGGTGTGGATGTAGATAGGGGACCTTCGGCTGAAGCTTGGTATAAGGGACATTCGTCTCCGGAGACCTCGAATCCTCATAGCAGACAGAATAGTGAGGTATGTTTAAATTGTTTTTTATACCTGTATTGTCTAAACCATTTTGAGCAGTTCGCTGAGCGCAAGGCACACCGAGTACCGTAGTAGGCTCGCACCAGCTCTTCTGGTCACTTGTAGCCGCTCGGCCGCTCTTCGCTGCACTTTGAGCTTCCCAGTGATTTTATTGAAATTTAGTTGAATTTTATTGTTAAGCGGGCTCTACACTCGCCCGCGAACCGCAGCCGTGATTCGCGCTTGAACACGGCGCAAAAAATATAGCCCTCTACACTCGCAACCTTTCGCATTTACTTACGTTCGCGCATTTGACTGAAATGGACGTGGAAGTTACTGTTGCTACTGCTCTGACACTGTGTGCTTCAGCATGTTGGGCTTGCCAAAGCACGGGTTCTGCTTAATAACACTCAAGGAACACTAGTTCGCGATCATTACTCCACTCGATGCTAATTTTTTGTTACGTCCGCTTGTCACTGTGTCTCGAACACAACTGTGAACATTCGCGCTTCGCAAACCCTTTGACGCGGACCAAAATACCGCCACCGGATGGGGAACGCCGCAAAGCGCGATCGCGATGCCGCGAAACCATCCACACTCGCGGTTCGCGGCCTTTGCGGACTTTCGCGGCGCGAGTGTAGAGCCCGCATTACTAATTTAGTCGCTTTGCCATCACTCCGTTGGTGTGCGCTAACCCTATAGTTATATATTTTGACCCAAACATGTGGTGACTACTCCGTCCATATACCTATTAATATGAACCGTTACTACGAAGCTGGCACTGTCATCTCGATTCGGAAGTAAATGTTTCAAAGAAACAAATGGCGCTCGTAGTAATCAACACATTTTATCGTGTAATGTCGTGAGCCGTTGAAAACCTGCCTAAATCAGGGCTTCAGGTAGTAAAATAAGATTAAGTAAACAGTAGTCGTTATCTGATTTTAAACACAATAAAAAGGATACCTTTGGCAAGCCTCATAGCCTTGAAGTTTATAAAGGTGGTCAAGGATCAATATAGAGATGAAATTCATAACGTGATAAATGATAACACATATTAAGTACTGAGATTTTGTAGGACAAGTTTTATTAGATTCAAATACAGGGTGTAAACGAATTCGTGTAATTCCTTCAAACCACGTGATCTATTAATGGTATAGATTAACCCCGCACGGGATTTAGATTGATTAAAAATAAAAATTAACTTTTTTTTCCCCCAAATATTTTTTTATGTGATAGAAAATTTCGGTGCCGTGCACAAACGAATGAAGGCACGGCGACACAGCTGACGGGCACGACCAGCGCGATATCGCTCCACGCAGTCAGTTAACTTGGGACGCTAAAATTACTCAGATACAGAATAACATGTTTCGTTTTTTGAAAAAATGTTTTTGTTTATTCTGAAAAAAACCTATGCAGTGTCAATCAGTGTCACCAGTAGATCACGCGGTTTGAAGGAATTACACGAATTCGCTAACACCTTGTATATCCTGTTTTTCAAAATGTACATGTATGTGCTTTTTAATTTACTGCTACAAAAAAATGACCGTAGTTTAGATCCGTTCTTCCTAGCCTTTTCCCCACTATGTTGGGGTCAGCTTCTAGTCTAACCAGGGACCTACTCCTTAAGTCCGTCAACGAAGTTAGACGCCCGTCCGAAAGTAGCCCGAAACGTAGGAGTGAACAAAACAAGTGTCAAGTTCAACTTTTCGGACGGGCAAAAACACATCGGTAGTAGGGAGGGACAACTGTCAAATCGTGTTGTCATTCATTCTTAGTTCGGGCCCCGAAATAATCGTATGTCCGTAGGTGATAGGGAGCAGGAAACGCTTGTAACTAAGACTGAAACCACGGACTTCGTGCTTGGGGAGTAGACCCCCAGATGCGGCTGAATACCAGTATTTTACACGGAGCTACTGTCTCAAGCTCAGTCAGACCTCCGCAACACGGTTACTGGGCAATGTTGATATCCTAAGGTTAGGCCCTCTGATAGACATTCGTATGACTACCCGTAGTCGGGTGAATAATCGAAACTTCCTTAAAAAAAATTAACAAATCATTGTTCTCCTTCGTTGTTAACATTAATATTAGTTTCAGATTGTTTTTATTCTTGTCTTTATTGCTTGACGGCTGTGGTATAGTTTGATTTTCCATTATTTTAATTGAAGTTTGAAACATCTGCATTTAGAACTTTGGGATGATGATAATGACGTTCTTATTTTTTACAAACATTTTTAGAATAATCACCCAGTCGCTAGTATTATAATAAATCAATTAATAGCGTAATTTCCGAGCAAACCATCCCGCGCGAAATTCGACTCAATTTGACCTCTCCATTAATGTGTCATAGGTAAAGAATGCACAGCCCAATTTCTTATCAGTTATCGCGTAATTTAATTAATCCTATCGTGAATCATCTTCTGCTACTTTTAATTATCATTCTTTCAGATAATGGTTCATAAATGTTAGGATTATTCTACACTATACATGAATGACTGTAAAACTTCCACTGTTTATAAGCCCACCTTAATACTGATAACAGAACTTATCTTGAGAGATAAAGCTATAAATATTAGCGCCAATATCATAACAATTTGAGCCCTTTATGTATGTTGAACATGCCTTATAGGCACCGAATTAATATTACGTACAGAAACCTCACTCCCTAATTATTGATACATAGAAAAATGTGCTCCTCACATGCGAAATTGCGCTTTAATTTTACGGAACAGAGCTCAGATTCCGCTGTGCATTCGCGCTCTTTTGACATTTCGGTGACTAACTGACATTCGCATCGGTTTTCTTTTGTACTCCACTCCGGAGTTGCAACTACGTGTAGGGTAGGTTTTGATACCTAAGCCGTGGACTGACACTGGCTTCAGTGGACAGTCATGACATAAAACAATTGACTTAATTACAACACTTGGCGAATGTATGTTAGTGCACAGGAAGATGATGCTGCCTATCCTTTTGACAGAACCTCTTCGTCTTTACTTCACTAAGTGAAAGGGAGGGGGAGAAGGGATTTCACCATACAATGTTAGTTTTTAACGTTCTGTTAAGCTGTCAATGTCAATTTCAATGTACTGTTAAACAGTCTGCTAAAATGTTTAACAGGACATTAATAACTAACAGAGTATGGTGAAATTGGGTCTACGGGCTAAACCCTTCTCATTCTGAGAAGTACCTCGTACCCAGTAGTAAGACAGTAATGGACTGATTAATGCATGATAAACAGAATTGGACTCTGTCCTAACACACTTAAAATTTCAATTCCAGCCATACACCCACGTGACAGTGACCTCAGACGAGGAAGAATCAGCGAAGAAGCAACAAGAAACCTTCGCCACCAACCTCAACTCCAAGCTGACTGAACTGAGCGACAGTCCTCCATCAGACCAGATCGAGAGCCTCGACAAAAAACTACAGCAACAGCAGGTACAATGAATTGTAATACATACACGATAATAGCTAGGTATCGAAGTAAGGAGTCAATTCAAAAGTGCAAAATTAGATGCGAAAGTATTTTATTTATTCATTAACTAGCGACCCGCCCCGGCTTCGCTTGGGTACGTTTTGTAGCATAAAACCTTCTGGAAGAAATTATCTAAATTAAGATCAAAACCGCATCAAAATCCGTTGCGTAGTTTAAAAGATCTAAGCGTACTTATGAAGTCTTGAAACCAATCCTTGATAAAAACCAGCGACTAATTCATTGATTGCTGAAAAAGTAATTTCTAATCACACAATTTGGCCCACTTGCACGATAATTCACTAAATATAATTACCGCTAAACATAATTAAAACATCATTCTGACACTATCAACTTCAAACAATGGACTGAAATACAATGACATTTTAAATATGTTTAGCACTAAATGTATTTAGCGAGTCGTAGTGTAAGCGGGCCTTATTATTCTTAATATAATATTGACGGAATGTACTTTGATACATATTATATCGGTAACAAGATTAGCAACAAAAAGAAAATAATCATCAAAATTGCACAATCACATATCTATTAAATATTAATTGGTATATTCACGTAATTATCTTGTATCTAATTTTGCATCCTTGATTAAGCTGCTTACTTCTGATAGAAAGAATATTTTGTTTTGACACTAAATCTCATAGTCATCATTCGCACTTTATTGGAATCTGCCACAAAAATAATCTAAGGCTGGTATTCCACCTATCAAATATCTTTGTCCAATGTTCGTTTGATCAAAGAAATTGTGCACTTGATCAAAGAAATTTAATGATTTTAATTAAGAATTTCAAAGAAAAGACATTTGATCAAATATTGGAAATCGATATTGGACAAAGATATTTTGATAAGTGGAATAGCAGCCTTACGTTTTAAACATATTGTCATTGCTTGAATATGACTTTTTTTTCGTAAGTCCTGTCTTAATTGACTCCAATGCCTACATAAGCCTGTGTGGTGGTGGTGGAATAATTGGTTCTGGATTATATAAACCGTACATTTTAACATAATTATTAAATTCATCAAAAATATTTCAGTAGATGTCGGCTTATTCCCCAAAGAATTTAGTGTCAAATCAAAATTCAAACCTATCATATTATATTCTTCTTCATTTCATTATTATGAAATGCTATTTAGAAGATATTTATTAGTAAATTATTTACCTAATTGTTTCCTATTTCTATTATGTAGTGAGACTAGTATGCATACTGTATAAAACGGAAAAATCAACCTTACTACAACAGTAATACGGTTGAATTCTTCTCAAATATAAGCATGCATAATTTCGTCGCATTGTACAAATTGTAGATCTCTTTAATATATATATTTCATAAGCTATATTTTGTATGGGAAAACTATTTAGTCGTTTCTCGAATTCTCCGCTTTGGTGATTAGTTAATTAAGCGGTTAATTAGTACAGCCGCTTTCGCTTTACCTTCACGGCAAATTAATTATGTCACAATTATAATTACGTTCCATAAACTTTCATTTTTAAATTGTAATAACGAATGATAAAAAAAAGAATTTATCATTTATTTATAATTTTTTTTTTTAAATCTACCAAAAGGTAGGTATCATATATTTTATATATATATTTAAAGCAAAAGCGGCTATATACTTGCTATTTATATAATAACGCTATGTTCACGGCTATGACGGTAGGGGCTAGCACTGTGAATGCTTTTAAAGCACTTTAGATATAAGGTTGATTATATATGTGATTAATTTACGTTGTTTTGAATACCACTGGAGTCACAATGTTGATCAAAATTATTTAGAAATATAGGCGGTAGGTTCGTATAAGTAAATTAGGATTTTAAGATAAAAATATATAATTTTATGGTAGTAAATCGCTATAACTTAGACTTAATTTCAGGAAATTATTCTTTACCTAAACTTATGATAGTAAAAAATAATAATAAACTTTAATAAAAATATTAAAGTTTTTAAAAATTCATCACAATTCTTTGTTATGTTTAATTGGTAATTGTGTATATATTCCTGTAAAAAATTGTGGTATTTAAAACATTTATGCTGCCATATTAACACATTGCTTTTTAACGCTTTTTTCATAATTTAAAAGTCAAAAATATATCTTTATTATTATTGAAAAATAATAGAAAAATGCCTAAATTAGTCACAGAAGTAAATTATGATTATGTATGTACTTTATTCTTTAAATAAATATTATTTATTTTAAATTATTATTTGCCTTTTATTTTCTACACTGCACTATTTATTTAGAAATTTAGTATGCACTGGCATGTTGCACTGAAACCCATTCTTATCCCAATGTTGGGCAAAACCTCTTTATTTATAATTGCATGAAACTATATTTTATGTTCATGTTCACTAAACATGCATTTTTACAATAATTTGCTAAAATATGTCATCAATTGTGAAATTGTTAATTATCAAACATTTATGTTGGAATTAACTCAATTTAACATTGGAACCATAATATTTATTTCGAGAACAGATTAAAAAAAGTAAATTAATATACAAAAGTTTATGTAAATACTAGAATCATACTGCCCTTGCTTAAAGTTACAGTGATTTTCACAGAAGTCAATTTATTCCTATCATAAAAGGCGATTGCTAACCATAGAGCAACGCGGCCACCATTGTCGTCGACCGCATTGCTCTAAGCTGCTAACCAACGAACCACTTAGGTAAATGATTAAAAGCAAGCCTATCTATCATACTATATTGAAAATAGGCGCTTTTGTTGTTGTCGTTATTTGCTTCTCGCTCACACACGTTCTCTGTGAGCGAAAGGCAAATAGGATCCACCATTTCTAATACAATTCTTGAAGTAATTAAGGGTAAACCTCCTTAAACTTAGCCCTCCCGATGGTCTGCGGGACGCGGGAGGGGAATGATTCGACGAATTAGCCAGTCCGCTGTTATCTATCACTCCGGCCAATAGGCGATTGGCTAGTCGTTCTCCTCCCGCGCCCCGCAGACCATCGGAAGGGCCAAGCTTACGGCGATTTACCCATAATCGAGTTATACATTTGAAACAGCTGAATAGTATTATAACTTAATTGAAAAAACAGCGGCATAATGAGATTAATTGGAAATATTTACCATATTATCATATCAGTATCATACAAAATATTATGGTTCCCTCACAGCACCCTGTTGTGATGTAAATAACAATGTGTGGCGTGGCGTCACTTTGCAGGCGGGTACCACTAACGAGGACTGGCCCGACGGGGCTTATGATGATGCTCACACCAAGGTGAATGACATTTTACACTTACATACCTACATTACATGAGGAAATTTCGGTTCATAAAACACAAAAAAGTAAAGACAGTCCGCCGCTGTACAAATTTTGCGCGAAAGAATTAAAAAAAAAAACATTCGTGGTGATTTTATATAAAAAAGCATTAGCCTTCCACATCCTTTTGCTAGTCCACAAGCATTTTTAATGCAGCGTGCACGTCTAGTCAATGATCGCCAACGAACCTTCGTCATTTGACCAAAATTTTGTTTAGAACGAATCCGGTTTCATTCGGATCGGAATCGGTTTCGAGCCTCGTTTGCGTTTGCTAGGTGTGTACACTGTATTACCTACGGAAACATCATTCTCATTCTGATTTCTCAAACCAAACAAAATTAGAGAAAGATTATCCACAACCGAAATTTCTTCCGAATTCACTGCCCTAAAAATGTGTAATCAATGTGTTTAATCCACGCTAGCTTAAAGCCTTGCACTTCATGCTATTGTCACTAAAATTACATGTTTTCACTAATAAGACAATTAATTTAATTAAACACCTAAGTTGTAAGGTCCTATATTTATTTTAAATTTAATATTACTAACGTTTTGTAAAATATAAGATACATACAATAATGGGAAATGACCAAGTGTGTCTTTATTCATAAGCTAACAATAACTTAACAGAAACTATAAATAAATACTAAAACATGTACATTAATGCCTATTTGATAAGCATAACTTAAAATCTGGTATAGGACCTTACAAAACGCAATCCTTCAAAAAAATAAAATAGCTTTTATGGATGTAAACAGTTTTAACAGTTTAAGGAGCTAATGTGTAATGTAGTCTTCGGTCAAACCAAGTCGAAAGGCCGAAACCAGTCGGAAATACCCGAACATACGTGATTAAATCTATCTACATCCATAAACATGACTAACACCCACAAAACTTATTAAAAATAAAACACCCTAAATAATAACCTCAAATAATCTCGCTTTAACCCCAAAATAGGAGGTCCTCCGCTTCGAACGGGAATTATTACAACTAGAACAAGAAGAACTGCGCCGTCAAAGAGAGAATCTCCTTCGAGACCAGACCAGGATCATTCAGAAGTCTGTCCAGGACATATCTTCCATCCCCTCCTCGCCAGAGAAACCGCCTCTGCACAGCAGACCTAAGGTCAATGCGCATTACCGACATTCAATGCCAAATCTGCTTTTAAACGAGAACTTCCCGGCTATCCCCCCTGCGGTTCCTGAGATACAGGCAGAAGAAAGAACTGTGGATGAAAAACGGAAGCCTTTCGTGTCAGAGGAACATATGCAGAGGCACTTCGGCGTGGAGGAGAGTCGGAGGGTGCTGTATGAGGGACAGGAGGTCAAGAGACAGCCCATGAGGGTGCCGCAGCCAGTGCTGCCTCCGAAGCCGAAGAGTCGGGAGTCCATTGAGAGGGAGATTACGATGAGGTTAGTAGTCACATTTTTATGTAAACTAGCATATTTTGTTTTAATTGCTTACTTGAAGATACTAGAATATATGCAAGGAACAAAAATTCTGAATTGTTGCAGTGTAGATAGTGCAGATGTGTATTTAATTATTCGAATCTTTCAACACCTTCGAAAAGAAATGGAGACGACTCTATCATCTAGTTAGAGTTACACCACACATCTACAGTTATTTATTTACCATAAAAATGTTTTCACAGTGTTTTCTCGGCTAAGGTACGTGTTAGGGTCTTCCCACAGCGCAGCCGGCTCGGCTTGGCTCGGCATGGCTGACCGAGTCAAGCTGAACGTCGTCGGTTACACCTTATGCCAGTAGACATAAAGCTTTTTCCGACTAGCCTAAGCCGATTCCCCGTCGATAAATTTGGGGAGACCCTTACTATAGCAAGAAAACGAGCCCCTTTTTTGTACTTTAATAACAAAAAGGTCCTTATTTAAAAAAAAACGGAACTCTTGCATTCTATTTTCTAGCCACGTTCAGTACCATTATCCTACTAACCCCACCAACCTCTTGTAATCCAGAAGCAGTCGTGTGCCGTCAGCAGTAGAGTACGCCAACGTGCAGCTGCGTCAGAAGCCGGCAGCTAACGGCAATGCTAACTACCACCCTATGACCAGACATACACTGCAGGTACACATATTTATTACTTACTTGAGTATGGTAAGTCAAGAGGCAGTAGCGTCCTCTTGTCTGCTAATAACCACAAACTTTAAATACGAACCGTTTTATACCAAGTGTGATGATTAGGATATACTCCACCACCAAGACCTTTCTTAAAGCGGTCTATGAGAAGCCTGTTTTAATTGTTATTACTATTTGATTTGTTCGCGTTTCACCTTAGTCGCGCCTAGATAATGGTACCGTCCGCGAGGCCTAAGTTTAGCTTTCCATTTGTGTGAGAATGAATGCAGACGCATCCTTTGCTTGGTTTAAACCGGTTTATACTGCTTTTTGGCAATCGATTTTATGTGCACTCACACAAATGCAAAGCTCAGCTTAGGCCTCGCGGACTGTAAGCGTAGACAAGGTCCAAAATCGAGCACACGAATCCAAGTAACAGAGATATAGAGGGATTCCCCTGCACCTCTCTGGGTCTCACATACACACGACGGAACACTAATGTGTCGGTGGTAGCTAGCCAGGCGGACCGTATAGATCCTACCAGAAGTGTGCTGGGTTGTGTATAATCTTACAATACGCTTCTATTACAACATGCTTCTATTCCCAGCGTGTTGTGAGAAAGTTTTATATTCTAGCCCGACCCCACAGGGGGTATGTATGTCTGGTATTGTTCATCTACGGACTGATCTGTCGATGATAAAGATACGAATATTTTGTTTCGTGATTGGATCGAGCCATTGCGACTGTCAAGTAGTCAATTAAAAACGAAGCCAAAGATTAGAACATAAATTTATTTCTTTTTTTGATATTTTCCAGGCTCTAAGTGCAGCGCCGACGCCGAAGCTGATCTCCAACACAGACTGGATGCAGGCGCGGAACAGGAAGCCTGCCAACTACAATTACAACCAACACTGGCTTATACAGGTTAATAATATAACTACAGTTCTTTTTCATCTGCATTGTTAAAACTGTCAGTTTAGACTTTGATTTAGATTCTGTTAATAAAAAATAACAATATCAGCCTGTAACTGTCCCACTGCTGGGCAAAGGCCTCTTCTCATACAGAGAAGGAACGAGCATTGATCACCACGCTTGCTCACTGCGGGTTGGTGATGTCAGACCATTAAGTCCAGGTTTCCTCACGATATTTTCTTTCACCGTATGTCCAGTGGTGTCTTAGATAAACTAAGGAAGTACACATAACATTGAAAATGAGACTGTGGCGGCATTTATCACGCCAAATGCGAACACAACACAACACACCAGTGGTGTAGACGACTACAGCGACAACTCTCATAGATGACAGTTCCTACATCGCGTGTTCGTTATCATGATTTCACACGCAGATAGTGACACAACCGTCCAACATTAACCGTTGGGCAGTATCCCGCTAGGTATAAGACTCCGCCTGGTTAGAGGATCCTTCCTTTCGTTGGAGGAACACCACACCTGGTTCCTCCACAAGACATTGATACATACCTGGGTTTGAACCCGCAACCCGATGACCCGATACTTAACAAGCGGGTCCGTAACTTCCAGGCCACCACAACGAGTCTTGAGACGAACGATTAACGAGATGGCATTACTGAATAAATTTAAATAACATAATTGTGTTATAATTCCAGGAGGCAGAGCAGCGTCGTTTGGACTCCCAGCGCAGTAAGGTGCGCGCAGCACAGCGACACTCGTATCATCACGACGCGCCCACACAGGGGACACAGACTGCACTACCAGCGCCGCTACATGCTATGCACGCGCTCAGTACCAGGTCAATATACTATTTACTACCACAGAAACTACTACACATTGTCCCTCAACTCTCCTTAGGGTGTCACAAGCCAATCCCTAAAGGTAAAGTCTGTACCCATCACACAGGGCATGCAAGTAAGATACCTTCGAGCTAACCCTCCAATAGAAGTCCTTGATCCTGCCCATATTAGTCTTAATTTATTTAAGATTTTCAGTTGATGTTTTTTCGCCATCTATCAGTTGCAAATCCCTGCTAATATAGCACGCTCTGTACAGATCATGCCCACAATTAATCCTTTTTTCAGTCTTTCCTTCTTCATATTAGCCCCAAAATGTTCACAGCTGAACTTAGTCCTGTTAATAACCACTGCAATTAACGATCAAAGAAAATTAGCCAAGTCAAAATAGACACTGAATAATTCGCATTGAACTGAAAATTGGTACAAGTTCAAATAAACAAATTAAATACATCATTACAAATATACCGGGTGTTAATTTGAGAGTTTTTTTTTTGCGATTTTTGACGTTTCTAGTACTCCAACCTCAGTTGGTCCAGAAAAGTCTTTTGATCCATACAGGAAATAAGATCGATAGGCATCATAAAAATGTTTTGTGAATACTACCCTTTTTCTCGCTGACTGTACATTTTTTTTCAAAATCTGTGAATGTAAATAGTAATTATTCCAAAAGTTAGGGGTGGTCTTCTAAGAATGTTTTCCAGTAGCTACAATGGTTAAGGTAGATGCCCTTCATGCCCCATCTCAAATTACCACCTTGTCGTACCTATATTAAAAAAATAAAACATGAAGCTAACGAATGCAATTGTATGGTTTCCAGCCAACAGCAGCTATCGACAGACGTGAAGCGACCAGTGAGGACGGAGCCGCGCGAGGACAAGCTGCTGAGTGTTAGCGGACGACGGAAGTGTTCGCACTGTGGGGAGGAACTAGGTACGAATGTACGGATAACGTTCACTGCACTATTCATCTTTATTAAAATAAAAAGCACCCTTTGCTAACACTAACCTTAATGTCAATCATTGATAACCTTTTTCTTTGATTTACCACAAAACAATTTCTTTGCTGGATTTGATGCTTATCACATTATCTATAGGTGTAATAATAAAAATAAAATTAATATTAGTTTGTGACTATCCCACTGCTGGGCAAAGCGAGCATTGATCGCCACACTTGCTCACTGCGGCTTGGCGATTTCAGACCATTAAAGTCCAGTTTTCCTCACGATGTTTTCCTTCACAGTAGGTATGTCAGTAGCGTCTTAGATTAACTAAGAAAGTACATAATATGAAATTGAAAAAGTCACATTGGTCACATGCCTACATTTGAATCCGGAACCCGGTGCTTAACAAATTGGTTGTGTAACTTCCGGGCCCACCACATTCATAATAATATAAAGTGTAATAATAGAGATGGTATTTTTTTTTTACAAATGTGTTTCATTGGCGGTTGAGGGTTGACGGGAGGGCGTTTTTGGGGGTTGTCTTTTGTAACATAAACGTTCAAAAAGAACTAAGTTTTTCTTGTCTATTTTAAACAAATGAGTTTTGAAGCTTGATTCCTGGCTTAACCAGCTCTGCAAATGAAACTTATTTTTGTTGTCTCCAAATTCGAGCTTCCTATCTTTGACGACTTTTCTCTATCCCAATTTTTTTACTTTGTTCCTGCAGTCTTATCTCAGTACCTCACCCTGTATAAACATTATTGATAATAATAATTATGATGTGTGTTTTGTTACGTTTAAATGCATACAGATTTATTACAACTAAAAATGTGCGTCAAAAGTGATTTTTATGACGTTTTCTGCAATTTGGATTTATTCCAAAACCGAAAAATAACATGCCTGACAACTTTTCATACTAAAGTACTTTCGTAAAAAAGTAAAAAGCTTTTCTCTTTGATATATGGGACTTCATACCCTTTGGGAAATCTAGGAATGGGGGTTTTTGTTTTTCGATGCATGCCAAAATATTTGTATTTATTCTTTCAATAGAACTAAAACACGAAAAAGCGCCATCGGTTCATGGTTGATATACCAAAAACCCGAACGAAGCGCTTTGATTACACTTTCAATGTGAAAACAGCCAAACAGTGGAATGCGCTGCCCGAGTGGGTGTTCCCCGACAGCTACAATCTGGGTGTCTGCAAGTCACGAGTGAATCGGTGTCTTCTGGACAAGCGTGCTCCATCGTAGACTGCATCATCGCTTAACATCAGGCGAGATGTCAAATGCAGGCCTAGTAACAAATAAAAAAAATGTAACTAATTCGTGTGTCGTGCAGGTCGCGGCGCAGCGATGATCATCGAGTCCCTGTCGCTGTGCTACCACGTGTGGTGCTTCACGTGCTTCGTGTGCGGCGCGCGCCTCGGCGACGGGCGCGCCGGCGCCGACGTGCGCGTGCGCATGCAGCAGCTGCACTGCCAACACTGCTACTCCACCGGAGACGGACGGAAGTACTCCGCTGTGTAGGGGGACAGTAACAAGTGATACGTGCATGCAACAGTGAACTTTACTGCATACGAGATAAGAAATGCTAACTGAAGCTGTTTTAGTAACAAAATTTCGAGTGCGAGACTAATCTTTTGATCTGAAAAAACTCTATAAGTGTTGCTAAAAGTGATTTTAAAAGCTAAATTCGTTATAGGACTTAAAATACGAGATCTTCGAATTTGAATCTATTAATTATTATTTTCGGTTTTATTATAACCAAAAGTACATAACCTGGGCTGGTCCAAAGACTATTTTCTTTGAAAAAAGATGTGTGAATCAACTAGTTTATCTTTAATATTGAGTATACTGTTATCAAAGTGTATTTTTTTGTCCATATAATAATGTAATGTACAACTATCGTAATATAAAACTCTCATTGTTTCTATATTTCATTAAATATACATATCCTTACTTGGGTGGGCTGATCTATGAATAAACATGGGAAATGTAACTTACAATAAGTGTTGAGTGTGCCTGAGTATTTTTTTACGTAATATAGTAATATTAAAATGGCCAAATAATTGTATAATAGTAACGGACTATACAATGTCGAAGTATGTCCATTGAGAACAACTAGACAGTCTTTAAACTCAAAGAGAATAAAAAAAATGTTGTACCTACTTAAGTGCGAGCTCCTATTGACATAAGCGCGATAGTGATCTACCACGCTGTCTGTCAGTATGCGTATGCGCCGTCTTCAAAACGTCTAAGCGACTCAGCGCAGTTCTGAGTCGGCTACTGCACGCTTTTGTTTATATTCACGCCGTCACCCCTACAGCATAGTATATATAAGCTAAAGCAGTACTTCAACTACCTACAATCATCTGAATTGACACACTCACACATAGACACGCACTGCAATACTCACGACTGTCATAGAGTACATGAAAAAGAGTGTATTATACTCAGTATACAGTGCGTGTCTGTGTGAGTTTGTCAATTCAGGCGATTATAGTAAGTTGAGGTACCTGCTTTAGCTTATACGTTTATTTGGGACAAGAACGTCTCAAGTCCGAAAACCGGATTATTCAAAAAACGCCTTTATTCAAACACTTCGAAGTCGTTTTCTGAAAAAATCGGTTTTCGTACTTAAGACGTCCTTGTCGCAAATGAGCGTATATCTACTGTGACTACAGGGTCGGCAGAGCACCTTATTTTGATCTATTTTGACATTGTCACAGTATTATACGTTTGTCACACATTTCGGACTATTTTGTGCCATGTCATTATATTTGTCTTGTGTTCACAACAAGTACATAAACACAGAAACAATATATTTAAGATACCATTGAATTAATATTTTTTTACTAATAAACGATTAATGTTTTGTGTAATGAAAATAAAAACCTTTTGTAATATTTTGTAAATAGTTTTTAATTTATACTTTAGTATGTTTTAATGGTTAGCTTTAATAGTTATTATTTTTAGTTTAAATGAAAAACATAATCCATCCAAAAATGTGTATGATTAATAAAATATTATTATCGTTTGATTGAATGCAAAATGGCTTAATTACTATGAAGATATCTTCTATTTCATTCTACGATTCTTCTAGATCTCATTTTACGATTATCATATTGTGTAGTAAAATCATTTTAACATGCAGACAGCATTCTTTTTTTTAAATTCACTAAATTAATCTAAATTGATAAACTCCTCCTTTTCGAAGTCGGTAAAAATATCAAAATTACAATAGAATTTAAGCTATTTTGCTTTCCTGTGTTATGTAAATCTAAATAGTTGTTTCGCGTCACTGTAACAGTTGTAACGTTCTACTAGTACTTCATTAACACGTGATTGCACCTACTTGTAATTATGTTAACTATATTGATACATATATGTACATTATCTATGTGTATAAGCTGCAAATTGTATAACATTAAATATTTGAATTATACAAAGTTTCGTTTCAATGTTTTCCACACACTGATACGGGTAGTCAGAAGCCACAAGTCTCAACAACCGGTATATCGGTATTGGTCGCTGCGATGCGACGCTGCGCGCATATTTTAATAGAGCGACTCAAAATATAACTTTATTTACTACACGAAAAGATACACATTTTATAGTGAGAATTCAGAATACGTTGCACCATGCAGCGCTGCGCTTCTTAAGCGAACAAATTTCACTCACATTATTGTTGTATGTTTGTAAGATTGTTTGAGTTTCCAAAGGAGTGTCGACGGAGCCCCGCCCAGCGGGGCACCTATTTCTGTCTGCAGGGTTTAAAGTAACCTAACACGAAGTGGATGACGGGGGCTTCGTTCGCTCGCTCACACTAGAGCCCCCGTCATCCTCTTCGAACCTATCCTATCTGTGTCGGGGTAAGAAAATGTATACAGGGTGTTAACGAATTCGTGTAATTCCTTAAAACCACATGATCTGCTACTGATGTAGACAGGCCCCGCACGGGATTTAGCTTGATTAAAAATAAAAAAAATAAAATATTATTTTTTCATGCGGCTTTGTTACCGATCGTATCTAAACCACCTGATAAGAATTCAATAAAAAAATAAAAATTATTTTTTTTGCAAAAAAAAATGTTTTATTTGTGTGAACATTTCGATGCCACGCATAAATTAATGAAAGCACGGCGACACGGCTGGTAGGCACGACTAACGCGATATCACTCTTTGCAGTCAGATAACTCAAGGCTCTAAAATTACTCAGAAATAGAAAATCAAGTTTTTTTTTAAATTTTTTTTAGTTGGTTTTCAAAATTTCCCATTTAGGGTTAATCTGTGTCACCAGTAGATCACGTGGTTTGAAGGAATTACACGAATTCGTTAACACCCTGTATTTTCGCTCACTCAGTATTTTTTTTGCCCAACTTAGTATTTAATTCGGACACTTGGAATTTTAGTTGCTAG
Source organism: Amphipyra tragopoginis (assembly GCA_905220435.1). Classification (NCBI taxonomy): domain Eukaryota; kingdom Metazoa; phylum Arthropoda; class Insecta; order Lepidoptera; family Noctuidae; genus Amphipyra; species Amphipyra tragopoginis. The sequence goes on along the minus strand of HG992013.1, from coordinate 1,371,243 downwards.
CTTAGATTAACTGTTTGCCACTGCTAGTAGCTCATTTTACGAATTTTAATCATTCATAGTTATCGCCAGTTTAGTTAATTTTTCGCAAATATATTTTAATGCCGCTCGGTTTAGTGTTAAAGTATCTCATTAACAGTCTTCCATATATTATTTATTCGCCCGATTCATAATTCCCCAAATAAAAACAGCTTGTCACATATTTTTTTCTAACTACCTACAAATCAATTTAGTGCTGGGAAGTGAACTTTGCGCACGCCTTGCACCCGTCTTCACAGTGAAAGGTCGCGCACACACATCCTGAAACCATCCGCGCTTGTAGAATCGGAAACGGTCGCGAAGGAACTGACTTAGCAGCGTAACCAGTACGAGGATTGCTCCCACCGAATGGCACGCAAAGTAAGTCAACTTTCATTATCATTTATCTATTTAATTCTACATCTGTGGGTTTATCTTACATCACTACATAATATGAAACAAAGTCGCTTCCCGCTGTCTGTCCCTAAGTATGCTTAGATCTTTAAAACTACGCAGCCGATTTTGATGAGGTTTTTTTAATAGATGAGTGATTCAAGAGGAAGGTTACATGTATAAGTCGCGTGGAGAAGATTTGCCGTTAGCCTTATGACGTCACGCGTCGATGGTCGGTACGATTAGTAGGTAGGCCAGACGAGCGCGGGTAGCGGTCGGTGAAGTGGGAGGGGCAGTCATCGGCAAACCTTCTGCGCGCGACTAGTATAATACATATACCCGTGCGAAGCCGGGACGGGTCGCTAGTATCCATACATAAATTCACGCCTTCTTCTCATGGGGTAGACAGAAACTGTAGAACGCCACATTTTACGATCTTTACATTCTCCTTTCGATTCGTCCACGTTCATGAATCTTGTCATACACGCACGCCGATTGAGAGTACTACGCACCTGTCCTTTTTGAAGAACATCACGAATAACATCGATGTCTGTCCTTCTAGGGCATCTTCTACAAGCGTTTACACTGACACCCGCCTGGTAAATTCCATTTGTTAATCGTCGTTCACTCATTTTCTCAACATGACCAAACCACCAAGCATACTCCTTTCAATTTTTGTCGCTGCAATCTAGGATTTATCTTATATTATTTAAATTGTTAGCAACAGTTGAGATTTGAAAGGTACCTACCTACCTGGAATAATTTCAAATCTCAACTGTTGCTAACAATTTAAATAATATAAGACAGATGAGAGGCAAGCTAATTAGGTAATTAGCTTGCCCGGGGCAATGGAGATTGCATAGGACCCCATACAGTCAGCGAACTCTAAGTGTGTCTAAGTGTGTAGTCTTGAAAATATGTAAAAAAAAACTATTTTCTATTCAGGGCACGTAGGTACCTAATGGTATCGATACATCTAATGACAGCTGTTACGGACGAAGGTGGTAAATCTCGTAACCAAATTCACGGACTGGCGGGACTTACAGTAATGCCAAATAAAAAGCTTCCAAATTCTCCAATGTTCTTTATTCTTCGGTGTACACTGCTTGATACCAAATTACAACTCACTTGTTCAATACACTGTTACAATTCACTATCCGTTTCACTATTCACACTTACTTGTTCGGTGTTCAGATAACAACTGACTATTCTGTTCCAATGTCAATTTACAATTGACTGTCCGGAACTAAATCACAACTGAATTCTTCAATATCCAAAATAACAACTGACTTGTCGGAACTATCCGGCCGTATTTATATTATACCATCGACCAATCAGATGCCGACACATTTTCTAGAACATTCTAGTACTTAACTTATTCTGGAACTTTCTAGTACATGTTCTGGAATATTCTAGCGAATACATAGTCGATCGATATCATATTCTAGAATATTCCAGAACATACGACAAACTTCTAGTATGTTCTATTTAACTGTTCTAGAAAGTTCTCGATCTAAATATTATTATTTAATATTCACAATTACTATCAATTATCATGCGGCGTCGCTAACAGTCTCCCCCCCAGTGCGCGATCCGTCGGGCACTCCATCCATAGGTCGCGACGTCGCTGCCGGTACCAAGGTGATGAGACGCGAAGCGGGTTGCCTCAGCACTCCTGCTGTTCGTACGTCGACGATTCTTGTTCTGCCATAAGGTCCGACGTAACGCTCGATGACTTCTCCTCGTGGCCAGGAGCTTAGTTTCTTTACACAGCTTCCAATGTCGATCTTTTTATGTTTTCTCAACATCTCGAGAGGCAACTTTTTCTTCATACACGAGATTTCTTCTTGGAGCGATACGTCCTGGCCCATTTTCACAAGCACTGTTTCTGCTTTCCGCAGATGCTGCTTTTCTGCCGGCGGCCATTTTCTTGGTTCTTTCATATTTTTCTGGTAGAGGATTGCTTTCTTTTCTTTCTTCTTACACGGCTTCCAATTATCTCCCTTTTTACGGGCAGCGTGTACGGTAGCCTTGTTTCTGCTACACAGATCCACAAACATAAAACCTTTTGTTTTTGTATGAAGGAAGCGCGTTGGATCTGGTAATTCACAATTTCGATCGGCTCTGGTTCTTGCAATTGTTTCTCTCTTTTTTATTTCTTCACTGGTGAGTTCTTTTTCTTCGAAACTCTTGACTAGGCATTCTAACTCAGGCCGACATAAAAATCCAGGACCGATGAATCGTCTGGATTTACTGTCTTTTAGCGCATCTCGCGTTGTGTCTGCGAAGTGTCGCAAGCAGAAGGTTTGCTCCGGAGTAGTGCTGGATGGAACATTCTCGGCGTGCCCATTGTTCAGCGGATACTCCTTCTGTCTTCCATATGCTTTCTTGAGCGTTGCGTTCTTGTCTAGCTTTCGCTCGATGCCATGCAGTCCGTTGCGTGCCTGGGCGTAATTGTTCAGCAAGGCCTCACTGTCGATCTTGCTCAGGAGTCTGGGCTCGTATGATCTTTCATCGGGCTGATGCTTTGTCGTTTCGTTCAACAGCATAAGAGCTTTCTCATCGGCATCGTTGCTGGGACGTCGCTGCTGTACCCTACTTGGATCGACTTCTTTGGGGCATGCGGTTTGGCAGTGATTAATGAAATTCACTGGAGCAGCATTCTTGGTACAGCATCCGTGCAAGACCCAACCAAGGCTGGTCAGCGATGCGACAGGTTCGTTCGGTTTACCCTTCAGTACCTTTCTCGTAACTATCAGGTTCCAATTGTCTTGGCCGATGAGCAGAGCTGGTCTTTCTTCTTCATATAGGAGTTCGTTTTTCATCTCCTTTAAATGCTTGCAATTTTCGATGATTGCCTTGTCCGCATATTGTGGCGACAACTTCAAATCTGCCACTGTGCGTACGCCTTTTAGGGTCCGCTTGTCACTACGATGCACCCCTTTGATCTTCAGGTTCATGCGCTGCGAGTTTTTCTTTTCAATAGTTCTTCCACCGACGGTTTCCAGGACGAGGGACTCTTCTTTCCCGGTGGCTCCAACACGCGCAGCAACCTTAGCATCTAACAATGATACTGTAGATCCTTCGTCAAGCAGAGCAAGGATGCGAGCAGAACCTTTTGGGCCATAGATGTCCACTGGTATCATTTTCAAATATACTTTGGGCCCATCTGCTGCTGCGTATGCGGACTTCACGACGCTGTTCACATTTTTATCGTTTGTGGTCTGGTCACTCGATGAAGGCGAGGGTTTATCTCGCTGCACTGGTGGTACCGATCGTCGCGTTGGCTCCGAATGCAGCATTGTGTGATGCGGTCGTTGGCATTTCTTGCAGGCTTTTCCTTTGCAATTCGTCCTCATGTGACGTCGGCGTAAGCATCTGAAGCAAAGGTGTTTGTGCTTTGCTATATCCCATCTCTCGTTTATACTCGCTTCTCTAAATTTCGTGCAGTCGGTGATCCAATGTTCCCCTTCACAGTAAGCGCAGGACTTCTGGTATGCTTCCGTGGCCGTAGCGACGGTGCCTTCTTCATCATCATAAGTCGCGTGCACCGGATGACGTGGATTTCCATATTTCTTCGAAGTCGTTTCCGGCGGTGCGAATGCCCCACATAAATCTGCTTCTGCGTTCAGGAATTTCTTGATCTTAATCAGTTCAGGTTCTTCACCGCTGCGTGCGCTGAAATCGAACCACCTGTACCGCAGTATCGACGGAAGCTTTTCTATAATGCATTTACTCATTTCCGGCGAGTACAAGTACTGCGGCTTGTTCAGCACACTTATCGTGGTTACTGCGTTGTTGACGCGGCTTGCGAAAACACATATGTCTCGCGGCGTATCACTAACACGTGGTAGCTCTTTGATTTTTTCCATCTCCGCGAGCACTAGCTGTTCCGGCCTCCCGAATCTTCGTTCCAAAGCGGCTATCACTTCCTCGGGGTCAGAGGCCACAAACAACAAACTTCTTACAGCTTCTTTTGCTGTACCCTTGATAGCCTTTCTCAAGCGAGCCATGTTCTGCACATCGTTGCACAGGTTCGCACTATCCATATATGCCCTCTTGAAGGGCAGCCACTCTTCATGTGCTCCATTGAAGTCTGGTAGTACCCAAGTATACTTCGGCGGTGCGAGTGACGAGGCTGGTTGAGTTGTTTTCGCAGCGTTGATAATAGCATCAGCTAGTTCCTTTATCTCACTCTTCTGGATTGGTCCATCCTGCTTTGGTTCTTCCAAACGCATAGCAGTCTGTTCTACCCATTGCTCGACATGCGTCGATTTTTCCATTTCGAACTCGACTTCCAATTCTTCGTCTGATTGGCACTGGGCGAGTTCTAGCTCGGTCTGGGCTAGGGCTGCTGCGGCCTTCGCCATTTCCAACTGCTTCTTATGTAGTTCTCTACGTGCTTCCAACTCCATCCTCTTCGAGGACTTTGTTGACCTTGTGGCAGTTGCAGGGGCTAACGTTTCCGAAGAAGCGAACGGTGGAACTTCAATTTTTCCTCCAATGTTCTTCAGCTTCGTAGCTGTCGACGTTTTCGTTAGCGCTCGCGATGGTACCGCATCAGACGGCAGGGTGGAGCGCGGTTGTGCCTGCAGCGGTTGTGTAGAGCGTGCCTGATGCGACGTCATAGATGAATCAGTCGCGAAGCGCGCAGTCTGCGTAGGTGCGGCGGCGGCTGCAGCAGTAGTAGACCGTGTCCTCCGCATGGACGTTGGGGCGGTGGCACTCGACTCTGTCAGCGTGTTCAGTGACCAATTGGTAGTCGACTTGTCTTCGGATTCTTCGCAATGTTCTGATTTAGAACGGCACGGTGAACTGGAGCGGCTGATCGGCATCACGACGTGATCTTCCCTATCCGGCTCGAAGGACCAAAAATTGTTACGGACGAAGGTGGTAAATCTCGTAACCAAATTCACGGACTGGCGGGACTTACAGTAATGCCAAATAAAAAGCTTCCAAATTCTCCAATGTTCTTTATTCTTCAGTATACACTGCTTGATTCCAAGTTAACTCACTTTTACAATTCACTATCCGTTTCACTATTCACACTTACTTGTTCGGTGTTCAGATAACAACTGACTATTCTGTTCCAATGTCAATTTACAATTGACTGTCCGGAACTAAATCACAACTGAATTCTTCAATATCCAAAATAACAACTGACTTGTCGGAACTATCCGGCCGTATTTATATTATACCATCGACCAATCAGATGCCGACACATTTTCTAGAACATTCTAGTACTTAACTTATTCTGGAACTTTCTAGTACATGTTCTGGAATATTCTAGCGAATACATAGTCGATCGATATCATATTCTAGAATATTCCAGAACATACGACAAACTTCTAGTATGTTCTATTTAACTGTTCTAGAAAGTTCTCGATCTAAATATTATTATTTAATATTCACAATTACTATCAATTATCATGCGGCGTCGCTAACAACAGCATTTAAAAAATAACGTGCAGGAAGATTCCAATATCAGTCGGGTTAATTAGATAAATATCTATTGACCCTGATAGGCCTTCAGTGCAGAAGGGCCTAGACTGGTCAACACATTATATCGATGCTTAACAGCAAAAACAGGACAACCGCCAATTTACAAACATTACGGGAGACTCCGGGAGAGTGGTTTAAAGTTCAATTTCAATGACGAACAAATTTGGCTAAGGACCTTAAAGTCTCAAGTACTGTAATTATAGACACAATAGATAAACAATGGCATTGACGAACCGGTTCGTCGGTCGGGCCGCTAGCGGTTAATTTACATTAGCGACAAAAAGTATGTCTTAGAAACATGAGACTTAGACCAATTGACGCAGAAAAAAAGACGATTCCAACGATATACAGGCTGTAAACTAATTCGTGTAATTCCTTATAACTACATGATCCTACTACTGATGTAGATTGGCCCCGCAAGGAAATTAATAGCTTGATTAAAAAAAAAAAAACAAAATTCATTTTTTTTCATGCGTTAGGTACGTGTAAGTGATCGTATCTAAACCACCTTAAAGGATTTAGTAAATAAACAAGTTTTTTTTGCAAAATTGAAATTTAATTTGAGAAACTTTTCGATTCCACGCATAAATGAATGAACCGTGCTTGCGATGCGGCGGGGGGGCACGACTAACGCGATATCGCTCTTTGCAGTCAGTTAACTCGAGGCTCTAAAATTACTCAGGAAAGTCAGGAATAAAAAACCAAGATTTTTTTTTTTTTTTTTTGGGGCGACATTATCGCACAGCGACAAAGCCCTCAAATAAAGAGAAAAAAAAAAAGAAAAAAAATTTTTCATTCGCGCTCCGACGCTCGCTGAGGACGGACGTGCCGCAACTCGCGCTGCGTACTTTCTCGACGTGCTCGCTCACGAATATCGCTACGCCCCGCCGTAGTGTTCTCCACTTCACGACTATAAGTTCAAAAGCTGCCTTTTTCAAGGCGGTGGCTGAACGCCTATTTCTTTGACAAACGCGTGTGCCCCTTCAGGGAAAATCCACAGTTTCGTGGTCCTCGGCTGATACTTTGCAGTGTTAACGAAACCGAGAGGGTGTTGACCCAATACACCAGCTGCGCCCCTTCAGGGCAAGGCGAAAATTGGAAGGAGCTAGTACCACCGGCCTTGGGGGGTCTCCTAGTCGACGCTAGCTCTAACCCCGTTCTCTCCCATCTAGCACTCTCTAGTATTGCACCTCACTAGAGACTTAGGAACCCGTTCGCACAATAAGACTGGCGACGGGATTACAAGCTTAGGGCTCACCAATAGGCACTCAACCTCCCTGTCTATACCCGACAGGGAGGGTTTTCACACACCCCCGGGCTCATCCACCCGGGGAATCGCGTTTTTTAAAAATTAAATTGTTAGGACTTATAGGCCGTTACTAAAAATAGTCGCGTACGTGTGCGCGCCGCGTTTTTATTAAGCCTAATTCCCATTTTTTACACACGGCGCAGGCATCTTTTCCGAGATGTCTGACGCTGTGTTGTTAGCGTTCTTCCGGGAACTTTTAAAGGACCCCGAATTTCTCGCTAAATATGGCGCTCGTATTCCTAGTAGTGGGCCCATAAGGCACACTACTAATCCGTTATCGCCCACCTGCGATACCGACTTTGATTATTTCGGCGAAGGAGAGCCATTGTTCGACGAGAACAATGGCATTCCAAGCCTTTTATCGCTTCCGCCTTTCTCTCCCGGTCCATTGTCTCCGGAAACAATGGAAATTTCGCACCTGCACTCCGCAGCTGCGCCTTCCGCTAATTTACACACCCCTTCCCCGTCCCTCCGACATGCTCCAGAGATGACGTCATCAATGGACACGTCAGAGCCCCTAGTCCCCGATTCCGATATTGAGTCCGAATCCTATTCGTCGGCTTCCTCTTCCTCAGAAGGCTACACTACCGTAGTCGGAAAGGGGAAAAAGCGTGCCCGCAAAAATAAGGCGACCTCTTCCAGCCAAGTCCCGGCTAAAACCCCCAAGACAACCGTTGCGACCCCCGCGTCGGCTGCCTCCCATAGTCCCGTCCCGACTACCTCCCCGCAGGCCAGTCGTCCTTCCTCCCCCCGCCCCGTCACCGGCTCGAAAACCTCGGCTCCGAGGAAAGAGCCCTCTCCTCCGCCTCTGTACATTCAGGACAAGGCGAAGTGGACCGATGTGTCCAAGATGTGTGTTGATCGCAAGATCAACTATCTTAGTGCCCGCACCACCCAACAGGGCATTAAAGTCATGGTCCCCACGTCAAAAGACTTCCGCGATCTCACGCGTATGTTAAGGGAAAAAAGCGTGTCATTCCACACCTTTGCCCTTCCCGATGAGCGGCTTATCAGAGTCGTTATCCGCGGCATCCCCAAGGAGATTGACTCCGACGCCATCCTTAGCGACCTTAAGTCGCAAAACATTCCTGTCTTGGAAGTCCACCGCATGCACCGCGGCCGCGGTGGCACCCCCTACGACATGGTCCTCGCAGTATGCGAGCCTTCAGACGAGTCTAAGACCGTCTATAATATTAAGACCTTGTGCCACCTGTCTGGCATAAGCGTCGAGCGCCCCAATAAGTCCGGTCCGCCTGGTCAATGTCACCGTTGCCAGCTTTATGGCCATTCACAGCGTAATTGTTACGCGAAACCCAGGTGTGTCAAGTGCCTGGGCGACCACGGCACTAGCGACTGTGAACGTCCTAAAGATAGGTCCCTATGTCTCGAGCCTCCCAGCTGCGTTTTATGCGGCGAGTCTGGTCACCCTGCGAATTATCGCGGGTGCGCTAAAGCGCCAAAACAGCGCAACCCTAACCTAGCTAAACGCTCAGCCGCCCGTCATCAAAGAGAGAGTCCTTCCACGGCTCCCCCTCTTTCTTCCCAACTCCCCGCCCGCCTCAGTCCCCAAAGGCCGTCCCCATGGAACGCGCTGAACCATCAGCAGTCGTTCCCCGCCTTAAGGCCCAGTACCCAGTTGCCCCAGCAACAGCAACGAACCACAAGTCCCCCAATCTCGGCTATCCCCGGCCTGATGAGCTCCACTATCCCCGCTCCCACTATAGTGCCAGCTGCTTCACAGGCTGCACGTAGTCCCCCAACATCACAGGCTGCCCCCACACCCACCCCCGCACCCGCCTCCGCACTCGCTCCCAGGCCAGCGCCGACAGCGGTTGCTCCCTCCACTTCCCTCTCGTCCACTAAAGTGCTCCTTAGGGACACGATCCCCAGCCTCATCCAAACCCTCTCCTCCTGCAATACGCAGTGGGCGAAAAACATAGTCTCCGCTTGGAACGCCTCTCAAGGCGATCCAATCGCTCGCATCAATGTCCTCTGCGAACTAGATGACATAGTCATTTTCCTCATCCAATAAATTCCAATGGATACAGAAAGCTGTAGAATTAAGCCCCGATCCCTTAAATTAGGCTTCTTCAACGCTAACAGCGTTAACGGTCAACGAGATGAGATCGCAATCTTTTTGCGTGATCATCAAATTGACATCTTCCTAGTGCAGGAAACGTTTCTCAAGCCCCACAACAGGAACCCTGGAATTGCAAACTATAAATTAGTTCGCAACGACAGGACCCGTAGTAGGGGCGGTGGTACTCTCATCTACTACAAACGTTCCCTGTACTGCACTCCCTTAGACCCTCCCCCTGGTCTCCAATTCCTGGAAACTTCCATATGCAGCCTAGGCATGACAGGACACCAGCCGATCACAATCGTCTCGGTGTATAATCCTCCCTCCAGTAATAAGATCCAACTCCGGAGCGATCTTAAAGCCCTCTTTGACCTCGGTGGAGGTTCCGTTATCATAGCGGGCGACCTCAATGCCAAACATCTCTCGTGGAGCTGCAACTCCAACAACCACGCGGGTCGTAACCTCGAACAGTTGAGCCCGGAGCTCGAATTCGACGTTATCGCCCCGATGTGTCCTACTCACTACCCCCATAACCCTAACCATCAGCCTGATGTCCTTGACATAGCGCTTCTAAAGAATGTAAACCTCGGTCTACGCTCTATAGAGACGCATGAAGAGCTAGACTCCGATCACCGCCCCGTAGTCCTTCACCTAGGTCCCCGGGGTGGTCCCCCGGATCCTGGTCAACCCGCCCCGACCAAAACTGTCACGGACTGGGGAAAACTAGAGGAGCGCCTCAAGTCTTCCTCATCCGTTCACTTAGATTCCATCCCCGACGATATCGTTACGATCGCCGACACGCTGGGCGCGATCGACTCCCTCACCAGTCACGTACAGTCCGTGGTGAACGAATGTTCACGGTAGGTTCCAGCGGTGGACGAACACCGCTGGAAGCTGCCGGACGATGTGCGTGAACTGCTGACGGAGAAGAACGCGTCCATCCGTGCCTACGACTCTTTTCCCTGCGAAGCTAACCGCGCCCATATGCGTTCTCTACAGCGTGCTGTAAAGAAACGTGTACGGGAGGTTCGGGAAGCCCGCTGGGACAAGATGTTGAGCGACTTAGAGCCATCCCATCTGGCCTTCTGGCAATTACAACGAAATCTAAAATCCGATTGTGTAGCTTCAACTCCCCCTCTCAATCGTCCAAACCAAAGGCCGGCCTTTGAAGACGACGAAAAGTCCGAATGTCTAGCCGACAGTCTAGAAGCCCAATGTACTCCCAGCACCCAACCCGTAGACCCGGTCCATCTTTCCAAGGTGGATCGCGAGGTCGAACGTAGGGCCACCCTCCCTCCCGATGAAGACCCTGACGACCCCTTACCCCCCATCACCGTAGACGAGGTCCACACGATAGTGAGGAAACTCAAACCTAGGAAAGCCCCCGGCTCAGACGGTATCACCAATAAGGTGATCAAACACTTTTCCGCCCCGCTCATAGTCCTCATGACCGCCATCTTCAATGGCGCTCTTAGTAATAACATCTTTCCGCAAGCTTGGAAACAAGCCACCGTTATCGGTATCCCCAAACCCGGCAAACCCAAGAGTGAGCCCACTAGTTACCGCCCCATCAGCCTTCTCAATGTATTTGGGAAAATCTATGAGCGTCTCATTTATATCCGTTTAAAAGATTTCGCTGACTCCCGTAAACTCATCCCCGACGAACAGTTCGGTTTTCGAACCCAGCACTGTTGCATTCGACAATTGCACCGCATAGTCGAACACATTAGCTCCCGTTTTATGCGCTCGTACAAAACGGGCATGCTCTTCTTCGACGTAGCGAAAGCCTTCGACAAGGTCTGGCACAACGGTTTATTATACAAACTGTACCAATTCAACGTGCCGGACCGTCTCGTGCTCATCATTCGAGACTTTCTGTCGGATCGCTCCTTCCGCTATCGCCTAGAAGGCACCCTCTCGTCCCCTCACCCCATTCGCGCAGGAGTCCCTCAGGGCTCCGTGCTATCGCCCCTTCTGTTCACGCTGTACACCAGCGACATTCCCAAACGTGGCTTGGCCAAGTTGGCTCTCTTCGCCGACGACACGGCTATCTACTATTCCGGTAGGAGTCTCGATAGCATCTCTCGAACCCTTCAAACCGCAGCCAACACCCTCGGGGTCTGGTTCCGGAAATGGAGAATAGAGGTGAATCCCGAAAAGAGCGCAGCCGTTCTTTTCGAGAGACACGGTGATTCCCACACCCTCATCCGTCCTGTCCTCATGTTCGGCAAACAGATCCCTTGGGAGATGAAAGCCAAATACCTGGGGGTTATCCTCGACCACCATCTGAGTTTCCGAGACCATATCAAAGCGGTGCGCGCTCGCGCCGCTTTCGCTGTCGGTCGCCTCCACCCCATCCTTAGAGCGCGCAGTAAATTGTCACTTAGAAATAAGCTGAGAATCTACGTGACGTGCATCCGCCCCATCTTGACTTACGCTAGCGTCGTGTTCGCACACGTTAAGCCTTGTCGCTTCAATTCCTTCCAAACCCTCCAGAATCGAGTGTTGCGCAGAGCCGCGGCTGCCCCGTGGTTCATGCGTAACGTCCAACTCCATCTCGATCTAAAAATACCAACCATCAGGCAATACCTCAAACGCATTTCCAAGCGTTACTTCGACAATGCCCCCCGCCATCCGAACCCCCTAGTCGCCGCAGCGGCCGACTACAGTCCCTCTCTCATAAGTAAAGTTCGCCGTCCCAGGCACACACTTTTAGAACCCGACGACGAAATAACCCTCCTCCAGGAGGCGAGTAAATCGACCAGCACACTACACAACGTCCGCCGCCGTCCGGCATACCGTCCTCGCCGACGAGGCCCGTCGCGACGTCCCACCGCCGCCGGTCACGATCCACCGAGCTCTCCCGTCGTAGAGCCGGTCGTCTCTTCAGACTCCGCAGTCACACCGATAATTCAGCCCTCATCAAGCTGTCTCCCCCCCCCTATGTCCACGCCAGCAACGCCCTAAGCCGAGGTCCGAGTCCCACTAGGGGTCGCCCTTAGTGCTGTTGTTGCAGGTAGTCATGATGTTAGTGTAGTACAAGTAGTTAGCTTAGGTTAAGTATTTTACTTCCCCCCCATTGGCTGGAGACCCTTCAGGTCTCGCCAATAACTGCCCGGTTACGTAGAAACCGTCCCCTAGGACGACCTACAGCAGTCCAATAGAAAAAAAAAAAAAAAAAAAAAATAAAAAAATTTTTTTTTTACTGATTTTCAAAAATACCCCTAAAGGGTTAATCTGTGTCACTCGTTTCACGCGGTTTGAGGGAATTACAGGAATTCGTTTACATCCTGTATAAATAAGTCCATTTCGCAAAAAATGGCGCTTACCCCTTTTTGGCTGTTAGGCAGCGAATTTAGGTACTCAGGCTAGCGCAGTCCACGGCTAAATATAAGTTTATTTTCTTTTAGGAAGTTTAAAACCTAACCTTATTGACCAATCGCTTGCTCAGCGTATTCAGAATGCAGAAAGTACCTAGGTAGCCAGAGCATTATAAGTCAGAAACACATTGCTTGCGGAAAAGTTCGATGTTGAACAGTACTTATTATACTGCTTTGAAATGAATTTACACATCACCACGTCCGTGTCCGCGTCGCGTCGTCACTAATAGTCTTTAGTAAGTAGATTGCGTGTTTATGTGGATTATTTATGAACTAGCTGCGTCCGCGACTCCGTTCGAAGTCGGAAACCAATACCTATACCTACACAATATCAACAACAACTAATCGAATTTCTTCTTGATAACTTTAAATTCAAATCGACCCATGTTGGCCACTTTACACTAGAGCATTTTATAGATTTTATTTTGGAAAAAAAAAACGCCTATTTGTCATAACTAATTGATTCCTACGAATTTTAAGTGCAGTTTTAAAGGATTGTATAATAAACTGGCATTTAAAGACTATGAACTTAAATAAAACTTTAAAATGCTCTACTGTAAAACTACCAACAAACATGTGTCGCTTGGTATTTTTTGCCTGTCAAGCGTCGAAATACGTTTTGATTTTTGATTGAGCGAGCCGATTACTTACTATGAAACAAAAACTAAATGTTACTCCGAGATACCTACAATGTTTGTCTATAAAAGTCAACTGCATTGAGTTAGCACTTTTTACGTGATGATAAATAATTACAGCCGCATAGACCGATCTTCCGGGTTAAGCCACGCTTGCCGAGGTTGGTCTGTGGATGGGTGACCATTTACCATAGCGAGTTTCCTCCGTGCCTCGGAAAGCACGTAAAGCCGTTGGTCCCGGCTGTCATTTGTAGATCTTTGACAGTCGTTACTGTTGGTCAGAAGCCAGAAAGTCTGACAACCAGTCTTACCAAGAGTATCGTATTACCCAGTTACTGGGTTGTGGAGGTCTGTTATGCAGTCGCTCCATGTAAAATACTGATATTCAGCTGCATCCGGTTCGACTGGAAGCCGACCCCAACATAGTTGGGAAAAGGCTAGGCAGATGATGACGTGATGATGTGTGCACAAACAAACCGATAAATCGACGAACAGATAAACAGCTAAAAATGATCGAAATGGATTCTCTTGGTTATTTTTCTGATAATAGGTTTAATAGCAGTAATAAAAAAAGTGTCAGCGTAAAAAAAATTATCGCTGTGTTTAGGGCTTAAATCGTCTTCAGTGTCGTACTGGCTGTAGGGGCAACTGCCAGGGGTGCAGGACTAAGGGGGGCGCATGACCAGATGCAGTGTCGAATCTAGGAGCCATAGGGGCGGCCGCCAGGGGTACAGGACCTAGGGGGGGCGCAAACAAAGCCGCTCAAATTTATATAACAGAAAAAATCCGCAGCAGATCTCACGTTAAAATATGATTGGTTTTCTGATGTTGATTTAAATTTTAATGAATTATATCTGGAGATTGAAAGCTACAAATATCAGATCAAATCGTTACTGCCTTAATTTTTAGCAAAATTATTAATGTAATGCCTTTATTTAGCATGATATTTTGGGGGGGCAAAATTGTATCCTTACCCTGGGCGCTCACGACCATAGCTACGGCACATCAGCGATAAATGAAGTAGTAGATAAATAGAATCACAAATGTTCCACAACTCAATCCAACCCTCTTTCGACCATTGTATCTAAAAGTCAGTTGTTGACTCATTCGGTTTGTTATCTCGTTTCGTCTACGATTCTCGTAACGAGATTTGGGGAGGCAGGCGAGAGAACGCCTGTCCCCTGTTCTTCGATTACGCAGAGAGGCGGCTGGGATGTAGTAAAAGTCCAGGTTACGAATAGAAATACAAGGTTAGTCAGAAAGGGGGTACTAATCCGAAAGGGTGTTAAAGTACACATAATAATGAGTAACTTTTGTTCTACAACTTTTTCCAAAAGTCAATAGTTTAAGAGAAACAGTTGTTCAAAAATCTCAAAAAAAAATCTCTAAAATCTATCTATCCCCAGTTATGATCAGCTGTGTTTACATTTTAGGTCATATTTGGGGTCATGAATTAGAAGCACCATTTTCTGAATTTGTAACTAAAGCAGGGATGAAGAATTTTTGAAAAAACTAAAATTAAAATCATTTTATTGGGAAAAAAATTTATCGAATTTTGAAATTTTAACACTTGCTTTCAAACAGTTATCAGCGATACTATAAGTGGGCTTCGGATTAGTACCCCCTTTCCGACTAACCTTGTAGATGTATATTTTGAAACACTGAGTATAAAACTATAAATATGGTATCGGAGACAATATTCCTAAACTAACGTACGCGACCGGCTCTTAAGTGGTATCAGGTAAGACTGGTGAACACGGACAAAGAGAACTAGCGAGCGAATAGTGGATGTTTTTTGTTTTACATGGAAGTTTCGAGAGTTTCGAGTGGCCGGGGAATATAGGGACTACCGTGTTCCAATGTTGCCAACTCTCAAACTATAAATAATTACAAGTTGCGTTCACAAACGCCACAGAGACAACAAACCAAATCTTTCGACAACTGTTTTATCAAACGTTTTCTGAACCAGGGGGCAATTAAGGCATACCTAAACAATTTTACAGAAATTACCAAACACGTAGGTAACGTCGTGACGTAATAGATTGTTTTGATTAAAATTAAGAATGTAAGTAAGGCCTCATTTACACAGGGTAAGTAACTGACTCCAAACTCGAGACAAGTCAGTGCTGACCCGATACTTACCTAGTGTAAGTTGATTTGGAGTCAGTTATAGCGCTGTCGCGATCAATTTACACTAGGTAAGTATCGGGTCAGCACTGATATGTCTCGAGTTTGGAGTCAGAGGATCTACTCCCTAAGCACGAAGTCCATGGTTTCGGCCTTAGTTACGAGCGTTTCCTACTCTCTATCACCTACGGACACACGATTATTTTCGGGCCCGAACTAAGAATGAATGACAACACGATTTGACAGTTGTCCCTACTACCAATGAGTTTATGTCCATCCGTAAAGTTGAACTTGACACTTGTTTTGTTCACTCCTACGTTTTGGGCTACTTTCAGACGGGCGACTAACTTCGTTGACGGACTTAGGGAGTAGGTCCCCAGTACAGCGCTGTCGCGATCAATTTACACTCTGTAAGTATCGGGTCAGCACTGACTTGTCTCGAGTTTGGAGTCAGTTACTTACCCTGTGTAAATGAGGCCTTAGGGACATTTTTCATTGAGAAATAGCCGCTTCTGGTGCAGTCTGAGATTGAGAATGGATACAATTTAAAAAATACAAAAACGAAAGCAAAAAAAATTGTTGCTAAATGAAAATTACTTAATGAGGAGTGCACTCCTCATTATAAGTACGGTAGGTAGTTTCCTGGCTATCGAAAATAGTTTCAAGTCCCCATAAAACTCAATGAAGCTTCGCGTGCAATCACAAAACCATATTCAGTAGTTTCGTATGCAACAGTTCATTTTTTAATCCTTCAGAATGGCAAACATGCGCCATACTTTTCAATGAAACCGGTACGTAGTTACAAAGTAAAATATACCTATATTGTCAGTCTTTATTGTACCCTATAACATCCACGTGTCCGTTTGTACTTTGAACCCCATTGTGGGTCTCCATGGGATCTCTTCACCACGTCGTTCACATTGGTCACGCAACAATATGCCATGGTGCTTTGTACGCGACCGGTCGCGCGGAAATCCTGTCCGGTAACAAATTGCTATGGCTAATCGAATCTGCTAAAGAATTAGTTCCATGCAATTCTGTGAACGATGCAATAGGAACTGGCCGTGTCATCGCTCGGTTTTAGCAAATTAAACGTTTTCAAGAAAAATCATTGGGAAAATATACCTGTTATGATGGGATATCATCAAATGACTTCTTACTGCGTGTCAGACTCTTACTGACTAAAACCCTTCCGTGTTCCTCCTAGTGCCCTTTGCGTTCCAGGGTCGCGGTAACTCCTTCGAACAAATTCCGCAACCGGGAAAATAAGTATAGATAGGTACCTAGATAATAAAATCCTACACCTACCTACAGTAGAAATGGTTTATTTAGCAGGCTGCCCGGAAATTCGAAATCGCAATGCCATGAGGCCAAACGCCAAAAAGTTGACCAAATCCAACTCGAAATCAGATAACCAATACCGCTTAAAGCTCAATGGCGTAATGGTCCGTTAGTATAATAAAAACTCCACTGACGGGACAAATATTTGAATGACATAGACTATGTAGATAATTATGTTTGTTCCAATTTTGGGTGTTTGAACGCTATTGCCATCGTGTCTTAGTAAGTTGGTAGGTTTATGATGATGAATGCCCTCATGGTAGGTGGTAGATATGACAGTTCTTTGGTGGAGGGGTATGCTCTGACACTTCAGTGGGGATCGTCCTTAATATTTAGGGGTGACCGAGCCTCCTGATTGCCTTGTTTTTTAGGGCTCCGTACCCAAAGGGTAAAACGGGAGCCTATTACTAAGACTCCGCTGTCCGTCCGTCGGTCCGTCTGTCATCAGGCTGTATCTTATGAACCGTCATAGTTAGACAGTTGAAATTTTCACAGATGATGTATTTCTGTTGCCGCTATAACAACAAATACTACAAAGCAGAATAGGTAATGGTACGGAACCCTTCGTGCGCGAGTCCGACTCACACTTGGCCAGTTTTTTTTTTTATTCTTTACTTGGTCACATTTAATTCTAGTCGCAACTGCAGGTAAGCACAGACAGAGCCTAGAATCATACGAACTCAAGTAGCAAAAATATAGAGGGACTCCCCTATACCCCTTTGGTTCTCACAAACACACGACGGAACTCAGTAAACTGCTGCATGTACATTAATCTGCATTGTTCTTCCATTACTCCAATGAAATTGTCAAACTATTTTATTATTTTAAAAGAGTGTCCATGGAGTTTCTTACCGGCTCTTCTGCTGACCTACTACTTGGAACCGAGCACCTGTGTTGACCTTTTGAAAGCTCCAGTAATCTGGTCTACTATGGGTCAAAATACACGTCCGATAGTTGCTTCCGGGAGCCGGATCTGACTATCTGATCGGATTCATGAAATACACGTACGATTCTCGTGTCTGATTTTTTCTGGACGACGACAACGCCCGGACGATGCTTCCGATTCTGACATCCGATCCGATAGTCTGATCGTACGTATAATTCATGTTAAACAAATGTATGACGTGGAGGCCTTCAGATAGTCTGATCAGACTATCGGAACCGACTATCGGAGGCAAGTATCGAACGTGTATTTGGGCTCTAAATAAATAAAAATATTTTTCTGTGACTGCTTGGCGCTTGACTTTAATATTGAGATGGTAGCTAGCCAGTTGGACCGAGATCCTATCACCAAGCGTGCTGGATTTTGATGAATCTCCCAACACGTCTCCATTCCCAGCGTGCAGTGAGGAAGTTAATATTCTAGCTCTTCTCCACACAGAAGGAAATAAGATTGTTCTTGCACCTGCGGCTAACTCAATGACGGCCATTAGGAATGCCCCACTATAATTGCTTTGTCCTATTGTCTCCGTATAATGTTACATTAGTATTACTTTAACAATCCACATTGCTATAAAGATTACAAAAAATGCAATGCTAGATACCTACTTGATAGACCATTGTTTATGAGTTACGTTGATTATTTCCGTTCACACGGTAAGTCTTAGAGCATATACCATGCTCTAAGCGGTAAGTACGGATTTTTACTGGATTGTTAATTGATACAGCTGAACTATGAACATTAATACTAACTAAACATGGCGTATCAGGCACCATGTATCTATACATATAAAAGGAGAAGCTGACTGACTGATTGACTCATCTATCAACGCACGGCCTAAACCGCTGGGGTTAGAAACTTGAAATTTTGACAGTAGGTTCCTTTTGTAACGTAGGCGTCCACTAAGAAGGAGTTTTTAGAAATTCAACCCCTAAGGTAGTTAAATAGGGGATGAAAGTTTGTATGGAAAATCGTCACTTAACGGGTTCAAAATTTCACGCAAGTGAAGCTGCGGGCGAAAGCTAGTGGTAAATATTTTTGGTATTCCGATGAACCCGAGGGGTAGCATTTCTACTAACAAAATTGTTGCTAAACGGTTAAAATAATTTCCACCAGCAGTCTTTGGGCTAATCATACCCAACAAAACCGGCCAAGTGCGAGTCGGAATCGCGCACGAAGGGTTCCGTACCATTATCTATAAAAACGGCAAAAAAATCATGTCTGTTGTACGGGAGCCCCACTTAAATATATGTTTTATTTAATTATTTCTTTTTAAAGTGAATATGTAACTAAATATTCTGTGAATATTTCAAGCGTCTACCTGTTGCCGTTATCATTATCGAGCAAAAACGAGCAATAAAATCACGTTTGTTGTATGGGAGCCCCACTTAAATATTTATTTTATTCTGTTTTAGTATTTGTTGTTATAGTGGCAACAGAAATACATCATTTGTGAAAATTTCAACTGTCTAACTATCACGGTTCATGAGATACAGCCTGGTGACAGACGGACGAACAGCGGAGTCAGATGTATTTCTGTTGCCGCTTTAACAACAAATACTAAAAAACAAAATTAAGTAAATATTTAAGGGGGTTCCCATACAACAAACGTGATGATTTTTTTGTCGTTTTTATAAAAAATGGTACGGAACCCTTCGTGCTCGAGTCCGACTCGCACTTGGTCGGTTTTTTATTCATTGTACCTTAATGTCCAACTATTAATATGGTTTTAAGCCATTTGTATACTCGTTATGGGCCTCGACGAGGGGCAATTTTTTTTTCCTCGTTCGTTCTTCCTTCCAAATGTTTTATTTTGTTGGGTAACCATTTGACAGTGTTGGTACTCGAGGACTGACTGCATAAACGGTTTGGCTTCGGTTGGGGTGCGATAATCAACGTTTCTGTTAGTAGAAAAGGTCTCCAGGTCAATTCAGGGTGAATTCAAGCGTGGCAGTAAGGGCAGGAAGCACGTGCTCGCCCCTTCAGACGATCAACAGCGTCCATACAAACTGTGATTAGATTCCAGTACAAAGCTTATGAGAAACCGCTTAAAGTGTGTACGTACAATAAACAATATTCTATTTAACTATTCCTGACAGTCTGGCAGTGGCGTAGCTATGTAACCAAGGGCCCCGGGGCAAAAATGAAATTGGGGCCATATTTAAACTAAACTAAATAATTTGAAGGTGCAAAACTACTTCATCATCAGCTCCTTATCGCCCACTGCAGGGCATAATAAGCAAAGCTATTTACTAGTAAGCATTATGTATAACGCAGAATAATCGTAATTCCTAATAAGTCATTATTACATAGTAAGTATAAAACAAAGTCACTTCCCGCTGTCTGCTGTCCCTTTGTATGCTTAGATATTTAAAACTACGCAACGGATTTTGATGCGGTTTTTTTTAATAGAGTGATTCAAAAGGAAGGTTTATATGTATAATACATTGCACGCGAGCGAAGCCGGGGCGGATCGCTAGTTTAAACTAAACTAAATACTTTGAAGGTGCAAAACTACTTCATCATCAGCTCCTTATCGCCCACTGCAGAGCATAACAAAGCAAAGCTATTTACTAGTAAGCATTATGTTTAACGCAGCAGATAATTATTTAATCGTAATTCCTAATAATATTAAATGTGAAAGTTTGTTTGTTTGTCACGCTTTCACGAAAAAGTCGTTGGTTAGGGGCCAAATCTTTATTCAACTAGGATATTAAATAATTTTTTCGAACGTCGTTCATGGAGGCCGAGGAGCCCTTCGAGCTTGGGGGTCCCGGTGCACTGTCCCGCCTAGCCACTGCAGTCTGACCCTTATTAATTACGGAGGGCCTCTCTCCGCGCAGTACACTCACAGGAAAATATCCTGTATTTGCCCTTGCTAAAGGGTGCTCCTCTAGTATATCATAAAGCTAACTTTAACCCCAGCATTCCAGTTAAGGAGAATGCTGAAAACGTGAAGTATCATCACTAATTGATGACTCAGACAATTTACTACTTATCCGAAGACCTGAACTGACTCACATGACTCGAACAACAGATTATAATCAGTAATGGCGTGTTACCTGTTAACCATGCACGTTTTTAGTAAGTGGCGGTAATGACCGAGATCTTGCAAGATGCTAGATATCAAGTCTTGGTCACAATGATATCACCGCGGGAAATGTTAGTAAATACACATATTTGTTAGGAGTGTTGTTGATGTTCTGTAGGCAGGCTGCGCGATGGGCGACTGTGGGCAACTTAGATGAGTTGCCGGTACCACTGTGTGTACAGGTTAAGTTGAGTAAGAGAGGAAGCGAACGTTCGATACAAAAATGCAAATAGAATCGATCGAGGAGTCAACATATCCTGAGGATGCCCCGAGCAGGGGCGAAACACGTGTCGTATATTGGTTTGGTTGCATGTTGCATTATTGTTTCACTCTTTCTGCATGTGCATATACTTGCGGGCGGGAGGGTGGTGCTGCATACTGCATCCAAACTAGCGATCTTGTTCAGCGGAATTAAAGCTAGATATTCTATTTGCATTTTTGTATGTCATGGATTTCCGCAAAGTAACGCCTGATTCCATCATTTATCGAACGTTCGATATCTACCTATCTATTTTTAAAACACCACACTATTAAGGACAGCTCTTTCTCATCGTTCTATCGTTTCCTTGGTCAGTGAGGACTCAATGCGCATGCGCATAATTAGCTTTTGCGAATAAGAGTAATAAGAATTTAAGCGATTGTCACCTGCGTCCCAGTCACCCTTACAAAGCATGGTTCATTTAGGTTTGTCAGCAGAATTTACTTAAAAAGTTTAATAAAAAATGAAAAAAAAAATAGAAGTCAGTTGCCGAGACACGAAAAGTGTTCGAGTCTGCAAACAGCCTAACAGCGAAAAGGTGCGCGCGATTCATGTGCGGTCACAATTGGCGCATAATAGCTGTGTTCGGCGCTCAGTGCCGCGTCGCCGCCCGCATGCCCGCCACGCGCCGCCTGCTCACCGCGCGCTGGTTCGCGCGCCGCCGACAGCCCGACGAAGATGACGCCCGCCCTAGGACCCTCCCGCGCTCCGACATGGATCGACGACCTCGAGTGTCCCGCGTCCTCTCCTCCCCAGCCAGAACGCAACACCAAACGCACCCCCCGCTTGACGAAGAATCCCTCGAACGAGCCTACCCCTCCATGGGACACCTCGAGTACGTTAACGCCGGCTCCTCGCCCCCCGCCGAGAGCGCCCCCAACATGTACGACAGCTTTGAAGAACCACCCCTCGACCTAACTGCGCACATTTGCGGTGACTCGTTACGTCAGAGCGCGCACGAGCAGATGCGCGCCGTCGGCGGACGTCTGCGATTACTTGACGAGCTAGAGACCGGGGTCATTACCGCAGAATCCGCTGCTACTACTTTCGCAGCGGCGTCGGAGGCAGAGAAGAATGTATGCTTGTTTTGGGCAGCTTTCCTGAAACTTGCCAACTTCCTACAGCCGCTGATTGAGGTCGGAGCTGACCCGCTATACTTTGATGCTCTGGGATTGTCACCGCTTCATGTAGCAGCCTTCAGCGGGTCCACGGAATGTGCTAACTACCTGCTGTCATGTGGCTCTGACCCTAATTACATGCCAAGATGCTTCGCCCCGCTTCATTGTGCCGCGTTCGGGAACTCAGTGCAAGTGGCTAATTTGCTTATCAGTCGTGGTGCATCCGTACATTCTGCTGTGAAGTATGTCAACTGTGAAGGAGGCCTGCTCCATTGTGCGGTGCGAGCTAACTCCGTGGAATGCCTTAAATTGTTTATATCCCACGGTGTCGACGTGAATCAAATTGAGCCGGGCGGCACTAACGCTATACATCTTGCTGCTGATTTGGGAGTGTTCCAGTGCCTCACTATACTGCTGGAGACGCCCGGCGCAGACCCTAACGTGAGGACACGTGTCGGCGACAGAGAGTCTACTGCTTTACATCTGGCAGCTGACGGTGGTTTCGTGGAATGTGTAGATTTGTTGCTATCCAAGGGCGCTGAAGCCAGTTTAAAAAATCATAGAGGGTTCACGGCATTGCATCTGGCTGCTCGTTCTGCGAGCTTGGAGTGTGTGGAGTCTTTGCTAAGAAAAGGAAACGCCGAGCCGAACGCCAACGACTTCGACATGAGGACCCCGTTGCATGCTGCGATAGGAAAATCTGACAGTGCTTGCGATATAATTGAGACATTGATAAGTTGGGGGGCAAATGTGAACCAGAAAGATGAATATGGCTTCACGCCGCTGCATCTTGCCGCCCTCGACGGGCTGTCAGCGTGCGTGGAGACATTAATCTACCACGGTGCTGACGTAACGACAAGATCTAAAAAAGGAAACTCGGCGCTAAACGTAATAGCTAGAAAAACGCCGGCGTCTCTAGCGATGGTAACTAGAAAATTGGACTGTGCGATCACGCTGCGGCACTCGCAAACAAGCAGTAGGGAGGTTGAATTGGAGCTAGACTTTCGCAGCATACTGCATCATTGTTATCCGCGTGAGATTAGTTACTTGAATACGTTCGTCGACGAAGGACAAAAAGAGGTTCTCCTCCATCCATTATGTTCAGCATTCCTTTACATAAAATGGGAGAAAATACGTAAATACTACGTAGCCCGGCTCTTTCTAAGCTTCATATTTGTCCTGTGTCTAACATTGTATGTGTTGACTGCCCTGGCCCATAATTGTTATAACGGCAGCAAAGATATGGAGGAAACCATCCAAGAGCAAGAACTGTGTCAGAAACAGTCCATCCTAGGGGATCTGTTACGCAAAAATCCATTTGTCATAGAAATGCAATGGTGGGTGCTAGCCGGTATCACGATATTTGAGATATTTAGAAAAGTTTACGGAATAGCCGGATATTCTACTGTGAAACAATATTTGATGCAATCTGAGAATATTATCGAATGGTTCGTGATCGTTAGCGTGTTTCTGATATCGTATATCTATACCAACATCACGTACACATGGCAGAATCACGTAGGCGCATTCGCGGTGCTCGCGGGCTGGACAAACTTAATGATGATGATTGGTCAACTACCAGTTTTCGGGACTTACGTCGCTATGTACCAAAAAGTTCAAAAGGAATTCGCCAAATTACTGATGGCCTATTCCTGCATATTAATTGGTTTTACTATAAGCTTCTGTGTTATTTTCCCAGACTCTTCATCTTTCGCGAACCCTTTCATGGGTTTCATAACAGTCCTGACTATGATGATTGGCGAGCTAAATTTGGATTTGCTGCTGAACGAGCCAGATGGAAACGACCCTCCTGTCCTTCTAGAATTCTCCGCGCAAATCACTTATGTACTATTTTTAATGTTTGTCACCGTAGTCCTTATGAATCTGTTAGTAGGTATAGCTGTTCATGACATTCAAGGGTTGAGGAAAACCGCTGGTCTCTCAAAACTGGTCAGACAGACTAAACTGATATCCTACATGGAACTAGCCCTATTCAACGGGTACCTGCCTAAATGTCTGCTAAAAATCCTTCATTCCTCAGCTTTAGTATCCCCTCAAGCCTATAGAGTCGTTTTGAGTGTAAAACCATTGAATCCCAGCGAGAAACGTTTACCCCGGGACATAATGATGGCTGCTTACGACATTGCAAAAATGAGAAAACAATACGGACACACAATCTCATCGAGCGGATCCACAACAGGAGCGTATTCGTGTTTCAAGAAATACGAGAACAATAACGATTCTGGGTATAGAGAGTATGGGTATTCCTCTGGGTTGGGCAGTCTCCAGGCAAGGTTAGACGAAACTTCAGAAAATGTGCGGCAATTGACTCAGGAAGTGAGGGAATTAAAGAAACTGATAAACGCCCAGCAGCTTGTGTTACAGCAGGCGTTGTCCGGCGCGATGGACCGTTGATCACATAATAGGTACCGTTTACTTTCAATGCCACTGTACACAAGTCAATAAACCACAGTGTGTATTGTACCACATAACTCGGTGTACTAGCGGACTTAAATTCTTATTGAGTGGTGATATTTTTTTTTCGTTTTGTTTTACCTAGTAAACCCACTGTTACACCGTTATAAATTTTACTTAGGATAAAATATGACATAATTATGATAATATTATGAGGTTTTGTTGTTATTTTCGGTGTAATTAGGGTGTAGTGTTAGGGGTAGTTCAAGAGCTCTATTCATACACAGTTGTGTTTTATCGCAGTAAAACTAAATTTAAGGGCTGGTCCCAAGTTAAAATTAAGTACCTATGTTTAAAATGTTTTATATTTTTAAATATTTACTAGTAATGAGTTTAGGTCTATATTGTAAGCGATATTATTTATGATAATATTTAAAACTGTAGATGAATGGAGTTTTTCAATATCATTTAAATTGTTTGATGCAGAATGCACTGGACACTGTGATTGTAGGTATTACATTGTATTATAGATTCTATTGTGATATTAATCGTGTCAATAAAATTATTTTTCAATTTAAAGTGCTGTTTTTGTACATATACTAACTTTTCAAACACTAAATGAATTATAAAAATCTGATCTAAAGAGTGAGAGAATGTGTAAAAACAAAGTTACTGGCTTCAATCCATTAAAATTAGAACACAACAAGAAACCTTATTAAACCTTCTACACAATAAGAACCTAAACCAGTTACAAATGAAATCAGAGAGCGATAAGAAAGTTTCTGAGAAAATCGACTGCATAAGACAGAGATAACAAAGAAATCTTTAATCTTATTTTAATTAACTTCACATCACAATAAGACCCAAACATACTTACAAGTAATTTATGACTGACATAATAATGATGGTGTATAATTATTAATAAGATATATTCATGACCAAATATATGTTTATATGTATTTATTCACAACACAGCTAACATTACGGGTTATCCCAAATCGCTAGCTTGGTCTTTAACAAAAATCTACAATACAAGGTTAGTCGGAAAGGGGAATTTAACATCAACACTACTAAATAAATGCAACTTATTAGACTCTCAGTAAATTGCATTTCGAAGTGATTTCGAAGTATTAAAAGTATTAAAACTCGAATTTTCGCTCCCTTATTTGAACGTTCGCGCCAAGTGTTGCGCGCGCATCTCAGATGGCAGTGAGAGACTCGAAAATTAATCGTCGACTTCTGATCAGATGAAAAACTAATATAAAACAGTGGAATAGAGCCTCAAATTGATGAAATTATAATTATTATGTGATTAATTATTATATTACATTCAGTAAAACAACTTGGTTTCCAATCGAAAATATCGTGAAACATTGCAAAACAACAACTAAAATTTTGCGAAATGGCAATGTTATTATTTTTGATGTTTTAATTGTAAATATTCAGTTGATTAATAAGAAAATGTTTTAACACAAAACAAAAAGTGCTAAATCGATGCCGGATGCACTACGTGCCTTTTTATCTAGACCGGACATTACATTGACGTTTAGTTGACATCAACAACTGTCAACAACATAACAATAACAATGTTGCAATGTTGACATTTGAACGGTTTGACGTAAATTACCCATGCGCAGACAGCTAAAAACAGATCGATTATTCAATTGCCTGAAGAGCATAGGATATCTAGATTCAGGTCTTGTCTCTTTCAAACCTGTTCGAACTACTCCTTCCAACTACCCCTACCATCGTTCCGTGCATTCACGGCCAGGGGCCGGCTAGCCTACCTTTATTGATTTGATTGGAGTGCATTTTGGTGAGCGGGTCATTCTACCCGGCACTCAAATGCAGGGCAGTTTCAAGATCCAGCTTATCAACATGGGAACAAGGGCGGCGGCATGTGAGTATTACTTTATTTCATTAGCGCTTTACATTAAATTCAGTGAACGCCTTGCATGGGAATTAACGCGTTTGTTTTTCAGAGTTGTATCAGGGGCGTCGTTGAGTAGTGCTTTATATGTGTCCAAATGCAGGGACCACAGGATACCATGCAGTATTCCATGCAGTATTCGGTTTCGGACTCTGAGCTGAGCTTGAAAGGTGAGCTCGTACAAGCGAGCTATTCAATTTTGTGGCACTTTTTGTTCCGGCACGTTAGCTTGCCTAGCCCCCTTAACTGTTTTGGGTTGCCATCTGTCTCTTAGCACTTGCGATATCCCAATTGTATTTGTTGATTAACTTTTTGAATCAGTAACTCTTTGTCGGAAGCAGCTTGGAGAATCTGCTGATGTAGGTACTTATTTTTTTTATTGACCTTACAGTTGCATGTTTTTTCTATAATTTATTAAATTATTAGTTTTTAGGTGTCATTCCTCTTTTTGTGATATAATCAAATTTTTATTTTTTAAATTTAAACTTCATAACGGTGCAAATATTTATTGGCTTTTTACCGAGCAGCGGAATCGAGCTTGCTGCACTTTGCAATTAATTTAAATGAATATTCAATTATATCTTAAATGATTAATATCAAATCATCCAATTAGCAGCTATAGTTTCCTTTATTTGTTTAATTTTTATTGCTTCTGCGGTTTTTCATTATAATTTATTAAAATATAGCTTTTATCATATCATTCCTCTTTGTGTATTTATAATCATAATCAGCCCATCACTGTCACACTGCTGGGCATGGGCTTCTTCTCTGAATGAGAAGGGTTTAGGCCTTAGTCCACCACGCTGGACTGGTGCAGTTTGATGGACTACACACACCATCGAGAACTCGATGGGGCCCTCTCAGATGTGCAGGTTTCCTCACGACGTTTTCCTTCACCATTCACGCAAGTGATAATTAAATTCTGATGTTTGTTGTGTAATACCACAAGATTTATTAACAAAAAAATATTCAAACGAATTGAGAACCTTCTTCTTTTTGAAGTTGGTTAAAAAATGATTATACCCCGCAGCTATTTTACTTAAATTGCTTGCACTTTGCTAATAAAATTAAAGTGTGTATTAAATTTTATTTATAAGTTATTAACATCAAATCAACCAGTGAATAGTCTAGGGAAATAGCTTGCTACTTATCAAATTTTCTTCTTTCTCTTGCACTTTTTCTTTTTCTATTTTTAATCAATATTTTTTTAAATATTGTTTTCTTTTTTATCATTCCTCTTAGTAAAATAAAATTAGAAGTTTCTTTATTAATAGATTGATGATACAAATGCTTGCTATTGATTTTTTTTATTAGTTTTGCAGTTACAATTTTCAATATAATTGATTAAAATTATTGTTTTTTGATATCATTCCTGTCTGTGAAATAAAATTAAATATTTAATTCGAAAGTAAACAGCCGTAAATATACCCAGGTCCAATGCAAAAGTTATGTATCTCACTTTTTGGGCTTGTTTTTTTTTCAATAGGATTTGTCTCCTTTAAATCTGTAAAAAATAATTCTCCTTTTTTAAGATTTAGCATAAATGCAGATAAAATTAGATAATATTAAACTGAATCTAATTTTTTTTTATGAAGTAGGTAGATAGGTAGTAGTAGGTTTTTTTGTCAAGACATTCTACTTCAAGATGGTAACCCTCTCTCCCTTCTAGGTTCCATGTGTGCATTTCCCTAGGTTTCTTGGTGTTGGTGTCTCCACTCTGTCCCGTCGTACCCTAGATTGTTCTCAATATACTGTTCTCAATATATGTGTTTAGTACTTCAAAGACAAGTATCCTGCTGTTGTCTAAATGTTAAATGTATCCCTGATTCTGTTATTTTGTGGTCAAACTGTATTATAAGTGTTGCTTGGAAGAACATTGTTTTCTTTTTTAATTTGTCAATTATTTATATTCCTGCCATCATCAAGTGTTAAAAGAATCCACAACGAAGAGTAAAAAATAGGAGACTTTTTTTTTGAGAGTTATGTGTCTTGAATTTTGATAAGCAATGAGCAGTTCTGCTGTTTTGTCTGGGACTCCGACTAGGTAATTAGTATCTAGTGGTGTCCCTAGGTAATGTGCACAGATGAAAATGGCTGAAAGTAGGCCACAATTCATTGACAGAAAAAGGGTTTAAATAAAGTTTTATTATTATCGCTTTTTTAGTTTTTAATATTGAAAAGTATAACTGTCTATTAATTGTGTGTATTTCGTTTAAATAAAAACAATAATGATGGCTAATAATTGATGTTGCATAAAAGATAACCCTTAAAAAACAGTCAGAAAGATTAAAAAAAGTGAAAATGAAAAAAAAAAAATAACTTTGTTCTTCACCGATTTTTCGTCTGTGCAAATTATCCAGGGACACACTATAGTAAAGTTTATAATAATTTAGATACGAATTTGAACTATTGTTAATATTTAATTGTTATTTGGTAAATGCAGTTTGACCAGACAACTTATTTAGCAGAATCAGGTTTTCTGTTTGTGTGGCTCACCTTTCTAAAATGTTGGCTATGTATGTCTGTCCGTATGATCCCGCTGCTTGTCGTGGTGTTGGGCAGCTTTGACTTCATCATATCACCTTCGTAAATGTATTTATACTCTTTGGCTGCAGACACATTGAGCGTATCTTGCGCGGCTCATGCGCTACATACAATTTCTCCTGCGCTGCCTCACCACGCGTATTTTAGAAGTTTCGTGCGCGCGCATCACCGCGTAAGATACGCTCAGTGTGTTTTGGCCTTATATCTCCTGTTTATGTGAAAATATATGTATGTCACAAAATGCGTGTTGGATAAAAAAAACTTAAAAAAAATGTCCTTTAATTTTTTTTCTAATTTGGTAAGTTTAAAAAGGTAAACAGTTTTTTTTAATAAATTATCCTGATTCGTCAATTACCTGGTATATGTATATTTATTTTTTGTTAATCCATTGTGCATTAAATGCAAATAAAAAATATTCTTAACAATGGTTAAAAATCGAATTTTGATTTTATTATTTGTTTTTTTTTTGTAACTTTATTGTGAAGTAAAAGTGTTTCTATCATATTTTTATTAAAACAAAATTTATGTCTCTATCTAAGTATCTATTTATTTATCTTAAATGTAATAATATCAAAATCACAATGTGTAATACAATAAAAGCATGCAATTTGTTACATTATGTGCAAGACCAAAATAAAAAAAAAGGAAACTAAGATTTATTACCAGGCACGTTTCAAATACACTTATTGCATGCTTTTTATTCTGTTACACATTGTAGGTATACAATTTTGTTTTGTAAAAGGTAAATTTTCGAAAAAAAAGTTTTTAGTTATTCTAAACACAATTTCTCGCGGCAGGTGCGGTAATATAACTTACGAGCGTGAACAAAACAAACAACAAAATATATTTTACAAACAACAAAACCTGATTTATGACCCCGCCTGCAGCGAGAAATTGTGTAAATTAAGTAGTTTGGTGTCTGTCTTACAAATATGTAGGTATAAGTAGACTTTTGTTTTTAAAAATGTAGTAAATGTACTCGTATATGTAGATTGTAATAATTGCATGATGTATCTTTGTTTAGTTAATAAATTATAACATTAAAAAAAACTATAAAATATGTACTGCTTTTTTATTTACTTGTGTTTTCAAAATTGGCTTCAATGATAATGGTAACACATCATTTAGGATGGATAAGATTGCCAGTTCAAATAAATAAGGGTAACCGGTTTTATGTATTATTGAAAAACTATCCCATTACTGTTAATAGATTTAAATATTTGCAAAATATACAATTCCACATAATTTCTCTTTTAAACACCATTTAAAATTCACAGAAAACGACACTTATAAATATCTCAATGTTACTTGGTTATTCGGCAATTAAATAAATTCAAACCACCAATTATGGTTTTTATATAGTCAGCGCAATAATTTGAATAAAAAGGAATAATAATGCAAAATGAAAATTCGCGGCACAAGCGCGACCCGCATGCGTGAGTTTCCGCAAAGTGCACTCCGACCGCACCCCCTGTACAAAGAGGGGGGATGCCGATCGATAGCCCCGCATCCTTCCCGACTGTACAGAGCTAAGATAGAGCCTGTATTTCTGCTCCCCTGCTTAAATATGCGACGTAATTATTGGGATGTTATCTAGTTATAACCATGATAGAACAACACTATTATTATACCATAGTTATTATAATATGTAGTATATATCGAAGTGGCTCAGAGTAGCCCAGATGACACATGACTCTCGCAGTAACGCATGCGCTTCGCGCTTCTTATGTACTAAGCGTGTAAATGACACAACAACATAATCGTTCAGGGGTGATTCTATCTTTACAGTTATAGCTATTATAATATCGGTATGTCAGGATTGCGAGCAAGGTAAACACAGTAAATAAAACCAACATAGACTCTCCACCACTGAGAGTACTTGTATTTGGGTTAGTATTAGTAACATAAACTAGATCATAATATATTACTTTACACAATTATTACAAGATCATAAAATAAGGACAAGCTAATCAGATATAAAAGGTCAGACTTCTCCAGCTGATCAACACGGAATGCCCCCGCTTCGTCGAATGACCACCGCCTTTATAACTTCGGGTGCGTTGATCCATATCGACGACTACCTTCTTTTGTCAACTTTGCCCAGTGCTACCCGCTACCGATAACAAGCGTGCCGACTAAATATGGCGACTTTAGATAGGTACTGTCCGCGAGGCCTAAGCTGAGCTTTGCATTTGTGTGAGAATGAATGCAGACGCGTCCTTTGCTTGGGTTAAACCGGTTTATACTGCTTTTTGGCAATCGATTCTATGTGCACTCACACAAATGCAAAGCTCAGCTTATGCCTCGCGGACTGTACCTACGACTTCCATTATACGTTTGATTTAATATTCAGTCATGGTACCTTGAATATACTTTCGAGTTCCTAGTCTCCTTCAAAAATACGTACCTATTTACTTGTAATTATTATGGGAAATTTCCTGACAGCCTTTATGCAGTCACTCATGTGTCATGACAAAGGTACTCACGCATGCGCCCCGCGCCCTGAAACCGATAAATCTGACTTTACTTAAAAAATGGATAGGTATAATATTTTCTAAACAAATGATTTAATCATGGCACCTGAATTCTAATACTGACTATTCAAGTAATAAGCGAGCTGATTTCAGGTATTCAACAGTTGTCCAGTCTTCCAGGATTTTCAGATTATTCTTAAAGTTCTTTGTCCATTAGCGAGTTAAATTGCGCAATTCATTGCAGCAACTGCTTGCCTAGTTCGTAATACATGCAGAAGTCGACTTGCTGCGGGTAGGTATATGTCCACAATGGAAAGTTAGTTGCAGAAATCCACCGCAATATAACTTGCGAGTGTAGGTATTCGAATTCTTTAGAATGTAATGGCAACTATACGAGCATATACCCCATTTACATTCAGCTTACTCCCGGGGCAGTAAGTAGGGAAATGGGCAACGCAAGTATGTAAACGGGTCGCTTCCCATGCTCCTGCCGCTGTCGCTTGTGCTGTCTGACGCTCCCGATATAATCCCGATTTTCGTGCTGAAGTCAAAGGACCGGTAGCGCGAGCGCAAGTGAGTGTTTACGTGCTGCTTTCTCGCTCACTTCTACATAGTATAAAACAAAGTCGCTGCCCGCTGTCTATCCCACCGCCGGTCACGATCCACCGAGCTCTCCCGTCGTAGAGCCGGTCGTCTCTTCAGACTCCGCAGTCACACCGATAATTCAGCCCTCATCAAGCTGTCTCCCCCCCCTATGTCCACGCCAGCAACGCCCTAAGCCGAGGTTCGAGTCCCACTAGGGGTCGCCCTTAGTGCTGTTGTTGCAGGTAGTCATGATGTTAGTGTAGTACAAGTAGTTAGCTTAGGTTAAGTATTTTACTTCCCCCCCATTGGCTGGAGACCCTTTAGGTCACGCCAATAACTGCCCGGTTACGTAGAAACCGTCCCCTAGGACGACCCACAGCAGTCAAATAGAAAAAAAAAAAAAAAAAAAGCTGTCTATCCCTATGTATGCTTAGATCTTTAAAACTACGCAACGGATTTTCATGCGGTTTTTTTTAATAGATAGAGTGATTCAAGAGGAAGGGTTTAAGCTATAAAACGTACACGTGCAAAGCCGGGGCGGATCGCTAGTATTATACAGCGTGTCCCAGAAAGTAGTGTCAAGCGGAAGTCCAGAGGTAGAACATCCTTTGAGGTACCCAAATCACCCCCATGTATGTTCCGCGATTTTTTGTAGTTTTCGAGTTATGAATGTTTTTCATGTTTTTTAATCAAACTCGGACTATAACGACATTTTTGATCATAGTGACGTGAATAGTTGAGATACATGAGTAATTATTTTTTCTAAATTAGCTGATTAGTGACCCTATCGAATGCGTAAACATTTGTAACCATAGATGTAACGAATGCGTTACAAAAAAATATTGAATTGTCATAAAGTTAAAATCTTGCATGTTTCCTAAATCTTTGTGGCTGATTTAAAAATAAATCTCCCTAAACTTTTTTTGTCACATGTATTTTAAAAACTTATCCATTTTATCAGCTATTTACCCTGTAAATTTCATCGAGCTATGTCTACGACATCACAATAAAAATTTCATTCAAAGCATACAATATCGAGAATTCCAGTTGTAAAAGGGTGAATAAAAAATTGATTAAAACT
The DNA here is from genome assembly GCA_905220435.1 of Amphipyra tragopoginis. Lineage (NCBI taxonomy): Eukaryota > Metazoa > Arthropoda > Insecta > Lepidoptera > Noctuidae > Amphipyra > Amphipyra tragopoginis. Next base: position 1,338,024 of record HG992013.1, on the reverse strand, counting down.
AACTAATAACGTCTTTTTAGTAACCCTCGACGCAAAAACAGGGGTGTTTTTAAGTTTAACGTGTGTGTTTGTGTGTCTGTTTGTGGCATCGTAGCTCCTAAACGGATTTTGATTTAGTTTTTTCTTTTGTTTGAAAAGTGACTTTATGGAGAGTGTTCTTAGCTATGATTCAAGAAAATCTGTTCAGCCGTTTGAAGATCATCAGCTCTTTTTTGGTTGTCGAAGGGATATGAGCAACTTCTACTGGTCTGATCGTTTCGAAATTTACTATCCTGTGACTTCAATGATATTGATGACATGTGACAAGAAGAAGGTCGTTACAACTTATCATAAACTTAAAGAATCAATAGGCACACAATACCTCTACTGTAAGTTGGGTATCATGTTGTTTCAGATGATGCTTGAGTACACGAAGCAAATACAAAGAGGAGATGGCATAAGCAACTGTGAACCGTGATACCAATGTAGAACCATTCCGTCCTCACGGTGGGCGTGGCCTATCAGTCTGTCGGCACTCGTCTTGTAAACATTACGTTCCCGCTCCCATTCCATTTTATCATTATTTATTATTTTCGTGGTCATTTAAAAGAAAAAGATGAAGTGTTGTGTGTTATCTTGTAAAAACTACTCAGATAAACGTTTTGGTACCATGGATGGCATCACATTTCACTCGTAACTAATTTTTTTTCGATATTTATTAGATTCGTTCTAGAAAAATCTATTGTTATCACGTCTCGTACAATAGTTTTACTGCTCGACAAAAGATGGCGCACCCTATTATAACATGAATAACTAACAACTACGTAAGAAATATTCATATCTTTATAATTATAATGTATTAAAACAGATTTAAGATTTTTTTAAAGCCTTTTTGTTGACAAAAATATCGTATTATTGTTTTTTATCACTATTTTAAACCGTGATATTTCGGTCGCCATCTATCGTGGAATAGTGTAAACAATATGAATAGACAGGTCCGTACTTAGAATTCAATTATTTAATTACGATGTGTGGTGATACGTGACGTTTTAATTTTTATTCAATAATGGTGAACGAGGCCTGCATAGTTCCTTGATATTTAATTAAATTTAGATTATACTCGTATTTCAGATTTCCACCCGAAGATAATCTCAAACAGAAATGGATAAAACGATGGCTTAAACCGCCTTTTATACTAATTAGGGGGAATTTGTACAGAGTGTCTTTTTATTCACTGCAGTAAGCAGTAATTCAGTCCAAGAAACTATGAGTACGAAAAAAATTGACCATCGCCCATCGCCGTATCCATTTGATGTAGGAACTCGATTTGTTTTTCGCGAATTTCAATTTTTAAATTAAAAGTACAAAAAAATAATTCTGTAATAAATTTCTGTTGTAAATTGTGTACCGTATGTAGTTATGTACATTATATGCATGATTTCTTAATTATTTTCACTAAAATTCCACTAAAATCTACAGTTAACAAAAAATCGACTTGAATACAATTATTTAGCGGGGTGGTTACTTATTACTGTGTGAAGATTTTTCTTATTTATTACATTTTTGTTCACAATATTTTTGTAATTTTTAAACCAGCTCTGCCGTAGGCTGGTACAAAAATTCTAAGTACGTCCCTGTCGTAACGTACTACTACAACTACGAGGACATCTAGCGTGAAATAGCTGAAACACGTATTAGTTCCCGATGTACCCGAAGCGTTTAGTTTTTCCTATTCACTACTAGATGGAAAACGTGAAAGTAGGCGTAAGTAGGCGGGGTGTAACGTTCCCTTCACCCCGCAAAGTATCACGCGTTGTATGATAGGAAAATCGAATTACACCATCTCCTCTTTGTATTTGCTTCGTGCTTGAGTATCAGGTCAAGGTTACCATGTTATTGTAATATCATTGAAGTCACAAGATAGTAAATTTCAAATCGATCAGACCAGTAGAACTTGCTCATATCCCTTCAACAACCAGAAAAGAGCTGATGATTTTCAAACGGCTGAACAGATTTTCTTGAATCATAGCTAAGAACACTCTCGATAAAGTCACCTTTCAAACAAAAGAAAAAACTAAATCAGAATTCGTTTAGGAGCTACGATGCCACAGACAGACACACAGACACACACGCTGAATTTATAACACCTCTCTTTTTGCGTCGAGGGTTACTAAAAAAGACGTTATTAGTTAGTTTTAATCAATTTTTCATTCACCCTTTTACAACTGGAATTCTCGATATTGTATGCTTTGAATGAAATTTTTATTGTGATGTCGTAGACATAGCTCGATGAAATTTACAGGGTAAATAGCTGATAAAATGGATAAGTTTTTAAAATACATGTGACAAAAAAAGTTTAGGGAGATTTATTTTTAAATCAGCCACAAAGATTTAGGAAACATGCAAGATTTTAACTTTATGACAATTCAATATTTTTTTGTAACGCATTCGTTACATCTATGGTTACAAATGTTTACGCATTCGATAGGGTCACTAATCAGCTAATTTAGAAAAAATAATTACTCATGTATCTCAACTATTCACGTCACTATGATCAAAAATGTCGTTATAGTCCGAGTTTGATTAAAAAACATGAAAAACATTCATAACTCGAAAACTACAAAAAATCGCGGAACATACATGGGGGTGATTTGGGTACCTCAAAGGATGTTCTACCTCTGGACTTCCGCTTGACACTACTTTCTGGGACACGCTGTATAAACTCAAAAGGCAGAGCACTACAGATCTAGTTACTTTTATGTCCTCCATTGCCGGAGTTTGAATGCAAAGGAAGTGTGAAGCGGCAATGTAAACACTCCCTTCGTAAACAACGCCTTTTCTCCATAGTTCAAGGTGTTGATGATAATATAACGAAGAAAAACGAAACTAGTTAACGTATTGCTGTTTTTTTACTTTTGAAAAGATTTAACCGACACTTAACAGTAATGGAAAAGTTTAGCAATCTTGATTTTATTAATACCTACTGTTGCATGCTATGCCTGCTGCTTACTATAGAGCCATGTCCTATACAGTTACAGCTAAAATCCGCAGCCTGTACGACGCCCAACTGCGGCTGCAGCACAACATACAGCCGTTGCCCCTCGGCACTGACATTGCCAACACCGTCAAATACTTCTCTCAAACGCTGCTAAGTAAGTATCCATCGAGAGAAAGCCTAAGTTTAAATTTAGTTTTGTACCCAGAAATCGCAATACACAATGAGTTCTATAAGCGGGGTATTAAAGTAGTAAATTCGTATAGAAAACTTGAGGACAAACTACGCAATACGATCTAACCTCTGATTTGCCGCTCACTAGGTAAAAGACACTTCTGACAAGAAATTTCCGAGGTGTGCGCGAAGGCACTTTGCGCATACATTTTGAACTAGCCCTACAGACTGTCGGATCCGGCTAATTTCTGATGGTGTGTGGGGTCTAGTATTATTGTTGTCGGTCTCTTACCTCCGGTTTCTGATTTGAGAATTCGGCGTTAAATACTTAAGTAATATTTGAGTACAAAGTTGTCAAAGAAATGCTTTAAAATCCGTCATTTTTTTGACAACTCAATACTCAAATGTTATTTAAGTATTTGCTTATCCCGAATTCTCAAATCAGAAACCGGAGGATACTGTTGTTGTCGGTCTGGGTTGATTTCATGAACCTATATTATTTCTACGTGCCTAAAAAAGGAGGAAACTAGAATTAAGAGTAGGTATCGATATTATTTGTGAAAACTACACATGAGACAACGGTGGCAAGCGATTACCTGATGGGCCGCGCAATGTTCGCCATCACAGGCCGCGTGTCTGAACGACGCTTTATTTATACAACGTGTGTTTTTTGATATCCCATATCTCTAGGGTTATATTATTTAAGTAAAAATAACACAAAATCTCCTAGAATAGGTGGTCCAAAAATGCATAGTTTCGAAGATATAATCAATCATAATTAAATTATAGGTAGGTATCTAAGTTTCATTGATAAATAAGATTATTCAAACCAATCATTCATATTTAAAGGTAAGAAAATGCGACGTTGTCATATTTCACGTAAGGGTGTTTTACATTAATAATCGTGACTTTGTCGAATTATTTTGTATGAAAAATGAAAACAAAAAAAAAATGATGATTGAAGAATAATTCATATGCCAGTTGGTTCTTTGATATGGTCTCAATCATACCCTAGAGTTATGGGATATAAAGAAAACACCTTGTATAACGCTTTACAGAAAGTCTTCTCTAAAGCCAGAAACCAGGCAGCTTTTTCTTTTGAATATTTTTCTAACGACTCCATGATTTGTTCAGGCGTCCTAAAAGATGTGCCCCGTTCACCGCTCGAGATGCTTCGGGACGCTGACAATGATAGTGAAAGAATGGGTCTGTACCCCAACCTGGATTATAAGAGTCTGTTCAACGCGCTCTCGGGACTTGTGGACTCTACACCACATCTTCAGTATGGGACGCTGCGTAAGTATGATGAAATGGCTCGAGCTTTTTTCTTTTTGTAGAAATTGTTGTGAGACTGTGTCATTGGTGCAGTGGTAGTAAGGCGTTTGCCGAAGTTGAGGTAGAATTCGACTTCGGGGTCGGGGAAAGTGTTATTTGATTTTTCTCGCCACATTACATGAAACGTACTGCAGCGAGATGAGTTGACGATATCGCCTGTCGTAACTGACACCTGGATGCAACTGGCATAGGATTGGGGTGGGTGGCATGCAAAACAGGAGGCCAATGCCCAGCTGTGGGATTGTGAAGGCTGAATATAATGAAATATAGTTAGATACGGGTAAATTTGAATGTGTGTTTTTTTCTTCTTTTTACTGCTTGCACCTCATGTTCCTTGCGGACCGTTTCTACGTAGCCAGGCAATATTGGCGAGACCTGAAGGGTCTCCAGCCAATGTGCAATGAAGAGGAAGTAAAATACTTTAAGCTAACTACTTATACTACACGAACATTGTGACTACTAGCAACAACAGCACTAAGGGCGACCCCTAGTGGGACTCAGTGCTCGGCTTAGGGCCTTGCTGGCGGGGGTTATGGGGGGGGGGGGGGGGAAGACAGCTTGATGACGAATGAATTATCGGCGTGATTGTGTGTGTAATCTTTTTAAATGGCTTTGTAAATGTCCGCAGCATTCGGGCAAGCAATCCTGCAGTGCCTGGGTTGCCTCCTGCCATTCCTGGAGTACGACATGATCGACAACCTTCCCTTCTTGGTGGCCTACTGCGTGGCCATGTTCCCCGTGGCTCTGCATCAGGAGATTTTACATCTACTCTCCTATTATATACTGCCGTTTACTATTAGTGAGTATTGACTACTACTTTTATCTATCTGCCTAGCTTTTTCCCAACTATGTTGGGGTTAGTTTCCAATCGACCCAGATGCGGCTGAATAGCAGTACTTTACAAGGTTAGTCAGAAAAGGTGTAGGTACTAATCCAAAAGGGTGTTAAAGTAGGTACCCATAATAATGAGTAACTTTTGTTCTACCATTCTAAGAGAAATAGCTGTTCAAAAATTACAAAAAAAATATGCTAAAATCTATCTATCCTCAGCTATGATCAGCTGTGTTTACATTTTAGATCATATTTGGGGTCACGAATTAGAAGCTCCATTTTCTGAATTCGTACAAGGTTAGTCAGAAAGGGGGTACTAATCCGAAAGGGTGATAAAGTACACATAATAATGAGTAATTTTTGTTCTACCACTTTCACCAAAAGTCAATAGTTTAAGAGAAATAGCTGTTCAAAAATTACATGAAATATATGCTAAAATCTATCTATCCTCAGCTATGATCAGCTGTGTTTACATTTTAGGTCATATTTGGGGTCACGAATTGAAGCTCCATTTTCTGAATTCGTAACTAAAGTAGGGACGAAGAATTTTTGAAAAAAAGTAAAATAATAATTATTTTACATGGAGATAAAAATTATCGAATTTTGAAATTTTAACACTTGCTTTAAAACCGTCGTCAGTGATACTTTAAGTTGCCTGCGCATTAGTACCCCCTTTCCGACAAACCTTGTATACGGAACGACTGCCATCAGACCTCCGCAGACCTACTGGACAATGCGCATATCCTACGGTTAGACCAGTTGTCAGACTTTCAGGCTTTTGACTACCCGTAACGACTGTAATAGGTATTCGTATAAAACCTGGGACAGATGGCTTAGCGTGGTCTCTGAAGCACGGAGTGGTCTCGATGTTTAACGAACAGTCACCCATCCACGGACTGACCGCGGCAAGAGAAGCATAGGCGCCATCTCCACGAGCGGGTGAATCGCGGCGATATTCTCGCCGTGCCATCAAATTCAATACCAACTATCGCCGCGATAACATCGCCGTGTGTAGACACGTTCTAAGAGAGTGTAAGAAATACGTGGCACGACGATAATATCGCCGCGATTCTCTCGCTCGTGGAGACTAGACGGCCCCTTAACCGTGCGGTTGTTAATTAGCCGCATCGCCCCTATTTACTACTTTTATAAGTACTCCTTTGTTTTAGCATGCAATTTTTTTGCAATGAGCTTTTTTTACGTCTCTAAAGACGGTATGAAGTGACAAGGAGAATACCATTCATTTGCACTGAGGAATAAAATTGTAGGTACTTGCGCACGGATAACATCTCCACAATGTAATTTTTTTATAGTTTTTAACCTTGGTATTAAATTAAAATTGCCTCTTGTATTTTCTCTAAAAACAAAACCTACCAAGTGCGAGTCGGACTCGCGCACGAAGGGTTCCGTACCATCTATACTTCTATACTTCTATACTAATATTATAAAGAGGTAGAATTTGTTTGTTTGTTTGTTTGTATGTAGGAGGTAATCTCCGAAATTACTCATCCGATTTCAAAAATTCTTTCACCAATAGGAAGCTACGTTATCCTTGAGTGCTATAGGCTATATTTTGGGATCAAAAAATTAGGGATCCGTAAATTAACGGGAGCGAAGCCGCGAGCAAAAGCTAGTTATCTATAACAAACGGCAAAAAAATCACGTTTGTTGTATGGGAGCCCCCTTAAATATATTTTTTTTTCTGTTTTTTAGTATTTGTTGTTATAGTGGCAACAGAAATACATCATCTGTGAAAATTTCAACTGTGTTAATGTTAACTATCACGGTTCATGAGATACAGCCTGGTGACAGACGGACGGACGGACAGCGGAGTCTTAGTAATAGGGCCCAGTTTTACCCTTTGGGTACAGAACCCTAAAAAAAGGAACATAGATCTGTAACTGCGATAATAAAAGGAAAATTTACATTAAAATAAGATTACCGAAACTTGTTTAGTTATGAGGGTCGAAATACTTATCTGACTAGTTAAATTATAGAGTAGGTTAACAATGTAATAAGATCATTATCGCACCTTGTACTCAATGGGCGACTTTAAAAACTCCGTAACGCTTCAAAACATAATCATTTTAATTAGACTTAATACGGTCATTCAAAGGAGAATACAATAACATAAATAAAAAATTTGAAATACCCCCAACGCAAATGACAAAACAGCTGATGACCCTGAAACGGCTGAACCGATTTTGATAAAACATGTCTAAGAACCACCGCTAGAAAACCAGCTTTTAAATAAAGAAAACTGCACCTAAATCGGTTTACCCGTTTAAGAGCTATGGTGCCACAGACACACACACATACAAACGGTTGTCTATTGTTTACCCTAAGATTATATACCATAAGCATCATATTCCCGAATTTCATTTACCCGAATTTCATTTGCCCGAATGTTTTGTTTGCTCTAAAAGACATATGACATACTTTTAATTGCCCGAAACTTAGATACCGTAAGATACGAGTGCCATACGTATTGTTTTTCATATTTTTAATTGCCGTAATAATTATTAGACATAATATTTAAACGCCATAATGATTATTAGACATAATATTTAAATGCCTTTTAAGTTTAATGGTCACAGTTCTAACCTAACTCAAATGGCACCTAACCAAACTACTTCTGGGTGGTTTATAAAAAAATAACCACGAAGGGGATGGCGGGGTCTATTCGCTCGCTTGGCTCGCTCAAACGACCCCGCCATCCCCTTCTAACCTAACCTATCCGAGTCGGGGTGCCCTAAAGACCCGATTGCATCCAGTTTCTCCTGATATAACAACCGTTACACACCCAATGTCGATGGCAAATGATGTTATGGCATATGATAATTATGGCATGTGATAATTAGGGCATGTGATAATTAGGGCTTACAATGATTATGACAAATTATGTTATGGTACCTAAGTGACTTTATGGGAAACAAAGCTTCTAGCACGTGACTAATATAGCAAATAAGAGTAGGGCAAATGAATATTACGTCATATAATAATATGGCTGTTGACTATTATGGCAAATGATAATAGGGCAAATAAAATTCGGGCAAAACGGCGGTATACCCACACAAACATCGCGTTCACACTTATAACACCCCTCTTTTTGCGTCGGGGGTTAAAAACACGGTGATCCCGATGGCAAAACTTTTCTTTTTTAATTGTAACTTAATCGGTATTTCAAGTCAGATGGATAAATTGCTCAATATGTTACGTCAGCCGTAAATCGTTAAAATCGCAGACTGTTCTGGTGCCTCTCCAATTACTGAAGGTTGACATTCAACTCCGAATATTTCTCCCTGTCCTTTGATATGGAACAGCTCAGCAGCATTAGTGACTCCGTAAAAACGTAAACTCCTTGCGTAAATAATCATATAACATTTTTTTAGGGTTCCGTTCTATACAAGGTTAGTCAGAAAGGGGGTACTAATCTGAAAGGGTGTTAAAGTACACATAATAATGAGTAACTTTTGTTCTACAACTTTTCTCAAAAGTCAATAGTTTAAGAGAAATAGTTGATCAAAAATCTCAAAAAAAAAATCTCTAAAATCTATCTATCCCCAGTTATGATCAGCTGTGTTTACATTTTAGGTCATATTTGGGGTCATGAATTACAAGCACAATTTTCTGAATTTGTACCTAAAGCAGGGATGAAGATTTTTTGAAAAAACTAAAATAAAAATCATTTTATTTGAAAAAAAAATTATCGAATTCTGAAATTTTAACACTTGCTTTCAAACAGTCATCGGCGATACTATAAGTGGGCTTCGGATTAGTACCCCCTTTCCGACTAACCTTGTATAAAACAATGTATGTAATATGTAGGTAAAACAAAGCTCTTTAATTTAATACGGAACCCTAAAAAACGTTATAATATGATTCTTCAAATAAATAATTTGTAACTGTAAATAATCTCCAAGAAATAATTCGTGACTTTTAAATCCCGGGATTAAAACGTCATTATAATTAATCCGGGATTTTAGAGGTAATGTTGGGCGTAACTGATATATTTTTCTAATGCATTATACATTATATTATAATTTTCAAACTGTTGTTTTTAACTGTTGTAATATATATTATATTGTATTGAAGGAACACTAAATATCAATAGAGCAGAAGACTTGCAGTAATATGAAACTAAGTTTACACTAATATAATATAAAATTATTTTAACGGAAATAAAAATTTGCTCTTGTTATTTGTGAGTTAAAGTTCATAATTGTGTGACGCTTTAACACGATGTAAAGTACGACAATATTCTTTTGCCGGTAATATGAAACAAGTTCATATTAATATTATATAAATATTTATGTTATTTTAACGGTGGTAAAAATTTGCTCTTGTTATTTGTGGTTCATAATTGTGTGACGCTTTCGGCCGACCTAACGACTAGACGCGAGTGGCGGACTACTACATATAGACAATAATATATATTATAACAGTCTTTGTTGCAAATAAATAATGGTTAGAATATTAGAAATGTATAATGAATTATATTAGCTGTTATATGTTATAACGCCCAACATTATTTAGAGGACGTATTACTTAATAATAATTTTATTTATTTAATAAGCATGGAAGACTTACAGCTAAAATAAACAGAATAAAAACAGTGTGTGGGACTGACAGCCAATTAAAAGTCTTCACTTATAGAAACAGATTGGAAAAATGAGTGAGAACAACACTAAACAATACAGCTACCAAGAGGCTGGATAACAGCAAACCATAACTTAATTTACAACACAATTCTAGAATAAAAGCTAGTACAGACAAAAACTTAATTTAAAAAGTCAAGGCTCATGCACTTTCTGGCCGAGGACACACTTGTTAGGAAAGGATCAAAATCATGCTGCTTACACATGTTATTAAAATGACTACTTGCACGCACTATAAATGAGTTTTGCCTATAATTCGTAGAGGAAAATGGAACACGCAGCGGTGCGTTCCATCGTTTCGACCTTCTGGAAACGTTAAAATAAAATTTAGATAGAATATCAGAATCATTAATAGAATTACTGAAAATTTTAAATAATGAAATGCAGTCGGAGATTGATCTCCGATTAATAAGGGGTAAAATATGAAATTTCTTACAGAGAACGAGGTAATCCTCAGACCGGTAGGGCACCTTCTGATGATAACATAAATACTTGATGAATCTTTTCTGGATGTTCTCTATACGATCAATGTCTTTATGATAACATGGATTCCAGATTTCAGATGCGTACTCCAAGTGGCTTCTAACAAAAGTACAACACGAGTAGAGGATTTTTAAAGTTTTAGTTTGACTGAAGCACTTGGAGAGCCGCATTATGAAACCTAGTGCCTTAGATGCTTTAGCGACTATGACATTGACATGTAGTTCAAATGCAAGCTTAGAATCGTGATATACTCCCAGATCTCGGATGCATAATAATGTCTTTATTTGCATAAAACATGATATACATGGTGTTACAATAATTATAATAAAATTATCCACTCTATATTACTTCCTTCCTCGAAGTTTAGGTAAATATACTCTACCTATTTCGATCTCTACTGATGATGAAGGTCCAATATAACCAACTAATGTGGAAAAAATGTTTCTAGCACGCAAGTATGCGGGTATGGAGGAGGAAAGCCAGGCGTCACAGTCGGTTGCGGCCATCATCATGATGGTGTTCCAACACTCAAGTAATCCAGGTACGTGTTACCTATCGAAGATGAGAGCTATCTGAGCTACCTTTCAGTTGGGGGTTTTTGAGTCCTCGCTTTTGCAAGCAACATGTTGTGCGTCAACGGCGTCAACCACCGTAACCGGTACAGTATAATTTTTTTTAGAGTTTCGTACTAAAAGTATTAAATTAAAGAGCTTTGTTTTACATATTACATACATTGTTTTACATACATTGTTTTACATTTTACATACATTGTTTTACATTTTACATACATTGTTTTACATTTTACATACATTGTTTTACATTTTACACAATACGGAACCCTAAAAAATGTTATATGATTTTTCAAATCAATAATTTTTAACTATAAGTCGCAGAATCAACACAGAAGCACAACTATTAGAATGACTATTGATTATTGTTAATGTAGTAGGACGCCATCTATTGTCGGAAACGTCAAGCAGTGTGCTTGGGTGAGGTCGGTGCGGGGCGTGGCATGTCTTCTATTCTATTTTTATTAAATGGCGTGTCAAGTCGATGTCGACTATTCTGCCAGTGTCAAAAGTAACTTGGAAAAACAAGTGTGCATTAGCTATCACAGCTATCAAAAAAAAAAAAAAAAAATTAAAAAACTTCGATTGGTTCAATTGAAACACATCCTGTTGTGTTAGTAAAGGACTGAAACAAACAAAAAAATAAAATAATTATATACATTGATATTATTGTTAGAACATTAAAAAAAACACGTATACCACAGCCATGACGGATTATAATTTGATGTTATTGTGGCGGATGAAGATCATCAACGCCAGGAGCAGTTCTGGGGAGGAATATGTTAGTAAAGAGGAGATGTTAATTGGGAGAGGGATCTTGTATTTGGGGAGACGGCTATATAAATCCAAAGGTGGGAGGTTGTTTGAGCATTCGAAGAAAATGTGATCCAGAGTGCCTTCTTCCAAACCACACTCGCAGAGAGATGAGTCACGGACACGGATTTTACGCAGGAAAACCGGAGTACAACAAAAACCTAGTCGGATTCGGCAGAGGACAGAAATAACCGTTTTGGAAACTTTTTTATATCCAAAGAACCAAGGTTTAGGTTTTATGACTGGTTGAACCGCATAATAAAACCTTCCCTTTTGTCCTCCAGTGATGTTCCATTGTTCCTGCCATGTAGATTAAAGACTACCTTTTGGTAGGTTTAGCAGGTCATACCCCTGATGGATATTGTAAGTGAAGTCAGCTGCAACAGATGAGCAGGCCTCTTTGGCCAAAGCATCAGCGCACTCATTTCCCTTGATGCCACAATGACTAGGTATCCAAACTAATTGAACCTCCTTTTGACTACGAGCACAAGAAAATAAGGACTTTTTAATTTTAAGAACAAGAGAACTGTGCAATTTACTTTTGAAGGGATTTTGACTTAGGGCTTGCAGACAGCTAAGAGAGTCTGTGAAAATAACGGCTTTGTCAATGTTGTGGTGTGAATCTATAAAGAGGCAGGCTTTCAATAAAGCCACACACTCGCCAGTGAACACAGAAGACTCCTTAGGGCATCTGTATTGCAAAATAATTCTAGAGTTTTGGTAATAAACTGCAGCGCCAGTGTTCTCAATATCACTAAATTTTGATGCATCTGTAAAGAACCTTTGGAAACCAGTCCATCGTTCTCCCACAGCCACATTGAAAGCTGAATCCGCTGAAGGGGACTTTTTGGAGATGCCAATGTCAAAGAGAATTTTTGGAATAAAACATAAGACATCATAGGAAAAGTTAAAAAGGGGTAATGTGGGATGCTGGTCTATGGGACATTCTAAATTTTGAGTTTGACGAAATGCTTTAATGATAAGAGGAAGTTCTTTGTTTTTCCAATAATTTGAGTTTGTGCATCCTTATGCACAAACTCAAATTATTGGAAAAACATCCTCTCATCCCCTTTTAGTAAGACTGAATGAGCTAGATGCCTTCATCTAGCTCATTCAGTCTTACTAAAAGGGGATGAGAGGATCTAGGTATTACCCTAGCCAGGAAACGGGAAGACAAATACTGCCGTCTTATGTCCAGGGGGGGTTCAGCACATTCAACCTGCAATGCATTAATGGGAGAACACTTCATACAACCAGTGATGATACGAAGGCATTTTGACTGGACCCTATCTAGTCCAGCCAAAGCACCCTTGTTGCAAGGAACTAAATGGAACGTACCATAATCTAAAATACTACGGATTAAGGCGTTGTATACCAGTTTCATAGTGTAAGGGTGAGCACCCCACCAGACACCCGCAAGGACCTTTAAAATCGAAACCAGTCTTTCACATTTTTTAATTAATGAATTTATATGCTCATTACCTTTTAATTTTGAGTCAAGAAAAACGCCTAAAAATTTAACTTTACTGACTAACGGAATATTATGACCTGAAATGTCCACTGATATAACCGGGATCAATCTTTTACGAGAGAAAATTACTGCCGAACTTTTTGGTGCCGATAATGACAGGCCGTGGCTTAAAAGCCAGTGATTCAAAGAGTCCAAAGAGAGACAGAGAGATGACGCAGCGTCTATGATCGAAGGATCTGTCACATACAAAACTAAGTCGTCCGCGTATTGTAGAATGTGACAGTTGTTGTTAAGGCATGTGCCAATGTCTACTGTGTATAGATTGTAGAGAAGAGGACTGAGGACGGACCCCTGCGGTAAACCCTTCCAAGTCTGCCTCTTATCGAAGTGCTCTCCCTGAACTCTCAGAACCAAAGACCGTGACATAAGAAGTCCACATATGCATTCGATTATCTTGACCGGAAGCCTCAGCTGATGCAGTTTCTGCCTGAGTACGGGAAGAAGGACGTTGTCATATGCAGAGGAGATGTCGAGGAAAGCGGCAACAACAGATTCGTTTTTTGAGAACGCAAGGCGAATATCCGTGACTAAAACGCCGACGCTATCCATTGTGCCTAGCCCTTTCCTAAAACCAAATTGGTAGTTCGGCAGTAAATCTCTCGATTCGACTACCCATTCAAGTCGATTTTTAATCAGGTGTTCCATTAGTTTGACTAAGACTGAGGATAGAGCGATTGGTCTAAAGCCGTTCGGATCATCTACATGTTTGCCTGGCTTCAGTAATGGAATGATAATTTGAAGCTTCCACTGATCTGGAACCCATCCATGAGTGAAACAAAAATTAATGATACCAAGGAAGTACAGTTTAGCCTTGTCTCCAGAACGAGCAACAAATGAATATGGTACTCCATCACTTCCAGGGGCTGAGTCCCGGACATGCCGGAGCACCACATTCAGTTCTCCCAAAGTAAATGGCACGTCCAAAGCCTCCTCTGAAGTGCTTTGCAGGGAAGTATAGAAACATTCAGAAGAGAGAGGAACATACGGAGGAGCAATTCTGTCAAAAAAAAGTTCAGCTGTTTCCCTAGTGATTGGTGAGGAGACTGATGGGGAGCACCCTCGTCTGTACCTATTGATGCTTTTCCAGACTAATGAGGCTGGAGTAGCGGGGGATAAAGAGGTACAGAATTTAACCCAACCCATGCGTTTCTTCTTACGAAGGAGACGCTTTGTTTTGGCATTAATCTGCAGAAATGTGAGAAGGTTTTCAGTGCTCATATCACTATTGTAGCGCTTCTCGGCCTCTTTCCTATCTTTGATTGCAGAAGTGCACTCTGGATCCCACCACGGGGGCGAGGGTATTTTATTGCGGGCACTGTTCTTCAGAGGGAAGCAGGCATCCGCACTGGAGGTGATGGCTGTAACAAATTCCTCATAACAGATCTTGGCATGGGGGTGATCAGAAGAATCTAAAAAATTTGAGTTTATATTTGGAAGTACATCAATCTTATCCTCCAATAATGAAGCAAATTTTGTCCAATCTGGATTGGACAGGTTATACTTCAGAAGTGGAGGGGAAGTTTTCTCTAAATATGTCTTATTGACCAACGATATAATAATAGGGTAATGATCACTACCATGCGTCAAGGACGTACATTCCCAATTGGTTGAAGATGCTAACTCAACCGAACAAAAAGTTAGATCAACACAACTCTTTTGTTGACCGGGAGAAGATCTGCGGGTTGGACAACCATTATTGAGGATGCATAGGTCCAGATCATCCAGGATATCAACCAAAGCTACACCAAAGGCATCACAGCGCTCAGATCCCCATCTGTAGTGGTGACAGTTGAAGTCACCCATGACCAGAATTGGTCCATCAATATTGGAAAGCATGTTTCTTAAAAAAGTCAAATAATCATGCTTAGGGTGTGCGATGTATACTGAAAACACTGTAATGCCTTCGACCCTTCCTGCTACAATACTCATGTCACCTGTGAGCGAAGGTAAAGTGAATGGAGAAAGAGGGACCCGATTATTGACTAGGAGAGCCGAACCTCCATAGCCATCAGATCTGTCACATCTGAGAATATTAAAGTGTGGCATACGGAAACTAAGACTTGGGGTTAGCCAAGTCTCAGCTATAGAACAAGCCAATGGCTTGTACTTATTTAATAAGAATATGAGGTCGTGCTTTTTATGCCACACGCTCCTCACATTCCATTGTAGGAATATTAGGCGAGACGCCATTTTTAATACTTAATAGAAGAGATACAATTTGTTCGGCAACGTTGGACGGTAATTGACTGTTAGAATTAAAAGAAGAGATAATAATAGGTATGAATTTAACAAGTAAATCAATAATAGAAAGATTATTATTGGAGGATAGATAATTATTATTAAGAGAACAGCCATTAGGCTGTGTGGATTGGGGAGAACTAACTATCTGCTCATGAGCAGCTTTATCATAAGATGGGGAGAGGGGGGCATGGGTCTTAGGTTTGAGTGTCACGGTTTTGCGATATGACTGAGAGATTGGTGTTTTTGCTATGTTAGCATAGTTGCGGGAGACTGATGGAATAGCCTTGTTAGCTTCAGCATAGGGGATGTTTTTCTCAGCCATAACGGTTTTAATAGCTCTCTGCCTACCATATTCGGGGCATGTCTTGCTATTTGCATGGTGGTTTCCCGAACACAGTACACAGAAAGCCTCACCCTCAGGAACACTGCAACCATCACCTGGGTGATCATGACCACACTTATTGCAGCGAGGTTTAGATCGGCACACATTAGCTACATGGCCAAATCTGCAGCACTTGCGACATTGGATTGTCGGGTATATGTATTGCTCGACAGGGAGGGAGGTGTAACAGCAGTAAATCCGTTTAGGCAGAACTTGTCCATCAAATGCCAGGACACATGTTTCAGTTGGTTTCCACTCATTAGTACCGTCTCTTTGTGTTTTCCTATTAATACGGCGGACTTTAAGTATTTGCCCACAGCCTGAGGGTACAGATAAGTAGGTTAGTGCTTCTTCCTCTGAAATATCTGTGGGAACACCAGTAACAACACCCATCCTTGTAATGTTGAATGTAGGAATTGATGCTGTGTAACTATGTTTCGACAACAGGCTATTGACCAAGAAAGAGTTAGCATCCTGAGGGGAAACAAACTCTACTGACACGCGGTTTCTGCCAACTTTGTTAACACCCCCGCGAACAACGTTCGCGATGTTGTTCATAAGCAAAAATTTACCGAAAATTACTGGATGAAGGGTGGTACCAGCATTTGGTTGATTCTCTATACGAGAAACGTGCACAACATAAGGAGCCTTATCAAGCACTGAGTACTTAGAACGACCTATTTGGCTTTTAGGTTGTTTACAGGGAAGGGATACTGACAAAATTTCTTCGTCTCTAAGACGTTTGCGAGAAGTTTGCGATTCTGTTAAATCCATCTGTGTAACGCTACAAACAACATCCGCGAATTGAGTTAGCGGATTCGGAGACAAAGGAGTTGACGGACCTGGAATATCTGGGGGATCGGGATCAGGAGGTTTGTTTCTATCCATCTTGAATAGAACGAGACTTATTAGTTAGACAAACACAATACGAACCTGTTTACGAACACAAGGACAACAAAACAAGTCACAGAAGTATCAACAATCACACAAAATCGCTCAAAAACAACAAGAAATTCTAAACACACGTGTTAGCCAAGAACTCGTCGGTCAGAATCCGTGGCATGTCTTGTTTGACGGTTGTCCGTAAGCTGTCAGCTGTCATTCTTTTTGACATTGGATGCATTTGATTTGAGTGAAGTCACTTTGGAGTGAGACACGAGGGCGAGAGGTCGTTTTGCCAGCCTGCACCGAACTTACCGCGTTTCCGTACTTTAATCTATTTCCATCGGTTTGATCATTAGAGATTTTATTATTTTGTTATCGAGAGTGAATAAATAGAGGACTATAATCAGTGTTGTGACTATTATTTACTGCCTACACCAAGTCGAACTTGGACTCTGATGACGAGGTACCCCCAATGAGTGAACTACCCTCGTTATATAAATAAAGTCCAATAAATAATTCGTGATTTTTAAATCCCAGGATTAAAATGCCATTATAATTATTCCAGGATTTTAGAGGAGGTACTATCCACTTTATGTTACTTCTTTCCTCGAAGTTTAGGTTCATATACTCTACCTATTCCGATCTCTGATCATCATAGATTTATGATAGTGTAATATCCCTCGAAGAACGAACTATTAAATGTCAATTAACATTAGGGAGTACAGTGAACTAAAGCCAAAATGTCAAATCGCGACAATAGAATCGATCGTCAGATCCGGAACACTTCTGTGGTTGGAAACGTACGATCCGTCACCTGAAACTTTGTAGTTCGAGGAAAACCGCGGATCCAGTATGTTGACCAGTGCCCTTCCCTCCAGCTCATCACTGCCAGCTGCTGGAGTGCCTCATGTCCATGAAGCAGTCGGTGGTGAAGGATATCCTGTGCGTGATCGCGTACGGCACGTGGGGCGCGAGGCTCTCGGCAGCCAAGCTGCTGTTCTACTACTGGCCGCCCTTCGATGCCAAGCTGTTCGACAGGAAGGGACTGCTCTGCAAGTTTTCTAGTGAGTATATCTAACGGCCAGTTTCTTCATCAAAAGTAACAGCCAAAGTAACGTGACAAAGTCAAAGTAACGGTAAAATTTGTTTCTTCACACTTTTAGCTGTTGCTTTTACTGTTACTTTTGCCTCTAACCTATACTGCTCAATAAGCTGCTGTGAAAGCTAAAGTAAACGTAATTTTATCAAAGTTGTAGGTTAGACCTTACTAACGGCCAGTTTCTTTCTTTACGGTTTTTACACAATTGAAATTGTAAAACTACTGAAAAAAGTTCGCGAGCGGATACAGTGAGTTTTGTGTGTCGGGAACAGAACCGAGTTGTGAGTGACATAAGTGGCAGTGGTAGTGGCGTCGAACGCAAAAAACGAACAAGAAAAAGGGTAGACCGTTTCGTCTGCTCATAAACATCCACCCACCCGCAATTACTTCAGTTCATCTCCGTGATCATGGCGCTTGTAACGGTGCCGAAATATCGGAAACTCACATCAAATAATAAACATGGTAAATATCCCGTTTTAAGTTCTAAAGATTACTTTAGTTGTTGATGAAGAAACTGGCTGTAAGACTACATTTTCATGTTTAAGTTCTTCTTCTCTCGTGCTGGCACGAGCTATTTGAGAATAATTTATGTCGTATTGACAAGGTGATTTTCTGTTATAAGTAATATACCAGGTCAAGATGAAGATTTTTTCGAAACACGAGTCCTGATAGTAGAAAGTAAAACCAATAATTCTATCTGTATGGTTAACTTTTCCTTACAACGTAAAAGATAGTTGTGCTGTCACGACCATTTCCTGGAACCTTAATCAAAAGGTTACTAAAAATATTTTTATTTTTTATTTTATTTTTAAAAAAACGTTGCCCCACTCTAAGATTTCTCTTGTATCGTGGGTGCGTTTACAGACACAAATCTCACAAACAAACGCCCAGACCCGAAACAACCATCTGTAGGCCATACAAATTTTTGTTCCGTGTGGGAATCGAACCCACGACCCGTGGCGCAGAAGCCAATCGCTTAGCCACTGCACCAAACGTGTCGTCTTATATTCGCACCACTTTTACTGATTTTAGCAACCATACTAACTCTTATCTGTTTTAAACTACATCCCATGTTTTACATCCAAGGTGTCTTGGGCTCTTGCTGTTAGCTTTACTCCTCTACAAAGTGTAAATTAAATAACGCACAATCTCTTAAGGGTCTGTCTTCTTCTTCGTAGCATATAAATACTAAATAATACAAACTTGTCAATTAAATTTTTTGTTTGGCCCAGAATTCAGCCACGGCAACACCATCCGCTGACGCAGTTCGTTGAGGGGTCACTGTACTCATAATTATGAATAACTTTTACTATGGGCCGAAAAATGAAAACGCCGAAAAAAAACAGCTGTTCCCTACATTTATGTTCGCATAACTCGTCAAAATGTAGGGAACAACAGGTTTTTTTTTTCGCGATTTCGACTTTGGTCCCATAGTAACAGCGGTTACGCACTGCATCCGATCCGAATCCGTGAAAATACGTTCCAAATTAGCCATAGAACTATTTGTATGGTAGCTTACGCACTATATCCGGCATCCGTCATCCGATTTCTATCCGTCATCCGTGAGTTTCTAATTCGGAAGAACAATTGACGAATTGTTTGAATTTGAATCAGAGTTCGGAATAGTGCGTAAGCAACATCCGAATTCGGTTCGAGATTTTTACTCTAGATCGGTATTTTCATGGATTCGGATCGGATGCAGTGCGTAAAGCAATATCCGAATTCGGTCCGAGTTTTTATATCCGTATTTTCACGGATTCGGATCGGATGCAGTGCGTAATCGCTCTAAAAGTTGTTCGTAATAATGAGTAGGTACAGTGACCCCTTTAGAGGTTGTGCGTTATTTAATTTCCACCTTGTATAACTTTGTGCAGATGACTTGGTTCCGTTCCTGTGCCAGCGCGACATGTGTCCCAACGCCGGCACAGCTGAGGCCGCCAAGGTGTGCTACGACCACTGCATCAGCGTCACCTTCGCCTCCGACAGTCCTCCACCGCTGTACCTCTGCATCGAGTGCGCCAATGAGATACACCGGTACGTACTTGTGATACGGAAGGTCAAAGGAACCCTGTCGCTGGCTAATGAGCTTCAGACTCTATCAATCTTGCTCACTAACCTAGTGACAGATAGCAAGGTATAGAGAGAAGTAGATACAGTAATTGTTCCGACGTCGTATCCACACGGCACGAGAGTGCGCGCGCGCACCTCTATTCATCGCGTCGCGCAGCCACACTCCATGCCGCACCGCGTTCATCGGCTCAACGGTTGCCCGTGCGCCTTAGCGAACATCGGTTGCACACACGATGTAGCTCATCATCACACAGATCAGAATCCAAGAACTTACTGTTTAATTTATCACTATTGTTCCAATCAGAATTATAATAATTGTAAACAAGCTGCAGTTCATTATTATCGAAGCGCCTACACAGCCGTAACAGTAATTTCTTGAAATTGTATGAAAACCAGAGAATTTTCTTTATTGCTATGATTTTTTGAAGGTAAAACAATATTTATTTTCGGCTTTGCATTAATCGATTGTAATTCGATCAAAATGAAAGTATCGACGTCGGTAAGATACTTATATGGCCGAAAACAATAACCGATCGCAATCAAAAATCTTTTGATTATTTTTGTTTTTGACAGAAATTCAAGACAAAAGTGATGTTAAAAATCATAAAAATGTAATTTCCACATAATTTGAACATTTTGCAGGCGTTAACGTTTATGGAAAAAGGATTTTGTCTCAGGAGGCTTGTGTCTACAAAACAATGAACCTTTGTTTCGCCATCAATAAAACCATGTTTTTATTTATTTTTAGGGAGCATCCGAATCAGCGCTTTTTCGACATCCTGCATCCCCAACAGCAGGTCTCTATGGTTTGCGAGAATAAGGTATAGACACCAGTTTTTTACTCTACTAATAAAGACTATTCATGTATTGATTTTAATAAGAAGTATTAACATTGATAAATATTTTATTTTTAGAACTGCCGCTCAACTGACAAGGCGGCGTATTCGATTTGCTTTTCCAACGAGTGCGCTAGCTACAATGGAAACCATCCCATTAGGTAAGAAATAGAGATTTTATATGTTTTACAGTAGTGACGATTATTTGGTTGAAGTTTTTTTATTCAAATAGTGTAATCATTGGTGCAATTATTGTCATAAAACGAACATGCAGAACCGGACTTAACAAATATCAGTTGGTTTGGTAGGTCATACAACAGTTCTTTGCACCCACAACCCTTTTTTGGGGTTGGGTTGCAACAGCACAAGTCGGGTATCAGAGCCACTATCTTTTCCAAACAATCAATGCTAATTATGCTAACACTTCGTTATTGAACTTTTTCTAAATAAGTTCAAATGCAGAGTGGCTTTGTAAAGCCACAGAAAGCAGAAAAGCTGTGATAGTTTGCCGGGTTAACGCTTGCTTTCCATGCAGGGTGTGAGTTTGACCCCGGTCCGTACTTATGAAAATGTCGTGAGGATATCTTGAAATGTGAGAGGGCTTCCAAAAAGTTTGCGATGGTGTGTGTAGTCCGCTAACGTGGTGCCAACCAGGCCAGCGTGGCATACTAAGGCTTAAACCCTTCTCATTCTGAGAAGACGTCCGTGTCCAGCATCGGGCCATTAACGAGGTGATTATGTTATCTGAATCTTAGAGAGGGGCAACGTTTTAAAAAAAAAAACTGTTTTATACTTTGTGTGATTTTGTGTGACCTTGGTGTTAAGACATTCTTGTATTGCAGGTATTGTCAGCAGTGTCACGGCAACCGTCACAACAGTCGTCGAGGAGGTGACCACGTGGTACACACAAGACTGCCACTCGCGTGGCAGATGGATAGCGACATGCAAACCAACCTCGTTGAGGCTATCATCAGGTAAACTGCTTCTGTCCAACGCTAGACATATAGGCCGCTTCCAGAAGTATCGGGCATTGCCGAGCGAGGCTCTTTTGACTTTGTAATTCTGCTTGCTACATTAAAGTATTGGTTGGATTCTGGAATACTTGGGATAAGTACTCAGCTCGACTGATGCCGGATTCCACATCCAATATTGTCTTCAATTTGTTGGTAAATAAAGATTGATTAGTCATCAATTAATATTAAATCAACGATGGACGATTCTAGTTTAAATATTCTTCAATATTGATGCGAATATGGATTGTCTCGTTGGTCTATTGGTCGCAAGTGCGACTGCTGAGCGTGAGGTCCTAGGTTGGATCCTCAAGTCGGGCAGAGTGTTATTGGGTTTTTCCCTGTGAAATTTATCAGTGGCAGCCCAAAGTCTGGATTTGTGCTCGGTTAATGGCAATAGGCTCGCCCCCTATTACATACACCTCTGCCCAACCCTTCGGGGAATACAGACGTGACGTTATGATGATATTCTTCAATATCAGCCTCCTGATTCAGAACGATTCGATTATTCAGCTGACGAACGATTCGGTAAGGCTATCTCTTTTTCTCTCGTCACGAGAATCGTAGACGGAACGAGATAACAATCCGAATCGGTCGACAACTGCTGTTAATATTCTTGATTGGTGGAATGAATAATCCAAATTCCAAAATACTAATGTTTTATTTAAATTAACAATGGTTATATAATAATTATGAGCGTAGATGAATGTCGTGTGTCGTAGTCACTGTCGACGATACAATGCTTGGTGGAGGCGCGAGCGGTGTTGCCGGCGCGTTCACGATGCACTGGTTTTATAAAACAACTGCTTTTCGAAAAGGTTCTGAATCGGGGGGCAGGTCATAATTTGCCACAAAACCCTTTAAACTTCTGACTAATTAACATGGTATTTTCTACTGCAGTCTCTTGAAAGAAGCCAAGCCAATCAACATGGAAGATCCGGACAGTTCCACTGAACAGCTGAAGCCTCCACTCGCCGTTGACTTGCCAGATCCTATCTCTGTTGAAGATCGACAGCTGCTAGGACGGTAAGGTTTATTTGTAAACTCATTCTTTATGATAATTGTGTCTTATTTAAGAGTTTATTATTGTTAGTTTGAAAAGGGAATCAGGTAGGTATGTTAAAGATGGAAAGACATGAAGGCCGTTGGGGGGCTCCGTCCATTAAAGACAACTCTGTAAGTCGGCAAAACGTTATGGACTGCCGTTGTTTGGAAACAAATAAATGATTACTTATAGTTTGAAAGTATTTTGAACTGTATTTGCTTTGAGAATTTCAATGTTAATGTCAAAGATTTTTTATTTCAAATATACCAGATTTCAGGCATTTTTAAAACGTCAAAACTAGGTGCACGGTTCCACAAGGGTAGGTTCTTTGGAGAAGAGCCGACAAGAAACTCCATGAATACTCTGTTTAAAATAGTAGTTCATGACAATTCCATTACAGTAGTGTGAGATACAGTATGAGAGTAATAAATAGTTAAAATATATGCCTTTTAGGATTTCCATAGCAGTTAATATTAGCCATGTTCTTGAAATTCAAATATTATTTCAAGGTACGGAGTGTGGCTGATGGTTGGGCTTTGTACTCCAAACCCTGACACTCCTGACGAGATCTTGGGTCGTCTGCTCTCCGTGCTCTTCCACTGGTTCCATGTCACATCATTCTCTTACACTGGTAAGTTTGAGGGATGCAGCAAAAGAATAGCTAATAATCGTATACAAGCGAATCTTGCTCCAGAAGCGTTTACAGTTATGATAAAAGCCTACTGCTGTCTCTTGTTGGATGAACCAACAAGTCAGTGACGCTGCCGCCTCGTACACTTGGAAACCACACGGAACGTGTGCGAGGCGGCATTATGTTAATAACAATCATAAGTAGCAGCTTTGAGGGAGCTGTGCGGGTGAGGGGGGATGTAGGTGCTTACGATACGGTAATTAAGGCATGTACAAAAGAGTTTCGCTACTATACAGTACTATTTACATTTATGGTATAAGTCTCTTTCCTTTTATTTACGGATTCAGCTCCCTGAATTAGAATGGTTCGATAAGTCAATTGTCAAACGATTCGTTTTATTATCTCGTTTTGTCTCATTACAATTCGTAGTTCGTTAACAGGCGAGACTGTTGGTTGATGACCACTAAGTCAGAATGCTCTAGTATTACTGATTCTGCTGCCTATTATCTTTATCTGATCAGAGCTTTCTTCATTTTGGAAAAGCATTATTAGTATTGACTAGCCTTTTCCCAATTATGTTAAAGTTGGCTTCCAGTCTAACTAGATGTGGCTGAATATTAGTATTTTTTTAGTATTCCACAAAGCGACTGCTATCAGACCTCCGCAATCCACTTATTGTTTAGACCGGCTGTCAGACTTTCGGGCTTTTGACCACCTGTAACGACTGTCATAGGTATTCGTAGCAATAATAGTAATAACAAAAAAAATCTTCGCCAAAAATAGCATGAGCACCTAATGTTCTTTTTTGTGCAAAAATACTTTTAAGTTTTCGTGTCAGAAAATAAAGCCTTTTTTTCAATAGCAAACTTTTAATAAATGAATTTGTCCATGTCAGGTGAAACAGCGAACACAGTAGAGAAGTTGAAATGTGAGCATGTGTGTGGTTGGCTCCGTAACATAGCGGAGACGCACCGCTCCGTACTCGTCGCGTGTTTACTGCCGCATCCTCCGCACTACACACGACAGGCCGGACACTGGGATAACTTGGCATCTAAGACACATCACTTGAAGGATGGACTTAACAGGTAATACTAGACACTTTGTTTATCGTCGCAAATTGCCAAAATCCGTGGCTGAAAACTCGCCCAGGTAGAGAAAAGGAAAGTAATATGTTACACATACTGGGCGAGCAGGATGATGACCAAAAACCTAGTCTTCTAGGCTGGAATATTTGGCCTCGCAAGTTTTATAGTAAGTCCGCGATATGTAGATCTTCAGAGCCTGAATTAGTTGTGAACTACATCTGGTATAGATGAGGTCAACTCCAAACATTAGTTATGAAATTGAATGTTAGGCGCTTTCCTCCTTCATGTTAACTTGCTACGTTTAATTAAACTTCCTTCAATCCAGCGTTACACACAGCAAACAGTAATTTAATACGGTAACATTGTACCTACTTTAGTTTTTAGACTTTGGTTTATTTTTAAGTGTGCGTCAGCTTGGGCGTGAAAATGAATCCTTTCTCTCGCTCTCTCAAATGAGACCTCTTCTCTTATTTACAGACTGTACTGCTTGATTCCCTACGGCATCATCACGCAGTCCATCTGGGACTACATCATGCCAGCCTGGATGGAAGCCATCTGCACTGATGTTCCGGAAAAGGTACGTAATACGAGTCTTGGAATTTAGACCACTTTTCACTTGCCTTGTTCTTTATAGTCCACTAGCTTTCGCCCGCAGCTTCGCTTGCGTGAAATTTTGAACTCGTTAAGTGACGATTTTCCATACAAACTTTCATCCTCTATTTAACTCCTTTAGGGGTTGAATTTCGAAAAATCCCTTCTTAGTGGATGCCTACGTTACAAAAGGAACCTACTGTCAAAATTTCAACTTTCTAACCCCAGCGGTTTAGGCTGTGCTTTGATAGATCAGTCAGTCAGTCAGTCAGCTTCTCCTTTTATATGTATAGATTGGCTGTAACTTCGGTTTTTTAAAACGCCAGTTAACCTTTGTTTTTGTCATATGCAGACCCTAACATAGCTTTTCAATCGACAGGAACTGATGGAGCTAAAGGTACCTCTGGGCAAGATCCTGGAGCCAGAAGGTGCGATGGTAGGCGTCGATGAGAAGAATCTGTACAAGTTTGCAGTTCTTAAAGTCACTAACACACCTACTCCTGACACCGTTCTGCCAGTACTTGAGTGGTTCCAGGTATGAGGATCAAAACCTTTTAAAATTGAAGATGTCTGGGCTGTTATTTTATGTACAGTCCGTGGAGGTTTTTAGTATTGAAGTGAAACTCAGCTGATCGGTACAATAATTAGTTTTAATGAATTTTAACGTTTTTACAAGTTTTAAGTTGTTTCATGACCATGGTCGGTCGCGGTGTGGGTAGCGGCGGTGCGCGGCGCGTGATCAGTTACGTCGCGCGCCCCGCGCTCCTCCCCATGCCCCGGGAACAGGTTACCGGTCGGCGGTGGCGCGAACATTCTCCCCCCCTTGAAAGCTCCTGCTTTCAAGTTCTTCAGCAGTGGGAAGAAGGCAAACTTTGTTAAGAGCTCGCCTGACGACGCCTCTCGAAGTGAAGAAGTCAGCCACCCTGCAGACGCCATCCGCGCCAGTGTACAGGTGCTGGACTCGTCCGAGCCTCCATTTTAGCGGTGGAACGTGCTCGTCCTTGAAGACCACTAAATCGCCCATCTGAAGCTCCTTCTGCCTTAAGCGCCATTTGCTCCGTTGTTGGAGCTCTGCCATGTACTCATTTTTCCATCTATGCCAAAAGTGCTGCCTCAGCTGCTCGATCCTTTGGTATCTATCAGGATTTTTCAAAACAATGGGGGGTGACGGCAGCGATGTCAAGGGCCGCCCCACAAGGAAGTGCCCTGGAGTCAGAGGAGAAGTATCAGTTGGGTCTGACGACAGAGGAGCGAGGGGACGGGAATTAAGGATTGCTTCAATTTGTGTGAATAAAGTGCCCAACTCCTCATACGTCAGACTAGCGTTACCCATAATCCGCTTTAGATGGAATTTGGCAGACTTAACGCCAGCTTCCCAGATTCCACCGAAAGTAGGAGAGTATGGGGGATTAAAAATAAATTCTATGCCTTCATCATTGGTGTATTCGTATATTGAATTTATACTGGACCTAAGTACCCTACCTAACTCGTTACTTGCCCCAACAAAATTGGTGCCATTGTCGCAATAAATCGTATGCGGCTTACCTCTCCGCGAAATAAAACGACGTAAACTAAGAATAAACGCATTAGTACTAAGATCACTTACTAATTCTAAATGTATGCTTTTAGTTGAAAAACAAACTATTACATTAAGATAACATTTACTTATTCTATTTCCTTTACCCTTTTTACTAGAAATTAGAAAAGGTCCAGCAAAGTCCACCCCACATACTTGAAACGGGTAGTAAGGAGTGACCCTATCCACCGGCAGGTTGCCCATCAGTGGCTCCATACTTTTGCCGCGCAGTCGTGTACATATTACGCATTTTCTAACTATACTGCGGGCTAAAGTTCTGCCCCTTACTGGCCAGAACTGTTCACGAAATGTACTAAGGAGTAACTGAGGGCCAGCGTGCAGGAGACGTAGGTGCTCGTTTTCCATCAAGAGCCGTGTGAGGTAGTGCTTACCGTCCATAAGGATCGGGTGCTTTTTATTGAAGTCACAAGCGGCATTCTGAAGACGACCACCCACTCTAAGCACGCCGTTGCCATCAACGAAAGGTGATAACTGTAACAGGTAAGATTTAGCCTTAAGATTTTTGTTTTGTGTAAGTGTTAATATTTCTGTAAGGTAAGACTGGCTTTGAGCAAGTTTTATAAGGTAAGTAAATGATTTTTCTATTTCGATTAATTGTAGATGACCCTTTATTTTATTTTTAGGATTTTTACAATTATGTACAAAGCGTATGACGTATGCGATAATTCTTTTTAATTTTTTAACTTTAGAATAATTATGAAAATCAATAAGTGGTGATTGCTCAACGTTAACAACAGTAAAAGTTGAGCAATCACTTTGTGTTTTTATTTCAGGTAAATTAGAACTTGAGGAACCTATGTCTTGAGGCCAATTGACTTCGTCTTGTAAAAGAAAATGTGGGCCGTGCCACCAAAAGCTCAAGCCTTCAAGTTGACCGGGTTCTACTCCTCTGGAGGCCAGGTCAGCAGGATTCAATGCAGTAGGCACGTGTCTCCAAGATTCTCTCGTTGTGAGCTCATGAATTTCATTGACTCTGTTACAGACGAATGCTTTTAGTATTTTAGGTTGTGTTCGAATCCAACCTAACACTACAGATGAGTCAGTCCAAAAGAACTTACGGTGTACTGCACAGCGTAATGAACTACTCACCCGAGCCGCTAGCCGTGCGCCCAGCAGCGCTCCGCACAACTCAAGACGCGGAATCGTAGCAGTTTTAAGCGGTGCTACGCGAGTCTTGGAACATAACAGGTTTACATGTACATTATTAGAATTGTCTATTGAACGTAAATACACACAAGTGCCGTACGCCTCTTGCGACGCGTCGACGAAACAGTGTAGTTCGATCAATTTTGGTGATGAACATAAAGTATGCCTAGGTACTCTAATGTCTGCTAGTTTGTGTACGTTTAAAATAAATTTATCCCATATTCTTTTAATGTTTTGAGGAACTGGTTCATCCCAACTTAACTTTAAAACCCATAGTTTTTGTAATAAGATTTTAAGCTTAATCGTGCACACACTGAGCATGCCTAAAGGATCAAAAATTTTACATGTATTTGACAAAATGGACCGTTTTGTAACGTTATCAGTAGTTTTGTCTAATTGCACAGAAAATTGTAATTTGTCGCAGTCAGGAAACCACAACAAACCTAGTACACTTGATTGTTTATTTACGTCTAATGACTGTGATGATGAACAATCATCAGGAAAAATCTGTGGACAGTTCGTGCGAAATTTATGTATCGTAAAACAAGCGGATGTAAGAATAGTGCTAACTGAATTGTAAATATGTGCTAATTCTTCTTCCGTTTCAGCACCACTCAACAAATCATCATAATAAAAATCATGCTGTATAATTTCTGATACTACCTTGTCCTTACATTCCTTTGCTAACTGTAAAAGACACCTTGTGCTTAGGAAGGGAGCGGAGGCTGTCCCGTATGTTACAGTATTTAATTGTAATACATTAAGAGGTTTACTATCGTCATCTCTCCACAGTATTAACTGTAGATGGCGCTGCGAACTGTCCATAATAATTTGTCGGTACATTTTTTGAATGTCACCAGACAAAACGAACTTATGTTTTCGGAATCTTATTAATATATCGAACAATTCATCCTGAACTACCGGTCCTATGTACTGAATATCATTCAGGGATTTTTCAGAAGTAGTTTTTGCACTACAGTCAAAAACTACCCTTAGTTTCGTAGTTTCACTCTGTTCACGAAATACTGCGTGATGCGGCATATAGTAGCCAAAGACTGGTTTGTTTATTCTGCTTAAGTGACCCAATTCTTCATATTCTTTTACAAAATCGCAGTATTGTTTTTTAAAGACTGGGCTTCTATTTAACCTTTTCTCAAGACAAAGAAAACGTTTTTTAGCCATGTTAAATGAATCACCAAGTGAAGTATCGGGTGATTCACGAAATGGCATTTTCACACAAAATCTACCGTTTTCTAAACGTTTTGTATTATCTATAAAATGTTTTTCACAGATGTTATCATCTTCGGAGTAAGAAATATTTATAGACGGAATTTCTTCAAGCTCCCAGAACTTAGTAAGATCTTTACTAATTTGTTTAGTGAAGTTACAATTAAAGTTACTTTGTTCATAATAATCGAAACTTCCTATTGGCCCAGCTACTAGCCAACCTAGTTTAGAGCTTTGAAGTATAGGTTTATTTGTGCCGCATTTTATTTTATTTGATGTAATGATTTCAAAAAAAATGTCAGCTCCGAGTAGCAGATCTACTTCAGAAGAACGATAAAAACCGGGATCAGCCAGTTGTATGTTACTAGGTAAGTTCAATTCTAAAGCATTGATATTACCATTAGGTAAATTACCTGTTATTTGAGGTACGACTAAACACCTAATGTTTGTATTAAATGAACTCGTTAATGACTTCAAGGTTAGTTCACAACAATCTGAAATATTTAATTGCACATTATTTATTCCAGTAACACAAATAGGCCGTTTATTAATGGACGTTAACCCCAACTTATTTTTCATGTTTTCAGTTAAGAAAGAAGATTGGCTGCCTGCATCAAGAAGCGCTCGAGCGAGGTAAGTTTTATTTTGTTGCTTGTTACTTATGTTTACTAAAGCAGTACAGAGGAGAACCTGTTTACCTAATAAAGCGGAGCAAGCTGTCACTGCACTATTGACTGATGACTCACTAGAGGTATTGTTACTATTCTCTGACTGTGTAATAGATACGTTATGATTATTTGATGTTATGTTTTTATGCAATAATGTGTTGTGTCTTTGTTTACAGGTTTGGCATGCACCGAGACGACACCGCGCAGCGTAATGACCTCTGCGTAAACAATTCAAACAAAGATGTAACTTTAAGGCTTCATTTGTTCTAGACTCAACATTCATTTCTTTAAACTTTGTACACTCAGTTATCCGATGTTCAAGTTGACACACTGGACATATGGGAGTACGTATGCTGGACAAACTATTATGTTTATGTGGAACAGACGCAACAAGAGCTCGTGTTATTTTAGGATTAATGAATTTGTTATCAGGTTTGTCGCTCCTGTTTACCTGCATTGTTTCCAACATATCTGCACGACTACGCAAGAACCGCAAGAAGTCGGCTAAAGAAGGTAAGTCTACTAAATTATTTTTATGTTCTTCCCACTTCCTGCCAGTAGTGGGATCAAGTTTAATGGTAACCATATAAATTATCAAGGTATCCCATTGATCAGTTGGCTGACCTAAAGTATTAAGGGATCTTAGGTTCTTTGTAACATTATCAATAAGAAAGCGAATAGAACGATGAGATTCTCGCGATAAACATTCTAAATTAAACAATGCTTTCAAGTGATTGTTAATTAAAAAATTTTTATTATCAAAGCGTTCGCAAAGAAGTGACCACGCAACCTTGTAATTATTTGCAGTAAACTCAATTGCTTTTATTACGACAATAGCACCGCCCTCTAGAGAGGAACGTAAATAATGGAATTTATTGATGTCAGCAATTGACTCATTCGAATGGATAATAGAATCGAAGGTGTCGCGAAATTCCAACCATTTGAGATAATTACCGTCAAATGATGGAAGTTTAATTGTCGGTAACTTAATGTTATTCATATGATTACAACCTTCATAGCTAGAACATGCTGTTTTTACACCTTCGGTTCTCTGATCCTGATTGCTAGGATGAGAATCTATTATTTCTTGGGCGGCTGAGATGAGAGAATAAAACTGAGATTCTACTGAGTCTCTTTCGTCAACTTGTTCTTCTACGTTCGATGATAACATTTCTATTTGAGTCTGTATAGAATCGAATTCAGATAAAAGATATTGTAATTTAGATAACCGAAGTCCTAACTCTATAATCTGTTGTTTAGTAATATCACTTGAATTAATCTGATTCAAAATAGAAACGTAATCTTTAAATTTTGTCAAACGCATTTTAATTGTACCTCTCTGTTTTATTAAGTCTTTGAAATCTGTACGTTTCTCTTCCCTCCTCTCAACTTCCCGATGTTGCTTACTTTCAGACATTTTTAAAGAAAAGTTAATAAATTAGGACAAATAAAGAGATTAGGCAAAGTAATATGTGCAATCAAACCCAAAACTAAAGAGGCTTGCTACTTGGTTCACCAATACTTTGACTTCAAGATGACACACGCGACACCAAGTCAGAGAGCAGGACACGCCACCCGCGCTGGACACGTCAGCATACAGCACCAGCTTGATAAGCGCACGCGCACACGCGGCAGGCAATTTCTGGAATGTTCGTTCAATAAATGAGAAAACAAAAAAAAACAATAATTTGTGGGTAAGATGGACCTAGGATTTTTACGAATATTTTATTTATTTAAACTAAAGAAATAAATAGCTTCTGCTACATTTAAGCTTAGCAAAGTTATATTATGTTGAAGAATAATTAATTATGCACTACTAATGAATATTTTTTAACAGCGATTTTATGAAAAATATGCGGTGCAAGAAAACTGAGATTGCAACAATATAATGATTAAGATGACTCTAAATGCATTAAAGCGTACGAAATATCTAAAAGATAAGCGAATTTATAGGTGGATATCTAAAGAAGATGACGAAGCAAAATTTAAATGCCTGTATGACATGTACATGCACCCTGTAATAATGTACCTATAAGTACATACATCAAGAATATAGGCAGGATACAATGTACGAATAGTAAATAAGCTACAAGCTGTTTAAATTAACCTTAGTGACGAATTATGGATACCCCAGTCGCACAATGAAGACGTTATGCACTATTCACACAATTAAAGAGGAAAGTAAGAACTAAGAACACTGGTAATGAAGGATAAAGGATACTAGGCTACTTCCCTGTGTAACGTCGATGCAGCGATGAGACCAGCAATAATCTTCGTTCGATCACGTATTTCGCACGTGCAGCTTGCCAATGGATAATCTTTATGTAAATCTTCTGCAGTAGGTAATGTCACGGTCGCCAATTGTCTGGGCTGTTATTTTATGTACAGTCCGTGGAGGTTTTTAGTATTGAAGTGAAACTCAGCTGATCGGTACAATAATTAGTTTTAATGAATTTTAACGTTTTTACAAGTTTTAAGTTGTTTCATGACCATGGTCGGTCGCGGTGTGGGTAGCGGCGGTGCGCGGCGCGTGATCAGTTACGTCGCGCGCCCCGCGCTCCTCCCCATGCCCCGGGAACAGGTTACCGGTCGGCGGTGGCGCGAACAGAAGATATTATCAATAAATTGTTTGAAGCTGTGTGTATATCGTGGCTTAATGTAATTCAAAACAGTAAACTTTTCAGAATAGCAAAAATAAATATCTAGCGTTATGGAGAATATTGCATACGTTGTGTTTTTATTTTTGAAATGACGCGTTGCTATTGGGTCTAACCGCCGATTGTAATTAGTCAAACCGTGCGTTTTTCGATTCCCTGTCGAATGACGGGCCTAACTCAAAACTGCTTTTTGAGTTACGCGGTATTAGAACTTTTGCGACGATATGTTGTGTGTTAGTCAATATAGAAACGGGGCTGTGGGAATTCTGACACGATGGCCAATGCGATACCTTAGCATATTATGAAAATAAATTAAAAGTTAGCGGAACATTGCCATTATCATCGCTCTTGGCAAACGGATAAGTAATAGGGTATTTGACTGAATAAATCTAATTAGTCCATCAGTTAGATCATCAAAAAATATTTGACCCGTATTTTTTCTTTTGTTACGTAAACCAAAATTGACGAAGATACGACACTTTTAAAATTGGCAAAACGTCACAAGCAAGTACAATTTTTACTTCCTTCTGACGTCACACGCCTCCACTCTCGAGTTTTGATGCGTTTTATCTTTCCAAATATTCATAGATTTAACAAAAGAAAAAATACGTGTCCATTCTTTTTCAAAACTCTAACTGGCGGACTAATTAGATTTGCAATTTATTGATGCTGTCAACATGCCTATTGAAGAATGACTTTTTTAGCGGAAAGGAGGATGCTGTTGCCTATCCTCTTATGGCCGAAACCAATAACCGATTTTAATCCAAAACCTTTAGATTGATGTAGAGTTTTGACATAATTTCTATTGCATTTCTGCCAAATCAATCCAGATTGATGATCCAGATTTTGGATTGAGATCGGTTATTGGGTTCGGCAGTTAGGTAGTTCCCCAAGGGAGTCGCAAGTCGGAGTAAGCATACTACAAAGACGTGCGTCTATGCTATCGTGCCGTGCGACAGTTGTGTGCGACTCCGTACAATTAAGTGCGGTACTAAAACCGTTCTGACGCGTGTCGCTACTACTTGTGTCACAGTATGCCCTAGAAGTCTTTTTTTCTGGGAACTACACTGTTCCAGCTAGGGGAACATACATGTTATCTAACAGGTACTTAGGTAAGTAGATAACACGCATGCTTTCCCTCAGACTATTTCGATGCTGGACGTGCGCATCCCGCTGACGCAGCTCTTCGATCTCTTCAGCCACTGCGTCGTCAACCTGCCTGAGAAGATATTCAAGCCACCAACATTAGGTAAGATTATTTATTAATTAATTGTCGAATATTAAAGGACCACAGTACCAGATTTAACGAATTACTACATGATTCGTTTCAAAGTTAGTCTTGTTGCAAAGTAACAGTACTAACTCAAACTATTTATTTGCACACTAAGGTTAAATAATACAGGTCTTATTATATAAAGTAGGTACAGCTTAGCAACCTTTTCCAGGTGTTGCAATATTTGAGGGCTCTAATTAGATAAAAGTATACATATTTATAAATTTACTTATGTGTCTACTTAGTACATAGTTCCTAATTTTTGACTATTTTTATATTTAAACACAATATTTTTAATTATGGATAGGTACTAGAACTAAAATAACATAGTTTATCGAGTAATTCGTTATCGAGTGTATAGGTATTGGTATATTATAAGTTGTATGTTTTATTTATTTAGGTTTATTATATTAGGGGTTTTAAACTGTTTCATTTTCTAAATATTCTTTGATACTACGATATACGTTATGCCCTGGGCAATCTCCGTTTCCGAATTCGTATGAATTATTGGACCAATCGGGAAAGTAACGCAAAACCTCCTCAGACCAATCATTTTAACCAATCAGAACCATCAGGTTGATATTACCAATAATGTCAAACACAGCAACCAATAAGAGCGCATTGGCACAATCGAAAGTGGCACCATTAGTTCCACAGTTGTCTACCTCATTAAAGTGACCCATTAGTCGAAGTCAAAAGTGACAGTGATGTTGTAACAGCTCCATACTGGATACGATATCATCTTCGCGCATTCGTATTTCCGAAGATAGACGAAGATTGCCGAGGCGCGTAAATTATGTTGTAGTACTGTACACTGCTGGATAGGTTGGAAGTTAGACTTTTAAAAGGAAAGGTTGTGCCTATAGTTATGATAAGCAATTTACAGCCGTTTTCAATAACCTAGCTATTGTTGCTTTGCCCCAACAGAGATAGATAGATATAGAGATAGATAGAGATATATAATTATGGTTCATTGATGTAAGTAATGTCAAAATTTATCTCTAGTATAGCAAAATGCCGATAGACAGGTTATTGCAAACGGCCGTTAGTCGTCGCAGAGACAGTCCATTCAAAAAGCAAAAGATTTTGATTTTGAGTGTACAATTACGTTTTACTTATAAAAACACATAAATCAAAGTATTTTTCTCGTGTATTAAAATAAGTCAACTAAAGCAATTATTTCTAACACAGATGGTACCAAACCAAGGGAAGTTAAAGAGTCTCCAAACAACGATAAAGATAAAATAGACAAGGACGATCAGATGAAGCCACAGAACCTCACCTGTTGCATACTCATGCTCGATATACTGCTCAAACAGGTTAGTATTGATTTTATATTTTGTCTTAACATTCTCGTGACTTAAACTGCAAAAATCATTTATCCAAAATATACTAGAATTACTTCTACTCAATGTTACAAAAAATAGCCCTCAAAACGCTCACCCTTCACCTCTTCCTAGTGTTTTTTTTTTTTTCAATAAAACGTTGCCCCACACTATTTTTGTTGTTTATGCTAAAGAAGAAACGATGCAACAAACTCCTTAGCTCATAAGTTTACAACTGCTAAAATTATTTGTTCTGAGGGATAGGGCAGGAATTATCACACTTGTAAGGAGGATAAGTGATCCCTATGTATCTGAAATAATTCCTGGGTGAATATTCGAATAAAATTAACAAAAATTAATTATTATATTCGAGAATAAAAACAATCTGAAACCACTAATAACGTTAATAACCAAGGAGAACAAAGATTTGTTAAAAAAAAAGGTTTTTCGAATATTCATCCTCTATTTCGGCTCCTAAGAGACTTACAGGAAATTATTGAGGGTTTTCCAAGCACAGCTATGTTAAATTATTAAGAATTAGGTTATAAGATTCAAACAGTGTTTGGTATAATGAGATTATACTTTAAAACGTACATAAACTGCTGTACTTATATAGTACAGCAG
This sequence comes from Amphipyra tragopoginis, assembly GCA_905220435.1. Taxonomy (NCBI): domain Eukaryota; kingdom Metazoa; phylum Arthropoda; class Insecta; order Lepidoptera; family Noctuidae; genus Amphipyra; species Amphipyra tragopoginis. Next base: position 1,302,264 of record HG992013.1, on the reverse strand, counting down.
TTTATGGAACATGTTTACGCCTATCTCATGTGAATCTCTTGTATCGCCAGATGGAGCTCCAACAGCGTCGCATCAACAGTCAAAATGTAAGCAGTGAGGCTACCAAACTACTGCGTCTGATGCTGAAGTCTAATCAGACCAACACTATCGAGCATGGTAAGTATTCTTTGTCACGTCCACAAGTGTACTCAAAACTCGTTTATTCAATATAGACTAGAATTACTTGGTTCTTTTTAACGTCAATTTTACATGAGACAGCCCCTAAAAGCGCCCACCCTTCACCGCTTCCTAGTACGTACTCAGACGTAGTACGTCCAGCGTACCCTGGGCAATCAACCTCGCTGTACCCTGGCTGACTGGTTCATCTTTTTGCCACTGCATAACCCATTCTCGTATAGCTCTTGCGAACAAGAGAGAAGAAGAACTTATTCCTTTCTTTTTGTTAGGGTCTGTCCATGCGCATAGCCTTCGACATGAGTCTCTTGTTATAATGAGAATATTGTATTTGATGATTAGTCATAATGAGGCCCTAGATATAGCATTTTGTAAGTTACGCGCTCGCAACCAGACCACATACAGTGGACCCCCGGTAATCCGGCCCCTGTCTTATCAGGCACCCCCTGTAATCCGACATGTTTATTATTATTGAATAATTTTTTTTCAATCTTCGCTAATGCAGATAATGCATGATTGAACAGGTTACAACTTGTACGCGCCACCACTATTGTGCTCGACGCGTAGGTATTGTTTTGATTCTGATTGCTAATTTACTAAATTTGACATACATAATGAAGTATGATTTGTACTTCAGAATATAACATATAGAATCTTATCATTGGATCTGTAATTTGTCGGATTACAAGGTAATGTTTTGTAGAAGATTCCGGACTATACAGTCTTAGGCAGTACTCTATAATCCGAAAAATTCGATAGTTCGACACTGCCCTGCAAAACGTTTGTCGGATTACCGGGGGTCCACTGTAGTTTAAAGACAAAGAAATCTTGCTAAATTGCTAATTCGACGTATTATTGGCCGTGGACTATGGTCTAGTAATGTTTTGTATTAGTTGCACCATTTAATATATTTATTTGTTCCAGCGGTGTGCCTGGCCGAGGGAGCGTGTTCGTACTGCGAGGCGGCAGCACTGTGGCACCAGCTGGCTGTGCTGCTAGTGAGAGCGCTGGTACCTGATAAACCCAAGCCGATGCCTGAGGTATGATCCACCTACATATCTAGTTTTTAATTGTAGTTAGAGGATCACGACAGCTGAAGACCAAAAAAATATGTTTTAATCTTTCATAAAGTTTTTGCGAGATTTGTCAAGTCATTTTTAAATCTATTAAAAGAATATATCAAGTCGTTGTATTCATTTTCAAGATTTGATTTAAGGTACCTACAGTCCGTTCGGCCTCGCGCTGAGCTTTGCATTAGTGTGAGAATGAATGCAGACGCGTCCTTTGCCTGGTTTAAACCGGTTTGTACTGCTTTTTCGTAATCGATTCTATTTGCACTCACACAAATGCAAAGCTCAGCTTAGGCCTCGCGGACTGTAGTGCCTGTCTGTCAGTCTTTTAGGCTGGCAGTCTGTATTTTTGTCATTCAGTTTGTTAATGTGTCAATCTGTTTTTGCGAGCATGCTATTCAAGTGGATGCATTTTTTTTTCAAGATTAGTTGTTATTGAATACTTTGCCTATCTATCAGTCTTTCAGTCTGGCAATCTGTTTGTCTATTTGTTATTCAGCCTCTCAATCTATTTGTTGGTCAGTCTGTCACTATTATTAATCTTAACGTTGTTCTCCAGCCGTCTCTCGACGACATCTGGCCGGACTCGCAGTGTCACAAGAAGGCACAATCAGAAGAGGAGCGCAGCAAGTCCCTGGGTACTCCGGCGACGTCAGTGGACGCGCTGATGTCCATAGCGCACCCGCTGGGGGACAAGAGCTCTGTGGGGGGCGTGCTGGTGCACATGCCACATGTACGTATGACTAGTGCACACTCTGAGTGTTGTGCGGCTGGGGGGGGGGGGGGGGGAGTGGTCCTAGTGGCTCTACACGCACAGACGTAGCTCTGAAGATTCTTTGTCTGTGTTGTCAGTCTTTGTATTATTGATGTTAGTATTGTTTATAAATGGTTTAAAAAGTTAGGGTATTTAAATTTTGATATAAAATTTTACTTTTCTATTTTTACTTGTTCTCGATTTGCATGAGCTAATTAGTCTGATGGTAATATTTTATTGTGTACTTTAATATACTTTGCATTTATTTTAAATAAAGAAAAATTTGTAACGCATCTTTATTGATACATTACAAGTTCCAAAATTTTTTCTTTTTAAATATTTTTCATAATTTTTGTATGCATATTTTTCTTAATATATTTCTACTTCTCACAATAACTTACCATCACTTTAAATTAATTTGAACCTGACCCACTAAGACCACAGCCCTCCAACCAGACGGTTCTATGTCTTAGTAAATATATTGTAACGTAGTTGTATAGTTTGTTCATTTCATGCAACTGTCTCTCATAAGCGACGTCGGCTCGGATGCCACAATCACAAAATCTTCGGGCGACACGCAAGTATGACACTGGATATTTTAACGCTTTGATCGGAGACGTCTGACATTGATGCTAATGCGAGCTAAATTGAGGCTAAAACCCGCCAGATGGCGCCACTTTGGACTGAGGTAAAAAAATGGCAGAACCGGTTATTTGGACTATAAAATTGTTTCTCTTTAGGGATTTACGCCTCATCTTCCGTGCGGAAGAAGTACGGTCCTTTGGAAGGCATACGAGGGACACAGGTCCAACGCGCAGAGGCCCCTTTGAGAACTGTAATCTAAAAAGGGGTGGGGCACCAACCTGGCAGTGGCGAAGTGTGAATTTTCTTATAAGGGAAGCCGGACCAAAAAATTCTTACCTTGCTCAAGTGTGATGCGTGAATTCCAGTAACTACTCGTTTCGAAAGGGAAGCCGATAGGAATCGAGTTGTATGGAGCCTTCGCCACTGCAACCTGGAACTATCCACGGCTTCACTATTAGAGTACAGTCATGGACCGTCCCAGGTGGGTGCAAAACTAGTAAAATATGGCAAAATATCTGATCTATGGAAAGGGGTGTTAAGTGCACTGGTTAAATTCTATTGCAGAAGAAAACGGCGTCTGCCTTTCGAGTTTAAAAGTCGGTAAATTGTTATTATTATGACAGCAAATCGCAATGAATTTGTCAGTTTTGTAATTTTTTCATCTCAGTCTAAAGTGGCGCTGCCTGGTTGATTTTCAGCTTAAAAATTAGCTCCCATTACCTGTAGGATTTTTTCTATGTAAAATTTTCAGCAATACGTTTATCGACGCCCTCGATGCGTTTGATTTTTAAAGTAGTACATCGCCTTTCATTATTGGTTAATAAATAAAACTATAAAACATTCGAAACTATAAATATAAAACTTCGAAATTCAAATGTTCAGTTTCATTCGTCATCGACATCGTTCATTCGATAGTTCGGAGTTAGGCTGTGATCGTACTACGCCTTCCAATGTGAACATGGCGAATCTACTGTTATAACGTGAATTTGGTCTAAAATATAATATCAAATATACCACTTTTTTCAAATTTGTGTAGAATTTAACAAAGGTTGCAATAAAGAAGTATCAACGGGCCCATTTTTTTACAAAACTTATTTATAAAAACATTGTCTGATTAACTTTCGGCTTTGAAATAATTTTCTCGTTTCTCTACATCCAAGGTCCACTCTGGATGCTATGATTGGGTGATGGTAGATATATTAATCTCCTACGAAAAGAGATAAGTTAACTAGATATTTCTTTAGTCTCGTAAACTCCTGTAGAAACATCGATATGCGAGAAGTAATTAGGTTCAATATTTTGAACGAAATATGAGTGTATGTTTGCTACGTGTTCCGTGTCAGGCGTCTCTGAAGCAAAGCGTCTGTCTTACTACTCTTGTGCTTTTTCATATGTGGACGTGTTTTGTTTTATTGGTGTTAGATATAATTGTTAATACAGGTTTTTTTGAAGCAGTTAACGTGCTCGTACTTGCAAGTTTCTTTATTACGACAGTTTTCGTTTCCAAAAACTGTCAAATTATTTGGCAACAAACATTTTGACACTTTTCGTAAGTGAAATATTAATTACGTAATTTTTTAATTGAAAAAGCTTACTTACCTCCGTTTTCTGAATTGAGAATTCTTGGATAAGCAGTACTTAAGTAACATTTGAGTACGGAGTTGTCAAAAAAATGACGGATTAACCTCCGGTTTCTGGTTTGAGGATTCGGGATAAGCAAATACTTAAGTAATATTTGAGTACAAAGTTGTCAAAAAAATGCTTTTTTGTAAAATTTTTTGATAACTCCATACTCAAATGTTACTTAAGTATTTGCTTATCCTGTATTCTCAAATCAGAAACCGGAGGTTTAAACCATTTTTTTGACAACTTCGTACTCAAATACTACATAAGTATTGCTTATCTCAAATTCTCAATTCAGAAACCGGAGGTTAATGTTCAAGATTTCTTAAATAATTAGTTCTGTAATTTAAATGTTAAAGTTTTAAACGTTTTTTTTGTTTGTTTCTTCGTTTTATAATAATAATAATTGTATGCCTACTAGGCAGGGCGTTATGGAAAAGTAATTTATATTAATATTTGTTTGTATTACCTATGCCCACAATAAAAAGATTTGATTCGATTTGATTTGCGAAAACCTATTTCCTGCTTCAAAAAAATACCTGAATTAGACTACTGGCCGATTTTATATTTATATCTAACTGTAGCTTTTAGCTGTGACTTCGTCCGCGTGGATTTTGGATATAAACTTTGTTTGAATGAATGAATAGTAGAATATCAAATCGGCTATTAGTTTAGGACTTCACTGTGTTTACAATATAAATAGCTGATGTAGTGTATTAGAAGAACAAAATAGCTTAATATCGTAAGTATATCACAGTGGAGTCAATAATTGGAAGTTCAATTATACAAAGTTATTCGGAAATGGGGTACTAATCCGCGGCCCAAAATAACATCTAAAGTGTAAGGCGCCGCTGCGCGCCGCTGGGCAGCGCGCTGTTAACAGCGCGCGCTTGAACAGCAGTGCACTGTGAAACGACATTAGTACCGCGCGTCCCGCTGCTGTGAGACAGTCGTGTACAATATGAACGTTAATGCAGTTACGGCGCGTCTCAACAAAGCGTCACACTAAAACGCATACTGGCCGTAGAAGCACACGAGCGGCGCGCGCTTCGGCAGCGCCGGCGAACAGCGCGCGTTTACTGAACGGCGCTGTTCAAGCGTGCGACTTTGAAACGCAACTACTAGCCCATACATCTCCGAACGCGCGCGCTCCAACGGCGCTGCTGAAACGCGTAATAATAAAACCAGCCTAATTTTAATTAAAAGAAATCTACGTGTTTTTAATTTATTTACCTTTGCAAAAGGTTGTAAAACGAAAGCTATTCATTATTATGGGTAGGTACCTACTGCAACACCCTTTCGGATTAGTACGCCTTTTTCGATTGACATTGTATAAATTGTGTTGTAGTTGTGATCGTGAAATGTCTTAACGATTATCACGACTAAAACTTGGTTAAAAATGTATAACAAAAATTAGTTTAATTACATTTAAACACTAGAATTTTCTCTGAATGTAAATATAAATGTATTGTAACTTTAAGTTGCAGTTTCATTTAAATTAGTGGTTTTACATGTAGCATTCGTTATTTATTTTTAATCAAGGCGTAGATTATAGCTGAACGCGACACCCCCGAATGATAATTTGTCGCATTTATTTCCCTAATATCGTATTAATTTTAATATTGAATATTAGTGTGACAGAAACCCAACAATTGAAGTACATAGAATCACAAAAAAAAAGTAGAATTTAGCTAAAAAAAAAAGCATTATCACTTTAGAGCCATCAAAATAAAATAGCTCTAAAAATGCACTAGGACACTCAACAATGTAATAAAAAAAAACCAATGCAACAAAAAAGTAATATAATAAAAAAAAAAAAAGCATTTAGAAGTAGTTATCACGCAGTATTTCTAGCAGTAGTTTTCACTGACCAAGTTTCTGGTCCCAAAATAAAAAACAGCTTTAGTCCCAACATGCTTTTGTACATCACCGAATATTTTGATAACTATATAATTCTTTTAACGTGATAGTATGGTGTCCAGATAATGACGGCCACAGTGGAAACGATCACGGAGCAGCTGGACATGGCCGTGTCGTTGCCACCGACTGATGCGCCCACGCTGGCCACCGCACACACTGTCACTCTGACAGACACTGACGTCGCCACGGCTACCGCTGACGTAAGTCATGTTGTTATATTTGAAGTTCTATGTATAAGGTGGGGCAAAAATAATGTCATAATGTGAATTAGTATTCCGTTTATTTATTCACATATCATAGAATTACATTTTTAAATATTTAAATACAAAGAAGAAAAAAACATTTAAAAATATAAAAATATAGTAGCCCACCGGCATCGGGAACAGGGTCCAAGCCACCGGTGGTCAGGGCCTCAGAGAGGAACCTCCTAACAATACGCGCCGTGTCCAGAAGTACCACTTTCTGTATCAGGCCCTTGATCCAGCTGCCTAACGAGAGCCTCTTTAGATGTTGGTCGAGGCTCTTGGCTATTAAGCCATTGGCCGTAACGACTATCGGCACAATGATTGCTGAATCAACATCCCACATGGCGACAACCTCGTGTCTTGATATTTAATTTCTTTATCTTTCTCGGCTTTCACAACGTTCTCGTCATGCGGAACCGTGATATCAACAATCATTGTGAGATGCTCTGATCGATCTATCACCACGATGTCAGGCTTATTGGCAACAATAGTCCTGTCGGTGATTATAGATCGATCCCAGTACAATGTGATATGACCATTCTCGAGAACTGGGTCGGGCACATACTTGTAGTATGGTACTTCTGCGTCCACAAGGTGGTATTTGAGAGCAAGTTGCTGGTGGATAATCCTAGCTACGAGGTTGTGCCTGTGCAAATACATGTTATTATTATTATTATAATTATTCTCATACAATTTTTCTCACGATACTGTAGTGAAATTGTCATGATCTATTTAAAAAGAGTATCCATGGAGTTTCTTGCCGGTTCTTCTCCATGAGACCTACCTTTTGGAACCGTGCACCTAGTTTTGACGTTTTAAAAGCACCTGTAATTTGGTCTACTTGAAATAAAAAACTTTGACTTTAACTTTAAAAATTGGCTACCATTTTGTTACAAATGAAAAAAATGGCCTCTATTTTCACGGAAAGCTTATTTGAAGGTGTAAAATTGATGACATTGAGTTAAAAATGATGTCGGTCAAATGAATTGATGCACATTAATTTGTGTTCGTTTTTCGGCATTTTAAATTGTTCGCGGTTGAACGAGCAATACAGGAACGGTCACTTCTTGCGACATCTCCAGTGGACCCAGTTTCCACGAGACGCTCAACCAAATGCATAATTGTTCGCGCACATGGTCCAAAACGACGACAATATTCACGCTGCGTTAAAACAACAGACCGGAAATTGGTCAAACAGGTTCTCTATCTGTCTACAACATAAATTTCAAAGCAAAATAACATTTGGCAGCCTTTGCAAAAATTATGAGACATTCACATAATGACATTACTATTGGCCCACCTTGTATAATGGAGTCACATTGACTATGATCAGATGCCATTCTTTCTGTAGGTGAGGTCTGACATGGATCTAAATGAACGTGAAGAAATAGAGAACTAACATGAAATGTACTGGATTTGACATGTTCCTTCACAAGCAACGCCGCCATCCACGTTCATTTAGAGCCATGTCGGACTGTAGTCGGCGTTCGACCGAAGAGAGAGAAAGCCAGCTACTTCAACCGTCTCTTTTTATTCCACCGTCGACAAATGGAGCACCTGTCAGTCAGCTGAATTGTCACTAATTAATTCGAAACTCAAAAGTTGGCTACTCTTTGTACGATCTAGTCTGCGATTTGATCTGCGTTTTGTTTGACGGTGTTAGCTGCCGTTGACGAAAGCCTTTGAAGACTCCCTTGTTTGATCCTGTTCCAATCTACTGCTAGAGAGACACTCTCAACAAAGCAAGACCTATTGCCCCAAACTAAGCATTTAGCATAACGCTGAAAATGCACGGTTACCTGCGCCTGGGTTCAATCCAAGCGTTAAGGAATAACTATGACAAGAGTACAGGTTTCCAATTCTGGGCTCGGGGAAATACAAAATCTATGACGAGGGGCAAGCGGTTGTTTCAATTCTAGGGTTTGGGAATTCCCGACAAATTCAAAGTCCCGGGACACGAGACAGCCTACAATCAAAGTCCCGGGAATCCCCGGGACTTCGAGACCTTTGTTTAAGAGGGTTATGCCTTTTTTGAAGAATTTTAATGGAGTTAATTTCTGGTGAAACGTATTAAAAAAAGCAATTTTTTGTAAAAAATAAAATTTCGCACCTTCAAAACGACAATGAACGTAAGTGCGAAAACATAATTTTCGAGAGAGAAAAAATCTGTTTCTGATTTTTGTAATAATGCCACCGGACAAGGAGAACACCCTCTCGTTTTCAACAGATGTCGGTTTAATTGTGTTTAAGGCTTTATACTTACAGTAGTTATTATTCATTCAATTAATAGATGGCGCTAGGCTCCTTCAATTATTTGAAAATAAAAATGATTACATAACAATTTCGACAATCTTGTCTCGTCTCGAGTCTCGACCCGTAAGTCCCGGGACTCGACCCAAACCCTATTCAATTCGTTGCCTAGAGTGCCATACCTTGTGTTTTTCCCCGTCCCGAAATAGAATCCTGCAGTCTTGCTATACCTAGTCACACTCATATAAACTGCGAGAACAATGTCACACTCCTGCATTGAGACTGCAAGTAAAAATATGTGAGAAAGAATATTTACAACGCGTCATTCGTTCAACGCAGATGTGTGCAGTCTGCAACTGTAGGCCAAACTTAAACAAAAACATAGATTAGTCGCTCGACAGATTTGACGACGCTGATTAACAGTATGGTACCGTTTGGAGGTTTGTCTGAATGACAAACGTGCGCCTTGTCGAGCAGTCACTTTAGTTATGCACTAGTCGAGCAATAAATGTACTAAATATCAAACACTAAGGGCTCATTCACACGAGTTCCGTCATTGACGATTCGTTATAAAACACGATACGTCACGACGGCGACGGATGGACGTTCACATTGCTTACGGAATCGTATTTTATCACTATTCGGCAAAATATCCGAATTGATGTTCACATTCGTTTCGTGATTCTTAGTCTTGGATGAACTATCGAACACGACGGATCCGTCACGAAAAAATCACGATTCGTGTTTTTTGACGAACGAGTTTTTTAAAAGATGATACGTGATTTAAATACGTGTCCTACATTTATCACGATTCGTGATGCGTGTGAACACGGGCATTTAAAAAGAATAGCCGCCGTAAAAAAAAACGGATCGTGAAAAAAACGATTCGTCAAAAAAAACGAATCGTCTTCGTGTGAATGAGCACTTACATTGCACTCGTTGCACATGTACACACGCATTGAAGACAGATATTGGAGGGGCCTGCTTGTCATCGTAGTTGTTCTCTAGTCCTTAAGGGGATATTTACAAAACTGCTATTAATTAGCTGTTTTTCGGTACATTTTCCGATCAATCCGTGAAACTTAGCTAGATGTTATGGTAAGCTACGGATAGACTACGCTTTTGTCTAAAAATGGTAGATAAACATTTTTAAATTTGTTAATTTATAATTAAATAATATTAATTTTTCGTAGCCTCCTCCCACGAAAATACTGAAAATGGGGTGAGTTTCGGTACATTTTCCTGAAGAATTCAAGGGTTTTAATAAATAAATACAATACCATTAGTTAACAGACATATTAACGTTAAAGTGGTAGAGAAAATAAAATAAGAAAATTGTTGGAATATCACAGGAAAATAAAAAATCATTTTGATTTTTTTTCATATATTTTGCTAGGCCGATTAACCTTAACTGTGTGAAAATAAAGTTGGTTTTCCATCTGTCATTTTACTGTCAGCCATCATTGTGAGTAGACTCGAGTCGCTTGACTGCAGAAATAAGCGGTCAAATAGATCCCTCGACGGTCACAAACATTTGATTTGACCTAACTTGAAGATAAAGGTACGCTGTGTGTGTGTTGGTCGTCCGCATATCGTAATTATACTTTTTACCTACGCTTTCTGCAAACGCGTCCTTAACGCTTTGACTGAACGCTGGCGTACCTGGCTTGCAAAATCAACTCTTCGCTATATAAGTCAGCAAGATCAGCACCGATGCCTTCGCCGTTCACTGCTACTGTTGGGGTTTTCGCCGTTGACGATACTCCAGTTATAGGTAGTCGTTGTAGGTAAATAATTCACACCACAGTCCCTATTTAGTTCAAGAGTTTAATAGTAGAATGTTTCTGCCTACGCGTATGTTTAGTATTCTGAGTCGCACTTTGTTGTTAGGTTATAATTATAGACACATTAGCGTGTGCCGGAGGGTTTGTTACGACTCGTATTAATTGTATACGAACGCATAAAGAGAATTCGCTGTATGAGCATTATTGGCTCGTACAGCTACCATTGGCTCAATTGTCGGCGACATGGCTAGGTTAGCTCCTAAATAATAGCCGTGACGGCGACAGTGGAGTCAAGGGTGGTACAATCCTTAAATCATCGCACCATTGCATTTTTCATGTGAGTGCTTTGTTGTTGTTTGTGTATGAATGTTGTATTCGACGATGATGTTCAAATTAAAATTATTTATGAGACAATGTCATTAGTCTTTGGCCCCGTACGACCTCTTAAAAAAAAGTGCGCATACGTTGAGCGTAGACATCTTTAGAGGGTGCAGAAAATGGGAATCCTTTGAAAGCGATATTGCAGGCATTCGCACTTCAATACAGTCAGTCGAAATTCTATAGAAAGGCTAAATCAGCACATGAGCACAGGCTTACAAAAGCACAGCTTATATCAAAGTGTTATCATAATGTAACTTCTGTCATCCTACAACTTAAAAATGCTGACGATAATTTGATTTCGTACCTTACTGTTAAGATTTTATATAATGACTAGCCGTGGATTTCCTATACTTCAAAAATGACGAATATCCATACAAACTTTCATCCTCTATTTAAACCCCTTGTGCAAAATTTCATGGTTCTAAACCCACCGGTTTATGCTGTGCGTTGTCTGTCAGTCAGTCAGTGGTAAAGTTTTATTCAATAGAATAATAATTAAAATGAATATACCTTCTTCAAACAGGTGTCAACGCCAAACCTCCTCGGCGACCACGAAAACATGGCGGAGTCGGTGGAAGACGATATGACCAATTTCTGGCCCACATCCGCTGGCAAATTCCACTTCTGCATCGAAGAACTACCTCAGGAGTTACAGTACATACATCAGCTTTTACAGGTTTGTATGGTATGACCTGTAGACAGGTAGCATGTGATCGAGGGGCCTTTTATCTATATTCGGCTCCCTATTTTCGGTGGTATACCTGCCTTTCGAAAATTACTTTTCACGGCAAATAATATTTCAAGAGACCTTAAATCATCTATATACAGTGGTGGACATATAATTAGAAACACCAAGTGTGACTTTCATTTTTAGTACAAATTAACTTGATAATTAATGGTTTACGTATCATAGAGGGCTTATACCTATTTATCTATAATGTATGTACATCATGAAGTATTACTATGTCAGTTTTGGAAATATCATACAACCATTTATGTAAAATCTGGTATACTTTATAAAATAAAATGAAGCAGCACAACGTACTAAGGTGGACAACTAATTAGAAACAGAAAAAAAACATTATCATAAATATGAACAAAGGTAACGAAACAATAAATAATGAAGTTAAATGGTACAAACGTTTTATAATAAACAATTAATATTTGGTTGGGAATCCTCTGCTGTCGATTACAGCTCTACAACGACGTGGCATTGATTCTATGAATGTTTCATACATTTCTAGGGAAAATTTCTCCAAGCTTCTACAAATGCGTCTTAAAGTTGTTGTAGTATGATACTAGTAGTAGTACGATATTAGTGATATGTTTATTAGACAATGTTTTCTTTACAATGTACCACAAATTTAGATTTGATTCAAATCCGGACTATTTGCAGACCACTCTAACACCGACACTAATTAGTCTCTTAGAAATGCTTTAACGCTGTTTCTTTGGTTTGGATTATTGTAGTGTCGGTGTTAGATTGGTCTGCAAATAGTATGGATTTAAATAAAATCTAAGTTTGTGGTACATTGTAAAGAAAACGTTGTCCAATAAACATTTCACTAATATCGTACTACTGCTAGTATCATACTACAACAACTTTAAGATGCATTTGTAGAAGCTTGGAGAAATATTCCCTAGAAATGTATGAAACATTCATAGAATCAATGCCACGTCATTGTAGAGCTGTAATCGACAGCAGAGGCTTCCCAACCAAGTATTAATTGTTTATTATAAAACGTTTGTACCACTTAACTTCATTATTTATTGTTTCATTAACTTTGTTCATATTTATGATAATGTTTTTTTTCTGTTTCTAATTAGTTGTCCACCTTAGTACGTTGTGCTGCTTCATTTTATTTTATAAAGTATACCAGATTTTACATAAACGGTTGTATGATATTTCCAAAACTGACATAGTAATACTTCATGATGTACATACATTATAGATAAATAGGTATAAGCCCTCTATGATACGTAAAACATAAATTATCAAGTTAATTTGTACTAAAAATGAAAGTCACACTTGGTGTTTCTAATTATATGTCCACCACTGTATATATAATCATATGTGTATGTATCTTATTTGAGTATGTATGTATATATAATATACAGCGTGTCCCAGAAAGTAGTGTCAAGCGGAAGTCCAGAGGTAGAACCTCCTTTGAGGTACCCAAATCACCCCCATGTATGTTCCGCGATTTTTTGTAGTTTTCGAGTTATGAATGTTTTTCATGTTTTTTAATCAAACTCAGACTATAACGACATTTTTGATCATAGTGACGTGAATAGTTGAGATACATGAGTAATTTTTTTTTTCTAAATTTGCTGATTAGTGATCCTTTCGAATGCATAGACATTTGTAACCATAGATGTAACGAATGCGTTACAAAAAAATATTGAATTGTCATAAAGTTAAAATCTTGCATGTTCCCTAAATCTTTGTGGGTGATTTAAAAATAAATCTCCCTAAACTTTTTTTGTCAGATGTATTTTAAAAACTTATCCATTTTATCAGCTATTTACCCTGTAAATTTCATCGAGCTATCTCTACGACATCACAATAAAAATTTCATTCAAAGCATACAATATTGAGAATTCCAGTTGTAAAAAGGTGAATAAAAATTGATTAAAACTAACTAATAACGTCTTTTTAGTAACCCTCGACGCAAAAAGAGGGGTGTTTTTAAGTTTCACGTGTGTGTTTGTGTGTCTGTTTGTGGCATCGTAGCTCCTAAACGGATTTTGATTTAGTTTTTCTTTTGTTTGAAAAGTGACTTTATCGAGAGTGTTCTTAGCTATGATTCAAGAAAATCTGTTCAGCCTTTTGAAGATCATCAGCTCTTTTCTGGTTGTCGAAGGGATATGAGCAACTTCTACTGGTCTGATCGTTTCGAAATTTACTATCCTGTGACTTCAATGATATTGATGACATGTGACAAGAAGAAGGTCATTACAACTTATCATAAACTTGAAGAATCAATAGGCACACAATACCTCTACTGTAAGTTGGGTATCATGCTGTTTCAGATGATGCTTGGGTATCAGGTCAAGGTTACCATGTTATTGTAATATCATTGAAGTCACAGGATAGTAAATTTCAAATCGATCAGACCAGTAGAAGTTGCTCATATCCCTTCAACAACCAGAAAAGAGCTGATGATCTTCAAACGGCTGAACAGATTTTCTTGAATCATAGCTAAGAACACTCTCGATAAAGTCACCTTTCAAACAAAAGAAAAAACTAAATCAAAATCCGTTTAGGAGCTACGATGCCACAAACAGACACACAGACACACACGTGAAACTTAAAAACACCCCTCTTTTTGCGTCGAGGGTTACTAAAAAGACGTTATTCGTTAGTTTTAATCAATTTTTTATTCAACCTTTTACAACTGGAATTCTCGATGTTGTATGCTTTGAATGAAATTTTTATTGTGATGTTGTTGAGATAGCTCAATGAAATTTACAGGGTAAATAGCTGATAAAATGGATAAGTTTTTAAAATACATCTGACAAAAAAAGTTTAGGGAGATTTATTTTTAAATCACCCACATAGATTTAGGAATCATGCAAGATTTTAACTTTATGACAATTCAATATGTTTTTGTAACGCATATGATACATCTATGGTTACAAACGTTTATGCATTCGTTAGGGTCACTAATCAGCTAATTTAGAAAAAAAAAATATTCATGTATCTCAACTATTCACGTCACTATGATCAAAAATGTCGTTATAGTCCGAGTTTGATTAAAAAACATGAAAAACATTCATAACTCGAAAACTACAAAAAATCGCGGAACATACATGGGGGTGATTTGGGTACCTCAAAGGATGTTCTACCTCTGGACTTCCGCTTGACACTACTTTCTGGGACACGCTGTATATTTAAAATATGTATATATGTGTGTTATAATATATATTTATACCTAGTTATTTAGTTGATTTCTGATTTTTATAAGGTTATATATTTGTACGCTGCAAACTGCCCGTTAATTTTTCTTAACAATTCTTTCCATCCTATGGTTGTCTGGAAGAAATTGCTTTAAGCGATAAGACCGCCATTTGTACTGTTTTAATTAAGTGTATTCCTTCTGTTTTATTTCTTTTAGTGTACAATAAAGTATATCTATCTATCTATCTATCTATCATATTTGGAATTAAATGTGTAAATGTGGCAATAATTTCAAAGCCTACCTATGTCTTCAAGAATTGCCAAGTCGAGATTTTGTCCAAAAACCAAGGTTGCACTTCTTAGTGGTTCTTAGCAAAGAATAAGCTATCCTTTACCCATCTTTGGATTATGCTAAGAAGATAGGCAGTGGCGTCCTTTTCTGTGCTAACAACAACCTAGGTCTGATGGCAGTCGCTCCGTATTAAATACTGGTATTCAGCCGCATCTGGTTACACTGGAAGCTGAACTCAACATAGTTGGGAAAAGGCTAGGCAGAACAATGATGATGAAAGCACTTCACAAAAACTATGTTTTATGCCCTCAGGAACTAAAGAGCACGTCTCGTCCCGACGTGTTGTACCACTTGCTCCAATGCCTGCAAGTGTTAGTGCTGAACACAGACGCCCTGGCCGACCACCGCGGCTTCCTCATATGGTGCCAGGAAAATCTGTTGATTGACAAGTAAGTACCATCCCCGAGCAAGTATAACTTAAAGATACTATTTAGCTTCTTGGTGGTAGTCAACTTTTATTTGAGTATTTAGATCAAGGACTGCTTTAGGTGGGAGCAGCGCAAGCGCATCTAAACGGAGCGACGATGGCCTTTATATCGTCAAGTTCGGTCTAAGATAACGTATGTTTCTTATATTTATGCTTTAAATCTATCGATATAAAATAACGGCACGCCTGTACCTATTCCCCTAAGGGTTGAAGTCCCATGTAATAGGGGGTGGCCTATTGGCATGAACCGGGTACAAATCCAGACTCCAGGCTGCTACTGAGAAATTTCACACGGTAACCCAATAACACTTTAAATGACCCGGGGATCAAACCCAAGACCTCACGCTCAGCAGTCGCGCTTGCCACCACTAGACCAACGAGGCAGTCTATGAAGCGATGATCTTTCTTTTATTTAATTGTACATTTATTGGAAAAACTGAAGCGATGCTAACATCTCCCTCCCCAACTCCCATTGACACAGCAACTCAATCTATCTCTTTCCCGCAGCCTTTGGAACGTATGCAACGCGTCTCACTCGCACATCTGTTCCGTGGCCGTCCCGGTGCTGCTGCACTGCGTGACGCTGGCCGGAGGTGCCGACGTGTTCTGTAACCTCATACGTGATCAGTTCCATCATCACGACTACCACGTCAGGTTCACTGCTGTAGAGCGGGTTACTATCATCATTAGGTAGGTGGAGATATGAGCACAATGTTTTAAGAGGCTTAAGCATTTTTCCATATAAATTTAGACGACACGTCAGAACATGTCTATTAAAAACACGGTGAATTTCCATGCGTAAACTAGTTTGACATTTCTAACTTACTTCTTATCTATCACCGTTCTTTTCTCGCGCTTTCTGTAGGAAAAGATAGCAAATCTCTAATTTTAGTTTAGTTGGTGAACTAGAGAATCGGTGCCATTGTTTTATTTTATAAGTCGTCTGTAACTAAAAGCTAACCGAAATGAAATTCAATCACGTTGGTGACAACGTAATTTATTTTTATTATTATTCACTGTTTACTCACGTGTATTTTTTTGGCCGACTATTGGTAAACAGCCGTAAGCTTGACCCTCCCGATGGTCTGCGGGACGCGGGAGGGGAACGAGAAGCCAATCGCCCGTTGCCTGGCAGCAGCAATAGATAACAGCAGACTGGCTAATTGGTTGAATCATTCTCCTCCCCCGTCCCGTAGACCATTGGGAGGGCGAAGCTTACGGCGATTTACCAATAGTCGGGCAAAAATATACACGTGAATAAACAGTGAATAATAATAAAATTAAGTTACGTTGACACCAACGTTATGGTTTGGTTTACCTCATGAGTAAAGGCTCGATTTTGTTTCGAAACGAGTCGGGCAGTCCCGAAAAGCAGGTGCTTTTCGGGACTGCCCGACTCGTTTCGAAACAGCTTGCTCAGGTGAGCAAACCTTAATTATAAACATGAATGCGACTCACGAAAGTTAAAATACAATAATACGTAATTTATCCCTTAGGTTCATGGACGGCTCCCCCGTGAAGACCAGTCTGCCGCTGCAGACGGCCCTGGCGACTGCGTTCTGCTACCTCATCTCCAGCATGGACGACATCAACGTGTACGTGGCGCAGAGGTCTACCCTGTACATCGGGACTGTGCACGACAACGCTATTGATGTAAGGCAGTTGTAAAACTATACAAAGTCTAACTACTCGTAAACTAACTATTTACAGTTCAATGAATAATTGTTTTGATAGGGTAAATGTGTGGGGGTTGCGGAGGAAAACTGATGTCGCTTTTAGTCGCGAATCAGAGACGAAAGCAGTGCACAAGCACTCTTATGTTTATATATGTTACGGGTAAAAGCCGAATGGCGGTTACACCTAGGTTTAGCCGGGTACAACTAGGTGCAACCAGTAGCAGTTGGTTAGAACTAGGTGTAGCTTAAGTCGACGGAGCCCCGCAGAGCGGGGCTCCTGTTTCTGTCTGCAGGGTTTAAAGTTAATGGACTATTATTGGATTTCAAAATATGACTTCATGGTAACTGCGGGTGAACTTTTCATAGAATTTTATTTGTTCGATTATTTATCTGGTTAACCTGTGAAACTTCAGCACAAAATATCGATGCACGTTACTGCAAACATTTACTATTTAGTATATTGAATCATTTGGGTTAGGTTAGGTTAGAACAGTGACCAATAACGCGCGAAGGCGAGCGCGTGCCGCGGCAGCGGCCGCCGAGCGCCAGATCCCCTTAATTGTTGGTGAATCAAGCTATTAAACTTTCGCGGTAACGTGCATCGATATTTTGTGGGTCGAAATTCCGTAGTCTACTCCTTTGCTTGCATGGTACGTGCTTCCTTTATTTGGATTTTTTATTAAACCTTTGATATCATGGAAACCCTACATTAATGATATGGCCAAACGTGGATGGCCATATCATTAAACGTTGACGTTTCAACGATATGGCCAATTTTAGTTGGCCATTTCATGAAATACAACCATTTCATGAAATGGCCGGCCACATCATGAAGTGATCAATTCTACGATATGGCCACGACATATACAAGGTTAGTCCGAAAAGGGATACTAATCCGAAAGGCTGTTTTATTTATTTTTATTTATTTATCTATACTTTCGCACATAATTAGTAAAGAGGCGGACTTAATGCCATAGGCATTTTCTACCAGTCGACCTTAGGGTGATGCAGAGAAAACATGGTAGGTGCACTAAAAGAGCTATGTGATGTGATTCGCTATTAAAAATAAAAAACAAACTTTAAAAAAAAGTAAAAACCGACTTCAAAGAAATACTAAAAGGAGTAAAATAATTACCATAATATAAAATTAACAGTTTCAGAAGTCGGTGGCTTACTATTTGCTTCAGTGTAGAGTTGCACCGACTTCTGAAACTGTTAATTTTATATTATGGTAATTATTTTACTCCTTTAAGTATTTCTTTGAAGTCGGTTTTTACTTTTTTTTAAAGTTTGTTTTTTATTAAATACGTTTTAGTGTCATAATTTTAACCCCCTCCTTCATAACCCTTCTTTTTGGCTTTGACGTAGTCGGGCATAAAAAGTCCTTTCAAATGATACCTTACACGATATAATGAAAACATTCCAAAGAGGGGGAGGGGGGGACTCGCACCCCCTCCTCTTTTCCAGTAGTCAGTTCCCAACAACAAATATAAACAAAGCAATATTAGTAATTTGAGAATTTTGCTTTGATCCGATGAGGAGTTCCGTTCCATATCTCTGAAGTTCATGGTCTAATCATAACAACATTTATATGGGACCAATCGGGAAGTATACCCATTCGAACAAAAAAATAATTTTTCAAATCGGTTCATAAATGACGGAGATATGAGGTAACAAACATAAAAAAATAAAAAAAATAAAAAATATACAGACGAATTGAGAACCTCCTCCTTTTTGAAGTCGGTTAATAAACACAAAGATAACTAAACTAAAACATTTTTGCAATAATATTACCTACATACATAATTATAAGACATTTACATACATATTATATGTATACATACTTATGCATAAAGTATTCATAAAAATGAATAACTTTTGTTCTACTCTTTCCCCAAAAGTCAATAAATAGTTTAAGAGAAATAGCTATTAAAAGATTTCTTACAAAATACCTTCAAAATACCTTAAAATCTATCTATCTTCAGCTATGATCTGCTGTGTTTACATTTTAGGTCATATTTGGAGTCACGTACACCTCCATTTTCTGAATTCATAAAGCAGGGAAAATAATTTATGAAGAACTAAAAATTAAATAAAAATTATCGAATTTTGAAATTGACACTTGTAGTACCTCTTTTCCGACTAATCTTGTATTTTCGGGGTAAGATAATTTTACTAAGAGTTTACATACAAAACAAAATTCGATTGCCTTTAAACATTTGAACTAAGATGAAGATGGTTCAGTATCCACATCAATATCCAGTCTATGGTAATCCCTGCAGAAAGTTATCATCTTTAGAACAGATTAAGTTACAAACCTTTTAAACTGTCATTAAAAATGATAACATTGTGCAGTGGTTAACCGCTGACCACAGACAGAAGAAAGAACAATACATTTAACATCTACAATGGTGAGTTTTCATTTTTATTATTAAATTAAAAACAAATGATAACAAGGGGCTCGTGTTTAATTAACAACCGTGAAGATCATATGATTGTAAATGAAACAACAACATAATCGATTAGGGGTGATTCTATCGTTGGGTGGTTCACCGTCAGATCAGAACCAGGCCCGGGTCGACGGCGCGTTGTGTTCCACGCGCGCCTCAAAGATATGTCAGCATTGTAGACGGTATAGTGCCTGCCAGGGTTGCGGAATTTATTCGAAAGAGTTACCGCGGCCCTGGAACGCAAAGGGCATTAGAAGGAACACGGATGGGTTTTAGTCAGTAAGAGTCTGACACTCCCTTCCGCTCCGCCCAGAGCGGAAGGAGTCATATGATGATTTCCCCATCCATAAAAAAAAGGGGTGATTCTATCATTACAGTTATAGCTAATATCAGTATGTCAGGATTGCGAGCAAGGTAAATATAGTAAATAAAACCAACATAGACTCTCCACCACTGGGAGTAGGTACTTGTATTTGGATTAGTGTTAGTAACATGAACTAGATCACAGTGGCGAAGGGTGAATTTTCTTAAAAGGGAAGCCGGAACAAAAAATGCTTACCTTGCTCAAGTGTGATGCGTGAATTCCAGTAACTACTCGTTTCGAAAGGGAAGCCGATAGGAATCGAGTTGTATGGAGCCTTCGCCACTGCTAGATCACAATATTTAAAAGATCATAAAATAAGGACAAGCTAGTCAGATATAAAAGGTCAGACTTCTTCAGCTGATGAACACAGAATGATCCGCTTCATCGAATGACCACCGCCTTTATAACATCGGGTGCGTTGATCCATATAGACGACTAAGCGATACCGCTAGCGATAACATGATTTGCAAGCTTAACTTATCAAGTACTGTAATTATAGACACAATAGATAAACAATGTTTGACGACACGTTTGGTGCAGTGGCTAAGTGATTGGCTTCTGCGCTACGGGTCGTGGGTTCGATTCCCACACGGAACAAAAATTTGTATGGCCTACAGATGTTTGTTTCGGGTCTGGGCGTTTGTTTGTGAGATTTGTGTCTGTAAACGCACCCACGATACAAGAGAAATCTTAGTGTGGGGCAACGTTTTATCCAAAAAAATTAAAAAATGGCACTGACGATCCGGATCGTCGCCGCGTCGGGCGGACCGCTAGCGGTTAAGATGTGCTTGCCGCGGTCCGTCTGTGTATGCATGACCATTCGCTACACATCGAGAACTCTCCCTGCTTAGAAGAGCAGGTTAAACCGTCGGTCCCGGATGTCATATGAATATCTACTAGCTTTCGCCCGCAGCTTCGCTTGCGTGAAATTTTGAACCCGTTAAGTGACGATTTTCCATACAAACTTTCATCCCCTATTTAACTCTCTTAGGGGTTGAATTTCGAAACATCCCTTCTTAGTGGATGCCTACGTTACAAAAGGAACCTACTGTCAAAATTTCAACTTTCTAACCCCAGCTTTTTAGGCTGTGCGTTGATAGATCAGTCAGTCAGTCAGCTTCTCCTTTTATATGTATAGATGACAGTCGTTGCGGGTAGTCAGAAGACCGAAAGCCTGACAACCGGTCTAATCTCAGGATATCGGCTTTGCCCAGTAATTGGGTTGCAGGGGTCTGATGGCATTCGCTCCTTGTAAAATACTGGTCTTCAGGTGCATCTGGATAGACTGGAAGCTGACCCCAACATAGGAAAAGGCTAGATAGAACATTAAATTATGAACAAAAAATTATTGTATTTCGTATATTATATACATATATCGTATATATTATATATATATCCCACTTCAATTCTTCCCTTTTGCAATTCCTTTAGCGTCCCTTTACCCATTCGACATACACCTCGCCCACGAAATCGTCCCCTTTTTTCAATACCTCAAACCAGTTCCGCGGCCCTAAAAACAAGTTCGTTGTATGTAGCCCTCACACATATAAACAACATTTTACTATATGACGAGTCCTTGGATGTTTTCGCTAGTACTGAGCTGAGATTCCTGACCACTGCTGTACGATACCTGGAATCCATAGCCGCACCTAGTACCATCTCATTGCATTGATTAACGATAGCTGCTATATTGATACTAATTTTAATTGAACACTATTAATAATTCCATCCTAATTCTATTTAATTTAATTATGTATAATTCTATTTAATTTGTATAATCTGATTTAATTTTGTATAATTCTATTTTATTTGTTTAATCCTATTTCAAAATTGTATAATTCTATTTAATTTTGTATTATTGCGTGTATATGTAGCTTTGTCTTATTTTAGTTTCATGATTGTCTTTTATTAGCCTATAACTTGTATGTTTGGTGTCTTACCACTGTCAGTGCGAGTTGGTGATTAATAAATAAATAAATATTTTAGTAATAGTCGAGCCCATATTGAAAGTGTTCTTCTGGAGAAATACAACCACCATAACTTTTTCTTCCACCAAGCAGTTTTGTTGTATTCCGGTTTAACACATTCGAGTCCACCACACTTTTCATACGCCATACGCCATGCCGCCATACATACGGTAAGTGGACCTTCCAGGAGGGTCCTCGGTATTACGTTTGCGCTAAGAGTAAACCCTCGAGTAGGGTTCTTGGCATTAGGTTTAACCCGGCGTCATGGGGGTGGAAAAGTGTTACACGGACGTTGGGGTGGGTCTCACCGACCCGTTTATTAATGTCAGAATTATTCCAATACTGTACAAATAATAAAGTTATTATTATTCATGTTAAGTTTTTAGGTATCTAAGTAAATAAATGAAACACAAATATCATATTATATTTATGTTTTAATCACATAAATGAAACTTCAAAAAAATAACGACAAATGTCAACAAAAAATTTCTCTTATATTTAAATGTAATTACATTATTAATTTAACAATCAGTCTTAATATTTTAATGGCACTTTTTTGTAGAAAACTAAAATAACTTAAGAAAAAAAAAACACTTCATATCTTTGGTACAGTCAGCACAAAACTGACTGCGGGGATGGGTCTCACATACCTTATTCAATTTCGTGCACGTGTAACTCCCACTGCGGCTGTGCCACCACTAACATGTTGCTTGAGACGCATAGAACAACTCAACAGTTCCAGCTATTGAGAAGGACGGAAACGTCGCACGCATACTAACCGAACTACAAGCGCAATAAAATGTGACGGGTCGCACAGACCCAACCCCCATGACGCCGGGTTAAAACCGTGTCATAAAACATGCGTAGTGAAATAGTGTTTTCAGGGAGTTGCTTGTTTTATGACGGTGTATTTTTTAAGAAATACCACCTACATTTAAAATGACCCCTCGTCGAGGGTACCCGGCATCACGAATGCGACAAAGTGTCTAAACATACTATGCCGAAGATACGCGACCGAAGTTTGGCATGATTACGCCTGCTGATTGAATTACTGACGACACAATATGCCGAAATTACTTCGCGTTATGGCGTACAGCCGAACTTCGGTCGGGCGTAAGTTCAGCGACAATTCGGCGGCAACGTATTCTGTACAGCACAGATTATACGCGACCGAAGTTCGGTTAGATTGCCGACGAAGATCCGGGGAGCAGCGGGAGGCAGGCATGCCCGCGCCCCGCGTGTCCGCCCACAAGTTTGTGCAATTGAATTTCTGCCGCGTAAGTTCGGCACTTATGGTGTGTCATATCAGCCGAATACGTCGGAACATAAAATCAGCCGCGGAACCTCAGTCGAGTATCTTCGGCATATTGTGTTTGGACACTAAAGCACATGAATAAATAAACCGAACAGAATGAAAGCTTCCTAACAGAGTTCAAAATTCTTACCTACTTTCATAGGGCTGTCTACTATTTCACGACCGTAAGTTAAGTACCTACCTATCTAATAGAAAAGGCCAAATGTTATCTTACTAAGACGGCCTACAAATACTTCGGTGCTATTCTACAAACCTACTAAAACAAAAATACGAAACAAATAATACGCCAACATAATTACTTACAAATAATCATTCTTATGGGAAAGTCGTCATCTTAGTTATTTTGGATAATATCTACTCGTAACTAAATATTCTGTAATACGCATTAAACATGTGTAGGTATAAGTAGATATAATTAACTGACAAGATCCTTTGGAATACAAAATAAGAAGTCTCCTTGTTTTTCCTACCATTATTTGTACACATACACACAGTACAACAGTTTGGCATCTTTAAAAACAATTAAAATAAAACGTCCGCGTCTCGTACCGCTGCCGCTGTGACACCCCTTAACTTTGTCCGCGTACTAAGCCCGCCTCAAACCGGTTTGTAACCGAGCGGGCGCCGGCGCACTCCCCGCGCGCCTTGTCGGTGACAAGTCACGCACACAATAGCTGTGCGTGTAGTAGTGTACCTACGCACGGCGTTTAATATGAAGCTTTCATTCTGCTCGGTTTATTTATTCATGTGACTAAAGGTTGCCCTCCTGACGTGCACTCGGCACTAAACATGTTAAGGGTACGGGTGCTGGTGAAATTACTGGCACATGACACCTTTATCTTTGTCACAAGTTAGCCTGAAGCTCACAATTCTTCCTCAGCTCCTCCTGTACTGCCTGGAGACTCAGTTCGACCTGGTGATCGTAGACCGGCCCATGATACTCCAGTCCATCTACCAGCTACACAACACGCTCAGTGACCGCAAGATCCTGACGTGGGAGTTCTTCCTGAACAGATTCGAGGCTCTGTTCTTGGAGGCACAGATCAATTCCAATAAGACCATTGATTTCTCTAATTTAAGAGGTGAGTTATTTATTCGTACAAAAGGATCAATGTTGGTGAATGTTTGTCGTACATTTGTTAGCTAGACATTTAAATTTGGTGTTTTATCAATGAATGTCAAAAATTTGTGCCAATATTGGTATTAGTGTTGTATAAAATGTTTTGTTTATTTTTACTTTTGTTTATTTAATTTATTTTTGTAAATCTTTACAGGAATGTATTTCAGTTATTGTAGGAATGTACCTATTTGTAGGGTGAGTTTCTGTTTTTGTGTTATATTTTTATATTTTTTTCTTGTTTTAATTGTTGTAGTATTTGATATAATATTTACTCGTAATTACGCCTAAAATATGTAGGTATCTCTGGTCTCTAAAATTTCAAACCTAAATATTTCCAAAATAGCTTGGTTAAAATCGAGGCCAATATAAAAATTGGCTGGTTTACACACCTTCTTTTCGAAATAATAATACGGAACACAATTAATACCAATATACAAGGTTAGTCGGAAAGGGGGCACTAATCCGAAAGGGTGCTAAAGTACCCATAATAATGGGTAACTTTTCTTCTACAACTTTCCCCAAAAGTCGATAAATTAAAAGAAATAGCTGCTCAAAGATTTAATAAAATACACTAAAATCTAGTTATAGTCAGCTGTGTTTAAATTTTATGTCATATTTGGGGTCACGGATTAGAAGCTCCATTTTCTGAATCGTACCTAAAGAAGGGGTGAAGAAATTAAAAAAAAAAAACTAAAATATTGATCGTTTTGTACTGAAATAAAATCGATCGAATTTTGAAATTTTTACAATTGCTTTAATACCAGCATGAGTGTTACTTTAAGTGGGCCGCGGATTAGTACCCCCTTTTCCGACTGACCTTATATAAAATGCACCAGAGTGAGGTCCACCAAATACGCTGATTTTGGAGATCATCCCACATTTCCAGTATGAGCTGATCTCCCATTGTATAGACTTTCTCTTCAATGAGATGTCAGCTTATAATGGAAATATATGAAGCCATGTTCACCTATCTAATCTATATTTTAAAAAAAGCATTCGGGTTTTTCCGTTTATCGATATTTTTTTATTTTAATCAAAACACATTTCGCTCTACCTTTAGAACTAGTGAGCAGCGAAACAAGTTCTGAATGGTTCCTGTACAAAGTGCGTCGCGCGCACGAGGCGCTGAGCGTGTCAGCGCGGGACACCAACGTGAACACGCTGAGCGCGTCGTTCGGCACCAAGTGGCCCTACAAGAGGACCATATCAGCCCCCGCCACCATGCCGCCGCATCCTGACACTAGACATGGTAAATATATCTGATGCTCGCGACACTAACGTGAACACGCTGAGCGCGTCGCGTCGTTCGGCACCAAGTGGCCCTACAAGAGGACCATATCAGCCCCCGCCACCATGCCGCCGCATCCTGACACTAGACATGGTAAATATATCTGATGCTCGCGACACTAACGTGAACACGCTGAGCGCGTCGCGTCGTTCGGCACCAAGTGGCCCTACAAGAGGACCATATCAGCCCCCGCCACCATGCCGCTGCATCCTGACACTAGACATGGTAAATATATCTGATGCTCGCGACACTAACGTGAACACGCTGAGCGCGTCGCGTCGTTCGGCACCAAGTGGCCCTACAAGAGGACCATATCAGCCCCCGCCACCATGCCGCTGCATCCTGACACTAGACATGGTAAATATATCTGATGCTCGCGACACTAACGTGAACACGCTGAGCGCGTCGCGTCGTTCGGCACCAAGTGGCCCAACAAGAGGACCATATCAGCCCCCGCCACCATGCTATACCCATAACACATAAAGACAGGCGATGTCAGGATTGCTTACTCAACACGCAAAATCTCAGATAAAATACAGAGAGTAGTTAGTTGCTTTCAAACTAATTTCTTTATCTACAAGAAGACCATTTTGGGCAGTTTCTATGCTGTAACAGCCCGATGCATGCCGTCTATCGGAAAAGCTTAACTCGAACTGTTTTGGCATTTTCCTAAAAAGGTAAGTCCAAACGTCGCCCTGCATTGTTATTTCATAATTTTTATGTATTTTGGAAACCTGGACTTCAAAAGAGACCTTGACCTCTCAGTTATTTTCTTCTCAGTAGTTAGATAAGAATCGCCAGAGCCAACTAGTTCATAAAGTGACATGTAAAAGAGTTTTAAAAGACCTTTTTACAGACAAAAATTAATTTGATAGTAAAAATAAAGTGTGATGATTATTTAAATCAACGAAAAAGAGCAACTACCCTGGCTAGGCCTGATGGAACGACGGAAGCTGATGATACTCAGCTGAGCCTTGGATATCATCGTGAACTTGCGAAGGCAAGTCACAGTGACATCCCGGGTTCGGCTGGGTTAAACCACGGCCAGGTGAAGTGCGTCACCCGTGAAGAAACTCTCTGGTGAGTAGATAGAGAAGAAATGTGATGTCCTTTTAATGACAGAAGATGATGTAATTCTTTGTCGCACCAAACGCTGGGCGCGAGCGGAGCGTGTAGACGAACCCGTTTTAGTAGTATTCAAGGGATTACTATGAACCATGTCACACCAAATACGAGCCTGGGGACCGAACACGTCGTGACCGGGGTGTGTCCCTCGACGGGCTCGCGTCAGTAATATTGAAGGCATACTATGAAGCATATCACACCACATGTGAGCGCTGGTCCGCCGTCGACATGATCCGCGTTTAGTGTGGCGAAGCATTAACCTTTTCTCTTTGTAAGTCGGTTTTGATGGATTTTTCAGTGTCATCGGAGAACACCGGAGGCAGATAACTCCCATCCGAGCTCCAGATGAAGTTAATGCCGACATTTACTAATGTAGGAATGAACTTCACCTAGAGTTCGGTTGCGTAATGTTTGCTTTGTGAATTTGTCGTGATAATATATCATTTACAGTAGTACGTTAGACCAAGGAGTATTCTTTTGTAATGGTATTCATTGGAGGCTGACAAAGGATTTAAGAAACATGAATTAATATGTATAATCTTATATTCGTATTGAAAAGAGTTCTTAATCTAAATGGGAGTTTCGTTTTACACAGAACGCGAGAAAGTATACTCCCGGCAGTACTCCGCACCATTACTGAAGCGCAAGACGTCTCGCTTCGGGCTGGGACAGCTGCTCGCCGCACCGCAGCCTCTCGGCACTGCGCAGAGGTCCAACAACTCCCACGGTGAGTTATACCCACGGCCTGTGTATTCTGGTTAGTACGCAAGACTATCGCTGAAGCAGAAGACTTCGCTTCGCCGTGATAGCTGCTTCTCAAACAGAAGCTGTTAACCAACAAAATAAGTGCTGAAAGCCCCTTTGCAAGGATACAAATGCGCTCAAATAGTCTAGATTGATAATGATTCATAGTTGGGCTAATAAGATAATAAAATAAAGACCATCAAAATTATAGAGAGGTGTAAGTTTTTAAACTGACATGGTCACTAACACAATCATTAGAACTTAAAACGGGATATTTACCATGTTTATTATTTGTTATGAGTTTCCGATATTTCGGCACCGTTACAAGCGCCATGATCACGGATGAACTGAAGTAATTGCGGGTGGATGTTTATGAGCAGACGAAACGATCTACCCTCTTTCTTGTTCGTTTTTTGCGTTCGACGCCACTACCATTGTCACTTATGTCACTCACAACACGTTTCTGTTCCCGACACACAAAACTCACTGTATCCGCTCGCGAACTTTTTTCTGTAGATTTTCGGTCTTTACACAATTGAACCACTGGATTCCAGGTCATGGCGCTTGTAACGGTGCCGAAATATCGGAAACTCATAACAAATAATAAACATGGTAAATATCCCGTTTTAAGTTCTAATGATTATAGAGAGGTGACATAGTGCCAGCCACGGATATAAATTGGGTATAAATCTCAGCGGATAAACTGAGTTGGGAAAAACTGGAGAATCTCTATATGTATTTAAGGTTTTCGTATATCGTCACCTTAGAGTAAGAGATAATATAAGAGAGCCGCTCTATGCGAAATTATTTTTTAAGCACTGAAATTAAGCCTTTATTGGATATATAAAATTCATAATAAATATAATTGAATAGCCTTTGCCCCCGACTTCGTCTACGTGAAAGCCCACAGGAACCGTGCAATGATCAAATGCATTCCCGAGGTTCTCACTCTAAGGTGACGATATACGAAAACCTTAAATTATCATGCTATTAACACAGTCTACCTATATCTTACTCCTTACAGTCGGTCAACGTAGAACATTGTCGCAGAGCAATCGTGCGGGGGGTTGCGGGGTGAAGGAGCGGAGGTTATGTCCCGAGTAGCCATACTGCGTACTCGGGACATAAATTCCAGGGCTCGCACTTTTTGATTTCGAATTTGATTGACATCGTTCACAGAAGTTATATTAATTTATTAATAGTATGTATGTTGTATGTACCTATTAAGAGAATTTTATTATAAAGTCTGTTTACTAATCCAAGATGGCGGCATAAATACATTTTCAAATGATCATCATTACCAAATCCAAGATGGCGGCCATGAAAATTTTCATCTAATCATCATGGGTGTTAATTTCATGGTTTTCGGGGTCACTGATGCCGAAAATAACTTCAAAATCCAAATCTAAGAGGGCGGCCATGAAAATTAGTAAAGTAGTCGTCATGGGTGTCAAATCCAGGGTTTTCTGGGGTGCGGATGCCGAAAATGAGGTCAAAATCGAAATCCAAGATGGCGGCAATAAAAATGTCAAATTAGTGGTCATGGGCGTCATTTCCATGGTTTCGGGGGTACTGATGCCGAAAATGAGGTCAATATCGAAATCCAAGATGGCGGCAATAAAAATGTCAAATTAGTGGTCATGGGTGTCATTTCCATGGTTTTCGGGGGTACTGATGCCGAAAATGAGGTCAAAATCGAAATCCAAGATGGCGGCAATAAAAATGTCAAATTAATGGTCATGGGTGTCATTTCCATGGTTTTCGGGGGTACTGATGCCGAAAATGAGGTCAAAATCGAAATCCAAGATGGCGGCAATAAAAATGTCAAATTAGTGGTCATGGGTGTCATTTCTATGGTTTTCGGGGGTACTGATGCCGAAGATGAGGTCAAAATCCATTTCCAAGATGGCAGCTTTTAAAATTTCAATTTAACCATCATGGGTGACATTTCCATGGTTTTCGGGGATGCTGATGACGAAAATGAGGTCAAAATCTATATTCAAGATGGTGGCCATGAAAATTTTCGAATTAGCCGTGATGGGTGTCAAATCCATGATTTTCTGGGACGCTGATTACAAAAACGAGATCCATTCTCAAACACCAAGATAGGGACCACGTTTTACCTGGCAAATCAAATTTAACTGGTAAATTTTTTTGACCGCCGTATATTGTCGAGGAATACTTAGTCTTTATTTCCAGCATCAGCACCCACGAAAACCATAGAAGTAATAACCATAAATAATAAGTAATTTTCTATGGCTCCTTCCTGGATTTGGGAATCATTTATTACTCTTACCTACCCCCGCAAGCGTTAGCCACTGCGACTGTAACCTCGACAAAATTTGTAGTTTTAAATATTGTTAGTAAATTCCAGCATAAGATGGCGAACTTGCGGCTAGATACCTTTGCATTATTTTGTCAATCGTCAAAATTACGCATACGTGGTTTTCTTTTTGCGTGTCACTGTTTCTATAAAACGTTAATTAATTTGGACGTTTGTTTGACAAAGTTTGTGTAATTTGTTTTATGTGACAACCCTATGACAAGTGTTACCAATTTTGACATTTCATAGGACCTGTCAAATGTATGGGCGTTGACCCACTGTATGTAGAAAGTAGGTACTAGGGAATGAAGAACCGGTGCTCTTCTTGCGTCCCGGGATTTTCGGGATTACTTGTTAAAGGAACCGGGAGAACCGGGATTTTCGGGACTTTCGGGACTTTGGGTATTTTTTAACTTACTGCTGGTATTTTAATAAGTCTTTAGTATTTATGTATCAAGAACCTGTGGTTGGATTTGTATGATTTTTAGGTGAATTGAAGAAGTTACTATTGTGTACAAATAAACTTAAAATCATATAACTCTAACTGCAGGTTTTTCAAAAAAGTCAAACCTTACCAGAAGGGGGGTTACTTTTCTCAGCTGCTGACTGTACGTAGGTAAAAAGATATATATTTTAAAAAATCAACGAAAACAGAACCATTTACTATTCTTTGAAGAAATAATCAACAGAAGAAAACAACAAGTCAAATCAGCATTTAACGCTCGCTATTATTATAAATTATATACCAATATCAATCAACAAAAACATAGTTACTTTCCACAAACAAAATAAAGCATAAATCCTTTTTTAAATTCTAATATAAACCAAGTCATCATCAGCATTCAGCAGTTATCATATCACTGAGACGCTTATCTTTAAGGAATATAAAATAATAAAATATGAAAAAGTTTTATAGGAATGAAATTAACAAAATAGGAAAACGTTCAATTATTTAGTACTGTCTTGCTCATTATAATGGGTTCTTAAAAAAATAAGTGCGTCTAAGCTTTTATCACTTAAGCGTGATCTTATTTTGTTGCACAGTAATCCTGCTGCAGAGAATATCCTCTCGGGCTCGACGCTGGTCACTATCTAAGTACAATGTAGATTCTACACTATTAGGTTAGGTATTACAAAGAGGAAAGTTTTTTTTTTGTACGTATTCTAAGTATGTAACCAATAAACTTAAAAACTACTGATTAAATTTGAAAAATTCTTTCACCGCTAAAAAGCTGCAAGATCCCTAAGTAACAAAGGATACTTTTGACCTCATTCGCTCGGAAAAACGTGTAGCAGCGGGTGAAACCGCTAGGCGGACCTCTAGTTTTAAATAAAATCTTAGTAAGAAACCTTTTATTATGATATCTGAATGGGGAAACTCAAATTCTTAATTTAAGTTTATTCTTTTCAACTAAGTCCCGAAGGTCCCGAAAGTCCCGGGACGAGGTGTGATCGTCCCGGTTCTTTAGTCTATACAAAAATCCCGGGATGTCCCGGGATTTTCGGGACCGGGATTTCCCGGGACCATTCCCTAGTAGGTATACTGTGCTATTAATATCACTAAAATTATCCTACGTAACAACATGTTTGTTTTTACGCAGACGGATTCCACTCCCTATCCGGTCGTTCTGAAGACACCCTGACCACGATACTGCCTAAAGCGGTTGACCTTGAAGAGGCCGACCGTGAGACCACCAACTTGCTGGTGTTTCTGCTTATGCAGTTCTTGTCCAGGTAACATACTTACATTTACTTTGGTACATTGACATTTTTTGTAGAACTAAACATTTAATTAATGTAGGGATCGAAAGCAATTGAAATAAAGTAGGTATCTATTTTATGTGATTCTTCGTTTATTACAAACTCATATTTTAGGGCGTATACATAAAGGAAGCGGTTAACCGGCGCCGACCTGCCAGCGCTTGTCGGTACTGGTGCGTGCAGGTAACCGCTACATAAAGGAAGCGGGTAGAAGCAGGGACTGGCATTTTTAACAAAAATACGCCTTATTCCCTTGCAAATACAGCAACAAATGACGGCGTACCAGCGCTCATCGGAGCAGGTCGGAACTTGTCGGCGCAGTTCGGAGCTTGTCGGCGCTGGTTCGCCACACAGTATAGAGACTACCTGCGCCGACTAACTGCGCGGACCAGCACCGACAAGTACTGACAGATGGCGCCGGCAACCCGCGCCCTACGTGTATACGCACTTATAAATAAATTCCTCTCGCATCGATTCTTTCTACATCACAGTTGCAAAAGTAGAATACGGCCGACATCTTGGCGAGTCTGAAGTTAGTTGTTTGGCTGCGCAATGAATGTTTTAGAAACTAAATTGTCTACTGCTCAGCTAATCAGCTAACTTCAGAATCGCCAAGATACGTCGGACGTATTGTAACGTTTGTGTTTTTTCTAAAAACAAAAACCACCGCTGTCCTTCCAGAATGTTCCATCCACTTTTCTTCATTCTTCTATCATATTATTATTATCCCTTTCACTCAGATTCGATCAACATTCACATAACTCTTCGTTCTGAAACTGTGCTAAAGCATATACGGAATATAAATATTCCGTTCCTACATTAATATAGCATGAGTAATGTTCTTTTCATTTTAGGTCAGATCAGGCGCATCCGTTTGAAGACAAGCAGTCATCTAAAACTCAGGAGCTAGTATTAAAACATTTGTTCCTATTGCTCGGCTACAATTGTGTGGAGAAGTACTTTCATATATCTCCATTTACATTACGGTAAGTAACACCTATCTTAATAAATAGCTGTTGTTTTAATATTACTAGAAATACTGAATATATTTATAAAAAAATTATGACAATTGCATACAAGGTTAGTCGGAAAGGAGGTACTAATCCGAAGCCCACTTATAGTATCGCTGATGACTGTTTGAAAGCAAGTGTTAAAATTTCAAAATTCGATATTTTTTTTTTCCAAATAAAATGATTTTTATTTTAGTTTTTTCAAAAATTCTTCATCCCTGCTTTAGTTACAAATTCAGAAAATGGTGTTTCTAATTCATGACCCCAAATATGACCTAAAATGTAAACACAGCTGATCATAACTGGGGATAGATAGATTTTAGAGTTTTTTTTTTGAGATTTTTGAACAGCTGTTTCTCTTAAACTATTGAGTTTTGGGAAAAGTTGTAGAACAAAAGTTACTCATTATTATGTGTACTTTAACACCCTTTCGGATTAGTACCCCCTTTCTGACTAACCTTGTATAATTCTGATGTTGGAGTTACACTGTTCAAATAAAGTTTCGTTCAATCCTGCCAATGTAGCTCCTACAGCGAAACGTGATGTGATGAATTGCTTAGCCAGTCATGTCGCGACAACGCGAACATTCGCTCAACTCCACTTTTTTTTTTTTTTTTTTTAATAATAATATAACTTTATTGTACAAAAGAAACACAGTATTAGTAGTGTTGTAAATACGCTCGAGTCAGCGCTAAAACGCTCGAGTCAACGCTCGAGCAGTTTAGAAACGCTCGAGTCAACGCTCGAGCAGTTTAGAAACGCTCGAGTCAATGCTCGAGCAGTTTAGAAACGCACGAGCGCTGGCTTGAGCGTTTAAAAAAAAAAAAAGATCAATTATAGCGCCGAACTCGACGCTCGACTCGACCTTGAGCGCGAGTGAATGAATACCTTTGGTTAATTTGTAACGAGACAGTAGGGTATAATTTCCATTTAAAGCGGATATAAATTTCTGAAAATGTTCTACTAATGTTGTCTCGGGGTTATGTCACTTACATTTCTCTTGAGTTGCTCCTGGGTACCATATTTGGTTTATTAACCTCTATGGGCCTGTCCACATCTCCACGTCACGACGTCGTCAACGTGGAACGGTGCGGTAACGCGGCACGGTGTGTTGACTTAACGTGCAAATTTACGTTACCGTATCGTAACACGTTCCGCCTCTAGCCGCAAGCGCACACGTATATGCGCTCCGCGCTCTCCACGCCCAAGAGTTAGTCGCCGCCTATGTGCTCCGATGCTTTAAAACCATACCTTACTGTTTCTCTTCTTAAAATTCAACTATTTTTAATTATTAAGGTCAACGATAAATCTAACAATGATCCTGACGTGCATTTTACGATACAGTACGGAGGAGAGCCTCCCCCCTTGAGTATTGACTTGCGCCTTTCCAGACTGCCTTGGAGCTGAACTGAATATCAACAGAATTAAGATTTGAAATTAAACTAATGACGCGCACATGGATAACTGGAGAGAAATAATGTTAATATGTATATCTTTCCATTTATCCATTTAGGCTGTCATCAATATTCAACGCGTTCATGGCGAACTTGCCGCAAGTGCTGGATCAGAACCACGTGATGGGCGCCAGTATCGCTGAACCCACATTACTGTTACTACAGGTACGCTTATAGTTATGTAATGTAAAAATAATGTGCATGTGTGAAATGAAAAGTATGGCAGATTCATAGAATGTGTTCTGCACCTAATAATTATACCGTACCCGGTTAATTACATACGTAATTAACCGGTTGCGTCCCGCGTGTCGTCCCAGGACGACACCTGCCATTGCTTATCTATTGTGTCTATGATTACAGTATTTGAGTAATAG
Organism: Amphipyra tragopoginis; assembly: GCA_905220435.1. Lineage (NCBI taxonomy): Eukaryota > Metazoa > Arthropoda > Insecta > Lepidoptera > Noctuidae > Amphipyra > Amphipyra tragopoginis. The sequence continues at coordinate 1,267,827 of HG992013.1, read as the reverse complement.
CAGTAAAAAAAACTATTTATTTCTACTGTAAAAAAATTACTTATTTCGACATTGAAGCCTGCCACATTAATACCTGAGCATTCTCTCATGATATATAAGAAAAATATGTTACAAATGATACCGAGTTACAATTATATTTTTATAGCTAAATGCCATTTGACAACAGGATGCTAAATTCAGTATATTTAAAAATTACTCAATTTTTCCGATTGCACATTCGGATGGTAATGCGGCCATGAGTAAAACTCTAGACTGGTAACAATTTTTTTATTACCATTTCGATATGGCTTATTATTTTCCAGGTGACTAATAACTTAAAAGGCGACTAAGTGTTTGCAACTAATAAAATGAGGCGAGGAGCTATAAATAATGACTTGGCGACTAATATAATGACTTGGCGACTAATATAATGACTTGGCGACTAATAATGTTAGCAGGGTGGTTAAGGGGAATCCCGACATGGATAGGTTAGGTTCGAAGGGGATGACGGGGGCTAGAGTGAGCGAGCGAAGCGAGCGAACGAAGCCCCCGTCGTCCCCTTCGTGTTAGGTTACTTTAAACCCTGCAGACAGAAATAGGAGCCCCGCACAGCGGGGCTCCGTCGACTTAAGCTCCTTCACTGTAGCTGCCAACCTATTATTTTTGCTACCCATTTTAATTATTTTTAAAACCCCCTGTTTGCTTAAAATGCTACTTCACTGTAGCTGCCAACCTATTATTTTTGCTACCCATTTTAATTATTTTTAAAACCCCCTGCCTGCTTAAAATGCTACTTCACTGTAGCTGCCAACCTATTATTTTTGCTACCCATTTTAATTATTTTTAAAACCCTAAGACCCAATTTCACCATACAATGTTAGTTTTTAACGTTCTGTTAAGCTGTCAATGTCAATTTCAATGTACTGTTAAACAGCCTGTTAAAATGTTTAACAGGACATTAATAACTAACAGAGTATGGTGAAATTGGGTCTAAATCAGATTAGTTTGTCGCCGCGTTAAATACATGCCTTTCGATATTAAAGTACAATTAAAGTATAGGTACTCTCCGTATCACCAATTTGATATTTAATAACTCTGATGTAGACGCAACTTCTGAGAGTCTTACATCCGCCGGAACACGTTGACCATTGCCCCACACTAAGATTTATTTTGTATCGTGGGTGCGTTTACAGACACAAATCTCACATACACAAACGCCCAGACCCGAAACAACTGTCTGTAGGCCGTACAAATGTTTGTTCCGTGTGGCAATCGAACCCACGACCCATAGCGCAGAACCCAATCGCTTAGCCACTGCACCAAACGTGCCGTCAAACGTCGTGATTGCCTAACTGGTTGCCTTGATTGCGCAGTATTGTTGCGGTGCGGGCAGCAGCGCGTGCAGCGCGGCGAGCACGCACTCGCTAGCTGCGCTGGAGCCGCACGTGAGGCGACACTGGCTTATGGCGCTGCTTGTCGTTCTTTACAAGGTGAGACTTCTTCTGTGTCAAAAGTGTGTACTTAGTGTACTTCAAAATTACTCTTGTGGCGGCATCTATCTCGCCACATGCGAACTAGCGAACTATCCTACATCGCGCAATCAAGATTTAACACGCAGATAGTATATATACAACCTCCCAACATCAACCGTTGGGCAGTAGCCCGCTAGGCACAAGACTCCGCCTGGTTAAAGGATCCTCCCTTGGGTTGGAGGAACACCACACCAAGTTTCTCCACACTCTTAACACTCTATTATGTATAAGGTCTATGTTAACATTGTTACTGTAATAAAAAAAAACTCCACAAAATTATTTTGAGGACTGCCGCAGTCGCTTCAGTCTCAGGTCCAAAGAAAAGTTGTCGAACTTAAAAAAGTAAAACATAGACATTCGAGAATAGTTACCAGCGATTTTATGAATGGTATTTTATTGTAGGAGATTGGTTTTAAGAGAGCTAATCCTATATCTAAGCAATGATTAAGTTTTGCAACAACCATAGCTTTCGTAAACAAAATTACAAATAATTTTATTGCTATACCCACCCAACTTTCACCACCTTACTTTTTGTGTGAGTCAAATTTTGAGAAGAAGACTTACATCTCCAATGTCCGTCAGTACCACTACGGCAGCGGCAGCGTGTGCGCAATGGTGCAGTCACTGGTGCGAGTGGTGCTCAACACCGTGGAGGCTCAATACCACCAGTGCAAGCGCATCCCACCCATGATCGTCATGCCGCACACTGTTAGAGCTAGAGGTAGGTCCCCTTGCACGTTATATCAGCTCATCAACGTCAAATACTCAACATAGTTCTGCTAATGTCTGGTCTAAACCAAAAGCAGTACGTGTACGACACAAAAGGGTTTGTATCATTAAGCATATATTTTTAGGAGTTTGTGGTTAGACTAATTTGGCTTTGCAACGCGGTTATTTCCCCCCAACTTTGTTATAGAACAAATTCGGGTCGAAATATCCGTGGAGTAAATGCCGAAAGCAGCGTGATCGAGAAAGCGGTAATACACACATTTTTCTTCAGCAAATAAGAGTTTGCAAAGTTACTAAGAAGTCAACGAATATACCGTGCATTCAATCTATGAAGGCTCGCCCCACTTCTTTTTGTAAGAGATACGCACCAGCGTATGCACATATTGTACTATTGTGTGGCGTTAGAAGTTCTATAGCAATTTATAATGCACACTTTTGCACTGTATCGATTTAGTTAATGAGTGAGTGGGATGCGTCTTCGTAGATTTTTGAACTATCTGTAGACGATTCTTCTCACTTAAACTGCAAACGAGAAATTGGTCCTTTGGTACGCATTATATCATTTTTATGTATCTACAGAATCTGCCCCTGATGTATAAGATTTAGCTATGTGATTGAGACCATCTATAAACGTGATAGTACAATGCTTAGAAACAATTTCAGAGATAAGCCGCTAGGGGTCGACAATCCTTCTCATAACCCCTGGCACAATCGTATTACTGCGCCTAATTTTCTCTTTCTGTGACTGTCACGTGATTGGACCAAGACTACATAGACACAAATCAATGAATACGCCTTCAAAGTCTACCTCAAACTGAAAAATATTATTACAAATCGTAATAATATATCCATTGCGGAAAAGAAGACCCTTTAGGAGGCAAGACTACATCTGCTGACGTTTGCAGATCTGAGCCAGCCGTCTCTGAAGACGGAGCACGAGGCGGCGCCGGCGCTGTCTGCGGAGCGCGCGGCGAGCAGCCCGCTGCCGGCGCTGGACCGTAACAAGCCCAAGCTGCACCACAAGTCTCCTGCACACATGCATACGCACTGGGAGGAGCCTGCCAAGTCTGCCAAGTAACACACACACACATATAGACCTACCCGAGCACAACTACAGTCATGTCCAACCATTTTCTTCAACTAATTTTCGTCCTGGATGTAAGACGACGTATGATTTTCTTCCTGGGTGTACGATGACGTATGATTTTCTTCCTGGATGTACGATGACGAATACTAAGTTATTCCCTTTCTAGTACGTATTTTTGCACACGACTAGCGACTGTACATTCTGATGCGGAATCTGTTAGTTCAGTGGTACTTTAAGGTTGAAAAGTTTATTTGTCGTCAAAATACTTTAGGAGGAACTCCCGAAGTACTTACTCTCTGACCAAGGTAAGAACTATAGTGTATCATGAGGTCCCTGCACAGTTCCTACACTCCGTTCACCAACTTCAGTAAGTTTGAATTATGAATCATAAGTTATTCATTGCCCTGGAGTAACATAATAAAGAACAACTTCTTTGACTCGATGACGAGATGGTATATGCTCAGCAGGAACCCGTTGGTAAGGCTTGGTGACTACTTACGACTTACTTTTGTAAACAATATGCAGAGGTTAACAAAAGGGTTCAATCTTGTCATGAGAGGCAGGTAGGTAGCTAATGATCCCATGAAATCACGTAGGGTCTCGTAAGACAATTTACGGCGTGTACATAGTATCACGACTACCCTAGGTAACACATCACTACAGTCTATGTAATCTACAATGGACACGCTCGGAGGCCGACGTGAACGCAATCTTTACATGTACGTAGAAATGTGGGATCATATTGTTGGAAACATTAATTATTATTTTTTGTTTATGAACAATTGACGACACGTTTGGTGCAGTGGCTAAGCGATTGGCTTCTGCGCCACGGGTCGTGGGTTCGATTCCCACACGGAACAAAAATTTGTATGGTCTACAGATGGTTGTTTCGGGTCTGGGCGTTTGTTTGTGAGATTTGTGTCTGTAAACGCACCCACGATACAAGAGTAATCTTAGTGTGGGGCAACGTAAATATTGTCTGATATTTTTTTTATGTATGACCATTCTCTCCTCTACTGTCTCTTACAATAAATACTTTGTTCAGTGTGCACGCTCGGGCTGTTTTATTTATAATAAATACCACCATTCCGGATGATAGGGTAAATAAAGTTAGCTTTTTACAAATATATTACATTAATCTCAAAGCCCCCTAGCTCTATTCCCAGAGCAACGAATGATAGATCGTTGACGAGGCGCTTTAGGATTTGCTCTCTGCTATAAGATTATAAAGTTTTAAAGATCTTTGGAAGTACAATTACGGCCGGCATAATATCTACCGGTTATTCCATCAGGTACCAGCAGTGGAGCCTGGAGCAGGAGTCATCGGAGAGCGAGCTGATCGCTATCCCGGAGACCAGCGACAAGTCCGACACCACCGTCCACGGGAGCACTGCACCGGTGAGTCAAGGTTCTCCGCTCTCTGAACCGAACACAAACCGAAAAAGACCCAAATCTTTGATTAAAGACCAGACGACTATGTTTGTCGTGTTCAGGATACCCGAACATTTTCCCGGAGCTCTCTTCTCTTGGCTGGTGTTTTCCGTAGATTGGCGCAAAAAATGAAGTAGTGTCAGTTTGTATGTTATTGATTTTGTTGGGATGTTGTAATGTAACAGACAGCCCTATGATCTCCTGAGCACGTCTGCTACACCAGTTGTAAAGAATGTGTAGGGCATTCAATACCTAATACATAACAACAATAATAAAGTGCTTATACGAGTAAGAGTCAGCATAGCTTTACGTCCCTTGGAGTAGTCAGCGAGTTCCCTCTTGTATTCTCGGCGTTCTTCGATGGCCCACACAGCCATCTGATGGAAACGGCGGCAGCAAACAGACCGGCTGTAGCATTTAGTCGTAGTCATAGTAGTAGACGTAGACGACAGCAGGTCCGATCGCCGATCTCACAAGTGTAGGTAGGGCAGGAGACGAAGTGAAAAGAAGGGAGAAGGGGTTACCACCGGGCCGCAGCTTCTTTATCTGGCTTTCCAGTTGGATAACATGCCACAGCTGTTAATAACACCAAGGAAAACACGTAGAAATTCCACAAATGCTTTTTATTTAATTTGATACGCTTCATTTCAGTAAAATATCAAAAACTGTTCTGCTATAGAAATATTCCCAATTTCAGTTTATAACATTTCTCTATATAAAATCAATGAGGTTATATAATACTAGAGGGGCAGCGTCCTTCTAACAAATTCAGAAAAACGTAACCACTTACGAGTTTAAAGTGGTAGCTTTGAAACGCATACATAAATTATGTCAATCTGTCAAAATACTATATTTGTCTCATTTCTTCTACCGTCAAACTAATTATGTTGGAATGAGACAAGACATTGTTATCGGAAAAACAGCCAGAGTTGCCAATGATCTACATAATTTCCCCAGAATAAATGAAGGTGTTAATGAAATCAATTAGTATGAAAGGTCGAATTATGTACATTAAGGAAGAAAAAAAAATGCGTCAACGTAAATATTATATTTATTTTTTAATAACTATATTTCAATAATTTAGACTTATAGGAACATACATTGGTCATTCACTGAACTCCCAACAGTCTGGCAAAATCAAAATCGTTTTTACTGGTAACACTGATGGCAAAAACAATGTTTGATAAATTTATTTAGTCTCGTAATGTTTTTTTGGATAATCTTACGAAAATTTAGCACCACTTGCTTTATTAATCTTTTCAGATCGTGACATACACATTTTAACTGCACATTTTACCATTTTGATAATTTTTATCGCGGAGCAATCTTTCACTTGACGTCAAGCTGACAACTGAAGTCAGATATGCCTGCGGACATATACGACGTGGTAACGCGCCGGTGCCGTACACTGCTGATGTAGTCCTATATAACATCATTGTATAAAATAAACAGAATATATCTGGTATCAAAAAACATCACCATGGTGTCCAAAATACAATCTCCAAAAGCCAAGTCTAAATTAGAATCCCCTCTGTCATCAATAAAAAAGTATAAAATATAAATAGCAAGTAGGTAGGTGAATGACCATGAAGGTGATACTACAATGTAGTGGCATTTCAAAAGGAAACCGGGGTAAATAGGAAGGGTATGGATTTGGGGGACTTATGACGTTATATCATGATGATCATGGTTGGCGTTGGTACCAAAGCAATTTTCTTGGTTCAAATGTGTTTGACATTTTATATAATGTCAATTTGACTTGACCGAAGTTCCTTAGGCGGTTCGCCAACGGTGAAGCATGACGGAGCGACAAAACCCGTGTGCGTGCTATATAGTGACGTGTGTCAATGCGTCAGCCGTGGGTGCTGCGCCGTGCGACTCCGTACAATTCAGTGCGATGCTAAAGTTGTTTTGACGCGGGTCGCTCCGACGTGCGTCACCGTGGGCGAACCGCCTTAGAGCGATTACGCACTGCATCCGATCCGAATCCGTGAAAATACGGATATAAAAAACTCTGACCGAATTCGGATATTGCTTTACGCACTGCATCCGATCCGAATCCGTGAAAATAGGTACCGATCTAGAGTAAAAATCTCGGACCGAATTCGGATGTTGCTTACGCACTATTCCGATCTCTGATTCAAATTCAAACAATTCAGGGGCCATCTTTGGCATATCCGTTTGGCGTCTGATTTGAATCCGAGGTAATGCGAAAGCGTTCATACAAACAGTACTAAGGCTACTTCGGTCCGTCAATTGTTCTTCCAAATTAGAAACTCACGGATGACGGATAGAAATCGGATGACGGATGCCGGATGTAGTGCGTAAACTAGCATACAAATAGTACTACGGCTACTTCGGTCCGTCAATTGTTCTTCCGAATTAGAAACTCACGGATGACGGATAGAAATCGGATGACGAATGACGGATGCCGGATGTAGTGCGTAAACTATCATACAAATAGTTCTATGGCTACTTCGGAACGTATTTTCACGGATTCGGATTGGATGAAGTGCGTAACCGCTGTTAGATTCTTGTAGGTATATTAACTTGTATAAATATTCCAGGGTTCGTTCGACGAGCCGTCTCATTACGAGGACCCGCCAAAGGTAGAAACGCCCGCCACTACTACTGCTTACCCGCCGCTCAGTAAAATCGTAAGATTTAGAATATTTGCCTTTGTTTTGCATGTCATTATATTATTTATTACTAGCATTAGGTATAGTATAGACGCTCAAGGCTTCGCTTAGAAAGTTGATTTTGTAATGGTCAAAGATACGAAGGAGAAAGGGTTGTAGTGTGCCGTGGGCAGGGTCCTTGGGCCTCCAAGCAGAGAGGGGCCCGTACTAGTAGATAAAAGGTCTCAATAAAGGGCTCGATTGCTTGTAGCCTCGGACCTGAGCCTCTAAATTCTGTACCGAACCAATTTGAAAAAAACCTAAACTATCTTTTGCTCTTATAATCTAAAACTGCTATTAAAAGTATTGATTAAGTTTAATCATATTTATTTCCAATTGTATTAAGTTATTTTTTGTAGTATTTTAGTTAAAAAACGTGACAATAAAATTGACAAATAAATTTTAACAAAAATTAATCATCAAAAGATTGTTAACCTTTTTTTCAAGTAGGTTTGGACCAGGGTATAATTACGACGCTGGAAAGAAAATGCCTCTGTAGACGGCTTCAAATGATTCCAATTTTATCATTGGTATCAATGATCTTTCTATGATCTGAAATCTGAATAATAATATTTCAGGGTCCATTAAATCTGCTCAATACCTTTAAGGAACCATCTCCATCTCATCCATCTCATCATAGTTCCACAGGATCAACACTGAGCTCCAAGGAAGACACCAAACAATGATGCTCAGCTCTACCCTGACAATTCCATATTGTATACCTCCAACAATATAGAATTACTGGGGGAGGCCTTGTATCATAAATACAGCAAATGTGATGGATCAAGAAGAATTTGAATTAAAAAGGAACCTTCATTTATAATTCCTCCGTGTGGGGACGTGCTTTTTTATGGATGTTAAATCATCAAATGACTTCTTCCGCTCTGGGCGGAGCGAAAAGGAGTGTCAGACTCTTACTGACTAAAACCCATCCGTGTTCTTCCCAATGCCAAAGGGCATTAGGAGGAACACGGAACACGGCTCTGGAACGAGAAGGCGGAAGGAAGGCGTTCCAGGGTCGCGGTAACTTTTTCGAACAAAGTCCGCAACCCTGGCAGGTGGGGACGGGCCAGAATATAAACTTCCTCACCGCATTCTGGGTATAGACGCGTGTTGTAAAATTCAACAAAACCCAGCACGTTTGGTGGTAGAATCTATACGGTCCGCCTGGCTAAATACCACCCTCACATTAAAGTCCGGCGCCAAGCAGTTCACTGTGTTCCATCGTGTGTATGTGAGGGCCAGAGGGGCATAGGGGATTCCCTCTCTATCTGTGTTACTTGGATTCGTGTGCTCCATCTTAGATCCTGTCTGCGCTTACCATCAGGTGGGATTAGGGTCAAACGCAAACAAGTCTAACAAAAACCTTTTAAATATTATTTAAAAGATTTTGAAACATACAAGTATGTAGATACATTGATAATTTAATTTTAATGTTATGTTTTAATTAGCCAACGCTTGGGTCTCGCTCGGCACATCAGCTGTCCACTAGTTCTTCCGTGTCTATAGGCAGCGACTCGTCTAATCTGTAAGTATATACAGTCTTAGGATTAGCTGTCGTGGAAACAAGTATATTTGCTCAAATAGCCTAAATGGCCCAAATCACACGCACACCGTATGTATACCTACACACCTAAGATACCTCACATACTCACCTATAAGGGCCCAAAAACTTCTCGACGGTGTGTAAAGTCCGCCAACCCGCACCAAGCGAAAGTGGTGGACTAAGGTCTAAGAGGGTCGTGTCCAACAGTGGGCTGTCGATGCTATGCTATATGCATACTCAATATACCTTCAATCACTTTCGAAAACTCTATCATCATGTAGCACTGCCTTCCTGGTACAGAGTCTGAAGGTATATCGAAATGACACTGCTCTTATGCCACTGTAGTTACTACTATCCAATCCTACTAACGTATTCTCTTGACAGGGCTCTTGTAGTTCTTGAAAAAATGCGTACCTATATGATAAAATTTGTATACTTTACAATAGAAAATCAACGCCAATGAGCGGTCAGTCGGTAGAGATCTGGCCGGACCAGATACACCAGCAGACATCACCGCGCGCCAAGATACTGGGCAAGCAGAAGAGGATCATTGGTAAGTAATGGTTATTTAACTAATTATACAATACACTTCTTTCTTTGAGAAAACATGACGAGGAAGCTCACTTCCTGTCCCGGACTGGCAAACTCGAGCGCAAAGTGTCATTCTCGTACATTTCAATATCGTTCCCAGTTTTTGGGGATCAAAAGTTCTTTTTTCTATCTTAGGAAGTATCCACGGCTCACAACACGACAAAATGTGGTGACGACTTCGAGCATCATATTGTATAGAAATATATGAGATAAATCTCATTTCATATATATGTTTTTTTTATTTCTATTCACTCTTTCCTAGTATAGGTAATAATTTAGTTAAAACCTGCAACTATTTTACTTTTGTATCTGGAGGTGGGCGTTGATAGTTGCGCCACAGTTTCTAACTACTGCAGCTATCATCGTTACTTATAAACATTGTTATGTATATTTTTAAGTTCCAATTAAAGGCTTTTATTATTATTTTTATATACTTTATATATCTCGGAACTCTGAGGTCCCGGGCCTTTGTAAGGCGTACGAGGGGCCGAAGCCAACTCGCAGAGGCCCCTTAGGTAGCTATAGATGAGATGGGACACCAACCGACGATTATCCCTGTATGCACCATGCAAGTACACCCAAGGACAACCCCCGGTTGATGCAGTACTATTATAGGGTATGAAAAAAAGAGGGTATGGGACTATGGGTTTGGGAGGCTAAAGTGGACTAGTTACCTAGGACTATTGAAGAACTATGGCCCCTGCCTGATCAATGTTTGTATTACATGAATTAAATGGCAGGGGGTGACTTGCACACTCATAAACGGGCCCCCCGAAAACGGTCGCTAGCACATAGTGACATAGCGACAAGGGGGCAACATGTTTTGAGGTGCTTGAGGAGTGGAGAGGTATTTATTCCACGGCTATCAGGACAATCCCGGAAATACGGTCAAGATCCCTACCAGCATCTTACTGAAATACTTTCTTCCCCCGAGCACGTTTGCTCTTGCGAATCTCCACTCTAACCGGCCAATGAAGGCAAGAGAGAGGTGGGAGCTCTGTTCCTCGTCAGTGTTCACTCCGGCCGGCCAATAAAGGCAAGCCAGAGATGAGGAACAAGACTTCTCCCGGGAGATCAGGTCCGTGGGGTCGCTACTGCCCAACAGCTCGCCACAAGCTGCCCTGCGGGTTTATTTATTATTATATGACCATTGGAGACCTCAGCACATTTTGGCGTGTCGTGTGTCGTAGAATAACAGCCTTCATTTTAAGGCTTTACTTTTCCTTTTTTGACCATGCTATATCTATCTGATGTTGCGTCAGTGGGTAGCAGCACGTCCCCGGACACAGCGCCGTCGTCTAACGGTGACGGACAGTTCGGACACTGGCCGCACGCTCGCGACCCCACACACCACATCAAAAGCCCAGGTGAGATTAATTAATTCTTGCTTGCTTGTTTGCTTGGCTAGATTACAGGCTAATGATCTTCAATATAACAATATCTCTATTGTTCGTCACTAGCAAAAAATGTGGGCTACGCGTACGCGTCGCCGGAGTCTCCGCTGTCCAAGATGGAGGTCGCGTGGAATGCTCCCCCGCCTATGATGCAACAACACTCGCACCAGCCCTTCCATATACCACCCCCCGAGAGGTAATATATCCATAGTATATCTCTATTCACCCCATTTTATCTATGATTCACCCTATCGGAGGACAAAGATGAACACAGGCCTTCCTAAAAAGATAAGTAATGTCACAGAGCCAGTTTGCTTTGGTAACACCCGTCGAGCCGTCGAGAGTGTGAATACCCCATACCAGCAGTCTTTTACATCCAAAATAGAGATAGCGTAAAGCAACACTTGCAATACTCCTCTTGACAGATCCCTCCAAAGGACCCACACTATGCGGATGTTGACTACTGGCATTACCTCTCTTTTTGGAAGAAGCCTGTGTCTAGTTTCTGACTGCGATAACAATAACATCGATGTATGTCCTTCTAAAGCATCCCCTACGGCGTTTCCACTGACATCTGCCTTTTTAATTTCTTTTGATAATCACCGTTTACTCATTCTCTCGACATGACCAAACCACCTAAACCTTTAATAATTTTGAATAATTTTGTCACTACATCATCTTTAATCACATAAATAATAATTATCTTATTTAAGGACCACACAAATAAACAATGTTTATTCACAAGGTTGCTGCCGATCGGTCCAAAGCCTAATAAGGAGCAGTACCCAGTATTCAACGCTTTAGTGGACAGAGTCAGGGAGGCGTTGAGTCTACCACCAGGTAACTACTCTTCTTTATTTAATAAAACCCAGCACGTTTGGTGGTAAGATCTGTATATGGTGGTTAGTTACCACTAGAACATTAGTATTCCCGAGTGTGTATATGAGACCCAGAGTAGTGTAGGGAGTCAGAGAGTATCTCTCTCTCTGTAAAGATCTTTGGTCAAACGTGATCAGCCGTGTACCATTTCGCTAGAACCACCATAGACGCGATGTTTCTTTTGAGTCTTTACTCATATATTTTTGTCCAGATGACTCAACGGACAAGACGGACTCCTCTCGGTCTGAGGGCGACGCTACGCCCACGCCCACGCCCACCAGTAGACCCCACGACTTGAACAAGAAGCCCTCTGCTGAGACGACTAGGTATGATTTCTTTAGTATTATCCTGTCTTTAAGCCAGGGTCCGCATTTGTATCTAAGGTGTTTTCTAATATTTCTTTTTATATTTGCGCAGAGTTGAAAGTAATGCGGGGTCTGTTAAAAAAATATGAGAATACTCGTCATGGAATACATCAATAATAGACCAGTTATTCACATTGAAATAACGTGGTTCTCTGTGATTCTTATTACGTGTCTGTACGCAGGTCTCCGCGTCGGCTGGCGCGTCAGGTAGCGCAGACGGGATCGCCGCCGCACCAACATAATACTGGTCACTACTATTTATTTCAACATATTTTTTCATAAACATTGCTGAATTAATGACGTAATAACTGACAGTACTGTTGATTCGGTCGTATATTTTTGCTTTAATTTTATCACGGTAAGACCACTCAACAGACTAAGAGCGATTACGCAGTGCATCCGATCTGAATCCGTGAAAATACGGATATAAAAAACTCGGACCGAATTCGGATATTGCTTTACGCACTGCATCCGATCCGAATCCGTGAAAATACCGATCTAGAGTAAAAATATCGGACCGAATTCGGATGTTGCTTACGCACTATTCCGATCTCTGATTCAAATCCAAGCATGTCAGGCATCTTTGACATAATATCCATTGGCGTCCGATTTGAATCCGAGGTGATGCGAAAGCTTTTATACAAACAGTACTACGGCTACTTCGGTCTGTCAATATTTCTTCAGAATTGGAGACTCACGGATGACGGATAGAAATCGGATGACGGATGCCGGATGTAGTGCGTAAACTACCATACAAATAGTTCTATGGCTACTTCGGAACGTATTTTCACGGATTCGGATCGGATGCAGTGCGTAACCGCTGTCATGCCGTGGTGAAAAGATTAACGAGTCAGCAAAGTTGTTAGCGGGGCTGACGGCCTATTAGTGTGCACAGGGCGCGCCGGAACTACTGAAGTATTTACATTTTAAAGTATCCCAGTGCGTGGTTTTCGGAGTAGAATGAAATATGTTTGCTGTTGCTATTGTTGTTGATATTGAATCCTAGTAATGCCAAATAGCTGATAGTGCAATCCTCTCTTAGACTGCGGCGGGTGTAGCGGCGGGTGCGGGGGCTGGTGGGAGGGGGAGTCCCGCGCGGGGAAACGAGCCTCACACGCGCACCAGGCGCCGCACAGACCTGACGCAGAGCTGTGCTACCGGTGTATGTACATACTTTTCATTATTATTCTATGAATCTAGGACTCATAATACTTGGAAACCGTGTTGTCTCCAGCTAACAAAAAGCAATGTCCTCTTCACTCGTGGATGCTGTAAAATTCAAGGAGATACTGCACAGTAGCATCTTCTGACCTACTAAAAACAACATACTACGATTACCAATCCGTCAGCCATAGTAATTTGGCAATAAGGATCTGTTTATTTCAGAACAGTCGTTATAGGTAAGCCGTTATAAGCTTGGCCCTCCCTACAATCTGCGAGACGCGAGAGGGGAAGGAATAGCCAATTGCGTGTTGGCTGCCAGCAATTATAGATAACAGCGAGCTGGATAATTAGTTGAATCATTCCCCTCCCGCGTCCCGTATGCTTACGTGAGGACCAAGCTTACAGCGGTTTACTTATAGGAACCCTATGTTTAGCAATAGCCATTGACGGACCCGATATGTACTCGAATAAACTCACCTGAGCCCTTACTCCCGACAGGATCGAGTTTTAAATCGAGTCGACTTAGTGTTAATTTTTACTCTTGAAATCGACAAAAGCGCACAATTGTGCACCGGCTCGAATAAAAACTAACGACTGTTTTTGATATTTGTTAGTTTTAAACCAAACCCCAGCACGGTCGTGCAGTTTTGTCGATTTCAAGAGTAATGGCTCATTTACACGGAGATAGTTTCTCGAAGCGAGTCTCATGCTATCTCTGTTTTCGTAGTAGAGAAAAACAAAGACAGAACGAGTCTTGCTTCGAGAAACTATCTCCGTGTAAATGAGGCTTAAGAATTGACTCTAAGTCGACTCGATTCAAAACTCGATCCTGTCGGGAGTAAGCCTGCTGATCTCATCAAAAACCAACTACATGATAGAATATTACTATATCTTGTCTTCGAACAGGTGCAGAGTGCGGCACAGCTGTAGAAGAATACAGTGATGAGGAGTTAGGCCTGTGCATCATAGTGCTGGCCACGTTTGTGCATCGCGAGCCTGCTGCAGCGGCCGCCATGTTACCGGCGCTACTGCACAATGTTAGCAGGTAGGTAACATTATAAATTGAAACATTGGAAAACGGTGTGCGTTTATGGATGCAATCTTTTAGAATTTTAACGTTTCAAAATTATTTTTAGACCATTTTGAATGAGTTTTTGAGTTTAAAATAAGACTAATTAATTAGCCATATTACTTACTAACTGAATAGATTTCATTGGAACGCTGCCGCCTTTGACCTCTTGGAGGTGGGCGTTAATAGCTGCGACACAGTTCTATAACTAATGTAGCTATTATCGTACGCAATCTTATTGTAAACCTGTTTTTTAGTTCCAATAAAAATATAATTATAAAAAAAAGTTAAGGTACAAAATGCTTCTATTTAAGGCCAAAACTCACTTAGCGTATGAAGTGTCGCGTAACTTGCGCAGAAACTTCTAGACCCTATTTCGCTCGACGAAGTAAAATATACGGGTTGAGGCCGCGTAGGAGAATTTGTACGTAGCGCGATGCAACATAAGTCGCGCAACATACGCTGAATGTGTCTGCAGCCTTAGGGTCAGCTCACACCGAGACGCGACGCGACGCGACGCGACGCGACGATACTGGAAGAAGCCCGTGACTACGCGCTGCGCCGCGCGCCGCCGCGATACGCATACAATGAAATGTGTATCTTTTCGTGTAGAAAATAAAGTTGTATTTTGAGTCGCTCTTTTAAAGTATGCGCGCAGCGTCGCGTCGCGTCGCGTCTCGGTGTGAGCTGACCCTTAGCCGTATTTCAGAGTATAGGCGGGCGCGGGTGCTAGCGCGGGCGCTTGTTAATCAAATGTACAATACGGCCGACGTATCTTGGCGAGTCTGAAGTTAGTTGTTTGGCTGCGCAATGAATCTTTTAGGAACGAAATTGTCTACTGCACAGCTAATCAGCTAACTTCAGACTCGCCAAGATACGTTGGCCGTATTGTATGTAGACGCCAGTTGCATTCACAGTGCGCCCGCGAGTCGCGCGCCTGCATGAGGAGGGCGCGGGTGTTTGCGCTCGTATCATTCACAGTAATATAGCGTCTGTTAGGTGACTGCGCGTGTGGTTCTAACGATAGCTCGTTCGGCACTACTGTGAACACGCAGACGCCAAGACCCGAGCGCCCGCGCCGGCCCCGCACCCGCTAGTGCAGTCTGATTGACCACTTAGTTATCCCTGACCAAAAAAGTGCTGGTTATCGTGAAACAAGAAAAAATAAGAATAAAAACTAATTTATTTATTATTTATTTAATAAAAGAGAACCAACAAATGGATATCAGTGGTATATATCAATACGAAGCCAATTACAGGCTCCCACGAGTAAAAATGGAAAAGAATATTAGAAAACTTAAGGCTCATTTACACGAAAATAGTTTCTCGAAGCGAGACTCATTCCCCCTTATTACAAAAGATGGTCTAAGAAACACCTAGGTTTTAAATAGCCCCGTCTCTTTTTGTTATGTGACATAAGAAAGTGATGGGTTTACCTTAGTCGTGGTTTAAACCATCTTTTGCAATAAGGCCCATTCTGTCTTCGTCTTTCTCTACAATGAAAACAGAGATAGTATGAGACTCGCTTCGTGCAAATGAACCTTTAGGATCTAACAAGCACGATAAAGATAAAATATGATAGTTTAAATAAAGTACAAAATCATTATGCCCCTTTAAAAAAGTTAGCATTCAACCGACTGCGTGCAGAATTGGATTTGGTATTAAATGGGTCAAATGAAAACTCTTAACATAAACTATTGAAGTCCTTGCTCGCTCGCACTATGTATGAGTTTTGCCTATAACTAGATTTAGAAAAGAGAATGGAGATAGGTGGATTAAATCTAACTGATCTCTGGGGTATATTAAAATAAAATTTATGCAGTAGATCATGACAGTCAACCTCGTTAGATAAAATTTTTAAAAGAAACGTGCAATCAGCTAATCTACGACGGTTTGAAAATGGCTGTAAATGAAATTTTCTACAAAGATTTATGTAATTATCAGAATGGTATGGTATACGTAACCGAAAACATAGAAAAAGAATAAATCGTTTTAAATATTCTTAATCCGATCGATGTATTTGCGATAGCACGGGTTCCAAATTTGTGACGCATATTCGAGATGACTTCTTACAAAAGAACAATAAAGAATCTTAAGAGTTTTAGCCTTCTTGAAACACCCCGCCAGTCTCGTAACAAAACCTAGTGACTTCGATGCTTTGGCCACTATTTGCTCAATGTGCACGTTAAGTAAAAGTTTGGAATCATGAAAAACACCTAAATCGCGAACACCGTCACACCTCTGTAATAACTGCCCTTTAAGTTTATAAGTTGTAGGGAGAGGTACACGTTTCCTGCTAAACGAGATAACTGAACATTTTTCAGGGTTCAAATCCAGTTTGTTAATGGAGCAATAATCATTCAGGTCGGATTGCAGAGCACCCATGTCATTGTCTGATTATATTACAGAAAATATTTTCATGTCATCAGCAACAGAGTAAATTTGAGTTGTGAAAGCACGAGTCGATGTCGCTTACACAAATATTAAAAAGTAATGGACCCATCAAAGAACCTTGAGGAACTCCACTAGGAACTGAAACCCAGCTCGACATATAGTTGCTGATGACCACAGCTTGAGATCTGTTATCAAGGTATGAAGCAAACCAAAGAAGCAGATCTCCTCTGAAATATTATATATAATACTATTGTTAAAAAGCTTTGTTTTAAGAATATTGTGGTCAATTCTATCAAAAGCCTTACTGTAATCCGTGTAAACGACATCGACTTGTGCCTCATCGTCCATTTTTACAGTTAAAAAGTCATTGAGCAAAGCCAGGTTTGATACAGTTTATTGACCTCTAAGAATGCTAGCTCTAATGCTAGTTTTTATATCTAGAATCTGGACTAATAGATTTCAAAGGGCCAAAAAGTCTAGATAGGTAAACACAGACCTGTAAATAGCGGCAATTTAAGTTCTGAAAAATTTCAACACAAACTTACAATCTCCGTAAAGATGTTTTTTGTCTGTACAGGGTGGTCCAGCTGGGCAACTACTCGTGGCAGGCAGAGACTAACACCCGCCTGCCGGGCAGCGCGGTGTTCGTGGCGCATCAGTTCCTGCGCTGCGTGCTGCACCAGCTCGCACCCAACAACGTGTTCCTGCAGATATTCCTGCAGAGGACGCCGGGTGAGAGACAGAGAGAGAGAGAATGTAGTCTATGATCTTATGCTTGGTTAGGATCTGCAGGATTTGCTTTTGTTGAATGCAGTGATGGTCATTGGTAGACATGGGCAGAGATGATCTCCTCAGCTGGCTGGTTTATGCACCGATAATAGACGGGGCCGCTCAGAGCACTACACTAAAGCAATACTACCAAACAATACGACAGCAATAGGATAAACTCTTCACGCGTATAACGTAATTATCAAAGGTTGTATACACGTGACAGCGACTAAAATGTCAAAATGAGCATTTTTGGGGATCTTAATGCTACTAATTAGAAGAGCTAACTAAAGGCCTGGGGCCTATTTGATGTAACTACTCTGCAAGTCTTCACTCTATACTTTGTACAGTCAGCTGTACCAACTGTTACCCCTCTCACGAACAAGTTTGTTCTTGAGGGGGATAACCAATTAGTGCAGCTCACTGTACATAGATTCGGCTGAATAGTTCCAAAATATGGAGTAGTTGCATCAAATAAGCCCCTGGTTAACTTTACAGAAAAAAGTCATCTTTAGTATTCGGTGAGGTTACACATTAACTTGCGCATCCGCATCCTTCATCATAAAATGTTACAAACTAATTTATTTTCACAGAGAAACAACGTCAGATGTTCTTCAAGAGCATCGCGCAAGCGTTCGTGGACTTCAACGAGCTGTACCCGTGTGGACCGCTACAGCTCGTGGTAGAACATCTCAACTCAAAGAAGACGCTGCCGGTCGATGTGAGTTCATAATTAAGATAATATCGTGTATGTGCTTAAATGTTATACACACAGATATTATGGACATGGGGGAAAAAAATAATGCTGTTTTCTCGGCACGTGCCATAGACGTAACACAAGAGAGGCACCGGTGCGGTCCACCGGAATTCCTGGAGACCCCTGTCTTTTGTGCTGAAAACAACCACCGATAAGAGTCCGACATACCTTATCTGGCTTCCCCAGACGAAGGATATTAATGAGTAGTTTCGCCCCAAAAAAAAAGTATAGTGAGCAAAGCTGTGTCTATTCGTTATTGGATTCCAGAGCGGGAAATGATTTGAAAATAGAGAAATACTTTTATCTCGAGGTGGGTTGTAGTTAAAATTTGTAATTATTTATTGGATGTCTAGTTAAACCTTAAAACATTCTCTATAATTAAATACATTATATGCCAATTTAATTGCCACAAGTCATCAAAATTAATTCGGTAGTTTAGCCATGAAAACTAAGCAAATAGAAACTCATTTATGGACAGTGAGTACAGATTTGATGAGAATATGGACCGCCTACGTGATTTAACACAGCAATTAGTTAAACATACTCCTTATTGCATCAATTATTTCTCTCTCTCGCGCGTTTTAAGAACGTATCGCTGTTGTAACTAATTAATACAAATAAATTGTTCGCTTGCTGCCTTGCTTCTCATTCCATCAGGATTCCTACAGCTTAAACATTTGTTTCAGCAAATAACCGTGATAGCGGGCAACATTGCCATGTACCTGGAGTGCTTAGCACCTGAAGCGCTGGGCCCGCTCAGCGCGTGCGCAGCGCTTGTACAGCAGCTGGAAGCGCTCCTGCGCTCGGCTGCGCTGCTGCTGCACCAGATCGACGATGTGCTGCCGCTGCTGCGCGCTGCCACGGCTGCGCTCAAGATACCGGCGGCTGCGCAACATAAAGTATGTGCCTTCAATACTACACTATATTTTGTTTATTACGTGGTTATTAATTTTGGTGCCAGATTTTATTGATTGATTCGTTATAAAAACCGTGTTTCGAAGTATTTTTTTATATATTTATAGTTGTTGTTGTTTGTGTTGACTGTCAACGAGGCAAACAACAACACAGCAAGTCTTATAATGGCCACATCCTCAGTTCGGGCAAAGTGTTAGGTATTCGGTTTTTCTGTGTGGAATTTCTCAGTAGCAGCCCGGAGTTTGGGTTTGTGCCCGATTGATGGCAATAGACTCACCCCCTATTACATGAGATTTAAACGTAATGGCGAAGTGAGGGTGTACTATACACGCCTACCCAACCCTTCGAGAAATACAGGCGTGATGTTATGTATATTTATAGTTGTTTTTTCATTGATCAAAATTGGGCTAAACATAAACAATTTGAATTTGTGTGCCCACATTTGCTTCAAATATTCAAGCCTACAATATTCCTTCACCCAACTATCTCCAACAGAGTATCCTGGAACCAATCACCAAGATCATCAGCTACGGGGTTCAAAACTTCGTGCTCAAGCTGTCAGTGATCTCCGAGCTAAGCGTGGTCTGCACGCGAGTGTTCAGCAGGGACAGGGACAAGCTGCTAGTGTGCCGGGTGCTGGTGTACGAGCTGGTGCAAGCTCTCAGGACCAAGACCACCATACCGGATGACAACCTGTTTATACTTATACAGTTCGTGCTGCAAGGTAAGATATTTTAATTATCGGTTCCTTTAAATGAATTTGAGAGTTAAAAAAACTAAACTCTACGTACAGTCTAGCCTAATTCAATTTGATAAAAAGTAAACAATATTTATATCTGAAAGTGCTATTTAAAATTGAGATATAGTTTTAATCAATTTTTTATTTCCAATTTTATTGTATTCTACGTTTGTAGTTATTTGTTAAACAAGTGTTACTTTTAATTTCTTTTTTTATTAATCTCATAGAATGTTTACCTTATTCGAAATTGGTTTGGGCCAGGTTGTAAGACTACTGATGTTGTGTAATGATTCATATCTTTTGTTACGCCATTGCTTATGATTTTTTTCATAAAGGGAAACAAACTGAATAACACAACTAATTTCCTAGATTACAGGCACTTAAAGTCTTTATGCATTAGATCAGAATTCGATTATCGATGGTGAAGAAAATATTGTGAGAAAATCTGAACACATGAGAGGGCTCCAAAAAACAGTTCTAGTATCAGTATTGGTGTGTGTATTCCACCAATCTGTATCAGCCCAGCGTGATGAACTAAGATCTTTCTCATTCTGAGAAGAAGACCGTGCCCAGTTGGGGCACAGTGCTGGGCTGATTATGCTATACACTATATTCGGCCAAAACTCGTCTCAGAACCAGCCCTGAACTATTCCCACCAGGTCACGGGTGCCGCCTAGTGCTGCCGCCGCAGCTGTCGGGCGGGGAGCTGGCCAGCACGGGGGGGGACGCGCGGGAAGTGGCCGGCGGAGCTGTGGACTGCATGCGCCCGCACCTGCCCGACATGATCGAGCTGCTACACGACCCACATCTGCTCAACAAGATCAAGGTACCACCATTATTCTACTAGGTTTCAGGGTATCCGTACTCCTTGATGTTCATCGCCTTTGACATTGGTATCTCTAAGATATTTCATGACTACAGTCTTGGATTTGGGTATTTACATCATCATTTTCGGCATTAACAAACCCGAAAACTATAGAAATGATACCCATGACGAATGATGAAAATATTGGCACGTTGCGTCTTTAATTTCACTATCAACCTTAACCCGAAAACCATGATAATGTAACCAATGCGAATATTTTATCATGGCCGTCATCTTTGATTTCGGTATCGCCTTAATTGTTGGCACACACGGAAAATATATTACCAAACCCACAATCATATTATTGGATTGATAATAGGCTCGCCAAATAAATAATATAATTTATTTATATGCAAAATCCAAATAATACAGTGTAGAGTGTAATGATTAAGTTGACAAAGTTTAAAGCCGAACGTCTCACTCCTAAACTAGGCAAGAAGGATGTGTCTTAGATGCCAATGTTTCCAGAAATTACAGCGACATTCAACTATTAAATAACAATGGTGCATGTAAATAAATCCACTATGCACCGTGCAAACTCACTAGCAAGTTAAATAGCGCAAGTTAACTTCTGTCACCGACTTTCAAACTGTGGACACACCCGCAGCAAGTCGATTTCTAGAAGATGTTCCCCAAAAAAAGTAAATGAACGGTTAACGTTTAACAAAGAGTTACATTTTGTGGTTATGGACACAATTTTTAATCTTTTGACCGCCACGGACGTCTATGGACGTCAAATTAAAACGTGCTCACGACGCCTCCGACGGCATGGCACGTCGAAAAAGTGTTTTTTTTACAGATAAAAAGTTTGACGTCCACAGCCGTTCGTGGCGGTCAAAAGGTTAAGGCCCTGCAGACCACGGACTTTTTTCAGGTAGACAGACGCGGTAAAAAAAAATACCATGGCTGTTGTCGCCAGTGAGGACATTAGAGTTCTATTGACAACTACGAACAAAATGACCGTCGTGCATGTTAAGCCTGTGCCGAATGTCGCGAAGGGCAACAACTACCAACCACGGTTATTCTTGTCCGCGGCAGTCCGCCGTTTGCTCAGGGGTTTAATGTAACTTGCGTGTCTGTTAAAAATTTGTCAACAGGGCTCAGTTTCAAAATCTATCGTGAACCGCAACCTGATTTGTTTGAACGAAGATACGCTGGGTGCGATAGTGAAGGGCGGTATAGCTCAATATGTGGCTATGGAACTGGCGCTAGAACACAGCCGTGGAAGACAGGATAGAGCTCAACCGGCCAGGCATATGACACCGTGGATCAGTCCGTCGTTGCCAGGGTAATTATGAAAAACGTCTTTTTATAACTTAAAATCAATATTATATCTTCAATACTCAATACTTTATTGCTTCCATAATACAATTTTAACAGGTGGTAGACTTAAGACTATGGATCAGTTATGGACCCTTGTGGGCACAGCATATTAGTTAGGGTTTGGGAATTCCCGACAATTTCAAAGTCCCGGGACACGAGACGGCTCCACTGTACAATATGATCCGCTGATTTGGAGCTTCACAATTTTTTTGCGTGTAGATCTCATACTTCTTAAAGCTTTTCACAAAACCTTTCACTGCAGAGCCGCACAGTTTTCGAGAAAAAAAATCCTAAAGTTTCAATAATTTCTAATTAATTTACGTATAAATTGACATAACTTGCCACAGATAATGTAAAAATTTCACTAATTGGTCGTTTCGTTCTACGTTCAGACTAAGTGACAGCGGATTTAAATGTTTTTTGATACTAATAAAGCAGTTTTTAACATTTTTTTTAATTTTAAATTGTTGTTAACGCTATTAAATAAAATATTATGTGAATAATGTAATTATTAGGATTCAAAATGAAATAGTTTTATTTGTACTTATTAATAATTGTGGATAACGGAACGTAATTTATGGAATTTGATCAATTTGATGTGAATAACGCGTTTGACAGTTGTCAGTCTTCGTGTAGTCATATATTTTTGAGGTTTTTATTTTGTTGTTTACCTATCAAACTACACACCACACAAACACACATATGGGGCACCTATTTTTCAGACCTTTTACACAAAAATAGGTGCCTCGCGAAGCGTGTATCCGTCGACTGCACCTGGATACTAATGAACCTACAATGCATGAGCGAGCGCAGCGAGCTCGGGAATTGGGACACCCCGACTCGGATAGGTTAGGTTTGAAGGGGATGACGGGGGCTAGAATGAGCGAGCGAAGCGAGCGAATGCAGCCCCCGTCATGCCCTTCATGTTAGGTTTTTTCAAACCATTTACCCAGAAATAGGTGCCCCGCGAAGCGGGGCTCCGTCGACTGCACCTTAATACTGTATTCTGTGAATTACTTTGACCTTGAATATGATGTAAGTATGGTAGAGTTTTTTTTTAAAAAAGACAAAAAAAATGACCTTGACCTTAGAATTTTGACCTTTGACTTTGATATGACCTTGACCTTTGGCATTTAGCACGATTTGAGGCAAGTTTCCACAATTTTCAAATTTTTTTTTGTATGTCCTTGACCTTTTGATCCTTTG
This sequence comes from Amphipyra tragopoginis, assembly GCA_905220435.1. Classification (NCBI taxonomy): domain Eukaryota; kingdom Metazoa; phylum Arthropoda; class Insecta; order Lepidoptera; family Noctuidae; genus Amphipyra; species Amphipyra tragopoginis. Next base: position 1,244,416 of record HG992013.1, on the reverse strand, counting down.
ACCTTGACCTTGGAGGTGACCTTGACCTAATTCTTACTTTGACATAAAATTTGGGCCGCGATCCCGACCCCCCACCCTTAATACTCCCACAATCCCACCAATCCCGAATGACACTTTTGGAGATTTTTTTCTCGTAACCTATGGGTTTCCGCAACTTTTAGTTTTCAAAAACACACTAAAAACACCATATTCTACCCAAAAAAAAATAGCTACTATATAAAAGCGATGGGTCATATTGTACAGTGCTTCCCACGAGACAGCCTACAATCAAAGTCCCGGGAATTCCCGGGACTTCGAGACTTTTAAAAAACATTTTTTTAAGTGGATTTATCATTTTTTGAAGAATTTTAATTGAAATAATATCTGGTGAAACGTATTAAAAAGGATTTTTTTCGTAAAAATCAACATTTATTAAACAGAATATTAAATCTTAATAACTTAAACGTTAATTTCAGTCTTAATAATTGCTTTGTTTATTTCTTTTAATCACACACAGATTCACTTTTAAGCAGTTAAATCTTATAGTTATAAAACGAACTTAGTTCAAAATCACACTAATTCTTAATAAGTTTACTTTTATCTAAGTAATTCTAGTATCTAATCATTGGTCATAATCACAACATTGTTAACTCTCATATTAAATAATCTAAATATGAATAATAAAATAGACTTATAAATCAGTCTTTTAAATAATCAACTAACACATGAATTAGACTTCTTTGCAGATTTAATAAAATAGGCATTTAAAAAAATCAGAGCGTCAACAGCTTTGTCCGACAATCTGTTTCTGATTTTTATAATAATGCCACCGGACAAGAACACTGTCTCGTTTTCAACAGATGTCGGCTTAATTGTGTTTAAGGCTTTATACAGTGGTTATTATTCATTAAACTAACAGATGGCGCTAAGCTCCTTTAATTATTTGAGAGTAAAAATGATTAAATAACAATTTCGACAATCTTGTCTCGTCTTGAGTCTCGACCCGAAAGTCCCGGGACTCGAGACAACTAAAATTACGAAAAGTCCCGGGACTTCGAGACACGAGACGTCCCGGGACCCAAACCCTAATATTAGTAGGAGAGAGGAAGAGCGCTTACAGTTTACATCTTAGAGTACTCACTTACATCTTAGACTAAAATTTTATAATAATAATTTATTTATTTCTTACCACAAATTACAGAGAAAGTAATGTAAAGTCTACAGAGACAATTTATAATTAATTTGTGGAAGACTGATGCCTAAACTAAGTTTCGTACAAAACCTGTATGTCAGGTCACCAGGCCCCAAAATTTTACATTTTTATTGTTAAACTGGAGACGATCTGATTCGCATATAATATGATTCAAATAAAAATCTCATACATTATAATGTTGCAATATTGCTCATAAAATTTGATTTACAAAAATGAAATAGTGAAAACAAGTTAAATTAAATTGTAAAAATAGTGAAAATAAATTTATTTACTAAGGATACATGTTAGGGAGGATGTATATGAATGTGTGTGGTGTGTGTGGTCTAAGATTTATCTTAAATCTTAGATTATCTCATTTACATCTTAGACTAAATTCGATTTTTTGAACTTCTTGTCTTGCCAAATACTTTAGAATAGTTAATAAATCATTTGGCAAGACAAGAATTCAATTGAGCAGGAAATAAATGAAAAGCAAAGTGTTTTTTTTAATTTGTCTTTTTCTCAATCTCATTTGAACAAAATTAAATGAGTGGAATTGTCAGCTTGCAAGTAAACATTGAAGCCTTTAGTACTCCTGAATCCAAAGATATAACATTTTTAATGAACACCTACATTATTGGGCAAGTCAAAAATCAAAATGGCTGCCATTCAAAGAAGAGAGGGTTGAAATTACAAAAGAGGGTGTGTTTCTCGATAGAATTAAGTGTAACATGTCGTTAAATGTTTGGGTGTTTGGTAGTACAACTCCAAACACTGTATACAGGATGTAAAAGAATTAGTGTAATATAAGTTTTTAAACTGACATGGTCACTAACACAATCTTTAGAGGTTAAAACGAGTTCATCCGTGACCATGGCGCTTGTAACGGTGCCGAAATATCGGAAACTCATATCAAATAATAAACATGGTAAATATCCCGTTTTAACCTCTAAAGATTGAATTAGTGTAATTCCTTAAAACCACATGGTCTACTACTGGTGTAGATTGGCCCGGCACGGTAATTAGCTGGACTAAAAATAAAAAATAAAATATTTTTTATTCTGTAGGGTTAAGTGATCGTACCTATCTAAACCACCATAGAAGGATTCAGTAAAAAAATTAGATTTTTTTTTTGAGAAATTAATTTTATCTGAGTAAACGTTTCGATGCTACGCACAAATGAATGAAAGCACGACGCCACGGCTGGCGGGCACGAGTAACGCGATATCGCTCTTTGCAGTCAGTTAACTCGGGGCTCTAAAATGACTCCGGAATAGAAAACCAAGATTTTATTTTGACTTATATTTACTTGATTTTCTTAAATACCTCTTTAGGGTTAATCTGTGTCACCAGTAGATCATGCGGTTTGACTCGACAACTGATTCATCGAAAAGGTTCTGAATCATGGGGTTGATAGTAAATCAAGGATTGTTTACCCAGGTCCCGTGAAGTGTGTGAATGTGTGACCCGCGTGCGCCTGATATCCTGGCTAGTGATGGGTGCGCTGTGCAACAGTCGCACGCACCAGATACCGCTCACACACACACAAGCCTCGCAGATGCACCAGCCGGTACCACAGGATGCTACGTGCCATATTACTGACTATATACAGGTAAATACCTCATGCAGCTACATTGATGAAGTAACACAATGTCTGGAATGCCGGAAAAAACGTTCTATAGTGATTTTAGTGTTTTTGTCAAACAATTTTATATGTTACATCTAGGTTTGGCCGCTAAGAAACACGGTCGCAGACTCGAACCCCCATATTACAAAAGATGGTCTAAGAAAAACCTAGGTTTTAAAATAGCTCCGTCTCTTTTTGTTATATGACATAAGAAAGTGATGGGTATATTTTAAACCTGGGTTTACCTTAGTCTTGGTTTAAACCATCTTTTGTAATAAGGGGGTTTATGTTTATCAGATTTCAAATTCGATTCCTTATCACACTGTGCGCAATAAGCTTTAAGATGTCATATCAACTTACGTCATATCGATCTTATGAAAAAGTAATGTGCAAGCAATTATAGGCCTTAGGGTGGTAATCATTTCAAGTCCCCGACTGTACATACTAAGTCTCTTTTCAAAATCATTTTGCATAAAACAGTCTGCTCGGTCTGCGCTCAACTTCTTGATCCTGTCAACTATAGTTGCGCTGAGAATAGGGATCTGGACATAAAGTTGGAATGTGAGGCCTCAATAGTGTGATAAAGCGTGCAGATGGTTCTTTTAACTGTGTGGTTGTATCGGAACAAACTCGTAATCGTAACTCTAAAGACTAAAGAAGAGCGGCTAGCATGTTTAGTGGAGTCTGTACTAGAATATGTGGATACAATGTAGTGTCTGACAAGACCATATCTATCCACTTTTATTTTATTCGGGAATTTGAACTTACACCTTGCACCCTGCTCGCTGTGGGGTCATTGATGCATGATATTCCAGCCTGGCACACATGCGCAGCGTGATATAATTTCTGGCTTTATGACTTTATTTGTCCCAGCACGAGATAGCGCGACGACAAGTTATCTCGGCTTATAATCTTTATCTCACTATGACGCGTGAATCATTGCAATATGAACCTTAAGTCTTTGTCATAAAAGTTACACGATGCGTCATCGTGAAATAAAAAGACTATCGGAGCAAAACATATTACGGGTACAAAAAAATGTTGCGATTTTGGATGAACGTGTTGGCTATAGAGTATCGTTATCGTTCGGTTCCCCCTCAGACCATAATGTCGTCGTACGTGGAGCAGTCTAAGCCGATGGCCCTGCGCATGAGTGCACTGCTGCACGCGTTCGTGCTGTGCCAGCAGCGCTATACTATAGTTCGGTTCCCCCTCAGACCATAATGTCGTCGTACGTGGAGCAGTCTAAGCCGATGGCCCTGCGCATGAGTGCACTGCTGCACGCGTTCGTGCTGTGCCAGCAGCGCTATACTATAGTTCGGTTCCCCCTCAGACCATAATGTCGTCGTACGTGGAGCAGTCTAAGCCGATGGCCCTGCGCATGAGTGCACTGCTGCACGCGTTCGTGCTGTGCCAGCAGCGCTATACTATAGTTCGGTTCCCCCTCAGACCATAATGTCGTCGTACGTGGAGCAGTCTAAGCCGATGGCCCTGCGCATGAGTGCACTGCTGCACGCGTTCGTGCTGTGCCAGCAGCGCTATACTATAGTTCGGTTCCCCCTCAGACCATAATGTCGTCGTACGTGGAGCAGTCTAAGCCGATGGCCCTGCGCATGAGTGCACTGCTGCACGCGTTCGTGCTGTGCCAGCAGCGCTATACTATAGTTCGGTTCCCCCTCAGACCATAATGTCGTCGTACGTGGAGCAGTCTAAGCCGATGGCCCTGCGCATGAGTGCACTGCTGCACGCGTTCGTGCTGTGCCAGCAGCGCTATACTATAGTTCGGTTCCCCCTCAGACCATAATGTCGTCGTACGTGGAGCAGTCTAAGCCGATGGCCCTGCGCATGAGTGCACTGCTGCACGCGTTCGTGCTGTGCCAGCAGCGCTATACTATAGTTCGGTTCCCCCTCAGACCATAATGTCGTCGTACGTGGAGCAGTCTAAGCCGATGGCCCTGCGCATGAGTGCACTGCTGCACGCGTTCGTGCTGTGCCAGCAGCGCTATACTATAGTTCGGTTCCCCCTCAGACCATAATGTCGTCGTACGTGGAGCAGTCTAAGCCGATGGCCCTGCGCATGAGTGCACTGCTGCACGCGTTCGTGCTGTGCCAGCAGCGCTATACTATAGTTCGGTTCCCCCTCAGACCATAATGTCGTCGTACGTGGAGCAGTCTAAGCCGATGGCCCTGCGCATGAGTGCACTGCTGCACGCGTTCGTGCTGTGCCAGCAGCGCTATACTATAGTTCGGTTCCCCCTCAGACCATAATGTCGTCGTACGTGGAGCAGTCTAAGCCGATGGCCCTGCGCATGAGTGCACTGCTGCACGCGTTCGTGCTGTGCCAGCAGCGCTATACTATAGTTCGGTTCCCCCTCAGACCATAATGTCGTCGTACGTGGAGCAGTCTAAGCCGATGGCCCTGCGCATGAGTGCACTGCTGCACGCGTTCGTGCTGTGCCAGCAGCGCTATACTATAGTTCGGTTCCCCCTCAGACCATAATGTCGTCGTACGTGGAGCAGTCTAAGCCGATGGCCCTGCGCATGAGTGCACTGCTGCACGCGTTCGTGCTGTGCCAGCTGTGGACGCTGTACCTGGAGCAGCTGGCGGGCGCGGCCGCTCCGTGCTCGGAGCCGCACAACACCACCACCTGCATCCTGCTCGACTTCTGGTGCAAGCTCGTGCCCAGCATCCTGCAGGTCACCGTGCAGTCCAAAGTGGTGAGTCACTACTACACCTGGGTAGCCGGGTTACGAAGGATATTAATATTAGGTTTGTCAGGCAATGGCGTCAGTATGAACAATTGTTGTTGCCCAGTCCATGCAATAAAGGATGGGAATATCTTTCGTTGGAGTAGTAGTGGGAGTTGTTTTGTTTGCTTGCGATTTGTCAATAATTTTGCAGAACCCTTAGTAACCTTTAACGACATTTGGGCATGGAAAAACGGCTTCCACTCAAAGTCAAGTACGAAGCTGATGAAGAAGATGACTTCCAAAATCTCGATTTACTGGCGTTAACCGTGAATAAGACAAAGGGCATATATTTGCCATTATCTTTTTTGGAAGATTTCGCGAAAGCCTCCTTGTTTCATTTTTATTTTTAAACTTGGCAGTATATCACTTTCTTATTTTCTTTAACCGAAAATAAAAATGATTTTGTTTTATTTGGTTATTTATAAAAAAAATGCCAAATTGTTTATTTAATTTTCTTAAAACCTTATGCCCAATTAAGGGTTCTAGTATAGGTTTATAGTGATGTAACGAACCTCAAACAAGTATATCTTTTAGCTGGCAGAGACGGTGAACCTCCACTTCCTGAGCCTGCTGGAGTCTCTACTGGAGTGTAACTCTACCGTGCTTAACAAGTTACTGCCTCTGTGGACCCCCATACTGCACTCACCGTTGTTTAATGTGAGTACTGACCTTTATTTACCAACTTTTCTTAACGACTTTGTCTGCGTTGTGTCTACGTACTTCCTTCGTAAATCTAAAAGTCGATTTTATAAAAAATATGCGTCCATAATGGTACTTGGCACATGTTAGTTTTTTCTTTTGTTTTGTTAGCATACAAAATTTTCAACAAAACTCTATTCTTGGCAGTGACTCTCTTTTTACATATTGTTTTCTAAGATACTGGCTTGATAAGATTTTTTTCTCATATCAATGATCTTGATGTTCCATAAAAGCAAAATTACTTGGGTCAGTTTTTACATACAGGGTGAGTTTTAGGGTTGAGACTGCAGGGCTAAAATCTAAACTAAAAGAAATAGGGAAAAGTTGTGACAGGACCCGATTTCAGAGAAAACTATAACTGTTTTTTATAAAAGGTCAGTCGGAAAAGGAGTTTAATCCGAAAGGGTGTTAAAGTATCCATAATAATGAATAATTTTTGTTTTACAACTTTCCCCAAAAGTACTAGTAAAAACTATTGGTTTAAGAGAAATGGTGTTCAAAGATTTCATAAAAATATACTAAAATCTATCTATCCTCAGCTATGGTCAGCTGTGTTTACACTTTAAAGTCTGCTTTTTAATCTCGGAGACTAAGGTACAGTCAGCATCAGAAGTAGATGAGCAACTCAGGTGTCCAAATAATTAAACACATTCAAGATACCAAAAACATCTATGCAACAAAACTGTTCAAATTGATTTGAGCATCATAAACTCCAAATATATCTGAGCAGTCACATTGTCAAATATTTATTTACAAACTAAAAGTCTATGGTAAGTAAACAAGCTAAACATTCAAAGGTAACTAAGCAACACGTTATTCAGAAAGTCAGGATAGCAACGTAAAATGAATTGTATTTGATTGTACTTAGAGTCATAAATTAAAAGTTCAAAAATAGATACAATGTGTACTATTGTGTCAATACAGCATTTTTTTCTTTTTCTTCATATAGCTATATCCCTTTCATTTCGTGCGTGACGTCATTGACGTGTCTTTTGTTTATAATATAATCTGATAGTCAAGTTATAGGAACACATCGTAAGGAAATTGAAACGAGTATTTATTCCGCGCGAAAGCCATTAAATTCGCAACAATCAGTTTGAATGAAACTGAAATTTTTATTTGCTACATTTTCTAGTATATCTTCAGGAATTGAAGTCGTATTAAAGAGGTACCTACAAAATACCTCGGTTCATTTTAACTATGTTTCGGATTGATAACCGTGTCCAAAAAAGTGCAAAATCTGTTAAACGTCAATTTAATTACTCGGTTAAAAGATATCTAACGATGTAAAATCAGCCCGACTAAGCACGCACTGAGTGATAATATGATTTTACGCAAGCGGTTTTCAAATGCTTCTTTTTCTATCGTGTCGGCACGAGCTATACAAGAATAGCTCATGCCGTGGTGAAAAGATTAGCAAGTCAGCAAGGATGGTAGCGAGGCTGACTGCCCAGGGTGCGTCGGACGTACCGAAGTATCGAATAGAATCACTCGTGGAGGCTCTTTTCATGCACCCCTTTTTTTTCATATGCTAAAAGCGGCTTATCTATGAACATGCACTGTAGCCTGATTTTAGTAGTCAGTTATCATCGAATCGCATCGAATATACCTTTAGCCAAAGTCTAGCACGATACGTTTTAAAACAGTCACTTTAAAAAGAACCGCTAGTGCGTGCGCTGGTATAGAAAACCATACGCGTTACATTTAGTGGCTCACTGCCTGCCTTTAATTGCAATGCCTGCCTACATTTTAATCTTCACAACGTCACAGGACACTGTACACCTTACAGCGATAACACACTGGCATGGCGGTCGATTCCATTTTGGTACAGAGAGACCCACTGGCAGTGCGAACAGTAGCATATACGTGCGTTCGGTTTTTTTGAAGCGCGAAATGTAATGCGCTTGAATGCACGCATGCAAAAACTGTAAAAAAAAGTAATAACCGACTAAAAAAACATAATATTAACAGTTTCAAAAGTCAGTGGCTACAATTTTTTTTCAGTGTAGAATTGCACCGTCTTTTGAAACTGTTAATTTTATCTTATGGTAATTATTTTACTCCTTTTAGTTTTTTTTTTTTGTAGTCGGTTTTTACTTTTTTATAAGTTTATTTTTTATTGAATACGTTTTACTGCCATAAATTAAACCCTCTCTCCTCCATACTCTCTCTCCCTCTCTCTTCATAACCCTTATTTTTGACTTTGCCGTAGTCGGGTATAATAAGTCCTTTCATGCTATACCTTACACGATATAATTCAAACATTCCGGAAAATGCCCCCCCCCCCCCCATTTTCCGGAATGTTTTACGCACCCCCTCATTTTTTCCAGTAGTCAGTTACCAACAACACGTATAAACAAAGCAATATTAGTTATTTGAAAATTTTGCTTTGATCCGATGAGGAGTTCCGTTCCATATCTCTGAAGTTCATCAACAACATTTTTAGGGGACTAAACGAAAAGTACCTATACCCTCTCCAAATAAAAAGAATTTTTCAAATCGGTTAATAAATGACGGAGTTCTGAGGTAACAAACATAAAAAAAATACAACCGAATTGAGAACCTCCTCCTTTTTGAAGTCGGTTATAAACGAGCATAAACCAAGGTCTGTAACCGTCCTAAAACGTCTAGGTTTGTAACAGGCCTTAGTATCACTGAGCAATATATTGAGAAATGGTTATTGTTTACATATTTTTGAACACTTTGGTTGCTTAGTTACATTTGACTACCTCAGTTGACAAGATGATTTGTTTGCATAGAAATATTTGAATTGCGAGTGTTCAGATGATTTTGATACATTGGATGCTAACAATAATTTGAACGCTATTGTTGTGCAGATGTTAATGTGTTTTTGAGAGTGTAGAATTATCTGAGTACCTGAATTGCTTCTATGTATCTGATGTTGACTGTACAAGTGTCAAACTTGTAAAATTTTGAAACATTATTTTCATATTTGACATTTCATGCCTGTCAATTCAGTTTCCGAGATTAAAAAGCGAACTTTAGGTCATATTTGGGGTCACAGATTAGAAGCTCTATTTTCGGAATTTGTTACTAAAAAATAATTTTGCATGGAAATAAAATATCGAATTTAAAAATTTTAACACTTGCCTTAAAACAGTCATCAGTGACATTTTAAGTGGCCCGCAGATTAGTACCCCTTTTCCAACTAACCTTGAACAATAATTAAAAAAAAAACTGGTTTAGTCTGGAAATTAATCCAATGTTTTTTTTTTAATAAATATCACCCTGTATAATACAGGGTGATATTTTATTACTAACCTTTATTTATTATTATTGGCTACACCTAGTCGTACCCGGGTAAACCTAGGTGTAACCGCCATTCGGCCTTTACCGTAACATATGCATGCTTCACGTTCATTATTTATCACGATATTTGGATCGCGATCATGTTTCGTGATATTTATTGAGCGTTTAAACAATCAATACATATATCTAAATGCTCAACAAATATCACGACGTACGATCGCGATTTAAATACCGTGATATATAGGGTGACTGGTAATTAGTGACCGATACATTAACACATGATTGTACTCATGATAACAAACAACTTTCCCCAAGAAACATTATTTTAATTTCATTTTTTTCATTTAAAATTTATTAGTAAACCGTTATGGAATGGACGCAGCTCGTAATATGGAAATATTTTATTTTTTTACGTAATAATGTTTCTTTGGGAAAGTTGTTTGTTATCATGTGTTAAAGTATCGGTCACTAATTACCAGTCACCCTATATATTGAACGTGTGCGAACATGCATCTATGGAGTAGATAGTTATTAAAGAAAAAGAAAACGAGAAACGATGATTCAATGAGAGTTGACAGTTTTTAAATGCAGCTTGGAACTGTGTGTGCAGGTATTTCCCTAAGCACGAAATCCGTGGTATCGGTCTTAGTTACGAGCGTTTTCTACTCCCTATCACCTACGGAGATACGATTATTTCGGGGCCCGAACTAAGAATGAATGACAACACGATTTGACAGTTGTCCCTACTACCGATGTGTTTGTGCCCGTCCGAAAAGTTGAACTTGACACTTGTTTTGTTCACTCCTACGTTTCAGGCTACTTTCGGACGGGCGACTTCGTTGACGGACTTAGGGAGTAGGCCCCCAGTTCTGTCTTTACACGTGAGGCACGGGCCCAATGCCCCCGACCTGACAGAGGCCCCGAAATGCCAAAACCCAGTACCTTTGTATTTTTAGCACTAAATTAATATTTACTAATAATGATTAAATAGCACTATTTCAACGTATCATTAACAAAGCACCGATATAGCCAGTGTTGCTCAGCAAAAGTTTGCTTAGCAGAAGATTTCTTTAATTTGAGACAAAGTGCTGCCAACTTCAGACTTTCAAATTTTTCACAAGTTGGCTCCAATTTAATAACCAATAGTCCAAAGTCACTCAACAAAAAGTACATTCTGAAGTTTTCATTCACTTTTGTACTAAACTCTGTGTGCCCAAAGGCCCCTACATTATCTAAACTGACCCTGTGTGTATGACAGTTTTGATGGTTTTCTGGAGTGTTTATCGTAAACTGCCGTAAGCTTGACCATCTTGATGGTCTGCGGAACATGGGAGGGGAATGATTCGACCAATTAGCTGGTCTTCCGCTATCTATCGGTGCAACAACTGGCGATTGATTAGTCGTTTCCCTTCTGCGTCCTGCAGACCATCGGGAACGCCAAGCCATAGCAGATATACAAGGTTAGTCAAAAAGGGGGTAATCCGAAAGGGTGTTAAAGTACACATAATAATGAAAAACTTGTATTCTACAACTTTTCCCAAAAGTCAAGCTGTTCAAAACTCTCAAAAAAAAATCTCTAAAATCGATCTATCCGCAGTTATGATCACCTGTGTTTACATTTTAGGTCATATTTGGGGTCATGAATTAGAAGCACCATTTTCTGAATTTGTAACTAAAGCAGGGATGAAGAATTTAAAAAAAAAACTAAAATAAAAATCATTTAATTTGGAAAAAAAAATAGAATTTTGAAATTTTAACACTTGCTTTCAAACAGTCATCAGCGATATTATAAGTAGGCTTAGGATTAGTACCCCCTTTCCGACTAACCTTGTATAAGCTAAAGCAGTGCCTCAAACTTACTATAATCGTCTGAATTGACACACTCACACAGACATGTACAACAGCACTAAGGGCGACCCCTAGTGGGACGAGCACGAGGCTTAGGGCGTTGCTGACGGGGGTTTAGGGGTGAGACAGCTTGATGAGGGCTGAATTATCGGTGTGAAGTAGAGTAGAGTATAATGCACTCTTTGTATGGGACTGTATTCCGATAATACCTTAGAAGTCTTATTGCAGTGCGTGTCTGTGTGAGTGTGTCAAATTGGACGATTGTAGGTAGGTTCCGTGCGCGCCTCTCAGGAGGACGTGGGGCAAGGCCCCACAGAAGGAGAGGTCTGCCAGGGGCTGGCGGACCTAGGCCTGCCGGGGTTGCGGTGCATGCAGCTGCGAATCCCGTGACCCTGGCCAAGGGTCAGGAGTAGGAACACCGTGGGTTTTTAGCCGGTAAGAGTCCGGCATAACTCTTCGCCTTCCCAGGGCGAGGGGTATCCATGAGGATTTTCCCACGATAAAAAAAAAAAAGAAAAGGTAGTTGAAGTACTGATGTAGCTTAATTATACTGTGGCCCATCTTAAGGCGGTTTACCTATAGAGTTATGTACAGCCTGTGTGTGTTGGTACAGATGCCGCGTCACGTGGCGGCGCGGCTGGCCGTGTGCCGCGCGCTGGCCCCGGCAGCCGGTACCCGCGGCGACGCGCACAGCGCGGCGGGCGCGGCCGCACAGCGCCGCCTGCACCGCCTGCTGGCCAAGATGGCGCAGCTAGAGCTGCAGCCGCACTCCTTCTACTTCATATAGATATTAAGTGAACACCACACCTACGTCGCCTATGTACCTACTTACATCAATCAATTGATCATATTATGTTTTACTTTTCTTATTTCAGTTACTTACTACGAAAAACGAACGTCGAAGTTTCGGATCGAAACGAAACAACGACGAACATTAAACATATACATATACAATCGAAATATTGTCAAACAACGAACTACTAAATGTCAATTAACATTTGGGAGTAGGGTGAACGAAAGACAAAATGTAAAATCGCAAAAATCGAATCGATCGTCGGGTCCGAAACACTTTCATAGTTGTAAAACGTGCGATCTGTCAGCCGCAACTTCGTAATTCGTTTTTCGGAGTAAACCCTTAGTAACTGTCAATTCAACACGTTTCATCACAATGCTTAATGATACAAAAGTATTATATAGTAATTTACACAATCTTACCTTATAATTTAAGTTACTAATAGTTTACACACAAAACAGATAAACATAGACATTATGTAAAAATACATATTGTAAATTTATGTTTTAGACTTTTCAAGTGAAAAACAAATAAAACCTCGTATTTTAATCCACTTCCTTTATAAATGCAATCCTTTAGCTTCTATTCTGTCTAGCCGTTTCCCAACTATGTTGGAGTCGGCTTAAGTCTAACCAAATGCGGCTGAATACTAGTATTTTATACGAAACGATTGCCTTCAAACCTCCGCATCCCAGTTACTATGCAATGCCGATATCCTTAGGTTAAAACGGTTGTCAGACTTTCGGACTTCTGACTACCCATAACAACTATTATAGTTATTCCGTATGACATCCGAGACGGACGGTTTAACTTGCTCTCTGAAGCACGAAGGGGTCTTGATGTGTAACCAACAGTCACCCATTCACTGTTTGGCCGCGTCAAGTACAGATCGTACGATCAGCGTGGTTATTGATTAGCCACGAGCACCTAGAATTATAAGGTATAGAAATAAAAATTCAAACGAAAGTGTAATATTTATACAAATAAATGTTTATAAGTTAATAATATATTATCTATCTATTAATATTAACATCCTAGCTAGCGATATAAGACACTGCCATGTTCCATAATTGCAAATAGTTAAATATTAAATACCATCTCGCTGCCGACGCAGCACTGTTTTAATACATTTTTTCAAAAATTTTTTTTTTTTTTATATTTTCAAAAATATGGCACATGTAAAGAATAAGGCCAAAAATTTAAATTATTAGCTGTTTGCCGCGGTTTCGCTCTCATCCTAGGGGAACTTCATGTCCTTATCAAGGTTCTCAGACCAAATAAAAAACCAAGACAGAACGCTGCGAACAATACAGTGAAGCATGCCAAAACTACACCTCCGCTCTGTGCATACACGCACACATTTACAACATTTTTCAATCAACCTACAATCAAACTACACCTCACTATACCCTTTTCACTATAAGTTGATTAGTGACGTTTCTCTACAATACGTTACCACACAAAGAATATCAAATATGTTAAGAAAACAAAGCATGGATAATATAGCTATATTCCGGTTTTTGATGATGTCGTTTACGTTTTTTCGATAGCAGTCTCCTTACTGCTACAATTTGTGAAATGACCGAGCTGTCAGAACTCATCTTTGGGTGAACACAATATAAGTGCACACATGTTTACGAACCGGCCTCATGTCACTGTTGACAGCGCTCTGTTTTGGTTTTTTATTTTGTCTGAGTCCAGGTCATGGTATACATGTGTGCCAAATATAATTTGAATCCATACAGCTGTTAAGGCGTGATTGATTAACAAACATCTAAATTCACAAACTCACAAATATCCAAACTATTATATTTATATTAATTGTAGGAAGTATGATTAAGCAGCACTCGTTAGACGACTGCATCAAGGGTTTGATACAGAAAGTAGATAGTCCTTGGCACGGCACGCATTGTGAGATTCCTTTCTCTGGAGCCCTGACCACTGGTAGCTTGGACCCTGTTCCCGATGCCGTTGGTTATTTTTTGTATTTATAATGGGTATTTTTTTTTTTGATGGAAATATTTAAAAATGCAAATCAATATGTATAAACTGGTTCTGCTATCCTGAAAATTGCACGTGAGTAAGGCGTAAATAATCATAAATAAATTTGTATGAAGATGAAAACTCTGTATTTAAAATTAATTCGATTAATACATTTTGCCCTGCATACATATTCCATGTTTCATAAGTAGAGACCGGATTATGTGCAATTTAAAATGGTCGAAATATGCATGCATCATAAATGCTCGAAATATGCAACAAAATCGCCAAAAAGTGCCAAAACATGTAACATTAAATTTAAATAAATACTACAAAATAACGATTTCTTTATTAAGTATAAAAAAAAATTGCATAATAATATATTTATTAAAATTAAAACAAATTACTTTATTTACTACATTTTTAATGAGATATTATCAATTATGTTGAAGTTGTTCAACATAATTCACTTATAAACGTATTATTTATTAATTTATATTATTTAATTATAAACGTAGATCTCGATAAACACATTAGATATATTATTTTCGGTTTATTATGTTTAGAATGTGAGTTTCCACATAAAAATGTAGTAGATAGGTAGGTACTGTGTGTACTATTATATAATATTTTATGTAGGACTAGAAGTTTTTACGTAGTTCGTAATAGAAACATTATGTGTTATTATAATAATTTTAACTTATTTTTTTATAATAATTATTCATGATGGAGGGTAAATTATATGTTTATATGAATGTTATGATGTGACTTAAATATAAATAAAATAAACTTTGTCTTTTAAACTGTTGTTTTTTTTTGTAACAATTTCGTTACCCCTGGGTCGAACACCATCATACACAAAATTTTACCTGTAAAGTAGTGATGTTCCAACTAGTCGGAACATCACTACTTTAGTTGTGTGTTCTAGTTGAGTGTGCGAGTTTGTACTAATGTTGAAAGACGCTGCTTGATGCCGAGTTCTTGGAATATAGATATATTTGTACCAAACTCGGTCCACGATATACCAAGCATTCTTCTCCAGCACCACATCTCCAAAGCGTCAATCTTCTTCTCAATTTCTCGCAACGTCCACGTCTCTGCAGCGTATACAAATGTGGGGAAAACGAGCGTGCATACACCTCTGCCAATACCTTCGGGGAATACAGGTGTGACGTCATATAATTCTAAGTTATAAACCGTCATAAAACAGATTGCCAGTCACTTAATGTTAAAATAAGGGATTCCCGCTTCACATCACTAAAAGGTTACACAAAATCATTTACCATTATTACAGAGAAAATGTCATAAAAGCAATTTGTCGCCTATCATTGATTACAGCATACATTTAATTGATCTGCCTACGCGAGAACACGGTGCACTCAATAAGACATCACCTTTGACCTAAGACATTGTTTCTATATTGATCGAAAGTTACGATTGCTTTGATAAAAGTCTGGTGGTTACAACATGAGGTTATGTGCGATCCGTTTGCGAGGATTGGTAGGTATTATATTAATAAATGTAGGTGTAATTACATCATTTGTAGAATTAACACAATGCCTCCCTGTAATTATCTAATTGTTGGGTTTGGGTTTAAAGAATTTATTTCTCATAAGAACATGGTTCACTTACAATGAGATACAAATAAATAAAGTAGGTATAATAGTAATATCTCTAGCGTTGTTTTCAATTGTTTTACCTATCATATCAGTATATTAGTATGGTATTGGTATGGTATGGGTGTAAACGAATTCCTGTACCTAAATCCTTCAAACCACATGATCATATCTAAATCACTTAATAAGGTTTCAATAGAAAAATAAGCAAGAAATGTTTTATTTCTTCTAACCTTTCGATTTGTTGGAAAATTAGGGGGATTTGGACTTTAGTCCACCACGCTAGTCCAATGCAGGTTGGTGGACGTTTTGCCAGAGCCTCGTTCGTTGAATAGCAGGAGAGGTCTGCCAGGGGCTGGCGGACCGAGGCCTGCCGGGGTTGCGGTGCCTGCAGCTGCGAAGAATCCCGTGACCCGGCCAAGGGTCAGGAGAAGGAACACCGTGGATTTTTAGCCGTTATGAGTCCGGCATAACCCTTCGCTCATGGATACCCTTCGCCTTCCCAAGGCGAAGGGTTTCCATGAGGATTTTCCCACGATAAAAAAAAAGGTTGCACCACGAGCAGGTGAGATTGACTAGGGTCCCTTGAAGATGTTGTTAAGACCCCTTACCCACCACTTACTTACTGGACGCCTGAAGGAGGACATCGCCGTCGACGTCGACCTCGGCGTAGGTGGCGTGACGATCTAGACGTGTTTGCGGGGCTAGCATGGTCAGAAACGGCACAAAATAGAGATGTTTGGAAGACAAAAGGAGAGGCCTTTGCTCAGCAGTGGGACAGTCAACAGGCTAGTCAAAAAAAATACCTTTCGATGTTGTAAATGAATGAAAGCATGGCGACACAGCTGGCGCGTACGACTAGCGCGATATCGCTCCACGCAGTCAGTTAACTCAGGACGCTAAAATTACTCAAATACAAAAAACCAGGTTTTTTTTTAAAACTTTTTTTATATATGATTAATTACGGTTTACTCACGTGCATTTTTCGGGATTGCCCGACTAGTTTCGGACCCAAACGGAGCCCTTACCTAATCATGAGCTGATCACGCGGCGAGGTCGCGAGTCGAACTCACTAGTCGGGCAATCCCGAAAAATGCACGTGAGTAAACAGTAATTAATCATAAATAAATATGAATGTGTCTCACGAAAGTTATAATACAAAAACTTTTTTTTTGTTTGTTCTTTTAAAAACACATGCAGGGTCAATCAGTGTCACCAGTAGATCACGCGGTTTGAAGGAAGTACACGAATTCGTTTACACCCTGTACCTATACCATCGTATTTTTAGATTAGGTAAGTACTAACTTGTAAAGCATACGTAGGTACCGCAACCTGTGTGATTCAAGGACTTTATAGTAGTACTTATTACTTCTATGGTGTGATTAGGGTCAGGTATTGACAACCCGTCAACTTTTTGCACAAAGACATCTTTGACATCGGCACGTACGCGACTTGTTGACCTTGATAGTACATACTTATTTATATCTAGATATCAGTTGGGACAGGTCAACTCAAGTCTCAAACCTGCTATGGCTTTTTCCTCAACGGCCATTCCAGACGTTACCCTACATTGTTACACTCGCATAGTTTTATACCACAATGTCTGGACTTTAAAAGAGACGTTGATCTCTGAGTTTGTTTCGGTTTTTCTTCACGGAGCTGGTCAGATAGGAAAAGCCGGCGCCATCTAGCCTTAAAAAAACATTAGATTGACTTGTAAAAGTGTCTTTAAGTAACAGATTTATTTACAGAAATAAATATGATTTATCAATTTCATAGAAAATAAGTTTTGTTTTGGAGAAATTAATATTTTTATTTTACTGAGAAACTTAAAAAACACATGCAACAGAACAATTATGGCCTATTGTTACATGGTAGGCACTTTTCACACTCACAAGTATTTTATCAAAGTTCAAATGTAATTATTTGAGAAAGGGCTTCTATTACACAATGGCACTGAAATGCCCGGACATCAGTCATAAAGACATCAACACTGTTGACAGAGCACGCAACCTTCATTACGAGTACATAAAGAAACCAAAACAGCAAAGCAACAAACAGCAAATGTGTTCAAAAGAAAAAAAGGAATATTTTTATACAGAATGTTAAAAATTAACTCATTTTTTTAAAACAAATACCTACTTATATGAATATCTAAAAGTGTTTTTTAATTTCCGATACCGAGTACCTAACCCTACAAATTTCTTAGAGCTATTTTTTTTAAATCCCGCTATTCTATACATGTTCGTCATACACTACGTATTGCTATTATATTACCAGCTCAGCTTCAGAGAAATCCATTTTCAAAGCTAAGAATCAGCTTATTCAGCTCTCGATATTTTCTGGAGCCGGATCGTTATGTACTGAGGATGTTGTTTGCGGCCGTTTTCTATAATATCTATAGGCGGTTTGCCCTACTACAGATCGATATTTGACATAACTTCTATGGAACTTATATGAAATTTCTATCCCTATAGGGACACCGCCATACCGTCGCGCCGGTAGGTAAGTTATTGAAAACGGTCATGTCGATAAGAGTCCGACATACCCCACTGTCTTTCTCCGATGGAGGGTAACTATGCAGTAGGATAGTAATGTTTTTTGTTGCTTGTAGGAAAGCCAACAAGAAATAATACAGGATGACTGGTTAGTCACTTTTCATCCGAAAACCATGAACTCTTCTCCAAACAATGAAATAGTGAATAAAAATCAGCTGTCCATACATTTTGTTAACCTTTTGACCGCTTGATTTTTTAACAGTTGCCGTGCCACAAGCGCTCATCTCATAAATCGGCAAAATAATAACGACTATGAAAAAAGTTTATTATACATGTTATGTTAATAAATACTTACCTAAATACATTTTAAACGCAGGCTTTTTGTCGTATTTATCCGACATGTGCGAAATGGACACTTTTTTTTTGTCGGATTTGTCCGACTTGGGCGGTTAATGGGTAAAATATTAGCCTGTAACTGTCCCACTGCTGGGCAAAGGCCTCTTCTCGTACAGAGAAGGAACGAGCATTGATCACCACGCTTGCTCATTGCGGGTTGGCGATTTCAGACCGTAAAGTCCAGGTTTCCTCACGATGTTTTCCTTCACCGTATGTCAGTGGATTAACTAAGAAAGTACAAATGACATTGAAAAAGTCACATTGGTACTTGCCTGGATTTGAACCCGGAACCAGCCGCTTAACAAGCGGGGCTGTAACCTCCGGGCCACCAAGACATATATTTATTTATTATATGATTATTTTGAATAGAACAGCTATTTTATTTTACGAATTCAGAGTGTGTCCAGTAAAAGTCGTCCAGAATAATGAGCAGAGTTCACAGTTTTCGGATGTACCTAAAGCGATTAACCAGTCAAGCTATATAGGTATCAGAAACTTTATCCTCCCAAGCTCAGACCACTTTGAATAGACTAAATCAATCTTGTCAGCACAAAACAAGACGGTAGTACAAAATGCAATGTTACCGTGGGAATCAAAGTTTCTCATCACTCCAAAAGACCGATCGAAAGTTAGGCAAAATATCCGTAATTTATCTATAAACAAGACCTTACTACATTCAGAATAAAAAGTTTTTTACTTCCTTAACTCTACTGCGTTGGAATAAGAGCTATTTTTGATTGTACCTATTTTTATTTAGCTTTCAAAAGTGTATGGTAATGTTGGCTGTTATAACAATCGGCAATTTCATGATGTAAGATATCGGACAATACTCCGACGAGTTTATAAAGAAGTTTGTTACAATACTGATAGAATTAATTAGAGATGTATGAATGGGTACCCGCTGTGAATTCAGACGCGTATTACAGTGTCAATTATCTAAATTATCTATATGTTCTATACATATTATTATACAGGTAGGTAAAAAATAGTGGATCAAACGAAACAGGGCGATTTTTTGGTGGTACATTTATTTACAGTAAGTTTTTAAATTTACAAATATTTTTTCGTGAGACTTAAAATATATTGAAAAAAGTGCTCCATAAGTCCTGGTACTCACTGTCATAAAAGCACTTTCAAGCGACTAAACACCATTTATTGTTTTAAAATAGGTAGGTACTCATTTTACTCTAATTGCCTATTTACTCGTATTACAAATGATATCAAACTCAAACCTCATTTATTCAAAATAGACTAGAATTACTTACCTAGTTCTTTTTGAACGTCAATTTTACAATATACAGGGTGTTAACGAATTCGTGTAATTCCTTAAAACCACATGATCTACTACTGGTGTAGACTGGCCCCGCACGGGATTTAGCTTGATTAAAAATAAAAAAAAAAAAAACTTTTTTTTTCATGCGGCTTTGTTACTGATCATATCTAAACCACATAATAAGGATTCAGTAAAAAAATAAGAATTTTTTTTTTTGCAAAAAAATAATTTTAGTTTTGTGAACATTTCGATGCCACGCATAAATTAATAAAAGTATGGTGACACGGCTGGCAGGAACGACTGACGTGATATCGCTCTTTGCAGTCAGATAACTCAAAGCTCTAAAAAGAATCAGACTCTGAAAACCAAAAAAAAATTTTGTTTTTTTTTTCGAAAATTCCCGTTTAGGGTTAATCTGTGTCACCAGTAGATCACGCGGTTTGAAGGAATTACACGATTTCGTTAACACCCTGTATACACATCCCCCAAAAAGCCCTCCCTTCACCGCTTCCTAGTGTTTATGCTGTGAAGAAGAAACGGCGCAACAAACTCCCCAGCAACACATATGTCTGTCAAGTGAATAAATTAATTGACTCTATACAAAGAAAATCATAATATTTTTCACCATAATAAAATTATGCACATAAAGGAAAAGTAAATATTTTCTTAATAACACTCAAATTGTCATAACTTCAGGAGATCAAGTTAGGGCTCTGCCACAGGGATATTTTTCACTGCAAATAAGCTCAACTATCGCCCTGTTTCGTTTGATCCACGATTTTTGACCCACCCTGTATATTATCTATACTAGGGGTCGCTCGCGGCTTCGCCCGCGTGGATTTCGTTTATCGCGTATTCCGCGTTTGTCAGAGTAAAAGTAGCCTATATCCTTCTCCGGGTTCCAGAATATCTCTGGACAAATTTCATCAAAATCGGACGTACAGAGTTACTTTCGCATTTATAATATGAGTAAGGATATTAGTAGGGAATATAATAAATCTGTAGACTTGGCGTGTCTGTACATTAGACTACATTTGCCATTCACAACACACGAAATCCTTCTTGGTTGGAACCTTTTAGGTCTTTGTAATAACTGCTGATACATAGAAACGATCTGCAAGGATCACCTCCAAGCAGTCCAAAAGAAAAAAGAACAAAAACTAAACCCTTGCTTCTTCAGCACAATATTAGACATAGAGCAGTTCTTTTTCAAAATTTTCAGTAGCAGAATGTCTAACAGAAAATCTACATTAAATTACTTTATAAACAGTTTTTTTTATGGCAAGTTTGGGAGCATTATCTGAGCGATTGGCTTTCTGCACTACGGGGCGAGGGTACGAGTTCTGCACGGATTAAAAATGTATAATGGCCTACAGATAGTTGTTCCGGTTCTGAGTGTGCATGTGAAGATTAATTTGTGTCTGTAAATGCACCCACGATACAGGAGAAATCATAGTGCAGGAAAGTTTTTTTTTTAAAAGAAAATCTTCTTTATTTTTATTTCAGCAACCTATCATTAACTGTTCATTAAGCTAATTCGGTCTCTAAACTCTTCAATAGCTAACATTTGCATTTCACCTACATATCAATAGTGATAATGACAAGATTATTGAATACATAAATCGTCACCCTCCGCGCTAGCTGTCGTATCTAGCAATTGATAATTTTTCAGTAGTTGCGTTAGCTGTGGCTTTATTAATGAATTAATAACTTTTTTATATTGCTCTTGACTTTCTCTTTAAGTTAGTAGTTGCCCTAAAGCCTTAAGATATCTATTTATTTATTTCTATTCATTTGAAGCAGATACGTCACTCTGTGAGAATTTCTCTGAAAAATTATCAATTGCTAGTTACTTAGCGCGGAGGGGGACGAAATGTCATATTTGTGGGTCACATTTAGCTTAACAGGTCAATAGTTACTGCCTATTGATACTCGTATGTTGGTGAAATACCCCCTAAAACCTGAGAATCGCACCCAAGACCGAACACTAAGCAGCCGCGCTTGCCACGACAAAACCAACGGGGCATAACAATAATTCTAATTGCACATCACCCACACTGACCTGAATTAGTGAAATTGGGTGTGGCCACGATCACGACAATGCGTCTGAACTGTGAAGTCGTCCGCTCCACGCAACGTTCGTTAAGCGCTTTGTGTGCGTTAGCCAACCAACTGTTGCGAATTATGAAGTTCTATTGTTGATCGCAAGAAATAACGCCTAGTTAAAAGTTTTGGCATATGTAGGGATTGCGTTGTAATGGCACATGAGTAGATAAACGGAACAGAGACAAAGCTTCTTAAGAACGTGCAAAACTGTTATCTATTTTGGTAGGGTTGTCACAATAGTTCAAAACAAATTAAACTAAGCATTTGTTAAATAGTTTTATTATTCAGTATGATAGTGTGGCGACATCTATCACCCCACATGCGAACTATCCTGCATCGCGATATCAACATTCGACAGGCAGATAGTATATACAGGGCGGAATCGTTAAGTGCCAACAGACGATTTTTTCGTCAATTTAAGAGATATTTAAAAAGTTAAGGCTATTATCAAAATTAGGCTATATGGAGAGTAAAATAATATAAATAACTTCAGGAAAAAGAAAAGCCAGATATTGAAAATTTTGTCTTTCGCTCCCTCCATATATTTAGTATGAGAATTTCTTCCAACTGATCATACCAGTCATACCTACTTATTCTCTCTCTTCCTTACTGTTAATATGGCGGCGGATTTAGCCTTACTCGACTTCGGTCTATCTTAGTCATCTTTGTAATAAAGCTTCATATCACCACATTCCTGAGCATTACCTAAATCTAACCCAAGATTTCGAACAGAAAACGGACAGATTTTGTAGTTCCAGACTGCTTACTTACGTAATGCGATAGCCTATTATTTTCATGTTTAATAAATAATAATAGTATTGCAACCAATTTGTTTAACTAATACAAATTCGAATAGTTCAACGACAATTTTCCTTATTAAGGCCGTGGCCCCATGTCTACGGTGCGGCGCCGCGCCGCAGCACGGCGCCGCGCACGGTGCCGTGTACGGTGCACCGCATGTTAGTTCCGTGGCTGGCGTAAATGTGACATGTCTAAAATTGCAATTTTTCAGGGCGACCATTTTAAAGTTTTAGCCTCTTCTGGTAAATCGGTAAATTAGTTTAACGTAGGATGTATTTTACTTATTTTAAAATATACAGGATGTTAACGATCTCGTATAATTCCTCAAAAACCATATGATCTGCTACTGGTGTAAATTGTCTCGGCATGGAAATTAGGCAGATTTACAAAAAAAAACTTTTTTCTTTATGCGGTACGTAGGTACCTATGGCTAAGTGATCGAATCTAAACCACAGGATTCAGTAAAATACAAATTTAAATGACGTCAACGTCATAATCCAAGATGGCGGCTGTGAAATTTTACAAGATAAAATCTTGGATTTTGATTTCGACCTCATTTTCGTCATCATCGCCCCGGAAAACCATGGACACGACACCCATGATGCATATCTTGTAAAATTTCACAGCCGCCATCTTGGATTTTGATTTCGACCTCATTTTCGTCATCAGCACTCCCGAAAACCACGGAAACGACACCAATGATGCATATCTTGTAAAATTTCACAGCTGCCATCTTGGATTTTGATTTCGACCTCATTTTTGTCATCATCGCCCCCGAAAACCATGGACACGACACCCATGATGCATATCTTGTAAAATTTCACAGCCGCCATCTTGGATTTTGATTTCGACCTCATTTTCGTCATCAGCACCCCCGAAAACGACACCAATGATGCATATCTTGTAAAATTTCACAGCTGCCATCTTGGATTTTGATTTCGACCTCATTTTTGTCATCATCACCCCCGAAAACCATGGACACGACACCCATGATGCATATCTTGTAAAATTTCACAGCCGCCATCTTGGATTTTGATTTCGACCTCATTTTCGTCATCAGCACCCCCGAAAACCACGGAAACGACACCAATGATGCATATCTTGTAAAATTTCACAGCTGCCATCTTGGATTTTGATTTCGACCTCATTTTCGTCATCATCGCCCCCGAAAACCATGGACACGACACCCATGATGCATATCTTGTAAAATTTCACAGCCGCTATCTTGGATTTTGACGTTGACGTCATTTACATTTGTATTTTACTGAATCCTGTGGTTTAGATTCGATCACTTAGCCATAGGTACCGCATTAAAAAAAAAGTTTTTTTTTTAAATCTGCCTAATTTCCATGCCGGGACAATCTACACCAGTAGCAGATCATATGGTTTTAAGGAATTATACGAATTCGTTAACATCCTGTACATTTTAAAACAACTAAAATATACGTTAAAATAATTTACCGATTTACCAGAAGAGGTCAAAGCTTTAAAATGGCCGCCCTGAAATATTGCAATTTTAGACATGTCATATTCACGCCAGCCAGCAGTGTACCGTGCAACCTACACGGCGCCGTACACGGCGCCGTGTCGCCGTACGCGGCACCGTATGCGGCGCCGTGTCGCCGCACACGGCGCCGTACGCGGTGCCGCCGGGCCTCCCACGGCGGCCGGCGTCGCACCGTAGACATGGGGCCACGGCCTTAATGGCGCTAAATACCGTCATCACAAACTTGTGGCTGTATATCAGAACTCCTCTGCCTTCGCTTTGACGGAATAGGCATTCGGTTTTCTTTTTATTAATTAAATAAAAAATCCATAAGAACAACTTTTTTTTTTAATTTGGAACTCACAGCTTTACTCCGTAATAGTTAATGTATATATTTTTATTTTTTCAAGTATTATTCATACACACAGTACAATAAAAAACCATTATCAATAATGAAATACCACGTTTTTACATTAAAATATTCCAACTAGCAACAAACAACGTGTGTCGCACTAACCCTGAGATTGTCAACTGGCTGTGCCAGCGTAAACCGGTTTTTTTCAGTCTCGCCGTGTACGTGACAAGCGGCCAGTGGTCACGCACACACGCCCCGCGTGCTTGTAGTAGTGCAACCGATTTGCGCGGTTGTATGAAGCTTTGTCTCTGTTCCGTTTATCTACTCATGTGGTAATGGTATGAGTGTGAGTAAAAAAGTTTTCTCGATTTTTGTCGGTCGACGCGTAGGGTTTTTGTAAAAGTACGATGGGATTGACATCGTCACATAATGTGTACAAAAATCCCTTAAAAATAAAAGAGAATAAAAAAAAAGACGCATAGGATCAAAAATAATTTTAAAATAAATCGAGTGATAATATCGATGGATAATAATTAAGACATCGTATTAACTTAGAATCAATTTTCTCACTTATCAGTAAGGAATAATAATCGCCATATGCCCGGTTTTAATGTCCAAAAACGGATAGTTTTAGGTACTTATAATACCAATGGTAGCATTTTTACTTGCCAAACTGGGCATACAAATAGATTCGTAACCTAATTTTAAGTTTGTTAGCTACTAACTTATGTGAGTCTATTATGTAAAGCTCTTTGCTTCATTATTGGTAAAGATTCAAGTCTTAATTTTAACCAGTAACGCTCAGTAATTCATAGGAATCTGCAGATATTTGAGCAAATCTGAAGACAACTGACAGCTCTCGTTAATTGTCTATGATGCAGCTTACTGACCGACTACAATGCAATACTCTTTATTGTACAACAAACAAGAAACATTATTAAGAAAATAAAGATGTACAATGGGTGGTCTTATCGCACTGGGCGATTTCTGCTAGACTAACTTAGGATGGACATGATTTGCAATAAAATAGAGAGGGGTTGTTCGCGGTGTAACAAAAAATAAGAAGACATTAAATTAACTACACTTGAATCAACTACGTCAATCATCAGAAATCTAGCAAATTGTAAGTACTTACCTTAAATGATATAGGGAGCTATAGTGTTGAAACTCCACCGAAAGGACTTGAACAGAAACAGTCCATCTACCTTTTTCAGAGTAGGTAATTCCAATGATGGCATTTAAGTATCAGATATGACATCTCAGAGTGTGGACCCCTCAACGCAGCCGTCCGTGATGATAAAATTGTCTTGATCGTTTTGATCATAGGCAGTTTTAAATCAAAACACTTACCTCCAGTTTCTGAATTGAAAATTCGGGATTTAAAAAGCAATAAGTACTTAAGTAATATTTGAGTACGGAGTTGTCAAAAAAATGCTTTGAAATCCGTAATTTTTTTGACAATTCCGTACTCAAATATTACTTAAGTACTGCTTATCCTAGAATTCTCTATTCAGAAACCGGAGTTTAGGGTGCCTTTCCACCAGAGATGTGCTATGCTGCGAGAATATAAAAGCTAAGCTACGAAACTATGTGACCGTTTCCACTGATGCTAAGCTTACTCGCTTACTTATTACACCCTCCGCTACATATAGCGGAGCGAGTAAAATGTGCAGACTGTAGGCACACTGCTCTGCATATAGTTACACCAGTCGCGACCATCCAGAGCACGCATCTATAGCACGCATCCATAGCACGCATCCACAGCACGCATCCTTCCATATAAAAAACGTGGCTTAGTTGAATCAGTTTTCACCACTGCTATGCTATGTGGACCAATGAATATGATTGATGGATATCAAACGCATCCATAGCAACGTCGCTTAACACATCTCTGGTGGAAAAGCAGCCTTACATTCTTACTAAACTTATACGATGGTTAAAGGATATTTAATTAAAATGGCTTTTAATTCTATTGCCATCTCTATTCATTGGCATACAAATGACAAGGACAAGTATTATTTAATTATAGACGGGCAGCAATATTGCTGATATGCCTATTTCACACAGTGTTGAAGGTTCATAGTTCACAGCTATATTGTTCACAATTTTTTGACAAAAGTTTATTCGATCGTAGCCAGCTGTCGAGTTGGTTTTTAAATGAATTTATAGAGTATTACCCCCTTATTATAAAAGGTAGTTTAAACCGAGACTAAGATAAACTCAGATTTAAAATATACCCAACACTTTCTAACATAATATAACAAAAAGAGACTATTTATTTTAAAACCAGGGTTTTTCTTAGACCATCGTTTGTAATAAGGAAGGGCGCTAGTGTTTAAAAATGACAATCTTTTATAAGTAAGGGTGTAAGGGCGTAAGTATAGTAGGTACCTGGGGCCTAATTCTCCTAAAATAAATCTTGATAAATCACAACCGAACCAAGGCCGAACCGTTCATTCAGACAGTTCTCAATTTCAAAAGCTATCAAATTGTTTGACACAAAAAACAAAATCAATCATTTTAAAAGTTTTCGAAAACAATAACTTTAAATAAAAGTAAAAACCGACTTCAAAACAAAAACTAAAAAGAGTAAAATAATTACCAAGATATAAAACTAACGATAAATAAATGATAAATGATATTTATTTCTGTAAATAAATCTGTTACAGACACTTTTACAAGTCAATGTAAGTTTTTTTTTTTTAAGACTAGATGGCGCCGGCATTTCCTATCTGACTCGCTCTGAGAAGAAAAGCCGAAACAAACTCAGAGGTCAACGTCTCTTTTAAAGTCCAGACATTGTGGTATAAAAACTATGCGAGTGTAACAATGTAGGGCAACGTTTGGAATGGCCTTTTGAGGAAAGAGCTATTATCGCTAGTGGGTAACACTGGGCAATGTTGACAAAGGAAGGTAGTCGTCGATATGGATGAACGCACCCGATGTTATAAAGGCGGCGGTCATTCGACGAAGCGGGAGCATTCCGTGTTGAACAGCTGAAGAAGTCTGACCTTTTATATCTGATTAGCTTGTCCTTATTTTATGATCTTGTAATAATTGTGTAAAGTAATATATTGTGATCTAGTTTATGTTACTAATACTAACTCAATTACAAGTACTCTCAGTGGTGGAGAGTCTATGTTGGTTTTATTTACTGTGTTTACCTTGCTCGCAATCCTGACATACCGATATTAGCTATAACTGTAATGATAGAATCACTCCTGAACGATTAAATTGTTGTGTCATTTACATCAGAAGTGGAACAAGAAAAAACCAGTCCACATTATGATTGTATACCCACATGTAAATATTTGACTTTGTAAAAATCCCCTGTAGACGGACTGACAAAAACTTGATTATATTACAATGGTGAGAAATGTGAGAATGAGAAAATGTGATAAATCCGGTGAGTCACAACCATTTTATTATGTGTGAAGGAATTTTGAGGAAGGAAATATAATATGAGAGGTTATTAATTCGTGTAAAATAAATATTAAATGATATCTTTGCATCATGTAAAATAAAAGAGATGTTATCTGTATTTATCCATGTAAAATAAATGAGATGATATCTGTGTTTATTAGTATAAAATAAATATGATGGTATCTGTATTTATCCGTGGAAAATAAATACGGCATCTGTATTTATTCGTGTAGGAAAATACATTGCAAGTCGTATTAGAGTTTGTGGTGAGATGCAACCAGGGTTGATCT
Source organism: Amphipyra tragopoginis (assembly GCA_905220435.1). NCBI lineage: Eukaryota > Metazoa > Arthropoda > Insecta > Lepidoptera > Noctuidae > Amphipyra > Amphipyra tragopoginis. The sequence continues at coordinate 1,216,033 of HG992013.1, read as the reverse complement.
TTGGCACCGCCCGGTTTGGCCAGCCGGGGTTGGTCAAAGGCTTCGCCTGGGGAAAACTGAAACTCTAACGTGGCGAAGCAATTGTTATAGGGCTGGAACCAAGGCGGGATATGCCATGATATGGCTAGATCCAAGGCGGGTGATGCCATGTTGATAAAGCAGGATCCCAGGCGGGTGATGCCAAATGAGTTGGCTAAATCCAAGGCGGGTGATGCTATTAATTGATAAATGAAAATGCAGTGAAAATGAGATTCTGTTTTGAATTAATGTTTTGAAAAAGTTTTGAAAATATTGATATTTGTTTTGTTATAATTCTTGTTGTAGAATGGTACAAAATAGTTTATTGAAATTAAAAAGTAGTTTGTTATTATTACTTATGGTTTAAAATGTATTTTTGTAGACGAAAACAGGAAATTGTATTTATTATTGACGATAATTATTATGACGGCTTCCGTTAAGGATTAATTTGTCAAATTCATTTTTAAATAAGAAATAATTTGACTTATTTTCGTTAAAGAAGTGTATAATATGTATTGTATTGTTGTAAAAAGGTTGTATTATTAGCGCATTATAGAAATATTATGTTTACAACATCATGTCAGTTTTGTAATATGAGTTTGTGAATAATTGAGATATTATTTTGATCATGAAAAGTTTTAAAGGTTGATACTTAAGTATTATGATTTTGGGAATAATTGAGATAATATTTTAAGTGTTTATAATTATGTACTATGATACTGTGAATAATGATTAAAGATTTAAAGATATTTAACCATGAAACATTTAGGATGTTTGTTTTATGATTTTGTGAAGAATTGAGATATTTAAGAATGTAGGATGTTGTGAATAATAATGAGATATTGAATCGTGAATTATTTTAAGGGTTGATATGTACTATGAGTTTGTGAATAATGAGATATTTAATCTTGAAATATTTTGAGTGTTTAACGTACTATGAGTTTGAAGTGTTTATATGCTGGTAAAATGAATTGTGAATAATTGAGATTTATAATCATGGAATATTTTAAGTGTTAAATGTACTATGAGTTTGTAAATTATTGAGATATTATGTTATGATTTTGTGAATAATTATGAGATTTTTACGAATGAAATATTTTAAGTGTTTATGTATTATGGCTTTGTGAATCGTTAAGATATTTAACCAAGAAATATTTTAAGTGTTTATGTATTATGAATTTGTGAAAAACTTTGAGATATTTAGCCCTGAAGAACATTGTAAATGTATTTAAATGATTTTATGAATTTGTGTATGATGAGATTGTGTGTTTATGTACCTATTATGATTTATTGAATAACTATGATTTGATGTTTAACCAAAGTAGAACTATCTACCTATTAGGCATCTGAGATAGTATTTTATTGTGAGAATGTTGAAATCTAATGTGTGGATGTTTGTAAGTAAGTAAGTTTGATACGAGAAGTTATGAACGAATATAGAACTAGGTTGATACTGAATGAATATCAACTAGTTTAAGTCATGGGTGATGAGCTTGTTGGCCGTCGATGGGATAACACGCTCTAATCGATTCAAACATTCTTTGGATGTTCTTCATGTTACTTTGGTCAAAGACATGAGTAACATGACGAGGTCAAAGATGAGTGATCAGGTGTGGCCGAGATGTGTACTGTATTATTTGTTTCTGTTTAAGGTCCAGAGGTGTCACTGAAGTTAGGCCTTGATGTACAATCTTGACGATGGGGTTGATGGTGCGTCGACCACCAACCACCAACACACGAGGACGTGTGTTTTGCAGGAGGGCCGTATTATCGCTAGTGGGTAACACTGGGCAATGTTGACAAAGGAAGGTAGTCGTCGATATGGATGAACGCACCCGATGTTATAAAGGCGGCGGTCATTCGACGAAGCGGGAGCATTCCGTGTTGAACAGCTGAAGAAGTCTGACCTTTTATATCTGATTAGCTTGTCCTTATTTTATGATCTTGTAATAATTGTGTAAAGTAATATATTGTGATCTAGTTTATGTTACTAATACTAACTCAATTACAAGTACTCTCAGTGGTGGAGAGTCTATGTTGGTTTTATTTACTGTGTTTACCTTGCTCGCAATCCTGACATACCGATATTAGCTATAACTGTAATGATAGAATCACTCCTGAACGATTAAATTGTTGTGTCATTTACAGAGCCATAGCAGGTTTGAGTTGACCTGTCCCAACTGACGGCACGCATGCATCAGTCATCGTGTAGCTCAACCTTATTTTAGGGAGCTCAACGACCCGACGCACGACGACACCAATCAGCCGGACATTTGCGTAGGTCACAAAAAAAATACTCAAACCGCCAAACAGTTCTACGAAATTTATGTATAAATCTAGCCTACATAGTACTCACATTCACAATTTAATAAAATAAAAAATAATATAAAACAAACGACATATTAATAATAATAGTCGAAAAATGTCAAGTTAAAAAAAAAAAACAATAATAATAATTCAATAATAATAATTATCAATAAATCATCATGCAGAATGTCAAAAATAGAAAAAACAAAAAAATATATGAAATAATTTCAATGATATCTCTATGATAAGAGCGAGCGGCTCAATTCCAAGCATTTTTATCGTCCATATAATCTTTAACTTTATAGAAACCCTTATTACAAAGTTTCTGTTTTATGAAGGACTTAAATTTATTGAGACTTAATTCTTGAATATTGCTTGGAATCTTGTTGTAGAAACGTATACTTTGGCACCTAAATGAATTACTAATTTTTTGGAGCCTAGTCATTGGTAGTACTTATAAGTTTATTTTTATTTCTAGTATTGACGCTATGAATGTCGCTGTTCTTAGAGAACAAACTAATATTTTTCTTAACATACATCAAATTTTCATAAATATATTGGGATGCGACCGTCATTATATTAATTTCTTTAAATTTATCCCTCAGTGAATGCCTAAAGCTAAGGTTATAAATTGCTCGAATAGCTCTCTTCTGCAAAACAAAGATAGTTTGAATGTCGGCGGCATTTCCCCACAACAAAATGCCGTACGACATAACACTATGGAAGTAACTAAAATATACCAATCTGGCTGTCTCTACATCAGTTAGCTGGCGTATCTTATAGACCGCGTAAGCTGCAGAACTGAGTCTCTTCGACAATTTATTTATATGTGGGCCCCACTGCAGTTTCGAGTCTAAAGTTATACCCAAGAACGTAGTGGTGTCCATAAGATCCAACTCGGCTCCATTTATTATTACACTGGTTTTCACCTGCTTAACATTTGGTGTCAAAAATCTAATACATTTAGTCTTTTTCTCGTTCAAAAGTAAATTGTTAACATTAAACCAGTGCACTACTTCAGAGAGAGCGTTATTAACATCGACAGTAACCGGCTGCTGCCATTTAAGTTTGAATAACAGTGATGTGTCATCTGCGAACAACACAATCTCTTGATTATCTTTTATGAGATAAGGTAGGTCATTAATATAAACGAGAAACAGGAATGGGCCAAGAATTGAGCCCTGTGGAACACCCATTGTCACCACAGACCCCGGAGATCTCTTCCCATTAACGTCCACTCTCTGGATCCTATTACCCAAATACGAAATAAGAAGATCCAGAGCGGTGTTTCTAACTCCGTAGTGATGTAGTTTCCTGACCAATGTCTCGTGAAAAACGCAATCAAATGCCTTAGACAAGTCACAAAAGATGCCTAAGGCATCATGTGAATCCTCCCAGGCATTGAAAATATTACCTAAAAGCTCAACACCAGCATCAGTTGTAGAGCAACCTCTTGTGAAACCAAATTGTTTCCTATGTAATAACTTATTTTTATTAAAGTGGGTTTGCAACTGATTAAGGATTAATTTTTCAAATATTTTACTAAAGGTGGGTAGCACAGAAATAGGTCTAAAGTTTGTGGGGTCAGATGTGCTACCTGATTTAAATAAAGGTATAATCTTACTATCTTTCATTAAGTCAGGAAATACACCACCGTCAATACATTTATTGAAAATTACAGCTAACTCAGGTGCTATTATGTTTATAATAGATTTCGTAACCTCAACGGAGTTACCCCAAAGATCGGCGGTCTTTTTGACATTAAGGGTATTGAAAGTTTTTACAATATCTTTACCACTTACATATCGGAAATTTAATTCATCATTACACACATTAACATTTTCTTTTAATAGGGATTCCGCAACAGTGGGGGATGACTTCAGGGATTTCGTAGTTGAGACTGGAATGTCCGCGAAGAAGTGTTCAAAAGCTGTGGCAACTTCTAAGTCTGATTTAATCGTCTTATTATCAATAGTAAGGCTGTAGTCACTACTTCGATTCCTGACTCTTCCAGTCTCATTGTTGATTATATCCCAAGTCATTTTAATTTTGTTATTACTATTCTTAATTTTTGAACTTAAATATTGAATTTTGGCTACAAGACAAATTCTTTTAAATAATTTTGAATAATCTCTAACGTACTGACAAAATTCTTCACTATTGTCATAGTTTTTTTCTTCATACAACTCATAAAGTCTTTTTCGACTTTTATGTATACCTATAGTTGCCCATTCACTGAAGGTTGCAGTACCTTTAACTGAGATCTTCTTGGGAATAAAAATGGAATTAAATTCTGTACAAAACATGTTAAAAAATGTATTGTACAACTGGTTAGGATCATCACTATAACACAAGTAAGGCAATTTGCTAATAAGTTTATTTTTAAATCCTTCCAAGCGACCCACAGTTTTAGGCACTACAGTAATATCCTTTTTTACCACTTTCTTGTCTTCCTTAAGAAATGTTATCAACTGTCCACAATGATCAGAGTTAAGTTGATTTATAATTTGTTGACTATTAGGTACAATATCTGTAAATATATTGTCCAGACAAGTAGCTGAAGTGGCAGTTATCCTCGTAGGCTCCAAAAAAAGATTTTCAAGATTATATGATTTAAACAAATTTTTAATTTTAAGACACATGGAAGTATCTTCCAACAAATTTACATTGAAGTCACCACATACAATTACGTTTTTATTTAGTTTGCAAATTTTTTGCAACACCTGATCCATACTATTCTCAAAGCAATCATATAATGATGATGGTGGTCTGTACACACTCAATACAACAAACCGCTCCAGCTCCACACAGGCTATTTCAATTGTCCGCTCAACAGAGAGGCTCACGATATCCTTACGTTCTTTATATTTAAGCTGTTTATTTAATAAAATTAATGAGCCACCATGTATAGCATTTTCTCTGCTGAACGAACTACCAACTTGGTGATTATTGAAATTGAATATGAACTGATAGCTTTTTAACCAATGTTCGGTAATACAGAAAATGTCAATGTTGTTGCTGTTCATAAACAATTCAATTTCAAGGTCTTTACTAAACATTCCTTGAATATTTTGGTGCACCAGGTTGATGGTTTTTAAAAACTTGCAATTTTTTGAAATAGATTTATCATTAATAATCACATCAGTAATAATTAAGCTAGAGGTTACCTCTATTGTCTCAATATCTAATTTAAATTATAATAATTGCAAATGTCAGGTAGTTGCTCAATAGAAGCAACGGTATCAATAGCCAAATTCTTGGCTGAAATCTCAAAAAAATAGGATAGCGACACAGCTATTTGTCGTTTACAATATTTTGAAAGATAGTTACTATCTTTTGTCGAATATAAATATTTACTAACATAATTGTTAGTGTCAATCAAATGAAATTTACTATTATGACATGTCCATGTATGTAACAACATGTTAATCTTATATCTAATATTATTTTCTTCCTGTGGCAAGTTGTTATTATAAGGAAATGTGAACATAACAATTTTTCTCAAGTCAAGCTCAGACAGTTTGTTATAGTACTGGAGCAGACTTTTTCTATTCACATTTCCTCTATTTCCTATTAATATTAATAAAGTTGTATCCTGGCTAAAATTGAAACTAATAATTTTCCTCATTATGTCAAGATAACTCAGCCCAGGCATACAATAATTTATAACTGAATGTCCCGGGCAATTAACTGATAGCAATTGGCCCATATCTTTACCAATTTCATCACTAAATATCACAAGCTTTGGTTTAAGTAAGGATGCAACACTGTGGGGGTTGTTGACATTTACAGGTGTCAGTATGAGGGAGCCATCAGCAGTAGTTTGATTTTCACACTTATGCACTATGGAGGTATCACAAACAGATATAGAATGAGCGGGTAAGAGCTTACCGTTGGGTGAGGTATTGTCGGCCACTGGATGTGAGCACTCACAGTTACATGAGCCCACCAGCTCATTCATAGCCAGCATGTACTCCTTCATTTGCATTTCAGAGCTTTTGTATTTTGCAGTCATAGATTTTAATTTTTCATGAAGACTTTCTATCTCTAATTCAAAATTGTCGGAATTTAATTTATATTTAATGCTATTATTTTTCAGTTGTTGTGAAAACATATCTAATCTTTTCAGCAATTGAAGTCTTTCTCTATTTAACTTAACATTTTTAATAAAAAACTTCTGTCTCTTGACTAATTTTTGTGTTTTTCTAATATATTTATTTATTTTTACATACTTTTTGAATTTGTTTTTGCTGCATTTAACTACCCTGACTGAGTTGTTGGACTTAATGTCATCTCCACATGTCAGATCGATAGTGACTACGGGCTTTATGTTAATTGCAGTAGAAACCATACCCGGAGCATCAACTACCAATTCATTGAAGAGACTTTGGTTCAACGAGGCTGTGATATTGTGTTGTTCAGTCTCTAGTTGTGAAATTTTACTGTTTGCCTCATGTAGCTGGTGTTGTAGAGAATGTACACGATTTAGGGCGTGTTCATACTCGCTACTACACTGGTTGAAACCGTCAACAATGAGTTGGAGGCTGTCCCGGGCATCTATTGCATCAGTGCATTGTTCATGCAACTGTGCCATTTCATATTTTAAATTTTTGTTCTTGTCAAGTACTTCTATTAGCTCCCTCTCATTGTCATCTCTTTCCCTATTCAGTTGGTCACACAACTCCCTGGATGCCTTCAATTCGCTCAATGCCTGTTGGAGTTTGGACTCCTCCTGGCGAGCGGAGGCTTTACGAGTTAACGTGATTAATGAATAGAAAAAGAAGTGAAAGAATAGGTTGAGAGTTAGAAGTTAATGATGAAGGTAAACTTAAGGGGTGATTAATAACAGTAATATTGAAGTAAAGAAAAGAAATAAGAAGTTGTGTCACCAAACTGGAATGAGGTTATGTTTACTATTTGGAATGTCTACAAAAGGTACTCGTAGCCGTACGTATTTGTTTTAAATTATTGACTAGTGAAAAACACACAATGAAACTAATATACTAGTGAATAATTAATAACAGTTTCAGAAGTCGGTGGCTTTGATTTGTTTCAGTGTAGAATTGCACCGACTTCTGAAACTGTTAATTTTATATCTTGGTAATTATTTTACTCTAAGTTTTTGTTTTGAAGTCGGTTTTTACTTTTATTTAAAGTTATTTATTAAATACCTTTTAGTGCCATAAATTACACGGTTTATGACTTAAATGACACGATTGCGTAATCTTTCCTACAATAAAGTAGTTTTCTTTAAGAATTAATGTATAATTATCATGACGGCTCCTTACAAACACATACAAACTTCTTTGTTCTTGGCTAATGTTTCTGTGATCACAGTTAAAACAGAGATTGAAAGTCCTTATCAAAACTTTTACATAAGGGAACCACAAACGAAAACGTCATCTAAGTATATTTTTTTTTGTTTTTGTTTATTATTTCAAAAAGCGCTGAATCTATTTCGATAAAATTTATATGGGACCACCTCTGAAGTATGATCTACCAAACAAAAAAGAATCATCAAAATCCATTCATAATTGGAGGAGATATCGCGTAACAAACATACAAAAAAAAAAAAAAAAACAAAAACATTCAGACGAATTGAGAACCTCCTCCTTTTTGAAGTCGGTTAAAAACTAACTGACGGTTGTGGTTCGATTGCGTTTGGCAACAATTTATTTTAGGAGAATTAGGTCCCTGCTTAAGTTATAAATAAACTACTTCCCTACATAGTATAAAACAAAGTCACTTCCCGCTTTCTGTCTGTCTTTCTTAGATCTTTAAAACTACGCAATGGATTTTGATGCGGTTTTTTTTAATAGATAGAGTGATTCAAGAGGAAGATTTTAAGCTATAAAACGTACACGTGCAAAGCCGGGATGGGTCGCTAGTAAGGTATAAATGGTAAATAACATCGTTTTTTTTTTATTGTATTGATAACTTTGTTTTCAGATTTTTCCCGAAAAATATACTTCATCATTCAGCCTAAAGACCTCCACTGTTGGACACAGGCCTTCCCCAAAAGGGGGTTTTGCCATAATCTCCACGCTTGGCAGGCGGGTTGGCGATCGCAGTATGGTTGTTAAAGTACTCAGAAAACGCTGCTGCCCATCCTCTAGTGAATCCCTTAGTCGCCTTTTACGACACCTGATACGACACACGATGGGGTAGTGTTATTCTTTACGTCCGGCAACACATGGACAAAAATATACTTATTTGACACCAATCCTCTTCACTCAATTTAAATAAATTCAACCTCTATTTTTTCAAAATTGACCGGATTTCACACGTACATACATGTAGGTTAGGTACTTACGTAATTACGAAATCTCAAAATCTAGGTGCACGACTCTAAACAGTAGGTGCATTTCATTAAATAATGAGCGTGGAATTAAAAATTATTCTCTTAATAATATCTAATTATACCTATTACTAAACTTCATCGAAGTCTACCTTGTATTGAAATAATTGTGGTTTCAAAACACATTATTAAATGTTGGAAAGGATTGAGTAGTACGTACAGTTCGGAAGCCTTCAGCAGCATTATCATTAAACAAATAGCTTAAAATAGGTACACTCGGGAGCAATGAATCCCGGTCATTATCATAAATTTTGATATCACGGAAACTAAGAATGATATAGTTTTTATTTCCATACGAAAATATTTATATTTTAGTTGTTCTTTTGGAAAAATGTTTACCACCTAACAAACCCCACCTTGCGAAGTACGTGCGGTGTAACTTTGAATGATAGATTGAAGAATGATGTGATAAGACAAAGTTGCGGTTTAAAAGATGATGTAGTGACAAAAATTGAAAGGAGTATGCTTCGGTCGTTTGGGCATGTTGAAAGATTGAGTGAACGGCGATTAACAAAAGGAATTTATAAGGCGAATGTCAGTGGAAACGCCAGTAGAGGACGCCCTAGAAGGACATACATTGATGTTATTGGTGATGTTCTTCAACAAGAACAGGTGCGTAGTACTTTCAACCGGCGTGCGTGTATGACAAGATGTATGACCGTGGACGAAGCGAAAGGAGTATGTAAGGATCGTAGCATGTGGCGTTCTACAGTTTCTGCCTACCCCCATGGGAAAAACGCGTGAGTTTATGTATGTATGTATGTTTACCACTTAAGCCTACATTGTGGAATGCAATAAAGAATTGAGTATTCGTTTTTTCGAAATTTCTTCATATTGCTCATTTTCTGAATTCGTAACTAATCGAGCTTCCAATCCGTGAACACAAAGATGAACTAAAATCTGAACACAGCTCATAGCTGAGAATAGATTTTAGCGTATATTTTATGAAGTCTTTGAACAGCTATTTCTCTGAAACTACTGACTTTTGGGAAATTTATTTATTTATTTATTTATACTTTCGCACAAAATCTGTACAGAGGCGGACTTAATGCCATAGGCATTTTCTACCAGTCGACCTTAGGGTGGTGCAGAAAAAACATGGTAGGTGCACTTAATAGTGTTAGAATGTGATGCGATGATAATGAATACTATTTACACTTATAAATATAAAAATACAAATCAAATAAACCAATAAATACTAGATTTCATATTCACATGCATACATAAATATATATCAATAATCATAAACTACATATATATTATATTAATTAATATACCTAATATATAATACCTACAAAAATATAGAAACAGATCTTTGCTGAGATGATTCTGCCAATCCCTTGTGTAGATGTTCACGTAATTTAATTTTGAAAGAATAGCGACTTGTGGCCATCCTGATTTCCAAGGGAAGCGCATTCCAAAGAAGAATAGACTGGACAAAGAAGGAAGAATGCATAAAGTCAGAGCGGTGAGAGGGACATTGTAAAAGACGATTATGCGAGGAGCGAAGATTTCTATTATGATTAGAGCATATATACTGAAAATGAGGGGTAAGATAAGTAGGAGAAGTGGGAGAGTCGAGAAAAGAGAACAAAGTAGTCAGTGCCCTCATCACTCTACGCTGGCGAATAGGCATCCATTTTAGCAGGGATCGATACGCCGACACGTGATCATACTTACGAAGGTTAAAGACGAATCGAATGCAGTTATTAAGAAGGCGGTCGAGTTTGTTGAGGAGATCTGCATTCAGGTCATAGTAGCACACATCCCCATAGTCAATTATGGGAAGTATCAATGTCTGCACTAGCATTGTTTTTGTATTAGATGGGAGAAAATTTTTCAAGCGATAGAGCGACCGCAACGTTCCTGTCACTTTCTGACTCACATTAGTGACTTGTGTTCGCCAACTAAGGGTGCTGTCGATGTGCAAGCCAAGATCTTTAACATCGGAGCTAAATGGAATGATCGTACCGTTGAATATGACTGGTGGTAAAGTTAAAGTGTCTAACCTGCTTATATTTCGAGAGCTACCCAGAATGATAGCTTGACATTTAGTAGGGTTAACCGCCACACCAAACCTATCGGACCAACTCTTGATAGCTCTCAAATCACGGTTTAAATTATTAATGGCAACAGATAAACCATCCACACCAGCTTGACAATACAATTGCAAGTCATCAGCATAAAGATGATACGCAGACAGAAGCTCAGGGGTAATGAGGTTAATAACAAATGAATGTGGAAAGGAAATGTGGTATAACAAAAGTTATTCATTATAATGGGTATTTTAATACCCTTTCAGGCTAGTACCCCCTTTCCGAATAACCTTGTATATGGTGAATTGGGTATTAAACACTAACTTTAAGAATTTTCTGAAGATACTCGGTATCAGAAATTGAACAACTTTCAATACCGAGTAACCCCAGAAAATGCTTAGAGTTAATTTTTAACATCCTGTTTAATCCTACACCACCAAGAGGATTGCTGATGCGTTGTCAACTTTAAACACAAAGTTCAAAAGTCTAATGTGTCTGGTCTGTAATGTCACCGGCACCCATAACATTCAAACCGCAATGCTGCTTGGCGGCAGAAATAAATATGGAGGTAGTATTTCCCCCCACGAACTCTTTTACAAGGAGCTCTACTACTACCACAGTACACATATAAGCTAAAGCAGTACCTCAACTAGTGTTGCTAGATGTCCCGATTTGCGCGGGACGTCCCGATTTTCAGGGGTCTGGAGACGCGTCCCGATTTGTACTTGATCGGGACGCTAAAAGTCCCGATTAATCAAAAAATTAAAAAAAAAACATAAAAAAATGTATATTTACGCTAAGTAATTTTTTTAACACGGAACGCCATCTATTTGGCTTTGGAGTACGATTTTATTTTATAATTTCAACTAGTCTAGCAAGACTGATTACTTTTTATGTAAGATTAAATATACTTAAAACCCCTTGTTTTTTTTTTTGTTTACTGTCCCGATCTGCAACCCTAAATCCCGTTTTTTTGACCTCATGTACCGATTTACAACAAATCGGACCTGGCAACACTAACCTCAACTTACTATAATCGCCTGAATTGACGCACTCACACAGACACGCTCTGTATACTGAGTATAATGCACTCTTTGTACGTGACTGTATTCCGAATTTACCTTAGAAGTGTTGTTGCAGTGCGTGTTTCTGAGTGTGTCAATTCGGACGATTGTAGGTAGTTGAAGTACTGATGTAGCTTATAATATGTATTAAGCCTCGTCCCCACTAGGAACATTTGTCGAGCGACATGTGTCCCCGGAGACATCGGGCGATGTCGCCCTACATCGCCCCACGTCGCCCGATGTCACCGGGGACACATGTCGCTCGACAAATGTTCCTAGTGGGGACGAGGCTTCTATCACTACTCTTCATCGACTGTGCGACAAGGAACAGTTTCAACAATGTCGCGGCGATGTCGTCCGACGTCGCCCGACATCGCCCGATGTCACCGGGGACACATGTCGCTCGACAAATGTTCCTAGTGGGGACGAGGCTTCTATCACTACTCTTCATCGACTATGCGACAAGGAACAGTTTCAACAATGTCGCGGCGATGTCGCCCTACATCGCCCCACGTCGCCCGATGTCACCGGGGACACATGTCGCTCGACAAATGTTCCTAGTGGGGACGAGGCTTCTATCACTACTCTTCATCGACTATGCGACAAGGAACAGTTTCAACAATGTCGCGGCGATGTCGCCCTACATCGCCCCACGTCGCCCGATGTCACCGGGGACACATGTCGCTCGACAAATGTTCCTAGTGGGGACGAGGCTTTATACTGTGCTACTACTAAATATTATTTGATGATATTTCTAAGTAACATTAATGACATCAAAACCAAAAAGCTAACTACGCAATATTGCGCAGAACTTTAAACTCTGCGCTCCACCAATCAAAATACCAGACTCCAATGACATAATCGATATTAATCGATCTAAAATCGATATAATGACTGTCTACAACGTCGATTGGATCATTACAATGCAGTCAGTTCATACTAAACACCTCTGACGTTTGACACACATCATCAATCTGTATCAGTCGGTTGCGGCATCGGAGCCAATGCCTTGTGCATTGTATAACCGCACCCGTTTTATTGTTGTCTTGATATAGGTGACTACCTAGTGGTTGCAAGCGCAACTGCTGGGGTCCTGGATTCGATCCCCAGGTCGGGCAGTGTTATTGGGTTTTATGTGTGGAATTTCTCAATGGCAGCCCGACGTCTGGATTTGTACACGGTTGATAGGCTCGCCCCCTATTACATGGGAAATGCGGCTGTACAGCTCTGCACAACCCTTTGAGGAATACAGGCGTGATGTTATGTTATGTTGTTATATGTCTTTCTGAGCTTGTATGTGTCTTAGCCATCCTTATTCTTATTCTTTATTGTACACAAGAAAATTACAGTAACAAAATTACAATTCAGTGAAGTCATGTACAAAGGCAAGCTTAACTCAAAAATGAGTTTTCTACCAGCAAACCTTTGAGTGATAGAGAGAGATTGATAGTGAGGCTGAGGGCAAACTCCAGTGTACAACTGTCTATTTAAATCTACTTATTTATGCTATAAAATAAAATATAATATACCTAAATAAATATATAACAAGAATAAATATATAAACTATATAATATACGTACATAAATATAGTGTTATCGATCATTCAGAGAGGAAATGCTCCCTAATTCTACTCTTGAAAACGTTAAGAGAAGGGCTGTCGCGTATTGAGTGTGGGAGAGAGTTCCAAAGACGCACTGCACGAATAGTGAAAGAACCATCATAACTGCTGGAAGTGTGACGCGGAGTACGGAGCAGAAGAGAAGCAGCCGAGCGACAAGGTTTACCCCTGGGGATAAGGTACTCAAAGCGTTCTCGAAGATATACAGGAGAGTTAGAATTATGAATAATAGAGAAAAGAAGAGTTACAACATGAGTATCCGGACGCTGCCGAATTGGTAGCCACCTTAATCTGGTTCGACATTCGGACACACGGTCATACTTTCGAAGACCAAAAATAAAACGGATACACAAGTTCTGCAGTCGCTCAAGTTTATTTAAAAGTTCCTCCGTTGCGTCAAGAAAACAGACATCTGCATAGTCTATAATGGTAGAAGAAGAGATTGTGCAAGAGTAACCTTAGTTTGAAATGGTAAGAATTTTTGGAGACGTTTGAGAGACTGGAACGAGTAGTCCTTTCTCCTAGCCAACCAACTAGTGGGGTCGGCTTCCAGTGTAACAAGGTATACTTATAGAATACCAGTATTTTACTTGGAGCGACTGTCATCAGACTTCCGCAACCCAGTTACGGGGCAATACCGACATCCTAAGGTTAGACCAGTTGTCAAACTTTTGGGCTTTGACTACTCGTAACGAATGTCATATTATACAGCGTGTCCCAGAAAGTAGTGTCAAGCGGAAGTCCAGAGGTAGAACATCGTTTGAGGTACCCAAATCACCCCCATGTATGTTCCGCGATTTTTTGTAGTTTTCGAGATATGAATGTTTTTCATGTTTTTTAATCAAACTCGGACTATAACGGCATTTTTGATCATAGTGACGTGAATAGTTGAGATACATGAGTAATTATTTTTTCTAAATTAGCTGTTTAGTGACCCTATCGAATGCATAAACATTTGTAACCATAGATGTAACGAATGCGTTACAAAAAAATATTGAATTGTCATAAAGTTAAAATCTTGCATGTTTCCTAAATCTTTGTGGCTGATTTAAAAATAAACCTCCCTAAACTTTTTTTGTCACATGTGTTTTAAAAACTTATCCATTTTATCAGCTATTTATCCTGTAAATTTCATCGAGCTATCTCTACGACATCACAATAAAAATTTCATTCAAAGCATACAATATTGAGAATTCCAGTTGTAAAAGGGTGAATAAAAAATTGATTAAAACTAACTAATAACGTCTTTTTAGTAACCCTCGACGCAAAAACAGGGGTGTTTTTAAGTTTAACGTGTGTGTTTGTGTGTCTGTTTGTGGCATCGTAGCTCCTAAACGGATTTTGATTTAGTTTTTTCTATTGTTTGAAAAGTGATTTTATGGAGAGTGTTCTTAGCTATGATTTAAGAAAATCTGTTCAGCCGTTTGAAGATCATCAGCTCTTTTCTGGTTGTCGAAGGGATATGAGCAACTTCTACTGGTCTGATCGTTTCGAAATTTACTATCCTGTGACTTCAATGATATTGATGACATGTGACAAGAAGAAGGTCATTACAACTTATCATAAACTTAAAGAATCAATAGGCACACAATACCTCTACTGTAAGTTGGGTATCATGTTGTTTCAGATGATGCTTGAGTATCAGGTCAAGGTTACCATGTTATTGTAATATCATTGAAGTCACAGGATAGTAAATTTCAAATCGATCAGACCCTAATAAAGGTCCTATGGAGAAGAACAGGCAAGAAATTTCATGGTTACTCTTTTTCATCAAATATTTACAAACATTTGGTTACATTGTGAATAAGAAAAATAAATGTGAGAATAATGTAATACATGCTATGCTAATAAGAGTACCTACAATTAATTTGCCATGGCAAGGGGGTGCATGAAAAGAGCCTCCACGAGTGACGATATAAGTATCGTCACTCGTGGAGGCTCGTGGAGGACTCGTGGAGGCCGGACGTACTTAAGAGTACGTCCGGCGCACCCTGGGCAGTCAGCCTCGCTACCAACCTTGTTGACTGGCTAATCTTTTCATCACAGCATGAGCTATTTTCGTATAGCTCGTGCTGACACGAGAGAAGAAGAAGAATTTGCCATGGCAGATAAGAGATGACCAGTCCCAACTGATGGCGCCCGTTCACGAACATGACGCATCGCTTTGCTCAACCATTTCGTAGAGAACCGAACGATCTGACGTAACTTGAGATCAAGCGTCATACATACAGTAATTAAAATCATTTCAATCGGTGAAGTCATCTCCGAGTAGATACTTAATCATACATACATACCTACAAAAACATACGCGTCGAGTAGAGAAATTCCCAAAGAATTTTCGAATTCGGATTATAATAAATAATAATTATTCAATGATATACTTTCTTCTTCCGTTCCACATTTATTAAATTACATGGAAAATGAATAAGTCTGGTATTCTATTGATAAAACACGCTTATTACTTAAATAATTTGTCGCGACAAATCGATTACAATTCGGTACAAACATCAACAAAATTAAAGAATCAATTTAATTATCCACTGTTTTGCGCATCACTGACTAAAATGTTGATCAAAAATGTGTACCTTTGACTGTAATTTTATCCAAGGGTTATTCAGCTTTCTGCTAGGGTCCTGCAGAGCTGCATTTCGGATCTGTATAGACCCCTAGGCTAACTTTTAGTGTTGGCCCTTCATATGGCGGGAGGTAAAGTCGTAATTTGACGAACTGATGAGATACTAAATTGAAAGGATTCAAAATTCATTCACGCATTTACACTCATTTACTTTACCTACTCATTCAAACTCATAGATCGCTCTCAGTTCGGAAGATAAAGTCGCTCTCAGTTCGGAAGTGATCGGTTTTACGAAGTTTACCGATACGAATTCTTAATTGTGTCGTACACACGGCTACACATCAAGTTATATATTTCCAGTTTACACTGACCTCTCATTGTAACGAAATCCTATACAACGCGAGATCAGCTTATACTGGAAGTGTACAGCTTGATCTGTAGCCGTGCGTACTATTGTGGCGGCATCTATCTCGCCACATGCGAACTAGCGAACTATCCTATATCGCGCAATCAAGATTTAAAACGCAGATAGTATATTTACAACCTCCCAACATCAACCGTTGGGCATTAGCCCGCCAGGCACAAGACTCCGCCTGGTTGGAGGATCCTCCCTTTGGTTGGAGGAACACCACACCAAGTTTCTCCACACTATGAATGAATTAAATTAAATAAGTAGGTATCAAACCATGGAAGGGCCTCGTGGCTAAATAATAACCGCACGGATCATACGGTTTGTCAAGTTAAGCTGCGCTTGCCACGGTCAGTCCGTGGATGGGTGACCGTTCGTTACACATCGAGACCCCTCCGTGCATCGGAGTGCGCGTTAAGCTGTCGGTCCCGGGTGACATACGAATACCTATGACAGTCCTTACGGGTAGTCACAAGCCCAAAAGTCTTACAACCGGTCTGACCTCAGGATATCGGCATTGCCCAGTAACTGGGTTGCGGAGGTCTGATGGCAGTCGCTCCGTGTAAAATACTGGTGTTCAGCTGCATCTGGTTAGACTGGAAGCTGACCCCAACATTGTTGGAAAAGGCTAGGAAGTTCTAGAAGTTACCCCTACTTCGGAAATGATCGGTTTTACGAAGTTTGCCGATGTTACTTTAAGGGTGCTTTTTCGCCAGAGATGTGCTATGCAGCTATGCTGCAAAAATGTTAAAGCTAAGCTACGAAACTATGTGACCGTTTCCACTGATGCTAAGCTATGTAGCTGTGCGAGGAAGATGCGCATCACGAGCTATGTGACGTATCGACAAAAGGAAAGGCACGGGGAGCGGCGGGCATAGCTACACTACTCGCGACCATCCATAGCACGCATCCATAGCTCACATCCATAGCACGCATCCACATCACGCATCCACATCACTCATCCTTCTATTTAAAAAACGTAGATTAGTTGAATCAGTTTCCATCAGTGCTATGTGGACCAATGAATATGATTGGTGGATCTGGTACATCTGCAAAGATGTGCTATGCAACGTTGCTATGGATGTGTTTGATATTCACCAATCATATTCATTGGTCCACATAGCATAGCACTGGTGGAAACTGATTCAACTAAGCTACGTTTTTTATATGGAAGGATGCGTGCTTTGGCTGCGTGCTATGGATGTGTGCTATGGATGGTCGCGAGTGGTGTAGCTATGTGCAGAGCACCGCGCCGCCACTCCCCGTGCCTTCCCTATTGTCGATACGTCGCACAGCTCAAGCTGCGCATATTCCTCGCACAGCTACATAGCTTAGCATCAGTGGAAACGGTCACATAGTTTCGTAGCTTAGCTTTTACATTTTCACAGCATAGCTGCATAGCACATATCTGGTAGAAAGGCACCCTAAGACTCGCAAGCTGTATAATAACCGAGCCTTATGTAAACGAGCCGAGCACTTCAGCTACCAACACAAAATTAAAACAAAACCTAGCACATGCTCTCACGCCCAAATCGCAACATACTCGTAAGCACACAAAAATATAATTAATTTATAATCAGATTATCGTTTGGTAAAAAGTGTTAAACCGTCTTCCCGCAAGATGGCGCGGTTGCGTCACGATGTCATAATGGCTATGATTACGGCGGCCGGGATCCGTGTCAACGCTGTGAAGTTTTCGTGAGTAGTTATGTGACTATGTATATCGATAGGTACCTTTTTAATTACATTCATTTGATGGTAACACAATATACTATGTCCGTCTCAATTCATATCTATTAATACGTTTGGAAATACTTTGATGATATAAAACTTGAATCAAATATTTTAAAAAACCTTCGACATTGAAATGGCTCAGTTGATAATAATACAGCAAACAAAGCTAAAACCATCAAGACAAAACTAGCTTTCCACCAAAAAATAAAATGGCAACGTTAAAAAAATAAAACAACCCTAGCTACGGTGTCACAGACAGAAACACTGATAGACAACGGGTTTAAACTTATAACATCCCCTCTCGGTGTCGTTGGTTAACAAGAATCATTTGTAGTCTACTGCTGGATCTTAGTCTATCTCTCTAAAAGGAGTTTTTGCCCGCAGTCACTTCATTTAGGCAAACAGATATTTGGGCTTACAGAGCAAGCCTTAACCCTCGGTTGAAACCGTCCTGGAATAGTCCAGGACGGTTTCAACCGTGGAATAATTACTATCAGCTTAATAACAAGCCCATGCTTGTTATAAGCTGACAGGAGATCATGTATCTGCCAACTGCAAAGCCTCGACGATCAGTAACGGCGAGAATCCCGATCTGTAGTGTCCTTCTGGAAGAAACCCACCTCAATATCGACGGTTAGCTCGATATCCATAATGTCACAGTATGGATAATAGTAGCAAATAACACAGATAATCGACAGTATAATCAATAACGAATAGTTTTGTTATCCACGCTGTGTCACGACAAGTGTCTAATTGACAGTCGCGATTGAGGTGAGATTCTTACAGAATTGCACTGCAGGTAAGTACGAAGTTTTGAGAAAGCTGATTGTCCCTGAACTTAAGGAAAATTGGGCAAAATTAGTCTGGAACTTATTCATATTATACAAGCGTGAATATAAACTTTATCAATAGAGCCTCCATGAGTGACGATACTTAAGTACGTACGTCCGACGCAGCCTGGGAAGTCAGCCCTGCTACTAATCTACTTCTGACTGGCTAATCTTTTAATCGTGGCGTGAGCCGTTATCTTATAGCTAGATAGGTACTGCAAACACGAAAGGCGAAGCGTATTGGGAATCAGACTCCCGTATTAGACTCAGAGAACGATAGCAGAACTTTAAATTAAAATATAAGATAAAACTAAAACATCAACTTATCGACTCCCCACATCACTACCTCAACGTTCCCACATCTGAACGCGCACAAAATAACAACGAACACTTTTTTGCGCACAAGAAACCAGAGCGTATTCTTTAGTTATCATTTACATAGATCTCAGCACGCGAACACTCGCATTTCTATAATAATATGCTTCTTATGATAATTATGTTATATGATATATTAATTTACTCGGAAGTTTGACAAGGAAGTGCTGTGTGAGAATATTTTGGGGTCTAGTTTTGAAAAAGTGACAATTGCTCAACGGTTTCGACTAGACTAGCCAGATAGGAAGAGAAAAATACCTACACATAGTGATTCGCAAGTCGAACTTCTTCTTCTACTAGAAATAAACCGATCAGAAAATGTACTGATAAACTTGAAATATAGTTGAGGTAGCCTGGAGTTTATAGACCAGCTTGTTAAGCACCGGGATGCTGGTTCAAACCCAGGCAAATACCAATGTGACTTTTTCAAGGTCAAATGTAAGTACTTTCTTAGTTAATCTAAGACGCTACTGACATACGGTGAAGAAAAACATCGTGAGGAAACCTGGACTTAATGGTCTGAAATCGCCAACCCGCAGTGAGTAAGCCCCGGTATCCACTAAAGCGGAGAGGAGATGTCTAGTAAACAACCAATAGGATTTCGTTTTGAGTTGAAGCTAAGCGGAGAGATTTGAAAATAACGCAATCCTATTGGTTAACACGTTCAGAGCCGGGTCCCCTCCAGGACACCCTGTAGTCGCATTCGCCATGCCGGGTCTTGGAAAATACACCGTCATGAAAGAACCAAACACCTATTTTACGACGTAGTAGCGTATTTTTCAGGGTTTTTAACCTAATGCCAGGAACCCTCCTCGAGGGTTCACTTTTAGCGCAAACGTAATGCCGAGGGGAAGGTCTTGGAAGGTCCACTAGCAATATGTGTGGCGGCATGGCATTTATGAGCTCTATGAAAAGTGTGGTGGACTCGAATGTGTTAATCGAGACATCTCCTCTCCTCTCCGCTTTGGTCGATACCGGGCCTAAGCGTGGCGATCAATGCTCGTCTCTTCTCTGTATGAGAAGAGGGCTTTGCTCTGCAGTTGGACAATTACCGGTTGATATTATAAACTTGAAATAGTAAATCTGCCATCTGATTCAGAACTTTTCTGCAAGTTTGTTGTCGAGCGACTCCGTGTGTTATCTCTTTTCCTCTCGTTACGAGAATCGTAGACAAAACGAGATGACAAACCAAATCGGTCAACAACTGAATTATCGAAACGTTCTGAATCAGGGGCAGGGGGCAGAAATCTAATCGAAATGTGTGGAATCGGCAGGGCCGTATTTAGGCGAGGGCATTAAGGGCTTTAGTCCCGGGCGCCTCCACAAGAGAGGGGCCTCCAAAATATGAATTTTGAATTTATTTAGAGAAGAAATAAAAAATACACCTGCTGGCGTAGTACCACAAGGTTTTTGTCGAAGAATAGACAAAATGTCATAAAGACAATGGCAATACGTCGTTTTGTCTATTCTTTAGTTGACAAAACTCTTGTCAACAGTGGTCACGCTACGCCTACGACGTTTCGACAAAGAGAAAATGAGTTCAGATTCACGAGGTACATTTTTTTAAATCATTTCAACGGGCCTCCTCTTCTTCGTTGTGTTGTGGAAGTATCGTAAGTTCCCAAGACCCCCGGCGCAGGTGTGAGATGGAACACGGGGTGGTTTTAGCCAGTAAGAGTCTGACAGACCCCTCCGCCTACCTCAGGTCCTGAAAACATCCATGAGATGATTTCGAACGAGCAAAAAAAAAGGGCCTCCAAACTGGCACCGGGAATCGGACACAAGCACGCTCTACCGCTCGGCGGCAAGCGACAAATGATCCCGTTTAAACTGCACACAAGATTACGTAGGAAGAAATGACATGTTTTGTTCTGCGTCTACGACTGCCAAGCCAGTTTAGACCGGTTGTCAGACTTTCGGGCTTTTGACTACCCGTAACCATTGTCATAGGGTGACACCCGGGATCGACGGGTTAACGTGCTTTCCGAAACACGGAAGGGTCTTCAATGTGTTACGAATGGTTGGTATTACGTGTGTAGACTACTTAATCTTTAACAATTAAATTCACTTAAAAGACGAGTTAGCCAGTCCTTGACGGAATACCTAACAATCTTGAAGGTATAGAAAGATGTGGAATGACCTTTGACTACGAGCTTTCAGTATATTTAAGGAAATGAAGAGAGGAAATGATAAATACTTCCTTCCTACCGTCTTCCTGTGTTAATGGTCAGTGAAGATAAATGTTTGGTACTTTCTCACTGACCGCTTAGTTGCGTGATTGAATAACAACAAACATACTAGTTAGGACCAGGTTAAAGGGCGCGTCATACGTACGCGGAGTGAGCACGTGTCGTGAGCAATCTGAAAGAGGTTTAGAAGCTTGATTGATCGCCATGTTTGAAACGTGAAACAATCAAGAAATTGTATATGTAAGTATCAATAGACAAGAAAGCGTAAAGTCAGAAATAAAAACCGGTCAAGTGCGAGACAAAATCAAGTGCGGAACCAACAGAAAAATTGCAATTAGCAATTTTTCTATATAATTTTTTAATTTTGTATTTTAACTTTCGTGAGACACATTCATATTTAGGTATGATTAGTTACGGTTTATTCACGTGCATTTTTCGGGACTAGTTTCGGACCCAAACGGAGCCCTTAATCATGAGCTGATCACGCGGTGAGGTCGCGAGTCGAACTGTTTTTTTTTTATTGTTTCGCAACTCGTCTTGCTATTAGTTTTGTGTTTTTTTTTATTATTTACTCATATTCATGCCACACAAACAAATAATGAGACCGCACGCGGGAACAGCAAATGCGAATGCGAATGCGAATTCTGCGCCACAGCTGGCCAAAAATATTAGTAGAAGGATCACCCTTCGTCTTGTCAAGGCGGGGGGTATCAATGACGATTTCAAAAAAGGACTTCTAACTCAGTTCAAATAAATCTTCAGTCGTTGGGCTGTTACGCTTTCACTGCATTATAATTATCTTCTTTCAATAGGCAATTGAAAGAACGGCGGACACCAGGAACTTTAGTCCCAAGGCTCCACAATGAGTGTTTAATATTTTTTTTAAACTAGAAAAAAAAACACACTTTCTGACAAAGCGAAAAAGCTCACATACACGAGATATTTTTTTTTAACAATTTATTTCCCCGGGGCCCCAAATCGTTAAGTCCGGCCCCGTCAAAAGCTATTACAATTGCTCTGACATTCATTATCTATCGGCACATACTTGAAGTCAGATCGACCACCTCCAGCAATCGATCTCTAATACTTACATAATCTTTTGTTTTGACATTACATTACATATCGTATCGCCCCACATATTTACAGCATCATTATTATAAGTCCGTCAATTTGTATCAATCTGTCAAGTGATCCGAGATCATTAATTCTTTTATTGTAAGTGTAGGTGGTCTATAGAGCAGAATATGACTGTTATGGCCTAAGGCCTAAAGTTTTAGGAGTGAAATAACTGAATAGAATCACGGTGGTTCAACAGGTTCAGACCTTTAACGTCAAACTCAAAACTTATTTATTCAAAATAGACTAGAATTACCTACTTAGTTCTTTATGAACATCAAATACAATCGACATCCCCCAAAAAAGCCCTTCCTTCACCGCTTCCTAGCGTTTATTCTGTGAAGAAAGGGCGCAACAAACTCCCCAGCAACACAGTTCTGTCTGTCAGGTGAATAAATTAACTGAGTCTATACAAAGAAAATCATAATTTTTTTTACAATAATAAAATTATGCAAGTAAAGGAAAAAAGTAATTACAAATTTAAAAAAAATATATAAATCAATTCTGTATGAATTGAGATAAATCATAATCGTATCTAACTAATGTAGATATCGTCAATAATGATAGTGCCTAAAAATAATAAAACAAGCCCTAATGACAGTCAACTGCCGTCAAAATCCAAGACATTATCATATCCCTCCCTATTGTAACTTTCCCATTTCCACCTGGAAACCCCAGAAAAAAACCTTTTTTTTCTATTATTTGCCTTGGTCGTACTTGACCCTCGTCGCACCTGATGGTAAACGCAGACAGGGTCTAAGATGAAGCACACGAATCCAAGTAACAGAGATATAGAGAGATTCCCCTATAACCCTCTGGCTCTCACATACACACGACGGAACACAGTAAACTGCTTGGCGCCAGACTTAAGTGAGGGTGGTAGCTAGCCAGGCGGACCATATAGATCCTACCACCAAGCGTGCTGGGTTTTGTTAAATCTTACAACACGCGTCTATTCCCAGCGTGCGGTGAGGAAGTTTTATATTCTAGCCCGTCCGCACACGTGATATTTATAAATGGGTAGTATTTAAACGATCGAATATAAATTCAAAGTAAGGGTGTCAAAAATACTGATTATGGCGTACTGAAATACTGTGTGGGCGAAAGACGGAGGGCGAACACAAATACTGAAAACGGCGACTTAAAATTACGAATTTGAGGTACTAGTTATTCAGAACGATCAGTATAATAATTCTTAAGAGAACAAAAGCCAATGCAAACTATTGGCATGATTTACTTTTTTCCTTTCGCCAGAAATGAAACCTAGGTTATATGTTAGAGGACAATACGAGAAATCAATAGCAAAAAGAATCAGGTCAGTTTTGTTGATGTCTACCCCACGCCATATACCACAATACAGACACGACGTGGCTACAACAACCATGTGTTCTCTTCCCAGAAATACAGGAACAGTAATGTCCTTTTATTGCTGCTACGCCATCATTAAGCCCTTCTATCAAGAAGATCTAGAAAGAATATTTAAGATAATAATGTGGAAGCGGGGGACGGGGAATGACTCATTAGAGTTGCCGAGTAGGTAGTATTTAACAATGGGAAACTTAAAATATCACACGGAGTATTTTTATTTAAGAAAAATAACGCCTGATAAAAAACAATAGCAATCTACTAAACACTCTCTAACTTGGTTTTGTTACGGTTAGTAGACCTAGCTCTTTTTGCTATTGATTTGTCATACAGTCCTCTAACATATGGCCCAGGTTTCAATTCTGGCGAAAAGAAAAAAAAAAACATGCCAGCTATGTATGGCAAAAGTTGCATAGCCCTTTCACTCACATTATTGTTGTATGTTTGTAAGGTTGTTTGGGTTTCCAAAGGAGCGTCGACAGGAGCCCCGCGAGCGGGGCTCCTATTTCTGTCTGCAGGGTTTAAAGTAACCTAACACGAAGTCCCCCCTTCGAACCTAACCTATCCATGTCGGGGTAAGGAAATGTATATTTTCGCCCACTCAGTATTTTTTTCGCCCAAATTAGTATTTAATTCGGACTCTTGGAATTTTAGTTGCTAGCTTAGATTAACTGTTTCCCACCGCTGGCTCATTTTACGAATTTTAATCATTCATAATTTTTCGCCACTTAAGTTCATTTTTCACAAATATATTTTAATGCCGCTCGGTTTAGTATTAAAGTATCTCATTAACAGTCTTCCATATATTATTTATTCGCCATTTTATTTCGGACAACTACGAGATCCATACATTAGTAAAAGTTTTGAACTTAAAATACTATTGTTAGTAACTTAAACTAAGACGAATGAATGCGAAGACCACCCAACAGCTAGACACCCAGAAGCTATGGAACAGGTCTTCGCACAAATTGCCCCATTATGACTGAGGAAACATCTGTCGCCACAGCCTTCAGGATGCTATTATGGCTACCTCTTATTCTGCTCAGGAGTGATAATTCCCCTTTATAAATTGTACGGAAATGACATTTCCATACAACTTGATTTTTCCACAGGAATAAACTTTTTGATTTTGGATGGATTTTGTCTCAGGGGGCTGGTCTGACAATTTCTTATGAACACTGGTGAGTAACGGTCTTAACGGCTGAACCTTTAAAAACATCGAACAGATTTATTTACCAATTTCGACAAAATTATCTTTTGAAAACAAACTTTCTAAACACACTATATGTATTCCTTATCGAGAAAATTCTCCAAAATGGCGTACTAGGCGGATGTGACATTACACAGAGATATTGTTATAGAATCTCACGTCGCATCGCTTGCGCAAGCGCCGCCTACCGTTTGATCGCGGGGACATGATACGGGGAAAGGATCTGAGACCGTCTCCGCGAAATTAATGATGGGTGTTCTAATTTTATGGCTGCAGGAGAAATCTAGATGATGATCAGATTTTGTTAAGTAATGGATAGGTAAGCTAACCTCCGGTTTCTGAATTGAGAATTCTTGGATAAGCAGTACTTAAGTAACATTTGAGTACGGAGTTGTCAAAAAAATTACGGATTTTAAAGCATTTTTTTGACAACTCCGTAATCAAATACTACTTAAGTATTGCGTATCCCGAATTCTCAATTTAGAAACCAGAGGTTAGTTAGATATTTTGTGTAAGTTTGTGAATAAGAATTAAGTTGACGTCGCGATACCTCGATCTCGCACAAAACTAAAATTAAATGATGTTTTCCACGAGTCAGATATGTCTGTCGTAGTTTCTTTCTACTTTCTTCTTCTCAGAATGAGAAGAGTTTAATTCTTAGTCCACTACGCTGGTCTGGTGCTGGTTGGCGGACTACACACATCATGAAGAACTTTTTAGGGCCCTCTCAGTTATGCAGGTTTCGTCACAATGTTTTCCTTCACCATTAACGCAAGTTTTTTTTTCCTATCTTTATGCTCTTCATGACGATGCTACCTAATCTTATTACAATCTAGCCTTATAATTAGGCTAATGAGAAATTTATTTATAACTTAATTAAACTGTTAAATTGTATTTTATTAAGAATGTGTCCAATAGCACTTTTCTTATTGTCTTTATTAAGGCGAAGACACTTTGTTCATGTGTTCTTTATGACGCACGCAAGTGATAATTAAATTCTAATCCATACATGAATTGGAATAGTTGTCCGAAAGGTAGGTATTTTACGAATACCTATGACAGCCGTTATGAGTAGTCAGAAGCCCGAAAGTATGACAACCGGTCTAACGTTAGGATATCGGCATTGCCCAGTAACTGAGTTGCGGATATTTGACGGCAGTCGGTCCGTGTAAAATATTCGTATTCAGTCACATCTGGCTAACCAGTATAGTCTAAACTAGAAGCTCACCCCAATTTAGTTGAGAAAGGGTAGGCAGAACATGAATTTGAAGAGTTAGAGGTGCGATCCGGGAACGACAGAGTATAATCATGTCATCACATTGTGAAACCATGGTTACCTTTAGGGTGCCTTTCCACCAGAGATGTGCTATGCAGCTGTGCTGCGAGAATGTAAAAGCTAAGCTACGAAACTATGTGACCGTTTCCACTGATGCCAAGCTGTGTAGCGGAGCGAGTAAGATATGCTATGAAAATGCGCCGCCGCAAGGTAGCTGTGCGAGGAAGATGCGCAGTTAGAGCTATGCGACGTGTCGACAATAGGGAAGGTACGGGGAGCGGCGGTGCACATAGCTACACCACTCACGACCATCCATAGAACGCATCCATAGCACGCATCCTTCCATATAAAAAACGTAGCTTAGTTGAATCAGTTTCCACCAGTGCTATGCTATGTGGACCAATGAATATGATTGGTGGATATCAAACGCATCCATAGAAACGTTGCATAGCACATCTCTGGTAATAAAGCAGCCTTAAGGTCGCGGATATCAGAGCTAAGAATATCTAAGACCAAAAACATGCAATATCATAAATACATCCTATCCTATCCTTCTTTTATGTAAAAGTTTGGATGTTTGTGTCTGTGAATTGGGATGTTTGTGAATTTAGATGTTTGTTTTGTCAATCACGCCTTAACGGCTGAACAGATTTGCATGAAATTTGGCACATAGATAGACCATAACCTGGATTAGGAAATAGGATACTTTTTATTCGGATACATGAAGTATTTTCTCTAGGATGCGAGTGAAACTGCGCGCAACACCAACCTAGTTGTCTGCCATATAACACAGGGAAACGTAAGTATAAAAATGAAATTTTCTTTAATCCCGTATCACCATAGCAACGTAATTTCAAGGTGACTATTTCCTTTTCCCATTACTGTCGCTGCGTTAGACTGTTATTAAGATTCCACAGTTTTTCTGAACGTCGACCGCAGCTTGCGTAGGACATTAATTTTCTTCTTTTCTCTGAGTGACGACACCTGCGATTTGTCAACTACAATTAAATTTTATAAACGTTTTTGTTTTTGACATTTTGATTTTAAAAATCTTCAATTGAGATGGCTATCGATTTGTACAGTCAGCTACAAAATTATGTATATGTTACGCTTAAAGACTGAAAACACTCATTGTGCGAAAAAACAGCTCACAACGCGTTGTGGTCACTGTAAAAACATCCACATCGCAAAATTAGTGTTATGGTTATCACGGTATACGACCACAACGGTATGTGGCAATGAAGAAAAGCCAATCTAGAAATTCGATCATTATTTATTATTAGTTACGGTTTACTCACGTGCATTTTTCGGGATTGCCCGACTAGTTTCGGACCCAAACGGATCCCTTAATCATAAGCTGATCACGCGGCGAGATCGCGAGTTGATCATTTAGGATTCAAATAACGTAAGTACATAAAGTACAAGTAAAATAAACAAGGTATAAGTATTTATACACGGTAGAAAGTGCAGTAAAAAAAAATGACGACACGTTTGGTGCAGTGGCTAAGCGATTGGCTTCTACGCTACGGGTCATGGGTTCGATTCCCACACGGAGCAAAAATTTGTATGGCCTACAGATGGTTGTTTCGGGTCTGGGTGTTTGTTTGTGAGATTTGTGTCTGTAAACCCACGCACGATACAAGATAAATCTTATTGTGGGGCAAAGTTTTATAAAAAAAAAGTAAGGGCAGCTACTCCAACCTTATTTGGTCCTGAAGAGTCTTTTGATCCTTATAATAAACCTCCTAAGAACATTTTCCTGTAGCTTACTGCCCCATCTCAAAAGTCCACCCTGTATACCTACCAGTTTTTTTGGAGTAAACTTGTTGCATTTACAAAGCTTTATTGAAAAACTCGACTACAACAGTCACGTTTTCACCAAGGACAGACGGATAATGCAATTTTAATACAATTCCTGTAATAACAGTTATTTATTTGCGTGTTTCGCGAGCGTCTAAACCGTTGACATTGGCGTGTTGGTTAATGCACCGCAAATTAAAGGGTTTTCATTAAAATTCTTGCGTTAAACTGCGTTTAGTTTAATTTTGGAAGGAATGCTAATTTACTTATCTTTATTTTTCCAGGGTCGGGCCTAACTGATGGCAGAAGAGAGAAAAAGCCTGGATAGGCCTCACTTTGCCACTAATTGTGGGTGTCCTAAAGATCACTAACGCAGTGTCTTTTTGCCTACTAAGTAATAATAACCAAAATCAAATAATTTTTTTTTTATTTCTCATAAACCAATACAGGCGCTTATGAAGTCGAATTTAGGTGCACGGTTCCAATTATTCGTTTCCTATGGAGAAGAGCTGGCAAGAAACTCCATAGTTACTCTTTTTAAAAAAAGGATAACGTATTGAGACCACCGACCCTTCTTCCAAGTATGATGATTTTAGCAAGATTCGCTTGTAATATTGAATATTGGCATTCCAATTTTCAGTAGCAGGCGTTTACTGGCGTCACTGATCAGGCAATCTAAACTGGTAATGCAATAATTTATTGTATCAATAAAATATGATTAGGTACGGGAACACCCAAATATTCCGAAATATTTTATTCCGAATTTGGATATTCCGATGTTCAAAAATCCGAATTTGATAATTCCTTAAAAATAAAATACCGACTATTAAAAAATCACGAAAGTTATTTTATCGAATGTTATAAATACGATTTATTTGTTTTCCGACTTTCAAAAGTATGAAGATTTAAACATCCGATGTGTTCTTTGCCCGAAAAACAGCATTCCGATTTGCAATTTTCCGAAAACAATAAACATTATGTCAAGCAATAGAGTATTAAACATAACACAAAAAGGTGAGCAGTTGGTTAGGTTAGGTTAGAACTGCGACTCCCTGGGGGTCCGAATAGCTGTCGAGTCCACCATGAAGTACCTGGGATTGGTGCTCGACAGCCGGTGGGACTTCGGACCCCACTTCCAGCGGCTGGCGCCCAAGCTGTTGGGCGCGGCTGGGGCGCTGTCAACGCTGCTTCCCAATCTGGGGGGCCCGAGCCTCGCCTGCAGGCGGCTCTACGTGGGGATCGTGCGATTGATGGCCCTGTACGGGGCCCCGATCTGGGCGGCTGACCTGACGGCCGGCAGCATCGCTGTTCTGCGAAAGCCGCAGAGAGCGCTGGCCGTCAGAGGCATCAGGGGGTATCGCACGATCTCCTACGAGGCGGCTTGCGTACTGGCCGGATCTCCGCCTTGGGACCTCGAGGCGTTAGTACTCGCGTCACTATATCGGTGGCGCGAGGAAGCGAGAACGCGGGGCGAGCGGCCGATGCAGCGACAGTTTGAGCTGCGTCGGTCGCAGCTGCACGAGGCCCTGGTGGCGGAGTGGCGGGACAGGCTTTCACGGCCTCGCCACCGTCGGGGCGGTCCGGCCGGTGCTCGAGCGCTGGCTCGGGAGGAGGCACGGCTCCCTGTCGTTTCGGGCGACGCAGGTGCTCTCGGGGCACGGTTGCTTCGGGAAGTACCTGTGTCGCATAAACAGGGAGCCAGACGCCCGGTGTCACCACTGCGGCGATTGCCGGGAGGACACGGCGTGGCACACGCTGGCAGAGTGTGCCGCTTGGGAGGAGCCGCGCCGTGCCCTCATCTCAGGAGTAGGCGGTGACCTGTCGCTGTCGGCCGTGGTCGAGTCCATGGTCGACAGCGAGGAGTCCTGGGACGCGGTGGTGTCCTTCTGCGACACGGTCATGTCGCAGAAGGAGGATGCGGAAAGGGTGAGGGAGATCACCTCCACTCACCCGGCCCGCAGCAGACGCACCGGGCGTCGGCGGAGGGCGGACAACGCCCTCTTCCAGCCCCCCTAAATGGGTCCAGGGGCGACGGACTTGGGGAAGTCTGTCGCCCCCCACACATCAGGACCCGAGGCGGCGGCGCGAAGTGTTCCAAGCGCGCCCCTCTTAGACGGCGCGGGGGGAGTCTAACACCTCACTCCCCCCGCTAACCCGAGGAGGCCCGCTGCGGCGGGCCGGCACCAGCCGGGGGTTGCGGAAGTGTCGTAAGTTCCCGCGACCCTCGGCGCAGGTGTGAGATGGAACACCGGGGTGGTTTTAGTCAGTAAGAGTCTGACAGACCCCTCCGCCCACCCCAGGGCGGAGGACATCCATGAGGATTTCCACCCCGAAAAAAAAAAAAAAAAAAAAAAAAGAGCTGCGACTCCCTACGCACGAGCCGAGCGAGCGAAGCGACCGCGGCAGCGGCCGGCGAGTGCTGGAACCGATTAGTAAATTAGTTGTTACTCCCTTAATTCTCCTAAAATTTTTTGTCCGAAAATCATTATACATAACACGTTTGCTATAAACTACAGTAACCATAATGTTCAAAATCCCGAAATTTTGTTTAACATAATTATCTTTAGTTCTGACCTAAAGTCATATGTCCTAAGTATTGTCTTAAATAACGTGTGTTATTCCGAATGTTCATTTATAATAAATTTTTTAGTCCTAAAACATTTGTTAAAAATCAGGTTTTAGTGAAAGAAACGAATTGCTGTAAATCCGACTCCACGTAGTCTTTTCTGCCCTACCCCTAGAGTGTAATTTAAAATCGCGTAGGCGCGGAGGGGCGAGGCTGGCCGCTTCGCCGGCCAGCCTCAGCCGCGGCGGGGAGCGTTAAACCTATCTGCGACGATAAACTCGCGTGGGACCGCCGGAGCCCCGCAGCGCCGGAGCCGTGACAGAAACCATACCTGCTGCATGTTGCATGCTTGCTTGCATGCTGCATGCTGCATGCTGCGTGCTTGCTTGCATGCTGCGTGCTTGCTTGCATGCTGCGTGCTTGCTTGCATGCTGCGTGCTTGCTTGCATGCTGCGTGCCTGCTTGCATGCTGCGTGCTTGCTTGCATGCTGCGTGCTTGCTTGCTTGCATGCTGCGTGCTTGCTTGCATGCTGCGTGCTTGCTTGCATGCTTACAAAAACCAAATAATAATTAATGTAATTTGAATTTAGGACTTATAACTTTTATTGAAAACGGTTTTATGTCTTTTGTATATTATTGATTGTAATATTTATGACAAACAGATTTAGGACATATTATATTTAGGGATTTCAATTTTATGGCATGTGATATTATGTGATATTAAGTTCGGGTAATTTATCATTCGGACAAATGATGATTAGGACAAAAAAGTTATGGCACGTTAAATTATGGATAAAAAAGTTAGGTAACACAATAGAGAACCAAATTAGTTACATATACTTAATAAAAAAGCGCGTAATGGTGAGCAGTTGGTTCTAAATGCGACTGCGTAATGGTGAGTTTAAAGAAAAACATATTTAAATGAGCGATTAATATTTTTCCTACAATTATGTTATTATAAGTAGGGAAAGTGATTTAAGTGATTCTGTCATTAGTTTCTTTTTCTACCTTCCTATGAATAATTAACTTGCTCCCTTTGGATAAAGTTGAACCATTGTGTGTTAATCTGTTTTGCTATTTAGGTTTACTAGGTGTTTTAATTTCGGACTTTTTATTAATAGGTATTTTAATAATCGGAATTCGTATTTTTGATGTTTCGGATTATTGTTGAATCTGACTTTTTATTGTTAGATGTATTGAAACTCTGCATTTTGATATTCGTAATTGTAAACGTTAGGCGTTTTGTAATTTAGGATTTATAAAAGTAGGTTTTATGATTAATCGGAATTGTCATATTCGGAGTTTTAAACCATTCGGAATTATGAAAATCGGTATTATAAAAATAGGGATTACGAATATCGGAATTTAGTTTTTCGTATTATTGCAGTGTACCCATTAGGTACAGTCACGAGCACCAACATGTGTACACGTAGTGAAATTATAAACTGCATTAACGAAGGGGTTGTAATGGAAAGCATGAAATATTATTTATATAGTATCTACAAATGCATACGAATAAATGACATTTAAAATATTTCGTAAATTCAATCGGTATTTAGGGAGAAAAGTTACTTGAATTTCGCTACACGTATACATATTGGTGCTCGTGACTGTACCGGCTTAACAACCCAACCCTCGGGAGTTGGTTTACACGTCACATAAGTTTTTAAGGCCGAAACCAATAATATCAATCTCACACAAATTATTTATCGGCACTCACTGAGTGACATCCGTAGATTACAAAGGTTCCAGATAAAAACTAGTGCCAAATACTTGTGCGTGACATGCTAGTCTAAGATGCGTATCGTGGGATAATTTAGTCGTCGTATTATCTCGTGCCGAGACGAAATAATGTAAAGCTAATCTTGTTTCCACACGAGATACATCGACATAATTATCTCGCGCTGCGCATGTTAGTCCGGCTGGCTACCTGTTTGATCCAGACGTGCGACACATACCCAAATTTACGTTGATATTAGTATCTATTTTTTTTGTTTCATTAATTATGTTGTGTTACTTTGTAATGTGTTCAAATATTTTTTTCATCCTTTCTTTACAATCGTATAGCTCTGGATTGATGTAGATTTTTGATGACAGAAATTCAATAGAAATGTGGCGTTTGTGATCGCACCTAAAATATAATGATTCGAGACTTGGCGACAATGATGAGATTCAGAGAAATGCCATTTTTCCTGCCGCTCGAACTTCTCTCGTAAAACTATACTTAAGTACTTACTATACAAGGTTAGTTTTAGTATATGCGAAACCTGAAACTAGTTTGTTCAGAATCACTAGGAGAATCGATTGACATATTTTTTACACCACATTTTTTTTTGTTTTTTTTTTCATAAATTTCAATTTTGTTTCAGTAGGTTTCTACCCATAACAATTGACGGGAATAGACACCTTGAGGCTTGAAATGGTCCGCTCGGTCAGTTTCCGTGTATTAGACAACTCCTGCATAGCACATCTCAGGCATTTCACACTTTTTTAGCGAACTTAACGCGACATAAACTAAGGTGTAACTTGGAGATTTACTAAAAAAAAACACATATTCAGGCAGTTCTGATGAAAATCTTGTTGGGGTGTCTCGGTTTTCGCATAAAGTAAAAATAACGTTGTATAATATGATTATGATACTTTATGATTCGTTAATGTTCACAGCGTGTCGCGTTATTAGCCTATTGTCATACCACTCCATAAACTGTAGGTATTATTGTACTTGGACTACCCATAGAAGGAATATGGACTATGGGACTACCATTTTCCGTTTTGTGTACGACACGAGTGTCAAATATAGACACTGACATTTAATCATAAACCGTAATATACTTTTTTTTTTATAAAAATTACTACGTTTTCTTAAAAAAATCTTATGTTGCTCAAACGTGTTCAAACATTAACCGTAACATTAAAGTACTCATCGTGGCAATCGCGGTAAAGTTCCCGGCAAATAAACTCGAACCATCAGGGCACCGACTGCGCAGGTTCCCCCTCTGACTTTTTTAACTTTGAATATTTTGTGTTTTTTTTTAAAAACGAATGACTTTTTTTTTATTTGATTCTTTGGAATGGTTGTAAACCATGGTCTGAACAACGTTTGTTCTAGCAAAATAACCAATTAAATGTCAGCGAGTATAATACGAGTACCTACATAATAATTTAGAACCTGAAGTTTCACTACATCCAAGCCGCCTTACCGCGTAATCAAAGAAACAGGGTACTAGCCGTCTCCCGCCTCCCTCCCCAAAGAAGTAATGTCAAAAACGTACATCAATCAGATGACGCGGGGCGTCGCGCGTCGCCTGCGGCGGGGCGTCGCGCGTCGCGTGCGGCGTGGCGTCTCGCGGCGCGTCGTACGATTTTTCTGTTTACGGAGCGGCGGCGCATGCAGCGGCCCGCATCATCACACGCGCAAACACAAACATATGGCAATGTACGATGTTATTTATGAAGATGCGGCGCGTGCTACGCCACGGGCTCCGCCGCGGTTGACGCTACGTTTTACAGTGGACGGAGAATTGCAGGAATATCTGGTCGCAACGCTGCGTGCACCGCCGCGATAAACGTCGCGTGCGACACGGCGATGCCATCCGCGGGCTCCGCCTGCATTTCAAGCAAACGCGTGTAAAATCGCTTCTCCGTAAACGCCCTCATACAACGCCATATGTTTGAATTCAGTGCGGGCCGCGCCGCACAACGCGACGCGCGTCGCCCCGCGCCTCGTAAATGAGGCCTTATTAGTTAACAACCTAATACAATATTTATCATCAGCATCATTCCCATTGAAACTTTATGAAAAGAAATGTGAGCAATTATTCAAAACCCACGCTAAATAACCTTGACAATATCTACAAATAATTGAAACGAATGATTATAATTACTTCTTTCTTTATTGTACACATCATCCATAGTTAACCGATGATTAGTTTAATGTATGTCCCAACGTCTCCCACGTGTCACCGTGACCGATCGGACTGACGGACATGTGTCAGCGTGATTAGCTGACAGACCCTGAACTATTGAGACAGACACTAACTCATTAGAGGATAAGGGTTGCTCAATGTTTAAGAGCTGAATGTCGCTTTGGTTAGCTTGGCTTGCAGCCAGACTGCAGGATCGATTCCCAGTAACATAATCACCCCTATTTTTAAGTTTGCCCCTCTCTTGTATTTCTCCTGTATTGTAGGTGCGTACAGATAAAAATCTTCACATGCACAAACGCCCAGACTCCGAATAACTATGTATACAATAGTATAGTATATACCTATAGTTTTAGTATATACTAAACCTGAAACTAGTTTGTTCGGAATCACTAGGAGAATCGATTGACATATTTTTTACACCACATTTTTATTCATGAATTTCAGTTTTGTTTCAGTAGGTTTCTACTAGGGTTTTCGCGTTCCCGGCCTATTTGAGTTCCCGGGAATCGGGAATTTTTTCTCACAATTCCCGGGAATTCCCGGGTACCCGGGAATTTTCATGTTTTTTGTATAAATATAGTTTTTCTCGTATATTTTAACATTAAACTTGTGTAAGTAATTTAAACATGATACTTAAATTGTCTAACATACCAATCGACTTTTCCTATTAAAATAAAAAATTATACACTTATTTAAAAAAATTAACTAGGAACAGTTACAGTCATTTATTGTGCGACGTCGCGAGTTTCTTTAATGAAAAAAAGTCTCGTCAAGTTCTCTTCATATAATATGGCAAAATATTACGGAATAACAATAGGGTGATACCAAATTCGTGTAATACTTTAAAACCACGTGATCACTGGTGTAGAATGACCGAGCACGGGATTTAGCTTGATTAAAAATAAAAATGAAGTTTTTTTTTCTTGCGGTAGCGATATGTGATCGAAACATAACCAACTAATAAGGAACAAATAAAAAAAATAAAAATTGCTAAATAAAATTTTTATTCGTTGGAACATTTCGACGCCACTCATCAACGAATGAAAGGACGGTGACACAACTGGCTAGCACGACTAGCAATAAATCGTTCTTTGCAGTCGGTTAACACGGGGCGCAAAAAGGGCTCGAAAACAAAACTTTTTTTTTGAAATAAACTATTTTGTATTTAAAATAAAAACTATTACCATACCAAACCATAACCATTTAGGGTTAATCTGTGATCAGTAGATCATGCTGTTTAAAGGAATTACAAGAATTCGTTTACACCCTTTATATTTTCATTATTTATAAATCTCGAAATTACGCAAAAGATAAGCATTGTGAATAGTTTCAAAAAATGAAACATTTACAAAAAAAAAAAAAACAAGCGATAATGTTTAAGACAACAGTACTGCGTGCTGACATCACGATACATTTACCACGCAGTACAATGTCCGTTTCACGCGAGAGAGACAGAAAATGCTCAAAACTCCTAGAAAGCGGAGAGAGGCCCTTCATTTTTCATAATCATTTCTTCATTTCAAATAATTCCCGGGTACCCGGGATTCCCGCCTAATAATTCCCGGGTCCTAAAATCCCCAAATTCCCGGGAATTCCCGGTTCCGGGTACCCGGGGCGAAAACCCTAGTTTCTACCCATAAAAGTTGACGGGAATAGACACCTTGAGGCTTGAGATGGTCCGCTCGGTCAGTTTCGTTGTATTAGACAACCGCTCCATAGCGCATCCCAGGCATTTCACACTTTACTAGGGAACTTAACGCGACATAAACTACGGTGTAACTGGGAGATTTATTTAAAAAAAAACACATATTCTGGCAGTTCTGATGAAAATCTTGTTGGGGTGTCTCGGTTTCTGTGTATATAAAAATACCGTTGTATAAAGGCCAAACAAATATTTGTTCCGTGCGGGACTCGAACCCACGACCCGTAGTGCAGAAGCCAATCCAATCCAATCCATTTTTTCTTGATTGCGCCTCTAATATTAGTTGTAGGTAATATAATACTCCTCATGGATCTGGCGTCACAAGCATGATTACGGATCATAGGTTTTTGAGTTAAACCTTTTAAACTGATTTATACAAAGCTGAAAATTATCCAGACTTTAAAATTCACCCATATATGACCATCATACGAGCTCTGACACCGTGTATTCATTTATTTACTCATTTACAACAATATAAGCTTACAGTCTAGACACCAAAACGCTTACATGCTAAAGAGAGTAGAAAAAGTACAAAAATCTCCACAATTAAAATTATAGATCAAAGCATTACACATTGTAGTTTTTGCTAAGAAACAATAATATTTTATTTTTTAATACATTACTATTATCAGAAAATATGTCGGCATCCGGGCAGTTATCAACAAATTCATTTAATAAAGCAATTGCTTTGGCAGTTGGGCTCTTGCTGGAATGAGGTGAGCGCCAGGTGATAGGGTGAGCTAGTAGTCGGTGCCGCCTTCGTCCAGTGGCACGCATATACTGGTCCGGCACATACAGGTTAACATGTTCTCGTACCGATGGACTGTCTATCTTATGGCCCAGCAGTAAAATGTATTGCATAATATGCGTAAGTTTACGCCTCAGTTGTAACGTATCATAACCGACCATCCCCGTCACAAACAAGGAAGGATATAAAAATGGATAATACCCATACGTTCTTTTATATATATGCCGAGTGAATTTTTTCTGGATCTTCTCTACCATTAGAGCATATTTTTTTTCATGTGGATCCCACACCGTTGCGTTATATTCTAATTTACTTCGGACGTATGCGTTATATAAAAGTTTTAAAACCCTGACATCCCGAAACTGAGCGGCAGTTCTAATAATAAAGCCAAGAGATTTATTTGCGTCCCTAGAAGTTTTGATGATATGTTCGCGGAAAGTTAATTTACTATCAAGAGTTAGTCCTAGATCACGTATTGTAGTGACACGTTCAAGTGCCACCCCCGCTAACTCGTATGTCTTTGTTATTGGTGAGCGAACCCGCGAGAAAGTAATCGTTCTACATTTGCTTGGATTGAAATAAAGTTTATTTTCTCTGCTCCAATCAACCACCGCATCAATGTCGCTCTGCAAAGCCTCACAATCTTCAGCCCCAGTGACAGACAAAAATATTTTTAGGTCGTCGGCAAACATTAAACACTCCGCCTTTTTGAGAACTCTTGGCAAATCGTTTACCATTATCAGGAATTGTGTTGGTCCCAAGGTACTTCCCTGACTCACGCCGGATCTTATATAATATTCTTGAGACTGATATTTGGCATTTCTGACATACTGTTTCCGGTCCCTCAGATAATCTGCCATGAATCTTACAAGTTGTGGACAGAACCCAAGAGACGAAAACTTCACTAGAAGTACATCGTTGTCGACAAGATCAAAAGCCTTCTTAAAATCAAAAAAGGCTGCATCCACTTGACAGCCCGTGGTCATCTTGGTACTCACATAATCAACAAAGTTAATATGGTTGGTTAGGGTAGAGCGCGCTTGACGAAACCCATGTTGCGAGTTATCTAAACAACCACTGATCTGCCGAGAGATGCAACCATTGATTATTGATTCAAAGACCTTGCCAAAAACTGATAATACTGCAATTGGTCTGTAGTTTGTGATGTCAGTTGACAATCCACTCTTAGGTACTGGGGTAACCCGGGAAATCTTCCACCTTTCAGGATATATATTATGCCGAAGCGACAGATTATATACATACAGAAGTGGCTCCTCTAGCACGGATAAACAATCCTTCAACATGAACGCTGGTACATCGTCAGGTCCATATGCAGCTGTTGCTCTGAGCCGGCGGACTGCTCGACGCAATTCTGAAATGTTAACATGACAGACACTGACCAACGTCATGTTTCCTTTGTCAGTGGCGTCCCGGTCGGCTGCCTCGGGATCTAACTGTGGAGGATTGCTATGAAAAACTGAACTGAAGTATTCTGCAAATGCATCAGCAGCTGCTTGTCCCTCTACCGTTTTGCTGTTATAGACAAATTGTTTATTTTGTTCTCTATTTTTCCGCTTATCCTTCACGTATTTCCAGAATGTTTTTGGGTCACAACTGATATTTTGTTCAATCAGTTTTATATGATTTTTAAAAGCTATACTAATAAGGTCCTTTACTTTTGTTCTATAATACTTAAACATTCCTGATCGTTATATTGTAAAAATTTAATTACTTACTTACTATTATTTTATTAATATAATCGTTTATTTCCAATCGTTTATAATCGTCGCAATACAAATAAATATGATTCTATTATATTATATTTTTTGTAAATGTGAGAACTTTGTGGACTTGCCTATACATATAATTGTGTAAATTACTATTATTCATATTGTACTTTTTTTTCTTCTATTTTTTTCCTTTTTGGTTAATTTTTGTATTCAAGACTTGGTACTACATTACTCCAAGGTCTGTGGTCAAGACTACATTGTTCTCTCTCATAGTACGTGCTGTATTCACTGAAATTGTAAAAGATATCCTTTTTTTTAAAAAGAGAAACCATGGAGTTTCTTGCCGGCTCTTCTCCATAGGAAACGACTAATTGGAACCGTGCACCTAAATTCGACTTTTCATAAGCGCCTGTATTGGTTTATGAGAAATAAAAAAAAATGAATTTGAATTTATTGTATTATTTTTATCTGTCTGCCTTAACCTTCAGAGACCACACGGCGAATTAAACTAATTAAGAAATGTTTGATTAACCTAACAAACAACACTTTTTAAAAATACGATTGATTCTTCCTTATACCAAAAAGGTTCTAATTTCACTGATTAACCTACACATATAAAATATTATTATCTAGAATGATTTCTAAACTGATACCACATGGGGCCTATGACTCCAAGTTACGTAGTTCACCGTCACAGACGGACAGACAAAAGGAGACAGGCGATCTTTATAGCGAAATACAAACAATGGTTTACTTTATGGTGTTCTACGGTTCTATATACACCGCGCAATCTATGGGGCTCGTTACGTGAAGAGTTTGCACGACCCGGGAACTGAACTTGAGACCTCATAAATCAGACGCAGTTAGTGAAGTGCATGGTTTGATAACCGTTGGGCTATTGTTATCTAACTGTGAGCACGAGTATAGGTATACCATACTTTTTTATTTTTCAGTTTCTCGTTCTCAATAGAAAAAGTCAATCTTAAGATTCACGGGGTTGTTACTAAGAACCAAATAAAAGGTGCATAAATAAGAAGGGTGCAATAGAAGAGCCTCGATAAAAGACGATACTTAAGTACGTCCGGCGCACCCTGGGCAGTCAGCCCCGCTACCAACCTTGCTGACTGGCTAATCTTTTCACCACGGCATGAGCTATTCTAATATGCTCGTGCTGACACGAGAGAAGGAAAAAACGATGTAAAAAGTAACCTTAAAAACGTTATGAATCCACCTGCAAAGTCTATGCGACTTTCTAACAACGTAATCCACGTAAAGTCTTACAACAAACGCATCAGGGGGATTTTATTGTCAATCGTTATCGGTTAAAAAGAAGAAATTAGTATGTATATACCATTAATAAAGCAACAATCCCATGGTTTAGTAGACCATCCCATACGTTCGTAGCTATCGCACTTAAAATTTGCTACAAGTTTATTTATACGCATTTGATAATGAAAAATGCTACTGTTGGTAAGCAAAACGATTAGTTTTTGGTCATAGGAACCGGGCATTAATCAAGTAGGTACGGTTAACGAGCGATTAGTTTTCACAGCATCTTATTTTATGATTCGAACAAAGATACATGCTTTGATATTCCTGTGTTCCATATTACACTTAAGGAATAAAGGGAATTACGGACTATATCGTTATATTACGGATTATACCGGGTGTAAACGAATTCGTGTAATTCCTTCAAACCACATGATCTATTAATGGTATAGATCAGTCTTTCTCAAAGTGGGCGATAACGCCCCCTTGTGGGCGCTGGAGGTCTAGAGGGGGGCGGTAAGGGACCCAGAAAAAATTAGGGGGCGTTGAAGTGGTTTAGGGGACGGTGGCTGATTTTTAATTTCATCTACTTAATATTTTAAAATTCACTGAAATCAAAACCTACCTACTACACAACATCGATTATTAAGATCATACTAGCTTTTGCCCGCAGCTTCGCTTGCGTGAAATTTTGAACCCGTTATGTGACGATTTTTCATACAAACTTTCATCCCCTATTTAACTCCCTTAAGGGTTGAATTTCGAAAAATCCTTCCTTATTCCTTGTCTATATTATAAAGGGAACCTCTGTACAAAATTTCAGCTTTCTAGGTCCAAGGGTTTGGGCTGGGCGTTGATGAGTCAGTCAATCAGTCAGGTCTTTTCTTTTTATTTATATATGACGGCACAGTCTAAAAATCATACAGTCGTCCAACGAAGACAGGGCAATCGTGCGCGGTGTGAGGGGCGAGACGCGGGTAAGCCGATCCCGAACTGCGAACAAAACGATGTTAGTAGTTCGGGATATGTTATTCAGGGCTAACGCGTGTTTATTTTTTGTTTATTTAAAATGGTGCATACGACGTGTGCTGTGAGTGATTGCAAGTCTTCATCTCACATAAATAAAGATCTGCGGTTTCATCAGCTTCCACGCACAGAAGAAAGGTAAATGAATCTGTTTGTTATTGTAGAGTGCAACAATTATTTTATTTGTAATGTCGTGCCACGTTGATAACGCTAATAAAATGGTCGACCGGCGCACGGTAAAACACATGGCATCCATCTGTTTGGAAATCCTACATATATTATAATTGTGAAAGTGTTTGTTTGTATGTTCCGTGTCAAGATGTGGACTTTTTTATTATTTACTAAGGGTGAGTTTCGAGATGATGGACGTAATTTTTTATAATTTGATATGGGTGTCAATTTTGAGTTTAATTGGGGTGCTTGTTACGAAAAAGCCATCCTTTTTTAAATCCAAGATGGCGGACGACGTATTTTTTTTTATAATTTGATATGGGTGTCAATTTTGAGTATAATTGGGATGCTTGTTACGAAAAAGCCATCCTTTTTGGAATCCAAGATGGTGGACGACGTAATTTTTTTATAATTTGTTATGGGTGTTAATTTTGAGTATAATTGGGGTGCTGGTTACGAAAAAGGCATCCTTTTTGAAATCCAAGATGGCGGATGTCTTTTTTTTAT
The DNA here is from genome assembly GCA_905220435.1 of Amphipyra tragopoginis. Taxonomy (NCBI): domain Eukaryota; kingdom Metazoa; phylum Arthropoda; class Insecta; order Lepidoptera; family Noctuidae; genus Amphipyra; species Amphipyra tragopoginis. The sequence goes on along the minus strand of HG992013.1, from coordinate 1,174,108 downwards.
AATATGATATGGGTGTCAATTTTGAGTATAATTGGGGTGCTTGTTACGAAAAAGCCATCCTTTTTGGAATCCAAGATGGCGGACGACGTATTTTTTTTATAATTTGATATGGGTGTCAATTTTGAGTATAATTAGGTTGCTTGTTACGAAAAAGCCATCCTTTTTGGAATCCAAGATGGTGGACGACGTAATTTTTTTATAATTTGATATGGGTGTTAATTTTGAGTATAATTGGGGTGCTGGTTACGAAAAGGCATCCTTTTTGAAATCCAAGATGGCGGATGTCTTTTTTTTATAATTTGATATGGGTGTCAATTTTGAGTATAATTGGGGTGCTTGTTACGAAAAAGCTATCCTTTTTGGAATCCAAGATGGCGGACGACGTATTTTAATAATGATTGACTGAGTTTTGTGACTTGGTAATTTTTTCACTTGGTAATGTTTTTATTATATCAATATGTAATATTGTTTTATTATAATACTGCTATCGATATTGATCTGCAATAAATAAATAATTTTATAAATATTGTTTATTTGTGACAACCCTGGCCGATGCGTTACTGTCTATACGATGTCGGCATTTTGCACAAGATCAAAGGCGTCGTCTTACTGTATGATTTTTATACTGTGATGACGGGGAACCAATAGGCTGGACGACAGTATTGTTTCCGTCACCTTCTCTTGGTACCGGTTCCATGTTATGGGCGTAAGGGGTACTCAGGCAAAACAACATAACGAACGCACTTGTAATTCACAACTGATTTTATAGTTTCGAATACTTAATTAACACACACTAAAATAACAATTGACAACCGACAGATTTGTTGTGCCGGTCCGAATTGTACGAGTGCACGAAACAGACTGACTCTTTAACGTTTTAATTCCCCCACACAACAACTCTGTCCACGTGACTCACGAGGACGTCACTGCGTTGCCAACGGTTCCCTATCCATTTGCATAAAATGTTAAGACCTAATATAACTTAGCATAATTTTGTTTGGCATAATTATATTTTCGCATAATATAATTACGCATAACAGCTTACGCATATTTTTTTCAAGCATAATTTCTCTAACCATAATAATGATTAAGCATAAAGTTCTAAAGCATAACTTTTTTAAGCATAATATCCTAAAGCATAAATTTATTTACGCATAATGATATTAAAACATATTTTTATAGATATACGGTAGACGATTATTCGTCACCTACTTTCATTTTCACAATAAAAACTTAAGGGGATGTTTGTAAGGTTGAGGCTCCAAAGCAAAGTCGACGGAGCCCCGCTGCGCGGGGCTCCTATTTCTGTCTGCAGGGTTTAAAGTAACCTAACACGAAGGGGATGACGGGGGCTTCGTTCGCTCGCTTCGCTCGCTCACTCTAGCCCCCATCATCCCCTTCGAACCTAACCTATCCGTGTCGGGGTGCGCCTGCGACTAGATTATTAGACAATGGTAAGAACATTTCTGATTATCATAACTAACGTTATGCTAATAGTCATTAGGCCTACTAACGTTATGCGAATCAAATTTATGCCAAAACAAATTAGTCTTTAAGATGATTATGCCAACATAAAATGTATGCCTAAAAAAATTATGCCGAAGTATTATTATGCCAAAACAAATTGTGCCAAAATCGTTATGCCGAAGTATATAGGACAAAGAACATTATGCGAAAAGAAGGTATCCCGTTGCCAACTTCATAGCAAACTACTGAGATACTATGAAATCAAATTAATTCCTTTTAATTGTAAAATTATCGCTTGCTACGACATATAGATTTCTGCCCTGTTGCAATCAAACATAAACACTAAAAGTATTTAACATAGCTTTCGTAGGATATCCCGTGAGCAATCAAGTTTTAACAAGTTTTTGTTAAATAACGCGATTTGTGCAATCCTGTATCAATCGGCTGGTTCATCGATAGTTGTTCTTACTTGCTCAGTACGATTGATTGATTATAATGTTTCGTTTTAATTGCTCTCACTGGTAAAAAAGTCTCGTTTAGAATGTCAGTTTAAACTTCAGAGCAGACTAATATAGCACACTTGTAATGTAACAGACGGCCCTAGGATCTCCTGAGAGCACGTCTGCTACACCAGTTGTACAGAATGTGTAGGGCATTCCATACCTAGTACATAACAACAATAATAAAAATGGTTAGAGAAAAGAGACAGGACAGCGTCACGTCCCTTGCAGCAGTCAGCGAGATCCCTCCTGAAGCCACGGCGCTCGCCAATGGGCCACACAGCCACTTGACAGAATCCGGCGGCAGCAAGCGCGTATTACAATTGCCACATGGGCTAACCACTCGGACTCGATCGCCGAGACGCAGACTCGGCTGCGTGCATAATCCACAATAGCTTTTCCTCATTAGCCTATTGCTTCATCAACCAGGGATAAGATTAGAACTGCCTTACCCCTGACTACTGTCTCACTGTGTAGAAACGGACTCCCCCAGGCAAATATTGTGCTCCAAGGGGGGTTGCTGTGGCATGCCACATAATTAAACAGTCAGTAGATTGAATTTATAATATTTATATCAACATAAAATAAATAGAAAATATATTGTATCAGAAAAACATCACCATGGTGTAAAAAAACAATCCCTTGTCTCGTCTAATTTCAATTCCTATCTGTCATTCCAAAAAAAAGTATAAAATATAAAAATGGCCAGTAGGTAGGTGAATGACTATGAAGGTGATACTACACACTATAATTAAATGAAAGTAATGAATGTCAATGTGGTTATCAAGATGTGGTAAAGTAAAAAAAAAATGGGGGGCGCTGAAAAATAATTGATATCCAAAGTGGGCGGTAGATAAAATAAGTTTGAGAAACTCTGGTATAGATTAATCCCGCACGAGATTTAGATTGATTAAAAATAAAAAAAATTTTTTTTTTTCCCAAACCGTAATTTTATGTGATAGAAAATTTCAATGCCATGCATAAATTAATGAAGGCACGGCGACGGGCATGACTAACGCGATATCACTCCACGCAGTCAGTTAACTCGGAACGCTAAAATTACTCAGATACTGAATAAGATGGTTCATTGTTTGAAAACTTTTTTTTGTTGATTCTGAAAAAAACCTACACAGGGTCAATCAGTGTCACCAGTAGATCACGCGGTTTAAAGGAATTACACGAATTCTTTTACACCCTGTATATTTTGTTAGAAATGAGCTGAAGCTTGTTATGTATGTTTATTTATATAATATATTGCACAATATGCATAGAATTGGTATCATTTGAATGGGTCACGATTGAACAATATATAGCTGCGAACATCTGTAGCTGAGCGCGAGAGATTGAAGCTTCCGTCATGTGCCGAAGGTGCGATGATTGTCAGTCATTGTTACAGAAAATAAGGGTTAACTGAATATAAAACGCTTGATTTAATAAATCGTTTTAGCGTCAGCCTACTGAGATTTGAATCGATGATTGCAGAAAGGGTCTTAGTGTATAATCTACTTGTAGAAATTATGTAAAAACTCTTTTTTTTACCATTTTAACCAGTCTTCTGGGCATGCTCAGATAACAGTAATGTGGATGAATATTTCGACGCCTAGGTGCAGTTTCTCATGTGTTTTATTTTCGAACTTTTTTATACAAGGTTAGTTGGAAAAGGGGTACTAATCCGCAGACTACCTACTTAAAGTATCCCTGACAACTGTCGTGAAGCAAGTGTTAAAATTTCACAGTTCGGTAATTTTTATTTTCATGCAATATGATTTTTATTTTAGATTTTTCAAAAAATCGTCATCCCTTCGTTAGTTACTAATTCAGAAAAGGGTGCTTCTGATTTATGACTCCAAATATGGACTAAAATGTAAACACAGCTGATCATAACTGAGGATAGATTTCAGCGTTTTTTTTTTTTGAGATCTTTGAACATCTATTTCTCTTAAACTATTGAGTTGGGGAAAGTTGTAGAACAAACGTTATTCATTATTATGTGTATTTTAACACCCTTTCAGATTAGTACCCACTTTCCGACTAACCTTGTATACGTACATCTATCTGTACCTAGTTAGTTTTTACTTTAGATTATACTAGTTTATTTTATATTGTATGTATTAAGGTAAACTTAAATGTAGCCGCCTTATTTGTTTTCTAGAATTGTTACAATTACTTAAATTTCAATAAAAACTCAACAAAAAACCATTTCGTTGATTTTGAATGAACACACGTATTTTTATACGTATTCGTGTCATTACTTATACCTAATGCTTTTAAAGGTTTATAGAAATAGATAAGTTTTGGTTCCTTAGATATTTAAATAAAGTTATTTGATTTGAACGCATGCCCGTGCTGCAGCCTTTATGGACGCGATTTCTATGCAATGTGCAATTCATTTGATATGAGTATATTTAGGCTATCATTTGAACTGCTTAATATTAATATTTAAACCTCAAGGTTTTGGTCAACTGGAGTATAATAGATCACGTCTTGATCAGATTGTAAAAAAAAACTTATCTACGCGCTGTTTAAAAATGAGCACGAGTGGTGATGGGAAGCACGAAGTGTTTTTTCTTTTTTCACTTGTAACCTAATCGAGTAGGCGTGCTCAGATTTAATAGTTGATTTTATTCTTCGAAACTCATCATTTATTTATTTAAACTTCAGGGGCCTAATTCTCCTAAAATAAATTGTTGCCAAACGCAATCGAACCACAACCGTCAGTCAGTTTTTGTTTTCGAAAACTTTCAAAATGATTGATTTTGTTTTTTGTGTCAAACAATTTGATAGCTTTTGAAATTGAGAACTGTCTGAATGCACGGTTCGGCCTTGGTTCGGTTGTGATTTATCAAGATTTATTTTAGGAGAATTGGGCCCCTGTGCACTATGATGATACATAAGGCGGGCTTAAATAAATAAATAAAAATAAAATTGCCAGCTCGACCTAAGGTATTGTATAAAAGGAAGCACTAAATAACGTTAATTGATTTATTTTGTTCCGAAAAACAAAATAGTTAAATTGACTGATATTGACTTATGTTGATATAACGAAAGGCGTGGTTAAAATCTTTCGGGTAAGTACCTAGGGCCCACAGTGTTATAATGTTTCTTTAATATTTATCGGAAATCGATATGTGACAAAATGATTCGGAAATTACGACAAACTGGGCGTATAGAATATATTAGTAACTTGATTGAACTAGGACATACACACATCAAAAAAAATTTGCGATCTCTTTGAAAAATTATGTAGCCTTTTTGAAGCCGAATTTTGTAATCGGGATTCAAAGCGATAATTATCATGATAAATATAGATTGATAGTTATCTAGATAAATATAAATCAGATTTCAGTTGGACTTTGAATTCGGAATCTACACATACATAATTATGCTAGTGATCGCATACTTTTTTTGATGTGTGTACATAATTTTACCTACCAACTAACCCAGCTAAGCGAGTTTGGTTCAAAGTGATCTTTCACCAATTGCAACTCTACTTAATTACCGGTACTCTTATGGCTGATTTATATGATTTATCAAACGTTAATTGGTTCAAATTAAGACTTGTATCTTTACCAATAATGAAGCAAAAACCTAATAGATCCAATAGTTTTGCAAAGCATGTATTTCCATACATTTGTAGCTATCACGTATACAGGGTGTAAACGAATTCGTGTAATTCCTTCAAACTGCGTGATCTACTGTTGACACTGATTGACCCTGCATAGGTTATTTTAAGAAACAACAAAAAAAATTCAAAAAATGAACTATGGTATTCTGTATATGAGTAATTTTAGCGTCGCAAGTTAAGTGTCGCCGTGCCTTCATTACCTAATTTATGCGAGGCATCGACATTTTCTATCACATAAAAACATTATTTGGATTTTTTTGATTTTTTTATTTATCAATGTAATTCCCATACGGGATTTATCTATGCCATTAATAGATTATGTGGTTTGAAGGAATTACACGAATTCGTAAACACCCTGTATAAACGAATTTTTCTTTCTTTCTTTCTTTTATCACAGATAAGGGGGCTCGTGGCTAATCATCAGAGAAGGAAGTAACATACCTCCTCTAAAATCCCGGAATAATTATAACGACGTTTTAATCCCGGGATTTAAAAATCACGAATTATTTATTGGACTTTATTTAATAGTTACAAATTATTGATTTGAAAAATCATACAACATTTTTTAGAGTTCCGTACTATGTAAAATGTAAAGCAATGTATGTAAAACAAAGCTCTTTAATTTAATACTTTTACCTATTCTGATCTCTGGTAATTACATATCTCCGCTTTCGTTTCACTCACGGGTTCAACTCTTCTTATAGGGGAAATTCCAATATTTTGGGGATCTTAGGTGGAAATATGGGGCAAAATCGCAGAGGCCCTTTGGAGCATCTATCTGCCTAACCTTGTCCCAACTAAGCTGGGGTCAGCTTCCAGTCTAACCAGATGCGTCTGAATACTAGTATACACGGATCAACTGACATCGGACCTCCGCAACCTAGGAAGGTACTGGGCAATGCCGATATCCTAAGATTAGACCGGTTGTCAGACTTTCGGGCTTCTGACTACCCGTAATGACTGTCATAGGTATTCGTATGACACCCGGGAGCGACGGCTTAACGTGCTCTTCCAGGCACGAAGAGCACATTAATCTAAAATAAAATGGACTCGTTATGTACTATACAAACAAAAAGTATCGGGGGTTTTATCGTTACTTTATTACACTCGGGAGCAATTAATCTGGGTTATCAATATAACCTTAATATCTCGGAAACTAAGCATGCTAGCTTATTCAAATAAAAAGTATTTAACAGACCATTTTAAGAAGTTTTTATAATTTTATTTGAGTACCTAGTATTATGTTGGTGAGCCGAATTTATTGCTCACGAGTGTATTTTAAATTCTATAGTTTTTAAGGTTAAATTAACAGTTTCAGAAGTTGGTGGCTTCTATTTGTTTCAGTGTAGAGTTGCACCGACTTCTGAAACTGTTAATTTTATATTATGGTAATTATTTTACTCCTTTTAGTTTTTCTTTGAAGTCGGTTTTTACTTTTTTTTAAAGTTTATTTTTTATTAAATACGTTTTAGTGTCATAAATGTAAGCCCCTCCTCTTCATAACCCTTCTTATTGGCTTTGACGTAGTCGGGCATAAAAAGCCCTTTCAAATGATACCTTACACGATATAATGAAAACATTCCAAAGGGGGGGGGGGCACCCCCTCCTCTTTTCCAGTAGTCAGTTCCCAACAACAAATATAAACAAAGCAATATTAGTAATTGGAGAATTTTGCTTTGATCCGATGAGGAGGTCCGTTCCATATCTCTGAAGTTCATGGTCTAATCGTAACAAAATTTATATGGGACCAATCGGAAACGCCCAGACCCGAAACAACCATCTTTAGGCCATACAAATTTTTGTTCCGTGTGGGAATCGAACCCTCGACCCGTAGCGCAGAAGCCAATCGCTTAGCCACTGCACCAAACGTGTCGTCATACACGTCATCATAAGTTTACGAGTAATAGTCGACAAACTTGTAAAATGTACTTGGAAAAGTAAAAATTTCGTACAAATTCCATTAAAAAATTACTTATACAAAGTATAACATAAATAACGCACAACCTCTTAAGGGGTCACTGTACTCATCAATATGAACAACTTTTACTATGGGACCAAACCTGAAATCGCGAAAAAAAATCAGCTGTTCCCTACATTTTGACGAGTTATGCGAACATATATTTTATAACTCCTTCTTCAGTTACCATCGTCCTATGTGGGCCCGTTTTTAGACGCTGTGAGCCGCCGAAACCGTTTAAATGTTCATGACACAACAGAAAGCCCTCTTCTTAGTCTGCATTATTGTACAACTACGGAGCCCTATTACTGCGCATCGCCCGACACGCACTTGACCGGTTTTTATTACATTAATGCTTATTACTTTAAAATCTATTAATTTTTTTTATTTAGTTTCATGTTTAAAATGTTACAGACAAAATGTATATTAGGTTTGTTTGTACAATTTATATTGTACAGTCACGAATATCGAGCAGTGATGGATCATGCGTGCATAAAAGCAACCTTGAGCAACGAAGGCAGACGATACGGGTTCGATTTCCACTGTGCAACATTTTTGTGAAGCTTACTAACAGTTTTTTTTTTCAATTGATTTAATTGATTGATAAAAGACCTACCTTTCTAACAGGGTGTCCCTGGAAGTATGGATCAAATCAAATAGGGGCGTGGGCAATATCATTTCCAAACTTTTTAACCCTGAGAATGTCGGTGCAATTTTTTACGGGTCAAAAGTTATGACCAATTATTGTTTTTAAAAAAGATAAAAATCAAAAAAAAAAAACTATCAGTGCTATCATTTTTTTTTCAGGACTTTGGCGAACAGTAGGCCTTTCTTGTTACTTATTGGTAAAAATTATTGGTTCTTGTTACTTCTTGGTACTTATACTTTTACGCAGCTAGAAAACATGTGTTTAATAAGAAACAACATTTACTGCAAATGCTTTTTTTGTCTGGCAAAGATTTTACCCAAGTTTTTACTACTACAAGTTTTGAATTGACCTTGCCCACGCCCCTATTCGATTTGATCCATACTTCCAGGGACACCCTGTATAAGTAAAATAAATAAATCAGTCTGTTACAGTCCCACTGCTGGACAAAGGCCACTTCTCATACAGAGAAGCAACGAGCGTTGATCACCACGCTTGCTCACTATGAGTTGACGATAGAAATAGAAATATTAATTCTCAGAAAATATACATAGTAGATGTTACAAAATGTTATTGAGCACATCTCACCTGAACAAGGTATGCGAAATTGAATAACTTATTATGTAAGTAAGTGCTTAGTGAGTTTACAATTATTAATATACTAGCTGTACCCGGTATGAGTTGCAATGCACTTTTTCCTACTTACTACCTACCTACTACCTTCCTTCAGAAACAAAATCAAAATAGTAACAAAAAGTTAAAACCATTTTCATGCATACGGTAAACAAATGAAGAATATGGACATACCGAGATAATTTCTTTTTTTTTATTATTAAAATTTTCTTTCATAAAAACCTTCTCCTGACAATTACGAACACAACAAAACAAATATTAGCGAAATCGGTCCAGCCGCGCACGCGTGATGCCGTGACCAAGGGAAATAGGGATTCATTTTTATATATATAGATATATGTTATAGTTAAAAAAAAATACTTAATGTATAAAAACAATTTTCTATCAGCCATTGCTTTAACTTTGTTTTTAAACGGAGTTCTCTTATTGAGCGCGGGATATTGTTGAAGACTTTAATACACATCATTAGGCTGTTTTTCATGGAATGTGCTCCTACATGTATCTATTTTTAACTTAGTAGGATCCCAAACTATGATTTCAGACAAGTTCAGGGGCCCAATTCTAATAAAATAAATCTTGAAAAATCACAACCGAACCAAGGCCGAACCGTTCATTCAGATAGTTCTCAATTTCAAAAGCTGTCTTATTGTTTGACACAAAAAACAAAATCAATCATTTTAAAAGTTTTCGAAAACAAAAACTAACTGACGGTTGTGGTTCGATTGCGTTTGGCAACAATTTATTTTAGGAGAATTGGTTTCCTCACGATATTTTCCTTCACCGTATGTCAGTGACGTCTTAAATTAACTAAGAAAGTACTTATGACAATGAAAAAGTCACATTGATGTAAGCCTGGGTTTGAACCCTCAACCCGGTGGTTTACAGGCTTGTCTATAACCTCCGGGTCACCACGATAGTTTCTATTAAAAAATGACTTATTTTATTGTAATGAAATTTTACAACAAAATAAGTAAATTATAACTACCCTTAAAAGGTTTATGCAATTTTAATTAAAATCCTTATATACAAGGTTAGTCAAAAAGAGGGTACTAATCCGAAAGGGTGTTAAAGTACCCATAATAATGAGTAACTTTTGTTCTACAACTTTCCCCAAAAGTCAATAGTATGAGAGAAATAGCTAATCAAAAATTGCATAAAAAATATGCTAAAATCTATCTATCCTCAGCGATGATCAGTTGTGTTTACATTTTAAGTCATACTCGTATTTGGAGTCACGAATTAGAAACTCCATTTTCTGAATTTGTAACTAAAGTAGAGACGAAGAATTTTTGAAAAAACTAAAATTAAAATAATTTTACATGGAAATAAAAATTGTCGAATTTTGAAATTTTAACACTTTTTTTTAAACAGTCATCAGTGATACTAAACCTCAAGCACGGTAATTATAGACACAATAGATAAGACAGTTAATTAAGTGTCGTCCTGGGACGACGGGCGGTACACAACCGGTTAAGTGGCCTGCGGATTAGTACCCCCTTTCCAACTAACCTTGTATAATTTTATTTTTTTTATTTTTAGGTACCTTGTTCCTATACAACGTTATTTTTACTTTATACGAAAACCGAGACACCCCAACAAGATTTTCATCAGAACTGCCTGAATATGTGTTTTTTTTTAGTAAATCTCCAAGTTACACCTTAGTTTATGTCGCGTTAAGTTCGCTAAAAAAGTGTGAAATGCCTGAGATGTGCTATGCAGGAGTTGTCTAATACACGGAAACTGACCGAGCGGACCATTTCAAGCCTCAAGGTGTCTATTCCCGTCAATTGTTATGGGTAGAAACCTACTGAAACAAAATTGAAATTTATGAAAAAAAAAACATTAAAAATGTGGTGTAAAAAATATGTCAATCGATTCTCCTAGTGATTCTGAACAAACTAATTTTAGGTTTCGCATATACTAAAACTAACCTTGTATATATTTGTATGATCTAAAGGCAAAACATAGTGCTCTACCAATTTATTTAACATCCTTACATGCAATACAATGTTAGACAAAAAAAACTAATTCTTATTCTAATAGAGATGATACATACATATACCATGTATGTGTATACATACATGATCTACTAACACACGGATAATACAGCTATAGACTAGAGACGCCATACATTTATTGCAACGTATATGTATCATAAAATTTGCATCTTTCACTTCCACAGTATTTGACGAATTGAAAGCCTTCTTCGTACGGACGAATGCTTACTTTAAGCGACTAAGCTTATAGACAAAGCCGCGTCATCTCGCTAGCTAAAAACCTAAAATTTTGCAACACAGCCAGCCTACAACCTTAGTACATCTGTGTATAAAGTTTGAGTAATAAGGAGAACAATCGCGGATGCTCTCGCCGCCCCACCGACTCAGCTGCGCAGGCGCACACCGCGCAGTCTTCGTCGACGGCCGACCGTCGCGTGCGCATCTTTACGCGTCGCTAAAGCTACCACATATTCGGTATTTTTTAATTTTTATTTATTTATTTTTTGTTTTTGGTTTTTTGTTGGCGTATCTTCGGACTGCTTTTAATTTGTTTTTGTGTATTTTGTTTTAGTATTTTTTGCGTTTTTATTTTGTTTAGCGTTATATTTTTGGGAAATTTATTGTTAGTTGAAAATAGGGGTAGTAATGGGTTAAGTGTTGTTGTAAAAATATTTTTTCTGATTTCATTACAAGTTATAAACTACATTTTAAAAAATCTTGATGCGATCACATAAAACACAGTTTGAGAGGGAAAGTTAAACTTCTCATAACAATAAAATTATACTAATTGTCAGTTAGATTACAGTTTACAGTAATTTAATCAATAAACTCCGCTAGTTAGTATTTTAACTAAACTTTCTTCTAAAATACGTTACGCAAAAATTTTAAATTCACATATATTTGCGAGGTTATACTTTGAATGAAAACTTAAAAGAAATACTCGCTGCACGGCATTGCATTGTATGAAAAATATCATTTTTAAAGATCTTGTATATATTCATTTGACCGACTTTTTACATAACCTTTAATCTAATCTTCTCACCCGACTTGCTTTGACAATAGTTCAATGTTTAATTTTTTTCACAAAGACTACTAACATTGCTTTGTCAAATATGTTAGACAATGTCCAAATGTTTTGATGTAAAAAAACGAACCTAATTATGTGTTTGCGTAAGTATAGGACTTTTAGCCGTCGTGGGAAGGCATTGTTTTAGCTAGACTCCAGTTCTTGCCATACACACGTTATGAATCCGTTATACAATCTAGGAACTGTGCTATAATATCTATTAGGTGTTAGTAATTAACATATTGTCATAAGAAAGTATTTACACTCTCAATTTTAATTTGAGAACGTTTTGAATTATTTTTATGTGTATTTTCGTATTTTGAACCCGCATTCTTGGTTTTAAATTTTTGGAATGCGTATCAATAGTTGCGATGATACACATTCCTAATTTGAATATTTTTCTTTTGCGTATAGTTTTTGCAAGTTAAAAGCAGTTCGAAAATCCACAGTCAAGTGTTTAACAAGTGACAAAGTGACATAACTATTACAGTTTGTGATATTATTCGTAACGTGTGAAGATTGCGATTTGGGTGAGTGTTTGTTTAATTAGCGTTCATTATATTAATTAGCTTATGTCTTACGTCTAATATGAAGAAAGGAAGTTGTCAACTGATTTTCACACGAAAATTTAACATTGCACAATTAATTATTTTATTTATTGCATTATTTACTGTGTGTGTGTTTTTTTTTTACTGCGTTGTTGGTCTAGCGGTCACAAGCGCGACTGGGTTTGATCCCTAGGTCGGGTAAAGTGTTATTGGGTTTTTCCGTGTGAAATTTCTCAGTAGCAGCCCGGAGTCTGGATTTGTGCCCGGTTTATGGGAATAGGCTCGCCCTCTGTTACATGGGACTTAAACATAAGGGCGAAATGATGGTGTACTGTACACCTCTGTTCAAGCCCTTCACGGAACACAGGCGTGAAGTTATGTTATATTATTGTAGATTGACAAAATCACATACATGAAGTCTACTGTGTTAATAAATTAGGATTCCTTAGAAGACATTGCCTGTCGGGGTTGCAGTGTAATCACTAGCGAATCCCACGACCCCAGTCATAGGCCCTCAGAGGAATACCTGTGGGGGTGCATTAAAAGAGCCTCCATAAGTGACAATACGTCCGGCGCACCCTGGGCAGTCAGCCCCGCTACCAACCTTGCTGACTGGCTAATCTTTTCACCACAGCATGACCTATTCTCGTATAGCTCGTGCTGACACGAGAAAAGAAGAGGAACACCGTGCTGGTTTTAGTCGATGAGAGTCTGACATAACCCTCAGCCTTAACTAGGGAGGAGAGTATCCCAGAGGATAGCCTCACTTTAAAAAAATACTTTTTACCCGAAGGGTTGGGCAGTTGTGTATGGTACTCCATCACTTTCCTGTTATGTTTAGTCCCATGTAATAGAGGGCGAACCTATTGCCATCATGGATTCGTGTGCTCCATCTTAGACCTTGTCTGCGCTTACCATGAGGTGCGACGAACGCGAACAAGTAAAATAAAAAAATTTAACTCTTCTGATTACGCCTTCGAAGTTTACAAGCGTGGGCATACGCTGTATGCATGTATAATTTAGGTACCTATGGTTTCAGTATGTACCTATTTATACAAGCTTAGTTTTAGTATATACTAAACCTGAAACTAGTTTGTTCAGAATCACTAGGAGAATCGATTGACATATTTTTACACCACATTTTTTTTTCTTAAATTTCAATTTTGTTTCAGTAGCTTCCTCCCATAACAGTTGACGGGAATAGACACCTTGAGGCTTGAGATGGTCCGCTCGGTCAGTTTCCGTGTATTAGACAACCCCTGCATAGCACATCTTAGGCATTTCACACTTTACTAGGGATCTTAACGCGACATAAACTACGGTGTATCTTGGATTTTATAAAAAAAAACACATATTCAGGCAGTTCTGGTGAAAATCTTGTTGGGGTGCCTCGGTTTTTGTATATACTAAAATTAACGTTGTATATGTATGTGTCCAATTTTCACTGCCAATCTACGAGTAATGTACTAATAACATATTAACATCACCATCGGCGTAGGCGCAGTGCCAATATATCGAGGTCGCTCGGAGACACTCTCCAGTTTGTCGCAACTCCATGTAATTCGTACTAGTTAAGCCTAGATTATTAATTATTATTGAGTACTTGATAACTTGATCAGTTTCACTTTCATATATCTAAGTTAATTTTTTTGTAAACTTTGATAGGGCTTAGTCATATGTTTTTTGTAACGAATTACTAGAAACTTGTTTGGAGTCACATTCATAAAATTTCGTCTCACTAATTTAGCAGAGTTGTAAGGAAGGGAGAAAAGAGAGAGAAGGTTGAGAGGTATATTTAGCATAAACATAATCAGCCCATTACTGTTCCACTTCTGGAAACGAGCTTCTTCTCAGAATTAGGTCTTAATCCATCACGGTGGCCTGGTGCAGGTTGACGAAATATTCGAGGCATTTTATTATACTTACAGGATTTTAAACGATAGATTAATTTGGTGGGAAAGTACCTTCAATATTAAAGATAGATTATTATAGTTGTATGTAGTATGACGACACGTTTGGTGCAGCGGCTAAGCGATTGACTGCTGCGCTGCGTGTCGTGGGTTCGATTCCCGCACGGAACAAAAATTTGTATGGCCTACAGATGGTTGTTTCGGGTCTGGGCGTTTGTGTATGTGAGATTTGTGTCTGTAAACCCACCCACGATACAAGAGAAATCTTAGAGTGCGGCAATAATTTTTAAAAAAATAAAACAAAATAGTCAAAGTTCTTTACTTATTTTTTTAAACCAGAAAATCTGTTTTTCTTTATTGTTGTAAAGTCATTTTTAATTCGCCTGAGACAGGAATCGAACTGAAATAACCGTGAAAAAGCACCATCCCGCATTGATACCGATCAATAGGTAATAAGTAATTCTCCCCATCCTCGACTATGCTGATGCCAGCTATCTTGATCTAACTGAGGACCAATTTGGAAAGCTTGAGCGACTTCAAAATCTTTGTATCAGATTCATATTTGGTTTGCGTAAATATGATCATGTTTCTGAATTTCGTACAAAGCTCAAATGGCTACCTATTCGCCTTCGCCGGAATGCCCATATTCTTTCTCTGCTTTATAATGTACTATTTAATCCTTCCACCCCTTTTTACCTTAAAGAACGCTTCGAGGTCTTCTGTGACACACATTCTAGGTTCTTGAGATCATCAGAAAATCTTAAATTAAAAATACAACAGCATTCTTCTTCCTATTTAGACAAGTCCTTTACTGTTCAAGCTGCTCGATTGTGGAACGCATTACCACTTAATGTGAGACGTGCGCAATCACTGCCAGTTTTTAAAAAGCTGGTGAAGGAACATTACTTGTCACTTTAATTTGCTATTCCTTGATTATTGCTCATAACTCTTCTTCTTTTTTTTTATAAATATTTATTTATTAGTTTGTTTTAAAGATGTATATAACTTTTTATATATTATATTTGTGTAATTATTGGTATGTATTTTATGATATTATATTCAAGTATTTTTTTGTACGATACGTACTTGTACACCAGAACTGCCCGTTATCTCTTTCCGTTCTTCCAGTCCACCCTAAGGTTGTCTGGAAGAGATCGCCTTGTGCGATAAGACCGCCCATTGTGCATATTTTGTGTAAATGTTTGTATTTCTTGTTTTTTTACCGGTGTATTATGTACAATAAAGAGTATAAATAAATATTTATACTCTTTATTGATACATTAATTAAAGAGTATAATAAATAAATAAATAAGGATCAAATCTCTTTATTTCAGAACATTATGTTTAACTTAAAGATTAAAAAATATATGAATGCGTTTTGCTTAGTCGAACTTAATGTCTGTGCAGAATTACTTAAAAGCTCATTCACTCTCCTTGCTCACTAAATTCTCATTACTTTCTGATCTTATCCACTAACCACAATATTAAATGTGCTGTGTGTCTATATGTCCGTAAGAGGACGAATACAAAATACAAGTCCCCTCCATCACCGAACAAGCGAGTCGTAAGAGGTGTTGAACCTGGCGATGATGATGTGATGATGTGCGTCCGAGCTTATACAAGGTGTTTTTTTTTATATCCCATAACTCTAGGGTATGATTGAGACCATATCAAAGAACCAACTAGCATAGGAATTATTCTTTAATCATCATTTTTTTTTGTTTTCATTTTTCATACAAAATAATTCGACAAAGTCACGATTATTAATGTAAGACACCCTTACGTGAAATATGACAACGTCGCATTTTCTTAGCTTTAAATATGAATGATTGGTTTGAATAAAAATGAATTACTCTTATTTATCAATAAATAAATATTTTTGGGACATTTTTTACACAGCACCATCTAGTTCCCAAACTAAGCAGAGCTTGTACTATGGGTACTAGACAATGGATATAATACTTATATACTTTTTTTTTGTAAATACATACTTATAATATATAAGAAACGCCCAGACCAACACAAACACTTATGTTCGTCACATAAATATTTGTGTCCTGTGGGAATCGAACCCACGACCTCGTGATCAGCAGTCCGACACTCGAACCACTAGACCACAGACGTTGTCAATACCTATAATTTAATTATGATTGATTATATCTTCAAAACTATGCATTTTTGGACCACCTATTCTAGGAGATTTTGTGTTCTTTTTACTTAAATAACCCTAGAGTTATGGGATATCAAAAAACACACGATGTAGAAGCTCGGACGCACATCATCAGAAATTACTGTCAGAATTTGCCGGATCCGGCAGCCTGTATCTAGAAGGCAGCTAAGTCCAAAAGTCTACTTTTGAGTTATAAGCGAAAAAGGTGGGAATCGTTGTCTCTATGAAAGAGAAGTTATTATTACAAAATTGTTAATTGAAATAGGTACAGTATTAATTGCTCTATAATTTTCAGTATATTTCAGTTATCTATCCCTTTCAGTTTTTTCACAAAATTCATTTTTACTTTTTAGTTAAGCATTTTGTAATTATGTTAATGAGTAATACGATACTAAAAAGTCGCTAACCATACCTTAGCCGCTTTGTGTTATGTGTAACTTCGCAACTACAACAGATATAAAAACAATTCCAAGACAGGACGATAGAGAATTTTCAACTCTATAAAATGGCATCAAAACCTCAAATTCGGCCAACTGTGGCTTAACTGCCTTTTAGTCAACGTACGGCAAGAGCCAGCAGCTGGCTCTAGTACAAAATGTACACGCAGAGGGTATTTGTGCACGGGTCAAAAAATTTGTAACAGATATTTCTGATAATACGTGGTCGGACTAATTGTACCCAAAAATGACACTAGGCTCGCCACCTATTAAATGGGACTTAATATTATAGGGAAATGTGGGTGTACAGACACCACCTGAAGAACACTTCTGCTTACGCCTTCAGGGGTTTCAGGTGTGAGTGTAAGAAAGAAAAACAACAAAAAAAAATTGCCTGTATTTGTCCTACTGCAGGGTAAATACCTCTCTTCATACAGGGAAGGAATAAGGAGGAGGAATAAAGGAGGAGCTTGTGGCTAAATAATTACAGCCGCATAGACCGATCTTCCGGGTTAAGCCACGCTTGCCGAGGTTGGTCTGTGGATGGGTGACCATTTACCATAGCGAGTTTCCTCCGTGCCTCGGAAAGCACGTAAAGCCGTTGGTCCCGGCTGTCATTTGTAGATCTTTGACAGTCGTTACTGTTGGTCAGAAGCCAGAAAGTCTGACAACCAGTCTTACCAAGAGTATCGTATTACCCAGTTACTGGGTTGTGGAGGTCTGATAGGCAGTCGCTCCATGTAAAATACTGATATTCAGCTGCATCCGGTTCGACTGGAAGCCGACCCCAACATAGTTGGGAAAAGGCTAGGCAGATTGATACAGAGAAGGAATAAGCATTGATCACCACGCTTGCTCACTGCGGGTTGGCGATTTCAGAACATTAAGTCCAGGTTTCCTCACGACGTTTTCCTTCACCATATATTCAGTGGTGTCTTAGATTAACTAAGAAAGTACATTATAACATTGAAAAAGTTACATTGGTACATGCCTGGGTTTGAACCCGCAACCCGGTGCTTAACAAGCGGGTCTGTAACCTCCGGGCCACCACGACGCGACGTCTTGTATGTATCAGTATATTTTAAATCAATACAAAATAAAACGCACTTTCTAATATTTACTTTTAAAAACAAAAACAGATTGTTTACAATTCTTTTCAATACCGGTGTTATACCAAAATATACTTTTAATTGCCCCAAGAGCAGTTCCTCGTGACATTATTGGTTATCCTTGACGACGACGCGCCGGCCGCTGCGCACGCGCATTCGAACGCGACGCTCACTACGCGCATGTCCTTAATTCTGTTAGTGTAGGCTTCTATTTTAAGGCTTGTGGACACTGTTTCCTGTAATAATGGAGACTTATATGGAGTTTTAGGTCTTAAATGATTTGCTAAGGGAAAGTCAGATTTTTTTTTAAAAGTAGTCTCTCTTTTTGATTTCTCCTTTGTTCTGGGTGCATTTACAGATACAAGCGCCCAGACCCGGAACAACTATCTGTAGGCCAAACAAATATTTGTTCCGTGCGGGAATCAAACCAGCGACCCGTAGCACAGAAAGCCAGTCGTTTAGCTACTGCGCCAAACGTGACGTCAGGTGATGATAACTTGATAGCTTGAGTCTCTACTTACCGTTACGAATAGTTATATATGTAATGTCAGTTTACAACCTCTGCCTAACCTTTCATCCGAATACTTGCTTGATTGGTTGATTGAAGACTTAATTAAGTTGGTACACAGTGTTTGCAAAATTAAAAAGAGATTGCTGTCTGGACTAGAATTCAGAAGATATTTCTAGTTCAGACAATAGATCACCAGCAGATCATCGTGGTCATATCAATTAAATTGTATCATATTTTCATGTTTTATCGAAAGTCACACTAAATAATTATGTTTAAATAATCACGAAAACACATACATACATGCGTATGGAAAAAAACATTAAAACAGACATACAAGTCAAACTAAAAACCTCCTTTTTAAAGTCGGTTAATAATAATGTAAATAGTGAAAAAGGTGCATACGCGCGTTGATGTCTTTTGTATCGCAGTAACTTGATTAGCTACATAAATCAAGTTTTTGACTCCGAAGGATAGAAAACGTATACATAATACTTTAGGTACTTGTAAAAAATGGATTACATAAATACTCAATACTCAATAAGTTTATTGCATTCCACAATGTAGACTTAGGTGGTAACTTAAAAAAAAATATGAGATCATTATGGACCCTGTCGGGCACAGCAAAAATATTAGGAGAGAGGAAGCTTATTATACAAATTATTAATATCAATATACCTATCTATCTAATTTAATTTCCTTACAAGGAAGTTTAGCATTTTAATAAGTTTATATTATAATTTATCCTTATATTAATTTTTTTTTTTTTTTTTTTTTTTTTTTTTTTTTTTTTTTTTTTTTTTTTTTTTTTTTTTTTTTAAAAAACGTTGCCCCACACTAAGATTTCTCTTGTATCGTGGGTGCGTTTACAGACACAAATCTCACAAACAAACGCCCAGACCCGGAACAACCATCTGTAGGCCATACAAATTTTTGTTCCGTGTGGGAATCGAACCCACGACCCGTAGCGCAGAAGCCAATCACTTAGCCACTGCACCAAACGTGTCGTCAAATTATATATTAATATTATTTTGTTTTTTATTAATTCGGAATAACAATGAAACTTGCACTATGTATGAAGGTAGATATTTACTTACTTAATTTATTTATACTATATACAATTTTGTACTATATTTACCCTGTTTATGTTTAAGAGTAATTATTTGTTTATCTATTTAAATATTAAGATTGCACGTTTATTGCGCTTAGTTATTTAGATTAAATAGGTACTAATTTATGTACATTTAATTTATTTAATACTATAATCATGATAATATTACCAACATATATTATTATTTATTTAATTAGGTATTCATATTGCACACTGTTTTTAAAATACCGAACCGATATCAATGTTGCCGATATTGGTTAAGCCTAGTTATGTGCTAATTTATTCATCCACTAGGCGTACATTTAATAGGCTTTAAACTAATTAGTATAGTATAATTACGGTAAATTACTTTTTTAAACTACCTCGTGTGGCTTGAAATTCGGCTGCCGAAGAGTAGATCCTGGTTTTGATCCTTAGCTCTGTCTATAACAAAACGTACTTAAATCAATTTTAATCACTCAAGTAGGGTATTTTAGGACCTAATAACATAATTAAGGATCTTTGGATGAATTACGAGTATATTTCACTGACTGACTAAGATTGCTTTGTTAGTCTAGTAGTCGCAAGCGCAACTACTGAGCGTCAGGTCCTGGGTTCGATTCTCTGGTCCGGAAAAGTGCTATTAGGTTTTTCCGAGTGGAATTTGTCAGTAGCAGCCCGGAGTCTGGATTTGGGTCCGGTTGATGGCTATAGGCTCGCTCCCTACGATATACCTCTGCACAACCCATTGGGGAATAAAAACGTCATATTTCATCTCTATCTTTCCAATCAGTGAACACTTTTTTATGTTTCTCTGCAACACATTTAAAGCTTCTTAGGTTTTAACTTGAATTTAATATCGTCGTTTTATTATCTTAGCGCACGTTTCGACACGTCTAGCACAAAGTTCAACAAAGGTTTGAAGCTGCGACCTTTCGCTCTCATGTCCACACCCTAACAGAGGTTATTAGACACACTGCCCTATAATGTTCATTTATATTCATAATTACATTTCTCGTGAGGAGCTCGTGGCTAAATAATTACAGCCGCATAGACCGATCTTCCGGGTTAAGCCACGCTTGCCGAGGTTGGTCTGTGGATGGGTGACCATTTACTATAGCGAGTTTCCTCCGTGCCTCGGAAAGCACGTAAAGCCGTTGGTCCCGGCTGTCATTTGTAGATCTTTGACAGTCGTTACTGTTGGTCAGAAGCCAGAAAGTCTGACAACCAGTCTTACCAAGAGTATCGTATTACCCAGTTACTGGGTTGTGGAGGTCTGATAGGCAGTCGCTCCATGTAAAATACTGATATTCAGCTGCATCCGGTTCGACTGGAAGCCGACCCCAACATAGTTGGGAAAAGGCTAGGCAGATAGATAGATAGAGAGATTATTTTTATTATGCACTCGCAGTACCAGTGCGGCTTTGCTGGCATGAAAAGAATTTTAACATAACCCGACGACATTTAGCTTTAAAAAAATAAAGCGACATGTAAAAGTGATTTTTAAATATCCAATTTGCAGAATAAACAATTTCATTTCTTTTCATATCATTTCCCGTTTCACCCTCTTTTAGGGGTGAAACGGGTTATTTGGAAAATTGCTGGATACATATTTCATTATTTATTTTGAAGAGTATTTGAGCCAATTTTCAAGTTTATATATCCAGAAAATAAGATTTTTAATAATAACCCATTTTTACCCCCGTAGAAGTTGACTTTCGAAATACCTTATACTCTACAACATGTGTTTTATAACTGCTTTAAAGATTATTAATACAAAGTTTCGATTTAATCGGGGCACACAATAGATTTCACCCCTACAAACTTTAATAACCCGTTTCAACCATTTTAGGAGTATTTGTAAATTCGTTAAATACATAATTTCATTATTTACACCCAAAAGTATTTGTGCCAAGCGTCCACCTATCATAAAAACTTTACCACTTTTTTTGCACTCATTGAACAACCTTTAATAACTATCGAAATAAATGCCTTCAATTTCATCGATCACGCCAATCTACGACACGATTCACTTCTCATACATTATTGACATCATCATCAATAACCATACACGCATTACATACAAATCTCATACACCGGACAAAGGCTGCTCGTAATGATGGCTGCCATTCAACCATACAAAGCTTATGGCAACGACTGGCAACAATATGGCGACTGGCAATTTCCCTAAAGGTCGCTACTGTGAGCGCTAAATAAACATAATTATTGCAAAACATCATGAGATTTGTGGGTCAAGTTACAAGAGGAGCGAGGATACAAGTAAACTATTTTTTGGGTTATCAAAATTATTCTAACCAATAAGACGAATAATTACCTATGTGAATATAATCCTTTTTATTACGAAATGGTGTAAGTAAAACCCAGGTTTTAAAATAGCCCCCTTTTTGTTCATTAAATCACGTTAAAAGGCACGTGTTAGCGGTAGGATGTATACGGTACACCTGGCTAGCTACCACCCTCACAGTAAAGTCAAACGCCAAGCAGCTTACTGCGTTCCGTCGTGTGTATGTGAGAACCAGAGGGTTAAAGGGGAATCTCAGACAAACGCGACGAAGTAAAATAATAAAAATAAAATATTTTAAATCTGGGTTTACCTTCGACTTAGTTTAAACCATCCCTTGAAATAAGAGAACATGGAGCGTACTACAAAAGTAGAGAAACTTGTTACAATCGTGTCTAATGTCAAACACCATACATAAAAAGAGTTAAAGCCCATTTTAGCATTAAAATTAACAGTTAAACACTTTTTTATGGTGCTGCAACTTATGTTTAACGATCAGTTTTTTGAAAAAGTAGAAAATTTCATGTGGAAAATGGAGAAAAAGACATTTAGCGACGCAAACGAAAATGGTTTGTTTGCTACTAAGATTATCAAATATATTTTAAACATAATGTTTAAACCAATTTATGTACCATCGCCAACCAAATACATGTGGTTAAATGGGTGACAAAAATCAAAAGAAAAAATATATTTGAATACTACTATGCTTCTCGCTTCAGCTTATACCTTGATGGTTATTATAATATGCACCATCAAAACATATCGCAACGCATCTCGGTTCCCACAGCACATTATGTTCGACACATTACCCCGTGCCGCTTAGAGGTTAAACAGAGAATTAGGAAAACAGAATATATTAAAGGCTAAAACGTTGTGTCAAATAAAAGTATTCTTTACCTTCTTATTTCTATCTAAAAGAATGAGTAATACATTCACTCTAGAATCTATTTTAATATCAATAATATATTAATTACTAGGGACCACCCCCGGTTTCGTACGTGTACGTTTTATAGCTTAAAACCTTCCTCTTGAATCACTCTATCTATTAAAAAAAATCGCATCAAAATCCGTTGCGTAGTTTTAAAGATTTAAGCGTACCGTAGAACGGGGTTACTTTGATCAATTTTTTGAGCTTCATGTGTTTGTATCTTATTTATTTTCGCTTTTAGCTGCTACATCAAAAATATTTTATGTAGACTCAATTAACTGAGATATATAAAATCACATAGACTAGATAAAAAAAACTATAGAGCACAGTTTTCGATAGCAAAAAGGAGAAATGTTCCTTATCAAACTTGGACCGTAGAGCTTCTACTTTGATGATCTCTGTTCTATCATTGAATTTCAAAGTAGCCCCAATCGAAAAATCTAAAACTCGTTTTTTTTACATATTCAGGGGTGTCATTTAATATTTTTTATCATCGCCATCTAACATCGCAGACACCTCTATACTGAATGGTAAAATAGGAAAACTGTCAACGTTCCCTACAATATTAAATTAAAATGCACAAGTTCCATTTTCACACAGATATTTAACCAAATGCAAAATGTTTAGTAACTATCAATGTCGCCCCTGTATTTGAAAGTAACCCCGGTTTACCGGTACATAAGGACAAACAGCGGAAACCGACTTTGTTTTATACTATGTAGTGATATGTACTAACTATGATAAGGAAATCTAAAACTCTCTTTGGCTGTCGTGCTGGTTATTATAGCCACTTATTCGTAAATGATAGTAGCAGGCTACAGTTGTGTTTCTAAATTTACGGAGCCTGAAATTTACACTGCGTCCTATCCGAAGCCGAGACAAAAAGATGCGAAGAAGATCGGATGCAGTACACTCGATCATACAAATATTACTGGGGCTTGTTCGGATCATCGCATCCAGAAGAGATTTTTAAATAATTTAGCTTTCTCTGCGCGACGAACTAAAAAAGTTCCGAGCTACGCAAAGAGACTTGTAAAGTTTGTCATATAAACTCTTGAAAAACGCAGAGATATTTCTAATAAAATTTTCATGGGCATTTTTTTTTTTTGATATTTATTTTCTGACATAGTGCGCAAACGCTCTTAAAATTCACTTAAACGTTCGCGAACGCTTTATTCTTAACAATACATAATACAAACATAAAACAAATTAGACTATTTAACGACTGTAAACTACTGAACACGCTCAATAAAATGTTTTTATTCGTTACATGCAACAACATGAACATTATGTAATGAGATTACTGTTCATTAAGTGGCTATGTACAGACTAGCACATTCTATAAATAATATTATTATCTAAATAAATCTTCTTCATAGCAGTATTTTCTCAGCTTATTGGAAAGGCCTTTCATTCTCTCCATAAAGATGTACTAATGTCAATAAAGGTCGTGTACTAAGGGTTCCGTTACTACTAATTTTCCTTTTTAGGGTTCCGTATCCAAAGGGTAAAACGGGACCCTATTACTAAGGCTCCGCTGTCCGTCTGTCCGTCTGTCTGTCCGTCTGTCACCAGGCTGTATCTCATGAATCGTGATAGTTAGACAGTTGAAATTTTCACAGATGATGTATTTCTATTGCCGCTATAACAACAAATACTAAAAAACAGAATAACATAAATATTTAAGGGGGCTCCCATACAACAAACGTGATTATTTTGCTCGTTTTTGATCGATATTGATAACGGCAACAGGTAGACGCTTGAAATATTCACAAAATATTTAGTTATATATTCACTTTAAAAATAAATAGTTAAATTAAAACAAAATTAATTTTACCGAGGTTATATCACGACAGAAAAGGGCTAAGTTTCGCAACCTCTTATATCATCTAGCTGGACATAAAGATATTTATAAAAGAAATGTGTTCAATATGTGTATATTAATTTATAATACCATACCAAACGAATTTAAATTGTTGCAGGGTAATGTTTTTAAAACAAAATTGTCAGAGTGGTTACAAAAAAAGTGTTTCTACAGTATTAAGGAATTTTTAGAATATAAAAATATTGTTTAGAGTATTAATTGATGAATTCCTTGTTATCTAATTAATGACATTTGTATGCAATAAAAATTTGTGATAATAATGTAATGATAATGTAATGTACTAATAATATAATCTGCATAGTAAATTAATAATTATTATGACATTTTAAACATAAATAATTTGCACGCTTGCTTGCAGGCAGAATACAATAACTTCAAGGCTGTAAGATCTTCTCTTGTAAACTATGTATTTTCTTGCAAATAAACATTTTGAATTTGAATTTGAATAAGGGGGCTCTCATACAACAGATATGATTTTTTTGCCGTTTTTATGGATTATGGTACGGGACCCTTCGTGCGCGAGTCCGACTCGCACTTGGCCGGTTTTTTCTTTTTTCCAATCTCCAAAAGGAAGGCCCTTTGTGGATAGTCAATTCTATAAACTAAACAATTCTTTTGTTTCCTAAACATTGTTACTTAACAGAATTTTGGAAAGGTAACCAAATAACCTAAAACGTAACACATACAATTATAGGCACGCATGTGCAGGTCATAGTTCACTGTGGCTACGTTGCGCAACTCTCGCGCAACCGGTTGTTAGCGCAGTTATTTAAAATCGATTAGAACTAAATTAGATTTATTCAAATTATTGTAGTTGTAGACTTGTAAGGAGCAACCTGTGTCTACATAGTAAATAGTTTAATTATATATTTAAATCTACCACTATCATCACGCTTCTATTTCCTGATGGCGTAAACAGAAGTATATTTTCGCTCCTCTACAGTTCTGCAATGCTGTAATTAGGTACTTTGTCAGTTCTTTATTAGGGGGTACAGCAGTGTCTCCGCCAGCGTTGCAAGAACTGTTCTGAATTCCGGGCTTTAAGCACAGTAGACATATAAGCTAAAGCAGTACTTCAACTACCTACAATCGTCCGATTTGACACACTCACACAGACACGCACTGCAACAAGACAAATAAGGTATTTTCGGGATGCAGTTCCATACAAAACAAAAAACTACTCAGTATACAGAGCGTGTCTGTGTGAGTGTTTCAATTCATGAGATTATAGTAAGTTGAGGTACTGCTTTAGCTTATACAGGGTGTTAACGAAATCGTGTAATTCCTTCAAACCGCGTGATCTACTGGTGACACAGATTAACCCTAAATGGGAATTTTCGAAAATAAACAAAAAAAAATTTGGTTTTCAGTTTTTGAGTCTTTTTAGAGCCTTGAGTTATCTGACTGCAAAGAGTGGTATCGCGTTAGTCGTTCCTGCCAGCCGTGTCCCCGTACTTTCATTAATTTATTATTTTATTTTATATTTCATAAATTTTTTTTTTTTTTTGCAAAAAAAAAATCTTGTTTTTTTACTGAATCTTTATTAGGTGGTTTAGATACGATCGGTAACAAAGCCGCATGAAAAAAAAAGATTTTTTTATTTTTAATCATGCTAAATTCCGTGCGGGGCCTGTCTATACCAGTAGTAGAACATGTGGTTTTAAGGAATTACACGAATTCGTTAACACCCTGTATATGTATACAGTGCTTTAAGGCTGTATCTAGTGCCGTGCACCCTTTGTGTACGTGCTCGAAACAAAATACCGCGTAGTACTTTTCGCAAGCAGTCTGCTAATTCAGAGTTCAACATTCTTTTGACGCAGGAAACCTGCCACGTACACAAAACCAAAAAAAAAACTGTTTTGTAAACGAAAACATAACTTCACGTCTGTATTCCTTGAAGGCTTGCGCAGAGGTGAATTAATAATGTTTAAGTCCCATTTAATAGTACGTCAGTGGCGAAGGCTCCGTACAACTCGATTCCTATCGGCTTCCCTTTCAAAACGAGTAGTTACTGGAATTCACGCATCAAACTTGAGCAAGGTAAGCATTTTTTGGTCCGGCTTCCCTTTTAAGAAAATTCACCCTTCTCCACTGTAGTACATCCTAATTTCTCAGTTATGTTTAAGTCCCATGTAATAGTACATCCTAATTTATCCGTTATGTTTAAGTCCCATGTAATAGTACATCCCAATTTCGCCGTTATGTTTAAGTCCCATGTATTAGTACATCCTAATTTCGCCGTTATGTTTAAGTCTCATGTAATAGTACATCCCAATTTCGCCGTTATGTTTAAGTCCCATGTATTAGTACATCCTCATTTCTCCGTTATATTTAAGTCCCATGTAATAGGTGGGGAGCCAATTACCATCAACCGGGAACAAATCCAGACTCCGGGCTGCTACTGAGAAATTCCACACGAAAAAACCTGATAACACTTTGCCTGACCTGGGGATCGAACCCAAGACCTCACGCTCAGCAGTCGCGCTTGCGACCACTACACCAACGAGGCATTAATCCAATCTAATCTAATTATTATTACGGTCTTACCTTTTTTTTTATTCATGAAACATTAGAAAAATGTATGAGAGTATGTTTTATACAGAACCCAAATATGCATCACCAAACTGCATGCTTTCATTTACATACATCTAACTTTCAACAACTGAAAATACAAGCAAAAACATGCAATTACATACAAAATTACTGAAATAAATGAATATGTAATGCATTCAAGCGATATAGCTGTTATAGCATTATTATAGCATCATTATATAACGTTTGATGCATCTTCTGTATAATGCGGATTAGTGTGAGAGGTTTACGTCAATGTGAAAGCATTTTGTAATTGAATTCTTGCCTCTCTCGTGTATATACCGACCCGGCAGCAGTTGAACTCCGAGACATTTATTTTTAGTAAGATTTGTAATAAATATCTACATATAAACGGGTGCTAATTAAACAGACTTCTTTTTAATAGCATTATTCGCCTCTAAAAATCTACATTGGCTTCTAAATTACTAAGTCAGCCACAATTAACGAGCGTCTGAATGATACTATCTTAGCCACTAGTTATCTTCTATATAAGCCACTGTTCGTCACCCACTTTCATTTTCACAATAAAAACAAATGAAAAACAAAAAGAGTCGATGGAGCCCCGCTGCGCGCGGCTCCTATTTCTGTCTGCAGGGTTTAAAGTAACCTAACACGAAGGGGATGACGGGGGGACGGGTCATCCCCTTCGAACCTAACCTATCCGTGTCGGGGTGCCCAAAAATTTAGTTGGCGTTGTAAAAAAGTCGAATTAGTTTATTAGAGGTTATCTCATTTTCCCGTTGCTTAGTTATAAAATGAGAAGTTTGGTCACGTGGCCAATAAATAAATTTGTGGCTTGAGTTATTATTTCTCCATATAAACTAGGTCTATATCTATAAAGGAGGTGCTTACTATTATTAATTACACAATTATAACAAATAAAACTCTGGAAAATAAAACATTTACTCGTGTACACATTTTTAATTATCATAAACTACCATCTCACTAAATACCTAACTGCCGCGCAAACTTCAATTCATCATGAAAAAAATACCCGAATTTTAGGATCCCTAACTTTTATTCAATGTAGTATAATAACGTTTAGGGCACTCGGCCTCTTCGGTCTTCGATCACGACTCTTATTCGGGTAATAAACAATTAAGAGCTTCCAGCTATCTCCTCCATTTTTTCATCGATAATATACAAGGTGAAATTGTAAACACTCGACAAACCGAAATGGGAGATTATACTCATCACTATGAACAACTTTTACTATGGGCCCAAAACGGAAATTGCGAAAAAAAAACACATGTTCCCCACATTTATGTTCGCATAACTCGTCAAAATGTAGGCAACAGCAGATTTTTTTTTGCGATTTCTGGTTTTGTCCCATAGTAAAAGTTGTTCATAGTGATGAGTACAATCTCCCATTTCGGTTTACAATTTCACCCCGTATAATACCTACATATTTTTCACGATCTAGGCCTTTCTATACCTTCTTTGAAATGTATACTATTATTTATACCTTAGTTGGTCTGTGAATCAAACTGAAAAACACGAAATCCCTATCTATATTTAGTCCAATTAGGCTTTATTTAAGTGGCTCTTACCCATTAATTTATGCGAGACATTCTAACATCCTATCCTAATAATATTATAAATGCGAAAGTAAGTTTGTTTGTTTGTTTCCTTTTCACGCCTAAACCACTAAACCGATCATCCTGAAATTTTGCATATACGTTGTCAGGTGTACAGAAACGGACATAGGGTACCTTTCATCCCGAAAAAGTACTGTTCCCGAGGAAAACAACAATAACGATAATAGATGGCGCCACGTGTCTTTCGAATCACGACTTTTTTGAGCTTAATTAACGCGAACAAAGCCGGGGGCAAAAGCTAGTTGTCAATAAATGTTATTTTCAGTAAAATTATGTAAATTACCATTACTTATTATAAGCACAAATGAGATAAACCTAAAAAATAACCATAAATAACATAATAAACCTAAATAAATAAAACATACAACTTATAATACACCTATACCAATACCTATATACTCGATAACGAATTACTCGATAAACTATGTTGTTTTAGTTCTAGTACCTATCCATAATTAAAAATATTGTGTTTAAATATAACAATAGTCAAGAATTAGGAACTATGTACTAAGTAAACACATAAGTAAATTTATAATTAAGTATACTTTTATCTAATTAGAGCCCTCAAATATTGCAACACCTGGAAAAGGTTGCTAAGCTGTACCTACTTTGTATAATAAGACCTGTATTATTTAACCTTAGTGTGCAAATAAATAGTTTGAGTTTTTTACTTTATTAGTGAAAGGTTTTAACCGCAGCCTGCATTGTATGAAAGGACATTTACTTATAAATGAAGATATAACCGAATAAATAGAATGTTGTATGTATTAGTATTTCTAGCGAATAAGGGTCAGTGTAGACCAGTTTTTGATATGGTCTACATAGATGGTTAAAACGATAACGTGGAATTAAGTAGATCACATGTGCTTAAATGCACTTATTTATGGGGTCTTTAAGTTAATATGAGAGTTATCAAAATATTTGAGCTTGTTGTGACGCAATTATGTAGACGTGTATGTCTCGCTATACAAGTTTAGTTTTAGTATACACTAAACCTGAAACTAGTTTGTTCAGAATCACCAGGAGAATCGATTGACATAGTTTTTACACCACATTATATTTTTCCTTTTTTTCATAAATTTCAATTCTCTTTCAATAGGTTTATACGCATAACAGTGGACGGATAGACACCTTGAGGCTTGAGACGGTTCGCTTGGTCAGTTTCCGTGTATTAGACAACCCCTGCATAGCACATCTCAGGCATATCACACTTTACTAGGAAACTTAACGCGACATAAACTAAGGTGTAACTTGAAGATTTATTAAAAAACACACACACATTCAGGCAGTTCTGATGAAAATCTTGTTGGGGTGTCTCAGTTTTTGTATATACTAATAAAGTTGTATATACCTGCTGCGATTTTTCGTCAATTCAGTTTAAGTTGGTTTAACGTAATGACCATACTGAACAATAGATACTACTACACTCGTAATTACCTATATTTTATAAATTTACTTACGTACTCATACTCAGGCCTGTAACACCCAAAGGGGTAAGCAGGGGTGTTCTCCTATAACAGTAGTTTGTACAACCACGTTTTATCATTTATGTATTTAGTCACATGTAATAGGTAGCGAGCCTTTTGCCATTTTCCCGGCGTAATTATGGTGCCAGGTTTTATTAATTTTAGCAGTAAAAATACTTGAATAATTCAACAATAAATAACTGCATAATTGATTATACTAGTTCAAAGACATTAATAGTTACACGTAGCGTGGTTGCTTACAAATTCAGTTTTTACATATACCTTATTAGCTTACCCATCATCACTTATTATCGATTAATTTACACACATAATGACAAAGCAATCGATATAACTAGCTATTAATATAATTACTTAAAAATATAATAAGCTCGAAGTCTGACATACGAGAACCAACATTATCCCAACAACCTAACATTTATATTAGCTTAACATAATCTCATAGAAAAATCTTCAATGACCTTTAACAATTGGCTTACTCTCGTGAATCTGTTTCTTTGTTAAATTACTTTTGTCAGCGTCATTACATAAATAACTCATGTGTTTGGTAACTGTACATACCTACTTGTTGCTTGCTACATGTGAGTTTTTAGAAAAGAGTTTTTATAATGAACTAGCTTTTGCCCGCGGTTTCGCTCGCGTTAATTTAGAATTTGACAATCAACTCATAACACACTACTAATGTTTCTATAATAATATAATTCAATCATGACTCTAAAGACACGTGGCGCCATCTATGAACGTTATTGTGATTTTCATCGGGAACAGTATTTTTTTTCGGGATGAAAGGTACCCTATGTTCGTTTCTGTACACCTGACAATGTATATGCATTTCAGGATGATCGGTTCCGTTGTTTAGATGTGAAAAGGTAACAAACAAACAAACAAACTTACTTTCGCATTTATAATATTAGTTAGGATAGTTAGGATGCTACCATTTTTGATGAAGGAATAGGTGTACAGCAAGATTTTAGTACAATAATCCGTACAGAATCTTCCAATTTCATAATCAGCCGTCTCACTGTTGGTCACGGGCCTCTTAGATTGAGATGGGTTTAGACCTATTTTTTTTCGTGGGAAAATCCTCATCGATGCCCTTCGCCCGGGGAAGGCGAAGGGGTATGTCGGACTCTTACCGCCTAAAAACCCACGGTGTTCCTTCTTCTGACCCTTGGCCGGGGTCGCGGGATTCGCAGCTGCATGCACCGCAACCCCGGCAGGCCTCGGTCCGCCAGCCCCTGGCGGACCTCTCCTTCTGTGGGGCCTTGCCCCACGTCCTCCTGAGAGGCGCGCACGGAACACTGCGCGCCACCTTCTCGGGCCTGTTACTGGTCGTTGGTGGCGACGGGTCCCCTAACCCGCCGCCCGCAGGCCACACACTACGGTGGCCGGAGATCGTCGCGCGCCCTCCGGCGCCCGGTGTGTCTGGCACGGGAAGGGAGAGTGGCAGCTGCTTCTCTCTCCCTCTCCGCTCCCTCTTTGGTCGCCATCACCTCTTCGCAGAAGGAGGCGACAGCTTCCTACGCACTCTCGCCCCCGACAATGGACAGAACCACGGCCGAGAGCGAGAGGTCACCACCGACTGCCGCGACTAGTTCGCGGCGCTACGTCGCCCACGCAGGACAGAGATGGGTTTAGACCTTAGTCCACCACGCTGGCCTGTGGGTCTACTCCCTGAGCACGAAGTCCGTGGTTTCGGCCTTAGTTACGAGCGTTTCCTACTCCCTATCACCTACGGACATACGATTATTTCGTGGTCCGAACTAAGAATGAATGACAACACGATTTGACAGTTGTCCCTATTACCGATGTGTTTTTGCCCGTCCGAAAAGTTGAACTTGACACTTGTTTTGTTCACTCCTACGTTTCGGTTTACTTTCGGACGGCCGACTAACTTCGTTGACGGACTTAGGGAGCAGGCCCCCTGGTTCGGGTCGAACTACACATACTATTGAGAACTTTATGGAGCCCTCTCAGGAGTGCAGGTTTCCTCACCATGATTTTTCTTCACCGTCAATGCATTTGATAGTCAATTACTGATCAACACGTGAATTCAAAAAACCTTCCAATTGCGAGTCGGACTCGCGCACGAAGGGTTCCGTACCATTATCTATAAAAACGGCAAAAAAATCACGTTTGTTGTATGGGAGGCCCCTTAACCTTTTGACCGCTTGGTTTTTTAACAGTCACCGTGCCCGATTTATGAGCTGGGCGCTAGGCCCAGCTCATAAATCGTCAAAATACTAACAACTATGAAAATATTATTATAAACATGTTATATCAACAAATGAATATATTTTAAACACAGCGGTTTTGTCGTATTTATCCGACATGGGCGAAATGGACACTTTTTTTTGTCGGATATACCCGACTTTAAGAGCGGTTAAAGGGTTAAATATTTATTTTATTCTGTTTTTTAGTATTTGTTGTTATAGCGGCAACAGAAATACATCATCTGTGAAAATTTCAACTGTCTAACTATCACGGTTTATGAGATACAGCCTGGTGACAGACGGACAGACAGACGGACAGCGGAGTCTTAGTAAAGGTCCCGTTTTGCCCTTTGGGTACGGAACCCTAAAAAGACAGAGGTGCAGGCCGGGGTCGAGGTTAAAGTTGGCAACGCATCAGCAATTCTCTTGGTGTTGTAGATGCGTTAGGCGATGGTAATCATGCTCCATCTGTTTGCTAAACCATAACTTTAAAAAATGTCTTTAAACAAACAGTACCAGGTACACCAGCTTTCAGTTGAGGAAGGTCAGGGAGATAGGTACGTATGTACTCAAGTCTCAACTACCGTCACGGATCACAAGGTTACTAGAATGTGCTGCGCGTGGGCACCTCGATTTACTTTAGTTCTTAATGTTCTTGTATTGAAATACCTGTTGTAGAAGTATGTTTATTACCTGTGTGTATTTACATACATATTTTTACATTATTATTTTCATTACTTTTAAATAGGTGGCAAGCCTATTCGCATTTTCGGGCACAATCATGGTGACGGTTCGTCGACTCTGCCAACTTGCTTGCCCGACGACGGAGGGGATTAATTCTAAATAAACTCTACATTTAAT
The DNA here is from genome assembly GCA_905220435.1 of Amphipyra tragopoginis. NCBI lineage: Eukaryota > Metazoa > Arthropoda > Insecta > Lepidoptera > Noctuidae > Amphipyra > Amphipyra tragopoginis. Next base: position 1,140,579 of record HG992013.1, on the reverse strand, counting down.
TTTGTAAACGTTAACAGTTTATGATTGTTATATTTACTAGTCATTAAACAATAATAAGAGTTACTAATCCTACTTGAAATCCTCATACACGCCCAAGATCCAATTCTACTTCAAACACCTCTGTATCTGATGCGCATGCGTCACACGGTAGAGTGATAGGGTCTTAAAGCCGTACCTCTGTTGGTTCACAAGGTTGCTCTAGAATGTTCAGTTTACGTAACGTCAGTGAATCGAGAGCGGTTCATGTCACTTGCGGAAACATTACAAGATGAACTTATATTTAAGTAGGTACTTATAACGATTACAAATATCAGAATGACTGATTAGTCGCTTTAGAGCGGGAGCACACGATGCGTTGCGGCGCCGCACCGCAAAGATTTCACCGTATCAGCGGGCACACGAGCTGTGCGGCGCCGCAACGTTGTTATGTCGCAGCGGCGCAATCTCGCAAATCGAAACGAGCGAGCGTGTGTCTTTCCTTTTGATGCATAAACAACTGAGCGGTGCCGCTCCGACGTCGCAACGCATTCACCCCTCCCTGCCTCGTCTTGATGGTTGCAAGTCCGGTGCGGCGCCGGAGCGTATCGTGCAACATACCACAGATATTTCTATGTAAGACGACGCAGCGACACCGCTCCGGCGCCGCACCGCCGCGCCGCCGCAACGCATCGTGTGCCCCCGCTCTTAGGGAGAAACCACACGATGCGGTGCGGTGCGGTGCGCCGCCGCACCGCAACTATTTTGCCGCATCAGCGTGCACACGTAGTACGCGGCGTCGCACCGCACCGTGTGCAACGGCTTTCCGTCAACACAACTGCGGTATGCGACGTCGGAGCGGTGCCGCGCCGGCGCATACACCCTCCCCCCTCGTCTTGGTCTGGCGAGCGTGCGGCGCGGCGCCACACCGCACAGTGTGGTATACCATGGAAAGGTCATTGGACATTTTTGACCCGGTAGCTCGAAGTACGCGTCCAGTATTGAAATGTGGTTTGTTTTGAAGGTTTAGGGTTAACATTTCACGGAATGTATTTATTTTAATCCAAATGTATGGGGAAAAAAAGTTATCGTGGTTGAACGCAAAACGTATATTTTTCCCACTTATTGATTTTCAATCATTATTACCAACTGTGATACGCTCTCTGGCTCTCGTTAGGCGCAATCCACGTTGCAATACAGAGTTTACAGGTTTGTTCGGGGATTACTCATAAACAAGTATTTTTATAAATAGGTGCTTGGAATAACGCGGGAGAAACTGCGGGGTACAAGATAGAAAAGCTCCTAAACATTCTTGTACCTTTTCAGGAAGATCTTTGTGCATTTTTGTAAGCATTTTATTTATTTAGAAGGATATGGATATACGAAAATTCGTTTTTTTATATTAATTCTTGGTTTGCTAAAAAAAAAACTCTCCCATACTTTTGAGGAATGCGACTCATCTCATTGGGTAGTATTCATGGTCTTTAACATACTCCGACTAGTTTCGTTAGTGGTCGCTGGTGGGTCACAGGTTCGAACAAAATGCCCATTTACCTTTGTATGTAATACGCCGTAGCGGCACTGCTCAGGCGCCGCACCAAAGCCGCACCGCATCGTGTGGCTTCTCCCTTACATCCGGAAACCATGAACTCTGTTCATCATTCTGTACCATTTTTATTATGGGGCAAACTCTGAATTCCTAAAAAAACATCTGCTATTTCGTATAAAACAAACAATGTTTTTATGATTAGTTACGGTTTACTCACGTGCATTTTTCGGGATTGCCCGACTAGTTTCAGACCCAAACGGAGCCCTTAATCATGAGCTGATCACGCGGCGAGGTCGCGAGACGAACTGAAACTAGTCGGGCAATCCCGAAAAATGCACGTGAGTAAACCGCAACTAATCATAAATATGAATGTGTCTCACGAAAGTTATAATATAATAAATCAATGTTGCATAAAAAAATGTATGGAATAGTATTTTTTTCTGTTTTTCTGCTTGTACGCACGGCTACAGATCAAGCTATACATTTCCAGCATAATCTGATCTCGCATTGTATAGGATTTCCTTTCAATGAGAAGTCAGTGTAAACTGGAAATGTATAGCTTGATGTGTAGCCGTGTGTACATGGTCCTTCCGGACTATTTTTACGTAACCGGGCTGTTTTTGTCGAGACCTAGACCCCTTTATTACAAACGATGGTCTAAGAAAAACCTGGTTTTAAAATAGCCCCGTCTCTTTTTGTTATATTATGTTAGAAAGTGAGGAGTGTATTTTAAATCTGGGTTTATCTTAGTCTCGGTTTAAACCACATTTTGTATAAGGGGGATAGAGTCTGCAGCCAAGTTTATTTTTTTCACGAATTCTATGTTTGTCCCATAGTAAAAATTGTACAGAATGCTGAGCAGAATTTATAGTTTTCGTATGTAACTTTTCTAACCAGTCATGCTGTATGTGTTCAGTGAAAGGTTGAACGCTTGATTTCCACGCTAGAGGGTCTGAGTTCGATCCATCGACCTCTGACTTTTCGACGATAAACGGTGAAAGAAAGCATCTTGAATCATGAGGAAACCTTTACACCTAAGAGGGCTCCAAGAAGTTCTCGATGGTGTCACCATGATCTGTTAGTGCAGGAATGTTTTAGGACGATTCTGAGAGTGGGAAAGTGACAGCGCTAGACAGCTCTCTAGCGCCATCTCTTACCCACTCTCGGAATAATACTAAAACATTCCTGCACTAACAGATCATATAATAGTAACCCCCCAGGCCAGCGTGGTGGACTAAGGTCTAAATCCTTCTCATTATGAGAAGAGACTTGTGGCCAGCAGTATGACAGTAATGCGTTGATAATATGTTTAAGTATATAAAGATAAAGATATATTTATTTTGTAAAAACATGAGTAAATAATACAAGTGCATGGTGTTAAATTTCAGAAAGGAGCTACATGTTTTACCATTTAATGGCGTACAAAATTAGTACTTAAGCACGTGTTAAGCGCATATGGGTATAATATGTATTTTTATAGATATACAAGCTTAGTTTTAGTATATACTAAACCTAAAACTAGTTTGTTCATAATCACTAGGAGAATCGATTGGCATATTTTTTACACCGCATTTTTTTTGTTTTTCATAAATTTCAATTTTGTTTCAGTAGGTTTCTATCCATAACAGTTGACGGGAATAGACACCTTCATCTTGTTCGGGTGTCTCGGTTTTTGTATATACTAAAAATAAACGTTGTATATGTAAAGCATATTATATTTTGTTAGTATGTATTATTCTGAATAATTTTTATTTATCTTTCCAATAATTGTTTAATTTTTTTTTGTACCACTCTCAGTGGTACTCTCTCTAAATGTCTTATTTTTGTCCCAAAGGTTGACTGGTAGAGAATGCATATGGCATTAAGTCCGCTTTGTGTACCACCAGTGCACATGAAGTTTAAATAAATAAATAAATAATGTTCAATGTGATTAAAGAAACAAAAATAGAATAATAGAATAGAATAATAATTTATTTGCTTACAATGTAGGTATTTACAATAAGGTGGTTACAATAATATTAAAGAATCCCTGTACATTCTACTATTTTGGCATGCAACAGTTCATCATCAAACATACAAATATTGATACACAACTTTATCAGCTAGAAAATCCGATACGGAGTAGTAACATTTATTTAATAGAAGTACAGTTAGTTTCTTTTTGAAAGTTGTTACCGGTTCCTCTTTTATGGAATTAGGAATGTGGTTAAAAATAGCCGGTGCCATACCAAAAACACTTTTCCTCAACAAAGCAGTTCTATGTCCACCTATACGTAACAAGTTTTACGTAAAAAGTTACATCTCGGTATCTAACTTACTCCCTAAGTTCGTCAACGAAGTTAGTCGCCCGTCCGAAAGTAGCCCGAAACGTAGGAGTGAACAAAACAAGTGTCAAGTTCAACTTTTGGGCGGGCAAAAACACATCGGTAGTAGGGACAACTGTCAAATCGTGTTATCATTCATTCTTAGTTCGGGCCCCGAAGTAATCGTATGTCCATAGGTGATAGGGAGTAGGAAACGCTCGTAACTAAGGACGAAACCACGGACTTCGTGCTTAGGGAGTAGACCCCCTGTTTGGGATAAAGTTAAAAATAGATGTCGATTACATTTAACAAAAAGAGCAATTTCTAAAATGTAAAGGCACGGAGGCAAGTCTCGTGTAGAGCCAGACTTAAAGAATAGCACTACCCCATCTCTTCCCATGGGTGTCGTAAAAGGCGACTAAGGGATTCACTAGAGGATGGGCAGCAGCGTTCTCTGAGTACTTTAACAACCATACTGCGATCGACAACCCGCCTGCCAAGCGTGGCGATTAAGGCAAACTTCTCCCATTTTGGGGGAGGCCTGTGTCCAGTAGTGGACGTCTTTCGGTTAAATGATGATGATAATGAAAGGCACGGAACTGAATTTAAATTAAAAAAGCATAATTTATTTATTTGATTACCTCGTTGGTGTAGTGGTCGCAAGCGCGACTGCTGAGCGTGAGGTCCTGGGTTCGACCACCAGGTCAGACAAAATTTGATTGAGTTTTTCCGTATTGAATTTTTCAGTAAGCCTGGACTCTGGATGGGATGATACATGGAACTTAAACATAACTGCGAAATAAGTGTGTACTATACACCTCTGTATTACCCTTTGGGTAATACAGGCGTGATGTTGATGTTTATTATTTATTTATCGAAAAAAACTTCGCTCCTCACTTCAAATTGCCTACAATCTGATTCATTGGCACTTAATCTCACTTATCACATACAAGTATAGTTATTAAATCCATTGCACATTATTATAGCACGTATGCACTACACTACATAACGTGATCACGCTCAGCTGCGCGTGCGCCGATCAGTAAAAGTCATGGTCAGCGCCCGCGCAGTCAATAACACGTGGAAAGGGGATCGATAGCATTGGATTTGGGTGCATTAATAAGATTGGATTATTGAAAAATAAAAGATTAATTTGACGATTTCTTAATACATTCGAGTCCACCACGCTCTTCATAGTGCTCATACGCCATGCCGCCATACATATTGTGAACCTTTCAGGAGGAGGTCTTGGCACTAGGTTAAAAACCGTGTCATAAAACACTCTATTTTTTTCGAAAGAATTATCGCGGCTCTGGGGGTGTACTCCCTAAGCACGAAGTCCGTGGTTTCGGCCTTAGTTACGAGCGTTTCCTACTCCCTCCCTCATTGTAAAGGTTATCAAATAACCTTTTAGGTGATATATGTTTAGAATTGATCTGTTCCATAATACCAAAAATAATTACAATTATACCTACGTGAAAAATAGAAGTGGCTCGATTTATTTGCTCCCAAGTGTAGTTTAAATTAATGACTTTAAATTTTTGAGATGGAAACCACAAGACATACGAGTAAATACCCCGCTTTTCAGCTAGTTATAATGCTAGCTCATAATTTTAATACCACATACGATGTCTTCAAATTCCTACGCTTCATTACAGGCTATTAGCACAACACATTACCCAACAACAATTACACAGGTGTAGGTGATTTTACACAAAAACATGTTGGTTTAACTCTCAGTTAAAATGTTGTTAAAACAAGCCCTGTTGGGTAATACCTCGTTAAGATCTTAATAGCTATGTTTGTTTAACTGTTGAGCCTAGGAACTTAAGAGGTGCCTTAAGGTATGCTGTTAAGAAGATTGCGTTGCAAAAGATGTGTGTTGTGTAGGAATTTGAAATATCATCGTTGCGCTTGCCAAAATCCATTTGTGATTTTATCAACTTTTCAGGAGACGGAAAAACTGTTTTATATCTGATAACTAATAAGTTTAAGAAACACTAAAAATTCAAAACGCTAGCAAAACGTCTTGTTTTCATATTGTCATAAAAAGTAGTGTCATTAAGCTCAGTAAACTATACCTTGGCAGCAAATAAATCGAGCCACTTCTATTTTTCGCATAGGTATAATTGTTATTATTTCTGGTATTATGGAACAGACCAATTCTAAACATATATCGCCTAAAAGGTTATTTCATAACCTTTACAATGAGGGTAGTTTTTTGTATTTTGATTTATATAATTCATGAAACCAAAACTAATAACCAGGACACATGAAAAAAGGAGTGGCTCGATTTCTTTGCTCTCAAGTGTATTTTGTATCTTTCGTGTGCATGTCAGATTTTATGGCCGTGCAACGTTAACGAGAAGAAAAAACAACACGTAAGATTCAGACATGTGCACGCAAAAGTCGGCTATATGCAATTTTGTTGTTTGTCAAATCTAATTATACTTACATTTGGATTTGAATATTTTAGGTTCACGTAACTGTTTTTTCTTAGTTTTTTCAACACTTATAGGTTTCAGCAAATCGAGATACAGTGAGAATCTTGACATAGGGATTTTGGTAATATACGTAGCATTCAAATTGCAAGAAATTTATCCAATAAAAAAAACCGGCCAAGTGCGAGTCGGACTAGCGCACGAACAGTTCCGTACCATTATCTATAAAAACGGCAAATAAATCACGTTTGTTGTATGGGAGTCCCCTTAAATATGTATTTATTTTATTATGTTTTTTAGTATTTGTTGTTATAGCGGCAACAGAAATACATCATCTGTGAAAATTTCAACTGTCTAACTATCACAGTTCATGAGATACAGCCTGGTGACAGACGGACAGCGGAGTCTTGGTAATAGGGTCCCGTTTTACCCTTTTTTCAAATCAAATCAAATCAAAAAAAAATATTTCACATAAACCAATACAGGCGCTTATGAAAAGTCGAATTTAGGTGCACGGTTCCAATTAGTCGTTTCCTATGGAGAAGAACCGGCAAGAAACTCCATGGTTACTCTTTTAAAAAAAAGGATATCTTTCACAACTTCAGTAAATACAGTAATATGATTTATGATAGTTAAGAGAGAACAATGTAGTCTTGACCACAGACCCGTGAGTAATGTAATACCAACTCTTGAGTACAAAAATTAACCAAAAAGAAAAAAATAACACAATATGAATAATAGTAATTTACACAATTATATGTATAGGCAAGTCCACGAAGTTTTCACATTTACAAAAGATAAAATGAAGCTAAACTATATAAAACAATTGACATGATTAAATGTCATCAAAACTTAGAGAAAAAATCATTGTAAGATAAGATAAAAGATATCTTGAGAGTAACGACAGCAATAAAAATAAAAAAATAATCATAATTGAGGATAGTTAATAGACATACACATGGGTACAGAATCCTAAAAAAACAAGAAAATGCAAATATGGAGTTTGGCAAGCGCACCGACGATGTCGCTCATTTGACGAGTTTCTTGTTGTGTATGATACGCAACAATTTGGAGTTTATATTAAACTTAATACAAACTTACTGCTAGACTGCTTGACTGTTAAATAGGTGGTAATGCCCATAGTGTTTTTTTTTTAAATCTTATAAGTTTATTCTCCTTACCCTTCATCTTAGCTGGGCACCGCAGTGCGTTGCATTGTGTCGAACAATATGCCTTCTATACTTGTGGCCTACGTAAGCATTTAACAGAGCAGCGCGTATAGTTTGATTGACTACAGCATAAGCCCATCAAATACTATAAAGACAGTATAACAAAGCAGCTAAGATACGTCAACTGCGTCGGAACAACGCGCCACACTACCCGACGCAACGCAATGCAACGCGCTGCCCAGCTAGGTCAAAGCCTACTTATGCGAACCCCAAATAAAGCCATGTTTTGGATAAAATGATGTACTTACTTACAAACATCTCATCACATCGATAATTCAGCCCTCATCAAGCTGTCTCCCCCCCCTAAGTCCCCGCCAGCAACGCCCTAAGCCGAGGTCCGAATCCCAATAAGGGTCGCCCTTAGTGCTGTTACTGCAGGTAGTCATGATGTTAGTGTAGTACAAGTAGTTAGCTTAGGTTAAGTATTTTACTTCCCCCCCGACTGTTAAAGGTGTATGGCACCTCCCAACCAGCAAAACAGTCTCAGAACTCGCACTTTTTAAGAGTAGTAGGCTTAAAGCGCTCTTATATTTGTTTTAGAAATACCATAGATCCTATATTACTTTTAGACAAGCCGGTATGGCCTCAAGAGTGCTCAGTCTCATAACCAAGTCTCAAATATGTATATAAGAGCATTTACTAAGACTAGTTGCACTTGAGAAAAACTTGCTCTTATATGGGTATTTTCTAAGCTCGTTTGATTTTATATTAGACTTGCTAAATGCTATTGTAAGATGTCAGACTAATATCAGCATAGCTTGACAGTTGACAGACATAACTGACGGAAATAGAAAATTTGGAAAAATATTATGAAAAATATACTGAATAACTAGATTATACATTGGACTGATATGATATGCTGACGAGATCACAAACTCGCGCTAGAAACCATCACCACGCACACCCACCACCTCCGGACTCGTCGCTGAGCTCTACCCCGCACCAGCGGGAATTGGATGCAGCTTCACGCTCCAGCGACGAGTATTATTACTCCCCGCCGTCGTCGCCACCACCTTCGCGCTTGACCGCGGTCGCGAGTGTACGTCAACTGCCGTGCGCTACGAATATGTCGAAATCTAAGAGATTAAAGTGCGCAAATTGTAACATTGTAATATGTGAAGTGTTAGCTTTCATACAGAACAAGATAGACGTGATGGACGAAGAAAGTCTCCTCCGCATATGTGAAAGTGCTTTTAGTGTCGAGGATATAGAACTCGCAAAGTCGTTACTCTTTGAATCTTTGCAAAAAACGGTTACTATTCGAAAACGACAAGGCAAGACTCAACGAAACCTTGACGACATTATATTGCTTTTAAAAGGGACTGACCCAGAAAATATACCAACTTTTGTGGCAAGAAATCTCGAGAAACTACCTCCGGTTACATTCGACCATATCGATGTGACGTCGTTACTTAAAAAGATCGTCATGATGCAGGGGACTATTGATGAAATTCGCGAAGACTATGTATCAAAGAATGATATCAATGAACTTATGGTAGATTATCGTAGATCGCCATCCTCTGAGGAAAAACGTAATGTTAACCGGAGACGTAGTGTGTATTTGCAAAAGAAAAATATATCTGTTATGGGTAGTGAATCGGAGGCACTGCCAGTGCACGACTATGAGGAAAACTGCTCGTTTTTAGGGCAGGACATTGATGGTGGTAGTGAATGTTTGCGTCAACAGCATGATACAGCAATTACATTGGCGCAAGCGTCACCGGCACTCATACCCAGTAGTGAACCAACATGCAAGACAACGAGTGCGAGTGAGATACCGTGCAGTCTAGCGCAGCGACATCAGCAATCAACACAACCAAGCAATATCACTACTACGCTAGACAAATGCAAACAAACGGAGGCTGCGGGGCGAATATTATCATATGCTGAAGTGGCTAGTGATGGCACTGAATGGAAGGTACCTGATGGGGATGATCAATGGATTCTGGTTCAGAAGAAACGATTAAGAAATAGGTTAACTACAAAGAAAGGAAATGCAGTTGTCGAGTCACAGGACAACGTGAAATTTAAAGCGGCAGATACTAAAGTACCGTTGTTTATTTCTAACGTCCATATTGATGTATGTGAAGAGGACATTATTGACTATGTTCGCAAAAAAACGGGAGAAACTATTTCGCTAGTGAAACTAAAAATTAAAAAACAAAAGAGCTATAATGCTTACAAAGCCTATGTTGTGAAGCATAAATTGGATATATTTCTAGAGGAGAAGCTGTGGCCATCAGGCATTTCCTTTAGGCGCTTTGTCAACTTTTGGGAACAGAGGAATGTGAAAACAGTTTCAGAAAGTGTGGCTAATATAAATGAAGATTTAAATGGACAAAGAAGTAACTAGATGTTCCAGTAAACTTATTAGTTATAATTGTAAGTCTGTCAAAAGATCCTGGGAAGGTGTTAGAGGCCTGTGCCAGACTGCTGATGTGGTGGCACTACAGGAAACGTGGCTCCTGCCACACGAGTTACCTATGCTGAGTACGATCCACGAGGAGTTCAGTGCCACGGGGACCTCTGCCGTGGACACGTCAGCGGGCTTACTCACGGGTCGCCCGTACGGTGGTGTCGCGATATTATGGCGAAAAAGTGTGTTCCAGTCAGTATCTGTAATTAATTGTGATAACGTTCGTGTGACAGGGATAAAGATAATCGTGAATAATAGAAACATAGTCATTCTTAGTGTTTATATGCCAACAAACAGTAGTGATAATTTGCCGATACTTACAGACTGTCTTAGTACGATACAGTCTGTGATTGAAATGGAACAAAGATGTGGAACTGAGGCATTTTATGTGTTAGGAGATTTTAATGCGCATCCGAACGAATTATTCTTTAATGAATTAGTCGCTTTTTGTAACGATAACGCATGGTGTTGTGCGGATGTACATATGTTGGGGTTACAATCTGGTACCCATACGTTTCGTAGTGAAGCTCATGGCTGTGCGAGGTGGCTGGATCATTGCATTACAACACAATCTGCAATTTCCACCATTAATAAAGTATGGGTTCAAGAAGATGTGTACTGGTCTGACCACTTCCCACTTGTAATAGAATGTTATTTGTATAAAGTTAATATTAAATATGAATATAATTTAAATAAAGACGATCACAGGCGGCAGGTAATCTGGGGAGAAAGACAGCTTAATCAAATTCATAGATATCACGAATTATGTAATACTAAGCTTCGAGCAATAGACTTCCCAGTAGCATTAGGACAATGTTGTGATTCCGTATGCCGTAATTCAGATCACTACGTAATTATTAATGAATTGTATAATGAAATTGTTTCTGTATTATCGGAGGCTGCAATGAAAACATATCGGTGTAAAAATAATAGAACCAAGACTTGTCACATTACTGGGTGGAATGATCACGTCGCCGACGCGCATCGAGACGCTCGCACAAAATTTAAAATGTGGGTACTAGCCGGTAAGCCCACAAGTGGTATAATGTATGACGAAATGACAGACACACGGAAAAGATTTAAGTCCAAGTTAAAGTCATGCCAAGACCGACAAGAACAACTAAAAATGAATATTCTTGCCTCTAACCATTCGGTAAAAAAATTTAAAGATTTTTGGAAAAATGTTAACCGATCAAATGTGAAAACAAGCCTCCCAGTGAGCGTCGACGGCGTGAGCGATCACAAAACTATTGCTGACCTGTTTAAGGAGCAGTTCACAATCCCATCGTCCCTGGGTCCGTCGTCAGCTAGTTGTGTTCACGATGCAAGTGCCGTCATGACTGAGCGTAAACCATTCTTTTCTGCTAAGGGTATCAGAAAAACTATAAACCATATGCAACATGGAAAATCGCCCGGTCACGACGGCATCAGCATAGAACATTTTAAATTTGCTGGTGTTCATTTGCCGCGTGTGCTATCAATGTTTTTTAATTTTTGTATGTCCCATTCATACCTACCAGAGCCGCTGATGCGTACTATTGTGGTGCCTATTTTAAAAAATAGGACGGGGGACTCATCTGACCGGGCTAACTACCGGCCCATTTCACTGGCCACCACTGCAGCTAAGGTACTTGACAGCATGCTTAATGCGAACCTCGCGAAAATAGTCGACCTGCATGATGCCCAGTTTGGGTTCAGAGCAGGATTGTCTGCTGAGAGTGCTATTTTAAGTCTAAAGCATGCTGTCGGGTACTACACAGCCAGAAGAACACCGGTATATGCGTGCTTCCTAGACTTGTCAAAGGCGTTCGATCGTGTCGCATACGACCTTCTGTGGGACAAGCTAGGCAGCGCGGGTGTGCCGGGGGAATGTATCTCTCTCTTGAGGTATTGGTATGCAAACCAGAAAAACCAAGTGAAATGGGCAGGGGAGCTGTCGGATGAGTATAGACTGGAATGTGGCGTTAGGCAAGGTGGTATAAGCTCACCTCTATTATTTAACATTTATGTTGACCAGCTTGTCGAGCGGCTCAGCAGCACACATGTCGGTTGCTACATTGATGACACTTGTTTCAACAATATTAGCTATGCAGACGATATGGTGCTGCTGAGCCCCTCCATAGGCGGGCTAAGGAAACTTTTGTCCATTTGTGAGAAGTACGCGGAGGCGCATGGGTTACAATATAACTCTAAAAAGAGTGAAATTTTAGTATTTAAATCAGGCAAACAACAGCCTACCCATGTGCCTCCTGTATTTCTCAATGGAATGGCCCTAAAACAGGTACAAACTTTTAAATATCTGGGTCACATTGTGACAGATGACCTCAGGGACGATGAAGACATTGAGCGGGAGCGCAGGGCCCTGGCGGTGAGAGCTAATATGCTCACACGCAGGTTCGCACGATGCACGAGAGAAGTGAAGGTTACGCTATTCAAAGCTTATTGCCAGTCCTTCTACTCGAGCGGCCTGTGGGTGAGATATACGCAGCGAGCCTACAGAGCCCTGCGCACTCAGTACAATAATGCGTTCAGGATGTTGTTGGGTCTGCCGTGGCGGTGCAGCGCGTCTGGAATGTTTGCTGAGGCACGCACTGATGGTTTCCAGGCCATCATGCGCAAAAAAGCAGCTTCACTGCTGGCCCGTATTCGGGGGAGCAACAACGGCATTCTGAACGTAATAGCTGTACGTCCTGACTGTCCCTTTCAGGATCAGTGGGTAAAGTCTTGTGTAGGTGTGGCGAGTCATGGCAAATTCTAATCCTAAGTTAATATTATAAATGCGATAGTAAGTTTGTTTGTTTGTTACCTTTTCACGCCTAAACCTCTGAACCGATCATCCTGAAATTTTGCATATACGTTGTCAGATGTACAGAAACGGACATATGGTACCTATCATCCCGAAAAAAGAAAGTACTGTTCCCGAGGAAAACAACAGTAATGATAATAGATGGCGCCACGTGTCTTTCGAATCATGATTGAATTATATTGGAATTTTAATTGTATACTAGGTTAAGGTTTCTATGGGTCTATGCCACCCGAAATAAAGTTTATTATTATTATTATTATATAGCATAAGAGTACTGTGAGTACGTGCATTTCTGATCTTATTTGAAACTAATATAAGATCATTAACACTGGTTAAGTATGATATTAGAGTGATTTTGGTTCAACATATTTACAATACAAAAGACAAGACCCATATAAGAGCGTTTGATCTTAGATCGATTTTGGGAATAACTAATTTAAATAGTTTTAAGAGTAATTTTGCTGGCCATATTTTATTTTAAGTTTTTAAATTTAATTGTTATAATGGATTACAAAAACTGGAAAAGTAAAATTGCGAGGAACCCTAATTTATTCCAATATGGAGTTATCTTTAGTATACCGAATGCTAATATTAGAGTAAACAATCTTACATTAGTTTAATAGTGCGCTTGTAAAATGCAGCTATACTAATGGCGACACTATCAATACAAATTAACAAATAAAATAATTAAACGAGAACAGGAAATACCTTATTTAACAGGCGCATGAATTTTGAAGCGTAAAAAGAGGTCTATTTAACAGTAAATAATAAATTCCAATACGATTACTTACTGTATAACTACTTTTATAGGTACTAAAGTGCCGTACCACACAGTATAAACATTAACTTCACACAATATTAACTTTAATTTGTTTCATTTAATTTCAAGCCAACACTCACACAAACTTTTAAGTTGGATCTGACGAAAAATTCTCAAAATATTCTAACCTTAGACCAATATAAGCCTATGCAGGCTTATATGATACTTACGTAAAAGCAATATTAGCCTAAGTCGGCTTAAGTTAACTTTGGCTAGATTTCAGTAAGTGCAAACAGCATTCAATTAGACTGATATTAGAACGATATTAAACTAAATAGGCTTAGAATGGTGCCCAAATCCGGGCTTATATCATTATATAGGAGTGATTTAAGAGCAACAAAACAGTAGTCTAGAGATTGTTTTAAGCCTAGTTTTTGCTGGTTGGGCTTGAACCTAGGGCTTAACGTGCTCTTCGCGACACGGAGGGGTCTCAAGGTCGAATGAACGGTCACCCATCCACGGACTGACCGCGGTATCAAATTAACCAACTATAACACAACTGTTTAGTTGGATGTATGCGCAAATAAGTTTTCATAATACATACACACATCAAAAAAAGTTTGCGATCACTTTGAAAAATTATGTAGCCTTTTTGAAGCCGAATTTTCTAATCGGGATTCAAAGCAATAATTATCATGATAAATATAGATTGATAGTTATCTAGATAAATATAAATCAGATTTCAGTTGGACTTTGAATACGGAATCTTCACATAAATAATTATGCTAGTGATCGCAAACTTTTTTTGATGTGTGTACATAAAACAATCTTACTTTCCTCCTCTCAAATATTACTTTCATGATTAGTGACGAATGACATTTCGCGCATTAAGCTTTAATTACTGAAATTAATAAAATCATCGCTGAAAATAACACACTTCAAACTAAAATTGCAACAATAACTAATCATAAACCGTAATATTTTCGTACATAATGAATTATTACTACTGTAATCCATACTTTCATCTGCGCGGGCGCATACCGGCTCGCATGCGCATGCGATGCTTTCCCCGCATTACAGTTTGATAGCTAGCTATTAAATAGTATTGTGCAATTTTATGTAGTAAAATATTCATGTGGTCACTGAAGGATGGGTGGTCAACTGGTCATTTTAGAGGAGTTTATGACCCGTGAAGTTTATGTAAGAGGCTGACAGAATCATTGTTTATGGCTTCGATACGATGTTAACGGTTTTGAAGAACAATCGAGAAACACGACTTTTACGTGTGACAAAGACTTTAATGTTTTAAAGTCGGTCTCTCCGCGGTTTAGATTTAACAACATGCCTATGCGTCGTTAGCTAATAGCCCAGAATAATGAGAACGTGAGCATGGCTTGGGTTCGATCCCCAGGTCGGGCGTAGTGTTATTGGGTTTTTCTGTGTGGAATTTCTTAGCTCGGAGTCTGGATTTGTGCCCGGTTGATGGCAATAGGCTCGCCCCTTATTACATGGGACTTAACATAAGGTCAAAATGAGGGTATACTATGTAAAGTACACCCTCTGCCTAACCCTTGGGAAATACATGCGCCATGTTATGTTACTAGACAAATAATGTTCCTTTGGTTGTTCCCTACAAAATCCGAAGGATTTCTAGCAAGTTGCAACAGCTGAGTCAATGTTTTTCTTTTTATCTTTTAATCTACATGGCAATAAATATTATCTTCCATAGACACCATTGTCCATTGAAATGTACACCGGTATCTTTAAGCCAGGTCTCTGCACGCAACTTTAACATGTCACCGTTTTTTGTCAAACTACTGATCCTTTATGCACAGTTTACATGAGATTAGTAACTAATGCTTAGTACACTCGCAAGCAATGAAACCGGGTCACCAATATAAACTTAAATATCTCGGAAACTAAGAATGATAGCTAATTCAAATTAAACATATTTTATGGACTAATTAACAAGTTTTATTCATTTTATTTGAGTAGTATTAAATCCGTGCCTCGGAGAGTACGTTTAACATTCGGTCCGAAGTGTCATACGAATGTCTATGACAGTCGTAACGGGTTGTCAGAAGCCCGAAAGTCTGACAACCAGTCGAACCTTAGGATATCGGCATTGCCCAGTTACTGTGTTGCGGAGGTCTGATGGCAGTCGCTCCGTGTAAAATACTGGTATTCAGCTTCATCTGGTTATACTGGAAGCTGATCCCAGCATAGTTGGAAAAAGGCTACGTAGAATGATTTGATTAATATAGTCTATGAAATAATTTTTACTGTCACTTTAAGACGAAGATACACTGATAGCACGAAATTAAAATTGAGCATCGTTTGAATATTTGGCCATTATTCTGGCAAAGTTTTATTAGTCTGCGTCAGGGATGGGCCAACTCCGGCCCGCGAAGGATTTTAATCCGGCCGTGCCTTTTAGAGCTAAAGTGTATGGCCCTCGGAAATATATTTTTGCAGCTTCATCGGCATAAATAGGTAGAAAATAAATACATAAATACTTAATTATAAAATACCATTACAAATAGTCATCATTAGGAAAAAATTTAGTTTTGGCAGAACAAAATGCATTTTTTCTATTCTGGCCACTTGAAAAATGTCTTGCTTTATTCTGGCCACTTATGAAAAACCGTGGCCGACTCCTTGTCTATATGAAAGATATTCAATGCTAAAAAAAAATTACATAATTATTTGAGCACATTTTAAATGTTAATTTTGGCATAACAAAATGCATTATGTTTTATTCTGGCCCCCTGCAAAAATTCTTACGTTACTCTGGCCCTTTCTGAAAAAACTTGGCCCACCCCTAGTCCATGTGAAAGATATTCCACAGTGGACCTACAAAACCGTTTTAGTATGTTAACAACGCCATAAAACAAACAACAGTTGTCGAAATAACCATAACAATGTCTCTTAGCAGTCACAAAAGCCAATAAATATAAGTTTATAGGCAACGCTAGGTGCGCACAAACCGCATCAATTTAAGTAAATAACCATTGTTTGTATAGAAACGCCGAGGAGAATGTATCGTGGCCTAAATATTGAGAGTTGCGTTCAATAGATTAAATTATGCGTGGGTTTGGAGATGCCTGAAGACCCGAAGACTACAAATACGTGGGTTATTTTCGTTTCTGTTTATGTATAAAGTGATAGCCTAGCGGTTTAACGCTTGCCTATGCAGGAGGGTCTGAGTACGGTCTGTTCCCTAAGATAGCTGACCCCCTATAAAACTGACATGAATTTGGACCTTATGACAGTTCAAATTAGGTGCCATTTTATATGCATTGCCAGATCGGACTCCTTAAAGCTATACAGGGTTAATTGAAAAACACCAACAACCTCTTAAGGGGTCACTGTACTCATCATTATGAACAACTTTTACTATGGGACCAAACATGAAATCGCGAAAAAAAAACAGCTGTTCCCTACATCTATGTTCTCTTATCTCGTCAAAATGTAGGGAACAGCTGTTTTTTTTCGCAATTTCTGATTTGGAGCTATCTTAGGAAACAGAATGTACGACCCCGGCCCGCACCCCTGATTTTTCGAATTCATGTTCATCTTATATGGGGCTGGGTGAGAATATAAAACTTCCTCACCTCACGCTGGGAATAGACGCGTGTTGTCAATTCAACAAAACCCAGCATGCTTGGCGGTAGGATCTATACGGTCCGCCTGGCTAGTTACCACCTTCACATCAAAGTCAGGCGCCAAAAAGTTTACTGTGTTCAGTCGTGTGTATGTGAGAGCCAGAGGGGTATAGGGGAATACCTCTATATCTTTGCTACGTGGATTCGTGTGCTCCATCTTAGACCCTGTCTGCGCTTACCAGCTCACTTAAAAGCGACTAAAGTCAAAGGAGAATAAGGAAAATAATGAAAAAAAAATTGGATCAGAATTTGATTATCACTAAGGTAAGCGTTGAAGGAGTACATCGTGAGGAAATCTGTACACCGAGAGCCATAAAGCTCTCGATGGTGTATGTATAGTCCGCCAACCCGCACCAAGCCAGGTGGACTAAAGCCAACCCGCACCAGGCCAGGTGGACTAAAGCCAACCCTTCTCATTCTGAGAAGAGGCCAGGCATTCGGTTAAGGTAGCTGCGCCTACTGCCCAATCTCAAAGGAGAATGACCACAAGTTGTACCAAAAAGTGTCATGAATATCAAGATCAAAATATTATAGTAATTATTTTCATATTTTTTTACGACATTACGCGTCGGGGATATGATTTTTGAACAGGGAATTTAATTTAAACTAAATAAGTGTTGATATTGTTTGATTCCCTTTACATGACGTTCCGTTTCACATGATTTATGATTACTATAACCTCGAATTTTGAAAGTGTCATGATCACATCTTTCAAGAACATGTAAACAAATTATATTTTGCCAATTGTATATTAATTAAAAACAACTAAAATAGATTAGAAATTTTATTTGAACGATATCATTTTTTTATCTATGGTTAATTGGCCGTTCACAGCCGGTCATAGAAATGTAGAATGAAATAGGTGCGGACGGTGCGGATTACTGTTTTTTTGGAGCAATAATAAATCGTGTATGACATGTCCACATTGTCAGGTTATTTAGATTATTTCTAAAATCTCCGAAACTCGCGTTTTGTTTACAAAAAGAAGTTAGTGTAGGAGTTAAGTCAAGTCAAGTCAAATAGTTTTTATTTCAAGTAGACCAGATCACTGGTGCTTTCAAAAGGTCAGCACTAGGTGCTCGGTTCCAAGTAGTAGGTCCTTTGGAAAAGAACCGGCAAGAAACTCCATAGACACTCTTTTTAAAAAAGTAAATGGTTTGACAATTTTCATTGTAGTAATGTAAGAACAAGGCAGATTAATGTACTTGCAGTTAACAACATGAAAAGCAATGAGAAAGTTAGCCTTTTAAAACGATTGCCATCAGTTACGAGCTGACCAGTCCCAACAGACAGCACCCGTTCACGAGCATGGCATGCATCGGCGTCGCTCAGCTCAACCATGTTGCGGGGAACTCAACGACCCGATGCACAACGCCACCATCAGCAGGACATTTTAGTGAGCATGACAGACTCATACCGATAGACAATGGGCAGTCAAATATTAAGAATGAAAGTGTAACACTAGATGCTGCATGGTCCTCACATTTTACAGCCTTGCGTAGGTATAGGTTAATATGATAAGTGTAGTCTATAAAAAACAAAGTTTGACTTTGATGCAGCATGGTACGGGACTCCATACATCTATGAGCATTGTCGTTTTCGCCCTGTACGCAAGCTTTCTAATACGTAATCGGCCTATAACTGTCCCACTACTTGGCGTGGGCCTCTTCTCAGAATGAGAAAGGTTTTGACCTTAGTTCATCATGCTGACCTGAACTTTATGGAGCCCTCAGGTGTGCGAATCTTCGTTGTTTTCCTACACAGTTATCCCCGTTATCGTAGTTAACAATAATGTCTCAATACGCCATAGTATTATGTCTTCACTTAACTTCGTAACAACATAATAAACGATGCTATCGCATTACTTCATCTAATAAGAGACATCTCAGTTTCTCCCGGTGCGTCTGCGCGTGTCGTTAACTAAGGACGGACACACACGTCACGATAAAATGCCGCGATTATTTTTATAGAACGTGCATCATAATTTCATAATAAAAGCAAATCCTGAAAGTGATTTGTTAAGAATCGGCTGCTGACTCAATTTCAGCCTTTTTAATGAGTATTTTTTTTGAAACGTGCTTCTTACATATCTGTCTTTTAATTAAGATAAAATAAACAGAAATAGGCACGTACACACGGCTACACATCATGTTATACATTTCCAGTTTACACTGACCTCTCATTGTAACGAAATCTTATACAATACGAGATCAGCTTATACTGGAAATTTACAGCTTGATCTGTAGCTAGCCGTGCGTACCTGTATTTTTTTTAAATGTTATTTTAGTTAAGATGCAAGAATGACCAAACGCTTTAACCAAATTTGTCAATCTCCATATTTCATACATAAATGTTACTCGTGGTAAAATCGGCGTTTACTGCATAATCTGAAAATTATAGAGATAATCTTTGCAATTCTTGCATGCATTGGGAAAATTATAAACTTTCTTTGACCTACAAGTTCAATATCATCATATTATCAGCCGGAAGACATTTGTCTACTGCTAAACAAAAGCCTACCATACAACAATTCAATAAACTTCTTCCATAGAATTAAGTTGTCAGCATCAATAAATCAACAATTTTACACAGACAAACGCAACGATTAGTCGCCACGTGTGTAATGATCCTTAACAAAAGATTCGATAGATGCTATAACCGTTTCCTATTGTCTAGAATGAAGTTTAGATATTATTAATACATTATTCAAATTTCGACTTTTATAGTTCCAAAAAATATGGTGCAATGATGAATGTGATCACGAAGATGGTCTTTTTGGAATGTGTCTTCTTTGTCATTCGAGAACTTTAAAATTATTAAGGCATATGTATTAAGGCATTTGATACTGTTCCTATCCCCTGTCTTTTGTCTAAACTAGAATGCCTAGGTGTACGTGACATACAACTTCAGCTCTTTAGATCATACCTCTCCGACCGTAGACAAGTAGTATGGATTGACAGTTACCTAAGCGACGAGCTGTCTATTTTGTATGGTGTGCCTCAGGGCAGCGTTTTGGGCCCTATATTGTTCCTGGTGTTCATTAATGAATGATTTAAAATTATTTATGTCATGTCAAACGAAATAATATTGGATATTTGTTATTTTATTCTACTTGGTCACGCCTGACACGACCGGGGAGTCGCATCTGATGGTAAGAGCAGACAGGGTCTAAGAAAGTACACACGAATCTAAGTAACAGAGGTAAATGGTCTGATTATGCTGATTATCATCGAGAGGCATAGAAAAAATAGGCATGTTGACAGCATCAATAAATTGCAAATATAATTAGTCCGCCACTTAGATTTTTGAAAAATAATGGACACTTATTTTTTCTTTTGTTAAATATGAATATTTGGAATATAAAAGGCATCAAAACTCGAGAGTGACGTCAAACGTCAGCTTGTGACGTCAGAAGCTAGTAAAAATTGTACTTGCTTGTAATGTTTTGCCAATTTTAAAAGTGTCGTATCTTCGTTAATTTTGGTTTACGTAACAAAAGAAAAAATACGGGTCAAATATTTTTTGATAATCTAACTGACTGACTACTTAATTAGATTTTTTCAGTCAAATAAAAACCGAATCGCTCGTCATCTGACTTATCGGAACGTTCTGTATCAGGGAACCGTACCGTCCGTAACTCCGATTTTAAGCCCTAGCTTTAAAATTAATAGTTTGCACTTTAATTTTAATATTTCTAACTTCAAAGTCACACGCAACAAGAAATGAAATAACAAACAGATAGCTGAAAGGTACTTTAGGTTAGAAATGTGACCACTCAATGCACGAGCCGAGCGAGCAAAGCGAGCGGTGCCGCGGCAACGGCCAGCGAATGGCAGAAACAATTCGGTTTGACGATCGTGCACTTTCCACCATTCGTATAATGGGTGCGTGTAGAAACAAATGGTTTTGATTGATTATAGTGCAAACCATTAATTTTGTAGTGGAAAGCTCGAAGTATGCCTTACCTAAACATGTTTTGCTGTTATTTTCGTTAATTTTAAAATGCTTTAAAATACGTCCAGTTTTTTAATATTTTTTTCTGTTCTTTTCAGGAATTGATTCCAGATCAACCGAGCAAATATCCAATTAAATTGGTGAGTTAATTACTTTATTTATCTTTAACATTTACTTGGTTCTTACTTATTATGTACTAAAATAACTATGACCTTACCTAAATATGCACTATAATTACAAGAGTTAAAGTGTCCTGCAATTTACAGGACATTTTAATGACATGTTGTAATTATATTATTTAGTGACAATTACGTTGTAATTAAGTTGAGGCTTCTTCTTGCATTTAACATATTTCTTCACGTATAATTGTTGGTAAACAAGTGATGAAATGCTGCTTGTAATTTAGGGAAGATGTGGTCAGATGTACAACAATTAATTTCTTCATATTTGGTTGTGGTCGAACCACGAATTATGCATTTAGTTTCATCAACTACACAGTAGTGCCCAGTACCTAGCTGGATTGCGGAGGTCTGATGACAGTCGCTCCGAGTAAAATACCTGTATTCAGCCGCATCTAGGGGCCTACTCCCTAAGTCCGTCGCCCGTCCGAAATAGCCCGAAACGTAGGAGTGAACAAAACAAGTGTCAAGGTCAACTTTTCGGACGGGCAAAAACACATCGGTAGTAGGGACAACTGTTAAATCGTGTTGTCATTCATTCTTAGTTCGGGCCCCGAAATAATCGTAAGTCCGTAGGTGATAGGGAGTAGTAAACGCTCGTAACTAAGGCCGAAACCAAGGACTTCGTGCTTAGTGAGTAGACCCCGTTATTAGATTGAAAGCCAACCGCAACATATTCAGGAAAAGGCTAGGCAGATAGATCAACTATTGTTAGATTCATTACATGGTTTATATCACGGCTTGAAAATAAATCTTACTGCACAACCTGTACAGATAAAAGACTCTGGAAAAACAGAAAAATCTTTTTTTTTTGTGTCCTTTTGTTTTTGTAATCTTAATAATACTAAGCTAAAACTAATAGGGGATTTACACGGATCGATTTTCGCCGCACGGCTAGGCCGCACGGCGAAAATCAACCGTCTAGAGGACAATTCGAGTAGGCCGCAAGTGACTAAAATCGCAAACCTCAAAGTTGGGTGCCATCCGACTTTTGCCATGCGGCGACAAGCCGCATGTGGCGGGTGACTAAAATCGACCGTGTAATTGGTCAGTTGCAGGCGATCGCCCGCCGCATGAGGAGTGTTTTTAGCTGTGTTGTTCCGCTAGAAATGAAGAAGTCGCATGCGATTTTTGTCGACCGGTGTAAATGGGGTGGCGATTCGTTTTTACAAGCGGTGCGACTGGTGACTTGCCGCACGGCTAAAATCGACCCGTGTAAATCCCCCATATGAGTTACTAAGGGGCTCGTGACTAAATATCAACCGGTCGGATTATAATTATGATTTGCAAGGTTAAGCTGCGCTTGTCGCGGTCAGTCCGTGGATGGATTGAACGTTTGTATCACATCGAAACCCCTCCGTGCAAAGAGCTATGGCTTAAAGATTAGCCAGTCAGCAAGGTTGGTAGCGGGACTGACTGGCCAGGGTGCACCGGACAACTTGAGTATCATCACTCGTGTAGGCTCTTTTAATGCACCCCGTTTCAGTCTCTATAAGTGTCCAAACACACTATGCCGAAGATACGCGACCGAAGGTCCACGGCTGATTTTATGTTCCGACGTACTCGGCTGATATGACACACCATAAGTGCGGCACTTAAGCGGCAGAAATTCAATTGCGCAAACTTGTGGGCGGACACGCGGGGCGCGGGAATGCCTGCCTTCCGCTGCTACCCGCCCCGGATCTTCGTCGGCAATCTAACCGAACTTCGGTCGCGTAAAATGTGTGCTCTACAGAATACGTTGCCGCCGAATTGTCGCTGAACTTACGCCCGACCGAAGTTCGGCTGTACGCTATAACGCGATGTAATTTCGGCATAATGTGTCGTCAGTAATTCACATAGCATTGCAGGCGTAATCATGCCGAACTTGGGTCGCGTATCTTCGGCATAGTATGTTTAGACACTAAATGAATAATCGACAGTGATGGTGCGAGTAAATGGAAAGTTAAGCGCCAAGAAAACAATGACACACGTTATTGCTGGTTTAGGTACTATCTTATACACAAAGCCTTGACATGATCATTCTACAAGAAATAAAAATTACTAAATAATTTAATAACCACATCATTTAACGTATTTAGTAACAAATTCTTCCCGACTAATTGCACCAACCGGAATTCGTATATATTTATGAAATCCGCACGAGGTGACTTTGTATGAGCGCAACAACCAATTAAAATTTTATAGTAAATCCGACGTTTTTCTCGTTTCGCGTTCCCATACTATTGTGTGAGCGGCTTATGTAAATAATGACGATTAATGATACCTCTGTTAAGCTTCATTGTGTAATATGTAGCATAATTCGGATTCACGAAAGTAAGTTGTAGGTACAATGAAGTGATTTTTGTTATGGGATTCTTTGAATTGTTCTATAAATAAATAATAATCTTTATTGTATTAGTAACCTTACATTTGGCACTAGCTTCCACACGAGGATTCTGTGTCGTGAAAGCTAGGCGAAACTACTACATAAAATATACATATTAAGTAAGAAAATACAATACTATATAAAACTGACATCTAACATAAAAATACTATACATAAACGGAATCTTATGTTATGGGTATCAACTTTCAAGTGAATTGAGAATTGTTTTTTTTTTTAAACATAATAATTATCCAAAAATTTGTTTCGAATCTTCGTTCTTTACTATGTTTCATATTATTCACGGTTAGAAAATAAACAAATACATAAATGTAATCAAATAATTGATTGCTTTTTATTTATTATTTCCATCTAATTCGGATCAAATCAAGTTGGTAATAAAAATATCGTAAATATTTTTATAAGTACTCATGCAATAAAACTAAATCATAAAACTTGTTACACGTTAGTATTTAAACTATGACGTACTTTTTATAATTATAGTTCAAGTCTCAATAAACATTGCGAAACTCACACACCTTAACATTTATTTAAAAGCTTCTAGTTAATGCACTGGGATTACCAAATGTCTAGACATTACATTAAATACTAGTAAGTGCACTCACGCTATTATAATTGAGACATTGACATTACAACTTCAAAGTGGATCGATAAAAAATAAAAAATGTCAACACCTCATTTCAAGATCACACGATGTGTATTGAACCATTATTGATTTTGATTTGATTGGAACTTAAATTATAAATGTATGTATGTTGTTGTTTGTATGTTTGCAATAAGATAAAGAATTTGATATTCGCTTACTTTTTTGTCTACGAAGTTCATTTAAAAACAATCTAGATTTATTAGCTCTTTAAAGTGGTTGAAATTAACTAGACTTAAAAAACCGGGCAATTGCGAGTCGAATTCGTACACCGAGGGTTCCGTACCTTGGAAAGAAACGCATAAAAAGTTATTTAGTTAAATTTATAGAACGCCCCATAAACAATAAAACCTAGGACAACTTAGTTGATCTGTAAAGGAATTTTAATGATTTCTAAAAAAACTATGCTAGCTACAGACGTCGTTTTATTTTTCTTGTAGTATTTACACAAAACTCTATCAATTCGATTATTTTTTTCACTTGCATTGAAGATGGACAAGCATTATTTAAAACTATCAAGTCAATATCATTAGTAGTTCCTGAAATAAGCAGCTGTAACAGTCAGACGGACGGACGAAGTCGGGCCGTAAGGGTTCTTTTTTTACCATTTTAGTACGGAACCTTAAAAAGGTCCCTTATTCGATACACGTGTCCGTTTTTATATCAAATCAAACGCTCTTTTAAATACGTATCCGGCACCTTATAAGAAAGATCATAAGCAACATTCAAGATTATTGAGACATTCAATTACCTTCAGAAGTGTTGGACCAGTTCCAATAATCCAATGCAAGCCGGGCTAACAATATGAACAGCGTGAGATAATTTTGTCATCGCTTCACTTCATGCCAACTCTAACCTTAGGATATCGGCATTGCCTAGTAAGGTTCCCTCCACACTTATCGACACTGAATCGGCTTAGGCCGTCCGTAAAAAGCTGTATGTACGAGCATAGAAGATGTAACCGACGTCGCTCGGCTCGGTTCGGCGCAGCCGTCTGCCGATTTAGCGTCGATAAGTGTGGGGAGACCCTGTGTTTCGGAGGTCTGATGGCACTCGCTCCGTTGTATAATATTGGTATTACAGCCACATCTGTCATCGGTTACACTGGAAACTGACCGATTATCATATTAGAACGATTATCTTATCACGAGCACGAGTTAATGCGATGAAAAAAATATCTCACACTGCATTACGGTTGCAGGAAAATAGAATTTAATGCTCCCTAATGGCACATATACAAAGTGCCCTTTACTAAAAACCGTCATCTCTCAAACACGCCTCTTCTAGTTTCCAACAACACAATACATCAGACATGTCTCAACATGATTATAGGCTGTTATCTACTTGAAGCAAGCCTATAAATCTGTTTCCTCTCGATAACATCGCGAAATAAAGATAATAACATACGTTATGGCATTTGTGAGACGCTGTCAAATTGACGTGTATCAGTGTGTGTGTGATCATAAATATGTCATCATATAAAATACGGTCATCGTTCTATAAGTGTGTGTTTTTGGATGATCTCTAAAATAAATAAATGGATTTCGCTATGATTTTCACTGATACATAGAGTGTTATTGGTCATATTTAAAACCGTCACCCTCCGCGCTAACTGTCGTGACTAGCAATTGATAATTTTTCAGAGAAATTCTCACAGAGTGACGTATCTGCTTCAAATGAATAGAAATAAATAAATAAATACCTTAGGGCTTTAGGGCAACTACTAACCAAGCCAAGAGTAAGCCATGAGCAATATAAAAAGTTATTAATTCATTAATAAAGCCACAGCTAACGCAACTACTGAAAAATTATCAATTGCTAGATGCGACAGATAGCGCGGAGGGTGACGAAATATTGGGTAATTATTCATTGTTTAATACAGCATTTCGCTTCTTTGCATGAATAACCATACAATCCAAAATTTTCAAACTATGTAAGGAGACAGCGGAATCCAAAATAGCCCTTATTTTCTGCAAATAATACTCACATTCATATCGTCAAGAATTACGAAGTGGCATCACAAAATGTCATTGCCATTTATTTAATTTTTGGCGCCATTTTTCTTCAACAATGTAATCTTATAAGGCTCGCCTGTAAAATAAGCTTTTATGAATTGGGTTATTGTTCATCCAAAGCAAAACGAAAGAAAATACGTTTATTTGCGGCAAACGTGACGCAAAAAAGAAAATAAAACACAAAAACAAAAAATCAGAAGGTTGAGGGAAACATGCGTCACATCCACGCAAAACGGCTATCGCTCAGCATTATGCTGCGACCCTGTGCAAGACAGAGCCCCAGCGCTGGTTTTCAGCGACAGCCGGCGCCGACGTATGACGTCGTTCGGTGCAGCAAACAATTATTATTAAAAAATAAATAAATGATATGATTTAATTTACAATTGATAGAATAAGTATACTAAACAGGAATATAAAAAAGCAGAAAAGGAAATAGACTTCCGTACATGCTATGAGAATATCTTCCTCAATAAACATTTTTACAGCAGCGATTTACTAACTTATTAACTAAGCTTTTACCTAGTTTAAAAGTAAGTACACTGTATACAGGTTGAGTTTTTGAAATAGGACGGCTGAGCTTCTCAAAAACTTACTAAGTATAAAAAAAAAAAAAAATATATACAAGAAAAAGGTAAGCTAATTTACCTAAACTTCATAGAACAGAGACAAAAAGTGGAGACAACATTTTTTTTCTAATTTTTAAAATTTACACTAATCCAGTAGACAGGTTTTTTATTGTTTTCAAAAAATAAAAGTTCCTTTTTTGAAAAGAACAAAAAATATCTTTTTTGAAAACAATAAAAAACGTGTCAACTGGTTTTGTGTAAATTTTGGAAAAAAAAACAGGAAATGAATTCAATTATTTTCTGTATTAATTACATTAATATTAAATGTACTTTAGTGATGTCCCGAAACCCGGGACAATTTTCCCGAAAAAAAAATGTTGTCGTAAGGAAGTCTCCACTTTTTGTCTCTGTTAGTTATCCCGTAAACCATGGCTGAACACGTCATGAACCTCCCATTGACCCCAATAAACACCACCATTTAAAAGCTCAATTTTCGTTTATTCATATTTGATACATGCTACTCTGACAGAAAAAAAAATACTAATGAAACATCCTATAATTATTTCTGAGAAATATAACATCATTCAAGATGTAGATGAGACCCAAAGACATTATTACCATCAATCGTGACAGCCCTACACGTGTATGTGTGTGTTTAGGCCGACTGCACACGACGTTGCTTCACGCGAAAGTTCAAGGACGGATAACAGTTTCGTACAGCGAGTACAGACAGCAGAACAATCGTCACTAATTGTCGGTCAAAATATTGTAGCCTTTTGTTTTTACAACCGTACGTATATAGTTTGAATTGATGTGTGATGTGAAAAGATTTAGTAATGTTGGTTTCGTGCGAGGCGATTGAGAAAAATGTTTAGTAACTGCTATAAATACAGCTTGTTAAAATCTACTATTATTATTGCGTTGCTCAAGGGATGGCGATTCATAAATTCTTGGTACTTGGCTTAGGTGCTTACTTATATTAAAAATAAACTTTAAAAAAAAGTAAAAACCGACTTCAAAGAAATACTAAAAGGAGTAAAATAATTACCATAATATAAAATTAACAGTTTCAGAAGTCGGTGGCTTCTATTTGCTTCAGTGTAGAGTTGCACCGACTTCTGAAACTGTTAATTTTATATTATGGTA
This sequence comes from Amphipyra tragopoginis, assembly GCA_905220435.1. Lineage (NCBI taxonomy): Eukaryota > Metazoa > Arthropoda > Insecta > Lepidoptera > Noctuidae > Amphipyra > Amphipyra tragopoginis. The sequence continues at coordinate 1,112,546 of HG992013.1, read as the reverse complement.
ATTATTTTACTCCTTTTAGTATTTCTTTGAAGTCGGTTTTTACTTTTTTTTAAAGTTTATTTTTTATTAAAAACGTTTTAGTGTCATAATTTTAACACCCTCCTTCATAACCCTTCTTTTTGGCTTTGACGTAGTCGGGCATAAAAAGTCCTTTCAAATGATACCTTACACGATATAATGAAAACATTCCAAAGGGGGGGAGGGGGGGACACGCACCCCCTCCTCTTTTCAAGTAGTCAGTTCCCAACAACAAATATAAACAAAGCAATATTAGTGATTTGAGAATTTTGCTTTGATCCGACGAGGAGTTCCGTTCCATATCTCTGAAGTTCATGGTCTGATCATAACAAAATTTAAATGGGACCAATCGGAAAGTATACCCTTCCGAACAAAAAAAGATTTTTTCAAATCGGTTCATAAATGACGGAGATATGAGGTAACACACATAAAAAATAAAAAAAATAAAAAAAAAATACAACCGAATTGAGAACCTCCTCCTTTTTGAAGTCGGTTAATTAAATAAACAGTTTTTGAGTAAATATTTTTTTGTAAGAACTTTAAAAATTGCCCTCTGAATAAAAAACCGGCCAAGTGCGAGTCGGACTCGCGCAAGAAGGGTTCCGTACCATTATCTATAAAAAAACGGAAAAAAACACGTTTGTTGTATGGGAGCTCTCTTAAATATTTATTTCTGTTTTTTTAGTATTTCTTGTTACAGCGGCAACAGAAATACATCATCTGTGAAAATTTCAACTGTCTAACTATCACGATTCATGAGATACAGCTTGGTGACAGACGGACAGACGAATAGCGGAGTCTTAGTAATAGGGTCCCGTTTTACCGTTTGGGTACGGAATCCTAAAAACAGAGCATTTAATAAAAACAATATCACAACAGTCGAGAGAATTAACTATGTTATAATTATTAGTCAGTATTAGCCCAGCCGCAAATTATAATAAACTGGCAGAAAATTTCTGACGCGTGAGGGAAGACCCTCTACGTATCCATTTCGTACAAGAGAAAGCAAGCTGCCGGATCCGACAAATATTGGCAAAGTGCGGGGTCTAGTACAAATTGTATTAGCAGAGCCGCGCGTATGAAATTTTCTGCCAGACTAATTCAGATCATTCAAATCCTAACTTCCTAACTAATATTATAAATGTGAAAGTAAGATAGATAGATAGATAGATATACTTTATTGTACACTAAAAGAAATAAAACAGAAGGAATACAGGTAATCAAGAACAGTACAAATGGCGGTCTTATCGCTTAAAGCAATTTCTTCCAGACAACCATTGGATGGAAAGAATTGTTAAGAAAAATATAAAGGGCAATTTGCAGCGTACAAATTTATAATCTAATGAAAATCGGGAATCAACAAAATGACTAGGTATAAATAAATAGTATAACACAATTAAATACATATCTCAAATATAAATATATACATATACTTACATACATACTTACATACTCAAATAAGATACATACATATTTAATTATAAATACTTACATACTCAAATAAGATACATACATATTTAATTATAAATATAGACAACTTAAAAACTACTATAGAGCCAAATAATGTTCCTTCACCATTCTTTTGAAAGAAACTAGCGACTGAGCACGTCTCACAGATACAGGCAGTGCATTCCACAAGCGTATGGCCTGGACAGTAAAGGAATGATCAAAGAATCTTGTGGAATGCAGAGGCATCTTCAGTTTCAAGTTTTCCGATGATCTCAAGGACAGTGAGTGCGAATCACGCATGAACTCGAAACGTTCTTTAAGATAAGGAGGGGTAGTAGGATTAAACAGAATACTGTATAGTAGGGAAAGAATATGAGTATTCCGACGAAGGCGTATTGGAAGCCACTTGAGTTTAGCACGAAATTCTGACACATGATCATATTTGCGTAAACCAAATATGAATCTTATACAAAAGTTTTGAAGTCGCTCAAGTTTGTTAAACTGGTCCTCGGTGAGATCAAGATAGCTGGCATCGGCGTAGTCAAGGATGGGAAGAAGAAGAGATTGTGCAAGCGCAGTTTTAGTGGCAGTGGGTAACAAGTTACGAAGTCTTCTCATGGATCCGGCTGACGCAAACATCCTGCGACTGGTCTCTTTCAGTTGTGGATCCCATGAAAAGTTCTTGTCCATGAAGATCCCTAGGTTTTTTACCTTTTCACTGAAAGGTACTTGTATACCGTCAAAGAAAACCTGTGGAAGCTGCAACCAGTCGATTCTCGAAACCATCCGAGAGCCGCCCAAAACAATGACTTGTGTCTTTGTAGGGTTAACTCTTAGTCCGTAGGACTTGCTCCACTCAGCAATTTGGACAAGATCTTTGTTGACATTGACGATGACGTAAGTTTGTTTGTTACCTTTTCACGCCTAAACCACTAAACCGATCATGCTGAAATTTTTCATAAACGTTGTCAGTTGTACAGAAATGGACATAGGATATCTTTCATCCCGAAAAAAAGTACTGCTCCCGAAGAAAACAACAATAACGATTAATAGATGGCGCCACGTGTCTTTCGAATCATGATTGAATTATGTTATTAAAGAAACTTTAGTAGTGTGTTAAGAGTTTTTTTTATTACAAATTAACGCGAGCTAAGCCGCGGGCAAAAGCTAGTCATTTATATACTTTTTTTTATTTACTAATAATGTGCGGCCGGACTTAAGGCACTATGCGACACCATCTTTATGACGAATGTAGACATTATACGTTGACCGTGGGGGACGGATTAAGAATACAATTCCCTTCCATCGCCAGGCAAACAAGTCGCAACAGGCAATCAACTTGGCACTCTATACTATTAATAAATCTCAGTGCACTTTGTCTGTACATTAAATATTTTTCTGAAATTTCGATTGATGGGAGGTACTACTATTGATACAAAAGCCGAAACTATTTTTTAATTACTTTCTTTCTTTCTTATTGGCGTGCAGTCATTATACGACTTTTACATCCGACATGTGATGAATTAACTAAATTACTTACCACTTTAAGCAAATGTCAGATTAACGAGAAAGTGATCATTTATCTAAATGAAAATCAATTTCGAAAACATTTTTTATTCAATGTTACACTTTGTTTGCTAACGCTACGTCAAGTACCGGTCGTACGGACGCATGCTAATAGCGACTGTACGTAAAGGCCATCTTCCCATCGACTCGTACGCTCGTACATTCGTCCGAGTGAATGAAAGTAACTTGGAGAAGGCTAGGTATTTGTGGGTGATTTATATTTTTAAACATGGCGGGGTCCATTCATTTTATATCTTATGAGGAAATGGGAGTCACTATAATGTTCAGTGGAAACCCGAGAATCGATTAGAAATGTACGCCAATTACCGGTTTATAAAAGGGCTTAGTGATCTTTTTGATCAGAGTTACACACCATTTAATAAAGATAACACTTACATTTGGTGTTGCATGTTGGGAAAATTAGTCCTAATGCTGCCACAACACAAATTATGCTGAGTGATGACCCATTCACACACGAATGCGACACATTTCTATATTTTTAATCTATTAACAGTTAAATCTTAACTAGCATCGTGTATAGTATACACGATGCTAGTTAAGATTTGTTTATTAAATTACTGTTACACCTTTTGTCATTATATTAGTATGTATTGTGTCGATAAGCATGCTAAGTAAATTGATTTTCTTCTCAATTCAATTCAAAGTACAGTCAACATCAAAAGGAGGGAAGTGATGATTGCACAAAGTTTAAAAAAAGTTTTACGGTTGCAAATAATTATTATTTTGATTAAAAAAATTATGGAATAGATTATATTAGTGTAATCTTTTGTTGTTAGTATAATGATTTGCTCCAATGATAGATAGATTTCAACATTTTCAAAATATTCATTGCCATTTCCTGTTAAATGTATTTCATGCTTACTGTATTTGACAGTAAGCATGAAGTACATTTACATGCTCTTTCATTAAAGTTCATCACGCTAATTGCCAGGGACTGTTCCAATGACTCAGTGCCCTTGGCATTAAGAAGAAATTGTTACGAGTCTTCCGGTATTACCGATTGTATTACCGACCGGTATAACCGGCTACTGGTCGTTGTTGTTACCAATGTTATGTCGTGTTTTCACGTTCTCTCTTTTTATTTGGATATCTGGTACCCGTTTTGAGTTTTATGGGGACCGGTCATTGCAGTCAGTTGAGGTAGGTTATGGTTTTCCTCATAAATGTTGGGTAAATGAAATGCTTATTTTTCTTGTTAACCCTTAATAAGCGGGATAAGGTTTTAAGAAAAGTAATACCAACATATCATTTGGCAGCTTTTATACAAAAAAAAAGCAAATTATTTAGTCTAGTAAAAACAAGGTATATTGCCAGGTTTAAAAATAAAAATATAAAACGGAGATTTTCGCGACGTCTATCTCAATCAATCTGCCTAGCCTTTTCCCAACTATGTTGGGGTCGGCTTCCAGTCGAACCGGATGCAGCTGGATATCAGTATTTTACATGGAGCGACTGCCTATCAGACCTCCACAACCCAGTAACTGGGTAATACGATACTCTTGGTAAGACTGGTTGTCAGACTTTCTGGCTTCTGACCAACAGTAACGACTGTCAAAGATCTACAAATGACAGCCGGGACCAACGGCTTTACGTGCTTTCCGAGGCACGGAGGAAACTCGCTATGGTAAATGGTCACCCATCCACAGACCAACCTCGGCAAGCGTGGCTTAACCCGGAAGATCGGTCTATGCGGCTGTAATTATTTAGCCACGAGCTCCTCTCTTCGCGACATCTATCTATATAAATAAAAAGAAAAGTCCAGACTGATTGACTGACTCATCAACGCCCAGCACAAACCCTTGGACCTAGAAAGCTCAAATTTTGCACGGAGGTTCCCTTTATAACGTAGACAAGGAATAAGGAAGGATTTTTCGAATTTCAACCCCTAAGGAAGATAAATAGGGGATGAAAGTTTGTATGGAAAATCGTCACTTAACGGGTTCTAAATTTCACGCAAGCGAAGCTGCGGGCAAAAGCTAGTTTTTCAAAAAAGTTGGTAGCCTCTGCCTAGTTGGTCTAGTGGTCGCAAGTACGACTGCTGAGCGACAGGCCCTGGGTTCCATCCCCAGGTCGGGTAAAGTGTTATTGGGTTTTTAAGTGTGGAATTTTTAGTAGCCGCCCGTAGTCTAGGTTTGTGCCCGGTTTACATGGGACTTAAAAATAACCGCTAAATGAGGGTGCACTATACACCTCTGCCAACTCTTCAGAGAATACAGGCGTGATATTATGTTATTTTAAGTAGGTAATTTCTGTTTCCACGAAAATTTGCGAAATAGTTCTATGGTTGAGGTTACGAGTTACCTAACAAAAGGATCAATCAAGCAATTAATCCTATCAACATTAATTAAGTCTATTTGAAATAGAGTAATTAACACATGACTTCAGGAAACTCTAATGAGCATTATCCACATTTCTGCTCAACTCATGAGCAATCTCGTTACCCTATTATAAGTACATAATAACAGTTTGTGTGCCAATAATCTAATCAACACAATACCCGTTCTCACGGCAAATGCATAATTGTAACACTTATATAACACATCGCGTGACGCCCGTCCTGCGCGTGCGCACCGCTAGCTAAAACAGTCCATATGAGATGGTTGATAAGAGCTATTTTGGATCGTGGGAAAATTAATCTAATTTGTGATTTGGTACCTACATTTCAAAATTGGGTGTTTTGTTTTGTAAGTGTTAAACTTGGAAAAATAACTTGAAATTATAGTAATTATAAGATAATGTGTGGCGAATATTGAGTGTGTGTGTAATTATCAGTGATCGGAAAAAGGTGAGCTAATTTATCTAAACTTCATAGAACAGAGACAAAAAGTGGAGACTTCAAGACGACAACATTTTTTTTCTAATTTTTAAAATTTACACAAAACCAGTAGTCACGTTTTTTATTGTTTTCAAAAATAAAAGAAAATCTCCGATTTTGAAAACAATAAAAAATCTCTTTTTTGAAAACAATAAAAACGTGTCAACTGGTTTTGAGTAAATGTTTGGAAAAAAAACAGGAAACGAATTCAATTGTTTTCTGTATAACATTAATATTAAATGTACTTTAGTGATGTCCCGAAGCCCGGGACAATTATCCCGAAAAAAAATGTTGTCGTAGGGAAATCTCCTCTTTTTGTCTCTGTTCTTTGAAGTTTAGGTAAATTAGCTCACCTTTTTCCGATCACTGGTAATTATGTGTGATTTTAATTCTGCAGGTGTACATAAAAAAAAAAAAACATTTAAAAAGTTTTCATTGATTCATTCAGCCGAAAGACGTCCACTGCTGGACATAGGCCTCCAACAAGTTTTTTCAAAAACTTTATTTAAAAAGTAACCCTACCTATATTATGTACAGTCACAATCATAATGACACATATACAAGGTTAGTTGGAAATAGGTACTAATCCGAGGGCCGCTTAAAGTATCACTGAAGACTGTTTTAAAGCAAGTGTTAAAATATAAAATTCGATATTTATTTCCATGCATATTTAGTTTTTCAAAAATGCTTCATCCTTGCTTTAGTTACGAATTCAAAACATGGAGCTTTAATCCGTGACCCCAAATATGACCCAAAATGCAAATTTTGATTTTAACGTACTTATTTTAATTCAATGAAATCTTTGCACAGCAAATTTTCTAAAACTATTGATTTTTGGGGGAATTGGGAAAACAAAAAGTTATTAATGATTATGGATACTTTAACACTTGTTCGGATTAGTACATCCTTTCCGACTAACTTTGTTTATGGTCGCCACTTGAGTTAGAAACCTAATTACCTAACCTAAAAACTTAATTATTGACGGTATAAATATTGTAGGTATACTACGAGTAGTTGTACCCGGCATGCGTTGCAATGCACTGTTTCCTACTTACTTCCTACCTACTACCTACCTTCAGAAACAAAATCAAAATAGTAACAAAAAGTTAAAACCATTTTCATGCATGCGGTAAACAAATGAAGAATATGGACATACTGAGATAATTTGGACGACACGTTTGGTGCAGTGGCTAAGCGATTGGCTTCTGCGCCACGGGTCGTGGGTTCGATTCCCACACGGAACAAAAATTTGTATGGCCTACAGATGGTTGTTTCGGGTCTAGGCGTTTGTTTGTGAGATTTGTGTCTGTAAACGCACCCACGATACAAGAGAAATCTTAGTGTGGGGCAACGTTATAATAAAGAAAAAAAAATAAAAAGAAGAAAAAAAAAAGAATTTTGATTTTTTTTAAATATCAAAATTTTCTATCGTACTTAACGAACCTTCTCCTGACAATTACGGACACAACAAAAAAAAATTTGCGGAAGCGGTCCAGCCGCTCACGCGTGATACCGTGACCAAGGGAGATAGGGATTCAATTTTATATACATAAGATTATATAACGGGGTACGGGCCAGCTCTAACAGTATCCTAAACATGATGGCAAGCAGACTTGATTGCGTATATGTGGGTCGCTGTTGCGCCATCTCTCATGGGATGAGGCAGCGGTGAGTCCTGGTCAGTATAAAATGTATATACCTTACTAACATAATTTTTAGTATTACTAATGTATTGAGTCATCAGTATGATATCATTTCATATCATTTCATAAATATCATTTCATTACAATCTTTTATAGAATTTCCACAGCCTCCTAACCTAAGCATCCCTTCTTAATAACTTGTTCATAGTCATTATGTTTTTACTAATCTTGCAAGAGCATATATGATTATTATGTGTAAGAGAATCAAAATATGACGCAAAAATTCTGTACAAATAATGTTAATAATGTGGTGTTGAGATTTCTAAACCAAATTCTACTTAGACTCAATTGACAACATCGATGATTAACGATCGTTAGATTACAGATTCGAAGCCGATTGTGAACTTATTGCCATGAATTGTACTTTTATAAAATCTAAGAATGCGGATCCCTGTAGTTCAATAAATGATGAATACAATACCAGGTTACTGGTTATTGGTCACGATCCCGTGGTATGATTGGAGGACATATTATCCACTGTCAAATAACCTAGTACTGCTTTTCGAGAATACCTGAATCAAGCCATTCTGCATTTCTATGTATAAAAGCCCGTTTCCTTGCGCATGAACGCTTGATGTCTGCGTCAGATTTTATACTTAAGGGCTAATACTGATACAGTTCTTTATTCTGTGACATCAAAAAAATGCATGGTAGCTCGATTTCGGAGTCCGGGAGTGTATTATTTTAAAGTTGTCAACCTCTCACTTTAAGATAAAAGGCAATAAAAATTGCATCTCGAAAATGGTTCACTTTTGCTTAAAGCATTACTGGGTCATCAGCTAAAGAATAACATGACCTACAACTCCGCCATAGGATCGAATTAAACCGTCGGTCCCGGTAGTCATATGAATACCTATGACAGTCGTTACAAGTAGTCAGAAGCCCGAAAGTCTGACAACCGGTCTAACTATAGCATATCGGCATTACCCAGTAACTGGGTTGCGGAGGTCTGATGGCAGTCGCTCCATGTAAAATACTGGTATTCAGCCGCATCTGGGGGTCTACTCCCTAAGTCCGTCAACGAAGTTAGTCGCCCGTCCGAAAGTAGCCCGAAACGTAGGAGTGAACAAAACAAGTGTCAAGTTCAACTTTTCGGACGGGCAAAAACACATCAGTAGTAGGGACAACTATAAAATCGTGTTGTCGTTCATTCTTAGTTCGGGCCCCGAAATAATCGTATGTCCGTAGGTGATAGGGAGTAGGAAATGCTCGTAAATAAGACCGAAACCACGGACTTCGTGCTTAGGGAGTAGACCCCCTGGTTAGACGAAGCTGGACTCAACATAGTTGGGAAAAGGTTAGACCTATAGACCCTTTAAACGCCCAAGTCGGATATATCCGACTGAAAAAAATGTGTCCATTTCGCCCATGTCGGATAAATACGACAAAAAAAACTGTGTTTAAAATGTATTCATTTATTGACATAACATGATTATAATACTCTTTTCATAGTAGTTATTATTTTGCCGATTTATGAGCTGGGCGCTAGGGGCACGACAACTGAAGAAAAACCAAGCGGTCAAAAGGTTAATTTTACATAACAACATTGATGTCATCTAAGCTACTTACACAAACAATAATAATTGAAAATAAGTTTTACTTTCACGCCAAATAAGGCACGTTACAACGATCAATAAATATTGAACCGATTTTTTTTCGAATGACTGTGTTTGAAATCGTCATATCTGATGGTATTGTGATGTTAAACCATTATTTTGGTATCAAATGGTAGTGTAATGTCAAAAGGTGAGATCAATAATGCCTTGTTATGTAATGATGTTGTATTACATATTTGGTATCGGCAGTAATCTAAATCATCTTGTTGTTAGTTATATTAAACGCCTGTAGGCTTATAACAGGATCTGTATCGCTAAATGGAACTTGCAAATCTACACTATAATGAAATAGCAAGCTATACAGGGTGTAAACGAATTCGTGTAATTCCTTCAAACCACATCGTCACGAGCCAAATTCTCACAGAGTGACGTATCTGTTTCAAATGAATAGAAATAAATAAATAGATACCTTAGGGCTTTAGGGCAACTACTAACTTAAAGAGTAAGCCAAGAGCAATATAAAAAGTTATTTTTAATTCATTAATAAAGCCACAGCTAACACAACTACTGAAAAATTATCAATTGTTTATATTATATTAATGATATAGATTAACCCCACTTTACTCCACACGGGATTTGCTTGATTAAAGATAAAAAAATAAAACGTTTTTTTTCTTGCGGTAGGGCTAAGTCATCGTATCTAAACCACCTAATAAGGTTTCAATAAAAAAAGCAAAAAATATTTTGCAAAAAAAAAATGTGTTAGAATATTTCAATGCCACGCATAAACGAATGAAAGCACGGCGACGCAACTGACAGGCACGACTAGCGCGATATCGCCTCGTGCAGTCAGTTAACTTGGGGTGTTAAAATGACCCAGAAATAGACAATCTGGGGCCTAATTCTCCTAAAATAAATCTTGATAAATCACAACCGAACCAAAGCCGAACCGTTCATTCAGACAGTTCTCAATTTCAAAAGCTATCAAATTGTTTGACACAAAAAACAAAATCAATCATTTTGAAAGTTTTCGAAAACAAAAACTGACTGACGGTTGTGGTTCGATTGCGTTTTGCAAAAATTTATTTTAGGAGAACTGGTTATTTTCATGAAAAAATCTTTTTGCTGAAACTGAAAAAAACAGTGCTTTGTCAATCTATATTACTAGTAGATCACGCGGTTTGAAGGAATAACATGAATTCGTTTATACTCTGTATTACTTTGAAAAAATTACATCCCAATATTTGACTTTCTATTTTTTCGGTTTTACGAAGCGTCTGCCAATGTGGTGTGTTCGCACTTCTTCTGATCCGAATACGAGAAAAACATGACTAGTAGTCGCTTTACATCCGAAAACCATTAAGAGCGTGTACGCCGTTCGGCATTTCATACAAATTTTCAAGTCCTTATTATTCGATATGACTGAACCGATTTTAATGAAACTTCATACCTATCAGCAGAATACATAGGACTAAAAAGTTAGTAGAAAACATTTTCGAAAAATAGTGTTACAGTTAAATTAGACCGATTTTAAATTTTCCATACAAACAGAAATTTCCAATTATCTTTTTTTAAGTAAGACATTTCGAAAATGTTTTCTACTAACTTTTTAGACCTAAGTATCCTACTTATGTATGTGAAGTTCCATCAAAATCGGTTCATTCATTACGAAAAACAAAGACTTGAAAATTTGTATGAAATGCCGTACGGCGTACACGCTCTTAACTCTGCTTATCATCCTGTACAACTTTTACGATGAGACAAACTGTTCACACAATTTCCACATGTTCCATACATTTTGTTAACACATTCATTGTGTATAAACATTGTAAATAATGCAGTGACTACTTGTTGAATAATTAAAATCATTAAGCTAACGACATCACGACAGGTTATTAACACATCACAACCGATGCATCGACTGTAAATAATAATTTTCTCTCATTTTACTTTTCACAATTTGCACGGCATGCTATTTATTTACTACTTTTTTTTAGATTGCATGGATCCCAAGCAGAAAAAATCCACAGATTTAGGGTGAGGCCAAACGAGCGTAATTTTTTGAGCTGTGAGTCGCGTAAAATAAGTCAGCGTAATTTTTTTAAAAGATTTAGAGACTCATTTTGCGTCGTCGTGTGAACGAAACCTTACTTACGGTGGTCATGCTACGAATGCAGAAGATTAATTTCAATAAACAGGAATAAGGTTTGCAATCCCGCAAGTCATTCAATCCCGCGGGATTGATATGCGGAATTACTCAATCCCGCGCGGGAACACGCTGGATCCCGCATCTTTGAAATTATGTTATAAGTAAAATCAAATTGAAACTACAGATTTTGTGTAAAAATCTACTTTTATTAAACATTTCTTACATTAACCAACAGAAATTATTTCTTTTCCATTAATTAAGTATAAGTAATTAGTAATCTGTTTTCTTAGATTCATCTTTAAATGTTTGGCATAGTTTAATAGTTTTGTTAAATTTTACCCTTACTCCTAACAACAGTTTTATATTTTTAATTCAGTCTTATTCATATAATGACTAATAATCAAATCACAACTTTCTCTTAGATGCTATTACTATGATATCAACCTATGGTGATAACTTTTGAATACGCTCTTAAGAAGCAAACGGCGCTCGTGCTACTCGCGATTTTCGCGAAAGTTTTAGCGCCAAATTTTTAATTTGCGGGATTCGCGGATCTCCGCTTTGAAGGTGCGGGATCCAGCAGATTAATAAAAGCAGCGGGATCCCGCGGGAATGCGTGACCCCGTTTTAGGGGATTGCAATCTCTAAACAGGAATCATTCTAAATCCTGCTGAATTAAGCCTGAATTTCTCCCTACCAATCGTACCAATTCAAAAATTACCAAACAAAAAAACCGTATTTCTTAAAACAATTACGCTAGATTTATCCAGCATCCTTGACATATTCGTCATAGTTGTAAACATGAATACATTTGGCAACGAGTCCCACACTCCGACCTTTGAGGGGGGTGCACACAATAGATGAAGCTAATTAGTTTTATGATACGTAAAATATTTTAATTTAGCTAATTATGCGGTCAAGTACGTTTTGTGGTTGATTACGTACGTGTGAAGTTCAGTTATAAGTATATTAGGTTATGGTGGGACCGGAATGTGTGACATGCAACGAGATTGCTCTGAATTCTGTTGCATTACACGGCTGATTACATTGCATGTTGAACAAGTCCATACCCACGTTCAAAATAATAGTTATTTGTTATACAAGAGTGCAAAGTTGATTTTTAACCGCGTGCTCAATTTTGATGACCGAGCAAGCGAAGGATTCTAAAATTGAATCACGAGCGCAGCGAGTGATTAAAAAATTAGAATCCTGAGCGTTAGCGAGGGAATCAAAAGAGCACGAGGTGAAAAATCTTTGCACTCGAGTGCAACACGTAATTTTTCATCCCACCTCAGCGAGGAAATGATTTAATGTAAAAAAAAAAAATTTCCTCTTCGCTAGAATCACTCATTTTATGTTTTTGATTTGTTTTCAAGTTTCTTGTTTTTAAACTAAGGTTTTAACAATAAGGGCGCTTTCAAATTAGACGGTTGTTGTCGGACTGTAGCCGTGCCGCAGCGGTGCGGCTGTCAAGCTGCATACGGGCGGTAGTGTTTTTCCATACAGTTGACGCGGCCGGAGAGCAGTGCGTCGTCCGTACCGCGCACGCACGGCAGCAGCTAGGGCGTCACACTGCTCTCTCGTCGCGTCAACTGTATGTAAAAACACAACCGCCCGTTTGCAGCACGACAGCCGCACCGCTGCGGCACGGCTGCAGCTCGACGGCAACCGTCCAATTTGAAAGCGCCCTAAGACGTGAAAAGAAACAGGCGCGCGTAAAGCAAATAAAAAAAAAAAGTAATACACCAAGAAGGTTCCGAGTCTGACTTTCAACAAATTAAAAAAGGTTGTATGATAAATTCGGCACCATGGAGGTAGAAGTAAATAGGTTTAATGAAGTTTTGAATTCACAAACTTGGTGCACACGATGTTCTAAATTTAATTTACTTTATCCTCTAGCGGATCAAAACGGCTTTTGCACTCAGTTATCGAAGAGCAAAAATACTCTTTCCGAGATGGGGGGATGAAAAATATATTTTCATCCCCCTCTCGGAAAGAGTACTACATTCTAGCGACGAGGAAGTTTATTTTTTTTACATTAAGTCATTTCCTCGCTGAGGTGGGATGAAAAGTTACGTGTTGCACTAGAGTGCAAAGATTTTTCATCTCGTGCTCTTTTGATTCCCTCGCTAACGCTCAGGATTCTAATTTTTGAATCACTCGCTGCGCTCGTGATTCAATTTTAGAATCCTTCGCTTGCTCGGTCATCAAAATTGAGCACGCGGTTAAAAAGCAACTTTGCACTCTTGCATAACAAATAACTATTTTCTGGTAGTATATGTATAAATATCGTATTAGCAAAGGTCCAAAGTTGTCGAACTTGATAGTAAGTGCAGACAAGGTCTAAGATGGAGCACACGAATCCAAGTAACAGAGATATAGAGGGCTTCCCTTATACCCTTCTGGCTCTCACATATATACGACGGAACACAGTAAACCGTTTGGCATCGGAATTTAATGTGTCGGTGGTAGCTAGCCAGGCGGACCGTAGTATAGATCCTACCACCAAGCGTGCTAGGTTTTGTTGAATTTTATAACACGCGTCTGTGTATGTGTATGGTGAATTTAGCAACGAGTTCGCAACCCACACAGAGCCTCACCTCTATTAAACCTTTACTCAATTTGTAGCCGACCCCAACGGGCCGACTTGTAATCCAACCAAGTGTAGCTAAATAAGAGTGATTTACATGAAGCGCTTGCCATCCAATTCCTGCAATACCGATATTACGGTTACCGGTTGGCAGAAATTCTGTTTATAACCCACGTTTCGCCTAAGGCAGAGGTTCCCAAAGTGGTCCAAGTGGACCCCTGGGGGTCCACGGGAGACCCGACGGGGATCTACGTTGGCGTAACAAAAAGATCTAATCTTCACATTTTATATGATAATATGGTAGGAATGTAGCTGCAGGGGGTCCACCGGACTACCAGGGTTAAGGAATTTGTTCGAAAGAGTTACCGCAGCCCTGGAACGCAAAGGGCATTAGGAGGAACACGGATGGGTTTTAGTCAGTAAGAGTGTGACACTCCCTTCCGCTCCAGAGCGGAAGGAGTCATATGATGATTTCACAAGCATAAAAAAAGATATTTGGAGATAAATTTGAAAGTGGTCTATGAGAAAAAGAGTCTGGGAACCGCTGGCCTAAGGTATTAAGTCCCATGTAATATCTAAGTAGGTGGCGGGCCTATTGCCATTTTCCGAACACAATACGGTACTAGGATCGTCGCCTCTTACGATTATCTTGCCCACCGACGGAGGGGAACTGTATTCTTAATCTGTCCTCCCGCGGACCTAACCAAACTGTTAAGTTTAGAATATTTCTATTTTACAGTTTGTGGTTAGAATAAAACACGTGAATTTGCGGAAATAATAACGAGCAAACCACATGAAGTCGCTAAGAGTAGTGTAAGATTGTATGTTATGTAAACTCTCAGACAACAAACAAAAGAAAACCGGAAAAATTATAAAATTTATGACCATTATTTAAACACAGTACTTACAATGTGATACGATATACGATGACTTGGTGAAGGTCGCGGGAATCCGCTGGATACGAGAAGCATAGGACCGGTCGATGTGGCGATGCTTGGGGCCTATGTCCATCATTGGACATCTTTCGGCTAAATGATGATGATGATGTTAGTGTAGATATTTAGGTCAATGATGTTCTTGATGCACCCTTCACAATTTGATTTGCCTATTATGACACTTTTTTAAACGTGGAATGATGCTCATGGATTCCCTCCACCCTTGGGAAGGCGGGGATTTATTTCGGACTCTTACCAACAAAAACCACCACAGTGTCCTCTGAGGACCTATGAACCATGCGGGATTCGCTATTGCAAGCACCACAACCCCAGCGGCTATTTCTCTAAATTATTATATAATAATTGTTACTAGGCTATTAGTCTTTAATTGCATTTAACGTATAAAATCACGCCTGTATTCCCCAAAGGAATGGGCAGAGGTGTATAGTATACCCTCATTTCGCTGTTATGTTTAAGTCCCATGTAATAGGGGGCGAGCCTATTGCCATCAACCGGGCACAAATCCAGACTCCGGGCTGCTACTGAGAAATTTCACACGGAAGCTAACCTAACTAACTAATAACCGACCTGGGATTGAACCCAGGACCGCACGCTCAGTAGTCGCGCTTGCAAACACTAAACCAACGAGGCAGTCAAGTAATTGAATTTAATTGTAATTTTTATTTGCTTAAGTTTACTACTTAAACAAATAAAAAAAACCGTAACACATTTTAAACTTCTCATCAAGTCACGAAAAATCACAAAACAAATAAAGATATACATTTAAATATATATTTTATCGGCCATTAACTTGTTCGAGATCCATTAAATCGAGTATCCTTGGCATCGGTAAATCGGACAGACAATCGATCGACAGAACATCGACATTTAGTTAAATCGTTACATCCTTTTTATGGAGGCTTCGGTTTAAAGGTTGGATGCATCACGATAGAGGCGTTTGGAAGGGTCATCGATTAGTATCGAGGAATTTCAGAATTGTTGAGATGTTGTTGTGAATTTGACAACTACTTGTCATAAATAGAATGTTCATCTTTTCGTAATCTTTGAATATTTCATTAACGTAGAAAACGTGGATTAGTCTAGTAAAAACATCACGAAAAAAGTATCCTGAGTTTAAATACACCACCAGAGCACGTCAGGTGGAAATTTGCGGATAACTCAAACCTGGAGTGTAAATGTGGTGGCGTTCCGCAAACTATGGCGCACTTAACATCATGCCCCGCGCCCTGTTACCTGTACGCCACAAGAACTAATGGACGCTACGGATAGTGCTAAACTCATTGCTGAGTTCTGGGCCGACACGGTGTAGATTGTCATCGACACGCTAAGAAGAAGAAGACTAGAGCACGCGCCAAGGCACGCCGCCGTAAAAACTTACAAATACTAACAAACTATCAGTAAACATCACAATGCGTAATTTAGATTTTCACGATACGAAGATTCGTCTTCGTTTCAGTCTTCATTCGGTTCAGACATTTTTGAGTGCTGATAATAAATAATTTATTTGAGCATTATGTAATGCGACAATTCCTCAATCGACTTCAGTTACATATTTACAGGGTATTATACAGTCCCCCTTGTTACAAAAGACGGTCTAAGAAAAACCTAGCTCCGTCTCTTTTCGTTAATGACATAAGAAAGTGAATATTTCAAACCTGGGTTTACCTTAGTCTTGGTTTAAACCATCTTTTGTAATAAGGGAGCTTATGTTTTTCAGTTTCAATAAAGTTTAAAGCGATCAACATAATGTAATCACAATCTTATCAATCACGCACAATATAATTTTAATGACAATAAACATCAGCGCTGCGATAACCTAGCAGTTAAACGATTGCTTTCTACATACATATATACGAGGGTCTGAGTTCGAACCAAAAATGCATCTCTGACTTTTCCAATTCATTTGGTGAAGAATTTGACTGTCACCTTTAACACAGGTGAAGGAAAACATCGTGAGGAA
This sequence comes from Amphipyra tragopoginis, assembly GCA_905220435.1. NCBI lineage: Eukaryota > Metazoa > Arthropoda > Insecta > Lepidoptera > Noctuidae > Amphipyra > Amphipyra tragopoginis. The sequence continues at coordinate 1,095,763 of HG992013.1, read as the reverse complement.
ACCTGCATCTGAGAAGACTCAATAAAGTTCTTGAAGTTCTCGAGACATTCACGCTTCATGCATAAACGCTTCTTCTTCCTAGCATTCCCAATCCTCACTTAAGGTTAGGATCCTCTTATGAAAAATGTCCTCTCCACACCACCAAGTATTATCTAACCTCAGTTCAAAGCACATTTGACGGAACTATTGCACATACCATCGACTCCACTTACAATACTTTACAATTACATACACTTAAGTCTTCGCTGACTGTTACAGACTATTTCTCAACTTCCCTAATTCCGTCCGGCTCGGTATAATGACTATAATTTGATACAGAATAAGACATCACAGTATCGCTTGTCTGATCAACAAGGCTTCAAGGCTTTTAGCATTTCGACCATCATTCAATGGATTAGTATTATCAGCTCATTACTGTCTCACTGTTGGGCATGTACCACTTTTCAGAATAAGAATATCTTTGAATGAATCTACTTCTATCATTCAATGGTACTACTTCTAGTTTTTTTAAACATTGCCTCACAGTCCTGTGTCGTGGGTGCGTTTACAGACATGAATCTTTACGTGCACAAGCACATAGACCCGGATCAGATATAGATCATACAAATGTTTGTTCCGTACGGGAATCGAACCTATGACCACTAGCGCAGAAAGCCGTATAGCTCATGCCATGGTGAAAAGATTTGCTAGCCAGCAAGGTTGAAAGCGAAGCTGATTGCCCAGAGTGCGCAGGACGTTCTAAATACCCGTAACATTATGCGTGGAGGCCTTTGCACCCCTTAAAGCTGCTAGCTACCACTGAACTAACTTAAATGATAATTTAAGTTTCGATAAACTTTATACAGGCTGTTAACGAATTCGTGTAATTCCTTCAAACCGCGTGATCTACTGGTGACACAGATTAACCCTAAAAGGGAATTTTTGAAAATCAACTGAAAATAATATTGAAAATAAAATCTTAGTTTTCTATTTCTGAGTCATTTTAGAGCTCCGAGTTAACTTACTGCAAAGAGCGATATCACGTCAGTCGTGCCCGCCAGTCGCGTCGCCGTGCTGTCTGTCATTCATCTAAGCGTGGCAAGGAAATGTTCAAGCGCATGAAATTATTCTTTGGAAAAAAAAAAAATTTATCCTTATTAGGTGGTTTAGATACGATCACTTACCTCTACCGCTTAAAAAAAATACTTTTATTTTTTGATTTTTAATCAGGCTAATTCCCGTGTGGGGCTAATCTACACCAGTAGTAGATCATGTGGTTTTAAGGAATTACACGAATTCGTTAACTCCCTGTATACCTTTTGCCTACAGTGTTTTATAATATGTGAATTTACAAGAAAGATACATTAAATCTAAGTAAATCTACTCAAACTGACAATAACTTGTGTTCAACTTAAATAAAAAAGACAAGTCAACTTCTAATAAAAACATTGGTCAGACTTACGAATGTATCATAAAATACCTGCTTATTATAAAACATTATTATATTTATTACCGTATCAACAAAAAACGTGTCAATTTATCCACGCGAATTTATATTACTGGTACTATTATGTATGAATGACGCCAAGTGCTCAGTTATGTAAAGATAACGAAGATGCTTTGAATAGAAAGGACAAATTTATATCACTGACTCAGCTGTTGCACTTTAAGATATAAGCGGTTAGCGGAATCGATCGAAACGCTATAGCGTACGCATCAACAATTAGCGATTTAGCTGAGTTTATAATAGCATCAGTATCCCTGCGTGGCATAATTACAAATGCCGTCAAACTTATCTCGAAAATCGTTCTTCGACCTATTCGTTTTTTAAATGTAATTAATAGTTTGGCACAGGCTGACAGCACAACTTGTAGTAAGCGGTTACTGCTATCTATATGATATAGCCACAACACCAAGAGAATTAATTGCTGATGTTTTGCCAACCCTGACATAAAGTTGAAGTCTCTTGTGCCTGTATTACCGGCACCCATACCCTTCAAACTTGGAACACAACAATGCTGCTTGGTGGTAGAAATAGGTATGGTGGTAGAAATAGGTATGGTGGTAGTATTGCTTCGGGCGACTCTTTCACAGTGAGCTCTATTATACTACTATTGAAAGGATGGTTTAACGTTGTTGGGGTGCCAGAAAGGCGATTTTGTGCGTGGTGCCTTCTACAAAAACTTTAAAATGTTACTAAAATCAGATTATACAGGTTTTATGATTAGGTACATTATGACAACATTTCATAAATCATTTGGGACTGAAATTGATTTTAAATCCTTAATTGGGTAGCTGATGCTCATTCACGAGGAACTCTACTGCTACTTAATTACTTTTTTGAATTCTTCTTAATAATGCCACCTCTGCAATCTTATCACTTACACCACCCCCAAAACTGCAGTTCTCCGTGAGCGAATGTCTAATGTCGCGCAGACGAGACATCATTTATCGTGCACTTTCTTCTATCGGCCAATTATAATTATTTATTGCTAGTAATTTCAGTTACAATGATACAATCAGCCGTCGTCCTCGGCTAGGTTCGGTTTCTATTAAACTGCGAGCTTATTAGCAAGAGGATTCACCTTTAACATTTAATAAAACGCGTTCCTGAGAGCCGTTTAGACTTTGTGACCCTTTTGAGAAAAGCATTTCTACGGAAAGAGATGCGATAGTCTATTCTGACCTGGTAATGACACGGCCTCATTAAGAAAATCCCAAGCAATATAATATACAAGTTAGTCGGAAAAGCCGTTAAAGTACCCACAATAATAAATAACTTTTGTTCTAAAACTTTCCCCAAAAGTCAATAGTTTAAGAGAAATAACTGTTCAAAAATTTCATTCAAAAACCGCTAAAATCTATCTATCCTCAGCTATGATCAGTTTTACGTTGTAAGTAGTTCATATTTAGGGTCATGGATTAGATTTTTATATTACCTGAATTCGTAACTAAAGCAGAGATTTGCAAAAACTAGAATAAAAATAATTTTGCAAAGAAATAAAATTATCGAATTTTCAAATTTTAACACTTTCTATAAAACAGTCATCGTGGCCCACGGATTAGTAACCCCTTTCCGCCTAACCTTGTATAAAGGATTGTCGCTCTTGTCACGGCTCATCTTCCGTGCGGAAGATGTCTGGTCCTTTGGAAGGCATACACGGGGACACAGGTCCAACGCGAAGAGGACCCTTTTGAGAACTTTAATCTAACATGGGATGGGGCACCAACCGGGGACTATCCACGGCTGCACTATTGGAGTACAGTCATGGACCGTCCCAGGCGGGTGCAAACTGGTCTATGGGAGGGGGTGTTAAATGGACTATTTAACTTCTATTGCCGGAAGAAAACGGCGTCTGCCTTTCAAGTTTGAAATTGAATTGTGTTGGCAGACGGTGACTCGCCAGCTCACTAGCTGGGTCCCCTGAAAAGCCGCCAGTATATAGGCGAAGGGGGCAACAAACGTGTGAGCGGCTAGAGGTGTAGAGAGGTGTGGCCCCGGTTTCGCCGTCGCGGGTCTAAAACACCCGGAGTGGGTTTCTCCGCTATTACTCCATTAGACACTTCCACCCCCGAGCATATAGCATACAGGATTATTATTACATTACCCAATTTTTTTTAAATCCGATCACTTACTGTAATGCTGAAGGAAAACATTGTGAGGAAACCTGCACACCTGAGAGAGTTCCATAAAGTTCTCGATGGTGTATGTAGTCCGCCTTCCCGCACCAGGCCAGCGTGATGGACTAAGGACTAAAACCTTCTCATTCTAAGAAGAGGGCCGTGCCCAGCAGTGGGACTGAAATGTCCAGATTATGCTTACAAAAAATAGTCATTAATATCTCATAACACACCAAAAACTAAGTAATCTATCATCGCAGTAAAAACAACAAACATTATGTTTCCGCCTGGGAACTGAACTGGTGACCTTCCCATCTTAATCACGATCAGCAGATATGTACCACATTTCGCAATTGTAAGGTTAGACGAAACAGGCTCGATCGAAAGCAAGGACAGGCTGTATTGATCGCTCTATGGGTGTAAGTAAAATAAAGACGAGCAATCTGTATCAAACATGATAGAGTGTGATTTTTCGTGGCACAAAATAGGTAAATATAGTATAAAAATATAATAGATAAATTAAACAAAAAAAAAAACTTTCTGAATAATCTCCTTCTTTTTTGAAGTCGGTTAAAAAAGGGTCTATGGCTGTGTTAGGGAGAATTACACCTAAATGCATAATGATAATTATTTGGGTTTCCTTAATTAATGATACGAACAAATTTAAAGGCTTTTGTAACAAGAAAACGAGGCATTGCGGATGGAAGAATGCCTCTTCCATCCGCAATGCCTAAGTAATCCGCAAAGTCTAGTATATTCGGAATCCAAGCTAGAACTTTATATGAAAATAATAAAAGAAATGTAGATAGAATAAAATCATATAACATTAGGGAGCAATTAATCCGGGTCACCAACATAAACTTTAATATTATCTCGGAAACTAAGAATGATAGCATATTAAAATGTTTACATTACAGCAACGAAGAAGTTTTATTACTTTTATTTGAGTAATATTGAATTTGAGATAATTTTGAATAAAATTGAGGAGCTCGTGGCTAAATAATTACAGCCGCATAGACCGATCTTCCGGGTTAAGCCACGCTTGCCGAGGTTGGTCTGTGGATGGGTGACCATTTACCATAGCGAGTTTCCTCCGTGCCTCGGAAAGCACGTAAAGCCGTTGGTCCCGGCTGTCATTTGTGGATCTTTGACAGTCGTTACTGTTGGTCAGAAGCCAGAAAGTCTGACAACCAGTCTTACCAAGAATATCGTATTACCCAGTTACTGGGTTGTGGAGGTCTGATAGGCAGTCGCTCCATGTAAAATACTGATATTCAGCTGCATCCGGTTCGACTGGAAGCCGACCCCAACATAGTTGGGAAAAGGCTAGGCAGATGATGATGAGTAATATTGAATCACTACATAGTATAAAACAAAGTCGCTTCCCGCTGTCTGTCCCTATGAATGCTTAGATCTTTAAAACTACGCAACGGATTTTGATGCGGTTTTTTTTAATAGATAGAGTGATTCAAGAACAAGGTTTATATGTATAAATTGCACCCGTGCAATGCCGGGGCGGGTCGCTAGTAGTCTATAAAATACTTTTTTGAATAAGCTATCGTTAGTTTTCGAGATATTACGTCTTATATTGGTGACCGGATTAATTGATATTTTGTTTCTGGTATCAAAATGCACCTTTCGTTTACTGTTGTTCTATTTCAAGATTCTCTTTACAAATATCAAATTATTCCATAACAGAACAAGAGTAAAAATAAAATTAGAGCATGAATATGGCCTTTAGTGTCTTTACATTAAATAAAGGTCTCCGCTGCTAAAATAGAAACTTTACCCCCCTTATTATAAAAGATGGTCTAAGAAAATAAACTTAAAAAAAAAGTAAAAACCGACTTCAAAGAAATACTAAAAGGAGTAAAATAATTACCATAAGATAAAATTAACAGTTTCAGAAGTCGATGGCTTCTATTTGCTTCAGTGTAGAGTTGCACCGACTTCTGAAACTGTTAATTTTATATTATGGTAATTATTTTACTCCTTTTAGTATTTCTTTGAAGTCGGTTTTTACTTTTTTTTAAAGTTTATTTTTTATTAAATACATTTTAGTGTCATAATTTTAACCCCCTCCTTCATAACCCTTCTTTCTGGCTTTGACGTAGTCGGGCATAAAAAGTCCTTTCAAATGATACCTTACACGATATAATGAAAACATTCCAAAGGGGGGAGGGGGGGACACGCACCCCCTCCTCTTTTCCAGTAGTCAGTTCCCAACAACAAATATAAATAAAGCAATATTAGTAATTTGAGAATTTTGCTTTGATCCGATGAGGAATTCCGTTCCATTTCTCTGAAGTTCATGGTCTAATCATAACAAAATTTATATGGGACCAATCAGGAAGTATACCCTTTCAAACAAAAAAAGAATTTTTCAAATCGGTTCATAAACGACGGAGATATGAGGTAACAAAACGTAAAAAATAAAAAATAAAAAATACAACCGAATTGAGAACCTCCTCCTTTTTGAAGTCGGTTAAAAAACCTAGGTTTTAAAATAGCCCCGTCTCTTTTTGTTATATGACATAAGAAAGTGATGGGTATATTCTAAACCTGGGTTTACCTTAGTCTTGGTTTAAACCATCTTTTGTAATAAGGCCCTACAAGTCCAAGTTCACAAAGAAAAGCATGACTTTAAATTAAAGCCAACAAACAATTAAAAACAAACACTCCAATCCGAAGGCTGTTTTTTTAATTACCAAATACAGTGCAGTGCAAATAAAACGTCACAGTCTATTTAGTTGAGTTGTAAACAATATCGCTAGGAGGATGTTGTCGATGGTATCTTTCAAACGAGCGTGAAACAAGATAGAAAACTTCGGCCTTTCATTGTGTGGATACAATTATTTGCAATGCAGTGTACGTTAATGCTGGGTCTTCCGCCCACTGTAGTGTAATGTGATATAGTTAATTTGTTTGTTGAACGTTCGGTCGTTTTTGTTCACATGCAGAGCTTTCATCATCATCAGTGATCGGAAAAGGGTGAGCTAATTTACCTAAACTTCAAAGAACAGAGACAAAAACTAGAGACTTCCTTACGACAACATTTTTTTTCGTCAAAATTATTCCGGGTTTCGGGACATCACTAAAGTACATTTAATATTAATGTTAATAGTACAGAAAACAATTCAATTCGTTTCCTATTTTTGTTTCCCAAAATTGTCACAAAACCAGATGACACGTTTTTCATTGTTTTTAAAAAAGAGATTGTTTATTGTTTTCAAAAAAAGAGATTGTCTTTTATTTTTTGAAAATAAATGAAAGAAAATCTCCGAGAAAATTCTCCCGAAAAAAAAATGTAAACCTACGCAGTTTTAATTTTTATCAAAATTGGCTCCGAGATTCCTTTAAGCATTTTTCGCTATTCACCATACTTTTGGATTTGGCCATCAATGCCCATTTAAAAAATTCTCTCTATATAGGCGATGGGACTCACTTTCCATCAGCTGTGCCATCAGCTGGTTTGCCAACCAAACCTAGATAACTGGCTAATCTTTTCACTACTCAACAGTTTCATATTATATGATTACAATTCACGACCTCTTGATTACGTATTCAACGCGAAAGTCTTCAAACTATTGTCACATTTCTAATACTGTAAGTTAATACATAACATGCCTAACTGAACAACTTAACCACGAACCGAAGGTCGCACAGTTAACTACAGTAATCACTACAGTTATTGGCAAATTGGTTCTAAATTATTATACATATCGATGAGTTCCGTTCACTTTTGTTGACTGCTCGTCTCGGATGAAAGTGCAGAAACATCACGGTTATGGGTGAAGGGGTAGGCATATTGTCGTAGTTATGCAGTCAACAGCAAAAGTAAGTGATGATTGTTTGAAGTTTCAACCGTGATATAACATAACAGAACAGAGGTGTACAGTACCTACACCCTCATTTCAACGTTACCTTTAAGTCCTTTGAAAAAAAAGGCTCGATACACTAAACGAAAAACGCCAAATACGTAAAGAGAGACCAAAACCCTCCTACACGTATACTTTTAACTCTGCAGGCCAACTTTATTGTATTAGTTGTGACCGGGTATTCAAAACAAAATTCGGTCTAGCGAGTCATATTAGGGCACACGCTAGGAAATAGTTTTAAAGGGTCGCCGTTATCGAAATCGATAAGGAGGACTATATACAATAGGGGGCGAGCCTATTGCCATTAACCGGGCACAAATCTAGATTCCGGGCTGCTATTGAAAAATTCCATGCGGAAAAACCCAATAACACTTTGCCCGGATCGAAATTAGGATCTCACGTTCAGCACTCGCGCTTGCGACCACTAAAAGAACGAGACAGTTTAACCGTGATCAATTAATCAAAAATTGTTAATGATAAGGTATGTATGTACCTAACATAAAAATATGATAGAGTAGATGTGTGGATTGACAAAAATGGATGAAATAAGGAACGAGTATGTCAGAGGAAGTTTGTAAGTAGCGCTAGTGAGTAAATAGTTGAGGAGAAAAATAAGTCAGCGTTTTATGGACATGTTATTATGTAGAAGTGTGTTAAATATGTATGGAATACTAATAATAATGTGTATGGATATACAAGTAGAGGTAGACCAAAGAAAAGATGGATGGATTGTGTGAAGGATGATATGGGTGAGAAAGAAGTGAGGACTGAGATGACGGCTTATAGAGGAGAATGGAAGAGGAATACATGTTGTACCGATCACACCTAGAGTGGGATAAGGGCAGGGAGATGTAATGATAGCGTCGATCATGATATAATTAAACAAAAGTGGCCTATCAAGGCACTAATTGTGCACTATTAAAATGTTTCTTTTTTCATTCTTCAAATAGAGATTTAGCTCACCTTGATGGACCGTTAAAGTTCAATAAAAGCATTATACTGTGTTTAATCCCTACTGGAAACAAACATGTTGCTTGTTTTATGTGTTTCCTTGCTAAATGGGTCTTATTTGTTTAACATTATATTAAACTAGCGACCCGCCCCGGCTTCACACGTGTACGTTTTATAGCTTAAAACCTTCCTCTTGAATCACTCTATTAAAAAAAACGGCATCATAATCCGTTGCGTAGTTTTAAAGATCTAAGCATACATAGGGACAAACAGCGGGAAGCGACTTTGTTTTATACTATGTAGTGATAGAGAGTATATTTATTTTAGAATAATGATAGGCAATCAGTATCAATCAGATTATATCCTAAGTTAAATAATTTCTAAATACCGAAATATTCATCCACTTTTGCTGTCAACAGTACAATCGCAAATTACCAAAAAGTATCGGTATTAGTCCTCACGGTAATAGCCTATCACGAGTAAGTTCAAAAACTATATTGTGTTGGACACCACTTTCATTTAAATTAAATTAAAATATTGCAACTGACATATTCCTTCACACCATATAACGCTATGCCCGGTCTAGCACTAAAACAGAGGACCTCCCCCTCTGCAGGCAAAGCGACCGTGAAGCAAACACGCTTATATATCCCTACCGAGGTAAGCAAAGGTACAATGACGATGTTTAGCATAAAAACGAAGGATTGAAAGCGTTAATAATTGCTTTGTGTAGTGATACGTATGAAATTGTCTTTGTCGCAATGGGCCTGCGTGGAATTAAAACATTAAGAGTGATGGTGTAAGTCGTAGGAAAACACATCATACCTTTCTGAATACCTAACTATGGGATAATGCCAGAATAGTTTTGACGGCTAGAGACCGATTTAACCAACGATGTGGAATCTTTGAACTTTTATCTTAATGAATTTCTTTATTTTTTCTTTGAATTTTACGTTTTGACAGTTTTTATAGAAATACTGTCAAAACAACTAACTTACACTAGATAAGAATTATCCGTCAAAGAGTTAAACTGTTAACTTCCATTAGAACAATTTTGTTTTGACGACACGTTTGGTGCAGTGGCTAAGCGATTGGTTTCTGCGATACGGGTCGTGGATTCGATTCCCACACGGAACAAAAATTTGTATGGCCTACAGATAGTTGTTCCGGGTCTGGGCGTTTGTTTGTGAGATTTGTGTCTGTAAACGCACCCACGATACATGAGAAATCATAGTGTGGGGCAATGTTTTTTTAAAAAAAAAAAAAAACAAAGGCTGAATTATACATGTTTCCCATAACTTAAACATAAAAGCTAATTAGATTTAAATCCATTCAGCAGAAATTAAATTATTTTTAAAATCATGATTGAGTAGGTATGTACCTACCTTAAGACTGCATGTTTTTTTTTTACGTAGGAATGTTCGTAAGATACTGTTTAATTTTTCATTCTGCCAATATGTCCGTATCGACCATACAATAAAAGGTGAGCGGTCGCCCATCGCCATTACGTGCAAAAGAATGCAATAATAAAACAAGTTGATGGCATGCGTCCGCGCATAGTGTTACTACATAATAATAGCAGGTGATTAACATTTATTTAGTTATTACTTAACATCGCGGAACAGGGAAGTTCATAAAAGAAAGGGTCTGTCTTTGTCGTGGTTGACCCTAGTCGTACTCAGGTACGACGATAAGCGCAGACAGGGTATAAAATGGAGCAAACGAATCCAAGTAACAAAGATGTAGAAAGATCCTCGTATACCCCTCGGACTCTCACATACACACGATGGAACACAGTAAACTGCTTGGCCGTACTTTAATGTTCAGGTGGTAGCTAGCCAGGCGGACCGTATAGATCCTACCACCAAGCGTGCTGAGTTTTGTATAATCTTACAATACGCGTCAATTCTCAGCGTGCGGTAAGGGAGTTTTATATTCCAGCTCGTCCATACATGCGATTTATTTATATTATTTTACATTAATTAAACCAATTACAATAATTAAAGACAGGAAGAAGAAGAGTAATTGAAGAAGATACGTACAATAAATACAATGGAACGAAAAAAAAACACAATTAGAGACACCTCTATACAGGTGTAAACGAATACGTGTAATTCCTTAAAACCACATGATCTACTACTGGTGTAGATTGGCCCCGCACGCGAATTAGCCTGAATAAAAATGAAAAAAAAAAATTTTTTTTCATGCGTTTGTGGTAAGTGGTCATATCTAAACCACCTAATAAGGATTCAGTAAAAAAATAAGATTTTTTTTTGCATACATGTAAAACGTCCCTGTCTTTTCTATCTATTTTAAAAATAAGGGAAGTGTCATCGGCAAATAAAATTATGTCTGATAAGTCGGTCATCATATAGGGTAGATCATTTATATAGGTTAGAAACAGAAAAGGTCCAAGAATTGAGCCTTGAGGCACGCCCATCTTAACCAGAGACCCCGAAGATATCGCACCGTTAGCACCAACTTTTTGCTGTCTATTAGATAAATAGGAGAAAACAAGGTCAGCAGCTCGGCCACGAATTCCGTAGTGGTGTAATTTACAGATGAGGGTGTTGTGGTCAACGCAGTCAAAAGCCTTGGAGAGATCACAGAAGATGCCAATAGCATCCTGAGAGGTCTCCCAGGATTCCAAAATATGAGTGACTAGTTTCACTCCTGCGTCAGTAGTCGACCTACCTTTCGTGAAACCGTACTGGCGACTATGCAATATCCCGTTCTGGTCAAAATGAGACATCATCTGATCAAGCATGATTTTCTCAAAGATTTTACTTAGTGCTGGAAGCACCGAAATGGGTCTGTAATTTGAGGGGTTATTCTTGCAACCTGATTTGAAGATTGGTATTACTTTACTATGCTTCATCAAATCAGGAAATGTACCGCTATCTATACATTGGTTAAATATGTCTGTAAGTAAAGGTGTAATGGTGTTAATGATAGCTCCAAGAACCCTAACAGAAATGCCCCATAAGTCTTCAGTATTTTTTATATTTAGACTTTTAAAAGCTTTTATAATCGAGGTAGCAGAAATGTGCTTAAATTCAAAGATAGGTATATCTTTACAGAAATTCTGTTTAAGTAAGGATTCAGCTAGTAAAGAGGACGAAGCAAGGGATTTCGTGACCTCTATCGGGATATTCGTGAAAAAGTTTTCGAGTGTCTGAGCGACTTCAGACTTATCTGTAATTAATTTATTATCTGATTTTAAAATTAGTTCGTTATCCCGTTTTTTTGTGTTTCTGGTTTCTTTATTTATTACCTGCCACACAGTTTTTATCTTATTATTAGAGGCACCTATTTTGTTACAAATTAATCTAGATTTAGCTTGAGTACAGACTCTCTTAAATATCTTTGAATAATTTCTTACATAATTATGAAAAGCTTGATCAGATGTCAATGATTTCTCATGATATAGACTATACAAAGTTTCTCTACTTTTTCTTATACCTAGGGTGGCCCATTCACTAAATTTAGATTTACAATTAATTTTACGTTTCTTGACTGGACATGTGTTGTTAAATTCTTGGCAGACTGTAGCGAACAATGTACAATAATTTATGTTGGGGTCCCTTGAACTAGAGCAGGATGTAGGAAGATTAGTTAATACATTATTATTAAATTTTTGCAAATTATTTTTAGTTAGTGGTCTTAATTCAATGATTTTGTCTAATTGAAGCTGCTTATTTAACTGAAAGGACACTAGTTGGCCTGTATGATCAGACCTAACGCCACTTATTAAAGAAGAGTCTTTTATTTGACAGTTTGTAAAAATATTGTCTATACATGAAGCTGAGGTAGCAGTTATTCTAGTTGCTTCATTAAAAATATACTTTAAATTAAAACATTTAAACAATGACACAAGTTTACATTTTTCCGGCGACTCAATTAAAAAATCTATATTCAGGTCACCACAAACAAAAATTAAGTTATTATTCCTAAAAAGTTTTCTCAATATGTCTTCCATTATGATCAAAAATGATGACAAGTTTGATGCGGGTGGCCTATAAACGCATAATATAGTGTGGCCCTCTACCTCTGCACATGCTACCTCACATAAGCGATCAACAGAACAGGCAGTGATATCTTTTCTTTCCTTATGTCTAAAACAACTATTACAAAGAATTAAAGTACCGCCCCCTAGCGAAGTTCTGTTGTACGCACTGGCAACTGCAAAATTATTAACATTGAACAACATTTTATGTGGTTTCAACCAAGTTTCACAAAAACATAAAATATCCATATGGTACTTATCTATTAACATTTCCACATCTAATATTTTGCCAGAGAAGCGATTAATATTTTGGTGATAAAGTAAAATATTATCACTATGCTTCTCTTTTGTCGGCACTAAAAGTTTAAACAGTCTATGACAGTATTATTAGAATAACTAGTTAATACTGATTCATCACTTAACCTAGTCTCAGTTAAATTACCAATAACTGCGTGAATATTTCGGTAAAGTAAGGTAAAGTTTCGGGTCTGGGCGTTTGTGTATGTGAGATTTGTGTCTGTAAACGCATCCACGATACAAGAGATCAATAGATACAAGAGAGAGAGAGAATCTTAGAATGGGGCAAAGCTTTTATTTAAAAAAAAAAAAAAAAAAAAAGTGGAAAAAAAAGTTTATTTTTTTATTTTTACCAATCTGAATCCCGTGCGGGGTTAATGTATCCCATTAATAGATCATGTGGTTTGAAGGAATTACACGAATTCGTTAAGAGGAAGGTTTGCGAGCGTGAGAACTTATTTTTGAACCCACACTTCGACATTTCTACTAATACAGCTGCATCACACAATATAGTAGTACACATACCGAAAAACAAAAGCGCACCGAAGGTTTATTTTGTGGCGCGCCGGGTTAAATAAACCTTCAGTGCGCGTTCGCTTCTGAAGGACTAGTAAGTATGTTGCAAAAAACGCGCAATGTATAAGCTATTTATTCACCGCACCGGGAGGCACGCGTGCCCATAGTATTGGTGTCGTGAACAAAGGGTGGGGTCACAGTGTAATCGGTATTGACAGATTTAAACTTAGAATAATTACTGTAATATATTATTGTTGATTTTTTGTGTTTCTATTTTCGAATATAATGACACATAATTTTTGTTTGGGAATATTTTAGGGTATGTAAATGTTGCGAGGGAAGATAAGAGCCAAAATAAAAATGAAAACGAGATAATGTGTGATTGATTTGTAATGAAAAACAATGAATGTACATAACTCAATTACTGGGTATAGTAACATTTTTTTCTGTTTGATATTTTAAAATTATATTTTATTATAAAAATTTATAGGTACCTACATCTTAGTACAATACAAAAATTCATGCTTGATAAAATTATTTTCTTTAATTTATTTATTTATTGCTTGGCGCTTTGGGGCTGCTGACATCAGATAAAACCAAAATTTTCGCTGTTCCGTTTCTTTGATTTTCTTTCAGATTCTCGTTTTTAAATTGCCTCAATCAAATAATTGGGCTCATTTATTTCCATTTTTCTGTCTAATCTTGAATCTGTTATTTCCGGAAGCATACAATCAAGATAAAACTTTTATTTGTAATTTTCTTTACGTTTTCCCATTTCTATCTGAAATAGTAATAATATGCAGAAAAATGTATTAACAAGAAATAGAGAACCCTTCAGCTGACAAGCTATCAAACGTCAAAATTGGCAAGTCTGCCCACGGCCTTGACGTAGCCATGAAACGTGGTAAAATAAGGAAATCATTATACTAATAAAAGCGAAAAATATATATACAAGGTTAGTCAGAAAGGGGGTACTAATCCGAAAGGGTGTTAAAGTACACATAATAATGAGTAACTTTTGTTCTACAACTTTTCCCAAAAGTCAATAGTTTAAGAGAAACAGCTAAGCTGTTCAAAAATCTCAAAAAAAATCTCTAAAATCTATCTATCCCCAGTTATGATTAGCTGTGTTTACATTTTAGGTCATATTTGGAGTCATGAATTAGAAGCACCATTTTCTGAATTTGTAACTAAAGCAGGGATGAAGAATTTTTGAAAAAACTGAAATAAAAATCATTTTATTTGGAAAAAAAATATATCGAATTTAGAAAGGGGAACGCCCATAAAATGCTTGAAATGAACGGAAACTACTAATAGTCCTAAATTCTAATTAGAATTAAATATGCATAATGAATAATTCTCAAGTTTGTAAACGTAGGAGGAAAATATAACGATCTTTAAAATATTTCGCTTGATATCCGTCTAATTCATTCTTATTTTTTAATGGACAACTGTGTTTAATCTGACATGTGTAATCGACATTCAGCCAAACAAGAATTTTCAAATAATTTATCGAAGTATTTTATAGAATTATTGCACAGTTATCGTTCATTTAGAATAATTCGACCTAATTATAACGTTTATCTAATGAAAGTAATATTATATGCATGTCAATATTAATTAAAATAAAATTATTTTCAAATAAGAAAAAGTATCGTAGGCTGCATGGATAACATGTCCTTTGCCTTACTGACAGTTTGATATTGATTACTGCATTTCATTTTTCCGTTGAATTGTGGTTTTGAATTGATCGATTCACATTTTGCGTTTGCGACTTGAGTATAACTTAATAGGATATAATAACGACGACTTTGGCCATTTTTAAGGATTTTGATTTTACTTCTGCACACGTTACCCCTTTTCGAACTCGACTTAGATTGAACCCGCCTTGACGACGACTCGGCTTTTTGACGACGGACCTGGACCTGCTTTTTATACGACTCTGCTATTGTTTTGGACTCTTACACCGTGTACATTTAAAAATGGATGGAAACGTACACTGTGTTAATTGCTATCTCGATCTTACAGCGATGAGACGTAATGTCGTATCAGAGCAAAATGATGAAGTACGTCGTTTAATACAGGCATGGATAACACCATTAGCTGTAAGTATATTCATTCCATAGTTTTTGTGAATAATTATATTGAACTGAACGCACTGACATTGAACAATTAGTACATTGTTTTTTGTTCTTTCTCACAGGTTGAACCAGGTAGTGTTGTTTGTGATGCATGTCTTAGATTAGCGGTTCACACTATCACCGAGACACCTGGAACCAGCCGGCCAGGTAGACAAGTAGGCCACCAACATGTGTGCGTTTGCTGTGGACAGTCTGTTCTACGACAACGATCACATGTTGTAAGAAATAGCAGTGATCGTGAGAGGCACATAATGAATGTAGTAGCACACAGAATCCAACCACGCCAGGTAAGTTCATTCCTCTGCCCTAATTCTGTGTAATTCCCTCTTATCCCGTGCAAATAACGTCACTATCATGTCTTTTAAAAACTTATCACAGAGTACTTTTTTATGCATAGGTTTTCGTTCATCGAGCTTGAAGTAAAACAAAACCAACTTTTACTTTTCATTTTGCTTGCAGCTACGTTCTTCGGATTTGATCTGCCACCCATGTTGGCAACGATGCAGCCGGGCTACCTCACCCCCTACTACTCCTTCACCAAGCCCGAGTCCGGTACCCAGTCAGGCAGGTAGTTTGAATATACCTCTACATGAAGAACCTCCTCAAATAAGATCCAGCGTACTGTTACCTAATTACGGAAGAGCAGTTGATACTCAAAGTCATTGTTTCTATCCAGGATGTAATATGATTGATAGACATGTGGTACCACTTTCATTAAGGGTGTGGCTCTTCAAGGACTACAAGTTTTATATACCAAAGAATTCAAAAATATGTAGTCATCATTTGAATAGTGACTTTTGGCATGAACTCCCTGCTTTGGAAGATATGAATCATGAATTCACTGTGGACCACATTGAAGACTTTGCATCATTTGTGAATTATGAATGTCGTGCTTTGGACTTCGAAAATATACACTTAATGGAAGAACATATGGTGTGGTACTTTTTAGGAATGAGTAGAAATAGTTTTGGTACTCTAATGGGAGAGGTGCCCCGATTGGCGCAAATGCATAGAGGTTCTACTGCCCTTGGAGCTTACCTGATGAAATTGAGAACTGGAGATTCTGATGAAAGATTATCATCTCTTCTACAAATACCGAGAAGTACTCTGGAACGTCTAATGGCTAAAGCAAGGGAAAAACTGCATCAAGATTTTGTTCCTATGAACCTTGGAATTGGACATATAACAAGAGAACAAATAGCAGCAAGAAACCTTGTTCTACCAAATGGGCTGTTTGGCGAAGTCGACGGAATAAGGAAGCCTGTCGTAATTATTGATGGAACATATATCTATGTACAAAAAAGCTCCAACTATTTGTACCAAAAAGAGACATATTCTCTTCACAAATATCGAAACCTTGTGAAGCCATTTTTGCTTGTTTGCTCCGATGGCTATATAATCGATGTGTTAGGCCCTTATCCAGCAACAACTTCCGATGCTCAGATAATGATTAGTGAATTTGATGAACCCAGTAAGCCATTGAGACAATATTTTCAGGATGGTGACGTATTCATTCTTGATAGAGGGTTCAGGGATTCCATTCCACTTTTGCAATCTTGCAATTATAGTGTTCACATGCCATCAACACTGCAAGTAAATGAAATTCAATTATCCACTCTGGAAGCTAATAAAAGCCGAAGAGTTACTATTTGCCGCTGGGTTGTGGAAGCCGTAAATGGAATATTCAAGCAGCAATTCAAATTATTTCGCCAAGATTTTTTTAATAGAGCTTCGAGACATTTAATGGTAGATTTCTCTATAGCAGCAGCATTAATTAATAGGTTTTATACTAGAATAGTTGACAGGCCAGATGCTGTTGATATTTTGCAAATAATACATCAGAATATGTATACAGAAAATATACTAGCTGATTATGTGATCACAAATAATTTGAATCGTCGCAGAGCGCAATTCCAAAGCATTAATATAAATCCTAACAATGTTGCTGATTTCCCACAACTGACATACAGCGAAATGGTTTTGTTGGCATGTGGTACGTACCAAATAAAACAGGCTCGCTCATACTATGGCGAGCACACACGAGCGAATGGTATTTATAAGATTGAAATATGTAGGGAACTGGATAACGAATTAGTTGAGCATTTATCTCTTCCGGGTAATTGCTTTTTACTTCGAGGAAAAATACAAAGCAGACATATTTCTCAAAAAATATATTTTGTTTATATAATAATTAACAATTCCTTATCAGGGATAAGGGCTTTACAGCATCGCTATTGTAACTGCCTCGTGGGACGGCGAACAGTTGGTACCTGTGCCCATACTATGTCAATAATATGGTACTTAGCATGGGCCCGGTACCAACCCAATATCAATCCTCCTGCACAGTTTCTTGATGATGTGTTAGTGGTTTTTAATGATGATTAAAACATTTAAATGCAGTTTTGTTTATTAATTATTGCGTAATAATCTTAAACCTTGACTTAACCTATATTTTAGAAAAAGATGTTTGGAACAAGTTTTGCCGAGTTTTTTTGTAATTATTGAAAATGATATGGGTTCCCTACAACTTATAGTGCAATTTGGCGTATATTTCATTGTTGTTTATTTCAGGCATTTTTATGTGTGGCATCTGGGCATTTCCCTTTAACACTTGCTTTCAAACAGTCATCAGCGATACTATAAGTGGGCTTAGGATTAGTACCCCCTTTCCGACTAACCTTGTATAAAACTCACAATATATTCGGACACAGTGTCCGAATTGACATATTTTAATTTCAATATTTTTTTCACTGATGATTCGGACACCAATAAAAAAAGCTGTTTTGTACAGTCAGATAAAAAACTTTCAACGATACCGTAATAATTGTGGAAATCCGTCCTCCGCCCAGCCTATAGTTATAAAAAAACTGTTTTTAACCGGATTATAACTAAAGCAGCCGTTTTTAATAAATAATATTAAAAACCCACATACATAGATAGATACGCGCCTTGGCAGTTAGGTAAAAATAAAGATGGGGTATTCCTCGAAGCGCAACCACTTTGAACCGCACCAAAAGTTTTCCTTGAAACCCACCAACGATGAAACATAGAGAAGAGCACGAAGGATTCGTGCGTGATAAATTATAACGATAGACGTTTTAAAATTCAACTGTTGTTTATTTATTAAAACTACCAGGAAAGCAGAAATGAACTGGAACTAGGTGTTTAAGCGACTTACCTCCGGTTTGTGAATTAAATTCGGGATAAGCAATACTTAAGTAGTATTTGAGTAATGAGTTGTCAAAAAGATGCTTTAAAATACGTCATTTTTTTGACAACTCCGTACTCAAATGTTACTTAAGTACTGCTTGCTTATCCTAGAATTCTCAATTCAGTTACTACATAACTCAATAATGGTAAAAATACAAGTTTTGAAATTGAATCAATTGTTGTTTTGGAAAGTACCAGGGTGACAGAAATTAACAGAAAATAGGCGCTTAGACGATCTGACTAAGTGACAGTGACCTATAAGGTAAGAAATATAGGACAGTTTTAAGTTTTCTATCTTATTTTATATAAGAATAATAACGAATACTTTATATTCCTCTTTGTGTTTAATCGTTGGTGCACAACTTAGTGACATCGTTTAGGCGCCCATTTTCTGTTCATTTCTGTCACCCTGGTACTTTTGAAAACGACAAATGATCAATTTTAAAACCTATATTTTTACCATTATTGGGCTAAGTAGTAGTAACCTCCGATTTCTGAATTGAGAATTCAAGATAAGCAATACTTATGTAGTATTTGAGTACGGAGTTGTCAAAAAAATGCTTTAAAATCCGTCATTTTTTGACAACTCTGTACTCAAATGTTACTTAAGTACTGCTTATCCTAGAATTCTCAATTCAGAAACCGGAGGTAAGTCGCTTAAGCACCCAGTTGCAGTTCATTTCTGCTTTCCTAGTAGTTTTAATAAATAAACAATAAGGGGCAACTGAATTTTAAAACGTTATCGATATAATTCACTACGAATCCTTCATGCTCTTTCTTCTCTATGTTTCATCGTTGGTGCGTTTCGAGGAATATTTTGGTGCAGTTCAAAGTGGTGAGTCCACAAAGCTATTTATTACTGAAAGATGCCACCTTAAAGCCACAAATAGTTTTTTTGGTAACGCTTTTTTTGTCACATATACTTTTTCATCTGACTGTACTAAAAAGCTTCAATAATTTGATGGTGTCCAAATATTCAGTGAAAAAAATATTGAAATTAAAATGTGTCATTTCGGTCATTGTCCG
Source organism: Amphipyra tragopoginis (assembly GCA_905220435.1). Classification (NCBI taxonomy): domain Eukaryota; kingdom Metazoa; phylum Arthropoda; class Insecta; order Lepidoptera; family Noctuidae; genus Amphipyra; species Amphipyra tragopoginis. The sequence goes on along the minus strand of HG992013.1, from coordinate 1,076,138 downwards.
AGTCGTGTGTCTTATCGTTCAAAGAGTGAAAAAATGCAGTCATGTCACGACACTCGCAACCCACCCTTATGCCTTGTGCGTAGATGTTTTGAGAGCTCGGTTCGAATTATAAACGGACGTGCTGTCACCTTGGATTCTAGGATGGCACTGAAAATTTTTCGCCTGCGTACTCTTTTATAAAACAAATTACGGGAGAGTATTGCTCCATACTAAAATGTATGGGGAACGGAAAACAATTTCCGTAAAAAATTAACAATGTTCAGACGTAGATTACTCTCATTTGGTTTGATTTATTAAAATAATAAAACGGTAGACGTGTTATTCATACTTTCGTGTCACGATTAAACTAAATAGATTTTTATATAGTCCTTTAAAATTAAGTAAATTCTGCAAATAGAAAAGGTCGATTTAGATGTTTTTGAGGGAATTTAACATTTTTTTTTCTCGAAATTAATGATGATTTCGCAAATATCTCGCGGTAAAACTGTTGGCACATCTATTAAGGTTCTTCATTATTTTTTTTATGTAATTCCATGCAGAGAGTTTATAGAAATTTCGAAAACAGTAAGTGCCTTTTCAGGTGTTTCTTAAGGACTCTCCTCTTAACACTCTGTATGTTTCTGTATTTTAAATGTTCGGAGACGCCTCGTAACTCAACACTTGGAACGTTTATCTCCACAGCATCTCATAGCTAATAAACCCATAAACAGATACCTACTGCAGCAGATACAATCCGAGATAAATACTTACGTAGTAGATGAACCGATATAAACAGTTCACAACGACGCTGATCGCATCGGGTCGTACTGTGATATGTAAGTTATAGCGTTTGTGAGATGTGGTACAAGATTATTTTGTGAACTGTAGCTTTTTGGTATAACATATAGGGGCAATAGCAAGAAAAGGGTTCAACGTGGTTGATATCTAAATAAGACTGTGACTTTTATGTCATTCGATATAGCGGTTTTCGAATCAAACTCCCTTACTACAAAAGAATGTCTAAGAAAAACCTAGGTTTTAAAATAGCCCCGTCTCATTTTTTATATGACATAAGAAAGTGATGGGTATATTTTAAACCTGGGTTTACCTTAGTCTTGGTTTAACCGGTTGCGTACCGCCCATCGTCCCAGGACGACACTTAATTGTCTTATCTATTGTGTCTATAATTACGGTGATTGAGAGTTAACACCATCGTTTGTAATATGGGGAAATGTGTTTTCGAACTGGCGAACCACTCGTAAAGTTTTTCGAAATAGCGCGTTCATATCACTCCCGTTTGACCTTAATTTCGCAATTGATATTCGTTTTGAAACGGTAGTATCACTATGCATCCTATGTACCTAATTATGTCAATAATCGAATTATTATAAAAATATCTTATCCGAGCAAGGTTTTATCAAGCCTTTTCCTTCACACACGAAAACTTTAATTAAAACTGAGCACTATTCTAACCAATACATAAGTCTTGAGGCGGGAATCAAACCTGCAACTCTTAAAGCAGTTCCTAAGCCACCGTGCCATATAAGCGTTGTCAAATAGATCGCAAGACAGATGTAAAGCGTGGGAAGATGACAATCACTCAAGTATCACTCACGCTTCTAACCGACTGCGACAAAACATGAGCTAGTTATGATTTGATACTTGACACGCAACAAAATGTGTATTAAGATTGTGATAAAATACTGTTGTAGGCTTTCCTCAAGGCAATCAATCCAGCCCACTTGAGGGAAAGTGGTTAGCACCGCCTATTTAAGGTTAATCGGAAAACGGGTACTAAGCCGTGGGCTACCTAAAGTATCATTTATGACTGTTTTAAAGTAAGTGTTAAAATCGATAATTTAGTATTTGAGTTTTTTTTTTAAAAAAACATGCCTTCTTTAATTATGAATTCAGCAAATGGAGCTTCTAATGCGTGACGTAAAATGTAAACATAGCTGATCATAGCTGAGGATAGATAGATTTTAGCGTATTTTTTTATAAAATCTTTGAACAACTAAGTATTTCTCTCAAACTATTGACGTTTGGGGAAAATTGTAGAATAAAAGTTATTCATTATTATGGGTAGTTAGCACTCTTTCGGATTAAAACCCCCTTTCCGACTAACTTTGTATCCGGCTACAACACCAAGAAGATTGCTGTTGCGTTGCCAACCATAGAAACATTGAAAAGACTCATGTGCTTGTAATTTCACCGACACCTTATACCATTCAAACCGAAACACAGCAATGCTTCTTGGCGGTAGAAAGAGATAAGATGCTAGTACTTTCTTAGGCGAAGAGGCTTTCTGGAGGTGCATTAAAAGAGTCTCCACGAATACTTCAGTACGTCCGGCGCACCCTGGGCAGTCAGCCCCGCTACCAACCTTGCTGACTGGCTAATCTTTTCACCACAGCATGAGCTATTCTCAAATAGCTCGTGCCAATAAGCGATAAAAAAATATATTTATTTAGGCCGTTCTTAGAAGTTATGTGAAACATGTTGTGTAATTTATGTTTTTAAACTTTCGCGATTTGTAGAAACACATTATAAAAATATATGTAGATCGGGTCTACTCGCGTAGACACAAAATACCTTTTATCCCGACGTTTCAGCCGAATTACACCGGCCGTGGTCACGGGTAGACAGTCTACCCGTGACCAGCGCCGGTGCCTATTTTGTGCCTCTTAAAGTTTTTTACGCGAGTAAACCCGATCTATACGTTTATAATGTGTAATTTAATTAAACATGCGCAAAGTGACCGACAGAGTCAAAGTTTTTATTTCAAATAGACCACATTTCAGGCACTTTTAAAACGTTAAACTAGGTGCATGGTTCCAAACGGTAGTTCTGTGGAGAAGAGCCTACAAGAAACTCCATGAATACTCTTTTTAAAATAGTAATCATGACAATTCCACTCCAGGGGGCTTACTATGATCTCTTATGAAAACGTTCAAATACCAGCCAGTCAACTTCCGTTCAAAAGCAGGCCTGTTTCTGAATCGCTAAAAATCGTACCATGACAGTACTAAAGGTGAACGACTATTGAACCACGTTGAACGGTAATGCTTGTTCATGGTACGAAAAGTCTATACAAAAAAAAGGGTCTCTAACGATATCATAGTACAAAAAAGCAGGACAGTTCAACTTCCAGGCTACTTCTATCCTGCTTTAAAAGGTCATAGTAAGTCCCGAGTAGTGTGAGAAGTTAGTGCTGATATGCGAGAAAAGAAGTAGACTGTCCAGCCTCCTTGGCACTCATAGGTAGAGTGTTGGTCTATTCATAATGGGGAATAGCCGGCCATACATATTATGCACAGTGTGAATTTATGTATGTATGTTAGCATTAATTATGTAAAATTAACATAAAAAGTAGACCTTAACTAAACATTACTTATAATGTATGCTAATTAAGTGATAAGTGATGCAGATAATTAAGATACGCTTTGTTTGTTTTGATAAGTTAGAAAACAAAGGCAGTTTCAACTAATTTGAATTATATAGTGATGTGATAGGAATCAAGTATTTGATGTCGTATCTTTTAGCATAAGCATATTCAACCCATTACTTGCCTACATGCCTACTGCTGGGCACGGGCCTCTGCGCAGAATGAGAAGGGTTAAGGCCGTAATCCACTATGCTGGCCTGAAGGTCTACTCGGAAAATCTAACTACGAAATTTTGGTTAAGGATCGCACGTTTTCCAACCACAAAAATGTTTCGGATCCGATAATTGATTTTCGCAATATGTCATTTTGTCTTTCGTTCACGTTACTCGCAAATGTTAATCGAGATCTATTGGTTCGTTGTTTGACAATACTTTGATCGAATATTTATAAGTTCGTTGTTTCGGTGTAATGGGGGTTGGCGGACTACGCACACTATCGATAACTTTATGCAGCCCTACCATATAGTGGCTCACCCATGTTCAGCCATATACGTGAACGATTTTAATAATCATCGAAGTCAAATTCAAAGTAGATCAATATTGAAGCATTTTTGCGTAATTAAATATAACGTCAATAGACGTACTGTCACATAGCAAACACATCAGTACCCCGCCTATTGACGTAGTGCACAGACACTACGTCAATAGGCGGGAGAGGGACACTACGTCAACGTGCACTATTGAACTCAGCCCAACTCCAAACCGCTTTGAGGACCAGTCGTGGGACAAAACGCCATATACACACTTAAATTATAATTAGTTACACATACCACCTACGATACCTACTAAAAATAAGACGCACGCATTAATTAATAATTACCACAAAGAACCACAAACAAGTTGGTAACTTAGACCACACATTAAGTTACTCTCACGCCTGGTAAACTGGCGCACACAACTTTTTATTTTACTAGCTCACGCCTGCGACTTTACTCACGAAGTTTTAGAGATTTAGCAGAAATAACGCTGTGTTGAATTTTTCCTTTAGATATAATAAGATAACATGAAACCTTGCTGTTATTACTCATGTCTTTCATAGTAATCAGGGCTGCTAGGGATACGAGATTTGAGATCTGGTTATGGATATACAAGGTGTAACTTAAATAACGCACAAATGGGGTCACTGAAGGTACCTACTCATCATTATGAACAACTTTTACTATGGGACCAAACCTGAAATCGCGAAAAAAATCAGCTGTTCCCTACATTTTGACGAGTTATGCGTACATAGAAGGGGAATACATACAAGGGGACTCTTAGCGCAAACGTAATACCGAGGACCTTCCAGGAAGGTCCACTAGTAATTATATGGCGGCATTGCATATGAGCTCTATGAAAACTGTGGTGAACTCGAATATGTTAAAGGGCTATATGTCAAAGCAAGTATTTAACCTATCCCCGCCCCTATCCGAAAATATTCGAAACATTTACATGTATCGGGGGGCCTACCTACTACCTAAGTCCGAAAGTAGCCCGAAACGTAGGAGTGGACAAAACAAGTGTCAAGTTTAACTTTTCGGACGGGCAAAAACACATCGGTAGTAGGGACAACTGTCAAATCGTGTTGTCATTCATTCTTAGTTCGGGCCCCGAAATAATCGTATGTCCGTAGGTGATAGGGAGTAGGAGACGCTCGTAACTAAGGCCGAAACCACGGACTTCGTGCTTAGGGAGTAGACCCCTGAATACGGTTTATTTTTGTATTTCGGATATCCGATAGTTCCGGTTACGAAGTTCCATAGGTTCCATAATATCCCTGAGAATAATCCCTTGAATACAACTCACGCGGACTCTTCGATGAAACGACACGCTCGCACCGCGCATTCAGTGTGGCGAACGCGTTTTCTCCTAGTCGGGAAGCACCCGTCTTGACTATTACATGTAATGACAAGCTAATATAAAAACTTATATAACCACCTTCAACACACAAATAGACACATTTACCTATATATTAACGTTTACGTCATTTCCCGTGTACACCTAGTTATTGTGCGAATACATAGACTTTTTGTACCGAGTATGTATAAGCTGATTATCTTGTTTTACTGGTATGTATGCAAGTGACAGTTTCTACTGCGGATGTGCAAAAACGTTGTAGGCTTTACTCAGACGGGCGACTTTCGAGCAGCACTTCAACTACAAATTGTTCCGTGTATTTGAATTGGAGCACGTGGTTACATCCACACGAACTACATTTTAAAATAGTAATTTTATTCTACTATTTTGAGTGGCATATGCAATACATAATTATGCGATTACAGCAATCGCGAGTTATTTGCTGTTATACATTGCAGAGTTCCATTGTCTATCTCCAAAGGTCTTCATCAGATCTTCACCAAATTTAAATGGAACCACCGCTTTCAAATAAAAAATACCATTAAAATCTGTTCACAATCGGCAACGAAGTCGCTTCTCCGTTTTTTGTAAATTGGTTAAAAATAGAGCTATTATTGATACAATTATCTTGCTTAGAGTATAATAAAAGTTGGTATGAACACAACAGTGCCAAAGTGCCAAATGTGATGTCTTAAGTTCGATCTAATAATTTCTCTAAGCTTTCGGTTTTTTATCATACCATCTGTCTTCAGCCTGTGATACTTTTGTAACGACCCAAAATAATTTATTAAAAACGAAAGTGTTCGTATTAATATTAATTATTTCTATGATGACATTATATTATAACGTATATGTTACAACATAATCCTATGAATCCCATGACTTATTCAAATATCGGTTTTACATATTATTAACGTCACACGTGTGGACTTCAGAGGGTTACACTAAAGTTTACAATCTAACAGTCTCTATAGCAGTGATAGGCTAGCGGTTGGATGTTTGCCTTCTCGCAGGAGGGTCTGAGTACGGTACCAGCCCGTATCTCTAACTTTTCGAATTAAATTGCGGATCAGAATTTGATTATCACTTGCGTTAACGGTAAAGGAAAACATCGTACGGAAACCTGTACACCGGAGAGGCCTCCAAAATGTTCTCGATGGTGTTTGTAGTCCGCCAACCCGCACCAGGCCAGCGTGCTGGACTAAGGCTTAAACCCTTCTCATTCTGAGAAGAAACCCGTGACCAGCAGTGTGACAGTAATTGGTTGAGTATGTTATGTTTTGTGTTACAATCTAACATGCAAAGTTACCGATTGAGTAAAGAGGTTTCCCTTTTGCAGTATCTTCTGCGGCATTTTGTAAAATGACAACATTATTAGGCCCTGTGCCCACTGATGGGATGGCAAGGGATTTTTTAAACACAAATCATTTTAAACCTTACTAACACCCTTTAGAAGTTATAATTACAGTACTGCGGGATGCTTCGGCATGCCGTGGCACGACGAAGCATCCCGCGGTATGCTAGCAAATACAAGTGCTAAAAGTATTTAAATAAGGTTTAAAATTATTTAAATTCAATAAATTCTTTGCTACGCCGTGCCGCCACTAGGTGCAGGGCCTTATGTGTCATTTACATCTTTAGACCGCTTTGGGTACACAGCGATGCAAACGGGCAACAGTCGCGCTGCAATTTGTCGCCCAAATTGAGACTATTTCTCAAATTAGTTGCCCAAATCTCATACTAGCGCCCTCTATTGTCATTAGCTTACTAACACACACACTTAATCATCGGCGACGTGTAAATGTAGGGAACGTTCAGTATTCAGATACGATCAGCTGTTAGTTGTTACGTCGTGTGGCTGAATTATGGGAAGATACCTTTATTGTACCAGATACATTGTTTGAGAATTACGTTAAAACTTCCGGGGTAAGCAGAACTGTTAGTTAAATTGAGTTTCCAATTTATAGCATTTAAGTATTAATCCATTACGGCCCCACTACTGGGCATGGCTATTTAGTCCATCACGCAAGCCTGGAGCGAGAAGGCGGCCTACATGAACGCGATTTTCCAAAAAAAAACATAATTATAAAAGAGTGAGTATTTGGTAGCTGTAATAATGTTTATGTTAAACTAGCTGTACCCGCGGCTTTGGCTACGAAAACATAACATTACTACTGCTCATCACTCACAATTAATAGCGTAATAATTTCTACCCTATAAACTAATCCGCTCTTTAACGGATATGGCTGCCTGCCTGCATGCCCCGCTATTTGGCAGCCATTTTGCTTTTTTATTGAGATATTCTCGATCGTAAAACTATGAACATGTGAACCCATTGTATCGTAATTTAAACGATAGACAATGTTTTTGCCCTCCGAATAAGCCTACTTTTATCTCAGTAAGACCAAAACTTTGAGAGATATGACTTTTTTTGTACTCACGTACAGTAATATACGTATAATCTATACATATAAAAGGAGAAGCTGACTGACTGACTGACTGATCTATCAACGCACAGCCTAAACCGCTGGGGTTAGAAAGTTGAAATTTTGACAGTAGGTTCCTTTTGTAACGTAGGCATCCACTAAGAAGGGATTTTTCGAAATTCAACCCCTAAGGGAGTTAAATAGGGGATGAAAGTTTGTATGGAAAATCGTCACTTATCGGGTTCAAAATTTCACGCAAGCGAAGCTGCGGGCGAAAGCTAGTATAATAATATGTCAACAAAAAAATGGAAGTGAATTGGACCCTAGTGTAGGTATAGTGTATTTGAGTACTAGAATAGTTGGTATATACGAGTAAGTACCTAGAATATCTCTAGTCCATGACCGGACACATTGTATATTTTGTTAAGCAAGATTGATTTTTTTTCACGAATTCTGATGATAAGCAAAGTTTAAGGTTATCGGATGTAAAGTGACTAACTAAGTCATGCTTTAAGTATAGATTTACGACACATGCGTGGTAATTAACACGGTAAACCTTCTACGCTTTTCCTTCAATTCCTTAATAAGAGAACAATAACAAAACATTAGAAACACATTAACCTTTAACCTATAAACACTATCTATAAAACAAAATAACTTTCTGAAAGCTAAGTGTATACCTACCATTAGGTATACGTTAGGTACCAGTTGCCCACCAGTTGAAAGTTTGACCCTAAGGGTCAGGGAATAGCTTTTACTTAGACTCACACAGTTTATAGGGTCATATTTTGTCGAGGGACGACTTCGCACGATATTTCACTTTCAGATGCGATTGTGATCTGATAGACGGTGTTATAAGGATAAAGTAATGCTTAGGTCACGTTTTCTATTATTTAGAAAAGTTTAATTCGTTCACCATTATTGTTTAGGAAAGTTTGTTTCACCAATTTTATTTTTAACAAGGGGCACCCATTTTCATGCATGCGGTAAACAAATGAAGAATATGGACATACTGAGATAATTTAAGTTTTGTTTTAAATATCAAAATTTTCAAAAAAAAAATAGCGAAATCGGTCCAGCCGCTTACGCGTGATGCCGTGCCCAAGAGAAATAGGGATTAATTTTTATATACATAGATTTGTCCTTAAAGTATGTCATTATTAGAAGACACGGCAGGGCCCCCGCCACAGTCGAGCAAACACGGCCGTACACCTTTTTTCACTTTTCGAAGCAACTTAAGGCACTTTTAAGCCCCCTATTTCAGCATTTCCCTAAATAGGTATCTTGAAGGCTTTGAAAACAAAGAATAGAATAGACAGGTGATGTGGCAATCTCTTTCTGTTGGTGCCGTTGTAGCAATCAAAGGATTATTTTTGAGTTCAGCAGTTCTAAAAAACTAGTATATTTCATTATGGTGGGCAGACTAGGCTTTAGAAGTCAGGATATATATGAATTACGTAATAAAAAGAGGGGCAAAATATTGGGCCAAAAACATAACATCACGCCTGTATTCCGTAAAGGGTTGGGTAGAAATGTACACGCACACCCCCATTTCGCCGTTATGGTTAAATCCCATGTAATAGGGGGTGAGCCTATTGCCATCAACCGGGCACAAATCCAGATTCCGGGCTGCTACTGAGAAATTCAACACGGAAAACCCCAATAACGCTACCCGACCTCAGGATCGATCCCAGGACCTCACGCTCAGCAGTCGCGTTTGTGACCACTAGTCCAACGAGACAGTCAAAAATTACTTCAGCACAAGTTTTAGAAGGCTATATACAACCGTTTAACAGTAAATGATTATTAACATGCAAAAAAAATTATAATTACATCTTCAAACATCGATGTTTAACGCTAAACAAAGGCATTGACACAGCGATTACGATACCGATCATGTTAGTATTACAGCACGAGAGTAAAGCAATTAAAATGATTTCTGAATCGATTACTCGGTCGGCTACTCCTGCGCATCCCGACTAGAGCGGTGAAAGTGTACGTGTGGCGCAAGTCATAAGCGATTAGCGTTCCTTGTTTTATTAAATTATGACAAGCTTCGTAGCAATTTTCGTTGTTATCTTTTCTAGTTTTGCTTACAATTTAAGTCATCGACGTGATTCAACCCCTAAAATACTATTTTCACACGCATGACTTTCGATCAATAGACGACTGCAAAGACAGTTGTCACCAGCTGCTAACATGCGCAGTGTGACATAATTTTGTCGTCTCATTAGTGCCGTGACTAGTTAAGTCATACATTATTTCGTGCAAGTTAGGCCTGCTGTCCTTATTAATTTGTCAGTCCATAAGTAAACTAAACTAAGCGTGAAAACTGTGTTTTTATGCTCTTAGCTCGCGCCACGCTCTTGCGCACACGATGCAACGCATGCCTACGTTTTTACTAAGTCATGCACGCACACATCACATAAAATTCTACATGAATGAAATGAAACAGAAAACTCATTGTCAGACCCAAGACAAGGTAGAAAGATGTAGTGCAAAAGGACATGAGTGAATACCAGCTATCCAAACAAGATGTCGAGGATAGGGCGAAGTGGAGAGAAAAGATATAGAACGCTGACTACAGTTGATCAACACTTTGTAGTTTCTTCATTAATGTGTTAATGAGATTTCTCTCTCTCTCTTTCTCTTCCTGCCTATGTATCCCACATGATGGCATGGGGTCAGCTATATTTATGGAGGTGACTGTAACACCGATATTGAACACAAATATTTTTTTAATTTAAATATTTGTAAACAAACATATTCCCCCGTATATCGCGTATGACACAAAAATGACGCGAGCAAATCCACCAAGAATAAACTTTAAAAAAAGTAAAAACCGACTTGAAAGAAAAACTAAAAGGAGTAAAATAATTACCATAATATAAAATTAACAGTTTCAGAAGTCGGTGGCTTCTATTTGTTTCAGTGTAGAGTTGCACCGACTTCTGAAACTGTTAATTTTATATTATGGTAATTATTTTACTCCTTTTAGTTTTTCTTTGAAGTCGATTTTTACTTTTTTTTTAAGTTTATTTTTTATTAAATACATTTTAGTGCCATAAATTTAACCCTCTCCTCTTCATAACCCTTCTTTTTGGCTTTGACGTAGTCGGGCATAAAAAGCCCTTTCAAATGATACCTTACACGATATAATGAAAACATTCCAAAGGGGGGGGGGGGGCACGCACCCCCTCCTCTTTTCCAGTAGTCAGTTCCCAACAACCAAATATAAACAAAGCAATATTAGTAATTTGAGAATTTTGCTTTGATCCGATGAGGAGTTCCGTTCCATATCTCTGAAGTTCATGGTCTAATCGTAACAAAATTTATATGGGACCAATCCGGAAGTATACCCTTTCGAACAAAAAAAGAATTTTTCAAATCGGTTCATAAATGACGGAGATATGAGGAAAGAAACATAAAAAAAAACATCCGAATTGAGAACCTCCTCCTTTTTGAAGTCGGTTAAAAATAGGCAGAATTCAACGAGGCGAACGTGCCGCTGGTGACTATTCTCGATGTCAAACGGGGCACTTCGGGATTTATTCTCAAACACTCTCTAATGTTTCTAAGTGATTGGTTATTAAATAACCGTAGAATTGGATATGTATTTTTAGATGATCAAGCATATTTTTAAACATTTGCACTATAAATATGGCACGGTTATTTTTGTATCTTGTATATCTTTACGTAGTCAAAACGTCTAGCAAATTCTTTTTATAGAAAAAAATATTTCGTTTTTGTCCCTAAAACGCTCTCTCTCCTCACATGGCCCACAAAAACCGCAGGTTAGCGCACGCCTCGGTATGCATACGTCACAGTTAGAACAATTATCGACAGATGATAGCTTGCGCAATCGTGAGAGATTCTCCGATCGATCATAATTAATCCCGTGATTATTTCATTATCCCCGTAAGCTTGTTTCTATACTGTTTCTGGTTTTGCATTTCCCACGGCTGATATTATAATTAATTAGATGCATGTACTTTTTAATTACTTTATTACCCGTGTTAGTTGAGTAGTTATCTTGTAGCTTGTTAACCTTTTCTGATAATTATGGACCACTACAAAGAAAGCTTGTGAGGAAACATTGTCGTAATATAGAATGTTATATCTTGCTAAACTTGGCGATTTGTTAAGAGTAACATCACGCTTGTATTCCCCGAAGGGTAGGCAGAGGTGTATAGTACACCATTGTGCATGAAAAGATGACCATGGTGATGCTCATGATGAGCATAGGGGTGCATGAAAAGAGCCTCCACGAGTAACGATACTTAAGTACGTCCGGCGCACCCTGGGTAGTCAGCCCCGCTACCAACCTTGCTGACTGGCTAATCTTTTCACCACGGCATGAGCTATTTTCGTATAGCTCATGCTGACACGAGAGAAGAATGGTACACCATCATTTCGTAGTTATGTTTAAGTCCCATGTAATAAGGGGCGAGCCTATTACCATCAACCGGGCACAAATCCAGACTCCGGTCTGCTACTGTGAAATTCCACACGGAAAAACCCAATAACACTTTGCTCGACTTGAGAATCTAACCCAGAACCTCACGCTCAACAGTCGCCCTTGCGATCACTAGACCAACGAGACAGTCGAGTATAGTAGTATGATCTTAATTGAAGTATTTTGTTAATTGTAGAATCTTTTATATTTCCGCCGGGGAACAATGCCGCTGCCTATTGTTTTGAAATGCTCCATAGTAACTTAGGCAAAGGTCCACAAGATAAAAATAGTTGCTTATATCGGGGGACACGGCAAAATGGGCTCGCAGCCGCGTACTTCTTAGAATTTATTAAATTTCGCAAATGCGCATTAATGGTATTTTGAATTCTATTAAAACCCACTATAATATTAAGAAATCAAAAAGACATTTTGTAACTCACAATATCTACTCAATCTGCATTCTATTTCTGTAACACACCTGTAATCGCTATGGCTTTGATTTTGATAGGTTAATAATTTCCTTAACAACTCCGACCTCAACATAACTATGTACCACGCACTGAATATTGTTGTATTGTCAAAATCAAAGGCATAGCGATGACGAGTGTGTTGTGCAATTAGAATGCAGATCATCAAGAAAATTATGCACTTACGAAGGAACATTGAACGATGATTATAGTGTATACCACGGGCCCACTGTGTACAGAAGTTATTAGATTTACAACGATTTACGAGTACTAAGTATTTGTGTAAATGCAAATGAAGTTATGCAATCATTTTTCTTATTCTTATCCGAAGGACGGACCAAACCCTTCAATGCCAACCAAACAATGTAATAAAACGGTTTATCTAAAATAATAGAACTATCATTATATCCGGTCTGCTTCCGTTACGTTGTATAACTTTTGGGAGTAAGGCTGATGATGAAGAGGATATGGGAGGTCAAGAGTATTGTATTGTTTGTTTGTGATAAAGAATAGTTTGCTTGTCGGCTCGCTACATGCCTACGCGTAGGTGCTCATTGTGTTGCTCCGCATCGGTGCCACTGCGGCGAAGCTGTCGACGGCCTCGGACACCATGGCCTGTCTTGCTGCAGGAGTGCAGGTCGCATAGCACGGCACGCGAACCTAAATGACTTAATCCGTCGCGCTCTTGTCACCGCCGGCGTGCCAGCTGTATTAGAACCTAATGGCTTGGTACGCGACGATGGCAAGAGACCTGACGGTATGTCGTTATTGCCATGGAAGATGGGTAGGCCTCTGGTGTGGGACGCGACTTGTGTCGACACCCTTTAACCCTTTTAAATGTAAATAGTAGTTTATCCGCTCTTTCTAAATGGTTTGCTGCAAATAATCTTTTATTGAATGCCACTAAAACGAAATGTTTAAAGTTCTCGTTGCCAAACGTTCCTCATGTAGGAGTAAACATAACGCTTGACGGCAGTAAACTGGACATAGTAGATGAAACGGTATTTCTAGGCATAACAATAGATTCCAAATTACAGTGGGGAGCTCATATAACTGCCCTTTCTAGTAGGTTAAGTTCTGCTGCTTTTGCAGTCAGAAGAATTAGACAGCTAACTGACATACCTACTGCCCGACTTGTTTATTTTGCGTACTTCCACAGCATTATGTCATATGGTATTCTGCTGTGGGGGGCAGCGGCCGATCGCGACTCGATATTTATATTACAGAAGAGGGCAGTCCGCGCGATCTATAATATGGGTCCTCGGGAGTCGCTTAGAGATTTCTTTAAAGAGATTAATATTCTGACGATGCCTTCCCTTTACATTTTTGAAAATATTATGTTTGTACGTAAAAATCTGCCAATGTATAATGTTAAAAGCGACGTTCATAATATAAATACTAGGAACAAACATAAATTAGTAGTCCCTAAATTTAGATTATCCAAAACGAATAAGTCATTCCTAGGAAATTGTGTTAGATTTTATAACAAGCTTCCCAAAACAATTACGGATCTCACCGATGGCAAATTTAAATCATTCGTTAAATCAGTTCTCATTAAAAAGGCATACTATAAGATAAACGACTATGTTGACGATAGGGACGTGTGGCGCTAATTCTTTTCTGCACATGTGGCTTCCCTGGAAACCATTAGTTTTTATGTGTTTGTTTAGATAAGTATCTATATTATTTAGATACGATTTTGATTTATCTCAATTCATACAGAATTGATTTATATACCTACTTATGTACTATTTTCATTTTTACTTTTCCTTTATGTGCATAATTTTATTATTGTAAAAATATTATGATTTTCTTTGTATAGAGTCAATTAATTTATTCACTTGACAGACATATCTGTGTTGCTGGGGAGTTTGTTGCGCCGTTTCTTCTTCACAGCAAAAACACTAGGAAGCGGTGAAGGGAGGGCTTTTTGGGGGATGTCTATATTGTAAAATCGACGTTCAAAAAGAACTAAGTCATTCTAGTCTATTTTGAATAAATGAGTTTTGAGTTTGAGTTTGAACCCTTGCTCCATCCCATCTTCCTAGCTCGGCGGGCTGTGCTGGCGCTGCCGCTGCGGCTGCGGAGACCCTCAAACGGCGCAAATATAGTAACATCATAGGAAATTATGACTTTGAGCCGTTTGGGGTGGAAACGCTCGGGTCATGGGGTCCGAGTGCGCGTCTTCTTTTTAAGGAAATAGGAAGACGACTGGTCGACACTTCACGTGACCAGAGGGCTGGCTTGTTTTTCGGCCAGAGAATTAGCGTTGCCATACAACGTGGCAACGCTGCCAGCCTTCTGGGCACGTTGCCAGTGGAGGTCGAGGCGGAGGAATACTTTGATGCAATCTTTTAGTTTGTATTGATAGTTTAGTCTACGTTTTTACTTTAGATTTAGTTTAGATTTATATTGTACTAGTTTAGGTTTGCTTGTAACCTTATGATTTATCTTACTAATGGTCTCTGACGGCAATATTTAGCTCCTTATTAAATAACTTTATGGAGGGGTCGTGGCTAATTAATAATCGCGAAGATCATATGATTTGCGAGGTTAAGCTGTGCTTGCCGCGGTCGATCCTTGGATGGGTGAATATTCGTTACACGTCAAAACTCCTCCGTGCCTCGGAAAGTACGTTAAACCGTCGGTCCCGGGTAATCAGAAGCCCAAAGGTCGGCCAGAAGCACGAAAAAGCGCCCTCGGTTCATGGTTGATATACCAAAAACCCGAACGAAGCGTGATTCCACTTTCATTGTGAAAACCGCCAAACAGTGGAATGTGCTGCCCGAGTGGGTGTTCCCCGACAGCTACAATCTGGGTGTCTTCAAGTCACGAGTGAATCGGTTTCTTCTGGGCAAGCGTGCTCCATCGTAGACCGCATCGTCGCTTAACATCAGGCGAGAAGGCGGTAAAACGAGTAAAAAAAAATTGTCTAACCTTACGATATCGGTATTGCCCAGTAACTGGGTTGCGGAGGTCTGATGGCAGTTGCTCCGTGTAAAATATTGGTATTCAGCCTATTTAGACTGGAACTGATCCCAACATAGTTGAGAAAATGCTAAGCAAAACATTAAATAACTTTTTGATTCCTTTAGTAACAAACTGGCCTCTTATTGTCCCACTGCAGGGCAAAGGCTACTTCTCATACAGAAAAGGAACAAGCATTGATTCTAATGTCGAGGACTTTAATTCCAATGTAATTAGGTACTGGGTTACAAGCCCCTCGTCAATCGTGTGTCTCAATAAAATTATCGTCTCTTTATTCATATTCTTTACATACCTACAATTTACATTTTTAAATAGTTATACAGTGTTGTAATTTGAGATGGGGCATGAAGGGCAGCTACCTTAACCACTGTAGCTATAGGAAAACGTTCTTAAAAGCCCACCCCTAACCTTTGGAATAATTTCAATCGGCTTTCGAAATAATGTCAAAAATTATGGCCAGTCTCCTATCAACATTTTCCTGTAGCGACAACGATTAAGGTAGCTGCCCTTATAACTAATCCATCTCAAATAGTTTTTTGTTATTTCTGACGTTTCTAGTACTCAAACCTCAGTTGGTCTGGAAGAGTGTTTCTGAGTGATCCTTATGGGAAATAGGACCGATTGGCATCATAAAAAAGTTTGGTGAAAACAGTCCTTTTTCTCGCTGACTGTACTTTTTTTTCAAAATCTGTGAATTCCGATTGAAATTATCCCAAAAGTTAGGGGTGGTCTTCTAAGAACGTTTTCCTGTAGCTACAATGGTTAAGGTAGCTGCCCTTCAGGCCCCATCTCAATCTCTCAAAAAACATTTAAAAATATAAGTAGTCCACCAGCATTGGGAGCAGGGACCAAGCCACCGGTGGTCAGGGCCTCAGAGAGAGGGACTTCCTAACAATACGCGCCGTGTCAAGAACTACCGCTTTCTGTATCAAACCTATGATCCAGCTTCCTAACGAGAGCCTCATGATATTTTGATTACTTTTATTGTTTAGTTATTAAATTAATTACTCACTAACATAGACTTAAGATTTCTTCTCGTATTTACTAACGATATGTAGGTAAATAAATGAATTCAATTCAATTGATCACTGCGCTTGCTCACTGCGTGGGAGAAATTTCAATAGGTACTTAATGTCCAGGTTTCCTTTCGATATTTCCCCTCACCATAACTCACTAGCGTGATAGATTAGCGTAGAAAGTTCCTTATGACATTAATAAAGATACATTAGCACATGCCAAGTTTCGAACCCGCAACGTAATACAAGAAGCAAATCCGTAAACCTTCAGGCTAACACGACGTTTTAATGATTTTAACGGGCTAACCGACTGAATCCTTATTTAGAATACATTCACAAAGGCACATAAATAATGAACAATGAATAATAGAGGTTATACAGCTAATTTGTGTGAACAATTTGCCGCCATTGTGGTCTAACCATTGAACGTGCATTTATTAATATTGATACTTCAATGAATGTCGAAATCAATTATGTTCTAATAATAATAGATGCTGGGGCTAGGGTTGCCTACTTTTTGTACAAAAAATATAACACGTTGGATAAGATCGGGGAAAAAAATTGTATTTAGGAGAAAAAAAAGAAGTATTTTATGTTTTAAATACACATTCTTTTGTTTTGTTCGGAATATATTTCCCCTCATTACAAAAGATAGCTTAAACCAAGACTAAGGTAAACCCATGTTTAAAATTTACTTTATAATGTGATATAAAAAAAGAGGCGGGGCTAATTTCTACGACCATCTCTCGCGATAAGAGGAACTCAGTTTAGCCTCATTTTTAAAAGCTACGTAAGCCTCACGCCATTGAAAATCAAGATTAATATGAATGAGAAGCTCAGTTTTTATTAAATGTATTAAAGCTCTATTTCTGAACATGCACCTGCATCCTTATTGTCTAAGTTTAAAGCCATTGCCATCGGCTGAACGTCATAAGTCAATAGTTGCTTGAACATAGGGGAACAATAAGGGTGGTGCACGATATGATTCTGGGTTACCAGTGTTATAAGGATGCATGATAAAAAAACAATATTTTGCACGCTTTATTTTTATTTAACAGTAAACAGTATTATAGAAAACAAAATAAAGTATAGGTAATACACTTTAAAAAAAAAAAAATTGTTGGTAACCCTAGCTGGGGCATTCAATAGAATATAAGAATAACCTATACTTGTGATTATAAAAAGTTCAATTTATTTTTTTCATTTATTCGCGTCCCGAATTAGTAATAGTCCGTGTATTAAAGAAGCCTCTACGAGTGACTATACTTATACTCGTACCATATTCACTGGAGCTTGAGACAAAATGTAAACAAAATACTAAACACTAAAATGTATCGCTATTGTATTTCTTGTAACTGACACCTCCGAACAAAGGAATTATATGAAAAGTGGGTGGTTGTTTGTTGACATTTTATCTCATGCTTTAATGAATATGATATAAGTACCCTTTTTTTACGTAGGGTAATCCTCACGGGTACTCGGACTCTTACCGACCAAGACCACCACAATATTCCTCCTACTAACCTTGGTCGGGGGTGCAGGATTCGCTCGCACATTCATCACTACGTCGCCGCGTCAGACGCACCCTGGGCAGTCAGCCCCGCTACCAACCTTGCTTACTGGCTAATCTGCACGCCCATTCAACTATTAAACCAAACAGTTTAACAGTTTTTGTATATTTTTGGTTTGGATGTAGTTTTGTTGCGATTAGTCGACAATTGTTGTGGACCGTCTCGTTGGTCTACTGGTCGCAAGCGCGACTGCTATGCAAGAGGTTCTGAATTCGGTCTCCAGGTCGAGCAAACAGTTATTGGGTTTTTCCGTGTGAAATTTCTCAGTAGCAGCCCGGAGTCTGGTTTTGTGCCTGGTTGATGGTATATAATAGGCTCGCCCCCTATTACATGGGACTCAAACATATGGGCGAAATGAAGGTCTACTGTACTATACAGCTCTGCCCAACCCTTCGGGAATACAGTCGTGATGTTATGTTACATGTATGTCGTCAAAAATGTTGTTATTTGAATTGTCCTCATAAAGAGTTCCATGCTTAAAACTTATAGAAAGCAGAATACATTTTCCAAAATTGTGAGACGTTTGCTATTATTCATTGTTGTCTGTCTTTACGTTCGCTCTGACTTCTTAGGAGCCATCTTTAGAAACCTTGCATGAAGATTAGCAAACAGATAGCTTACGCTGAAACGAAATCACTTTCACGGCTTATTTAGCGGTTAACAATCCGTAGCACTAGGTTAATTTCAATTTATTATTAGTGTTATTATCACTATCAGATAAAATTGAGGGTAATTATCCTGCTAAATGTGTAAATACTAACTATCCGTCGTGGCTATGTAAGATTATGATACAGTTATGAACATAACTCTGTTAGTAAGGATACCAGTCTAATTAACTACGTTTTTTTTTCTAGAGCCTAGTTTTTGAAATGTATTTAAATGCACTTTAAATTGATGAAAATAACAACAAAATTCATGGTTTGCACTATAATCAATCAAACATTAACCGAATGGTGGAAAGTGATCGGCGAAGCGAATCATTTGTGCCACCCGTCGGCCGCTGCTGCGGCATCGCTCGCTTCGCTCGCTCGGCTCGTGCGTTGAGTGGTCACAATTCAAACATAACCTATCCTACCATGCAGCTGTTTGCCATTTTATTTCTTATTGCGGGGGACTTTGAAACTAGAAGTATTAAAATTATAGTCTTCTTCTTCGTGTCGTTGGCACGACAATCATCATACTTTGTTAGCCCAAAACTTCGCCACTTCCACGGCGCCATCGGTGGCTGCGCAGAGATCGCTTTGGCTGCAGGTTGTTGGGCTCAGAGGGCAGGATAGGAGATGGGGCATAGTGGGCTTCTTAAAAATTATAGTAAAAACTATAATTTTTAAGAAGACTTATTTTAGAAGTATTAAAATTGAAGTGCAAACTATTAATTTTAAAGCTAAGCCTTTTTAAAGTGGGAAATATTGTTTTGAAGTTCATTTTTATAAAACCCATAAAATACTCAACTACTGAATGTTTTTTGGAATTTTGTAAAAATCTTTTAAGTTACTATTGAATCGAAATACCCGATAAATACCGGCTAGGGAGCGGTAGCAATTTGTTAGCGCAAATAACCGACGAGCCGGTTGCGAGCGCCATTATTCATTGTTCTGACTGTTCGTCTGTCTGTTGCGGTTAGTACAGGTTTCCAGTGAGAGATAAAAACAGCCTACTGTAGCCTGTGCTTTTAGTAGGAAGATACTTTTAAGACTCGACAGACTGGACTCCATAAATGCCTGTTAATGGTCCACATGAAAAGTTCTTTTTTTTTTCATCAGGTCCTTATCTCTTTTCTCATGTCAGCCGACCTATACGAGAATAACTCATGTCGTGGTGAAAAGATTAGTCAACAACAAGGTTGATAGCGGGGCTGACTGCCCAGGGTACGCCGGACGTACTTGAGTATCACAATTGAAGGCTCTTTCGATGCATCCCAAGTCAGGTCCACATTAAAGATATACACGGAAAGATAGAAAATGCACACGCAACGTCAACCTTGTTGAACTAACATCAGCCTCCGATCACCAATTCGTCTGCTACGAATGGGGATTGTTAATATCATGACCGTTCATGATAGTGGTAATTAGGACGCTTTATTAACGACGCTATGTTGACATCTACAGGCTAAATACTGAGGATTAAGGATGACCACAGATGAGACACTAAGTTGCTTCAGACATAGCTAATCACTATTTGTTTTTATCTGCAGCGACCGTTTGGTGTACCGTCAGCGCCAAATATGACGGGACGAACAGACTGTTCAAAATGATCTGAAAAACTATATCTCACTGATACAAGAGGTGTTTCAGAATGAACGCAGTACACGACAACTGTCATTCTGACAAGAATTTTATCTCGTTCAGATAAAGTTTAATTTCTATAGTTGTTTGGGTAATTATGAGCAGTCTGTTCGTCCCGATATGTTTGATGCTGACTGTACCTGTGCATCCACCATCTTAATCGCTCGAGCGATCGTCCTGCGTCTTTTTATGCAGTGTCCCGGCCACTTATTGGCCCGTGTGCGGCCAGACTAAATACTATGAAGATATATTAACACTGCTATATTTGATAGCTTCGCTTCACTATGTGACTCTACCCTCTTCATTGCGAAGGCGTGTACAATTTCACGCTTCTCTACATGCTGGTAGCACTTTATTGGAGCGATCGCATGTAGAGACAACTTGATCGCTCGGTTGCGTGTGCGCAGTTCAAGATAAATATTTTGAAACTGAAACGTTTGTCATTCAGTTAAATGTATGGGGGCAATGATTCTGAAATAAAGTATGGTTGTAAATCATGTTTTTTTTTTAAATTTTGAATGAGGAGTAAGGCCTTTTGTTTACCCACGTTTTTTCGCCGTAAAAACCTACAGTTAATAAGCCGCGTGTAGGCACGGTCATCAGTGTTGTATGGACTACTACAGAAGTTTGTTGACGGACACGGCGGCCCAACGGCACGCCTGCGCCGCCGTATGCACAGTGGCTACTCCTCTTTTGCGCGCGGTTTGATTTACATTAGTGTTGTATAATAATCTATAAGAGTTTATTAACGGCACCGGACGTTTTCGCGACGGGCAATTATTGCATGACAGCTTTCCAACGCTGATTTTGTGTAACATAATGGATATAAATCAGTTTCGGCTGGTGGTTTGCCGTGTCGTGTACAAGCTCACACGATTTTTCCACGGCGCAGCTAGTACGCCGTACCGTTAAGAAACCGTGCCGTGAACAAGAGACGTAAAGCAATGCTACTGTTAATGTTTGCATCAATCATTCGGGTGAGTTCTCACGTCGGATTTGTGTGTGTGTGATTTGCGGTCGTGTGGGGAAATTCAATGTTCACACAAAGAAAACAGATCAAATTAGAATGCTTGCTTATTAGCCGACTTTAAGAAAAGAGGACGTTCTATATTCGGTGCGTATTTTTTTTTTGTAAACGGATTTCTCTGAGATTTTTGGGCCGATTTATGCGATTCTTTTTTATTTGGAAGAATTAAGTCTTTTTTTTACATTAGAACTTTTGTGAGATATATGTATAGATATTTATGATTACTTCGACTTGCAACCTCGCTACGTGATCAGCACACGATTAAGGGCTCCGTTTGGTTCCGAAACTAGTCGGGCAATCCCGAAAAATGCATGTGAATAAATCGTAAGTAATCATAAGCATCAGTACTCTCGAGATGCCGCTGCGTTGGTTCTTATACAAGGTGTAATATAAATAACGCACAACCTCTTAAGGGGTAACTGTACTCATCATTATGAACAACGTTTACGTTAGGACCAAAAATGAAATCGCGAAAAAAAAATCAGCTGTTCCCTACATTTATGTTCGCACAACTCGTCAAAATGTAGGGAACAACTGATTTTTTTTTCGCGATTTCAGGTTTGTTCCCATAGTAAAAGTTGTTCATAATGATGAGTACAGTGACCCCTTAAGAGGTTGTGCGTTATTTATGTTACACCTTGTATAAGACCGTTGTGATGCCACGGGCAATAACGACAAATACGTGACAATTAATAGGTGTATTAGTATCATATACAACACTGGAGGTTTATGGGCTGATAATAATGGTGATGAGGTGAAGGTTTCATAATGTATAAAAAAACTATAAATACAAAATTAAAACAAAATAAAAGCATTTACTTTTTTGTGACCTCTAGACATCTATACAAAACCTTAACTACCAAAACATTGTTTTCCAATTAAAATAACTTAAACTCAAATTCTTTGGCCAATAATCGTCAGTTCTACCCATTAAGCGATGTCAAGCATCATTACTTAGATGTAACTTAGTGTAACTTAGCGTGAAACAAGACGTGACCTTCACTCTAACCTGACTAACAACAGATGTTGTTAGTGATAACTTAATAGGTTTCTTACAACATTTGGCACATTATTTAGGTAAATACTAAAGAATGCACGCGGGCTTGCCTGCCTAACAAAATTTATTAATTCATTTTCAAAACAGCTTGTGTGTAAGCTCCTTATGGGTTAACTTGAGCGACTTAAATTGATCCAATTTAAGAAAACTGGAAAGAAAGTTAGAAAAAATATTTATTATCGCACAAAAAAATCTTTAAGTAAAAACAATGTGAAACAAAATCAAAAAATAATTATCTATAAAGCTCGACACTTACATACGTGGGAAACTATTTTATTTGGCAACAAATGGTTATAGTCCATACAATGTGTCCGGTTATGGACATAGCGATATTCTAGGTACTTTTAAAGCAACTATTCTAGTACACAAATACACTATACACTAGGGTCCAATTCACTTCAATTTTTTTGTTGAGATATTCTGTACGTGTGTACAAAAAAAAGTCATATCTCTCAAACTTTTGGTCCTACTGAGATAAAAGTAGGCTTATTCGGAGGGCAACAATATTGTCTATCGTTTACATTACGATACAATAGGTTCACATTTTCATACCTTTAAGATAGAGAATATCTCAACAAAAACAAACAAACATTGTATAATATAAAAAGCTATAATCATAATTATAGCAAGGAATTTAAGGAACTTATATTCAAGATGGCTTACATTGCTTGGCGATGAAATCTCCGATTAGCGTCTTATAGCACTCTCTAAAAAACAACTGGATTAGTTTAAATTCTTAAACATTATATAATATTAATCATATCTGATTAATCGATCTTATTCGATAAAGTTAGTGGCGCAGGGAAACTTATTTTAATCTCGAAGATTTCCAATTTACCCCGCGGAATTTAAAACCAGTGCATGCTAAGCCAGAAATTTTATCCAGTACGACGTGAAAGAAAATTTTAAACACTCCGTGAGCTTGACTACTTATGTACTTACACAAACGTACAGACAATAAACACAGCTCTGTATCGTATACTTACACAGTAACCAGTAATAACCGTTGCGAAGCACTAACAATGCGAAATAATCAGACGGCAGCCATCTTTTTATTTTCATCCTTGTTTCAAAATTAGAGAAAAGTATACAGTTGTTTCGCTGCTTGTCTCGACGTATTGAAACAGAATTAGATTAAAATTACCATGCACAGGGCGGAATACGAAGTGCCTTGAATGCACTAGCGAATCCCGCGATTCCGGTCGTAGGTGCTCGGAGGAACATCGTGGTGTTTTAGTTGGTAAGAGAACGGCATAACCTCTCTATCTTTCCTAGGGTGGAGGGTACAGTATACGGCATCCCCATGATTTACTAAAACGAACGGTTATAAGTAAGAGAGTGACTTACTCCCACCAAATGATTTTAAAATGAAATAATTGATGATGACGATGACGATAATGACTGTAATCCTAAACGATAGTAATGCAGTGTAACGCTTAATACCCCAAAGATATGAGGCTAAAGTCTATTTCAGCCTACACTGAGCGATATTCGCTTAGTGGTAGGATCTAAACGGTCCGCCTGGCTAGCTACCATTCTCACATTAAATTCCAAGCAGTTTACTGTGTTCCATCGTGTGTATGTGAGAGCCACAAGGGTACGAGGAAATCACTCTATACAAGCTTAGTTTTAGTATATACTAAACCTGAAACTAGTTTGTTCAGAATCACTAAGAGAATCGATTGACATAGTTTTTACACCACTTTTTTTTCATTAATTTCAAAAAAAAATCAGTAGTTTTCTATCCATAACAGTTGACGGGAATAGATACCTTGAGGCTTGAGACGGTCCGTTCGGTCAGTTTTCGTGTATTAGACAACCCCTGCATCGCACATCTCAGACATTTCACACTTTACTAGGGAACTTTACGCGACATAAACTAAGGTGTAACTTGAAGATTTATAAAAAAAAAACACATGTTCAGGCAGTTCTGATGAAAATCTTATTGGGGTGTCTCGGTTTTTGTATACAAGGTTAGTCGGAAAGGGGGTACTAATCTGAAAGGGTGTTAAAGTAACCATAATAATGAATAACTTTTGTTCTACAACTTTCCCCAAAAGTCAATAGTTTAAGAGAAATAGCTGTTCAAAGATTTCATAAAAAATACGCTAAAATCTATATATCCTTAGCTATGAACAGCTGTTTACATTTTAGGTCATATTTGGGGTCATGAATTAGAAGCACAATTTTCTGAATTTGTAACTAAAGCAGGGATGATGAATGTTTTTTAAAACTAAAATAAAAATCATTTTATTTGGAAAAAAAAATATCGAATTTTGAAATTTTAACACTTGTTTTCAAACAGTCATGAGCGATACTATAAGTGGACTTCGGATTAGTACCCCCTTTCTGACTAACCTTGTATAATATTGAAAACAGTGGTCTGCGACAAACAGATATTCCGACAGATGTCCTTAGGACAAAATATAATAATTCCTAATTGCAAAACAATTTTTAATAATGCTATTGCAAAGTGAAGTCAGGGGCGCATCGTTAGTTATTTAGTAACACAATAACTTTCAAAATACCAATTAGTAAACCCATTATTTACTATCTAAAAGCGCAAAGGTCAAACTCGGACATCCAACAAACACAAATACTTCTAGTTTTGATTAGATTCTCTAATAATAAATGTTGTCTGTTCATACGTTTCGTAAGATACACTGCGGTGCAATTAACTCGGAGACATTTAGAGTTCGCAATGTCTCATTTATTTTGCTCGCTAGTGTAATTGTCGAAAATGTTGTAAACGTATTTTAGTTAGTTATTTAACCGAGTGTAATGAGGGCGAAGAGAATGAGACTATATTAAGAAGAGAATTACACTTGCTTTATAATGTAAGGATGATTTCAAGTCAAATATTTCAAAATACAGTAATTCCAATGGTTAATAGATTTATATTCCTTCATGCGTTACAATAGAATATCCATGATTAGTTACGAGTTACTCACGTGCATTTTTTTAAAATAACCCGTAACTAATCATAAATATGATTGTGTCTTACGAAAGTTATAATACAAAAATATAATATCCGATTCAAAAATACCTTGACATAAAAGTATTTAAACGTAATATACAGGGTGGGTAAAAAATCGTAGATCAAACGAAACAGGGCGATAGTTGGGGTTATTTGCAGCATTTTTTGGTAGTACATTTTTTTTACAGTAAGTTTCTAAAGTTACAAATAATTTTTCGTGAGACTTAAAAGATATTGAAAAAAGTGCCAATACTCATAAATCATGGTACCCACTGTCATAAAAACACTTTCAAGCAACTAAACACCATTTATTGTTTTAAAATAGGTACCCATTTTACTCTAATTGCCTATTTATTACAAATTGATATTTTCTTAAAAACACTCAAATGGGGATGAAGCAAAATTCTTGACCACAATTTTTTATTTTAGATTTTGAAAATATAGAGTAATCTAAGAAACCATTTTAAATATTTTTGTTATTTTCATTGTAATTATTTTTTTATTAATTATTTCAAATTCAATATCATTTCTGATCTATGACGTCATCAGTGGCATAAAATCTTTGGGCCTTTGCCTCAATCCATATTCTAAAAACTGTAACAGTGATGTCAAATGTCAATAGTGTCAACTGTCAAATCAATGAAATAATAACCTCAGATTATTATGTTCCTTGCCTTTAATTCATAACAAACAAAATACCACGTTACGCCGCTATTGCAATTAATCTCGATCGTACGCCCTTCATATTATTTACTGACCAACCAATCGCCATGAGTGATACTTTTATCAAATCTGACTCGCGGAACCTTCCGAAAGTTGAGTTCCCGAACACGAACAAAAATTTTGTTTGGGTTATTTTTAGTGTCGTTCTTGCAGGTAGGAACAAAGCACTTCCTATATTCCATCGTTATTGCTTGACCGTCTCAATAAAACACTATAATAGTAAAAGTTGCATTTCTGTTGAGGATTGAGGTTATGTTTATTGTTTATTATTTATGACATTCACGTCACGTGACCACGTCTATCATTTTTTTTATTTACAATCGTAGGGTAGGCAAAGGCATTACTGCCAATACTGCCAGCAATTACGTCATTTGGAGGATAAATTAAGGTCATTCACATATAACCCGAAATACTAATAATCCATGATTATTTTCCATTTCTAAATAGTGAGATGTGATCAGTAACCTTATTCCTCGAAATGGTTTTCATATCTTAACAGATTTAAAAAAAATGCACAATGCCCATTGTCATAACTTTTAAGGCGGTCAAGTTAGGGCTCTGCACAGATATTTTTTTTTACTGCAAATAACCCCAACTCTCGCACTGTTTCGTTTGATCCACGATTTTTGACCCACGCTGTATATATTTTTTGTAATATTTGTCAGTGCTGTGTCAGACACGATTTTATTAGGCGATACATGTAGAAATGTATACGACACCTCAAAATCCAAAGTTGTAGCCGAGAAGTTATTGTTAAAGTTAAAATTTTATAATTTATATTATGATTGTTGGCGCCCCCATTTTTCGTACTGCTTTGTACAGACAGCTTTCTCGATTAACGATATATTTGTTCGAATTAGAGTTATGGTGGAAATAAGCTTTTATTTGATTTTTTTAACTTTTTTTATGGGGTTTTGTAAATAAAAAAAAATCTTTTTTTCGTTTTTCTACTATCCTACTTCCTACTAATATTATAAATGTGAAAGTTTGGAAGTTTGTGAATCAATCACGCCTTAACCCTTTATAGGGCATAACAGGGCAACACATAATAGGCATGTTGACAGCATCAATAAATTGCAAATCTAATTAGTCCGCCAGTTAGAGTTTTGAAAAATAATGGACACGTTTTTTTTCTTTTGTTAAATCTATGAATATTTGGAAAGATAAAACGCATCAAAACTCGTGAGTGGGGGCTTGTGACGTCAGAAGCAAGTAAAAATTGTACTTGCTTGTGACGTTTTGCCAATTTTAAAAGTGTCGTTTCTTCGTCAATTTTGGTTTACGTAACAAAAGAAAAAATACAGGTCAAATACTTTTTGATAATCTAACTGACGGACTTATTGGATTTTTTTCAGTCAAATACCCTATTCTGATTGTTTTATAAAAAATAAAATACAATTTATTTAGTTACGTATTTTTTAACGGACTTCAAAAAGAAGGAGGTTCTCAATTCGTCTGAATGGTTTGGAAAAATGGTATGGAAAAATTATATATTTTGCCAGGTGTAGAAATAAAAATATAATACGAAAGCGTTCACGACATATTCCGAATAATTTGGTAGCTAATATATCGCCTTTGCCCTATAAAGGGTGAACAGCTAAACGGATTTAAAAGAAATTTGGCACACAGGTACACCATGACCTGGATTAGGACATATGATACTTTTTATCCAGGTACATGAAGTAGTTCCCCTAGGACGCGAGTGAAATCGCGGGCAACAGCTAGTAGGATTTATATCAAACTTTTAAAAGAAAAACGTTATCTAACTAAAATCAATACCATAATACGTTATTATTTCTTCTCCAGCAAAAATCTTCCAAATCGTCGTTACTCAGCATTATCGATACAAAAATCGCTAGATTCTAATCTAGGCGGAGAAATCAGTCTGCCTGAATTATCAGAAAATTGTAGCGACCGCTCGGAATGTGACCGAGATATGAATCTGACTCGATTTGTCAATCGTACCGGGTCATCGGTGTGGAAATATAATTAGATGGGAACAACGATCGGTAAGGGAAAGATCGTGACATTTCAAATATTATGCGCATGAGTGGATAATTTTATTTCAAGCACTTCTGTAGACAATACAGCAGTGTTGACTGTCTCGTTGGTGTAGTGGTCGCAAGCGTGACTGCTGAGCATGAGGTCCAAGGTTCGATTCCCGGATCGGACAAAGTGTTATTGGGTTTTTCCGTGTGGAATTTCTCAGTAGCAGCCCGGAGTCTGGATTTGTGCCTCGTGGATGACAATAGGCTCGCCCCTATTATATGTGACTTAAACATAATGGCGAAATGTGGGTGTACTATACACCTCTGCCAACCCTTCAGGGAATACAGGCGTTATGTTATGTTAAAACAGCAGCATCATAGTGAGAGGATTCGCTTAATAGTAACCGATCCGATAGTGCAACGTGATTGCTATGGATTAGTGTTGAAACGATTTCGATTAATCGTAATTGTCAATATTATCGACATTTAGCGACTAATAGTAATCGCCGATTTTTGTCTCGATTATTAATCGATTATGTTTAAGTTATATTTGTTATGTTAATTACAACTTTATAACGTTTCGGGGCCTCTTCACTTCAGAGCAATAACTAACCCGCGACAATTTTTTACATGTGTGTATTTTTAGTGTGCTTTGGGTTGTTTAGTTTCTTAATAGAATATTTTGAATTAGAACAAAATTATTATTATGTGTTGAAAGAAAAACACACAGCGTCGATATGAAGATGATTTTGTGAACGTACTTATTAATCCCTGCTCTATGGTAATATACCTGTTTGTCACCTGCGAAGGAGCCAATATTTTTCCATATTTTTATGAGGTATGTATGGCAACCCTTTTGAACTGTCATAGTCTCTTCACCAGGAAGATATTCCTGCGACGCTGTGTGTTTTTCTTTCAACACATAATAATAATTTTGTTCTAATTCAAAATATTCTATTATGTGTTTACTTAAAAACACACAGCGTCGATATGAAGATTTGTTTGATATCTGCTGGTGACAAACACAAAACGCTATGTGATAGAATAATAAATGTTTGAAGAAGCACAAGAGAATTACCTACTTATATTAATGTAATCTTACTGTTGATGTTCAATCAGTCTTAGAGAGAATAAATCTCTACAATTTCTTAACAGAAATGTCTTGTAATAATTATATATCATAAATCAAACATTAAAACAATTTAACTTCTTCATTAAATCAACACATGACTCAATTAATCCTTCAGAATATGAGAAAGCTGAAGATTCTCAAAGAGCAATAAGGTTCCTTTGTATTCATTCCTATTTCTTTACAATAGGATTTCCTGAAAATTTGTTAACTTCCAGTTTCTCCTACACATATGACATAAAGACATCATATCATGCATAGGGCGGGTCTCTATCCAGCCGGTTGAGGCTACTGTAGACCTGAATGATCCTAAGGTAGCTGCTACTCCTATATCACTCAAAACAGGTCTTTGCCAATCCCTCGCAACAGTTTAAGAGGTCGAGACTAATTCGCCAATTATTGTAATATACATAAGTCATACTGTAATCTTTGATACACTTAACTGGGTAAACCTGTTGTATTGGGTGTTAGCAATAGCCATCCTGATTGGCTATGCCAAACCAAGCTAGTCCTAGAAGCTAATACTAGCCTTAGGATTATATTATTTGCTGAAAGAAATATAGAATTCTTATGTTTTTCAAGTAAGGTGAGACCATACCCTTGTCTTTTAAATACTAAAACAAGAAAAGCTACATTGAAGACAACTTGAGGATGCCACACTGGTGGCTTCAGGTTCAATAGTTGTGCTGTGGCTATAGCCTTATTATTATAATAGCCTACTTGCTTCAGAAGTGTATGATCTTCTGCTTGTTCTTGTTTCATCTGACAAAATGTAAAAAATTGACGATTTATGTGATGCCAACTGAATTTTACATGTGTAGCTAACATTGTGCTGTAGGCAAGATCTGTACATGTAAATAGGCAAGAAATCTAGCTATCTGTTGTATCTGTGACTCTTTGAGTATTGACTTCATCATCAACACATCAAATCACCAACTTCTAATGGCTGGATAGTAGGTGTCAATTATCCATGCCTCCATCTGGTATATAACAGCTGTTTTTCTATCTCTGACCAACAGTGGTTTTATTCTCCCCACCTCCAACTAACAAAGCCTGAGGGGTCAGTTGGTGTACATAAGCTATGAGCTGGAGGTAAGCCTGATGCTGGGTCTATTGGACTCTCCGAAAGTCTTTCAATGATCACTGACGGCTCTAGGGCTAGGCTTTCGTGACTTCCTATCCACTACGATAACCAATAGGTTTATTCCCACAGTGGTAATAATAATAATATTGGTCTTTGGCATTGTTTAGTTGCGCTATAACTCGAGGAGTGAAATTGGGGGGAGGAAATGTCCCCCCCTAGGCGAAATTTCTAATTATGAATGACGGATACGCGAATTCAAAATGCATGTTAAGTGATGTCTGCAACCTAGAAAGACGTGTCTGTTGAACACGGTTGTTTCAGCAGACGAGAAGAGACCTGCGTCTGAAGTGCCCCAACGATGTAATAATCGGTTTGTTGCAGTGGGAAACAGACGCCACTTAAATAGCCGTTGTTTTGAGAGGCAATCGGCTGTGCAGTTGTACCCCTCCGAGAGGTAATGAGCTGATAGAAATCTGATTTCCTTGTCAACTTCGACAACTTGCCATTTATATTGAGAAAACTCAGGGATCTATTCCACCTTCGATCCACACTGTCCGAATATCAGACTGGACTAAAAGGTTATAACAATCAAACAAAAAATAAACATTACAGACCAAACAATTGATTCCGAATCGACACATACACTGCTAACAGCTCTTTCCAATTAAAAAGGCAATTTACCCTGTTCTCCCATTCAGATGCCTGACATCTGAGTATCGATCAACTGGGCGTCCCAAACCCGCGTCCGCTGCGACGTTTGTCAAGAAGAGAAGGCATGGCCGTTGGTGTAAAACCGTCGTGGTCTTGGCGGCCTAAAATTGTCTAACACCTTTGGTGGCAACACTCGACTCATTCTATAGTTGCGGAATAAGCATCTCGCTTGAAGCATTCCAGGAAAATTTTAAGGTACTGACAGTGTAGTCAGCCCCTTGAGGACCAAAAACGGCGAAATTCAATTGAATTAGTAAATTTTTATTTACTTTAGCATAAATACTCTTCAGAGCATCGCTTAATAAGCCCTATCTTTCCATATTTTTTCTTCGGGCAATGCTATTTGGTTTATTCTGGTATTCCATTTGATGTACTAGTTTCAGTATCAATTTTGGGTACTTTGGCTGCCTTCCCAGTCATTCCAAGAGTCTGAAGACTTCCACAGTCTGACAGATCAACTTGCACTGGTTCATTCCAAGAGTCTGAAGACTTCCACAGTCTGACAGATCAACTTGCACTGGTTCATTCCAAGAGTCTGAAGACTTCCACAGTCTGACAGATCAACTTGCACTGGTCCATTTCAAGAGTCTGAAGACTTCCGCAGTCTGACAGATCAATTTGGACTAGTCCTGGTGGACCAAGGAGAAATCTTTTAGATAGACTAAAGATTAATGGCAAATTGGCATGAATTTTCTTATGAGCAATACGTACCAATTCATCGCCCAAAAGGGAGAGATGAAATTTGTAGTAACTCACCCTGGTAAAATAATACTATGTGTTAACAAGGGGATTTTGCTCTTGGCATGTAAATAATATGCATTGGAAATATGCAATTCCACTATGCAAACTTATGCCTGCCAAGCCTCTGATATTACGGCATGAAAAATTAGTCAGAAATTCTTGGTATGAATGAACATACATGTTCAGTACACGGAGGTCGAAAACAGGGCGGAGGCCACCGCTGCTCTATGGTACTAAAACATTTTCAACAGGAAGCATAGGCTTGCCAGTTTTTTATTTTCTGATGCCTGTCTGTGTGGGTGTGCACCTGTTGCTCCTTCAAGTATTTTATTATCTGTGTCATTTCCGGTGTGACTTTGGTACTGTATCACCTTATTATACTTGTGGAAGGATATATTATTATCAGAGGGCTCATTCCAGAATTGAATGTAAGAACCAAGGAAAAATTATAATTATAAAGCAGTCTGTTCCTAGAACTATACATGCTGTTTTTCTTCCCCTTAATATCTAAATACTGACAGTAATTTCTTATTGGAAGGAAAGGACTATTATTCTTATTATAAAGTCTGGTTTCCTTTAGGAATCTCCTATGGAGTCTTGTTTTATCAGACTATAGGTTATGCTATCTGAGTTGCATTGATGTAGGTGGGGTAGGCTTGTTCTCCGGTAAAGACTTTATATTGTTTACTTTCTTTCAGTAAGTAGTCATATTGAGTTAGGTACTTGTACCCCCAAGGATTGCATAACTGATGTTAATGTACAAAATGTGCCAAATCACAATGCAATCAAAGAGATGTTCTACAGTTAGAACTCTTCTCATACCTTAGAAGTTACCTATGTATTAGGTACATCCACAAACTACCTAATTGTAAAAGCTGACAAAGCCAAACAAACTTATTATTTATTTATTTTTAAAATAAATTTCTTTACATTAATTTGCCAAGTGAGTTATTTTTTACCGTTTACCATTTTTATGATTCCAGTTAAATAGTCCTTTCCCCAATTGAGAAGACGAAACTCTTTGTTTAACTTCAGATCTTTGAAATCTGTCTATTAAGTCCACACTTTTGAACATTTTAGTTCCATCCAATCATAAGTATTTAAAATTTTAAAATTAAGATTTCAACACTAGACCGCTGGTCCACTGACCATTAACTAGAGAACTCAGAACTCTGCTACACTGACTTTCTGTATAAAAAGTGTCTGAACAATGCTTGGAGTTACACTTTTGATTATCTTTGCAGTATCGGTCACCATCTCGTGGTTTTCTTAGTCCAGTTGCCCAGAGCTAGGATTGACTAAAAACTCCGCCGTGGAGCATGACGGTACCGCCTTATAAGGAATGGTCAGAGTGGATGTCCACTCAGATATTAAGTGAGATT
The DNA here is from genome assembly GCA_905220435.1 of Amphipyra tragopoginis. Lineage (NCBI taxonomy): Eukaryota > Metazoa > Arthropoda > Insecta > Lepidoptera > Noctuidae > Amphipyra > Amphipyra tragopoginis. Next base: position 1,042,851 of record HG992013.1, on the reverse strand, counting down.
TAGTTTGCATAATTTTATGGGACAGAATATTGCAAATAATTTGAAATCTGACTTACTTGGTGGTTTGACTTACTATTCGTGAGTCAAATATGTCCTATAGTGGTTTTTTCTTGTCCTCTAGCTGGGCGGGAACGGCTTACTTACCACCTGAGGTCCTGACTGTGAAGTTTGCCTCTCCATTGTCCTTATCTAATGTAGGTATCGGGACTTTACTTCTCTCCGTGAGAATACGATTCGAGGTCACGAATCGTAGCATTTTCACTTATTTTACTAACATATCCGTAACTTTGCACTTCCGCACTCCAAAATTACGTCGATACGTACGGGAAAACTTAAGAAAATTCACTTTTGCCGAAGCGAAAAAAGTTTTCGACCGGTAAGCGGGAATTTCACAAAACGCTATGACAGTTCAAAAGGGTTGCCATACATACCTCATAAAAATATGGAAAAATATTGGCTCCTTCGCAGGTGACAAACAGGTATATTACCATAGAGCAGGGATTAATAAGTACGTTCACAAAATCATCTTCATATCGACGCTGTGTGTTTTTAAGTAAACACATAATAATGACATTGAAGAAGTTCATGACATAAAATTTTTGGGAATAGTTATAGATAGATATTGCAATTGGAAAGCTCAAGTAGATAATGTGTGTAAGAAAATAAATAAATTTGTATTTGCACTTCGGAAAATCAAAAATCTAACAAACATCCAAACAGCTTTAATAGTATACCATAGCCATGTGTGTTCCGTTTTAAGGTATGGGATAACTATATGGGGAAATTCAACAGATGCCCAGAGAGCATTCATAGCCCAAAAAAAATGTTTAAGATCGATTTTTAATCTCAAATGGACAGATTCTTGTAGACCAATATTTATTCAGCAAAAGCTGCTTACCCTCCCGTCTTACATATTTGAAATGTGCAAATTTGTTAGAAATAACCATTCCCTTTTTGAAAAGGATGAAAAGGCTATCTTTAGAAGAAAAATAGTACAGAAACCGCTTGTAGTACCACGAAATAGGCTCAAAGTATGCGATAAAAACTGTTATACCATGGCAATTAAAATATATAATAAATTACCGAAGGAATTTAGAAACATAACAGATTTAGAATTTAATAAAAAACTACATAACTGGTTGTGTGATAGATGTTTTTATTCAGTTAATGATTATTTTAATTTTAAATTTACACTCAAATGATGTCCAACTTAATAATGCAATTTTTAATTTTATTTATTATAATGTGACATGTCTTTTAAATTAATTAATTTTACTTCATTTATGATTTTTATAATTCTAATTAGTAAAATTTACCTATTTAATAAATTTATTTTGTAATTTTAATTGATAGAAATGTATTTATGTTATTTTATTGATTGATTTGTATAATTTTTTAATGTGTCTAAACTAGGTATTTTATTTGAATTGTATAAAAAAAAACCTAATATTTGCACGACAGAAATGTCGAATGTAGTGAAACCCAATTATTATCTAAGACGACCTTATTGTAACCTATGTTCTTGCAAATAAAATATCATTCATTCATTCATTCATTCAAGGTTTTACAAGTTTTATGCTATAGAACTAAGTCTTTATGTGAAGTTTTCAGATTAGAAATGGTTAACGAACTTATCTCTAAGGGCGCAATTACATTTGGTCGTTTGCCTCAATTCGCGTATTCAAATTACTTTGACTCTACCCGATTTCAGGCATTCGAATTCGGCTAAACGACCAAGTGTAATTGCGTCATAGGGTTTGTATGTATACGACAAACAGATGGACGTGCAACAGTATATTCTTGTGGTGCATTAAAAGAGCCTCCCCGAGTGACGATACTTAAGTACGTCCGGCGCACCCTGGGCAGTCAGCCCCGCTACCAACCTTGCTGACTGGCTAATCTTTTCACCACAGCATTAGCTATTTTCGTATAGCTCATATCATGTTCGAAATGTCATATCATCCATAACAATATCTGTATTAAGACAAACAATCACACACCATATAAGGCTCCCATTTTATTAATTCCAAAATGGTGTTAATTTAAAAAGGAAATGACTAATGCTCGCCATATTTGGACCTCGCGTTGACCTCTTGTTCAAATTAAGTAGTTATATAGTCGTATCTTTAACCTTATATGGTTAATTAACTGGCCCAACAATGGGTTTAGTTGATGGGAAAATATACGCTTCGTTGTCATTAATAATGGTATTATGAACTAATGTGTGAAGAATTGAATGTCAGAATGGTGAAATCGATGATTTTTATGTAGATTAGAGTAAATGTATGTCAGAATTAGTTATGTGATGATTGTTTGTTTAAATCTCAAGCTAATTAAGTTTACTTTACAGGATGGAAACGAATTCAAACGAATTATCTATATTTAGGTACTTTTACTTTTGTTTTCAATTCATCCAGAATTGTTCTAGGTAAATATTTTGTTTATTATCATCAACCTGCATAATTTCAAACAGTGTGGTTGGGATTTTCCATGTGAAAATTATCAGATAAAGTCTCTGGGGTTGAATTTCAACCCCAGAGACTTTACACCTTCTCTTAAGAGTCTCGGCAAACTAAGTATGGGTGTACTTAGAACAGTCAACCTATGCCTATCGTTAGTCTGATGTATCGAACCTTCTTCAATTAAACACGCGTATAACAACAAAACTAACAAAAGTAGTAATAGCCTAGTGGTTGAACGGTTACCTTCCATGCAAGAGAGTCAGACTTCGAACCTGGCCCGCACCTCTTAATCGTGAGGAACCCTGCAAACCTGAGAGGGCTCTATAAAAATCTCGGTGGTGTGAAGTCCGCCAATCCGCATCAAACCAGCGTAGTGGATTAAGGACTTAACCCTTCTTATTCTGAGAAGAGGCCCGGGCCCAACACTGGGACAGTTATGTTATAACAACTAACCTGCTACTGCCGCACAAAACCAACTCATAAAAAACACCCACAAGCTTACACAACAGCTTATCAGATCATCTCTTCCTATTTATTTAACCCTTACCCGCTCGACCTCAATTAACCACTCATAACAAACCTTAGCGGCCCCCCTCCTCTTCGGCTATCTTCGGCCACGATCGAGCGTAATCGGGAGCAATCGGTTCGTGATGTACGAGAGCGGCTAATGCATGGGAATAGCAGACGAAAACGTTGGGTTTCGCAACTGATCGCGAGATACGGAGTAGGAAGTCAACTGTGTGTGGTGCAAGCGATAAGATGTAGCGAGATAGCGGATATTGAAAGTTGTGGTGTGACCTTTTTAGGTCGAAGTTTTGAAATAAAGCTTTGTGTTACAGTTAGCATTCAAATTCAAATTAATTGATTGGTGTGATTTTTGGTACATTTTACATGAGATCTTAATAATAAATAGTTAGTTCCTCAAAAATCTACCTTAAAGGTGTACACTTTCACATAATTAGTAATTATTATAAAAAAGAATAATCAAGATATTAAAATAAAATTATTACAACAAAACACAACATAACATATTATGACAGAAAAACAAGCAAAATATTAACGATTGAGGATATATCTATATAACGAATGGAAGTAAAGATAATAATACAATGTTAAATTATAAATCTATATTATAATTGTTAAAAAAATTACAATTTTTTATTTTTCTAAATACAAAGTAATACCTAGTTCAGTCTAACATAACTCAATTAAAGATTTTCCACTCATAAAACACTTATAATGTAATCATTATCACTACATAGTATAAAACAAAGCCGCTTCCCGCTGTCTGTCCCTATGTATGCTTAGATCTTTAAAACTACGCAACGGATTTTGATGCGGTTTTTTTTAATAGATAGAGTGATTCAAGAGGAAGGTTTATACGTATAATACATTGCACCCTTGCGAAGCCGGGACGGGTCGCTAGTAAATTATAAGAGCCGTTTCTAACTTACATTTTAAAAAGATTTGCATTCACTTGGATCAACGATTTTGTAAAAGTGAAAATTTTATAATGAGCTCTAGTCATAAGTTAAGGCAAATTTTGATCTAAATTTCTATTAAGTATGGTGTATTTGTTAAAGTACCACATTCTGCCGCAAACTGTAGTGAAGTCGTGTGAAAGTGCTTTAACTAACAAGGTAAAAGTGAATTCGTTGAAGACATCTAGATCTAGATCGCAGCAACACGACTTATTAACTCTCAAAAATAACTAAACTATTTTTTTAATTCATTTAAAAAGTACCTACTTAATGGTGCATGCTTACCTGCAGAATAGAATTATGCAAATGCGTTGTTTAATTATAAACTTGCTGTTTTTCCTTTTAAAGTTTAACATCGTTTTAGTTACTTGTATTATATTTTTGTGACTAATGATGCGATATACGGTGGCGATTTTTTTTCTCTTACTCCTTCGAAACCATTAGTAAAACAACGTTTATTTGATAGGTATACGTAAATGTCGAGAATACCTATGTATTTCAAGCATGGAAGCAATCAAGTAATTACAGCTTTTCTAACTAATAACTCGTTTTACGCAACCTCGTCTTCCTCCCGCTTTAAGTTCATCACTCAGACCACCGGGTAGGGTCCGATCAGCGCAATTATTCAGTAGTCATCATAGTTTTTACGAGCGCGGGTCATCTGCTCTCCCTTACAGTACAGTTGAGTGCACAAGTGTTTATCTTCACGGTTTGATCCGATAAATAAATTACCTAGTCTTTCAACCTGTACGCAATGACTTTTCGAATTCATGTGCCGATTAGACATTAATTATCGCTTGCGTTAATAATTAACACATTCAATGCACCACCACAATTTTCTTGAAGCTCTCGAAGTGGTACTCGGCATTACAAAATCACTTTTTTTTTATTGCTATGTTAGTTTTTTACCGGGGGCCACTACAAAAATCTTCAGTTTATTGCTTGAATTCCAATTGAATTCAAATTGGGAATTCCAATAGACAACGTAGGCAAATTTTCGAAATATCACTGAAACAAACAGAACACGCTGGTGTGTTCGAGGCATAGTTACAGAAATTCGCAAGAACACGCTAGGCGTGTCGGTGGCATTGAACGTGTTAAGGAAACCTAGTGAGGAAACCTGCACACCTGAGAGAGCTTCAAATTGTTCTCGATGTAGAGTAGTCCGTCAACCCACACCACATCTGCCTGGTGAATTAAAGCCTACACCCTTCTCATTCTAAAGTGAGGCCCGTGGACAGCAGTGGGATGGTAATGAACTGATTCTGCTGTACCGTACATAGCGATAAGATATTCGGAATGTGCTTGTACGTTTGACTGTTGACATAAATTAATAATCATTTACATTTTAAAAAATTAGAGCTTTAACAACCGATTTGAAACCTCAATCAAAGACTGTTCTATTTTATATTATGTATTTGAATAACATTAACTATTGAAATATTATAAATCTGCATAAAGATACCAAAGCGATTTTTTTTATTAGTGGGTACGTATTGAAGTGTGCTTATCTGGATAGGAAAAACTAGCACTAAGAAAGAGTAGAAATCTTGAAAAAGATATTATAAATATAACAAAACAAATAAATAGCCCACTAGAAGTTCCAATTTTCCAGGCATACAAAGTAACATTTGAGATTTCTTTATTTCCCGTAAGAATTATAATTCATTACATGAGAAGATTATCATATAACTAAAACATATTGGACGACGCACAGTAGCAATCGTAATTATACAACGTTATTTTTACTTTATACGAAAACCGAGACACCCCAACAAGATTTTCATCAGAACTGCCTGAATATGTGTTTTTTTTTAGTAAATCTCCAAGTTACACCTTAGTTTATGTCGCGTTAAGTTCCCTAAAAAAGTGTGAAATGTCTGAGACGTTCTATGCAGGAGTTGTCTAATACACAGAAACTGACCGAGCGGACCATTTCAAGCCTCAAGGTGCCTATTCCCGTCAATTGTTATGGGTAGAAACCTACTGAAACAAAATTGAAATTTATGAAAAAAAAAAAACAAAAAAAAATGTGGTGTAAAAAATATGTCATTCGATTCTCCTAGTGATTCTGAACAAACTAGTTTCGGGTTTCGCATATACTAAAACTAACCTTGTATAATACGAGAGAAATGAAAAAAATAATAGTTAAAAAGCATAGGGTAAGGGTCTTCCCGCACTTACTGGCATGACTATCCGAGCCGACGCGAACGACCTCGGCGACGGTTAGGTACACCTTTAAGTTCATAGGCATAAATCGTTTTTTCGACCCGCGTAAGGTGATTCCGCGTCAATAAATGTGGGGATACCCTAAGTCGTAATAAATCAACCCAATCAAATCTTTCGTACACGGAGTACGCGTGGCTGGAAGTAAAATAAATAAAATCTACATCGTTATACGTTCTGTATTTGGGTGTACAAGCAATTGAACGATAACCATCTCTGAGACGTAACGATTGATTGTAAACAAACCAGAGTGGTAATGGTGAATGCAAGCTGTAACTTTTACTTAAGCTATTACTTATGGTAAGTGTGGAATTATTCATGATCGAGAGAAGTGCAATCAAAGAGCCTTCACGACCCTACGAAATGGTTGAGCTGAACGATGCTGAAACATGCGTCATGTTCGTGAACGGTGCCGTCAGTTGGGACTGGTCATCTCAAATCTACCATGGCGAATGAATTGTAGGTACTTTTATTAACATAGCTAATAAGCTATGTTAATAAAAGTACCTACAATTCATTCGCCATGGTAGATTTGAGATAACATTGTGAATACACAATGTTATCAACTTTTTGTAGTTTTTTATTTTTTGTTTACACTCGCGGTATTTACATACTTTTTTTTAAATATTTCATGAACCATGGAGTTTATTGCCCGTTCTTCTTCATAAGAATCTACACTTCGGAATGCGGCAGCAACGTGTTGTGTCAGCCCCGCTACCAACCTTGCTGACTGGTTAATCTTCTCACCACGGCCTGAACTATTCTCAAATGGCCTCACTAAAGCGTTCCATTTGGCGAGCATACTGCTGTATTCCTATTAATATTGGTGCGATTCCAATTGGTGCTCTTCAAATTGGTACGCTAAATGGAATGCATACTGCACTGCAGTTGGACAATTAAACGCTGCTAATATTATTTATGAATTCCTTCAAACCATAAAAGCCGGTTAACTTCCACATAAACCTTACATCATGTCGTGTATTTCCAACAAGTTGTCACATGTCGATTACCATATGTTCTTTTCCTTATTCGATTCCAGGAAAATGTTTTAACAAGTTCAAAAGTCGTTGGAAAGTGACCCGTAGTAATAATTGGCATAGCAACAATGGCGGCCGGAAGCGCGGCCATCTTGTGTCACGACTTCCGGAACAGCGCGTGCGCAGCGGTAGCGGAGATTTTCTTCACGTTTGGCTTTGATTTACAGTGTGTTTTGGTATTAGAGGAATTTGTTTAACATATGAGCCTTTGTGAATATAAAGTTCTGCATGTAACATTTAAACTATGTACCTATGTATATTTGAAAATGTTATGCGCGTGCAGTTTAATCAAATTTGATTCGTATAAAACCATTGACGTAGGCTGACGTATGCCTAATACTTCGAAATGCAATATTCCTTTAAGATCCATCTTCAATTCATTAAGGTGTCAGAAACAGACAATCGTAGAGAAATCGTATGATAGCTGTAATAGCCTAAGTGACTGCGAACAGGAATAATGAATGGCTATGAAGCATTATACATCGGGATTCAAAACTTTGAACCTGCTTCTAATATTTTATGATTAGTTAGGCTTTACCGTAGGCCCATATTGAGATAGAAGTTACACTTAGTGTACCTTGGATGACTAGAAGATAAATAAAAAATTGGCACATCTATGGAATTCCGATGTTGTGTATATGTTGCCAGCTCCACTTGATATGCTACTCTAGTAGTTTATTAAAACGTGCCTTAGGGTGCCTTTCCACCAGAGATGTGCTATGCAACGTTGCTATGGATGCGTTTGATATCCACCAATCATATTCATTAGTCCACATAGTATAGCACTGGTGGAAACTGATTCAACTAATATAATATATTTTTTATATGGAAGGATGCGTGCTGTGGATGCGTGCTATGGATGCGAGCTACGGATGCGTGCTATGGATGGTCGCGAGTGGTGTAGCTATGTGCAGATGCCTTCCCTATTGTCGATACGTTGCATAGCTCGAGCTGCGCATCTTCCTCGCACAGCTACCTTGCGGCGGCGCATTTTCATAGCGCATCTTACTCGCTCCGCTACATAGCTCAGCATCAGTGGAAACGGTCACATAGTTTCGTTGCTTAGCTTTTACATTCTCGCAGCACAGCTGCAAAGCACATCTCTGGTGGAAAGGCACCCTTACGGCCTTGTTCAATAACCTTTGACTTTGACATTATTTAGGTTATATGGAGCTTACGTCAAATTTCAATCTCTAGTAGGGAAAACCGTCGATAGATAGGTTATTGAAAATGGCCGCTAGACCTTCCAAACAATCCAGAAAAGCAGTACCTGTAACAAAACCAAGCATGTTATATTATAATTTGCATCTCCAACACCGGAACTCGTCAACTACTCGCAAACCGATATCATAACCTTACGTAATGATGTCATCAGTGCTTGTGAGATAACAGGCAATTAACTGTAAGCTGAGACGTATCTATTTAGATAATACATTCATAAGACGTGTATGGAAATGTTGGATAACTCGAGATTAAGATTGGCACGTGTCTCATCGGCTTCCGGGCGCTTCCATCGATCTCCGAGACTGTAATTGCAACGGTCAGTCTGGTCGGTGACCATTCTTTACAGACCTCTCCGTGCTTCGGAGAGATTTAGGCTTTCGGTCCCAGATCATATACATATGTATATACATATGACAGTTGTTTCGGACAGTCATAAGGCCGGAAGTTTAACAAACTGTCTTGCCTAGGATGTTAGTATTCCCCATGTACTTCTTCTTAATTCATTCCTGACTGCTGAGGATCGTGACTCTGTCATCTGTTGCGATCAGTTGCCTGGTGGATTGCGGCGCTTATAGGTATCACGAGTTGTTCGGATATCCGATCTGACCATCGTTTTAGGCTTCGGCTTCTATGTCTTTTGCCACATGTACAGTCAGCATTAAATATATCGAGACGAACAAACTTTTCATCTTTTACTCACCTTCCACCACTTTCACCTTCACTTCTACTCGCTTTGTTCACCTAAACAACTAAAGAAATTAAACTTTATCTCCATGGGATAAAATTCTTGTCAGAATGACAGTTGTCGTGTACTGTGTTCATTCTGAAACACCCCTTGTATCATTGAGATATAGTTTAATTTTCTTGCTGTTCAAATCATTTTGAACAGTCAGTTCGTCGGTTTTGCTTGGTGGTCGGATCTATACGGTCCGCCTAGCTAGCTACCACCCTCACATTAAAGTCCGGCGCCAAACAGTTTACTGTGTTCCGTCGTGTGTATGTGAGAGCCAGAGGGGTATAGGTGAATCCCTCTTTACCTCTGTTACTTGGATTTGTGTGCTCCATCTTAGACCCTGTCTGCGCTTACCATCAGGTGCGACGAGGGTCAAATGTGAACAAGTCAAGTAATAAAATATATATATTTGATGCTGACTACAGTCAGCTATGTAGGTACACCTACAGAGGTCAGAAGACAATCGGTTCGGGTAAAAGCACCGTAGAAATCCAATCTACCCCAGCTGCCTCCTTCAGGTCATTGATCCATCCTGCAGGGTTCACACGTCCATAGTTCACATCCGATTTGAAATCCGGCTGTATAAGTAGTGCACCAGTAAATCACAGATGTCGCTGAGCGCGTCGGCGTCGTGACTTCGTGACGTCACCGCTGCGCGTGCGCACCGACTCTTGTTAGTTTAAACGTGGTGGTATGTTTGGGAAGTTCCGGTTATGTTTCGTGAATATGAAAGAACGATGAAAGTTATGATTGGAAATAATATGAAGGTCATGTAAAAAGTTTTTAACACGTACTTTCTGCAGGCCCCATGGCTCTATAGAAGCAAACTAGAAAGCAGTTTATCTCTTGTCAAAGAAATACGTATATCTCACACAAAAAAAAGATGCAGCCTACTAGGTTCTTACTACTAGTAATAACCATACGTGACGCTGCAATTCTAAGGCAATAAATTAGAAGACATTTAACAGGTTAATAACCACCACTGGGCCTTTTGTCGTAATGTAATGTAATTAATATTTTACTATTTTTGTATATAGACTCATTTATTTATTCACTTGACAGACTGAATTGTGCTGCTGGGGAGTTTGTTGCGCCGTTTCTTCTTCACAGCATAAACACTAGGAAGCGGTGAAGGGTGGGCGCTTTTGGGGGCAGTCTTTTGTACCTAAATCTGACGTTCAAAAAGAACTAAGTAATACTAGTCTACTTTGAATAAACGAGTTTTGAGTTTAAGTTTAATGAAATGTGTTTAGGTCTTAGGCCGCCACGATAATCTGGTGCAGATTGACAGACTCCACACACCATCCAGAACCATTTGGAACCCTCACAGGTGTGCAGGTTTCCTCACTATGTTTTCCTACACCGTTAACGCAAACGATTGTGAAATTCTGATCCACTCATAAATTCGAAAATCCAGAGATGCGGGCCGTATTTGACCTCTGCATGGAAGGCAAGCGTTTAACCGCTAGTTTATCGCTGCTTTTTAAATAACATATCAACAAGTAACATGATAACTTTCTCACCACACTCTGGGAATAGACGCGTGTTGTAAGATTCAGCAAAATCCGGCACGCTTGGTAAGATCTATACAGTCCGCCTGGCTAGATACCACCTGAACATAAAAGTCCGGCGCCAAGCAGTTTACTGTGTTCCGTCGTGTGTATGTGAGAGCCAGAGGGGTATAGAGGAACCCCTCTACATCTCTGTTACTTGGATTTGCTTGCTCCATATTAGACCTTGTCTGCGTTTACCATCAAGTGTGACTAGGATCAAATGAGACGATATTAAAGAAAACTTGTATTAAACTTTAATTTCCTTTGTTTCAGAACTGCCATGCGGTGGAGGCGGAGTAGTTTAGGAGCCGACATGATGAAGACGATACTGCTGTTCACGTTGATTATGATATGTAAGTTATTACCTCATACCTTCAAGAAAGTTAAATTACGCGCACTAGTGTGCCTTTCCACCAGAGATGTGCTATGCAGCTATGCTGCGAGAATGTAAAAGCTAAGCTACGAAACTATGTGACCGTTTCCACTGATGCTAAGCTATGTAGCTGTGCGAGGAAGATGCGCAGCTCCAGTGATGCGACGTATCGACAATAGGGAAGGTACGGGGAGCGGCGGCGCAGTGCTCTGCACATAGTTACACCACTCGCGACCATCCATAGCACACATCCACATCACGCATCCTTCCATATAAAAAACGTAGCTTAGTTGAATCAGTTTCCACCAGTGCTATGCTATGATGACCGATGAATATGATTGGTGGATATTAAACGCATCCATAGCAACGTTGCATAGCATATCTTTGGTGGAAAGGCACCCTTATCCAGAAAAACTGCCTCTTTGGTCTAGTGGTAGCAAATGCAACTGCTGAGCATGAGGTTCTGGGTTCGATTCCCATTTCGGGCATGTTATTGGGTTTTTTCGTGTGGAATTTTTCAGTAGCAGCCTGGAGTCAGGATTTGTGCCCGGTTGATGGCAATAGGCTCGTCCCCAAGAGACTTATTACATGTTAAATTGAAGTCGGTGTATCGCACTACTCTTCGGCTGCAGGTGGGATAGTGCTGAAATGGTGTTTACAAAAGTATCTATTGATACGTTCTAGTTAAATATCCATGGATTCAACTATTAATTAACATGCTAACATTTACGAGCATTTTTTTATTAAAATCCTGTAAACAGATTTGAATGATTTTTAAGTTTTAGGCAATTGATAATGAGAAAAACGAAAGTATTATTATAAAAGGGTGTGAGGACAAAGATGTTTGCATCTTTGTGGTGATTGAACATCATCGATAGCAATAGGGTATTCGACTGAAAAAAAAATTAGTACGTCAGTTAGATTATCAAAAAATATTTGACCCGTATTTTTTCTTTTGTTACGTAAACCAAAATTGACGAAGATACGACACTTCTAAAATTGGCAAAACATCACAAGCAAGAACAATTTTTACTTGCTTCTGACGTCACAAGCCCCCACTCTCCAGTTTTGATGCGTTTTATCTTTCCAATTATTCACAAATTTAACAAATGAAAAAACACGTGTCCATTATTTTTCAAAACTCTAACTGGCGGACTAATTAGATTTGCAATTTATTGATACTGTCAACATGCCTATTAAATTAAATAACGATGAACACACGGGCAATTAAATCTGACGATAAATTGTATAATAAATATACCCCAGTTATATCTATTAGTGGTACTAACTTTAAAATCTAAACGCTAAAATCAACTAATTTCCTAACCGAAAACATTCACTAAACTGAACCTAAAGCGAAAATTAATAACTATCATCAACTAAAAGACCGATCTCTAAACTTCGATAATTCTGAATCTCGAACCTCCATTGATGCGTCTGCGCATATTACTGTGATCTAGACTCGTAATGACGTTTCACAAGTTCCGTTGAAGCAACGTCGTTAAATATAGTTCGATTATGATGTCGACATAGTGATAAAACAAATTTATTAGCCTTCGATCTGTTCTAAGATAAACATCTGAATTATTTAAGTGGTACCTTCCTCATTATTGGCACAGTATAAAAAATAATTGGGCTGAAGGAAACTGTAATTGCCACATATACAAGTTTAGTTTTAGTATACACTAAACCTGAAACTAGTTTGTTCAGAATCACTAAGAGAATCGATTGACATAGTTTTTACGCCACATTATATTTTTCCTTTTTTTTTCATAAATTTCAATTCTCTTTCAATAGGTATTACGACGTATAACAGTGGACGGGAATAGACACCTTGAGGCTTGAGATGGTCCGCTCGGTCAGTTTCCGTGTATTAGACAACCCCTGCATAGCACATCTCAGGCATTTCACACTTTAGTAGGGAACTTAACGCGACATAAACTAAGGTATAACTTGGAGATTTATTAGAAAAAAAAAAAACAGGCAGTTCTGATGAAAATCTTGTTGAGGTGTCCCGGTTTTTGTATAAGTATACTAAAAATAAAGTAGAATGACCAAAAGTGATACCAAAAAGTCTCATGCATCAAGATCAAAATATTATAGTAATTATTTTCATATTTTTTACGACATTACGCGTCGGCGTTCGGGGATTTGATTTTTGAACAGGGAATTTAATTTAAAGTAAAAAAGTGTTGATATTGTTTTATTCCCTTTACATGACGTTCCGTTTCACATGATTACTATAACCTTGAATTTTGAAAGTGTCATGATCACATCTTTCAAAAAACATGTCAAAAAAATATACTTTGCCGATTCTACATTAATTAAAAAACAACTAGAATAGATTACAATTTTTATTTAATCGATTATCATTTTTTTATCTATGGTTAATTGGCCGTTCACAGCCGGTCATAGAGATGTAGAATGCAATAGATGCGGATTACTATTTTTAGAGCAATAATAAATCGTTTGTGACATGTCCACATTGTCAGGTTATTTAGATCATTTCTAAAATCTCCGAAACTCGCGTTTTGTTTACAAAAAGAACTTTTGTAGGAGTTAATATGAAAAGTGTAGTCTATAAAAACAAAGTTTGACTTTGATGCAGCATGGTACGGTCAGCATCAAAAGTAGCTGAACATTAGAGTTTTTAAACTTGGCATTAATTAGAAAACGAATTGTTTTAAAACAAAAAGTTTAATAGATACCTAGAGCTGCTAGATATAGCGCTAAGTATGCCTTAAATTTTTTGCTTCCTATCAATTAGTTATCTAATTAAGAGCGTGTACGCCGTTCGGCATTTCATACAAATTTTCAAGTCCTTATTTTTCGATATGACTGAACCGATTTTAATGAAACTTCATACCCATCAGCAGGATACATAGGACTAAAAAGTTAGTAGAAAACATTTTCGAAAAATAGTGTTACAGTTAAATTAGACCGATTTTAAATGTTCCATACAAACAGAAATTTCCAATTATCTTTTTTTAACTAAGATATTTCGAAAATGTTTTCTAGTAACTTTTTAGACCTAAGTATCCTGCTTATGTGTGTGAAGTTTCATCAAAATCGGTTCAGTCTTTACGAAAAACAACGACTTGAAAATTTGTATGAAATGCCGTACGGCGTATACGCTCTTAATGCAAAGTTTAAAAACTCTAATGTTCAGCTACTTTTGATGCTGACCGTACGGGACTCCATACATCCGTGAGCATTGTCCTTTGTATATGTATAATTGAACGATGTTTTTTTTAATGTTAGAAAATAAGCCGACCCCATCTGATGGAGAGTGATTACCGCCGCCTCTGTACACCTACAACAACAAGGGGATTGTTGACGCATTGCCAACTATAGAGACAAAGTTGCAAAATATATCATGTGCCTGTAATTTACCGATACCCAATCGGCTCTTAAAATGTCGGACGCACACATGAGTGTTCATAAATGTTGGGCTCCACGTGCGGGCATGCCACATATAAACAAATATGGCGGGAATTTACACACTTTTAGGGTATCAAGGGCGACGTTTAATAGGTTAACAAAATGTATACAGGGTGTTAACGAATTCGTGTAATTCCTTCAAACCGCGTGATCTACTGGTGACAAAGATTAACCCTTAGGCCCTGCGCAGACGGCACACTTTTTGTGCGATAGAGTCTGCGGCGCACAAAAAGTCTGCATGGCGCGCAAAAAGTCGGTCGCGGATTTTTCACAGACTCAACGCACACGACGCACATCTTCGATCATTTTGTCGGCAGAGCTGTAGGGACGTAGACGCTATGGAAATCGTGCAGAGATCGCGAAGTATTATTTTGTACATGAAGTACAGAAAAAGAAGAAGAAATAGAGAATTTTGGGTACATCCTATACTTTCGGAAAGATTACTGGAGGGACAGTTCTATACTAAACATTCAATTCTGAAACAACATCCGGCAAATTTTTTCAAATTTTATAAAATGTCTGTTACTACATTTGATGAGTTGCTATTTATTTTGAGACCTGCTTTGACTCATTCAGAAACAACAATGAGGAGGTGCATTGGTCCAGAAGATTGTATTGCATTGCATTGTATTTCTTGAATTAACATAGTTACATCGACCTCTGGCGCCATGTTATTAGATCGCGTGCGTTACGTCCACCCCTAGCAAATGCAGATTGCCGACTAAAGTGTGCGCCGTCTGCGTTAGCGCGCGTTGAAGCAAACGTTCAATTTTTTTCACACACTTTTTGTGCGGAGCGGCGCGCCGCGGCGTGGTGCGGTCTGCCCGAATTACACGGATTTTGTGTGCGCCGGACTTTTTGCGCGTCGTGTGCGTTACTGCATATAATTGCATAGGTTCTATTTTCACAGACTAAAAAGTGCGTCACGGATAGTCTGTCGTCTGCGCAGGGCCTAAATAGGTATTTCTGAAATCCAACTGAAAAATTTTAAAAAAAACTTGGTTTTCTATTTCTTAGTCATTTTAGAGGCTCGAGTTATCTGACTGCAAAGAGCGATATCGCGTTAGTCGTGCTGCCAGCCGTGTCGCCGTGCTTTCATTAATTTACGCGTGGCATCGAAATGTTCACGCAAATAAAAAATATTTCATGCAAAAAAAAACTTTTTTTTTCTGATTCCTTATTATGTGGTTTAGATATGACCAATTACCGCATACTTAGCGCATGAAAAAAAAAGATTTTAATTTTTTATTTTTAATCAATCTAAATCCCGTGCGGGGCCATTCTACACCAGTAGTAGATAATGTGGTTTTAAGGAATTACACGAATTCGTTAACAGCCTGTAGAACAGCAGATTTTTTTTCACGAATTTAGTGTTTGTCCCATAGTAAAAGTTGTACAAAATGATGAGTAGACTTCATCGTTTTCGGATGTAAAGTTACTAACCAATCATGCTGTATCTTGAACTGATCCCAATTTCGGTTGATTCGTCTACTCGATTAATACTTGACCTTCAAAACCACATTTCAACACAATATAACAGTAAATAAAAATAAAACAAGCTCTATATGAATCATAATTGACCGTTGACAGGCCTACAGGCGTTGAACTAACCTCGACCTCTGTCGCGTGCGCGTGCGCCTCTTGATGCCTCGCTTGACGTGTTAACAGCCTTTTATTATGTCCAAGTGTTTTGACGTAAAGGTCGTTTGTATACAATCGTTTAATAATATGGTTGACTAATTTATTTATAGGAGTATTTTATAATTAATTTACTGTCAGTTTAATGTTAAAGCCCAAGGAATGAAGACTCTAGTTTTAGGAACAATCAATATGACCCCTACACATACGGTCCATTACGACACCCACAGGTGGGGAAGAGGTGGCCTGATTAGTGCCGGGAGCTACACGAAATAATGTTATTATCATACAAGATGTCCAACCATCCAACAGTTTTCGATCTTTGACTAAATATCGATTTTTGTGGACTCTGAGATCGATCCAGTAAAAAAATCAATGTCAAAAGATCGATATTATGTCGAAAATCTATTTTCCCCTGAGATTTTTTTAAAGAGATAAAAGTTATCTGTTGTATTAATAAACTTACGGTAAATTTCAAGAAAACTGAGTTAGTAGTAAAACAGATGAAAAAATTCAAAAGGTTGTTCATTAATAAAAAAGAACATTCCAGTCTTCTAGACTTTTGAGAAAAAGAAAAACTAGTCAATTAAGTTCTTACAATAATAATTCCTTCAAGGCAAAGGAAAATTGGAGTCCATACAGCTCAACAAAGATACAATACTATGCGAACAAAACTTTTTTAGTACTTACATGTCATAATATATTATAATAAATACTAATAATTTTAATGGCCCGTTAAAGATATATCTTTGATTAATTCATTTCGTGGTAATCGATCTAGCAGCCAGAAAATCGATTATAAAAAGCGAAGATCGGGCTTAAAAAAGAATCAATGTTCGATAAAATCGAATCGAGATCGGAAACCCTAGATAGATGAATGCTACGTTTCGTCCTAATGTAATCCTTAAGACGGAATTAGACGATTAATTTTTCGTTCACTCCCGAGAACATTTATTTAGTATATGTTCATTTCTTTCATCTCAAGTTCACTTTTGTTTCGTTTATTTCTAGTGAAAGCAAAATGAACGAAAAATGAACCGTCAAATTCACAACACCCTACAACAATAGGAGAAGGCGAGACGGTATTTTAGTACCAGGAAACCACACAACATTATTATTTGCTAAACTTAACCACACAAAAGTACTAATTTATTCAGGTAATACCTAAAACCAACGCATCAAATCTAGTCTAGATCGAATGTTCTGCAAGTCAGATTATAGCTTACGAGGCATTATTACTGGCAATCTTCTATTGTTACAATCAATATGGCGCGTTTAGACATTATACCGTTTAAGTACGCAGTCAGCCATCATATTATTGTGTTATACAACTCTGTTAATACACTCTCTTCGTCATGGATTAGGGTTGTCGATTTCTGATATAGAATATTGGAATTGGTTGTTTAGTAAGCACCAGTGTCGTATCAGCACCATGCACCCGTCATGTCGGCTGCCCAGGAGGCGCAAATAAAAAAACTGATAATATGAAAATTTAAAAAGTAACACTCTTGTTCTGACTTACGTATTCAAGTCGCTTCGTGCTAAATTTCAAGATGGTGATAAACTCCTTACCCATATGCTGATGAGTATGACGAGATGAGCAAACCGATCAGTAAAAATAAGCCGAGTAAACTGTATGGTGAACATAAATGAAGATGATGTACTGAAAAATTTAAAGGAGTATGTTTAGATAACCATCTAAGCATACTCTTTTCGATTTCAAAGAGAATGAGCGAAAGACGATTAACAAAAGGATTTTATAAGACTATCAGTGGAAACACCAGTAGAGGATGCCAAAGAAGGAAGGCTTGTTTTTAAAAACGGACAGTTGCGTAGTAACTACTCTCAATAATTGCGTGTATGACAAGATGTATGAACGTGGACGAAGCGAAAGGAGTATGTAAGGATCGTAGTATGTGACGTTCTACAGTTTCTACCCACCCTCATGGGAAAAAGGTGTGAGTTTATGGATAAACATAAAATCATTTTTATTTTATCAGTATTGCCAACCCTATTGGATGTAATATAGGAACTGTGACATTTACGCGCATGCGGTCTGCGGTCGTATTGTCAAGTAATGGCCGCTCGATGTAACCTGTCTGTCTGTCTGTGTCAGGCGGAGCAAGAAACTGTCGTAATGTTGCTGAGAACGTACCTGATATGTGCTTGATGTCAGGAGAGTTTAGTGATGATAGGGATAGCTTACATATTTTTAACTATTAGAGGAATTAACCTTCTATACCCT
Organism: Amphipyra tragopoginis; assembly: GCA_905220435.1. Lineage (NCBI taxonomy): Eukaryota > Metazoa > Arthropoda > Insecta > Lepidoptera > Noctuidae > Amphipyra > Amphipyra tragopoginis. Next base: position 1,024,438 of record HG992013.1, on the reverse strand, counting down.
CTTATTACGAGAGGTTGTCTAAGAAAAACCCAGATATTAAAATAGCCATTAGGCATATAGGTAATATAAAGCCATAGGTATTAAATAGATTAAATTTGAACCGATTTCCAAAAAAAGCAAGTTCTCAATTCGACGTGTATGTTTTTTTTGCATGTTTTTTTAGCGATATGTGAACCGTTTTTTTTTTTGTTTGAAAGAATATTCTCTCGAAGTGGTCCCATTTATTTTTAATTTGGTTGAGATCTGATTAAGACCTTCGGAGATAGACAATGGAACTCTTTAATGGATAACAGCAAATCAGTCACGATCGCTGTAATCGCACATTCATGTATTGTTTAATGCAAAAACAGAAAAATAAAATTACTTAAAAAAAAACCAAGGCCAACTTCAAAACAATCTGAAAAGAGTAAAATAATTACCATAATATAAAATTAACATTTTCGGAAGTCGGTGCCTTCAATTTGATTCAGCGTGGATTAGCGCCGACTTCTAAAACTGTTAATTTTATAATGTGGTAATTATGAATGACGTTAGAAAGTGATAGGAACAATAATTTAAATCTAGCCTTACCTTAGTAGCATTTTTTTAAATGTTAGGTCGCTCACATGATATTGAAGAATCATCCTAAAAATCATTATTGTCTACTGGACAATAATCACTTTATTCAAAATATACACTATGTTATATATTAAGTACCTGAGTTCAAGGTTTATAACCTGCAAGACATTACAACAATAAATATAAGAGGTGCACGATACTAAACAATCGATGTACAGCTTAAGGCACTAATTGTATTAGTCGATTGATCTGATCGACGCTTCTTCTCACGATTCGATTGTAAGGCTTTGTGCAGGTTTGCGACTGAAATAAAGTTAACAACAGTAGCAAAACTGCTCATTAAAAAAAGGTTGATAATTAATGTTCGCATAACTCGTCAAAATGTAGGGGACAGCAGATTTTTTTTCGCGATTTCAGATTTGGTCCCATATTAAAAGTTGTTCATAATGATGAGTACAGTGACCCCTTAAGAGGTTGTGCCCTTATTTATGTTACACCTTGTATATCGCTTTTTGTAAAGCGATTGAGTTTTTTTTCATTCGTAATAGGATATTCCTGGAACGCCCTCAAGAAGTAATGACGTTTGGTCTGACTATTTTTAGTCTAGACACAGATTAAATAATAGTTTAAAGTAGGCGAACCCGACAAAGCAAATAACTGATAAATATTGAACAGTAAAGAAATGTATAAAAGGTTTTTGTGCACAACTAAAACATAACTATACCACACCAAAACATATTAAACTCTGCTCATCTGTACGAATCTTAATAGCGACCTAGCGAAAGCCTGCGCTTGCGCAAGCGGTAATAAATCGTGCGGTTATCTGTATCGGACAATGTCGGCACGTCAGTATGGACCGTTCAAATTAATCGCCTTAACGATTCGTAGATAATTAATTGGGTTTTCAATGGAATTAGAGGAGAGGATTCAATAAAGGCGGGACAGCGTATATGTCTTTCCTACTCATGTCGTTTAAACGGAATTAAATAACCTTCAAACGTAGCATAATATTATATTATTATAAGAATGAAGTTACGACCTCTCAATCATTTGGTAACGTCTTCATCGATAAAAATAATAATGGATGCCCAGAACTTTTTTTTATTATTATTAGGCTTTGTTGCGCTTTACCCTAGTCGCACCTGATGGTAAGAGCAGACAGGGTCTAAGATGGAGTACACGAATCCAAGTTACAGAGATATAGAGATTCCCCTATACCCCTCTGGCTCTCACATACACACGACGGAACACAGTAAACAGCTTGGCGCCGGACTTTAATGTGAGGGTAGTTAACCAGGCGGACCGTACGATCTGTACCACCAAGCGTACTAGGTTTTGTTCAATCTTACAACACGCGAGCTATCCCGTACTCACACGGGGCATAAAGTGTAAACTACAGTAATATAAAGTAGAACACAACGTATTTTTGTGGCTTTTATTATCTTCATTTTGTGTTGTCTCTCATAGCTGATGATCTCTTTGAAGGGCAAGGCTTTCGAACAAAGTATAAGATTCATTGTAATAACCCTGTCTTTGCTGTCGCGCAGTTGAGTAATAAGAAAATCATCATCATCTCTCTGCTCTTACCCCACTCTTGATGTGGTCGGCACAACATGTATTCCTCTTCCATTCTCCTCTATCAGCCGCCATCTCAGTACTCATTCCTTTGTTACCCATATCATCCTTCACACAATCCATCCATCTTTTCTTTGGTCTACCTCTACTTGTATATCCATCCACATTAATATTTAACACTCTTCTAGTAACATGACTTTCTTCCCTCCGCATAACATATCCATACAATACGGCCGACGTATCTTGTCGAGTCTGAAGTTAGCTGATTAGCTGCGCAGTAGACAATGTCGTTTCTAAAAGATTCATTGCGCAGCCAAACAACTAACTTCAGACTCGCTAAGATACGTCGGCCGTATTGTACCACGCTAACCTATTACTTCTCAACTTATCAGTCACTAGCGCTACTTTCAAACTTCCTCTGACATACTCGTTCCGTATCTTATCCATTCTTGTCGCACCGCACATCCATCTCAATTCGCAATAGGGTATTTGACTGAGAAAATCTAATAAGTCCGTCAGTTAGATTATCAAAAAATATTAGACCCGTATTTTTTCTTTTGTTACGTAAACCAAAATTGACGAAGATAAAACACTTTTAAAATTGACAAAACGTCAGAAGCAAGTACAATTTTTACTTGCTTCTGACGTCACAAGCCGGACTCTCGAGTTTTGATGCGTTTTATCTTTCCAAATATTCATAGATTTAAGAAAAGAAAAAACACGTGTCCATTATTTTTCAAAACTCTAAAAGGCGGACTAATTAGATTTGCAATTTATTGATACTGTCAACATGTCTATTCCGCTGCATGCACTCTCCTTTCAGGTAATAAGAAAATCATAGGATAGAAAATTGTGTACGATAAATTTTGTCAATAATACCCAGAAGCAGCTTTTCTGCAGTTCCTTTTATGGAGCTAAGAAATAAAGTTATAGGCAAACTGAGGGACAAAATTACACCTTTCCTTGCCCTTTCTAAAATGATAGGTTTTAGCAGAAATTCCTGCTGTGAAAACACGATTTGCAGCATGAATAACGTTGATACTAGAGTGTGGCGATAACTAAGTACATAATAGTGACATTGATAGACTAGCATCGTCTGTTGCCGCTACTATAAACGATAACTGTTTGACCCTAAATATAAAGGTCATTTTACGACTATCATTGATGCAAACATCTTTACGGATTAGAACGCGGTCCCTTTCTTTATTTGATATAAATAATCTGCTATTCCATACATTTTGTTAAGCAACATTGATTATTTCGTATGGAACCGCAGACTTTTTTTCACGATTCTGTGTTTGTCCCATTGTAAAATTTGTACAGAATGATGAGCAGACTTCATAGATTTCGGATGTAAAGTGACTAACCAATCATGCTGTAAAGTTGCCTACCCGCAGAATCCTAACGTACTTACAAATAAAAAATATAATACACAGAACAATTCAGACACTAACTGCTTCGGTTAGATTAGGTTATGTTTATTATTTTCAGCTTGGTATTAACCCATGACGAATTATTTTCGAGAATACCCAGCTGGAAATTAATTTATTGTGGGTATCTAATTTACTGTATATATCAACTCATACATAAGTGCAGTGATTAACGGTATATGAGTTGGTCGAAGGGCGTCATCCGATTAGGGTTTCCTTAAAGGTAGCAGACGTCAAGAGCCCGTTGTAAACTGCTCATAATTAAAATGAAACTAACACAAGAATTATTCCCATTTGTCCCCCTAAAAAACAGCAAGGGACAGACCGGAAATAGTTAGTTCGATATATCCTCTCGTCGGAAACGGGGGACAGATCGAACTTTTTATTTCAGTGCATTCTTCTAAGGTGTACAGATCAGAAGGACAGACCGGAAATAATTAGTTCGATATATCCTCTCGTCGGAAACGGGGGACAAATCGAACTTTTTATTTCAGTTCATTCCCCTAAGGTGTACAGATCAGAAGGACAGACCGGAAATAATTAGTTCGATATATCCTCTCGTCGGAAACGGGGGACAGGTCGAACTTTTTATTTCAGTTCATTCCCCTAAGGTCTACAGATCAGAAGGGCAGACCGAAAATAATTAGTTCGATATATCCTCTCGTCGGAAACGGGGGACAGATCGAACTTATTATTTCAGTTCATTCCCCTAAGGTGTACAGATCAGAAGGACAGACCGGAAATAATTAGCTCGATCTGTCCCCTCCTCGGTAACAGGGGGAAAGATTGAACTTTTAATTCCTGTGTGTCAGGGGGACAGAACGGAATAGTTCAAATAAAACCTGGTTAAAAGTAAGGATGTCTTTAATAGAATTTATTTCTGTAATCACTACAGAGTATAAAACAAAGTCGCTTCCCGCTGTCTGTCCCTATGTATGCTTAGATCTCTAAAACTACGCAACGGATTTTGATGCGGTTTTTTTAATAGATAGAGTGATTCAAGAGGAACGTTTATATGTATAATACATTGCACCCGTGCGAAGCCGGAGCGGGTCGCTAGTAAATTATATTCTTTAGTTTTGTACCAGCAAAGCGTCAATGAACTCAACCTTTACCCTCTAATCTCTCATCCCAACCTCAACATTATCTGTAACACATTTTATTCACAGACAGACATTAACAGCTTTCAAATATTATTAACAGCTTGAATCTAAAACAAACGGCCGCCCACTATTATAAGCCGGCATTGTGCTAAACACATTACATATCGATACTCGGCACATCTCTATTCACGAATTGTACAATACGAGTCATCGATCACATCGATACCTACTTTCACTCTCTAGTTAGTGCGCTATGCGAGGTAAGGTTGCGGTTATAGTGAGGTTGGAGGCGCGGATTAAAAAAGACGAAGCGGATAATTCGGGCACACCCGTAATATGACATGATTTAAACTGTATACTTAAAAAACATGGATAGCTCGTGATAGATGGAGGAGCTCGTGGCTAAATAATTACAGCCGCATAGACCGATCTTCCCGGTTAAGCCACGCTTGCCGAGGTTGGTCTGTGGATGGGTGACCACTTACCATAGCGAGTTTCCTCCGTGCCTCGGAAAGCACGTAAAGCCGTTGGTCCCGGCTGTCATTTGTAGATCTTTGACAGTCGTTACTGTTGGTCAGAAGCCAGAAAGTCTGACAACCAGTCTTACCAAGAGTATCGTATTACCCAGTTACTGGGTTGTGGAGGTCTGATAGGCAGTCGCTCCATGTAAAATACTGATATTCAGCTGCATCCGGTTCGACTGGAAGCCGACCCCAACATAGTTGGGAGAAGGCTAGGCAGATGATGATGACTTAAATAACATGGATAATGTAAAGTTTGGTATGAATTTTTAAGTTTTGAACTAGATTTCAGCTTAGTATTGGTTTTTATTCAGGCATATTCAAACAAAACCTTATCTTATTTTGGTAATGGTGATATTATTTGCGTATAAAAGGTAAAACATGGCGGTCCTTGTAGGTGTTTTTCCATTAATATAAATATTTTTTACGCTACGACTACTTACGCTAATAAAAGTATAACTTTATAGATGTCATAAAAGGCAAAGCAAAAAAAAAACTTTATTTCTTTGAGTGTCTAAAAACCGCGGATCATAAAATAGTAGTCTAGATTAGTCTTTTAGACCCGTAACAAGATTTCTAAATTTAAATAACTAAACAAATATTTAATTTTTACATTGTTCTTGAGATTGATTGATCTTAAGAGGATAACTGCATTCACGAGAATACTACCGACAAACTACCTCGCAATTTTGCAGGAGAAATGTGTTAAAATTAAACGTAAATCTTCTGTGAATGATGAAAAAAAAGCGTATATAAGAACAGGAAGTACCGTACAGTCTCCTGGATGGAAGATAGACAGAATCGACTGTGAAAGGATAGGACTGACCTGCAAATGACAGCGTCGGCATGCAGCGACCACGTCTACAGCAGAACAGTAGCCTCACGATCTTCTATCATCACTTCACTGCACTATTAATTGCGATATTTTAATCTAGTTTTTGAGCTACAGAGTTCACAGATATCGGATTAACAAAAGTTCAAACGATTTTAATACACTTTCAACCAAAGATGAAGCATCGATCTATACGGCGGCGAAAGAAACCACAAAAAGATTCGCGTTATAGGTTTGTGATGAGTGTGGGTAGATGAAAAAAATATACGTGTAATGGCGGGTAGTATCGACTGTTTCGAAGCGTTTCGTTCCACGTGATTACAAAAAAATGCGTTAATTTTCTATTTCAAGTCTGACATTGGTAGATTTCTTTTGTGAAATTCGCCAATTTAGACAGGCAAAGATCGTTAAACCATAAAGCCAAGTCATGTTTATTTTTCATCTATGTAAATAACAATGAAATGCTTGTGTGACACATTTCATTTCTTCTTGGAGTATCTAACGATAAATCCATCCAGTTAATTTGACATTCCTATACTAAAAAAATAAAGTAGAATAGTTAAATGAATATTTTCTTTCTTCGTCTTTAAAATAGAAAGAAGGAAGGAAAGAAGAATGAATTAATATAATAATTAGTTTGATATTGATATTTTTCACCATATTTTACAATAGCATTGCACCCACTTGGGACGGTCCATGACTGCACTCCAATAATGCAGCCGTGGATAGTCCCCGGTTGGTGCCCCACCCCATTTTAGATTAAAGTTCTCAAAGTGGCCTCTGCGCGTTGGACCTGTGTCCCCGTGTATGCCTTCCAAAGGACCGGACATCTTCCACACGGAAGATGAGCCGTGATTTGAAGAGAGTTTGAAAACAAACAAACGTGACAGTCCCAATGAGAAATAATGTCAATAATACAAAAATCGCATTCATAAAATACTCACGCTTGTTATCCCCGAAGGGGTAAGCAGAGGTGTTCTATTATAGTAGTCTGTACACCCACGCTTCGCCTCTTGTATAAGTCCCAAGTAATAGGTGGCGAGTCTATCGCCATTTTTCGGACACAAATAAAACAACAACAGCAGCTATCGCTTCTCACCGTCTCCATATCCAAACCCTGATCGGATACCGTGAATCGTGAATCACCGCGGGATCCCCGCGACCGCGACCACGACTTACATTAGAAAGCAGGTCCCATTGTGTGGCTCTCATTATTCATACATGCACTTGTACTGAACTGGTTGCGAACGTTTATTTTTGATTGCGGGGCAAATTGTATTAGGTATTGTGCTGTATGTTAAGTTGGGTATGGGATTTGCATCGATTTGTATTAGTACGTACAAAGATAATACCCACGCTTGTAATTCCCAAAGGGGAAAGCAGAGGTGTTCTATCACGGAAGTCTGCTACGCCTACGTTTCGCCTCTATAAGTCCTATGTAGCGAGCCTATTGCTATTTTCTAGGCAGAAATCTGTGCCCCTAGGGAAAAAGGGTAAAAGTCCTTATAAAGGGTATAAGGACATATACACTTTTTCGCTAGGGGCAAAGGGTATAAGTCATTATCACTACATATCACTACATAGTATAAAACAAAGTCGCTTCCCGCTGTCAGTCTGTCCCTATGTATGCTTAGATCTTTAAAACTACACAACGGATTTTGATGCAATTTTTTTTAATAGATAGAATGATTCAAGAGGAAGGTTTATATGTAAAATACATACATATTATAGTAGAGAAAAACGCAGAATACGCGATGAACAACATCCACGCGGGCTAAGCCGCTGGCGACCTAGTAAAGGATATAAGGACTTATACCCTTTTTTACTAGGGGTACATTCGTCGCCTCTTACGACGCTTATCCGGCGACTGAAAATTATATTCTTAATCCGTATGATTCTACGAACTCCGGGTTGTATTCGTTTGGGATTGTATTAGTCTGTGAATTTATTAGTTGCCTGCGGGTCCCGGAAAAGAATAGCTCACCCCGTCCCTCCCGCGGGTCTCTAAAAATGCGATTAAGGGATTTCTTCAAGACAATGGACAGCAGAGTTCTGTCTGCTATAGCAACGAACTACAATCACAATTCTGTAAAGCGTGGTGATTATGGTAATTTCTTGACCGGTCATTGGGAGGTCCATGTTCGTTAGTTATGAAATTATGTAAATTTTATACGTCTGGTCACCATCATGTACATCTTAAAAAGGATGTAAAACTTGACACATTAGAAAATCCACGAACAGTTTCCTCGACAACTTAAGGTAGACTTCCGAGAAAGAAAAGAAACCAGTATTGCCGCTTGTTGTGATGTTGTTGTGGTGCTCGGAAGTCTACCTTTACCTATCTACAGGTTTTACGCGGGGTGACCTCTGGTGAACCTAGCCAACCGGCCTTTGCCATACGACCATATAAGTGATCTGGGATTGGATATTATCGGCTCCTACAAAAAATATGGGCTAGACTGTTTTTAAAGTCAAAGCACATAGATTATATTAAAGAAGGGTGCTTAACCTTAAGATTTTCAATTAATTGTGAGGTGTACTTGGTTTTATTTTGAGACTATACTATTGAATCGTAATTGTTTTGCTATCAAGTGTTCCCTATTTTTTTTTTATGTATGTGAAATCTTCAAATGCTTTCTTCCGCTCTGGGCGGAGCGGAAGGGAGTGTCAGACTGTTAGGCCCGTATTAATAAACGTTCCTCAACTACATACTCAAGTACGTTATCATTTGATACGTCATTATTACGATGTCAGCATCTCAAGATCATTGCTAATTAATAAACACACCTCAGGCGCTGTACTTGATAGCTTGGATTGACCGAAGTTTAGTAAACATTCATCACATTTCGTTATTCCTATGTCGTAAGACTTATTGAAATACTTTATTTTGTTAAAACTTTAAAATTATATTATCTCACACGTTTCCCCTACAGAGGGCGGGAGCGGTCAAAATCAAAATCCAAGATGGCGACTGCAAAATTTTACAAAATATGCGTCATGGGTGTCGTTTCCGTGGTTTTCGGGGGTACTGATGACGAAAATTAAGTCAACGTCAAAATCCAAGATGGCGGCTGCGAAATTTTACAAAATATGCATCATGGGTGTCATGTCCGTGGTTTTAGGGGGCGCTGATGTCGAAAATGAGATCAAAGTCAAAATCCAAGATGGCGGCTGCGAAATTTTACAAAATATGCATTATGGGTGTCATGTCCGTGGTTTTAGGGGGCGCTGATGTCGAAAATGAGATCAAAGTCAAAATCCAAGATGGCGACTGCGAGATTTTACAAAATATGCGTCATGGGTATCTTTTCCATGGTTTTCGGGGGTGCTGATTTCGAAAATAAGGTCAAAGTGAAAATCCAAGATGGCGACTGCGAAATTTTACAAAATATGCGTCATGGGTATCGTGTCCATGGTTTTCGGGGGTACTGATGCCGAAAATGAGGTCGAAGTCAAAATCCAAGAGGGCGGCAGCGAAATTTGACAAAATATTCGTCATGGGTGTAATTTTACAACCATGAAAACGACACCTATGACGCATATTTAGTAAAATGTCACAGCCGCCATCTTGGGTTTTGACTATGACCTCATTTTTGGCATCAGTACCCCTGAAAACCATGGAAAAGATACCCATGACGCATATTTTGTAAAATCTCGCAGTCGCCATCTTGGATCTTGACTTTGATCTCATTTTCGGCATCAGCACCCCCAAAAACCATGGACACGATACCCATGACGCATATTTTGTAATATTTCACAGCCGCCATCTTGGATTTTCACTTTGACCTTATTTTCGAAATCAGCACCCCCGAAAACCATAGAAAAGACACCCATGACGCAAATTTCGTAAAATCTCGCAGTCGCCATCTTGGATTTTGACTTTGATCTCATTTTCGACATTAGCGCCCCCTAAAACCTCGGAAAAATTACCCATGACGCATATTTCGTAAAATCTCGCAGTCGCCATCTTGGATTTTGACTTTGATCTCATTTTCGGCATCAGCACTCCCGAAAACCGTAATAATTAATTTCACCCAAAATATTTTCAAACACCATGTTTCGCGCAACTAATCACGACCTCAAGTCACGGACTGCCTACACTCAGATTTAAGCATCTCGATTACCCACGTCTATTGTATACTTGAGTGGTGAGTTTCGTTTATTAATCAGTCCATCACTCAGCTGATGACGTAAAACCAAGCCGTAACTTGAGTACGTAGATTATATGTTTATTAATACGATCATGACCTCAACATTGTCATCAAGTGCGAGTTCTTGGGCTGAGTACCGTTTATTAATACGGGCCTTACTGACTAAAACCCATCCATGTTCCTCCTATGCCCTTTGCGTTCCAGGGCCGCGGTAACTCTTTCGAACAAATTCCGCAACCCTGGCAAATCAAATGTTCCCTAAGTTTTTTTTTTAACGTCTGTTGCTATTCGTGTAAACCTGTAATTGGCTATAAATCACTTACTATGTATAATAAGTCATAAAAAAATTGTAGCTGTTGGTTTTCCTAAGAAAATAAATAAAACAAATCATCACGTCTGCATTCCCCTAAAGGTTCGGCGTGGGTACATAGTACCTACACCCTTATTTTGTCGTTATGTTAAAGTCACATGTAATAGGAGGCGAACCTATTGCCATCAACCGGGCACAAATCTGCTATAATGCTACTGAGAAATTCCACACGGAAAAACCGAATAACAGTTTGCCCGACCTGGGGATCGAACCCAGGACGCTCAGCAGTCGCGCTTGTGACCACTAGACCAACGAGGAAGTCTTAGTCATAGGTTATAATGTGCTTATTATTAATCTAGTTTTTATCTACAATAGACTTTAGTGCACGGACTACCCCCCTATCTTATTCATTGTCTTCCTGTTCATCCAAAGGTTGTCTGGTAGATATCGCTATCAGCGATAAGACCGCCATTGTACCCTTCAATATGATATTGTTTATGAGCTGTGTTACAATTTTAGTGTACAATAAAGAACCTATTAGTATATTCTATTCTATTCTTAAAGTGCAAGCTTCATTCATAATGTGTTAATAACAATATTTTTATTTCATTTCAGGCGCTTGTGATGGAGCTCGCCGGACAGCGCAACGGCGACAGGTACCAACTGTAATTACACACACATCTTACCTATCCACTAACCTACACCACATCATGGTCATAGATACTAACTTTTTGTGAAGATCAGAACAAACGCTCTGTTTACACAATAACCTTATTTGCAAGATTCTTTCATCTTTAAATATGAGAATGGAAATATTATGCGCATTCTGGACTTATTTTATCACTTCAGGGACTTATCTGACTCGTGTCCCCTTATAAGGCTGTTGTTCACCAACGTCAAATCTTTCTTTCTTCTTCTTCAAGTGCTCGCTTAGTTCGTAAAACATGCAGAAGTCGACTGGTGCAAAGTTTGAAAATCGATTGCAAATGTCAACTTGCATAGTGAACCTTGCTTGTGGATTTGCCGTTCAAACTTCAATACTCAATTATTCAAAATAGACAAAAGACAGCCTCCAAAAATGCCCGCCCTTCACCGCTTCCTTACTTTGCAGCAGACTTAATAGTAGAAATAGGAAACAAACAGAATAGGAAGATACTACTTCCTCCATTTTTCGAGTAAATGATTGTTTAACCAGAGAATCAATATTGGTAAACATCAGCCTAAGTTGGGAGCCAGTGCCACAATGACTTACGACATCATTATATTCTTCTCTTCTCTAAAGATTTTATTTTACCTTCTCTTATTGTTCTGTATTTGATGGTTTCAGGACACAGAGCTGTATGCCCCGTCGCCAAGCGTGGAGAGCCTGCAAGAGATAGCCCAGGCCATGGGTGCCGCCGGGTTTGAGCACTACACTGAAGGCAAGGCGCTAGTGAAGAGGCTTATACCGCCAGACAACCAGCCCGAAGACATCGTTGAGTATCAAGGTAACTAACACACTACAGAAGATACCTAGAGTACCTATCTATACTATACCTATGGTTGTCTGGAAGAAATTGCTTTGAGCGATAAGACCACCATTTGTACTGTTCCTTAATTACGTGTGTTCCTTCTGTTTTATTTCTTTTAGTGTACAATAAAGTATATCTACCTATTTACCACAGACCACAAGAATCAATGGTAAAACACACATAACATAATATTATGCCTGAATTCTCCGAAGTGTTGGTCAAAGGTGTATAGTACATCCTCATTTCGCCGTTACATTTAAGTCCCAAGTGGGGGCGAGGCTATTTCCATAAACCGGGCACAAATCCAGGCTCCGGGCTGCTATTAAGAAATTTCACACGGAAAAACCTAATAACACTTTGCCCGACCTGGGGATCGAGCTTACGACACACTCAGCAGTCGACTTGCGAACACGAGACCAACGAGGCAGTCAATTGCAATAGGAGAATAATGTCATTGGTGGCATTTGTTTAATCTACTAAGCTTACAGCAGAATCCTACTGGAAATTAGTCTTTGTTCCTAAAAAGGATTTAATGTTCTTGTACTGGCAAGTTTGAAGGGAAACCATTGTTCCGAAATCAGAGGTATCTAGATATCTATATACTTCCTTTATTTTCGCCAACAGCAACATAGCAACCTATGTCAGTCAACAATTGTACGCAGGATTAATACGGTTTCTAAAATACTGATATCTGTTTCCAGGTGTGATCGGCAGGTCTGGTGTAGACTTCCCGGCGTACCCCAACATCCCGCCCACAGGATTCAACTGCAAGAACGTGCCCACCGGATACTATGCTGACTTGGAGACCGATTGCCAGGTACTATAATTTTTATCATCATCATAATTAATCCATAAACGTCCACCGATTACCATGCCTCACCATAGGCCACTTCTTCCATAGTCAAGACAAAGCATTGTCTCGCCATAATATCTTTAACGAACGAATTAGTTATTGGAGAACAGCTTTACTTAAAGTCTCCTATCCTCTTGGCTAAATTCCTCAATCGCCTATTAAAATTGGGAGGAATATTGGTGACATGCAACGTGCCATACACATTACTTGTGATCAGCTACGATAACATGGCATGGAGGGGTCCATTGACTCTGCAAGTAAAAATGTGTGAGAAAGAATATATACAACGCGTCATTCGTTCAACGCAAATGTGTGCATTCTGCAACTGTAGGCCAAACAAAACAAAAACATGGATCAGTCGCTCGACAGATTTGACGTCGCTAATTAACAGTGCGGTAACTATGGTACCATTTGGAGGATTGTATGAATGACACGAGTGCGTCTTGTCGAGCGGTCACTTTAATTATGCACTAGTCGAGCAATAAATCTACTATAGAAACATGGTGACTCGTTGGCATATGCACAAATACATTGAAGACAGATGTTGGAAAGGTGTGCCATATCGTAGTATCTATATAATTTCTTTTTAAACCCTATGCTACAAGCGACATTTGAAACTGACCTCTGTTAATTCATTCCAGGTATTCCACATATGCGATACATCACGCAAGATCTCGTTCCTATGTCCCAACGGCACCATCTTTAGCCAGTCGCACCTCATATGTGACTGGTGGTTCAAGGTGGACTGCGCCTCCGCCCCCGCCCTCTACGAGTCCAGCGCCGAATACTACTCCAACGAGCAGAAGAAGAGCCAGAAGATCACACAGAGCCTCAGCAAGAACCAGGACCTTCAGCAAATCGGCGCTGATACCAACATTCGGGCGGAGTCCAGGCGTACGCCAGTCAATGTGCCCAGCACGACTGAACGACTGCTCAGAAGCAGACAGAGACAGACCGAGATCCCCAAAGCTACTGTTAAGACATACCAGGCCTTATTCACGGACAACTTCAATCCTACACAAAGAACTGCTGCCACAACTGCCTTTGAACAAAGAAGGAAGAGTTTGGTACAACTGATCTCCACAAACTTTGGCAATATACCGGCGAGGACCACACAACCTACCCCTGTGTACAGAAGTACTCCGGACTACAATATAAGAGAGATGCAGGTCGCGGCAGAAACTGCAGCCTTCGCTAACAACAATAACAGGCAATACCTCCAAGATTTCCATAACAAGAACTATCGACCATACCCAGTTTATACACCAAACATTCCCGTCAAACCCAAAGTAAAGAGCAACCCCAATTTAACTACCCTTTACGATTTCCGTGACAAACATTTGCCTCAGTCGACTCCTGAACCAACGACCAAACGGCCAACATTGCTGCCTTACACCAAAAGTTACACTACAATCATCGAAAAACAAGAACCTTACACCAGACCAGGAGTATCACTACTGAAAAGTTTCCTTCAAAAAGAAAAGAATAAGACTTTGACCACTACAACAGAGAAAATTCCACAAGTAACAGCAAGGAGCGATCTTGTTGAAAAACAAAAGAAAGTAACAATCGACACTAAAGACAGTTTCGAGTCGGTTACCAAGATACCTCACACTACGAGAGCTGATGTTTTCACTCAAACCGCATCATCTGATAGATATGACGTATACTCGAGCACGAACCAAGCAACCCAGACGACCACGGAACCCTCCTATAAAGAACGTCGCGAAAGACTCATGAGGAAATTGAACTTGGATAGGTACGGGCCTACTGGACCCACAGAAGCTACTGTTCCTACGACTATGACCGATAGATACTTCGGAGATCAGCCCAATAGGCCAGGATTAGTCGTACCGCCATCACTAACTCCCAAGACGTTGCACAGCTTGGCAATTTACTACGCGACTGCTCTAGACAACTTGTCGACAACTCCGACCCCAGAAGAAAATGAGACGGTGACTCCTTCTTTCGATGAGTATGAAGCTATGGAGGAAGCCTTACCAGCATTATTTAGCCGTCAAACTATCAACAAATATAGCAACCTCTTTGGACATCAAATGTCTAATGCGGAACTGTTGGAAGAAATAAGGGAAGATCCTAACGGAACTTACAATGAGTTAGCCGAGGATTTGAGTGTACAGCAGAGCCAGAATCCAATTGCCACCTCTCCCCAAATCAGGGAGTTGGCACAAGTTTTCACTCATGCCTTATCAGCCTATCTTCAAGACCCAGTACAATTCAGAAAAGTTTTATCAGATATCAGACCTACGCATCCATCATTCGGCGACTTGCTGACTACAACTGAAGAATCGATAAACACAGAACCAACGACTACAGTCAACGAGGAAGATGATGAAATATTGGGTTTCTCTGATGACCATAAGAATGTGCCTGGTTTATCAAATGTTCGAGAACCGAAAGCCTTAGGCGTCCCTACAATTTACCCAGTAAGAGAGGAATTGACAACCACTCCAAGACCAGTGACAGAATATCCGTCTTCTTCATACAGTTCACTGTCCACTACTGTTAGAAATCCATTCAGATGTTGTGGCAGGATATCGGCTTCGTACACGTCAACTTCTACTACACCTGCGCCTACAACACCTTCATTTACTAACACAGTTGCCGTGAATGTCAATACACTGGCCAACAATTACAGCGAAGGCACAACTACAACAGAAAGCGATTACTCGATCCACAAATATGGAGGATTCCAGAACAATGCACTAACTCTAAACGATTCACCTTACGGGATAAATGGAGTATCTACTGAAGGTAAACCATTAAGCGAGTACGTTGAGGCTACAAACTTGCCTACAGCTTGGGGCATAGATCCATCCGCATCAACATCCCAAGACTTTGAAAGCAAGAAGATTAGAACCACTACATCCATACCCACTACTTCGGTCTACTTCACTGAGACTGAAAGCGTTGAGTTAGAGAACGAGGAAGAATTACAAAGGGCGCACAGTCAATCGTTCGCTGCACCTCAAGGCAACAGCATACGTCAAGGCAAACAAATCAACTTTGAAGCAGAACCGATTAAGAAACCCGCTGAGGACCTTGAAGCTCCTACCATACCTGATGAAGATCTGACTACAGTTCAAACTACGACCCAACCAACCACGACCGCTAGAGTAACTGAGGCAGAGACTCTCACTACCACACCAACAGTACCTGACATAGTATTCACTTCTCCTGACAGCGAAAAGACGACAAACCAATTCGCTTGGTCAAGCACTTACGGAAACTGGCAGAGCACCGTCATAGATCCTATCACGCTTAACGATGGCTTGAGTCCGACAGCGCCAGATCAAAATCAAGGATTATCAGAGAACACGTACATTCCTAACACAGCTACTACCCCAACAGAGTACATCCCTACAGAACAGACAGCTTCACCGACAGTCAGTTACGAAGTATCCACACAAGAGAGTAAAGATGTCGAAAGACAAGGAAGACTGCTAAGAGATTCTTCTACAGAACCCGCTCAAGATTTAACGACCATAACAGACACAGTAGTAGAAAAAGCAAAAGAAATCATGAACGCAACTACTACCGAGAAACTCATGAATGTTATGAAGAAAACGAAATCAAAGACTGTAAAGAGATTGATATTGCTACTGATACAAACATGTGATGATGATCACAACACTACAGCTGAGGCATCAAAGAAAGCATTACTCGAAGCTTTAATGGCTGTCTCGCAAAAAGATATGGAAGATATCGCAAAAGAGGAAGATATAACTGAATTACCAACCACAGAGGCTGAAAGAGCAAATGTATATAGAAGAACAGACATAATAGAAAGGACAAGAGGAGACAGGAGAGGTAAAAGCTTAAATTTCGATCCTAGCGCTATCAATTCCCTATCAAACGCAGCTCAAACCAGCACAACAACAGAGAATATAAAAACTACAGAAGATTTAGAAACAGCGGCAACAACTTTCAGCCCACTTAGAACTAGTGCTGCCAGTCGAAGAGGTGTGAAGAAATTCCATGTAAGAACAACTCCAGTTGAACCAAAAACTACGACAAAAGCACCTTTTGTAGATAGTCCTATTGCAGAAGCTAGAGTTGCACCTCCCAGTGACATAAAAACCGCGTCAGATACCAGGGCCTTAGAATTATTAAGGTCTCTTTACTCTATCGCCGCGCGGTGGGGTTGAAAATAATCTAGATACGTAAGGATTCTGTTTTTATATTTAGGGTTGAGTCCAGTGCGACATTTTTATTTTCTAAATCAAAGATCGATGTTTTTAGCCAAATGCGCGTTCCGATTTGTAACTTTTGAGGTTTTTTTGTGGAACTATTGCCTACTGAAATAATATTGGCATAGTTCTTAGAAACAAGTTTAAAATAATGAATTAAGTGTTGTTCGCAACCTTTTTTATAATGATTATGAAAGAGCATTAAATGGTTTTGTACCAATAATAATATGATTTGAAAATCACATATGCAATTCCGAAGATAGAGAAATAAAACGGGAATATAGTTCGCCATTATTATCACAAATAAAGGAAATTGTACGCTTAACAATAAGCGCAAGAGCGGTTACGTCATGGACGCTGACCGGAAGCTAATTCTACTAAAAAAATTGTTTATATTCACAATGAAACCACAGCTTAACCAAGGTTGTTTGAGGCCGTTATCTTTAAAAGATAAATACTCAAATAGCCGTGGTTGAGCCGTGGTTTGATTGCAATTTATTATGAACAATTTAATTAGTAGAATAATTGACCTCATGGATAGCGTTATAATTAAATCTATATAAAAGATAGTTACAAACGGAATGTCACATCTCAATATAAACAATTTTAAACCCTAAATATAAATTTGTAAATGTGATTATGTAGATAGAATTTATTCGTTTTCAACTGAAATTAAAGGCCATCAGTATTTTCATGGTTTTGAAAATTATGGTGTTTCTGATAAGGCTGTTTGTAAAGGGCAATACGCACAAAATTTGTCCAATTATATTTAATTAAATTGATTTAAAATCACCATCATTGGTATCATAAAAAATGAATAAAAGTATTAGTTGTTAAGGAAATTTTGTGAAGAAAAGTTATCATTACTAAGAAAAATAAGCAGGAAAAACTCCTACAGGAAGGCCTACAAGCATTTGAGAAAAATATTCGTGAGGACTGCAGATAAAATTTATTTAAAAAACTGCTGACTCTAAATTATTTTTCGCAGTAAAGGGAACCCTAATGTTAATGATTAAAAATACTTAAAGTAAAACTTTAGATGTATAAAATTACACAGTCAAGTATTATGGAACGTCAAAGTTTGATCATTTGTTGCATCTGACCAAACTTTGTATAGAACGAATCTAATTAAAAATTTCATTCGGATTTAGGCGGTATCGAAATCGGTTCGTTGGCCGTCGTTGGTGTTCCTTGGCTTTATGGTGTAAACACTAAGACACCAGCAGTAGTACACCCAAATCTCGCCAATATCCCATATTAGGAGCGAGATTATTACCACCTTTATGTTCAACATATTATGTGCATATTGCTCAAACATAACAGCCGTTAGTTCGTAACTTAGTTAACTTATTACGTTTTGTTATTGAAAAATTCGACTACATAGACTTACGCATAGTATTCTATTTATAGGCAATTATAATGTTTAATTTTCCTATTTTTAGGAAATTTCCTAGGCTAGATACTGAGTTACCTACATAGCTATGTTTACGTTAGATTTTATACTATTTGTTACACTGCCACGACATCACTGTAATATACTCGTAAGTGGTCTATTTCTAGATGTATTATATGTTAGATATTTTTTTAGTAAATTTTTTGTATAAAATATTTTTGGTATTTTTTTTTTCAAACTCCCTTTACAGTAACTGTTTTCTGAACTGCCCTGAAACTAAGGGTAGATATGAAAATATATCACCTACTTAACATACATAACAAAACATCACGACTGTGTTACCCAAAATTTGGGCAGAGGTGTATAGAACACCGTTATTCGCCGTTATGTCCCATGTAATAGGGAGCGAGCCTATTGCGATCAACCGGACACAAATCCAGACTCCGGGCTGCTACTGTGAAATTCCACACGGAAAAACATCAATAACACTGCTCGACCTGGGGATCGAAACATAGAACTTCGTGCTCAGCTGTCACATATGCGACCACTACACCAACGAGGCGGTCGACTGATAGACGGAATAACGATTGCAAAATCACGAATAGTATTTTTGCAGTAATTAAACGTTAATAAGTTATACGTAATAATAACGCATAACGCAGATTGGATATCGGCTGAGGCTGTCACACGCATACCTAAATTAGAATGCTGAACCACAATTCAAAGCCATTAAATTCACAAACTACTAAAACATAACATAATCAGCCCTTTACTGACCCACTTCTGGGCATGGACCTCTTCACAGAATGAGAAGGGTTTAGGGCATAGGTCACCACGCTGGCCTGATGCGGATTGGCGAACTACTCACACCATCGAAAACTTTATGGAGCCTCTCAGGTGTGCAGGTTTCCTCACCATGTTTTTCCTTCACCGTTAACGCAAGTGATAATGAAATCCTGATCCGCACATGAATTCGAAGTCAGAGGTGCAGGCCAGAATCAAACTCGGACCCTCTTGCATGGAAGGCAACCGTTCAACCGCTAAGCTATCACTGATTATCACAAACTACTAACATGACCAACTTCTGTTTCTTTCTTAGCTTACTGTAGCCAGAGTCTAGATTCTGACAAATAACAAGCTAACACTACTAATATGATAAGATTAAATTTAAAGAAATCAAACTACAAAAAACTTTAAATTACCGTTTAATAACGTACAATCTGTACATTACTTAAATTTCCTATCATACAAGGCATATCCCACCTTATTTTTTCTTATTAAAGTTATTTTTCCCTACATTCCTGGTGACATACTTCTCGATATCCTTCTCAGTGACTTTGTGTCCTGCCTTGAAGTAGCTCTTGAGTTTCCTCTTCTTCTTCATCATGAGTTTAGAGGCTGCGAGGGCACCGCGACGTTGGAGGGATTCAAAACGGTCACGGAGAGGATTCGCTGGAAAAATGAACATTGTGTTAAGAGATATCATCATAACATCACGCCTGTAAACCCCGAAGGGTAGGGCAGAGCTGTATAATACACCCTCACTTTGCCGTTATGTTTTTAAGTCCCATTAAATAGGGGGCGAGTCTATTGCAATCAACCGGGCAGAAATCCTGACTCCGGGCTACTACTGAGAAATTCCGCAAGGAAATACCCAATATCACTTTGCGCGACTTAGGAATCGAACCCAGAACCTCACGCTCAGCAGTTGCACTTGCAACCACTAGACCAATGAAACAGTTAAGAGATATACCTCCGGTTTCTAAATTAAGTATTTTAAGATTAGCAGTACTTAAGTAACATTTGAGTACGGTATTGTCAAAAAAATGCTTTAAAATCTCTACTCAAATATTTCTTAAGTATTGCTTATCCTGAATTCTCAACTCAGAAACCGGAGGATAAAGAATGGATTTGCTTGAAGTGAGTATGAGTGATACAAGATGATAGACTGATGCTGAACTTTCCAATATTCAGTAGTAGGCCACACACAGCACCTAATTTATAAAATGAGTCGTGAAACAGGTCCTTAATATTGAGAGGATTTTGACATTTTCGCAGGGTCATCACATGTAATGATACAATAACTAAATTAAAACAATCATAGAGCCAAATAGTCTACTACATACAAGCAAAATCAGAAAGCGCAAGCCCGATTGTCATGTCCCGAGGTGCAGTTCGACAACTCGGGATATAAGTTTCGCCTATATCTCCTGCATTTTTCTTTGCACTGTTAAACGCTTTATGAAATATATTGCTATTAAAACTTACTAATAGTACGTATATTCCTCAAATCTCCTGTCAGCTGCTTCGGGTCGACAAAGTCAGGTTCTTTCATGGGTGTCTTGTGAGCATTCAAGTTCGGTAGCGCGGTCGCTTCGGTAGCCGCTCGCTTCTCAGCGCGTTTGGTACGGTCCTCTGCTTGCTCCTGTTCGCGAGTTTTGATTGATGATTGCAGTTTGCGGAGCCTGAAAGAGAACATAGATAAAGTTGGGAAGAAGTTATGAAGTGGGGCTCGTGGTTAATCACTGTATCTTGCCAAACAATCAGTTCTCGAGGCTAAGCAAATCTTTGTTCTTTAAACATTGAGACACCTCTGTGCTGTGAGACCTGTTTTTTTTTCAATGTGGTATAATACAAATCTAACTGTAAGCAGTGAGAAGCTAGAAAAATGACAGACAGCGGATTTAACCAAGTGTATGAATTTGGTATGGTATCCCAGGTTGTGTTGTAGAGGTTCAAAGGGGACTATAATCGTTAATTCTTCCTAGCGTTTTTTCCAAATAAGTTGGAGTCAGCTTGTATACTATACAAATGTGGCTGAATTCCAGTATTTTACACGAAGCGACTACTATGAGACCTCCACAACCCAATTACTGGGAAATGCCAAAGTCCTAAGCATAGACCGGTTTCTGCTCTGCAAGGCACAGAGGGGTCTTGATGTATACCGAACGGTCGGCATCTACGGAATGACGACGACCAGCTCAGCTCAACCTCGCAGATCGTACGATCCGCACGATTGTTAAGCAGCTCCTTTGGGAAAGTAAATATATTATGATGGAGAAAATAGTATTGTTCCTTATCACCACCATACCAACGTAAGGTCAAGGTAAGTAATTCGTTTTCCCATTACTGTTGCTACGTTAGACTGTTAAGCCGGGAATAGGAATAGGGGCGTGGCCTAACAGTTTTGTTAGCAAAATTGGCGCTGCGGACCCGGCTTAACATTGTTTGCTAACCGAATAGGGGCGTGGCCTAACAGTTTTGTTAGCAAAAACACAATAACATGTTAGAAAATTGGCGCTGCGGACCCGGCTTTATTAAGACTCCACAGTTTTCCTGAACCTCGACCGCAGCTTGCGTAGGACATTTATTTTCATCTATTCTCTTCACGAGCTTCTCAAGGGAGTATATAATTTAAAATATTCAGTTTTATCTGTTTAAGCTGGAAAATTAATCAGAAAAATCTATGCACACAAATGACTTACTTATAAAGATCAGTAATCTTCTGCTTATCAACCTTCAGTCGTTTGAGTTTCTCCTTCTCTACGAGTCTCTCCCGCTGCTTCCTCCTCGTCTTGTGATCCTTCTTCTTGTTCTTGACGGGAGGATTCACAGATCTTAACTCGTCGTCTGTGTCAGTTTCAGGGTCTTCAGCCGGTTTGTGCGGTTGCGGGAGACCAGCGCTCATCTCTTCACGCCATTGGTTCTATGAATTTGAAAATAATATGACTTAGTAATCAGTTCTTTTGGACTAATCCCTAAACCCTTCTCATTTTGAAAAGTGGGTCGTGGCCAGCTGTAGGCAATGGGCTGGTTATGTTATTCTTCTCTAAGTCGTGAGAAAAAAATCATAGTTATCTAATCATTAAATTACCCATATCAATCTAACAAAAAAATTGTAATATCTGTAATACATACATCTTTTTCCACTTGTGTGACTCTGCGGAACATGCCAGTGGTTACTCTTTGGAGGTGTGCCTCGCGTTTCATCATCTTCTCTTCATGCTTACCCACTTGTTGAAGTAAATCTTGATGCTCCTGCAATACAAATAGAGATATTAATATTTATCAGTTTGCTGAAGATAATCAAAGGATCGACAATTTTAAAGGCATTCACGCACTGTAATTAGGCCCCTTTGAACTGAGTCATCGTGTCATTAATCTTTTTGTCTTTTTTTCTCGCTCGCACTCGTTAGGTTTACGGAGCGCGCTAGTGATGCGAGTAGTGGTAAAACCTAACTATAGTCATTGTGACTACTACGACAAAATTATGTAGGACAAAGTCTTAGATTTATCGTCAATCCAGGCCAAGTCTGTTGAGATTGGCTTTCAGTTAAACCAGATGCGGCTAAATAGCCGTATTTTACTTGGAGCAACTTCCATCTGACCTTTGCAACAGGATTTCTGAAGGATACTGATACCCTAAAGTTAGAAAGAGCAACCTAGTTGGCTTTGGACTGCCTGTAACCACTATCATCAGTAACCATCTGAAAACTTAGACCAACATACCTTCCAAGGCATGGTGGGGGTCTTGATGTGGAAAGAACAAATGAATAAACCTACTAACCTGGTACGAAGGATTATAACTGACTCCCGGATGCGGAGTCTCCACTGCAGCCCTAGTAACCACAGTCTTGGCCAGCGGAGGCTTCGGTCTAAGCCGTTGTGTTGGTAACACATTGTGTAACTGTGCTTCTGGTGAGATGAACTCTTCGCAAAGGGTCTCTGGCATGCCTTTGGATTCTAGAGCTGGAGATGAAGTATTTAAAAGTGTTGTTATCATTATATGCAAAAACATTTACAGCAATAGTTGTTTCATCACATGGCAAAAGGCAGTAACAATTGAATGAACTGCAGCATCCACCTATAGAAGCAAATCACACAGAGTAGGATCCTACAAGAGTAGGATTGCGATGCATACCAATCAACTGACATCAAACCTGATAAATCCTGCAATAACATGGCCCTACAAGACTTGCTAAGACATCATATTGATGTGGATGAGCCAATGGGCTAGATGGCAAGATGCTGTATGTCAAAGAAGGGACAGATTGCATCGGAAAAGAAAAAAAACCTATAACAGCTTTTCGCTAAGGTCTAAAATCCACTGGCCCCCTAATTCGGAACATTTTGATAAGTCAGTCAAACTTAGCCAGACTTACGAAACATTCTAAGTGAATCATGTGGCTGGCATTTTATTGATATTGTGATGACTACACATGAATTTCAGCATTCATTTTAATCTCCCATTTTGTTGAGTTAATTGGAGACCTTTAGAAGTTTAACAAAATATTATTTAACAATATACAATGAGGGCTGTAAGTATATTGTTAAATAATATGATGACTCTTAGCAAATCTTATTATGTTTTATTCTATCTAGAAGACAATTGTATTCCATTTCGCAATACTCACAATCTTTTCCCCACAAATCCAGATTGAAGTTCTGTCTAACTTGTTTAGCCTTCCTCTTCTTGTCTAAAGCCATCTTCCTATTCTTCTTAGCTTCTACCAGCTTCTTTTCAAACACTCCCTTCTGTGCTTGACGCTTTTGCGTCACCTTGCTCATAGCGGATGGCTTAGAACCAATTGGATTTACATGATTACGTTTTGCGTTTGGATCTTGGACCTGAAAAGATGAATTAATCATTTAATGTTTAAAACCCATAAAGCCTATAGTTAAGAGACAAAGATACAGCACCAGATATATGGTTGAGGTGAGGATCCTGAACTGGAATGACCAGGACAAAAAATGTTAGTCAATAATAACATATTCTCAGAAATAGCATTTGGGGTGCATTAAAATAGCCTCCACGAGTGACAATACTCAAGTACGTCCAATGCACCCTAAGCAGTCAGCCTCGCTATCAACCTTGCTGACTGACTAATCTTTTCACCACAACATGAGCTATTATCATGTAGCTTGTACCTACATCAGAGAAGACTGGTACTTAAGACAGTAAAGTCCATTGGGATTGGATATTGAAGACAGTTTCTCCACCAGATAAAACAGCTCTTATCGTCGACGAAGTGACAAGAACAAAATGTGTGCAAAAATGGAATTTTACAGGAAACGTGGTGTATTATGAGATATTGACAGTAAATTGTATGGACAGTTGCTTAATGATTATTTCCAGCTATCAATAAGTAGCTAAAAGATAGAAAGTAAATTCAGCTGTTCTTGCCAGCTCACGCAAACAATTTTTTTAAGGCTGCTGCATACAAACTTAAAATTGCCAAAATGTCATTTAGGAGTTTTTGTCACTTTGCCGTCATTATCAGGGTTACTATACACATTAGACATAGTCAGGTCAGACATTGAAAAGGTTTTGTTGTTCAATATAAATTACTGAACCGAATTTGCCAACCGACTATGTGTATAGCAATCCTTACACAATCAAGAAGGTAGAATTTGTCACACAAATCTTCTCAGATATTCAAGCGACTATTTTAGAAGATTCTCATGGCTTAGTTAATGCTACGAGCTAACATACCTTGGATGTTGGTAGTAATACTTCAAAGCATTTGGGCACTTCCTTCAGCTTGGCTCTCTTCTGCAGTTTACGTGACAACGGCTTCTTGTCTTCGACCTCATCTTTATTGTCTCCCGCTGTGTCTACTACAAACAGTTCACTGTCTGGCTTGGTTTCAAATTTACTGAAATGTTACAGTTTTAAGTTGTAGTCGTAGAAGGATGTAGAGCGCCTGTGTCGTACAATACTCAAAAATGGCTTATTGTTTTGCTAATAGTTTTAACACATCATATTTTCAACAAATTGTGAAATTGTTATAGGTACTGATATCACAAAGAAAGTATTCTAATGGGACTACTGTGTTTAATAAAAATAAACTGAATCACAAATCTACATTATTAATCGTGTCTAAGCATAACTAGGAATGTTATCGTGTCTCAAAAAACAAAATTAAAAAAAAACTAATCTCTCGTTCTAAGGGACGATGTTTATTTGGTTTTTATATGAGTATAAAACGAATTTAAAGCTCACACATTTAAAGCAGTCCAATATTAAGAATACAATGCTTTATAAAGTGAATTTTATGGCAATTTTACTGCAGAAATACGAAAAATATACATAAAATAGTTGCGCACATGATGTCAACATAACCTCACCCCAATCGTTCCTCCAATCTCTGGTCTTCCAAGAACTCCTCTACATCACGGATGTCAGAGTATTTTCCCCACGCCTTCTTATTCTTCTTGGAAACACGCTTCTTCTTCTTTATGACGGACATTTTCGTGTAATTAATTATAAAATTATAAATAACATGTGTGGCACGTCAATATCGCGTTTTGAAAGGAACGTTTCGTTTCGCAGTCGCTGATTTCTTTTACGTATTCGTAATTCGTATCCGTACCTATTTAAAATTGAGGTGAATCAAAATAAAAGGTCATATTAAAGTAACAATATTTTTTAATACATATTAAAATTATTTCTAAATAAAGTAGGTAGGTGGCCTTTTAGAAATTTGGAAAGATTATTATATAAGCATTAAGCATTGCGTCAAAAGGAGCGGTATATATCACTCGGATGTATAATGATGCGTTTAGAAATTTAATAAAAAAGGTTTTTTTTCAAAAAATTGCAATCATACAATGCAACAATGCAACGTTATTTTTCTACCTAGGCAGAACAGAGAACGCAGGACGGTATGAGTTAGACATTCTGTGTTGAATTGTTGAAAGTACTTATATTCTCTCTCAGACATCTTGTAATAAATAATGTAGTACAATGACATGTAAATAGATTGCGAAAATAATTTCTGTCAGGCAGGTGTACATTTTTCTGAAATTAACAAGTTCCGTTCAGCAGGTAACTTCTTTAGCGCAGTATACCGCGCTAAATAATGTGCGCGATCTAATCGATCTAGATAGATAGATAGATCTATCGAGGCTAATTTATTTAATAAAAAAACCAAGTCCATATTCCTAAATCGCTCCACCATGAACCTTTTTTTTTTGCCCTTTTAATATTCTCTTGGATAACCTTCGCCCGGGGACGGCGAAGGGTTATGACGGACTCTTACCGGCTAAAAACCCACGACGTTCCTTCTCCTGACCCTTGGTCGCGGGATACGCTGCTGCATGCATCGCGACCCCAGCAGGCCTCGGTCCGCCAGCCCCTGGCGAACCTTACCTATTACGTGGGCCTTAATCCCACGTCCTCTAGACTCTGGATGAATCTGGATGTTATGACTGTTTTTGAGTCGAGTTTTTTTTTATTTCGCGGTGTTATTCAGGATCATCTTTCGTTGGCCCAACTCTACTCGACGTCCTAATTAGCGCGTAAATGCAAAGATGACTAACTTCTTGCTTGAGAGTGATATAGAGAATAGATAGGTATCGCTTTCAAGATCAATTTTCATGATAACCCTGTTAATACTCGTACATGTTTTGGTTATTTTGATTATTGTTATCCGATAGGTATACAAATTATTATTATTATTATACAATTTATGTATCTCGGGACTCTGAGGTCCCGGGCCTTTGTAAGGCGTCATCATATCAGCCTATTGCCGTCCACTGCTGAACGTAGGCCTCCCCCAAAGATCGCCAACCATCCCGGTCTTGGGCAGCCCGCATCCATCCGCTGCCAGCCACCTTTTTCAAATCGTCGGTCCATCGTGCCGCAGGGCGTCCCACACTACGTTTGCCCAAACGCGGTCTCCACTCTAACACGTGTCTGCTCCATCTACCATCTGTTCGTCTGCAGACATGGCCGGCCCACTTCCACTTCAGGGTGCTAATTCTACGCGCAATGTCGGTGACTTTAGTTCTCTGGCGAATGACTTCATTGCGAATTCTATCCACCAGAGAAACCCCGAGCATCGCTCTCTCCATAGCACGCTGAGCAACCTTAAATTTGTGGACCAGGCCCACGGTGAGTGTCCACGTTTCGGCTCCGTAAGTCATTACGGGTAGGACGCACTGGTTAAAGACCCTGGTCTTAAGGGATTGTGGGATCGACGATTTAAAGATATTACGTAGCTTCCCGAATGCCGCCCAGCCCAAGCGTATTCTTCTGCTCGCCTCTTTCTCGAAGTTGTGCCGCCCCAGTTGTATAGTTTGGCCAAGGTATATGTACTCTTGCACAACCTCGAGAATAGCGCCATTTATGACTACGGGTCTCGGGAAGACATGACCATTGTACATGACTTTGGTCTTATCCAGGTTCATCCCGAGGCCCACCTGTCTTGAAGAATCGCCTAGGCTGTTTAGCATCACCTCCAGATCCTGCAGAGACTCTGCCATGATGACAATGTCATCCGCAAATCGTAGGTGCGAGATGTACTGACCGTTGATGTTTATACCCCGTCCTTTCCAGTTAAGCGTCTTGAAAATGTCCTCCAACGCGCTTGTAAACAGTTTCGGAGAGATAACGTCTCCCTGTCTTACTCCTCGGCGCAGTTGGATTGGTTTTGTGCTCCTTTCTTGTACTTGGACGGTCATTGTTGCGGCCTTATACAGACACCTCAGCACCTCGACGTATCGGCAGTCAACGAGGCATCTCTGCATGGAGTCCAGCACAGCCCAGGTCTCGACGGTGTCGAAGGCTTTCTCGTAATCCACATACGCAAGGCACAGAGGCTGATTGTATTCCTCGGTCTTTTGGATAATTTGCCTGAGGGTGTGTATGTGGTCCACGGTGCTGTAGCCTTTCCGAAACCCGGCCTGCTCCGGTGGCTGTAAGTCATCAAACTTTTGTGCGAGACGATTCGAGATAACCCTCGAAAACAGCTTATAAACATGGCTCAGGAGTGAAATGGGGCGGTAGTTTTTAAGGAGCGTATTATCACCTTTTTTGAAAAATAATACCACCACGCTCCTGCTCCATGCCTCCGGTGTAATGCCTGTGTGGATGACGGAATTGAATAACTTTACAAGTTCAGTCAAAACAGGCGTTCCTCCTGCTTTGAGCAGCTCTGTGGTTATCCCGTCATCCCCCGGAGCTTTGTAGTTATGAAGCTGTCCGAGAGCTATTCTAATCTCGCCCAAGTCAATGTCGGGAAGCTCGTCTGTAAGGTGGCGTGTGAGTCTGGCTCGTGGATCATCCGCGCCGTGGGCCTGAGGCGGGCATGTTTTCTGGGAGTATAAGTCCCCGTAGAACTTTTCGACTTCAGCGAGTATCTCTGGCTTCGAGGTGACGGTAGTGCTCTGTGACGTTCTGAGTTTCATCAGGTGACAACTGGAGGCTTCAGGCTTAGCGAACACCTTTGAGCCTTTGTTCCGGGCTATGGCTTGCTCGATGGCTCTTGCTTCTTGGCTTCTTGACCTCCCTGTTAAGTACCTGACGCTCAGACGGTGTGGCATGCGTTAGTTCTCGTCGTTTCCTCATCAATTCCAGAGTCTCGCTGGTGAGTATCGACTTACGTCCATTTCTCACTGGTCGAAAGTGTTTATAGCCCACCTCGCGGATGATACGTTCCAGGCAATCGGTGACGTCGTTTATGTCCTCTGTAGTTTCCAACAAGGCGAATCGGTTCTGAAGTTCCAACTGGAAGTTTTCGCAACCAGCTTCGACCTGGGGCAGCGTTGGTCTAAGAGTCGACCTCGTTAAGCGCGCTCGTTCAATTTTGACATTTATATTCAGAGTGCCTCTTACTAGTCGGTGATCACTTCCGGTATTGACCCTGTTGATCACAGAGACATCTCTGAATATCTGTCGCTTGCTAGACATAACAAAGTCGATCTCGTTTTTTGTCACGTAATCGGGGCTTTGCCAGGTCCACTTTCTTTGAGGCTTCTTCTGGAAAAACGAGTTCGTCAGAAAAAGCCCCTGAGCCTCGAGAAAGTTTACCAGCATTTTTCCCCTGTGATTTCTGCGCCCATAGCCGAATGGACCTACCCTTGACTCGCCACTCTCTTGTACTCCCACTTTAGCGTTGAAGTCACCCATGACAACAGTGTAGAATGTTTTGGTACGAGTCATGGCTTTCACTATGTCCTCGTACTTGGCCTCGACTTCGTCGTCAGGGTGTGCGGACGTTGGGGCATACACTTGTATAATTTTCAAGGCATACCTTTCTGTAATCTTAAGTACAAGGTATGCCACCCTTGCCGACACACTGCCTAATTCTACAATGTTGCCCTTGAGTGACTTGTGGACCATAAACCCGACGCCACCTTGGGATGGTTGGTGCCCTTCTCGGAAGTAGAGTAAGTGGCCACTGTCGAGGGTTATCGAGTCCTCCCCCTGTCTTCGGATCTCCGACAGTCCCACAATGTGCCACTTGATACGACTTAACTCTACTTCCAATTCAGCGAGGTGCTCGTTCAGTCGCAGAGAGCGTCCATTAAACGTCGCCAGGTGAAGGTTATGGTGTTGGTACCCTGCCGTCGCCCGGGGATTCTTAGCACCCCCCACCGCACCGTTACCGTGGCCGGTACCATGGCCAGGAATAGTGCAGCTACCGGGAACTGGGGGCCGTGAATCTATAGTGCTACTCATTGGGGGGGATTTGCCATAGTCACCACGCTTGGCAGGCGGGTTGGTGACCGCAGTCCTGGAATGCTTTCGCTGATAGTGCTGCTGCCCACTATCAGGTTCGGCATTTGGGAGCATTCCAGCATAATTCATGGTTATACCGCCATGTATCGGTGAACCGCCATGTATCGGTGAGTGAATCCCTTAGTCGCCTTTTACGACACCCATGGGAAGAGATGGGGTAGTGCTATTCTTTATGTCCGGCACCACACGGGAAATGTAAGGCGTACGAGGGCCGAAGCCAACTCGCAGAGGCCCCTTTGGTAGCTTTAGATGAGATGAGACACCAACAGACGAATATCCCTATAGGCACTATGCAAGTACACGCAAGGACAACCCCCGGTTGATGCAGGACTATTATAGCTTTTTTTTTTTGTTCTTGTTTTATCTGCGATCAGTCTTCTTCGACTATAATCAGATGAGTTTCATGGATGTTGTTTTGCAGAGTGCTTCCTCCAGTGAAAATAGCTACTCATCTGTACTACACAGCTACAGCCATCTGGCATGTAGCTTCATTACCTATCGTGTCGTTTATGGCGATTGAGGTAGCTTTGGTGAATCAGTTCGACTGCTAGTTTATTCGGGTGATTACACAGTCGCCGTTTGTATTAAACCAATGAGCGTTAATTATTGTTCTCAGTATGATGTTTTGCAGACGTTGGAGCATGGAGATGTTTGAGTCACTGGCGCTACCCCATAATTGTATGCCGTACATCCATAATGGTTTGAGGACTGATTTGTAATCAGAAGTTTGTTGTCTGTAGACAATTTACTGTTTCGACCAAGTAGCCAGTATAAGAGTTTACATCGGATGTTGAGTTCTTCTCTTTTGGTTTTAATGTGCTTTTTCCAAGTTAAGCGGCGATCCAGATGTATACCAAGATACTTGACGTTGTCATCATGAGGTAGAAAGTTAATCCCAAGTTGGACAGGTGGACAGTCGCCCCTTCTTAGGGTGAAGGTTACTTGCACAGATTTGGATGTACTGGCTTTAATTTTCCATGTTTGGAGCCACTTATTGATCTCATGAAGTCCCTGCTGTAGGATGTTTGATGCAACTACTGGATCTTTGTTGCGAGCAAGGACGGCAGTATCGTCAGCGTGCGTAGCCGTGGTCAAACCTGGTAATGCGGGGAGATCTGCAGTATACAAAAGTATACAATGTCCTAGAATAGATCCTTGCGGTACTCCCGCTTCTATATTGTGAAAAATAGACGTCGAACCAGCTTCTTTCACCTGAAATAATCTATCAGAGAGATGTGATTTCATCAGCAGGTGAAAACTGTGTGGGATACTTTTCTTAATTTTGTAGAGGAAACCATTATACCTTGTCGAAGGCCTGTTGGATATCTAGGAATACCGACGAGCGATATTCTTTCTGTTCTAGGGCCTTTTTAATTGTTTCATAGACTAGACTCTGTGGATTTGTTCGACTGTGGAGTGCTGTTGCCGAAAACCAAACTGATGGTCAGGTAGGTATTATAGTATTTTCAGTCAATGTTTGTATTACATGAATTAAATGGCAGGGGGTGACTTGCACACTTAATAAATGGGCCCCCGAAAACTGTAGCTTGCACATGGTGACGTTGCGACAAGAGGGCAACATATTTTGAGGTGCTTGAGGAGTGGAGAAGTATTCCACGGCTATCAGGACATTACCGGAAATACGGTCAAGATCCCGACCAGCACCTTACTGAAAAACTTCCTTCCCCCGAGCACGCTTGCTCTTGCAAATCTCCACTCAAACCGGCCCATGAAGGCAAGAGAGAGGTGGGAGCTATTATTTGTATCTCTCTTCAAATCACGGCTCATCTTCCGTGCGGAAGATGTCCGGTCCTTTGGAAGGCATACACGGGGACACAGGTCCAACGCGAAGAGGCCCCTTTGAGAGCTTTAATCTAAAATGGGGTGGGGCACCAACCCGGGACTATCCACGGCTGCACTATTGGAGTACAGTCATGGACCGTCCCAGGCGGGCGCAAAACTATTGTGAAATATAGTAAAAATAAAACTGGTCTATGGGAGGGGGTGTTAAATGGACTGGATAACTTCTATTGCCGGAAGAAAACGGCGTCTGCCTTTCAAGCTTAAATTTGAAATATATTGGCAGACGGTGACTCGCCAGCTCACTAGCTGGGCCCCCTGAAAAGCCGCCAGTACATAGGCGAAGGGGGCAACAGACGTGTGAGCGGCTAGAGGTGTAGAGAGGTGTGGCCCCGGTTTCGCCGTCGCGGGTCTAAAAGACCCGGAGTGGGTTTCCCCGCTATTACGCATTTAGACACTTCCACCCCCAAGCATATAGCTCTGGCGGCCCCCCTCTGGCCGGCCGATAAAGGCAAGACAGAGTTGAGAATCCTGCGGGTACTCTTGGGGTTCCACTCCAGCCAGCCAATAAAGGCAAACTGGAGACGAGGCCCTGACCGACTCTCTGACGCAATAAGGTACGCAGTGTCGCCACTCACCAACAGCTCGCCACAAGCTGCCCTGCGGTTTGTAAGCTTTTCAGTAGACCTCATGATAAATTTTTATCATATGATGGGGTTGTAGAAAGCTAGTCTAATGTTCCCTCCGGTTTTAGTTAATCTCATGGTGAGGTAGGTAACGCCTTTCCCAGAGGGAGTCTATTATTATTATATTATTATTTGGGCCTAACTATGTTTTTTTTTTAATACAAAAGGAAAAGAGATCCAAGACTAATGTTTTAATAGGTATTTTAATAAAATAAAAATGCACAAAATATAACTTGTACCGTCGCATCTTCACTTTTATTCTAAGAATGCACCACAAAAAAAACATTAGAGATCTGTCTATTCAATAAATTATGTCCTGTTCAATGTAAAATAAATACCTACTAATGATTTTATTATTTTATTACTACAACATCCTTAAAATTAAGCAACAAAATTAAAAACTAAGTAGACATCGAACTAATAAATGGCATTTAACTGTTTGGTTTAAGTATCTATTTTTTCTTCTTATCTTCCTCACAATCTTCGTCTTCTTCTTCTTCTTCTTCCTCTTCCTGTTCTTCCTCGTGTTCAGCGGCTTTCTGTTCTTCTTGTGCTGGTGCTGGGAACAGTTAAATATTATGGGTCATTATTCGTAAGTGGTATTTTATGCAGCTCATGTGTGTTTTGATAAATTATTGCTGATTTAAATTGGCTGTCCTCATATTTCTAAGTATGTAGTGTGTGGTGTTGATAAATAAATAATTAATTTAAGTGAATTCACTGATGAAGAAATATTTACTTATGGGCTAAAAGAATGGCATAAGTAAAAATAAATACAAGGGCCAATAACCTTGGTGTGTAATGGGGCAAAAGCGATGAGCTACTTACTATATGAACCTACCTCATAAAACTTCCTTCTACTACCATCCATAAAATCCATAATATTTTGCATAATTATTCTGGTTGTTATTCTTGAAAAAGCTATCTAAATTAACGTAAGTATCGGGGAACAGTTTCCCAACTGGTTTTGCGGCGACTACCTTAGTTGGCTTAGCAACTAATTTGGTAGGCGTAGCAACAAATTTGGTAGGCTTAGCAACTAATTTAGCTGGCTTAGCGACTAATTGTGTAGGCTTAGCCGGAACAGGTTTGAAACTAAATTGGCTGAAAGCGGGTTGGAATGGCTGGAACCGGAATTCGACGGATTTATCTAGTTCAATCTGGTTTGGTTTCGAATACTGTGATTGGTTGAGTGAGGGCGGTTTTGGAGTGAATGCGATGGTTTCTGTGATAGCGTGAGATGGTTCTGTGAGCGGAGGTTCTTCATGGATGTGCAAGGGTTGTTCGCTGGTCACTTGAATAGGGTCCTGGTCGGAGCTGGCCCACTCTGAAATATAGGAAAGATCTCGCTTAACGAATCTTCTTGATTCGTTGACGAGCCATGAAACAAAGCCATAGGTTAAGCCGATTAATCTAATGCAGTCGAAACCATATTGTAATAAGCTTGTTGCAGTTCATTTAACTATTGAAAATTTTGAAGGTAGCAGTTTCAAGATTTGGAAAATGTGGAAGTGTAATATATGTAAGCGTCAGTATGAAAAGTGCATTAGATCAGTGAAACTTACCGGAATAGATAGTTTAGTGAAAATACTATAGCTCCTACCTTTCGTAGAGTGTTACTGGTGCAAACTAAACAATGTTATTGAATAGGTAATGTGAAATTAGCAAATATAATTATTAGTCAAAAACTTTCTACTGGACAGGAATATTTGCTCGGTATACTTGGCTTTTATTTGCTAATTAGGTAATTGGAATCCACGGTTAAATGAGAGCAGAGACCGCAATATACCCATTAAATATCTACTCGAAAAATATTATTTTACACTAAGAAGATTATTTTATTCTATTAAATATTCTTATGAACAATTAATATTTTTAACTTCTCATTATTCTCCATGTTCTTCATACTTCCTAGGCTGACAAGGGTTTATTGTCAATTCATTTATCGTAATATTAAACATAATATTATTTTGTACCTACTTAGAAGATTATTTTCTGCTTTTAAATATTCTTAAGAACAATGAATATTTTTTTAATTTTCACTATTCTCCATATTCTTCATACTTCCTAGGCTGACAAGGATTTATTTTCAAGTCATATAATATAATATTCGTATTAATAGACAAGTAATTTCACGGTAATCTTTGGCAATAGGACATAACTGTCATGCCAACAGTACCTACTGTAGTACATATTCTTAAATAGTCCCGTTTATAAGTCAATTGTAAAAGAAGCAAGGTGGGTTAGTGTTAGTCAAGTCAAGTAGTGATATTAAGTGAGATGTCAAGTAATAGTCAGAAGTAGTCACAGTCAGATAGTCATCAGTCAAGATCATATTGAAAAAACAGATGTAACAAAAACAATATTTTATTTTTTTCACACTTTCTGTCGACACTCTATGGCTTTGAGACATCGCACTTAATTTTTATGTTAGTATCAAAGGAAACTGTGTTACGTAACATGCAACGCAATAAGCAACATGACTTGCAACATGTTGCAGTAACAGCGCAACAAAAGTCATTAAACCCTATCCAAGGAACGATGAGACAAAATGTAAACAACATTAGGTAACTGTAAAATATTTCAAAGCATTAATTTCCAACAAAAATAAATTATGTGATGTTAATTTATTTGAAACACTTCTTCCTGTAGTAAGTTTTGAATTTTTCATTGCCTAATTTCGTATTTCTCTAAAAAAGGACATAGTAAGGTTGTTTACTTCATGTCTCTTGCCTCATTGAATACGGTATAGATACTAGAGTTGCTGTGTTGCATTACACGTTACTAGGTTCGTTCGCCATTTGGCATTACCTCTAACATTTTTGTAGTATAACTGAGTTACACATATACAAAACTGGAACAACTTGGGACCGCTACAATATAAATAGGTAAGCATTATTTTTATAAAAATAGAAAACGGTAAAAAACATAACAGATATCACAAATACTCCATCTTGCAGACGCACTCCTAACTATAAAAACATTTTATTTACATTATAGTAGAAGGTAATCTACTTGTACGTTAAGATTAGAATAAGATATGCAGTGGTGAAATAAATATTTTTAATGCTAAAGTATCCTATCCTAATAATAACGTATAACTTTTGTTCTGGGATTCTCAAACTTTTTTATTTTGTTTGTTTTATATGATAGGTGATATGGGAAATAGGGAATTAAATTAAGATATGGACAAATGTAATGTAAAGCTAATGAGAAATAATAAAATAAAAATGAAATAAGTAGGTATAACAAATGAATTAATGACGTGAGGGACAATGAATTTAATGGTATCACAATATGGGACGGAAAAATAAGAGGTAGATACAATTAAATGAGAAGACTTACAAGATGTAGCTGTCATTATGGATACATACAAAAAAGATGACGATTGAAATATCAACTATTATAGGAATTCAAAGAAAAAAAAAACAAGATGTAGTTAGAAACAAATGAGTTAAAGGATAAACAATACAAAAACAAACAAACCAAAAAACTTCTTCAAATCCCAGAACTTAGACACCTAAAACCTTATTGTTACTAGTGGTGGTAGTCCGACTGTAGCGAGTAATAATCCTGGCTATCCTGCTCTTGGCTTTGAGGAGCGGCCTGGTACTGCTCTGGCGCCGTACCTTCGTGAGACGCATCCTTATGCTGTCCGCCGAGACCGGCCGCCGCTGCCTTGGCTGCAGCTGCTGCTGCGTTAGCCTGGGCTTGTTGAGCCGCCGCCTGGAAAGAGGAAAAATGAGTCTCTATGTAAGGTACTGTAAATCCTGTGTCCTATTCAGGATCCAGCCAGTATACCTAAATTGAAACGAAAAAGCTTCTAAATTATAAAACATATCTGATTGTTAAATTCAAACTAAATTGTAGAGAATGTGAGTTTGATAAATTAAGTTTGTGGAAATTGAAGATATGAAAGTGAAGAAAGTTGGAGGGATCGTAAGAAGTTCTTAAAGAAACAAAGAACGAGAAAAATGAGATTAACACGTTTATTAAGATGAATCGTAACAAATAATAACATGGAATTAAATAACTTTTCATCCTTCTCATCGTCTCAGTAGAACATGGATATCGTAATGTCCTCTATTATGTACGCCGTTGAGTTCCTCTGCGCTTCCTGTTCAGGAAAACGTCACTAAATTATTTCTGCATCTGACTAACCAATAATAAAACTAAATATTGCACGATGCAGGGGAAGGTCAGGGCAACCTAGAAATTAATGTTGCTGATGATAATGATAAAGATAGCATTCATATTATTTTGTTAAAGACCAAGAATAATTCGAACGAAACCTTTTGCTTCAAAAGTAAGATTCCTTATGAAATTCTTGGTGCCTCATCTTTTATCATCTCTTCAATTTTCAACACAATATCATCAATATTCAGTAACCAATCAACTTTCAAACAGAATTAGCAGTGGAACCTAGAACTTTTTCAAGAAACCTAGAGACATGATTCAAACCTCAAGAAACTCCAGCACATACCTGAGCCTTCCTTGCAGCCGACTGCGTAGCCTCGAAGTCGATCCTGACTCCATGAAGTTGCTCCTGGAGGGCATGCAGCCTCTGTCTGGCGGCTCCCACCATAGCGGTCTGAGCACCGAGCTCTCCTGCGGCTTGAGAAGCTGCTTCGTTGGCGTTCTCGGAGGTAGCTTGGGCAGCATTCAGGGCAGCTTGGATTACGTTCACCTAGAAGAATTTTTAGATAGATTTTTTTATTATGTTAGATCATTCATGTGATTGTGTGGTCCTCCAGATTATGAAATGGGTGGCTCTGTCAGTTAATGTTATGATTAGGGTCAAAAGATGGTTATTGAAAACGGCTGATAGCAGGATTAGAAGATGTGTGAACTAATTGAATGCTATTAAGAAAGACAAAAATAGTAATGCCAGTAATTTAGATTAATGTTACAATATCAGTCATTGCGTATGAAATTCTGAGAGCGAAAGTTTCAAGTTCAATGTACAATTACTCTCTAACCATGAATTAACAGGAAGGTAATGCGTATCGGTTACAATGTTAAGATCAAATTACATCATATTATAGAGGCTACAGTTTCAAAACTAGTTTTCTACACACAACAAGTAGGTATCAGGAAGTCTTACAAGAATGAGGGTTTAAAAGGAATCATTTTGTAAGAAAGAACTATTTCAATTTTCGGCAACGAAATAACAGCAAAAAATCGAGGTAATGCTGTACTTAAATTATTATAATCGAATCTAATTCATTGATATTTTGTCAGAAACAATGTTGTGTCAGTCTAGATTCGAATTCCAACATCACAGTATTCCTCAACTCAAAAATTGTGCGTGACGCTATCGTTTAAGCCAAACTAACAATTGAACTAAATTTAATATCCGAAGAGTTCAAAATCAAGTCATTGACATTAATTTCCCATGACAAAATATTATACATCGCAACTATTTCAAATAGAAAAATAGACCTTGTACTGTAAACGACAATTTTAAATAATGTCGGAGATACAATAAACTCACAAAATGGACCGGAACGTTATCATAATTAAAATGTGTCGCAAACTGAAGAACGAAAATGTCGATAAAATCATGTCTTGCAAAATGTTTCGGTTGATACTGATTCGATTTCTTGATTGGGTTTCATAAATTGTAAAGAATCTGGTTTGTGAAGCAACTCGGAAAAGGTTACCTCTAGCAGAGAACTGCAAAGAAAGGTGGAAACCAGATAAGTTTCTGATCCAGTATCAAAATTTTCCTTTAGATTATCGGATTTATTGAATATGATGAGATGAGATGCCTCATTGGTGTAATTTTAGTATTAATCGTCGTGTTTGATATTTCGGCTGGCGAAAGGACGTCGTGTCACCACAATTGGGATATGGAACAGTTAACTATCATAAGTATACGAAGATAAGAGGCTTAAGATTATGATTATAACTAAACTTCTATTTAATTGAGAAGATAAACTAATTAAATGTAACGGTAATAAAATCACGTATTTCGATGACATTCTTAAGCATAATCAAATTATAACTGAATCTAATTTCATGATTACAGTAAGACTTATCGTAATCGTAAGACCTATGGCAAACTGTCTGGTTCAAATGATCTAAGTTACGATTTGTTAGTGCAATTATTATATAATCCACGGACATTTCATGATAATCGGTCACTGTGACTGGCTAGACTAAATTTGCCAATACAATACGCAGATATAACTGAAGCATTAACCCAAAAAGAAAGATACGAACTTCTTTAACGTAACTACCGAAAAAAAAGCTGTCTGAATTGTTATCTGAATTGCTGACATCGAAATGTAGTTTTTGGATAGAAGTAAGCATTTTCTTTCTTATTGTAAAAGTTTTCAACTTTTGCAAAAGGTTAAATCTAACTATCCGATGCGCCTAATGCATCGAAAAAAAATATCAGTAATCCCGATGATTCATTTAATATGAAAGATTTAACTAATAATAATAGGCCTAAGATTAAAGTTCTCAAAGGGGCCTCTGCGCGTTGGACCTGTGTCCCCCGTATGCCTTCCAAAGGACCGGACATCTTTCGCACGGAAGATGAGCCGTGACTAAAGAGAGATAAGCTTATCACCAATGTGTAATTCAACACTGAACTGCATAAAAGAACAAAGCCTGTTGACCTTTCTAAAAAAATCCTTTATCCTGTTTCCATTCACTCGAATTTTAAGAAGACAAAGGCCCAAAAATTTGGAAACACTGACCTAATAAAATTATCTTTTTCATTACCTAGATTCTTTCATTTCAAACTACTCTATCAGAATTTCAACATATTATTAGCAATGCCTGACGACAGATCATAGTCTTTCCCAAGATCAATCTGTTGCAAGAACAAAACGGTTTTTCGTACTTTGCCAAGTTGCTAAACACCATAACATGAAAGCAAATCAATTACATGGAATTGCAAAGATCAAGTAAATATGTTTTTATTCACAGCTTGTCACGTAATGTTTGGAAACTGAAATTCAATTAATTTTACGCGGGAGGAAATTTGCATTGGTATCTGTGAGAAGTTACACAAGTTTGTTACGGTTTATGTTCATAGCCTGTACTCAAAATTAGTCTTAAAGAATTCCTCTAATGCATCAGTCCAAAACGTAACAGGCTTTTTACTATATACTTACTTGTTAAAAAAGGATCGAAAAGAGCTAAGGTCATCAAACAATAGATGATTTATTTTGAAACATAGGATCAAGTAAGATCTATAGTAAGTACATCATTTACTTTTACCAATCATCAGTATTATTCCATCAATGTAGGAATTAATTTAAAGTGTATATAGAGCAAATCCTACTGCGTGTTATCCGTGACATAATGAAAGTGAAATTATAGAAAATAACTGAAATTATAGATACGTCATCGGCTAATCGTTAAATCTATCACACTAGGTGCCTTACCTACTTTCGATGACTCATTACAGCTTAGTGTACAAGATATAGATAAAAATGTAACTAATTTAAAAGACAGTTCCATATTTCATGAAGAAGAAAAAAATGTGTAGAGAGATACAGAGAGATATGATAATAAAAACAATAAAAAAGTTTTTGCTCCATATAGACGGTAATTTAAAGTTCCATATTTTACTGTTTTACTAAGTAATTGAGTAACTCCATTATCCATTATAATACCTTTTAACGTAATTCATTGTCAACAATTAAGTTACTAGTGTTAGCAATTTCTGTCACATAATATGCCTATTACCACTTACTGCAATTCAATAAAACCCATCAATTCATTTAACAAAGTAAGTGAACCGAAGTATTGCGTTAGTAAATAATTGACTTTCTTCAATGTTTTATATTATTTTTTCGTAAAACTCATTTGTGCCGATTTGCACAACGAGTTTTTTTGTGTATTTCGTTTGTTGCGTTGTTTTTTTATTATCTTTAGTGTTAACATTGCGTTATTTTTGCTGTAAAAAACTGTCAGCGGGTCTCCGGTTTTTTTAATTAGTTCATTGCCAAAAATCTTGTGAATTGGACTGGGCGAGTTTGCGCAATTGTTTCAAATTGCGTTTTTGAGTAACGCTGACCGAGGGTGTATACTGCGTTTAACTTATGGTTTTGCACATTTAATTGCTATTAAAATATTTGGATATGCGTAAGGTAACGTTAAAGATTGCTAAGCTTCAGTTGCCAATATGTTAAATTACGTTCTATAGAATAATTACAAAGTATCGGAGCTCCTAAAAACAAAATCGTAAATTGCGATCTTCCCGAACTTGCTACAAGTACTTGATTTCCCTGCCACCTACCTGGTGCATAGCTTGTTGGGCGGCATTGGCAGCAGCTTGTGCAGATCGCTTAGCTTGCTGCAACTGCATCTCTTCACCCTGGAGTCCAACCTTGGCGTCCCTCACTTGCTGTTCCAAGCCTGACAGGATGACCTGTTTACCGGCAAGGGCTGCTTGCGCAGTTGCACTAGACTGAGCTGCTGATTGAGCGAGAGTGTTCTTGGCTACATAGGCAGCTTGGTATCCAGCAGCGGCTTGGTTTCCTAAGGCAGTTTTAGCCTGGTTGGCTGAGCCTACAGCGATAGTTCTAAGACCGCTGCCCTGACTGAAACCTTTCTTGCCACCGTTACCGCCGCTGGCTGCTGCCTTAACATCCTGGATGTATGCGTCGTAGTGACTGGCGGACTCCTGGGGATCCTGGGCTTGTGGTGCGGCCTGCTGTGCTGAGTGGTCGTAGTCATATTCATATTCGACGGGAGAGCTGTCACGTGACACAGGTGCTGCAGCCGCCAGGGAAAGGGTGCCTGGAAACATACAACTGGTTATTATTGTCTTTAATTAAAAATAGTCTTTACGAAATAAATGAAAGGCGTCTTTACACCTAGAGATAAATCGTGACTTAAAAAAACAAAGGAAAACGTCATTTCGCTGTCACACATGTTGTCAAATAAGAGCATTGCAGAGACAGTGGCCATATTAATAATTAATTTCTACAAAAATATTATTTTTTTTACGTCAAATCTCTATTCAAGCATGGTCTCGACTGCACTTGCGAAAACAAAGATCAAGTCTCGTCTCAAGCAGCAATTCTGGTGATGACGATTTTAAAATAAGGAATTAATGAGTCGACTCACAAGCACTGTTTAAAAATACTTAAGTAAAAAACGTCATTTCACAGTGACATTATCAGGTGATTCTGATTAAAGTTTCACCACTAAAGCAAGGTTCGAGAATTAAAACTCAAACTGAAAGTTTTAAGTAATTGAGTCTCGAAATCTTCATTTTTTTTTATTTTTGTCTCCTTCTTTAATCTCTGTTGTTATATCTACAAACATTCTTAAAGACCTTCGCATATTTACTCAAATAATTAAAAAGCATTCACCACTATCTCTTTAACTACGCAATTGTTATTTTCTTAAGAAACATGCTTTTAGCGTACCTACCTACTGCATGTTTTGAAGGACAATTTTTGGGACAAGGATGATGACAAAATGTTGAGAAACACTGAGCAATTGAAACTCGCTCAAACCAGATTCGTGGGCGGCCATTAAAATAACAATCGTAATTATTTGTTTTTATGCACGAAACTGCAATGCACGCCTTATTTTTTTTAATAAAATCCGACCGACCGACGGTTTAACTGCAAACTACGCAACTGCCAAATGCAGCTTGACTGTAATTAACATGCAGTTAGTGCAATTGCGTTCTGAAAATGGGTCTGCTTTGCACGAGTTTTCGGAATCTGCAAGTAGTGAGGCGGAATCCTTGTTTAGACCTGGAATGTAAGCAGTACGGCAACCTCTCGGGATGTACTGTCGTGATTTGGCCAATACAACTTTAACAAACTTCTCGTAATTGGTCGGTACGGGATCTATATCTTGCAGTTTTGAGTCAATGCCATCGGAAAACATTTGCCAACCACCTGCACCATCCAAGATCTAAACGAGGCCAATGATAGAGCTGTACAGGTTGCTCAATACTGGTCGGACAAAATTTAGTACGAGTCAATCTACACGAAAAGAAAGAAGAGTGCAATTGCGTGACAACTGCCGACTAGATGTGCAGTTACAGTTATGATTACGACGAATATGAAATGTGTTCACCAAACGCGGCGTTTGGCACTTAACCAAATGTTTGGTAGTTAGTTTTTAATACTGAGGCATTTTAAACTTGCAGCTAGTGGTAGTAGCCATAATAAGACAAAAATAACTTTTAATTTATTTATTTTTTATTTGTCTTCGTGGACATACGGAGAAGGAAAACATCGTGAGGAAACCTGGACTTGAATGTTCTGAAATCGCCAACCCGCAGTGAGCAAGCGTGGTGATCAATGCTCGTTCCTTCTCTGTATGAGAAGAGGCCTTTGCCCTACAGTGGGACAGTTACAGGCTGACATTTATTTATATTTATGTCTTGGTCGCGTTTGACCCTAGATGATGGTAAACGCAAAAAGGGTCTTTTTTTAACGATGGCATCTCATCAAATGACTTCTTCCGCTCTGGACGGAGTGGAAGGGAGTGTCAGACTCTTACTGACTAAAACCCGTCCGTGTTCCTCCTAATGCCCTTTGCGTTCCAGGGCCGCGGTAACTTTTTCGAACAAGTTCTGCAACCCTGAACAGAAGGGTCTAAGATGGAACACACGAATCCAAGTAACAGAGATATAGAGGTATTCCAATATACCCCTCTGGCTCTCACATACACACGACGGAACACAGTAAACTGCTTGGCTTGAGTTTAATGTTCAGGAGGTAGCTAGCCAGGCGGAATTATAGATCCTACGTCATCGCGTGCTGGGTTTTGTTGAATCTTACAACACGCGTATATTCCCAGCGTATGATGAGAAAGTTTTATATTCTAGCCCGTCTACACTCGTTCATTCATTCTTTTATTTTATTGTTTTAATTGGTTTAATAATTTTAACGTTTCGAAATTAACTGCCTTTCTTTTTTAAATACCCCGGACGGTTGGGGCCCTTAAGAGCCAGGGGTCCCTGGCATTTTGCCAGTCTCTCCAATCTCCACCCTATTGATAAACTATGCTGGCAAATCTGTTGCCTATTCTTTTCACATTATTCCATTTTGGATAACTTTATCGATCTGCCCTTATTACTAACCCATCTCAAATAGTTTTTTGTTATTTCTGACGTTTCTAGTACTCAAACCTCAGTTGGTCCGGAAGAGTCTTTTGACCTTTATGGGAAATAGGATCGATTGGCATCTTATTTTTTTTTTTGTGGAAACAGCGCTTTTTCTCGCTGACTGTACTTTTTTTTTCAAAATCTGTGAATGCCGATTTAAATTATCCCAAAAGTTAGGGGTGGTCTTCTTAGAATGTTTTCCTGTAGCTACAAAGGTTAAGGTAGCTGCCCTTCATTCCCCATCTCAAATTACCATCCTGTATTTACCCCTATTAAAAACATTTTTCATACCGGAAACCCCATCTAACTGATGTATTCCATGTTTTTCTTTTCCCAGATCGTAACCAGTTAACTAACAAGGTATTTAACCTGCTCATGCGTTAAGGAAACAAAGTTAACCGATCTTGCGTGAGGAAACAGTTAACTTCCTAGCCCCCGAATAAAATTGTTATTTACAATCCAATGTTATATAAACTTGATAACGTGATATAATTGTATGTAATTATATTCATTTGATTTATTGCTTTCGTTAATTATACTACATTTCGCATAACATTAGACATAAGTGGCCTACTAAGGCACGAATATTTTTTGAACCATTTCTTCAAATAGAGTTTCGGCTCATCTTGATTGATCGTTAAGGTTTATAAAAGCATTATACGGTGCTGAATCTCGGCTGAAAGCAAACACGTTGTTTATTTCTATACATTGCCTTGATAATAAGGTTATGTTTTGTCTCATTTAAATATTATATCAAA
Source organism: Amphipyra tragopoginis (assembly GCA_905220435.1). Taxonomy (NCBI): domain Eukaryota; kingdom Metazoa; phylum Arthropoda; class Insecta; order Lepidoptera; family Noctuidae; genus Amphipyra; species Amphipyra tragopoginis. The sequence continues at coordinate 980,127 of HG992013.1, read as the reverse complement.
GAGTACATACATACGAGCATACGAGTATACTAAGTTGGTTTTTGTTTTAGTCAAAAGTATTGATAACAATGTAGTGCACGCCTAATAAACAATTGATACCTAAGTTGTGCCGAAAACTGTTTCTTTTTATTTTCTTGATAAACTTGTACCTTGGCCACAGTGTCAACTCTTTTAACCGCTCTCAAGATGGCACTTGAGAGGAGAATCCTAAGAGTTGCTGCCAAATGTAAACGTTATTTTAATTTTATTCGTTTGACCATTAATGTAGAAACACCGGACCTCGGGTCACCGCTCAAAAATGTCCGGACCGAATGTAGACTAAAATCGAAAATGAAGACTAATTTACGTCAATCTTTGCAGTCGAATCTTCGTATGGTTGTAAGCTAAATTAGGCATTGTGATGACGACATAGGATTTTAATTAGTTTGTAGATATTTCTAAGTTTATATGGTAGCGTGCCTTGGCTCTGATGGTGTATGTGAATTCAGGACACTTTTTTCGTAAATTTTATACTAGACTCTTGGTCCATTTCTACGTCAATATATTTGACAGCATAAAATATGTTTTGTGATCAAAACAAAGAGTTCTCAAATGACAGTTTCATGACAGATGTCAAAAAGAGAGATTTTTTAATACGGTCTTCCCTAATTCAATAGATAGATAAAATCGGTCAAGTTGCAATGACTCCTGTGGCTGAATTACTTTGACAGACCTATTCAAAATCAATATTTATTATTGATGGGAGGTTCCTTATGTATACAATAGTACTTTATTATTTTCACATCATCACAATAGTCATAGCACCATGGACGTACAAAAAAGATCGGACGGAACTCCCGCTAAGACAAAACTGTGTCCCGTAATGGCGGCGGCTATCTAAGTGTGAATGAATTTAGGGTTGTCATGTTAGCCAAATTTACCCATTTTTTATCATTTTATTTTAAGACAAATACAGGTTGGCAGACAAATTTCTTGGAAATGTCGGCAGAATTATACCGTGCCATTTGAAAAGGTTAATGGTAAGAACCAAATCTCCCTATGAAAATATCTGCAAAATAAATGCCATGTTAGCTTAGATTGTTAATTTACATTTTGAGGTACTGCATATGTAACAACACACCGGAGTCCTCCTTTAGTTGTATTATATATCTCGTTGGCTTCAAAATGTAGACTGCAAATGACACTGTATTTGTTTGGAATTCAATCGTTTTCACCGTTACAATTTCTCATTTTTTTAATCCAATTATTTCTCCATACTTCATTTTCTTTAGGAAATCTAGTAAAAAAATATATAAATAAAATACCTAGTATTAAATAAATTGAATTGAACAAAAAACTATAAATTTCCCATATTTAGGGTAATTTGCACACGTGAATATTGACAACACTGGCCTTGCGACAGATTCTTTTCTTCTGGTGAATACATTGATTTTATTGTATACAATTGGGAATTAAGTGATTGAATTATTCATTGACCTATGAAACGTGATTCCTGGATTTTTTTTCTTCCGATCTCTACGGTTTTTACACCATTTCACCACACAAGACATGCTATATTTTAATTTTTTTTGCCGCTTTTTGTCCCGACTCTGTTGACGTTTACGCGTGTAATGACTGACTTTTTTTGTGAATGTGTGCGTGCCAGCCTGTACGTACAGCAAACTGACTGACTCTGAGTGGCACAGTTTTTTGTTAGCGAAAATCTGTCCGATCTTTTTTGTACGTCCATGCATAGCACGTTACAATTACAATAGGTAGGTCTTTATTGTAATTGTAACTGATGAAGGTAAAACCTGTATTACATATCACCAGGCTTACCCTACGAATAGACGATAAGATTTTACTACGAAACTAAATTAGAACATGAGACAATACAGTAAATTCTATAAACTGTAATATTAGACAAATTAGACCCATTTCAGTAATGAAATGTTTAGAAATAAGCAATAAGTTTGCTTCAAATGGGAATTCAACACAGTATTATGGTTTTATGAAACTCAACGGTCATTCAAGATGAGATGAAACTCTACTTTAAAGGTTCAAAAGATATTAGTTCCTTGGTGGACCACTTTTTTTAAATGTTCTATGAAATGGATTAAATCTATGGGTATCTATGATTTTTTATTTAGGTATTTATTTTGTCTATGGATAGTATATACTCAATAACAAATGAGTAGTCCACTTGCAAACCGCGCTATGTCACAATTTTTGTGATTTTTAGATAATGGCGGGAAACGGACCAGTATTTAAAATAAATTCATATACATCAAAAATACAGTGCCCAAACTTGCTATATTCTGAGCAAATCGGTATTAAATGTTGGAGACTCTTGCAAAACTCGCTATCGTACTTAGTTTTCCGGAACGGAACAATTCTATTTTTTCAGTTTATCGTTTTTTTTTCATCCAAGCACATAACGGCGTTTGCAAGTGGACTACTCAAATCATCTCGGGAAATTCTATTAAGAAAGTCACGTCTTTTTTTAGTTTGGTCAGCAGTTTCAGGTAATAAAAGTCATCGCATCGCACATAAACATGGAAAAGCTGAACGGAAACGAATACAATTAAGTACACTTTTTATTCATTGTTACATTATGTATTGGCACAGTACATACCTATATAAGCTAATTGTACTGTGGTATTGGAAGGGTGTGATGAGGAGGGACGGAAAGCATGTGGCTAAGAGAGTGATCAATATAATTGTTGATGGATGGAGGGGAGAGAGACCAGAGAAAAGGTGAATTGGTTTGTGTAAGAGATGATATGAAAAGGGAGTAAATGATACCGGGATGAATAATAGGAAAGAATGGAAGAAGAAAACATATTACGCCGACCCCAAGTAACTTTGGATAAGGACAGATAGAAGAAGATTGGTTTACATAGTGAATTAAATTCACAGTTCATAATAATAATGTATGAAGTTGATTATTTATTTATCATTATTTGTTTCGTTTACAAGTACTATTAAACGTTAGAAAATTAAATAATAATACTTCAATGTTTTTGTATAGCCGATATTTTTTGTTTGATAATTTTATAAAGTTTTTTTTTAATAATTATTATGTAATATTAGGTATAAATAATAATGAATACGTACCCATGCATAATAATACTGCTGTAAAGGTCTTCATTTTCGTTACAGTCGAACTGAAATTTAACACCGTTTAAGAATTGAATTAACACTTCGTTTTTCATAATAAATTAAAAAGCTATTGTTTTATTTTTTATACAGTAGCTGTTTTTAAAAAGCTCTTTAAATTGTTAAATTAAAATAATTATTATTTGTAAAAAACAAAAAAAAATAAGAAAAAAAATGCTTCGTTGACAAAATTAATAAAAATATATTTTAAATAAAAAAAAAACTTTTTTTATAACACAATCACACTAAAATCAGAAAAATGCGCCAAAAATTATAAAAAGCACTAAATTCACTTATTATACCTTCCAATACTTTCACAAGAGTTTGATCTATTTTGGTTTAGGCAAAGGGGTAGAAAGGCCCCGCGATGCGGACTGTGAGGCAATGTACAGTCGAACAAAAATCACTTGTATTTATAGTGATTGCTCTACGGAGCGAAAGACCAGCGGTCAGCGGGGAATTGCATAGAGTTGATTATTGGAAAATAGAAGAAAGGTGCTTTATTGTATTCGCTGAAAAGAATTTGAAACCTAGTTTAAATTAGTTAACTATCATATTTTTAAGAATTTGACTTTGAAAAGAATAATCATATTGGTAGTGTTTTTTTTTTTTTTTGTTTTCCTTTAAGTTTTTTTTTTTTACTTTTTGTTTTTAATATTACAATGGGGACAGGCTAAGATATAAAACTTCCTCACCGCACGCTGACAATAGACGTGTTGTAAGATTCACAAAACCCAGCACGTTTGATGGTAGGGTCTATACGGTCCGCCTGGCTAGCTACCACCCTCACATTAAATTCCTGCGTCAAGCAGTTTACTGTGTTCCGTCGTGTGTATGTGAGAGCCAGAGGGTATAGGGAATCTCTCTTAATCTCTGTTACTTGGATTCGTGTGCTTCATCTTAGACCCTGTATAGGCTTACCATCAAGTGCTACTAGGATAAAACGCGACCAAGTGTTTTTTTTTTTTCAATTTGTATATTGTGGGGTCTATAAAAATCATCCAACCCATATTTTTTTCGTTTGGTTAAGAGGTTACTATAATTATGATTTATTAATCAGACGATTTGTTAAGGAGGTAGACGTTTACTGAATAACTTAGTTTCAGTATTATTTTTTAGGGTTTTTTTTCGCGGACTCCCGTCTTATTTCGAACCCAAAAATTGCCCTTAATCATGAGGTGAAAATCGCCGAGGTCACGGGTTGACTCAATAAAATGAAAGTGTCTCAGGAAAGTAAATACAAAAATATTATTGTAAACGATATTTCGTAAACTCCATTTGTATTTTACTTTTAGTTTTACCATATTTGTCAAATAAATGAGACAAATCAGGTTTTGTATGGCAGCATTATATTTATATCGGATAATAGTTATGACTTCCATGCCATATTTCAGGGATGCAGAGCTACTTGCATTCATGATGCTGCATTTGAAAACTAATCAGAATTTCATCATGAACCAAACAAGAAAAAAAAACCCTGAAAAAAATTCCATATATCAAATAAAAGTCCTAGGTAAATAGCTTAGAGGTTTTTTTTTATTATGCGTAGTAAGTGGGTATTATCCCCTCTTACATTATCCGTTACAGTTTTGCACACAATCTTGGGGTGCAAAATGGATAAAAATTATAACATTGTGCACAAACTGTGGTTCAGGCACGCCCGTCACCATGTCATAATATTTCGTCAATCACATGCACTAACCAGCCCGCGGTTTTGCTTGCATTTTGTGAGGAATTTTAATTTAAAGGAAAGTTCATTTCATTTCTGAATGCGACGTGATTTTCTGAATAAAGGAAAAACCTCTCATGTCAGGGAAATCTAGGGGGGGGCGCTGCACTCCCCATTTATACGCCATGAAGTCAGCTTTGGGTTTTACGTAGAGCAACTGTTGTTTGACGGCCGTAATGCTTACAGAAAGAAGTCATCGCGTAGATAAAATTTTGTATGAACATACATTTTGCAGGTATAGGTCATGCCTCATACTTTTAGCTAGTGGCCTCCTGCGGTGATCTGTAAAACAACTCCTCAAAAATACTCAAAAGAATCCAAGATAAAATCGATCACTTATCTCGAAATCAGCTGTCAAAGGAAAGAAAGGTTCTTAAAAAGCCAACATACGTTTTTTTCTGATATTGTGGCACATGACTTTTCCCTTGTCGTAAAAAAAGACTAAAGCCTGATTTACACAGGGTAAGTAACTGACTCCAAACTCGAGACAGGTCAGTGCTGACCCAATATTTACCTAGTATAAATTGATTTGGAGTTCATGAGATTGAGTTGGAGGAGCTCGTGGCTAAATAATTACAGCCGCATAGACCGATCTTCCGGGTTGAGCCACGCTTGCCGAGGTTGGTCTGTAGATGGGTGACCATTTACCATAGCGAGTTTCCTCCGTGCCTCGGAAAGCACGTAAAGCCGTTGGTCCCGGCTGTCATTTGTAGATCTTTGACTGTCGTTACTGTTGGTCAGAAGCCAGAAAGTCTGACAACCAGTCTTACCAAGAGTATCGTATTACCCAGTTACTGGGTTGTGGAGGTCTGATAGGCAGTCGCTCCATGTAAAATACTGATATTCAGCTGCATCCGGTTCGACTGGAAGCCGACCCCAACATAGTTGGGAGAAGACTAGGCAGATGATGAAATTGATTTGGAGTCAGTACAGCGCTGTCGCGATCAATTTACACTAGGTAAATATTGGGTCAGCAATGACTTGTCTCGAGTTTGGAGTCAGTTACTTACCATGTGTAAATCAGCCCTAAGGGATAATATCCAAAAGATGGGCAGTAGCGTCAGTAGCCTGTCCATCAGGCCGATTAGACGACCTTTCAATTTTGCGCTGTTGCCTCGCATTTGCCACGCTGCCTGTTGCAGAAATCACTCTGACAACAAACTGTACGTGATCACTGGTCACCAACAGTGACTAGCCACCTAAACCAATTTTCGTATTTTTTTTTAAATGAGGCTAGCAGCACGGTCTTAGGCTCATCTATACTTTTAATAGGACTCTTATTTTTAGGACTCAAAAAGTTGTTGTTAGTGGTTATGTATCTGACATTATAGTTGTTAAGTCTGGGGTTTCTCAAGGATCCATTTTAGGTCCTGGGTAAATATTTGAATTACCTTATTTACCAAATCTTTGGGTTGATCGTGGGTTATTAACATTAATAGTAGTTTTAGATTATTTTTAATCTTGTCTTATTGCTTGTCAAGCAATATACCACTGCCGAGTGGTATATTTGAGGTTCCTTGATCATAATTGGAGTTTTAAACATTTGCATTTTTAACTTCGTTCTTGATTTTTGTTAATGTTTTCTCTTTTTTTTATCATATTTATTAGTAAGATTAAAAACGAGGTCCGTGGAGCAATTCTTAAAATAAATTAAACTGGCTACACTCATTAGTCTGTTTCTTTTTCCTCTTGAATTAATTTGTAGACAAGTATGGTGAAAAGCTATAACATGTAACTGTTTTTTACCCGACTACGGCGAAGCCAAAAGGAAGGGTGATTTTGGAAGTCTATGTATGTATGTCTGTATGTTCCACCGTAGCACCTAAACTACTGAACCGATTTTAATGAATGAGGTGTCAATAAATTCGTAATAATGGCCCTGGTAACATAGGCGATATAAATTTTATCAAAATTTTATATGACGCAATTTAAACTTACGATTCTAAGTATTCTAACCTCGAAAAAATTTAACTGAGATAATCATCACGTGTTTGTGGTATCAAAAGAAAGGTCTTGGCGAACACAAATAAACCTTACTTAAAATAAACGTTCCCCGATCGGGTAACGGAAAAGTTTTTAAATAAAAAATAAAGTTAAAAAAACTTTAACCCGATTACGTAAAAAAGGGGTCTAAAAAGGACGAAACAAGAAAATAATTCAAATAGAAATCCAGAAATGCATAGGTACAAAAATGGTCAAGGGAGAGCCGTGGTCTCACTTACTGTATTGTATACCTAGTACCTATTATGATTGTGTGGGTGCCAGGAACACCTCCATTAAATAGACGAGACAGAGGACAGACAGAGACAGAGGGGGCGAGCCTATTGCCATCAACCGGGCACAAATCCAGACTCCGGGCTGGTACTGAGAAATTCCTCACGCTCAGCAGTCGCGCTTCCGACCGCTAGACCAACGAGGCAGTGTAAATAAAATAAAATAATAACAAAATCTCAGGAAGTGGTTAGGTCCAACGTGACACCCCCTGAGATCCGCCACTAATCACCAATCTGTTGACGAAATCTGGTTATATGCTATAGAAAACCCATGTCGACCAAAACCAACTGATTGAAGAAGTTGATTCTTTACACACAATCAACTTGCATCACTAACGAGCTGTATTTTTTCACGCGCTCCATTGCGTGCGTTCCAGCGATCAGTAACAACAATTATTTTTTGTTACCGTATTAAAAACGCGATGTATTACTAATTCTCCTGTCAGACATCTCCACGCTATTTGGTTACGTCAGCAGAAGTTCAGGTACCTATCTATTATACTTGGGAGCAATGAATCCGTGTCACCAACATAACCTTAATACTTACATGATACCTTATTTAAATAAAAACTATTTTAGAATATTTAAGAAGTTTTTTTTTATTTGAGAAGTATTCATTTATTTCATTTCTAGCCTGCGTCATCCCACTGCTGGGCAAAGGCCTCTCCCCATGACTTCCAGTTTCTTCGGTCCAGAGCCAAAGCGGACCACTGGTCGTTGGTTTTGTCTAGCTCGTCCCGCCATCTTCTTCGAGGTCTGCCGCGACGCCTTCTGGCTGTGTCAGGGCTCCATAAAGTGGTTATTTTGGCCCACAGCTCATTGTGCATGCGGCACACGAGGCCGGCCCAGGCCCACTTCAGCTTAGCGGCTTTTTGAGCAACGTCAGCAATTTGTGTTTTGGAGCGTAGTGTGGTGTTGTGTACGTGGTCCGTTAACTGGACGCCTGGAAGTATTAAGTAGACTATAAAATACTTTTTATTTGATTAAACTATAATTATTTCCCCGTGTTGGGATGGGCTAGAATATAAAACTTCCTCATCGCACGCTTGATTTGGTCTCGTTTGTCCCTAGTTGCACCTGATAGTAAGCGCAGACAGGGTCTAAGATGGAGCATACGAATCCAAATAACAGATATAAAGAGGATTTCCCTATACTCCTTTGGCTCTCACATAGGTACACACGACGGAACACAGTAAACTGCTTGGCGCCGGACTTTAATGTTGGGGTGGTAGCTAGTCAGGCGGACCGTATAGATCCTACCAACAAGCGTGCTGGGTTTGGTTGAATCTTACAACACGCATCTATTCCCAGCGTACGGTGATGATGTTTTATATTCTAGCCCGTCCCCATAAGGGCTAAGGGTCTCCCCACATTTGTCGACGCGGAATCGGCTTAAGCCGAGTGCGTATCACCACACTACTCGACTTATCTAGGCAAACGGCTCGTTTCGCCGTCAGCCGGCGTCGCGACGCATCGTCCGAGCCGAGCCGATGCTTTTTTGACCGGTGTTAGCCGATTCCGCGTCCTTCCCCGTCGCTTCCCCGCCGCCCGTCGTGTTGTATTTAAGTTTTACATAATTAAATTAACCGGTATCGTCCTGCGCGACGACCCGGATCGTCAGTGCCATTGTTTATCTATTGTGTCTATAATTACAGTACTTGAAAAGTTAAGATCCTACCACCGAGCATGCTGGGTTTTGTTGTTCATACTTTGTATATTTATTTAGGTAGTTTTTAAAAGTCTAGCCCAAAACATACAACGAAAACGATAATTTCCTAGAATTTCTGAGCCGTCTGTCACGGAGGTCGATAGATACTATTCAAACCGTGAACGATCGCAATTGTCTTCTAATCGGCTGTGAAAACCGCGGAAGAAATTCGAAAGCATCTCTTTGAAGTTGTAACGTCGTGACAATAAAACATAATAATAATTGTTCTGATCGTGAATTAGGAAATCTGTTTGAATAGTTATAGAAATTGGTTCTATTAATAATATCCTGCTGTTATGTAAAGCTATTGAAAATTTCAAATACTGCCTTGTTGATCTAGTGGTTGCAAGAGCAACTGCTGAGCGTGAGGTCCTGTGTTCGATCCCCAGGTTGGACAAAATGTTATTGGATTTTTCCGTGTAGAATTCTTCTGTAGCAGCTCGGAGTCTGGATTTGTGCCCGATTGATGGCAATAGGCTCGCCCCCTATTATACAGGTTGTAAACGAATTCGTGTAATTCCTTCAAACCACATTATCTATTAATGGTATAGATTAACCTCGTACGGGATTTAGATTGATTAAAAATAAAAAAACTTTTTTTTCCCCTTTTCTTTTTATGTGTTTGATAATTTGATGCCATGCATAAATCAATGAAAGCACGGCGACATAGCTGATGGGCACGACTAGCGCGATATCGCTTCACGCAGTCAGTTAACTCGGGACGCTAAAATTAGTCAGATACAGAATACCATGTTTCGTTTTATGAAAACTTTTTTTTCATTCTGCTACTTCCTATGCAGGGTTATTCGGTGTCACCAGTAGATCACGCGGTTTGAAGGAATTACACGAATTTGTTAACACCCTTTATGAGACTTAACCATAACGGTGAATTGAGGGTGGTCTATATACCTCTGCCCAACCCTTCGGGGAACACAGGCGTGATGTTGTGGTAATGTTAAAACTTCAAATAAAATAACAGAACTAGCTGTTTCAGAAGTAAATTGTTATTCTAGGCAAGACCAGTTATGAGATTCTCTAGTAGAAACACGTCGATGCAGCAGCGCTGCATTCATGGACGAAGCTGCGTCGCAGCGCTGGAAATATTTAAAAAAAAATTGGCTAGTCTTCTTAGAACATTTTCCTGCAGCCAGTAGCCACAATGATTAAGGTAGTCTTATTACTATGTACCCCGTCTAAAATAAGTTTTTTGCGATTTCTGCTGTTTCTAGTACTCCAACCTCAGTTGATCCGGAAGAGTATTTTGATCCCTATGGGAAATAGGATCGATTGGCATCATAAAATGTTTTTTGAAAACTATCCTTTTTCTCGCTGAATGTACGTATATTGTTTTCAAAATCAGTAAAACACAAAGTTAAATATTTTCAAAAAATATGGCTAGCCTCTAAGAATATTTTCCTGTACTATTACTGCCCCATCTCAAATTACCACCCTGTGTACTTTACCTAGGTGAGAAAATCAATACAGACTGACGTCTAAAAGAAGTTGTGAAATAAGGGCCAACGGCCTCTAAATCGTCCGCTTCGGTGAACAATCGAATGATGTGATATAATCTTAATCACCACGTTTGGCACACAGATTGGTGATCAAAACAAGGGGTCTACTCCCTAAGCACGAAGTCCGTGGTTTCGGCCTTAGTTACGAGCGTTTCCTACTCCCTATCACCTACGGACATACGATTATTTCGGGGCCCGAACTAAGAATGAATGACAACACGATTTGACAGTTGTCCCTACTACCGATGTATTTTTGCCCGTCCGAAAAGTTGAACTTGACACTTGTTTTGTTCACTCCTACGTTTCGGGCTACTTTCGCACGGGCGACTAACTTCGTTGTCGGACTTAGGGAGTAGGCCCCCAGTTATGCGGCTTTCCTCGCGATGTTTTCCTTCGCCGTTAACGCAAGTGATATTCAAATTCTGATCCACACATGAATTCGAAAAGTCAGGGCCAGCCTGCCGGGGTCGCGGCACAGAATAAATAATAGTACAGGTATAGTCGCGGTCATGCAGCTGCGAATCCCGCAACCCCGGCTAAAGGTCTGGAGACAGGAACACCGTGGGTTTTTAGCCGGTAAGAGTCCGGCATAGCACTCCCCCTTCCCTGGTTGGAGGGTCAGAAATTATTCCCTAGTTTTAAATCAGTACACCTCTCCATATAAAGAATCCAGTAATAGGTTCGTACAGTTTTATTTTATTTTTTGACTTGGTCGCGATTGACCCTATATAGTCGCACCTGGTGGTAAGCGCAGACAGGGTCTAAGATGGAGCACACGAATACAAGTAACAGAGATATAGAGAGATTCCCCTATACCACTCCGGCTCTCACATACACACGACGGAACAAAGTAAACTGCTTGGCTTATGTGAGGATAGTAGTTAGCCAGACGGACCGAATAGATCACCAAGTGAGCCGGGTTTTGTTGTTCATAATTTGTACATTTATTTTGTTTTTAAAAGTCTAGTCTAAAACATACGTATGTACCATAATTTAGCATAACTCCTCGCCTTCCCCGGGCGAAGGGCATACATGAGGATTTCGAACGAAAAAAAAAAGGCATCTAACTCAGAGAAAGCCTTGCCGCTGGAGTAGCGTTAAACCATTATTTACATTTCTGTAGTTCAACCTCTAGTCTTAGGTATCTACGTGTTACGTTGAAACTATTATTTAATCTGTGGCTAGGCTATAACTGCAGTTTTATCAGTATCCTATCCGTTACTCTCCGAGTATTGTGGACAAATAGTTTCTTAATTGCTTCACTATTTGCGGTAAGTTTTCGTTACCAAGGCAATAATTTTATGATCTGATTGAATGTGCAGCACATTGTTCGTTACCTTGGAGCTATTAATTATATTATACTTGTTTACAAAGACCTGTCGTTGGAAACCTGAATTAATTTCGAAAGTATTAAAAATAAACATAAATTGAGAATTGTTTTTAATATGCTGTTTTCCGGTCAATGTCATATCGATGGCAAAAATATAATCACGCAGAGTTACGCAAACCAAACTTTCCTATACTATTTCAATCCCCTTTAGAACTTTGATAATGTTTTAATCCATTTTCTATCATTCATTTTCCTGATGTGGTGACAGTTTAGAAGGTGCCTATCTATACCCAGCAGTGATTTGCGGCAGAATTATTAGTATCGTATTAAGCTAAATGCATAGAAATAGAATGTACAACTTAATACTGAAGCAACAAGGACTAAATTGAAATCACTACGAAACTTTCCCGCTTGGGAACTACAGATCCCATCTGCATTTTACGACAACTGGGAACCGCAGATACCGTTTGCACGTGAGTGGCTAACAGACTATTTTTCAAACGTTGACCTCATTTTTCTGGGTTCTCCGGGCCCCAGGGAAAAAAAGGTAGGCAGGATTGTTTAGGAAATTAAGTGTGACAAATACCAATACAAGCCTTTTCTGTTATATTAGCTCTGGTTTTTTTTTGGTCACTCTCCTTTTTAAAGAGATTCAACATTTAAAGAGATTCAACATTATTATAGTTACCATTTCTACATTATACATAACTCGCTTTTGCCTGCGGCTTCGCTCGCATTAATTTTTTACGGATCCTTATTTTTTGATACTTAAATATAGCCTGTAGCACTGAGGGATAGTGTAGCTTCCTATTGGTGAAAGAATTTTTGAAATCGGATGAGTAGTTTCGGAGATTACCTCCTACATACAAACAAACAACCAAATATTAGTATAGACTAGCGACCCGCCCCGGCTTCGCCCGAGTGCAATGTATTATACGTATAAACCTTCCTCTTGAATCACTCTATCTATTAAAAGAAAAGTTTTAAAGACGTAAGCATACATAGGGAGGGACAGACAGACAGCGGGAAGCGACTTTGTTTTATACTATGTAGTGATCAGATCAATCAATCGTAATGTTTACCTAACTCACTAATTCATTTAATTAAGTAATTAGAATGAAAAATGGTAAATTCATATTTTTAATTACATAAGTAAATCGTTGCTTTTGGAAATTTTGTGCCATAAAATAAAGAAATAAATAATTATCTTCTTCTTTTTGACGTATTTTGGTGCCCGTCTTACGTCTGAAGCTTTAAGGTACACTGACACATCAGTCACGTCGCGCTCGCCGTCAAGTCGCCGATCAGCTACGTCAAAAAAGATACATAATCCTGAAATAGTTGTAGCACGCCGACCCTACGTCATTCAAACGCTTATGATGGCGAACAAAACATTGACATAGAACGTTGCTACGACTGACAACTATTCACAAACATGCCCCATAATAACGTTGATTGTCACTGATCGGCGACTTGACGGTGACGTGGCTGATGTGTGTGAGTGTACCCTTATTTGGGGATTTAATTGATATGACAAATCTTGAGAAGTCCGGGGAGGATTTGGATGTCCCTCTAAATACGGGACCCGGGTCAAACAGCCTCCCCCACCCTCAACTTAGTCAGCCACTGCATGATACTTCAGTACGTCCGGCGCACCCTGGGCAGTCAGCCTCGCTACCAACCTTACTGACTGGCTAATCTTATCACCACAGCATGACCTATTCTTGTATAGCTCGTGCCGATACGATAGAAAAAGACTGCAAGAGACTTTCCAACTTTGTTTCCAAACTTGCCAACACATCAGCAATCCTCTGAGTTTTGTAGGTGTATATTGGCGGCAATAACCACTTACCATGGCGGGCCGTCGCCTAAGTAATGTTTACCAAACGGATAAACAAAAAAAAACGAGCATCCTCAGGTACCGTTCACGCCATTCACCTGCAAGGAAAGTAAAAAAGCTCATAAAAACCTCGATTTCCATCTAACCTGACAGCAGGCTTGCAGCAGGCCCTGACAGGCACTTAGTATACCACTTTTTATCACAAAATCTGTTAAAACGAGGCGAAAGTACGCACGTTTGGACCTTGACCCGGCGTTCAGTTATATGCAAACTGTTACATGTCCACAAAGTAAAGTCGATCGAAATTATTAAAGCATTATTTACAATTTGATTAACTGTATTTGTCATACGATATTGTATTGTTGTGTGAATTAGTCAGGGAAGCGTATTTTTTTAAGCAATCCATCTGAGAGACTTTTGTATTTTACATGTTATGTCCGTGCCATGCTTCGCAAAGAAATTCATAATTAATTTATTCAAAATAGACTAGAGTTACTTGGTTCTTTTTGAACGTCAATATTACAAAAGACATCCCTCAAAAACGCCTGTCCTTCACCGCTTCCTAGTGTTTATGCTGTGAAGAAGAAACGGCGCAACAAACTCCCCAGCAATACAGTTCTATCTGTTATGCCGTACAAACGAACATCGAACACAAATCACTATGAACGAGTTCGCCGAACACCCTGTTTGACAATCGTACGCACATGCAAACGACGTGTTCGATATTCGTGTTAGCGGTGTTCGTGTTCGTTTGTGCGTATACGGCTTTAGTTTAATTGAGTGTACACACAAAAAAAACACAATTTACGGTAAATAACATAATGAACGCTCTCTAGTAACTACCGGAGCTAATTGACTGGAGTTTTTATATTCCACCAAGAGTGATGCGAAAGCCTCACCAATTAACTATTCTAATCAACAAAAGGGACCTTACAATCGATGACATCCGATTGATTTTTCTTTATCATTGTCATAATTATATCGCTATCTGTATCATGATCTCAATATTTGTCTTTGAATAAGTAAAATCTATACACCAACTTTTTTTTAATTCCGCCTCGCTTTCTGAACCGAGGTGAAACCCGAAAAAACTTGAATAGGCAGACGATAACTACTTAAACTATGAATAAAAGCTAAAACGTATAAATACAATTTATTTATTTCCTCTTACACCTACCTATCGCCACCACACATAGGTTTAATACAAAAGGTTAAACGTGGGTTTACAGACACCAGTACTAATAGAACAACTCTGTTTATCCCTTTGGAGATTTCAGAGGCGTGATGTAATGTAATATTTATTTCTTCTTCTCCGTACCTATAGCTACTTTTGTCATCATTACAGACTTAAAAAAAGAAAGGAACTAAATTGTTTCTTATAAATAAATAGTTTATTATTATAACTTAAGAAATTATGTGTTTTTGTTTGAATAAATGTCTTGTTGATTGGTGGCGTCGTGCATAGCTCCCTAAAATCAGGTGGCTCCACGATGGTTGATGCATGCGTACCGTGAGTTGGGACAGGTCGAATCAAAGCTGCTATGGCTCTTTCCTCAAAAAGCCATTCAGGATTTTGCCCTACATTGTTACACTCGCATAGTTTTTGTACTACAATGTCTGGACTTTAAAAGAGACCTTGACCTCTGAGTTTGTTTCGGGTTTTCTTCTCAGAACTGGTTAGATAGGAAATGCGGCGCCATCTAGTGTTAAAAAAACAGATGAAAAAGTTGTAAAACTTAAATTGACTTGTACGTTTATTTACAGAAATAAAAATTATTAACCGACTTCAAAAAGGAGGAGGTTCTCAATTCGTCTGAATGTACTTTTTTTTTTTTGTGTGTTTGTTACGCGATATCTCCGCCATTTATGAATGGATTTTGATGATTCTTTTTTTGTTTGGTAGGCCATACTTCAGAGGTGGTCCCATATAAATTTTATTGAAATTAATTCAGCACTTTTTGAAAAAATCAACAAAAACAAAAAAAAAACACAAATCGTATGTAGACGACGTTCTAGTTGTAGTGCTGGTCCGAGAATTTGTACACTATTGTAATTGTAATTTGTGGCACTAAAAAGTATGAAATAAAAAACTTTAAAAAAGTAAAAACCGACTTCAAAAAAAACTAAACGGAGTAAAATAATTATCATTTAATAAAACTACCAGTTTCAGAAGTCGGTGTTCTACGCTGAAACAAATTGAATGCACCGACTTCTGAAACTGGTAGTTTTATTAAATGATAATTATTTTACTCCGTTTAGTTTTTTTTGAAGTCGGTTTTTACTTTTTTAAAGTTTTTTATTTATCATTTAAATTACATCAACTGTTTACAGAGATGTCCAAAATAGTATATTAAAAGTATTTAAATTCAAAATGCAAATGCTTGGTTATATTTTTATTTCAAATAAAAATACAAAATGTTTTTCAATGAAAGGATTTAAATACAAAATGCAAAATACGTATTTTCAAAATAGGTTTTTCAAATAAAATACCTTTTTTCACTAATTTTAACACTAGTTTTTGATCAAAGAGTTCCTCTTTCATGTTGAATCTGCGAATTCAGACGAATTCATGAGATAAAGCGATTTAAAGATTGGAAAAATCATCTATATACACATACATGCATATAAAGAACAAGTCTTAATGTAAGATTCTCGCACAGCTTAAACCGCTAAAGGTAGAAACTTGAAATTTGGACTCTTTGTAGTAAATAACAAGAATTTAAGAATGAAAAATATGAAACATGAATTAAAAAAATTAACAAAACCATTTTGCATTTTACAAATATTAAATATTTTTAAAAAGTATTTCAAATAAAATAGAAAATACATTTTGAAAAAAGTATTTCAAATGCAAAATAAAAATAGGTATTTTGCATTTTGTATTTGTATTTTAAATACAACATGTATTTCAAATAATTCACATCTCTGACTGTTTATTATATCTAATGCGTATAGGTATCAATCAAAGTTAAAGAAACTGAATTTGTATTTCCTAAATCTTATATTTTTTGTGGTTATATCATGTATACTTACCAACTTTATTGCCTTCAAATAATGTGGATATTGACAGTAGATAAGTAAGTAGTGCATTGTTTAGCAATGTTTGTTACGCCGTTTGTCAATCACGTGACGATCTGTTAGTCAATTTGTTTAAGAAACTGATGTTTCAATTTCCGCAAGTAACTGCGCGTGCGCGTGATCCCTTGATTCAATCACGAGGGTGTAGTAAGATGGTGTTGTTCTTTTGTATTCGATTTACTTATTTAATTAGATTAGTTCGATTGACCAAGGATTAAATTGAGAGACTCGTGCCAGGCATGTACAAATACTATTACATAAAGAATTAGATTGAAAATGAGGGCGCTATAATGCTCGCTGTTGTCGTTATTTGCATCTCGCTCAGGGCCAGCTCGACCGTATAGGCGAACTAGGCGACGGCTGGGGGCGCTCGACTGGGGGTCTGGGGGCATGACTAAAGTCAAAGTCAAAGTCAAATAGTTTTTATTTCAAGTAGACCAGATCCCTGGTGCTTTCAAAAGGTCAACACAAGGGGCTCGGTTCCAAGTAGTAGGTCCTTTGGAGAAGAACCGGCAAGAAACTCCATAGACACTCTTTTAAAAAAAGTAAATGGTTTGACAATTTTCAATGTAGTAATGTGAGAACAATGCAGAATAATGTACATGCAGTTAACAACATGAAAAGCAATGAGAAAGTTAGCCTTTTAAAATGATTGCCATAGCAGTTACGAGCTGACCAGTCCCAACAGACAGCACCCGTTCACGAGCATGACGCATGCATCGGCGTCGCTCAGCTCAACCATGTTGCAGGGAACTCAACGACCCGATGCACAACGCCACCATCAGCGAGACATTTTAGTGAGCATGACAGACTCATACCGATAGACAATAGGCAGCCAAATATTAATAATGAAAGTGTAACACTATACGCTGCATGGTCCTCACATTTTACAGCCTTTTGTAGAAATAATAATAGAATAGAATAACATTAATAATTGCGATTCAATGTCAAACTAATATAACCAAATATTAGCAACAAATAAATTAAATGTCAAGAAAAAAAAACAATCAAAATTGGAAACATTAGAATAAAAAAACTAAGATAAAATGACATACTTATTGAGTCAATAAAATAAAAAATAATTACAATAAGTAAGCATTAGGCTTGCCAACCTCAATGTATGAATTAACCGGGACTTTGGCAATCAAAATGCGGGACGTGGCAAAAAAAGCGGGACCCAACTGTCAAAGTATAGGGAGGCGAAAAATACAATTAGAAATTATTTTACATAGTTTTATTGAATGTTTTACTTTGTAATTGTGTTCGTTCGACGCGAGACTAGCGGTCGCGGTTTCCACTCTTCTAGCTAAACAAAACGTGCGTTCACTGAATTCCGACTTCTGCCCGAAGGATTAGCCGTAGGTACGATAAAACGGGACAACTGGCGTCCCGCACATCCGCACACGTCTTTCGCGGGACGCATCCTCTAAAGCTCCAGAAACGGGACGTCCCGCCTCTTGCAGGACGGTTGGCAAGCCTAAGCATGACCAGGGTACAGGACGGGTGAATCAAACACGTTCGTTCTGGCTATAACCTTTTCACAAGTATGTTGGGGTCAGCTTCCAGTCTAATCAGATGCGGCTGAATACCATATAGGTACCAAAAGTACCTATTTAACACGGAGTGACCGCCATCAGACCTCCGCAACCCAGTTACTGGGCAATGTCGATATCCTAAATCCTAATCCTTAGACCAGTTGTCAAACTTTCGGGCTTCTGACTACCCGTAACAACTGTCATAGGTATCGTAGACCCGGGACCGACGGTACCTGCTCTCCGAGGCACGGAGGGGCCTCGATGTCTAACGAACGGACACCCATCCACGGACTGACCGTGACAAGCGCAGCTTAACCTTGCAAATCATAATTAGCTACGAGCCCTTATGAGTGGTATTAAAACATGTACTTAGGTATGGTATTAAAATCCGAAATGTTTGTTTCAAGAGGAACCGTTTCAGTTATTCGCCTAGAGCGCCGGAACTGCTTGAGCCGGCGCTGGTCGCTCAAGCACCTACGAAAGTTTACGAGTTTACGAGCGAAAAGCAATAAATCCGCAATTTTCAATCCAATTCATTAAAGAATTAGATATTTCTAGATCTAGCTATTGTTAGAGCTTAATTAAGTAACAAAGAGATTGTCAGATCTATTTATTAAAAAAAACAAGAAGTTCTGTAAATTAGAAACACTTTAAAAAAGGTTTTAGCCGGATCGTTTAGCAATTTTAGCGCAGTTTTTATACATAAAAGATTGCCAAAAATAGATACTGTAACACTGTTATATCAGACGATTAAAATCTTACTGATGCAATGGATGAACGCATCTGCGCATGGCCATAGTAAACGCGACATTTTAATTGATATACAAATTTTCGGAAAAATTTGCATATATTTAATGTTAGAAGCGATTTTCATGATAAAAATATGTTTAATACCATAGTTACTCTCAAGATATCTTTATCTTATTATACAGTGATTTTCTTTGTAATGTGTTTTGAAGATGACAATTAACCATGTCAGTTGTTTTATATAGTTTAGCGTCCTTTTACCTTTTGTAAATGTGAGAGCTTTGTAGACTTGCTAGATGCCTGGATACCTAGTTAATTTGTGACCATATTTTTCATTTTGTTTTTTTGTGTGGTTCCTGCTCTTAAGTCTACTTTGCTCTCTCATAACTATTCTAAGTCATAACTGTACCCACTCAAATTGTTAAAGATATGGATTTTAAAAGAGTAACCATGGAGTTTCTTGCCGGCTCTTCTCCATAAGAAACGACTAATTGGAACCGTGCACCTAAATTCGACTTTTCATAAGCGCCTGTAATGGTTTATGTGAAATAAAAACTTTTGAATTTGAATACATTTACATCATCATACCATTACGCCTGTATTCCCCGAAGGGTTTGGCATATAGTACACTCTCATTTCGCTGTTATGTTTTAGTCCCATATAATAATGGGCGAGCCACAGCACAAAGACTCGTAGCTGCTACTGAAAAATTCCATACGGAAAAACCTTTGCTAAAGGTACTTAAGTTTTTGCCCTGGCAGAACCCAGTGAAAACACTCAAGCTGAAGGATAACTTATAAGTTTATCAAGAACCAACCCTCAGACTTCAGACTCGCCTAGATACGTCGGTCGTATTGTAACAACGTTATGTAAGTAATTTTATAAGTTGGTCGACTATTACTCGTAAACTTCTAAAGCCTACTTATCTGTGATAGTTTTCCTTTTAAGTTCGTTGTAGGTATATAGTAGTACCACAGTTTAAGAATCATACAGTTGGGAAACGCCTTTGATGTCGGACGACACCGCCGCCCGTGTAGGTACCTACGCTATTAGTCGCAAATGTGCAAGGGTTGTCAAAAAAGAAAAACAAAATAAATGGGATTATTATAATCATTTATTTAATTAATAAACAATAATTAAATTATAATGTAATTTTATATACCATATAATACATAAAATCTCACGTCTGTATTCCCCGAAGGGTTGGCAGTTGGCAGAGATGTACAGTACACCCACATTTCGCCGTTATGTTTTACGTCCCATGTAATAGGGGGCGAGCCTTTTGCCATTGACCGGGCACAAATCCAGACTCCGGGCTGCTACTGAGAAATTCCACACGGAAAAACCCAATAACACTTTGCCCGACCTGGGAATCGAACCCAAGACCTCACGCTCAGCAGTCGCGCTTGCGACCGCTAGACCAACGAGGCAGTCCTCAGGCAACGTGTCCATGGTTTTCGGGGGTGCTGATGCCGAAAATGAGGTCAAAGTCAAAGTCCAAGAAGGCGGCTGCGAAATTTTACAAAAAATGCATCATTGATAAATGATATTTATTTCTGTAAATAAATCTGTTACAGACACTTTTACAAGCCAATTTGATGTTTTTTTTAAGACTAGATGGGGCCGGCATTTCCTATCTGACTAGCTCTGAGAAGAAAAGCCGAAAAAAACTGGCGACACGCATGCATCAACCATCGTGTAGCTCAAACTTATTTTAGGGAGCTTAATGACCCGACGCACAACGCCACCATTCAGCCGGACATTTGCGTAGGTTACAAAAAAATACTCAAACCGCCAAACAGTTTTACGAAAATTGTGTTTAAAGCTAGCCTACATAGTATTCGCATTCACAATTTAATAAAATAAAAAATATTATAAAAACAAACGACAGATTAATAATAGTAGTCGATAAAATGTCAAAGTAAAAAAATAATAATTCAATAATAATTATTATCAATAAATCATCATGCAGAATGTCAATAAACAAAAAACAATTAT
This sequence comes from Amphipyra tragopoginis, assembly GCA_905220435.1. Lineage (NCBI taxonomy): Eukaryota > Metazoa > Arthropoda > Insecta > Lepidoptera > Noctuidae > Amphipyra > Amphipyra tragopoginis. Next base: position 959,237 of record HG992013.1, on the reverse strand, counting down.
ATATGAAGTAATTTCAATTATGTATTCTGTGATATGAGCGAGCGGCTCAATTTCAAACATTTTTTATCGTCCATATAATCTTTAACTTTATAAAAACCCTTATTGCAAAGTTTGAGCTTTACGAAGGACTTAAATTTATTGAGACTTAAGGCTTGAATATTGCTTGGAATCTTGTTATAGAAACGTATACTTTGGCACCTAAATGAATTAGGTACCTACAAACTTTTTGGAACCTAGTCATTGGTAGTATAGGTTTATTTTTATTTCTAGTATTGACACTATGAATCTCGCTGTTCTTAAAGAACAAACTAATATTTTTCTAAACATACATCAAATTTTCATAAAATAATATACTGTCATAATATTAATTTCGTCTTCATTCATTGGTGTCGTTTCCATGAATCAGCACTCCCGAAAACCATTTAACCAGTTAAAGTTGTTTAAAGTTATTTAAAAACTAGCCTTTACGAATGTAGTAATTAATGGGTTTAAATTCTTACGCGCAAATGTACCAGATCCGGACGTGTCTGCCCTCAGCGTTCGAGTGCGCAAACTAAGCGTGATCGGGGGCCGCGATCCGCGCCGCCCACCTCCCCGCGAGGTCCCCGCTCTTGCTCTGCGCAAGTACATTCGTTTCCCAACTGTATGTATTGTTAAACTGTGGTAGTACCGTGAATTTCAAAATTAACCGTTTAGCTGGCAAGGGAGGGGGCGGGGGGACACTTGAGTCTAACAAACATTAGCACTTTTTTTTTCATGATTTTATTTTACTATGTTGTCGGCGTGATTAGTATGTATACCTATCCATGCCAAATTATAGCTTTCTAGTACTAAGAGTCTCTGAGTTAAGCTGCGGACGGACGGACAGATGGACAGACATGGCGAAACTATAAGGATTCCTTGTTGACTACGGAATCCTAAAAAAATACATAGACCATTGAAAAAGTCACATTGGTACTTGCCTGAGTTTGACTCACAACCCGGATTACTCTATTCAATAAAAAAAAACCTTTTATTCTAGTATCTACTCGGCCTCAGGGGCAAGGCCATGCCCCCGTCAAGTTCCACATTAAATATTACAGTATTGACTATCGTAACGCACGCGACATTGCGACTCGCTGCCCTAATGGCCCCGGTGCACTTGCAACTGTAACTGTTATAACCAAAATAAGAATAACGCGCCATCTGCAATATTTTGTGCAACTGTCGGTAACAAGTGATCGAGTTTGTTGATCTAGTTTAATATAGATTCTAGATGATAATATGAAATCTATTGTGCGATTTATGGCTAAGAGGGAAGGCCAGCTTCTATTAACTTTGGTATTTTCTGTAAAAAAAAACGTATTTGCCCCGACGTTGCACCCCCGTTTGTTTAGCACCGGATTACGGGTTGAAACCAGGCATTACCAATGTGACTTTTTCAATGTCATATTGTGTTCTTTCTTAAAGCCGATTCCTATGATTTACCAAGCGTTATTGGTTATAAGCTCTTGTGTGTTTACCAATAATGAAGCAAAGATAGGCTTTGCATAGCAGATCGTACCATAGGCTAGTTGCTATCACAGGAAAAATTAGCATACAAGTCCATTTATATCCCCAGTTTGGTAATAAAATATGCTACCATTGGTAAGCAAAACGACTCGTTTTTATTCATAGGAACCGGACATTAGTTAATCTAAGACGCCACTGACATACAGTGAAGGAAAAAATCGTGAGGAAACCTGGACTTAATTGTTTGAAGTCACCGGCAGTGAGCAAGCGTGGTGATCCATGTTCGTTCCTTCTCTGTATGAGAAAAGGCTTTTGCCCTGCAGTGGGACGATTACAGACTGTTTTTTTTTTTTTGGTCAGTGAGGCTGGGGTCATTACCGTTGGTGCCAGCTCAAGGGTTGGTCCAACCTAGATCCAGGATCTACGACAAAAAAAAACCGGCCAAGTGCGTGTCGGGCCACGCGCAGTAGGTAATAGGGTTCCGTAGTTGCACAATAATGCGGACTAAGAAGAGTAGGGCTTAGTAATTTTTCAATGGAATTTGTACGAAATTTTTACTTTTCCGGTTTATCGACTATTGGGGCTCTTACACACTACGTTTTTTTCAGGCGCTGTCGACGCGCGGCTCACGCAACTATAACGCGCTGCAAACGCGATGTTATCGCAACCAATTTACCTATTCACACGTTCATTAAATTGTAGTATGCAGACGACGACTTTTTCGAGAGCTGTCGACGTGCTCGTAGCGCGGAGTTACATCGATAAAGACGCGCTGCAACAGCGCGTCTCTTTAGCTGCAAACACGTATACACTGCGCGTTTTAATCCAAGGAGAGTTGCTCACGCGCGTCTGTAGCGCGTTTCTCGTGAGTTTGCAGCGATGCAATCGCAAGTAATCTGCCTATTTCAAGTTTAGCAGCGCCGACAACGCGCGATAGCGAAATGCGCGTCGACGGCGCCTGAAAAAAACGTGGTGTGTTTGAGCTCTTACTCGTAAACTTGTAATGCCTACTTAGCTGTGATAGTTTTCCTTTTAACTTCGTCGTATATACTATTACTATTGAATTTTTCACATATCCAAAACTAACCGTTTAGCTGGCAGGGGGGGGGGGGGACACTTGACTCTAACAAAAATTTGCACTTTAAAGCTTAATATTTCAGAAACGGATCATATAATCGAAGTTTTAACAAACCCATAATATTTTTGAAAGACCTATCCAACAACACCCCACACTATGGAATAGACGAGAAAAAAATAAAACAACCCCACGTTACGTGAACAGGAAGTACAAAAAAAAAACATGATTTTACTGTACCAATTTGTCGGCGTGATTAATAAATGTATATCCATGCCAAATTATAGCTTTCTAGTAATAATTCGTGGACGAAAACTTCTCCAGTCTGTCTTTGTCGGACTACTTGTTCAAATATGAAATCTTCATCGGAAGAACTGAAAACAAAACGCTCTGATCTCATTTTAAAGTGTATTCGCAAAGAAATATTTTGTAAATAACCTAAAAACGGTAACCGTTAACTACAATTTTACTAATGTCAAAATTTAAACCACCCCGACCCCGTCGGTTATTTTGACCGCCGTTAAAACTGTAATTTGACTGCTCGTTAAAGTAACCGCTGCTTCAACAACGCTTTTTAAATTTGTCCGCCGGTTTATTTTACTTTAACCATAACTTAACCCTAGAGTTAACGTAACCGAGCTTCGAACAACCGGACCTAAGAGTCTCTGAGCTAAGCTGCGGACGGACAGACAGACGGACACGGCGAAACTATAAGGGTTCCTTGTTGACTACGGAACCTTAAGAAGTAGCATTTTATTGGCCGTCCCTTTTCTACTTGTGAGTGAAAAGAGAGTAAAGAGACGACAAGGATTACAGAGAACCTAGTTCAGTATAGCCTACGCCTATTGACGTAATTGTATGACGCACCGATCAAGTTGCAATGACGTTACAGTTAAGTTCACGACAGCGTATCTGACAGCGATAGTCTATTAAGAGAATAAGAAAAAAAAAACTAGTTTTGAACGAAACGTAACTGCTGGATTCTTGAAAATTCACCCCCTAAAAGGGTTGAAAGTTTGTAAAGAAGTTCGTCATTTTTGAAGAATGGGAAATCTCATCTCGCCACGCCTAGTAAATTAGATAAATTGGATTACCAGACATAAATAAAACATGATCTGCGTGATATAATTCATAGACAACGGCTCAGTCCAAATGTTTTTAAAAAATATTTGAATTTTCCTCTTTATTGGTGAAAGTTCCATAATTTGTTTTGGTTTCATATTTCCTTTAGACAAAATAAGAGTTAGGTAGATACTTAGTTACTTTATTTTTATTTAGTACGCCTCGTGGTCTTGTAGCAAGCGTAAAATTTTTCGTGGGATTCGAGTTCCAGATGGGTACCTAGAGTATTTTTAACCGACTTAAAAAAGAAGGTTCTCTGTTTGATCTGATTTGTTTCAGAACGTTTCGATAAGTCAGTTGTCGAAAGATTCGGTTTTTATCTCGTTTCGTCTACGATTTTCATAATCAGGGGGCTGTATGACATGTATGTATGTTCGCGATGATCTCGAAAACCGTTGGTCATCTACAATGCAATTTCACTGTTATAAAATTCTCAGATACAACCCGTTATGAAATTGCGGGTCCAATATAACAATGCTTTCAGGTTGCTGATGGGATTGCCTCGCTACTGCAGTGCGTCAGGGATGTTTGTTGAAGCTCAAGTGGACGGCTTTCACGCCATTAGATGTAAGAGAGCAGCATCGCTGATGCGAGGGGTGAGGGGCAGTCCCAACAGCTACCTGCGTGTAATTGCAGAATACATCCATAGTCCTATTTGGATGCATTGGATAAGGTTGCATTTATTGTAGGCTGACACGCGTTTTTTTCTCTTGTATGTATGTGTAAATTACTAACATAGCTTTAGCATAGCATAGTTATCTTGATGTACTACTAACGCTTTATGGACCGAAGTCTGAATTAATGTTTCGAATTGAATTGAAAAAAAAAAATTGAATTCTTGTCCGGCTAACGTCTATACTCGCCCCTCGGATTCTCCTCTTGTTGCTACAAGCTCAACTATCAGTCATTATCTCCCTGCCCTTATCCCACACTAAGTGGGGTTGGCATAACATGTATTACCTACATCTTCCTTTCTCCTGTATCAGCTCATCTCAGTACTCACTCCTTTCCTACCCATATAATCCTTCACACAATCCATCCATCTATTCTTTGGCCTACCTCTACTTGTAGGTCCATCCACATTCATATTTAACACTCTTCTAGTAACATGACTTTCTTCCCTCGGCATAACATATCCATACCACCGCTAGCGTATGTTCAGCTTTCGTTTTGCTGAACTTCAACCATCAGTCACACTTCTAAATCAAACATTTATTGATAAATTAAACTATAATTTGGTAGTTACAAAAATCTAATTTTATTATATAAAAAACACAGAAATTCTTGGTCTAACACAACACAGTGTAAAATTAAACAAAAACTTATAAAGTTATAACACTGTAACTTCTTATCCAAAAGTATGGATTATACACAGCATTAGAGGGGTTAACATTTAACATACACTTACGATAAATGATGGAATCAGGCGTTACTTTGCGGAAATCCATGACATACAGAAATGCAAATACAATATCTAGCTTTAATTCCGCTGAACAAGATCGCTAGTTTGGATGCAGTATGCAGCACCACCCTCCCGCCCACAAGTTTATGCACATGCAGAAAGAGTGAAAAAATAATGCAACATGCAACCAAACCAATACACGACACGTGTTTCGCCCCTGCACGGGGCATCCTCAGGATATGTTGACTACTCGACCGCTAGGACGCGAATGGGGCTGTGAATTTTTTTTTTTTTTTTTTTTTTTTTCTATTGGACTGCAGTAGGTCGTCCTAGGGGACGGTTTCTACGTAACCGGGCAGTTATTGGCGAGACCTGAAGGGTCTCCAGCCAATGGGGGGAAGTAAAATACTTAACCTAAGCTAACTACTTGTACTACACTAACATCATGACTACCTGCAACAACAGCACTAAGGGCGACCCCTAGTGGGACTCGGACCTCGGCTTAGGGCGTTGCTGGCGTGGACATAGGGGGGGGGGAGACAGCTTGATGAGGGCTGAATTATCGGGGTGAGGGGCTGTGAAGCGCGCGCCCCTCTTTATATCGTCACGATTTGACGTTTGTGACATTGACACATTGACATTTGTGACGTCTACGTCGAAGTACCCGCAAAAATGCGTAGAGTGCGCGCAAGATAACTCTGCGCGCGACTGAGGGCGTGCTAAACGTTTCCATGATCGCAAAAGTTCAAATTACCGCTTTTTAAGCTTAACTTTTTTATCGCTAAACATAATTTTCCCGTTAAATATTCCTACAATCAGGTAGTTCTACTATCAAAATTGATAAAACGGCACATACTTTGGTGGACCGTGATTAGTTCCGATTTCGGCCGCGCGCAGACTTATCGTGCGCGCACTCTAATAATGGAGATGGCACGACATTAGTTTGGTCCACAGACTAGATAGGGATACAATCAGACGGCGCACTCTCAAACAAAAAAATGGACATTTTGCTTATCTGTGGACCTCACATTTTCACTCGCAAATTTTTTACCTTTTAATTGTGGGCGTGTCAGTATTCGTCAAACTAACACGAACACAAGTCTTTTAAGCAGAATTTCGTGTATTTTAGATTCGAATACTGGTCTTTTGAGCTCTATATTTTTGCTACACGTAGCTCCTTACTAATTTACTGGTTCTTGTTGTATTTTAGAAACAGGAATATTATATAAAAAAAAGAAAAGAACGCATTTTGTTACTGTAAAATATATTTATTTTTTTAATTTTACAACTTACTAAACCAAGCCGCATAGGATAAAGTGGCTGGTACCGTTTTACTGTATACTCCAATGCAGTTCTTTACCTAAAACAAAGTAAATCACTGTTATTAAATTACTAATACCTTTAAAGATAGACGAGTGGAAAGAAGTGCAAATACCAGTTAAAAAAATACATAATACTATTTAAACAACCATGACTTATATTATATGTCATGGTTGTTAGATGATTTATTTGTATTGCTATTGGACACCTAATGCAAATATTTACATGAACTTGCCAGGAAAAGTAATGCTGTTATGCATTGAATGTTGAAAGTTTTATAATAATATCATCATTGCAACTGACTAAAACTATTGGTTCTCGTGACTCGACCTATTGGTTTTAGTCTGCAGTAATTAAATACATACATACCTTCATCTATTTGTTTTTTTTCAGGAACCAAGTGTTGATCATTTAATTTATGAAGCAATCTCACATTATTGTGACTGCAGTCCTTTGTATACATCCACTATGTTACTCCATTTGGAAATTTGATTATTATGTTTTATATTCTTTGTGAGGAAATTATTTCTAATTCCTTTTATCCGGTAAGGTGGGGCGTAGGTTATATTTAATGAATCACCATTCATTACAATGACATCATCTGGAAGAGGAAAAAAGATTAATCAATTATGTTTATTCCATTATGTACAGTATTTTACATAATCATGTTCCTGCACATGCTTCTTATTCACACATAATTGCATCTTGAACTTTATTTAAATATAAGTTCAATTATTAAGACATTTTAGTCAAAAATACAAATAATGGTTGGTTGCAGTTTATTATTCACTCTTACACACATTAGTAGGTAGCACTCACCACCAATTATTTCACTAGCATCAGTTTAGTCACTCCGTCTTCCAGCAAACTTTTCATTGATGATTGAAAGACAGAGCTTTGATCACCGAGCTATTGGTAGTCCTTCCTGCATTGGAAACTTTTGAGTTCTGCATTTAAAATTAAGTTCTTGCAGTTATTGAAAAGTCAAGCCCTGTGAATGTTCCAACTTGATGCACTTTAAGCACAAGAGTCCTATGTTTCAAGAAACATGACAGCCTTTCCACTTCTCTGACAACCCACAGCACATCACTTATTGCACATAATTGCAGCTTTTCAAAGTATATTACAGTAAGAATATTTAGAGGATACGCTAATTATGTAAATAAATAAATTTTATTGATATTTTGTTAATGTTAGTTTGACAGATCAGTCCATCCATAGACTTCATAGAATAGAGTTAAAAGTGACGTCATAGCATCAAGATGGCGTCACAGGGCGTCAAAGGGGCGAAGTATGAGTCAGAGGGGATGAGGTGGTTGTCAGAGCGATTATGTGAGCCATAGAGACGACGGTCGAAAAATTTTCTTCGCAGTGAACCCCCCGTGGTTTGGTCATTCAACAGTGTATATCTATCATTATTATGTTTTGAAATTTCTAATTGTTCCAACACACTCAACCGGAAACCCTTATCACATATATGCAAAATACTATAACTATTATTGTCGCTCAAGGAGTGGCCGGTCTCAATTAAATGTTTTGCGAAATGAGATTTTTCCGGATGGCCATTCCTATATGCGGCAATATGTTCCCTATGTCTAATATCGAAATAATTCGAGAGGGGCGCGCGCTTCACAGCCCCATTCGCGTCCTAGCGGTCGAGGAGTCAACATATCCTGAGGATGCCCCGTGCAGGGGCGAAACACGTGTCGTGTATTGGTTTGGTTGCATGTTGCATTATTTTTTCACTCTTTCTGCGTGTGCATATACTTGTGGGCGGGAGGGTGGTGCTGCATACTGCATCCAAACTAGCGATCTTGTTCAGCGGAATTAAAGCTAGATATTGTATTTGCATTTCTGTATACACTTACGAATTTTTATACATGGACATACAGGGTGTTAACGAATTCGTGTAATTCCTTCAAACCACATGATCTATTAATGGTACAGATTAACCCCGCACGGGATTTAGATTGAGTAAAAATTTTTTCTTTTATGTTTTTTATTTCACAGAAAATTTCTATGCCATGCATAAATTAATGAAGGCACGGTGACACAGCTGGGCACGTGTAGCACGATATCGCTCCACACAGTCAGTTAACTTGGGACGTTAAAATTACTCAGATACAGAATACCATGGTTAATTTTTTGAAAACTTTTTTTTGTTTATTCTGAATAAAACCTATGCTGAGTCAATCAGTGTGTGATCACGCGGTTTGAAGGAATTACACGAATTCGTTAACACCCTGTATACTTAGATTTACATTACTATACCCTTTTCGACGAAAGGTGAGGTCCTGGAGGGTTTTCTACAAAACGTTACCATACAAATAATATCAAACATTTTGAATAAACAAAACATGTAGGTATTAAATTAAATAATAGGGAGTGCCTCCGCTGCCGGCGCCGGTTGCCAGACTGGCTGCCGGCGCCGCGCCGACTACATACACCTTCAAGCTAGGCCTCTTCAAACTCTTCATCAGACGATTAATTATTCGTCACCCACAAAACTCAAGGGGACATTTGTAAGGTTGTTTTGGTTTCCAATGCAAAGTCGACGGAACCCCGCTGGGCGGAGCTCCTATTTCTGTCTGTAGAGTTTAAAGTGACCTAACACTACCTTCGAACCTAACCTATGCGTGTCGGGGTGCCCCAAATTAAAAAGCTCGCTTTGCTCGCTCTTGAAATTAGTCAGTTGGGATGTAAGTTACAGTGTTTGGCCCAAAATCTAACCTACCTTTCAACTAAGATACCTAACAAACAACTTATTACGGCAGCCGATGATTTTTTATCTCGGCTGCAGGCAATAATATACTGCTGGTTCCCAATGGCTTTATTTTTGGGCGCCGGCAGCGGAGGCACTCCCTAAATAATGTATACATTTTACGGTTTTTGATGATATCATTTACGTTTTTCGATAGCAGCCTAGTCGCTTTACGGCTAAAATGTACGAAATGACGGCTATGTCAGGACTCGTTTTTCGTTGAACAGGATAGCTAAAACCCTAAATGGCTGCCATTCGGAGAGGAGGAGGTAGGTATTACAAAATGGGTATTTTAGTCGATAAAATTAAGTGTTTGACATATCGTTAAATTATCACGTGAGTAAACCGCAACTAATCAAAAATATATAATTTATGAAATGCTTTTAAATTTTGGGTACCTTTGACATCAATGTACTGATGACAAAAAAAGGAATATTAAGTTCGTGCACATGAAAGACTGATGTGAAAAACTATGGAGTATCTTTTTTAATGGGTTTTTAACATAGCGCACAACAATGAACATTAAAAAAGTTTGTTAAACTAAGTTTGATGTTTTTAACTAAATAATAACTGCAATATTTACACAAGATTGTTGTTATATTTTTATAATTGAGGATTTAAAACAGGGCTGTCCAAACCACGGCCCGCGGGTCAAATGCGGCCTGCGGCCCATATTTGTGCGGCCTGCGAAGTGATTTCTAATGTTTAGTGTTTATTTACGGCCCGGTGGCCCATGTCGTAAGTCGTAATTTATATTGGCCCGTAAACGTGAACAGCCCTGTTCTAAATGACTACTTATTTAAATAACTTGACACAACTTATTTCATACTCTATTAATGAGGTTAATATATTTGTAACACCAGTTAATATGCACCTTTTCATTCTAAATGTAGTTCAGTATACCTAGTATTTTTATTAAAAAAGTAATACTGTAAGTGATGATTACAAACAAAGAAAAAAACTTCTCAGTTTAAATTTTTGAAAATCACATAAATAAATTGTGTTTTTATAGTCAAATTGTATTGAACCGTCAACTGACTAGATTCATTTCATAGAAATAATAAGTACTCGATTCATTTTAGGCACTTTAACAATTTTGTAACACAAGGTTCGTCAAACTAATTTACGTAAGTGGTATACACGTTACGATTTTTAAATTCACTGTTGTAGGCAATAAGTATAGCCTCATAATACACTAATAACTAATAAGTATCTTGCCACTTGTTTGATGACCACCTACCACTATACTATTTTCAACGTAAGATGAGTCCTGGGATTTTTCCACAACAAATATCAAATATTTGAAAAAAAAACAAAACTTGGGTAGATTGATATATTAAAAAACCCTTTCTTAATATATCAATGTTTGGGCAGTATAGCTATTTTACAGTTTTTGATGATGTTGTTTACGTTTTTTATAGCAGTCTCCTTGCGGCTACAATTTACAAAATGAACGCTATGTCAGGAATCATCATTCGTTGAACCGAGAATAGTTGATCCACGATCAATCGCTGCATAACCGATAAAAAACTGATTTACCCACATATACCACAAACATGGGAAATCACAAATAATGATTAAAAACTTCAAAATCTCGAAACGAAACATCCCTTATCGTCGTCGACATACTGGGGGTGTTCTACAGTGCAACTCTGACTATAACCCGCGCTAAAAATAATGGATATAAATGGCGGATCACAAATCATTCCTTCTCACGCATTTTGTATTTCTATCTTTGTTACACGCCTAACGAAACTGTTTCAAAAATTATTTATAAGATTCTAAACATTCAAAATTGGAATTAGCCCTTTTCATTTATTTTAGCAAATACAATTTTGATATTAATTTATCACGATCTTTAATGTTATTAACTAATAAATTAATTATTTGCCAGTTTGATATTGTATAACTTACAAAAAAAGGTGTAAAGTACGTTAATGTTTTACTAACCTTTCATGTCATAAGTACAAGCCGATATTCCTATTCTTTATATGCGCGGGTTATATGTCTCTCTGCCTAACCCTTTGTGGATGACTGACAGACGTGACTATTTTACGTTAAAAGTAAAACAAATCCACATAAGAAAAAATGCATTTTAAAATCGTAATGTGTATAATCATGTGAACACCCGGTTCACTACGATATGGGCAAGGCAAGTCGGATTAACAGTAAATAGAAAATTTGAGCCAAAATAATACTAACAAAAATAATTGCCATATCATACACATTTGGTTGATATTTTTACGACTATTTCTACCAAATTTAGTACTTTTTTCATAACTCTTCGTTACAAGACAATTTGGTTACGTAATGTATTATTTTGTTTTATATGGGTAGAATAATTTATAGCAATGTGTATGGAAACGAACGGATAAATGTGTATAGGTTTAAATTCAGGCCTACTATGGTTTGTGTTAGTTCAGGAGCTACAAAAACTAGACTATGCTTAGAAAATTGAATTTTATGCAATACCTACATATAAGTTAATAAAATATAAGTCCGCGATAGTCTTCAAAATTAATTGAATAAGTTCGATACATGAACTAAGATTCGAGTTAACTTCGGGCAATAAACTGGTCTAATTTTGAGATATTGACCGTGGTTCACCTGTCCTGTCCACCAAAGAGGAGCACGACCAAAATCCTGTGGTCCACGTAAGTGGACAGGTGGACCACGTACAATATACTATAAATTTTATGTACACATAAAATTCAATTTCCAAGTCTTTAGTTAAGATACGACGAACAAAATGATAAGCGGCATAAGTTATGTATTAATTTTATTGAAACCATTCGTATAATGTTGACACATACACTGCAGTTTTGTTACATATTCTATTTAATACTGGCAATTTTATTTTTCTAAATTAGGGCTGTCCAAACCGCGGCCCGCGGGCCACACGCGGCCTCATATTTGTGCGGCCCGCGAAGCGATTTTTAAACTTTAGTGATGTAGATTAAGAATCTTTTTAGATATATTTCGTTTCTCTGGCCCGACAGTCCATGTCTTAATTTGTATTGGCCCGAAAACTCCTGCGGCCTGAACAGCCCTGATCTAAATTGTAACAAAATTATCTTAGTCCAACCAAATGTGTATGATACCACATAAAAACATGTTCCAAAACTTATTGATCATCTAAAACAACGTAGAAAAGTCCAAATACTAAAAAATATACACAATTGACATTTATGCGTCGCTCACGATCGGTTTGACTTCATTTACGTGTGAAATTTCATCATTCGACGATTCTACAATTGACACATTTTGGTTCTCACATTCTCCATTTACATTTGACTCGACTTCATTTAAAAACTTTGATATAACTTCGTTAACATCATCTATATTTGTTTCTATGACGTCGTTTGCCAGTTTTGTGACTTCAGTAGTTTTATTTAAATTTTCTTTGACTGGTGATGCGGTTAGACTTTCATTTGAAGTCGATTCTTTGATTTCTTCAGGTTTAATTTCAGTAATTTCTATTTTCTCAGAGTTTTCTTGTGACGTCTCTTCTGAAATTTCATCGTTGACGACTTCTAAGTCGCAGAGGTTGATGTTAGCATTGTTGATGGCCTGTATTAGGTTTTCTAACGTTTTCTCATCAACCTTCTCAGTTTCAGGTTGAGTCGTATTCTCAAGTCCAATGGGTTGACTTTCCTCTGTCACATCTTTTGCGTTCGACTCATCACTTTCTGCTTCTTTTGGTGTTTCAGCTTTCTCAGCTTCAGCTCTCGCCTTCTCAGCTTTGCTCTTTTTGGATTTGGATTTCTTTTTCTCTGTTTTCTCAGGTTTCTCCGGTTTTGGTGATTCTTCCTTCTGTTTGTTTGTGAGTGTGTTTAGTTGACTCTGTAGGTGTGCAAGACTCTGGCGGAGTTGGGCGCAATTTGCGGCCATCGCATCGACCTGGAATTAGAGATAATACTTTAACTAAGAACTTGAATTATTATCATTTAATACTCAAACTCAAAAGAGGAGCTCGTGGCTAAATAATTACTGCCGCATAGACCGATCTTCCGGGTTAAGGCATGCTTGCCGAGGTTGGTCTGTGGATGGGTGACCATTTACCATAGCGAGTTTCCTCCGTGGCTCGGAAAGCACGTAAAGCCGTTGGTCCCGGCTGTCATTTGTAGATCTTTCACAGTCGTTACTGTTGATCAGAAGCCAGAAAGTCTGACAACCAGTCTTACCAAGAGTATCGTATTACCCAGTTACTGGGTTGTGGAGGTCTGATAGGCAGTCGCTCCATGTAAAATACTGATATTCAGCTGCATCCGGTTCGACTGGAAGCCGACCCCAACATAGTTGGGAAAAGGCTAGGCAGATGATGACTCAAACTCAAAAGTCGTTTATTCAAAGTAGACTAGTATTACTTAGTTCTTTTTGAACGTCAAATTTAGGTACATAAGACACCCCCCAAAAGCGCCCACCCTTCACCGCTTCCTAGTGTTTATGCTGAGAAGAAGAAATGGCGCAACAAACTCCGCAGCAACACAGACCAGTCTCAGTACAGTCAATATGTTATCTGTATCATGATTCTCAATTATTAGGTACTATGGCGAAGTAGTAGTAGTAGACTATCTCGTTGGTCTAGTGGTCGCAAGCGCGACTGCTGATTGTGAGGTCCTGGGTCCGATCCTTATGTCGGGCAGTGTTGTTGTGTTTTTCCGTGTAGAATTTGTCCATAGCAGCTCGGGGTCTGGATTTGTGCCTGATTGATGACAATAGGGTCGCCTCCTATTACATGGGATTTAAACACAGCGGCGAAGGTGTACTATACACCTCTGCACAACCATTCGGGGTATACAGACTTGATGTTATGTTATGTAGTAATAATGGTGTGGTAATGTGAGGGCTTATGTGTGTGTCTATATTTTTTCTTCTGAATATTCGTCTTTATCGTGTATAGTTACCTTAGCGTTGGAGGCAGGCTGCTGCGAGGCGGGCAGGGGCGCGGGGGCGGGGGGCGCGGGGGGGGCGGCGGGCACGGGGGGACGCTCGATGTTGTTCTCCTTCAGTGCGCCGAGCAACGCTGTACGCTCCGCCTGCGAACGAGACACAGCACTGTTAGATGCTCTGCAGAACTCATGACTTATTTACGTCGAAATAACAACTAATAATTAAATAGAACTTGGACGTGATTAGAGCATTGGCTGCTGCGTAACAAACTCGCAAATTCGATTTCCGGAACAATTTTTATGACCCAGATTGTGAATTGTTCCGTATCGGGGGTTTACATACAGTACAGCAGTATTACTAATGAAAGGCAGCATTTTAAAAAAGATGATAAATTTTGTCTGACTTGGATCTATGTTTTCGATCCGACTGCATAAAGGGCGAGCTACTCCGAAAATCGAACTACGAAGTTTCGGCTGACGGATCGCACGTTTTCCATGAAACTATTTTAGATCCCGTAATTAACTCGATTTTCGCAATTTGTCATTTTGTCTTTCGTTCACTCTACTTCCAAATGTTAATTAACATCTAGTAGTTCGTTGTTTGACAATACTTTGATAGTATATTTTCACATAAGTTTGATGTTCGTCGTTGTTTCGTTTCGATCCAAAATTCGACGTACGTTTCTCGGAGTAGGCCTCCTGGTTCAGGTCAAGCATAGTAAATAAGCTTGCTAGGTAAAAAAAACAATTAAGGTAGACTTGTGTTTGAAAATTTATAAATAAATGGAAAAAAGATAATAAATATACTATAGGGCATTTGACTATTACATTTTTATTGGGAATCTCAAAACTATAACCAAAATAATAAACAACAGTGATAAAACCAATAAAATATTTAATAAAATGCCTAAGTTATAAAGAAAAAACACTACTACCACATTACGTCATATCTTAAGTACAATACCCGTTTCGCGTGACAAAGACAGAAAATTACACATCAACAAACTTTGAAAGCATTTATCTCCTCTATTTATCATCGACTATCTTTTGCCCGCAGCTTAGCTTGCGTGAAATTTTGAACCCGTTAAGTGACAATTTTCCATATAAACTTTCATCCCCTATTTAACTCCCTTAGGGGTTGAATTTCGAAAAATCCTTCATTGTTACTTGTCTACACTATAAGGGGAACCTCTGTGCAAAATTTCAGCTTTCTAGGTCCAAGGGTTTAGGCTGGACTTTGATGAGTCAGTCAGTCAATCAGGACTTTTCTTTTTATTTATATAGATTTCATTTATTTTTTCACTTTCAATACTTTATATTCTAAAATAATACTGAATGGTTGTACATTATAAAAGTATTCAAATACCGTATTAAGCACTAACCTGTAACGTGCGACACAAGCTCTGCATGTGCTGCAGCTGCCGCGTGGAGGCAGCAGCTCGCTCCTCGCTGGCCTGTCTCTCTCCACACATGTCCAACAGGGCAGTCTGTGATGTCTCCCACCTTGTCTTCCATGATAACGATTCTTTCTCCAGCTTCTTGATTTTCTTTGACATCTGAAATAGAATTAAAATGTTAAAGAACTATCTCTAGCATCATGAACTGTATTTAAAATTCCTATCAAATCTCCAAGCGTGTGCACAGAAACAAAACATCAATCAAGGAATAATAAAGCAGTTTTGACTGTTCAGAAAAAATATAGAAAAGTAAGTTTAATCGTTTTCGAGTTTCAAAGTTACTATGAATAAAAAAAATCCTGAAAAATTTACCTATTAAATAGATTTAAAAAAAAAAGAATAAAAAAATTAAATTATAAACTGCAATCATTTGTTTTCGTTTTGACTTTGAGTTTCGGGACATCTGTATAAATATGGATAAATATACTGGATTATTAACGAACAGGGATTGAATGAAGACAAAAATTAAATCTACAACAAACGCGAGGGAAATAATAAGCAAAAGCTAGTACAAAATGAGCATCTGTCTCACCTTCTCCATTTGTTCTTTGAAACCACCGAACATCTGATTGCTCTTGACTAGCGCGTTTTGAAACTCGTCGTATTTGTCCGTGTACACCGTTAGCTGACCGCGAAGACCTAAAATACAAAGAAAACACATAAATACGTAAATATTAACACCATTTCCCATGGGAGTGTGCACAAACTGCAAGTTATAATAGAAAAAAAATCTAAAAACTTTATTTTAACTAATATTATTTGTTTGTTTTTGTATAAGATAGATTTGGGAGTGCCACAACATCTGGTACTCCAGTTGCTCTCTTTAGGTCGTCGATATATCTTACTAGGGTACATCCCGCACTATTAACCGAGTTATGGCACAACTTTAGAAAGGCCTATGTACCTACAGTATCATCGTGGGCTGTGACGACTCCGAGAGCCATATATTTCTATGGACCCTTTAATGTTGTGAGTTTCGTCCGTTTAGTAAGTGAACAAACAGTTCATAGAAATATATGACGCTTGGGAGTTGTTAACCCTTTGACCGCTACGGACGTCTATGGACGTCAAATTAGATCATGACGCCTCCGACGGTATGGCACGTCGAAAACACCACTTTTTTACAGTTCAAAAGTTTGACGTCCATAGACGTCCGTGGCGGTCAAAAGGTTAAGAGGGCTATCGCATTTTGTCTCCTGCCTCGCTCGCACAGGACCATATTTTTAAGAATGTTAAATTAAAAGATGCATTTTTTAATAATGTATTCAATGGGCTCCCTTTAAAATAATATTAATTTGATAGGTAATTATTAAAAACACATTACTATCGTGTTCCCTAATAAACTCAGCTCAATAATTATTATGATCCGTTTTTGAGATAAGTTTAATAAATGTCACAATAAAAATGTTTTTAATAATTATACCTATTAAATTAATATTATTTTAAAGGGAGCCCATTGAATACATTATTAAAAAATGCATCTTTTAATTTAACATTCTTAAAAAATATGGTCCTGTGCGAGCGAGAGAGGTGAGAAAATGCGATAGCCCTCTTAACACATTTTATCGGTCATCTCGGAGAATGTGAAAAAACACTCTACTACTGAGGAAAGTTTCAGAATGACAGTTTGGCGGCCCAAGACATCTCATCCGTTCGTTTAACGTCTGGAGGAGTAGCTAGACTGAGGTAAGGATATGGAACATTTTAATAATTCCATGTTCATGAACACTTACTGGTCTCCGTCCCCTGCAGCTCCATGATCTTGGCGCGGTACTGCGCTAGCGTGACCTTGACCTGCTCCATCTCGGCCAGGAGACGCTCCTTGTCGGCCTGGTGCTCCAGACTCGCCTTCTGAAGCTTGGCGTCTGATAGCTGGGATTCTAACGCCATTTGTTTCGCCATTTTGTCTACCTGGAGTTGATTGAAATGTTTGAATAAATTGATGGGTTTATTCTGTTGAGCTTGTAACAAAAGAGCAATATTGAAAGACTCAATACACGCAACATCATCAATTAGCATCTCCTCATAGAAAATCGGCATTTTTATGAGGTTTCGCAGTTGAAAGCCCTTAATTTTACAGGAGTGATGTGGACAAATGTGTATAAAACTACCCAGATTTTAGCGAATTGATGCTGATTGCAAGAGATGAATTCTAAAGCAGGGTCCAAGATCAATCCCAGCTTGTACCAGAATTTATGTGCAAATGAGAATTTGATTAGATATCACTTGCATTAACAGATTCGTAAAATATGGCGAGGAAACCTGCACACACGAAGGGTGGGCGTTTTTAAGAGCAGTCTTATGTAACATTTGACGTTCAAAAAGAACTAAGTAACTCTAGTGTATTTTGAATAAACGAGTTTGAGTCATGAGACCCCTCTCTCCAAAAAAAAAGTTCTCAATGGTCAATGTAGTCAAACCACACCAGGCTAGCTGCCTGGCGGACTTATGCCTAGACCCCTCTCATTCTGAGAAAAGGCCCAGCAGTGAGACAGTAATGCGCTGACATGTCAAGGCTGCCATAGACAGTAGATTTAGATTGTATATCCACATACCATCTGTTGGGGACTGGTCAGCTCATAACTGCTATGGCAATCATTCTTAAAGGCTAATTTTCTCTTTGCTTTTTATGTTGGTAATCGCATATGCATTAATCTGCATTGTTCTTACATTACTCCAATGAAAATTGACAAACGATTTTTTTTTAAAGAGTATCCATTGTTTTTTTTGCCGGCTCTTCTCTATTACTTGGAACAGCCTTTTGGAAGCACCTGTAATCTGGTCTACTTGAAATAAATAAAAATTACTTTGACTTTGACTTTACCTGTTGTTCCCTCAGCTGATACTGCTGCACAACAGACTTAAACTTCTCGCTCATACTAATATTATCATCTCTGAGCTTGGCATTCTTCTCATTATTCTGCTGTAGCATGGCCGTGATCTCTGATAGGGTGTTCTGGAACTTAGCCTGCGTTTCCTTACGGCGTTCTTCTTCTTCGCGGATTTTTAGGAGGGATTCTTCCTGTGGATAGGTTATTATAAAGACTAAGTACTCCTTACGTGTAGAGCAGGTAGACACTAGATAGTCAGACATTAGAGAATTTAAGGAAATAATTATAAATGGTTGAACCAAGGAAACAATAAAACCGAGGCCGCACTGATAAGGCAAATGCAATGCGATGGCGAGCTCACTTAGCAAACTTCTATTAGTTTAAAGTTGTGATCAATCCTTTTCTCGCACTGTCTTAAACTGTCACTGTCTGTTAGTAAAAGATAGCAATTCTCTAACTTTAGTTTATAGGTTAACAAGAGAATCGACACCAGTATGCTGAAGGGTTGAACGATTTCCATTATAGTCCACGCGATAGTGCTATTCACGACATTCACACTGACGTGCACAGTACAGTTGGGTGCGCACAGAGGCAGACTTCTCATAAGGCCGACTAGGTCCTAGCCTAAGGCGGCCAAATAAGAGGGGGCAGCACATCGCGGAAACAAAATCTTAGCTCAGAAATGGAGTTGAGAAAGGGGCAGCTGGTACTTCACAACCTAGGGCAGATAGTACACTACACGGCCTCTAGGCTGCTAAGACTGCTAGTCCGCCTCTATTTGCTCAACAATAGGCGCGCAGTCGCGCTCTGACAATCAATTTTGCTTTATTTTTTCTACCGCGCGCACTCCCTCCTCATGCTCCCATGCTTCACATTGAGACCACAGATTAAGTAAGCCTGGCCACACATTATAAGAAAAAATATATTTGAAAATTTCTAACGTGCACCAGAAGGTACTCTGCTCATAAATTTTGTACTAGACCCCACACACTGTCAGAATTTGCCAGATCAAATGTGCAGTCTCTAGAGCTAAATGTATAAGCAGAGTCCCTTCTGGCACCTTCAGGAAATTTCAAATAATGGTTGGTTGTTTGTAATTTGTATATTAAGCACACATCGTGTGCCACAACATAGGCAATACTTAAAAAAAACATAGACACTCCAAAGAGCAAGCGTTGGCCAAAATTTGATATACCTACAGCACATATTTTAAAAGTGTAATATCTTACCTTAATAGCCTTATTTTGTTTCTGGAGCTCCCTACAGAGATTCTCTAATTTAGATTTAACAAGAATAGTCTTATTAAATTCCAGCTGCAACTGCTCCTTCTCTTTCAAGAGTAGTGCATATCGCTTGTCAGACTGTTTGATGTAAAACTGCATCTTCTTATTATCATCAGCGGTCTGTACATATTTCTTACAAACTAGAGACAATTTCTCCTCTAGCGTTGGTACGGAGTTCAGAGATTTCATGAACTGTTCTACGTTTTTGTCATCTTTTTTACTAGCCCGGTCCTCCCTTCTCCCTTTTTTGACTTCTAGCGGTGGTGTTGGTGTTGCGGTTTTTTCCTGGAATTTATTTAAACAAATATAGTGATATTTCTTTAACATTATTGTGACCAGTTGCATCCCGCATGTCGTCCCACGACAACACCGCCATTGTTTATCTATTGTGTCTATAATTACGGTGATTGAGAGGTTAAATACAAAGTAAAAAATGATATTGTTATAACTGGACTATTCAATACTGTGGTATCTGTTTATAAAAACTACATTTTAGGTCTGACAAGGACAAGCATTTTTTTTATTAAATGGTAATAAAGTGTACTGAACATGGGTGAGGCTTTTGCACAGCAGTGGGACAGTATATGGATATACAAAAAATAAAAAAATTGAAGAATTTGCTAGCCATATTAAGTGTTCTAATGATAGCAGATTTTTTGTTGCCATTTCTTCATTCTCTATAAACATTGTGATTTGTGACCCCCATTTATTGGGCATCTGATTATATTTCAATAATATTTTATCAAAGTTACTGAAAAGCTTATGTCAGTTTGTATTCATTACACTTTAAAATTCTACCATTTTACACATATACCCATCCATTTGGAGCTTAAAAATACAGGTAGTATGAGCTATTTATAGAATTCCCTAACGAAGGAATAATTTGACCTAAATTGAACAGAATTCTTCACTTTGTGTTTTATAGACTTTTAATAGGTACTCAAATGACACAATACCACGAAATTTGACTCTGACAGATTAAAATGCTGAGTATACTTATAAGGTAAATATCATACAAACAGAATTGTTGCTCCGGGTAACCAAATGGTTTATCAATAAGATGGTCCGTGAATTACAGGTGTTAGCTAATAATTTGGCATCGCGCTGTCGTCGACCATAAAAGCAGAAAGCATGAGAAACGTGCTTCCGAACAAAAATATCAAAAACATTACGGGAATTGGCGAAATGCCAACAAACTTTTAGGTTAACTATTTCTCCTCTTTTCGACATAATTTTAATATTATACAAGCTTCGCTAAACTTAAATCATAGTCTAATACCCATGAACTACATTTAAAGTTACAGAAATCGCGCCAAATACCGGTGTTTTACATAAAAAGAAGTAAATCGTTTACCGACATCCGATAGCGTTCTATTTTTATACCGCTTGGATATACCAAAAAGTTTACACTTACCGTAGGGGTATTGTTTGATTGCACATTTTCTGTGCCTTCTTTTGGAGTATCTTCCGATGCTGCTTCCATTTTAAAACAATTTATCTGCTCTGAAAATTTTCTAAACAAAACGGAACAAGACGTTTCTGGTAGGGTTGTCCAATAAGTATTTTTTGAATGTAATTACAATCGATTACATTCCGTGGAGTGTAATCGATTGTCGTGTTTGTAAGTTACGAAGGAAAGTAATTTTTTTTGCTCTTTATTGCAATATCAATTTTGAGGAGCTCGTGGCTAAATAATTACAGCCGCATAGACCGATCTTCCGGGTTAAGCCACGCTTGCCGAGGTTGGTCTGTGGATGGGTGACCATTTACCATAGCGAGTTTCCTCCGTGCCTCGGAAAGCACGTAAAGCCGTCGGTCCCGGCTGTCATTTGTAGATCTTTGACAGTCGTTACTGTTGGTCAGAAGCCAGAAAGTCTGACAACCAGTCTTACCAAGAGTATCGTATTACCCAGTTACTGGGTTGTGGAGGTCTGATAGGCAGTCGCTCCATGTAAAATACTGATATTCAGCTGCATCCGGTTCGACTGGAAGCCGACCCCAACATAGTTGGGAAAAGGCTAGGCAGATGATGATGATGATTGCAATATCAATTTTAAATAAAAGCCCTTTAAAGGTTCAATTGATTACATAATGAAAAAGGAAGATTTCTTGATATTTCGAAATAAATTCGGTTAAAAATAAACTTTATGTTCGACAAGTGCAGATAAAAAATAACTTTTCAGATTGAATTATGTAGGATACATTGTATTTCTATGTAGTTTGTGTAGAATACATTACGTGATTAATTTTATAGAAAGCAATTGCTTAATTCTTCACAATTTTTAACGGCTTGTGACGCCATTGTGGTTAAAAATTACGTGATTAATTTTATAGAAAGCAATAGCTTAATTCTTCACAATTTTTTAACGGCTTGTGACGCCTTTGTGGTTATTCATCTTTTAAAATAAGCACATATTCTAGTTTTGTGAAATGCTACCTACATTATTTATTATGTTCTGCAGAAGTATATTTCTTTGGACATCACGGCTCATCTTCCGTGCGGAAGATGTCCGGTCCTTTGGAAGGCATACACGGGGACACAGGTCCAACGCGCAGAGGCCCCTTTGAGAGCTTTAATCTAAAATGGGGTGGGGCACCAACCCGGGACTATCCACGGCTGCACTATTGGAGTACAGTCATGGACCGTCCCGGGTGGGTACAAGACTATTGTAAAATATGGTGAAAAATATCTGGTCTATGGGATGGGGTGTTAGGTGGACTAGATAACTTCTATTGCCGGAAGAAAACGGCGTCTGCCTTTCAACATTTAAAATTGAAGTGTTGGCAGACGGTGACTTGCCAGCTCACTAGCTGGGCCCCCTGAAAAGCCGCCAGTACATAGGCGAAGGGGGCAACAGACGTGTGAGCGGCTAGAGGTGTAGAGAGGTGTGGCCCCGGTTTCGCCGTCGCGGGTCTAAGAGACCCGGAGTGGGTTTCCCCGCTATTACGCCTTTAGACACTTCCACCCCCGAGCATATAGCTCTGGCGGCCCCCCTCTGGCCGGCCGATAAAGGCAAGCCAGAGTTGAGAGTCCTGCGGGCACTCTTGGGCTTCCACCCCAGCCAGCCAATAAAGGCAACCTGGAGACGAGGCCCTGACCGACTCTCTGAGGCAATAAGGTACGCAGTGTCGCCACTCACCAACAGCTCGCCACAAGCTGCCCTGCGGTTTGTAAGCTTTTCAGTAGACCTCATGATACATTTTTTATTATATGATGGGGTTGTAGAAAGCTAGTCTAATGTACCCTCCGGTTTTACGTTAATCTCATGATGAGGTAACGCCTTTCCCAGAGGGGGTTAAGTAGTATATTTTATTATTATGTTTTACTATAGTATTTTCAGGAATCGATTTAAAATTATATTGGCTTTATTTAAGCCTAGCAACACACCATGACGTTTAGAAATTTATATTATCGAATTAAACAGAAACGATTTTTTGGATTGCGGTAATTTTGTTGTACACTTGTACTTTATTATTGTTTTGATACCCCGTATTTTGTTTTGTCTGCAAATTAGTAAATATAATTATATTAAGTTACAGAACGATTCATCCGGTGAAAACTAGATTTTTTCGGTTATATAAATAAAGTTGCCATAATATAATATTTTTCCCATTTCAGAAGAACTTTTACAAATCTTGACAATGATTTTATATGTATTTAATTTGCGCACAGAAGAGTACTAAAATCTTTCTATATGAAAAATGGGGACGCCACTAGTCATCTATACTAATATTATAAAGAGGTAGAATTTGTTTGTTTGTTTGTATGTAGGGGGTAATCTCCGAAATTACTCATCCGATTTCAAAAATTCTTTCACCAATAGGAAGCTACGTTATCCCTGAGTGCTATAGGCTATATTTTGGGATCAAAAAATTAGGGATCCGTAAATTAACGGGAGCGAAGCCGCGAGCAAAAGCTAGTCTATTATAAAATTAAAACTTTGGAAATAACTTGTTTGATAGAACTTTAGATAGTCATATTCATTTTAAATTAATTTGAGGGCCATAACACCTATTTAACGTGTGATAAACTGATAAAAAGATTAAAAGTTGACGTACGCAGTACAAAAAATCAAAGACAGTGTATGAAAATGATCATGGATGTACCTAGGCAGCAGTGGCGAAGGGTGAATGTTCTTAAAAGGGACGCCGGACCAATTATTTGTTTAAATGATAATTGATAATAATAGATACTAGTATTTGCCATATTTCGAAAGGGAAGCCGATAGGAATCGAGTTGTATGGAGCCTTCGCCACTGCTAGGCAGCAAGGAATGTATGTCAAGATTAACTATCTTTGCATACCTCAGAGGGACACAGACATGAGTTGAGCGCTTGTTACTTACACTTGTTGGCTGAATTTAGTCTTCTAAATTCAGAAGCAACTTAAGCGAGTCAGGAAGGGAGGAAATATCCTGCCTGGCTAATTAGAATCCTAACCGTCCTAATTCTTATTACACTTTCCTAAATCCTAATTAGGATTCCTAAATTCAGAGCAGTGTAATAAGCCGTTTAGGTATGTACGTTATTGGTAGAGATTTTAATAAACTGTGTAACAGTTAAACTTGGAAAATTGTTGTAAAGTTACATTAATTAATCAATTACACTTTTCTGCCACTTAATGGAAGCATATTATACAACCACAGATTATTATACCTACTATTAATTAATAAACATTTTAATTTTTAAACTAAGAATATATTCATTTTATTTTTGTAATATAATTATATAGTTGAATGAAAACATTTCGTACTAGTTAGTAGCTGTTTAAATTATTATATTGCAACACCATATGGCTCTGTCTCACTCACACGCATTCCGTCAAAGAGAAGAGAAGCGACCAGTCGGTGAGTAATCTTTTCTCTGATAAAAATTCATATAGAGGCTTTTAGAACGCATTAGTAACCATAATAGTCCTGAAAGACATTTAGTGAAATAATTAAGTGTGTCGTTAGTTCGGTGAGTACGTTTATTTTTTAAGTAAAAATTCTATGACACCGGCCGCCAGACATGCGACGCGAGCCGTTATTTTTCAAGATTTTTGTAAAGGTCAATGCGCTTTGATGCCGCAGGACGAGATATCCAACTCACTGGGCAATCTGGGCATGGGCGTGTGGATTACACCGCATATTTGCATATGGAAACATGTTAAAAATTGGATTCCACCGGATTTTTAACACGCTATCCGCACGAAGCGTTGGAACAAAAGAATCAACCGTTATATTTTGTTTGCCGCATGAATGGAGTGACCGCACTACATGTACGATAGATTCATTATTTTTACAGTTACATATCTAAAATAACACATAATTGCCGGGTTTGATGTGCTCTCATGCTGTCGTGGTTTTTTTCTGCCGTATCTAGGTGCATTTCGTTTTGTTTCGCTATGGACGAAATAAGTTACGGTTTTGTACATTTTTCCTTGTCTGGAATGTCGCTAGCAGTTGCATTCTAAAAATAAAACCTATTTGGTTGTAAGTTTAACTGTTACCTGCAGAGCCCAAAGACATTTTGTTTTTTTTTGTTATCTTTGCGCTTAAAGCATAAAGATATGGTAGATTCATGAACTCTTTGTGCTAAACTTCAAAGGCATTGTTTCACAGATAAAGAAATATTGTTAAATTCAAACAGTAAAGTACTATATTACCGTTATGTAGGTATTATGTAACAAAGCTGTTGACAGATATCTTATTAATGTTTATAAAACATTCAATAGCATTCGTTAAATTTTCTCATATTATTGTTACACATGAACTCTGAGATTATAAACGTCCAAAATTACCAATACACAAGCATTAATTTAATTACATTCATAATTCCTGTAGCATTTTTCATTTGGGATATTCCAGGAAAACAATGATAAGAATTATTAAGCCTATTTGGTCTTGGTAGCCATTCTTGCAGTCAATTAAAAGTAAAATTTTCCTGTATTGTAGTTATTATAACAAGTCAATGACCGTTCATATCATTTTCTAATAGATTATCACTCGTACTGTTGACCTTTTGCGATTGTCAAACAAATGATGGGTCAGATGGACGTCAAAATAAACTCATTATTAAATAGTTCTCGTTATTTTGACTTATCGATCTTAGTCATATTACAAAGATTTATCCATTCTAAGACATCAGTCTGCATATGCCGTTAAAATATTTATTACCAACAATGTAATATGAAAATAAATGCTTAAATTGGTAATGCTAGCTTTGTCAATATTGTTGACATGTAATATTTTCTATATTGACTACCAATGCCATTTTAGTTCTGACTTGTAAATCATTAGTTCCACTGTAAACAAGCTATTGTTTTTACTTTTAAAAGCTTCAATATTAAGCTATATATCTTTGTTTACATAGCCTTTTATTTCTACAAACCATAGTGATATCAAAGTCCCTACTCAAAGCCCTGTTTGCCTTTATGAGTCATATATTTTCCGAATATAACAAAAAAACTAAGTATTTGAATTAAGCAGTTTTGATTTCTTAATTTTTTTTTCTTGTTTTGTCTCGTTTTTGGCCTCTGTCTCCCCTGAAGTTAAGTTATGTAGTTGATAATGGTGCATGCTTGCCTAGAAGCAACTTATTCACTCTGACTCATCTATTGTTGTACAGTCAAGAACAAAAGTTTACTTATGAAAGTAACTTTGAATTTGAAAATATTAAGAGTACTAGTCTTTAGTAATGTCTATTTTGTTATACCTATTGTATACAAAATAATGTTAATGTACTTAAAACCAGTTTACATTCATCAAACACTTGAAACTTTGTGTTTTGATTTTGACATAAATAAAACAAACAAATATTTACCAAAATATGTTTACTTGAAAAAGAAGAGGATTAAAGTTGTTTTGTGTGACTTCATTGATCTACATACTAATAGAAAGAATGTTCTAGAATCTCGTAAAATTCTATGTTTACTGAATAATTCATTCATTCTAATAATGCCCTATGAATGACATGGGACTCATTGAATAATCCAAACAAAAATATATTGAATGAAATTTCTCATCCAAGTGAATGAATTCCAAAGGAATGTTATATCTACTTATAATCTATTCAAATCAGTCCATTAAAGTCTATTGCCTAACACGGGCCCCTCCAAAGTGCGCAATAACACGCGGTTATGGATAAAACAATCGAATCCAAGCTATGTAATAGGATTTATACCAACTGCAGTAACTGATTTTCGTGTCCCTTACTTAAAAGATTTCTGCCGAATCGTGGTCCAACTCCCAAATAATCAGTACAGAATTTTACTCTGGACAGTAGACTAAAACACGGGCCGTACTAGCTCCCCGATTCAGAACCTTCTCGATAAGCAGTTGTCTAATGATTCGGTTTGTTATCTCGTTCCGTTTACGAGCCTCGTAGCGAGAGCAAAAGAGATAACTTGACGGTAACTACTGGCGGGGCAGCCGGGCAGTGCCCTGGAGCCACCAAGATTAAGAGAGACCCGAACAAGTAAATAATAGGTCCTTCGACCACCTGCTGCCAGAGCTTCTAACTACGGCCATGCCTAATAGGAAGTCTTATGATCTAGATTAGAGATGTGCTGACTATGACTTTGGCCGACTAGCTGACTAGCCAATTAGTCGGTTGTAAAGAGGCCGACTAATCGGCCAAGCCGATCACGGTTTCCGATGTATTCGACAACTTCTGTGACGCTTCGTTTACAGCCTACCTACACGCGCGCAAGTCGCAACTGCTGCCTGCAAGCGTATCGGAGCATGTTTTGTTTACTTCGCATTTTTTCCTTTTTTTATTTAATGTAATTCCTCCTATGTACACTTATTTGAGAATTACATACAAAGTAAGATAGATAGTCGGCGCTCTTTGCTGAATAGTCGCCGACTACGAAAGTGGACGGATAGCAGGCTTTACCGAATAGTCGGAACATCACTAATCTAGATGTCTGTCTAGTCGTATTGCGAAGGTAGTCTCAGTTCAATAGCAATAACCACAAAAGAGCTCATTCTTAACAAATATAATATTACTGATTACACAAAGAACCTTCAGATACAACGTCATTTGCCTCAGACCACAAAGGACGCCACACAACCGATGTCCATTTCTGGAGGTTCCTGCTCCGAAGTTCCGAACGTCACTGCTCCATATTAGCATGCACAATGTTATTATTGCATCCACCGCTTCCTCGGTGCGTGTGCACGAACATTCCGATCTAATGAACCTTCGTTTATGTACAGTTTTTGTTCTGCTTCACGATATCGATTAGTAATTAGCTTTGTCCTTAATTCGGAACGTATAAGTAGATTAAAAATTCTTCGGACTGTTTTGGTTCGAGTTTATCCGTGTTGCCGATGCTGAACAGACTTTTTGGCGGTGATAAATAAGTTAGAACTAATTAGATAAGCTTTTTCTTCACCGTGGCCTTTTTTTGGCGTATTGCCAAGTCCCCTTTTACTTGGAGGCACTGATCGGGCTTTTGTTGGCAAGCTAAGTCACGTTTATCCAGAGTTATCCTGTCCTACCTAAAATCAAATTTTCGGGTTTACGAAATTGGTCTCTGTTGCCTCGTTCGGAACGAAGATGAGAGTCTATTATTAGCCAAAGACGGATGCGGACGAAACTAATTTGGATTCTCCTCAATACTTATATTCCCTTGATGAGAAAGCGGAGATATTATCAGTTGATTGTTAATCAGCTGTAGGGAAAGGTACGTTTGTATTCTTGGTTTCTCTCAAGTAACTTAGTACAAGACGATAAGCAGCCAATTTTATTACAACTTTGATGTTTATCTCCAAATTAACACAGAAACCAATTATAACTTTTAATTCTAACAGTCGTACGCGACTTCCTTTGAAAAGATAAGATATTCGACAAATATTAGTGTGGGATACGTATACTATTTTTCCCGACGAAACTACATATCCTAGGATTGCCCGTTATCTCTTTCCGTTCTTCCAGTCCATCCTAAGGTTGTCTGGAAGAAATCGACTTGTGCGATAAGACCGCCCATTGTACATAGATTGTGTAAATGTTTGTATTCCTTTTTGTTTACCGGTGTATTATGTACGATAAAGAGTATGTAATATAAATAGTATATAGTCAAATTAGTATACATAGTCTTCCCTATTAGGCTTAGATGAAGTTACCAACTTTCTTTATTACTTATTTCATGCAAAAAGGCATTACAGTCCAAGTTGTTGGGCAACAATAATCTTTTGTATTACAGTAAAAACTTTCGGATTACATTAGTTAAGAGTTAGAATAAGTTAAACGATACTTCTTCTTTGAAACTGTCCTTTTTTTGGGTGTTGGCTTTCTTCTCCTGCGTTTGCTTCCTGTATCGATTTTCAGGCTACTTTCATGGTGTTGAGTTATATTCTTCTTCATCATAGCGCTTTTGTATCATGGTTTGCATGCATGATAGTTAATAGTTCAATGTCATAAGATATCACTACACTGTTTATTCAAGACCGCGTTGTTTCCAGTCGAAAGGAGACCCAACCTTATGTTTGGGAGTTCGTTATTACACCGACTCACTTCCGAACAGTTCCGAACTGAATGCTGGCAGTCACGTCAGAGTAATTTAGATTCCTGAATTTGAAAACAGAGTTAAATTAACGAGATTGGTTCTCGTTAGTTATGCACGAATCTATAGAATTTGTAAACGTGATGAAATGTACAGTTTCACTCAAGTAGGAACAAGTAGATAGCATTGCTTCCGAGCTTCGTTAAGTAACCGGGTTACCCTCGGTTGATTACAAGTTGTGCCACGATAAGCAACTGTACAGATACTGTTGTAGTGGCCGCAGATTATAAAGTAATTAATTTTAGAGCATATCATTTAGAACTACATGTGTTGTATTTGAAGGTCTGCTCAAGTACTTAAAGTATATTTTTTTTGTTCGAGACTTGTATGTACGATTTCATTCGGTTTCTGACTTGTTATTTCGTTTGAAACCTCATGTTCCTTAGTGTATTTGTCGGTATTTTGGAAGAATTAATTGAGGGAATCGGGTTAATTGGATTTGTCGTAATTTCAAGCGTCTGAGCTAGCTAGACGTCACGGTTTGGTCACGTAATTATAATGTTGTAGTTATACGGCTTATGGTATAACTTATATGGACTGAATGGTTGTTTACGAGAGCCATAACAAGAATGTTTGAGGCCGGGCGAGGAGAATATTAAACCGGAATGTATGGCTATGACTCCAGTCGGGATACATCCGAGTCCAAACTAGGTGTAACTGTAGGTGGGACTAGATAGGATTTATTAAGGACCGGAAAGCCGGTATAATCAGAGGCCTGTGTTCAACAGTGGGTGAATGTGGGCTGAATAGATACACGAAACATGTCCAAGCTCGCAATAAAACCAAATTATTGGTCACTCGAACTTTATTTTCCATTCGTTTCACTCCGTGGTCAACGCCTTACTTTTTGACCAGTTGACCTTCCCTATAAGGTCCAGATTCAATTATTTAAATTCGTCGCATTTGTCTGCGTCTGCGCCCATCAAAGGAGTGTTTAATGCAATCTGCGCATTTATCTTGTACGCCCTCTGCGCACTTAGCTTGTTTTAATGTACAAGTTGTGAGTGGTTTACATACAGACTTGTTGAGATTGTTGCGTTGAATATGGATGCCTCATGTTTGCTGGGATATTCTATAGTGTTGATATGTGCTCCGATGTATCTACGAAGGAATTTTGTCAGTTTGCTCGTTTTCTGTTCTGAAGTATACAAATACTGAAAATGGTTTGTGATTAAGTCTTACGGGTACTAGGTAAAGATCAGTCTCTTTGTTTTGGGGGTGCATGAAAAGAGCCTCCACGAGTGACCATACTTAAGTACGTCCGGCGCACCCTGGGCAATCAGCCTCGCTACCAACCTTGCTGACTGGCTAATCTTTTCACCACAGCATGAGCTATTTTCGTATAGCTCGTGCTTCTTCTTCTATCGTGTCGGCACTCATCGGATAGCTCGTGCTGACACGAGAGAAGTCTTTTTGTCCATAAGGAACATTCGAGAACAAGCCACCATGATACATCTAGTTATGATACATTTGAAAACCGCATAATGAAGTTTCAAGTTCGTACGTAATGTTCTATTGTTACCTAGCCGATTGCTTATAGATTTTCTATACTTGATTGAGATTCTCGTCGTCTATCGATTTACGCAATAATAATAAACGCACGCTTCAAATCCGTGAGTCAGACATTTATATCGATCGTAATGTAATCATACCTTCCGGCTGGCTTCCTAGATCAAATGACGGGTGGTAGTCCTTACTAAGTACTGTGCAAACGTAGGTATTGAATAGTTGTATCTGTTAGGGCTCGCACAAATCTTTCGAGGTTTTCTTGTTACGCGAGCAGCTTGAGATCCGCGAGCATGTTCGTCAGTTTCATAGAAAAACTTTTTTCCTAAATTCTTTGATAGATGTTAGACGGTAGTAGGTACTTCGTAAAATAAAAAAAGGTGCAAACTAAACCATTTTTTTGTTGCCTCTAGGGCAGGTAGGTAGTTAGTTACTCATAAGGGTCACATTGACTTTGTTATTTGTCCCTCGCAATACGGTGTGGTCGTTTGGAAATATTTCTAATGGATTTTGAACCATTCCTAGGAATATTACGAGCTCTACAAGTAATGGAATTAAAATGGCCGATGTGTTCGTACCTTGCACGTTCGGCGCGCCCTTCCCAATGCGTCCGCACCCTAAAACGGCTGGGTACTGGGTATTGAGTGATTCATCGGGTAAACCTACGTTTGTATTGTCTTTATGTCTAGTTTAAACCCTCAGACACTCAATGTAATGTCGATATTGTGATCGTTCGTTTCGAAATCGTCTCGTTCTCGTATGTTTAGTAATATTTTGGATTATCTACATATTTTTAGCGGTTATTGGTTATAAACAGAATCTATTAATTCGGAATATTATAATGTAGGTAATTAGGTATCAATTGTAATGACTTTGTTTCTTATAATAAATACGTTTGAGTATGTTACCTTTCATATTCCGTTGATTGACATAATTCGAACTCGTGTCGTGTATTTCTATAGGAATATTTTGGATTATCTATATATTTTTGGCGTTTATTGACTATAAATAGAATTTAGTATTTCGGAATATTATAATGTAGGTAACTAGGTATCAATTGTAATGATTTTGTTTCTTATAATACGTTTGAGTATGTTACCTTTTATATTCCATGGGATTGACATAATTCGAACTCGTGTCGTGTATTTCTATGTTTAGGAATATTTTGGATAATCTACATATTTTTGGCGGCTATTGGCTATAAATAGAATCTAGTATTTGGGAATATTATAATGTAGGTAATTCGGTATCAATTGAAATTACTTTGTTTCTTATAATACGTTTGAGTATGTTACCTTTTATATTCCATGGGATTGACATAATTCGAACTCGTGTCGTGTATTTCTATAGGAATATTTTGGATGATCTATATATTTTTGGCGGTTATTGGCTATAAATAGAATATAGTATTTCGGAATATTATAATGTAGGTAATTAGGTATCAATTGAAATGACTTTTTACTTAAAATACGTTGTACTTGTTTACACTCCATAGGATTGACATAATTGTAGGAGTGTGTTACCGGTTATAATCCATAGGATTGACATAAATTATGAACTCCGAAGTCACGTCTATTTATAAGTGCTTTTTAACATTATTTTTATGTTCTGTGTGAATTATCTTTGACTTGAATTAACATCTAACCAGCATGTATAACATTTTTCTATTTCCATGAATGCATCGCTTTTTCGTTACAGTGTTAAAAGAACTCACACATTACGTAAAGACATCTCAATATCACGTCCGATCTGACCGACTGGTAGGATGGCTGCCAACAGAGAGGCTTTAGAAAATTGGTAAGTTTTATCTTATACCTTGCTGAATTACATTTTTTTTGCTGCCGTGTTTTTGCAATAGTACAGACAGAGCCACATGATTGACACGCCACGGAACAAGTCTCAGTTGATGACGTACAGAGACGAGCAGTATTTGGTGGTTTCATCATGACAAACTGGTGTCGCGTGGTGTGTATGATGTGGTTCCACCTTTAGTGTTTCGATTTGGTAGCTCTCATTCATCACTGCTTGTTTACTACATTATCATTAATTTATGAAACTTCTGTGGTAAACAGGCAATGATAAATCAATTGAGAACTAGCAAATCGAAACAGTAAGTAAATTGAATTGCAGTTTATTGAATTTAGTCCGGGTTCAGATGTCTGGCGTTTGACCCGCGTTTTACTAACCCACGCTTACAACTGTAAAGCACCGAATCCATTAGCAAATTTTATTGCACAAGTTATTGCCCGTAAATGCTCGTGTAATTCGTAAAACTTGCAGAAATTGACTTGCAGCGGCTGTGAGTCCAATTTGAAAGTCTGTTGCAGATGTTAAAGCAATAAAACATGCTAGCGGATTTGGTGCTTAAGCTCCAAGCTCATTCGTACACAACGCTACGCAAATCTCCAATACTCGCTTAAGTCTCTTCGCGACTACTTCAATATGGAGTTCAGAGGTTCGTGCACATGTACACACTTTGGCCCAAGATAAGTATCCACCTAACTGACGTTTTAGATTTTAACGAAACAACACTATTGAATCATCAAAATCCCGCACGTCAGTTAGGTGGATATTTATTTTGGGCCACCGTGTGTACATTTCGCCGAAATCTGTAAATGGAGTGAGGAAGTCACCAAGAGACTTAAATCGTCGAGTATCTGATACTTGCGTCGCCTTGTGTACAATGGGCTTAATGCGTTTTTATTGAGAATTTGAAAACGCGCTTTAGTAAATCGCGCGTCAAGCGCTTGTCATTCGACTGCCGTTTTATTTGAAAGTGTAAACGTAGCCTTACACGAGTCTGCGGATTGGGTGTGGAATTGTGAAGTCTGTAATTTTGGGTTTTTTCATGTGAATGCCACAGTACAGTAGTCGGAAGGCTAACACAAGTATTTTTTTAAAGCAGGAAGCGTGCGAGCAATATTCTTGTTTTATTAATAATAGTACATGGCCCTTACTATGAAGATCAAAACTATCATAGTTTTATCATTAATCTGTTGCACAAGAGAAATGCCACTATTGATGTTGTAAAGCGCCATTCCTCTCGCGCAACGGAACAATAATATAACTATGATACCTAGTTTTCACTTCTTATGGGCCCTGTTTTCGTTTACAAAAACTGCCAATTTTTATTACAACAAAAACAAAACCAAACATTTTGACAGTATTCGTAAACGAAAAATTTACTATTAAAGAAACCTGAAGGATTGTGAACGATTCGTGCTTCAAAAAAATACTTGTATTAGCCTTCAGTACGCACCAAACTTCTAGATCGCTCTGAAGTTAGAAGATTGGCTGCGCAGTAGCAAATATAGGTACCTATTGTATTTTGCTACTGCGCAATCACTTCCGAACTTCAGAGCGGTCTAAAAGTTTGACGCGTACTGTAACTGTACCTAATTCTAGATTTTCATTACAGTTTCTGGGTTACAGTTATGCGTTTTAATTATCAGTTATTTTATTATGTCTTTTACGCCTTTTAAGGAAGAAAATATAATTTTTCTGTTTGGAATTACTGTAGCAAGCTTTAATTTTTTTTTATTATCACGAAAATATACAAATTGCATGGGGTTGAATTTAAACGAGTTTTTAATCATGGGGTGGTAAATTAAATAGGTTCATACTAAGAATACATAGGCATGGCCGATAATAGGCGCGTCGCACGCTAATGTACGTTATTTGTATTGGATTTTTGGATTTTCATGTCAACACGCTAGATTTACGCACGATTTTTTATCACGACATTTTATTTTATGTTTGGCATACTTAATTATTACTTATTTTAGATATTTGGCATGTTGTAGGTAGTCTGTGATTTTAGGTTTACAGCTTTTTGTCTATTTTATTTAAAGAAATATTTGTAGAAGGAAGATTCGTAGAAGTTACTTATACTCTCAGCACGTTTTGATGGCTCGAAAGAACCTGAATTTCGGGATCTTGTCATTTTGGAATCTGAAGACTCTAAAATACTAGATCAAGACCATATTCAGTCCTAAATGCCACATTTACAATGCATGCGTGTTTGATTTTAAGCTTAACAACTTCAGGTAGGTATGAATTTTCTCTAACTTACGGTATTCAGATTACCATCTAAGAATAAATAGTTTGTACTTCAAAAACAAACAATGCTCCAAGCATTAGTCTCTATCAACATTTCATTACTTTCAATATACCGTAAGCCACCTAAGTATAATGACGCACAGTTACATTCTGAAAGTTAATTAAAACACAGTAACTAGTTAGAACAAAAGTGCTTTAAATTACTGCTATCATCGACTACCCGGACTCAAACTAACGGCCCCACTGTCATTATTTAATTTGGCGGCCATATTTTTGCAACATAATTGTTTATATTGCCGTTGAGAACCAACAACTGTTGATTTGACGCCATGTGTCTGTCATATCGTTCCGGTCTTCTGTTCATTATTTGATATAGTATGCTGTTTTAGTAACATATGTTCTGTAAACTTGTTATTAGCATCCATTCATTCTATTGTATTACTTTCAGTACATAAATAACCTCTGCTGTACATATATGGACTCTCTCCTATCATCATTCGTAAATATCGACAAGTGATTCTATTGTCATCATCATAATTATCTCTGCCCTTATCCCTTAATAGGTGGGGTCGCCACAACACGTATTCCTCTTCCATTCTCCTCTATCAACCGTCATCTCAGTACTCACTTCTTTCTTACCCTTATCATCCTTCTCACAATCCATCCAACTTTTCTTTGGCGTAACTCTACTTGTATATCCATCCACATTCATAATGTAACACTAGGAGGAGGAGCTCGTGGCTAAATAATTACAGCCGCATAGACCGATCTTCCGGGTTAAGCCACGCTTGCCGAGGTTGGTCTGTGGATGGGTGACCATTCACCATAGCGAGTTTCCTCCGTGCCTCGGAAAGCACGTAAAGCCGTTGGTCCCGGCTGTCATTTGTAGATCTTTGACAGTCGTTACTGTTGGTCAGAAGCCAGAAAGTCTGACAACCAGTCTTACCAAGAGTATCGTATTACCCAGTTACTGGGTTGTGGAGTTCTGATAGGCAGTCGTTCCATGTAAAATACTGATATTCAGCTGCATCCGGTTCGACTGGAAGCCGACCCCAACATAGTTGGGAAAAGGCTAGGCAGATGATGATTCATATGTAACACTCTTCTAGTAACATGACTTTCTGCCCTCCGCATAACATATCCATACCACGCTAAATTATTACACCTCAACTTCAGTCACTAGCGCTACTTTCAAATTTCCTCTGACTAGCGATGGGTCGTTGAAGGTTTTTCCGTCAACGAAACGTTAACGTTGAATGGCGTTTGTCAACTAGTTGATCAACTAGTTAATTTCGTCAACGAGTTAACGTGTTACGAACGTCAACTTACATGAACGATAAACGCCTAAACGCTTTTATTAACGTATGCTGTTATAATGTTAATTTACGAACAATTTGATGCATTTTACCTAATGAAATTGGATAACATTTTATGATGACTTTACCTACTACCTACGAAATGTTTCATTCCGCGCACGAATATGATCATTTTAAAAATTAATAATATGACATTATTAATTCTTACTTTACGTTTACTTTCTTTAAAAAATAATGACATTGATCAAATTACTAAATAAGTATAAAATCTTGTATTCGTTATTTAGAGTTCAAATTCTTGTCATGACTATCTCGTCGTAGCGGGAGTTTTATTCTTAAAGAAATACAATTTACGTACGTTGAAAATAACAAAACGTTGACCGTGTACAAATCAACTCGTTGAATTCGTCAAACGATGAAACGAGTTGAATTCATAAACGTCGTTGTCTCGTAACTCGTTGACGAATTCAACGAGTTGATTTGTACACGGTCAACGTTAATTCCGTTGAAGAGACATCAACGTTGATTCAACTAGTTCGTTGATTCAACGCCCATTGCTACCTCTGACCTACTCATTCCTTATCTTATTCATTCTTGTCACTCCACACATTCTTCTCAACATTCACGTTTCCGCTGGATGCACTCTCCTTTCATCCCCTTCGTGGCTCATCAGTCTATGCGATGTCATCCTGTGTCTATAGTTTCTAATATTGCCCCTTTCTCCGGTTGCTTTTACTTTTGTTTTTTTTTTACTTCGGCTTAAAACCGGTTTCGTAGAATGAGATATGTCAAAAATAGCGCAAGCGATTAGATTAATCATAGGAGATATTTTATTTTGAAAACATTACTAAGAAAATAAAACTTAGTCACAGTACTGCCAATTATTATTGTCAGTCGTGATTCAAAACTAACAGCTGAATCGGATGACGCATTTGTTCAAAAACCTCAAATAGATTACTCACGGATTATAAATATCACTTATCATCTTACCTTTTGTTTATTTATAACTAAACTAGCACTTTGCCCGCGAGTTCGTCCGCGTGAATTTCGGACTTGGCCATACACATTTCAACACCCCTTTTGACCCGAAATGAGAATACTACACGTATTTCTTTGTGTGTCAAATATTTTTAACAAACTCTCTTCCCTTATTCTACCCCATTAGAGGCAGCTTTTCCAAAAATCCTTAGTGGATGCCTACTTCACAAAAGGATCCTACTGTCCAAATTTCATGTTTCCAGCTTCAGTGGTTTAGGCTCTGCGTTGATGAATCAGTCTTTCTGTCAGGACATGTATCTTTATTAGTATAGATTTTGGTTAGCAGTTTTCCTTTCATAGATTTCCAAACCTTTGGATAACGTCAGCCTTCTCCTTTCTCAGCTCTTATGAACCGTCTCCGTGAACAAGCATTTTTTTTTTTGCGTTTACTGGCACAAATCTCACAAACAAACCCGAACCCGCCCAGACCCGAAACAACCATCTGTAGTATACATATTTCCTGTGTAAATGTGTCATATAAAATTACATGCAATTCTTCTCATTATTTTATTAGTAGTAGTAGTAGGAGCCCCTTAGTAGTAGTAGTAGGAGGAGCTCGTGGCTAAATAATTACAGTCGCATAGACCGATCTTCCGGGTTAAGCCACGCTTGCCGAGGTTGGTCTGTGGATGGGTGACCATTTACCATAGCGAGTTTCCTCCGTGCCTCGGAAAGCACGTAAAGCCCTTGGTCCCGGCTGTCATTTGTAGATCTTTGACAGTCGTTACTGTTGGTCAGAAGCCAGAAAGTCTGACAACCAGTCTTACCAAGAGTATCGTATTATCCTGTTACTGGGTTGTGGAGGTCTGATAGGCAGTCGCTCCATGTAAAATACTGATATTCAGCTGCATCCGGTTCGACTGGAAGCCGACCTCAACATAGTTGGGAAAAGGCTAGGCAGATGTTGATGATGAGTAGTAGGAGCCCCTTGTAAAATACTTTTTCCGGGGAAACACTACCACCTTAACTATTTCTGTCACCGAGCAGCATTGCTGTGTTCCGATTTAAAGGATATGGTTGCCGGTGAAATTACAGGCACATGAAATTTTCCGACTTTGTCTCTAAGGTTAGCAACGCATCAGCAATGCTCTTGGTGTTGTGGGTGTATTTATAATAGATGGCGGTAACCACTATCCATCAGGTGAGCCATCAGCTTGTTAGCCAACCTATTTGCTTTCATTGATCTCTCGTGCAATCTCGTTGTCATCCCTTCCTTAGCCAGTTATTCCCACAATTTTAGCGACGTCCACAACCTCTAGCCGACTCCACCGACAACCACATAAAAATCTTATCAAAATCGAGCTAGTAGTGTCGGCTGGAGACCCATCCGGTCTCGCCAACTCTTGTCCGGTTAAGCAGATAAGGTTCCAAGAACAGACTGCGAATGTACTTTACTTTTGGGAGATAATGCTTGACAAGAACATACAGACATTATAGACACGCGGTCTGGAACTTTGATTTTTGATGTAATCAGTCATACTAACAGCTTAAATAGTTATTTTAATGTACTGACTGATTGTGTATATAATATTCTAGGTCATCTTGATTTTGATAAAGTAGATCTACACACGATAAATACTTTTAAATTGAATGTGCGTTCATTTCACATTTGACTTTCTAGAGGTGAAGGGCTAAAGTCGTTGTAATAGTTTTAGTCTGTAATTCTAGCAGGAATCCTAGCTCCTCCAGGATTTGGTTACAGATTTTCAGTAAGTTTCACTAAATTTCTTTTGCAAGTCTGGTGTAGTGGTGTACAAGATAGGCAAATTATGTGCTTCATTCAGGTGTACAGGAATCTAAAGCGCAATAATCACTTTCAGTTAATACCGTGCGATTTAACTGTACAGTCCTACTGTACATTTAAATCGCACAGTTTTAATTTTAACTGAAGCTGGGTAGCACGCTTAAAGGCGAGATTTACAGGCCGCACAAGACTTTAAAGCTTTTCATATGAATAAGAACATTATTCTTATACAAATAACGTTAATATTCTTAAAACTGAATGTGAAGAAGAGTTTTATAAAAATATCAACATTATTACTTTAAGAATAAGGCTCATATTCTTACTTAGCAAAATAAAGTTTAAGTGCGTTCTGCGAATCTCGCCCTAAGGCCCGTATTAATTAATAAACAGCTCTCATTTGAGAACTTATGAGGGTTGAGT
The DNA here is from genome assembly GCA_905220435.1 of Amphipyra tragopoginis. Lineage (NCBI taxonomy): Eukaryota > Metazoa > Arthropoda > Insecta > Lepidoptera > Noctuidae > Amphipyra > Amphipyra tragopoginis. The sequence continues at coordinate 919,971 of HG992013.1, read as the reverse complement.
GTAGTTTTAATAAGAATAGAGATGTATTTAAAAAAAAAAGTCAAATATATGGAATTCTAATTTATGGTAGCTGCTGTTGGAATATCTCTCAAGAAGAGAGCTGTTTGTTAAATACGGGTTTAAGTAAAAACACATGCATGGAATGTTCATTCATTATTATTATGACTTAAGGTAAAGGTATTTGTTTGTGGAGAATGGAACTATGGTGGTAAGGGAGTGTATGTGTAATTCTAAGCCTATTCTGTCATTATGATTGTGCATGAAATTCTGAAATAAAAGAGTATTCTAATCGTGGGGAATATTCAATTTACATAGGGCTCTCCCCTTTGCATTCACTATCAAGGATTGTTGATAAGATATCCGATGTTATCGATAAAAAATATAGATTGGCGTGCTTATTGGGACCGGGGAAACGTTGTCGTTTTAATCTATCGATCAACTCACCCTATCTGTTGGGGATAGTCGTCCCCTAGTTATTGTCAATTGGTAACTAATGTAAATGACTAATAAATTATTGACTGCCTCGTTGGTCGCAAGCGCGGCTGCTAAGCTCTCCTGGCTCGATCCCCAGGTCGGGCAGTGTTACTGGGTTTTTCCATGTGGAATTTCTCTGTAGCAGCCCGGAGTCCGGTTGATGGCAATAGGCTCGCCCCTATTACATGTGACTTAAACATAATGGCGAAATGAGGGTTTACTATACACCTACGGTTGCCAGATAGGAAAACCGAAATATCTGGACAAAATTACAACATGTCGGGATTTTGAGGTTGTTGTCTGGAGAAATAAATATTATGAGTCTACTTTTTTATTTTAAAAATCAATAGCCTAGAAAAAACTAAACATTATTTGTACATAACTAACTCAGATAACATTTTTACTATTGTATTGACTTTTACCGAGTCCACTAATTTGGATTCATTAGGACAATGAAGAAAAGCTTTAAAATTAAAAAAAAAATTACGATTAGTTTGTCGGGAGATTTAGGCTGAGATCTATAGATCCAACTTGGACTTAGCTTAGACTTTGCTCAGACTTTACTCACGCAATACTTTGCTAAGTGTATGCTTAGCATAATCTTAGATTTGGAATTTATAGACGTATCACGTTGAGACTATGCTGAGCTTACGCACGCTAAGCATACGCTAAGACGGTCGATGTCAAAATACAAGTTATTGTTTCGTTTCAAGCATTACATTCTTGATTTTTCTTTATAAAAGTTTAACAATAATAATATGTAAATACTCTAGAACCATGCTCATATTTCTTCTATGTATTATTATTATAAGAATATGTAGAAATTGGCATGCTTGTAAGTGTTTTTTTTTATAAACGAACTCAGTATTATATTCATTGAAACGGATCGCATCGTTTTGACATCTGGCCGCTGTTTGTGTCAAAACAAAACTGTCCATTCAGTGTTGGCAATTTGTCGAAAAAAAGTAATTTTTTATTCATTTATATACTTACATAATAAACTTAGAAAAACATTTTATGTGATGTAAAAATACCTAATTGTTTTTATCTTAACTAATTCAGAATTAGTTGTCAACATCAAGGAAATCTTTTCTAATCTGGTATTACCGAGTTGAATCTGGTCACTTGATAATACTGATAAATTAAAAAGTTGTGTAAATATAATGATGGTAAAGTAAAGTTTGTACCACTATTTTTTGTTAGGATAATAGTAGCCTAAGTATTTGCTAAGTCGTCGATTTTGTGAACTTAGACTTTGCTAAGCATTTGCTAAGCACGCACTCAGATGAATTCAAAGACGGCTCTATAAATACTGACTTTGTCATAAGTCTAAAGTAAAGTCTGAGCAAAGTCAAAGTTGGGTCTATAGATCTCAGCCTTAGACGGGAGTAGGGACATCATAAATATGAAGTGTCGGGAGAACTCCGACGAATCCCGATCATCTGGCAACCTTTATACACCTCTGCCCATTCCTTTAAGGAATACAGTCGTGATATTATGTTACTATGGACTTAAATTTTAATAATTATTATTATTCATATTCCTAACAGTTGTTTTGTCAACGTAAACATATCGAACATGTGGTGATGTATGCTGATTTGGTATGGTTTAATATTACATTTACATGTCGTTTGCCGCGCCACTGATTCCGATACATTCCAGACAAATTCAGGGTCATATTTAAAACAGTACCTAAGCAGGGTTGCCTCAAATATACTTTTTCGAAACAGAACAGGTAAATCAGGTATTTTTTTAAAACAGGAGCCCAATTCTACTAACAGAAACTTTTATCAATTGCAACTAAATGGTTTATTCAGTTTTCGTTTACAAAAACTATCAAATTGTTTGACAACAAAAACAAAACCAAACATTTTGACAGTTATCCATAGCGATTACGAGTGTTCTGCGCAATTAGGACACTGATTTGTTTGTGGATGTGAACTTTGGACATCAAAAACAGATAGACACTAGACACAATATATTATCATTTGTTTTTGGCCTTCCCCAATGCTTTGGGGAGGCCTATGTCCAGCAGTGGAAGTATTTCGGCTGAAAGAAAGAATGAAAAAAAACCTGTTTTTGATGTCAAAAGTTCACATTTACATTCACATCAATCAACGTCGAAATTAGTTAACCAAAATATTTCAAATCGAAATTATTTTGACTCTATGGTATTTTAACGTTCAACTAATGGGAGTTGACTACCCTTTGACGTAGAATTAATATAAATTAATAACCCGAATATGCCTCACGTCCTAGTTCAGTTAATGGACCCGTGCGTTTAACCTTAAACCGATTAAGGGCTGTTCGAACCAGGTCAGGCCAATTTTAGAGTAATTTGGATCATAGGTGGCCGGCCCAGTTTTAGGCCTTAAAATGCCCTTCACTTGTCATGCAATGCTATAAAACTAACTCATACGTATTAGTATTGTCTGGAGAAGCATTAGACGGTTAATTTATGACAAATTGTATTGTTTTCGTAGACAATGTCATAGTGATGTGCCTTTCAATAAAAATGGTCGAGTGATTTTGATTTCAGTCGTTGCAAATATTGTGTCTTGATTTGTTGAGCGGAATCAATCGATTGTCTTTAAGCATTGATTGCAATTTATTATTGAAAGGTTTAATGTAAATTCATTAACTTGGTTAATAGTTTTGAGCTAAGTAGCTGTAATTAACATTCTTATAAAGACGTAGTGAGTATAGAAGCCGTATCAATATAACCATTAAACATATCGATAGTTCAAATAAATCAAAAATAGAATTTTTCAAAACGTAACAAAACCATACGACAATTTAAGGACGAGAGAGAATAAAAAAAAAACTATCAAAAATGAGACATTCTAAAGACCAGAGTGCTTCGAGCGATTTTAGTTTTTGCTGCGATTTTTTTATCTATGGTTGTAATACAATAGGTATATTATTAACCAATTCACTAGAGCATAATAAAACCTATATCTTTTGAAAAATAATCGTTGAAATCGCATTAAATTAGCTTAAGAGAATTTAAGTAAATCGGTAAAAAACTTGCTTGCAATAAGTATATTTTTTACAACACCATTTATTGATTTGATAAAAACTAATCAACGTTTTCACTAGACAAAGAATGAAGTAACAACTTTTTTTAAATTTTCTTTTATTTACATGGAGAGAAAAGGTTTCAAACATAGACCTTTTGCGTGGTTCTTGTCCTTAAACTAGTTCGAAAACACACTGTTAGGAATATGGCTAATAATGGAATAGCCAAGAGCCTCGATCAACACCTCATGAGGCTCTCGTTGGGCGGCTGGATCAAGGGCTTAATACAAAAGCAGTACTCCTTAACACGACACGCATACTGAGAAGGTTCCTTTCTCTGAAACCCTGACCACCTGGATACTGTTCCCGGTGCCAGTTGCCTACAATTTTATATTTTGAAATGTTTTTGTTTTTGTAATTAATGTTTAAAAATGTATTACCGCTAGCGGCCCGACCGACGATCCGGATCGTCAGTGCCATTGTTTATCTATTGTGTCTATAATTACAGTACTCGATATGTTAATAATTATGTACTTATGTAAAATAAATAAAAGAAAGAAATAATGTTTTGCAAAAACAATCGACAGATGCTCCTCACTACGTCGTTCATTGTTCATCGTAATTCGTAATGCAAAGGATGTACCTATCTGCGCATGAATAATCGTATTAATTAGCTTTCTATCTGAATTATAATTGATTACTCAGCCGCCAGTAAAATATAATTTCTACGTAAATAATGACCGACTGATGCATATATTATGATATCGTACGTTTTCCTCTACGTGATAATTATTATAAATAATTATAATGAAATTGTATGCGCCACACTGTCTGTAATCTCGAAAGATTATTCAATGACGTTTCTACTCGGAATTGGCTGGAAATCGACGTCATAAAGGACTTTGTGCATTCTTATCTTGACTGATTTAGCACTAAATAAAATGACGTAAGAAAAGATTAAACGATTGCCTTGAAATCGGAATGGAATCACAATAAACACGAATGTCCGATCATTACGATTTTCACTAATAATATTGACAGTTTCCAAAGACTCTGAGGCAGCGTGAAATGTAAGGAATTTTTAATTAAAGAATCTAAAAAAATGTCCAGATATAATTGGTTGTTCCATTTATGTCAATGTTTATTCGTATTAGGATTGGAAATCGTAAATTGGCAATTTACGATGACTTTTATCTAATTTATGATGTTCAACGTTTATCTAAAACAAATTAATGATTTGGATTGCCTTAAATGTTTAAAAACACACTTTAAAGTAATTTTTTTAATACTGAGAATATATTGACTTCATAATGAATAATCGGAATAAGGTTATCTAATGATAGGTACACGAAACAAATAATCGATCTCAATCCAAAATCCCTGTATTGATGTACGTTTTTGAGCAGGGTTTGAAATTAACAAGATAAATATGCCTTCTGATATTTATTATCAAACAACTGATCCTTATTGAACTGTCTCTTTTATTTAATTTGCTCAAAACTTGATTAAAAACTTAAAAAAACAATAAGTCAAACTTCAAAACTCATTTATTCAAAATAGACTAGAATTACTTAGTTCTTTTTCAATATTACAATATCAAATAAAATAAAAATACGACAAACTACACACAAAAAATAAAATGTATGAATAGAATATCAGCTTCGTCCTCCTCAACTGCATCAACTGGATGGGAATTGTCTGTATGTGAAGATTCCTTGTAAAACCCAACTTAAATCTGATTTGTATTAATCTTGATATCAACCTATACCATATTTATCTTAGTTTTAATGATAATTATCGGTTCGAACCCTGCTTTTGGCAAAAACCTACAACAATCCTAAGATTTTCGATTGAGTTGCTTTATTGGTTTCGATCGCATACCAGACCATATACAACCTTATTTTTACTTTATACGAAAACCAAGACAACCCAACAAGATTTTCATCAGAACTGCCTGAACCTGTGTTTTTTTAGTAAATCTCCAAGTTACACCTTAGTTTATGTCGCGTTAAGTTCCCTAAAAAAGTGTGAAATGTCTGTGATGTGCTATGCAGGGGTTGTGTAATACACGGAAACTGACCGAGAGGACCGTCTCAAGCCTCAAAGTGTCTATTCCCGTCAACTGTTATGGGTAGAAAACTACTGAAACAAAAATGAAATTTATGAAAAAAAAAGTGGTGTAAAAAATACGTCTATCGATTCTCCTAGTGATTCTGAACAAACTAGTTTCAGGTTTAGTATATACTAAAACTAAGCTTGTAGAACAGCCAATATAAGTAATTCTGAAAGTATGTTTGTTACATAATCACGTCTCGATAAAGCGGCAGACTGTAATGTAATCTTGCGTGGAAATAGGTCAAGGACAAGGAAGGACCATTTTTATTCAGGCACGTTTCATGCCTATACATGGATATTAGGTACACATACATTTATCACTGCCTTACGAATAATACCTACGACAGTTGCTACGGGTAGTCAGAAGCCCGAAAGTCTGACAACCGATCTAATCTTAGGATATAGGCATTGTCTAGTAACTGGCTACTGTCTAGTAGCTTTGATGGCAGTCGCTCCGTGTAAAATCCTGATACTCTGTCGAATTTGCTTAGACTGGAAGCTATTATACACTTGGGAGTAAATAAATCGAGCCACTTCTATTTTTCACGTATAGTGCTTATTATTTTTGCTATCATAGAACAGATCATTAATGCTAAACACATAATTATAGCTTAAAACCTCAAGCACGGTAATTATAGACACAATAGATAGACAATGAAGTGTCGTCCTGGGACGACGGGCGGTACGCAACCTTTACAATGACGGTATTTGATAACCTTTACAATGAGGGTAGTTTTTTGTCAATTTTAAATTAAAAATTAAAGGATAGAATTAAATTATCGCATTTAATTTGTTTAATGACATTTTGATTGCACTCCAATAAGAAAAGGTTAAATTGGGGGTTTTTGTTAATTATACCGATATCGTAGTGTGATTGTTACAATATTTTTTTCTGGACTGTTTTAATTTAACCTTACTCAATTTTGTATCAAAATTACTGTTTTTCTTTATGTACCAATAAATTATCATTCAAAAAGGTTATCATTCAATAATTTACCTTGATTTTAAAGATTATTTAATAAACTTTCAAATTACAAGTATTTTATAGAATTAAATAATTCATTAAACTAAAACTAATAACCAGTACAGTAGGTACACGTGAAAAAAGGAGTGGATCGATTTATTTGCTCCCAAGTGTAGTTGGGAAAAGGCTAGGCAGAATGATACATTTCTAATGTTATCTATGCCAGCAAGTGACAGACAAAAACCTTACCAGTAATATTCTTATTACTGTATTTATCTTTTAATTTCTTTATCCTAAAGTGAAAGTCCATTGTTAGCTCAAAGGCTTGTTAAAATAAATTACAATAAAAATGGCGACTCATAAAAAGTTCCTAAAGTGGCTTGAGAAAAACGTGATAGAAATTACTTTCTTCCCACGCGAGATGGAAGGAATTTACCGTTGTAACAGATGAGAGTTATATTATTATAAAAGTTAAAACTTGGTCTTTATGCATCCTTACTGACAATAATGCCAGACTATTTTAACTTATTGTCCGCGGACTATTGATTTTCGGTAATATTTAGATACATCCCTAGTAGGGTTGCCAACTCTTTGTCTGTCAAAAATAGTAGTTATACAATTGTTACCCACAAAAATATAGTACTTAGATAACGAAAAGATGAAAAAAATATAGTAGGTTCCAAAATAGGTGCTTTATTTCTGAAAATAATATTTTTTTATAAATTAACTTCAAAAGTAGATTTAATAGTTAACAAAACACAAACTCGAAAGCGCGAAAATCGAAATTGCCAATCTGTCAAACTCAAAGTGAACGTAAATGTCAACTTGACATACCAGAATCGTACAGAAATAGATATTGACGTTTCGTATTACGCTTACACGTTTTGAAACGAATATTATTGGTTTGAGTTGATGCATTTAAAATATAGTAGTTTCGCCTACTATATATTTTTTTCAGAAATATAGTAGTCGGGCCTCTAATATAGTAGTCGGGCCTCTAATATAGTAGGATACTATATTATATAGTAGGGTTGGCAACCCTAATCCCTAGACATGCGCCTCTCCCTTTCTAAGACGTAAGCCGTTCAAGATGTATTAAGTACTAGCTGTACCTGTGATGTGATCGCGACTTCGTCCGCGTGGAAGTCGGAATACAACATTGTGTCGCAACAACTTTACTAAACAATGAATACATATACCTAAGAGAATGCCTAAGGCATTAAGTCCGCCTTTGTACTTTTTTTGTTACATAAAGTTTAAATAAATAAATATACCTATGTACTCATTAAAAAAATGTAATTACATTTATTTCCAACAAGGCTCATCACCCTCACTCGTGATAAGTGGCATTTGTAATTGACAATTTGTACCCTACAACCTGACACCCGCTCTTTAACGGATGTGGCTGCTAAGGTAGAGTCCACTCTCGACCCCCAAGGGTCAAAAATACACTGTAGTTAGGCGTCCACTTATTGGGGGTCGAGGGGTCGAGAGTGGACTAAACCATTTCGACTGGGTCTGTCCAGTAGTACTTCCCTGAAGCTCAAACATACAAACAGACGAAAATTCTAAAAACTACATTTTTGGCATCAGTATCGTTGCTAGGTTGCGTTGAATTTACTTGTTTCAAAAATATTGATTAGACATTTTCACATCGTTACGATTTTATTATAATTATATTAAGGTTTATTATAGTTTTTCTCCAAAATGATTAAGTTAAAGTTACTTTTAAGTTGCTCTATTGTTCTATTGCTTGGCATAGTAGCGTCTTTGAGCATTATTGCCGTTTTAGAAATAGTCTTTCTCCAATAGTAATACAAAACGAGACGTTTAGACGACACGTTTGGTGCAGTGGCTAAGCGATTGGCTTCTGCGCTACGGGTCGTGGGTTCGATTCCCACACGGAACAAAAATTTGTATGGCCTACAGATGGTTGTTTCGGGTCTGGGCGTTTGTTTGTGAGATTTGTGTCTGTAAACGCACCCACGATACAAGAGAAATCTTAGTGTGGGGCAACGTTTTCTTAGGCCGAGACATAGATTTTGTGAAAGTATACCTGAACTCACGACCAGAAATCTCCAATTCCAGTGCTAGAATGACTTCAACATCGTTCAACGTTGGACTCGACGACAACACGCGGCTGTCCAGCCGAGTGCTGCGCCCCCCGGGCGGTGGTCACACTGATATCTTCGGAGGGGAGGTCGAGCCACAGCAGAACCACCGCCGCGGACCGCCTGCGTCCACGATCGGCTCTGTTGTTGGTAAGTAGCTTTTGAGCTGCGATCTCATCTACCATGATCATGGACAGAGGAGTTGCAAAGGGTCTTAGGTAAGATCTGGATGCAATTAGCATAAACCAGAGAAGCATGGCACAACAGAGAGGTGATCTATACCTATAATAATCCCCCCAATTTATAGACAAAACGTCAGTTCTCCGAGTCTTGCAATTTAGTAGTTTCGTAGTCAATTCCATCATAGAAGCAGTGATATATTAGCCGTTTGAAGGCTTCCTTTCCATGCAGGAGTCCCACCGTACCTCGGGAGATTTCGAATCCATGTGCGGATCAGATTGTAGTTATCACTTGCGGTGAAGGAAAACATCGTGACAGAACATTCACGATAAAAAGTGCTCCATTACCATCCATTGGGCACTGGCCTCTTTCTAGAATGAGAAGGCCTGCAGGCCTATGCGCAGCGCAAGATAATTTTGCGTCGGAATATCTCTTCCCGAGACGAGAAGTGTGGGGTTATCTAAGATATTGCAACGACAAAATTATCACGCGCTGCGCATGTTAGCCTGGCCGTATGTTGACGGTCTAAACCCAACATCGAGAATATTTTGGAACCCTCTCAGTTTTGCAGGTTTTCTCGCGATGTTTGCCTTCACCGTTAACACAAGCGATAATCAAATTATGGTAAAACAGATTTACATTGTCAACGACTTTCTTGTTAATTAAATACAATTATGTACATAATTGTTAATTAAGATAATTAAATGAGTTACACATTTATTTGACCCGTATGGCCTTTGGCTAAAAATAGCCTTACTATCTTTCTGTAAGAGGCGACTATGGGAAAGTATTGAATATAATTTTAATGTATGAACATTTTAGGCTAACTTAAATTAAAATAATCTGTTTGTTAACAAAAAAAAAACATTATTACAGGTCCAGACGAGCCAAAAGCAGCAAACGGCACAGAACCCAGCCAGAACGGCCAGAAGAGCCCACAGGAGGCTGCCCCGGCCCCCGTTGCGGCGCCAGCTCCGGAGGGTAAGCCGGCCAGCGCGGTGAAGTCTGAGCCGGCCAAGGCGGAGCCCCCGAAGCGCGTGCGCGTGCCTCCCGGCGGCTTCTCGTCGGGGCTCTGGTAAGCCCAGGGCATCGCCAAGCTTAGTTTCGTCGCTGAAGATTCCCGGTGGGACCAGTTTTGTTCGTTTACGTTGGGCACTCATCTGCATATTTTTAGTTTTCGTGTTTTGCGACGAGGTTGTTGCGTTGGCTATTCCAGAATTTCGGCATAGAAAAGAAAGTCCTGGATTTATAGGATAGAAATTTTGAATGTAAGTCTCAAGCCAAATTATAACCAAATTGGGCTTATCCGTGCGGAAAAACGTAATTGCCTGATGTAAACGTTTCGTTAGGTTTATTTAGGGTATCTGTGCCTTTGTTTTTTCTAAAGTTGTGTTGGTTGTAGATAGTTTCGTTTAAAATGTGATCGCGGCCTGGTCCCCTATCGGGTGTCTGAATGTTTTCGCTTGATAAGATAACGATGGTTCTTTTACAATCCTCGCAGAAAGGAATTCTTTAATATTTACTGAACAGGAACATTTTTTTCAATACTAGTATTATTTACCTATATAGTTAGGAAATTATTTTTCTTATTTTAGTCTTGCATTATATCCAGCTTTAGTGTCAAAGCAAAGTGTATTTTGCTAGCCAAACTCTCTATTAGGAATCTAAAGGTCACAATTTGGTTAAGATTTCCTTCAAGGCCAAAAGTAATTTAACACTTTGATCTATTTAAATTTTTAATGCAAATTTCGACTCAATGTCTAGCTGTTTAGAGATTATTATCGTGTAAGGCTTAAAATTGATATGTATCGATGGTATGTTAGCGTTTCGATGATTTTGATACTTTTTATAACAGACTGATCTGTGCCTATTTCGTGTTGATGTTGTACTTAAAATTTGTCTCAATTTAGCATTTCATGTTTTGCAGTTGTGGTTTTTATTAAAAGATAATTATTGTATGCCTTCGCTGGCAAATGCGATTATGTATAATATTAATATTGATAATTGTATTTTTATATGAATTACAAATTATGAAAAACACATTCTGTTCTTTAATTTTTGTTTTCAGTAATTTCCATCAATATTTAAGTTATTTATCAATGGTTATTTAAAATAACAACACACACAAACCAGCTGTTCTTCCTTAAGTAGATCTTACACACCCACACACACGCACACACACATAACAGGGGACGTCCTCTGACCCCTAGCGCCCACAATGTACTCTGAGCTAAGTCGGTTGAGGTCATATACTGTGTGGAAACGAAAGGCGGAGGAGTTGAGGCAAAGTAGCAAGCAATAACTAACTCTGCAAGCAAGTCAAAACATTGTAGTTATACTTATTTTTGAATGTAAAAGAACGGCATAAGTCCGCCTCTGTACTCATTTTGTACATAAAGAATAAAATAAATGTTTCATTTGAGTATTTGCTGTCAATATTTAAAGTACCTACTTCCCCCCACCACCCATCTTTTTTTCTTCCCTGCATACAGTGGGGTGCACGAGAAGAGCCTTCACGGGTGACGATATTTAAGTATGTACGTCCGTCGCACCCTGGACAGTCAGCCTCGCTACCAACCTCGCTGATTGGCTAATCTTTTCACCACAGCATGAGCTATTGTCGTATAGCTCGTGCTGACACGAGAGAAGAAGAAGTATAATCTATGGTTGAGGTGGACCTCGCAAGACCCTTGTCTTGTAATTTACGGAACGCTAAAAAACAGATGGCTACCTGGATATTGCATTTCTCGACTTTATATTATTCTACGTCTATGCTTTACAAGGATGAGTCCGAAAATCATACCTAAATAAATATTATTACTAATGTGCTTGGTGGCCTAATGTCCCCCCCCCCCCTCCACAAAGGTACTCTGTCTGTGTGTACAGATAAATTAAACCTTTTTCAAATCCTCCTTTGTTTTATGTTAGAAAAAAAGAAAATGGGCGCCCGCAACATACGTCTGTCAAAATGTTAAACATGAATAAATAAAATTAAATGATGAAATAATATTTCGAATAATGGCATTTACTACAACTAATAACAAATATCCGAAACAACAAAATTTTCAGTCTTACTCAGGTATAATAAACTAAATGTAAGTACCTAACTTTAACTAAATAATTTATGGTTAATAGTCAAGTGAATACGAATTTTTGATACCAATAGCACGGGTTCACCTGTTAGTTTTCGATAAGGTTATAGAAAAAACTAGGTGCTCCTTGCTGATGGAAGTGAAGGAGCTTTGAGTTAGAGTATACTTAGTATCTACTAGTACGTCTGTGGTTAGAGTCAAGGTGACATCAGACTGGAGATTAAAAAACTCGCCCTGTACTGTGGGGCTGTGCATCCTGCTTCTCAAGTCTTGACGACCAACAGATGCAGTTGACGAGAAAGCCATTCAAGTTGGCATTTTAAATGGGATCCCTATTCTTATAATAACGATTGTCCTTAAATCACAATCCACAACATGCTTCTCATAAACATCACTTCAACATAATACCTATTTGAATCTCATTTGTTTTTCTTAGTAAGTTTTTGTTCCATTGCTCTTCTGCTATAATTTTGGTTAACATAACAGGCAAAACTCCATAATTTGATTGTTATTAACACATGTGGATATCAACTTATTGCGTAGTATTCTGAATAGTTATGTATCACTTGTTAGTCCTAAAACACTACTGCAGATCCGAATCAGAGTACCCCTACTCCAAGTAGTCCGACTCCTCCGACTCGGTCCTACCCCTAGTTTTTATAAAGCGCGAAGTCAGAAGCTTGCGTATGAGATACTGAGTGGAACAAGCGTTCGAGGCTGAAGCGTAGCGAGTGGGAAGAGCTGGCGAGCGAAGCGAGCCGCTGACTTTCCGAGAGAAGCGCTGGATGAGAGTGCGAGTTACGTTGAGGACCGACAAAGTGAGTGTTCTGGCGGAGCACACCGACGAACAATTGCATGCTTGCATGCCTGTTTTATGCTTGATGCATGCTTGCTGGCGGCACACTTGTAATACCAGACGCCGCTCCACGCGCTCTCATCATGTTGGCGCCGCGTGTCGTGGCGTGCTACAAGTCTGTTACCCGTTGCAGTGGCAGTGTCTTACACACGAGTCAGGAGGTGCGGTATGGAGGGCGGGGGGCGACAGTCGCGGCTGCTCAGCAGGTTGCTCGGAAGACTACGAGGCGACCACCACAAGTACAATAATCTGGATAAGAAATTCTCGTTTACTTCTACCGTGTGAGTAGTTCTAAGTTCTACATCCGTTAGTTTAGCTTTTTTCAAATATTGGAGTCGGCTTCTAGTCTTATTATTAGTGTTTCCACAAAGCGACGCACCATTACTTACCTATACATATTGGATACCTTTATCCTGGGGTTGGTCTTGTTGTTAGACATTCCGGCTTCTGACTGCTCGTAACGACTGATGTATCATAGCCTAAAGGTGTTAGTTGTATTACAATTTCTTGCCGGGAACCGCATGCATCGAATAATAAATACCTTAGTAGGTACTGCGTACAGAAACCTTACTCCCTAATTGCGTCAAACCTAAACGAATGTGCTCGGCGAGGTTTTATTCTGTTTCTTACTCCGGATGGCATGTTTTTATACTATAGGGTGCTTGCATGAAGTGGGTTCCCGGGAATTACCTACAGAGAAGTCGGTTCGGGTCGGATCGGTACCGACGTGCAGTAGGTACGTGCGGTACCGACTACCTGAACCGGTTCATACGGGTCTAAGATTGTTTTCTATAAATATGTAGGGTTGACCTGCACCGACAAGCCGGGCCCGGCCATCCTATTTCTTTATGCAAGCACCACCCACTCCCACACTTATCGACACGGACTCGGCTTAGGCCGGTCGGAAAAAGCTTTAGGTATGTCTACTTTGGGGAGGCAGGCGAGAGAGCGCCTGCCCCACCTGTTCTTTGATTACGCAGTGAGGCGGCTGGGATGTAGTAAAAATACACCTACTTACCTATTAGGTGTATTTTGGAACATTCCTGTATGTTTATAACGGACAATGGTATCCGAGAAAATATTCCTAAACTCGTAATGCCACAAACTCTTAAGTGGTACACGGTAAGAATGCTAGTGAACATGAACAAACTGAACAAAGAGAACTAGTGAGCGAATACTGGATGTTTATGTTTACATAGAAGTTTCGAGACTTTTGAGTGGCCGGGGAATATAGAGACTACTGTGTTACAATGTTGCCAACTCTCGAACCAGAAATAATTATAAGGTGCGTTCACAAACGCCACAAGTGTAACCGACGTTGTACGCCTTGGCTCGGCGCGGCCCGGTTTCACCCTAATGGCCGTAGACATGAAGCTTTTTCCGACCGGCCGGGAGGCCTAAGCCGACTCCTCGTCCATAAGTGTGGGGAACCCTTAACCGTGAAGTGACACAGAATTCACACGACAAGAATAGACACAGTACATACATGCTCATGAGAAATATCTACCTTCTTTCCATCGAATATGTTAATTTAATTTTAGTCAGCTTACACGAGTAGGTAACAACTAATGATTCGCATAGGAAATCAAAGAATAATCAACGAACAAACCCATACAAAACTTCCCCGAATCTTAGGTAGGTATTCAGTTAGATAATACGTTCTTTTATCTTAACAATGACCACACATCCGCAGCAACAAACGACAACCGGAACAATCCAACGCTTCGCCGGCACGGAACGCAACGAAAAGCATTTTTTACTTAAATGTAAGGCCGTCGACTAACGAAGCTCTTCACGTGTCCAGCATGAGCGAGAGTACAGGCTGCAGCATCAACAATGAGGACGAAGATCTGGAGCCGCAGGTCGGCCGCAGACCCTCGACGAACGCGTCCAGCGGGATAGATGACGATCAATTTGCTGCTAATATTGATTTAAGGTAGCCATTTGCAGCATTTTTTTTGGTAGTGCCGGTGGCGTATCTTACGTAATAGACTGTTCTTTTAATCTGTAGTAATAGCTTCTTTTTGGAGAGGTCTTAGACGAGGCATAGAGTGGGTATTAGGTTTAATTTGGTTAATGCCTTTCTTCTGCCAGAAAAACTCAACTCACAGTCCTGGATCCAATTAATAGGTGGAGTTGGGACACTATATCAGTGAAATCGTTCTGTTCTAGGTACGGCGGTCAGTATTTAACACCGGAACAGCTGCCGGAGTTCTGTAACCAACTTCATCACCTGGTGGAAGTGATAAGAAACATACAGTCTTACGCCAAAGTTACTGGAGAGTACCCAAGGTACTTATATTTACGATATCTTTATTCAGGTGCAGTGGCTGAGCGATTGGCTAAATATTTGTTCCGGGTCTGGGTGTTTGTGCATGTGAGATTTGTCTGTGAACGCACAAAATTTCTATCTCAAAAAAGCAGTGCTAAACGACAAAATGAACACAATCATGAATATCTATGCCGATCGGATCTAGGAGTAACAACAATGCTCCTGACCAAAGACGCTACGAGATCGAGTATTACGCTTCGGCGCCTCTGGCACGTCCTCTCCGTCTTATTTAATGACCAAGTTTTGGATCTCAACACGACTATACGCCCCACAACATGAGTCATCAAAAAATACACATTATTAAGGTAGTAACTACTTGATTTAAAAATGTACAAGTTCCCTGCTATTTTTGAAGCTTTGGCAGACTTATTCTAACAACAAGAATAACACTTCTTTTAAAAAATCTTGTTAAACATAGAAACCTCATTTTACTTTAGCGAACTCGAACGCCGTCTAGAACAAGAGGCTCGCGAAGTGTCAGCTTTAGCAGCAGAAGCGCGCAACGCACGCGAGGTTGTGGCGCGAGCGCGCACGCAGCGACGTGCTGTGCGCGCGCACAAGAAACATCTCGTGTCGCATCTGGCTAGCTTGAAGGATACTGGTTAGCTGGTCTTTTGATCTTTCTTTATGTTGACTTGCATCTTTTTTAGCGTCAAGGCGGATTACTATTTAATCCAGTTACTGGATTGGCATAAGACAAAAATAATATTCCTATCCAGCGTGACCAGACTTTTTTTTTCGTGGGAATATCCTCATGGGTGCTCTTCGCCCGGGGAAGGCGAAGGGGTATGCCGGCTCTTAACAGGTAAAAGCCCACGGTGTTCCTTTTCCTGACCCTTGGCCGGGGTCGCGGGATTCGCAGCTGCATGCACCGCGACCCCGGCAGGCCTCGGTCCACCAGCCCCTGGCGAACTTCTCCTTCTGTGGGTCCTTGCCCCACGTCCTCCTGAGAGGCGCGCACGGAACACTTCGCGCCTTGTTCTCGGGCCTGTTACTGGTCGGGCGACGGGTCCCCTAACCCGCCGCCCGCAGGCCACACACTACGGTGGCGGGAGATCGTCGCGCGCTCTCCAGCGCCCGGTGCGTTTGGCGCGGGAAGGGAAAGTGGCAGCTGCCTCTCTCTCCCTCGCCGCTCCCTCTTTGGTTGCCATCACCTCCTCGCAGATGGAGACGACGGCTTCCCACGCACTCTCGTTCCCGACCATGGACCGAACCACGGCCGGAAGCTAGAGGTAGCGTTACTAGACTGGATTGAAACGTGTTAACATGGTTCCAATGCCAAACCAGCGCTGGATTCCAGCACCTGGATCAATGTAGTGAGTTTCAAAGGTGACAAACACATGCACTGTGGTCACGCAACTCCCTTCCTAGCGTGGTGACTGCGGATGCCAGAGTTTAGGAGAGCCTTACGCTGAGCACACGCCATACTACCCGACTTCAAAATAACGTGTTCATTGGCCACTAGTCATCTCATTAGACCAAGTGGTCATTAGACTAAGGGAAGTCCCTTCGATCGACCAATCAGCTAGCGTGGTGTTACAAGTGTACAAGTACTCTTATTCTTCACTGCAGTTGCAATATGCTATTGACGATGATTTATGGCGTTGCACCAATAAATGTAGGTACTAATTCCGACACCCGGGCCGTTGGGATTCAGTTCTGCATTAAATGAGGATTGTATATCGTATAACATGTGTAGCAGTGTACACGTACACCTAGACTGCCCGTTTTCTCTTTCCATTCTTCTAGTCTAACCAAAGGTTGTCTGGAAGAGATCGCCTTGTGCGATAAGACAATCAATTGTGCATTGTTTAAATTTAGATCGTCTTTTATTGTTTTTGTTTACCTGGTGTACCTATGTGCAATAGAGAGTAGGTACCTATAAATTAATAAATAAATAGAAGATGAATCTGATCCTAGAGGCTCAGTCATTTTCAAGTGATAGTACCTAACTACGCTTGGTATCACAGATATAACACATAGTACATAATGTTTTTTTTTAACTTAGAAATCCGGGAGTTAGAGAGTACAGTTCGTAATTCAGATAGGAAGCTGTTCAAGAGCTGGGAGGTGCTGAAAGACTCGTCAGAACCCGCGGCGTTCGAACCTCTACTTGATGAGATCAAGGTGTGTTGAAATTGGTCCTTATTTACGCATAGTTCAAAAGTAAGTAAAATACACGGAAAAAGGGTGTAACTCCATAGTTATTGTTATGTCCTTTATTCATTTATCTATTACATTTTTAAATATTTCATTATAAAAATACAAAAAAACATTTAAAAATATAAAAATAGGGGTCCACCGGCATCGGGAGCAGGGTCCAAGCTACCGGTAGTTAGGGCTCCAGAGACAGGAACCTCCTCACGATACGCGCCGTGTCGAGGAGGACTGCTTTCTGTATCAGGCCCTTGATCCAGCCACCTAACGAGAGCATCTTGAGGTGTTGGTCGAGGCTCTTGGCCATTAGGCCATTGGCCGTTACGACTATCGGCACAATGGTTGCCGAATCCACATCCCACATGTTGACAACAAATCAAAATCAAATCAAATGTTTTTATTTCACATAAACCATTACAGGCGCTTATGAAAAGTCGAATTTAGGTGCACGGTTCCAATTAGTCGTTTCCTATGGAGAAGAGCCGGCAAGAAACTCCATGGTTACTCTTTTAAAATCCATATCTTTAACAATTTGAGTGGGTACAGTTATGAACCTCGTTATTGTTATTGTTATTAAGGACCATTCCTTGCCGTCAGTGATTTTGGTAGCCTGAAGCGCCCGCAACCTGTCAGTACACACAGCTGTAGAAGAAAGTGTGGATATCTTCTATTGAAAAGGGAAGACAATTATTACGAGTGGCGTAGCGTGGTCTAATCTAGATGTGGGCGAAGTCGCATCACCGAGGCCATTTTCTTTCAGTACCTATTTCTAAGACCAATTCTGAGATCCTACAATATTTATTTGTATTTGTGTGCATACATTAGCAAACTTATGACACAATAATGAAAGTGAAATTTAACTTGTGCGGAGGATATTGAAATGCATGTTTAAAATCATGGTAGGGTAAATCGTACTATTTAGCGTAGTTCTTGGCGTTCGGCCTCAGGTCAGCACCCGCGACAGCGAGGCCCCCTTGAATGCGAGGCCGTGGGCGAGGGGCCGCTTCGCTCACGCCTAACTACGCCGCTAATTTATACCTTGTGGTTACCGGCGCAGAATATCTCTTTCTCCCCCATGGGTACCGTAAAGGCAACTAAAGGGTTCTTTAAAGAGGATGGTCTTCTAGTCGTCAGGCCCAGGCACCTTTTTTCAGTTATTACCTACAAGCTGCTACTTCGCAGATGACTAAAATGACTATCGAAAAATCGACATGTTTGACGCGTCGGACTCGCAATACCCTACCGTGGAGAATAAATTAATGAAGTGATTCACCGAATATCACCTTGCAGGTGATAAAAAAGATACTATCGAAATTACGACATATTGCGCCTGTCCGACGCTTAAATTGCAGCGGCCATTTTGTCGGCCAAGTTTGTTTCCTTCTTTTTTTAACTATCAAAATCTTACGATTACAATTAAAATCAAGTGGTAGGTAGTAAAAAAAGGTATACTCGCTAAATCGACACGTTTGAGGGCTGGGGGTGTGAAAACGCTGCATATTCAAGACTTTTCGCAATAAAAAAAGTTGTCCGACTCCTCAAGATGAACGCATCTGCGAAGTAGCAGCTTGTAGGTAACAACTGAAAAAAAGGTGCCTGGGCCCGCCGACTATTCCATGGATAATCGTAGGTAGTATTAAGTTTTTTTAATAAGTCGCCAGACTTCATGCTTTCTGGAAATTATTGAAACGTCTTCATAAACAGAGCAAGCAAGCAGCACTAGAATGCCTGCTCCGCCTGGTGGACAGCAAACAGTCTGCCTTAACCCGTACCGCAGCTCCGCCAACACCACTACCGCCACCAGACCCGCATGACAATGATGGTTTGTACCTGATACTTGTTCAAGAGTTGTTGTAGAGTAGAGCAAGTGTAGCGATAGCCTAGCGCAGTCTTTCTCAAAGTGAATGAATGAATGAATCTTTATTTGCGATAAGTATTGGTACAATTCGGTCTTATTTAAATACTTAGATCCAAAACACTTAGTCATAGTAGTGACATGCAAATATTAAGTAGTACATAATTGTTAACAGATCATGATATATTTTATAAAATAAGACTACATGCATTACTACATTATAATTAGACGTTAACAAATTTAATATTATAGAGTATTCAACAAAATCAGTGTCAAATTCAGTGGGCGATAACGCACCCTTGTGGGCGCTAGAGGCCTACAGGGGGGCGGTAATAGTAATGATTGCGATTGTGATTAATAAGATGTGCTAAAATAAGAATAAAATAGGGGGCGCTAGAAAATAATTGATTCTCAAAAGGGGCAGTAGACGAAATAAGTTTGAGAACCTCTGGCCTAGCAGTTGAACGGTTGCCTCTCGTGCAGGCGGGTCCGAGTTCAATCTCGGTCCGCACCTCTGACAATTCCGTGTAGGTATTTGATTATCACTTGCGATAACGGTGAAGGAAAACATCGTGAGGAAACCTGCACACATGAGAGGACTCCAAAAAATTCTCGATAGTGTGTGTAGTCCGCAAACCAACATCAGGCCAGCGTGGAGGACTTAAGCCTAGATCCTACCACCAAACGCGCTGGGTTTTGTATAATCTTACAACACGCGTCTATTCTCAGCGTGCGGTGAGGAAGTTTTATATTCTAACCAGGGTTGTTGCGAACATCAGCATCCGCTGAACTTCAGCATCTTTTTCAACATCAGCATCAGCGTCAGCATCCGCATTGATCGATGCTGATATTAACCGTATAGTCCGTAGCGGGCCCCGAAAGGGGACGAACACAAGAACTACCGTAAACTCGTTTTCGACCCCGATCGGGGCCCAGAATTAGGTCATACGACATCCTAATTAATAATGTAAACATTTAATTATCTACTTATCGGATCTTGTTATTGGATGAAATTTATAAGAACTAAATAAAAAGCTCAAGTTTGAGTACCATTGAATCAATCCTATTTAGCGCACGAGTTTTAATATTTACCTTTACAAAACTGAATGTATAAATGGGATAACCGCCATTTGATGACAGTCGTGGTGGACGCTAAAAATCATAAAAAGAATGGATTCTGGACTACCAATCATCACAAAATGAGTAAATCATTTATTAACTCGAGGAAATCATCCATAGTTTTGGTAATTTTAGTAGTGATAACAAAGTTTTTGATATCCAAAGTAAAAGCTTCCCGCCAGTTGAACTTTTGTTGTTGTTCATTTATCACTAATATCACAAATTACACAGTAGGCGTGGTTAAAAACAATCCATCATCTATAGACAAATGCGATATACTACTAGAAAAAGCCCATGTTTTAACGTAAAACGTAAACGTACGTAAAATATCACGAAATCTTTGTTATCACTACTCAATTTGGGATTCGGAATCAGCCGCCATATTACTTTTTTATGGTTAATGATGTGAGAAAGTGATTATGTGAATCGATTATTTCGTTGTGATTTTGTTCGAATCTATTTAATAAAAAATAAGTAACACCAAAAATCGATTTTTTTAATTATAGTAAATATTTTACTTGTTTGATGTAATTTAACATTCTATCTATGCATTGACTTAGAATAAGTATGGACCTCGGGTCATCGCTCAAAAATGTCCGAACCGAAAGTGAGTTAAAACACGATGAATTTGAAAAGAGCTACACTTGCGCGCTTCATTCTTCTTTTGGGCGAACAAGCAGCTACACCTCAATGTCACAACTCAACAATGCCGTTCTGTGTAGTGAGATCGTGTAAAAACTACTCAAAAAAGTGAAAAAAGTTGATGGTGTATCACATTTTCAGTAGGTATTTTATTGTTTTACAATTTTAAAGTATTATTTTGTTAAGGAACATTGTATTTTGCTTAAAATTGAATTAATTGCAAGAGCAAAACACACAATAATCCAACTAAACAAAAAGTATCTTATTTTCCTTCCTTTGTTTGACCAATTATGTCAACTTCATTTGGTTGGATTACCATAAGAAACTTGACATATTTGTCAGACATTAGAACAAAGATTCCAAAGAGTCGTTATTTTTACGCGATGTTTTTTTGTATTGCGATTTTGAACCAATTGCAATTTGTTTTGTTCTATTCATTTAAACAAGTTAATTTTAAACTTGCATTGTATGCAAACATATTATGTACGAAAATATGTATGTTGTCCTTCCGTTTCAAAATTGTATTGGTTTTTCGGTCACTACCAAGTTTCCGATCGAGCTGAAATTTTGCAGGTAGGTATGTGCATCTTAGATCATTAAAATGTCATTGAACTAATTTGATGATGGAGCCGAAGATTAGGCAGGCACAGGAACAAATGGTAGGCTTGTCGAGTTTCAGCTCATGTATTTTGTCATTATAAACACTTTTCATTACATAAATAATGACGTAGGTCCGATAGTAGAGCCGGAAAACGGGCTCTGGAACTCCCTAATGGCAAATAGTGAACACGTGACGTTTGGGCTCGTTTGTTTAGTTATCATAAACTCTTTTAAATACACATGACAAAAGATAGTTTCATTCAAAAAAAAAAAAATGTGCCTCTGATTTAATTTCAGTTTTCTTTGAGATCAATTAGATGAAGATGATGATGATGATGCTGATGCTGATGGTGATACTTCAGCAAAGGAAGCGAAATCGCGTTTTTGAAAATGACGATGTTGGAATTTTGCAAGAAATGTTCTATGCTCTTTCAGTTGGTTTAAATATTTAGCGATCGCAATAAAATAATATAACAAATAATAAAATCTTTTAAAAATTAAGTTGCTCTATTACTCCTATGTTCCCCAAATTTTCGTTTAATATTAAATGAAGTTTCGAAATTTGAAAAATTGAGCAGTGCTGTCATGTTTTCGTATGGTAAAAATTGTTGCAAGCAAAATTAGGCATTATGATAACGATATAGGAATTCGTACATCGTAAATGAGCTTGTTGGTATTTCTAAGTTTATAATATGTCAATTCAGGACACTTTTATCACATGAGTAGATAAACGGAACAGAGACAAAGCTTCTTAAGAACGTGCAAAACTGTTACCTATTTTGGTAGGGATGTCACAATAGTTCAAAAGAAATTAAACTAAGCATTTGTTAAATAGTTTTATTATTCAGTATGATAGTGTGGCGACATCTATCGCCCCACATGCGAACTATCCTGCATCGCGATATCAACATTCGACAGGCAGATAGTATATACAGGGCGGAATCGTTAAGTGCCAACAGACGATTTTTTCGTTAATTTAAGAGATATTTAAAAAGTTAAGGCTATTATCAAAATTAGGCTATATGTAGAGTAAAATAATATAAATAACTTCAGGAAAAAGAAAAGCCAGATATAGAAAATTTTGTCTTTCGCTCCCTCCATATATTTAGTATGAGAATTTCTTCCAACTGATCATACCAGTCATACCTACTTATTCTCTCTCTTCCTTACTGTTAATATGGCGGCGGATTTAGCCTTACTCGACTTCGGTCTATCTTAGTCATCTTTGTAATAAAACTTCATATCACCACATTCCTGAGCATTACCTAAATCTAACCCAGGATTTCGAACAGAAAACGGACAGATTTTGTAGTTCCAGACTGCTTACCTACGTAATGCGATAGCCTATTATTTTCATGTTTAATAAATAATAATAGTATTGCAACCAATTTGTTTAACTAATACAAATACGAATAGTTCAACGGCAATTTTCCTTATTAAGGCCGTGGCCCCATGTCTACGGTGCGGCGCCGTTCGCCGTGAAACGGCGCGGCGCCGCGCGGCAGCACGGCGTGTACGGTGCACCGCATGTTAGTTCCGTGGCTGGCGTAAATATGACATGTCTAAAATTGCAATTTTTCAGGGCGACCATTTTAAAGTTTTAACCTCTTCTGGTAAATCGGTAAATTAGTTTAACGTAGGATGTATTTTAGTTATTTTAAAATATACAGGATGTTAACGAATTCGTATAATTCCTTAAAACCATATGATCTGCTACTGGTGTAAATTGTCTCGGCATGGAAATTAGGCAGATTTACAAAAAAAAACTTTTTTCTTTATGCGGTACCTATGGCTAAGTGATCGAATCTAAACCACAGGATTCAGTAAAATACAAATGTAAATGACGTCAACGTCAAAATCCAAGATGGCGGCTGTGAAATTTTACAAGATAAAATCTTGGATTTTGAGTTCGACCTCATTTTCGTCATCATCGCCCCGGAAAACCATGGACACGACACCCATGATGCATATCTTGTAAAATTTCACAGCCGCCATCTTGGATTTTGATTTCGACCTCATTTTCGTCATCAGCACCCCCGAAAACCACGGAAACGACACCAATGATGCATAACTTGTAAAATTTCACAGCTGCCATCTTGGATTTTGATTTCGACCTCATTTTTGTCATCATCGCCCCCGAAAACCATGGACACGACACCCATGATGCATATCTTGTAAAATTTCACAGCCGCCATCTTGGATTTTGATTTCGACCTCATTTTCGTCATCATCGCCCCCGAAAACCATGGACACGACACCCATGATGCATATCTTGTAAAATTTCACAGCCACCATCTTGGATTTTGACGTTGACCTCATTTTCGTCATCAGCACCCCCGAAAACCACGGAAATGACACCAATGATGCATGTTTTGTAAAATTTCACAGCCGCCATCTTGGATTTTGACGTTGACGTCATTTACATTTGTATTTTACTGAATCCTGTGGTTTAGATTCGATCACTTAGCCACAGGTACCGCATAAAAAAAAAGGTTTTTTTTAAATCTGCCTTATTTCCATGCCGGGACAATCTACACCAGTAGCAGATTATATGGTTTTAAGGAATTATACGAATTCGTTAACATCCTGTATATTTCAAAACAACTAAAATTTAAAATAATTTACCGATTTACCAGAAGAGGTCAAAGCTTTAAAATGGCCGCCCTGAAATATTGCAATTTTAGATATGTCATATTCACGCCAGCCAGCTGCAGTGTACCGTGCAACCTACACGGCGCCGTACACGGCGCCGTGTCGCTGTACGCGGCACCGTATGCGTCGCCGTGTCGCCGCACACGGCGCCGTACGCGGTGCCGTATACGGCGCCGTACACGGCACCGTGCGCGGCGCCGCCGCACCGTCCCACGGCGGCCGGCGCCGCACCGTAGACTTGGGGCCACGGCCTTAATGGCGCTAAATACCGTCATCACAAACTTGTGGCTGTATATCAGAACTCCTCTGCCTTCGCTTTGACGGAATAGGCATTCGGTTTTCTTTTTATTAATTAAATAAAAAATCCATAAGAACAACGTTTTTTTTTTAATTTGGAACTCACAGCTTTACTCCGTAATAATAGTTAATGTATGATATATTTTTATTTTTTCAAGTATTATTCATACACACAGTACAATAAAAAACCATTATCAATAATGAAATACCACGTTTTTACATTAAAATATTCCAACTAGCAACAAACATCGTGTGTCGCACTAACCCTGAGATTGTCAACTGGCTGTGCCAGCGTAAACCGGTTTTTTTCAGTCTCGCCGCGTACGTGACAAGCGGCCAGTGGTCACGCACACATGCCCCGTGTGCTTGTAGTAGTGCAACCGATTTGCGCGCTTGTATGAAGCTTTGTCTCTGTTCCGTTTATCTACTCATGTGCTTTTATCGTGAATTTTGTACTACACTCGTTGTCCATACTTATTCTAAGTCAATGTATCTATGTTAAAATTATAATCAAGCAATCAAAGATACTTTTTTTTAAATATCGTAATAAGTCAGTAGGTACATTTAAATAAAATAGATTTAGATTCATCATAAATCATAATCCTCTGTGGCTACATCAATAAATATTCGTACCGAAACTTCACCGTGGAATCCAATGCATCCGTAGACTGATATTCTTTATTCAAAATTCAAAAAATAAATTCTAATTTGACGCAATATCGGCAGTAAAATAATAATTATCTACGAAACGTTCCTTGTAATAAGGTTTAAAATTGTTAAACGGGATCTTAATAGTGCGAAATCTAGGTACCTCGCCTACGCCTTCATGTATTAATTTTAAATTGCATAGGTACCTACATAGAATATTAATTTTATTATGTCCAGGATGGTTGACGGTTGTGAATAAGCGAAAAAAAAACAGAAGAGAGGTGAAGAGGGTGAAGAGGTCATACATTATAGACTTTATTTTTTGAAGGCGTAGATGGTATAGGGTGCCCAGTATATCTATATCTATAGGCGTAGTGAGTACCTATTTGATTTCGGGGAAGATTTAATGGCGGAAAGCTTTTGGCATTCTCGATGCGAGACATTGATGAGGCCTTGGGCCATCTTAAGTCGGATGCTGACCGGAAGCATTTACTTATAATGTAGTAGTTAGAATTCGAATAAGTTAGAACGTAAAACGAGCAATGAACATGCTGTTATGTGAAAATGGCGAATAATTGTAACATTACACGAACTCTTAAATGTTTCACCTCAGACTAGGCACCTCTGGGTTTTGAAGTAGGATTTTATTTCGAGATCGATTTTAAACGCTTTATGAAATTTTGCTCGTTTTATTTGGACAGGGGTGCAAAGGCAACAGTAGTTCAGCCATCTTTACTTGGCACTTTTACAACATTTTTTAGACCTTAACATTTTGTCGAGCTGATAGTCGCAGCGGATAAGCCTTGCAGCAGTAGGTAGACATAAGTTATTCTTAAATTCAAGATGGCGGCCTTGAAAATTTACTTATTATTTCATAATTATATTATTTCCATAGATTTCGGGGGTGCTGAAGCCGAAAATAAATTCTACTCCTGAATCCAAGATAGCCGTCATGAAAGTTCACTACCTAGTTAAATGAAATTTACTAGCCCTTAAATCATGGGATTGACACCCATGACAGCTAGCCAATTTGCGTAACCGCCATCTTGGATTTGGATTTTAATCTCATTTTCGGCATTAACACCCCCGAAAATCACGATTTTGAAACCCATGACGACTAATTTGCAAATTTTTGTAGCCCTTATCTTGGAGTTTCATTTTGTCCCCATTTTCGGCCTCAGCGCCACCGAAAACTACAGAATTGACACCCATGACGACTAGTGAACTTTTCATGTTTTGACCTCATTTTCTGCAACAGGAGCCATGAAAACCATGGAAATATCCCATGATGAATAAGTAGTAAGTTTTCGTAGCCGCTATCTTAGATTTAGAAATCGATCTTAGCCATGTTTGTTTTGTGAACCGACCTTATGTCCTGTAACATTATTAAAACCTGATTATAGTAGTACGTCCTCTATCTTATGAACTATTTCACTTCTATTTGAAATCAGGAAGCAAAGGCCCAGGAATTTATGTCCCGAGCTGCGGTATGGCAGATTAGGACATAAGCTCCGCCTCTCTGCTGCTCGCTTTCCTCAGCAAACCCTAGCACGAATGCTCTGCGACAATGTACCGCGTTGACCGACTGCATGTAGTAATATAGGAGAGAATGTGGTAATACATTCTAATTATGTCTATTAGATACTTAAAATATCTTCGTGTTCATTCTACTTGTACTAATATTTAATCTGTGCCAATACTTTAGGTTTTTGAAAAATAATTTCTATTCACGTGAAATTATTTATTTGTAGCTATGCCGAAAATAAATAAATGTCATTAATTAACTTTCGAGCGATTTTATTTATTTAATGATTATTTTTCGATTAGGATGAATGAGTTTCGATTAGGCTGAATGAGTATCGATTTGGCTGAATGCAACATTTGTATTGTATTAACAATTTTGGATTGATGGTCAGCACTAGGTTCGAATTAAGTCGACTTACAATTTTTACTGAATTGAATTGTGTTTTTTTATCCGTTTTTGTATTTGAATAATGGTAAAAGTGAAAATGAAAAGAAAAAGAAACTATGTTTAGCTTGTCCCTTCAGCGTTTCAACACGTAACTAGGTACGTTAATTATTGTTTTTGAGCTAATCTATCTCAACTAATATTTGGATATAGGTATATTAAATATCTATTTTATTCTAATTTCGCATTATGTTGACGTAGCTTCACGTAAACAGCACATTTTTAAAGAAATTTACTAGACATATTAGGTACAATATTAATGAAATAAAATATTTTTCACATTAAATTCATACTTAAAACTTGCGTGCAAATTCCTGCATTTGGTGACTTAATTCAATTAATTGACGCGACAACTCCCCGAGTCAGCGGGTATGACAAATGTCAAAATCTCGTCGAGCCAAAGGGTTAATGCTGATGTTCGAGTCGTGACATGACCGCAGAGGGGGCGGTGCTTATATCCCGTGTAGTTTTTGCTTGCGAATTTTGATCAATCCAAGGGCAGACCGCGAGGATAGCGATTGTAAACAAACACAAACTTGTATCATTACGTTATAATACGTAATTGCGCGTGAAAGTTTTTCTTTTTTCGTAAATTGTGAGTGTTGTTTGATAAATAATGCCGACCCCGTTCAAAAGTGGAATTTTACTTATGATTAAATTCTAATATTAATTAAATGAAAGATTGGTAGCAGGTTATGCACTAGGTAGTCTAAGTACTTAATTAAGTATCTAGTACTATACTAATTATTACTAAACCAATTAGTTTGATTACTTATATTTTTTATTAAAATCCAAAAATTATTGAAACCACCTTTTATTTCAATACCAAGGAAAACTGTGCAACTTTTAGATATTTATTCAAAATGAGCACTACTTTTTCCCTGCTTTTTAAGAAAATAATGAGAATCAGCATCAGCATCTGCTGATGTCAATGGTAAAAGATCAGCATCAGCATCCGCTGATCTTAAAAAAATATGCATCAGCAACAACCCTGATTCTAACCCGTCTCCACACAGGATAAAATCATTCCGACCTTTCCTATTTTTTATTTTTTTTAATTTTCGATGGGTTTGCTCTTGACCTTAGTCTAGGTCAGAGGTGACCGAGACAAAGTCGACGATGGAGCGAGCTTACCCAGAAGAATCCTGTTCACTCTCACTTTGAAGAGATTAGGGTTGTATGCGTTCGGAAACACAGACGCAGGCAGAGAGTTCCACTCTTTTGCTGTGCGCATTATAAAAGACGTTTGGAAACGCTTAGTGCTATGTATCTTATTTTGTTGTTTGGCTTCTTAGTTTAATCGGATGCTGCGGAATTTCATAATTTTACCCGAAATTTACTCATGTGCATTTTTGAGATTGCCCGACTAGTTTCGGACCCAAACGGAGCCCTTAATCATGAGCTGAACACGCGGCGAGGTCTCAAGTCGAGTTCGACTCGCTAATCATAAATATGAATTGTCTAATTTCCTCAACACAGGCCTTAATACGACACCAGTCTTCAGTCCCTTGCAAACGCCTATAGAAATGAGATTTGTCTCCAGAGTCAGGCGCAACTGGTGTTTCGGGAGGTTCGGGAGGCCGTAAGCGACACGAGACGCGGCGGTCCAGCGGCAAGCGACGCCGGAGGGAGCCGCGCTCAGTCCCGCTGTCCGGAGAGCCCAGCAGACACGCGCCGCCGCCACAGGTTGTTTATGTTCACTCTATTAGTTATCCAGTACCTACTTGACACAGGCCGCGCCAAGAACGAAAAAGAAGGGAGTGGAGAGGGACTGCCGCTCCCTTCTCGCGCCAGACGCACCGGGCGCCAGAGGGCGCGCGACTACCCCGGCCACCATAGTGGATGGCCTGCGGGCAGCGGCTTAGAGGACCCGTCGGCGGTAGTCCTTATAAAGATATTGAACTTTGCAGCTACACTTCCTCCCAATACTCGCTCCAATGGTTATCAGAGATTGGACGGTCATAACCAGCAGGCACTTAAGGTTATGTGATTTCGTAATATTCTGTTTTAACTAACAGGTAACCCTCTACATCCAAGGCACAGAGAGCACGTCAAGGTACCGGGTAGGCAGCGCGGGCGCCGTCACGCTCACGCCTCTAGAACTACCTTCAGGTGGAAGCGTCCGGGATATACTGTTCTTTACGACTAACTGACTGTCTGTTCAAATAAAATATGAGTCGAAATATAAGGCTTTTTATTTCACTAGTGAAAGTTGGTTTCTTTAGGATAGACCTCCGGTTTCTGAATTGAGAATTCTAGGATAAGCAGTAATTAAGTAACATTTGAGTACGGAGTTGTCAAAAAAATGACGGAATTTAAAGCATTTTTTTGACAATAGGTACTCAAATACTACTTAAGTATTGCTTATCTCGAATTCTCAATTCAGAAACTGGAGGAGAGAGATAAGTCCAACAGGAACGATTTTGTACACGTGCTCTTCTTTCGATCAGATATGCTATGAAAAGGTGTTTCTTTGTACGTTCCAAAAAACGTTTAAAGTCTTCGAGTTTGATGCTGTTTTCCCCAAAACGAAAGAACAACCCAACCTTAAAAACGGATGGTTCCAAAAAAGTAATTATAACATAAAATAACAGCTGTATTCCCCGAAGGGTTAGTACGCCGTAATTTTAAAGCCCCATTTAATTAGGGGACGAGCCTATTGCCATTTTGGGGAGGTAGACGAGAGAACGCCTATCCCCTGTTCTTTGATTACGCAGTGAGGCGGCTGGGATGTAGTAAAAGTCCAGGTTACGAATAATTAGGTGTAGGTATATTTTGAAACACTCGTGTTAAAACGGACAAATGGTATCCGAGACAATATACCTAAACTCGTAGTACGACAAACTCGGTACACGGTACACAACAAGTGGTACACGGTAAGAATGCTAGTGAACATGAACAAAGAGAACTAGTGAGCGAATACTGGATGGTTTATGTTTACATAGAAGTTTCGAGACTTCGAGTGGCCGGGGAATATAGAGACTACTGTGTTACAATGTTGCCAACTCTCGAACTATAAATAATTTATAAGGTGCGTTCACGACCGCCATACCATCAAACGGGCACAAATCCAGACAGACAGATTCCACACGGAAAAATCCAATCACACTTTGCCCGACCTAGGGGATCGAACCCAGGACCTCGACGCTCAGCAGTCGCACTTACGACCACTAGACCAACGAGGCAGTCGTTATAATGCTTATCTACTAATTATTCACTGTTGTCACGTATCAAACTAATTATAAACGTATTTTCATAGTACTACGGTACATTACTGATTTTCCATAGTTAAATTAACAAAGCATGAAATGCCAATTTATGTTCTACGATAAACCATTTCTGACAAGCACAACACATGTTTAATTAAATTGTTTATGTAATAACGCGATTGTTTCATAAGCATAGTATAGGATTAGGTGGGTACAGTAGCTAGTTATACAAGGTGTTAACGAATTCATGTAATTCCTTCAAAGCACGTGATCTACTGGTGACAGAGGTTAACCCTAAGTGGGAATTTTTGAAAATCATCGTTTTTTTTTTTTAAATAGCGATATCGCGTCAGTCGTGCCTGCCAGCCGTGTCGCCGTGCTTTCATTAATTTATGCGTGGCATCGAAATGTTCACACAAATAAAACTTATTTTTTTGCAAAAAAATAAATTCTTATTTTTTATTGAATCCTTATTAGGTGGTTTAGATACGATCGGTAACAAAGCCACATGAAAAAATAATATTTTTTTTATTTTTAATCATCCTAAATCCCGTGCGGGGCCTGTCTACATCAGTAGTAGATCATGTGGTTTTAAGGAATTACACGAATTCGTTAACAGCCTGTTTATGTATGTTATTAAATAAAAGCCTGTAAGAATTTGAAACGTTGGCCAAGCCCGATTGTAAGCAAGGTGACGTTATATTTGTATTTTTACAGAGTTCTTGAGATTTTTATTAAAATTGGTAAGTTAGACTGCACTCGTGTTATCCTTTAGACCAGGGTTTCTCAAACTTTCGGCTCCACGAACCCCTGTTAAAGTTTCCAGGTGACAGCGAACCCCTTAACTAACTACTACCCCCTTCCCCCCAAAGAAAATAATAAAATTGACTGTTGAAGAAAATAAGGTTTTTATTTCAATAAAGGTAACAAATAAAGTGCCAAAAGAAATAGGTATCTTTTTAACCGCTAGCGGCCCGACCGACGATCCGGTTCGTCAGTGCCATTGTTTATCTATTGTGTCTATAATTACAGTACTCGATAAGTTAATATCAATGTGATGGGTGTGCTTGTTTCTTGTCGCAGTTATCAAGCCATCATTACGTAAGTCTTGTCGCGAACCCCCTGTAGTCGAATGGCGAACTCTTAGGGGTTCGCGTACCCCACTTTGAGTAACCCTGCTTTAGACGAGACTCCATATAGAAATAGGTACTTCGGCTGTTAGTCATATTATAATACTAAGGCGTCGTCCTAACTGGCTACGATTGTAGTACGAGTAAACGATGCAATTTCGTCGCACGACTAGATTAAATGCACAAATCTCTTGAATGTCTCAGTTGGACCGTGTTGTGCAAAAATGATCCAACCCACATACTTGCCAAAATTAAGGTATTGATGTCAAACTATCGAAAATGATCAGAATTTTCATGTGGAAAGGACTTATTTTATTCTGACAACAATATTTTTTTTATGATAGGTTATTCCAATCCACAACTACGTTAAAGTCCAAAAATGTATAGCAGAAGTGATTCAATACTCTTGGAACAATTTACACATTAATTTTGGCAAGTTTGTGGGTTGGATCATTTTTGCACAACACGGTCCAGTTGAAGATCGCTAGTCATCGGCGAGGATAGCAACGCGACGGCATCTCACGCTCGGAAACGCCCGATTGGCATCGCGTGATCTATTAGGACACCCTTTGAACCATCGCACGATCGTTTTTATGGCGCGACGAAATCGCATTGTTTGCTCGTACGATCATAGCCAGTTAAGACGACGCCTAAGTCCTCCCGCCATGTATGTCTGTGCGCGATTTTCTTCGTAACTACCTAACTACTGAACGGCTGTTGATCCAGTGTTCACAATTAGATCGATTGATTCTCGATTGACCTCAATCAAATAATTTTATGGTATGCGTAAGGAGTCGGTGCAATTTGCTAGTTTAGAATGATTTTGAACATTTCAGCAATTAAAATTTTTTTGGAGACTGAAAGGCGTGACTTTTTTTTTCCCTGGGAAATTCCTATTGGATGCCCTTCGCCCGGGGAAGGCGGAGGGGTATGGATTCTTACCGGCTAACAATCCACGGTGTTCCTTCTCCTGACCCTTGGCCGGGGTCGCGGGCTTCGCAGCTGCATGCACCGCCACCCCGGCAGGCCTCGGTCCGCCAGCACCTGGCGGACCTCTCCTTCTGTGGGGCCTTGCCCCACGTCCTCCTGAGAGGCGCGCACGGAACACTGCGCGCCGCGTTCTCGGGCCTGGGGGCCTACTCCCGACGGACTTACCGTCAACGAAGTTAGTCGCCCATCCGAAAGTAGCCCGAAACGTAGGAGTGAACAAAACAAGTGTCAAGTTCAACTTTTCGGACGGGCAAAAACACATTGGTAGTAGGGACAACTGTCAAATCGTGTTGTCATTCATTCTTAGTTCGGGCCCCGAAATAATCTTAATGTCTCTAGGTGATACCTAAGGGGGAGGGAACGCTAGTAACTAAGGCCGAAACCACGGACTTCGTGCTTAGGGAGTAGACCCCCTGTTACTGATCGGGCGACGGGTCCCCTAATCCGCCGCCCGCAGGCCACACACTACGGTGACGGTGGCCGAAGATAGTCGCGCGCCCTCCGGTGCTCGGTGCGTCTGGCGCGGGAAGGAAGAGTGGCAGCTGCCTCTCCGCTCCCGCTTTGGTCGCCATCACTTCCTCGCAGAAGGAGGCAACGGATACAGCGTGACTGGTTCGTCACTTTACATCCGAAAACTATGAACTCTGCCATCATTCTGTACAACTTTGCTATGGGACAAATAATTCGTGAAAAAAAAGCTGTTCCATACAAAATAATCAATGTTGCTTTTTACAAATGTATTGAACAGCAGATTTTTTTTTCACGAATTCATAGTATAAGTTGTACAGAATAACGAGCAGAAATCATGGTTTTCGGGTATAAAGCGATTAACCAGTGATGCTGTATAAGCAAGTGGGGCTACCAGTGATACTACTGCCAGTGACCAGCCCAGGGTAATAGAGCTGTCTTACAACTACCCTCTATATAATCTCGTACGGCTATCAATTTGCACATCTACCCTCTATATGTCGATCTTCAGAGTCCATTTGAATGTACTGGTTTAGTAAAATTCGAGTTCAAGTTGTTTAATTAATTTTGATTGCTTGTATGACATAAACTTCTTTCAAGACAAAACTAAATATTCTACTGTGCTTTCTACCTGTTACAAGCTATGTCTATACCAGTGCGCTTTCATGCTCATCTTGCGTCTTCGTCTGAAGCATGCGTGAAGCGCCATAGCGCATCAATAACGCATGTCATAACACTAGTTCGACAAAAGCGCATGCCCTTAGCGCACGCCAATCCGTCTGTTGTATGTTGTCTGACGACTGACCGAGGCGCACCGGTGTAGACGATAAGCTGCATGCCTCATAAGGCAATCGATATTGCATGCACTTGACGCAAGATGAATTGGAAGTTGAAAGCGCAAGATGAATTTGAAAGCGCAAGCGTGTAACATACCAATTTGGATATAGATAACTTTATTCATTAAACATATGGTTCTCAACGCCAATTTTTTGCTTATTTTTCGTCTTATCTGATACCTACTTGATACAGAATGAGGAAAACATAGAACGCATCTCATCAACTGTATAATAGAGGTGAGCCGGCGCGGCGGTGACATGCAAAAAAATACAAAAACGCCTGCAATACCAGCTAAGCTGACCTCTCATTGTACAGAAAGCTTATACAATGTGAGTTTAGCTTATACTGGAAAAGTATAGTTTGATGTGTCGCCGTGCGTACCTTTACAGGCACTTTAGCCATATTTCTGAGCTCCTAGTGAAAAAGGGTATAATGACGGTAAAGAATGGCCAGGATCCGAGCCTTTTTACTGTCATGCGGGTTCGTGCCCGCGTGCGTGCGTCACCCGCATGCGTGGCGCTCGCAGTTCACCTTTTCGTGTGTGTTTCACGCATCACAATAAATACATGTATGAAAGGGTGAAATTCAGGCGCCACGGGTGCGGGTGACTCACGCATGCGGGCACGAGCCCGCGTCACAGTTAAAAGCCCTAAGTGTAGTTAGGGCAGGAGACAAAGTTGAAAAGAAGGGAGAAGGGGCGTGCGGGTTTCACTTTGGTACCAAAGGGCGCAGGTTCTTCAATAGAATGTGGATGCTCAGGTTGCCCAGCTCACATAAGATAAATCCTCCGAGTCCCACGTAAAAGCAGGTGTTGCATGGAAGCAGTGTACGGGGTTTGGGGGGGTTTATTGTATGTGGCGGCATACAGTCCTTATAAAGGGTATAAGGACTTTTCATTAGTGGCACAGATTTTTGGTTTCGTTTTCTGGTGGGATTCTAGGTAAAATATAGTTAGATATTTCTGGTCCTTCGAGTCAGACACACGCAAAAGTATGATCTCAATTACAAAACACATTTATCTCCAAGTGTTTATTTTACAAAGATCACAATACGTTACGGACATCGTTCCGGTTTGTTACATTCGCACCATGTCCTCGGTGTTACACTAATATTAACTAAGCCTTCTTATCTTCAGCAGGCGCGGGTGTTTCTGGCACCGCGGGCGCAGCAGGTGCCGCCGCAGCCGCCGGGGCAGCTGACGCGTCCGCACTAGGCGCTACTGATTTTGCCTAGAAATAGAAAATGTTACGTTATATAATTGTGAGCTTCCGTGTGATTCCTGAAGAAATAACACCACGCCTTCTCTTCGAGTTGGTCAGGTTTACCTACTTCTCAATCTAATGCTAATGCTAATGGTATTGAAAGTTTAAGGAGTTCAGACGACAGTAACTCCGCATTCAAGTTCGATATTTCAAGAGCAGCTTATTAAGGGCTTATTAGATTACCCGATTTATAGGGAACCTTTATTTTTTTAACGATGGTAAATCGTCAAATGATTTCTTCCGCTCTGGGCGGACCGAAAGGGAGTGTCATACTCTTACTGACTAAAACCCATCCGTGTTCCTCCTAATGCCCTTTGCGTTCTAGGGCCGCGGTAACTCTTTCGAACAAATTCCGCAACCCTGGCAGGCACTGTCCCTAGCGGGCCCCGTCTACTATGCTGACATCTCTTTGAGGCGCGCGTGGAACATAACGCGCTGTTGACCCGGGCCTGACCGGACGACGAGCCATTTATAGGGTCCCTAACTATTTTTCGGTGTAGCCCCGGGTCTCCCTGTCACCAGCTCCCGGTTCAGATCTTTTTCGATGAGCAGTTGTCGACCGATCTGGTTTGGAAAAGAGATGGCTTACTGAATCGTTTGACAACTGAATAAACGAAACGTTCTGAATCAGGCGGCTGGTCTCTTTGGTCTTCGGTCGGGACTCTTTCAACCGGGCATTAAAATTTGGCTAATGCAATAAACACTTTATCCTTGGCCTCTGTGAGTGAAGAAGTGTCCAGAAAATCATGTGGTACTATAGAACTAACCTCAGCGGCCTTGGTCGGTTCGGACGCGGCGTCGGAGGGTGTTGGTGAGGCTGCTGCTGCAGCTGCGGGCTCCTCTTTCTTCTCGTCTTCGGGCACGGGGGCACCGTAGCTCATCTGGAATAATATAGTTAGTTATAGAGGGTAGTTAGCGCTTGTGATGTTCCGTGAATTTAATTTAACAGCTTTTTCGCGACCTTGTCGAGGTGAGTTCCTTTATACACCATGACCACTTCATTCATCGGATGATAAGTTAGTCTTTTGTTCCAGGCTGTTATGCGAATATAGACTGGTATGACAGTCATAAGTCTAAAAGTCGAGCCGTACTATAACTTATCGGTATCGAAGGCCAATAATTTATTCATCTGCAATCGCACCTGATTTGTTTTGAAGGGGGTCTCAAGAAACATGAGAAAAGGCTAGGATTATGATGAGTACTTAGGAACAAAACACTAACACGCATGAACCAATGTTCTAGATGGACCGTTCGTTCGAAAACCGTTTTGCGAATCAGAAAGATCTCTCATTAATTCATCAGGCTCTTGTGAGCTTTTGAGAAATTAGAAGGCGACTTTTGGGTTTCGATCCTAAGATGGATGAACTAATTTGGTTACTGGGTCAGAAAATTCTGGTGATGCAACTGTAACTAAAATGGGCTTTGGGGTAATGGAACCTTATTGTGCCCTTGGTGAACTGTGTTTGAAGATTCTAGTTCTATTTGAAGTACTCACTTCTTTTTTTCTTCCCAGGCCTAGTTTTCGGTCCGAAAGGACTTCAGCCATAGCCTCGGAATTGTAATTAGATCCGATCTTATCCGAACACTGGCTGATCTGGATTTCCGGAACATGAATAGTTCGCAAAAGTGAAAAAGGAATGATTCAGATTTTAAGAAAGATGGAGAACGACAATGGAGATGAGATTTTCCATATCCGTTGCTATGGTTGAGTACTTGTCATCAGCCTAGAATCTGGAGTCGGCTACTGGTCACTTGATCAATCAATCCAATGACATTCAGCTCGAAATGCGATTTGGATCCGTGTGAACATAAGGACCAATGCCTCTAAGGACCAAGCTTCTTAGGACCAGTCTGCTTAGAAACAGAAGAAATCTCCATCTACCTAATATTTCCGATTGCTTCGCTATTTCCTGTTTTCGGTATTATCCATTAATTCAAATTCTAAGGTATGTTTAATATTCAGCTTTTATCAGGTGTGACATAGTGACTAAATAGTACCAAGTGGTAGCTGGTACATTAAAAATATCTACACTCTTACGGCAGTAAAAGTGACGTGATTTCGTGTCGCTAAGCATGCATCGGACTTTATCAGTCACGTGTGGGTTTGTTTTACATAACTTGTTGCCTTCAATGATGTTTGTAAAAAAATAAGAAATAACATTTCAATGCACATCTGGTTAAATGTTGACTCATTTAGGCGACCATCAAGTAATCACAGGGATTTACTGAAATGTGGACTTAGTATCGAAGTACTTTTTCGTTCTCTACTTCATTCAGAAATATTGGGTTGTAATTTTATGTCGGAAACGGTTGTCACTATTGTAAATGCGCGATCATCTAGATGATTCCGCCTAGTTTCCGTGCTTGAAAACTAAATTTAGTTCTAGATTGATTTTGCAACCGCAGTCTGCTATATCGTTAAAGAGACACAAGGAACAACAGCATTAGAGTTAACAAATTTTACAATAGGTATCAATCTAAATGTAGCTGCAGGACTTATGAAATACTGTCGTGTTAGTGTCTCAAATCAACTCTTCACGCTAGGGCCACATTCAGACATCGCGCATCCGCGCATTCGATCAACAACTAACCTCAGAGCAATTAATATGTAGGTGCTTATTTGTCGTAAAAGTTTGACTGAAAAATTCGTGGAATTTAGCATTTTTCATTCGTCGAAGCCGAAATGTGACCCTACCGTTTTAAATAAAGAATTTTAAATATTTATTACAGTGGTCTCTATTGGATCTTCTAACAAAATGATCCTCATAGGACCGTCTTCATCGTCCGTCGTTTCATTCGTAGGTATACGCCTGCTGTATACCTACACAAGAAGACCATTTTCAATATCCTATCTATCGGCAGTTTCCCCTACTAGAGATAGTTGACATAAGTTCCATATAAGTAATTTAAAATCTGGATTTCTAGACAGACAAACCGCCGATTGATAGATTGTTGAAAACGGTCGTAAGTTGTTAATAATTATCCAGGATGACCGCGAGTTCCCGGGAGGATGGCGCGCCGTGTTGCGCGCGCGCCTCATAGAAGTACGTGGGGCAATGGGGCAGGGACAAAAGGAGAGGTCCGCGTATAGAGAATCCCGTGACCCGGGCCATGGGTCAGAAGGAGGAACACCGTGGGTTTTTAACCAGTAAGAGTCCGGCATAACGCTTCGCCTTGCCCTAGGGCGGAAGGCATTCATCAGGATTTTTCCACGATAATAAAAATAAGGATGACCGCGAATTAATTAGCGATAGGTAGTCTGCAATAGTCCACATATAATAGAAGAAGTGAAATACTTATTATGAACAGAAGTAGTTATTCATAGTTTTTATTCTGAATACCTCTGAATTTGGTGCTAAGATCCGCGATTACACTTTTAATTACGGTGCACACCTATCCGATAAAAGATAGGGAAAATAACTTAATTGAATGGTAAGGTAAGTAGAGCAAATTTTGTCTCTACCACTACGCAAATGTAACTTGATCAGCAAAATGAATGTCGATGGGAATTTGTAGCCTGGTCCGGTGGCCATTTTTAATTTTCTTTTCACCACACATTTTCAAACCTTAGTTATACTAAGTATTTAGCTGTCGAAACTTGTTATACACTTTTCAAACCTTTGAATTTTAGTATTTTTGATTCCGAAAAGGTTTATTTTTTTTATTATTATTTGACTTGGTCGTGTTTGATCCTAATGGCACCTGATGATAGGCGCAAACAGGGTCTAAGATGGAATACACCATCTCAAGTAACACAGATATAGAGGGATTCCCTTATACCCTTCTGGCTCTCACAAAAACGAATGAATGAACACAGTAAATTGCTTGGCCAGACTCTTCGATCAATAATTATTGATCGAATGCCAGACTTTAATATGAGGATGGTACCCACCCAGGCGGACTGTATAGATCCTACCACCAAGCGTGCTGGGTTTACTGAATTTTATATACGTGTCTATTCTCAGCGTGCGGTGAGGAAGTTTTATATTCTAGTCCGTCCACACACGAGATAAATATAGTCAAACAAAATCATAATTTAATAGAAAATTGTCCTTTAACCTAGATTAGTAATAGTTTAGTCCGAAAAACTATTCAAAAGAATGGGATTATTTTTCATTAACGCGGCCTGATTAGTAAAACGTTGATTAAATTTTAAATTAATTTGAACGCTGATTTTTAATGTGCTGCACATATTACAGGTTTTAATTAACACAATATCAATTTCCTACCTGTAAGGCCACGAAGGCGAACAAAGCGACTGCCACTAGAACCTTCATATTCACAATAGTCCAACTTAATGACAATAAAACTTGAAAAGGTTACTGGTTTAATTTATAACAGTGGGCACGTAAACGAATGGGAGTTTGTAACCAAAATAACTATTATGATTCGTACAATAATGAGCTCTGTTTATAAAACAAAGCTTGGCGGAACAATTAAAATCGTTATCGTTTTATGAGCTTGTTTCTAATTTACCGCGCGTTCTTGTTCAATATTGCTATAGCCATGACGTCACCCGCTGCAGTGACCATGGTTTTTCCATTTGCGACAATTTTGGGACAAAATTCGGACTGTCGTCAAGTCCTCTCATCATCAGTTATTAGACTTCAATGCATGCGTGTGGAAGGCGTTCGTGGCTAATTAACAATCGCGAGGATCTTAAGCTGCGGTCAGTCCGTCGAAGGGTGACCATTCGTTACTCATCGAGACCCCTCCATACCTCGGAGAGCACGTTAAACCATCAGTCCCGGCTGTCATATGCCTGTGACCATTGACGGAGAAACACGTGGATCAAGGATCAATTGCAAAATTCACGAAAAAAGTGTCCTGAGTTTACATACCCGACCAGAGCGCGCGAGAAGACACACCGCGCCGTGTAAACTTAGAAATACCAACAAACTAATTTAATTTCTAAATCGTCAGCACAAGTAATGCCTAATTTCGCCTACAACCATACGAAGATTTGACAGAACCCAGTGACGTAAATTAGTCTTCTTTTTTGCATTTTCGCCTACATTCGTTTCGGTCATTTTTGAGCGCTGATCTGAGGTCCATGACGAAGTCCAAACACATTGTGTTACTACGTCAATGCATAGGAAAGTCGTTACGGCAGTCAGAAGCCCGAAATTATGACAACCGGTCTAACCTTAAAATATCGGCATTGCCCAGTAGGTAACTGGGTAGCGGAGGTCTGATGGCAGCCGCTCCGTGTAAAATACTACATAATATTCAGCTGCATCTGGTTCGACTATACGCTGCCCAAACATGGTTGGGAAAAGGCTAGGCAGAAAAAAAAGGCTGCAGTGATAAAGGATGTTATTGTATTTTCCCATTCCAAGAATTATAATTATAATTATATTTATTATATTTACTTTCAAAAGTAATAAATAGGCTGCTCCGTATACTCCACTAGTTATTGCATCTGCCCCCCGACTCAGAATTTTTTCGATAAGTACCAATGTGTTTGTTATCTCGTTCCATCTGCGATTCTCGTAACGCGAGAAAAAGAGATAACAACTCAAATCATTTGATAGCTGACTTATCGAATCGTTCTGAATCAAGGAGAGAATTCGATCCTGGTATTCGGGATCGCGGGTCGCGGGAGTCCGGTCAGTTTCTAGTCCTCGCTTATGGGGATTTTCATAAATTAAGCTGATTCTAAAGTAACAATCGAAACCTGACATATCAAAATTTACGAACCTAATAATAATTAGTAAAAATTAAGATTTTTTAAAATTTCAACCGACTTTCAAAAAAAAGAAGTAGGTTCTCAAATCGGCGATGTGTAGGTACCTATTTTTTTTTTGTTATGTTTGTTCAGCAATATCTTCGCCGATTGCGAGCCTATTTTAATGATTATTTTTTGTTTGAAAAAATATTCTCCCGAGGAGGTTCTATTTAAATTTGGTGAAGATCTGATGAAGACCTCCATATACATATAGACAATGGAACTCTTCAGAGGATAACAGCCCGTCATTTCCAATTGCTGTAATCGCATGCACAGAGACTAGAAAAAAACTGAAAAGCGTAAAATACCTACTTAGTAAATTATAAAATTCAAGCTAAACCAAATTGAAGGCACTT
The DNA here is from genome assembly GCA_905220435.1 of Amphipyra tragopoginis. Classification (NCBI taxonomy): domain Eukaryota; kingdom Metazoa; phylum Arthropoda; class Insecta; order Lepidoptera; family Noctuidae; genus Amphipyra; species Amphipyra tragopoginis. Next base: position 878,910 of record HG992013.1, on the reverse strand, counting down.
CAGTCACAGCTTCAGTTTGGATCAGCGTGAATGAGCACCGACTTTTGAAACTGTTAATTTTGTAATAATTATGGTAATTATTTTACGCTTTATTATTATTTTTTTATTGTGGTTGACACATTTGGTGCAGTGGCTGAGCGATTGGCTTCTGCGCTACGAGTCATGGTTCGTTTCCCACGTGGAACAAAAATTTGTATGGCCTACAGATAGTTGTTTCGGGTCTGGGCGTTTGTGTATGTGAGATGTGTGTCTGTAAACGCACCCACGATACAGGAGAAATACTAGTGTGGGGCAACAAAACATTTTTTATTAAACAATAAGCAACAAAACGCTTTTCAGTTTTTTTGTCAAATGTTTCCAATGTAATTTTATTTACGTCCTTTTAACATTTGTATGAGATTATTTACCTGAGAGAGAGAACGAAAAGTTTGAATGATAACTGAGATACGGTTGTTAAGTTTGTAAAAAAAATGGATGGGCGACCCAAAATTTACAGAAACGACTGTTTATTAATTGACGAATCACATGATTCGTTGTTAGTTGCATCGGATCATGCAAAAGTTTCCCATCGGATCACGTGACAGGAAGCCATCTGATGCAACTAACTACTTTGTTAAGTAGAAAATTTTCCTAACGCATCACGTTAAATAAGGCCTCACCACAACATCTTCTTCATGCCAATTAGCCCCGTGGTTCCTAAAGAGCCCCATTTTACGGTACACACGGCTACAGATCAAGCTATACATTTCCAGTATAAGCTGATCTCGTATTGTATAGGATTTCCTCACAATGAGAGGTCAGTGTAAACTGGATTTGTATAGCTTGATGTGTAGCCGTGTGTACATACACACATCAAAAGTGTCTAGGGATCAAGCATTTTTATGCGGATTTCTTGAGATTGAGATGTGGCTTTGTAATAAATTTATGATTTTATAAATTTATATGGATCCTTTTTGGTGCATTTCATAATTTGAATCAGGAACTGTGAATCAAATTCGAGTAAAAGATGAAAATCAGCTGTCAATATTTTCCCTATAAAAACATACAACGCATTGAAGACATTATTAGTGCTACTGTTTCCCTACTACTGATTAAAACCAACGTTATTATGGAGCGGCGACGTCATTTAAGCAGGGAAGAAATGCTCAGAGCCGTGGGAATGATAGAAGCTGGTTCCCGGCAACGTACTGTGGCTTTAGCTTTGAATACAAGTCAGAGTGTTATCAGTCGACTTTGGACACGTTACCGAAGCACTGGTACCGTGGCTGAGCGCCATGGAGGACGGTATCGCTGCACCACACGGAGACAAGACCGATACATTCAAATCTTAACTCGAAGAGCTCCAACAATAACCGCCATGATGTTAGCCGTGAGGCTTCATCACTCTTCAGGGAACTTAATTAGCGACCAAACAGTCAGAAACCGCTTGCATGAAGTGAACCTTCATTCCCGAAGACCGCTACGGGTACCACCTATAGCAATGCACAATCGTAGGATTCGATATCAATGGGCTCTTGGACACAGAAATTGGGCAGAAGAACAATGGCGTTTCGTGTGCTTTTCTGATGAGTCTCGTTTTGGTATGAGACCGGATACAAGACGTATACGACACTGGAGAACCCCTGGACGCCAACAGCGATTAAAATCCTGCCAGGAAGTCCATCCTTATAGTGGTGGAACCATCATGGTATGGGCGGGTATTTGGATCGGCGGAAGAACTGAGTTGATTTGGATCAGAGGCAACCTCAACGCTCAAATTTATGCTGAGACGATTGTATCAGACGTCATCGTTCCTCTACAAGCGCAAATCGGTCCCATATTTCAGTTAATTCATGATAATGCACGACCGCACTTGTAAGACAGACTCTCGCCGCAGCTAACATCAATGTCCTGCCCTGGCCTGCTCAGTCGCCAGACTTGAACCCGATTGAGCATGCATGGGATATGCTACAGAGAAGAGCTCTGCCGAATATGGAGGGTATCCAGTCGCAAGAAGACCTTTTTTTGTTGTTGCAACGAACATGGGCGGCCATTCCACAGCGTGATTTGGATGAACTCATTTTGAGTATGCCAAACCGATGTTCTTGTGTTGTTAGTGTTCGCGGTAGAAACACGGATTATTAATTGTTTAAGTTACCCAATAAAATTTTAAAGAAAACTGTTATTTCAGTCTTTTTTTCGAACTTTTGTGTTAGTGGTTCAAATGTCAAAAATCCCTTTATTAGGAAAATGGCAAATTTCTTTATTAATGCAAAGGTGACTTGGTTTATCGTTACTGTGACAAACGAAAACACTTTATTTGATGAATCCTTAAAGAAAATTTTAATTAATATCAATCAGGAGAAAAGTTATTGCAAAAATATATGTTGATCCCTAGACACTTTTGATGTGTGTATTTTATTTCATACTAACATGATTAAAATATCGAGAGAACTTACGACCGAAAATACAATGCAAAAGAGATTGCACAGATGTTATGCCCTTAAGTAACAAAGGTCAAAAAGTGGTCCACTGCGAAAATTGTCAACTAAATAACGCGAGTTATCGGCTCGCAGATGTTTTGCGGTACTCATTAAAAATATTAAATAAATATTTTTAAGGTGACAGTTTGCCGTGATCCGTTGGGAAAATTGTCTACTTAGCAAAGTGTGAAGTTGCATCGGATCACGTGAATCGTTGGGAATAACCCAAAAAAATGGTGCAGGTAGGTATGATGCCATTGCTTTTCCAAAACAGGAAGTTATACTTATAGTCAAGCCTGTGCCTGATGTGGTTGCAAGCATGCAGGTAAAGCTGACGTTTGTCAAAGCTGCCCCGCGAGTACGGATCTTTACCGACAGCAGTTGTCGTTTTGTCTATCTTATGTCAAATTTGACGTTTAGAATAGATACATTTCTCGAATCGACTCGATAAAAAGAAAAGATCCGTGCTTGCACCGCTGGACAGTCAGATCTGATAATAGCCTTACGGCTCATTTCTCCAGTCTTAGATAGCTTACGAAGCGGACGCACCGCACAAAAGGGTATTCCAAACGTTGCTCTACATTGTTACACTGGCATAGTTTTTATACTACAAAGTCAGGACTTTATAAGAGACCTTTACCTCTGAGTTTGTTTCGGCTTTTCTTCTCAGAGCTAGTCAGTCTTAAAAAAAACATTAGGTACATTGAATTGTAACTAAAACTGTTTGTACCTATCAGATTTATTTAAGAAATAAATATTATTTATCACGGAGTCTTGATTAGAAACGAATGCTTAGCCATTGTGCCATTTGGAACCAATATTAAAATAAATTACTGAAACTCTAATATAATTCCTTTTTGTCGTTGAGACTGACTTGTTGCAATAGGGTACGCACGGCTACTTAGCAAGCTAAACGATTCCAGCATGAGCTGATCTTGCATTACATAGGCTTTCCGTACCTACAATGAGGGTTCAGCTTATGCTGAAAGCAGTATAGCTTGGTATGTGGTGATGGGTACCACCTTTTGTCGTCTATAGCTTTTGATTATTCGAGTTTTTAGTGTCTACGAGGCCAATAATAAGTGATATCGGTTAGGTTTTGTTTCTGCTATAGCTGGGTTTTTATGATGAAAATTTTGTCTGATTTCTATGGAAACATTGTCACAATGTCATGGTGGCCCGGAGGTTACAGACCCGCTTGTTAAGCACCAGGTTGCGGGTACAAATCTAGGCATGTACAAATGTGTCTTGTTAAATGTCACAAATGTACCTAGTACTTTCTTAGATAATCTAAGCCGCTATGACATACGGTGAAGGAAAACATCGTGAGGAAACCTGGACTTAATCGTTTGAAATCGTGTACCAGAATAACCCCAACAGGGAGAGATGGCGAGACATCGTAAGATGAGCCACTTCAGCTGCAGTAAGTCATGTTATATGTCGACCACGATCGCTCTGAGAAGAGCGAAGCGAATAAGAAGAAGAAAACGAATTAGAGCCCAAATACACGTCCGATACTTGCCTCCGATAGTCGGTTCCGATAGTCTGATCAGACTATCTGAAGGCCTCCGCGTCATACATTTGTTTGAACATGAATTACACGTACGATCAGACTATTGGATCGGATGTCAAAATCGTAAGCATCGTCCGGGCGTAGTCGTCGTTCAGAAAAAATCGGACACGAGAATCGTTCGTGTATTTCATGAATCCGTTCAGATGGTCGGATCTGGCTCCCGGAAGCAAGTATCGGACGTGTATTTTGACCTTTAGACTATCCAAAGTTTTACCAGGGAATTTATTTTTAAAGTTAAAATTGTATAACGTAAGTAGGTATGACTATTTTAACTGCTTTGGCAATCCTAAAAGGCGCATCTTTCTAATCGTTCCTCTTACAATTTTTTATGAGTTTTCCCGATGCATTATCACCTGCACCATTCTCATGAATTTTTTTTCACACTACTGGAGCCGAATTGTCATGATCCGTTATTTAAAAAGAGTGTCAAAGGAGTTTCTTCCTGATTCTCATAAGAACTACCTTTTGGAACCGTGCACCTATTTTTGACGTTTTAAAAGCACCTGTATTTTGGTCTAGGTACTTGAAATACAAAGCTTTTACTTTGACTCCTGGCGTCCTACCTAAGTTGTATTCCCGTTAGACCAAAGGTGTTTTCTGTTAATACTTCACCGTTGCACGGGATTAGATGATGAGATTTCAGATGGTTTCCAGAGGCTCCTAAACATAATAAGGCAGGGGTGGCGCTAGTGGGCATGCAGGGCGTACCGGGCACGCGGGCGGCACCGTTATGGGGAGCAAGTCACATACATCAACCACCCCATCCTATACATAAAACCCTCCGTCATAAAAGTCGTGCGGAACACAAGGGCCCCTCGAATGGTCTTGCCCGCGGGGGGTAGTTTCCGGCCCTCTATTTAGGTTAGGTTCAGCTTAGGTTAGGAGCAGAGAGTGTTCAACTCCCATCTTTCCCCGATGTTCTTAATTACTCCTTCAGGGGACGCCAGGACAAGCCTGTTGCCATTTTCCGGGCACAATTACAAATCCAGTACTTTTCCCAACCTTGGAATCTAACCCAGGACTTACGGTGACCTTCGGAAGCTGTGCTTGCGACCACCAATCCGATGAGGCAGTTCTCATAGGTATATTTAGTCATAGTTATTGTAATCCTTATAAAATAAAGGTTTGAATGAAGGGAATGTTATTCGTTTATCAATGAGACATGTAAGAAGAATGTGTTGAATTATCCATGAGTTAAAACAATAATATAGCCATCCTACAAATCAATGTAAAGTTATGAATTTTCCATGCACCGCATAGTGATTAGATGCACAAGAGTCCTATGCTTACACGTGTTTTAATTACCTATGCCTTTATCAATTTCATGGCTACCTTACTAGTAATTTCTTGATTAATTTATTAATGGAACTGATTTCATGAGCATCGGTGATCGCCCTACATTAATTTGAAAAGACAATGTTTTACATATTTCTATAACATTTGTTTTATTGTTCTCTCTTTAAATCCATTCACTCATATAAATATGTATTTTGCAGAAAAGATTGAGCCGAACACCAAATTGCATCAATTTATAGAGGGTGCAGAAATGTTTGACAAATACAAAACTAATTTTCTTCGAAATGTAAATTGCGGATCCATTATCGTGCATTGTAATTCCTGTTAACTTGTCTAAAGTTTAAAGTGCTTGCTTATCATGCGTAGATGCGTAGGGACAGTAGAATAGGTTTACATTCGTAGTTTTGATGTACAGTATAAAATTGTAATAAAATGAAATTCTGTCACAACCTAGGTATAATTATGCAACTTAGGGCGTAATATACCACGTCAAAAATCTTTATTTCAAGATATGATAAAACCTTACAATATCTATTCGATTATTTTATCATTACATTTTTTTAATTGAGTGTGTGTGTATCCGAAGGTAAAATTACAAATGTCAAGTTAACGTTCCGTTCTCCGATTAAGAAAGAACTTCCTGTGTTTCTTTTCAATATTTTAGGACTCGAAATTGATGAAATATATATTTAAAATTACTCAACTTATTATATTTAACATAATAAAGATAAATGGTATTTTTTTATAAATAGCTGCATTTATAAATCGAATGAAACACTGAAATGAAGAGTAATTACTGTGACATTCGGAACGTGATTGAAAACCTTGAGACGTTGGCATTTTTGGCATTTCGTTGGCTCTCGTTTGGCAGATGGAAAAAATGAATTGATCGAAAAGAAAAATCTTTGCCAGGATTATCTGAATGATGTCATTTGAGTGATTTGAGATCGATAAAAAGTATTTGTTCTGTTTGTTTATAATATAATTAAGTTAGAAAAATGGCTTCGCGTGGTGGTGTTATGGTGACGGGTACGAACGGTGCCGATTTCGAACACAGAGAGAAAATAGCAGCACAATATCAGATTAGGTACGTAATTTGGCTTATTTACAAGTATTTAAGGCCGTACAAAAGATTTAATTGGATGTCGAATGTAAGCTTGATGATATACAGTTGATATATTTTTTCGACCAAGTTCCGTCAAATTATTTTTAGACAAAAGCAGTCGATAGCGAATAATGTTTCGCGCCAATTATTTGAAAAGGTCCTCACATTGGTTAATTTAATAGTCTAGTTATAAATCACCTCCTAATAAACGAGGAATAAATAAACATTGCAACATAACCAATCTTGACTGAGCATTCCATGACAGTTGTATCATAACAATAACTTTCCTAGATCATAAATAAACATATAAATTATTTAGATACAAAATAATCATCTTAAAAATGTTTGTAGGTTAGCAGCAACCAAATTTTTATTTATATTTAATGATAACCTCCTTTTCTAATGTTGGCTAGAAAGTAATCAGCCATATGGTTCATCAACATGTGACATGTTATTAACTTCCTGTAGATAAAAGAAAGTAATTAGCAAAACCAAAATGTAATATTTAATGGGCAGTAAGTATATCACAGCATCGTAAAGTTTTATGGTGTTCAACTTCCATAACCCATTATCAAAAAAATCATGAATTTCCATCAAGAAATGTTTTTTTGAATGCGGTCATAAACTAACAATAATGATTCAATCAGTGATGTATAATTAGTTTCACTTAATTTGAAATGACATCAATATTTTAAAATACAAAGTTTTGAATAGCATAAAGTTACTTGCGATGTCAAAATTACTGTAAATCGTTATGATTTAATAGACTTTTACTAATATAGTTTTTACTGCCACCTGCGAACTATTTTGCTAGGACCAAGCTGAAATCGAAAAAAAAAACAGCTGTTCCCAACATTTTGACGAGTAAGTAATGTAATCATAAATGTAGGGAACAGCTGTTTTTTTTCTGCAATTTCAGGTTGGTCCCATAGTAAAAGTTGTTCACAATGATGAGTACAATGATCCCTTAAGAGATTGTTAGTGTCTCACCAGTCATTCTGTAAATTTAACGCTGGTGGGTACTATAAGATGTTACTATTTAATTTAGGGGGCTGAGCAGTATAATTCTTATGTCAAAAATTATTGATATTCAGCTGCCCATGGCTAGTTTGACACCAAGGTGACGCGGTGTCACCGAGGTGTCACAAGGCTAGATTCACAGACTGCACTTAGACTTTGCCAAGTAAAGTAAGTGTTTCATAAGAATACTAGCTTTCGCCCGCAGCTTCGCTTGCGTGTAATTTTTAACCCGTTAAGAGACAATTTTCCATACAAACTTTCATCCCCTATTTAACTCCCTTAGGGGTTGAATTTCGAAAAATGCCTTCTTAGTGGATGCCTACGTTACAAAAGGAACCTACTGTCAAAATTTCAACTTTCTAACCCCAGCGGTTTAGGCTGTGCGTTGATAGATCAGTCAGTCAGTCAGTCAGCTTCTCTTTTTATATGTATAGATGAACATTAATTTTATACTCATAATGTTCATATTCATATATTCATATGAAATGCAAATTCTACTTAACAAATTAAAGTCTTACTGCGGTCTGTGTATGTTGCCCTTAGATACTGCGAGTTTGTCAAACCATATGAAGACAAGCATGACACATTTTTTGTTACAACACCTTTGCCACAAGGGCAGTTTAGGGCTGGAAACTAAACATGGCGCATGCCTCTCATGGGTCTTGGTAGTGAAAGGTTACACACATCCTACTACACACATCAAAAGTGTCTAGGGATCAACATATATTTTTGCAATAACTTTTCTCCTGATTGATATTAATTAAAATTTTCTTTAAGGATTCATCAAATAAAGTGTTTTCGTTTGTCACAGTAACGATAAACCAAGTCACCTTTGCATTAATAAAGAAATTTGCCATTTTCCTAATAAAGGGATTTTTGACATTTGAACCACTAACACAAAAGTTCGAAAAAAAGACTGAAATAACAGTTTTCTTTAAAATTTTATTGGGTAACTTAAACAATTAATAATCCGTGTTTCTACCGCGAACACTAACAACACAAGAACATCGGTTTGGCATACTCAAAATGAGTTCATCCAAATCACGCTGTGGAATGGCCGCCCATGTTCGTTGCAACAACAAAAAAAGGTCTTCTTGCGACTGGATACCCTCCATATTCGGCAGAGCTCTTCTCTGTAGCATATCCCATGCATGCTCAATCGGGTTCAAGTCTGGCGACTGAGCAGGCCAGGGCAGGACATTGATGTTAGCTGCGGCGAGAGTCTGTCTTACAACTCTTGCGGTGTGCGGTCGTGCATTATCATGCATTAACTGAAATAAGGGACCGATTTGCGCTTGTAGAGGAACGATGACGTCTGATACAATCGTCTCAGCATAAATTTGAGCGTTGAGGTTGCCTCTGATCCAAATCAACTCAGTTCTTCCGCCGATCCAAATACCCGCCCATACCATGATGGTTCCACCACTATAAGGATGGACTTCCTGGCAGGATTTTAATCGCTGTTGGCGTCCAGGGGTTCTCCAGTGTCGTATACGTCTTGTATCCGGTCTCATACCAAAACGAGACTCATCAGAAAAGCACACGAAACGCCATTGTTCTTCTGCCCAATTTCTGTGTCCAAGAGCCCATTGATATCGAATCCTACGATTGTGCATTGCTATAGGTGGTACCCGTAGCGGTCTTCGGGAATGAAGGTTCACTTCATGCAAGCGGTTTCTGACTGTTTGGTCGCTAATTAAGTTCCCTGAAGAGTGATGAAGCCTCACGGCTAACATCATGGCGGTTATTGTTGGAGCTCTTCGAGTTAAGATTTGAATGTATCGGTCTTGTCTCCGTGTGGTGCAGCGATACCGTCCTCCATGGCGCTCAGCCACGGTACCAGTGCTTCGGTAACGTGTCCAAAGTCGACTGATAACACTCTGACTTGTATTCAGAGCTAAAGCCACAGTACGTTGCCGGGAACCAGCTTCTATCATTCCCACGGCTCTGAGCATTTCTTCCCTGCTTAAATGACGTCGCCGCTCCATAATAACGTTGGTTTTAATCAGTAGTAGGGAAACAGTAGCACTAATAATGTCTTCAATGCGTTGTATGTTTTTATAGGGAAAATATTGACAGCTGATTTTCATCTTTTACTCGAATTTGATTCACAGTTCCTGATTCAAATTATGAAATGCACCAAAAAGGATCCATATAAATTTATAAAATCATAAATTTATTACAAAGCCACATCTCAATCTCAAGAAATCCGCATAAAAATGCTTGATCCCTAGACACTTTTGATGTGTGTATTTGCTCTAGCAGTAACATTTGACAGGGGACTGACTTAGCAGCATACTTAAAACCTCATTTATTCTAAATAGACTAGAATTACTTAGTTCTTTTTGAATGTCATAGTTACAAAAGACAGGCCCCAAAAACGCCCACCCTGTACTGCTTCCTAGTGTTTATACTGTGAAGAAGAAACTGCACAACAAACTCCACTTGCATAACAGAGGATACCTTCTACTGAATGGCAAGCATATTAGATCATCTTTCGTTATCTGCTTAACTCTATATCTGCAACTGACAAATGTTCTTGAAAAAGGTCTTAATTGTTTAAAGCAGATTTTTCTATTGTTGTATGATGCTATCAGAATATTGAACGCTACTGCTACTATAATGCAGGCCACACACAATACGAGAAATTGCTACGATCGGAATGTACCATTCCAACTGTACTGAAAAAGCGATATGTGTATGATAATACTGTACAGTTTTCTTTTGTAAGAAGCATATAATTAATTCTGCCGTTTCGATCTTGCAGAGTGATTCTAGCGATTTGTCGTAACTCGTGTGCCCTGCATAACCATGATAATCCATATAATCCCTATAATCACCTCTCAGAACATTGAGTTTAGTGGGTCATTGCAATGAGTCAAACACGTGGATATCCTCAATATGTTTATCTTCAGTGAATTCAGATGCCGTGTTATATTGTGCATGTCAATAAACTTCAATGTGATAAATACTTTGCCAAACACTCACTACTTGGTTAAACAGAGTTTAGAAATGAATATGTCTAATTGAACTTAATCTTCAATCTTAGAAAAGAACTTTGCATCCAATGATAGAAAAAATAGTTTTTAGCTAATAATACTGCTCAAGTCGTAAAGCGGCTGTTTTTTTAAATAATGTAAAATTATTATAATTTATATGTAACTAGCTGTTCCCGGCATGCGTTGCAATGCCCTTTTTCCTACTTATTACCTACCTACTACCTACCTACTACCTACCTACTACCTACCTACTACCTACCTACTACCTACCTACTACCTACCTACTACCTACCTACTACCTACCTACTACCTACCTACTACCTACCTACTACCTACCTACTACCTACCTACTACCTACCTACTACCTACCTACTACCTACCTACTACCTACCTACTACCTACCTACTACCTACCTACTACCTACCTACTACCTACCTACTACCTACCTACTACCTACCTACTACCTACCTACTACCTACCTACTACCTACCTACTACCTACCTACTACCTACCTACTACCTACCTACTACCTACCTACTACCTACCTACTACCTACCTACTACCTACCTACTACCTACCTACTACCTACCTACTACCTACCTACTACCTACCTACTACCTACCTACTACCTACCTACTACCTACCTACTACCTACCTACTACCTACCTACTACCTACCTACTACCTACCTACTACCTACCTACTACCTACCTACTACCTACCTACTACCTACCTACTACCTACCTACTACCTACCTACTACCTACCTACTACCTAAACAGATTAAGAATATGGATATACTGATATATTTTTTTTTTTTTTAAATATCAATATGTCGAACGGGATAAAAAGTATCCTATGTCCTTCTCCTGGCTCTAAACTACCTCCCTGCCAATTTTCAGCTAAATCGGTTCAGCCGTTCTTGAGTTATAAGTGAAGTAACTAACACGACTTTCTTTTATATATATAGATTATCAAACTACCGAGGATCTTCGTAAAACTAAAAATGAAAGCTTTTAATTATACGCTCGCATACACGCACGCACACGTAGCTCACTCATGCACACAACACAACACACACACACACACACGCGCGCACACACACACCCACACGCGCGCACACACACACCCACACGCGCGCACACACACACACACAAACGCGCGCACACACACACACACACGCGCGCACACACACACACAAACACATACACACACACATACACATACACAGACACATACAACTCACTCCTTAACACATTGTATAGTAGTAGTATATTGTATAGTGCTAAAAACGTAATACTATTTGCCCAATCATTGTTATTTATGGCTCACAACTTTTGGGAGAGCACTGTAACCTGAAATACAGGCTCAGCCTAGCTCAGGCGCAGTTGCACATCTGTTATTTATGTACATAGAATAATAACTACAATGTAATGTGTTCTACCCATTACATTTTATATGGAAATAAACAAATTTATTATTAATTATAGCATAATATTACAGACTTATTTAAGTAATTGCTTTTAAATTCAATAAAATATAAACTTTTTTGGATCTCCTGGTAAATGAGTAAGCAGTTTTGTTAGCTATGGATGGAATTTTAGTACTATAGAACTCCATGGATGATTTAGCAAGCAAGCTGAGTTAGCAAGTTCAGAAGCGGGGCTGACTGTCCAGGGTGACCTGGACATATTTAAGCTTGATCACTTGTGAAAGCTCTATTAATCCCACCAATTTGCATTAAAAAGTACGAAATTGATAGTTCCAATGTAATCAATCTGAATTATTTTCATGCAGAATCCTACTGATGTTATGCTATTATAGCGCCATCTATCACGCTATATGCAAGCTAGGCAGGACTGCGGCTGTGTAGCTGACTACAGCGACATGAGGGACTCTCACCGAGACAGCCCGAGTCTTAGATGCTGTCGTATGCTATTTTGGTATTAATCGTCAAGGATAGAGATAGCGCCTCAGGCTGTCTCGGCGAGAGTGTACAGCCAGCATTAGAATCCTGCATTGCGCAATAAGTAACATAGTATGCAACAAAGAGATTGCATTATGCCATTGCCCAACATCAATCAAATCATTGGCAGCAGCCTGCCAGGCATAAGACCCAGCCTGATTGGAGGATTCTCCCTTTTCATTGGATGAACTCCATATTCGTTCCTCTACACTATGTATGTGAAACTGTATTAGACTTGTACCCATGAAATTGATTCAGCAAACTATTTCATATTCCAGTGCGCTAAACAAGTCTCGTCTGAAGTACTGCGTGTTCTTCCACCACATAATGTTCATGGTGATGCTGGCCAAGCTCTCCGCCGACATTCTCGACAAACTCGACATATTTATACTGGAGATTGAAGAGTTGCAGATACCACCGGTAATATTTGATCACTATTGTTCTCTGTGGTAACTAACCTTCTTGTCTATAATGATGACTGTGGGCATTTTCTGGCCTATTGGAAGAGCTCTATGTCCAGCAATGGAATGCTTTATTTTACAGACCTATGCTATGCCTTAATTTCATTGTCAGCTAAGATCCGCCTAGAAAGCAGCTGCTTTTTAATTTGTTGGTCCTAAATAGAGTAAAAAAGTTGTTTGTCCAAAAAGGCATTGCACCAACATTGAACAGCCCTCCGATTCAGAAACTTCGATAAGTCAGTTGTCAAACTATTCCATTTGTTATCTCATTTTGGATAAAACAATATAACAAATTGACCGGCAACTGCTTAACAACAATTGAAATGACCTTGCAGCTAAGGTTATATCTCTTCTCAGTAAAGCCTTCTATTTGTGAGATTAGACAGCCACTTGTTTTATTTATTTTTATCCTGTTTTCTTTCCCACTGCTGAGCAAACGCCTTCCCTTTTGCCTTCCAAACATCTCTATTTTGTGTCGTTTCTGACCATGCCAGCCCCGCAAACACGTTTACATCTACATCGTCACGCCACCTATGCCGCGGCCGACCTTGACGACGATGTCCTGCTTCAGGCGTCCCGTGAGTGGCGATCTTTGCCCGGTCTTTGGACAGGTGTCCGGGTGCATTCGAGCGACATGATCGGCCCACTCCCACTTTAGCATGCTTGTTTTTTCTCCAACATGTGCTACTTGCGTTATGAAATAAATGGCAGGGAGATGTTATCAAATAAAAAAAAAACAAAAAAAAAATTAAGTACTACCTTTTTTTTATTTCAGCCTCTCTGGTGGGAATACATCTGGTGCCTCTCCCTACTGCTATCCTTCCTCGGCCTCTCGGCGATCAAACGCAACAATATTCGCCAACTTCGGCGATACATGTACGGAATCACAGCGTTAGGCTTTGGGCCCCTCTTGTATTGCATCCTGTATTACTGCGGGGATGTGTGGCGGTATCTGTCCATGGATGAGGATGAGGATGACAGCAGTGAGGTCGACATCGAGCTGTGGCAGGTGGGTGTAAGTTTAAACAATTTTTATAGTGTTTTTTTTTATTACTTTTTTTCTTGCTTTTTAACAAGAGCATTATAACCTCTTTGGATGTGGCAAAACCTTTTTGGAAACGCAATAGTGCCAATATCGCCCTGACGGATAAAGTAACCCGGTTGTAAATGTTACACATCGAGCTTTAGAAAGAGATATCAGCTAGCTTCGGCTTCGTAGAGAGTCTTCTCTGTCACTCATACCTATGTGACTTTTTGTCGCTGACTTGTCGGTCGCCGTTCAAGTTCACATAGGTACCTATGAGTGACAAAGAAGCTAACCGATATCTCTTTCTAAAGCTTGATGTGTCATATTTATTGTTGGCTACTATATTGTATTATTTTGCTTCTAAAACATAGTTTTGAGAAAGAAACTAATTGCATACTTTCAATTTTGATTCAATAAAAACGCACATGATAGTGCACAACATCCATGAAATATTGAATAATCCATTTTTTGACCCATGTGATTTTGGCGCCTTAAAGCAGATGCCCGCTTTCGCATTTTTTATATACATATAAGTAACGGTTCATGGTCTTCACGTGTCACGTGTTAGGGCTGTGTAGGCTTCGATAAGTTATTTGAACTGCTTGCTGGTCTTACAACTGTATTTTAATAAGGCAATAAAATAAATACAGTGGTTCTGGAGTCTAATCTGATGCGAGCTGCACCGTGCGTACGAGTGACATTCGCTAATGGCGAGCGTAGGAAAATTGATACAAGGCGAGTGCTACAGTCTAAATGTTGGTCAGGTTCGAACGAGACCAATGCGCCAACCAGGCCGACAAATATGTGGACTTGTTTTGCCGAGTACCGGCCAGGCACCTTTGGTTTGTGCAGAATAACCGACACTGAGCCGAAGTGAGACGAATCGTAACAAGTGATCCCGAGTGGTGGCAAGGCACACCAAACGAACCGTAAACACGTTAGCGCTCGTTCAGCTAGGCGAGCGACATAGAGCAATGGCGAGGCCAGACAAATGAGCTGTCTGTACGTTGGTACTCGCCGAGCGAAGGCGACCAATGACCAACATGTATTGCCGGCTTAAGGCACACGGCAACTGGCTGAGCCGATAGACGCTGTGCGGCACAGGGCGAGGCACGATGTGATGCGATGAGTGCCTACTCATCTCGTGCTTCTGGTGTTGTGTACGACGCCGGAACAGCACTAAATCAGGAGCCTGATCCGCCATAAGTGTTGTTGTTATTAGCTCACAGGAGGACGCTGCTGCCCATCCTCTTGACGTTATCCCTTACGCCAATTTTCTATAACCTATCTATCGACGGTTTGCTGTACTAGAGATAAAAATTTGACATAGACCCCCTTATTACAAAAGATGGTTTAAACCAAGACTAAGGTAAACCCAGGTTTAAAATATACCCATCACTTTCTTATGTCATATAACAAAAAGAGACGGGCCTATTATAAAACCTAGGTTTTTCTTAGACCATCTTTTGTAATAAGGGGGAATAAGTTTCACAGAAGTAATGTCAAATTTCTATCACTAGGGCAAATTATAGGTGAAATCTTTTGGTGGAATAGCCCAGGGCCTATTTTTTTGCCGAGAACCACATAGAACTTTTGTTCTACAATAAACAGTGTGATTTATTTGACTGGGACTCTATGAGGAAATTCTAATACAAAGGTGCTACAGGAAAACTTTATTTGGAGGCATTTGCTCATTTTTCATGATAACAATAAAGAGTGAACATTTAAAAAAAAAGTTGGTACTTTTTTTATAACACTAATCCACTCCGTTTCATGTAAGGATCAATTATTTGCATTGGAGAGAAAACTAAACAACAGGTGTTAGTCTTTAATAATAGCTTTTTCATATAATTTGTTCTACAGTCGTCTAAGTACGCTCGGTCATCTGCTGATTATTCGTACTGACAATAAAATACTTGATAAGTGCGTATCGCGGGCAGCATACAGTAAACTTCTATAGTATAACACTGTAATCTACACGCGCAAAGTTATTTATGCAGTCATCTAGGAACAATTTGTATGGAGCCAACTGATACTGGTAGATAGAAGATTAATGTTCTTTTTCTCGTTTTCAGGGTTACCCATACGGCCTCCTGTGGTACGCGTTCGTGTTACTCGCATCACAAATACACTTCTTCCAACTATACTTCTCATACAGCCTCCTAAAAGCATGGCGTGCAAGGGGCGCGCTAAGGAAATCCGACTAATACACCATAGAGTTACGGTACACTTTCCTTTGATCATGCATACAGCACACTGCCAGAGTGAATGGGATAGGTTGTATACCTGGTGTCTATGGAAATAATTTTAGATGACCATAAAGAATAGTTATATTCTAGAGAACTGAAATTTAGGAAGCCAATATTTGAGGCAATGACATGACAAATGACAACTGGCATATTTGTTTTAAGTAAGTTGTTGCAAATTATCAACATCTGACATTTATAGGTACGGTCGGGGCCATAAGTGCAGCCCCACCTTACGGGCGACATTACGATTACGAGCAAGTCGCCGCATACGATTATTTCGTTGAACTGAGACTGCACTAATGAACCCGATAGTACATATGACAAAGGAGTTAAGTGTGCAGGGGACTAACGGTCATGCACTGTGCAGGCAAAAGTACTTAACATACAGTATGACTGTTTAGTCACTTTACATCCGAAAATCATGAATTTTGCCCGTCATGTTGTATAACTTTTACTATGGAACAAACTAAGAATTCATGACAAAAAAAACTGCTTTTCTGTACTAAGTAATCTATGTTACTTAACATAATGTATGGAACTGTGGCGGCATCTATCACGAACTATCCTACATCGTGATATCAAGATTTAACACGCAGATAGTATACAAGCTTAGTTTTAGTATATACTAAACCTGAAACTAGTTTGTTCAGAATCACTAGGAGAATCGATTGACATATTTATTACAACACTTTTTTGTTCTTAAATTTCAATTTTGTTTCAGTAGTTTTCTACCCATAACAGTTGACGGGAATAGACACCTTGAGGCTTGATACGGTTCTCTCGGTCAGTTTCCGTGTATTAGACAACCCCTGCATAGCACATCTCAGGCATTTCACACTTTTTTAGAGAAGTTAACGCGACGTAAACTAAGGTGTAACTTGGAGATTTACTAAAAAAAAAACACATATTCAGGCAGTTCTGATGAAAATCTTGTTGGGGTGTCTCGGTTTTCGTATAAAGTAAAAATAAGGTTGTATATGCAACCTCCCAACATCAACCGTTGTGCAGTAGCCACAAGACCCGCCTCGTTGAAGGATCCTCCCGCCTCGTTGGAGTAACACCATACTTCGTTCCTCCACACAAGAGTTGCTTTTTTTCACGAATTCCGAGTTTTCTCCCATAGTAAAAGTTGTACAGAGTGATGAGCAGAGTTCCATAAACTCTCTTTTCAGCTGTAAAGTGAATAATCAGTTATGTTGTATAATTACAAGACACCCTAAATTAGAGATGATAACGAATTGGCCACTAACGCACAATATTTATTTAATTATAGATGTCCTTAGTTGCCCGCATACTACCCTTTTCGCCGTCCATACATAATAAAAAATTAATCCACACAAAAATGTACTCAACAAGTACTGAAATACAGTCTATTTTCATACGCATCATGTATACTTTTTAAATTGGATAAAGTTTGAAAAGACAATAGCCTTATTGTTTTTAATGACATCCGAACGAAAATCGTGTAAATAAATAATTTATTAAATAGAATTACGTCGTATGTCGACGAAGGCCTAACATATTCTATGAGTTCGAAATACATGTTGAAAAAAGTTATTGACAATCCCTTGCGTTTTAACTACATTATACAAGGTTACAAACAAATTATACAAGGTTAGTCAGAAAGGGGGGTACTAATCCGAAAGGGTGTTAAAGTACACATAATAATGAATAACTTTTGTTCTACAACTTTTCCCAAAAGTCAATAGTTTAAGAGAAACAGCTGTTCAAAAATCTCAAAAAAAAAACTCTAAAATCGATCTATCCCCAGTTATGATCAGCTGTGTTTACATTTTAGGTCATATTTGGGGTCATGAATTAGAAGCACCATTTTCTGAATTTGTAACTAAAGCAGGAATGAAGAATTTAAAAAAAAACTAAAATAAAAATCATTTTAGGTATTTGGAAAAAAAATTTATCGAATTTTGAAATTTTAACACTTGCTTTCAAACAGTCATCAGCGATACTATAAGTGGGCTTCGGATTAGTACCCCCTTTCTGACTAACCTTGTATAATAGATGTTATTCAAGCTGTAGTCATACCGCAATGGAATGAAAACAAGAGTTTTTCGAACGTAATGTTCCATTCTATCATAATAAATCGTATACAGTCAATGTTGCCGATTCTGTTATGGACAAACTAAACTTAATTTAGGCTATTGCCATCTTTTTCACTCTATTAAAATAAGAAAGAGACATACTTACGTAAATAAGAGCTGTCAAATTTAGTTGAACTAAAAGTTCCATATAAATTTAGACGACATTTAAAACGTGTCGACTAAAAACACGGTGAAGTTCAAGGCGTAAACTAATTTGACATCTTTAACTTAGTTGTTGTCTATCACCGTCCTTTTCTCGCGCTATCTAGTAAAAGATAGCAATTCTCTAATTTTACTTTAGTTGGTGAACAAGAGAATCGGCACCAATGTATAAAGTAGATAAGGGAAGAAAATATAACTCAGCATCTATTTTAGATACGTGGTAGTATTTTTAATAGTTACTATAGTTTTGAAGCGCAAATGACATTTGATTAAATTAAAAATATGACTGGGGTATACGTAATTTTTGTAAATTAAATACACCACACAAATAATAAAATATTTTTGGAAGAATAGAATAATATTGTGTCTTTAGCATGCTAAATTGACAAACACCGGTCCATTTATTTACAGTGATAATTATGATTAACTGCCTCGTTGGTCTAGCGGTCGCAAGCGCGACTGCTGAGTGTGAGGTCCTGGGTTCAATCCCCAGGTCAGGCAAAGTGTTATTGGGTTTTTCCGTGTGGAATTTCTCAGTAGCAGCCCGGAGTCTGGATTTGTGCCCGGTTGATGGCAACTCGCTCCCTATAATATGAGTATGATACTATACACCTCTGCCCAACCCTTCGGGGAATATAGGTGAGATGTTACGTTATGATATATGCTATATAAGGTACTTAATTTAAGTACCTATCTATCACATTGTCTTTTTCAAGCTTAAGGTTTGGACAAATCATAAATCAACGATGGAGTCATAATAAAAAAATGAAATAATATCAAAATGAGTGGCAAAAAACATTAATTAAATTACGTATCACCCAGTCTTATATATTTTTTCAATTCATATTAATATAACACTGTAAATAAGTACTTACATTGATGTTATAGTATCGTAGATATTTGAAATTAATTTAAATTTGTTTGAGCTCATGAAATGGCGGTTTTTCTAGAAAAATGTCGGGTAAAAAGCAATTTAGGGTGGTCAGTGAACAAATTTGACTGAATAGTTGAATTTCAAATAGTTATACTAAGTTTAAGTGTGACTCAGTCTTTATTTATTGTTAAATGTATGACGTTTTTTGTTAATAAACGCACGAAAGTTAAACGGCATGTTGTGCCAAAATTAAATTGATATATTTTATTAAATAAAATTACAGATGTTTAGAAAAGCGTTACAAATTAAAACATATTGTATTTAGTCTTAAGCTTCGCGTTTAAAAGTATTTCCGAGACAGCTGTTAAGTGCTGACTCCACTATCAAGTTAAATTGCGCAATTACTTGCTTACTTGTTTATACTGAAGGTCAATTCTAGTAATTAAAAATCTTCAAAATATAGTTTCGATCTAGTCTCAGTCTAGTCTCAATCTCATAAATATGACAAATGGTATTCTTATTCGTTAAAAAACAACGTCAAACGTGAGTTTATATTGAAATGAGATTGAAAGTTAACTGAACTCAAAAGGGTATTCTGGTTACATTATTGTACTGAGTCATTTGTCAAAGTTGTACTGTTGATATCGGTATGCTATCGGTAATAGATTTTAAGTTGGCTGAATTGACATTAAAATCGAGATAGACTGAGATAATACTGAAACTGGACCGAACTTAAAGTGTACCAGAATACCATTTCTTTATTCAATTCATAATTTAATCTCAGTTCGGTCAACCTTCAGTCTTATTTCAAATTAATTACCAGAATTGGGCTTCTGAAAGCAAGTTTTGTCAAAACCTTCACGTGTAGCTTGCGATAAGTCAGTAAAATTCCAGAAATCGACTTGCTGCGGATATATCAACATTAATAGTCAGTTGCAGAAGTCAAATTGGGCAATTTAACTTGCTAATGGGAGCTGCTCAAGGTAAATAATAAATGTAAAACAATGCTTCGATAGTGGCGCCACAGCGAAAGCACGGTGGAAGATAGAAACACTAGATCTAGTCGAAGTCAATTTATTTACCTGAAATCATGCCTAGACTTTGCCACAATGCATTGATAAACCCATTCCCCCTTATTACAAAAGATGGTCTAAGAAAAACCTAGGTTTTAAGATAGCCCCGTCTCTTTTTGTCATATGCCATAAAAAAGTGATGGGTATATTTTAAACCGTGGTTTACCTTAGTCTTGGTTTAAACCATCTTTTGTAATAAGTCCCATACAGTGTATTTTTTTTTATTCTTTTATTATTCAACTGATTAATTACCGGAAACATAGACACAATAGATAAACAATGGGAGCCGCTGCATATACGCGGCGTTGGTCATTAAGAGGTTAAATACCGTATTATTGTGCCATAATCTTGTGAGATTGAGGATATTTTAGTTCCCAAAGTTTTTTCGAGATCGTTAATTTTTAAGCGCGAAGTTCAGACCTAATAAATGCCTGCCAAACACAATGTATAAAGTGTAAGGATGTAAATAAACGATATTATTACGTTTCAGTTCAATTTATAATAGCGTTTAAGCGTTTGTTTGTTTTTCAAAGTTTTCCCTTGGTCTATTTGTTTTTTAATAATAAACCGTTTTGTAAAATTGTTGTGTATTTATTTATAATTGTATATTTGTACATAACATGCAAGGAATTAAGGAAATTAACAACAGCAGCTGTATGTCATGGGTTTCCGCAAAGTAACGCCTGATTCCATTATTCATAACACTATGATTAGAAGGATTATATACGCTATAGATTGTTTATATTTAATCTTGTCTAGTTTTTTCTATTAATCCGTGATTCGTAATCATCGAACACGTGGCCTCAGTGCCTAAACTATTGCGGAACAGTAGGTTACCGATGACCGATAGATGGCGCTACAACCATTCAATTCACCAAAAATACTCTGGTTGGTGATACATAGCATCCCATGTTGGATTTATGTAGCTATCTAAGACCCAATTTCACCATACAATGTTAGTCGTTAATGTTCTGTTAAGCAGTCAATTTCAATGTACTGTTAAAATGTTTAACAGGACATTAATACCTAACAGAGTATGGTGAAATTGCGTCTTAATCCACTGATAACCATGGTAACTAACCCTCATTTACTTTTGGAAGATGCCCACAAAAGGTTTATTATAGGTATCATGCTTGACCCGCCGGTTACGATCCACCGAGCTCTTCTGTTGTAGAGCCGGTCTTCAAACTCTGCAGTCACACCCTTCATTCAGCCCTCATCAAGATGCCTAACTCCCAATCTCCCCACCTCCCGCCAGCAACGCCCTAAGCCGAGGTCCGAGTCCCACAAGTGGTCGAACTTACTGCTGTTGTTGATAATAGTCATGATGTTGATGTTAGTGTAGTGGAACTTAAACTTAGGTTAAGTGTTTTACTTCCCCTCAATTAGCTGGAGACCCTTCAAGTCTCACCATTATTTATTGGTACATCACATTGAGTTATAATGTACTACGTACATCATCATGATTCAACCTTCTAAATAAATCAAATTATATTTTGAATCCCGCCAAGTAAAATAATTAGAGCTACTTCATTATATAATTGTTGCAAAGGCAGATTAGATTAATAACATCATCAATACCAAGTTTTTAAAATATAAATATTTACTTAGGTAAAGTGTTTTACTTCCCCTCAATTAGCTGGAGACCCTTCAAGTCTCACCATTATTTATTGGTGCATCATCATGATTCAACCTTCTAAATAAATCAAATTATATTTTGAACCCCGCGATATAAGATAATTAAAGCTACTACATATACTTATTATATAATTGTTGCAATGGTAGATTAGATTAATAACATCATTAATACCAAGTTATTAAAATATAAATATTTTCAAAATACAGCCTAATAAATAACAATGTCGTTGATCTATTTTATCGTTGTTTAATAAGTTTGTATAATCCTATCTTATCGGAAATTCTAGTAACCTTTAACGTATTTTGTAGTCACATGATTTTTTATGAACTTTATACGATCCAATGGATTAGTTATCAATTAATGATACTTTAATATTCAGGATACGAAGGAATTTGAAGATGTTTTGTATTGCCACAACCAATAATTGCCAGATTACTTTACAATCGATCATATTGGATTGTCGATAACATAAATCCCTATCACTTGTTTTGAGCGTGAATCCAATCAATGGGTGTGGATGGTGAGTTTATTTATATATTTTTTAAATTCGGTGATAGCAGGATAAGTAATTTTCCGTTGTGGTCGTTGGATAAGAAAAAAATATCAATCAATTGTATCAATCAATCAATTTCTATCGCACATAGTCCCACTGAACATGTAAGTATCTACAGAAATAACGAAGGCTGTAAAAATAAATTGACGGCCCCAGTGATTTTATATTGAGAGCTTGAGGCGCTTGCGCCTCTCATACAACTTTTTAACGCAGATCTATACAGTTAGGCTCTACACCATCTATATTATGAGATTTAAGATGTACTGACTGTAAGATAAGACTGCCTCGTTGGTTTAGCGGTCGCAAGCGCGACTGCTGAGCGTGAGGTTCTGGGTTCGATCCCCAGGTCGGGTATAGTGTCACTGGGTTTTTCCGTGTGGAATTTCTCAGTAAATATCGATGGCAATAGGCTTGCCCCCATTACATGGGATGTAAACATAAACGGCGTAATGTGGGTGTACTATACTGGTTGTTAACGAATTCGTGTAATTCCTTCAAATCACGTGATCTACTGGTGACACTGATTGACCCTGCATAGGTTTTTTTTCAGAACAAACAAAAAAGTTTAAAAAAATTGAAACGTGGTTTTCTGTATCTGAGTAATTTTAGCGTCCCGAGTGAACTGACTGCGTGGAGCGATATCGCGTTATTCGTGCCCGTCAGCTGTGCCGCCGTGCCTTTATTAATTTGTGCATGGCATCGAAATTTGTAATTACATTTAAAAAAAATGGGAAATAAAAGTTTTGTTTATTTTTAATAAATCTACTTCCCGTGCCGGGTTAATCTATACCATTAATAGATCATGTGGTTTAAAGGAATTACACGAATTCGTTAACACCCTTTATACCTCTGCCAACCCTTCGGGGAATACAGGCGTGAGTTTATGTTAAGTATGTTAAGATGTATTTTTTTTTCTCAGATCGATAAATACTTACAAGAAAAATTGTACACGAGCCAAGGTAAACATTTTTGATTATGTTATATTAGACATATATTATACAAAGTTTCCGCTATTTAAGTAAGAATTATTTTGTCTCTTGCGTTCTCCTACAATAAAATCAAACTACACAAATGCAGGCAGTCTGTGATCATTTATTCTATCATGTGCCATAGATTCATAACCCTTCATCAGCTATGTGGACCTCATCATCAGAACCTTCGTCGGCTGTTGGAGGACTGCCGGCGTCTGCGGAGTCTGGTGTGGTACGCCTCCACTTCGCGCGACGATTTTGGAACCAGGTTTTAACCTGAAAAGGAATGGAGGTGATTAGCTATTGACTGGGTGACATTGTGAGGGTTCAAGGGTTGTTTTTAAGTAGAATGGGTCTGCCAAATCCAGTGGCGTACAAGAGCTGCCGGGATTGTGGTGACTGTATTAGCGAATCCCGCGATCCCTGCCATAAGTCCTCGGAGGAACACCGTGCTGGTTTTAGTCTTTAAGAATCCGACATAACCCTCGCAGATAGTTTCCATCTGCGTTAATGACCTATCTATCCATTCATAGCCGTAGTGCTTAACAGCGACAGCTTGCTAACACATTTCCCACAGGCACTACAACTTTAAGCATTAACATCCTCAGTGATAAAAGATAGTTAAAGGTTGTTTAACTAAAAATGTCTTTTAAATCTAGTGCCATCTCTGTTCATTGGCATACAAATGACAAGAACAGGTATAATTTAATCACTGTTTAAAAATTACAATCTTTTATAAGTAAGGGGGTCAAAGTCTTTATGTATTTAGTTATTGCCGCTTTGGGGAGGCAGACGAGAGAATGCCTGTCCCCTGTTTTTTGATTACGCAGTGAGGCGGCTGGGATGTAGTATAAGTCCAGGTTACGAATTATCAGATGTATATTTTGAAACACACTGAGTATAAAACGGACAATGTTATCCGAGTAAATATTCCTTAGCGACAGGCTCTTAAGAATGCTAGCGAACATGAACAAAGAGAACTAGTGAGCGAATACTGGATGTTTATGTTTGTAGAGAAGTTTCGAGACTTTTTGAGTGACCGGGGGAATATATGTAGAGACTACTGTGTTACAATGTTGCCAACTCTCGAACTATAAATAATTATAAGGTGCGTTCACAAACGCCACACCGCGTTCCAAGGTGTTTATTTATACCTACAGAGAAGAACAAGAAATAATAACAAACTCTATGGCTACTCTTTTCATTATTTTATTATTTGTGAATAAGGGTAATTCATACCTGTCGGTCACTAAGCCTCAGCGTGCTGGCTAGCGCTCTCCTCTCATCAGGACTGAGATACTTGCTGGCGTTGAACCGTCTCTCCAGCGCACCAGTCTGCGCCGCCGTGAAGCGCACCTGACCGCCCTTCCGTCTGCCGCCCAGGCCCCACCAGGGGTTACTACAGCAGCCGGGAGGTACTGGGAAAGAAAAGTCATTGATATAGTGTCATTCAAATCAATCAAGCAACCAGTGGCGTAGCTAAGTAGGTAACCAAGGGCCCCGGGGCAAAAACGAAATTGGACCCATATTTAAACTACATTAAATACTTTAAAGGTGCAAAACTACTTCACCATCAGCTCCTTATCGCCCACTGCAGGGCATATTAAAGCAAAGCTACTTACTACTAAGTATTACCTATGTGTAACGCAGCAGTAATCGTGCTTCCTAAAAATATTATAAATCTGAAAGTTTGTTTATTATTTGTTACATTTTCAAGTGAAAACTACTGGATGAATTTGGATGAAATTTTGCATTAGGATAGATCTCGACCTGAGTAGGACGTAGGATACTTTCATCCCGATAAAAGGACCCCGTGGCATAATTTTCGAGAAACCGAGGGAGAGATTTAAGAGATCCTGTCCGCAGTTATCACTCCGTTTCACTGACTGCATCTTAATTGCCTGCAAGCTACATTTGGCAGTTGCATATTGTGCAGTTGCGACTGAATGTGCAGTGGATTTGCAGTTATGATTAAGAATAATATGAAACGAAATATCTTTCACCAAACAGGGCGTTATTTAGGATTTTAAGATTTGACTCTTGCAGCTTTAGAAGTTCAAGTTCTGCAGCAAGCGCGTTCATTTGTACTTATAAAGGATATTAATTAATTAAACATAGGTAGTTAGTAATAATAATTACCTATAGTGTTAATCTTTCAGTAGTTATTGAGTTCAGTGATTACGTTTTTGTTTGGTCGTCCTACTGTCTTGCTAACCTACTGATCTGATTTTGGCAGTCTTGTTTCTAACAATTAACAAAGTTAAAAGAATCTAGAAAATCTATTCGGCCAAATAATGCTACAAAGAGAGCCTCGTGGGAAAACTAGAGAAAACGGTTCAGTTTTAGTTTCAGCCCAACAGATGGCGTTAGTTGGCGTTATTGTGTACAACGTTAGATTATAAATAAAATGCTTCAGGAATTATTGACTAGACTGCGCTGTTTTGAATCATGCAAAACAGCATGCTTAGAAACATGCTTAGAATCCATCCCTAATGCATGTGTTTAGCAGAATTGCAGACCTACTTTTCATGTTTTTAGTATAAATCTGAAATGTACAGCAGTACCTATAGCTTGCCAAAAAAGTTTATAAACTTAACAAATTATTAATCTTCGTCAGTACTGTGTCAGTCTGCATTTTATTATGCGTTAAGAGTGTACAAATTGATTTAAAATGACTACAAATAAGACTACCCATAGTCCTAACTAAGGAAGTTATTTTTAAAGTTATAATGTAATTTATTGTAAGTATGATGTATACGTAATATAGTGGCGCCCCCATATTACGTTATCTATTTTTAACCGACTTCAAAAAGGAGGAGGTTCTCAATTCGTCTGTTTTTTTATTGTATAGGTATTTGTTACGCGATATCTCCCCCAATTATGAATGGATTTTGATGATTCTTTTTTTGTTTGGTAGCCCATACTTCAGAGGTGGTCCCATATAAATTTTATTGAAATTGGTGCAGCACTTTTTGGAAAAATCAACAAAAACAAAAAAAATACACAAATCGTATGTATACGACGTTCTAGTTGTAGTGCTGGTCCGAGAATTTGTACACTATTTTAATTGTAATATGTGGCACTAAAAAGTATAAAATAAAAAACTTTCAAAAAATAAAAACCGACTTAAAAAAAAACTAAACGGAGTAAAATAATTATCATTTAATAAAACTACTAGTTTCAGAAGTCGGTGTTCTACGCTGAAACAAATTGAATGCACCGACTTCTGAAACTGGTAGTTTTATTAAATGATAATTATTTTACTCCGTTTAGTTTTTTTTGAAGTCGGTTTTTACTTTTTTAAAGTTTTTTTGCACAACTGTAGATATGTTTTTCTTGGTTTCATTTATCAAATATTGAAAATTAAGCTTAGCTTAGAAGCAGATTTATGATAACTGTTCGATGTTGTTAGAAGAATTTAGAAGTATGGCAGTAATTAATGTGTGAAAAGAAGTTTAGAGAAAGAAGATTTCTTGTGTCAGAAAAATAAAGAATTGCTACTAGTACCTACATAGCTAGATACACTTTGTATTTCATACTTTCTTACATAACAAAAAACAAGCAACGTACCTAATTATTTACTTAGTTTAAACTTATATCGCAAGTATAGTCCACAAATTAGGTAGGTATAAATATCTTGGTACCACAAAGCAGTGATAGCCTAGATAAGCCTGTCTTCTACGCTGGAGGGTCTAACCTTCGGTTTCTGATTTGAGAATTCGGGATAAGCAAATACTTAAATAATATTTGAGTACAAAGATGCCGAAAAAATGCTTTAAATCCGTAATTTTTTTGACAACTCCATAATCAAATGTAAACCGGAGTATGTTCAACACCGGCCTACACCTTCTACTTTTCGAATTAATTTGTGGGTCGTATTTGATTATTACTTGCGTTGACAGTTAAGGAAAACATTGAGAGATACCCTGCACATCTGATGCCGGCTGTACACACTCGCCGAGACAGCCCGAGACTTAGTAGCTGTCCTTTACTATTTGATGTAAAAGTTAAGGATAGAGATAGCGTCTCGGGCTGTCTCGGCGAGTGTGTACAGCCGGCATGAGAGGGCTTCAAAATGTTTTCGACGGTTAGTCCGCCAACCCGCACTAGGCCAGAATGGTGGACTAAGGCCTTCTTATTCTGAGAAGAGGCCCGTGCTCACCAGAAGAACAGTAATAAGCTGATTATGTAATTTACCTACGAACTAAAATAGTTATTAATACCGTTAATCCGACAATTTAGAGCAATACATTATAGATAATGACACCTCATTCTACCTTGTATAAAAACAATATCGAATAGTTATAGTATTAAAAGATAAAATCATTCGATAAGGAGATAATCGCTGGAAAATGTATTTTTTTAACTAATAACCAATATTGTTATCGATTTAATAGATACTTAATCGATAAGGTGTTGTGTATTTTTTAATTGGAACAGATAATTTCTATCGGCGATATAATCTGTATTTTTTTGGTGTTATGGAATTAGGTACCTACAGCCCTTCCCTTTATATTTTTTATCTGTGAAATTAATCTTGTAAACGTTATTAATAATTGTAAACTACACAGGAATAGAATTAATTAATAATTGTAAACTACACAGGAATAGAATTAACTATTGCGTATTTAAAATTACACAGTATATTAGCATATTTTTTAAAAAAAATTGAATATTATATTATAAAATTTCAAGGAAAATTGTCGGTTATTGTCAATTATTTTTCACGTAAGTAACTTTTCAACGCATATTCTAAGAATGTAAAACGATTTTTTTTGTGAATTTGTAAACATGATTTGCCCATGATTATTAGTGTAGGATTAAAAACAATTGAAAAGCTACGATTCTGAGTAAGTGCGTGTGGAGTTCAGTTCAGGTTAGTTTAATTTGATTTATCTTTAGTTTGTAAAGTTATTTTGTTAAAGGTATAAATGTAATAAAGGATTTACAGTAAATCTTGGCAGTTTCCGACATCGTTGCTTGGAAAATAAAAGGTCAATAATATTATGTAAAATTCATACATTTATGTTAATTAGTTTTTTTTTTTGTATTATAACTTTCGTGAGACACATTCATATTTACGGTTTACTCACGTGCATTTTTCGGGATTGCCCGACTAGTTTCAGTTCATGAGCTGAACACGCGATGAGGTTGCGAGCTTGCGAGTCGTACAAACATGCACGTGAGTAAATCGTTACTAATTATAAATATGAATGTGTCTCACGAAAAAATTGATGCATATTTCGTACGATACTAACGACCAGAGCACCCTGAGCAGTCAGCCCCACTACCAACCTTGCTGACTGGCTAATCTTTTCACCGCGGCATTATCTATTCCCGTACATGTAGAAGAAGACGAGTATGCGAACTCGGGGCATTGACTATAATTAACATTCTTTCTCTATCTGAACACACGGCGAGGAGAGGGAGAGTTCGACTCGCGACCTCGCCGCGTGTTCAGCTCATGATTAAGAGCTCCGTTTACGTCCGAAACTAGTCTGACAATCCCGAAAAATGCACGTGAGTAAACCGTAAATAATTAGTTCTTTATTTCGCAATATCATTTAAGTAGCAAGTTAAGTTACCGATTTATGGCTGATTCCTGAATTACATATCGTTATTGGTTAAAATAAAGACTCTTATATCTTTATCACGAATGAAGCAAAGACCCCCATATCTTTGCATAGTAGATGCTCCAATTCGTTAGTAGCTATCGCTCTTAAAATTAGCTTACAAGTCTATTTATATTATATGCCAAGGTTAGTAATGAAAAATGCTACTATTGATAAGCAAAACGATTTGTTATTGACCATAGAAACCGGGCATTAGTGAATTTAATTGATCAAGTAAAGAACTTAACTCGCCAATATACGTTAAACTGAGAGTTTCTACTTAACTTGCCTAATCGGCATGCTAACTCGCTTCTTAACACGTTCAGTGCCGGGTGTCCTCCAGGACCCTGTAGTCGCATTCGCCATGCCGGGTGCCCTCGTGGAGGGCTCATTTTAAATGCAGGTTTTTCTTGGAAAATTCACCGTCATGAAACAAGCAACCACCTATTTTTTGGTTCACTCTTAGCGCAAACGTAATGCCGAGGACCCTCCTGGAAAGTCCGCTAGCAATATGTATGGTGGGATGTCATATGAGCTCTATGAAAAGTGTGGTGGACTCGAATGTGTTGTTAACTTTATGTAAAATCGGGCCTTTCGCCTGATTTAGTGAACTTAGTTGACCAAGTATCGAATTTAACTCGCCAATTTACGTTAAGTTAACTCGCCTACCTAACTGATAGGTGTGTAAATCGGGGTTAAAGTCCATTAGACTTTGACTTTACTTGGAGTGTGGTGTAGGGAAAAGAGCCGGGTTAGATCTTAAAAGATCTGTTCTGTTCTGCCTTGCGTTAGGTTAGACCGGTTGTTCTTCTGACTACCAGTAGCAACTGACATAGATATACAAGGTGTAAATTAAATAACGCACAACCTCTAAAGGGGTCACTGTACTCATCATTATGAACAACTTTTACTATGGGACCAAAGCTGAAATCGCGAGAAAAGTCTGCTGTTCCCTACATTTTGACGACTTACTTTTGTGCACATATTATGATTATGACCTCTAGAGTCATATATCTGTGTATTACATTATCATAGTTATATGATCCTATTTTTCGTAATCACATAACGGCCTGTCCACATCTCCACGTCACGACGTCGTCAACGTGGAACGGTGCGGTGACGTGTCACGGTGCGTTGACGTAACGTGCAAATTTACGTTACCGTATCGTAAAAATGCACGTCAGGATCATTGTTAGATTTATCGTTGACCATGTAGATCTTGATTTTTAATAAGAGAAACAGTAAGGTATGGTTTTAAAGCATCGGAGCACATAGACGGCGACTAACACGCGGGCGTGGAGAGCGCGGGCGGAGCGCATAAACGTGTGTGCTTGCGGCGAGAGGCGGAACGTGTTACGATACGGTAACGTAAATTTGCACGTTACGTCAACGCACAGTGCCACGTTACCGCACCGTTCCACGTTGACGACACGTCGTGACGTGGAGATGTGGACAGGCCCTTATTTGTACACTCAGACCAGCCAGTTTGCTACGCCCCGCTTGCATACTTAACTTTTTTTTAGTTACCGCGGATTAGGCAAAGGTATGACATGGATGTACTACATACAGCCAAGTTAGAATTTTGTTTCTTTTTTTTTCATGTTTACTGGCAATACCTGTTTCTTTGACCCTATAAGATCTTATCTAACAACAAATGTCAAAGATCTATGATCAAAGACGAAATGATTCATATGTCTACACTCCCGCAAACTTATCTGGCCCGCTGACAGCGTCGCTGTTGTCGCATTTATAATAGTTGCTTTAAAATATTTTTTGCAATAAGGTGGGTAGATAAGTATAATATCTAAATGTAAACGCTGCCGTATTTAATTTTCAGCGCCATTTCAAAAAGAAAAAGAAAATTTAAAACGCAACCATTTCAAAATAGTGTAACGCGTCATTAGATCCACTTTTGGCCACCGGGCCAGATAAATTTGTGGCACAATATATTACATTATCATATATCTGTGACTCATAGATCTATGATCCTAGATATAGTGTAATAGCCCCATTAGGCATCGATATTGTTATACCATGAGTAATTTTTATATCTTTTAAAGTAGGTAAGGTACAAAAAATAGATACTACTATGTGGGATAGGCTTGTATGGCCGAAATTTATCGCAATGCAACAATCATATTGATCAATTATTATGATATGTGATATCTGTCGATTACAACGTGGAATTACTTTTATCATACTATGATAAACGAATTGTCAATTAATTATTGTATATTTTTATGGTCGAAATTGCAGCTGGATTTCGAAATCCATTTATTTATTTATTCATTAACACATACAACACGGTTTTGTGGGACAAAGTCCCGATTTTAAGAAGACCACCTTTAGAACTTTGATAGTGTTTTTATCCATTTATAAGCAAGCACATGGTGTGGTGACTATTGATAGGAGTATACACAGCATTGATCTGCGATATAATTATTAGTATAGGTAATTAATATTCATTTCATTCTGTACTACACTGACTACACAAACAGACCTCATTTTACTGGGCTCTCTCGGCGCCTAGAAAAAAAGATATGCAGGATTCTTCAGGACATTAAGTGTGACCAATATCAATACGACTTGTTTCTGTTGGTTCTGAGTTTCGGTTATATGAAATTTGCTCATTCACTTTTCCGTCAGAAAATTTCTGACGCGTGCGCGATGGCTCTCTGGGCATATAATCGTCACCCTCCGCGCTAACTGTCATAACTAGCAATTGATAATTTTTCAGTAGTTGCGTTAGTTGTGGCTTTATTGATGAATTAATAACTTTTTTATATTGCTCTTGGCTTACTATTCAAGTTAGTAGTTGCCCTAAAGCCCTAAGGTACCTATTTATTTATGGGGAATTATTAATCGGGCGAATAAAAATATATGGAAGACTGTTAATGAGATATTTTAATACTAAACCGAACGGCATTAAAACATATTTGCGAAAAATTATGAATGGTTAAAATTCGTAAAATGAGCTACTAGCAGTGGGAAACAGTTAATCTAAGCTAGCAACTAAAATTCCAAGTGTCCGAATTAAATACTAATTTTACTAAAAAATACTGAGTGCGCGACAAAAATACTGTGTGGGCGAAAATATACATTTCCTTACCCCGAAACGGATAGGTTAGGTTCGAAGGGGATGACGGGGGCTAGAGTGAGCGAGCGAAGCGAGCGAACGAAGCCCCCGTCATCCACTTCGTATTAGGTTACTTTAAACCCTACAGACAGAAATAGGAGCCCGCGCAGCGGGGTCCTGTCGACGCTCCTTTGGAAATCCAAACAACCTTACAAACATACAACAATAATGTGAGTGAAATTTGTTCGCTTAAGAATTATCATACTGATCGTTCTGAATAACTAGTACCTTAAATTCGTAATTTTAAGTCGCCGTTTTCAGTATTTGTGTTCGTCCTCAGTCTTTCGCTCACTTAGTATTTCAGTACGCCATAATCAGTATTTTTGACACCCTTACTTTGAATTTATATTCGATCGTTTAAATACTACCCTTTATTTATTTCTATTCATTTGAAGCAGATACGTCACTGTGTGAGAACTTCTCTGGAAAATTATCAATTGCTAATTATAACAGTTAGTGCGGAGGGTGACGATATTTTGTGTTAGACCCCGCAGGCTGCCGATTCCGGTGTATTCTGACAGTACGCGAGGTCTTGTATAAAAAGTTTGCCAGAGTCAAGCGTCAGAAATTTTCTGACACCAATTTCTGATAATGTGCGGCCGGTCTATGAGATATGTGCATACGCACCACGCGGCTACCTCTCGCGATCGGAGTGGGGTGCGTCTTTGTGGATTGAACGCACCATACTGCCGTGCTAAACACAAAAGCGATATCTCAGGGATAGCTAGTTTCGTGAAAATGTAGTTTTTGTAAATACAGTTTTCTTATCCTCTTAGGTAAAACTGAGGATAGGGAAAACTTTTTTGTGTTGTGCGAGAATGTTTTAAACAAGATACCGCTATTTGGCTTAGTTCATTGGATGCGTATTTATTTAAGCTATTCGATGTTATAAGAATCAACTTTACAATTTGTTTGAGATACTGGTTTTGAGCTTAGCACAGCAGTATACGGGCCTGTCCAAATCTCCACGTCACGACGTCGTGAACGTGGAACGGTGCGGTAACGCGGCACGGTGCGTTGAAATAACGTGCAAAACGTTACCGTATCGTAACACGTTCCGCCCCTAGCCGCAAGCGCACACGTATATGCACTCCGCCTGCGCTCTCCACGCCCGCGATTTTGTCGCCGTCTATGTGCTCCGATGCTTTAAAACCATACCTTACTGTTTCTTCAGGATCTACATGGTCAACGATAAATCTAACAATGATCCTGACGTGCATTTTTTACGATACGGTAACGTAAATTTGCACGTTACGACAACGCACCGTGCCTCGTCACCGCACCGATTCCACGTGGAGATGTGGACAGGCCCTACGGCTGTATTTGTTTTATTAAGGCACACGGGAACCATTTTTGAGCAATTGAGTGCAGCAACTAGTTGCTGTAAGTTGCTCCATGTTATCTACTCATTACGATTTCTGCGAGAGTGCCCGATATCGCTTCATGTGGGGTCGTGACATCACACATTCGAGGGTGTTAATCGACGGTGTAAGTTAGATATTCTGAAACATTATGTTAACATCTACACGGAGAGTTGCCGAAAACAGTTTTTTTTTGTTTTATTATTTGATCGCGCTTGACCCTAGTCGCACCTGATGGTAAGCGCAGACAGGGTCTAAGATGGAGCATACGAATACAAGTAACACAGATATAGAGGGATTCTCCTTTACCCTTTGGCTTTCACATAAAAAACCGATGTTCTATATTGTAGCATGCAAATCGTGTTTCTTTTTGAAGTAATATGTTTCTTTTCATTTTAGTGTTAGGATCAGACAGGAGCTTATCTTTTAAGCCGATGATAAATATAGGCACGTTATAGATTGTTTATTTTCCTCAAGTTTTAAAAATTAAAGACAGAATGACTGATTAACGCAATAAAATACTAATGAGCCGAGTGAATGTTCCAATCACCTTATTTTTTTAACATATAATTTTCTGGTTGTTATCAGATTGTTTTTATTCTTGTCCTATTGCTTGATAGCAGTAGTATAGTTTGCGCCTTCATTATCATAATTGGATCTTTAAACATCTGTATTCCTAACTTTGGGATGATGATAGTGACGTTCTTAATTTTTGTTAACGAGTTTCGAATATTCACCCAGCTGTGAAATTTCATATCAAGTGATGTGATTGGTTGTTAGTAATTTGCTGAGCCAATAACATTAGTTGACATAAGATCTGTGACAACAGATTGAATTGATTACTTAGCCTTTCAGAAACCGGGAACTAGATTTGAAAGGGGTTCGAATATTTTTCTATGGAAGCTGGCATAGGCCACCCGCCGCCACTTTTTTTTTCAATGTTGCGTCTCTCGACTTATCTGGTATACATACATATGAGTAGAGGACACTTAAACAAACAAAAAATGATAGCAATATGGTGCCCTAAAGTGTCACGTTGCTGAGATATTTGGAGGTAAATATCGCTTCATGAGAACAATGAAAATCATTAAAAATGAAAAAAATATGGATTTGTAGCGTCTTTCGAGGATTCGAAAAATCTCTGTTACTGTGAGTCAAAAGGATAAAATATGTCAATTGCTGAACATAACAATATGCAACTAGTTATTCTGCTTCTGTCGATACGAGCTAAACGAGAATAGCTCCTGCCATTGTTAAAACGTTGGCCAATTGAAGATCGTAAGGTTACTAAGTATAATAATTATAAACGAATCGAAATTATTACATTATTACCTGTTAATACATGTAGGTACTCGATTAAATTAATTGAACCAGAAAGCTTTAGGGTGACAGCACAGATTTAATGACTTTGGATTATTTTAATTTTTATTGATTTAGATAACTTTGAGTTTTAAAGGATTTTCATTATTTACCTGATAGGATTATAGTGCTATTTTTATTACATTAGTTGGGTTAGAAAACTATAGTTTATGCAGTAGTATGAGGTTCCAAGAGAGGTATGAGAAGTGACATTATTAAAAAATAAAGTGATGTAGTAAAAGTTTATGAGAAGTTAACATGGATTGAAAATATTGATAAAAAGAAAAAAATTACCTATCCTAACGTCTGAAACTTGCATAAATCACTGAACCATAAAAATTAGTTAGAAGCTTTGCAGTCTGAAAAGCTCATTCTAGTAGAAATAACTTTTCAAACTACAACCCTTACCGGTGTGCAATGAGTTGACTAACTTAATACGAAAATTAAATATTGGATAAGGCAATAAATAATAAAGAAAAAACATTAAAATTACTTCACACGACATAATCATACTCGGTGTTTCATTATTTTTCTAAATTCATCCCTACGAGGAAAGTGATTTCGAAAAAAAAACGTTGTCAAAATTGGATGTCGTTGAAGTAGCACGCAAAACCAAGTTAATAAAATAAATAAAGGCATTATTATACTGCCGATAAGGATCGTGAAATACTTACGTTTTTTTAGATTAATGAAATATTTATAAGTGATATTTTATTTGCAATAATCTTTATTATTGCAATCAGCATAATTAATAAGACAACTTATCGTTGATTTAACGACAGAATAAGCTATCTTTAAGCTGCGAAAAATAATTATCATGATGAACAGACTTATTATAAAAAGATTTCCCCACAAAATACCTAATCATAATTACAATCATGTTGTTTCGAAAGATAATTTAATGATAGGTGCTTGAACTTTTATTCCATTCAATTGCATCGTTGACAAAAAGTAACAAACGTACAATAAAAACAGACATAACATATACAGGGTGGTTCAAAAGTCGTGGATCAAACGAAACAGGGCGATAGTTGGGGTTATTTGCAGCATTTTATGGTAAAACATTTTTTTTACAGTAAGGTTCTAAAGTTACAAATATTTTTTCATGAGACTTAAAATGTATTGAAAAAAGTGCCAGTACTCATAAATCATGGTACCCACTGTCATAAAAGCACTTTCAAACAACTAAACACCATTTATTGTTTTAAAATAGGTACCCGTTTTACTCTAATTGCCTATTTATTACAAATTTTGATATTTTTTAAAAAAAACACTCTTTGTGTCATAACTTTTAAGGAGATCAAGTTAGGGCTCTGCCATACAGATATTTTTCACTGCAAATAACCCCAAATATCGCCCTGTTTCGTTTGATTCACGACTTTTGAACCACCCTGTATAGTTGTTGAAGATTAAGATTAAGACAAACTCTACGTGATTACGATTAGATATGATTGACGTAAATAAGGTGATTCAATATGAATAATTGTTTTAACACGTCTGCTTATCGACGATAATCGATATAATAATCGTATTTTATTTGTTTTTTTTCGTACACATTAGATAAGGAGGCGATTCTTACTACACTATCTTATAGAATAGTTTCTGTAAGTACACCTAATATTTAACTTAGATTTTTTAAAGATAAAAGTTTCGTTATGAAGAATAGTTAGATTGCAACTCACCTCTATCAAATCCGTAAGCCTGTCGTATAGTGAATGGGTGTGAAACAAATCTGTTAGCAGCAAGTTGATTCCTCAATATTTGGTTAGAATTTAACATCGGATCGCTGTAATAACTGAATAGAGGTCTCTCTAAAAACCCTGGCTCCTTCCCTCTGTATTGAGGCCACGTCACTGAAGGAGACAATGGAGGTACATTGGCTTTGATCGGGGTAGGATACAAAGGGTAAGTATTCCTCCTCTGTTCTAGATTTACTTTGCTCAATTCCAGATCCCTGGGCACTTCGCACTTAACGGTTTTATTTGCATTTTCACTCGCTGGCTCCTCGATCTTTGTTATCTCCTGAATCTTTGGAACTTCTTCAGGCTTCACTCCATTGCACTTCAGGGGTTGCGTCGGCTCATAACTCAAGTTCTTATAAGGTTTCTTCTTTACGTCTTTCAGTATATCTTCTATAAGAAAAGATCTTTTTTGCCTACACGCGCACATGGTGACGGCTTGATTAGCACTGCCGAATTTTATCAGTGCTGTTAAAAATTATCAGTACAAGCACGGTAATTGATAGCTACTTATTTAATGGACACGTTTAATCTGTGTGTCGATTAAAATGGTCGCCTATCGATGAAGGCACTTTGGAATATTTTTTGTAGGGTGTCAGGTGCGGATTAGCCGAGATAGTGTCGATAATGTATGTTCGTGTAATCTGTGAGTTGTTGAAAGCATTGTAATTAGGCTGGAAGTGGATGAGCTGTCATTGCGTGTAATAGGGTTCCAGAAAAAGCTTATTGTTTTTCAGAACTGTAGGTAATAAAAAAGTATTTTCTTTTAATACGCCAACTGTTTTTTTTGTTGGATTTCTTTTATATTGTCCTTGTTTACCGTTTCTACGTAACCAGGCATTTATTGGCGAGACCTGAAGGGTCTTCATCCAAGAAATTTATTCTTGATCATGGGCGCACTTATGGGCACACAGGAGTTTGGGCATGGGGTATGTATATATACTCCATGCCCAAACTCCTGTAGACCGTATTAATATTTGTTCCTTAAGGAGATCAACCTCATGACCCGTGGCGCTGGAAGTAGGCAGCATAGCCACTGTGTCACTAGGGATACATTAGTTGTATTAAAAAATACACCTGTGTTTTGTCTTCATTATACCTACCTACTAGTTCTAGTCTTTACCTGTCGCATCACAAAGAACGTTCCCCCTGCTAATTAGAGCTCACATAAAAGCTTACCTATTTAAAAAAATAACGTGTTGCAATTGTTTATTTGCTTTTGCTGTTTTCTTTTTTGTTATAGATATATGCGTCATTTTTGTACAAAAGCCCTTAATATAATTTCTTAAATTTAAATGTTTTTAGTTACAAATCAGAAGTATGTATTTTTCTACTTAAAATGGAGATGAAACAATAAACACCTTTTCATCACATCTTTTATCTAAATACTTAATCAAATCCTCTCTCAATAATCAACCCAACAATGACACAGCCATAATTAAATACACAACATAAATAAAATCATAGCGAAACGTGAAATTCCCGCATCTTCCGCAACGCGTCTGTCTCACAAATGGATTTCTCTTCAAAAACAAAAGGGGAGAGATCTAGTACCTTCCTGTTTCGCCTTTCGCCCTCTTTGCTTCGTAATTAATGAGAAGAGTTTTTCTACCTTTTGTTGCTGCAGGAAGGGTGGCTAATTGTCTCTAATTAATTGGGCCTGGGCGTATTTTTAAACCCCTTTTATTCCCTTTGTACGTTTCGTTCAAATAGAGCGGTCGACAATTGGTGAGTTTACCCTGATTTTGAGTTTGGGAGTTAATTGGTCGCTCATTGTTTTTGTTTGGTCGTTTTCGCGTTTTGATGAATATTTTTGGTTTTATTAACATGTCAATGTGATTTTTTGGCGAATTTGGCAAATTATAACACGGGACTGACTCGACAGTGGAACTCTGTTGAAGTTAAGATTGGCTATCTGCAATTACCGATATATTTTATTATGTTTATGTAATAAGTGAGATAGATAAGTACCTAAGTGTTCTCGTTTGTTTTGGAGATTAATTCTACTATAATAACAAAATTGTTAAAAATCTCAATGGAATCTTGGTAATTTTTTAAAGCAGTTTATTAAGGGCCGATTTTTCAATCACCAGATAACTTTTATCAGAGGGATAAATATTAGGCTTTGACAGCTTTTGTATGGAAAATCGGAAAATCTGTCAAAAGATCAAAATTATTCCTCAGATAATAGTTGAAAAATTAGCCCTAAGTCTATTGTATTCAGTTTTTTCATTTATATACTTATTATTTTAAGTTTTTAGAAAAATATAAAAAAAATGTACAAAATAGTGGCCCATCGGCATCGGGAACAGGGTCCAAGCTACCGGTGGTCAGGGCTTCAGTGAGAGGAACTTCCTAACAATACGCGCCGTATCCAGAAGTATCAGGCTCTTGATCCAGCCGCCCAAGGAGAGCCTCGTGAGATGTTGGTCGAGGCTCTTGGCTATTAAGCCATTGGCCGTACTAGTATCGGCACAATGACTGCTGAATCAACATACCACATGGCGACAACCTCTTTTGTCAAGTCTTAATATTTAATGGAAATGCGTTCCTTGCGAAGTAAGCAAAACTTTGAATGATAGATTGAAGATTGATGTGATAAGACAAAGTTGAGGTTTAAATAAAAGATGATGTAGTGACAAAAATTGAAAGGAGTAAGCTTCGGTGGTTTGGGCATGTTGAAAGAATGAGTGAACGGCGATTAACAAAAGGAATTTATAAGGCGAATGTCAGTGGAAACGCCAGTAGAGGACGCCCTAGAAGGATATACATTGATGTTATTGGTGATGTTCTTCAAAAAGGACAGGTGCGTAGTACTCTCAACCGGCGTGCGTGTATGACAAGATGTATGACCGTGGACGAAACGAAAGGAGTATGTAAGGATCGTAGCATGTGGCGTTCTACAGTTTCTGCCTACCCCGATGGGAAAAAGGCGTGAGTTTATGTATGTTAATATTTTTTTTTTATCCTTCTCGGCTTTCACGAGGTTCTCGTCATGCGGAACAGTGATAGGTATCAACAATCATTGTGAGATGCTCTGATCGATCTATCACCACTTTGTCAGGCATATTAGCAATAATAGTCTTGTTGGTGATTATAGATTGATCTCAGTACAATATGACATGACCACTCTCGAGAACTAGGTCGGGCACATACTTGTAGTATGGTACTTCTGCGTCCACAAGGTTGTATTTCAGAGCAAGTTGCTGGTGGATAATTCTAGCTACGAGGTTGTGCCTGTACAAATACTTAGAAAGAAAGAAAGAAAAGAAAGAAAGAAAAAATGTTTATTTGCGCCGATATGACACACAAAAAAAACTATAAACAAAACCACAATGAAACTTGGGAAAAATATGCGTCACATCTACGCAAAACGGCCATCGCTCAGCATAATGCTATGACTCGTGCAAGACGGAGCCACAGCGCTGGTTTTCAGCGAAAGCCGGCGTTGACGTGATGACGTCCACCGGTGCAGCAATACAAATAAATTAAATACAAGAAAAAATAAATAAATAAATAGACTGTGAAATATAATATTTTTAAATATGGCAACGTTTTATTTTATGACATCGTCGCTCACGCAGGCATAAGTCGTACTTTAATCTATTATCTATGACCATTACTTCTCTGTGCGCGCAACTTACCATTAGCAAGACGAGAACAACCAGAGATAATGTCGGATGGATTCATCGGGGCAGTGGCATGCCCGATAGATGTCAACTGTGCCGTCCTTCACAATACAAGGTTACTCAGAAAGGGGATACTAATCCGAAAGGGTGTTAAAGTACCTACCCATAATAATAAGTAACTTTTGTTCTACCACTTTCCCCAAAAGTTAATAGTTTAAGAAAACAAGCTTTTAAAAATTATATAAAAAATATGCTAAAAATCTATCTATCCTCAGCTATGATCAGCTGTGTGACATTTTAGGTCATATTTGGGGTCACGAATTAAAAACTCCATTTTCTGAATTCGTTACTAAAGTGTATACAGTAAGTGCGACCCCGGCTATATCTTGATCATTTTTGTACCTATGCATTTCTGGATTTCTGTTTGAATTGTTTTCTTGTTTCGTCCTTTTTAGACCCCATTTTTACGTAGTCGGGTTATAGTTTTTTAACTTAATTTTTTATTTAATACTTTTCCGTTTCCCGATCGGGCATATACACTAGCCGTGCAATATCTACATCGTCGCATTCTAAGAAACGTAACGTAAACGTAAATTCTATCGAAATGTTGGTTTGTTATTTACTTAAACGAGTAAATAACTGAAACCACTTGACCGCGCGAACTGTACAACCGCATTTTAAACATATGTTTTGACTTAAACATTATGATATAAATACATAGTTGTAATGTGCTCGCCAAGACCTTTCTTTTGATATCAAACACGTGATGATTATGTCAGTTTAATTTTTTTCGAGGTTAGAATCTTAGGTTTAAATTCCGTCATATAAAATATTGATAAAATTTATATAGCCTATGTTACCCGGGCCATTATTACGAATCTTTTGACACCTCAATCATTAAAATCGGTTCAGTAGTTTAGGCGCTACGGTGGAACATACAAACATACATACATACATATACAGACTGCCAAAATCATTACCCTTCCTTTTGGCTTCGCCGTAGTCGGGTAAAAATGATCGAGTTATGAAATTTTAACACTTGCTTTAAAACTTCCATCAGTGATACCATAAG
This sequence comes from Amphipyra tragopoginis, assembly GCA_905220435.1. Classification (NCBI taxonomy): domain Eukaryota; kingdom Metazoa; phylum Arthropoda; class Insecta; order Lepidoptera; family Noctuidae; genus Amphipyra; species Amphipyra tragopoginis. Next base: position 837,475 of record HG992013.1, on the reverse strand, counting down.
TGGACTGCGGATTAGTATCCCCTTTCCGACTAATCTTGTATATTTCCTATAGTTGTTCGTCTTCGTAACTTCGTCCATGATTATTTTTATGTATGTGAGATAGATAAGTAATGTCCAAATACTCAAACGCTACTCATTTTAAGTTGTCGTTAAGTTTCGTGCTTCGCCTTAAAGTAGTGACAGCACGGAATTAACGGCAAATTGAAATTGACTACCGTTTGAGTATTTTGCCATAAGGGTTCTGCTTCGTTCTAGAGATCAATTCTATTAACAAAATCGTTAAAAATAGCTATCGAATCTTGGTAATTTTTAAAGTAGTTTTGTATCCTATTGTCATGTTTTTTCAAGACAAAAATACATAATGTTTTTAAATATTCATTCTTTAAGCCCACACATTATTACAAAGACCAATGCAACTTTTTGGCATCTTTTTTTTTTCTTTCGCCAGTGACTAAACTTAGGTCCTAATTAGAGAACTATCTAAGAAGTCCATAAACGAAAGAATTGAGTCTCTAAGCCGTTACCTACCAGAGATATGACGATTGCTGTTTTGTTCATAATAGGCGTTATTTTATAGGAATACATACACATTGCTTTATTATAGTGAATATCGACTGTGTTTTGTTTGTAACAGTGCACAGACCATCTTGTGGCTAAGTAACAGCCGCACGGGTTGATGGTTTTTTTAAGCTACGTTTGCCACGGTCGGTCCATAGATGGGCTATCAAGACCATACCGTACATATCAAACATAGCTTGTTTGTTTGTTTGCAGTTGAATTCTGACGTGCGACTCTCATACATTTTGTACTAGACCCCAGACAGACACAGTCAGAATTTTCCGGATTCGGCAGCCTGCTAGCTCTAGTACAAAATGTATGCGCAAAGGGTTTTCGCGCACGCGACAGCAATATTTCTGATAATATGCAGCCGAGCTTAATCTAAAAGTAGGTACTTAGGTATTAAGGATTAGATTTGCCTAATATTTTGGGAAATACATCATGTGATTATGATGTTATAGTAGGTACAACATTCTTTATCTATCAACTAGCTGTACCCGCATGCGTTGCAATGCACTTTTTCCTACTTACTACCTACCTACTACCTACCTACTACCTACCTACTACCTACCTACTACCTACCTACTACCTACCTACTACCTACCTACTACCTACCTACTACCTACCTACTACCTACCTACTACCTACCTACTACCTACCTACTACCTACCTACTACCTACCTACTACCTACCTACTACCTACCTACTACCTACCTACTACCTACCTACTACCTACCTACTACCTACCTACTACCTACCTACTACCTACCTACTACCTACCTACTACCTACCTACTACCTACCTACTACCTACCTACTACCTACCTACTACCTACCTACTACCTACCTACTACCTACCTACTACCTACCTACTACCTACCTACTACCTACCTACTACCTACCTACTACCTACCTACTACCTACCTACTACCTACCTACTACCTACCTACTACCTACCTACTACCTACCTACTACCTACCTACTACCTACCTACTACCTACCTACTACCTACCTACTACCTACCTACTACCTACCTACTACCTACCTACTACCTACCTACTACCTACCTACTACCTACCTACTACCTACCTACTACCTACCTACTACCTACCTACTACCTACCTACTACCTACCTACTACCTACCTACTACCTACCTACTACCTACCTACTACCTACCTACTACCTACCTACTACCTACCTACTACCTACCTACTACCTACCTACTACCTACCTACTACCTACCTACTACCTACCTACTACCTACCTACTACCTACCTACTACCTACCTACTACCTACCTACTACCTACCTACTACCTACCTACTACCTACCTACTACCTACCTACTACCTACCTACTACCTACCTACTAACTACCTACTACCTACCTACTACCTACCTACTACCTACCTACTACCTACCTACTACCTACCTACTACCTACCTACTACCTACCTACTACCTACCTACTACCTACCTACTACCTACCTACTACCTACCTACTACCTACCTACTACCTACCTACTACCTACCTACTACCTACCTACTACCTACCTACTACCTACCTACTACCTACCTACTACCTACCTACATGATGTCGAACGGGATAAAAAGTATCCTATGTCCTTCTCCTGGCTCTAAACTACCTCCCTGCCAATTTTCAGCTAAATCGGTTCAGCCGTTCTTGAGTTATAAGTGAAGTAACTAACACGACTTTCTTTTATATATATAGATATTCTTGTTATTCAATCGATAATACAGCTGTATTAATAAATTAAATTCTTATGTTATGATTAGATTAAATACACATTACTTAATTAAATTATCGACAAAATTAAGTCAGATTAAGTGCAGTTTAAATTTAAATATCTAGTTATTGATTAGAGTTAAAAGATGGTATCAGTTTTTAGATTTATCAGTTAAAATTCCTAAAGATTGGATTTTTTATGAGTCATATTACGGATAAATATAAAAATGTTAAAACCATGTTTTTATTATTCTTTAGATAGCTTGGCTTGATCCAATAAAATCGTGTTTAAGTTCTTATTATTTCAAGTTGTATCTAGAATCATATCGTATTAGCCAGTTGTAAACGTCTACTTAAACCTGTATAGCACAGCATAATCAGTCCATTACTATCCCAATGCTGGGCAAAGGCAAGAGGCTCGGCTGAGAATGAAAATTTGTAAAAAAATAACAAACACTTTGCCCGCAGCTTCGCTTGCGTGACGACTTTCCATACAAACTTTCATCACCTATTTAACTCCCTTTGGGGTTGAATTTCGAAAAATCCTTCCTTATTCCTTGTCTACATTATAAAGGGAACCTTTGTGCAAAATTTCAGCTTTCTAGGTCCAAGGGTTTGGGCTGGGCGTTGATGAGTTAGTCAGTATCTGTCATGCTCACATAAATGTCCTGCTGATGGTGGCGTTGTATATCCGGTCGTTGGGTTCCGTAAAAAAAAATAGTTGAGCTGAGCGATGGGGATGTGCACGTCATACTCGTGAACGTGTGCTGTCTGTCGGGACTGGTCAGCTCTTAACTGCTACGGCAATCCTAGAAGGCATATTTTTCTTCTTGTTACTCTTATGTGAGTTTATTTGTTACGTTAACCTGCATTATTCTCATTCTATATCGCGCGCTACTGTAATGGAATTGTCATGAATAGTCATGATCTACTATTTTAAAAAGAGTATTCTCGGAGTTTCTTGCCGGCTCTTCTCCATGCAACCAACCTTTTGGAACCGTGCACCTAGTTTTGACGTTTTAAAAGTGCCTGTAATCTGGTCTATTTGAAATAAAAAACTTTGACTTTGAGTCAGGACTTTTTATTTATATAGATTTTCTTCTTCTCTTTAAACGCTGAATCCATCTAACAAGTTTTAAGAGTATTCGAGCTCCTCGTCAAAGAGCCCGTCCCTGAAAGTAGTACCTCCTACCTCCATACCTATTTCTATCACTAAGTAGCATTGTTGTGTTCCGGGTTGAAAAGTATGGGTGAAATTACAGGCACCTGGGGGCTTTCCATGATCTGTTACAGCAGGATTGTTTTAATATTATTACGAGAGTTGGAAAGTGACAGAGCTAGACAGCTCTCTAGCGCCATCTCTTACCCACTCTCGTAATAATATTAAAACAATCCTGCTGTAACAGATCATGGTAACCCCCCTGAGACTTTCAACTTTGTCTCAGGATTGGCAACGCATCAGTATTCCTCTTGGTCTTGGTGTTGTGTTAACGAATTCGTGTAATTCCTTCAAACCACCATGATCTATTAATGGTATAGATTAACCCCGCACGGGGTTTAGATTGATTAAAAATAAGGGTTTTTTTCCCAAATTTTTTTTTTATGTCATATAAAATTTCAATGCCATGCACACAGCTGTCGGGCACGACTAGCGCGATATCACTCCACGCAGTCAGTTAACTTGGGACGCTAAAATTACCTACTCAGGGGGCTTACCATGACCTCTTATGAAAACGTTCAAATGCCAGCCAGTCAACTTCCGTTCAAAAGCAGGCCTGCTTCTGAATCGCTAAAAATCGTACCATGACAGTACTAAAGGTGAACGACTATTGAACCAAGTTGAACGGTAATGCTTGTTCATGGTACGAAAAGTCTATACAAAAAAAAGGTGAATGGATTTCCTAAACGTCAACGTAGCAGGCCTGCTCTAAAGATGTCATAGTACAAAAAAAGCAGGGAACTTCCAAGCAACTTCTGTCCTGCTTTAAGGGTGTTACCACACCAGTCGATCGATAGTCGATCGATGCCATCGATCGACATCGGTCGACGTTGATCGATTGGTGTGGTAGCTTTAATTGATAGACGGATACCGGTCGGCTAACCAATCGATCGATTGCCGGTCGATGGCATCGATCGACATCGGTCGACGTTGATCGATTGGTGTGGTAGCTTTAATTGATCGACGGATACCGGTCGGCTAACCAATCGATCGATTGCCGGTCGATGGCATCGGTCGACGGATACCGGTCGACTAACCAATCGATCGATTGCCGGTCAATGGCATCGGTCGACGTAGGTCGATTAACCCCGGCTATATACCATCAGTTTCTTTTGAAATGTATTCACAAGAGGACGCGTTGTTGCTGGCCTAGTAGAAACTATCGATCGACGTCGACCAACCCATTCTACCATCGATCGATCGTCGATCGACTATCGATCGATAGGTCTAGTAGAAACTATCGATCGACGTCGACCAATCCATTCTACCATCGACCGATGGCATCTATCGGCTATCGATCGATTGGTGTGGTAGAAACTATCGATCGACGTCGACTAATCCATTCTACCATCGATCGATGGCATCGATCGACGATCGATCGATTGGTGTGGTAACACCCTAAGAGGTCATAGTAAGCCCCCAGATACAGAATAAAAGGGTTCATTTAAAAAAAAAACGTTAAAAACCTATGCAGTTTCAATCAGTGTCACCAGTAGATCACGCGGTTTGGTTTGTTTTGTTTATCTTACACGTGCAGCTGGCCGCAAGTCAGGCAAGTCGGTAAAACTTGCAGAAGTCGTTTGCTGTGAATGTGTCCACAGTGCTGCCCCCCGATTCTGGGGGTCTTACTCCCTAAGCACGAAGTCCGTGGTTTCGGCCTTGGTTACGAGCGTTTCCTACTCCCTATCACCTACGGACATACAATTATTTCGGGGCCCGAACTAAGAATGAATGACAACACGATTTGACAGTTGTCCCTACTACCGATTCGTCAGTGAAGTTCGAACAGTGCGGAAGTCAAAAATGGCAACTTTACAAGAGAGTGAAAAAACTATTTAAAACGAGCGTAACCTATGCTGAACGCAATATTGTTTTTAATTATCATTACAAATAAACTCTGATGATTTAATAAACTTTTGAAAATCCTAATTATCTTTTTCATTTCAAGTAATACTGTGGCTTTCGCAGTGTTGTCTGTTTTTATCACAAAATGACTTATATTACGCACTGTTTGAACTTCTCTGACGCGGTGTGTTTTTGCCCGTCCGAAAAGTTGAACTTGACACTTGTTTTGTTCACTCCTACGTTTGGGCTACTTTCGGACGGGTGACTAACTTCGTTGACGGACTTAGGGAGCCCCCAGAACCTTTTCGATAAACAGTTGTCGACCGAGTCGGTGTGTTATCTCGTTCCGTCTACGGTTCTCGTAACGAGAGAGAAAGAGATAGCTATCGAATAGTTCTGAATCAGCAGGCTAGTCGGTTGCATAAGTAAACTTGTGCTCGTGGATTCAGCGCTCAACAGTGGTCTGTAAGCAAAAGAAAAACAGGAACAATGAGCTGTTTATCACTTTGTAAACCTCGTTAATGTCGCTTGAGGAAAATAAAAGATTTTAATTTTATGAACTGTTGTACAATTTTATCAGCTTTTTGCTTTCTAGTTTACCGTGATTCCTAATTCACTTTTATAAGTACCTTAATCATTCTATAAAAAAAAAACTTCAACATATTGAATACAGAGTCTAAGCGTATAATTATACAGTAAGTAAAATAACAGGCGTTGCCTTAAACTCGCCAATCTACATCACTAATAGATTAAAACAAAAAAACATAATAAAATATGCAAGAAAAAAACAACCGAAATTCAAATAATAATAAAGAACTATTCGGAACGGCTTGTTTAAAACCAAAATAGTAGCGTAGATAGGTTAAATGCTATGTTGCCGAGTTTTCCAAATTGATAGACAAGTGCGCATACAGTAAGCGTTGCTTTTACGTATCATGTTTTTTGTTATATTTAGTTTGTTTTTTATTTTGGTTGTTTTTTTTAGCATGTACGTAGGTACTAGGGTTTTCGCGTTCCCGGCCTATTTGAGTTCCCGGGAATCGGGAATTTTTTCTCTCAATTCCCGGGAATTCCCGGGTACCCGGGAATTTTTATGTTTTTTTGTATAAATATAGTTTTTCTTGTATATTTCAACACTAAACTTGTGTAAGTACTTTAAATATCATAAATTGTGTAACATACCAGTCGACTTTTCTTATTAAAATAAAAAATCTTACACTTATTTCAAAAAATTAACTAGGAACAGTTACAGTCGTTTATTGTGCGACGTCGCGAGTTGAAATAAAGAAAAAAAAGTCTTCTCTTCATATAATATTATGGCAAAATATTACGGAATAACAATAGGATGAATGACTATAAAGGGTGTTACCAAATTAATGTAATACCTTCAAACCACATGATCTGCTACTGGTGTAGAATGACAGTGCACGGGATTTAGCTTGATTAAAAATAAAAATAAAGTTTTTTTTTCTTGCGGTAGCGATATGTGATCGAAACATAACTAATACGGTACAAATAAAAAAATAAAAATTGCTAAATAAAAATGTTATTCGTTGGAACATTTCGACGCCACTCATCAATGAATGAAAGCACGGTGACACAGCTGGCTAGCACGACTAGCACGAAATCGTTCATTGCAGTCGGTTAACTCGGGGCGCAAAAAGGGCTCGAAAACAGAACTTTTTTTTTTGAAAAAAACTCTTTTGTATTTAAAATAAAAACCATTTAGGGTTAATCTGTTACCAGCAGATCACGCTTTTTAAAGGAATTACAAGAATTCAAGAATATTTTCATTATAAATCTCGAAATTACACAAAACATAAGCATTGTGAATAGTTTCTACAAATGAAACATTTACAAAAAAAATCAAGCGTTTAGAATTTGTTTACTAGACAGAGACAACAGTACTGTGTACTGACATCACGATTCATTTACCCCATTCTAAGTTCACACCACGCAGTACAATGTCCGTTTCACGCGAGAGAGACGGAAAATGCTCTAAAACCTTCGGAAGAGTGCAGACCCTTCATTTTTCATCATCATTTCTTCATTTCAAATAATTCCCGGGTACCCGGGATTCCCGCCAAATAATTCCCGGGTCCTAAAATCCCCAAATCCCCGGGAATTCCCGGTTCCGGGTACCCGGGGCGAAAACCCTAGTAGGTACGCTTTAGGGTGAGGCCCTAATTTTTGAAGTGTGAGTTGCGTAAAATAAGTCAGCGTAATTTTTTGGAAGGATTTTAGAGACTCATTTTGCGTCGTCGTGTGAACGAAACAGGAGTTTTGTATGAAACCGAATGTAGCAGAAATTACGCGACCGAAATTCTGCGACTCACAACTCAAAAAATTACGCTCGTCTTGCTTCATCCTTAGTATTGCTGGTAAACGGGAACGTTTTCGTTGGTTAACATGCTGTATAACAGTGGATTTTTAAGAGCTAAATAAAGTGTCTTTGATAAACTTTTATACCTACCATAGATAGATTAGATGATTTTTCTCTTTATTCATCACATACTTACTGATTACATTTTTAAATATTCAAATTAAAAACAGAAACATTAAAAAATATAAAAATAGTAGCCCACCGGCATCGGGAACAGGGTCCACGCTACAAGTCAGGGCTCCAGAGAGAGGAACTTCCTAACAATACGCGCCGTGTCCAGAAGTGCCGCTTTCTGAATCAAACCCTTGATCCAGCTGCCTAACAATAGCCTCAACCTCAACAGATGTTGGTGGAGGCTCTTGGCCATTAAGCTATTGGCTGAAACGACTATCAGGACAATGACTGCTGAGTCCACATCTCGACAACCTCGTGTGCTAAATCAAGATATTTTTTTTGTTTGTCTTTCTCAGGTTTCACGAGGTTCTCGAGATCTGGCTTAGCTGCCATGCAGTCGGGTTAAAAAATATTATACTACAGTGGGTGGTCTATGTCGCAATCAGCGATCTTTTGGAGACAAACTTGGGATCGTCAAAATTGCGCCATATTAGGAATCATAAGTGTCTCACATCTTAGGTAATCATTTTAAACAAGACCTTTTTTGCAATTTCTTATACGTAACTCTTATCTAAAAAACCTTGTACAACTGAGAACAGAATCCTTATTAAATAGAGCCAATCCAACCAAAGAAATGTCGTTCCATCTCAATTATGAAATATCATTCAACCCTTTAAGAGGATTTAAGAATAAGCTCAATATAAAATAGAGGGAGAATTAAAAAGACTGAATCAATTATTGCCGATCGCTTCATTAGCTCGCTTCTACGTTAAAGCGATGTTAAAATCAGTGTTAATACTATACCAAAATGTCCGTACAACTACGACTTTTATTACACAAACAACATACATTACCGCTTTGGTTCAAGCTTTCAATAGAATCGAACTTCAGAAACAGTAATGGTTGCTTAATTAAAAGGTATGGTCGTTAACTAAGGCCCTCATTGCCACAGTGGAATCGAGAATTGGTGGACAGTGGCGGCCTGAATCGATATAGATAATGGGCGATTACTTAGAGTGAGTTGACAACCCTACGGGATTGTAGGGAGGGGATACGACGAATTAAGTTGTTGATATCGATATTTTTATGTTTTTTATTTTGTTAGTGATTTAAAATCAATGGGTATATGTGAAAATATAGTTTGCAACAACTTTCAGCGGGGGGTCTGATTCAATACCTTTGACTTTTCGAATTTATGTGCGGATCTGCAGTGCAATTCTGTAAGAATCTCACCTCGATCGCGACTGTCAATTAGACACTTATCGTGACACAGCGTGGTTAACAAAACTACACGTTATTGATTATACTGTCGATTATCTGCGTGTTATTTGCTTCTATTATCCATACTGTGACATTATAGATATCGAGCTAACCGTCGATATTGAGGTGGGTTTCTTACAGAATTTGATTATTACTTGCTTTAACAGTGAAGAAAAACATAGTGAGGAAACTAGCATATCTTGGGGATTTAAAAAAAAGGTTCTCGATGGTATGTAGAGTCCGCTAACCCGCACTACTCCACTGTGGTGGACTAAGGCGTAAACCCCTCTAATTATGAAAAGACGCCCGTGCCCAGCAGTGGGACAGTATTGGCATGATTGTTTAAAAAATATTAAAATATATTTATTCATAGTAGTTTTACATAATTGTTATAACACAAATCTATCAAACTACACTGCAGTTAACTTCTTAAATAATATTTACATAATACTTACATAATTATTTTTTCACAATGTTTTTAACTCCCTTAACCACTAGCAGCCTGACCGACGAACCGGTTCGTCAGTGCCATTGTTTATCTATTATGTCTATAATTACAGTACTTGAGACTTTAATGTTGACTTAAAAGTGATTACCCGACACGTATTCTTCTGGCGTACCTAATTAGCTCGTTTAAACATTCCATGCTGGCCCTGCCGAAACACTCGGGCAATACTTTATGTATGTTATGTAACTTTCAGCGTTTGTCGTAAAAGTTATTAGATTGAACATCTACTACAGCCTAATGCAGCTCACTTCCCCTTTTCAGCGGCGTTATGTCGATTTGTTGCCAAGGATATAATTTCCATTATCAGCTTAAACTAGATATCTATTATTTTTAATCTACGGAAACTAACGAGTAAGGCGGAACCGCGCTTTATAACGTGTCTTTTTTCACTTAATTTGCTTTGGTCTGTGTCTGATGAGTCATCACCTCCATGTCACCAATTTAAGTTCACTTAGCCCCCCGATTCACGACCTTTTCGATAAGTAGTCGACCGATTTAGTTTGTTCTCCCGTTCCGTCTACGATTTTAGTAACGAGAGAAAAAGAGATAGCCTTACCGAATCGTTCTGAATCAGGACGCTGGTTCTATTATTACAAGAGCAACCTTATTAACCTTTCGCCAACACTCAAAGTACTAAACTACCTCAACTATCTTCTCCGGCATCATATGCTGCGCTTGTTAGTGCGTCAATAGTTTTTACTCAAAGATTATTTATACTCAAATTCTGCTGTACTAGATTTTGCCAGGTTATTGCTACTTTGGCTTGCTAATCCCACAATTTCTTTGTTAATTAATTGATTCTATAGGATTTAGATCTATATCCATGCTTGAGTAGGTACAATAAATAATAAATTCACTACACATCGATACGAAACTATCGAGTATCGATAACAATCAAACTTAATCCCCTCACTAGCACTATCTTCGCAAGTATTGTATTGATTTTGAGTCTATTTTCGTTCGTTCGGCCCACCTGTGTTGCAACCGACCGAATTCGAAAGACACGGCTTGTTAGCAAAGACGAACAGCCTTCTTTAATCTAGAAACGGTCGGTTAACCATCAGATGACACATCATTTCATATTGCTCTTTGATATATTGAACTTGGCAACGTTTTGTGGGTCGTATCACGGAGTCATAAGGTTCGGTTTTGCTTGGAAGTTTGATGAATATTTTAGGCCAGTTTTCTTGTTTTTCTGTGTAATCTCTTTATGTGAGTTTGTGGAATAATATTTCTATTACTTTGTTGGTATAAGAAATTTGGTTAAAGGTTATAAGCTATTTTTGTGTAATTGTTACAAATAAACCTAGGAAAGAATATAAATAAGTTGGATTATTCTTTCGACCAATTTCTTTGTTCTTATAGTGGAGGCAATATTTACGTACAAATGCTCTGGTTTCGTATATTTGTTATTTTTCTGGTAAAACACCGAAAATTTTGGTGGCTGATGTAGTGTTTCTATATGTTTAAACTTTTCTGCAGTTTTATGCTTTTATATTTTTTGTATAAGTAGTTGTTCTACAAGATATTGATCTGAAGCCCAATTCTCGTAATTAATTTGAAGTAAGACTGAAGGTTAACCGAACTGCGATTTAATTATGAATTGAATAAAAAATGGTATTTCTGGTACCTACACTTACAGTTCGGTCCGGTTTCAGTATCATCTCAGTTTAACTCGATATTAATGTCAATTCAGTCAACTTAAAATCTATTACCATTAGCATACCGATATCAGCAGTCATAGACTAAAATTCTAGAAATAAATGAGAATTCCAACTTGTCAAAATGGCTCAGTACATAATGTAACTATAGAATACCCTTTTGGGTTCAGTCAACTTTCAATCTCATTTCAATATAATATCACGTTTGACGTTGTTTGTTAACGAACAAGAATACCATATTGTCATATTATGAGATTGAGACTAGACTGAGACTGGATGTAAACAATATTTTGAACATGTTTAATTACGAGAATAGGCCTTCTGTCTCTATCCGTGCCATATTTAAGGAGGTGACTGTAACACTGATACTGAAAACGAATCAATAACAAAATCAATACCAAAAAATATTAATATTATATTATCCGTTAAGGTGCACTTCGGGATTTATTCCCAAACCCTCGCTAATATTTCTAAGTGAAAATTTGTTTATTAAATAACCGTATAATTGGATATGTATTTTTAGATGATCAAGCACAGTTTTTAACACTTTTGCTCTAGGAATATGGGACGGTTACAGATCAACATCTTGCACGCTTGGTGGTAGGATCTATACGGTCCGCCTGGCTAGCTACCACCCTCACATTAAAGTCCGGCGCCAAGCAGTTTACTGTGATCCGTATCCGGAGAGGGGTAATCCCTCTATATCTCTGTTACTTGGATTCGTGTGCTCCATCTTAGACCCTGTCTGCACTTATCATCAGGTGCGACTAGGGTCAAGCGCGAACAAGTCAAATAAAAAAAAAAAAACATCTTGTATATTTAATCGTTAACGTCCCGACCGACGACCCGGTTCGTCGGTGCCATTGTTTATATATTGTGTCTATAATTACAGTACTTGAGTAATTAATGCTTGATATGGATTATACGGGGTGTAAACGAATTCGTGTAATTCCTTCAAACCGCGCGATCTACTGGTGATACTGATTGACTCTGCATAGGTTTTTTTCAGAACCAACAAAAAAAACTTTTCAAAAAATGAATCATGGTATTCTGTATCTGAGTAATTTTAGCGTCCCAAGTTAACTGACTGCGTGGAGCGATATCGCGCTAGTCGTGGCCGTCAGCTGTGTCGCCGTGACTTCATTAATTTATGCACGGCATCGAAATTTTCTATCACGTAAAAAAATAATTTGGGAAAAAAAAAGTTTTTTTTATTTTTAATCAATTTAAATCCCGTGCGGGATTAATCTATACCATTAATAGATCATGTGGTTTGAAGGAATTACCCGAATTCGTTTACACTCTTTAAACAAAACTAAAAAGAAACGTTTGGGAAAAATATGCATCAAATCCGCGCAAAACAGCGTTAATTAGTTTGCGTAACGCGTCCTTATTACTTCTTATTAATTACCAGTATTACAACAAATTAAGTACTTAAGTAGCATCTAGTTAGCTTACTCATCATAATATCTAAAACTATCATGTATCACTACTCAATCGTATTACAAAATATTGCATGCTTCAAGAGAATTCTATTAATATTTTTCCTCTCGCGAAATTCTTGTTCACCTCCTTACCCGTTCACTTACTTCCCCTCCTCCCAAGAGGAGAGGAGGAAGGTATCGTCTGTCGTTCCTCACAGCCTCGGGTTTCAACCCTTCAGATAACTTACAAATGTACAAAATAATATTTTAATATAAAACGTTGAGGTAAAAATAGCTCGACCTTTTAGTACGCAGTCATGCCTTTTATGTAGGATTACTTATTGATAATGATATGATTTAGGATAAATACTTAAAGAAGAACAGTTAATGGTAATTACTACAGCATTAACTTAAGCTATTATTTAATCTCGTGTAGTGATTATTTAGTTTCGTGTAGTGATTATTTAATCTCGTGTAGTGATTATTTAGTCTCGTGTAGTGCCGGTCTTAAAGAATAGCACTACCCCATCTCTTCTCGTGGGTTTCGTAAAAGGCGACTAAGGGATTCTCTAGAGGATGGGCAGCAGCGTTCTCTGAGTACTTTAACAACCATACTGCGATCGCCAGCCCGCCTGCCAAGCGTGGCGATTACGGCAACACCCCCCCATTTTGGGGAGGCCTATGTCCACAGCAATAAACGTTTTTCGGTAGAATGATGATGATTATTTAATTAAATCAAGAACATGTTTTCCCAATTACCTATTTTATAAAGTTTTGATATAATATTAAACGTTTCATTTTAAACGTATTTTGTACATAAATGTAAATACTATTTTTAATTTAGCTTTAACTAGTCCAATGACCTCCACATTTCCTCAAAAAAATGTGTCGGTATTTCTACCAAACATCCTGTATATTTAAACCCTCTTCCCGTCAATCTGTTTAGCCTTTTCCCAACTCTGTTGTGGTCAGCTTCCTGTCTAACCAGAGACCCTACTCCCTAAGTCCGTCAACGAAGTTAGTCGCCCGTCCGAAAGTAGCCCGAAACGTAGGAGTGTACAAAACAAGTGTCAAGTTCAACTTTTCGGACGGGCAAAAACACATCGGTAGTAGGGACAACTGTCAAATCGTGTTGTCATTCATTCTTAGTTCGGGCCCCGAAATAATCGTATGTCCGTAGGTGACAGGGAGTAGGAAACGCTCGTAACTAAGGCCGAAACCGTGCTTAGGGAGTAGACCCCCAGATGCGACTGAATACCAGTATTTTATACGGAGCGACTGCCTTCAGACCTCCGCAACCTAATTACTGGGTAATGCTGATATCCTAAGGTTAGGCCGGTTGTCAGACTTTAGGGCTTCTGACTACCCGTAACGACTGTTATTTAGATATTCGTATGACAACCGGGACCGACGGCTTAACGTGCTTTCCGAGGCACTTTCTCTCTTCCCATTCTTCTTCTTCGTGTCGTTGGCACGACAATCATTATATTTTCTTAGGCCAGAACTTCGCCACTTCCACGGCGCCATCGGTGACTGCGCAGAGATCACTCTGGCTGCAGGTTGTTGGGCTCAGAGGGCAGGATAGGAGATGGGGCATAGTTTGCAGCGCAGCTCCACATCCACACCCGGCTGCTATTTGGTTCAGGTAGCCCCACTTGACGAGGTTGGTTGGTCTTCCCATTCACCAGTCCATTAATCTGGCTTGGTGATTATTGGAACGTTTCCTTGCGACTGTTTATTGAAGAGCTGCGACGTTTTGTTTTTTAAATGTCGCAGCATTATGCTGAGATAGGAGCCCTTTTTGGCCTCGTGCAGGTAGTCTAAATTTTTATCCTGTCTTTTATTTTGTTTGTGTTTCTGTAACTGCCTGTGTGAGTCCAAAATAAATAATTTTCTTTCTTTCTTCTTTCTTTCAAGAGGTTCTGCCAGGTCTTACACATTACCTAGGGACGATTACAGGTTAATAATTATGATGTTAACGTCTAACAATTTATGAAATAATCTTTTAACATTATGATGTTAGATTTCTCACCATTGAGATATTAATTATCAATATTAAGTACTCTCAATCACGGTAATTATAGACGATAATTATAGATAAGATAATTAAGTGTCGTCCTGGGTCGACGCGCGGTACGCAACCGGTTAAGTACAGTCAACGACATAAGTTGGTAAATAAGTTATCATTATCATAATCAGCCTACTCACTCTCTCTGTCTCACTGCTTGACACGGGCCTCTTCTCAGAATAAGTAGATAGGTACTTAGAGATAAATCAATCTTAGCCAAATATACAAGATGTCCTAAAAAGTAGTGTCAAGCGGAAGTCCAGAGCTGAGATGCACTATGCATCCTTAGAGGTAGTACTCGAATCATTATGTATTTTTTTTTCATGGTATGTCTTTTTTGATCATAGCGTCACGAACAGTTGAGACAAATGCAGGTTTTTTAAAATTAGTTTCTCTTCGTTTTATTTAGAAAAAAAAAACTTTTAAATAAATAAATCAATTTATTGACACACACAAGTTAGGAAACTTACAAACAGAATCAATGATAAATAAATAAAATGGTGCTTAAGTAGAAGTAGCCGTGGGCCCCAAACTAGGCACAGCCTGTATATTGGCGGCCCAATACAAACAGAGAAGGCAGATTGAATGATTGACTGTTCAGCGTGACACAGCAGAGCAAGACACAAGTAACAATTAATTATTTAATTATGAAAATAGGAATTAAAATCATTCAGAAGTCAAAAATAAAATAATTATAACAACCAATAAAATACCTAAATAGGTACATAAAAAAAAACAAAATAAACTCAAAGAAAAGATCAGCATGCGTTAATGAAGACATGAGTATACATGTTGGCATTATTAATTATTCACGTCACCATGATCAAAAATGTCATTAAAGTCAAAGTTTGGTTAAGACATGAACAGAAATGGTAAATAGAAAACTAAAAAAAAACGTAAGTATAATAGACTCTACCTCTGGACTTCCACTTGACACTTCTTTTTGGCACAATCTGTATATTCCAAAAAAGTATAATTTATATGGTTTCAAATTGTAAAATAGTCTAGATACAATATTCTGAGTATTTCTTAAAGTTTTTATTTTATATCAATTAGTTTTCCAATTAATGACAAGTTTAAAAACTTAAATGTAGTACCTACTTTTGTCGCTGACAGTACCATCTTCAGAGTATCGTAACGCAAACGATCTTAGTCATAAATAATAATATAACGTGTGTAAATAAACAATATCAGTCAATAACAATAAAATGTTAATGTGTGTCGCTAATTGCGTTGAGAGTCGGAGTTTACAACTTTTATTTCCACTTATAAATGATGATGGTACCTTTTAGTGGTTGAGTTGGGGTTTTAAGAGAGGGTCCTGTTGGTCATATTAGGGTTTAAATGTCTAATACTGGATATGGACATCAAATTAGACCGATAACTACAGTAAACGATCGTGAGAGAATATTTCTGTGGTCATCAGTTTTGGCAAGGGAATTGGCGATTGCAGTATGGGCTTATTAGTGTGTAGGAGGATGGAGCGGAAATGATGAGTTTTTTTGAAAATAAAAAATAAACTTTAAAAAAAAGTAAAAACCGACTTCAAAGAAATACTAAAAGGAGTAAAATAATTACCATAATATAAAATTAACAGTTTCAGAAGTCGGTGGCTTCTATTTGCTTCAGTGTAGAGTTGCACCGACTTCTGAAACTGTTAATTTTATATTATGGTAATTATTTTACTCCTTTTAGTATTTCTTTGAAGTCGGTTTTTACTTTTTTTTAAAGTTTATTTTTTATTAAATACGTTTTAGTGTCATAATTTTAACCCCCTCCTTCATAACCCTTCTTTTTGGCTTTGACGTAGTCGGGCATAAAAAGTCCTTTCAAATGACACGATATAATGAAAACATTCAAAAGGGGGGGAGGGGGGGGACACGCACCACCTCCTCTTTTCCAGTAGTCAGTTCCCAACAACAAATATAAACAAAGCAATATTAGTAATTTGAGAATTTTGCTTTGATCCGATGAGGAGTTCCGTTCCATATCTCTGAAGTTCATGGTCTAATCATAACAAAATTTAAATGGGACCAATCGGAAAGTATGCCCTTTCGAACAAAAAAAGAATTTTTCAAATCGGCTCATAAATGACGGAGATATAAGGTAACAAACATAAAAAAAAAAAAAAAAAAAATACAACCGAATTGAGAACCTCCTCCTTTTTGAAGTCGGTTAAAAAGTTGAAACCTACATTAGCCGGTTGCGTACCGCCCGTCGTCCCAGGACGACACTTAATTGTCTTATCTATTGTGTCTATAATTACCGTGCTTGAGGTTTTATAAAAAACTAAAAAAAAGAGTGACATAATTGGCATGATATAAAATTAACAGTTTCAGAAGTCGATGGCTTCTATTTGTTTCAGTGTAGAATTGCACAGACTTCTGAAACTGTTGACTTTATATTATGGTAATTATTTTACTCCTTTTAGTTACATACAATCTTTCTTGTTCTTGGTTAATGTTTCTGTGATGACTGTTAAAACAGAGATTGAAAGTCCTCATCAAAACTTTTGCTGAAGGGAACCATAAACCAAAACGTCATCTAAGTATATGTTTTTGGTTTTTGTTGATTTTTTCAAAAAGGTGTTAGAAATTTCGGTAAAATTTATATGGGACCACCTCTGAAGTATAACCTACCAAACAAAAAAAGAATCATCAAACTCCATTCGTAATTGGCGGAATAATAGCGTAAAACATAAAAAAAATACATTCTATCCAATTGAGAACATGGAGGATGTTCTTTGGAAGTCGGTTAAAATAAAAAGTAATGTGAGAAGCTCGCTTTTTACCCGACTACGGCGAAGCCAAAAGGAAGGGTAATGATTTTGGCAGTCTATGTATGTATGTATGTAAGTTTGTATGTTCCACCGTAGCGCCTAAACTTCTGAACCGATTTTAATGAATGAGGTGTCAAAAGATTCGTAATAATGGTCCAGGTAACATAGGCTATATAAATTTTATCAAAATTTTATATGACAGAATTTAAACCTAAGATTCTAACCTCGAAAAAAATTAAACTGACATAATTATCACGTGTTTGGTATCAAAAGAAAGGTCTTGGCAAGCACATTACAACTATGTATACATATCATATTGTTTAAGTCAAAACATATGTTTAAAATGCGGTCGTACAGTTCGCGCGGTCCAGTCGTTTCAGTTATTTACTCGTATAAGTAAATAACAAACCAACATTACGTTAGAATTTACGTTTACGTTACATTTCTTAGAATGCGACGATGTAGATATTGCACGGCTAGTGTATATGCCCGATCGGGAAACGGAAAAGTATTAAATAAAAAATTTAGTTAAAAACTATATATAACCCGACTACGTAAAAAAAGGGGTCTAAAACGGACGAAACAAGAAAACAATTCAAATAGAAATCCAGAAATATATAGGTACAAAAATGGTCAAGGTAGAGCCGTGGTCGCACTTACTGTATACCAACTATGATTAAGTGGGTGCCAGGAACCACATTAAACAGACATGGTATGTATAGTATTCAGTAAGTGGATTCCGCAACCGTTCTCCTAAGACCGATTCGTCATTGGACTGTTCGTCGACAGGACGATTCATTTTTTTACATTATTACATTTTTTTACATTTGATTACATTACAAAGTAAACTGTAGATATGTGTATTTTTTGTAACGTCGCTTGTCTTAAGATTGACGGCGAATTATCCGTAAATGGAAAGGTCTGTAGTTAAAAGAGTTATAGGTTTATCGTCGCGTCGGTGAAACATTCTGTAGCTGGAAAGGCCTGTCGTCGAAAGCGACGAAGATGAAAGGTTCTGTCGTTGAAACTGACGAAGATGAAAGGTTTTGTCGGCGAAAGTGATAAAGATGAAAGGTTCTGTCAGCGAAATATCCGTAGGTGAAAGAATCTGTTGGGGAAACGGAAAAAAATGAATCGTCCTATCGACGAACAGTCCAATGACGAATCGGTCTTAGGAGAACGGTTGCGGAATCCAGTAAGTGCGACCACGGCTCTACCTTGACCATTTTTGTACCTATGTATTTCTGGATTTCTATTTGAATTGTTTTCTTGTTTCGTCCTTTTTAGACCCCTTTTTTTACGTAGTCGGGTTATAGTTTTTAACAAAATTTTTTTTATGTAATATGTTGGCAAACAAGCTGACGGCCCAGCTAAGTGGTTACCGCTGCCTATACAAGGTATAAACAAATTAGTGTAATTCTAAACTTCAAACCGCATGATCTACTGGTGATACTGATTGACCGTAAATAGGTTTTTTATAAGTAAAAGTACAAATAAAAAAAAAAACTTCTTTTTCCTTTCGAGTCACTTAAGAGCCCAGAGTTAACTGACTGCGAAGAGTGATATCTCGCTAGTCATGGCCGTCAGCTGTGCCACCGTGCTTTCATTCATGTATGCATCGATGTGACATCGAAATATTCCAGAAAAAGAAAAAAAAATTGTGCGAACATTTTTTTTCTTATTTTTCTCTTTAATCCTTATTAGGTAGTTTAGATACGATCACTTGCCGCTACCGCAGGAAAAAAAGATTTTATTTTTTTTATTTTTCAAGAACCTAAATCCCGGTCATAGTCAATCTACATCAGTAGTAGATCATTATGGTTTTAAGGAATTACACGAATTCGTTTACAGCCTGTATACATCTACAACACCTGGATTGGTGATGCGTTGCCAACCTTAGAGACAAAGTTCCCAACTTTCAATCAACCAAGTCTCATGTGCCTGTAAATTCACCAGCACCCATAACCTTCAAACCAGAACATAGCAATGCTGTTTCTGATTTTGATTTCATCCAAGGAGTGACTGTATGTTAAGATAAACCTTAGTGGTTTGGTGGTGTATTTAATGCAAATACTGTAATAATTTCATTTGTAAAAAAAAGTAAGTTCAAAAACTAAAACCTGACCACTGAAAAATTAATGAAACAAGAAAATTTATCATCTGAAATTGTTATGTGCAAACTATTCAATATTTATCGTCTAATAAACAAAACAAGTTACACGTAATTTATTTTAATGTATTTAATATATACTCATAGTGATGTTCAGAGGATAGCCGTGGTCCGTGATCGTATACCACTTTGCCCTAAAGCTTATGATAGAATGTATTGTTTTGTCTTGTTTGTATTGTTTTTCGGCATAAGATGGATCTATTTAGATTCCGTTTACAGGTAGAGTAACCAAATAATTAACCTGTGATTAAACGACCAATGTTCAATATTGGCTAACATGATGTACCTACACGCGGAGGCGCGTTTAGTCAATAATAAATGCAATCAATACCTGCAATTAGACTCGTACGAGGTCCTCGTTTATTGACTATTTAAAGATTACCTGTAGTTTATGATGTACGGTTACAGAACTAGTAGCTAAATATAACTAGGGAGTTAAAGTAATGATGTCGTGGTAAACTCTCGGATGGGTGACAAAGGGCGGATAAGTCTTATCTGGGAAATTAAAATGGTAGTTTGGTAGATTTTCAATAGAGAACTGGTTAAACCTAGATTCAAAATATACCTATCACTTTCTAAGTCATACTTACGACTAAAAGAGACGAGGCTAGGGTTTTACTTAGACCATCTTTTGTAATAAGAGGGATAGTGATCTAGATATAGCATGACTGGTTAGTCGCTTAACATCCGAAAACCATGAACTGTGCGTGTGTGTCATCATTCTATACAACTTTTACTATGGGACTAAATCTGAATTAGTGAAAAAAACAGCTGTTCCATACTCAATAATCAATGTTGCTTAACCCTTTGACCGCCACGTCAAAAAAGCAAAAGCGTGTTCTCGGCGCCAAGCTACGATTTCATCCTTTAATTCTGTCATGTAGTCGTGACTGTGGCGTGCTGGACACATTTTACTTTGTCATGAATACATGACTGGCGGTGAAATGGTTAAAAATTTATGGAACAGCTGTTTTTTTTTCAGGATTTCAGATTTTGTTCCATAGCAAAAGTTGTACAGAATGATGTTAATGGGTGTTTCAGCTGTAAGACTACAAAAAGTCTCGGTGTATAGCTGAAATCTTGATAATTTTGGGAAATAAACAGCCTTAGTTCCAATTTAAACACCAAAAATCTCTAATAATCACACACGTTTGTTTCAATAATGAAAGAAAGAAAGAAAGAGCATTTATTTCTATGCCCAAGCGGACGCACACGCATACTTAAGAATAAAACATACTTATTATTTCTTGAAACTAATGTAAACTAAGTATATTTATTCTACATAAACAAAAAAATCACTTAAATTTAAACATAATTATAATAATCAGGTGACAAAGACGGAAAAACTAAAAAAAAATGATCCTTATGGTCTATGGACTACTTTTTGTGCACAGGTTACCTAGGCATCTATTAAAAATAATATATATTAAAAATAAGCTGAATGTGTTGAATTTATTTATTAATTGCCTAACGTGTCGCAGTTCGCGTCGGCGGCGCTGCTAAGTGTATGCCAGCCTCAAGGACCACCGTAGGCGCGTGCCTGCGGACGGCGAGCGTTGAGTGGCTCGCCGTTCGATCAGAATCAGGGGATCTACTCCCTAAGCACGAAGTCCGTTGTTTCGGCCTTAGTTACGAGCGTTTCCTACTCCCTATCACCTACGGACATACGATTATTTCGGGACCCGAACTAAGAATGAATGACAACACGATTTGACAGTTGTCCCTTCTACCGAAGTGTTTTTGCCCGTCCGAAAAGTTGAACTTTACACTTGTTTTGTTCACTCCTACGTTTCGGGCTACTTTCGGACGGGCGACTAACTTCGTTAACGGACTTAGGGAGTAGGCCCCCAGGCCCAGGTCGACGGCGCGTTGTGTTCCACGCGCGCCTCAAAGAGATGTCAGCATAGTAGACGGGACCCTGTAGGGCCAGTGCTTGCCAGGGTTGCGGACTTTGTTCGAAAGAGTTACCGCAGCCCTGGAACGCAAAGGGCATTATGAGGAACACGGATGGGTTTTAGTCAGTAAGAGTCTGACCCTCCCTTCCGTTCCGCCCAGAGCGGAAGAAGTCATTTGACGACTTCGGATCCTCAAAAAAAAGCTTCAATGACTCGCTTGCTCTAAAGACCACGGGTTCTTCGATATCGATGGAACAACCAAAGGCCCATTATTGAACCAGCTTGTACAGTTCTCAAGTTCAATAATGCCCATTAACGGTTTGATACGTATTCATCTGTTGCTCCAAAGTAGTTTTAACACAGTTTTTACGGAACCCTACTTATATAAAGGGCTCCTCTAATTGAATCGGTTATTTTGAAAAGGGCATAAGTCCACTTTTGTAAACTTTTCAGGAGACACAAAAAACAATCTCTTGCAACTTTTTTGTATGGAGTGTTAAAAACGTTATATGGCCTTTAATAGTCCCTATTAAAAGTTATTATTTTGTTATATTAGTAAGTCATATATAATACAGGAAGTGTAGATAAAGCTCATTTTTAGACCTGGACTTATGCCCTTTTCAAAACATACAGGATTAAGTCAATGAAATTACCAAGTTTAAATAATGTAAGTACAATATTTATTAAAGATTATGAATAATAATTACTACACACTATTTAAGCAATTATTCAGCACCTTCTTCAATTGTTTCAGAAGTCTTGGTGGGCCAATTATTTGTTACTTCATTAAAGAAACCTATAAAGTTTGAGGGAATGTGCCTCATGACTTTCTTTATGTCCTCATTTTTTTTATATTTATTGGAACCTTATCCATATAAGCTTTTTCAGTTGGCCATGATACATTCTCTCGCCCGGAGGCCAGTTTGAAGTCATATTTCACAAATCCATCAATATGTTCACTGGTTTTCACAATACCTGGGTTTGAGCAATCGTAATGAAATTCATGAAACAGTGACACATTAAAGTTCATTTTCTTGTTTTTAGGAACTTTTTTTCCTAATGACTGTATGGCAAGGCAGTTCTTTTTGTAAAACCTAGGCCACCAGCTTCTAAAATCTGTAACCATCTGAGTATCTACTTGAAATACCGATATTTTACTACTGTATGCACTTGATACAATGATAAGGTAAATCCTGTCAAATCTTTTAATCTTTCTTTTTACTAGACCAAAATCTTGATCACAGGGCAAGAAAGAATGGTTGGAAAATAATATTTTTAAATCTATTAGTCTCGATCAAAGCTAAGAGAAATCTCACCATTGTGTTATTTTTATTTTGGCCAGCACATCCGTCTGAGAATATGTATAACTCATCAATACCAGGTGGCATAAAAGTTTCAAAATAATGGTGTAAAAACGAACAAACATCATTTGGACCCTTATGGCTATGCCCTCATGATACGAATGTTGTGAAATGTTGTGTTTGTTATGAAAAGGGCACAAGTCCAGGACTAGTGCCTTTTTCAAAATACATACTTGATCTTAGTTCAAAATAAACAAAAATTGACATGACCTGTCATTCAGCAATGAAACAACGGACTAGTGCCGTTTTCTGTGAAAACGTGCGGGGATCATAGACAAACACTTCCTCATAATTAACTCAATTTCAGCAAAAGGTGTGACTTGTGCCCTTTTCAAAATAACCGATTCAATTTTTATAGCCACCGCTACCTGAGATGCTCGTAAACCATAGAGTTGGCTCTACATTAATAAACAATAAGTCTCTACACCCATTCTACAAGGGATTTTCAATCTTATTGTTGTTGTGAGTAAGCTCTTGTTATTTTAGTTTTGTCAATGGTTAAATGTCCTTTTGTATAATTATGATGATGGTTTGTGTTGCTACTGCTAAAATATGTTCGTAATGGGTTTTTTTCTAACCATCCATTATAAAGTCGTTGATTTAAAGTTTTGTTTATTTTGGCTCGCTACATGCCTATGCGTAGGTGCTCATTGTGTTGCTCCGCATCGGTGCCACTGCGGCGAAGCTGTCGACGGCCTCGGACACCATGGCCTGTCTTGCTGCAGGAGTGCAGGTCGCATAGCACGGCACGCGAACTTAAATGACATAATCCGTCGCGCTCTTGTCACCGCCGGCGTGCCAGCTGTACTAGAACCTAATGGCTTGGTACGCGACGATGGCAAGAGACCTGACGGCATGACGTTATTGCCATGGAAGATGGGTGGGCCTCTGGTGTGGGACGCGACTTGCGGCGACACCCTTGCTCCATCCCATCTTCCTTGCTCGGCGGGCTGTGCTGGCGCTGCCGCTGCGGCTGCGGAGACCCACAAACGGCGCAAATATAGCAACATCAAATGAAACTATGACTTCGAGCCGTTTGGGGTGGAAACGCTCGGGTTCATGGGGTCCGAGTGCGCGTCTCCTTTTTAAGGAAATAGGAAGAAGACTGGTCGACACTTCACGTGACCTGACCACGGCTGGCTTGTTTTTCGGCCAGAGAATT
Organism: Amphipyra tragopoginis; assembly: GCA_905220435.1. Classification (NCBI taxonomy): domain Eukaryota; kingdom Metazoa; phylum Arthropoda; class Insecta; order Lepidoptera; family Noctuidae; genus Amphipyra; species Amphipyra tragopoginis. The sequence continues at coordinate 813,325 of HG992013.1, read as the reverse complement.
AGAGTTGCCATACAACGTGGCAACGCTGCCAGCCTTCTGGGCACGCTTCCAGTAGACAGCGATGCGGAGGAATATTTTGATGCACTCTTCTAGTTTATATTGGTAGTTTAGTCTAGGATATAATTATTATTGTTTTTTTTTTAGATTTAGTTTAGATTTATAGTGTATTAATTTAGGTTAAAAACTTATTGTAAATATTGTTTGTGTTAATATTAATAACAAAAGTAAATAATGTATATTTTTATTTTATCATTTTTGAAGTGAACTCATGAAAAAACTAGAAAAACATAGTGTTTATCAGGTGTAACAGAATTCGTGTAATTCCTTGAACCCGCGTGATCTGTTGGTGACACAGATTGACCCTACATGGGATTTTTCAGATCCAACTTTTTTTTCTAACCTCTTTTTCTAATTCACTTAAGCGGCTTCATCCCAACTGATCCCTAGTCCCAACTCGCCCGATTTTTTATATACCTATTTGCTGCCAGGGTATAGTTTGTCGGAAAAGTGCTACGATGTAGAAAATAAATACTTATCACTTATAAATTTCGCTCTTGATATTTTTCTATACATTTTTTAACAAAATAACCTACTTACATTCCGTTCTAATAAGTAGGTAGTTATTATGGTACATTTTTGAACTTCGAAAATTAAAGTACCTACGGTTGAAATGTCAATGTTCAAAACATCGAAAACTTAAATATCGAACGACCATAAAACCGAAAATTAAATTAACGTAAGTTTATATTGTCGAATGGTTAGACAACCTACGTCCAACATATCTAAAATCTAATTATCTACAAAAGTGACATCGAAAGACCTAAATATCGAAGTACCGAGTATCGAATGGGGTACATAAACAAGCAAGCAATCAAGCATGCCAGTGTTTCTGAGCATGCTCCGCCACAAGACTCGCTTTGTCGTCCCTTCGCTTCGCTCGCACACTCGACCGGGGCGCTACGCTCGGGAGGTTGCCGACTCACTTCGCTCACCACCTCCCCCTGCTCGCTACATTTCGGCCTCGTTCCACTCAGGACCTCCTTCGCAATCTTCTGGCTCCACGCTTTTAAATAACACTCTAGGGGTAGGACAGAATCTGACCACGTGGAGTCGGGGTGTCTTGTGTCGGATTAACATTAAATTCGACCTATTTTACCACGGCATGAGCGGCATGAGCTACCAAGCTCAATCATTATGATGAACTTATGTGTATTAAATGTGATTTTTTAACAGAGAGCTTTAATTATTGTAAAAATTGTGATTTCTGAGACGATAGTTTAAATTATTGTAGGTATGTACAGACTGTGATTTTTTAGCAGAGAGCTTTAATTTATTGGAAAAACTATGACTGAATAAAAATAAATACAAACCATTCAAGCACTTTTCTTACCATCAGTACTTTTGCGCCTTTTGCTATACATGTAAGTAGATACATATGGACCGGGCGAGTTGGGACTGGGGATCAGTTGGGACGAAGCCAACCCGAGAGTGTTGCAGCGGTTGCAATTGTCCGTACCCGACCGTTATGTGTGGAGGCGGCGGCCCCCGCCGCTGGTGGTCGTACCTTCAGCTAGGACCAACTTGCTGGCCAAAACCCCTCTAACTCGAGCAATTCGCACCATCAATTACATTCATATCGAGAGAGTTGGAATTGATATATTTACATGTCACTGGGGTGAATTCGCAAAAGTACTATTGTTTACGTTGTGTTACAAACAATGATCTTGAGATGTATTTGGTGCTCTAATTTTTGTTTTGTGTGTGTGATTTGGCTATTGCATTAGGTTATAGACCTGTAATGATAGTTTAAGGCATTTAAATAAATAAATAAATGTTGGTGATCCGGATTCGTTGCTCCCGAGTGTATTATATTTAAAAGTTCCACAAAACAATAATATTTAATTGGACTCTGCAGTCATTATGCCTATAGTCGTTACGGCCAATGGCTTAATAGCCAAGAGCCTCGATCAACCCCTTAAGAGGCGCTCGATAGACGGCTGGATCCAGGGTTTGATACACAAAGCAGTATTCCTTGACATGGCACGTATTGTGAGGAGGTTCCTTTCTCTAGACTTTGACCATCGGCAGCTTGGATCCTGTTCCTGGTGGGCGAATGTTTCTTTTATGTATTTTTGATACAAACAAGGTGTTAAAAAATCAACTCTAAGAATTTTATGGGGTTACTTGTATCAGCAAACCCGAAGGATAGCTAATAAAATAACCGACGTATTCCACATTGGGCACCCGCTTTTACGGCACCCAAGTTAATGGCACCTGAGGTATTCCATATTCGGCACCTATCGGTATTTTTGGCAGGTGCCATTAGTGGAACAGTTTATTATTTAAAATTTTATTCCACTTTCGGCACCTACGAACCAGTAGGTACTAGTGATGGGACGTTTACTTTTTATAGGACGTTAAAATTAAAAATTCGATTAAAATCAGTAGAGTTTAAGAACATGATAAAAATATAAGTTCTTTATGTATTTTAATATCACAATCGGTTTCCTTAATCACATATATTGCAAAATCAGCCTTGAGTTACAACAGTTTTTTTTTTAAATGTTTTTAGGCTTTTTATCAAACATGATCATGCCAGCCTCATCGTACACAATAGAATTTAAAAACAAATACTTTTTAGGTTTACATACAATTATTTCGCTTCTTGATCAACTTTGTAATTAAAATTCAACTGTCTTTATTTATTAAAACTACCAGGAAAGCAGAAATGAACTGGAACTAGGTGCTTAAGCGACTTAACATACATAGCTCAATAATGGTAAAAATACAAGGTTTTGAAATTGAATCATTTGTTGTTTTGAAATGTACCAGGGCGACAGAAATGAACAGAAAATAGGCGCTTAAACGATATCACTAAGTGACAGTTATAGGTAAGATATAGGACAGTTTTAAGACTTCTATCGATATAGTGAATAATAAGGAATAAGTACTTTATATTCCTTTTTGTGTTTAATCATTGGTGCACATCTTAGTGACATCGTTTAGGCTGTCACCCTGGTACTTTTCAAAACAACAAATGATTCAATTTCAAAACCTGTATTTTTACCATTATTGAGCTATGTATGTTAAGTCGCTTAAGCACCTAGTTCCAGTTCATTTCTGCTTTCCTGGTAGTTTTAATAAATAAACAGTAGGGACAGTTGAAATTTAATTACAAAGTTAATCAAGAAGATAAATAATTGTATGTAAACCTAAAAAGTATTTGTTTTTAAATTCTATTGTGTACGATGAGGCTGGCATGATCATGTTTGATTAAAAGCCTCAAAACATTAATAAAAATTTAAAAAAAAAACTATTGTAACTCAAGGCTGATTTTGCAATATGTGATTAAGGAAACCGATTGTGATATTAAAATACATAAAGAACTTATATTTTTATCATGTTATTAAACTCTACTGATTTTAATCGAATTTTTAATTTTAACGTGCTATAAAAAGTAAACGTCCCATCACTAGTACCTACTGGTTCGTAGGTGCCGAAAGTGGAATAAAATTTTAAATAATAAACTGTTCCACTAATGGCACCTGCCAAAAATACCGATAGGTGCCGAATATGGAATACCTCAGGTGCCATTAACTTGGGTGCCGTAAAAGCGGGTGCCCAATGTGGAATACGTCAAATAACCGGATGTACTAATAGGATTAATAGCTTTTTAGCTTTTTGGGGTGATTCTATCATTACAGTTATAACTAACATCAATATGTAAGTATTGTGAGCAAGGTAAATGAAATAAATAAAACCAACATAGACTCTCCACCACTGAGAGTACTTGTATTTGGGTTAGTGTTAGTAACAAGAACTAGATCACAATATAATACTTTACACAACCATTATTAAGATCATAAAATAAGAACAAGAATCTTTAACCAAAACAAAACAACTAGTATAAAAATTGTGAACGTCCGTCCCATTCGACGGTCTGCCCAAGAATGCCCTCTCCATTCCGCCTCTGTCAACTTGTTCTTATTTATTACAATCCGTTGTCAGTACTTCTTAATCATAAACAAGATAAATAAATAAGAAATAATTATCCAAATATGATTCTTACAATTTTAGAATATTCCTACATTTATTAAACATATTTTGCTTCACTTTTAATTGTAGTCAAATTACATACTTTCAAAAGTATTCTATTTAACGTTTTTAAATTAAACATAAATAAATTAATAAGCCTAAGTGTATATAGTTCCGAATAGTAGCGGTGTAAAAGGTATGATTACCCTTAACTCTAACACTTGGTATCGGAAATTGAACATCTTTTGTTCTACAACTAATTTTTTTATAACTTTCCATACAAATCAAAACAATGTTTTAATTTTGTACTGACAGGAATAACAAAAAATGGCGAATTTCGAAAAGTTGTAGAACGAAAGTTGTTCAATTTTCGATACCGAGTAACCCCACAAAATTCTTAGAGTTGATTTTTTAACACATTATATTGTTTTTTATAACAAAATAAAATATAACCTCAAACCTGTATTCCCCGAACGGTTGGTCAGAGGTGTATAGTACATCTTTATTTCGCCATTATGCTTAAGTGCCATGTGGAGCAGCAGCAGGAGGCGAGCCTATTGCGCACAAATCCAGACTCCGGGCTGCTATTGAGAAATTCCACACGGAAAAAAACAAATAACACTTTGTCCGACCTGGGGATCGAACCAAGGACCTCACGCTCAGCAGCCTTCCTCGCGGCCACTAGACCAACGAGGCAGTGTTTTTTTATAATACGTTTACTTTGAATGTATTTACGATAAATAAACGGAATTCCAAAAATCTTTTGACAAATCCTACCCATCTTCACCCGGACACCGTAATAAAGCAACAAACCTTAATTCTAAACCTCTAATTTTATGGAGCCCTGGTATTTTAAACACGGGTGCTCACAAAAACACGTGATAGAGACATCTTTGAGGCGATTAAAGAGCTTTTTATACGACTTTTATAGGATTTTTTTGTGCGTTGGAGCGATTAACAGAATGGTCGTCTTAATTGCCCCTTCTTAATTGTTTAAAGGGAGTTTTTATGGGGTTTCTGGGGGAATGCAATGAATATTTGATTGACATGTTGAGTGGTGGATTACCTGACCTGGGTTAGAAGTGTCTGTGTTCGTGTGTGTGTGGGGTAGTAAATCAAGTTTTGATGATGTCATTCGATTTGATTTTACAGATTTTATAAAATAGCGATGATTGTCTACATAAGTTACATTATATTTTTTAAGGAGGGATCTTCCAGAAGTTCCCATTCTCTTTGAAAAGCAGAGTGTGTGTGTGTTTGCTTGTGAGAGTCCTCTTGGAGGCCGTCATATGAACATACATTAATATAATTATGATGTATCTGTAATATACAGGGTGTAAAAAGACCCATCACATAGCCGAAATCTACGCACTCTGTACATCAAACTAAATTACATTGACCAAAAATAATTGCTGGGAAACGACTTTTATTTTTTGGCATGAAAAAAAAAAACGCTTTTTTTGTAGCGCGCTAATTATGGTTGTGGCGATGCCGCGCGTTTGCATGCGTGCAGCGGGCACACAGACGAGTCAAGGCGGTCGTGTGCGTTTGATATTCATTGCGTTTTTGTAACTTAAATGCGTAATTTGTAAGGAAAAATTGAAATTTTTGATAATGTTTGTATGGAAGAAAGTTTAGTATTATGACTTGGAAATCGTTTCTGGAAAAAACTAAAAAAAAAAAGTGAACTTTGACCTTCAATATCTCCAAAACCAATGATTTCCCAGGTGTGGTTTGTTCGAAAAAAATGATCCCAATGATGGGAAGAATACGTGGTTTTCGTTATCGTTAAGGGTCTTTTTACACCCGATATGTATATTAAATGTAGCACATTGCATTGGTATTTCTCAAAATTTTAATGGTGTTATTGACATACTCACTGAACATAGGTACAATAGATATGTTACTAACTCGGATTACACATTATTAATACTTTTGCAAACATTTCGACGGGAAGTGCCAATGTCAAGTTTCATAAGCCTCTGTGCCGGTTGACAGCGACTAGTGTTGTCCCGTAGCCGCTAGGTATGGGACGCATCGTAGAAAAACCGCTCATCAATTGATATGTACCTTTATGCTTATTTTTACATCATATCACAACAATGTTGTTCAGTGCAACAAACATGTTTTGTCTCTGCATCACCGTAAGGTCAACTTGTAGAAAGTGCCTAGGGCATTAAGTCCGTCTCTGTACTAATTTTGTGCATAAAAATTAAAATAAATACACAGGAGAAAAATATGTTTGCCCATCTATCGAGACAAAAGGATAACACGTTTTTTTTATTATAATTACCCGATCACACAGTTTTAAGATGTATAATAACCCCTTCAGAAATACGTAGCACCCATATACAGAAGGTGCTTACTTTTATGTGAGTTATATAATGTAATTTTTAATGTCGCCCCGTGTTATATTACTATGAGAGCCTCTCAATCTAAATGCTTTCCGTTTAATAGAGCCCATTTTATTGTTACGCCGATGTACAGGTGGTGTTAAAAATACAGACGTTTTGAGGTTCTGTTTAGTTGAAGTTTTTTTTTTGGAGGGTTAAAGATTGTACTATTGAAACCTCTAGCTACAATGGAATGATATCAAGATGATTATTGAAAAAAAAGGAAAAAAAATCGATGACATTTGGTGACTTTAATAATTAGAGGATGGAAAACGAAATAGTTTAGATGAAGAATGTATTCTGGATTAGAAAAAGTGGATTTTTTCCGGACAATTACACTCGTGAGCAATGATTCCGGGTCACCAACCAATACTTTGATAGCTCAGAAACTAAGAATGACAGATTATACAAATAAAAAAAAAGTCTATTTAATACTACTCAAATAAAATTAATAATACTTCTTACTTACTTCTTCTTGCTGCCGTAATTAACTTCAATTGGAAGGATAATGATAGAAGTATGACTACGGACTTCTGTCTTTCTTTCTCTCTTTCTTTATTTTGATTTAAATGACAAACACCATACAAAACGTCTTACTCTTCCAACGTCTGCCATTCAACCCGCTTCTTTTTTTCAATCCTCATCCTCGTCAATTCCCTTCGCCCCGGGAAGGCGAAGGGTTATACCGGACTCTTACCGACTAAAAACCCACGGTGTTCCTTCTCCTGACCTATGGCCGGGGTCGCGGGATTCGCAGCTGCATGCACTGCAACCCTGGGCCATTCATTCTCTCCCACACTCGTCCTTTCTCTTTTCTTTTTAATGCTGCATTCATACAAAATGATGCATTCAGAAGCATTCTTTAAACATATAAAATAATCTTAAAAGTATTCCTACACATATAAACGTGTAGGTAGTCTAGGTAGAAGCTGCCCACGCTTGTTCTGTCATGATAATCGTCGATCCGACGCCCACGGTACAGTATAAAATGATTTTATTAAAAGTTGATAGCTCGAATTAGATCAGAAACGTGCCGACTTTAAAGCTAGACAACCTAATACAAATAGCTAAGTGATATACTTATTTGACCCATAGATAGTTGTTCCGGGTCTGGGTGTTTGTGCATGTGAAGATTAGTGGTGGTTAATAAAACGCATAGCGCCAAAATATAACAGACTATGTGTACATGTACATAGCGTATAGCGTTTGCTATAGCGGCTCTGACTTCGCGCTATATTATAACGCCTCAACCTACTCAACGAATAAAAGTCTAAACGCGCACAGCGGAGCCAGAACGAGATAGCAAGATAGCGTAGCGACTAGCAACAGCGCGTAAGGGAATGAAGTATTATTATATTCTTTAGTGTACAGCGTGTTGCGAGATAACATTTACCGCGCATCATCAAGTCCGTTTAGCGTGTTGTTAAATAAAATTATAGCGTCTCCGCGTTCAGACTGCGCCTGAGTTTTGTAACACCGCGTTATAATGATAGCGTATAAAATAACAGACTATATGAATATATTTTATAGTTTATAACACGTCTACAGTTTATAGCGGAATTAAACAACACTAGTGAAGATTAGTATCTGTAAACACACCTACGGTAGAGCAGCACATAACATAATTTCACGCTTGTAGTCCCCGAAGGGTTGGACAGAGCTGTATAGTTAACCCTTATTTTGCGTAGTTGAACCTATTGCCATTAACCGTGCACAAATTAATACTCCGGGCGGATACTGAAAAATTCCACATGGAAAAACCCAGATAACACTGTCCGATCTGGGAATCGAACCCAGGGCCTCATGCTCAGCAGTCGCACTTACGACCACTAGACCGACGTGGCAGTCAATTTAGGATACAGTGAACATTATCATTATACTTATAATTAACATTTCGTTTATTAATTGTAAACACATATAAATTATATTTTAAATACATAATTATTATAAAAAACATGAAACATTTAAAAATATAAAAATTGTAGCCCACCGGTATCGGGAACAGGGTCCAAGCTGCCGGCAGTCATGGCTCCAGAAAAAGAAACCTCCTCACTATGCGTACCGTGTCAAGGAGTACTACTGCTTTTTGTATTTGTAAATCCTTGATCCATCCACCCAACGAGAGCCTCATGAGGTGTTGATCGAGGCTCTTGGCTATTAGGCCATTCGCTGTAACGACTATCGGGACAATGACTGCTAGTTACATCATCATTATATCAGCCTTCAAAGACCACTGCTTTACGTGTTCCTGCTAATTACTACTGCAATTAATAGTCATTTAAGAATTTGCACTAATCACCAAGTTTTGTAAATTGGTGACACGAGGTTGTCGGCATTTCGAATGTGGACTCACCACATTCCAAATGCCGGCAACCTGGTGTGCTAAATCAAGATATTTTATTTGTTTGTATTTTTCAGTAAGTAATATTATTTATTATACCTACATATAATTTATTCACAATAAACATTGTTCACAATATAACACATCCTGTACAAGATTTAACAAACAAACACAGCAACTTATCGTCGATACTATTAACTTATTAAGTTATCTTTTATGTCGCATTTTATTCGATCGTTAAGTTGTTCCCTTCTAGGAAACTTTGTTGTTACTTGAGCTACTGTGGGTTATGGGGTTGGGATTATATTGAATTTTAAAACGACAGTGGTTCAAGGGTACGTTTTCACGACTTGTCGTGACTTCAAATCTGACTTTGTCAAACAATTTAATTTAGTACACCATCCTAATAATTATAGGAGTAGTAGAACTAGTGAAATAGTTCGTCCGGGGAAGTACCTACTAGGAGTGGGTTGTAATATAACAGGTAAAATCTCGTATCAGGGGGTCTACTCCCTAAGCACGAAGTCCGTGGTTTCGGCCTTAGTTACGAGCGTTTCCTACTCCCTATCACCCACGGACATACGATTATTTCGGGTCCCGAACTAAGAATGAATGACAACACGATTTGACAGTTGTTCCTACTACCGATGTGTTTTTACCCGTCCGAAAAGTTGAACTTGACACTTGTTTTGTTCACTCCTACGTTTCCGGCTACTTTCGGACGGTCGACTAACTTCGTTGACGGACTTAGGGAGTAGGCCCTGTTACGCCTGTTCCTGTTCCACGTAAATAACAGGTCCAAAAACCTGTTGCAAAATAACAGTTTGTTATTTCATACTATGTGGGAACAAACTATTGTATGTTCTCTGTTACCACAGATATAAACGTTTAACCTGTTTACTGTAACAGCTGTTCTTAGATGGTACACGTTACACACGTTACACGTTGGTACTTCTCTTTCTAACCAAGGTGTTTGATTCTCCGAATTGTACAGTGTGCAATAAAGTCGAGGATGTACAACATTTGCTGATGGATTGTGTCCGAAATAGGAGTGAACGTGAATCACTCATGATCGAGCTAAAGCTAAATGTGTTGGATGTGGGATTGATACAGTCAATTTTATCTGCACCATGTTCGGAGTCAACTAGAAGATTTTGTGAGATAATGAACTGTCACTGACTTACAAAATCTTTTACAAATATTTGTTGAGCGGTACACTTTCCTTGCTTGATAATAGTATATAAATAATAGATGTTAAGTTGGTATTTTATAAAAGGCTATGATGGGGTTGTCATATCTCAGATAAAAACCACTAAATAAAACCAGATAAAAAAAAAAAAACAAGTTGTTAAACCTATGCGAGAAAAGGAAAGGGCTTGTGACAACTGTAACAGGGTGTCACAATGTAACACGTAATATTTTTTTATCTTATTCTAACTAAGGTAACTCTCATAAGCATTAATAGAGAAAAGCTTGTGACTCGTATATTTTCGTGTTCGTCGGTTTTTTTTTTATTTTATTTATTTATTTATTTTCCAACTTACATCTATCATTACAGAGAAACCTATTGCGATAGTGCACATATCTAAACTCTTATCCTAACTTATTACTAACACATTAAATTAAATTAAATTTTGTAACTTATTACAAACAATGCATTCTTTGTGAACTCACTCAAAGAACAACAGAATAGGTCCGTGTCACTAGATATGAGGTTGAGAGTGCGGAGCGCACGCGTCAGTGGCGCCTCACTTAAAAGATTGGTCCGAGCGCGCGGCTCCACCAGAAGCCGTGGCTGTCGTCGTCGCCACACATACCTGTCCGGGACACACAAACCTATGTGCCCTAATATGTCCGCATTATGTACCTTCCCTCTAAGTACTTTGAATATGTACGAGGTGAGTGCGAGATCCCTCCTGACCCTCAGTTCGTTATATCCCACCATACCCAAAATAAATAAAGTTGGGTACATATGCGGATAAAATGGGTATACACCATACAACCGCAAGTACAAGTACCTCACAAACTTGTTTTGTACTCTCTCCAGCATGAGCCTATATTTAGATTCATGTGGAGCCCAAATGACTGCGTTACATTCTAACTGACTTCTAACTAAAGCATTATATAAGGCGATTTTATCTCGTGGAACAGGAAATGTTTTTTTCAGTTAGTTTGTCACAGTTACAGCGGTTACGCACTGCATCCGATCCGGATCCGTGAAAATACGGATATAAAAAACTCGGACCGAATTCGGATATTCCTTTTCGCACTGCATCCGATCCGAATTCGTGAAAATACGGATCTAGAGTCTAAAAATATCGGACCGAATTCGAATATTGCTTACGCACTAATCCGATCTCTGATCCAAATCCAAGCAATTCATTTGCCTTCTTTGGCTTATGTCTGATTTGAATCCGAAGTCATGCGAAAGCGTTCATAATAACAGTACTACGGCTACTTCGGTCCGTCAATATTTCTTCCAAATGACGGAGAGAAATTGGATGACGGAAGTCGGATCTAGTACGTAAACTACCATACAAATAGTTGTATGACTACTTCGGAACGTTTTTTGACGGATTCGGATCGGACGCAGTGCCTAACCGGTCTTACAGTCTGTTATTTTCTGTTACGAGTATATTTAGCTGTTATGATAAATACGCCTCACTCCTAGTACTTACTACCACCATACCTATTTCTGCCGCTAAGCAGCATCACTGTGTTTCGGTTTGAAGGGTATTCGTGCCGGTGAAATTACAGGCACATGAGAATTACTAACTTTGTCTTTAAGGTTGGCAACGCATCAGCAATCCTCTTGTTGTACGTCTATGTAGGCGACGGTAATTATTTACCGTGAGGTGGGCCGCCGCCCCGGCTAGTTTGCTAACACGTTGGTAAAAAAAAAAAAACGTTTTTCCCATACGAAAGTCACCCTTTAAGATACAAAGTAGGCTTTATACAGGATGTTAACGACCACGTGATCTACTGATGACACAGATTTACCCTAAATGGGAATTTTTGAAAACGAAATAAAAAAAAAACAAAATCTTTGTTTTCTATTTCTGAGTCATTTTAGAGTCTTGGGTTATCTGGCTGCAAAGAGCGATACCGCGTTAGTCGTGCCTGCCAGCCGTGTCGCCGTGCTTTCATTAATTTATGCGTGGCATCGAAATGTTCACAAAAATAAAAATTGCATTTTACTTATTTTTTTACTGAATCCTTATTAGGTGGTTTAATACGATCGGTAATTAAGCCGCATGAAAAAATAATAACTTTTTTTTATTTTTAATCAAGCTAAATCCCGTGCATCCCTTTCTACATCAGAAGTAGATCATGTGGTTTTAAGGAATTATACAAATTCGTTAACACCCTGTATATTACTAGAGGCCGCTCGCGGCTTCGCCCGCGTGGATGTCGTTTATCGCGCATTCCGTATTTTAGGATAAAAGTAGCTTATGTCCTCCAGGTTCCAGACTATCTCTGTACCAAGTTTCATCAAAATCGGGTCAGTGGTTTAGGCGTGAAAGCGTAACAGACAGACAGAGTTACTTTCGCATTTATATTATTAGAATATGATATGCAGAAGGTTTCATGGTTGCTCAGTTCCCGTGAAACTAACTCTTTTTAAGGCCTACTGCCAAACATTTTACACCAGCAGTCTTTGGGATAACCATACCCTAAAAGCAAACAATGCCCTGGGCATGCAATACAACAATGCCTTCAGGGCGCTGTTGAGGCTTCCACCTTACTGTAGTGCGCCAGGTATGTTCGCTGATGCGCACACTGATGATTACTTTGCATTAATGCGAAAGAAAGTTGCCTCCCTAATTTCTTGAGTGAGGGGAAGCAGAAATAGCATTCTGAGGGTGTTTGCAGAGAGGCTGGATGGGCCTACAATGGGGAGGTTTACCAGGCTACATGTTGGCAACAAAGCTTGTTAAACGTTCCTGTGATTGTGATTTTGTTTTTCTTTTCAGTGTTCCTGCATGTTACTAATATAGTTTGTAAGTAAGATGTAATATTAACACACTATGGGCCTTGATGCCTGACAATAAAATATTTTATTTTATTTATTACTAGTAGGAATAATGTAGTTCAGAGCCTAATTTTAGTACCTACAGGTTTATTCATACCAGAAGCCTCAACACAAATCTCGTACACGAATACGCAAATATGCTCTGTAGAACTATTTTGGAATCAGATCAATAAAACATATGAACAGCGACGCAACAGCTCTGGGTACGCGAGCGTCCCATTGGGAGTCGGCAGAGAGAAGAGTACTTTGAAACCTCACTTCCGGGTCTTTCAGTACACGTAAGCAATTGGTTTAGCAGACAGTAATAATAATAGGAGAATAATAATTGACTTTTAACATAAATTTCGGATGTCAATATTTTCTAATAGTGTCAAATTCAAAGCATTTATTTCAATTAGACCATTTACAGGCACTTTTGAACTGTCGAGAAATAAAAAGAAGTTACTGCCGCGTTCCAAAGTGTAGATTCCTATGGAGAAGAACGGGCAATAAATTCCATGGTTACTCTTTTTCATCAGATATTTATACAAAAATTTGGTTAAATTGTGAATAAGAAAATAAATGTGAGAACAATGCAAGATATGCTATACTAATAAGAGTACCTACAATTCATTTGCCATGGCAGACTAGAGATGACCAGTCCCAACTGACGGCGCTCGTTCACGAACATGACGCATGCATCAGCATCGCTCAGCTCAACCATTTTGTAGGGAACCGCACGATCAGACAACACACACGCCACCATCAGCGGGACATTTGAGTGAGCATGACATAGTGTTCAATTCAATTCATTTATTATCACGTAAAATAGGGTACATTATGGTCTTAAGGTATTACAGTGTTCAGCCCATTTTGTCTTGGATAGACATGTGAAATTTTGGCAATAGTAGGTACCATAAAATTACAGCTAGTTACATCAAATTAAGTTAATAAACTACCAATTCAATTAATTAATCAGGGTAATGTCAGATTGTCAAGTAGCATAGATATAATTATGATAATGTCACATTCATTGTTTGCAATTGTTCAATAAATCATCTATTTTATAATACATTTTTTCCAGGAGCCATTCTTTTAATTTCTTTTTAAACCTTTTAACAGGAAGGACTTTTATGGGCTCTGGTATTGCGTTGTATATTTTAAGACATTACAGAATGTTGTAGCGAATAGATTCGCTGCGTGAAGTATAATGCTATCTAGCCGAACGGTTTGATGGGTAGCCGAACCCATCATAGTTGGGAACCCGAAATGCTGATGATGATTAGGTAACACGAATACGTAGAACCAGTTTCTGTGTTCTGTGACTCGGAGAGCACCTTAAACCGTCGGTACCGGCTGTCATACGAACACTATGACACTCATTACGGGTATTCAGAAGCCCAAAAGTCTAACAACCGGTCTAACCTCATCATTCATCATTCAGCCGAAAGACGTCCACTGCTGGACATAGGCCTCCCCCAAAAGGGGGGGTTTACCGTAATCGCCACGCTTGGCAGGCGGGTTGGCGATCGCAGTATGGTTGTTAAAGTACTCAGAGAACGTTGCTGCCCATCCTCTAGCTAGAGAATCCATTAGTCGCCTTTTACGACACCCATGAGAAGAGATAGGGTAGTGCTATTCTTTAAGTCCGGTACTACTCGAGACAGATAGGTCTAACCTTAGGATATCGGCATTGCCTAGTAACTGGGTTGCGGAGGTCTGATGGCAGTCGCTCCGTGTAAAATACTGGTATTCAGCCGCATCTGGGGGACTACTCCCTAAGCACGAAATCCGTGGTTTCGGACTTAGTTACGAGCGTTTCCTACTCCCTATCACCTACGGACATACGAATATTTAGGGGCCCGACCTAAGAATGAATGACAACACTATTTGACAGTTGTACCTACTACGCATGTGTTTTTGCCTGTCGGAAAAGTTGAACTTGACACTTGTTTTGTTCACTCCTACGTTTCGGGCTACTTTCGGACGGGCGACTAACTTCGTTGACGGACTTAGGGGACGGGAGTAGGCCCTGGTACGTCTGGAAGTCGTCACCAACATAGTAGGGAAAAGGTTGGGCAAAACAAACGGTCTCTGCTGAATATGGGGTTTCATAATTGATGCTTGGAGAAGATTGTTATAGTGGTGATTAGACTATGCATAAATGCATATGGTAGAGTAATAGTACTCTAGTATCTGTTATTGGTAGCGGGTAGCGCTGGGCAATATTGAAAAAAGAGGGTGGTCGTCTATATGGATCAATCTTCCCGATGTTTTATAGGCGGTGGTCATTTGACGAAGCGAGAGCATTTGGTGCTGAACAGCTGAAGAAGTCTAACCTTTTATACCTGACTAGCTTGTCCTTATTTTATGATCTTGTAGTAATTGTGTAAAGTATTATATTGTGATCTAGTTCATGTTACTAACACTAACGCAAATACAAGTACTCTCAGTGGTGGAGAGTCTATGTTGGTTTTATTTACTACATTTACCTTGTTCGCAATCCTAACATACCAATATTAGCTGTAACTGTAATGACATAAAAAAACCTCTGAACGATTATGTTGTTGTGTCTTTTACTTCTTCATTTCACCTTTGACGACATCCATGGGTTTTGTCGGGGTAATTCCTTTACTTCTTCTCTTCTTTACGTAATTCCTATTATTCTACCCACCTCTTAAATGTACAAATGTTGAACATAATAATACTGTTCATCTCCAAAATATTTCCAAACACATTTACTGTTTGTCTCACTAAAAGTTATTTAGTTAATAATGACTTCCTAAACCGTAATTTATGGTATTTTCTGGAATTATAATGGGTTAAAGTCAACGGTGGGTGTATGTAAAAAACTTATGGTCTATTAACTTGCCTCTGTTTGGTAATAAAATGACAAACGTGATGTGATTATAAACCATAGTGGATTTTATGGAAAACATATTCTGTTTAGTGTACTATTCAATTTCAGTTTTGTAGTAATAACATGCTCAAATGCTGCTATGAGGTCCTGGGTTAGATCTTCAAGTCGGACAATATGTCATTTTGTAAATGTGAAAATTTCGTAAACTTGCTAGATGCCTAGTACCTAGTGACCTATTATTTTTTAAATCTTTTTTTTGTGAATTCCTACATATCCTAATTCCTATCTATGTAGATCTCTCATAACTATGCCAAATCTTTGCTGTATTTTACTTATCTCATCAATATGGTGAAAAGATTAGCCAGTCAGAAATATTGGCAACGGGCTGACTGCCTAGGGTGCGCCGGACGTACTTAGTCGTCGGAAGTATCGTCACTCGTGGAAGCTATTTTCATGCACCCTAATGTATTTTAGTGAAATTGTTAAAGATATTGATTTTAAAAGAGTAACCATAGAGATATTTTCCGGCTCTTCTCCATAAGAAACGACTAATTGGAACCGTGAAATTCGAGTTTTCAATAGCACTTGTAATGGTATACGTGAAATAAAATATAAAATAATTTTGTCAAACTACCTACAATTAATAATTGACGACACGTTCGGTGCAGTGGCTAAGCGATTGGCTTCTGCGCTACGGGTCGTGGGTTTAATTCCCACACGGAACAAACATTTGTATGGCCTACAGATGGTTCTTTCGGGTCTGGGCGTTTGTGTATGTGAGATTTGTGTTAAAAACTCACCCACGAAATAAGAGAAATCTTAGTCTTGCCCCACGGCAACGTATTTTTTTAAAAGAAAAAAAAAATGTTTGGGACTAAACACGCTTATTTTTATAGCATCGATTAGCATTTCACTGATAGAAACTAGGCATTTTGTATGGATGTGGATACGCATGCTTTCATCTTTTCGCATCGATTCAGCACGCTTCCTTATCTTTATTTGTCTTGGTTGCGTTTGGCCTTATTCGCACACGAATCCAAGTAACAGAGGTATAGAGGGATTCCCTATACCTATACCCCTCTGGCACTCACATACATACGACGGAACACAGTAAACTGCTTGGCACTGGACTTTAATGTGAGGACGATAGCTAGCTAGGCGGACCGTAGCTATAGTTGCTACCACATCGCGTGCTAGGTTGTGTATACCTAATCATATGACAACACGTGTCTAATCCCAGCAAGCGGTGAGGAATTTTTATATTTTAGCACGTCCTCACACGGGGAAAGAATTTGGATAACTGTGTCTAAAAACAACCAACTTTTGCTAACTTTTTTTTAATGTGACAAGTCCCTAAATAAGCTTAATCAATAAATCTAAAACTAATTGAATCATCACTAGCCTTATTGTAGGGCAAAGATAGATAGATGGTGTTTGAGGCAATAGGCTTGCTGTATGGCAAATAATACCGTCCCTGGCGAATTACCGATGAGAAGTTTAACTACTTCTCTGCCTACCTATTTTGGAATCACAACTTTACAGCTATTTTTCAGTTTTCCGGTTTTGTATAAGTTACAATAATTCATGTATTGTTTACACAACTGAATTCGATATTGTTGTGTCTATAATAAATCATCCGGTTTGTAAAATAAAGCTATGTTATGTTTTGTTTGTTATTTGTTTTAGTTATTTATCGTGTAAAACATTGTTTATTATACTTTTTAGAACGGTTTTTAGTTAATAATATTTTTTGAGCCGAATTGCAATAATCAGATTTTTTATGAATAAAACATGAAACTTAAAACCAGTGGCGAAGGCTCCATACAACTCGATTCCTATCGGCTTCCCTTTCGAAACGAGTAGTTACTGGAAATCACGCATCACACTTAAGCAAGGTAAGCATTTTTTGGTCCGGCTTCCCTTTTAAGAAACTTCACCCTACGCCACTGCTTAAAACGGAAGTTTATCGCAAAATGCTTTCTTAAAATTCATCATTTCATATTTCTGTCATAAAAAGTAAAACATCGTAAGCTACTCCATTGTTTTACCATTGTTACATCGTACAATAATAATACAAATTCTGAGCGCTCTCGTAGCATGTAGCCAGCCAGCCGTAGCGCTACGCCGTAGACAGTAATCTCGCATGACGTAGACATGTTTGTAAATACGCTAACCCTGTGTGCGCTCGTGACGTGCGAATACAATTTAATTGTATTAATGCAATTTATGGAAACAATTAAATTGGTTTATTGCGATTTATGATGTTTGTGTTTGTAATTTAATTGAACAATCTAACTATTTACATATAGTTCAGGTTTTGGTTAGTTTGTATAATGTGTTAATACAAATATACCTAGTTTAATTTTCATATTAATTTTATGTGCTATTTATAAGCTATGAGGTTCTCGACAATCAAGAGTAAAGGCAGCAGCGTCCTCTTATCTGCTAATAATATACTACAATTACCAATGAATTAATGAAAAAAATATTTGGACACATTACAAAGAGACAGCATATGAAACGAAGGAAAAAAAGAACAAAAAAATCAAGCAAGCCACTAAACACTAATCACCAATCTATTAAGCTTGGTGATTAGTGCAAACTCTTAAATGACTATTAATTGCAGTGGTGATTGGCAGGACCACGTAAGGGCCTTTATCCTGTCACGCGGGTCCGTGCCCGCATCACCCGCACCCATGGCACCTGAATTTCACCTTTTCATACATATATTTATTGTGATGCGTGAAACACGCATGAAAAGGTGAACTGCGAGCGCCACGCATGCGGGTGACGCACGCACGCGGGCATGAAGGTCTTTGAAGGCTGATATAATGATGATGTAACTAGCAGTCTTTATCCCGATAGTCGTTACGGCGAATGGCCTAATAGCTAAGAGCCTCGATCAACACCAACACCTTATGTAGCTCTCGTTAGGCGGCTGAATCAAGGGCTTGATACAGAAAGCGGTACTCCTTGACACGGCACGCATAGTGAGGAGGTTTTTTTCTCTGGAGCCCTGATAACCGGCAGCTTTAACCCTGTTCTCGATGCCGGTGGGCAACTTTTTTTTTAATAATGTATTTTATAAGTTTTTACGGCGAATAATAGTAAAAATGTTTTTTTTATAATTTTTTTTTGTATTGAATTAGTAAGTAATAATATGATGAATAAAGAAAATAAAGTTACTAAAAATGATGATGAATAATGAGGTGATTCAAAAATTATCTTACATTTTGATTACAATGCAGTTAATGATTCATAGATAAAGGATCTTTTTGATAAATCTGTTTTTTTATCTGGATAAATGATCTAGTTGCCTTGTCGTTATTAGTTAGAAAGTAAGATTTCTATAACGTACATTTTTAGCAAGTGATATTCTTATGATTAATTACGGTTTACTCACGTGAATTTTTCGGGATTGCCCGACCGTCGTTCGAATCGTAACCTCGCCGCGTGATCAGCTCAGGCTCTCGGCTCCGTTTGGCTCCGAAACAAATCGGGCAATCCCGAAAAATGCACGTGAGTAAACCGTAATTAATCATAAATATGAAAGTGTCTCACGAAAGTTATAATACAAAAAGTGATATTTTCTTAACATGTGTAAACTAGAACTTTATAACTAGGTTTATGTTCGTTTTTTTGGCCTAGACCGCTTACGACGCTGCGTACTGACATTCTAGATACGATTTCCAGGTTGGCAATAGAGTTGACTGTTTTTTTTAATAGGTAATGCTTACTTGCTATCTGAAGTTTAGAATTTGTGCTGGTAAATGGTATTAAGCTTGTTCCTTATAGTAATAGACTATGAGACCTCAATCCGTCATTAGCGAACTGTGGGCGTGTGAATGTACAATAGTAGACCTTTTCTCAACCGTTTCTTTTTAACTCACCGTGTAAGTTATTGGTTTAAATTTTGCAAGTCAATTTTGAACGACTGAAGCTTGCTGACATTGTTCATCTTGCGTCTTCATCTGAGGCATGCGTGAAACGCCACAGCGCATGCAATAGCGCATGCCTTAATACTAGTTCGACAAAAGCGCATACCCCTAGCGCACGCTAATCCGTCTATTGTATGTCGACTGACGACTGACCGAGGCGCACCGGTTTAGACGATAAGCTGCGTGCGTCTTATGGCAATCAATATTGCATGCGCTTGACGCAAGATGATATTGAAAGCGCACTGGTGTAGACATACCATTAGACTGGTGTTTACAAACATTAATTCTTTGGTTTAAACATAAACATACATAACTTCACGCCTTATTCCCCGAAGGGTTGGCAGAGGTGTATAGTACACCCACGTTTCGCCGTTATGTTTAAGTCCCATGTACTAAGGGCGAGCCTATTGCCATCAACCGGGCACAAATCCAGACTCCGAGCTGCTACTGAGAAATTCCACATGGAAAAACCCAATAACACTTTGTCCGACCTGGCGATCGAACCCAAGACCTCACGCTCAGCAGTCGCGCTTGCGACCATTAGACCAACGAGGAAGTCCTTTGGTTTAACAACCATTTACCTCGAATTTTGAGTTAACAATAGGTTGACCAGATAATGAACGCGCACACCAGCTTCAATTACCCTAATATTATAATTTATGTGAAACATTTGTGAGGATACATGTTTGTTACTTAATCACGCATAAACGGCTCTACAGATTTGGATGAAATTTGGCACACATATAGACCATGTCCTGGATTAACACGTAGGATACCTTTTATCCGGGTACGTGAAGTAATTCGCTTAGGATACGAGTAAAACTGCGGGCAATAACTAGTTTGTTAAAGTTCTCAAACTTTCATAATATATTATTATGTGAAACCATCAATTAATCATCATTAATATGCATAATCAATAAATCTAAAACTAATTGAACTATCATTACTAAAACCAGTTTCAAAAAGCGAAAGGCTTCCCATACTTTTTTTAAACACATCATATACTTTTAAACCGGTAACGTTAAGTAAGTACTTCCTTTATTGAAGGAAATTGACGGCGGTTCATTATTATTCCAGCTATTAATACTATTAATAGTTAATAAAATAACATTGATTATAAATTGAACCGTAAAGTTAAGCCAATCGCTTTACCTTGTTAGATTTGATATACGATAGTCGTTGATTAACTTTTGATAAGATTTGTGTTAATTATTGTATCACATTAGTAATAATTAAAGAGATAAAAACGCAAAATTTTGTTATAAAAATGCCTTAACACAGTATAATAATAGATTCGAGTGTTATAAAAAATCTTAAGACTGCTAATCTGCTGCTTTAGACACTAACCAATCTACAACCACGATGCGATATCGTCAGATAAATCGCTATTAGGACATTAGATAAATAATTATACTTTATTGTACACGGAAAGAAATATTCGACTCGCGACCTCGCCGCGTGATCAGCTCATGATTAAGGGCTCCGTTTGGGTCCAAAACTAGTCGGGCAATCCCGAAAAATGCACGTGAGTAAACCGTAACTAATCATAAATAATAATAATAATAAATTTGTTTATTTCCATATAAAAAATGAGACGGTAGAACATTATACATTGTAGTTATTATTCTATGTACATAATAAAAGATGTGCAACTGCGCCTGAGCTAGGCTGAGCCTGTATTTCAGATCACAGTGCTCTCCCAAAAGTTGTGAGCCACTAATAACAATTGATTGGGCAATTAGTATTATGTTTTTAACACTATAAAATGTGTTTAGGAGTGAACTGTAAGTGCGTGTGTGAGTGTGTGTGTGCTAGTATGTGTAAGTGTGAGTGTTGTGTGCATGGGTGTGCTACGTGTGCGTGCGTGGATGCGAGCGTATAATTAAAAGCCTTTATTCTAAAATATGAAAAGAAATAAAACAGAAGCAATACACGTATTAAGAACACTACAAATGGCGGTCTTATCGCTTAAAGCAATTCCCAAGTAACAAAATTTGATACTATAAAAGTCCTGAGAACGTTTTGGAGCGTGCTAAATTTCTTCCAGACAACCGTTGGAAGCATTACCTATTTGATTGAAATTAATAACCCAAGCTTTTTATTGCGATCTATCAAACTTCAAAATTCATTCAATAGACCAGAATTACTTCGTTCTTATTGAACGTCAGTGTTACGAAAGACAACCCTCAAAAACGTCTCTCTCTATTTCAAGATATCTTTTGAGAAAGACCATGAAATGGATTGGATCAGATCTAAAGGTACCAGTTCGTAGGCGACTGCATACAGCAGCAGCAGACGACGCGACGTATCGCTACAACACTGCTGGTTTCTATGTATTTCTATGAAATACCTTCCGCAGCTAGCGACACGTCGCTCGACTACATGTCACACGACCGCAGACGACATGTCGTCCGCCCGCAGATCAGTAGTGCCAAAGACGCTGCAGCGACGACACGTTGAATCTTTCTCAAAAAATGATGCTCCGACGTGTCGCTACGACACGTCGCAACGACACGTCGTCTGCTGCTGCTGTATGCAGTCGGCTATGAACTCGTAACTTAATGCATCATCAGTCCATTACTGTCCCACTGCTGGGCACGAGTCTCTTCTCAGAATGAGAAGGGTTTAGGCCTTAGACCACCACGCTGGCCTGGTACGGGTTGCTGGACTACACACGCCATCAAGAACTTTTTGGACCCCTCTGGTATGCTGGTATATTTCCTTTACCGTTAACGCAACTGATAATGAAATTCTGAAAATATAGAATCGGGTCTTCTCGCGTAACAAACTTTAAGTGGCACAAAATACCTTTTATCTCAACTTTCGGCCGAATTTCACCGGCCGTGGTCACGGGTAGACTGAAGTGGCGGAGCAGTTGTCATCTTCGTGAAGCAAGGGCATTGTGCCTCTTAAAGTTTGTTACGCGAGAAGACCCGATTCTATATTTGTATAATGTGTACAAATCGCGAAAGTTTAAAAACATTTAATGAAATTCTGACCGGCACATGAATAAGAAAAGTCTGACGTGCGGGCTGGGATCGAATACTAGCTACAGTTCGAACAACGTAATGGTATGTCTACACCAGTGCGCTTTCATGTTCGTCTTGCACTTTCAACTTTCAATTCCTCTTGCGTCAAGCGCATGCAATATTGATTGCCATAAGACGCATGCAGCTTATCGTCTACACCGGTGCGCCTCGGTCAGTCGTCAGTCGACATACAATAGACGGATTAGCGTGCGCTAGGGGCATGCGCTTTTGTCGAACTAGTATTAAGGCACGCGCTATTGCATGCGCTATGGCGCTTCACGCATGCCTCAAATGAAGACGCAAGATGAACATGAAAGCGCACTGGTGTAGACATAGCTTAATAGGTCCGATTTGACGTTTGCATAAAAGCACAAAAAAAAGTGTACAGACGTTGTACGCCTTTAATCTTAAAGAAAGTCGCGTTTTTATTTATCATAACATAGCGCACCATTGATAAAATAAAACTAAACGCCACGCATTGGAGTATTTATTACTAGTGTTGTCATTACTTCTAGTATTTTGACAGATGTCAAATCGGAGACTTAGACTGTCACAGCTATAGGGTATCACTGTTTTTATGAGAGCCAATCATCCATACAGTAAGTAGTACTGGAGTAGCTCATTCTCGTTTGAGTACGTCCGTAAAAGTACCTACTGTTGCCGGCGAAATTACAGGCACATGAGACTTTCAAACTTTGTCTCTAAGGATGGCGTATCAGCAATCGTCTTGGTATATATACAGCATGATTAGCTACTAGCTCGTCTAGGCTGGAGACCCTTCAGGTCTCGCCAATAACTGCCCGGTTACATAGGAAGGGCCCCCTAGGACCACCTACAGCAGTCCAATAGGAAAAAGAAAAAAAAACTAGCTCATCACTTTACATCCTAAAACCATGAACTATGCTCATTCTGTACAACTTTTACTACGGGACAAACAATGAATTCGTGAAAAAAAGAAGGCATTATTATGTTTCTATTTTTGTAACTCTTATGTGAGTTTATTTCTTGCATTATTCTCATTCTATTTCTCACACTACTGTAATGGAATTGTCATGAATTACTATTTTGAAAGGAGTATTCATGGAGTTTCCTGCCGGCTCTTCTCCATAGAACCTAGCTTTTCGAACCGTGCACCTAGTTTTGACGTTTTAAAACTGCTTGAAATCTGGTCTATTTGAAATAAAAAGCTTTGACAACTTCAAAACGATTGCTGATGTACCAATCTTAGATAAACTTTTAAAGTCTCATGTACCTGTAATTTCAAAGGCGGCGGAAACAACTTTCCATAAGGTGAACTGTCGGCCTACTACATTAGAAGTCATCTTTAGACTTCAAATGAATGGCGATACACATTAAAGTACATCTATACCTACCCCTTAGGTAAATTTCGCTCCTGTTATTAAATTCCCACACACAACTTCTTAATCCCAACACTGGGCATGATCAAATTAACTCAGAACTAATTAAACAACGCCTAACGCAACAACGTGCGTCACTTAGACAAACAACTGTCGCTTAATTACTGTTGTACGTTGTTATATGTTGTTGTATGTTGTTATAACTGTTGTAATATATAGCGTGTGTCGTTAATATTTCAAATGGATACATAGTAATAACAATGCGATGTGATGGCGGGCACACAATTAGGTGGCATTGTCTGTACGACGAGTTATAGTGCAGTTTGCGAAATTAATTATGTAATTAGTGTAAGATTTCGTTTTGATTTATTATAATGCTGTGTAAGTCAAACTAACTAATTAGTTAGTGATATGAGATTTTGGGTTCTGTGGTCAACGGTATAACATTGTAAAAAAAAAAGAAAAAAAAAGAGTTTTTTTTACCGTCTGAGATTGTTTCCGAAAAAAAAAATTACAAAAACTATATTTTAAAATGGTTGTCGAGTTAATAAATATACAAAAAGCCTTAGAACAATATTTAATATACATACTTTACATTTATTCATTTTACATATTTATCATCATCGTTTCAAAATATTTACAAAAAAAAAAGTTTTTAATTTTATTATTTCATTTGACGTTCCATTTTATACAAAGTATGTTATCACTAATTACAAAGCTATCAAGACTCAATCATTTTTCAAATCTGTTTGTCACCACCATCACTTAAGGTTACAACAAGTGTCTACCAAAACATCCCCCTATTCAATAAATCAAAGCCTCCACCGTATTCAGCTGAACGAACCTCCTGTAGATCCGACACGTTTCTCTGTGTGCGTGTGTGTGCATGTGTGCGCTCTGTAATAGAGCGATGACGTGATTTCCTGCGCTGAGTTATTGCTACTGTACCGGCGCTAAATGCTTTGCTTGCTGTAACCTTGTTAGGGAGTCGTGCTTTTTTTATAATTTATAACTTTATAAGGGACTGTGAATGTAATTGTAGTTTTCTCAAAAGTGAATAGTAAAGTGAAGCGATTAATGAGGTTGGAAGTGTTATTGGAAAGAACATTAACCTAATAAAAAATAAAGAGTTGGGTAATTCTTTCCTGATTCCATTATAAGTGACATTGGAAGTTTATTTTTTTCCTCAGATGTAGTTGATACATATGATTCTAAATGGTAACAAGTAAAAAAAAACAGGTTGTCCCGAAACTCAATGTCAAGCCAAGACTGCGCCGAAAAGTTTTTTTTTCATTATTATTCTTTTTTTAATAAAACTTATTTATTAGTTTTTATGAGGTATAATTTTATTCATGGCAACTGTGAAACTAGAAAAGCATTAATTTATTTTTAATATTTTTTCTAATTAATAGGTAAATGGCAGTTTTTAGCTCAGATTTTTTTGCTGTAACAATATCTTTACCTTACCTACATAGTTAATGGCATTTGTCCTTACATAAACGGATGTGTATTGATAGATAATTTCTTTTGCTATCTAACATTAATTTTTAATTATAGCAGCAATCAAATTCATATTTATCGTAATATTTGAATGATAACTAAACGATTACCAGTAATCGTCGATATCACGGATCATTAACGTAATATTGCGAGGGTTAATCGAATATTTTTACATGTTATTTAAGTATTATGATTACGCACAAAATAATATATCGATTTTTGATAGGTGAAATTAATGTTGTAGTGATAACTGTGTTATCACAAATGATTTTAATTATTTTGTGACGCCAATATGTTTTCAATTATACCTATAAGATAAAACTGCAGGAAATGGAAATTGTCTCTACCCAAATAATTAATCAAACTTTATTTTTGTGCCAATAGGTATAAAAGGGG
Organism: Amphipyra tragopoginis; assembly: GCA_905220435.1. Lineage (NCBI taxonomy): Eukaryota > Metazoa > Arthropoda > Insecta > Lepidoptera > Noctuidae > Amphipyra > Amphipyra tragopoginis. The sequence continues at coordinate 787,463 of HG992013.1, read as the reverse complement.
ATTCCCTACAGATAAAACATGAAAAAACACATAAGTCAACTGTTTTTATTAGTGGCATAAATAGTCCAACAATCCAAGGATTATCTTCTTGTTTACAGTGCTATTTGCTTTCATTTTATTATAATTACACTTAAATCGCTATTAAGTAACGCACAAATAAGCTAATGAATATCAGTCTCTATCGTTCTACTCTCAGATTAGCTCTACATCTTTGCCACATTTATTTAATTCAAAACAAACATCTACGAACCGCAGTCTCAAAACTTAAATCCCGCGAGACGCTTCTCCAAAGTCACAGCGCCTGTCCCCAGCGAGGGGGTGGAGAAGGCAACAACTCATAAAATTAAGCGATTTGGATGTGAGTTAGTCTAACTGTGAGGATCGCCGAGTTAACAGTTCGCTAGCTATCTTCCTCGCACACGCACACGAGCACGTTACGTGTTTCGCTTCACCCACACATTGCTACAGGCTTCGCAAGCCGCCAGTACAACGTCACATCGGCCCGCACACGTTTCGTTTTCTCGTTTAGTTCCGTTCCCGCCATTGCGCTGATTATCGGAAGTGTAATTGACGTTTGACATTTATGATCTGTGACTGTTCTGTGTTTTTTTTTATTGAGTGTTGTGTTGTGTTGCACGGATAACTTGTAAGTGGTGAGTTTAATTTTTTTAACGAGTTTATGTTTGTTTTGTTCATTGTTGTTGTTTGTTGTTAAGTAAGTTTGATTATTTACGTTTTTCAAGTAATTTTTAATGAAGACTTAAGATTTAATTTCACAGGTGCTTTAGTTTTAATTAAGTTAACTTTTAATTTTTACATTTTCGTCAGTTTTTTTCCGTAAATTATTATTTATGTTGTTTACACTTAACATGTAGGCCAATAATAAGTTACAACTACTAAAAATGAATGAATGTATTTTTAATCTGTATTGTTTATATTTTGCGGTAAAATATTTTTTCAAAACAACATTATACTTACAATTAACTAAAGCTGAAACTAATACCTATTTCATTTCATGTATAAATTCATTGTATTCATGTCCCAATTATTTTATAATTAAAGTCATGATAGCTAATGCAATAAACATTTGGTTTCAAAATGATAAATCGTCGCTCTTTCATGAAACTAGATTTAAATAAAAGTAAGTATATAAAAGATGCAAAGTGAAAAACTACGTATCGAAAACTTTGTTCGATTTTTTCTTTGTTTTTGTAATGTTATTGGTTGTCAAACAAGCTCTCGGCTCACCTGATGGTAAGTGGTTACACCTACGACACCAAGCGGATTGCTGATTAGTTGTCAACCTTGAGACAAAGTTGAAAAGTCTTATACGCCTTTAATTTCACCGACACCCTTAAACCGGAACACAGCACTGCTGCTTGTCGGTAGAAATAGGTTTGGCGGTAATAGTTCCCCGAATGAACTCATTCACAAGGAGTTCTACTACTACTTTTCTTCTTCCTAAGGCACACGTACTTAATTTACTAACTTTAATTATGTAAAACTTAAATACAGCACCACCGCGGCGAGTGAAGGGTTGAGATTTCCCCCGTGTGGGGACGGACTAGAATATAAAACATCCTCACGGCACGCTGGGAATAGACGCGTTTTGTAAGATTCAACAAATTCCAGCAATCTTAGTGGTAGGATCTATGTATACGGTCCGCTTGGCTACCTACCATCATCACATTTAGGTACACGTTCTGTGCCGGGTGCCCTCAAGGAGGGCACCCTGTAGTCGCATTCGCTATGCCGGGTGCCCTAGTGGAGGGCTCATTTTAAATGCAGGCTTTTCTTGGAAACTTCACCGTCAAGAAACAAGCAAACACCTATTTTACGACATAGTAGCGTATTTTTCAAGGTTTTTAACCTAATGCCAGGAACCCTCCTCGAGGGATCACTCTTAGCGCAAACGTAATGCCGAGGACCCTCCTGCAAAGTCCGCTAGCAATATGTATGGCGGGATGGCATGTATGGGCTCTATGAAAAGTGTGGTGGACTCGAATGTGTTAAAGTCCGGCCAAGCAGTTTACTGTGTTCCGTCATGTGTATGCTAACGGTGTATATGGGGAATCCCTCTGTATCTCTATTAATTGGATTCGTATGCTCCATCTTAGACCCTGTTTGCACTTACTGTTAGAGTTGTGACTAGAGTCAACGCGAAAAAGTCAAATAATAAAAATAAAAATTAGCGCCGGATACAATTCTAAAAGCGCTTAGCAATAGCATAAGCATTTGAAGGGTTAATTATTCATTTACAAAATCATCTTCAGTTTTTAGTAGATTGCTTGTCTATGTTTACTGAAATTAGCTTACTCGAACCATGTAAATAAACTTTTAACATCTATCACAAAAATTATTGTTTACACTGTCACTCAATTTTACGAAGATAAACACTTTACTAGAGAATGAAGACGTGTAAATGAGTGTTATTTTTATTGGATTCATAAATACATGTTTCAAACGTTGCTTGGTAAGAACGATTTCATGTTTTATACGAAAGAATATTCACGTAAAGTCCCTTTCTTTTTGTCTGTTACTGTTAGATCCCATTGCTGGTCAAAAACCTTTCCCCTTGATTTCCAATCCGCACGGTTTTGCTCCAATGATGGTCAGTCGACATTGCCTTTGTCCAGCTCGTCCTGTCTTCACTTTCGCGCGTTCTGTCTTGACGATATCGCTGCGTCAGGGCTCCACTTTCTTACGTAGGTATTTATTATTTTTGTAAACACACCAAAACAAAAAATAAAACCAAATTGACTTGTAAAAGTGTCTGTAAAAGATTTATTTACAGAAATAAAAATTATTTATCAACAACAACTTAGTAATAACAGGTATAGTGACACATACTGCTTATTTTTGAAGACATTTCTGCCAGCAGACGCATTCCATTTAGCGCACCAATTTGAATAGCACCAATACCAAGTATTCCTGTTCCTATACCAATAGGAAACAGTATTCCTATTCCTAGGTGCTATTCAAATTATAGTTACTAATATACAATATTAAAACTATTCCATAACTTAAATCTATGAACAAGAATTATCTTCATTTTAGGAATTTCTTATAACCATAATTGATTGATAAAATACATAATATTTCAAATATGAAATAAAAACATGTAATTCTAACTATAAAAGAATATAAACAAGTTGACTGTCTCGTTGGTCTAATGGTTGCAAGCGCGACTGCTGAGCGTGAGGTCTTGGGTTCGATCCCCAGCTCGGGCAAAGTGTTATTGGGGTTTACCGTGCAGAATTTCTCAGTAGCAGCCCGGAGTCTGGATTTGTGCCCGGTTGATGGCAATAGGCTCGCCCCCTATTACATGGGACTTAAACATAACGGCGAAATGTGGGTGTACTATACACCTCTGCCAACCCTTCGAATACAGGCGTGATGTTACTCGAAGCTAAAGTAGCTATCCTAACTAATATTATAAATGCGAAAGTAAGTTTGTTTGTTTGTTACCTTTTCACGCCAAAACCACTAGGTAAACCGATCATCCTGAAATTTTGCATATACGTTGTCAGGTGTACAGAAACGGACATAGGGTACCTTTCATCCCGGAAAAAAGTACTGTTCCCGAGGAAAACAACAATAACGTTCATAGATGGCGCCACGTGTCTTTCGAATCATGATTGAATTATAGTATTAGGTATAGAAACTTTATTAGTGTGTTAAGAGTTTATTGGCAAATTCTAAATTAACGCGAGCGAAGTTACGGGTAAAAGCTAGTAAATCATAATTATGTTTTATTACGCTAACAGATAATTTTACTTCGTAGATTACTTCTGGTTATTAACATCCAGATTAAGGTAGAAAATTAGCTGTTTAAAATAACGAGGCTTTTATATAAATGGAACTTAATTATTCCTAGCTTACAAACTAGAAAACGGTGAAGGGTGGGCGTTTTTGGGGGCTATACTTTGTAATAATGACGTTTGAAAAAACGATTTTAAATCCTCTTTAAATACAAGCTTATAGAAAGATTTTGGCGTGTTTTTTATGAAATCTTACCAGCTATTGTAGAACAAAAGTAATAATTTGAACCCCTCTGGGACAGACGTTACCTCATCATGACATTAACGTAAAACCGGAAGGAACATTAGACTAGATTTCTACAACCCCATCATATAATAAAAAATGTATGATGAGATCTACTGAAAAGCTTACAAACCGCAGGGCAGCTTGTGGCGAGCTGTTGGTGAGTGGCGACACTACGTACCTTATTGCCTCAGGGAGTCGGTCAGGGCCTCGTCTCCAGTTTGCCTTTATTAGCTGGCTGGAGTGGAACCCCAAGAGTGCTCGCAGGACTCTCAACTCTGGCTTGCCTTTATCGGCCGGCCAGAGGGGGGCCGCCAGAGCCATATGCTTGGGGGTGGAAGTGTCAAATGGCGTAATAGCGGGGAAATCCACACCGGGTCTTTCAGACCCGCGACGGTGAAACCGGGGCCACACCTCTACACCCTCTAAGTCCTCTTTAAATACAAGGTTATAGAAAGATTTTAGCGTGTTTTTTATGAAATCTTTGAACAGCTATTTGTAGAGCAAAACTTATTCATTATTAAGGGTACTTTAACATAGATGTTAAAGTACCCTTAATAACGAATAACTTTAAGGTAGGCCTTATATCACTAGACTAACCTTATACCTTTATGAGTTTTTGAATTTGAAAAATATACTTAGCAGCCGAATATTTTGCAGTGAGCATTAATGGTCTGTAAAATAAAGAAGGTATTAATGACTTATACTTTAAATATGAAAAAGTATTTACTATTGATAACTGTGAGCACTGTCTTTATCAAGCAGAACTTTTCATAAGGAATTTGATAGTGTTTACAATAAATGATTTATTTAATAGAGATTAATAAGATATTTAGTAAATAAAACAAGCTATAGGTAATTAGTATTTTTAAGTAATAAACAACTTTTTACACTATTTGTTTACATTTTTAAACATTAGATAGATTAAATTAATGTTTAGCAGATAATTTAACACTTGATTTTAATATTCATAAATCCGTTTACAGTTATTCGAAATTTGATTACCTAAGTATTCGAAATTCGTAAATTGGTATCGCTTAGTCTCTAACCTGTAGTATTAAGATTATGCGATAAAACAATAATTGGGCAAGATTATCCTTATCATAAACAAGCAATATTCGCTTTTAAATATGCGAGCCATTATAAATAAGTGACGCATATCAAATCGGAATTGTTTAAAACAAATTAGTACGTAGTGTACCTAACTGTTTTTAATACAGCTGTAGAATTATTAAAGTGGTATTTTGGTTTTGTAGCAGTTGGTTCATTGTTTAGTGAAAGTAAATGCGTTTAGACATATCCTTCGCATACTATTTGCATAGAATCGAAATTAAAAATGTGCAAAATCTCATTCTTTCTTGATAAGCAGACCAATTGATTTTAATAAATCATTAATTATTGAAATAATTGGATTTAACAGAAAGAATTAAAAGCATTTTAATATGTCACTGCTTAACTTAAAGTTTACACTTTTGTAGTTATTAAATTCTTATTATTCGAATAACACGTAGTTAATTTACCTTTAAATTAAAATAAATAAATAAATAGCCGCTAATAAAAATAAAAATGTAATAAGGCTATTTCAAACAGTCTTGTTACAATTTATGTGGAACTTTTTAATGCATTGCATCGGAGTGAGTACCTCAGTGGTTTTTCATCAAAATATTTGATCACACAATCAATTTATCAATCAAAGGGTAATTATAAAGTTTTTTTATTGATTATTTAGAAATATCTAAACCGGAAGTAAAGTTGCTAAGATGATTTGCATAGACAGACGTCATTTATACACAGGATGTCCCGAACCTCGAAGACAAGCCGGGAACAAATAATCGGGCAGGTTATGACAGTTCAAGAAAAAAATGTAAAGTTTTTTTTTAACGCTTTTTATTGTTAGATTAATGAGCTAAAATTTTGTTATGGTAACTTGGAAACTCGAAAACAATATAACTTTATTTCTTCTGAGTGTTCATCAAATGCCCTATCATTTATTTGCTAGGCTTAACGTTGGTTTCGAGACCACCCTATTATGTTGTCTGTGCAGTATTAGCAGTATTGCTTTTAGAAGTGTTGCCGACACTATAAGAGTGTTGCAAGGGAAAATTGTTAACTTTTAATTTTTTATATCAAACTATAATTTTGAAATCGTTTTTGTTATTTTTTTTATACCTACGCCGTTTTTTTTTCGAATGAAGTAAAATTGTTTTCGTATTTTCTTATTTCCTATTACACGATAGCGAATTAAAAAAAATACTTTGTTCGTAATGTAAAAAGCCTAAGGCAATATCGGTTTCCTCCCTAACAAGACACCGAGCTATTATTATTAAATATTCAAACAGAAACGATTGTAACCATGTTTGCAAATAATAAAACTGCAGTATGAATAATTAATTCCTTCTTTGCACTGTATAGTAAGTGATTATTACACACTGTAACCTAAACTCAATTCATTTGTGTTTATTGACAATTTGGTTTCTGAGAAGTTATTACTGGTATACGAAGTGTAACATACAAAAACATACCTTCATGATCCGATAGAACAGGCGAGATATTCGCTGGCGTGCCACTTAGGGATGTCGGAAGTGAAAAAAAATATCGATATTTCGATATATCGATATTTATTAAAATATAAATATCGACTTCGATATCACGAGGAAAAAATATCGATATATCGGTCAAATTTTCAGAGATTTTCGGTTTTAAATAATAATGTATTTAGTTCAGTCTGGCTCAATAATAGGTACTTAATAGTATTTTTTATACAAAATGCACATTATTTTAATGTATGAGAATCTTAGTAAAAACGAAGGTAATTCAATCATTATTCCTTTTTATTAGGCAAAATCGATACTTCAGTACGTCCAGCGCACCCTGGGCAGTCAGCCCCGCTACCAACCTTGCTGGCTATCTAATCTTTTCACCACAGCATGAGCTATTTTTGTATAACTCTTGCTGACAGGAGAGAAGAAGAAGATTAGGCAAAATTAGAAAATATCAAAAACTAAATAACAAATTTCTAATATTTTTAAGACCAATTTATTATTACAGGCAAACTAATATTTGTTCGGTAGTGAAAGTAGAAAAACTCTGCTCTTTACATGCTCCATTGTTACTATTGTCAGCCTTTACAGATTTACGGCAGAAACTACTCTCTGAAAGCACAGAGGAAGCCGTAGGTGTCAAGTATTTAAGTGCCAGATTCGAAAGAACTGGGATAAGATGTCTCGTGTCTATCCAAATTTTATCGGGTTTTCCTTTGATCAGTCAGATTTGGAGCATCTAGGAATTGCTTCAACGCGTCTGGCATTCTGTTACTTTGGGAGGCTAAATTAGCTGCATTGTTACTGGCTGCAGCAGCTAGTGCCAGTCATGGACAACACAGTTCCTTTTTTCCGTTCGTTCTTATCTTTTACGGCTTTGTTTTGCTAAATATCCTGGTAAAAAATTAAATTTGAAAAAAAATATCGTTTTTGATACGATATCGATATTGAATATTTTGTATCGATATATCGATGTATCGGATTAAAATATATCGGGTAAAATATCGATATATCGAATCAAAAATATCGATATTTCGATATATCGATATTTTTTCAACAAGCCTAGTGCCACTGCTTTCGGATTCAGATCGAACTTGAACGCGCGACCGTTTGTCGCGTTTATTAATTTCCTTTTTGAAATTTTTAATCTTCTGTCTTAAATGATCACTGTCGTCGTTTTTGTGACTGTGTTTCGGCATTGTTTTACATTTTTCCTCGTAAAAAGAGGAATTAATGTGGTGATCGGCAAAGCACTAAGGCTGAGATCTATAGACCCAACTTGGACTTTGCTCAGACTTTACTTTAGACTTTTGACAAAGTCAGTATTTATAGAGCCGTCTTTGAATTCATCTGAGTGCGTGCTTAGCAAATGCTTAGCAAAGTCTAAGTTCACAAAATCGACGACTTAGCAAATACTTAGGTTACTATTATCCTAACAAAAAATAATGGTCCAAACTTTACTTTACCATCATTATATTTACACAACTTTTTAATTTTTTAGTATTATCAAGTGACCAGACTCAACTCAGTATTACCAGATTAGAAAAGATTTCCTTGATGTTGATAACTAATTCTGAATTAGTTAAGATAAAAACAATTAGGTATTATAACATCACATAAAAAAGTTTTTCTAAGTTTAAAAATTAAAATGTATAAAAATGAATTAAAACTTACTTTTTTTCGACAAATTGCAGATGTCAAAACGATGCGATCCGTTTCAATGAATATAATATTGTGTTCGTTTATAAAAAAACATAAAACATGCATGCCAATTTCTGCTTATTCTTATAATAATAATACATAGAAGAAATATGAGCATAGTTCTAGATTATTTACATGTTATTATTGTTAAACATTTATAAAGAAAAATCAAGAATGTAATGCTTGAAACGAAACATTAACTTGTATTTTGACATCGGCCGTCTTAGCGAATGCTTAGCCTAAGCTCAGCATAGTCTCAACGTGATGCGTCTATAAATTCCAAATCTAAGATTATGCTAAGCATACACTTAGCAAAGTATTACGTAAGTAAAGTCTGAGCAAAGTCTAAGCTAAGTCCAAGTTGGATCTATAGATCTCAGCCTAAAACGCGAATCACTGACAAGTACTGCTACAGCAACCAGAGAGAGGATGAGAAGTAGCCTCAAAAAAAAAAAACATAATAAGTGAGTTCAAACTTTGTGGATGAGAGGCGATATCACGTATTACTAAAATGTTATCTTAATCTCAAAGTACGAAGCAATGAAGTATAATTAATTGAATAATATACGTGTATTATAATAATTAGAATTAATTATCCAATGTGTGGCGAGTCATGGCAAATAGATATGTAGATAAATGTGTACTAGGTTAAGATTTTTATGGGTCTATGCCACTTGAAATAAAGTTTATATTTTTTTATTTTATACAATTTCTTTATCTCGGGACCCTGAGGTCCCGGGCCTTTGTTTTGCGTACGAGGGGCCGAAGCCAACTCGCAGAGGCCCCTTAGGTAGCTTTAGATGAGATGAGACACCATTATTATTACTATTATTATGATTACCTACTGGTTGTCATTTTAATTGTCTAATACAGTGCTTTTTAGCGATGTTTCAATTTTGTAACAATTTTTACTTCTTCTTTTCTCATGCCAGCACGACCTATATGAGAATAATTCATGCCGTGGTGAAAAGATTAGTCAGTCAGCAAGGTTGGTAGCGGGGCTGACTGCCCAGAGTGCGCCGGACGTACTAAAGCATCGTCACTTGTGGGGGATTTTTTGATGCACTCTACTCACAAAAAATTTTTTTTACTGAATAAAGATAAATAAACATAATATCATGCCTGTATTTCCCCGAAGGGTTAGGCAGAAATGTATACTTACAGAGTGTTAACGAATTCGTGTAATTCCTTCAAACCACATGATCTATAAATGGCATAGATTAACCCCGCATGGGATTTAGATTGATTAAAAATAAAAAAACTTTTTTTTCCCATTTTTTTTAAGTGATTGGTAATTTCGATGCCTTTCACAAATTAATGAAGACATGGCGACACAGCTGACGGGCACGACTAACGCGATATTGCTCCACGCAGTTAGTTAACTCGGGACGCTAAAATTACTCAGATACAGTACAGCTTAGAGTACCATGTTTAATTGTTTCTGAAAAAAACCTATGCAGGGTCAATCAGTGTCACCAGTAGATCACGCGATTTGAAGGAATTACACGAATTCGTTAACACCCTGTAGGTATGTAATAGGTTGCGACTCTATTACCATCAACCGGGCACAAGTCTAGCCTCCGGGCTGCTATTGAGAAATTCGACACGGAAAAACCCTTTTTTTTTTAAATCGTTGCCCCACACTAAGATTTCTCTTGTATCGTGGGTGCGTTTACAGACACAAATCTCACATAGACAAACGCCCAGACCCGAAACAACCATCTGTAGGCCATACTAATTTTTGTTCCGTGTGGGAATCGAACCCACGACCCGTAGCGCAGAAGCCAATCGCTTAGCCACTGCACCAAACGTGTCGTCGAATTATACTTTGCCCGACTTTTTTTTCTGTTTTTAGGATGGGAAATCATCAAATGCCTTCTTTCGCTCTGATCGGAGCGGAAGAGAGTGTCAGACTCTTACTGAATAAAACTCATCCGTGTTCCTCCTAGTGCCCTTTGCGTTCCAGGGCCGCTGTAACTCTTTCGAACAAATTCCGCAACCCTGGCAGCAACTTTGCCCGACTTAGGGATCGAACCAAGAACCTCACGCTCAGCAGTCACACTTGAGACCGGTAGACTAACGAGACAGTCAAGATAAATATACTCTACTAGCTTTTGCCCGCGGTTTCGCTCGCGTTAATTTCGAATTTGACAATCAACTCTTAACACACTACTAAAGTTTCTATAATAATATAATTCAATCATGATTCGAAAGACACGTGGCGCCATCTATTAACGTTATTGTTGTTTTCCTCGGGAACATTACTTTTTTTTGGGATGAAAGGTACCCTATGTCCGTTTCTGTACACCTGACAACGTATATGCAAAATTTCAGGATGATCGGTTCAGTGGTTTAGGCGTGAAAAGGTAACAAACAAACAAACTTACTTTCGCATTTATAATATTAAGTTAGGATGATAAAGAAGCTATAATAATACTCGCTGTGCGATGTGCTTTAGCTTTTCAAGCTGAAAAGAGTACCTACCTTACATGCTAATTCCGTAGGTATACATTGTACCGTTGGTAATTTTATCCAAATCCGTTAAGCTGTTACGGTGTGATTGAGTAACAACCAATATAAACGTAGTGGTTCTATCCTCTTTGAACCAATACTAAAATGAAAGATTAAGAGATTAACCACGGTATGTGACTATTACAAAACAAAAACGAAGAACGGACAGCAAACAATAAAAAATAAATTGTACAAAGGACAACTCTATTGGACACTGGACAATATCGCGAAAAAGAGTAAACACACAATTCCAATGTTAACAAACCCTTGAGTATAGCGAAAATGGCACTTTTTCAGCTTGTACAGTTAACATCAAAAGTAAGTTTAGACGACACGTTTGGTGCAGGGGCTGAGTGGCAGGTGAGTGGCTTCTGCGCTACGAGTCGTGGGTTCAATTTCCGCACGGAGCAATTATTTGTATGGCCTACAGATAGTTGTTCCGGGTCTGAGTGTTTATGCATGTGAAAATTTGTGGCTGTAAACGCACCCACGATGCAGGTAAAGTCCTATTGTGTGCCCCACACTAGGATGATTATTTCTAAAATGATTTATTTAAAAAAAAGATTGCTCCAAGTTTCAATATTGTTACATGAATGCAAACTTGCCAATTACCATTTTTGGATACAGAAGTGAATTCTTTGAAGAATAGTATTAGGTCTGATAAATTTAGGCAAACAGATACCTAAGACTTTTGAGATAATCAATTTTGAGATCCCAAAAATATTCATAGACTTTTGATGTAGGTACATCATACTTTTCAAACGAAGAAATACTATAGATAATAAATATGTTTCTGTCATGCGCTCCAGACGTTTACAGTTCAGCGGTCAAGCAGAATAGGTTTATTTCCACTTGAGTTTTCTATTTGATTCAGTTGTTATGTTATTTTCTGTGTCAGCATTGTAATATTCGAAGCATGTTAGTAGATATGAACTTGATATATCCATAATGTTAGTTTTCTTCTGACAATAGAAGTTAGCTCATAGATAGAATAATTTGTATCATCATATGTGACAATAGTAAGGTGATAAAATAACTTAAAAAAAAAAGTAAAAACCGAACCGAACCAATTACAGCAATTTCGGGTAATTTGCTGTTATCCATTGAAGAGTTCCATTGTCAATCTCCGAGGGTCTTTATCAGATCTTCACCAAATGTAAATGGGACCATTTCGGAAGAATACTCTTTCAAACAAAAAAAGAATTTTGCAAATCCGTCTACAAATGACGGAGAAATGCCCGAACATACATAAAAAAAAATACAAACATCCGAATTGAGAACCTCCTCCTTTTTGAAGTCGGTTAAAAATGATTTGCAAGCTGTGCTAGCTGCGGTCAGTCTGTGGATGGGTGACCACCATTCGTTACCTACACATTGAGACCCTTCCGTGCCTCGAAGAGCACGTTAAACCGACGGTCCCGGGTGTCATACGAATACCGATGACAGTCGTTACGGGTAGTCAGAAGCACGAAAGTCTAACAACCGGTCTGATCTTAGGATATCGGTATTGCCTATTAACTGGGTTGCGGAGGTCTGATGGCAGTCGCTCCGTGTAAAATACTGATATTCAGCCGCATCTGGTAAGACTGCAAGCTGACCACAATAGTTCGGGAAAGGCTAGACAGAACAATTGTGTTGTTTGTTTTCACCTTTATCTAGCTTTTGCCCGCGGCTTCGCTCGCGTTAATTAAGTTCAAAAAAACTCTTAACACACTACATGTATTAAACTTTTACTGTATTAAAGTTTTTGTATTATAACTTTCGTGAGACACATTCATATTTATGATTAATTACGGTTTACTCACGTGCATTTTTCGGTATTGCCCTGGAACCCTGGACCCTGGAGTTCGACTCGCGACCTCGCTGCGTGTTCAGCTCATGATTAAGGGCTTTGTTTGGGCCCGAAACTAGACGGGCAAACCCGAAAAATGCACGTGAGTAAACCGTAATTAATCATAAATGAATGTGTCTTACGATAGTTATAATATAATAATCAATGTTGCTTAGCAAAATAAGTGTATGGAATAGGTTTTTTTCTGTTTTTCTGCTTGTGATTCGAAAGACACGTGGCGCCATCTATGAACGTTATTGTTGTTTTCCTCGGGAACAGTACTTTTTTACGGGATGAAAGGTACATACCCTATGTCCGTTTCTGTACACCTGATAAAGTATATGCAAAATTTCAGGATGATCGGTTCAGTGGTTTAGTCGTGAAAAGGTAACAAACAAACAAACTTACTTTCGCATTTATAATATAAGCTAGGATTAGGATTATTGTATAATATTTGGTGCTAGACCGTTTTAATTAAAATAAAAAAAAAAAAAACAAAATCAAAATTATTAATGTTTTGTTTGGGAAAACATTTCGATGCCACGCATAAATGAATGAGGCACAGCTGGAGAGCACGACTAGCGCGATATCGCTCCGCCCAGTCAGTTAACTCAAGACGCTAAAATTACTCGGATACAGAATACCATATTTTGAAAACAGTTTTTTTTATCCTGAAAAAAAATATCCCATGCAGCGTCAATTAGTATCATTAGTAGATCACGCTGTTTGAAGGAATTACACATAATTTCGTTTACACCCTGATTCTTCCACTCATCTGAAACCAGATCACAATTCGAGCACATATTACATAATTATACCTATATCTGCATAAATTTAGTTTTCCACTCAAAATGTATCGATGATTACATATCGCCAATTACGTACATTGATTGTAATGGCAGTGTGGCAACTTTTAATTGTTTCGTTTGTTTGTTGTTTTGATTAATGAATTGTTATTATGTAGTGCTGATGCGTTTGTAATAACTACGGCGATTACTATCGGTAGTGGTGATCTAATCATATTATTGAACGAGATAGAGTTGTCGCCGGAGGATCGCGTGATTAGTTTTTTCGTGAATATACGTAGGGTTTTACGAAAATTTGGATATAGGCGTCGAGCTATAAGTAGTCTCAGGATACGATCTTACTGAACTGGGGCCCAATTCTCCTAAAATAAATTGTTGCCAAACGCAATCGAACCACAATCGTCAGTCAGTTTTTGTTTTCGAAAACTTTCAAAATGATTGATTTTGTTTTTTGTGTCAAACAATTTGATTTGATAGCTTTTGAAATTGAGAACTGTCTGAATGAACGGTTCGGCCTTGGTTCGGTTGTGATTTATCAACATTTATTTTAGGAGAACTAGGCCCCTGATCTAGTAATTAGGCGAAAACACGAGCTAAGTCTAGTGTTTAAGTAAAATTACAGGGAGGGCTCCAAAAAGTTCACGTTGGTGTGTGTAGTCCGTTAACCTACACCAGGCCAGTGTGCTGGACTAAAGCCTAAACCCTTCTCATTATGAGAAGAGGCCTTTGCCCAGCTGTGGGCTTATAATTTTACAGTTAAGTACTTTTATGTCATTTACAGCTTCAATTAATAATAGCTTTGACAGCAGAAATTAATTGTAACTTAAAAAAAAAAACATGACATCACGCCTGTATTCCCTGAAAGATTAGGCAGAGGAGTATAGTACACCCACATTTCGCCGTTATGTTTTAAATCCCATTTAATAAGGGGCGAGCCTATTGCCATCGGTTGCTGGCAGTAGGCTCAAATCCAGACTCCGGGCTGCTACTGAGAAACTAAATAATACTTTGCCCGACCTGGGGATCGAACCCAGGACCTCACACGCTCAGCAGTCGCGCTTGCGACCACTAGATTAACGAGGCAGTAAAAAAAAACACACGCGTCGAATATAGGAGCTCCTCCTTTTTTGAAGTCGGTTGAAAAGGAATACAGCTTGTTCCCTAATCTGAGGTTTGTTAACGAAATTTTTGAGCAGCCAATTAAAAAAATACTACAGATACATTAGTCTTGCTATATTCTTAAAGTGGTTGCTAACGAATACAAACTTTTTAGTGACAAACCTCTGTTCTTTTATAACCTGTGGAATCAAAATGGCGCGCGAGTCCTTCCGTCCAATTACAAGTCAGGATTATGACATTAGGCACCGGCGCTGTGTCACAAAGTCGCGGAAGTGGACACGACGTGTGTGGCCTGTTTGATGTCACCGGCAGAGAGCCAGCTTGTACGTGTATGTTGATAGTTTGGTGGGGACTTTGATCGTGCTCGGCTATTAGTTTAAATTATGCCGATAGTTTTTGGTGACGTTTATTTTTTGACAGTTTTTTTTTGTATTTCGATTGGTTGGGAATTTTTAGTTGATATCTAGAATTGTGCTGTTCAGTTTGTAGGTATATCTTGGATGCTGAAAAGTATTGTAATAAAAATTGAGTTTTTTTTTTATATTAGTAAGTGACACAGGTAGTGAAACCTATAATGGTTGGACGGTGACTACAAATCTATTGTCAAGAAGTTTCAGTCAAGATAAATGGCCAAATGTGTGATATGCATACATAATTACGACATTAAAGACATTTGATATTGTGTCTCTGTCTGATCTGTATGTGTCATCGAATAATTATTTATTTTACTTTAATTAAAACGGTCTAGGAACAATTACAATAATACATGATAAAGACATATAATACAATTGAATAAAAAAATATATATAGGGTGTTTCAAACAGTAATATAAAGCGGAAGTCCAGAAGGTAGAGCACCCTTAGAGGTACCCGAATCACCCCCATATATGTTCCGAGATTTAATGTAGTTTTCGCGTTATGACTTCTTTTCATGTTTACACCAAACTCTGACTTAAATGACATTTTTGAATAGTGACGTCAATAGTTTTTTTTCTAAATTAAAGGAATAGAGAACCTTGTTAAAAACAAAAAAAACCGGCCAAGTGCGTTATCCATTCTGTTTTTTAGTATTTGTTGTTATAGCGGCAACAGAAATACATCATCTGTGAAAATTTTAGCTGTCTATCACGGTCCATGAGATACAGTCTGGTGACAGACGGACAGACGGACAGCGGAGTCTTAGTAATAGGGTCCCGTTTTACCCTTTGGGTACGGAACCCTAAAAACACGCATTTGTCTCAACGGTTCACGAAACACAAAAAAAAAGTTCACGAAAGAACGTAGGGAACGCACCGGTCAGGCGGTCGGGGTGGGAAGGTAGCGGACGGGCTGCCCGGTTGCGGGCAGGCGGGCAGCGGGAGACGGGCGACGGGTGGCGGTCCGGGCAGTTCATAGGGGTGATCGATGTTGCAAAAACATCAATGATGACATCGATAATGACATCAATAGCCTACATTGAAACTACAACAGAACTGTCCACCACTACACGCAATCGAATATAAAATGGCCGCTGTTTGCCCTGCCCGTCAGATCGCTGACCGTGCCCGGATCGCTGACCGGATGCCCTGACCGGATGCCGTGCCCGGATCGCTGACCACTTGACCTGACCATGATGTTCACATAGGCTGCGGGCCGCGTTCGATTTGACCGGACCGGAGGACGCAGAACGCATCCTGTGTGACAAGTCCTTAAAAGGCGTAAGCTTTTATTGAGTACTAAAACATTGTATTATTGTTCACACATTTTCCAATGTAGGGTAAGCAATTTTCCGCGGAAATTCTCTTCAGTTGCATACTCGTAGCTAGGAATGTAGCAATAAATATTAGTTGCAGTAAAGTTATTGTTATTGCTACACAAAATCTTCGTGACATTACTCAGTTTGTCAAAACCCTTATGCGTGTGGGCAAGGCATATATGAATTGAAAATGTTTAATTAAAGGCTTTTATTATACCAGTAGTAGCGAGAATTCAGTGCAAATTGCATCTCGAGCGCAAATCCTACACGTTTATTATGTAGCTAATTATCGATCGCGCAAGTCATCCAATGATTTGCAAAGTTAAGCTGTACTTGCCACGGTCAGCCCGTGGATGGGTGACCATTTGTTACACATGGGGGGGCCTACTCCACAAGTCCGTCAACGAAGTTAGTCGCCCGTCCGAAAGTAGCCTGAAACGTAGGAGTGAACAAAACAAGTGTCAAGTTCAACTTTTCGGACGGGCAAAAATACATCGGTCGGTAGTAGGGACAACTGTCACATCGTATTGTCATTCATTCTTAGTTCGGGCCCCGAAATAATCGTATGTCCGTAGGTGATAGGGAGTAGGAAACGCTCGTAACTAAGGTCGAAACCACGGACTTCGTGCTTAGGGAGTAGACCCCCAGATATAATAAATGTTTCAAATAATTTCGCACAGGAGCGGAGTTTAAATGCTTGCTTCGACATGTAGCCCTTTAATGAATAGTGTGGTATAAAGTTTGGGATCCCTTCTTTTCGCATATTGTTCTTTGTCCTAATATACTTCGGCATAACGATTTTGGCACAATTTTTTTTGGCATAATAATACTTCGGCATAATTTTTTTAGGCATACCTACATTTTATGTTGGCATAATCATCTTATAGACTAATTTGTTTTGGCATAAAGAACACCGGCGAGGAAATTGTTGATGAAATTATTAAGCGTCTACGTATGTCACCGTAATAGATATCTATGAAATAATGTACTAAGTTTTATCAAATCAATCATATGGCCTATCAAAGTCTGGGAAAAAAAACGATATAATTGAGAGCTTAATTGACTAGATTATTGACGATAATAAATAATCATGGCTTCGTTTTTTTTTCTGGCTTGACTTCATGACTTTTGGCTAAGCTCATAGACATAGAGGATGGACTGAGAATTATCTGTATGTTTTTTTTTAATCTTTATTGTTTGGAAAGAGGCTTTCATCGTTGAACGATTATGACAGCCTTATCTGTATGATATTGACCACTCTCTAGAAAGAGAGAAAAACAATTATATGAGCCATCTACCTCTTTCCTTTACATTACCATAGACATTATTTAGGTCTATGTATATAAGAAAAGAGATAGATGGGTCATTTAATTGTTTTACTCTCTTTCTAAGTGGTCAATTTCGTTTAGTTAATGCCTAGTCCATGCTGTGTCTATGGGCCAAGCTATACTTTTAATCATTAGAACTTAAAACGGGATATTTACCATGTTTATTATTTGTTGTGAGTTTCTTGTTAAGTTCTAATGATTGTGTTAGTGATAGGGTTTCTGTTTTCTCGACATATTTTTTTTCTCGGGTCTCGAGAATTCTCGAGCCCGATTTCTCGGGTTTCTCGGGTCTTTCGAGAATTTTTTAAAAACCTTAAAAAATCACCTTACGCCCGGTTTCTGGGGTACTCTTGAACGTAGTTTATCTGTTCGATAGCGCTATTATTTCGATAAACTGACTCATTGCGTTTCTGGACACCCCAGTCAGAAGATAATCCTAGTTCAAACTTCAGATAACTTATTTTTCCGGTTTCTGAGGTACTCCTAACCGTAGTTTATTTATTCTACCGCTATTGGTTCTAACAATGATCCTGACGTGCATTTTTACGATACGGTAACGTAAATTTGCACGTTACGTCAACGCACCGTGCCACGTTACCGCACCGTTCCACGTTGACGACGTCGTGACGTGGAGATGTGGACAGGCTCTTAGCCAAGAAATATTTTTCTTTCTGATATAAATAAACTTTACTGCCCAATATTATAAATTAAAATAAAAAAATTAAATCCTACTTATTTTGTTTTATTGTGTTGTTGCTACGATTAAAAATAAAAAAGAGAAAATACTGTGGTTTAAATTTTATATTTTATGTATGTAATGGTTCGTTTTAAAATCATTGCCTAAACCAGAGGAGATTTTCATTTAAACTTGGGGCCTAACTGCAAAAAGATGTAAAGTTTAAGGCGAGATAAGTATATTGAGCTGGGCTTTAAAAAGAGACCCCATCTAGTTTGCAATTTACAAACTTACTTATTGTTTGGGTAGTTAACTAGTCGTCGATTTTGTATTCAGAAACCCAATAACAGATGAACGAAGTTTATCTTACAGTTAATATTTATTTGACGTTTTATGTAACATTATAAGAGTACTTGGAGTTGTAGGTATACTATGTGTCTGTTCGCTTGCCTCGCTTTACTTGTGCGTCGTAAGGAGTACGATCAGAAGCCAGAATGCAAGGATCACGTAAATTTTAAGGCAATTTTACAGTAATAAAAGAAAATATTTGATTTCTCGAGTTCTCGAATTCTCGAGGTATTTTTTCTCGTCTCGAAGTTGGCATGATTTCTCGACATTTCTCGACTCGAGAATTCTCGAGCAGAAACCCTAGTTAGTGACCATGCCAGTTTAAAAACTTATATACTTTTAATGTTGCCATGTAATATAAATCTTAGGTCAAGTTCCATAAAATGCTTGGCTTTACGTATTGCATAAATATACTTAGGAAATACACTTCTGCATCAGAATACATATGTAGTAAGTAAGTAGGTATTTCTATATTTCTTTTTCGATTAGTCTGTTGTTCACACGACATAACCTCTAAAACTTCAAACTGGAATATCTTTAATTCCTGACTTCCTATAAAAGTATAACTGAAGACAAACTTGTTCAGAAATTCAAACTCTATAGTTTTACATATTTTTCAAAGGAAGACGCAAAAAAAAAATGCCAACAAAAATTTGTTTGGGAGTTCGCCCGTGTTCTTTGATTCGCATAACGTTAGTAGGCCTAATGACTATTAGCATAACGTTAGTTATGATAATCAGAAATGTTTTTACCATTGTCTAATAATCTAGTCGCAGGCGCACCCCGACACGGATAGGTTAGGTAAACCCTGCAGACAGAAATAGGAGCCCCGCCCAGCGGGGCTCCGTCGACTCTGCTTTGGAGCCTCAACCTTACAAACATCCCCGTACGTTTTTACTGTGAAAATGAAAGTAGGTGACGAATAATCGTCTACCGTATAGGTACCTATAAAAATATGTTTTAATATCATTATGCGTAAATAAATTTATGCTTTAGGATATTATGCTTAAAAAAGTTATGCTTTAGAACTTTATGCTTAATCATTATTATGGTTAGAGAAATTATGCTTAAAAAATTATGCGTAAGCTGTTAGGCGTAATTATATTATGCGAAAATATAATTATGCCAAACAAAATTATGCTAAGTTATATTAGGTCTTAAAATTTTATGCAAATGGATAGGGAACCATAAAGTTTTTAAGGCTTACTTTTTAAATGTTTTTATTTTACTTTGCTTCCACAAACTATTTATTCCTTAAAAAGTCCAATATCCGTATGTGAAACTATACGAAATTATCAGACGACGGCTCCTACGTATACTAGGACAAGTGCAAAAACACAACTGCATAGGAGAGCGGATTAAAAGTGCGAAACCTTTTAACTTTGGCATAAATAGAAATATTTGAAATTCTGAAATGGACCATACCTTATTACCTTTTCTAAATTTCAAATATTTCTACTGATTTATGTCAAAGTTAAAAGGTTTAGCACCTTTAATCCGCGCTCCTATGCAGTTGTGTTTTTGCACTTGTCCTAGTATACATAGGAGCCGTCGAGATACCCGAAAATTATTTAATATCCATAACCGAAACTGATAAAAAACTCATAAATATCTATATCTAGATCCGAAATCTCATATCCCTACCAACCCTGCTTAAGATGGTGTAGAGTGAACCGGAGAAAATATACATATTATGTAATCAATTTGTTGATTTCTATTAATCTTAATTAAATTCACAGTTCAACGAATGTCTTAATGATTCACGCAAGTAACTTGTATTATATTTTCCGTAATAATTATAACATGAGAGCGATACTCAGGTGATTGCAATAATTGACGTAATACTATAATTGTCTATTCTATCTGACATTATGTAGGTATGAGGAAAAATCTACGGATAATCTTTGAATGAAAATGCTAATTTAAATATTGCTTTTGTGTGTATGTTATAGGGTCAAAGTTTACTGCTAATAGGTGTGCTAATGGGGACTAATTTAAAGATGTAAATTCCACCAGGAGCCTAATTCACCTAACTAAAGAAGTTCAGTTGCATTGCAGTTGCAGTTAAGTTTCGACCAAAACAACGCTTTTCAGGTCCAGTTGAAAACCAGCGTCAGGCACTAGGGTCTGGCATTTTTTGCTGAACTGGGCCTTTTTGGCGCAGCCGTGAGGCACACTTTCCTGCTTTTTTTTTTGTTTTTTTTTACGCTTTTTATTCTGTGTGCCTTCTAGTCTTTGATAAATAAATGTATTTTCTTTCTTTCTTTCTTTTCGTAGTCTCATAATAGGCGGTCGCTGTCAGATACACTGTCAGCGTCACTGCAACTTGATTGGCGCGGCATGACATTAACATGAATTATCCAACTGGTCGCGCCATTTTAGACCATAGTGAAAACCTGTCAAAACTGTCAAATTCTGTGGGGTTTGTCGTCGTAATAAATAATTTTATTTCAGACGAATTTAACAGTCCAATTATCTGTTTTGTTTTGTATTTTTTTAATTCAGTCCTTAGTGGCGGCCACTGGCAGATTTTCAGCCTCAAATTAACCGCATTGGCCGATGGTGTGAATCGTGTGACTTTCTTGCCAAAATCATCACACACGGATTGGTTATTTCAGCACGTTGTTACAGTGAGTGCACTGTGGATTCTATCTCCATGTTCTGTTGAAATTGAAGATCTTTTCAAAACCATGTCCTAACATAATGTTCCCTTTGCAACGCACAACTACCCACCACCACACCACACGAACGCATTCCACATCACACACACACACCACACACATTCACATACATCCTCCCTTGCATGTATCCTTAGTAAATAAATTTATCTTCACTATTTTTACAATTTAATTTAATTTTCACTATTTTATTTTTGTAAATCAAATTTTATTAACAATATTGCAACATTATAATGTATGAGATTTATTATTGATTAATATTATATGCGAATCAGATCGTCTCCAGTTTAAAAATAAAAATGTAAAATTTTGTTTTAGGGGGCCTGGTGACCTGACATACAAGTTTTGTACAAAACTTAGTTTAGGCACCAGTCTTCCACAAATTAATTATAAATTGTCTCTGTAGACTTTAAATTACTTTCTCTGTAATTTGTGGTAAGAAATAAATAAATTATTATATTATTATTATTATATTATGTTCGTATAATCTCGTATTCACTTTTCACCACAGGGCATGGTTCAAAAATAATATAGTTTTAATTCCAGTAAGGTTTAGGCTGCTGACTATTAACTACAGACAATAACTTTTTGCCTATGGCCAACAAAAAAACTGCATCAGACAGTTGAAATTACAATTCAAGATTCAAATGTTTTTTTTTATATTACATTTTAACTTCGCAGTTTATATAAAAAAAATGTAGTCCCGAATACCGGCCGATAGGAAAGCTACGTCAATCCATAGTTTAAGAAAAAAAAAGAGTTTCAAAGTCGAAGTTTGAATTCTCTAACAAGTTTCGTTCGGAAACATGTTGATGCAAAACACAGCGGATGAATATGACAGTTATTTTCTTAAACCGTTTGTGTTAATTGTGAACATTTCCTCAACTAACTCCGGTTTGATCTCCTTTGATATTCTAAATTAATTTATTGCATTTTCATATGTTTTTGATGAAAGCCAGTGAATTTGTTTTTAATAAAAACACCAGATGGCTCTTTTGATTTCTTTGACATCGTTTGAAAACGTTGTGTTAATTTGATAAGTGAGAATCATGTCAATGAAAGATGGAATTAGAGTAGATCGTCATTCTATTTTGCGTGGCGTGAGCAGAACTCTAGGTTGCCAGACTAATAAAATAAAAGCAGAGTTAAAAAACCGAATGATTAATAACTTTATCTGATCATTTTAGTGTATAGGTAATTATATTCCTACCGTTACTTGCAATTGCAATTCACATATAAAATCAAACACTGTTATTTTTTAAACAGTAAACAAATAATTAGCTTTAATTTCTTGAAACCCTACACTTAATAGAATCTTGTATCTCCATTCCACGCTATAATAATCCTTATTGTCTCTGAATTTTAAACCGATATTGAAGGCTTATTGCACGTTAATAAGTACGATATTGACATGTATTATAAGTAGTTTAATTACGTATGTTTATATAGGGCGAAGTCAATTGACGTCAATGCAGTTGTGTGTATGTAAGCATAATATAATAATTAAATTGATGTGCATTAACGTTCATCGCGGATTCTTAAGGAGGATATACATTGGTGATGATAATAATGTGATAATATTATTATAGGTATTCTTGTATACCTTGAACTAAAAGGTACTATTTAGAAACATAGACACTGAATCACAATCAATTATTATATTATCACAAAAAAGTTAATCATAAAAAGGGAAAAATAGCAAAAATATCGGAAGTTCCTCAATGACGGTTATTGTACTTACTCCCCTAGAGCGCATGCGCGTGCCGCTCTTTTTAACCTGTGGTACACGTTTTTTCAATGTTCGCATAACTCGTCAAAATGTAGGGAACAGCTGATTTTTTTTCACGATTTCAGGTTTGGTCCCATAGTAAAAGTTGTGAATAATGATGAGTACAGTGACCCCTTAAGAGGTTGTGCGTTATTTATGTTAGGTACACTTTGTATATGTGACAAAATTACAACTGGGTCGTTCATTATACTAAAACTAATTCTACTCAACTCCATTTGGGGTTAGAAGCAGTTAGAAACTCAGTGTCCCATGATACACAGTGGCGCTTACTGCCACAGAACACTTTTTTTTTCTTTACTTTCCCACTGCTGGTTTTGCCCAACATGCTCTCACAGCTCTAATTATTGCTTGCTCAGGCGCATCTCTTCAAATAGTACGCCATCGTTTCCATATCCAATCCATTATTAATAGTGTCTTATTAGATAGTGTAAAAGGTTCTTATTAGTTGTAAGGTAGATAAATTAGCCGGCGATGTCGGTTATTCCATGTAGTGCTACATCTCATAATTGAGTTTAGCTAAGTTGTGTAACAGTAATGCTATTGGCGATATGTTTGATGTCATTAGTTGTACTGATAGAGCTTGCTGCCTATTAATCTGTACAACCTGTTACTAAACCGACGAACCGTGAAGTACTACCTAATTATTAACGGCTGATATTAATAATCCATCCTAATCCAAAATCTATGGATTAATGTAGGTTTTTAACATTACTTACATGGAAATGGCTCGTGGCTAATTCACAACCGCGCAAATATGATTTGCAAGGATATCAAATATGTCATTAAAGTCAGAGTTGGGTGAAAACATGAAAAGAAATCATAACTCTAAAACTACAAAAAATCTCGGAACATACATGGGGGTGATTTGGGTACGTCTAAGAGCGATTACGCACTGCATCCGATCCGAATCCGTGAAAATACGGATATAAAAAACTCGGACCGAATTCGGATATTGCTTTACGCACTGCATCCGATCCGAATCCGTGAAAATACCTATCTAGAGTAAAATTCTCGGACCGAATTCGGATGTTGCTTACGCACTATTCCGATCTCTGATTCAAATTCAAACAATTCAGGGGCCATCTTTGGCATATCCGTTTGGCGTCTGATTTGAATCCGAGGTAATGCGAAAGTCTTCATACAAACAGCACTACGGCTACTTCGGTCCGTCAATTGTTCTTCCGAATTAGAAACTCACGGATGACGGATAGAAATCGGATGATGGATGCCGGATGTAGTGAGTAAACTAATAAATAGTTCTATGGCTACTTCGGAACGTATTTTCACGGATTCGGATCGGATGCAGTGCGTAACCGCTGTAAGGGTGCTCTACCTCTGGACTTCCGCTTGACACTACTTTTTGAGACGAGTGTATTATACAGGGTGTTAACGAATTCGTGTAATTCCTTCAAACCGCGTGATCTACTGGTGACACTGATTGAGGGTCAATCAGTGGCATAGGTTTTCTTCAGAATCAACAAAAAAAGGTTTTCAAAAAATTAACCATGGTATTCTGTAGCTGAATAATTTTAGCGTCCCAAGTTAAATGACTGCGTGGAGCGATATCGCGCTAGTCGTGCCCGTCAGCTCTGTCGCCGTGCCTTCATTCATTTACGCATGGCATCGAAATTTTGTATCACATAAAAATATGTTTGGGAAAAGAAAACTTTATTTTTATTTTTAATCAATCTAAATTCCGTGCGGGGTTAATCTATACCATTAATAGATCATGCGGTTTGAAGCAATTACACGAATTCGTTTACATCCTGTATACAGCTCATACGGGAAATGTAAAGCTTGATTGTAGCCGTGACACAGTCATCTGCCTCTCATAAGTCATTTTTTACAAATTCCTATTTTCTATAATGTAATGTAAGTGTTAGAAACTGCATTAAACTATAATCTTTATTGACTGACCAATAAAGATAGTATCTTTTTAATAATAAACATCTGTATGATCCGTCAGTCTGTTCATTAGTAGGCGCGTTATATTCAGGATCACTGATATGATCACTAGTAAGCTACCCCTCGCTATTTGATCCTCCATTTATAATTGATATGCATAAGCGGTGTAGCTGGCTGATAGGGATGTTCCATGTTAATTAGAGGGCATGCTTTTGTAATTTTACAAAAATGATTATTTTACAAAAAAATATCTTTCAGTCAGTAGTCTTTAGCCGGCTTTTCAGAGCTTCTTAAACGAAATGGGCCTTATTACAAAAGGCCATGGCTAAGGTAAACCCAGGTTTAAAATATATCCATCACTTTCTTATGTCATATAACAAAAAGAGACGGGGCTATTTTAAAACCTAGGTTTTTCTTAGACCATCTTTTGTAGGTAATAAGGGGGAATGTGTCTGGAGAAACTATCTGAATGCTGGGGAATACTGTTACAAAATTATGTATCGTTGGAGAGAGAGGAGGTCAGGATCAAAAACTATCATTTATTTTACTTACTTTTAGCTCGACGTGTAGTTTTTTCTCATTGTTCTCAAAGCCTTGATTTTTAACAACTTCTGAATACATTTAGTTCAAAAAGTGTCATTTTCACCATTAATTTTTGTTCAGAAATCAGAAAAAACTTTTACGATTAGGCCTGTTTGCCTTGTAAATGACACTTTTTGATCAGAATGCGACTTGGAGATGCTATTTTAGCCTAGAAAATTGTACTTTTTGAACCAAATCTATTCAGAAATTAATAAAATCCAAGGCTTTGAATCCAATGAGAATAAAAAGACGCGTTGACCCAAAAGTGTAAATGACACTTTTTTTGATCCTAAACTCCTCATACATGTGTAGTCACAGTAGGTACGTGTTTAGGTTTCTAGATCAAAACTAGCTTTTTTATATACAAGGTTAGTCAGAAAGGGGGTACTAATCCGAAAGAATGTTAAAGTACCCATAACAATGAGTAACTTTTGTTCTACAACTTTCCCCAAAAGTCAATAATTTAAGAGAAACAGCTGTTCAAAAATTACAAAAAAATACGCTAAAATCTATCTATCCTCAGCTATGACCAGCTGTGTTTACATTTTAGATCATATTTGGGATCACGAATTAGAAGCTCCATTTTCTGAATTCGTAACTGAAGTAGATTTTTGAAAAAACTACAATAAAAATTATTTTTCATGGAAATAAAATATAGAATTTTGAAATTTTAACACTTGCTTTTAAACCGTCATCAGTGATACTTTAAGTGGTCTGCGGATTAGTACCCCCTTTCCGACTAACCTTGTATATAAAACGTCTAAGATTGTAATTGTTGAACTAAAATAGGTACATTTTGCTACACCTGAGCAAATAAATACATGTTTAGTAATTAATATACCTATGCATCTAAAAACAAAATTATTTCCAAGCGTTCCTTCTGAAAAAGATTGTACTCATTATAATGTATTAAGTATACTATGGGCAAGTCGCTAGGCCCTCACAAAAACCTATCTATAAAATACACGTAACAGAAACGCAGTTACTACGAAATAATCCGCGCACATCGACAAATCGCCACTTCATTTCATCACCGCTCTATCGTTTATCGCACACGTTTAAATTTTGCGTCACATCACTTAATAGTCTAGGAGTTCACATTTGCACGATCCGTGTGTAATGTTTTAGCGATTAAATAGACATTTGTCGATCAATTGCGCTGTTCGCGATTATTTATGCGTAATAATTTATTGATTAATTAGTTGGTAATGTGTATACAAGTTTTTTATTACGTAATACGCGGTCTTCTATTGTTTTTTTTTTTAATGTAATAGTAGTATGACAGTATGTTTGAGTTAGTTACTTAATAACGCGATGTTTTTATTTTATTTATTAATAATTTCTGGTTGTGAAGGTTTGTTATCAATTGCATAAATAAAAGTTTATACAAGGTTGGTCAGAAAAGGGGTACTAATCCGAAAGAGTGTTAAAGTACCCATAATAATGAGTAACTTTTGTTCTACCACTTTCCCCAAAAGTCAATAGTTTAAGAAAAATAGCTGTTCAAAAATTACAAAAAAAATATGCTAAAATCTATCTATCTTCAGCTATGATCAGATGTGTTTACATTTTAGGTCATATTTGGGATCACGAATTAGAAGCTCAATTTTCTGAGTTCGTAACTAAAGAAGGGACGAAGAATTAAAAAAAAAAAACTAAAATAACAATTATTTTACATGGAAATAAAAATTATCGAATTTTGAATTTTTAACATTTGCTTTAAAACCATTATCAGTGATACTTTAAGTGGCCTGCGGATTAGTACCCCCTTTCCGACTAACCTTGTATACAAATAGAGAAAAATATGTATTAATAAAATTATAAACTAAAGTAAGTCATTAAAATATTCCTCTGCATCGCTGTCGACTGGTAACGTGCCCAGAAGACTGGCAGCGTTGCCACGTTTTATGGCAATGTTCATCCTTTGGCCAAAGTAGAGGTATTGCCCAACCTTATTGCGTACGGTTTGTTTGTGTAATAAAAACGTATCTAAAAGTTTTTCAAGTGCCCAGCAGCAGAGCTATTGTTGTTGGTGACTTAGTAATCTTGGGTTTTTATCCTTCCCTAGTGAACTATTAAGATAAACATACAAGAACAAGCATAATAGCTTTGTGTAAGGAGTTAACGGAGTTAGTAATTTGTTTACCGCGTAGTGCTTGAATCCAAAAGTTTTTCCTTGTGTCTTCCTGCAAATAAAATCTTTTGCCCAAAATGGCCAGAGGACTCTTTAAAAAAAACTTATAATGTCTCCTACATCGTCGCCTTAGAGTGAAAAACTCGGGAATGCATTTGGTCATTGCACGGTTTCTGTGGGCTTTTACATGGATCAATTCGCGGGCAAAAGCTAGCCAATTATCATATTTATTACGTATTTTATATACCCTCTGCCTCGTTGGTCTAGTGGTCGCAAGCGCGACTGCTGAGCATGAGGTCTTGGGTTCGATCCCCAGGTCGGGCAAAGTGTTATTGGGTTTTTCCGTGTGGATTTTCTCAGTAGCAGCTCGGAGTCTGGATTTGTGCCCGGTTGATGCAATAGGCTCGCCCCCTATTACATGGGACTTAAACATAACGGTAAAACGTGGGTGTACTATACACCTCTGCCAACCTTTCGGGGAATAAGGCGTAAAGTTATGTTATGTTTATATACCCATTAAAGCCTTAATTTCAGTGCCTATAAAATAATTAAGCATAGAGCGGCTCTCTTATAATTATAGCACCTACCTATAGGTACGTCGTGATAAAAGAAAAATTACCAAATTGCATTCCCGAGTTTTTCTCTCTAAGACGACGATATAGTGAACGCGTGTAGAAACACAAATCTCACTTATACAAACCCTCAGACGGAACAAATATCTATAGGCCATACAAACTTATATTTGTATAAATTCGGAAACTACTATGCTCGAGGCAGTTCCGAATCGCAGCGAGTCGTTTTACAGCGTCAGACTATACAAACACAACATACATTAAAACAAAACTTACCTTTTAAAACTTTAATAACTGTACTAAACTGATCACTGATAAATAGTAGGTACTAAAGATGAAGTAGTGACAAAAAATGATAAGAGTATGCTTAGGTTTGATCATGTTGAAAGAACGAGTGAACGGCGATTAACAAAAGAAATTTATAAGGCGGATGTAAGTGGAAACGTCAGTAGAGGACGCCCTAGAAGGACATACATCGATGTTATTGATGATGTTCTTCAAAAAGGACAGGTGCGTAGTACTGTCAACCAGCGTGCGTGTATAACAAGATGTATGAACGTGGACGAAGCGAAAGGAGTATGTAAGGATCGTAGCATGTGGCATTATGCAGTTTCTGCCTACTCTCATGGGAAAAAGGCGTGAATTTATGTATGTATACTAGCTTTTGCCCGCAGCTTCGCTTGTGTGAAATTTTGAACCCGTTGAGTGACGATTTTCCATACAAACTTTCATCCCCTATTTAACTCACTTAGGGGTTGAATTTCGAAAAATACTTACTTTTTCCTTGTCTACATTATAAAGGGAACCTCTGTGCAAAATTTCAGCTTTCTAGGTCCAAGGGTTTGGGCTGGGCGTTGATGAGTCAGTCAGTCAGTCAGTCGGGACCTTTCTTTTTATTTATACTTATAGATAAATTAATCATTGTTATAAATAAAAACGACATAAATATAATGCCACACTGTCCACAGTAAGGATGGTTACAAATCGCTGCGATTCGTCGCAAATCGTCGCGAAACGTTGCGTATCGCTTTGTACGTTGTGTCGGGTCGTCGTGTTTTCCAGCGGGCGCTTTGTTTCAGTTTCACTCCGTAGGGCTGTCACGTGCGCCATTTTTTTGTTTTATTTTTACAATGTAAATTGATAACTGTTGAATGTTTTCGTATGGCAAAGATTTAAATGGTGCAGGATTATTTGTAAGTTTTTATACTGAATTGAAGGGTGAGAGGAGAGAGGTTTTTGGGACGATTATGTTACTGATTTCGTATAAATAACCTAAACGATACGCTATTCCATTTTTTTAAAACTTTGTCCCACTAGGATTTCTCCTGTATCGTGGGTGCGTTTACAGACACAAATCTCACATACATAAACGCCCAGACCCATGTCTGTAGGCCCATACAAATTTTTGTTCCGTGTGGGAATCGAACCCACGACCGCGTATAAGCCAATCGCTCAGCCACTGCACCAAACGTATCGTCTTATTGCTGAAGTGTAATTATTATAGCTACGTGCAGATTAAAGTTTTAATATTATTTATCAACCCGTTAGTAGGTCCTAATTAATTCAATCATTTAATATTATAAATGTGAAAGTTTGTGAAGATATTTTAATGTTTGTTATTCAACTACGCATAAATGGCTTAACGGAATTGAATGAAATTTAGCCATAGAAGTAATAAGTACTACGTACAACAATTTAGCACACAGATAGACCAAGTCTTCGATTAACACATACTATACTTATTATCTGACTACATGACGTAGTTTCCTTAGGATACAAGTGAAACCGCAGGCAACAGTTAGTCATAATAGATATAGACAGATACAAAAGTAAACTAGTTTAAAACTACTAGGTCATAAATAAACAAGATTAGTATTGTTCATCCGTTTGATTTTATCTTTCGCCTCAATCTAAGTATGAACTGATTGCCCTAGATGACTAATTACTCGAAATGATTAAATGTCAGCTAATTGACTTTTAGTAGGAAAAAATAAGTTAGTACAGTTAAATGCATTTCGATTTTAAACGATGTTCACTTACTTGTAGCAATTTTAATTCCTAATAATTACATATACAGTTGGTTCTTTAACTTTTTTCTTAAAATCTGTAAATTCTGAAAAAGAACAGTACGCTAATTGCGCAAAACTCTTGTAATGGCTATGGCTTTGATTTTGACAATATAACAATATTCATTGCATGGTACATAATTGTGGTGATGTCGGATTGTCGATACATACGTTGCTGTGGAAATTATTGACCTGTCAAAATCAAAGCCATAGCGATTACGAATTTTTTGCACAATTAGAATGCAGGTCTAATCAAAAATTCTTTGTTCGAATTTTAATAATCCACTATGTGAACTACCATCAATAACAAACGTGACTTGAAAATAAAACATAAATAAAACGATAACCAGGAAAATGGCTGCCTACATAACTCATGAAAATTAAAAAGCAACAAAACTTTCTTTACAAAAAAAATAAAAACAAACTTGCAAAAAAATAAAAACAAACTTGCAAAAAAATAAAAACAAACTTGCAAAAAAATAAAAACAAACTTGCAAAAAAATAAAAACAAACTTGCAAAAAAATAAAAACAAACTTGCAAAAAAACTTTCCTGACAACCTTGATATGTGATTCCAATAAAAATCAATCAGCGCTTACCGATCAGTTGATCCCCTGTTTCGGTGTGCGTGTGGGGTGCCCGGGGGCCCTCGGGGCCCGGTGGAGTGGGGCGGGGGGTCGGAGGGGCCCGGTTGTTACGAGATAGAGCACGGAGCGTTTATTGGGCTGTTAGTGTATCGTTTAATTCATTTTGTGGCTACTGTTGATGTGGCCGTGTTTATTAGAGTTTTGTGAGCTGAATGGGAGGTGGAATGTTCTGTTACTGATTGTAGTTAGCTGAAAACTGTAGGTACGGGTAGCTTTTATAGGTCTACCCTTTTCCATTGGGTAGTTAAAATATTTTTGTTGATTTATTTGCTGTATACAGGAAGTAAACGAATTCGTGTAATTCCTTCAAACCTCATGGATTTAGATTGATTAAAAATAAAAAGTAAACTTTTTTTTTCCTGAATAAAATTTTTATGTGATAGAAAATTTCGATGCGCTGCGTCAATGAATGAAGGCACTGCGACACAGCTGACGGGCACGACTAGCGCAATATCGTTCCACGCGGTCAGTTGGGACTGGGACGCTAAAATTATTCAGATACAGAATCCCATGGTTCATTTTTTGGAAAGTTTTTTTTGTTGATTCTGAAAAAAATCCATGAAATCAGTGTCGCCAGTAGATCACGCGGTTTGAAGGAATTACACGAATTCGTTTACACCCTGTATAGCATGACTGGTTGTCGCTTTACATCCGAAAACCATGTTAATTCTGCTAATTATTCTGTAAATAATTAGAGGAAAAAAAAACCTGAAAAAAAAATTGCTGTTCCATACATTTTGGTAAAACAACATTGATTATTTTGTAAGTAAAAGCGAGAGAAAGACTACCGTATAAGTAGATAAGCAGCTTCCCGAACTTTATAAGAGATAAAGTTGCCAGAAATAGAGATACGGAAAAGGATTAACTAAGTTGATGTCAATCATAATTTTTTCTAATTAATATGTTATTACGACTGAAAATTTAGCCACATTAGTAAATATAATAAATCTATTGAAGATTAAATAAAAAATAAGCTTTCACGCATGTTTGATTAAAAACTCTATCATCACAAGATAAAAATATCAATACATCATCCACTTAGACCAGAACCAACTCCCGCATAATTTCAATCAAACACTCAATAATACCAACTCGTGTGTTTGTTGCAGGAAACGAACGAAAACATCACGTCGACTTCAAAGAGGAACTTCAAACGACACGACGCCCACACCAGCAATCAAACGCTAATACAATCATAAAAACAAACATGTATTATTTCCGTACAATCTGAAAATCTGAACAAGACTAACACATGAGCGACGACACTAAAGAACAAGAAATGCAAACTGTAGTATCATCATACACACCCCACCAAGAAGACAACACGCTCATAGATGTGCAGAATTTCACCAACGACACAAACTTCTTCCAATGCGCAGACGACAGGTTAAGTCCAAACGAAAAAATCAACGTCGAAGATGACAAAGAAGATTTAGTTATAGACGAGTCTAGAGACGCATCTGATGTTAATATAGACAGTTTTGAAAACAGAGATGAAGATGTTAAACCAACAGAAGATAAGAGAGATGAAGTGTTCGAACCATCGTGGCATCCACATGTATACGGGAAACCACCGAAAAAACCAACACCGCACACAATAGA
Source organism: Amphipyra tragopoginis (assembly GCA_905220435.1). NCBI lineage: Eukaryota > Metazoa > Arthropoda > Insecta > Lepidoptera > Noctuidae > Amphipyra > Amphipyra tragopoginis. The sequence goes on along the minus strand of HG992013.1, from coordinate 754,851 downwards.
TTATATTTTAGGTCTTTCTAATGTAGATAAAAGTAGCGAAACTAAAAAGTCAACAGTGAGTCAACTGATGAATGTTAAAATAAATTTCGATGTGAAAAAACCTTTTGGGTACCAAGAGAAGAGTGTGCAAGTTTCAGACGTGGATAGAAACTTAATTAGTGTTCATAAGAATAAATTACAAGAACAGTTGTTGCAGAAAAATGTGAGAACTAGTGATAGTGAGTTTGATAAAGTGCTTTATTATAAATGTGAGGAGCAGCCTCTGAATCTGTCTGTGCCAAAGTCTAAGGATTCACCGGGATGGGTTGATGAAGATAGAATCGGTAAAGGTGAGTTATTTGTCTCTCTCTCTCTAGAGCTATACGATAATAGATAGTGTTGCTCAACTATCGATTAATTCTCGATAGTATTTCAATAGTAGCGTGACCTCAAAAACTAGTAACAATATCAATAGGCCTATCGATAGTATTGAAATTTAATAATACTATCGATACTATCGATAGTATCGATACTATCGATAGTATCAATCGAAAGATATATGTAATACTATTGATGAGTACCAATAGTATCGATAGTTTTGAGTTGTGATACTATTGATACCATCGATACTATCGCTATAAAAGTGTGTTTTGCAACAATTATTCGCGATACTATCGATAGTATTAGAACTATCGATATTTTTACCACATCAATATCTAACGAAAATTCAATAGTCATAATCATAATATAAGAATAGACTAGGTATTTTCATGAACAAGTAAACTCAAGAAAAGTATTAAAAACACTAAGTTGAGTTCACAATTTGTGGACATCGCATAATTATAAGCACTATTGCATCAACACAACACCTATTATTGAATTTTCGTTAAATATCGATGGGGTAAAAAGTTCGATAGTTCTAATACTATCGATAGTATCGTCAGTAATTGTAGTAAAACAGACTTTTGTAGTGATAGTATCGATGGTATCAATATTATCACAACTCAATACTATCGATACTATTGGCACTCATCAATAGTATTGCATATGTCTGTCGATTGATACTATCAATAGTATCGATAGTATCGTAAAATCCTAATACTATCGATAGCCCTATCGATATTGTTACTAGTTTTCAAGGTTAACTATTAATAAATCAACTATCGATAGTTAGGCAACAGATCATGCCAAAAAGATTAGCCAGTCAGTGAGGTTGGTAGCGGGGCTGACTGCCCAGGGTGCGCCGCGCCGGACGTATTAAGTGACGTCACTCGCGAAAGCTTTTAATACACCCTGTTACTGAATTATTTTTGAGCAATTTACACTATTAAGGGTCGATTTTTCAATCACCAGATAACTTTTATTTGAAGAATAATTTTGACATTTTGATAGCTTTTGTATAAAAATGTCTAACCGCTATATTTATTCCTTCATAGAGTTACATGACGATTGAAAAAATCAGCCCTAAGTAAAGTAGACTTCAATCAATTTGTTGTAAATCCGATTGTTTGTGTGTTCAATTCAATAATATTCGAAGTTGTATCGGTTTAAAACTATTGATAACGTAAGCTTTTATTGTTTTCGAATACTTTTCATTTGCTTTACAGTGGTTACGTTACACCACAGAATTCGGTGAAAAAGATTTATTACACAAAACAATTACAGATAAAACAAAACATAAAAAATAAATATTAACCTGTAATGGCCCCACTGCTGGGCAAAGGCCTCTTCTCATACAGAGAAGAAACGAGCATTGATTTGACACCAGTTTTTCTCACGATGTTTTCCTTCACCGTATGTCAGTGGCAAAAGTAAATTTGACATTGAAAAAGTCACATTGGTACATGACTGGGTTTGAACCTGCAACCCGGTGCTTAAAAAGCGGATCTGTAACCTGCGGGCCACCACGACATTTCGACACAGATAAAACAGAATTCGAAAAAAAACTGTTCGCTATAAAACTCAGCCAGTGTCAGACTTGCGACACTAAGCTCAGAAAATCCATTTGGGTGGTCTAATTTGTGAATTTTATTTTCATTTTTAACTAACAATGCCCACGAAACGTTTCTTCAGCCCCTCCAATTAAATGCAATGAAAACGCAATTTGAATACAGCACGTTAATGTTTGAATTAAGGGTGGCTCCACCGACGGCATTTAAATTCACGGCTTAATTGAATTGAAACTAATAAAATTGTTGACTCATTGTGTCCCTTTTGACAACCTTATTTTGTAAATTATGAGTTTTTTTATTCGTTAATGTTAGTTAATGACTATGATTATTATCGTACACGTTTATGACATAATATTTTAGTTTTAGATCTACATGTAAACTGCTAAACTGATTTTCACTAGACGATTTTGGATTAGTTACGGTTTAGTCACGTGGATTTTTTTCCGGGATTGCCCGACTAGTTTCTTACCCAAACGGACAATATACGGATATAATAATATGTATACGTACTAATGCACGTGAGTAAACCGTAACTAATCTTAAAAATGGATTTTTGTTGGCCCTCACGTAATAAGTGCTGAATAATATCAAGTTATTCCGTGTGGTGCCGGATATAAAGAATAGCACTAACCCATCTCTTCCCATGGGTGTCGTAAAAGGTGACTAAGAGCGGTTACGCACTGCATCCGATCCGAATCCGAGAAAATACGTTCCGAAGTAGTCATAGAACTATTTGTATAGTAGTTTACGCACTAGATCCGACTTCCGTCATCCGATTTCTCTCCGTGATCCGTGAGTTTCCAATTCGGAAGAAATATTGACGGACCGAAGTAGCTGTAGTACTGTTTGTATGAATGCTTTCGCATTACCTCGGATTCAAATCGGACGCCAAATAGATATGCCAAAGATGGCCCCTGAATTGTTTGAATTTGGATCAGAGACCGGATAAGTGCGTAAACGATATCCGAATTCGGTCCGAGTTTTTTTTATTCTTATTTTCACGGATCCGGATCGGATGCAGTGCATAATCGCTGTAAGGGATTCACTAGAGGATGGGCAGCAGCATTCTCTAATTACTTTAACAACTATACTGCGATCGCCAACCCGCCTGCCAAGCGTGGCGATTACGGCAAACACCCATTGGGTGAGGCCTAAGTCCAACAGTGGACGTCTTTCGGCTGTATCATCAATATCAAGTTGCTTTATATTAATTATAATAAAGCCATCATCAATAACGGCCTTTATATCTTAACAAATGTTATAAACCGTGTCTTACCGAGTTAAGACTCGGTGTTTATCTAAAGTTCTGGTCAATTTTTGAGTAGGTTGTTTAATAAGAGAATTAATGTTGATGTGCACTAGCCTAATTTAGGTAAAAATATTTTCCAATCCCCTCAATAGATACACTGTCCTCACCTCCGGTTTCTGATTTGAGAATTCGGGATAAGCAAATACTTAAGTAACATTTGAGTATGGAGTTGTCAAAAAAGTGACGGATTTTAAAGCATTTTTTTGACAACTTTGTACTCAAATATTACTTAAGTATTTGCTTATCCCGGATTCTCAAATCAGAAACCGGAGGTTAGTCAATCAAAGTTTCTCCCTAAAAAGTCAATTGTAACCCATCCTGACCTAATAGCTTCCTAACCGATAACCATATTCATTTACTTTGTTGTAATGAACGTTTACTTTGTAGTCCGTAACACCAAAAGTTCTGAGTAACCGATCACTAAACCAAACGATCCATTAAGCTACCACACACGGTGCCAAATAAACACTAAGATTCCCCGAAGTTCATGAGGTTATATAACCCGGCAGAGTTGTAAATCACAGTCAATTAGTGTGTGTTACTCTGTGGACTGTGCTCTCGATTTGGGCTATGTAATAATTTTTAGTACACGCCTTTGGACGCAGATGGGACGCATTGTTTACGTAAGAGTCAGCGCGCATAACAGATTTTTTATTGCAAGTTTAGGTGTTTTTTTATTGATATTTGGAAGTGTGCACGATTTAAAAGCTGCTAAGTATGTTTCAACAAATGTTCCTTCCTGGCATGGTGTCGCAGATTTAAATGTTTTTTTTTTTTTGTGAAATATTTGACATTCCTACATTACGCGTCAAATAACTTTGCCTCTTTGAAATGAGGAACAGAGCGCTGAAAGCCTGTTTCAGAGTGGCAAATTTATTTTACGTGTACCTTCCAAATAACTGTTTGATCGTCTGAAGTGCGGAACAGAATGCAAAAAGTCTGGTTTCAGCGGTAAAGTTATTTTACGCGTATTGTAGGTAATCTGTGACATAAATTGATTAAGTCGTATGTCATAATAATATTTTTTGCTACGAGTAGTGTGTGCTAGGCTGCTGATTATTTAGTTATAGATCGGACAATTGAAAAAAACGGAAATATCTCATTTTAAGGTTGTGTGCGTTCTGTTGGACGGTCGATTTAAAATGTCGCGTATTTAGAGTATTTACATGGGTAAAATGTATCACACTGTTCATGCATCAAAATTATAAATTTTTGTTTCGAGGTATTTTCGATTCGAGGATAATTCGGAGGGAGTTAGTTGTACGTAGCGTCATCTAAACGTTGGTTTTGTGTTATTTATGCACTATCAGATTGTTCTCTAAAAAGTACTGTAGTATTTACATTACTATGGTTTTGTGGGGCTTAGTTTATAATTTATTTGCTGCATGAGAAATTAAAAAAAAAAATTGTAACAAATTTTATTTCGTTTATATTTTTCCTAATATAAAATTAACCTTTTAAGTAATAAAATAATACTTTATCGCTCTACACGACATAGTTATGCAGACAACAGCATTATTTCTAATTAATTTATTGCACTACGTGTTAAAAACGCCGATCATCAATCTATTGCAATTTAACAATTTCTACGAATTACAAAATCTTCACAATAATGTTCGGTGCGCATTTTATGACGCAAGTCGCAGTCGCATGTGGGCGCTTGCTCTTATTTGTTAGTCATCGTATTGTCTTTTATGTTATTGTGTTTTTATCACTGGGTGTATGTTTGTTTTTTAGTTCATGCTCGCAAACTGCTGCACTTAAGTTTTATGTAAAGGGGTATGGCAGACCTTTAATTGATGCGTTAAAAGTATCATTTAAAAAATGTGCTTTATTTTGAGATGATGGGTGGTTTTTGCTCGTGAGAGGCTATTCGATTTGTAAGGTTAAGCTGCGCTTGCCGCGGTCAAACCGTGGATGGGTGACCATTCGTTACACATAGACCCCTCCGTGGCTTGGAGAGCAAGTTAAGCTGTAGGTCTCGGGTATCTTACGAATACCTGTGGCGGATTACGGATCTCACCGACGGCAAATTCAAATCTTACGATAAATCAGTACTCATTAAAAAGGTATAAGTACTGTAAGATAAACGACTATGTTGACTATAGGGACGTGTGGCGCTAGTTCTTTTCTGCACATGTGGCTTCCCTGGAAACCATTAGTTTTAATGTGTTGGTTTATGTATTCTATAGTTATTTAGATATTTACGATTTTGATTTATCTCAATTCATATAGGTAGAACTGATTTATATACTTACTTTTTTTTAATTTTTAATTATTACTTCTCCTTTATTTGCATAATTTTATTATTGTAAAAATTTTTATGATTTGCTCTGTACAGAGTCAATTCATTCACTTGACATATAGATCTGTGTTGCTGGGGAGTTTGTTGCGCCGCGCCGTTTCTTCTTCACAGTATAAACACTAGGAAGCGGTGATGGGAGGGCTTTTTTGTGGGATGTCTATTGTAAATCTGACGTTCAAAAAGAACTCAAAGAAGAAGAGAAGAAAGTAATTCTAGTCTATTTTGAATAAATGAGTTTTGAGTTTGTGACAGTCGTTACGGGTAGTCAGAAGCCCGAAAGTCTGACAACCGGTATAACCTTAGGATATCGGCATTGCCCAGTAACTGGGTTGCGAAGGTCTGATGGCAGTCGCTCCGTGTAAAATACTGGTATTCAGCCGCATCTGGTTAGACTGGAAGCTGATCCTAATAGGAAAAGGCTAGGCAGGTAGGGTGGTTTCTGCTGGACCATTCCATCACTTAGTGGATACAAGACGCAATTATGGGATCATATCAATTTTAAATCGGTAACAATACCCCAAGTGTGAGATTTTTACGTTACTACTGTAGTTGCGTCACGCCAAAAATGTCAAACAAATTTTTAGTCCCGTTATTCGCCGCTAGAGGCTCTGCCTAAATTTTCATACATTTTTGGCGTGACGCAACTACAGTAGTAACGTTAAAAAATTTACACTTGGGGTACAGTATGCAATGCGCGTAGAATTAGCACGCTGAAGTGGAAGTAGGCCGGCCATGTCTGCAGACGAACAGATGGTAGATGGAGCAGACACGTGTTAGAGTGGAGACCGCGTTTGGGCAAACGTAGTGTGGAACGCCCTGCGGCACGATGGACCGACGATTTGAAGAAGGTGGCTGGCAGCGGAAGGATGCGGGCTGCCTAAGACCGGGATGGTTGGCGATCTCTGAGGGAGGCCTACGTTCAGCAGTGGACGGCAATAGGCTGATATGATGAACAGTATGCAACAGACAGGTTTTCATAGAGGGTTCTTTATTACTGCGAACATCTAAGCTTTTGAAAAATTCTTAAGAGCTGTGGGGTTCAAATCGCCGGCCCCTTAGAAAACTACAAACTGTTTAAAAACTTCGCAAGAAAATAAACAAAACTCTCCACTATAGTTGTGACAATCTTATAGGTCGGATTTGACAGCTGTCAAAATACTATGAGTACCGTCAACACTAATAAAAATTACTCCAATGTATGGCGTTTAGTTTCATATTAATAAAAAAAAAAAACTTTTATTTCAGACCATGGTGTCCATTTTGTTAGTAACAATGTTCTTATAGACTAGTGTTAGTAATACTTAAAACTACCAAAAACAAAACATAAAAGAAAGTAAACTAAACAAAGTAAACTCAAAAATCACTACCGCGCCATTCCGTGACAAATGGCGCAGCAATGATTGATGTAACCACAGTCCAGCCGACTAGCGATCATGCTAAGGATGCTGTTGGCGCTGCCACGTACTCTACGCACCAGGGATGCGCACCTTTTACGCATCGTAGCGTGAAAGCAGTCTACGTGACGTTCAGCAAACATCTCTGATGCACTACAGAATCACCGCAGCCCTATCAGCACCCTGAACGCATTATTAAATTGGACTCTGAGCTCTGAGGGCACTGTAAGACTTTTGAGTATAGTCGGTCCACAGGCTGTACGTGTAGAATGATGTACAATAAGACCTAAAAAGTGTAATTTTACTTCCATTTTTACACCAATGGTGCGCTATGTTCAGATAAATAAAAAGGCGAACTTCTTTAAAATCAAAGTCCTGCAACTTGTGTACACATTTATTTCGTGCTTTTATGCAAACGTCACATCTGACGTATTACGTTGGTAGAAGTGTAGTTTTCTTCCAGTCTACAATGGTGCCGATTTTGTTATGGACAAACTAAACTTAATTTAGGCTATTGCTATCTTTTTCACTATGATACAATAAGAAAGAGACATACGACAATAAGAGCTGTCAAATTTAGTTGAACTAAAATTTCCGTACAAATTTAGACGACATATAAAACGTGTCGACTAAAAACACGGCGAAGTTCAAGGCGTAAACTAATTTGACATCTCTAACTTAGTTGTTGTCTATCACCGTCCTTTTCTCGCGTTATCTGTTAGTAAAAGATAGCAATGCTCTAATTTTACTTTAGTTGGTGAACAAGAGAATCGGCACCAATGTTCATACAATGTGCATTAATATCTCGTCCAACGACCTCAAGTACAACACTATGATTACATCCCAAACGCTCACAATTTGTCAATCGGCATCAGGATATATTCTTAGCATTCCTGCAACCACTCGCTCCGTGTAACTAATATCGAATTGCCGTTGCATTTCTATCGTTTTAATCGAGACGAATACTTCACCAACTCTATTTACAACCACAAAACTAAATTACACGCGAATTTAAACCTTATTAAATAGATATAAGGAGGATGTATTATTTGAGCGAGTGTGCAAATAAGCTTGTGAGATGTAATTCAAACGTAGAACGTCCAAGCAATAAGCTATTGGCCGTTGCAGCTGTGTCTCATAGGGTTGCCAATTTATTTTTAGCAAGTAAATTTATATGGATTAATGGCAGCAATGCTAACCCAGGTTTTATTGCGTCAATCGCCAGTTTGTTGATGCTACGATTTATCTATGTTAATATGCGGTTTAGGGCTGTCATTTGTCTGTGGTTAGATTAGTGGATAGACTGTAGGTTTTACTTTATTTTTATTAAAGCTCAGGACAAGTAATATTTCATATAGTCAATGCAATGTTATGATTCATTTGAAGGAGTTATACATAAAAGAGTGTGTTAACTCAATTAAACTCAAAAATACTATACACACGAGGTACATGTGTCAGTAGTAGATACGTTCCGCTTACGGTTTTTATCATTCAATTCCCTTTAACTCAAAAATTTACGTAATTAGTCGACGCAACGTCGTACGACATACTGGTTTATATGTATATGGCATCCTTGAGGGTAAGTTACTCGCCCGACTACCCGTACTGTATAAAATTCCCGGCCTAGTAGTTAAGACACCGTAAAATTTTACTATCACTATATTCTAGTCTATACTTATTTACATCATAAAAATTATACTCATATAAATATAATTGCTAACAATGTGGCATCCTTTGCACTGCTGGCCAGTTACTTGCGCAAATTGCGGTAGTTCAATTTTATCGCTTATAACCTTCTTGTGTCTACCAACTAATGCAACCTAACTGTAAGTCATTCTATTTAGTCATAAATATATCATACGAGAGTGGCATCCTTGACACTATCCGCCAGTTACTGGCGCGAGTTGCGATAGTTCAATTTGTAGCACTCGCCGCCCCCTTGTTTAGACTAGCGCACTCGATGCTGCACTGCATTAAAGGCGGGAGCACACTGGGATTACTGCTATGCGACTAAATTAGAGATATACACAATTTTTTATTTTGGTTAAAATTATTCAAATAATTCACATGTACTTCTATGTAGATATCGAGGTAGATTTTTAAAAGGAAAGGAACTAAAGAAAAGTTATATTTTTCTTTGTTTTGTTTTATTTTATGCGTTTTCTAGTTTTTTTTACGAATAAGGACCATACACCTACAATAGTTTTTTCTTATAGTCAACTGATTTAAAAAAATCATTCTACCACATGCAAATAGACAGTCCAGTTAGGATAACAATCATACACAGAACGTATTTAACATCAACATTTAGGACACCTAATATCTTCAAAACCTTTTTGAAAAAAACTATAACAGAACCTATGCTCAATAACAAAAGGATCATCAAATCTAACCCTCGGTTTTAAAGTCATCAAAAGTTTTTGTTGAATGTAAAATTCATTATCTTGCACAGCGTTGAAAACGTGCTCATTTTAAACCTTTGCTCAATGACTAAAAATCTACAAAACTTACTATTTCAACAGCTCACGAGTCTCTTCGCAAAAATATAGCTCGTATATCTTCAGCATCGCATCTCGTCCCCCCGTGCCTAACATACCCCATCGATAATGAAAGCATGTCAAAATAAACGCATCAACATCGTTTTGTGCCGCGGCTCTGCCCGCAAATAGAACAAAGCCGTTGATAGGGCCATTAGCGCTTTATTTTGTCTTTTATGAATTACACTAAGTCGCTGTATTGATGTAGTTAGCGTTATTATAAGATTGGTTAAGCGTGAATTGGTGATGTGCGTTCTTTAATTAATTTTGAATAATTATTTTACAGAACGATTAATTGGATTGTAATTATTAGGTATGCAAAAAGTCAAGGCGGTACTTCTTCGAACTTTAACCCTTTACCAGCAGTACTATATACAACGTTATTTTTAGTATATACAAAAACCGAGACACCCCAACAAGATTTTCATCAGAACTGCCTGAATATGTGTTTTTTTTTAATAAATCTCCAAGTTACACCGTAGTTTATGTCGCGTGAAGTTCCCTAGAAAGTGTGAAATGCCTGAGATGTGCTATACAGAAGCTGTCTAATACACGGAAACTGACCGAGCGGACCATATCAAGCCTCAAGGTGTCTATTCCCGTCAACTGTTATGGGTAGAAACCTACTTAAACAAAACTGAAATATATGAAAAAAAAAATGTCGTGTAAAAAATATGTCAATCGATTCTCCTAGTGATTCTGAACAAACTCTGTATAGCGTCCGCAAATAATAAAAAGATAACACCAAAGAAAAAAAAAAAGATACTTAATAGCAACGCTTACCTATTGTAAATGCGCACTTGTCTATCAATTTGGAAAACAGCGCAACATAGCATTTAACCTATCTACTATTACTACTACGCTACTATTTTAGTCTTAAACATACCGAAAAGTCTTTAATTTTTTTATATTGGAACTCCTCCGTCTATAATGAATAACATTTTTGGGGAAACCATATTAAAATCGTGCTAGTGATTATCCGAGATCTTCCGACACATGCAAGCAGACAGATGCTGTCAATATACGAAAATATTTTCGCATATACAACGTGTCCCAAAATTCAACGATAAGCGGGCACCAGAGGGTGGACCTGCTCATGACTACTCGAGAAAAAAAAAACAAAAGAAACTTTTTTTTTTTAAATTACAAAATGTAATTTGAAGTCCTCCGAAAATAAGTTTGACAGATTTTTGTGTAAAAACTACAGGCATTCTGGGACTTTTAAGGGTTGTGGTGGATAGCAGTGCTACTTAGGTTGCAAATACAAAAACAAAAACAGAAATATTTGATAAATTGTGGTCATTATAATTAAAAATATCATAAGGGGTGTAAATTTTTTAAGGTTTTCAATTTCTTTTCCGGGAATAAAAAAAAGTTTTATTTTTCATTTTTTTTTCAAGAGTAGTCATTAGCAGGTCCACCCTCTGGTGCCCGCTTATCGTTGAATTTTAGGACACGTTGTATACTATGAATTATTAAGGACAGTAAGTATTTAATTTAAATTACTTCTTAGATCTCTACTTACACAAAAACCACACAAAAATACATTCACGATAATCTAATTTTAATACCATCCTCTAGTCCCAGGGGGTTGGTCTCTTTAATCTTCACGCCAGCTCGTCTGGTCGGCAGGACATAAATCATGACGTCACACCACTCACAGCTGTATCACTGCTTTATTAGTTTAATTAGATTCTGTTAGCGTTGAGGGGAATGTGGTGTAAAGTGTGGTTGGGGAGGATAGGTCTAGGTATTAGTTGTTGTTATAGACTAGGCTACTATGAAGGTTTTCTTACTGTGTTTATCCATACGCCTGTCAGGGCCCTTATTCTCTATGGCAGACTAAGTAGAAGAACGAATAAGTAGAGGCACGTTGTAATGCTTTTAAAAAAATACCTCGTGGATGTGAACTTTTTTCCTTTTCGGAAAGGGAGTCATTTTATTTGTTATCTAAAAAAAATCAGAATATTGTAATTATTGCGGTGGCCCTAGGACTAAAATGCCCTGCCCTAAATCCGGTCCTTTAAGAAAAACACGCTAATAATAAGCCGTGCTTTTGTACGCCATAGTCCTGATTAATTTATCTTTTATTAAGTGTTGTGTGTACATAAATTATAAATAAATAAATATATTTTGCAGTTCATGGTGGCGCTGCTCGTAAAAGACATTTTACAATAATTTGTCAAATTCAGAACATTTAAAATTAATACCCTAATTTTCCGCTCTACGGACACAGAAATAAACCAGAATTCTAACATACTTCAGACAATTTCCATCTTATGCGGTATTCTGTATACCGCATTGGAGGAACCGCTTCTTTTCACATTGTACAAGTATTTCAGGTTTTCGCATCCAATTCTCTTGAAATCCGAGAGCTCTTTGACATGAGTACGCAAGTTATTGCATAATTATATTACGTCCTGCCTGTTAGCTTCAGGCTGGTATTACCAATATTGATACTTAGGTTAATGAACTGTTTGCCTAAAATTATATTACAATTTCCGAGGATTAGGGTGCCTTTCCACCAGAGATGTGCTATGCAGCTATGCTGCGAGAATGTAAAAGCTAAGCTATGTGACCGTTTCCACTGATGCTAAGCTATGTAGCGGAGCGAGTAAGATGTGCTATGAAAATGCGGTAGCTGCGCGAGGAAGCTGCACATAGCTACACCACTCGCGACCATCCATAGCATGCATCCATAGCTCGCATCCATAGCCCGCATCCACAGCACGCATTCTTCCATATAAAAAACGTAGCTTAGTTGAACCAGTTTCCACCAGTGCTATGCTATGTAGACCAATGAATATGATTGGTGGATATCAAACGCATCCATAGCAACGTTGCATAGCACATCTCTCTCTCACCCTTAATGTTGGTTAACTCTATTCTGTTCACCTAAAGATGAGTTCTGACATAGCGGTCATTTTGTAAATTGTAGCCTTATAAGGAGACTGCTATCGAGAAAAATATAAACGAAATCATCAAAAACCGTACGATAGAAATAGGAAACAAGTTTCGTTTAAAAAAAAATACTTCTTATGGTAACGTTTTTTAGAAAAACGTCAGAAAACTTACGGTATAGTATAGTATTAGCACAGTGTACCTACTTACTACATACAGTGAGTTAACGCCCATATATTTGACAGGTCCTATGAAATGTCAAAATTATGTAGGGGCGGAGGTTATGTCCCGAGTATGAAGTATGGCTACTCGGGATATAACCTCCGCCCCCTTCACCCCGCAACCCCCCGCACGATTGCTCTGCGACAATGTTCTACGTTGACCGACTGTAAGGAGTAAGATATAGGTAGACTGTGGTATTAGTAAGGTGTAAGTGACGCGTAAGTGCTTTGGAGGTTGACGCACAACCCTAATTAAAATATCTTAATCATCGATTAACCTCTTAAAATAAATGTTTTGTGTTAGTGAGATTATTTATTTGACTTGGTCGTGTTTGAACCTAGTCGCACCTAATGGTATCTAAGTAAGATATAGAAGGATTCCCATATTTCATACCCCTCTAGCTCTCACATACAGACGACGGAACACAGTAAATTGCTTGGCGCTGGACTTTAGAATGAGGGTGGTAGCTAGCCAGGTGGACCGTATAGATCCTACCATCAAGCGTGCTGGATTTTGTTGAATCTTACAACATGCGTCTATTTCCAGCGTGCGATGAGAAACTTTTATATTCTAGCCTGCCCACACGGGATACATAATAATATAAAATAAATATCCTTTGAAAACAAAAACAAATGTCAGTTTAATGAGACAGTAATTAAATCCAGCGTGTATTGTTAATTAGATCTTTGTTATACGGTTTATCGGTAGCGGCCAATTAATATTATAGGCAGAATATTTAATTACCAGTGTCATAATGCGTTTATTGTCTGTTTGACAATAATGGCGGATTGCGCGGGAAAATTGTGTTTTTTAAACAAGGAACCTATGTTTTGGGATTTGAAAATTGATTTAACGTTTAGAATGTAATGAGGTGAACTTCTTAGGCGGTTTCCCACGAAGAGGGAAGTCGGAGCGACATGCATCAGAAAGATTTAGCATCGCATTGAATCGGGTATTTGACTGAAAAAAATCTAATTACCTAGTCCATCAGTTAGATTATCAAAAAATATTTGACCCATATTTTTTCTGTTGTTACCAAAATTGACGAAGATACGACACTTTTAAAATTGGCAAAACGTCACAAGCAAGTACAATTTTACTTGTTTCTGACGTCACGAGCCCCCCCCCCCACTCTCGAGTTTTGATGCGTTGTATCTTTCCAAATTTAATATTCATAGATTTAACAAAAGAAAAAATACGTGTCCATTATTTTTCAAAACTCTAACTGGCGGACTAATTAGATTTGCAATTTATTGATGTTGTCAACATGCCTATTTCAGCAAAGCGAATTGCACTCATTTATGATCATATATGATTATCACGTGTGTAAGTGACTGAGATAGGCGAATTATTACCTTGAACATCAAAACGTTTTGAGATTCAAGTAGCAATCTTGAAACTAATCGTTTCTGTTTAGGTTTGTCTCTGAAACTTAGACTTAGTAACTTGTAAGTTGAGTGAGTACAAGTGATCAAGTTGAGTGGGTGGGTACAAGTTACTTCGGTGCGGTGCGAGTCGATCCCGTAGCTTCGATGAGTTTCTAACTTGATTGTTTTCGGATTTAGACTTAGGAATGATCTATTTTGAGAAGATTTTGAATCTTGGATGAGAAATCGGTATCTTTGTCTCTTTCTGGGTTCCAAGTTACTATAATAATTATTTATACAGCGTGTAACATGATAAATGCAAACCCTGATAGTAGTTTGTTAAGAATCGGCTACTAAATTGATTTCAGCCATTTTTAATGTGTATTTTTTATTGTCTTTCCAAATCCGTCTTTTAATTGAGATATAGAAAGTAGAGCCTTATGTCAATCCTTATAGCCTTATGACTGAATTTTAAATGCAGTTAACAATGAAAGAGTAATTGTTTATTTGCTTAAATAAACAATATTTAAGCACATAAAAGTAAACATAAACTCTTTTATTACAAAAGATGGTTTAAACTAAGACTAAGGTAAATATAGCCATCACTTTCTTATGTTATAAAACAAAAAGAGACGGAGCTATTTTAAAACCTAGGTTTTTCTTAGACCATCTTTTGTAATATGGGGGTAAGTGTATGTATGTGTGTGTTTGCGTTATTTTTGTTACATGTTGTATATTTATTTCTCTACACAGAACATTAGAAAAAGGAAGTAGGAAAATTAAGTCCAAAGGTAGGTGGTAGATATTGCTTATTTCGTAAAAATTTCATATTAAAATAAGAAATGTAGACACAGTGAGTTATTATTCTGCCAAATAAAAAAAAAGTGTTATGCAGTTTTTCCGCGTATACGTTACAAACAAGCAGACAGACTAACAAACTTCCTTTTGAATTTAAATTAGAGTGTAGTAAAATACATAGTTGCAATGCGAGAAATAAACCTCTCACAGTTACAGTTAACAAGCAGTTAAAATAACTTTTTTATACATAACATCACGCCTGTATTCCCCGAGGGGTTGGGCAGAGGTGTATATCACCCTCATTGCGCCGTTATGTTTAAGTCCCATGTAATAGGAGGCGAGCCTATTGCCATCTACCGGGCCCAAGTCCATACTCCGGTCTGCTACTGAGAAATTCCACACGGAAAAACCCAAAAACACTTTGCCCGACCTGGGGATCGAACCCAGGACCTCAAGGGTTGCCAACCCTACTATATAATATAGTATCCTACTGTATTAGAGGCCCGACTACTATATTTCTGAAAAAAAAAATATAGTAGGCGAAACTACTATATTTTAAAGGCATCAAACTCAAAGCAATAACCTTCGTTTCAAAGTGTGTACCTAAGCATAAAAGGAAACACCAAGTACCTATTTCTGTAAGATTCTGGTATATATGTCAATTTGACAGTTAAGTTCACTTTGAGTTTGACAGATTGGCAATTTCGATTTTCGCGCTCTCGAGTTTTTGTTTTGGTAACTACCTAATTTTGAAGTTAATTTATAAAAAAAAAACTATACATTTTGGAGCCTACTATATTTTTTTCATCCTTTCGTTATCTACTATATTTTTGTAGCTCGTGGCTAAATAATTACAGCCGCATAGACCGATCTTCCGGGTTTAGCCACGCTTGCCGACGTTGGTCTGTGGATGGGTGACCATTTACCATAGCGAGTTTCCTCCGTGCCTCGGAAAGCACGTAAAGCCGTTGGTCCCGGCTGTCATTTGTAGATCTTTGACAGTCGTTACTGTTGGTCAGAAGCCAGAAAGTCTGACAACCAGTCTTACCAAGAGTGGAGTTGTGGAGGTCTGATAGGCAGTCGCTCCATGTAAAATACTGATATTCAGCTGCATCCGGTTCGACTGGAAGCTGACCTCAACATAGTTGCGAAAAGGCTAGGCAGATGATGATATCTACTATATTTTTGTGGGTAATAACTTTAGAACTACTATTTTTGACCCACAAAGAATTAGTAACCCTCTCACGCTCAGCAGTCGCGCTTGCGACCAGTAGACTAACGAGGTCTATCGCTCTTTTTATGAGTAATCTAATTGCCTCTTCATACAAAGACCGATATTGCGCTCAAACAGATGTTTATTACCGATCAATAGCTGCTGATTAAAGTGATGCCCCTTTTCATGCAAATCGATTTATCGATCAATTGACCATAAAGTGTTAGAACCTATTTTCGCAATAGGCCAGCTAACGCGCAGCCTATTACAATAATTACGGGTAGGTATACGTTAAACATGGTATAAGTAGTTAATAAACCGCTCAACAAAGTCATCCCGACGCAAATAACACACCATTAATCGAAGATAATGCTCGCTAAGATCAGAGCACTAACTAGTCTATAACCTAATGATCTATGTATAAACACAGCTTCATTTGAAACTGAACTTACAGTTTATGAAGTAAGGTTGAGTTTTGATTGGTATGCCATCATCAAAGTGATGAGCCGTAATGATGTTAATAAATATCGTTATCCAATAACGGTTAATCTATATAAAATGATCGTTAAATTGAATCGATAAATTAGGTAGCGGTTGTTTCGCAAGTGCGGCGCCTAATCGATTATTGTAGCTAATGGTAACGTTTGCTCGATGTAATTATGACAGTATTGCGAACATAGCTGCCGTGATTGACTTGATATAGTGGCTACATTAATATTGGCTGTTCAGATTTGCTATCTATACTATGTAATAGTAAGCAATTTAGCTTCCGCGAATGACGATGCTTGAGTACGTCCGGCGCACTTGGGCAGTCAGTCCCGCTACCAACCGTGCTGACTGGCTAATCTTTTCACTTCAACAGTATAATCTATTCTCGTATAACTATTAATAGCATAACATCACGCCTGCATTCCCCGAAGGGTTGGGCAGAGGTGTATAGTACACTCTCATTTCGCTGTTATGTTTAAGTCCCAAGTTATGAAAGGGGTGACCGTTTTGCCATCAACCGGGCACGAATCCAGACTCCGGGCCGCTACTGAAAAATTCCACACATAATACGGGTTGCAGACCAAAAGCTAAGCTAAGTTAGTTTAGCTTAGCTCGCATAGCTGACGCAGTTTTTCATACACTTATTCATAGTTTGCAGTTTGCACACAAGTATGAAAAACTGCGTCAGCTATGCGAGCTAAGCTAAACTAACTTAGCTTAGCTCTTGGTCTGCAACCCGTATTACACTTTGCCCGACCAGGGGATCGAACCCAGGCCCTCACGCTCAGCTAGCAGTAGTAGTCAAACTAAAAATAAACTTGTACCGACACAATTGAAGAAGCAATTTAATTCAATCTAGTTAATACGTTTTCTCTGTCCCTTAAAAAGCTTCTTAAAGATGAGGTTTTCCCAAAGTTTTAGGAAAATAATAAACCCAAATTAGTAGTTCCAAGTTTTTAATGCAAACAGATTTTTACACGTACGAATCTGGATATATCGTTCCAAATTGTCGGTCTCATGGAAGACTAGTCGTACGATTTACGATTAGTCGCTAGTTAGTTAGTCGCTTAACATCCGGAAACCTTGCTCATCATTCTGATCAACTTTTACTATGGGACTAAATCTGAATTCGTGAAAAAAACATCTGTTCCATACTCAATAATCAATGTTGCTTAACAAAATGATCATCATAAATTTCAGAGTTTGTCCCATAGACACTCTCACTGCCATAGGATCCGCTGGCGGGCCCCAAGTTTTCGAGTGCAAAGCGCCGTCTTATTTTAAAGAAACATTAACAGCAGGCCGTGGGGTCCGCCAGCGGCTAGTTAAGAATGCTTTGAGCACGCCGTGGGATCCGCTGTGACCCCCTAAATTCAAACAGATTTTTGTACTACTGGCCTGCTAATAAGGAAATATGTCTAGATAATTATTGGCGTGCGCATGCAGTATGCTACATGTTGAAAAAAAATCAAGTCAAGTCAATTTCATTTTGAGTGATGGCCTACCGCAGCGGACTCGTTGGGACCCGCCGGCGGACTCCATATCTTGCTGAATTGGAATCATGCTATACAGGGTGTAAGTAAAAAGACCCATCACATAGCCGAAATCTACGCATTCTGTACATCAAACTAAATTACATTGACCAAACACAATTGCTGGGAAACGACTTTTATTTTTTGGCATGAAAAAAAACGCTTTTTTTTGTAGCGCGTAAAGTATGGTTGTGGCGATGCCGCGCGTTTGCATGCATGCAGCGGCCACACAGCTGAGCCAAGGCGGTCATGTGCGTTTGATATTCACTGCGTTTTTGTAACTTCAAATGCGAATTTGTTAGGAAAAATTGAAATTTTTGATAATGTTTGTATGGAAGAAAGTTTAGTATTATGACTTGGAAATCGTTTTTGGAAAAAACTAAAAAAATATATGTGTAGTTTGACCTTCAATATCTCCAAAACCAATGATTTCCCAGGTATGGTTTGTTCGAAAAAAATGATCCCAATGATGGGTAGAATACGTGGGTTTCGTTATCGTTAAGGCATTTTTACACCCGATATATTGCTGGCAGTGAAAGTGGTAAAGTTGTTCAGAATGATGACCAGAATTCATTGTTTTCAGATGTAAAGTGACTACCAGCCATACTGTATATTTTTTTAAATTCTCCAACACTGTAGTTATATCAGCTCTATCTTTTTTCCGGCAACATGCCAACGCAATAATCACAACAAAACAATAAGAACCCGTGGGTGACATAAAACACCACAGACCGTCGCTCACTAAATTAACTTCAAACTTCAAAAGATCACTTCCACGTTTACAGTCGCGTTTAATTTATTGGCCTATTACTGGCATATTACGGGCCTATTACTGTAGTAAGTCCCACTAGGATAGGTTAAAGTGGTGCATTGATTGGAGCTGGTCGTTATGCGTATGATTTCCTGTGGCGGTTTGATCTTAATTCGTGTTGTGGAGAGGAGGTATGTGGGATTGGAAATGCTTGGTTTTATGATCGGTGGAACGGTCAGTTTCTGTAGTATTGGTGTTTTTAACTTAACTTATTATGAAGGTATAAAGGGAAAACTTGATTTTCAATTGGGACATCTCTTATATGACGAAAGAGCGAGTAAATTAATTATGTTATATTTGCGGCCCTGTAATTGCTATAACTACAGTTTTTTGTTTTATAACTTTCGCGATTTGTACACATTATAAAAATACAGATTCGGGTCTAGAGTCTAGACGCGTAGAAACTTAAAAGGCACTAAATACCTTTTTATCCCGACGTTTCAACGTCGTGCCGTGGTAACGGGTAGACTGAAGTTGCGGAGCAGTTGTCATCTTCGTGAAGCAAAGGTATTTTTATCTACCCTCACTCGATCTTGATTTTTATTTTATTAAGTTATCGTCGGTACTTCGACATACTACACTAACGACGTCTTTACACTCGCCTAAACCATCCCGTCTACGATAACACTTGCTGATGACCGGATTCCACGATGTTGACAATTTATATCCATTTTGAAATTCTTGTACTTCTTAATTTCAATCGCTTCACGTACGATTCTGGGATAATAGTGACGATCGGTGGAGAGGATTTTTGGACAGTGTAGTTCTATCCAGTGATTGGAACCGGACTCCTGGATCGAACCCAGGACCTCACGCTCAGCAGTCGCGCTTGCGACCAGTAGACCAATGAGACAACTATCCACACGGGTTTCAGTACAATCCTTCTCATATTTATTTCATGGTTCGCTGAAACTACAAATGACAATTCTGCAAAACACCAGCAAACTAAAGGAAGTATCGAAAGACAGTCTTACAAGAAAAACCGAGTCTCTAATGAGTAAAACAAAACTACATGTTCACACTGAAAATAAGTCGGAAAGTTAATTTATTCTTAAGTCAACACTCAATGGGTGTAAATCATTCAAAGCCACGTAAATCTTTGAGTGATTTATATTTACCTCCGACCTATTGCGGATTGCAGTCAAGCAGATGTTACACTTCAGGTCACGTTTGGCACTTTAAGTCACAAGTGAAAAACACTCCATTTCCGTTGTCATTCGCACCGAAAGGCCAATATAAGCTTTCAATCCAATGCCCATCGTAAACAGTTGCCTTTTACCAAACCTCGATATCGTCGCCTTTGAAACTACCGTGTAGAAAACATAAATATTCAAATTGGTTTCTTTAAATAACCTAATCTTTAAGAAAAAAATACCAAAAAAAAACTTTACATACCGAATTATGAGAACTGTAACCTAACCGCGGTTACGAACTGCATCTGATCCGAATCCGTGAAAATACGTTCCGAAGTAGCCATAGAACTATTTGTATGGTAGTTTACGCACTACATCCGGCATCCGTCATCCGATTTCTATCCGTCATCCGTGAGTTTCTAATTCGGAAGAAAAATTGATGGACCGAAGTAGCCGTAGTACTGTTTGTATGAACGCTTTCGCATAACTCGGATTCAAATCAGACGCCAAACGGATATGCCAAAGATGGCCCCTGAATTGTTTGAATTTGAATCAGAGATCGGAATAGTGCGTAAGCAACATCCGAATTCGGTCCGAGATTTTTACTCTAGATCGGTATTTTCACGGATTCGGATCGGATGCAGTGCGTAAAGCAATATCCGAATTCGGTCCGAGTTTTTTATATCCGTATTTTCACGGGTTCGGATCGGATGCAGTGCGTAATCGCTCTAAGTCTGTATGTTCTTCGGATTTCTATGGTTCTCTCAGAAGTACGGAAATGTGTCGATATTTTTTTTTATTTCTTTGTCTTGGTCGCCTTTGACCCCACAGTCGCACCCGATAGTAAGCGCAGATAGGGTCTAAAATGCAGCACACGAATCCAAGTAACAGAGATATAGAGGGATTCCTATAAGCCCCTCTGACTCCTGCATACACACAAAATGAATGTGTTTAATATGAGGGTGGTAGCTAGCAAGACGAACCGCATAGATCCTACCACTAAGCGTGCTGGGTTTTGTTAAATCTTACAACACCCGTCTATTCCTAGCGTGTGGTGAGGACGTTTTATATTATAGTCCGTCCCTAAACGGGATAAATCTTGATGCTTAAGCAACGCTCACCCATCTTAAGCAAGACCGTGGCAGGCGAGGTAAGGCACGAGGCTCTTCCACAAATTTCCACGTTTTTAACCCTCACGATTGTTCTCTGAAACCGTCAAAGTATAAACCCGTCATTCCCATCGACACATCTAAACAAGAAAGTTAATCACCATTCACCTCGTTTTAGAAAAAAATAGCCATTAACTCCCAGGTGTCCCGCATCCTGCCTCCTCAATATATATAGAGATTTACGCTTTCCCGTCTGTCTGTCAGACAAACACACTTGTTTTATTACGCGGTTCTTTCGCCATTTTATGGGCAGTAGCTCAGCGGCGCTTTATTTGAGTTTCTTAACTAGTTTTATTGAATGAGTTTTGCAAGAGACACATAATATAGCATCACGCCTGTATTCCCTGAAGGGTTAGGCAGAGGTGTATAGTACCCTCATTTTGCCGTTATGCTTAAGTCCAATGTAATAGAAAGCGAGCGGCCAGGCACAAATCCAGACCTCGGGCTGCTATTGAGAAATTTCATACGGAAAAGCCCACTAACACTTTGCCTGACCTGGCGATTGAATCCACCACCGCTCACCAGTCGCAAGCGCGGCCAGCGAGGCAGTCAAAAGTTGTAAGTCACGTGGTTTTTAGTAGGGTAAATATAGTGTAGTTAATATATCATTCTATAGCACTATACTCAAGACTAGAGGTGTGTGAATTGGGCTTTAAGGGGAAAATCTGGCACCTCACTGACTGTGTTACTAACTAAATTAAAAATTGTATCATTCCTTACAGTCGGTAATATCTTCATAACCTTTGCAATAGTTCGGTAACAGAAACAATCGACTTATTCACTTATTGATTATTTATTATAAGATATTCTTCTATTTAAAAGCATTTAAGGTAATAAAAATAAACTAAACCTGAGTACATTAAATATTTACATAATTATTAAAAATGAAAAAAGTAAATGTGAAAGCGACATTCCTTATAATAAGTCATCAATTTGAAAATTGTCTTAGTGGGCATATGAAAATTTCAGTAACGCACCCATGATACAGGAAAAATTCTAGTGTGGGGCAACGTTGTCTTAAGAGAAAGAAAAGAAAGAAAGAAAGTCTTCAGTTCTTCCGACGATTTCTAAGTTGTCGCTATACATGATACCGTGACGATAGATTGGAATGTGCAATACTGGATGAGTAATGACGACTGTCTGCAAGTAACGGACGAGTGAGTCAGTTACCTCACTTCATTCACACTTGTATGATTAACAGTTGTGTCAATAGGTGTCAATCAGATTGCCTATTATAAGTCATTATGAGCCTAGAATACTATTGAACATTCAGTTACATCTGGTTAGAGAGATTCAGTTTTGTGTGTCCCTGGATAATTTGCACAGACGAAAATGAGTGAAAAGAGACCAAACAAAAAAAAAATCTTTTTCGAAGACATTTTAGCAAGTAAATGTATGGAAATAAGCAACATCTTTGCATCCAGCAGGGATTCAACATAGTATTATGTTTTAATAAACCTTTACGGCTAATCAAGATAAACTGATTCTATTTGAAGAAATTTTTCAAACGATATTCGTTGAATGGACTTTTGTCTAATGTTAAACAATATGAAATGGAGTATAGTATGTTTAAAGCATAAATATATCCATATTTTTATATAATTATAATAAATCTGTATACTTGGCGTGAATGAACATTGGAAATATTTCAAAACAATTAGCGTGGGGGTAAAAGGATCCAATACAATCAATTTCGATAAATTTGGATTTTTTCTCTGTTTATCTATTTGTCAGTTTGTTTGTGCACGCATTACGTAAAAAGTACTGACTTAATGCAGTTGACTTTAACAGAAAAATATTAAGCGTATCTCGAAGTAACATTTAGTTCTTGTTTCATCGTAATCGGTTAACTCAATCCAAGGATATTAGAGTTTAAAGTTATCAAAAAGAAAGTTTAGTTATTGCGACACAATATTGGTTTCCGACTTTCACGCGGACTGAGTTGCGGGCACAGCTATTTGATATAACATTTGGCGTTAGTTATTGTGTTCACTTTATTAAAAAGATACAAATTATTGTGAAAAACCGATCACGTCGCAAAAAATCGCTCACAAATCAATTACAATACATGTAATAATGCCATCTCGGCCCACTTTATAACAATTAGCAGTTAACAGTAACACAAAGTACTAACACACAGCTGTAAGTCACACATGTAAGACTAATACAATACAATTCCAGGTAGTCTTGTAACCGATATGACGTAAATGTGAGTCAGTGGTGTGTCAGCGGTCTTATTGACAGGCGCTTGGTGACGAGCGGAGCGGGAGCGAGTAATTGTAAGACAATTGGTTTGATATTCCAGGAGTGTGTTGATAGGGGGCCGTTCAAATATTACGTAAGCAGGTTTATTACAATTATTGACCCCCCCATTCCCCTTGTCAGCAAAAGTAAGCAAAGCTCTTACCCCCTCCCCCCATGCTTACGTAAACATTTTTCAATTATAAATGTATTTCTTTTTATATTATAATTATAATGTTATAATTAGAATTTTAAAAATAAGAAATTAGGTTTACGATAGAGATTAAATTTTACTGATACAGTATTGAACATAGAGTAAGGGACAAAAATATTATAATCTTACGAACATAACAAATGTTTTCAAGCATAGACAATGTGAGGGTTGCCATTCGTGTAAATCTAGACTCCCATCATTTTGGATGACATGGGGGGTAGCCCCCATGTCATCCAAAATAAGCAAAGCAAAGACCCCCCCCCCCCCCCCCCCCCATAGTGCTTACATAATACTTGAACGGCCCCTAGGGCAACTGATTTGAATATTCTGTGGCTTCGATGATGATTCTACAATGACTTAGATTCGTATCAGTGATTTCTCCGTGAGGGGACGGGCTGTTATAAAACTTCATCACTGCACGCTAGGAATAGACACCTGTTGTAAGATTCAACTAAACTCAGCAAGCTTGATGGTAGGATCTATACGGTCCGCCTGGCTAGCTACCACCTGAACATTAAAGTCCCAAGCAGTTTACAGTGTTCCGTCGTGTGTATGTAAGACCCGGAGGGGGATAGGGGAATCCCTCTAGATCGCTGTTACTTGGATTCGTGTGCTCCAACCTAAGACTTCGTCTGCTCTTATCATAAGGAGAGATAAGGGACAAAAAAAAAATAAGCCTCTTTGTAGCTCAAATACACCATGCAAATGAGGAGAATACCACTTATACCAGTGTGGTGTCTTCAGGCATTACTTTTATTATCGCTAGAAACTAGGACAAGATTTGGACTGAGATAGGCATAAACATTCTTCCTTCTACCACATTCTGCCCAGAAAATAAAAATTACATTTCACTAAAATAATGAAAACTAAACAAAACGTATCGCTTATACACTATAGCCGCAACCTTACCTTTGTGAGAGCTGCGCAAGCGACTGTTGGACGAGCTTTTCTCACGTAATGACATTATGTGGGTGGCACACAGTTGCATTAGCTATTTATAAAGTAATTAATCAAATTACTTGTGGATATAATACACATCCTTCTTATCATGTACACTGTAGTGTACTGAAACGTTCTTGGTCTTCTCACTGTTGATAAAGGTGCCGATTCTTTTGTACTATGATTTGTAAGGTTAAGCTGCGCTTGCCGCGGTCAGTCCGTGGATGGGTGACCATTCGTTGCACACCGAGACGCCTCCGTGTCTCGGAGAGCACGTTAAACCGTCGGTGCCGGGTGTTATACCTATGACAGTCGTTACGGGTAGTCAGAAGCCAGTAACGGCCTGTCCACATCTCCACGTCAACGTCGTCAACGTGGAACGGTGCGGTAACGCGGCACGGTGCGTTGACGTAACGTGCAAATTTACGTTACCGTATCGTACCACGTTCCGCCTCTAGCCGCAAGCGCTCCACCCGCGCTCTCCACGCCCGCGAATTAGTCGCTGTCTATGTGCTCCGATGCTTTAAAACCATACCTTACTGTTTCTCTTATTAAAATTCAGGATCTACATGGTCAACGATAAATCTAACAATGACCCTGACGTGCATTTTTAACCGACTTCAAAAAGGAGGAGGTTCTCAATTCGTCTGAATGTTCTTTTTTTTTTTTTTTTTTGTGTGTTTGTTACGCGATATCTCCGCCATTTATGAATGGATTTTGATGATTCTTTTTTTGTTTGGTAGGCCATACTTCAGAGGTGGTCCCATATAAATTTTATTGAAATTGATTCAGCACTTTTTGAAAAAATCAACAAAAACAAAAAAAAATACACAAATCGTATGTAGACGACGTTCTAGTTGTAGTGCTGGTCCGAGAATTTGTACACTATTGTAATTGTAATTTGTGGCACTAAAAAGTATGAAATAAAAAAACTTTAAAAAAGTAAAAACCGACTTCAAAAAAAACTAAACGGAGTAAAATAATTATCATTTAATAAAAGTACCAGTTTCAGAAGTCGGTGTTCTACGCTGAAACAAATTGAATGCACCGACTTCTGTAACTGGTACTTTTATTAAATGATAATTATTTTACTCCGTTTAGTTTTTTTTGAAGTCGGTTTTTACTTTTTTTTACGATACGGTAACGTAAATTTGCACGTTACATCAACGCACAGTGCCACGTCACCGCACCGTTCCACGTTGACGACGCCGTGACGTGGAGATGTGGATAGGCCGTAAGTCTGTTAACCGGTCTAACCTTAGGATATCGGTATTACCCATAGTTAGTTGCGGAGGTCTGATGGCAGTCGCTCCGTGTAAAATAAAGGTATTCAGTCGCATTTGTTTAGACAGGAAGTTGACCCCAACAAAATCGGGATAAGGCTAGGTAGAACGAATGTATGATTAGCTTTAATTTTTTATTTGTATTGTATGTGTATCTTTGTTTGTGCATTTTTTTTTATTTTTTTTTTATCTTGGAAAAATCCTCATGGATACCCTTCGCCCCGGGAAGGCGAAGAGTTATGCCGGACTCTTACCGGCTAAAAACCCACGGTGTTCCTACTCCTGACCCTTGGCCAGGGTCACGGGATTCGCAGCTGCATGCACCGCGACCCCGGCAATCTTTGTTTGTGCCTAAATAAATACATCTTCGTCTCTTTTCTTTATTTATACAATGGTCATTTCAGGGCTGATCCTTATGCTTCAGGTGAACCACGCTATACATTCACAAAGCCTTTTCTATGACTTCATTAATATTCTTTTTTTTTTTAATTATTTGACTTGGTCGCGTGTGACTCTAGTCGCACTTGATGGTAAGCGCAGACAGGGTCTAAAATTGACCACACGAATCCAAGTAACAGAAGTATATTGTCGGCCGGGAGTGAAAACTTTGGGAATGCATTTGTTCATTGCACGGTTCCTTTGGGCTTTCACGCGGACTAAGTCGCGGGCAAAAGCTAGTTAATTATATCTATTTATTACGAAATTTATATACCCAATAAAGGCTTAATTTCAGTGCCAAATTAATTTCACATAGAGCGGCTCTCTTATAAGATAAAGTACCTACAACTTACAAGGTTAGTCGGAAAAAGGGTACTAATCCGCAGGCGACTTAAAGTATCACTGATGACGGTTTTAACACAAGTGTTAAAATATCAAAATTCGATCATTTTTATTTCCATGAAAAATATTTTTTATTTTAGTTTTTTGCAAAAATTCTTCATCCCTGCTTTAGTTACGAATTCAGAAAATGGAGCTTCTAATTCGTGACCCCAAACCTAAAATGTAAACGCAGCTGCTCATAGCTGAGGAAAGATAGATTTCAGCATATTATTTTTGTAATTTTTGAACAGTTATTTCTCTTAAACTATTGACTTTTGGGAAAAGTGGTAGAACAAAAGTTATTCATTATTATGGGTACTTTAACACCCTTTCGGATTAGTACCCCCTTTCTGACTAACTTTGTATAAGTCGTGATAAAATAAAAAAAACCAAATTGCATTACCGAGGTTTTCACTCCCAGGCGACGATAGAGGATTTTCCTCTATACCCCTCAGGCTCTCACCACACAACGGAACATAGTAAACTGCTTGGCACCGGACTTTAATGTTCAGGTGGTAGCTAGCCGGGCGGATCGTAATATAGATGCTACCACCAAGCGTGCTGGGTTTTGTATAATCTTACAACACGCGTCTATTCCCAGCGCACAGTGAGAGTTTTATATTCTTACCCGTCTCCATGCCAGGGGCAAACTCAACTCAAACTCAAAACTCATTTATTCAAAATAGACTAGAATTACTTAGTTCTTTTTGAACGTTAGTTTTACAATATTATAGACATCCCACAAAAAGCCCTCCCTTCACCGCTTCCTAGTGTTTTTGCTGTGAAGAAGAAACGGCGCAACAAACTCCCCAGCAACACAGATTATGTCTGTCAAGTGAATAAATTGATTGACTCTATACAACAAAAATCATCATATTTTTCACAATAATAAAATTATGCAAGTACAGGTAAAAACAAATTAAAAATAAAGTATATAAATCAATTCTGTATGAATTGTGTTAAATCATAATCGTATCTAACTAATATAGATACATCATAAACCTACATCTAAAAACTATTGGTTACCAGGGAAGCCACATGTGCAGAAAAGAACTAGCGCCACACGTCCCTATCGTCAACATAGTCGTTTATCTTATAGTATGCCATTCAGGCATGGGCATTCAGGGAGTTTATGCCTATAGTCTAGGTGACTGCTGGTCAAGCAGGTGACTGTTCGTACCATTTATCCATCATCCATCCGTCGCCTCTTACCACCCAGATAGAGCGGGTGGCCTATTCTTGGCACTAACTGGGACATTAATCATATTAATGTACATTACATTAGTATTACGTAAGTTTTTGCTCCCGACTTCGCTCATTGCGGCATGTGTTAATAGTTTTAAGATTACCAATATATCAATCATGTGAGTGATATTAATTTATAGAAGTTATTTAAAGATAGGAATGAATGTTCTAATGAATGTTTTTACAATGGAAAGGTGAAGTGTACAATGGGTATGTTAAAGACATTGATCATTATTTTGTAATAGGTATCATACAGAGCAATTAAGAAATCATTTATTTAGGGTGAGGCTTTTTAAACATGGAAATGAATATTTGGTGTAAAAGAACATAATCATCGGAAAAAGCATGCAGCTGAATATTTTATAACAGGTAAACAAAATAACACAACCTGATAATCGAAATCTAGCCCTTACGCTCGGCAGCCTACTGTATCCACTAGACTAGACCTGTTCGTCCTAGCCTGTTCCCAACTATATTGGGGTCAGCTTCCAGTCTAACCAGCGCAGCGGTGCGAGCACGGATCTTTTTATCGAGTCGATTCGAGAAATGTATCTATTCTAAACGTCTTTGACATAAGTTATAGATAAAATGACAACTGTTGTCGTTTTATGTCATTTTATCAATTCTCGAATCGACTCGATAAAGGATCCGTGCTCGCACTGAAGATGCGGCTGAACACCAGTATTTTACACGGAGCATCTGGGCAATGCCGATCCGAAGCTTAGACCAGTAACGACTGTCAAAGGTATTCTTGCGTCACCCGGGACCGACGGCTTAACAGGCTCTCCGAGGCACGGAGGGGTCTAGATGTGAAACGAACGGTCACCAACGTGTCTCGTGTGACCAACGATAATAAAAATAGACCCATAAAAAACTTCAGATTGTAAGTAAGTTGTAATTCATCATTCAGCCGAATGACCTCCACTGCTAGACATAGGCCTCTCCCCAGTAATATTGGGGGGGTTTGCCATAATCGCCACGTTTGACAGGCTGGTTGGCGATCGCAGTATGGTTGTTAAAGTACTCAGAGAACGCTGCTGCCCATCCTCTAGTAAATCCCTTAGTCGCCTTTTACGACACCCACGGGAAGAGATGGGGTAGTGCTATTCTTTACATCAGGTACCACACGGACGAAGCTGCGGTGCGACCACGGATCTTTTATCGAGTCGCTTCGAGAAATTTATCTATTCTAAACGTCAAATTTGACATAACTTATAGATAAAATGACAGCAGTAGTCGTTTTATCTATATCTGTAATCGCGGGGCTGTAATTAATGACTTGTAAATTACACAAACAAAGTTGCTGTTGTAAACAGCCAACATTCATATAAAACCATTTACCTTCACTCCAATCAGTTCCAAAAACGATTTTGCTACCATTTAATACGCTTACACTAAATTTATATCACATAATATTTATACCACATAATATTTCATTCACATTATTATATCGCTAAACTAATGCGACTGAAATATGAAACAGATTTCAGTTTCAATTCTATATCAGAATGCTCAGTGCTAAATTATGAGTGGCTGAATATTTTGTGCGTTTATTTTCAGGATATTTTCGACAATCTGACGTTTAGTGAGGGGACTGTTATGGTATCGATATGTTGTGGAATTAACTACTGCTACTGGCCAAAATAGGCTATTCAATTCGTCGGAGGCGGTTATAGGATTAAAATAGGTCGATGACCAGAAATTATAAGTCTATTTTTTTTGGGTTTTGTACCCAATGAATTCCAATGAGACCCGTAAGCTGTTTGTCGCAGTCTATCACAAAGGTATATCGCAGCAGCTGAAAGACCTAGCCAATTGCAATTTTTACATATTATGACGTGTTCTTTAGCATGAATTTTGGCAATAAAAAAGAAAAAAAAAATCTCAAAGGTTTTCTAAAAAATTGCAATTTTTGAAAGATAATTTTATTGGAACCGATCCCTTTGTCCACATGTTTGTGTCGCAACAAAAATTAAAATCTAACTTAATTCTTACTAATTTTTGGTCGGCATCCAGCATCTTATTACAACTCATCACCTCGTAAATATTTACTACAGAACATTGTTTCAAAAAGACCGCTAAAATAACCGGTCATGATATTGCCATAATCACCACATTTGGCAGACAAAGGGGTGATCATAGCGTGTGTTATTATCAGACAGAAAGACGCTACTGACTCACACAACCATAATTTACAACAATATAATGCAAAATCCTCTAAAATATGACAACTCGGAACAAAGACCATCAGATTCTCTTAATACCCACACTTCGGTACCGAGAATAAGTGACGTACCGCTATAAATTGCTGAATTAACGGTACCAACATTGTAAACAGTCGATATTTCACTCAATACCCGACGATGTCCGCGTCGGTTATAAACGATACTTTGTGACTATTTTCAGAAGCAATTTGTAAGATATTTTCAGTGCGTAATGTGTGTCTAATCTAACTGGGTGTAGGGAGGGGAAGCTCTTGTTGGATGATAAAAAGAGTGTTAATTTGTATTGGTAATTGCTACGTCTATTCGGAGATATTCCAAAAATATAGCGGTCTTTTAAATGTGGTATACCCTAATTTATTTTTTCAATACGTAATTCGTTAGTTTCAAGCTTTAAGTTTGAAGAAATTATCGTTGTAAGTTTCAAAATAGGTCTAAAAAAAAGGGTGTCCAGACTGTCCAGTAGGCAGGAGGTGACACACCTTTTTTATTTTTGAATGGAGTTTGACGTTAGGGGGCTATTACACTATCATATATCTAGGATCATATCTCTTATCTTATATAATATCATCACTATAAAAGAGTTATATCTGTGTATCATGAAATAATTCATACGTCTATAATACGCTGGATGGGAGGAGGTTTAGGTACGCCCTGTTTAGACAGCAACTGTCTTACCACAAACTCGAGTTTAACAGTTGTAGACTAAACAGGGCTCAAACACATTTTTTATGTGTGGAATTGGAGGTAAGAAACCATTCTAACCAGTTCAGTGTCTCGGCTTGCTTTAAGCGATAAGACCGAGCGAGAAGTTTTATTTCTTTTAGGGCCGATTTTTCAATCGTCAGATAAATTTTATCCAAGGAATAAATATGACGGTTTGACATATTTTCTCTACAAAAGCTGTCGAAACGTCAAAGTTATTCCCCAGATAAAAGTTATCTGTCGATTGAAAAATCAGCCCTTAGTGTACATTAAAGTATATCTATCTATCTATCTATATTACATTGCCATTATATCTATCATTCATAGACTTCTACTATCCTAGATATTATGATGGTGTAATATCCCTCTATGACACGGTTTTAACAATTATCCAAACTTTTGTAGTAAAGTTAATCTTTTAGCAGTAAGTAATAATTTTGATCTTCTTGATCCGTTAAGAATGAAAATTTATTATTGCAAATCCTAGCATTACCTTCATATAAAAATTAAAGAAATGACAAGTGAGACTATTGGCAGAACAGTTGACTAAGCGGTCGCAATCGATTCGCCCTCGAGCCGTCCGTGCCGAGCAATTAAAATACTTAGTTGATTTTGACAAGAGTTGGCATCGCCCCTGCTCAGTGCTCGCTGCGACAGATCACTTTAATAACAAACTTATTTCAGTATCAATAATATAGATGGAGAAATAAATGATTTGACTGTGACTTTTTTCTTCGAACTTCGAATTTAAAGGTTTTGTTCAGACTTGTGTCCAGTCTGCCCCAAGAACGTCGGCCTTGTTCAGAGCGCCATTCTTCTAACAAAATGTATGATTAGTTACTGCATTTTTCGGGATTGCCCGACTAGTTTCGGACCTAAACGGACCCCTTAGTCATGAGCTGAATACGTAAGGACGCGAGTCGTGACCTCACCGCGTGTTCGTCGGGTCAGTCGGGCAATCCCGAAAAATGCACGTGAGTAAACCGTAACTAATCATAAATATGAATGTGTCTTACGAAAGATATAATACAATAAAAAGTAAGTTATAAAACTAAAACCCGATGAAAAATTAATGAAACAAGAAAATATTATCCTCTGAAATTGTTATGTGCAAACTATTCAATATTTAACGTCTATTAAATAAACAACTTACACGTAATACAAGGTTAGTCGGAAAGGGGGTACTTACTAATCCGCGGCCCACTTAAAGTACCACTGATGCCTGTATTAAAGCAAGTGTTAAAATTTCAAAATTCGATAACTTTTATTTCAATACGAAACGAATTTAATTTTAGTTTTTTTCAAAAGTTCTTCGTCCCTACTTTAGTTACGAATTCAGAAAATGGAGCTTCTAATTCTTGACCCCAAATATGACCTAAAATATGAACACAGCTGATCATAGCTGAGGATAGATAATAAATAATTTATTTGCAGAACAAGTTAAAGTAGTTACAAATTTTGCGATTGAAGCCTCCTTTAAAGCAAGTAATGCCTGTATTAGGAGACTCCAAAGATAGACTTTAGCATTTTTTTTTTGTAATTTTTGAACAGCTATTTCGGTTAAACTATTGAGTTTTGGGGAAAGTGGTAGAACAAAAGTTACTCATTGATATGGGTACTATAACATTCTTTCAGATTAGTACCCCCTTTCTGACTAACCTTGTATATTTTAATGTATTTAATAATATTCATACTTATGTTTAAAGAATAGCCGTGGTCCGTGGTCATATGCCACCTACCCTAACAAAACAATACATTAACAGTAGTAGGCAATCATAAGCTTTAGGGCAAACTGTCAAAGTCTAACTTCCTTCATATCGATAGAACACTTTACTATATTTATTTAACTCAGTAATAACTTCAAAACGTCGGCACCGTCTCCACACTTTCCCCACGGATTGCTCAACCAATAGCAATATAAATCGAAGTTTCTAACCGCTAATGTTAGCAGTAAAGGCTGGCAGATTTACACTGATTTACACTGAGCAATTAATGCCTGTCCCCGTTTGATTTACAGAAGCTATCTAATTGAGGTAGTAATGGCCACTTTTATTGGCGTGTTGAGGTCGTGCTGATCTGAGGCATGCAGTCGGTGGGTTAATTGATAAGTTACGTGATGGGATCATGCCCCCGTTCGGAAAGATGGTTTATTTGGAGTTGTACAACTTGTTTTTGATAGTAGGCAAGCTTTTAGTAGTAGTAGAACTCCTTGTGAAAGAGTTACCAGTATACTTATTTCTGCCGCCAAGCGATAATGCTGTGTTCTGGTTTGAAGAGAATAGGTGCGGGTGAAATCCCACATATGGTTTTCCACCTTTCTCTAATGTTGGCAATGCATCAGTAATTCTCGTGGTGTTGTTGGTGTTTTGTTTTCCTTATCCTTATGTACGATTTCCACCAAACGGGCCGCGCCGGAGCGCATTTCACACTGTGCTAAAGGAAATTCAGGCTTCTATACAATAGTTAAGTTTCATGTTTGCATGGAATTTACACTGCTTGGAACTCGGTTAGATCCGCGCGTATACCGCGGCAGCCGGTCGGCTCCTCGAGTATGCCGCGGCAACAGGTCAGCTGCTCGCGTACGTGGACGGAGGCGCTCGGCTGTCATCGCGTCCGGTCGGCTCCGCTCAGCCACACCGCAGGTAGAAATTGACTGCCATAGCGGATACGCGAACACGCGCGAGCTTGCACCCGGGTTCCAGCAGATTGTAGCCGTCGAGCGATCGCGGTCGGCTACGCGCGCATGCTCGAGCATCCGCTGCGATGCTCTGCGCTGCGCTCCTGCGTGGCCTTGTTGGTGGAAATCATACATTACACATTACTTCCTTTATTTACGTATTTGTTAGTATTGCACTACTGTTAGTTATCAATGTAAGTAACTTTAGCAGTGAAAGCCTCCTCTCAATTTGTTTCCAATCTTTCCTATCTCTAGCAACTCTACTTCATAATTTTCCTGCTGTTTCGCTAATATCGCTCTATCTCTTCTGGTCTGAGATTCTTGTTAATAGGGTATCAGTTTTTGACGACCTTGCCTATCTATCGTCGGCCCAATTGTAAACTTTGCCTTGGTTGGTGTATACAAGGTGTAACATAAATAAGTGTACAACCTCTTAAGGGCTCACTGTACTCATCATTATGAACAACTTTTACTATGGGACCAAATCCGACATCGCGAAAAAAAATCAGCTGTTCCCTACATTAATGTTTGCATAACTCGTCAAAATGTAGGGAACAGATGATTTTTTGTTCGCGATTTCGTCCTATAGTAAAAAAAAATCATAATGATGAGTACAGTGACCTCTTAAAGGTTGTACATTTATTTATGTTACACCTTGTATAGGCGGCAGTCACCACTTTCTATCAAGCGGCGTCGGCTTGTTTTGCCAAGCGATTACAAAAAAAAGGTAGTAGGAAAAGAACATTCTGTATAAAAACCATAAATCACGCAACTAAAGTTTTTTTAAAGTATAAAGGTAACAGCGACTTCTGTTTTATTTATAGTAGGCTAGCAATTTTTTTTTAACACAAACAAGTTTCAGTTGTTTGAAACGGAATTTCGTTCTATCATTAGGTTTGACAAGACCATAAAATGTGTTAGCTATTTAAAATTCATGGAGCAACTCGATCTTTCTCCGCTTAATTTAATTAGATACAACATCGAATATATGTAATTTTGTTTTATTATTACCCGACTGCCCTGAAAAGGAGTGTTATGTTTTCAGGATTAATGAACCGATAAATCGTTTTCCGAAAAAATTGTTCCGCGTCTGCATCTGAATTTCAGATACATCCAGAACGAGCAGTGTTATGCTGAAAAGTTCAACTTAACTTAATTTTTAGACAGTTTTTTGAGCCGTCGTTATTTTTAATTAAAAATAACACGTTTGGTGCAGTGGCTAAGCGATTGGCTTCTGCGCTACAGGTCGTGGGTTCGATTCCCACACGGAACAAAAATTTGTATGGCCTACAGATGGTTGTTTCGGGTCTGGGCGTTTGTGTATGTGTGATTTGTGTCTGTAAACGCACCCGCGATACAAGAGAAATCTTAGTGCGGGGCAATCGTTTTTTAAAACATAAAAAAATACTCTCTGGATATCAGGGCAGGATTTGTACAAAAAAATAAAGATTTTTAGAGAAGTTGGATCAGTTTTACCATTGATCCTTGCTCATATAAAATAATTTTAGAACTCCGGAATAAAATATAATATTCCAAACAAAATCTTTTGAAATTGAGTTAATTTCTGAACATGTCATACTAATCACCTGTCAATGTTGCCGCGTTCAGAAATTAGCCCAATGATAAGTTAGGAACCATAAAATAAATTATATTTTTATTGCGGGGTTATAAAAATATTTTAAATACCTAAAGCTACTCTTTAGGCACCAAAGATTAATTATAGCGACATTCCAACTTCTCTAAAATTCTTTATTTTTCCGTAAAAATCAAAGTATGGGACTCGCCATGATTCTTTTAATCTGTGCAAGGTGAAAATTAAAAGTTTTCTTCTTCTTCTTCATATGAGAAACACGACAATTTTATTCTCTATCTACACATTTTCATTTATTATTGACTATCTAAAAATAACTTCCTTATTCGGGAAATCATTACCTAAAACCAGTACATCTCATTCCAGATCCTTCGAAGCTGATCAAAC
This sequence comes from Amphipyra tragopoginis, assembly GCA_905220435.1. NCBI lineage: Eukaryota > Metazoa > Arthropoda > Insecta > Lepidoptera > Noctuidae > Amphipyra > Amphipyra tragopoginis. The sequence goes on along the minus strand of HG992013.1, from coordinate 719,417 downwards.
GCAAGAAGTCAACGGAAGACGTCCGATCACCTCTAGGAGGAGAAGGTTCCCTCACCAGCGAAGAAGGCGAAGAACCAGGGGTTGGGAGACGGAAGAAAGCTAGGACCACCTTCACTGGGAGACAGATCTTTGAACTGGAGAAGCTGTTTGAAGTGAAGAAGTACCTGTCTTCTGGGGAGAGGGCTGATATGGCCAAGTTGCTGAATGTTACCGAAACACAGGTTAGTTTTGTGTTTAGTATACGACGCCATTTTTTTTTTCGTTTTTTTGTAGGTTTTTGTGACGTATAAGAGAAGATTTTGACGTAACGAAACATTTAGGAATGAGGGACCCAAAATACCGATAAATTGAAAAGTAAATATTTTTTTTAGAACTGATACATACATACAAGATTTTTCCCAAAAAAAATATGAAGAAAGTTTAACGTGGCAGAAAATTCAGGGTGTGACTTTTTCCATAAATGCCATTGAAACATGATTACGATAATTAACACTTACCTCATTAAAAAGTATTCAAAGAAACCCCCCTTATTATTAAAAAATAAACGTACAACCCACACGAAAAGTGTTTCATCAATTAAGTAATAATTATTATTGTACAAATCACTTAATGCGGCCGCTGTCGAGCGTTCCACGAAATCTCTGAATTTAAACGTTTTCAATGTAACCCACACGTTGTCGCGTTGTTCGTTCAGAGGGTGTGGGTCAAGAAAGGTAGCGGAAGCGGGTTGAATTCAAAAAGAAGAATTTTAAAATACACTTTAAGTTGCGTTGATTTTATTTACTTTTCTTTAATTATTGTTGAGAGACATTTAAAGAGTTGCATGTTACATTATTCATAAAGGTATTTATGTAAAACGTAAAAGTAACATTTCAGCTTCATAGGTTTAAAGTTGATTGCGATAAAATTTCAACGCAATACCAACTTGTTAAATGTTTTTCGCGATTTGTACACATTATAAAAATAAAGATTCGGTTGAGGTTGAGGGTAGATGAAAATACCCTTGGTTCACGAAGATGACAACTGCTCCGCCACTTCAGTCTGCCTGTGACCACGGCCGATGTAATTCGGCCGAAACGTCACTCGGGATAAAAAATATTTAGTGCCTTTTAAAGTTTCTACGCGTTTAACTTTAGACCCGAATCTTTATTTTTATAACTCGTTAAATGTCTATAATTGAGCTTAAGTAATTAAGTATCGACTTCAACACAAACATTAGTTAAACTTTTTTTTTGTATAGTCGATACTATTACCAAAATTTCCGTCATCAAACGTAATATATGTTCGCCTATCACTCACACCAGCACATTAAACGTTCTTAGATAATTATACTATCACCAAGGTGGCAGTGGCAGATGGATGGAGGGCCCCCGCGACGTCAGCCGTCACATATGGTGCCACTAATTAAAACTGTGCTCGGCTGTACGGGCGGGTCGTGTCGACATCATTTGTACAGAATGGTCTGTTTTGATGAAATTATGTAGAGAATAGTTACATTTGGTTTTGGAAAGATTTTAAAACAAAATAATTTCTCAGAGTTAGGTATGTCTTATTTGAGAAAGGCATTTGTCTAATGTGAAATGATAAATATGCTCGATTTTGCACGGTGTTTCGTTACAGTTCGTTACGGTGTGTCGTTTATTTTCAATTTGAAATCTAACATTAGATTAGGTAGTCATTTGACTAACTTTTGGTAAGTCAGCAACCCAACTATTCACTGAATTTTCCGAAATCCCTACATACAATTGTAGCAAAACCGAAAAGTGCAACAAAAAACTTGACGAAATCTAATAAAAATAATTCAGTAAACAGCAATTTATTATAAAAAGATCCACAAAGATAATTAATTCACTCCGGGGTCTTCATCACAGTAACGACTTTCCCCACGTGTCGGCAATAGGAAGTCTATTATCCCCTAATGTCGTCGTTAACGAGATGGCAACGTAAAAACGAACCAAAAAAAATAAGGATGAAAAAATTGGGGCTCCGATTTCGTGGACGGGATCACGGGAGCTTGCCCGCAAAATTGTGTATTTTTTTAGCTGATTCATTTTGATTAGAAGCGAATGGTTCCGTATCGGAATAGATGTTCATGTTACTAACAACATTGCATCGTTTTAATTGGATCTTGGAACTGGTATTTTTATAACATTATTAGATTAAAAATAAGTTTTGTTTTATAAATATAGCGGTGTGGGTTATGGAATAACAGTTTTCTTACTAACTCCTCCACTCACGCTAGATAAATTTATGCCAGGAGTGTACTTAGATACGTCAATGATGCAACACTTGGGGATCTAACCCACTACCCCTCAATAGTCAGTTTGATCTTAACCTTTAGGCTACGGCCGCTTTAAACTGTTGACCAGTCATTAGATTGATTAATTAAGTCTAAAGAACTTATTTTCAAAAAGACAAAAAAGATTGAGTTATAAGATCCTTTTCGCAAGGGGAATGCAGATTGTGGATTTTTCTGTTTGAATAATCGGTAAGAGGATAAAATAATGTAGGTTTTTGATGATTTATTTATCGATGAAAATGGTAATAACATTTAAGTATACTTATTCTAATGGTCGCCGAACAGTTACTCAATAGACGACACGTTTGGTGCAGTGGCTAAGCGATTGGCTTCTGCGCTACGGGTCGTGTGTTCGATTCCCACACGGAACAAAAATTTTTATGGCCTTCAGATGGTTGTTTCGGGTCTGGGCGTTTGTGTTTGTGAGATTTGTGCCTGTAAACGCACCCACGATACAAGAGAAATCGTAGTGCGGGCAAAGTTTTTATTAAAAAAAAAAACCTTTCATAATTTCTTTCAAATCATTCAATAGATATGTCAACATGTTCATTATAAAAGAGATCAAGACTGCAATTATTACACTCATTCTAATAACTATTCAAATTAAAATGTAATCCCGTTCTCATTCATACATTCCCACAATTGTTTCGCGTAAGTACTTGTATGATCGTTATTATAATATTATCTCAACAAATTGCACTGCGACACGTGTCTTCTGCGCTATAACAAGAGTGGCTCGCTCTTATACAGACACACTAATTGACGATCCAGTTTTACTCACTAAATTACTCACTCACTAAGCAAAAGTAACCTCTATTTTGAGTAACACAAAATAGGTTTTGCATTGTGTGCGCGACTGTACTATTGATCTATGCAGTCCGCAGGGATTCGAGTATACAGGGGGATTTAAAAGCGGAACTGTTGTTTTTTTGTAGGTTTTTCGCATTTTGCATATTTCGTAGAATGGATGTTCCGAGAATACAGGGTGTATCGTGTTTTATGATCCTTTGCGCAAGGGGAATGCACATTGTGGATTTTTCTGTTGGATTCATCGGTAAGAGGATTAAAGAATGTAGGTTTTTGATGATTTATTTATCGATGAAGTAAATGGTGTCTTAGTCAGAGTTTAGCAATATGAAGGGACAACATAAGGAATATCGCAAAAAAATGGTTATCAGAATCAGCTATATAATTTTTGTTCCTTACCTAGTTTGGAACGTGTACGGCTATTTTTAAATCAGCTTTATACGCTGAAAATAGTACGTTTTGCATATCTAGTTTATTTTTCCATTTTAAGTGATAGTCTTTACTTAGTTTCTGTACCCTTTATGACGCATGATTATGATAAAAACTATCATCATTATTCATTATACGAGTGAATGTTGTTACTTTATTTAAATAGACAATTTAATGTTTAATTAATTGTCCTTTTGAATTATTACGAGGACATATGGTGTAGCTTATTTATAGCCAGTGATCAATAAGCAACAATTTTGCAATAAAAATTCTTAAGTTTTTAAACTTATTTTCAATACCATAATTCAATTAGGTATCTCTTCTTTTCGCAATTCATTACTGTACTATGCTTTACCCAATATGTGTAATACTTATTTATCCCTATAAATTTCTGAAAGGTTGATCAATTTAATCTACTGTACTATCGACCAAAATAAACAGCACTTGAAATGAGATTTAATAGTTGATTAGTTAACTTTTGCGTTGAACAGTCTTTCAGACACCGTACTGCTCATATTCTCTAATTTGTCTAGACACAAGCAGATACTATTTAAATCTGTCATGCCTCCATTTCTACTGACTGGCTTTGAAGAACATGTATTTGTTTACGAGCCGTCTCTTCAGCTACCATAGAACTTGTACCAAGAAATGGTTTATTAATAGAGAAGAAATCGGTTCCCTAATTGCGTAAAACATTCGCAATCGCATCTATATTGCAATAAATTAGACTTTGACTGGACAACCATTTTTATAGCTTTGATTTGACAGGTCAACCATTTTCATAGCCATCATTGAATATTGCTGTATTGTCAGAATGAAAGCTATTGTGATTACGAGTAAGTTACTTAATTAGAGTGCAGTTTTTGTTAATGGTATTCTTGAAAAACTTATGTAAGAATAAGTAATATAAACTTTTTTTGATACTAATAGTATGAAAAGAAAACTGTGTGTGTTCTTAGGTGTGATATCTTAGGAATTTATGGAAAATCAAATATTTGATTCCTGATATCATATATACGTTGAGATTTTGTTCAATAAATAAGCAGAACAGGAGGCCAATTTTTTTCTACTAGCAAATTTGTTTTTAAATCGCCATCGAATACCAGCTTAACCACGGCTGATTGGTTGTTTCGTAGAAAGACTGTTAATTAACACAAAAAAAAACTGCTTAAGGTCGGCAGAGAGTTTTATAGCTTCTCATAATTAAATTGGTTCCACCGCATACCATTTTCCTAGTAGCAACTCTTAAACATCTGCTTATCCCACAAAAATAAACACCATAACATTTTGGCAAAAAAACCTCTTTTCTAAAGAATCTTCACAAGTAAATTTGAAAAAAAAAACATAACCTACCAGTACGGTCGGGTGTGAAAAATAAACATATTTTTTTACTAAACCGTCCTGTATAAACTCATTGACACCATATGTCATGCGTTAGAAGCGGCGCTTTTTTGTAGTCCCCCGTCCCGATCCACTCCTGCGCATCACTGCTAAATGTGCTCAAATTGGACTTTAAGTGGTTCATAATTAGGTGATGTATGTTCTGCTGATATTTAGGAAATTGTGTCTGTTTTATTCACTAGGGAATAGGCGTGTGGATGTTTTAAAATATTCTTGAAGATGTAAGAAATTTCTTAAGAATCATTCTTACTCACAAATAAAACTCCATTTGATCAAATATGAGCTTCAGACTTAGGGATGAAACGATACCACGGAGGTATCGATACTTTTACTCGATACCGTATCGGTCGTAAAGCATCGATACCTACTCGGTATCGAATGAAAAGTATCGATACTTACTCGTATCGGTCAATTTATTCGTAGAATTATAGACAAATAAAAACAGCAGTAAGTACTGACATTATGTTAATTGATAAAACAAAAAAGACTCAGAAATAAAATCGTTTTATACCTAATGTGCTCCGCAAAAATAATATTTTTTCAAGATTTGCCTATCAAACGATTCTTTGATGCAATTACTGTCGCGCCAGCTTTGAAAAACAATCTCTCACAAGTACCTAAGTAATAAAATGTAAATGTTCTACCGACTAGACTAATAATCAGGACAAAAGTACTCGTATCGCTACCAAGTACCGATACGAGTACTTTTGACCGATACCTACTTGGTACACGGTTCCAAAGTATCGATACCAAAAGTACTTGGTATCGAAAGAAAAGTATCGAGTATGTACTCGTATTTACTCGTATCGTTTCATCCCTAGCTTCAGTTTGAAATGGGTTGTAAAGGAATTATTACGTTAATCAGCACTTATTTACGTCACCTGTGAAAACGTGTGCTTTCAGTTGCGAAAGTATTCAACTGCATGCGTCTGCGTGCTCACGTATGTGAAATCTGAATAGATGCGAAAAATTGAAAGCATGCGCATGTTCATACACAATGCCAATTTTCTATGAGTGAATTGCTAATTGATTGATAACAATTGTTTAAAATAGTGTCATAAGGCATTTCAAGGAGGAGCTCGTGGCTAAATAATTACAGCCGCATAGACCGATCTTCCGGGTTAAGCCAGGCTTGCCGAGGTTGGTCTGTGGATGGGTGACCATTTACCATAGCGAGTTTCCTCCGTGCCTCGGAAAGCACGTAAAGCCGTTGGTCCCGGCTGTCATTTGTAGATCTTTGACAGTCGTTACTGTTGGTCAGAAGCCAGAAAGTCTGACAACCAGTCTTACCAAGAGTATCGTATTACCCAGTTACTGGGTTGTGGAGGTCTGATAGGCAGTCGCTCCATGTAAAATACTGATATTCAGCTGCATCCGGTTCGACTGGAAGCCGACCCCAACATAGTTGGGAAAAGGCTAGGCAGATGATGAGTGTCATAAGGCATGTCACTTTCTAAGAGTTTCCTATCTAAGGCTAAGCATCCACCAGAGCTGTGTTAAGCTGCGTAGCGAGGAATGTGTATTGTAAGCACCAATAGAATCACTTCATTTACCTAGTTTTGCTCTGCGCAGCTTTGGTGGATATGGGCTTAGCGGAGCGAGGTTTTTGTTCATATAAAACAATCGAGAAGTGCGAGCGAGGAATGTGTTGCGAGGAATGTGTTACGAGGAATGTGTTGCTATGAATGTGTGCGAGGATTTGAAAATATGTGCCTTCCAGTCAGTCAATAGATGGTGTTTGGAAGAGGTAGGTAGATGATCATTTATACACATTAACACATTACACATTCCTCGCACAGCTCTGGTGGAAAGGGTCACATCGTTTCACATCCTCGCTACACATTTTCGCACCGCACATTTTCCTCGTACAGCTTTGATGGATGTCCAGCCTTACTCTGACCATAAACCTCCACCTGAACATAATTAATTTGAGTCGGGTTGTTTGATTTCAGTACGACGTGTGAATGACGTATTGGAATTAAACGACATGAAAACTTGTAGAAGTTGCTACAGGTGTGTCCATAGTTTAAAAATCAGTTGCACAAGTAAAGCATCAAAAATTTGCTAGTACCTAGCGCTTAAGACTTAACTAACTGAAAGTAAAAAAATGGTTAGCTAATTTTAACTAGGTACCAGAGTAAAGAATAATTACTCTTGTTGATAAAATAATTCTACCGTATACATTCAGGCAATCAGTGTGTGACATAACATACACTATAAACGTTATTACTTAGAATACATTTTGTTTAGATAGCAAGTTTACATACACGTGGGCGAAGCGAGTGCATCACGAGATTACTATGTGGGAGACTGGCTGGTAAAGAAAGATAGAAACATTCAACGTATTATTATAATAGAAAGGGAAAAAAATAACATATAGGCTATGAATGTTTTATAATAAAAAAAACGGCCACGTGCGTGTTGGGCCACGCGCAGTAGAATTCCGTAGTTGCACAATAATGTGGACTAACAGGGCTTAGTAATTTTTCAATGGAATTTGTACGAAATTTTTACTTTTCCAAGTACATTTTATAAGTTGGTCGACTATTACTCGTAAACTTGTAAAGCCTACTTAGCTGTGATAGTTTTCCTTTTAACTTCGTTGTATATACTACTACCGTGATTTTTTTCACATAAACAAAACTACCCGTTTAGCTGGCAGGGGGGAGGAAACACTTGACTCTAACAAAAATTAGCACTTTAAAGCTTAATGTTTCAGAAACGGACCCCTTAATCGAAAAATTGATATCACAAACTCATCATGTTTTTGAAAGACCTATCCAACAACACTACATCTTGGGGTAAACGAGAAAAAAAAAACATCCCCATTTTACGGGTAAAGGAGGAACAATATAAAAAAAAAACTTGATTTTGTCTTTCCTCTTTGTCGGCTGAAAATCTCAGCACAAGTTAACGCGTCGACAAAATTATATCGCGCTGCGCTTATTAGACCAGCTGGATGACTAAAGTTAAGTTAGTTTGGTAGTAAACGAAATATAATAATATTAGAACTAATGTTCCCAGAAAATACATAGTACTTAAATGTTAGCAAAATGATAAAATTGCCCGTGAAAAATGATAAAATTATTGATAGAAAAAAAAATACCCTTAACTATCCCACAGCAGGGCAAATGCCTCTTTATCATAATTATAGAGAAGGAACCAGCATTGATTACCACGTTTGCTCACTACGTGTTGACGATTTCAGACCATTATTAAGTCCAGGATTCCTCACGATATTTTTCGCCACCTTATGTTATGCATAAAAATAACAAAAACAAAATATAAGTATTCTAATGTTGACTTATAACATCTCCGTTTTAAATCATCTTAATCCAAATGCCAAGTTCAACTAATCTTCTTCCGTCAAAAACACATTCATTCACAAAATAATCTCTCAAAACACAGTAACTTCCTCTCCTCCTTCGGTTAATCCTGCTCGTTACGAGTGTCAGTAAGTAAACATTACTAATTGGTAGTCCCCATTAACCCGTGGAGACAACGCCTCGTAGTTTATGATTCATAAACGTGGATTATGATGAGTTGGTTCTGAGAGGTCGGCAGGATTGTAGGAATCTTTAAATGTTAGGATTGGGTTATGGCTGTTTGCTTATTGTATATAAGATTTTAGTATAATTTAGCAGCTTACTCTTTTCTACAAGGTTAGTCGGAAAGGGGGTACTAATCCGAAAAGGTGTTAAAGTACCCATGGTAATGAATAACTTTTGTTCTACAACTTTTTCCAAAAGTCAATAGTTTAAGAGAAATAGCTGTTCAAAAATTACAAAAAAAAATGCTAAAATCTCCTCAGCTATGATCACCTGTGTTTACATTTTAGGTCATATTTGGGATCACAAATTAGAAGCACCATTTTCTGAATTCGTAACTAAAGTAGGAACGAAGAATTAAAAAAAAAACTAAATTATAAATTATTTTACATGGAAATAAAAATGATCGAATTTTGAAATTTTAACACTAGCTTTAAAACAGTCATCAGCGATACTATAAGTGGGCTTCGGATTAGTACCCCCTTTCCGACTAACCTTGTATATTATATACAGGGTGTAAACAAGTTCGTGTACTTCCTTTAAACCGCATTATCTACTGGTGACATAGATTGACCTAGCACTAGCTGTTTCTTTTTTAAGATAAAGCAAAAAAAAAAAGATCAGAAAGACCTTGTTTTTCCGCTTTTGAGTCATTTTAGCGACCCAAATTAACTGACTGCACGGAGCGACATTGCGGTAGTTGTGCACGCCAGCTGTGTCACCGTGCTTTCATTCTTGTATGCGCATCGAAATGTTCTATCAAATAAAATATTTTTTATGCAAAAAAATTGCTCATTTTTTTGTAACAATATGCGGTTTAGATACTATAATTAACCAAGAAAAAAAACCGGCCAAGTGCGAGTCGGACTCACGCACGAAGGGTTCCGTACCATCTATATATAATATAAAAGGAGAAGCTGACTGACTGACTGACTGATCTATCAACGCACAGCCTAAACCATTGGGGTTGGAGACTTGAAATTTTGACAGTGGGTTCCTTTTATAACATAAAAATCCACTAAGAAAGGATTTTTGGAAATTTTACCCTTAAGGGGGTGAAATAGGGGATTGAAGTTTCTATGGAAGTCCTTCATTCTTGAGGTAAGAAGCATGAAATTAAATATGAAGGTGTCTGGTAAGAAATAAATGTACTTACACGTATTTAAGAGTTTTTAGAAATTCTACTCTTAAAGGGGTGAACTGGGTTGTAAACATTTGTATGAAAATCCTTATTCCACGGGTAATTAACTTGAAATTTGGCATAAAATACTTCAAATTAAATAATAAAAGCCGAACTATTTACACAACAACTAGGTGAACAACTAGGTACACTTAAAAGAGGGGTAAACGCGGGTTTAAAATTTCACGCAAGCGAAGCTGCGGGCAAAAGCTATTATCTATAAAAACGGGAAAAAAATCACGTTTGTTGTATGGGAGCCCCTTAAATATTTATATTATTCTGTTTTTTAGTATTTGTTGATATAGCGGCAACAGAAATACATCATCTGTGAAAATTTCAACTGTCTAACTATCACGGTTCATGAGGTACAGCCTGGTGACAGACGGACGGACGGACAGCGGAGTCTTAGTAATAGGGTCTCGTTTTACCCTTTGGGTACAGAATCCTCAAAAGTATGTCCGTTTATTCCATGCATCATATTAAATTTAACAAGTCTCCGAACTTGTAGAGCTATTTACATACTTTAAAACTATTATTTTAACCCAAAAAGTTTAATAGTAGTCTCTGTAATGAAACTTACTAGCTTTCAAACTTTGACTGTAGTTACAGAATCGGAAACTAGGGACGATGTTCTAAAGTAAACAAGATTGGGTTTAATCGGCTGGACTTCTGTCTTTCATAACTATCTTATAGAACGAGGGTACGTCAACAAAGTACTGGTAATATGGGGTTGAAATGCAGGACAATTTATTGGAATTTAGCTGAGGAAGTTACTAACCCGTGTAGTACTGTAATTATAGACACAATAGATAAACAATGGCGGCCGTACCGTTTTCGGTACACTTGGGCGGTTGAGATTAAACTATATTGTCACATAACGTCCCCCTCCGCGCTAACTGTCGTATCTAGCAATTGATAATTTTTCAGTAGTTGCGTTAGCTGTGGCTTTATTAATGAATTAATAACTTTTTTACATTGATCTTGGCTTACTCTTGGCTTGGTTAGTAGTTGCCCTAAAGCCCTAAGGTATCTATTTATTTATTTCTATTCATTTGAAGCAGATACGTCACTCTGTGAGAATTTCTCTAAAAATTTATCAATTGCTAGTTACGACAGTTAGCGAGGAGGGTGACGATAAGTGCTATGTATAAAAGGTCTTATTTACATGTGTTTGTGTCAAATAAATGATTATCTTGTATCTCTTTGGATATCACGGCTCATCTTCCATGCGGAAGACGTCCGGTCCTTTGGAAGGCATACACGGGGACATAGGTCCAACGCGCAGAGGCCCCTTTGAGAACTTTAATCTAAAATGAGGTGGGGCATCAACCGGGGACTATCCACGGCTGCACTATTGGAGTGCAGTCATGGACCGTCCCAGGTGGGTGCAAAACTATTGTGAAATATGGTAAAAATAAAACTGGTCTATGGGAGGGGGAGTTAAATGGACTGGATAACTTCTATTGCCGGAAGAAAACGGCGTCTGCCTTTCAAGCTTAAATTTGAAATATATTGGCAGACGGTGACTCGCCAGCTTACTAGCTGGGCCCCCTGAAAAGCCGCCAGTACATAGGCGAAGGGGGCAACAGACGTGTGAGCGGCTAGAGGTGTAGAGAGGTGTGGCCCCGGTTTCGCCGTCGCGGGTCTAAGAGACCCGGAGTGGGTTTCCCCGCTATTACGCCTTTAGACACTTCCACCCCCGAGCATATAGCTCTGGCGGCCCCCCTCTGGCCGGCCGATAAAGGCAAGCCAGAGTTGAGAATCCTGCGGGCACTCTTGGGGTTCCACCCCAGCCAGCCAATAAAGGCAAACTGGAGACGAGGCCCTGACCGACTCTCTGAGGCAATAAGGTACGCAGTGTCACCACTCACCAACAGCTCGCCACAAGCTGCCCTGCGGTTTGTAAGCTTTTCAGTAGACCTCATGATACATTTTTTATTATATGATGGGGTTGTAGAAAGCTAGTCTAATGTTCCCTCCGGTTTGACGTTAATCTCATGATGAGGTAACGCCTTTCCCAGAGGGGGTAAAAAATGATTATTATTATTATTCCATTTAAAAATTATATTTTTAAACATTCTAAATATTTAAAAAAAAAAGGGGTCCACCGGCATCGGGAGCAGGGTCCAAGCTAGCGGTGGTTAGAGCTCCAGAGACAGGAACCTCCTCACAATACGCGTCGTGTCGAGGAGGACTACTTTCTGTATCAGGCCCTTGATCCAGTCATCTAACGAGAGCCTCTTGAGGTGTTGGTCGAGGCTCTTGGCCATTAGGCCATTGGCATTATTATTATTATTTTAATAATCCACGATATTTTGCAGTGTCTTAGTAAATGAGAAAAAAGCCTATCACAAAACAAAAAAAACTGTTTAAAAATACACTGGACCGCAAAGAAAAAGGGTCGGTTAGAAAATCTTCAATATCTTCAAAAGTACCTGACCTAGCTTTATGAAATAAAGACTGAATTAAAGAATATTTTAATGTGCTTAAATGAAAATAAAAAAATAAATGAATTCAAGCTTTCCATTTTTAATAAATGTAAAATAAATAAAAATGCGCAGTTTTTCCAGTATTTTCGTAAATGTAAATTGGTTACAGATGTGCCGTTTTCACGCATTTTAGTACTTAGTGTTGCCTCCGCGAGCTCGCAATACTGCTGTTATGCGATTTGGCATAATTTCTACTAGGTTTTTGAGGCGATGCTGCGGAATATTCTGCCATTCCTCTATTAGAGCTTCTTTCATTTCACGTAGTGTGATTGGCGGCGGATTCCGCTGACGTACACGTCGTCCCAGTTTGTCCCATGCATACTCAATGGGGTTTAAGTCGGGGCTGCGTGCTGGCCACTCCATGTGTGTGATACCGACTTCTTGAAAATAGGCAAACACTATCTGAGCTGTATGCGGGCGGGCATTGTCTTGCATAAAAACGGCATTCTCGCCCATGTCCACTAAAAATGGACCAACGTAGTCATTCAGAATTTCAGTGACATTATCTTTCTGCAGTTAAAGTCCTATTTTCTACCTCCACTAGCTCAGTGCGGCTTTCGGAAGAAATCCCAGCCCACACGTGAACAGAGCCTCCGCCGCCGCGCCGTATGATACTTTTTATCCTATTCAGGCTTGGTTATAGCGCTCTCCCGGCCTTCTGTACACTCTTTTCCTCCCATCGTGCTTGTATAAACAGAATCTAGACTCGTCACAAAACACAACTCTTGACCAGTTATTCAGAGTCCAATTCGCGTGTTCTCAACCATAACTCAACCTTGAGTTTCTGTGGTGTCTTTCTAGTTTTGGGCCATTTGCAGGCTTTACATTTTCTTCAGCCAGACGCCACCTTACTGTGTCCGTACTCAGATGGGTTCCTCCAGCTCGTAAATGATGATTGTTTACTTCAACAGCCGTAAGAAAGCGATTTCTCAAAATTGTTGACACAATATAGCGATCCTCCCGCGCCGTCGTGCACCTTGTTCGGCCTGTTCCTAGCCTTCGAAGATTGGATTCAGTTTCATGGAAACGCTGGACTACTCGCTGAACTGTAGAAAGAATCACACCAACAGTTCTCGCTGTATTTCGCTGACTGTGCCCATCTTCAAGGATTGTCAGGATCCTGGTACATTCTTCAAGGATTAACGACATGATAACTCCAGAATAATAAAATTTATAAGGTAGAGACACCATAGTTATAACTTTTTTATTGCAAAACTAAAACAAACCCGAAACAATTGATTTGAATTTTTTGGTACTAAATTCAGGAACGACCATTATTTTACATTTTCAGTTTTTTATACAATTATCAAAAATAAATAAAAAGGATTGCATATATTATTTTATGTGGCATTAAATATTCTTTAATTTAGTCTTTATTTCATAAAGCTAGGCCAGGTACTTTTGAAGATATTGAAGATTTTCTAACCGACCCTTTTTCTTTGCGGTCCAGTGTAATTTTATGAATCAATCAATTTACTGGTTCTTTTATTGTAATAACATCCGTTCACGCTACACACGGATGTTATTACAACTTAGAGAACCAGTAAGTAATTAAATGAAAGATTTAAATGTGACAAAAAATATATTATTGGTTTAATTTTCAGTGATACTCTACATTATCTTCAGCATTTGTTAAGGCGTTATGCAAAATAGCATAGACTATTAATGTAAACCACACGCATTATACATATACCTACGATTTAAACGGTTTCTGTGTATGCACTATGCAGTATTTGATATTATAAGGGGTGTACACGAATGCATCCAAACCACATGATCTATTAATGTTATAGATTAAACCCGCACGGGATTTAGATTGATTAAAAATAAACTTTTTTTTTCTCAAGTATTTTATTATATGGCTGAAAATTTCGATGCCATGCATAAATGAATGAAGGCACGGCGACACAGCTGACGAGCACGACTAGCCCGATATCGCTCCACGTAGTCAGTTAATTTGGGACGCTAAAATTACTCAGATACAGAATACATAAGTTCATTTTTTGAAAACTTTTTTTTGTTGGTTCTGAAAAAAACCTGTGCAGGGTCAATCAGTGTCACCAGTAGATCACGCGGTTGGAAGTAATTACACGAATTCGTTTACACCCTGTATACAGTTAAATAATATTAAAAAATCCGCAATGCTACATGCCAAACATAGATAAATCAAGATGATACAGAAAGAAACCTACGTAAAAACAAAAAGAGATAACAGAAGTTCTCAAGACGATAATTATGTTAAAGACCTTTTAAACATTCAATATAAACATAGTAAATGTAATTCATCTTACACCTACGTACATACAACATTTATATCAATAACTACCTTCAGATAAACACATCGATGCGATACAATTTCCATTCTGAAAAGTACCTCTTACATTGAATATTATATTGTACAAACTCTGTAATACTGGAAATACAAACAAATATACCATTTAAAATACCTGTTGCCACCAACCAAGCAAGTATCAACCCTAAACTTAAAGAAATAAGGTAGAATTTACTCATGATGGCGATACACAAGTCCTTATTACGTGTGCTTAAATCGATCTAAAATCAACTTTATTTAAAGCTTATAAAGTTTAATTTTGTGATGATGCGTTAGTAATATTCAAATAGGATTCGTAATTCGAATGAGCCAGGGTTGCTAAGTTACGGGAAATTGGCTTCTGATGTTCTACCAAATTAATTTTGCGTGTTTACGAATGATGTTTATACGAATTTAAACTTTATTTTTATTGAGATAGAGTTGTAGTTTGGTTTTCGAGTGCGTGAGTTATTGTATAATTATCTTGGAAAACGCATGTTTGTCGAGTACTCGAATTTTCCCGCATATCTGCTTTCCAAAGGCTCTGTAGACGAATTTATATTATTATAATGTAAAACAAAGTGAATGGCGCAAATTCGTTCGTTCATTACATTAAATAAATTATGTTAACTGTATCAAGCAGTATTTAGAACATATTATGAACCTTTTTGAGTAACATTACGTAATAAGATTTTTGAAGAATCTTAAAAAAAAGTTTTTTTTTTCTTTTGGGCTGCTGTGTCATTGTGAACCGTTTCTGCGTAACCGGCCAATTATTAGCGAGAAATGAAGGGTCTCTAGCCAAAAAAATATTGTAAAGGCCGCAGTATAAGGATAATGATTTAAAAAAAAACTTAAGTTTAGAGGAGTTTATAAACACAAATTCAAATAAACAATTCTAAACTCAATAACCCTAGTTAATTTTGGATCGTACTAAAACAACGTACCTACTTATTTAACACAAAACCCTCAAACGATCACAAACCAAAAACGACATATAATTAAGTAAACCCAATAAAAATAAATGACGTTTTAAAAATCAGTATCAATAAAAGTCGGAATTAAAAAATCGCGTCGTTGACCAAGGGGAGCCTGACGGCCGCTATTAAATTTTGATGGATCGAACATTAATCGCCGCGTGACAGCCCTACGCATCAAACGTTTAGCCGCCCCGCCTCATTAGTGTTCTTCGCCTCATATCGGTATTTGTTTTGGTTAATTGTAATCGGTAATAGTATGTCGGGAATGGAAATTATTGGTTCACTTTGATGAATACATCGTGGTGGTGGGAGTGGGGAGAAGGGTAAGGACGTGGTGAACTTTTATCAAGTTATTAAAAAACAAAACTTCATTAATTTTGATGCTACCGAAAAAATAAAGATAAAGGCTATTTAAACTCGATAATATTTATATTAAAAATCACTAACATTAAAACCCTGTACAACAAAAAAAACGTAATACTTTATTTCACTTCAACGAGCTCCCATTCCAAAACAAGTATCAAATAAATCACTCATAAAATACGACCCAACGAAACTTCCCAAACTGGGAACACGCCGGCTGCGCCCGCGCCGCCTATTAACCAAACATAATTAATTTATTTATCATCCGTGCGACTCAAAAGAGACGCCAAAAAAACAAACCAACGATTTAATTTCGGGAAGCCTCTGTTTAGCTAAGTATATAAATCCTCCAGCTATTATTATAGCGGTCGGCATTAGTACGTGATTTAGATCTTTTAATGTCCATGATTTGTTATTGCTTAGATAAAAGATGTTGGTTCGTTTGTAGTTTTTAATAGACGTAAAAATATTGTTCTAATGTCTTGTTGGTTTGTTGCATATTTTTTGTTCGGTTTGGTGCACTTTTTTGTGTAAAAATAATAAAGTGCTTGAATATTTTTGTGTGTATGTTGCTTTAGTGGACCGCATTTGTGCAGTGTGCAATCGTCGCACTACATTTTATGATGAGCTATAATTGTGTTCACAGTGTTGGTGTAAATTTGTGAAAACATGGACTCTGCCAATCTCTATGCAGTTATGTAATAAATATCTAGACGACTAGGTAATAAACTAAAATTAAATACTTGTTTCTGTATCTATTCTCAGTTATCTATTTATACAAAATAGTTCGTAGGAATGTCTACTGTTGAATAAATTATCTAATAGATAAATTATTTATTTTATGTACAGGGTGTAAATGAATTCGTATAATTCCTTCAAACCGCGTGACCTACTGGTGACACTGATTGACCCTGCATAGGTATTTTTCAGAACCAACAAAAAAAAGTTTCCAAAAAATGAACTATGGTATTCTGTATCTGAGTAATTTTAGCGTCCCAAGTTAAGTGATATCGGACTAGTCGTGCCGGTCAGTTGTGTCGCCGAGCCTCCATTCATTTATGCATGGCATCGAAATTTTCTATCACATAAAAAAAATATTTGGGAAAAAGAAACTTTATTTTTATTTTTAATCAATCTAAATCCCATGCGGGGTTAATCTATACAATTAATAGATCATGTGGTTTGAAGGAATTACACGAATTCGTTAACATATTTTCACATCGATAATTCAGCCCTCATCAAGCTGTCTCCCCCCAACCTCAGCAACGCCCTAAGCCAAGTTCCAAGTCCCACTAGAGGTCGCTGGTCGCTCTTAGTGCTGTTGTTGCTAGTAGTCATGATGTTAGTGTAGTATAAGTAGTTAGCTTAGGTTAAGTACCTATTTTGCTTCCCCACCATTTGGCTGGAGACCCTTCAAGTCTCGCCAATAACTGCTCGATTACATAGAAACGGTCCACAAGGATCATCTAAAGAAGAAAAATAGAAAAAAAACAAGATTTGTGACTGATTGACATCTGAGAAGAAGAGCGCGTACAAACTCGGTCAAGGTCTTTTTAGGGTTCCGTACCCAAAGGGTAATACGGGACCCTATTACTAAGACTCCGCTGTCCGTCTGTATCCAGGCTGTATCTCATGAACCGTGATAGTTCGAAAGTTGAAATTTTCACAGATGATGTATTTCTGTTGCCGCTATAACAACAAATACTAAAAAACAGAATAAAATAAATACATATTTAAGGGGGCTCCCATAGAACAGACATGATTTTTTTGCCGCTTTTATAGATAACTAGCTTTTGCCAGCAGCTTCGCTTGCGTGAAATTTTGAACCCGTTACGTGACGATTTTCCATACAAAATTTCATCCCCCATTTAACTCCCCTAGGGGTTGAATTTCGAAAAATCATTCCTTATTCTTTGTTTGCATTATAAAGGGAACCTCTGTGCAAAATTTCAGCTTTCTAGGTCCAAGGGTTTGGGCTGGGCGTTGATGAGTCAGTCAATCAGTCAGTCAATCAGTCAGTCAGTCAACCTTTCTTT
Organism: Amphipyra tragopoginis; assembly: GCA_905220435.1. NCBI lineage: Eukaryota > Metazoa > Arthropoda > Insecta > Lepidoptera > Noctuidae > Amphipyra > Amphipyra tragopoginis. The sequence goes on along the minus strand of HG992013.1, from coordinate 701,574 downwards.
TTATTTATATATATAGATGTGCGCGAGTCCGACTCGCTTTTGGCCGCTTTTTTATAATCAGACGTCTCTGGCTTTCATTAATTATAAGAAAACAAAATTACTTTTTTAACTTAACATTCTCTCCGTGCCTATAAACGTATCACAGTATGATATTATCAGCACGCAGGTGGGTGTGGGGTACAGCGGCCCATTCACCTTTTAAAACCTCAATGGCCTTTAACGACACATTCAGAAAGGTGAACTATTCTTAGAACCAACTCAGTCCATATTCTCAGAACATGCAGAAATAGTCTGAGCTACCAAAATTCCCGATACTTTTACGCCCAATTCCTCACTCAAGCTTCATTACTCAAGGTTACCCCACCCTTACTTATTTATAAAAGCTTTATGAAGTAATAATTATAACATTTATTGTTCATAGCTCGTTGGGGCGTGACTTATCACATTACCCATGTCCCGTTGTTGACATTTAGAAATGCTATTAAAATATCCAGGCCGGTACGGTCCCATTCTTTACGGGCGCGTGTTGTAAGCATCATTTTATTTTATAATGTTTACCAAATGGTTTTTTTTGCGAACTGGGAACATACCGTAATTATGTTGACAGGGCTGTACGTCATTATGATCTACTGTTTTAGGGAATTAAGTTGAGTTTTTATGTATTTTTGTTTTTAACTATTTATGGTATTTATGTTTCTATTGGGCTTTGTTTTGTGACGTTATGTTTGATAAGAGGGTTACCTGTGTGGATGTTAGTATTTAAGTCTTAAAATATTTTTTAAAGTAAGTTTTATTCGAAATATTTATCCAATGCTTTCCCAGAAGGCGTGTGTTTTCTTATGTGCAAGCTTTTCAGAATGTTGAGATACCTGTATTCTAATTAATTATTATAACATCACTACATACTACCTACATAGTATAAAACAAAGTCGCTTCCCACTGTCTGTCTGTAGGAACAGAAAACATAGGAAAACATAGGAAACATAGGAATGTATTCTTAGATATTTAAAACTACGCAACGGATTTTGATGCGGTTTTTTTTAATAGATAGAGTGATTCAAGAGGAAGGTTTTAAGCTATAAAACGTACACGTGCGAGGACGGGGCGGGTCGCTAGTTAAGACGATGAAGGGTGTAGAAATAAACAACATTTTTGATTTTAGCAAGGATTCAACACAGTATTATGATTTTATGAACTTCAACGGTCAAGATGAGCTGAAACTCCACTTGAAGAAATGATTCACAAAATAATCGCCTCTTGATGGGTCACTTTTGTCTATTGTTATATGAAATGGAGTATAATTTACATTATATTAACGCACTTACTCATAAAAGGTTGTCTACCTAAACTATCTTTTTCTCTCGATACGAGAACTAGACTGAACTGAACGAGATAAGAAATCAAATCTGTCGACAACTGCTTATCGAAAAGGTTCTGAATCGGGAGACTGTAATGACTGTCATAGGTATTCGTATGACACTCGGGACTAGGGTTACCATCCGTCCGGATTTATCCGGACATGTCCGGACTTTCAGCCTTTCATCCGGACTTTGTCCGGCTTTTTAATTTGTCCGTTTTTTTGGCTTAGATGGAAAAAATTGAATTAACGTTTAGTTTTCGCATTAAATTACTTAAAAATAAAATTATAATAAGTCTTCAATCTTTAATAAACTACATACCTACAACTAGTTGATCAGTCTCATCTCAATTTAAAACAATCAATTAAGTATTTCTTTTTGTGACTAAAATGTCGGGACTTTTTTTGAAATGTCCGGAATTTTTGGTAAATGTCCAGCTTTTTGTCCGGACTTTTCGAATTTCGAAATGGGAACCCTACTCGGGACCGACGGTTTAACGTATTCTCCAAGGCACGGAAGGGTCTCGATGTGTACCGAATGGTCACCCATCCACATATTGACCGCGGCAAGAGCAGCTTAACCTTGCAAATCATGTTGATCCGCAAGGTTGCTAATTATCCACGACATAGTATGACACATAAAAATACAGTCAAACCTAAAATACCTTTAATTTTATGATTGAATCAACACGTTTATAGCATATAAAGCGCTCAATAAAATAAAGGTAGAAACAATTTATTACGACTTGAACTATTTTGTTTATATTAGCTCTCAGTATCAGGTTTTGTTCTGAGAACAATTAAACTCAACACTTGGGAACCGTTTGATAAAGAAGTAATTACATAGCTTTTTAAATGCAACTAAGTGTATTATTGTAATTGTAATATAAGTTATTGAGCACGTTTAGTTGGTATCATAAGTAAATTAGTATTGCAAAATTAATTATTAACAGAGAGAGCGGAATCTTGTGGCAAAACAATTGAAAGGTGATAGAGTCGGGTCATTATTTTTTATGGAGTATTGAAGCTATCGATACTTTTTAATTACGAACTTTATTATTAATTAACTTAACAAATACTTTTAAGTTTTGTTCTTTACACATACATAATTTTAAATGACACATAAATAAAACGTTGTCTTACTATCAAAAATTCTGAAAACTGCCGCGACTCGGGAAGCTTACCCTATATGTAGACACTATTATAATATTTGATCGCGCACGAAGGGTTCCGTACCGTATCTATAAAAACGGCAAAAAAAATCACGTTTGTTGTATGGGAGCCCCCTTAAATATTTATTTCATTCTGTTTTTTTAGTATTCGTTCAAAAATTTGTTGAGCGGCAACAGAAATACATCTTCTGTGAAAATTTCAAGTGTCTAACTATCACGGTTCATGAGATACAGCCTGGTGACAGACGGACTGACGGACAGCGGAGTCTTAGTAATAGGGTCCCGTTTTACCCTTTGGGTACGGAGCCCTAAAAACCATTTGTATTATTTTCTATAGGTAAGAACATCTAATTCTATTTGGATTCCGTAACATTAGCTATAAATATCACTAAATATGTTTACCTTAACTTAAAAATTATGCAGAAATTGCATAAAGAGTAAGAATAGTTCCATAAAACAAAACAAGCGAAACAGATCGAGAATACCCGAAGATATTGGAGAATATTGCGTAGGATAGCGAACAGCTGACAAATTCCGCATTTTATTATCACGCAAATAAACACAGTGTGTACCAGCTCAAAGTTTAACAATACTATAGAATGTCCGCACTTAAACCTTAGAGGAATGTGCTCCTAGCTTTATTGCCGGCGGAGGGATCAGGGGTGGTACAAATCAGACGAATAAACAATCAAATAAAATCACCATGGACATTCATCAACCACTTATATACAAAACCACCATTACAAGACCCGTCTACAAATATTTGATACACCTTATCGCAAAGATTTAAGGTAGGATTTCAAATGGCAATTGGGTACTTGAAGGCACAGTGACAGTGGTCGATCACAAGTAGTGATGTGCGAAATAAGATTTATCGATGCTTACTTTATCAGACAGCTGATTGATTGAATTATTTAGATATTGTGGTGGATTTTTATTTTCTAGTAAATGTGTTTTATTTATTAATTTTGTTAGAAATTTACAAGGCTACTGCGACTGATGAGAAACGTTTGCTTAATGATACCTAACAGTGCTATAAAGATCCTAAGAAATGTTGCTAATTTCATGGTCAATTACATGTTTCTATCTCGTCGCGATCGAGATTGTAATTACATATATTCGATTAAATGGTATATGAAGGCCAAGCAACACCAACTTAATCGTAAAAATATTATCTGCCATGACAATAATAATAAGGTGACCTACAACTAATTTTGTTACTAATAAAAATACTTCATTGCATGTTTTATTCATGGAAGATTTATAATCTGATTGTAAATTAGCGATAAAACTAATTAAAACAGATTTTATCAAACGATCAGTGATAATGGGTACTTAATTACAAAAATATCGGCCATCTATAAATTTTATCTCTGCAATACAATTAAATATTGCATCACTATGTAAGTATGTATGTTTCCGACCACGCCTGTCCTTATTACTTTAATAAGTATTATTTTCTGTAGTATTACTTTTTAAACGTGTGATATTTTTTTATGCGTGCTTATTAACTTGTCGATCAATAGGTTGATAATTGCATAATCAATCAATAACACGATATCGATAAGCGATTTGTCCTCAGTTTCATCAACCCCTACCAATTTCAAAAATACTCCTCAATTCGAAATCCCGTAAACCATACTCGGAGTCTTGAAACGAGACAAAAACTACCTCCTTAACGTCAGTGTAAACGAGACAACAACAAAACAGGATGATGTACGCTTTTATGAACACTATAATGGTTTAAATTGGTCCTTTAATAAGCAGCGGGCGACGTCATAAAGTGCTTCAAATAAAACTGTCAGTTCTCGGGCAATTGTTTACGGCTGACTTTATTCTGAATGTTAAAACGACCATTATTTCTTGATCTGTTAGGTTCTTGCGTTTACCCCTTTCCTCTCTTTATTTCAAGGAGTTAAGAGAGGGGGAAGAGGTCTGTTTATATTGGTTATGTAGCAGTAATAATGTAATGTGCTTGAGACGATTTGGGATTCAATGGAGCGATGAGTTAGGCTGAACTGTTTGTTTTTGTGGCTGTTTTGTTAACAAATTATATGGATCGGTTTATGAAGTTTCTTATGGATGTGGGGAATATGCGGTCAATTGAGAGGTTAATATACTGTCGTTATTAACTTGGGTGGTATTTTTACCGACCTTGTCTGGAAAATACTTTTATTATTTGTGTGGTCGAAGATTATTGTCATCATTATCATTCACATCACTACTCCATTAAAGACGCCAGTCTGTAACAGTTGGCACTATAACAGCGCAAGTTGCAATTAATATTCGATAATTGTGATGGAAAATTTTTGACGACACGTTTGGTGCAGTGGCTAAGCGATTGGCTGCTGCGCTACGGGTCGTGGGTTCGATTCCCACTTTTTTTTTTTTTTTTTTTTTTTTTAATCAACCTATTTTGTCCCACTGCTGGGCAAAGGTCTCCCCCATAGCCTTCCACTTATCTCTGTGCCTTGCCTTCTCTGGCCAATCTCCCATAAACGAATCTAAGTCGTCACGCCAGCGTTTCCTAGGCCTCCCTCGGCGACGACGCCCGTCTTCCGGCACCCACTGCGTGACGACTCTAGCCCATCTGTCTGTATGCATTCTGCATACATGACCCGCCCAATCCCACTTCAGTCTTGCAGACTTATGGCCCACATCGGCGATTCCTGTTTTGGAGCGTATCGTGGTATTACGTATTCGGTCACTGAGCTTAATACCCAATACGCTACGCTCCATCGCTCTTTGGCAAACCTTGAGTTTGGACTTTTGAGACTCAGTCAGGGACCATGTTTGAGCACCGTAGGTTAGGATGGGCAGAATGCACATGTCGATGAGTTTGCGCTTCAGAGATAGAGGTAGGTCTCCCTTCATCATCGATTCCCACACGGAACAAAAATTTGTATGGCCTACAGATGGTTGTTCCGGGTCTGGGCGTTTGTTTGTGAGATTTGTGTCTGTAAACGCACCCACGATACAAGAGAAATCTTAGTGTGGGGCAACGTTTTCTTTAAAGAAAGAAAGAAAGAAAGAAAATATGTCGACATACCAATATCGATGGTTTTCTTTGAAAAATATTAGGGCAGAGGCTAGGATATGAGTTTTGTTCAATCCTTGTACGTCCATGTGGATGGATTCATTAATCGTAAAAAAAAAAACTATTTTATTACTCGTTAAGTGTAAAATAAATTCCACCCCAATAGACTATGCGTCTTCATTTTACAACCGCACACTGTACCCCTTCATTAAACCGAAAAATGCTATTTTTACAATTTATTTTCAACCACCATTAATAATCTCAACATCACTAATCTTTCATCATTCACCCCAATACCCAAATCGATCTTCTATCTCTTTTTCACTTAAACATGTGACTTAAGAGTGAGTGAAACGCAGTGCAAGCAATTAATATTAAAACGCGCTAACGAATGGCCAAAACGAGGGTAACTTCATAATCAGGGACGATCAAATTCCTTGTGAATCGGTTATTTGATCAAAATAGCTAAATTGGTAGCGTAAGGCTCTGTGTTCACTGAGGTGGTTACCTAAAAGTTCGATTATGTCAGATGGATTTTCTATTGAAGTTTTACACATCAAAATTCTTGAAATTGTTATTACAGCGGGTTGTGGTCTTACTTTTAAATAAGCATTTATATGTATTTTCGTAATTGATTAATTTTCCTGTATCGTGGTGGCGTTTACAGACAAAAATTTCATTTGTATGTACTAAACACCCAGATGTGGAACAACTATCTGTAGGCCATAAACATATTTGTTCCGTACTGAAAACGTATTCGTTACCCGTACCGTAGAAAATCAAACCTCACAATTTTAAACTTCCCTAGGAGAAACGCATACTTGTTACTGGAAAAGTTGTAGCTAATAAAAGTAACATGCTTTCCTTTAACAATATTAACCAATACTCAAAGTGAACTTTAGTAGGTAAAGCTACTTTAACTCTTAAAACGACACGTCACAGCAACAATGGAACATGTTTCGCATAACTAAACTAAAACAAAAACCGTTTCTCCAAAAATTTCACGCGTTACGCCTTAATGTACTGAAACCTCTAAGCAACAGTTTATAAAGGGAGTGCGGCCCATTTCTCGCCAATTATACGTGTGTCAAACACACTCGGTATTGCTCGTCTGCAAACCCATCCAAACAAAACCCAACCTTAAATCTGACACACAAAGTCTACAATCCAACGAAAAAATCACAGCTAAAATGGTAATGATAGAGCCCAGTCTATAAAATTTCATGCATTGGAATGTGAACTTTATTGCGTGGGTGTAAAAAGCAGTTGTCGTTTGGGCTGTAGATCAAAGTGTAGTGTACACGTCGTTGTATGACGTACGCGACAATAATACGGCGATGTTCGAAAATGGCGGTTAAGGAGACGACTGTTGGGGTTTCTTTATTTTATTTTTGGTTCATTTAATTCTTGATATAGATCTGAAACGATACAAAGTCAGACCATCTTGTATGCAACTTGTAGCCAATGATGAACGACTCTTTATTTGTCACTATTTTGTTACAACACTTCCAAACGACGCTGTTACTTAAATACTTTGAGAATACAGTTGATGATGAGATGCTTGTTAAAGAGTTTCTATCACAGGCAAAACGTATGGCAGTTGCGAGCCTTTTTTTCTTCTTTTATTATTTATTATACGAGTATGTACCTGAAAAAGAATCATACTCACGAAGTGTATCCGTAGAACAGCTTAAATGAAATGTCATCACTCATAAGCACTAAACACATCACTTGCTAACTTACCAAATTAAAAATGTACTCCTGTTCCACTTTTAATAGAAACTTTTTATACTACAAAAGTCTCAAAGTCACTACTCCGTCTATGTTGACAATTACCAGCTCGCTTGCATACACATACATATTGATGACCTAGGCTTCATATTAGCCAAGTAATAACAAGCCACGGCACTGATGTCTGTGATTAATAGGTAGACGTAGAACGGTTTGGGGTGATTCAGATTCGGGCTATCATCAGTTGGAAATAGTTTGGTATACTTGAGAAAGTATGCATCATATTATATCACATAGCTTTATTATACAAGAGAGAGTAGTTACTAGTTTATAATCTACGTGTAACTTGATCTACGTGTCTTCTTGAGGTATTTTAAACTTTTTATCTGTGTCTTAAAGATGATGTTCTTTAAGCTATTTAGATGATTTATTAATAATGCACGCCGTGCCGTAAACACATTTATAATGCAAAATTAAATGAACAATTTATATCAATTTAAAGCTACAGAGAGTATCTCATCATATTTAATTATTACAAGTAAAGACTTTTATTTATTATTACTTTTAATTTCGTCAGTCATTTGTAATTAGTTGAAGGTAGTTGTTTTGAGATCAGAACTTATGATCGTGCTGAAAATAAAAAACGCTATCCAAATATCCGTATTGAAAATACATACTTTCAAAACTATTTCCTCCCCTTAACATTGAAACTATCCGACATAGAGCTACGATTTACAGCTGCGCATTTAACACCACGTTATGGAGTGAGCAATTTGGCGCGGCTCAGATGCGACATCATAGGTTTCACAGCTCCATGTCCGGCTAATGCGTTTGATTGCCGCAGAGAACCCTGATTCATCGCGGCTATTTTGGTTCCGTATGTCTTTGCAATTATTACTGTTTGATGTTTTTGAATGGTTCTGGGTTCAGTTTAGTAAGTGTCTGTTTTAAATAGACCGCGGTGATGGTATAACGTCGTTTGTATGTATTTTGTTGTCTAAAGAGCTGCATCGAATTGTGGTTTAAAGTGTCATTGACATTGTTGATTGCAATTATATTGAAATGAAACATGAGCTTAATCAATGTAACAATACTCATGGTTCAATTTCGAGGGATTATAATAGAGTTATGAACAAATGAATGATGTTAGTGAACTGAACCATATCTGGCTTTTGTGATAGCACAAGAATTAGGAAGAAGACCAATAATTATTATGAGTTCCTATTTACGAAATACAGAATCTTGCCTATTTATGACGTCATTAGTTCATATTAGTTATTAGCCTGAAACACAGGTTTGATTAAACCTAGATCAAGTAGGTCGCTACATATAATTCAATTAACTTTTCATCTGTAATTAATATAAGTCATGTACTACTTTTTATTTAGGCATTAATATAACCATTATTATAAGATCTTACTTTTAATACTACTGCGGCTAACCGTACACTTTTTATTTGTGAAAGTTTACAAATAAATTTTATTTTTATTATTCTATTAGTTAGAGCACGTAGTTCACCATTATCAGCTTTGAAGATCACTGCTGAAGATGGACCTTCCAGTGACCTGTGATGGTCAAGCGGGAAATTGCCTTAATCACCACGTTTAGCAGACGCTGCTGCTCATCCTCTTGACCTAAACGTCAAACGCACGTAGTTGAATCTCAAATAATTTTATCTACTACTACTTCATAAAGTATACTATGATAAAATTTGTTTGTCAAGAGTTTTTGTTATACAACGTTGTTTATGATTATCACAAATACTCTACATAAACTATGCAGTGCCCGACATGGTCTATAATTGATCCCACAGTCTTAAGTCTACCACCTGTTTTAACATTGCCACATTAATATTATGGAATGCAATAAAGAATTTAATTGAATTGAATATTAATTTTGTGATGTTTAACACATATTTAATATCATCACCCTCCGCGCTAACTGTCGTATCGTATCTAGCAATTGATAATAATTTTTCAGTAGTTGCGTTAGCTGTGGTTTTATTAATGAATTAATTACTTTTTTATATTGCTCTTGCCTTGGTTAGTAGTTGCCCTGAAGCCCTAAGGTATTTATTTATTTATTTCTATTCATTTGAAGCAGATACGTCACTCTGAGAATTTCTCTGAAAAGTTATCAATTGCTAGTTAGGACAGTTAGCGCGGAGGGTGACGATATTTAAAACTTTGTTAAAACTTTCGCATTAGTAAAAGATCAAATGCTAGTAGCTTAGACAATTTGTGTTTAACATCGAACATTCTTTCATATCCTTTGACCATGTTCAGTACCTACTGAAGAATAAGAAAGACATAATTTCCAAAATAGACCTATCCTGTTTTATCTCTTACAAATAAACTCAATCTCTACAATACACACCTTTAATTACTGAACCCTTAAAACAAGATAATCGTAGCGATCATAACCCTATTATATCGGACCCTTGTCCTTAGGTACAGTCGGGCACTGTCGAGCACCGTCGGGTACAGTCGGGAGGTTAATTAGCGCGACCCCAGCTCCCACCGGGCTACGGGTACGATTGTTGTGTGGCGAATCGGACCTCTATTGATTATGAGCAAGTTTTGCGTTATAAGCATCCGAAAGTTATATTATGAATCAGGTGTGACTTTATTTATTAAGTGTTACCAGAGTTTTATTTTTATCAGAGGAAGGAACTAAACTTTTTGTCATAGTTCTTGTTCTTCTTCTGGTGCCTCCATTTACTGAAGGTTGGCCATCAACTCTTAATATTTCTCTTTGTCCTTTGCGAGATGGAACAGCTTAGCAGTACTCGTGACTCTGGTCAATTCGCGAATATTCCTCTACCAAGATTTTTTTCTTAGGCCAATACCGCGTTTTCCCGCTACTTTGTCCATCATTATAAAAAGTCCTATCTCTCGTGCTAAAAAACGTGTTCGAGGTAGGCAACCTTTCTTTATTTGGTGGTCTGCATGACGATAGTTAACAAACTGGAATCTTTTCTATCAGAAACTGATTTCAATTTGACTTTTTATATCCGAATGATGTTATAAAAGCTACTCTATGACTACATTTCCACGCTTACTACTGCAATGTTTCGTTGCTTCAAATCCCGCACCAGCAGACACAGCACATATCCTCTTGTTCTCTCTCTGGATTTAGGTATAATTATGAACGCTGTACTGTCCTTCATCTCGGGTCCTTCTCCATTAATTTCTGGCTTACCTATCTATAAAAAAATAGAACTAACACCAATCTGATGACTGTTTCAATCAACTCTGATCGACGGATATCACTTGTAATTCCGCTTACGCCATAATGAGCTTAGGACACATCCTCGAGTACAGAAGCAGATCTCATAACGTTGGCTGCGCCCGCGCACCCGTCTCGTTAATTGTGCGCTTCCCGTCATCAGGTTACATTGAGTAGGGATGGCAGAGCAAAGAAATTATATTTCTTATTTAAAATTGTTTTCTGTAATGTGTAGGTGGGAATCCAAGTCAAGCTGAGTAACATCATTGTAAAATTGTTGTTTAGACTTTCTTATGATCTGCGGTTTTTAATTAAATTGTTATAACAATACCTATGATTGTAAAATTGTCTCATAACTTCAAACTTTAAAACTCATTTATTCAAAATAGACTAGAATTACTTAGTTCTTTTTGAACGTCATTTGGTACATAAAAGACAGCCCCCAAAAGCGCCCTCCCTTCACCGCTTGCTAGTGTTTTTGCTGTGAAGAAGAAACGGCGCAACAAACTCCCCAGCAACACATATCTGTCTGTCAAGTGAATAAATTAATTGAGTCTATACACAGCAAAAGATAATATTAATTACAATAATGAAATTATCCAAAATGCGGATTATAAACAAAGTATAGGCTTTCTTATTATCAGTGTTGTATAATTTAATAATAACTACTTATCTAAAAGTTGCTGCCTACCTTAACAATTTTTAGGGTTTAACTCAGATTGTGCAAAGCTGCTGATTCATTTGTTCTATAATTATATTTCAGTAGAGCCTCCGATGTTGAGAATGCATGGAAACGGAATAAAATTTTCCATGTATTTGCCTATCAGGTGTTCTAGCACAATTTGAGTGAATTTCAATAGAACTGATTAATGCATAAGATCAACATTTAAAATCAATGTTTCTCTGACAACCCTACTGTCTGATCAGAGCATCGCTGCGCCCGCGCCGGCCACACGACGGATATGCCGCGCGGTTTGATCTCGCGCATTTGCCATCCTACGACCGTTATAATGTTCTCAGAAATCAATTCTGCTAAAATTAAAAACATATAACAGGATAGAAATATACATAACGTATGCCTATCTTATGTGTTTTCAATGTGTCTTCGTTAATTTGTTTTTTCCGGTTTGGGAAATTAATTTAAATGGGATAAAAGATACATCTTTCATCTATTTAAGCTGTGTGATCTCCAATCAACTGATATGTCTCCAGTTTAAAAGATTACGATTCTTTAGTAACTAAAACAATGTGAGTAACATGTAAATAACCGTTTTGCAGAGTAAGTAGGTAAAGCTGGATTTTAACGACATTAATTCTCTGGTTAAACAACTCATCTGCCTAGCCTTTTCCCAACTATGTTGGGGTCGGCTTCCAGTCGAACCGGATGCAGCTGAATATCAGTATTTTACATGGAGCGACTGCCTATCAGACCTCCACAACCCAGTAACTGGGTAATACGATACTCTTGGTAAGACTGGTTGTCAGACTTTCTGGCTTCTGACCAACAGTAACAACTGTCAAAGATCTACAAATGACAGCCGGGAACAACGGCTTTACGTGTTTTCCGAGGCACGGAGGAAACTCGCTCTGGTAAATGGTCACCCATCCACAGACCAACCTCGGCAAGCGTGGCTTAACCCGGAAGATCGGTCTATGCGGCTGTAATTATTTAGCCACGAGCTCCTCCTCCTCCTCCTCGAGGTTAAACAACTGTTTACTCAAAATGCTACAACATTTCTCGACTAAACGTTTGTTTATGTTAGTGAACACCAGTCTAAGTCTACTTGTTAACACGATTCGAGAAGTACGGAAAGAAAAGATAGGATACGTAAAAATGTGGCTTAAAACTGGGAGACCATTTTCTTACTAAAAGTCACATAAAAATTAAGAATCAAATCAATCGGACAGGTGGGCGGCAAATTCTATAAATGATAAATGATATTTATTTCTGTAAATAAATCTGTTACAGACACTTTTACAAGTCAATTTTATATGTTTTTTTAAGACTAGATGGAGCCGGCATTTCCTATCTGACTCGCTCTGAGAAGAAAAGCCGAAACAAACTCAGAGGTCAACGTCTCTTTTAAAGTCCAGACATTGTAGTAAGTATCAACAACTATGCGAGTGTAACAATGTAGGGCAACGTCTGGAATGGCCTTTTGAGGAAAGAGCCAAACAGCTTTGAGTCGACCTGTCTAAACTGACGGTACGCATGCATCAGCCATCGTGTAGCTCAACCTTATTTTAGGGAGCTCAACGACCCGACGCACGACGCCACCAATCAGCAAGACATTTGCGTAGGTCACAAAAAACACTCAAAACCGCCAAACACTTTTGAAATTCGAGTAGGATACTAGCCTACACGGTACTCACATTCACAATAAAAAAATAAAATAAAATTAAAATAATATCAACATATTAATAATTGAATAATTATTCATCAAAATGTCAAAGTAAAAAAAATATTCAACAATAATAATAATCAATCATGCAAAATGTCAAAATAAGAGTTACAAAAGAATTACAATGATTTTTCTGTGATGAGAGCGAGCAGCTCAATTCCAAGCATTTTTATCGTCCATACAATCTTTAACTTTATAGAAAGCTTTATTGCAAAGTTTCTGCTTTACATAGGACTTAAATTTATTAAGACTTAGTTCTTGAATATTGCTTGGAATTTTGTTGTAGAAACGTATACTTTGGCACCTAAATGAATTACTAATTTTTTGGAGCCTAGTCATTGGTAGTATAAGTTTATTTTTATTTCTAGTATTGACGCTATGAATGTCGCTGTTCTTAGAGAACAAACTAATATTTTTCTTAACATACATCAAATTTTCATAAATGTATTGAGATGCGACCGTCATTATATTAATTTCTTTAAATTTATCCCTCAGTGAATGCCTAAAGCTAAGGTTATAAATTGCTCGAATAGCTCTCTTCTGCAAGACAAAGATAGTTTGAATGTCGGCGGCATTTCCCCACAACAAAATGCCGTACGACATAACACTATGGAAGTAACTAAAATATACCAATCTGGCTGTCTCTACATCAGTTAGCTGGCGTATCTTATAGACCGCGTAAGCTGCAGAACTGAGTCTTTTCGACAATTTATTTATATGTGGGCCCCACTGCAGTTTCGAATCTAAAGTTATACCCAAGAACGTAGTGGTGTCCACAAGATCCAATTCGGCTCCATTTATTACTACACTGGTTTTCACCTGCTTGACATTAGGTGTCAAAAATCTAATACATTTAGTTTTCTTCTCGTTCAAAAGTAAGTTATTAACATTAAACCAGTGCACTACTTCAGAGAGAGCGTTATTTACATCGTTGGTAACCGGCTGTTGCCGTTTGAGTTTGAATAACAGTGATGTATCATCTGCAAATAACACAATCTCCTGATTATCTTGTATGAGATAAGGTAAGTCATTAATATAAACGAGAAACAGGAACGGGCCAAGAATTGAGCCCTGCGGAACACCCATTGTCACCACAGACCCCGGAGATCTCTTCCCATTAACGTCCACTCTCTGGATCCTATTACCCAAATACGAAATAAGAAGATCCAGTGCGGTATTCCTAACTCCATAGTGATGTAGTTTCCTGACCAATGTCTCGTGAAAAACGCAATCAAATGCCTTGGACAAGTCACAAAAGATGCCTAAGGCATCATGTGAATCCTCCCAGGCGTTAAATATATTATCTAAAAGCTCAACACTCAACTTCTTTCTCCTAGTCTTTTTTCCGTGTTGGAGTCGGAACCAGATGCGGCTACATATCAGTATTTTACACGGAGTAACTGCCATGAGACCTCCGCAACTCAGTTACTAAACCATACCAACATCCTAAGGTTAGATCAGGGGTCGGCAAACTTCTGTCATCAAGGGCCAAGAAGAACTGAGTCAATCTTATGAGGGGCCATATTTTTCATGACTACTTGTGTAGTTTTCATAGTAATCAATTTTGTTTTTATGTCAATTTATCTTTACATTGATTTATGCCGACACAAACAAAGCCCCATCTACGTTTACTTTCGAGACTATTCGAAAAGTTCCTAAAACTACGGTTGTTGGCGGGCCAGATCAAAACGGTTCTCGGGCCGGCACTGGCCCGCGGGCCTTACTTTGCTCATCACTGGGTTATAGACCATTGGTCAGACTTTCGGGCTTCTGACTACCTGTAACGACTCTCATAGATAATCGTATGGCAACCGGTACTAAAGGCTTAAGCGCGGAGGGGTCTCAGTTGACTCCTGCAACCGAATTACACCGAGGATTGCAGCAAATCAACTTCAGCAAGTTTTACTGACCTACCGCAAGCTGCACGTGAAGGTTTTAACAAAACTCTATAGAGTATAAATGAATAGGGTAAGCAAGCACTTGCTTCAATAACTTGCGCAATTTAACTTGCTAGTGGATACGGACACTCATCCACGGACTGACAAGCAAGGCAAGCGCAGCTTAACCTCAAAGATTGTACCATCCACGCTGTTGTTATTTAGCCACATTTTGCCACGAGCCCTTCAAGTTTCTGAGAAAAGATGGTTAGGCGTTTTTTTTACTCTTTTTTTTCGAGGCGTTAGTACTGTTTTGTGACTATACTAGCCTCATAGGTACCTCTTAAATGTGAACATCAGGAAACAGCTATACAGTTCCACCATTATTAATAAGCACGCAATTAATAAGTAAGGAAAATAAGCCTTATCAAAACTAAAATAAACGATCGGATAAAGAAAAGGAAATTATTAATTTTATTATAACTGATTCGATTCTATAATCTCTAATCATTTAAATTAGCCTGTAAGTTTTCAACTAGTCACATTAATAAATTAGATGGCGCAGTATTAAACCATTTATAAAACGAGCGATACAGTTCTAAGAAAATCTAATGAAAGATGTATAGGAAAAACCGTTCTGACGAAACGCTTTATTCCTAACTTTGTCCTTCTGAGAAAAATATTACCGAAATATAAAAGCAAGCTAGCTTAATACGAAGTTCTTATGTAACTGGGACTTATTCTTGTTTTAATTTCGATTTTTATTTATTTAAAAGTTTGTTCTCCGTGTGACTATTGACTACCTCTTTGGTCTAGTGGTCACAAGCTGAATACTGAGCGTGTAGTCCTGGGTTTGATCCCTAGGTCTTCCAAAGTGTTTAAACGGTTTTCCGTGTGGAATTTCTTAGTAGCAGCCTCGAGTCTGATTGTGTAGTGTGCCCGGTTAAGTACAATAGGCTCGCCCTCTTTTACATAGGACTTAAATATAACGGCGAAATGAATGTACTTATTACACCTCTGCCCAACCCGTTGGGGAATACAGGCGTGATGTTCTCCTTATGAAAATAGGAAAAACGCAAAAATGTATGATAGCTTAATTTTATTTCATAGTTTATACCTGCAATTTTTATATACCTACCTATATTTTTATAATCCAACACATTTTAAAATCGCCTCAATAAAGGCACTAAATATAAAAACTTATTAACGATGATTATTTATTTGTTTTTGTATGCTTGTTCAATATAAATTTATTTATTAATTTATTATCCACCGGCTTGTTCTGACAATCCAGCTACACGTAAGCCATCTTCCGTTTACGCGAATCATCTTGTTTATCCCGTGATGCTTGTAATAAGTAATTAAGAAATGTACAAAAAGCTTAATTCGTTCAGTTGTCATGACGGATTAATGACTTTCACTCTAAAAATTAACTTCATCATAAAATTATAAACAGCTACTAATTCTTATAAACAGCCGAGATTAATCTAAACCTCAACTCCGTTGATCTAAATATTAAAGAAACTAATCCTCTGTAAGATATATTGAATATAGCGCGATTCTCTGAAGTTTTATTTTTTAATCGGCAACGACATGGCTCGTCGACAGCCAACGTTATGTTCGCCGGTGAAAAATGACTTTACAGGAATTTTAGACGGCATCGTTGAGTCCATTCGATGTGACGTATTTAGGCCGTAACAGAGAGGTAGCTATGCGATATTGAAGATATTAATTATGTCATGTTAGTGGTTGATTGTGTTATTTTTTTAAATTCCTTGTTTGAAGTGACAAATTGTATCAGGAAGTTTTCGTTTATATTTCTGTGAATTGATTAAATTGGTACGATTTAATATTTGTTGTGGACGATAGGTCAATGTACTGCCATTAATAAAGGTTTCCAGAAAAACATGTTTAGCACATTTTTACGGATTCAATTGATCCGATTAATCAAGTTGTCATTATTAAAATAAAACGTTTATTCTTCAGAGGTGAAGATGAAAATGATTTGTGCTGCTTTTAATTGGAAAATATAGAACAGGATACAAACAACTTACCTACAGTTAACTTCACGCAAAAGTTTTATATATAAACTGCTGGACAATTTTTTTTTAATATTCCAACATATCGTTTTATTTATATATTTTTTATATTTCCGTTTTCCATTTCATTCCATTGTATTGTATGCATTTTCTTCTATTCTATCGTCTTATTACTATTTTTATCGTCTTAATTAATGTAAAATAAATAAATACATATTTTTTGTAGGACTTATCAGACACCATATCATTTTTAATATAAGTAACTAAACTTAATACAAAACACAACACCATCAAAAACTCATCACCTATCGCTATCGCCTCGCTCTCTCTACAGCACGATACCAACCGCGGTATATTTTCAATCACTATTTGACAGTTCGATCCCTGGCCAACAGTTTTCCGTGTATCTACATTTCTACGTAACGTAAGTCGAAAGACTTCTAATGAAGTCGCCTGAATGTTTCATAACATAAGCTCGTTTAGCTTTTTTTCTTGTTTTTGATACATTTTAGCGTTGAAGATAGATTAGTGGTGTCGGTGTGTCTGGTTTTAATTAGTCCAATGTTTGCTTTCAATCTTTTATAAGCCTGTGTTTTACCAGGAAAATGTAGTACGGACCGGGTTTAATGTTTTTTACATGTTTTGTGTGTAAGTGTTTTTTTTAAGTTCCGTTGTTATTTATATCAGTGTCGTATTTGATAAAATTTTGCGCTCCCAAAAAACAGGTTAAATAAATAAAGGCATTTAATTAAAAAAATGTTCAAAAATAAGGACGAAGTTGTCTGATATTTATGATTCCCCTTAGAAAGCTCTACAGTTAAAAAAAACACAACGAAAAAAAATATGTACATATTGTATTTTGGTCTAATTAATTATTTGTAAAACATTATTTTTGCTTTCTGTAAAATGTTGAAATGTCAGTTTAACTTTTATATATTTTAAACTTTTTTCATTGCAATGTTATTGTAAATGATCGTACTAAGTAGTATTTTTAGGTGCTTTAAAATTAAAATACTAAAAAACTTACATTTAAAAAATCTCACTTTTATGTAAACGCAAACAAACGCGGCGTTCCAACCGCCATTGTTTAAACACCCTTAAATTACGTAACACTGACCATTTCAAAGTTCGTGTTACAAAGTTTATTGCGTGATTTATTACTGAAATATCAACTTAAATACTTTAGTAATACGGTTTTAAATTGCTTTGATGACGTTCAAACGACCGGTAACATTTTAATAAATGATATTTTGAAAAGCTCTTTATAAATTAATATTGGGATGTATCCAACGGAAATATGTTGGATTGTATAATTTTATGCGAAATTGTGGTTTTATAGTGTGAATAGTATGTTTAATGTGTTAGAAAAATGGTTTTTTGTTGCTGTATTTAATGTTTCATAACATCACGCCAGTTTCTCCGAAGGGTTGGGCAGAGGTGTATACAACGTGTTACATAATTCCCCTTAAAAAAGAAAATGTTAATCAAATAGTCTTTTATGGTTGTTGTCATTTACCTCTCAGAGGAAATTAGATAAGAATGTAAATAACTTTCTGGGTAGTCTACTCTTTACTTTTAGTTTTTAGGGTTGCGTTTCAGTGATTTGTCCAAATTTTTTTTTGGGTCCTGCTTTTACGTTAAAATATTGCCAATGGACTCTTTACAAGGGACCTTTTAATCCCCTTTCGGCTTTAGGGGTATTTTTAGCACGTCGTATAATACACCCACATGTCGCCGTTATGTTTCAAGTCCCATGTAATAGGGGGCGAGCCTATTGCCATCAACTGTGTACAAATCCAGATTCCAGGCTGCTACTAAGAAATCCTACACGGAAAAACCCAATTAAACTTTGCCCGACCTGGGGATCGAACCCAGGACCTCACGCTCAGCAGTCGCGCTTGCGACCACTAGACCAACGAGGCCGTCAGTTAGGCCCGGACTCCACCAAAGCGGAGATGTGCGGAGATGTCTCGATC
Organism: Amphipyra tragopoginis; assembly: GCA_905220435.1. NCBI lineage: Eukaryota > Metazoa > Arthropoda > Insecta > Lepidoptera > Noctuidae > Amphipyra > Amphipyra tragopoginis. Next base: position 682,755 of record HG992013.1, on the reverse strand, counting down.
AACCAATAGGATTGCGTTAATTTCAAATGTCTCCGCTAAGCTTCAATTCAAAACGAATTCCTATTGGTTGTTTACGACACATCTCCGCACATCTCTGCTTTGGTGGAGTTCGGGCCTTAATGTTTCGTTGCTAATTTTGTATCCGGGGGCTTCAATTTGGTTCAGTGTAAAATTGCACCGACTTCTGAAACTGTTAGTTTTATAATACGGTAATTATTTTACTCTTTTTAGTTTTTTTTGAAGTCTGTTTTTACTTTTTTAAAGTTATTTTATCGAAAATAGGAATTACTTTTTTAGTACATATACAAGCTTAGTTTTAGTATATACTAAACCTGAAACTAGTTTGTTCAGAATCACTAGGAGAAGCGATTGACATATTTTTTACAACACATTTTTTTATTTTTTTCATAAATTTCAATTTTGTTTCAATAGGTTTCTACCCATAACAGTTGACGGGAATAGACACCTTGTGGCTTGAGATGGTCCGCTCGGTCAGTTTCCGTGTATTAGACAACCCCGGCATAGCACATCTCAGGCATTTCACACTTTACTAGGGAACTTAACGCGACATAAACTATGATGTAACTTGGAGATTTATTAAAAAAAACACATAAGTATTCAGGCAGTTCTGATAAAAATCTTGTTGGGGTGTCTCGGTTTTTGTATACAGGGTTACAGGTAACTCTGTAATACTAAAAATAACGTTGTATACCTTTAAACGCAAGTGGCCCCTTCCAGAAACTTTCAGTAGCCCACGTAATTATTATTCAGAATACTAACAGCTTACACAGCAATCAAACAACTCACAATTCGTCACAAACCTATCAACACGAACGAAAAATCTCGACACAATTCATTATTTGAAAACCCAGCGTCATTAAGGGCCCCCTAAATTGCGAGAGCCCCTAGACCCCCGGGGGTGATGGCGGGGAGATAACGCACGTACGCAACACACCACAGTTAGTGGGCTCTTTGTAAACTGATGAGGAAGGACATTGTGACGGACAAATTGTCGCTTTTGGAATTGATGATTTGTTTATTTTATGAAATAAATGGAAAGATGGGATGGACTTGTTATGTTTCTGAATATATTGGAAAAATGACTGTCGGGAAAGTTTTGTTTTAGGGTCTATAGTCAGATTTTCTTTCTCAATTGTTAGAACTATACATTTTAGATTCAACGATTTTATGTAAGTATTCTGCTTCTATATAAATAGAATACGACATGCTGCAGTCCATTTTATAAATGATTGGGGTTCAAACAAACACTCATGGTGGTGAAATTTTTTCTCGGTTTGAATAAGTTATCTTATAAGATAATAGATAGAAATATTATACCTACTTAGGTAATATTGGAAATTAGTATATAGCTTAATCGTCCCATTAGGTACTGTTCCAATGCTAGCCACTGTTCTCTTCTAAGCCTCTAGTCTTGGGCTTGGGCTTTGTCCTATGGCCTAAACAAATTAAAATAATAATATCTATAAAATAAAAACTAAAACAGAGCTGCTTTAAAAATACTAAATGACTAAAAAATTTAATTAAAAAATACTAAGTGTAAATAATAAGTTAAACTAAAAATAAACTTTAAAAAAAAGTAAAAACCGACTTCAAAGAAATACTAAAAGGAGTAAAATAATTACCATAATATAAAATTAACAGTTTCAGAAGTCGGTGGCTTCTATTTGCTTCAGTGTAGAGTTGCACCGACTTCTGAAACTGTTTATTTTATATTATGGTAATTATTTTACTCCTTTTAGTGTTTCTTTGAAATCGGTTTTTACTTTTTTTTAAAGTTTATTTTTTATTGAATACGTTTTAGTGTGATAATTTTAACCCCCTCCTTCATAACATAACCCTTCTTTTTGGCTTTGACGTAGTCGGGTATAAAAAGTCCTTTCAAATGATACCTTACACGATATAATGAAAACATTCCAAAGGGGGGGAGGGGGGACACGCACCCCCTCCTCTTTTCAAGTAGTCAGTTCCCAACAACAAATATAAACAAAGCAATATTAGTAATTTGAGAATTTTGCTTTGATCCAATGAGGAGTTCCGTTCCATATCTCTGAAGTTCATGGTCTAATCATAACAAAATTTAAATGGGACCAATGGGAAAGTATACCCTTTCGAACAAAAAAAGAATTTTTCAAATCGGTTCATAAATGACGGAGATATGAGGTAACAAACATAAAAAATAAAATAAAAAAAATACAACCGAATTGAGAACCTCCTCCTTTTTGAAGTCGGTTAAAAAGTAATAAAACATGGTTATGTTGAATGGGCATAACACAGAAAATTCTCTATGTATCTGAAATTCTGATGCAGTCGGGGAGCTATTTTTTTGGAAAACATAATCTATTTGTCCCGCGTCTGCATCAGAATTTGAACGTACCTACATGAAAAAAACATATAAAATTGACTTGTAAAAGTGTCTGTAACAGATTTATTTACAGAAATTTACAGAAATAAATATGATTTAACCTGAAAACAGCTTAGAACATTTCTTTTTTTGGGCAGTCGTGTAAAAACGTTACTAAAAGTATTATTTGTAGAGTTTTCAGAACTTCCTCTCTTTCTTCTCTCTCTGGTCTACTGGAAGCGATTTCTGTAAGAAATAAGCAATGCCTTTATATGCTATTATCCTAATTAACTTATCATTTATTAAAAGTAGCGTGTACATAAATGACTGAATAAATAAACAAACTTGTCCCGATCTATAATACCTTACCATTACGCATCACAGTCCCTATAATGCGTCAATATAACATATTTAGCACATACCATCAGTTTGTAACGCACGCAATGCTCGCAATGTGACACCGTGCTCCTAGGGTCGTCAGGGCTCGTCTGACATTTTTGCGCGAGGGTGGGTAGTGCAACTATGAAGTTATTGTTAATTATATCAGATGTGTGAGCTCGGAGCTATGCTAATTGGTCGAGGGTGTGGTAGACACGTGATTGTTATTTTAGAATTCGAATTCCGAGCATTCGTCGATTTGTAAAAGATAAAGTCCCCGTCACGAGAAGCTATAAATTTTGTAAATAAAGAACTTCTACAAAGTTACGTAGCGACAGTTCAATCAACAACAAATAATCCCAAATTCAATCAACTCAAAGTTACATACGTGTAATACGAAACTAACGAGCAATTTCACTTAGTCGGGTTATATTTTAGCGATATAAAGCGCTATCGTCTAATGTTTTGTGGTACCGGAACGTGTCTGACTCATGGAACGTCAACATTTGGCCCGCCATTTTGAAGTAAGTTCACACTGACGCTGTCAATGCTGTCATTTGAGTTTTGAATGCGTTTCAGTTTGTTTGTGTTGTTTTCGTAGATTATTATTTATTATTATATAAATAAAATAAAAACCATTATATAAAAATAAAAATCATTACTAAACTGTTTTTTTTTATTTCTTCCAAAGGTTGCGAACCCCTGAATGTGTGTTTACAAAATTTATAGCTTCTCGCGACGGGGACTTTAGATACTTGAAACTATCGTAGTTTTATGTTGTTAAGGTATTTAATTTTTATTCAGGATTTTATTGATGCTGAGCTCAATAGAGGAGGGGATCATGGTTAATTAACAACCGCGGGGATCAAATGATTTGCAAGGTTAAGCTTCGGTTGCCGCGTTCAGTCCGTGGATGGGTGACTATTGACACATCGAGACGCTTCCGTGCCTCAGAGAGCATGTTAAGCCGTCGTTACGAGTAGTCAGAAGCCATAAAGGCTACCGGCCTAAGTAACCTTAGGATATCGGCATTGCCCAGTAACTGTGTTGCGGAAGTCTGATCGCAGTCGCTCCGTGTATAATACTGGTATTCAGCCGCATCTAGTTAGACTATAAGCTGACTCAAACATAGTCGGGAAAAAGCTAGACAGAACTGTTGACGCAGAGCTGTGGACTGAGTATTGTGTAGCAATTGAGGAGAGGCCAGCAGGCTCAGATGATGCTGGCCGATGGCTGATTTTGGCCGGTTAATACAATAACTAGCAGTCGACAGATCATCCTACGTAAGCCTAAGTCTGCCTCTACATAACTCAATTTTTTATTATTTGTTTTGGTCACGTTTGATCCTACCCTAGTGCACCTGATGGTAAGCGTAGACAGACTGATAGCTCACGAATCCAAGTAACAGAGATATACCTAGAAGGATCCCCCTATATCCCTCTGGCTCTCACAAACACTCGACGGAACACAGTAAAGTGCTTGGCGCAGCACTTCAAACAGCACGCAGCGCTCAAAAATGTCCGAACCGAATGTAGACAAAAACGCGAATAGAAGACTAATTTACGTCAATGAGTGCAATCGAGTCTTAGCATAGTGAAAAGCTAGATTAGGTATTGTGATGACGACGTAGGATTTAAATTAATTTGTTGCTATTTCTAAGTTTATATGGCGGTGTGCCTTGACGCGCTCTGGTGGTTCATGTAAACTCAGGACACCTTTTTCGTGATTTTTTTATTAGACTGGGTCCATGTGTTTCTACATCAATGTCAGATAGGATGATTTTTAAACCATAGAGTCCAGAGACCACATGACATAACCATTAGCCGCAGATTGATAGATTACGTAATCACATAATCATATCAATGTACCTAGTGATAATGTGTCGTGACCACAGGCTGTGATTGACTTGCGGTCACCTTTGTACATGCCGATTGTTATATAGGTATATACATAGGTATAGTACATTATATATGGTAGGGAAGTATGTCTGTTGACGTGTTGGAATGTTAACAGTAGCTATAGGGTTAATGGGGCGGAAAGGGAGCTTTTAGTGTCTAAACATACTATGCCGAAGATACGCGACCGAAGTTCGGCGTCTATGTTTTTTATATGGGTAAAACGCGACGTAATTTCAGCCTGGTGTGTCGCGGGTAATTTAAAAAGCACTGCAGGCGAAATCATACCGAACTTCGCTCGCGTATCTTCAGCATAGTGTGTTTAGACACTTAATCTATGTAGCAATAATTATTATTTTGTATCTTCTTTGGATTTCACGGCTCATTGTGCGGAAGAAGTTCGGTCCTCTGGACGGTTCAACACAGGTCCAACGCGCAGAGGCCCTTTTCAGAACTTGATGCTAATATCTAAATGCCTCGTTGGTCTAATAGTCACAAGCGCGACTGCTGAGTATATGAGGTCCTGGGTTCGATCCCCGATGGGAAGAGTGTTGTTGGGTGTTTCCGTATCGAATTTCTCAGTGGCAGCCCGGAGTCTAGATTTATGTCCGGTTGATGACAATAGCATCTATTACATGGGAATTAAACTATAACGACGAAATGAGGGTGTACTATACACCTCTGCCCAACCCTCCTGTGAATACAGGCGTGATATTATGGGTAGTCTAAAATGGGATAAGTTAGCAGCCAGGGACTATCCACGACTGCACTATTGGAGTACATATCTCGAATACGTACGGATCTCAGTGTAAGTAATGCATATCAGGATTTGTGTCTGTAAACTCAGCAATGAAGTTACATACCAGATAGCCAGATAAAAACCAGATTCTCATAAAAAATAGAATGTATTCAAAAGAAACGGCTAGACGTTACGTATTTTTTATTTTCTTTGAACTTACTTTAAAATAGCTCTCATATGTGAACCAGGTATAACTTAAAACTGGCGACTTACTTACACTTTTCAGCAAAGAAAACAAATAGCCGCGAAAGCCTCGAAAACGCTGCGGCCACTATTAAACAGATTTTCATTTTCTCTCCACAGAACTATAAAACAAATATGAATTCAGGCAAAGATTAAAAAAATAGAAAAAGATGCAAACACACAATGTAATGCCTACACGTACCTACTCGCTCACCTAAACACAAGCCAATTAAAGCCACTTAGAATATAATTTAATACTCGCACTCGTACAGTCGAGCACGGCACCAGGTACAGTCGCGATCAATTAAGGCGCGTGTCCGGGCATTTTTATGCAAATATCTCCGCCGGTGGTCCCGACGCAGCGCCCGGCGTCCGGGACACCCGTCCGGGGTTCCAAACAAAGAGTATAAGAATGTAGAATGTGTTGAGATAAGGGAGGAGTTTGTGCCTACGAGGAATGTCAAAAGGATCATCGATTTGGCAGTTTATTAAGTAGTGCTGTTAAGGGATTTTCCTAAACAACGTACATCGTAATTGTATTATTGATTAGAGTGAGGGGAATTTCGGAATTTTGAGTAAAAACTCTTTTTTGAACTTCAATTTCAAACTTCAAAAATCATTTCATGGAGTTTCTTGCCGCCGCTTCCCCAAAAAATCTACCTTTTTGCACGTCAAAACTAGATGCACGGATCATCAAGTTTTAACGTTTTAACAGTGTCTGAAATCTGTCTATTTGAAATGAAAACGTTTATTAAAAAAACAGACTAGACAGCCCCCAAAAACGCCCGCCCTTCATCGCTTTCTAGTGTTTATGTTGTGAAGAAGAAACTGTTTCCCGCTCGTTTATTAATAAACACTTATGGACTTTAGATTTTAGTATTCTAAGTTCTACATACTTTTATGTTTAATCAAATGCCGATTTTACACTACTTATTTCTATATTTTAATTGGAATTATGCAAGTTATGAAAATATGAATAAAAATCCTTTCCAAGGTGCTATCACATGTACAGTCGAGTTCATTAATATTATTGGCCCTTCCAGGCTTCAAAAATATATGAACGTTAAAAAAGTTCATAATATTGTGACAACTCTAAGCATCATTAAATTGTAGTCAAGGTTTAGATTCATTAATATGTGACTGCTATATGATATACATGTTATGTTACAGAGAAAAAGCAGTCACATATTAATGAATCTAAATCTTGACCACAATTTAATGATGCTTAGAGTTGTCACAATATTATGAACTTTTTTAACGTTCATATATTTTTGAAGCCTGGAAGGGCCAATATATTAATGAACTCGACTGTACATTGCCAAATAAGGGAAAATCAGTATTTTACCTAACAACGTAAATGGCCCATCTGCTCATTTTTAATTAATCTACTCTAAGACCCGGGATCGAATACAACCCTCGTCATTCGTTATAGAAACATCAATTAGATTATTATCTTCTACCGATATTAGGAAGCTCTCCGATAATTCGATTATCGATTTTATTGAACGTGTATCGATAAAGCTCTTAGTGATCATTAGAATTATTAATAAACTGGTTAGTTTAGTTTCCGATTATATTGTTTTGGTTAACTTCTTTATCGATTAATTAATTCGTAATTAATTATATGAATAAGTTAATTTTATAAGAAGCGGATGTTCTATGTAATTTGTTTTGAAGTAGCTCCATTATAGGCAATTAATAAATTATAAGAAATGAAGGTTCTGATACCCCGGCAATAGAACTGTAAAGCCCAGAACAGTAAGAGACTAATCAAATGAATCAGTGTTTGATTTTAACCCTAACTAATATTATAAATGCGAAAGTAAATTTGTTTGTTACCTTTTCACACCTAAACCACTGAACCGATCATCCTGAAATTTTGCATAAACGTTGTCAGGTGTACAGAAACGAACATAGGGAGCCTTTCATCCCGAAAAAAAGTACTGTTCCCGAGGAAAACAACAATAACGATAATTAATAGATAGCGTCACGTGTCTTTTGAATCATGATTGAATTATATTATTAAAGAAACTAGCAGTGTGTTAAGAGTTTTTTTGAAATAATAAATTAACGGAGCGAAGCCACGGGCAAAATCTAGTTACACATAAATACGCATCACTCATGAAATCGTGTGTTTTCTGTTGCGGTAGAACTCTATAGAATGCGTTAGCGTGCTTAAGCTTGCTGAAGCATGCGAAAGCTGAATCAATGCGAAAAGGTGAAACCGTGCGTACGATTATAACTTTCGTGAGACACATTCATATTTATGATTAGTTACGGTTACGGTTTACTCATGTGCATTTTTCGGGATTGCCCGACTAATTTCGTATCCAAACGAAGCCCTTAATGATGAGCTTCTATTTGTGAAATGCGAATGGCTTTGATGTGCCCATCTTCATTTTTCTTTTTAAATAACCGTTGCCTCTATGATTTCTCCTGTATCGTAGGTGCGTTGACAGACAAAAATCTTCACATGTACAAACACCCAGACCCGGAACAATTATCTGTAGGCTATACAAATATTTGTTCAGTGCGGGAATCAAACCCACAATCAAACACAGTCAGTAGCACAAAAGCCAATCGCTTAGCCACTACACCAAAGGTCATTAGTCTCAAAAGTTCCAGGAAAAGAATATGCAACAACCTCGCTACTCATGGTTTTGTAAAAAGCAGCTATAAGATTCGTGAAGAATATGTCAGCATCCTTCTGTAATAATAAAATTCAGTTATCCTCAATCTGTTTGCCAAACGTGGGGATTATGAGCATGTTCCCCAAGACCGCTCAACGGTCTATTGGGATTTGGGAGGCTTATTTTTATTAGTAGACGGGAGGACTGGTATGAATTCCTAACTGATTGACTGATGATAGCTCAGTGAAGAAAATGAAGTTATTTTATAAAACACCTACCAAATACATTTGACTGAAAAAATCTAATTAGTCCGTCAGTTAGATTATCAAAAAATATTTGAACCGTATTTTTTCTTTTGTTACGTAAACTAAAATTGACAAAGATACGACACTTTTAAAACTGGCAAAACGTCACAAGCAAACTACAATTTTTACTTGCTTCTGACGTCACAAGCCTCCATTCTCGGATTTTGATGCGTTTTATCTTTCCAAATATTCATAGATACACAAAAGAAAAAATACGTGTCCGTTATTTTTCAAAACTGTAATTGGCGGACTAATTAGATTTGCAATTTATTGATGCTGTCAACATACCTATTGTACCTACATGAAGCTTGTCTTTTCCATTTAACGTACACCACCAGAACTCCGCAACCCGTAATGGGGTTGCTTAATAGGCAATGCTGATATCCTAAGGTTAGACCGGTTGTCAGACTTTCTGGCTCCTGACTACCAGTAACGACTGTCATAGGTATTCGTATGACATTAATTGGGACCGACGGTTTAACGTGCTCTCCGAGGCCCAGTCTCGGGGCCTACTCCCTAAGTCCGTCAACGAAGTTAGTCGGCCGTCCGAAAGTAGCCCGAAACGTAAGAGTGAACAAAACAAGTGTCAAGTTCGGCAACGGGCAAAAACACATCGGTAGTAGGGACAACTGTCAAATCGTGTTGTCATTCATTCTTAGTTCGGGCCCCGAAATAATCGTATATCCGTAGGTGATAGGGAGTAGGAAACGCTCGTAACTAAATCAGAAACCACGGACTTCGTGCTTAGGGAGTAGACCCCTCGATGTGTAACGAACGGTCACCCATCTACGGAATGACTGCGGCAAACGCAGCTTAACCTTGATCCACAAGGTTGATAATTAGCCACAACTTCCCCTCCATTTGACATACAACAAGCATTATTTACTAAATTACTAAGCGAAACGCCTCCGACGCGCCCACTGCGCACGCTCAACCTCATAGCTGACGACGTGGATATATTTTTCATCCCCACATCTCGGAAAGATTATTTTTGCTCTTCGATATCTGAGTGCAAAAGCCGTTTTTATCCGCTAGAGGATAAAGTAAATAGAATTTAGAACATCGTGTGCACCAAGTTTGTGAATTCAAAACTTCATTAAACCTATTTACTTCTACCTCCATGGTGCCGAGTTTATCATACAACCTTTTTTAATTTGTTAAAACTCAGACTTGGAACCTTCTTGGAGAACCTATTACTTTTTTTTAATTTGCTTTACCCGCGCCTGTTTCTTTTCGTCATATTGTTAAAACCTTAGAATAAGTACTAAACTTATTCTAAGGTTAAAACCTCAGGTTAAAAACAAGAAACTTGAAAACAAATGAGAAACCTAAAATGAGTGATTCTAGCTACGACGAAGTTTTTTTTTTTTACGTTTAGTCATTTCCTCGCTGAGGTGGGATGAAAAGTTACGTGTTGCACTCGAGTGCAAAGATTTTTCACCTCGTATTCTTTTGATTCCCTCGCTAACGCTCAGGATTCTAATTTTTAGAATCCTTCGCTTGCTCGGTCATCAAAATTGAGCACGCGGTTAAAAAGCAACTTTGCACTCTTGTATAACAAATAATTATTATTGTAATCTGAGTGAATTCACATAGATCGCTTTTTTAAATTTCTTAATGTTAAATCTAGTTAGTCTTAAATTGTAGAAATTAAGGAACCTCAGTATTGAATTGAATTTAGTCTGTAATGATATTGTTGGGAATAAATAAAAAAATATACATACCACTACACCTCACATTTCATCCTCCGTCCACTTAAGTCTAAACCCTTTATCTATAGCATCTTATCTGCATAAGGCCGGTGCACACGAGCGACCATTCCCGATTAGGCTTAATTAGCACCTCCGAGATTGCCCGCGAGTTATTTTAAGGGGTCCGATAAATGCGACTTTCTCGTCGCGTGGGTGAATCGTTTTATTTTATTTACTTATAGCATAATGAGAATGAATTGTAATTGCCGTTTAAAACGGTCGGAATGTTGTTTTTGGTTTAAAAGCTGTTTGTAGTTTGTTAGTTTCGATTTGAAGTGAGAATTGTTGCTTTTTGTGCTAAACTGCAAACTAATTGCAAAACACATTCGCAATCACATTAGATTTGATTTTTACACTACTGCAACGTCCATTGCACCGTAAGTTTCAACAATTTGTCATCTAATCAACTATGTACGAAGCAATGAATATTGCTGTATTGTCAAATATCGCGGACTAGTATTAATAGGATGGATGTAGGACTTATTCAGTGTTTTAGCTGCTCCTTCTTCGGAAAGGGCGAAAATGTTTTACCCGCTACTGCCGGTTTCTCAATATCGACATAGTAGAGTTTTTTTTATTTTCATAAGATACCTTATTTATTACTAGTTTATTATACTCATACATAGGCCAGCCGTTGCCCCGCATACTAGAGGTTCTAATACATGTACCCGGATAAAAAGTATCCTATTTGTTAATCCAGAATATGGTCTATCTGATTGCCAAATTTTATACAAATCCGTTCAGCCGTTTATGCGTGATTGAGTGATAAATATCTTTACGAAATTGCACATTTCGTCACCTTCCGCGCTAACTATCGTAACTAGCAATTGATATTTTTTCAGAGAAATTCTCACAGAGTGACGTATCTGCTTCAAATGAATAGAAATAAATAAATAGATACCTTAGGACTTTAGGGCAACTACTAACCAAGCCAAGAGTAAGCCAAGAGCAATATAAAAAAGTTATTAATTCATTAATAAAGCCACAGCTAACGCAACTACTGAAAAAATATCAATTGCTAGATACGACAGTTAGCGCGGAGGGTGACTATTTATATTATTAGTGTGATTGGAAGATGCTGTTATTCCTCATAACAAACTGCAATAGTTTTATAAACTATGTTATGACTAATGAGTTCATTACAAGCGTGAAATCAATAATAACTGATACTAAAACTAAATTGATTTCGCTGGAAACGAAAAACTAAATAAAATACTTAAATGAAATTCAAAATTTCTGTGAAACTAATCAATTAAATACTTCCTCAAAGAAAACATCTCATAAAACGCTTCATAATAATAAAAAGCTTTTAAAATTACTACCACGCCTCGCTCATTACCGACAAACATTCTATGATGAAATAACCAAAGCCAAATAAACATGTGTCTGTGTCATCTGTCTTAAATATATGACAAGTCATTGGAGACTGACCCTAATAATATAGATAACTTTGTCTGTCATCGCATCAGTATAGAAACTCATTTGTTTCCAACTTTTTCTCAAGCCCCGCCCGTTTGAAAGTTTGCCAAATTGTTAGGTACAACCAATGGGAGGAGAGAATGTTATACCCAGTTTCTGTCAACCAATGAGCGTCGAGCGCGACCTGCGTTGGCGCACGTATTCGTTTTGCAATTCAATGAGTTGTCTAATTGATGTTTTGTTTGGCATTGATTCGATCCATTGATGATGTTTGTTAATGAGTTGGTAATGTCGTTTGTGATGGCTGATGAGAGGATGTTACGGTCATTTGCTGGGCTGTCTTGTTTTCTGGTTAAACTGGTTTTGGTGTCAGGGAGGTATTTGTGGCTATGAATATTTTACGGTGTATTGGATTTCAATTCAATATGAATAATTTATTTGAATAAGCATTGGATAAGAATCTTTTTATTAAATTGTGTAATTATGTAACACAGATTTTACTGCATTGCGCTACTTTGATACATACATATGTAAATTGACGCTATTTTCCCATGGGGGTAGGCAGAAACTGTAGAACGCCACATGCTACGATGCTTACATACTCCTTTCGCTTCGTCCACGTTCATAAAAGCACGCTGGTTGAGAGTAGGTACTGCGCACCTGTCCTCTTTGAAGAACATCACCAACAACATCGATGTATGTCCTTTTAGGGCGTCCTCTACTGGCGCTTCCAACATCCGCCTTATAAAGTCCTTTTGTTAATCGCCGTTCACTCATTTTTTCAACACGACCAAAGCACCTGAGCAAACTCCTCTCAATTTTTGTCACTACCTACATCATTCTTATTTCCGCTACTTTGATACAAAATTATAATCATTAGAAATACAATTGAGTAATTGCCAATTAATTACTTCATAAATGATTTTTAAACATATATAACATCATAAACACTAAAACGTTTCCACAATTCATTTTCCATTTCTGACATAATCATACACACACACAACTCATATTTCACATCCTAACTAGGTACGTCCGTTTTATATGTGTGTGTGTACATACCCATCTCATAAAATTTATCAAAAGCATGTTAATACAAAGTGGCATTTTATTTAATAGAGTTTAAATATAAATTGGTGGAGTGCCAAGTTGCTGCCACTCGGCAAGTTGGCAAGTCGGACGGTGCCAAAAACTGCGCGGCGCATGCACTTGCAGATATTGCGATAGAGAAGTGCTAACTGACACGGAATTAGGGCGATTGGATGTGGCAATGTTGGTTGAGTGTTAGGTAGTGAGCGTGGTTGGGAATATGGATTGGTTCGCGTTTTGTTTGGAATAATTGTACGGTAATTGGGAAGTTAACGTTGCTAACGATCAGTTGCATGAAAAAAAAAAGATTGTACAATTTGTTTTTTTTTATTTTTGTATAGGTACATATTGATAATTGATTAGCAATCTTCTGAATGAATGCTGAAGTCCGAATAATTAGCAAATAACTATCTATCCTTATCGCCTTTAGAATTACGGTAATAATTTGAAACATTTTGAGGATCATTTTGATAAATATGTTTTACTTTAGACGGTGTATGCAAAATATAGTATTAACAGATTCTCTGTCCCATCAATCATATGATACTGTCAATATAAACCGGGTATAAAAAAAAAACTAGCAATTACTGGTAATTTTCTAACAGAAAAACTCAATAACTCTTTGCCTGACCCAGAAACCAAATCAAATACTTCACACTCATTAACTATATTACTATTAAACACATTACTTGGAGCGTAATATTACCGCGTAAATGCTATTTTAATACCCATCATTCACACACATAAACATTCTTTAAATACAGCTATGACAAGTTAAAAGCTTGGCAGAATGCATTTGAATCTAAATGTGCTATAATTTAGATTTAATTTGGCATGTGATCTAGACTGTAAGTGGGACACTCCATCACTGTCCCATCATGAGCGAGGGGCTTGTCAAACGTTGGCCAATTCGCTTAGATTTAACCTTGATCCATATGACACAAAAAGGTTGGATATGGTTGAGGTGATTGATCAGGTTTTCTTTTATTTAGCATACTACCTGTGGGTTTAGAAGTAAATTGTAAAGTATGAAGTGTAGGTCCGGCGAAACTAAAATTTTGTGTAGAGTTGAGAACTGTTTGAGCGTGCACTGTATGTGGATGGTTAATTACTCTTGTGTAGTTGGAGAATTGCAAAGAAGAATTGCCAAACATAAGTGGCAGTGGGCGGGGCACATTGCTCGCAGAACGGATGACCGATGGAGCTGAAAAGTTTTGGATTAGTGACTGCGTACCGGAAGGCGCAGCGTGGGCAGGCCTCCTACAAGGTGGACTAATGGCCCGATGAAGTTCGCGGGAGTCCGCTGGATGCGAGAAGCACAGGACCGGTCGATATGGCGATGCTTGGGGGAGGCCTATATATATATGTCCAGAAGTGGACGTCTTTCGGCTGAATGATGATGTTAATGATAATGAGTAGAAAATGAGGTCTTGGTGGAATGGACACTGAACGAAATAGACATCATATTGTAATTATTACTAATTCGGACTTTGTAAAATACAAAAAAAAAACACCTTGTTCGCAAGGCGTACCGGAGACAAGCGCTTTTGAAGTGAAGGCAATGCTACCATACAATAATATAAATAATTAAATAAAAGTAATGTTATCACTGTTATCAGTCAACAATTAATGTTGGGTTGCCAACGAGATTGGGCAGTTGTGCGCTCACCGATCCTTTTGCCAACCATATTGATTCAAGCAATATATCTTCACGACCACGGAATACAAAAATATTTCGTGTTCATGACCATTGGTAGCGTTCTTGTAAACATGTTCATCAGTATAAACACATTGATTATGATCTGTTTCAGTTTTGAATTGAATAAATATTGGTGTCAACTCTGTTGTGCACAAACGAAACTTAATTTAGGTTATTGACATCTTTTTCACTGTGATAAAATAAGAAAGAGACGGACGTAACTAAGAGCTGTCTTTAGTTGAACTAAAATTTCCATACAAAGTTAGACGGCACGTCAGAACGTGTCGACTAAAAACACAAAAAAACTTTTTATCTATCATCGTCCTTTAGCTAGCAATTCTCTAATTTTAGTTTAGTTGGTGAACAAGAGAATCAGCACCATTCTCTCATAAAAGCTTTCTTAAGTTTGTAGTGTCAAAAGGATAAGAAGGCACATCCAGCACCTCTCCATCCGTGTACCATAAGCATCGAGATTGCATCCGCGCAACATTTGTATCACCGGCTCTCGAGAGGCCGACTTTGATGTCTGCACGATCGCTTTGCTAGCGTTTCATCGCTATCAGCTGCTGTTTGTATCTTGAACAAATATCAAACACTTTGTAAAGTGAGGATGCTTAGTACTTTGTTAGTTTAGAGGTGTTTTGTACTTGAAATAGGAAGTAATCTTCCGTACTTGAAATACCTTTAAGTTTGAAATGGTCGACCTTTAAATTGAGTCTTCGATCCTCTTAAATAACTGAAGGGTTTTCTTTACTATGAAGTGTGGTTCTCAACTGATAATTAATTTAAAACACTGTCTTTTTTCTCCGTACGTAGGTGTTGTAAAGTGTTATATTTCAATAGTATGTATGTTACGGCTAATAGCCGAAGTGTGGCTACACCTAGTTTTAGCCGGGTACAACTAGGTGCAGCCGGCCATATGCGGTTAAACTTAGATGTATCCTACTTATCCTCGGGTAGAACTAGGTTTACCCTTCATCATAGCGGGTAGAACTAGGTGCAGCCGCACACCGGTGGTTAAGGGGAACCCCGACACGGATAGGTTAGGTTCGAAGGGGATAACGGGGGCTAGAGTGAGCGAGCGAACGAAGCTCCCGTCATCCCCTTCGTGTTAGGTTACTTTAAACCCTGCAGACAGAAATAGGAGCCCCGCCCTGCGGGGCTGCGTCGACTTAAGCTACACCTAGTCTAACCAACTGCTACTGGTTGCACCAAGTTGTACCCGGCTAAACCTAGGTGTAACCGCCATTCGGCTTTTACCCGTAACATGTATAACATAAAATTAGTTGTTTAAAAAAGCAGGAGCTTTTTAAATATCGAATTTAGGTCTACTTGTACTAAGTAATGCTTATTGCGTGTGAATGTAATAATAGGCGGGATATTTTCTTTATATTCTGGTCTTTTTGATGACGTTATGATTTTAGTAGTTCATACATAGATTTTCGTTTCAACTTAACACGTTCCCTGTCCCGACAAAAGTCAAAATGTATTCCTCAAGTCCACTTCGATATTAATTGTAATGTTGCAACGGTTTTATTATTTTTAACAATTCTGATACTATGTTTTTGTATGTGTTTTTTATGTGTATCCATTAGGATACATTTAGGAAGAAAATAAAGTAAAAACATAATAAAGGCATATGCGTACGTGTGAGCATCATATCATAATGCTCAAAAAGTGTTAGATAAGTCTTGGAAGATGCTGCTTCATTTTTCAGATACTCTAGAATTTCGGTCACAATGCGTTTTTTGGATACATGGACTCCAGGGTAGCACAGTTTTGGTATCCATTCGGATACCGTGGTCAGGGAACGTGTTAAGTATGTATCATCATCATCATTCAGCCGAAAGACGAAAAGGGGGTATTTGCCGTAATCGTAACGCTTGGCAGGCGGGTTGGCGATCGCAGTACCTATAGTTGTTTAAGTACTAAGAGAACGCTGCTGCCCATCCTCTAGACAATCCCTTAGTCGCCCTTTACTACACCCATGCGAAGTGATGTTGTATTGCTATTCTTTAAGTGCGGCACCACACGATACGTAATATGTAATATAAAAACAATATTGTTAACACAATGTCAGCGACTGTCGGTGGCTAGTGATTGGACACAATTGATATGAATGACTGTATCGTCTCGTTAACAGTCGACTATCAATCTGTCATCTGTTATTATTTATGTGTACTAGTGATTTTGATTGCTCTTGTTATCAGTATGCCATGTGGTTTTCAAC
Source organism: Amphipyra tragopoginis (assembly GCA_905220435.1). Lineage (NCBI taxonomy): Eukaryota > Metazoa > Arthropoda > Insecta > Lepidoptera > Noctuidae > Amphipyra > Amphipyra tragopoginis. Next base: position 666,015 of record HG992013.1, on the reverse strand, counting down.
TATGAACAGTCTACTCTGTCTTTTTCCATAAGAGTAGGATATGGATAGCATTTCTACAGGATGACTAAAAATTCGACCTATCCCATGAAAGGGGTTATACTAGAGATTATTGGTAACAAATCAACTCCCATGAACTATGGGTCGAAAATGAGCGGTTTCCTAGATAACGGGGAATTAAGATTTATTCGAAATTATCAATTTCTTTTCGAAAAAAGTTACTGGGCACTCCATTGATACTTTTCTAAAAGCTTATAAACTAGCAATCACTTTAAAATGTCTTAAGTGACAAGACTTAAGAAGTCTAAAACATTTCAAAAAATCTTAAAACTTCGTTTTTTCAAATACCTACTGCTTATTTTCGACCCACATTTCGTCACCCTCCCCGCTAACTGTCGTAACTAGCCATTGATAATTTTTCAGTAGTTGCGTTAGCTTGCTGTGGCTTTAATGAATTAATTACTTTTTATATTGCTCTTGGCTTCCTCTTTTAAGTTAGTAGTTGCCCTAAAGCTCTAAGGTATCTATTTATTTATTTCTATTCATTTGAAGCAGATACGTCACTCTGTGAGAATGTCTCTGAAAAATTATCAATTGCTAGTTACGACAGTTATCGCGGAGGGTGATGATTTGATAGTTAATTTGTTGCCACTGATCTCTAGTATAACCCCTTTTAATCCTTTCCCTGTCCCGTGACCGTGAATCACATAATATGATAATCGGCATTGTTAAACTATTGTGTCTGCTATCTGGACAGTGAACCTGTTAAGGAATAGGTTGAATTTACAGTTGTCATAACTGTTCTCGTAAACTTATGAACGGTTTACAGATTACTAAAGCATAAGCCTACAACCATCAACCTGGCAATTCATTTTTTGATGGCGGCTATAATGTTGTCAATATAATTAGCTATCTACCGGAAACAACTACAAATTCTGTGCTGCTAAGAATTTCCTTAACAACAGAAAAAGCTAATAACAATTTCCCTGATGTTTGAATCAAAGATCTCACATTTTGCAGCTAAGCTTGGAGAACTAGCAATAGAAACAACTTACCACATTTTACTTCAAAACACAAATAAAAGAATAATGAACCCACTTTATCATCAATTGCCTACAGGAAATGCTCCACAATTCGCCTGAACCGTAGTTAACAGTTCGATATTGATGTATTTTTAAACAGAGTTAGCCGGCCATCACAGATCAATACCGATCAACCGAGTATTAATGAATGTTGCAACGATTGATACAAGGGGTCGGCAGGAATGGGGGTCGCGTCAGGTGAATACACGCGGAAAGATTCCTGTTCAAACGACAAATCAAATCAAATCTTTAATTGCTTTAAGCGATAAGACCGCCATTTGTACTGTTCTTAATTATGTGTATTCCTTTTGTTTTGTTTGTTTTAGTGTACAATAAAGTATATCTATTTATCTTTTTATTGCGGGCATGGGTTATGTAGAGATGTTAATATAACTTATATTGCCGTTACGTCCTGCCATACAATAATTATTATTACTTATACCAAGTAGTATCAAAACATTTAATATGACATATATTTTAACATTAAACTTCAATACTATTTATTTAAGAAATTTTTGATCGTGTAGTAAGCTTTTTTCAATTAATAAATTACGTAATTTATATTTAAATAGTGGCAATTCCTTGGTGTTTAAAATGTCTAAAGATGTCTTGTTATAAATTTTAGATGCGATACCAAGAAAACTTTTGTCTAAAAGAGCAGTCTTATGTGGTAAAGTAGGAATCTATTTAAATAAAAAGAAAAGTCCTGACTGATTGACTGACTCATCAACGCCCAGCCCAAACCCTTGGACCTAGAAAGCTGAAATTTTGCACAGAGGTTCCCTTTATAATGTAGACAAGGAATAAGGAAGGATTTTTCGAAATTCAACCCCTAAGGGAGTTAAATAGAGGATGAAAGTTTGTCGTCACTTAACGGGTTCAAAATTTCACGCAAGCGAAGCTGCGGGCAAAAGCTAGTACGAAATATGTTTCTTTTCGATATTAGCTCATCAACATACAACGACATAACCATTATTAGAATTTATTTAAGTTTGACCAAACATATTAGTCGTATTATTTCACATACATAGCTAATTAAAAATACATGAGGGGTTCGTTGCCACATAATAATCGCTCATATCATACGACTTGTGAGATTAAGTTGTGTTAAAAAAGTAATACACCAAGAAGGTTCCGAGTCTGAGTTTTAACAAATTAAAAAAGGTTGTATGATAAATTTGGCACCATGGAGGTCGAAGTAAATAGGTTTAATGAAGTTTTGAATTTACAAACTTGGTGCACACGATGTTCTAAATTCAATTTACTTTACTTTATCCTCTAGCGGATAAAAACGGCTTTTGCACTCAGATTTCGAAGAGCAAAAATACTCTTTCCGAGATGGGGGGATGAAAAATACATTTCCAAACGGGACACCATAAATAAACCGCTTAATTTTAAAGCGTTATGCTATGTATGTAATGTCAAACGTTATGTAATGACGTCGCGCTACATTATAAACGTATGTAGATGTCGGGAGATGGATGGACGCATCAAGTCAGCATCCGGCTGTGCTTCCTGAAAGGAGAATATTGTCAGACTAACATAATCACAATGTAGTACAGGTTGCCTGTTAATTTTCGGTCTAATCGGATGTTCTATTAAAATTTGCCATCCTATTTATAACTTGTTCAATAGAGTCTGAAATACATACATACATAAACTCACGCCTTTCCGAAATCAAAATCAAAAGTTTTTATTTCACATAAACCATTATAGGCGCTTATGAAAAGTCGATTTAGGTGCACGGTTCCAATTAGTCGTTTCCTATGGAGAAGAGCCGGCAAGCAACTCCACGGTTACTCTTTTAAAATCCATATCTTTAAAAATTTGAGTGGATACAGTTATGACTTAAAATAGTTATGAGAGAGCAAAATAGACTTAAGAGCAGGAACCACACAAAAAAACAAAATGAAAAATATGGTCCCAAATTAAATAGGTATCCAGGGATCTAGCAAGTCTACAAAGCTCTCACATTTACAAAAGGTAAAAAGACGCTAAACTATATAAAACAAGTGACAAGGTTAATTGTCATCAAAACACATTACAAAGAAAATCACTGTCTATTACGAGTAAGATAAAGATATCTTGAGAGTAACGATAGTAATAAAAAAAGCTATTCGTAATGAGGTTAGTTAATAGACATACACATACACTTTTTCCCATGGGTGTAGGCAGAAACTGTAGAACGCCACATGCTACGATCCTTACATACTCCTTTCGCTTCGTCCACGGTCATACATCTTGTCATACACGCACGCCGGTTGAAAGTACTACGCACCTGTCCTTTTTGGAAAAACATCACCAATAACGTCAATGCATGTCCTTCTAGGGCGTCCTCTACTGGCGTTTCCACTAACATTCGCCGTATAAATTCCTTTTGTTAATCGCCGTTCACTCAATCTTTCAACATACCCAAACCACAGAAGCATACTCCTTTCAATTTTTGCTCACTACATCATCTTTTAAACCGCAACTTTGTCTTATCACATCATTCTTCAATCTATCATTCAAAGTTACACCGCACATACTTCGTAAGGAACGCATTTCCACGGCATTTATTCTACTTTCATGACTCTTCTTCCAAGACCAGCGTTGGTACCAGCACACCATTATGGACAGTCACAGTTGACAGTCTGAAATATGCTTGTGATTAACCGCTATAGATATGACACCTGCGGAAAGAGAGAATACGGTCTGATGTCCTATGTATACAAGGTTAGTCGGAAAGGGGGTACTAATCCGTAGGCCACATAAACTGTCACTGATTTTAAAGGTTTTAAAGCAAGTGTTAAAATTTCAAAATTCTATAATTTCTATTTCAATACAAAACGATTATTAATTCTTCACTCTGCTTTAGTTACGAATTCAAAAAATGGAGCTTCTAATCCGTGACCCCAAATATGATCTAAAATGTAAACACATCTGATCATAACTGAGGATAGGTAGATTTTAGCGTATTTTTTTCACATCTTTGATCTGCTCTTTCTCATAATTTATTGACTTTTGCGGAAAGTTGTAGAAGAAAAGTTACTCATTACTATGAGTACTTTAGCACGATTTTGGGTTAGTACCCCCTTTCCGACTAACCTTGTATAATTCTTTGTCCTTAATATTGCCCACGTCCTGCAACTGACCTTTACGCATTAACACTTCCGCGAGAAGAGGGATTTTATACCTGTTTTGATGCCCTATGCATATCAGTCTTTGTCCTTAATATCGCTCATGTCCTGCAACTGACCTTTACGCGTTATACGGCTTCCGCGAGAAGAGAGAGGATGATTTCATGTCTGTTTTGATGCCCTATGCAAATCATTCTTTGTCCTTAATATTTCCCATGTCCTGCAACTGACCTCTACGCTTTATACGACTACCGCGAGAAGAGAGAGGGTGATTTCATGCCTGTTTTGATGCCCTGTGCATAACATCCTTTGACCTTAATATCGCTCATGTCCTGCAACTGACCTGTACGCGTTATACGGCTTCCGCGAGAAGAGAGAGGATGATTTCATGTCTGTTTTGATGCCCTATGCAAATCATTCTTTGTCCTTAATATTGCCCATGTCCTGCAATGAACCCTTTACACACTACGCGTGAAAGCGTGGCTTTATTACCTCGGGAACCACAGACTCCTCATGTATAAATTATCACCCTTTGTCTTTAATATCAGCAGCTTCGCACTCCTCGCACATGTGCGTTATAATTGGAGCGGTATTCACCTGTAACGAGTCGCTTAATGAGATGAAATAATATGGCAACTAAATGAATTATACGCCCACCATACCGGGATGTTGAGTGATGGAAGTGGCTGCGCCGTTGAAGGGTTTTTGACCTGGATCTGTAACGAAGTTTCGTATAAAATAAAATTATACTCGCTATCCTTACGTAATGGATGAAGTGAAGTAACAATTTGATTATCAAACAAATAAAATATCTTGATCTAGCACACGAGGTTGTCGGTATGTGGGGTGTGGACTCAGCAGTCATTGTCCTGATAGTCATTACAACGAATGTCCTAATAGCCCAGAGCCTCGATCAAAACCTCGTGAGGATCTCGTTGGATCAAGGGCTTGATACAAAAAGCAGTACACCTTGACACGGTACGCATAGTGAGGAGGTTCCTTTCTCTGGAGCCCTGTTATTTTTTTCTTAGTATGTATTTGAGCAGTGATAGCCCAGCTTGAACGGTTGCCTTCCATGCAAGAGGATCCGAGCTAGAATCCGGCTCACACCTCTGACTTTTCGAATTCATGTGCGGATCAGAATGTGATTATCATTTGCTAACAGTGAAGGAAAACATTGTGAGGAAACCTGCACACCTGAGAGGGCTCCATAAAGTTCTCGATGATGTGTGTAGTCCACCAACCCGTACCAGGTCAGCGTGGAGGATTAAGGCCGAAACCTTTCTCATTCTGAGAAGAGGCCCGTGACCAGCAGTGGGACAGTAAGGCCGTTTGTCCACCGCCGCCGTCACCGAGAATGAGATGACGTTGCCGAAGTAGCGATACATACATTACTATGACTGCGTGTCCACCGCACGTCGGTCATCCGAGCGCCGTCATCTCGGCCGCCGAGATTCTAAGTAGTTCGGCGCTACCGCTAGAACTCGGCCGAGATCGTGACGGACCGAAATGACGGCAATACAAAACACGTCTGCACTTGTCCACTGTCCACATCCGAGATTGACGGCGCCGGTGCACGAGTTTTTGTCTTGTGTTCCTGACCACGGAGATCGGTCGCAGTGGACACACGATCGCCGTCACGTCGTTCCGAACTCGGTCTGAAATAATCTCGTTTCTCGGTGACGGCGGCGGTGGATAAATGCTTTTATAGGCTGATTATGATGTGTTATGTATTGAATTCGCGGCGTCAGTAGCGTTTTCGAGGTTTTCTAAATTGCAGGTGTACGGGCACTTCGGACACTAGCACTAGCATCTCATTGGATGTGGAACAGGTCGTTTTGGTGTTAACTAAAATTAAGTTTTATTAAAATGTATGCAAGGTTAAAAGTTGAGAAAGTTTAAATATCAGAGGAACGATCAGCTGCATCGTTCGTCCGTTCTGCTTAGCTTTTCCACCCAAATTTTACACAGGGCGATTGCCAACAGACCTCCGCAACACAGTTACTGTACAATGCCAATATCTTAAGCTTAGACCGGTTGTTAAACTTTCGAGCTTCTGGTAACAGCTGCCATAAGTGTTCGTCAGCTTTTTTTTTTGTTATTCTTGGTCGTCTTTGACCCTTGCCAAACCTGATGGACTCCCCTATACCCCTCTGGCTCTCGTACACACGACGGAACACAGTAAACTTCTTGGACAGACTTTAATGTAAGAGTCAGCTGCATCCTTTGTAGGAGTGGGTTGTAACAGGTAAAATCACGTATCTGTTACGCCTGTTCCTGTTACACGTAAATAGCAGTTCCAAAAACCTGTTACAAAATAACAGTCTGTTATTTCGTACTATGTGGGAACAAACTATTGTGTGTTCTCTGTTACCACAGATAGCAACGTTTAACCTGCGACAGCAGGACTTCTCTTTCTAACTAAGGTGTTAAACCTTTGCGAGAAAAGGAAAGAACTTTTGACGGCTGTAACAGGGTGTCCCAGAGTAACAGTAACATTTTTTATCTTATTCTAAGGTAACTGTCATAAGCATGAATAGAGAAAAGCTTGTGACTGTCATATATGGGATTTTGTTAGCTCGTGGAACAGGAACTGATTTTTCAGTTTGTTTGTCACAGTTACAGTCTGTTATCGTAAGATACCTGTTTTAAATAGCTGTTACGATAAATACGCCTCACTCTTAATCCTTTGCGTTAATAACAACATACTGCGGCATCATCAATTAGTTTCCAAACCATACACATGCTGCCTACTCGTTCGGGGAAACCTACGTTATATTTAAATTATAACATGAAGCACTTCCAGCTATCCTACATCCGGGTACGCTTTTGATCGTTCATACGGCGTCGAGGCAATATCTGCACTTAATTATAAACGGATCGCGCACTCACACGCTCGCAGTCCTCTGTTTACACACGATACCAATACATACATACACTGTAAATGACAGGCAAGCTTGTGCACTTATATTATACACTAACAGGAATCTGAACATGCATGTTATTTGTTGAACTTTGTGTGAAATAATCACCTTTTGTATTGTTCTCACATTATCTATATTGAGTCTAAATTATGTTGAGTGTATATGTCGTGGCCATATCTTAGAATTGATCACTTCATGATGTGGCCGGCCTTTTCATGAAATGGTTGTATTCCATGATTTTCGAAATATTCATTTATTACGGAAATTCACAAATCGAAAAATATCTATGGTAACGAGTCCTATTAATGCGGCGTTGCGACTTTTGTCATACCATACCCCTCTCGCCGTATGTCTTATTTGTCGGGGAGGGTTGTGAAGTGAGAAGTTTCTTATCCACTCACACGATAATCTATAAATGTTGCCAGTTCAACCTAAGGTATTGTTTACAAGGAAGTACTAAAGTTAATTGATTTATTAAGTACCGAAAAAAATTTGTATAGACTCAACTAATTTATTCACCTGACTGACAGATCTGTGTTGCTCTGGAGTTTGTTGCGCCTTTTCTTCTTCACCACATAAACACTAGGAAGCGGTGAAGAGCGGGCGTTATTCGGGGCTCTCTTTTGTAGCATTGACTTTCAAAAAGAAATGATTTGCTGTCGTCTATTTTGAGTATACATTCTAGCTCTGTATCATCTAAGGTTGGTGTTCACCAATATTCATTCTCTGGATGTTCAACCGTTTGGATTGGGCATACCAAAATCGGTACTGGTTCGTGCAGGTAACCGCTACATGAAGGAAGCGGGTAGAAGCAGGGGCTGGCATTTTTTAACAAAAATACGCCTTATTCCTTAGTCGGAACTTGTCGGCGCAGTTCGGAGCTTTTCGGCGCTGGTTCGCCACACAGTATAGAGACTACCTGCGCCGAGTAACTGCGCGGACCAGCACCGTCAAGCCCTGACAGATCGGCGCCGGCAACCCGGTTTCTACGTGTATACGCACAAACGTGGGTTTCTATTCCAAATTCTTCTTCTTATCTTCTTGTATACAAAAAGAAAGAAGGATAATATCCTACATAAGTTCTGTGTATTATAAGACCATAAATAAATAAAACACATACCTCCAACGAATTGTCCACTCATCCTATAAGGCTTTATAATAATTAAAAGTTAATTGACCATAAAATATGGCCGCGATCCGGAAATATGTGCACGACAGTTTAATTGAATATGTAACAGTTATTTATCTCCGATGCCTGTTAATTATAATGCGTTTTAAACTATGGATACCACATTATGTTTTCTGTTTCATTGCTCAGTGAATCACGTTTCAAACTGTTCACGTTTATGCGATCCTGGTACCTCGGACTGGCTAAAGATGGATTAGTTTCAGTTTCTTCTTCTTGGTTCTTTCTTGTTCTGTTTATTGCTTTGCTAGGTTCTATGGCTTACTATGAACTTCTTTTCAAGGCTGTTATTATAAACAGCAACAGATTTATTTACAAAAGCCAGAAGTTGATGGTCGGATCTATACTATCCTCCGGTTTCTGAATTAAGAATTCGGGTTATGCAATAATTAAGTAGTATTTGAGTAACGGAGTTGTCAAAAAAATGCTTTAAAATCCGTAATTTCTTTGACAACTCCGTACTCGAATTTTACATAAGTACTGCTTATCCTAGAATTCTCAATTCATATTACTGAACCAAAGAAGAGAAATTAGAGAGTAGGTTTTTATTTTAGTAATAGACATTTTGTTTTTGCGTCTTTTTCATCTGACTATGGCAGAGAAGAAGGATTATGAGTCTCACTGGCTATGTATGTAAGTTTGGATCTCTATAAGTAAGTTTGTGTCCTCGTACAGCCTATACTGAACCGATTTCAACAACTGAGGTGTCTTTGGATAGGTCTTGATTCTCATTTTTTATTATTACCATAATTTGTCTTTTTTTCCCTTGGCCAACAGATTGGTGATGACAGCCAACTTTTGTATGCCAGAAACAATTTAACACATCCCATTTCCACAACAAGAACTTCCAATAACGAAATCATCTAACTAACCGATCAGTTCAAATAAACCCATAGGTCAGTTATATCCGTGTTGATAGTTGATACAATGCCAATAGATGGCCACACTGGTCATTTGGCGTGAATGCTAATACCGGGCGTCGAGCTGTCATGAAGATTGACAGCTCAGTCTGATTGTATTGTAAGGGGAATGTTAGCAATATTAACTTGTAAGTAGATATTGGGTCCCGGTTGAGAATGTAGGTTAGTTATCTGATTGGATTTATAATAATAGGTACATAACGTATGTATGTACGTAACGAAAAGAGTACGCCGGTGACTGATAAATTTTGTTCAAACCGGTTGTCATGGTATGGGCATGTGATGCGGAGGAATGAGGAACACGTCGTGAGGAAAGTTTTGAGTATGAATTCTAAAAATTCTAAAAACGACATTTTTGGCATCAATATCGTTCATAGGATCCGTTGTACTTACTTTTTTGCAAAAATATTTAATGTACAGTTTTAACATCGTTACGATTTTATTATGTTGTTATGGTGTCTCAAAAAATAGTCTTAAGCAGGTTTTCGAGTTATATTTTTTTTCATGACATGACATTTTTGATCTTAGTGTCATTAACAGTTGAGACAAATGCGTGTTTTTTTTCAAATTAGATTCTCTATTCGTCTAATTTAGAAAAAAACGATTTCCGTCACTAAGATCAAAAATTTCATTAATTAAAAGAAATCATTAAGTACTCGAAAACTCCAAAAAATGGCGGAACACAAGTGGTCGAGGTGATTTGGGTACCTATACGGATGCTCTACCTCTGGACTTCCACTTGACACTACTTTTTGGGACACCCTTTAAGTATACAGAATGTTAACGAATTCGTGTAATTCCTTCAAACCGCGTGATCTACTGGTGACACTGATTGACCCTGTATAGGTTTTTTTCAGAATCAACAAAAAAAAGTTTTCAAAAAATGATCCATGGTATTCTGTATCTGAGTAATTTTAATGTCTCAAGTTAACTGACTGCGTGGAACGATATCGTGTTACTCGTGCCCGTCAGCTGTGTCGCCGTGCCTTCATTCATTTATGCATGGCATCGAAATTTACTATCAAATAAAAAAAAACTGTGAAAAAAAAGTTTTTTTATTTCTAATCAATCTAAATCCCGTGCAGGGTTAATCTATACCATTAATAGATCATGTGGTTTGAAGGAATTACACGAATTCCTTAACACCCTGTAGATTATAAATGATGGGTACTTTAACATAATTTAGGTTTAGTAGGTATCCATTTCCGACTAACATAAGCTCTCTATTAATTTCCAATTTGTAATGCCAATAAGCCTAATGAAACAATATAATGTCATTCAAATTAATACCTAATTAACGAACAACAAAACACCTGCAAAACCATTGAAACGCAAAAACGATAATAATTTAATTACTCCAATCGATTGGCTTATCTAAACCGATTGATCGATATTGGTTACCGATTCAATCGGCCGGTTGAACTCGCTTTCGGTCACGACTGATGTTGTATCGGTTTATCGGTATAATATTATCAATTAACTGCTAACAGTCCAGGATAGTAGGTTGTATACTTTCACTTATTTATTGGTAGTTTTAGTATATACCTAGTTAGAGGAGCTCGTGGCTAAATAATTACAGCCGCATAGACCGATCTTCCGGGTTAAGCCACGCTTGCCGAGGTTGGTCTGTGGATGGGTGACCATTTACCATAGCGAGTTTCCTCCATGCCTCGGAAAGCACGTAAAGCCGTTGGTCCCGGCTGTCATTTGTAGATCTTTGACAGTCGTTACTGTTGGTCAGAAGCCAGAAAGTCTGACAACCAGTCTTACCAAGAGTATCGTATTACCCAGTTACTGGGTTGTGGAGGTCTGATAGGCAGTCGCTCCATGTAAAATACTGATATTCAGCTGCATTCGGTTCGACTGGAAGCCGACCCCAACATAGTTGGGACAAGGCTAGGCAGATGATGATGAGTATATACCTAGTTATTTATTTACGTTATCTAACTTGCCAATAACTATGGGTATATAACCACTTATACATGCTACATATTTTGTACACACCTATATCTCTTAAAGGCTTTGGTACACTCTCATTTTGTCGATGGTGATATTAATAATATCACACAGTATAGACAAGCGTACTAATTATCCATCACCGGGCTTCTACTGAAAATATCTTAGTAGAAAACCTCAATGACACACTGCCCGGCCTAGGATTCGAACCCAGCACCTAAGGCTCATCAGCGCGTTCCTCTGACCTCTATCTCCAACATATTCCAAAATGTGCTAGGCTTCCTGTCTTATTCTAACCAGATGCGGTCAAATACAAGTATTTTACACAGAGCGTCTACCATCAGACCTCTGCAACCCAATTACGGGGCTATGCCCTAAGGTTAGATCAGTTGTCAGACTTTCGGGCTTCTGACTACCCTTATCGACTGCCATAGTTATTCGTATGACACCTTGGACCGACGGTTTAAAGTGTTCTCCGAGGCATAAAGGACTAACTTTAAACGGCGCAGTCTTCGTCTCTCATGAGCTATACAAGAAAGCTCATGTCATGGTGAAAAGATTAGCCAATCAGCAAGGTTGGTAGCGGGGCTGACTGCCCAGGGTGCGCCGGACGTACTAAAGTATCATCACTCGTGGAGGCTTTTTTAATGCACCCCAATGGCGTAGTTATAATACTGATATTTCGCTGCAGACTGAAAGCCAACCTAAAATCAAGTTGTGATTGTGAAGACTCATGAAGAATGTGAAGAATCAACAACTGTACCACTAACCTAAAGAACAATGGCAAAATCATTGCTGAGACTTAAAATAAGCGTCTAATGATAAAAGGTATATTAAAAAAAGCCTAATTTTTTTCTAGATATTATTGTAGCTTTAACATTTGTAAACGAACTCTCTGAAAAAAATATATTACATTTCAAAGTTTTACTGATATTCCCGTTAATTCGAATAATTTTTATTTGTTGTCCATGCTTCTTTAATATTGCAACACTTTTAGAGATGCCCTTATAATTAATTTCGAAGATTTTTTACCAGCTATGTTAATATATTTACTTAATGATTAATTATTTAATAACATGTTTTATTTCGATTGATGAATTATTATTCAATAATTCATGAAACAAATACCAAAATAAAGACAGCAAAACTTGGCCTATATTAGGAAAGAAATAGATTTTCTATAATCCTGCTTACCTAATAGAAGTATATGAAAAAAAAGTATAGCAACACAGACATGACAATGCTTTCTTTCAAATACTGTCACTGTCAATCCTAGAGTTGTCAAATATCAGTATATTTATTAAGCCCCTAGTAGACGAGATCGAGGCGCCGGGTGAATCCCGGCCAAACTCGTAGATGATATGGTTTGTACCCGCTAGCCAGCCGAGTATAAAATTGACTTGTAAAAGTGTCTGTAACAGATTTATTTACAGAAATAAATATCATTTATCATAGTTAAGTGCAACTTATATGGGATGCGCCGTGCGTACAATCGGCCTGCAAGGAGTGCACATAGGCCACCGTACCACGTCTGAACACAGGGTAACCACGTCGTGACCGATCACGGCGGCGAGCTGGGCTATCGTTAGCAACGGTGTCGTCAAAATAGCTCCATACTGTCCCATACATATCCGACATCCAGACTTACTACGGTTTGAAACTGCGCGTAGCCGGTAACTACGGTCCTAAAAACAGAGTTATCAGCAAGGGGCCTAACTTTACTGCCTACACGGCTCCTTATTGTTGGACATAATTTTTTTATATTATATTCGGCGATAGTGCTACGGCTTTTGACAAATATTTAAAACTTCTACGTTGCGTTAACGTTACGTTGTGCTACTCATTAACGGACTACGATTTCACTCCTCGATTTGGAGTTGAGAAGTGAAAAGTGGCGCATGGATTTTGTGGATTTTTCTGTGTAGTGATTGACCAAGTGAATTCCTCTGAGTAGGTATAGTCTCAGAGGGAGTGGAAATACTTCATTAGTAAGAGGGAGAATAAAATCATGGTACGTGTCATCATGGAGGAAGTACCTATCTAAAATGTTCATTGTCATGATGTTGGTGTGTTACAAAGGCACCAAGGATTCAAAGAAATAAAGCAGCACCAGCAGAATTGTTGTATTACTTATTAAGAAGAGCAAAAGACAAATAAATATAATAACACGAATACTTTTATTTATACCCTATACCTTACAAAGTAGATTTTTAATTTTTACTGAACTCGTACACCTCTGTTTATACAAAACTATGACCGAGGGATGTGCTCACAAATTATTGCATAGGCTAGGGTGTTTCTATGGGTTTCATTGAATTCACAACATTTTTTAGAATGATCTTTTGTTGGTTAGGGCATCAGACATAACCTAGGCGCTAGACCTAGACTATCAAAGTGGTATTCATGGGATTTTTAATAGAGAGATCTGCTGCACTGATGAAAGATGCAATGAATTGAATTACCTATTTGTTTCGTATAATCATAAATATTCTAACCTAAATATACTAGGGGTAGGGATAAGTGGCGAATCGCTCATTTCATCAAAACAGGCTCAATTCATTAAGAATTAATAAATTAATTGCGAATACACAAAGCTTAGGATGACACGAAGACGTTACAATTTATTTATACAGATAAAGTGATGTATCAAAGTTCGTCATTGTTCTTTGATGTTCTTTCTATTTCTAGTTAAGCAAAACTTCAAACTAGAATATCTTGAATTCAAGACTCTCTTTAATAGTAAGCCTTAAGACAAATCTGTTCAGGAATTCAAGATCTATACTTTTACATATGTTTCAATAGCAGACGCAAAAGATTATTACAACAATAGTTTGTTTGGGAATTTGCCGTTGTTCTTTAACCTCAAGAAAAAGATACCGTACACCAATTGTTACAAAGACTCTCCGGCAAACATTCCCAAAAGAACAAAGGGGATGAAATAATTGATTGTTCGTCCCTCGGGGTGGTGGTGGGGGGATGACTATCTTCAATGAATAATTGTTCGATTAACGGGGCTTAGTCATTGGCCTCGATCGCCGGCGGCTTAGATAAGCGTAGTGATGGACGGCCGGCTCGATGGATGGACGTCATTTTAACGATTTTTTTAAAATCATCGATCTTTTTTAGTTAGATATTTTTTTTACTGAAGAAGAAATAATATTTTCTTTTAGAAGAAGAACGATGAAAGGCTCGGCTCTATTTGATCTAACAACTAAACTACATAAACATTGTCTGTGAAAATAGGCAAAAAAAAATGTGGTGAAAATTCTTTGGTCTGATGACTTTCGCTCCGCGTAAAACTAAGCATATTTGCTTGAATATCACTGATGAAGTAACTTGTAGTGGACGTAAAATAAGTCCGAGCAATTAAGAAATAATTTATAATATTTCTGCCATTTATAACTACAAAGCTAATTAAATAATATCGTGTAAAAGTAAATGTGCAATATCAGTGCATGTAGTGTCAATATAACTGTCAGGCTATTAATTCAATTGCAAACTATAATTAAATACACGTTTATAGGTTAACAGTTAATTGAGTTTATAACGATTACATATAAATCGCGTTTTAACAATAAAACAAACCTGATTTTAAATGGTGCAACTAATTAAGTAAACACTAATTGTTTTTTTTTAAATAAAAACTATAAACATGCGCCGACATAATGAGTATCAAGGGTGGTCAAAAACTGAAAACCTTCCATAGTTGCTCTATCGATAACATTAACATCCAAATATTACCAACCGCTAATTCCAATTGAAAATGAAAACGGAACTTTAAAAATAGCTTTATTTATTACTTCATCGATATATTTCCATCGACATCGTCCCCTCCTTACACAAACCCGTCACTAATAGGATCGTGTACAATGATCTCGCGAACACTCCGCTTGCGACACCGTGTGCTATTGACTGCTCACTGTTTTGTATTGCGTGCCTTTTGACGTATTGTTTTACTTTTAATTGCTTAATTTATAATGTGAACTGAAAAAGCTTAATAAGAACTCAAGTTGACATAGGAAAGTTAACAGTAATATATAATACTTCTGCGTCCACAAGGTTGTATTTTAGAGCAAGTTGCTGGTGGATAATCCTAGCTACGATGTGCAAATATTCAACTTTAGTAAGACGAGAACAACCAGAGATAATAATATGTCGGATAGATTCACCGGGACAGTGGCATGCCCGACAGATGCGTTCTAAGTAATGTAAATGAATAAATGGAATAGTAATTTGTCAGTCAATTGGGCTTTTGGTATTAAAACTTCAGAAATGCTAATAGAGCAATAATGTAAGAGAACTTTTATTTATTTATTATTTATGTACATGCAACAAAAACTTAGTAAATACATAAGTACTGTTTATTTCTGAAGAAATTTCTGTCAGCAGACCTGCGACAGGACATATTAATTTAGAGATTTGCATTCTGACTAAAATTTATATGATAGAAGATCAAAGATAGAGATATAATAAACTTACCAATGTATCGATATTATTTTCATTATTAACGTCCCAACTCTACCCAAACCGTCAGTAATAGGATTGTGTATAGTTTACCGGCTTTCCTTTTTATTGCTCCCCCAACCGCTTCAGTTTGTGCTAAAATACAAACATCAGTATTAATCCCGTGATTCGCAATATCATATCGATATTGTCCCCTCCCTAGTCAATTGCCAGCACTAATAGGGTCATGTACGAAGATCCTGCGAACACGACGTTACAGACATGCACTATTGATTGCTCCTTCCTTATTATGTGGCCTCATGTTGTTTTGTTTTATATTTATAGTAAGACTGGAGGAAGTGGGGCAGCGTGTGAGTTCTTTGATCTTCTTATGTGATTTTAAATGGTTCACAAAAATAGCCTGAAGTAAGTGTTCCTTGGAATCGGCCAAAGACAGATAAATATAAATTACTCATATTAAAATCTTTGTCGTTTGGCGTCTATTGGAATATTTTGAGTAGATTCTCTATTGTCCCAAAATTGTTTATTTTCAACGTTTAATTCAAAAACATAATTTTTAATCCCATTCAAACATGAAACACAAAACCCTAACACTCGCCAATACACAACAAGCCAAATCATCGACAAATCCCTCGACACTGTCCCATCCCTACGACCGGCACTAATAGGGTCCTGTACACTGATCTCTGGAACAAAGCGACGCGCCGCGGTAATATTGATTGCCTGAACTACCGTGTGCAGAGCGCCTTAGCTATGATAGTGATGTTATTGTGTGGCTAATTGACGCTCTGGCACAATGCTCGAGAATGGTAACGTGTTATGTTTGATTAGTCAACTGGAGGTGGATTTAGGTGACTGAGACTCATTGTTGGGTATTAATCGTAAATACCTAACTTTACATACAATGTAAAAAAAGATTTATTGTTTGTACAAGTTCAATCAAGGAGATGTTTCAAATAGATGGAACCCTAGCTAAGTCTTTGTGTACTATATTCAAAAATGTTCAATCACACATGAAACTGTTTTTAATTGTCCATTTTCTTTTCGGTGGCTTTGGTTGCTGGTTCAAAACAAGAATTAAAACTTAGGGCCAAATTTTCCATCATCATAAAACTTTTATCTGAGAAATAAATTTTCATATGGCAGTTTGACATATTTTCTATACAAAAACTGTCAAAACGGCAAACTTATTCCTCAAATAAAAGTTGTGTGACGTTTGAAAAATCGGCCCTTAGAATTGTAATACTCAAGTACTCAACTAAAAACCATCGTCATGGTAAGATGTCATTTTGATCATTGACGTTTGACATATTCATTTCGAGTTAAGTCAGTGAGACGCCAAAGTGAAAGTCTGAAAAATCATGATTTTTTAACCACTATACAGGGTGTTAACGAATTCGTGTAATTCCTTAAAACCACATGATCTACTACTGATGTAGACAGGCCCCGCACGGGATTTAGTTTGATTAAAAAAAAAAAAAAAAAAATTATTATTTTTTCATGCGGCTTTGTTACCGATCGTATCTAAACCACCTAATAAGAATTCAGTAAAAAAATAAGAATTTATTTTTTTGCAAATGAAATGTTTTTATTTGTGTGAACATTTCGATGCCACGCATAAATTAATGAAAGCACGGCGACACGGCTGGCAGGCACGACTAACGCGATATCGCTCTTTGCAGTCAGATAACTCAAGGCTCTAAAGTGACTCAGAAATAGAAAATCAAGATTTATTTTTGATTTTTTTTTTTAATTGATTTTCAAAACTTCCCATTTAGGGTTAATCCGTATCACCAGTAGATCACGTGATTTGAAGGAATTACACGAATTCGTTAACACCCTGTAGTTATACACTTTGATTATTTACATATTATACATTATTTAAACTAATTATTTGGTAAAACTTAAACAACTTAAAATGTATCCGTTATGAATAAATTTTATACAAATGATTATTTCTGTTTTCCTAAATTCCACGAATTTTCCAAATATTTTGAGGTTGTGGACAGTGACCTATGGCTCGTTTTAAAACATGTCCTTTATGAAATGAACTTGACATTTTGTTACGAAGATAAACTTAGAACAATATTAATAAATGTCATGTTATCATCTAAGTACACCAAATATGCCTTTGTAGAAAGTCTCTACGACTCTACCTCATTATTTAAATTTCTGTGAACTCTACAAATATGTATGTACCAATGTATTTTTCTTTATAGCCTCTTTGTAAAAGAAATCATACTACATTACATATCTCTTTAAGGGTTTTCAAAGATGACGAGAATCTATTATTTTGATAAAAGTCTTGAGTTTAAGCCTAACTTCAAATATTTTGTTAAATCCTCCTGAAATGGTGAGAATTCTAATTTATGTTGAATTTAATTTAATACAGTGTGTCACTGGAAAATCTGTACAAAAGAAAAGGGGTGAAAATAGAAAACAGTAAAAGAAAAAAAAAACGATTTTTTATTGTAAAACATATTACTTTTTTTTGTTTGCGTTTATTTCGTTTAAATAAAAACGACCATGATGGCTAAGAATTGATGCTGCGTAGCAAATAAAAAGCAAACTTTCAAAAACAGTTAACAAGTTAAAAAAATTGTACCGTGAACAAAATATTTTTTCTTTTTTTTTGTCAACAGTTTGTGATCTAGGTTCACCCATTTTCGTCTGTGCACTTTATTCATGGATACACTGTATAATGAAGAACAACAATAAATGATTTTATATTTAAATTAGAACATCCACTATAAATATAACCATCAATAGACATGATCCGTCCGAGTCGCTTAAACAACGCATGTTTGATATTTCACGACTTGATAATGGCGACGATCAGAGGAACTTTTAACCATTCCTAGGAAACGTATTAATTACCCACGTACTGCTATGAATATCTGTTCTGTTATTAATTGAACTATCGCCTTATTGGTTTGTAGCATCGCCGCAGCAACTTGATTCTTGGGTTCGAAATCTAATACGTTTATTAAGTGTAATGTGTGTTCTATTAAGTGTAAAATTATTATTGAAATTAGATTTTAGGTACCTAGGTTTATTTTTAATATTATTAAATGAATTCTAAATCGAGTTATCATGGAGTTTCTTCTTCCCGTTCTTCTCCATAGGAAACTACATTTGACTTGTACACAACGAGGCAATTCTTGACTTTCAAAAGGACCTATTTAGTGTACCTAGTTGATTTGATTTTTTTTCATTATCGTGTGTTATAAAGTGGCTCTCAGGCGCACTCTATCATAGATTAGGGCCTCAAATCGTCATTGAGGAAATATTGTAGGAAAATGTATTTGTTTATTTACCCCATGAGGGGGTAGCACGTTGACTGCCTCGTTTGTCTAGTGGTCGCAAGCGCAACTGCTGATCGTGAGGTCCTGGATTCGATTCCCAGGTCCGGCAAAGTTTTATTGGGTTTTTCCGTGTGGAATTTCTCAGTAGCAGCCCGAAGTCTGGATTTGTGCCTGGTTGATGGCAATAGGCTCGCCATTACATGGGACGACACGAGGGTGTACTGATACACCTCTGCCCAACCCTTCGGGGAATGGAGGCGTGATGTTATGTTACCACATGTGGCTCTAGATAACTATAGGTACTCTCATTTTTCGATCATAAGCAGTCCCGAACCAAGCTTCTTTATCAACCTCACCAATTATTCCCAACACCGAAGATTACTTCACAACCTCGAGTCCTGCCCACCCCAATCTGACACAAACGTGCAATTAGCGCCACTGTGACATGTAACGCTATCAATCCATCTCAGAGCTCGGACCTCTCGCTCACACGCACGTTAACCTGTATTTCTGTTTCATTCACGCGTACTAATGCGCAATCAATAATAATTATCTTCATGTTTGCAAGCAAGTGGATTGCATTGTGATGTTAGGGTGTGTGCACAATGAGGGAAATATTATTTTTAGATTTATTGCGAAAAATATAATTTAGTGAAATACGAGTAAAATAAAACAACGTTCCCTTAAACCGGTTTTTTATGTATTAATGATGTAGATCATTAATACATAAAAAAAAGCAAAAAAATAATTAAAATCAGTTCGGACCGGCCTGTTTAAAACCAGAATAGTAGGTAGCGTAGATAGGTAAAATGGGTTCCCTACGTGACATCGAAACTCAATACATCGAATGTTGCAGCATCGAAAACGGTGCATCGAAGGGTCACATAATCGATGGTACGCTACATCGAATGTCGTGAAATCGAATGGTTACAGCATCGAATGGTCACATAATCGATGGTACGCTACATCGAATGTCGTGAAATCGAATTTTTACAGTATTGAATGGTTACAACATGGACTGGTTGCAAAATCGATGGGTTATTGCATCTTAAGATTGTTGTATCCATTAGTTACTGCACCGAATAAAAATAAATTAAACACACAAGAAAACAAAATTAATAAAACAATACATAAATGCATAACCATATAGATATAGATAAACATAAATGCAATTCGCTGTGATGAGAAATCGATACTGTAACTATTCGATTTAACGACATTCGATGTAGCGTACCATCGATATCGTAAACGTTCGATGTCGAGACTTTCGATGTGGCGTACCATCGATGTAGAGTACCATCGATTATATGACCCTTCGATGTACCGTTTTCGATGTTGCGACATTCGATGTATTGAGTTTCGATGTCACGTAGGGAACCCAGGTAAAATACGATGCCGTGTTTTTCGGCGTTCTGTAAGCACGCGGTCCGCTCGCTTGCAGAGCGCGCTGTCTGCGAGTCGAGTTGTATGGTAGCGGCAAGCGCGCTGACTGCCCTCCGTTGGCTTTTTCATAGACGTTATAAAATATATTATACGACACACGATTTAATGCTCTAATTTGAATGACAAGTTAATTGCTGGGTTGGAGCGATGCCGGTATAGTGTGCCACGACCGTTAGTCGTTGTTTCAGTAGTCACCCCCTTTCTAGTCATATCATCTTTTACGCTATCCATCCATCGTTTCTTTGGTTGTCCTCTACTCTTATAACCATCCACATTCATACTCAAAACTGTCCTCACGACATGTTCCTCATTCCTCTGTTTATCCCTTCTTTATTATCTTCGTACTTATATTTATTGTGATAGAGCTTAACTGTAGTCAGTATTTGACTGCAGCTTGTACCTAAGTGGGTTGGATTGACCGGGGTAGTCAAGTAGACTGATGATGTTCTCGCAGAAATAGCGATGTAAAGTAACAACAATGTGTTGCTGCCCTAAGGGGTAGCGGCATCCAATAAACTGGGAGAAATATAAGAAAAAAATATTTAGGCTGTATTTGTTAATTTATAGGATAAAGACTATATTTTGGACCTTAGTATGTACTCTATACAGTCCCAAGTCAATTAATGTCATTTGTTACTCAGATAAATTCTAGTTTAGTTTTATATTTGTGTTGCTGGGGAGTTTGTTGCGCCGTTTCTTCTTCACAGCATCAACACTAGGAAGCGATGAAGGGCGGATTTTGGAGACTGTATTTTGTAATATTGACGTTCAAAAAGATCTAAGTAATTTTAGTCTGTTTGAATAAATGAATTTTGAAGTTTATGCCGTTGTACCCGAATCCTAACTGAAGATATCTTGGGTACAGTCACATGTGACATGTTATCCGGAGTAGTTTTAATAAAGTTCCGTATTCTGTACCCTAGTACGAAAACGACAATTGTTTTCGTAACTTGCAAAATCGTACTATAGAGGTACTAATGATATTATGCAGCATCATGAATACGTCCTAATGGAAGTTGTTCCAATACAAGTCAAATGTCACATCTTTTCTTCTCTGGAGCTAAACGAGAATAGCCATTGCTATGGTGAAAAGATTAGCCAGTCAGCAAGGTTGGTAGCGGGGCTGACTGCCCAGGGTGCGCCGGACGTACTTAAGTATCGTCAGGAGTGGAGGCTCTTTTAATGCACCCTTTTTGAATGTCACATGTTATCCGGATTGATAATTAATTCGATTAAAGTTTTCTCGGTTAGGCACATGAGGTTGTCGACCGGCATGTGGAGTATTGACTCAGCAGCTATTGTCCCGATAGTCGTTACGGCGAATGTCGTAATAGCCAAGACCCTCGATCAAAACCTTATGAGGCTCTCCTTAGGCG
Organism: Amphipyra tragopoginis; assembly: GCA_905220435.1. Classification (NCBI taxonomy): domain Eukaryota; kingdom Metazoa; phylum Arthropoda; class Insecta; order Lepidoptera; family Noctuidae; genus Amphipyra; species Amphipyra tragopoginis. Next base: position 644,243 of record HG992013.1, on the reverse strand, counting down.
GCTGGATACAGAAAACGGTACTCCTTGACACGGCACGCATAGTGAGGAGGTTCCTTTTTCTGGAGCCCTGACTACCGGCAGCTTGGACCCTGTTCGAGATGCCAGTGGGTTACTACGTTTTATATTTTTAGATGTATATGTTTTTTTTTAGAAAGTAGTAATAGAGGTCCGAATGTCTGACAACTGGTCTAACCTTAGGATATCGGCATTGCTCAGTAACTGGGTTGCGGAGGTCTGATGGCAGTCACTCCGTGTAAAATACTGGTATACAGCCGCATCTGGTTAGACTAGAAGCTGACCCCAAAATAGTTGGGAAAAGGCTAGGCAGATAGTTTTTTTTTTTTCGAAGAAATTGATTTGTTTTTGTATTTCATTTCATTTCTAGCCTGCATCAATCCCACTGCTGGGCAAAGGCCTCTCCCCATGACTTCCAATTTTTTCAATCCATAGCAAAAGTGGACCACTGGTCATTGGTTTTGTCTAGCTCGTCCCGCCATCTTCTTCGAGGTCTGCCGCGACGCCTTCTGGCTCCATAAAGTGGTTATTTTGGCCCACAGCTCATTGGGCATACGGTACACGTGGCCAGTCCAGGCCCACTTCAGCTTAGCGGCTTTTTGAGCAACGTCAGTAATTTGTGTTTTGGAGCGCAGTGTGGTGTTGCGTACATGGTCCGTTAGCTTGACGCCTAGAATGCTGCGCTCCATAACACGTTGGCAGTTGTTTTTGTATAAAGATGAATAAAGGGATATTAAGATTTATGTGGTTGATACTATGCAGCTTCAAGAATACATCCTAACTGAAGGTGTATGTCCGAACCAAATGCTACACGTTGCCCAGATTTTGTTTAAATATGTCCATATTTCTGTTCATTGTGCCCGTGCCCTATTGAAAGGTGTATTGTGTATATAGTCCGAGTCAAATGTCACATGTTACCCGGATTAATTTGCTCGGCAATTACACGGCGCGCCATTGTGCGGTGATGTATGTGTGAGCGTGTGTGTGTGAGTCATTGTAAATCATACACGATTAGCGTTTATACGATGTGACGTCACTTGATGAGAATACGTTAGGAAGATCGGATAGGATTCTTTTTTTGGATTTGGTCGCGTTGGCCCTAGTTAGTGCAAACAGGGTCTAAGATAGAAGCACACGAATCCAGAAACAGAGATATAAGTACAAGGTGTAACATAAATAAGGGCACAATCTCTTAAGAGGTCACTGTACTCATCATTATGAACAACTTTAACTATGGGACCAAAGGGCCAAACCTGAAATCGCGAAAAAAAATACGCTGTTCCCTACATTTTGACCAGTTTTGCGAACATTAATGTAGGGAACAGCTGCTTTTTTTGTTCGCCATTTCAATTTTGGTCCCATAGTAAAAGTTGTTCATAATGATGAGTACAGTGAGCCCTTAAGAGGTTGTACGTTATTTATGTTACACCTTGTAGAGGGATTCCCCTATAGGTACCCCTCTGGCTCTCACATACACACGACGGAACACAGTAAACTGCTTTCCGGACTTTTATGTGAGAGTGGCTAGCCAGGCGGACCGTATAGATCCTACCTTCAAGCTTGCTGTGTTTTGTATAATCTTACAACACGGTTCTATTCCCAGCGTGCGGTGACGTGGTTTTATATTCTAGCACGTCCCCACACGGGGAACCACACGGGGAATGGAGAAGAGATCAAAAATAAAAGGCAAAGAACTGTTTTTTTTTTTTTTTTTTAATACTTTGCCCCACACTAACATTTCTCTTGTATCGTGGGTGCGTTTACAGACACAAATCTCACAAACAAACGCCCAGACCCGGAACAACCATCTGTAGGCCATACAAATTTTTGTTCCGTGTGGGAATCGAACCCACGACCCGTAGCGCAGAAGCCAATCGCTTAGCCACTGCACCAAACGTGTCGTCATTATTTGGCGTCACATGATTTGGCTCCCATTTATCGTTTTCTAAAAACCAGTGATATGAATCTTCCCTTCCATGCTGGAGGACTTAAGTTCGAACCCGGTCCGGGAGGACCATATTCTTCTTCTTCTTTACTCAGCCCAAAGACGTCCACTGCTGGACATAGGCCTCCACAAAAAGGGGGGTTTGCCATATAGGGATCACATTCAGGGGTGTTTTTTTTTATTACACTTGAACATGGCTATATTGTTATTTTATTTATTGTTGTATATTTAATTAAATATAACTAGTAATGTTATATCTATGAACGATGGTTCCATGTACAGCCACGTGTAATTATGTATACACATAGCAAAATTCAAAAGCGATTTCTTGCTAAAAATATTATAGATTTATCTAGTATTTTATTATTAGAATTATAAAATACTAGTGGTCGCCCGCAGCTTCGCCCGCGTGGATGTCGTTTATCGTGTATTCAAAATTTTTGGGGATAAAAGTAGTCTATGTCCTTCTCACGATTCCAGACTATCTGTGTACCAAGTTTCATCAAAATCGGTTCAGCGGTTTAGGCGTGAAAGCGTCACAGACAGACAGAGTTACGGGGTGTCATGCGTAACGCGACGTCTTACGTAGGCGGTTTAAAGCGACGCGAATTGCGAAGCGATGCGATGCGGTGACACGCGATGCGGTGCGAAGCGGCGGCTTTGTCCTACGAGCTCGCGAACCGCTCGCCGTGCGCCGCCGTCATTCAGTAGCACTGTACGGCACCGCATCCAGTTCGCGTGAAAATATCAAGTCAACTGACAGCGTTCGCTTCGCGCCGCGCCGCGCCGCACCGCACTGCACTCCACGTGCATTTGGTCACGTAGGCCACTTCAAAAGGTATCGACTGTTTGTTGTTTTCGCGTCGCTTGTAGATCGCTCACGTAGGATGACGCGTTAGCGACAAACGCGACGCGATGCGACGCCAGACGACACGACGCGATGAAAATACAGGTAACGCCGCGTCTCGCCGCAGACTGCTACATAGGCCGCCAGCAGAGAATGCCATTGTTTTGATCGCGTTCTTCGCGTTCGCAGCATCGCGTCGCATCGCGTTTGTCGCTTACGTGGGACAACCCGTTACTTTCACATCTATTTAAATAGAAGGAGAAACTGACTGACTGACTGATCTATCAACGCACAGCCTAAACCGCTGGTGTTAGAAACTTGAAATTTTGACAGTACGTTCCTTTTGTGACGTAGGCATCCACTAAGAAGGGATTTTTAGAAATTCTACCCCAAAGGGGGTGAAATAGGGGATTTAAGTTTGTATGTAAGTTTGTCATGTTTGAAATAAGAAGCATTAAATATTAAGGTTTCTGGTTAGAAATAAAGTTACACATGTTTGAGCGTTTTTGAAAACTCAACGCTTAAGTTAGTAAAATAAGTTTTGAAAGTTTGTATGAGAAATCTGTTTCTTTTGAAATAAGAAGCATGGAATTAAAAATGTAGGCTCTTGGTGAGAAATAAAAATAAATATACACGTGTTTGAGGGTTTTTGGAAATTCTACGAAGAAATATTTTTTTGATTTATAACTACTCCTAACAAGGGGCTTAACGAAGGCTCAAAATTTCACGCAAGCGGAGCTGCGGGCAAAAGCTAGTTTATAATATTAGTAGGGATTACACACATAGTTTCTGCAAACACGAATTATCATTTCGAATGTTTCATAATTACAAATCATTCTCTACAATAAATTTGTTTTTTGAGTTCGCCAACTTTATACATATTATCACACGTTACTTACACGCAACGAGTAAAGTCAGCTGAAGACTATTACGGATCAGTCCTACGCACGCCGGTTTTGACCGGTCCGCGATGACCGGTCAACTATGGCCGGTCATCGCGGACCGGTCAAAGTAATTAGTAATGGTGCAATGAACGCAATTTGATGGGACCAACCGGCTACGTATGGAGTTACGTAGATTAACGATCAAATTGCCGCAGTGACTCGCTTAGTTTTCAGTGCTTTGAGTTCGATTCCCGCACGGATTATGGTTCACGGATAGTTGTACCGGGTGACAAGTCGCGGGTTCGAACCCTTGGATATTTTTATGGTCTAAAAATAATTGTTATAAAAGCCTGTTCGTTTGTGCATTGTGACATTTGTGTCTGTAAATGCATCTACAGTAGGAACAGAAGTTTTTTATCGCATGATCCCTTTATTGGTGTGTCTCTGACCACCTCTGTCAAAGACAAAGTTTTTTTTATTTCAAGTATACCAAATTACAAGTGCTTTTAAAACGTCAAAACTAGGTGCACGGTTCCAAAAGGTAGGTCTCATGGAGATGAACCGGCAAGAAACTCCATGGATACTCTTTTCAAATAATAGATCATGACAATTTCACTACAGTATCGTGAGAAAAACAGTATGAGAATAATGCAGGTTAATAAAAGAAATGAAGTCATATAAGAGTACCTAGCAGATATAAAAATACGCCTTTTGGGATTGCCATAGCAGTTAAGAGCTCTCTAAGACTAAGACTAAGAGCGACAGACGGCACCCGTTCACGAGCATGACGTGCACAACCGACACAAAATAGGCTCACCTTCCATGTAGGTAAGAGGGCCTGAGTTCGACCCCGGCTTTTCGAATTCATATGCTTATTATAATTTGATTATCAATTGCGTTAACGATGAATGAAAACATCGTGAAGAAACTTGTACACCTGAGAAGGCTCCTAAAAGTTCTCGATGGCGTGCGTAGTCCGCTAACTCGCACCAGGTCAGCGTGGTGAACTGAGGCCTCAAAACTCTTCTGATTGTAAGAAGATGCCCGTGCCCAACAGTGGGCTAATCAAGCCGGAAGTTGTAACAAATAAATAGCACTGGTGATGTAGCATGAGGACTTAATCTATACATATAAAAGGAGAAGCTGACTGACTGACTGATCTATCAACGCACAGCCTAAACCGCTGGGGTTAGAAACTTGAATTTTTTACAGTAGGTTCCTTTTGTAACGTAGGCAGATGCCTACGTTACAAAAGGAACCTACTGTAAAAAATTCAAGTACTTGATTATTATATAACATTATAACATATTATATAACAAGTAGTAGATACTAAGAAGGGCTTTTTCGAAATTCAACCCCTAAGCACAGAATAAATAGTACAAGCCTAAGGGAGTTAAATAGGGGATGAAAGTTTGTATGGAAAATCGTCACTTAACGGGTTCAAAATTTTACGCAAGCGAAGCTGCGGGCGAAAGCTAGTTAAATATAATCCCTACTAATATTATAAATGCGAAAGTAACTCTGTCTCCCTGTGACGCTTTTACGCCTAAACCGCTGAACTGATTTTAATGAAACTTGGTACAGAGATAGTCTGGAACCTGGAAAAGGATATAGGATAGTTTTATCCCGAAAAATATGGAATACGCGATAAACGACATCTACGCGGGCGAACCGACGAGTGTCGTATTAAATAAAATCTCATCGCGATATCACAAGTTTATTAACGTTTACCGTGGGCAGGAAATATACCATTAATAAGACATAACATTGCTATAAGGTAAAGATAGATACAACTATTAATTAATTAGTAACAATGTTACTAAGAACATCACGTTTTACGTACTCATGGTTTATGTGTGAGATGGTGGCGTGTACACCTAGATGTTACATGTTCTGAGAAATTAAATACGTAACCATTTATGTAGAGGATAGTTAAAGGTAATATCTACCTACCTATATACAAGGTGTTAAAAAATCTACTCTAAGAATTTTGTGGTGTTACTCGGTATCGGAAATTGAACAACTTATGTTCTACAACTTTTCGAAATTCGCGTATTTTTTTTATAACTTTCCATGCAAATCAAAAAAATATTTTAATCGATTCGAATGGAAAGGCATAAAAAAATGCGAATTTCGAAAAGTTGTAGAACGAAAGTATATGTGATAAAACGAAAGTATAAGTAATGAGTAAATATAATTAGTAAGGGCCGAAACACACTTAGAAGTTTCACATATTCACATATCTCTCATAGTTTTTTTTGTAGAAACGTGCATAGGTATGTATGATTTTACCTTTTCGCATCGATTCGTTGTCATATGATTCAGCACGCTTACGCACGCTTGCTATACTTTGTAACTGATTTCTTGCCTTGCTAAATGATTTACTGACTGTTTTAAACTATTTGGCAAGACAAGAAGTCGGTTGAAAAGGAATTAAATGAAAAGCAAAGTTTTTTGTGTTTGCTATTTTTTGAGTTGAGGCATTAACTGAGCTTTTTTTTAATACAACTAGCTTTCGCCCGCAGCTTCGCTTGCGTGAAATTTTGAACCCGTTAAGTGACGATTTTCCATACAAACTTTCATCCCCTATTTAACTCCTTTAGGGGTTGAATTTCGAAAAATCCCTTCTTAGTGGATGCCTACGTTACAAAAGGAACCTACTGTTAAAATTTCAACTTTCTAACCCCAGCGGTTTAGGCTGTGCGTTGATAGATCAGTCAGTCAGTCAGCTTCTCCTTTTATATGTATAGATAGAGGAATCGAAAGAAGAAAAAAAAAAGAAGTCTCTAGCACTGTAGCCTTTAGTAGACTGCCTGACTGAGACTGACTGTTTGTCTAGTGGTCGCAAGCGCGACTGCCGAGCATGAGGTCCTGGGTTCGATCCCCAGGTCAGGCAAAGTGTCATTGGGTTTGAGCCCAGTTGATGGCGATAGGCTGGCCTCCGATTACATGGGACTTAAACATAACGACGGAATGAGGGTGTACTATACACTTCTGCCCAACCCTTTCAAAGCAGGCGTGATGTTATGAAGCCTTTAGTAGAAAAGAAGATATAAAAATAAACACCTACATTAATTATTGGTCAGGTCAAAATCAAAAAAGCTGTCATTCGGAAAGAGGGGGTTGGGGTGCAAAAGGGGGTATTTTTGTGATAGAATTAAGTGTTACCACCAATCTGTCAAATGCCAAACCTGCTGCTTTCACAGCTGAAAACACACTACCGAGCAATCTTCACAGGTAATGTGGATAAGGCAGAGATGTGCGGAGATGTCCGAAGCGGAGACGAAAAGATATCTTTTTCAGCTAGGGTGTATCCACCCAAACTGTGTGGAGATGCGTACTGGCTAGAATGTAGCGGAGATGTGCGCTGACCAGAGTTGGATGTGAACGCACAGTTTAGTTCGATCTGACACGAAACCGCTCACTGCACGCCGCACACATGTCGTCTCCGCTGCGCGCCGTCGTCAGCTTGCGAGGCAAAGCTCACATCACTGCCTTGTACCGCGGCCCAGCTCAATCTCCACGAGGAACAGCTCACATCTCCGCTTCCATCGCGCCATACAAATATGATACATCTCCGCTCAGTGGTATCCACTTAAGCTGAGTGGAGACGAGATGTCTGAATAACGAAATTCTATTGGTTTTTTAAAACACATCTCCGCTCCGCTCCGCTCGTCTCGTCTCCGCTTTGGTGGAGCCCGGGCCTAAGTGTGTCTAACATCTAGCTTTTTGCGAATCGATGCCGATTAATGTGATTAGTCCTTTATAACTTAGCAGTTGGTGGGAAAATGCTGTTAATGATCATAGTTACTTTATAACGTATTTTAACTCATCATTTAAACGGCTTCGTCAAAGTTTATTACGAATTTATAATTCCTTACCTATTAACCCTACTTAATAGTTTATAATTGTGACACTTAATTTCAACTATTAATAGTTATTGCTAAATAATATTTTGCCATAATCTGACGTAAATAGGCAATGGTATAAATTCTGCTTGACCTCTAAGAATAAGATGCTATAAGGGGTGATTACGATCTTCACAACTGCATCTAAGTGGTGTTGTTTTTACGATTATTTTACGATGCAAGTTCACACCCTACCACAACTCCTTACTTTTAGTTTTAATTACTTAGTTAAGTGTTGGTACTTATGGTTTTATTGTATTCTTTGATATTGGTAGTTTGGTTGTGGTACAATGATTTTTGCTGATTCGTTTGGTTTTATTTGGGAAAGTTTTTGTCAATTTTTTTTTCGTTTTTTTTAATGACATTGCCCCACACTAGGATTTCTCCTGTATCGTGGGTGCGTTTACAGACACAAATCTCACATACACAAACGCCCAGACCCGAAACAACTAACTGTAGGCCATACAAATTTTTGTTCCGTGTGGGAATCGAAACCCACGACCCGTAGCGCAGAAGCCAATCGCTCAACAACTGCACCAAACGTGTCGTCATGTACAACATGTTTGGTTAGTCGCTTCATATCCGAAAACTATAAACTCTGCTCATGATTTTGTGCAAGTTTTACTATGATACAAACTCTATATTCTTGAAAGAAATAAACAACTTTTCCATTATAAAATCAATGTTGCTTAACAAAATGTTTGGAAACGCTGTTTTTTTTTCCATGAATTCTGATATTGTCCCAGTTGTACAGAATAATGAGCAGAATTCATGGTTTTCGGATCTAAAGTGACTAACTAGTCATGCTGTATACTTAACTAACAGTTCCCGTGCGGCTTCGCCCGCGTAAAAAGATTTTAACATACCCGTTTTACCCTCTTTTAGGGGTAGTTTTTCAAAATAAAACCTATACTATGGTACTCGTTAATAGTTTAGCATTCTATCAGTAAAAGAATTTTCATAATCGGATCAGTCAAAATCAAAACGAAATCAAAAAAAAAAAACACATTAACCAATAGGTACAGGAAGAAAAGTCGAATTTAGTTGCACGTTTCCAATTAGTCGTTTCCTATGAAGAAGAGCCGGCAAGAAACTCCATGATTACTCTTTTAAAAAAAGGATATCTTTAACAACTTCATTAAATACAGTACTATGTTTTAGGATAGTTAGGAGAGAACAATGTAGTCTTGACCACAGACCTGTGAGTAATGTAAGACCAAGTCTTGAGTACAAAAATTAACCAAAAAGAAGAAATAAAAATATTTATATTATAAAAAGTAATATTTAAAAATATTTTTTAGTATCTTCAGACCTTTTATAAACAACTTTACCTCTTTATAATATTATTTTACGTAGATATGTTGACTGCCTCGTTGGTCTAGTGCTCGTAAGCGCGACTGCTGAGCGTGAGGTCTTGGGTTCGATCCCCAGGTCGGGTAGTGTTATTGGGTTTTTCCTTGTGGAATTTCTGAGTAGCAGCCCGGGATCTGGATTTGTGCCCGGTTGATGGCAATAGGCTCGCCCCCTATTACATGGGACTTAAACATAGCGGCGAAATGTGGATGTACAATACACCTCTGCCCAACCCTTCGAGGAATACAGGCGTGATGTTATGTTTAGATATCTATGTTTTTTTTTTGGAAATTAATAATATTCATGCTCTGAATTTTAAGACACATGCATTTATATCAGTTACCACGATTAAAATCTCACAGCATTCAAATAAAAAACACAATAATCATCCACAATTTTCCACTTATCATCGACATCGACAATGTCCCCACACTAGCAGTTCCCCCGGGCCGGGATCGATCAGCCCGTAATTAACTGGTTGTTAACCGATACACTCGCACTATCTCACACACTCGCACAAACTCGTACACACTCGTGCACAATCGTAGGTAGTCCCGTGGCAGTTGTTAGAATTAGGAGCACCTCGTGATTATTGTAACAACTTCCTGTAGTGAAGTTCAAGGGTTAATGTTGGCGTTTGATTTAATTGTAACGACTTACTAGAGAACGACTTAATTGCGAGTATTTATAAATCAACCCTTGCTCTTGTAGGTACATATGTAACGCAGAAATTAAATAAAAAAGAAATAAGCCGTGCCTTTGTACGTGGTCCTGCCTGACAGGTCGCGCGGCGAAGCGACGACTCAAAGGATGCCAAGTTACCGAATACGCGTACGCACGTGCCTTGCGTTCGATTATTTCATGGTAGACCATTATTCGAAAAACTCGGATACCTCGAATATCTTGGCTCTTACTATTCGAATAGTAAAATGAGGCGAGCACTCGAAAAATACGAATACTCGAATTGCATGCCCTATTTTTTTTTTACTTTTGGATTGCTGTTGTTGGTCCTACGGGACCATTTCTACGTAACCGGACAGTTATTGGCGTGACCTGAAGGGTCTCCAGCCAATGCGGGGGGGGGGGGGGTAAAATATTTAACCTAAGCTAACTACCTACTTGTACTACACTAACATCATGACTACCTGCCACAACAGCACTAAGGGCGACCCCTAGTGGGACTCGAACCTCGGCTCAGGGCATGCCCTAGTCCTGACACAACACTTATTTATAAAAATATTAAATAAATAAAAAATTTATGGTGGTGTTCACTACAACAGTTTCGACGACTCGATGATCAGCTACAATAAACGATCTGATTACATTTTTTTCTTTTTCATTTAATAATAATCCTTTTTCTTAATTCCAGGTAAAAATCTGGTTCCAAAACAGAAGAACGAAATGGAAGAAGAAAGACAACGTGACGAACGCAGAAGTAGCAGAAATGAAGCAACAGAACAAGCCAGAAGAAAAGAAGGAAGGTCCTCAAGAAGATCCATTAGCCTTAGACATGTCCAGAAAAAATTGCAACAAGTTACTAAGTGAAAAGTTAAGAAACACAAAAGTGAGCCAAGTTCTGCCGAAACCGAGAAAAGTTGAAAAAGGTGTAGTTTTAGAAACGATATGTGATTCGAATGATATCGAAAGTCGTATATCGATTACAAAAATAACGAATAAATTATCGAGTACGGACCTTTCGGGGGATGGGAAGGTTTCCGTCAAAAGTTTTAACCCTGAGGAAGTTAAAGAGATGAAGTTTGATAGTCTGAGTAATGTTGAGATGTAAAGTTTAGGTTAGAGGTTAAATACTTTAGGTCAGTGAATGCTTTCTTAGACAAAATTTAGAAGTCTTACCTCCGGTTTCTGATTTGAGAATTCGGGATATGCAAATACTTAAGTAGGTAATATTTGAGTACAAAGTTGTCAAAAAAATGCTTTAAAATCCGTCATTTTTTTGACAACTCCATACTCAAATGTTACTTAAGTATTTGCTTATCCCGAATTCGAAAATCAGAAACCGGAGGAAAATCTAATTTCTCAAGTCACTTTTTTTGTGTAAATCAAAATTGACAGGGTCTGCCAGGAAAAATGGATTGATTGCAAAAGAATATTTCAATGATAATGATGCCGCCCCGCATTATTCTCTCAAAATCATTAAATTTTGTAACTGGCCTGTAAGTCAGAGGGCTCCATCTCATTGTGTCCTTTTCTTTCAAACTTAGGTATAATCTTGTCAGAGATCGTAGACTATAAAATATTTGGATATTGTAGAACACCATATGATATTTCTACACCAGTGTGCTTTCATGTTCATCTTGCGCTTTCGTCTGACGGATGCCTGAAGCGCCATAGCGCATGCAATAGCGCATGCCCTAATACTAGTTCGAGTCTTATGGCAATCAATATTGCATGCGCTTGACGCAAGAGGAATTGAAAGTTGAAAGCGCACGGGTGTACACAAACCAATATAAAACTCATTATTTTATCTTTTATTATTTATGCTCACACAAAAAGAAATAAGTGATATAAAAGGTATTATAGTGACACTTAAGTACAATGCTTCGAAATTTTACGACGATTTCTTAATTTTTTTGACTGCTATTGATAATAATAAAGACTTGAGGGTGCTCTGCCGTGCACTCAAAAACGATTGCGATGTATTAAAGTACAATAATGAGTTGGAGCCCTATTTGTAAATACATTTGAGTTTGTGTGGATGTCTTTAATGTTTTGGTACAAGCTTACTTTGTGTATGTAGTAATAGACGAATAACGTTTTCGTTGCGGTTTGATGTTCGCTAATAACTTAGGAAACTTATAATAACGCCATCTGTTGGACAAATCTCAAAACTGTATGTATACGAGTGTTGCCAGGTTAAAATAAAATTTTAAAAGAGGTAATAACAAATAGTTTTAAACTTTTTAAGTACAAAATATTTTGTGTTCGAAGTTTAATTTGGCAGCACTAATTAGTAGTCTATATTTAAAGCTTGATTTGCAGTTTTTTTATACAATAATTGTAATAAACGGCATAACTATCATGTGTTTATTAGTTTTGTGCAATAATCGTATTATAGTATTAGATATTAAGTACTCATTTTGGAAAATTACAAAAAAATAGAACTGGTGTTTCAAGTATTTGATATTTTATTAATATTTATTTAATAAGTATGCCATGCTAATTTTATGCAACAATATTTTAATACAATAGGTACCTCCTGTTACTCATTCAACTGATAACAAAATTTGCTTATAAAATACATGCGTATTAATAGATATTTCTCGATTGTTATTAATAACACCAGTTTTTATCATAGATAAAAACGACGCGTTTCCACTATGCAAGTAGCTTGCCCGCAAGTTTGACACTAGCGTAGCCGCCAATCAAAAGAGATGCAAGAATTCATAAAAAAATAAATCTTGCATGCAAGATTAGTAAGTACCTATTTATAACCTACAACTTGCATGATCGCTATTTGAATATTGGAAACGCGGTTTAAAACGCTAGATCTACTAGCAAGTTAAATTGCGCAAGCTATTAATGCAAATTCTTGCTGACTTGCTTGCACTGAAAGCAAGTTTTATTAAAACCCATACAGGCAGCTTGCTTCAACTTAGGCAAGTCGTTAGAACTGCCTAGACTTATTGCTGCAGTTGTGTCCACGTTAAAAGTTAATTAAAATGACAAGAAAAAAATGTTTCTTTATTTGTTCTTGCATTAAAAAAAAAACTTTTTGCCTGCATCCTTACCACACAATTGCTTAGTTTAATTCTTCAGAGGAGAGACCGCCTTGACTTTTTCAAATTAACTAATTCTACTTAGTTTGGAAGTCAAGAGTACTATTTGTCTTACCTTTTATACCTACTTTGTAATAAAGGTTTTTTTTAATGATAAGATTTATAACTTGCGCAATTTAACTCGATAGAGAAAACAGAGAAGAAAATAGAAAACCATATCTATCAAATAGGTTAGGTTCAACTTTTTACTGGTTTGTATTCTGTAATTCAAGCTTGGCTAGTAATTAGCAGTAACTAATTGGCGGGAGATAATACAGGTAAACGTAAAGAAATCAGATTATAAAATCAAATAAAGCCCTAAACCGCTACGGGGTCTACTAATTACATATTTTTTATTTATTTTGCCACTATCAAGTTTATAAGTAAATGGTTTGTCTTATTTTAATATATCAAGCAACAAATATGTATACGAATCGACAATTTTATTATAAATAATAATAACTTTACCTACTCTACATATGTTTTGTGCTTCATAATGTCTTCCTTTCGCTCAAACTGCTTAAAATATAAATCACCAGTTAATGTTAATTTCATTTTAAATTTCAGAATATTGACTGAAAACATAATATTCAGTAGAAAATTAAAAGATTTCTCGCTGTTATTTATTGTATTACCGTCAGTGGCGGATTTTGTCAAAAAAACTTCGTTGTGTTTTTTTCAAATATACTGCTTGAAATATACATGATAGAATTAAACAAGAATTAATATTTAGCCCTCTTATAGACCTTGAGCACAGAATTAATAATTAGTAATTCGCGACGCCTTGAGATTCAAGTAAAAATGTCTACAACCTCGTCTTGTAAAATCCGCTACTGTTTGAAACACTAATAATTATAAATATTTTTATATCATATAAAAAAGCCTTTAGTACATCCTACCTAGTTCAGTATTTTCAATACACAGTCAAAAATATTTTTTGTGTGCCGTGTACATAAGAAAATAAGTGAAAAAACACAAAATTGTAAATTGATATCATTAGGAATAAAAGATTTAGTTTTAGTGTCCGAAGAGCGCTGTACTCATAATGATGTAGCTCTAGTGTACGTATAGTCAGGATGAGAAATAAATAGTTTTCCATAATTGTATCTTGTTTTACTTTTTCCTGCTTTGGTGATGATTATGGTCTAGTAGCAGCAAAGATGATTGTAAATCTTGATGCCCTGGGTTCGATCCCCAGGTCAAACAAGGTCAGGAGGTCGTGCGGCAAGACCCCACAGAAGGAGAGGTCCGCCAGGGGCTAACAGACCTAGGCCTGCCGGGGTCGCGGTGCATGCAGCTGCGAATCCCGCGACCCCAGCCGTAGGTCAGGAGAAGGAACACCGTGGGTTTTTTGCCGGTAAGAGTCCGGCATATTCCTTAGCTTTCCCGGGGCGGAGGGTGTCCATGAGGATTTTCCCACGATAAAAAAAAAGCTCAAACAAGGTGGACTGGAGATAGATCGTAATTTTCTCCTCAATCTAAACCTTACTATCCTGCCCCTATAAACTGATGTAAATTGGCTTAAAAAATAAATTAAACCTACACATCTGCTACACCATTCGAAGTTTACAGGCGTGAGGGCAAGAATATCAAGTATCTGAATACCTGTCATCATTAAAATAATGATATTTACTAATTATAAAATCGTAGTTAATTATTACACCTTTTTAATTGACCGCTCTCATTGATGATCTTGGGGCTACTTACTCAAAAAATCGTCACATGACGAATCCGTACCTATTGTTTGGACAGAAGGATACTACTACCCATAGAACATAAGGATTTTTACAATGTAGCAACACCAGTTTTGATTTACCTAATTTTAAAAGTACGAAAACTTTAGCTCAGTAATAAATTACCAGATAAGTTTAGATAGCTATTAACGCCATCTGTTATTTGTTACCAGTACTATTGAGACGATTTTTTTCAAGTCAACGCGCCATCTCTGCTATATTATTAGAACTACGCACCATGGTAGTCTTCCAAGAAGAACAAAGAAAAGTAAACGATTTGTTTTAAATGTGCACTAAACACAACATTAAAAATATAATTTGAAAATGGTTAGGAAATTGGTTTTTTACTGGTTGATTATTTCAAACCTAAGCGAATAATAATTATTGAATGAGAGCAATCCTTGTTGAGTTCTTCATCAGTTACCTAGATGTCGCTACGTGTCACATCAGTACATAAATATCGTTCCAGTGATACATAGCTAAGAAAGTTATTATTATTATTATAGATTATAAGCACACAAAAATAATACTGAGGTCCATCAATCAAACCACGTGATCTAATGGTGACACAGATTAACCCTAAATTGGAATTTTCGAAAATCAACAAAAAAAAAAAACAAAAAAAAATTTGGTTCTCAATTTTTGAGTCTTTTTAGAGCCTTGAGTTATCTGACTGCAAAGAGTGATATCGCGTTAGTCGTTCCTGTCAGCCGTGTCACCGTACTTTCATTAATTTATGCGTGGCATCGAAATGTCCAAGCAAATAAAAATAATTCATTGCAAAAAAAAAAAAAAATTACTGAATGTTTATTAGGTGGTTTAGATACGATCGGTAACAAAGCCGCATGAAAAAAAAGAATTTTATTTTTTTATTTTTAATCAAGCTAAATCCCGTGCGGGGCCTGTCTACACCAGTAGTAGATCATGTGGTTTTAAGGAATTACACGAATTCGTTAACATCCTGTATAATTACTCTATTGCTTCTGCCTCATTCATACATGTTGATTTGTATCTTGAAAAAGTTTGAAATGCTTGCAGTCTTTAAATATTTAAAAACAAGATTGCAAGTATGGGTTCTGCATTCTACAATATGTTTCATTATTAATAAATAGTTATAATTAAATACACAATAACACAATTTGAATAGCATTATTTATTAATTCTGCGACATTGCCCTTGACATCAAATCTAACAGAGGGTTGTCAAGCCGTCAGTTGAGACTGATCAGTCTGTTCGTTAATTACTAATTAATTGTTTAGAGCACAGTTGGTGTCGCTTAATGATGACAAGACAAGGTCAATTTTGAAATTATATTGATTAAGTAAGAGTTTCGGTTTCGTATTTTACTAATGATCATTATTTAGGTACCTGGGTCTACTAACGTACATACTGCCGTCCGATTTCTAAAAGATCGTTAAGTGAGTTCTACATACCTAATTTTAAGTTATGAGAAAACGTGCAAAAACGATATTAGTCTTAAAACTCATTAAAAATTTAACAATGGGAGGTTAAACGTAGCCCAATAATTTAGTATAACAAAAACATCTGTATGTCTTCTGAATTTCTAGACACAACCATGACGTTATGTACAATACACATTTTTGCTCACTACTCAAAATTAGGTTAACTCACTTAAATTAGTACACATAAATAGATCGCAATCCCAATGTCGTTGTTTCCTGTGAGGTTGTGCTGCTGCTGCAGTGGGTCATTCTGACAGGTATTAACTATTCGCCTACCTACGACATTACAAAATAAGTTACATGCAAATAATCACCCAATTTAGTCTTTCACTACAAGTACCTACCTATAACTTTTATCTGACTGAATTAATTGGTTCTGGGTCTAATAAAGAAGATTAAATTGTGTTCCATTTCAGGAACAAGAAAGGAGAGCTCGATCGTGAACAAGACTTTTTTTATGTAGGTACGTATATGTATATTATTTATTAACAAACCTCATTACGATTAGCTTTCTTTTGTATTGCTATTACTATCGTTACTCTCAAGATATCTTTATCTTATTATACAGTGATTTTCTTTGTAATGTGTTTTGATGACAATTAACTATGTCAGTTGTTTTATATAGTTTAGAGTCCTTTTACCTTTTGTAAATGTGAGAGCTTTGTAGACTTGCTAGATGCCTGGATACCTAGTTAATTTGTGACCATATTTTTCATTTTGTTTTTTTGTGTGGTTCCTGATCTTGTCTACTTTGCTCTCATAACTATTCTAAGTCATAACTATACCCACTCAAATTGTTAAAGATATGGATTTTAAAAGAGTAACCATGGAGTTTCTTGCCGGCTCTTCTCCATAGGAAACGACTAATTGGAACCGTGCACCTAAATTCGACTTTTCATAAGCGCTTGTAATGGTTTATGTGAAATAAAAACTTTTGATTTTGGCTTAGCTTCCATTGTTGTATGGTCTTCCCACTAGATGCGACATAAGGTTCTGTTTTAGGATCGATGCATCGACCAGCTTCCCGCAATCTTTACTTTGTGAATCTGTCCATCTAGCCTGACCTGTATTATATCGCATAGTCATCGCTATGGATTGAGTTTGACAGGTCAACAATTTCCATAGGAACGTATGTAGGTAGGTATTAACAATCCGATTTCTCCACGACTATACACCGTGGACCCGAGAGATTTTAACCTTCGATTCCGATGGCTAATTGGAGAAGAAAAACTAGGATACAGTATGTTGAATAATTTTCGAAATATTCA
Organism: Amphipyra tragopoginis; assembly: GCA_905220435.1. Lineage (NCBI taxonomy): Eukaryota > Metazoa > Arthropoda > Insecta > Lepidoptera > Noctuidae > Amphipyra > Amphipyra tragopoginis. Next base: position 627,051 of record HG992013.1, on the reverse strand, counting down.
TTATTTACGGAAATTCACAAATCGAAAAATATCTATGGCAACAAATCCTATGAACGCGGCGTTGCAACTTTCATCATACCATACCCCTCTCGCCGTATGTCTTATTTGTCGGGGAGGATTGTGAAGTGAGAAGTTTCTTATCCACTCACACAATAATTTATAAATGTTGCCAGTTCAACCTAAGGCATTGTTTATGAGGAAGTACTAAAGTTAATTGATTTAGGTATTAAGTACCAGAAAAAAAACTGAATTGGACTTTTGTTGATATAACATTTGACTCCATTAGACACCATTAGAAATGCGTGGTTAAAATCTTTCGTATAAATAATATTGTTGACTTGTCAAAATCAAAGCCTTAGCGATGACGAGTGTGTTGTGCAATTAGAATACTGGTTAGAACAGCCCAAAATCTGTCTTTTCATGATAAAAATCATCATGGCAAACCCTTTTGTCTTCACTTCAGAGGCTAACGAGTACAACAGCCTATTAATACCTTCGGGCTATTTCGTCAAACATCGCGATAGCCAGAATAATCCGGCTGGCCATTAAGCAGGGATTATGTTTGTTATTCGTTATTTAGTGAGAAAGAGACGTCGATAACATCTGAATGGGGTGGCAAGTAAGTGGGAGAGGGACGCAGTAAAGTGACGCGTCAATTTGTCGTGTACAGTATCAGGGAAAAACAAACACCTTGAGGAGTTTGTTCATGAGAGGAGGTTCTATTTTTAAAGTTTAAATTTTGACAGTGATTTGAAAATGGAATGAGGAACGCTTCAGAAAAAAGATGTGAGCATCACTATTTGCTTAGCAGTGAAGTGAGTAAATAAGTGGGAAAAAAAATACATTATTGATTGCCTTTTAGTTATTGTTTTTACAAATAACAACTTGCTAGTTTAAAGTCAATAGTTTATTGATACTGGAGTTTCTTGATCGTTTTCGCTCCCTAGGAATCTGCATTTAGGTCAACAGATCGAAAGTGCCGTGATAATTTAATTTGATTTGCTTGGATGTCTCTTAATCAGCGAAGAAGGACTGAAAAACTAATGGTAAGGATACACGGCGACACATTACAGTCGACACTCAGTGTCGACACCGAGTGTCGTAGTGTGTACATCGCTGTTATACTGAGTTGCGCATTAGCTCTGGTTAAATTTCAGTGTCGCGATTGTGTTGCGTCGAATGTCAGTGCCGCCGTGTGTCCTTACCATAAGGGTGAGATAAAGAAACCAGTGTTGTTCTGATAGCTTATATAGCTGGATAGTCATATCCACCTTAATAAATTAACCTCTTGTCACCTTTTATATGACAACTACAAAAAGGAATTATGTGCGTCAGACCATAATATAGATAGTGAAGGAACTTACGAAACATCTTCTCCTAGAAAAGAAAAAAAACCATCTCTATGCTCTCCTTTAGAAGAATCGTAAAAGACAACCTAAGAAAACATCTCCTCATCTGCTCCTTCAGAAGAATCGTAAAAAGACAACCTAAAAAATTGCTTCGTAAAACAAACTCGCACCTATCAAACGCGCCTACATGAGCAACCTCCCTTAGAACGCGGGCGGAGAGCGATCACCGGCGATTACGGCGGGCGTGAGATTAGCCCCCAATTTTAAATTGTTGATTACTTTCCCCCACCCCCGCACCCCGAGGCGAGCCCCAATGACAGGCTGTTAAATTTTTGAAAAATCTATCTACCGCTGTACGGTTTGCATAAAGATTTTGGGTTTTATGTGGATCTTTTTTCTTTTTGTGCTGATAATTCTAAATTAATATAGCCACAGATTAAATAATACTACGTAAATATAGTGATTCAATTGATTCAATACTTGGTTGGTTATGACACGTGTTCTTATGACATAGACAATGTGCCAGTGGATAATTTTATTTTTAATAAATCTACCCTCGTTTTTGTTGTTGATTTTAAAGACGGCCAAGTCGTCGATCACAATAATAGTAAGGGTTGTAATATAGTCGTGTATGCTGCCTTAAAAGCATTAAATGCAGTAAGTGTTTTTTTTAAAATAATGTACTGTATATGATAAGCTTTACTAATACGGTTTAATTTTCTAAATTCTAAAATTGCATTCACTGCATTTGTTGCTCGTACGGCAGTATGGTCGATCGACATTGTTCTCCGAACTTGGCCGAGTGTGTGTTGTGGTGTGTGTGTCTTTTGGTTATCGATTTGGTTATTGCGCCCGCGCTGTTGTAGACTAGTTTCTCCCGCGAAGTTTGCGCGTAACCCGCGATGTTTTGTGACAATAAACGTCTATAGTAAAATAACAACAGATGCGCGGGGTGTTCAGTGATATGTGGTAGTGAAACTGAGGCGGTTGGGACGCGGTGGGCATGGTGGTGGTTCTGCCGGACATGGACATATCCGTGAGTACCCCTGGATTACACTTATTTCATTGTAGCTTGAAAGGAACATTATTTTATAACCTTTCCGAGGAAGTTCACAGACATGGGACCCATTTAGTGACTGAAGCCAGTGAGGTTAGCCATGTCTGCTAAACTCTGATGGCAATAAGGTATGAGAGGGAGAATGGGAAGGAGAAGGTTGTTGACATCATACCTATCATCAAACATTGTTAAGTGTGAGTCGTTTGAAGTACTTTCAGTGCAACATTTCACAGAAATACCTTTTGACAGCTGTCAGATTTTCAGATTGATTAGATTAGGCATATCTTCGGTGCCGTGATTGGCCGCCAAAGACCACTAGCCAATCGGGTTGCTCGGCGAGTTTCCGTTTTAACACCAGTAGGTATTCGAATTTGAAACGTCAAAAGGTTTTTCTTAGATTTGTTGTATTGTAGCGTTGACTTTAATAAAATTAAGAAGGTTATTACATATTCAACAGTTTTTTTTTTCTATAACTTATTAAATCAGTCCTCGGTGTATCTCCGTTTGTTTTGCGGACGCTACAGCCTCATTCGTTCAGTTTATGCGATAATATTAAGGTTCCGTTTCTCGCAGAAAACACTTTTATTAGTTTTTGAATTTAAATTCCTTCAGCTATTTGTTTGTTGTCAAAAGAATCCTCATGATTTGAGCAAAATTATTTCTATCGCATTTCGGGGAGAACTTTTTGTTTCCGATGGTCTCTGTGTGTCTCACTAGGACTTTGTTCCTGATTATGTATTATACTGCGTGAGGCCCGGACTCCACCAACGCGGAGATATGTCGAGATGTCCGAAGCGGAGACGAGAAGACATGTTTTTCAGCTAGGTTGTATCCAACGAAACTGTGCGGAGATGCGTACTGGCTAGACTAGCGGAGATGTGTGCTGGCTAGGGTGGAGATGTGCGCTGACTAGAGCGGAACTGAGCTGCGTGCGGCGAGCGTTGGATGTGAACGCATAGTTTAGTGCGATCGGTCACGAAAGGCACCGCACACATCTCGTCTCCGCTGCGCGACATCGTCAGCTTGCGAGGCAAAGGTCACATCTCCGCCTTGTACACACACAACAAGCTATACAAAACCAGTTTATCTTGGCGTCGCTTTGTATAATCTTTTCGCACAAGTAACGGTCAGCTTATACTGGTTTTGCATAGCTTGAAGTGTAGCCGTGTGTACCGCGGCCCAGCTCAATCTCAGAGAGGAACAGCTCACATCTCCGCCTTGTACCGCGACCCAGCTCAATCTCAGCGAGGAACAGCTCACATCTCCGCCTTGTACCGCGGCCCAGCTCAATCTCAGCGAGGAACAGCTCACATCTCCGCCTTGTACCGCGACCCAGCTCAATCTCAGCGAGGAACAGCTCACATCTCCGCCTTGTACCGCGGCCTAGCTCAATCTCAGCGAGGAACAGCTCACATCTCCGTCTTGTACCGCGGCCCAGCTCAATCTCAGCGAGGAACAGCTCACATCTCCGCCTTGTACCGCGGCCCAGCTCAATCTCAGCGAGGAACAGCTCACATCTCCGCCTTGTACCGCGGCCCAGCTCAATCTCAGAGAGGAACAGCTCACATCTCCGCCTTGTACCGCGACCCAGCTCAATCTCAGCGAGGAACAGCTCACATCTCCGCCTTGTACCGCGGCCCAGCTCAATCTCAGCGAGGAACAGCTCACATCTCCGCCTTGTACCGCGGCCCAGCTCAATCTCAGCGAGGAACAGCTCACATCTCCGCCTTGTACCGCGGCCCAGCTCAATCTCAGCGAAGAACAGCTCACATCTCCGCCTTGTACCGCGGCCCAGCTCAATCTCAGCGAGGAACAGCTCACATCTCCGCCTTGTACCGCGGCCCAGCTCAATCTCAGCGAGGAACAGCTCACATCTCCGCCTTGTACCGCGGCCCAGCTCAATCTCAGCGAGGAACAGCTCACATCTCCCCTTCCATCGCGTCATACAAATATGATATATCTCCGCTCAGTAGTATCCACTTAAACTGAGTGGAGACGAGATGTGTGAATAACGAAATTCTATTGGTTTTTTAAAACACATCTCGTTCATCACATCATATTGCTCGTCTCGTCTCCGGTTTGGTGGAGTCCGGGCCTGATAATCTGGGTCATCCTTTATTCCTAGCATGTGATGCGGAGGAACGAGGAACATGTCGTGAGGAAAGTTTTGAGTATGAACGTGGATGGTTTTAAGATTATAGGAAGACCAAAGAAACGATGGATGGATAATGTAAATGATGATATGACTAGAAAGAGTGTGACTACTGACATGACGGCTAATAGAGATGTAGGTATGGAAGAAAAATACATGCTGCGACGACCACAAATAAGGGGCTTTCAATTACGTCACACGAATTTGGTGATTTTTTGAGTGGGATGAGGATAGGAGGATGATGATCTTATATTCCTATCAGCTCGGAAATGCCAACTGCTGAATAGTTGTTATCCAGCCTCTTGTAGGTACCTTAGTCGTCTTTACGAAGCCTTGTAAAGGAGCTTGCTTAGTTTTTGTTCTAAATTTATTATGTAATAAATTAATGAACATCTTGTCACATGACGAGAACCTCGTGAAAGCTGAGAAAGATTAAGAAATTAAATATCAAGACTTGGCAAACGAAGTTGTCGCCATGTGGGATGTTGATTCAGCAGTAATTGTGCCGATAGTAGTAACGGCGAACGGCTTCAAAGCCAAGAGCCTCGACCAATACCTTAAGAGGCTCTCGTTGGGCGGTTGGATCAAGAGCCTGATACGGAAAGCGATACTTCTTGACACGGCGCGTATTTTTTTAGGAAGTTCCTCTCTCTCCTCTCTCTGTGGCCCTGACCACCGGTAGCTTGGCCCCTGTGTATAAAAATATTTAAAAGTGAAACTAATAAGATGTACTTATATTGAATAAAGGAAATGAACATGTGTAAAAAGTAGTAAAAACCTCATTCCATAGGTTCCATTTAAAACATTTATTCCAATAAGCAAACAAACCAAACCAAAAATACCTATTTGCAATCTAAAAGGACACAACAAATTAGTATACCATTTAACCATCTTGACCGTTACCCCTATCTAATTCAGCTAACAATCACATCACCCCTCACGACTAGTCGCCGCGATTAGTCGCAGAGTGGCCGGTCTATACGGCGGTAAATTTTACCGGTCGTAACGTTAAGTGGGAAAACAAAGGGAGAAAGGAATAGCCCTTTAGAATTAATGGGGACCCTTTGACTTGGATTTGGATAGGTGATACGTGGATATGTGAAATAAAATGTTGGTTAGGATTTTTCTAATTATCTTTTCGGATTTTCTTATGTTGAGATTTCGGTGTCTATCCATCTAATATGTCACGATTGTATTATCAGAAAATACTAATACTATTTTGCTGAAATTCAGAAAAATCATACCAATTTGTCGAATAGTCAATAATAAAATCATTATTCGTTCTTTTTTTCAACTTTATTTTAATAAAATGTACTATTTTATGTTGATTTCGATTAGTCGGTATGCGAAATTCATTATTTTTAGTATTTATTATTTTTTTGTTAAATATGAACATATTTAAGACGTATTTTTATAAACTGCAAATACCTAATATTGCATTGTTTTTATGAGTGAATAAACAAATCCTTACTTACCTACCTTATAAAACGGGACATTCTACTGTAGGTATTTTTGTCGACCGTGATAAAAACAACTTTTCTTTTGTTCGACAAAAATACTACAAAAAGCTGCGTACGTTTTCGACATTTTGAGCGAAAGTACGCCTTTACAGCAGAGGCATGTACTATCAGATAGTTTAGTCGAAGAGTGCAATAGACTGCATTGACGAGGATAATCAGCTGCATTTAACTGCACTGCTAGTTACACTCTTTTTGTATATAATATCATTGTAGTTACAAGTGTAATAGTGTATTTAGCGTACATTCATAGCAATGTAAACTAACAGTGTCACACTTGTGTTAGCAGTGTATTCACTGCAATATTGCAAAGAATTAAAATAAAAAAAACAGGAGCCCATTAGATGAAACTACTCTGCAAGTCTGCACTCCATACTTTGATACATAGATTCAGCTAAATAGTTTCAAAATAAATCAAATAAAATAAAAAATATTTCATATAAACCAATACAAGGGCTCAAAAGTCGAATTTAGGTGCACGGTTCCAATTAGTCGTTTCCCATGGAAAAGAGCCGACAAGAAACTCCATGGTTACTTTTTTAAAAATAATATCTTTAGTAGACTTTGATTTAGTATAGATGAGAAACAATGTAGTCTTGACCACAGACCAGTGAGTACCTAATGAAGTACCAAGACTTGAGTACAAAAAACAACAAAAAATACACACTATATGATTAGTAAGTAACAAATTTAATTTATCCTAATCCTAACTAATATTATAAATGCGAAAGTAAGTTTGTTTGTTTGTTACCTTTTCACGCCTAAACCACTGAACCGATCATCCTGTTTTGCATATACCTACCTACGTTGTCAGGTGTACAGAAACGGACATAGGGTACCTTTCATCCCGAAAAAAAGTACTGTTCCCGAGGAAAACAACTATAACGACAATAGATGGCGCCACGTGTCTATTGAATCATGATTGAATTATATTATTATAGAAACTATAGTAGTGTGTTAAGAGTTGACTATCAAATTCTAAATTAACGCGAACGAAGCCGCAGGAAAAAGCTAGTATATTTATATGGAGTGCAGACTTGCAGAGTAGTTACATCAAATGGTCCCAGAATCGTCGATAATCCAATCCAACATTTAAATCGATGGACTGTTACCATCATCAATAAATTATCACTAATCGTCACTTCATTGACTGCAATTAATTCTGTTACATTTACACTAACAAATTCAATATTTTGCTGCCAATAAATTACTTCCGACCCAATAAACAGGCTTGCTATTCACTAACAGCACCTTTACGGACATATGCTTGAATCTCGTACCTTTAGAGCGTGCCATTCACGCTGCGCTTTTGCGATTGTCGCACGAAGTCGCGTCTTTTGTCGGTGAAGTTATTATTTGGTGTGACAAAGAATTAGTTTGTGAATAAAATGGACTTCCTGACCGGATGTTTTAAGAAATTTCTTTATGGTTTATGGAGTCGGTCAGTGCTTGACTTTTTGTGCAATTATTGTTATTCTTTCACAGTTTCAAGTTATGCAAAACTTTTTGAAATGTTAGCAAAAATAGTTAATATACCTACAGTATGTAAAATAACAGAGGGCATTCCCTAAACCCGTTAATCTACTACACTATTAAAAGTTTTTTTTTAAAAAAACAAATAAAAAAAAATATTCAGTACGGCCTGTTTAAAACCAAAATAGTAGCGTAGATAGCTTAAATGCGATGTTGCCGTGTTTTATAAATTGATAGACAAGTGGGCATGTACAATAAGCATTGCTTTGTGTTTTTTTTTTGTTTTTACTGGTTTTTTTTTTGTATAGTACAGACGCTATAGTATTGCCGGTTAGCGGCCTTTCGTTAGTTAACATACTGTATATTGTATTAACGCTGTTTTCAAGTATCTAAATCTTTTGCGTAAATCTATAAAAATACCGTTAAAACTTCATCGCATTATGAATGGTCCCTCTCACTTCAGCGACAAAATCATGCGTGCCATTACGCGCATTCATTGACCGACAATTTGTCTAGCCCATAACAATTGGGTCGGGAATCGAACCCGCTACAGCAGATGTGTGTATTGACAAATTGACACAAAAAATAAGTATTTAGCGTTTATAGCTTGACTTGAGGGCTATAACAAAATCAAAGTGCTCAGTTTTAGGTAAATTAGACGGCGCGCGGCAGCGGACGCGCACGTGTGCGACTAGTGAAGTACGCTATGCACACATGCAAACCGCTATGCGTCCGACGCCAGGAACAAACCAACATGAGACTTTTCTTTGGAAATAAATTAAATTACTGTTTTTATAGTTCGTAAAATATTATTTGTACCGATGAATGCCACCAGTTACCATCTAGAACGGCTTGAGTATCTATTGAGTAGGTTATATGGTCATAAAAATTACTTGAATTTTTATTTATGAGGTGTTAAATAAATAATTTAAGAGACTTTAAGGAGTGCTTTAGACCATCAAACTGAATAACTTTCACTATGGGACAACATTAAAATCGCGAAAAAAAATCTGCTGTTGCATACTAAAGTTTAATACATAACTACTTCTCTTAACTGTATGGGACGGCTGTTTTTTTTCGCGATTTCAAAGTTTGTCCTGTAGTAAAAGTTATTCAGTTCGATGGTCTAAAGCACTTCTTAAAGTTTCTAGTTAATATTTTAACGCCTTATATTTTACACCTTAAAGTGGCAAGCTGATGCAGCCCTCCTGATGGTAAGCAGTTACCGCAGCAAGACTTCACGTTCACTTATAAACAATCGCACTGCTACTTATAAACATACTTTATGTAAATATGTACTTACTTTTTTTACACATTTCATTTTAGTAAGTACGTATTTATAGAAATTAATGCAATGTGATATTGTGTCTACAGTTTGTATAATGTTATAATAAACTTTGGATAGTAGTATAAAATGCATACGATGTGTTATATCAAATATGCACATCTAAAGACTTCTTCATCACTATGTGTAGTGATGCAATGCAACCCTTAAACGTGTATCGTTCGAGATAACTTATTATTTTAAGGATGTGATACAACTGGTTAATTAAAAATAAAAATAAAACAAAGACTGAATAAAAAGTATTTATTGTAAAAATAAATTAAAATAAAATTTTCCGAAGCGGCATAGACCGTGCTTTTCTCGAATCTACAATTTCCGGAAGAACGCACTCTTCATAAAACTTAATTAATTTTGGCAACATTTTCTGGTTCCAGAAATCGTGATCTTTGTAAACTTTTACAACTTTTAGTGGGTACTCGGTACCAGTCCACACTGCAAATAAACAAAAATTTTTATTTGCAATGTGGAGCTGGCCTTGTATTTGATAATACCAATCGTGATTTTTATTAAACATTACTTCACCTATTTCATTGCTTTTGAAACATTTTAATTTCTTTTCTAGAATAGCCGTATCAGGATCCATGTCAAAAGCAGATATGGGGCATTTAATCTCAACAACACCATCTTCAAAGAGTCCATCAGGTGTAGCTCCTAAAAAGAAATGCTCTGTACTTATAAATAGGCCACACTTTTCTATTCGTATATCCATTTGGCAGCAAAGTTGAGCTAAAGCTTTTGACTCGTTCTCTTTTCCATGTTTGATGGAAGGCACATGATCTAAACTGTAAGAGTATAATAACGTTTTGACCAAAGGTGCAGAGTTCGTATTAGGGCGTCTCTTGCATATTTTGCTAAACATTGATGCAGTGAGTATGAATCTGCGCAGTTCCAGCCATAAAGCGCTTTCTGCTTGCAGAACAGTATTGCGCTCAATTTCTTGGCGATTCAATGTTTGCTGTTGCAAATTGGACAAAAACAGTGTCTTAGCGTTCTTGTAATCATCGCAAGTCATGTCGGGACGTTGGCAGTGACTGCCATATTGGCCATCTGCGCTACCAAATTGCAGTTGCCTGCGACAACGCTTAGAGCCTATCTCAATTCTTTTGGTGTTGGCCAAATGTCGTTTACGTTCCAACGTTTTCAAAGATTGCCCGGGAGACTTATTTAAAATGGATTTGTATAAAGAATATTGAGGGAGGCCAGTATTAAAAATCACAACAGCTGCGTAACAGCGTGCTGCATAGGAGTCTTTTAAAGAAAAATTTATACGTTTTCCTCCTACCACTTTCGCCACAACGCTATTAAATTGTTCAGCTCTATTGTTGGTATAGCAGAACATGAGACTTCTCGAGTGAAATGCTAGTTGGGAAGAATTTTTTTGTAGTTTGAGCATTAGGGTCGCAATTAACGGAACTAAATTTTTTTCTTTTTTTCTTTCAGCCGTGCAATAATAACTATCACACGATGTGTGATCTCCAAAAATATGCCGAGGACTATTTAAAATATCTGTTTGCAAATTCAGTATTTGAGTTGATATTGAAGTACTTTGTGCTTTCCTAAATTTAATTGCTGAGCGAATAGCCGTGCGTAATCTTGTTAAGCGATCTCCGGTCAAAAATTTACGCTCGCTAAGGGGAACCGCTGTATCCTTTTGTAATGCCAAATTTTTACCATTGTAATTGCGTAACAAATGGTTAGTACATTCGATTTTTTGTATTGGAACGTTGGGATAAGGCCTACTTTCTAAAATATTTTTGTAAGTGCTGGAGTCACCGTCAGCAATAAGTGTGTTATATATTAATTTTTTTTCTGCTATCGACACCTTGAATCCTTCAACTAATATAGATTGCTCCATGCTTGTTGATGATCCCGAGTGATTTTTGTGGCAATCATGGACTCGTGGCGCTAATCCTTTTTTATTCGCGCGAGCACATATAACACAATACTTATTTCTAACCCCGATATGAAGTACTTTTCCAGTATGCTCCCCAATTATTGCGGCCACACCTGATAAAGCCGAATAATTGGTTTTGTACGACCGTTTACTCCAGCACGCATCTGCTTCTACTGGTATCATTGCAATACCCTCATCGTTGACGTCACCGCGTGATTCTGCAGCTTCTATTTCTTTTTTAGCAGCTTCTTGCATAGTCTCTTCTGCAGTGATACGCCACATCTCCGCCACATCTGCATGGATTGAGCTATACAAGCGGACTGGCATGGTTGGTAATTCCATAGATGCAGTGAGTTCATTTAAATTGGAAAGACCAATTCCTACCATTAATGCTCCTGATACCACGCCTGTATTGACATTTAAATTTAAATTATTTTCGTTGCATGTTTCCAATTTAAAAAGCGACCCACACATACAACATTTTAATTCGAATTTTGAAATGAGTCCTTTTTGTACTTCCTTTACAATTTTTAAACTATTCAATCGGCAACCAAATTTTTCGCCATGTTTGTCAATTAAAAGTAATTGATTCATAAAAAAATTAAAATCTATAATTCGTCTTCCATCTATATCCTGAAATTCCTGAAACAATGAAAACCAGCAATGTAGATACCTAGTTTAAAAAAGTCAAATATGTAGCTGTATTACGAGTAACAAGAAAATACTCACTTTGTTATTTGTACTTGTATCAGATTGATCCTGATAATCTATTGTTAAATTAAATATGCTTTCATTATCCTGTAAGAAATAAAGAAGTCCATTAATTATGCGGTAGCTCATAGATCATTTAAATCTTCAGAAAAGAATATAGCTATTAAACATAATTTAATATACTACATGATATTAAAACGTAATTTACGTATTACAAATTATAAGAAATAAATTATTATTACCGTGTTATTTGTATTTCTGTCAGAATGCACTGTAAAAACTGACGTTGGGTCAAATATGCTTTCATTCTCCTGAAAAAGTAAAATAGTCCGATAAATATACATATATAATTATGTGGTACCAGTATATGTATACACAAAGTTGGGCAAAATTTACCTTTGTTAAATCAGAATCAATATTTTCATTTGGCGTATTTACTTGCCCCTGCTGCATTTCAGCTTTTTTCTGCCTATAAATATTGAACAATTTTTTTAGATGGAATGGAATAAATCGTACGTGCAAATATATGCATGCATACAAGTACCCAAGAGACAATAAACAGTCCTTTTTTGAGCAGTCGTGTGAAAATAAAAAAGAACAAATTATTTAAAAAAAACGAAAAGCCCCACTGCAAAAACACAACTGAATACAGATAAACAAGCATTATAACTTATGGAATTTTAGTAGCGCAGGACGACATTCAAAAGTTACACTATATTTTAGGTTATTGGTTTGTAGATAAAGAATATAACATAGAATTCAGTAGATTGTAATGCTTGTTTTGCTCTTTTCAGTTACCTATGTATTTTTCTAGTCGGGTTTTTTGGTTTTTTATACTATTTTATTTGATACCAATATTGTAACAATTTATTTTAAAAAAAACCTTCCCTTTTTTGTATTATCAGATGCAATATACATATAAATAGTATAGGTATAGCCTATGTCACTCCCGCAATTAGGACGAATCTAACGACACATCATAAATGTCAAAATCCATCAAGCCGTTTAGGCTACAGGAGGACAATGGAACGGACATACCTACATACAAACATGCGCGCGAAAAAAAATCCTTAGATTCTAGGTCATTGGGTAAAAACAAGATGACATCGACATGTTTCTATCGTGAAATAGTGAAGAGTAGTACATTGGCGTGTGTTGTCATCATATAAATATTTGTTGAGTACAATATTACAGATTTGTAAAACATTTAAAAAAATCTAACCGATAAGCTTCTCTTGCGTGTTTCAAACTATCGACCAAAGCCTTTTTTTTTATTTTGACAGCACCAAAGGTTTTATTTTTTTCTCTTTTGACCATTATTAAGAACAATGTCTGAAAATAATGAAAACAAACTATATTTACGTGTGTTTCTTTTATATAATGTATTCGCATTAGAATATCATAGGAAAATACTTATAAATTTACATTATAATCAATCCATAACAAATAAAAAAAAAATACTCACTTGTATCAAGAAGTGTTGGTTGCGCTATATTCTTGGCGAATTGGTGAGACCACGTGGCACACAAAGTGGCAACAGCGAGCGATACGTCCTCCCTCAGTAAGCGCTTGGCGCGGACTAAAGCTAAAGACCGCGTGTCCCGAGATTTATATTGATTTTAGCACTGCTGCATACAACAATTGTTTAAAAATATTATTATACTTTTAAATAGACTAATATTTTTTTTCAAGATAGGTAACATGGTAACCTTAGTTATTAGTTACTTTTTGTTAAAATTTGGATTATATATTCATAGATAAAAAATATAATTTCGGACGAAAAATTATCAGTAACTCTCTGTTTTACGGAATTATTTTTGGTGTATTCCTGTATGAAAAATAATAAATTGAATTGAGCATTCCAAAGTAGAAGATACAGGTGTACTATGAACATTTTTATAAATGATTTAATTATTATATCTTCGATGTAATAAAGCATCAAAAGAGGCCCAAAAGTAAAATTTTATGAAACATCTTTTGCAAAGACAAGGTTTTTACTGATTTATGTAAACAAATTGAAATATTTATTTAGAACACTCCCAAGAAAAATAACCAAACTTTCTTATACATATTTTTATTTTAATTTTGAGGCTATTCCTAAACCACAATCACACATCAAAACTCGAGTAAAACGCTCAAATCCAAGAAAAATTGTGATAGCACTCTTAAGTAGTTTAATCTGTTGGGAGCACGTTGGAAAATTAGTTCTGATGACTACGATAGATGGCGTTACCGGTCTATGGTATGTGGTTTCTTTGATGTGGAATATCATAGAGGCCCGTAGTGAGCAGTGAGACAGTGAGCTGAATATGATGATGTTATCAACATATGCAGCCCAATACTGTCCCACTGCTGGGCAAGACACTCTTCTCAGAATAAGAAGGGTTTCTACTAGTCTACCATGCTGGCCTAGTGATGTAACATGAAAAAAAACAACTTTGTTTTTTTTTCACAATGTTGAAAAAAACATAGTAGGTAAGTACCCTTGCTTTTTCTAAATATGATATTTTTTTTCAGAAAAAAAATCTTAAGGAAATTAAATGTTTTATTGATATGTTTTCTTATTTCTTACATTTTACTAAAATTATAAATCGAATTAATGAATCAATTAAACAAAAATGTAGTCTTCCTCTGTGTCAACATCAGTAAGTATCACTTTCAGTATCAGTGCCACCTACACTAGTCTTGTTCTCCATGTGCAATTTGAATGTTGCCAATATATTCATGTTAACTTAGTACTATTCCATCAAAAAGGTATTGTTTATAAATAAATAAAATCCTCTAATATGAACTGTTAAGTATTAATCTTTACGAAAACTGTCATATCAATACTGAATTCTGTATTCTTGAAAAAAAACATGCTCCAGAAAACAACATGTTTTTTTTTCACTTTTTTTTAAGTTTATTTTCACGATAGAAAAAAAAACTGTTTTTTTGCAACACTATGCTGGCCTCGTGCGGATTGGCGAACTATCGAGAACTGTGGTGCATATTGGGATCAAACCCAGACCCTTCTGCATGGAAGTCAAGCGTTTAGCCGCTAGGCTATCACTGCTTTTTGTGGAATACGATAATTGTAAACAAACACGTGCTGTAATTGCGAAAAACTTTGATTTTGACAGGTCAACAATTTCCATAGCGACGTATGTATTAACATTCAGACTTCTCCACAATTATGTACCACGCAATAAATATTATTGTATTGTCAAAATGGAAGCTATTGAAATTACGAATGTGATACGCAATAGGCATGTTGACAGCATCAATAAATTGCAAATCTAATTAGTCCGCCAGTTAGAGTTTTGAAAAATAATGGAATGTTTTTTTTTTTTTTTGTTAAATCTACTAATATTTGGAAAGATAAAACGCATCAAAACTCGAAAGTGGGGGCTTGTGACGTCAGAAGCTAGTATAAATTGTACTTGCTTGTGACGTTTTGCCAATTTTAAAAGTGTCGTATCTTGGTCTATTTTGGTTTACGTAACAAAAGAAAAAATACAGGTCAAATATTTTTTGATAATCTAACTGACGGACTAATTAGATTTTTTTCAGTCAAATACCCTATTCGGATGACGGTCTATTTTACTAAAGGTTGTAATCGAAATCTAGCCACGGTCTCAGATCACGACAGGATAAAGCCCTCCCCCCTCTCTTAAACTAAATATTATATGCAGTCACCGCGCTGGGCAAGTTAACTGATGACCGGCCATCTTCTGACACTCACAATGCTCCTGCCTTTTCCCAGATTAGAATAAATATTTGAATTGGATGTAAATTGAAGACTTTATTTCAAAAACCAGCTTTGTCAAAAAAATTTTTTTTTACTTAGTCTCTTGTAGAGGAAAATAATTCCTCTGCAAGATGGCGTAACTAACTCATATCATGAAATTTTTGACAAAGGTGGTTTTTGAATTACAGTCTTCAATTTCTCCATCTTCAGCTCTTCAGCGGCTGTCATAAGACAGTAACAGGGGGCACAAAAGAGTAGGTATGATTAAGATTCTTTTAAGAAATTGCATAATATTGTATTCAGTTTTTTTAACGTTCCTGTTCTTCTCCATATAATATTAATAAGTAAATCTTCATTTTCATTGAAGAGTTTTTCGGCGACACTACGTTCATTTAGGTAGGTAAACAGCCAACATGTGTCATTTGCAGAATATTCACAATTTGCTGGCTCATGAGCAATGCAAAAGTGTGACATGTGCACAATTAAACCAAACAAACAAACATTTATTATTAACCCTGTCATATTACCCCAGATTGATACAAAAACCCAATTAATTCTAATATTAGCACCAACAAGGTCCAATAACAGATTTTTCACATAAAAACTACGCACATTGCGCCTTAAACAACTGTCAATCCAAACGTCACATTTTGGAAAATCGACAATATCCTTTTATTGTATCCATAACAATTGTGTGGGTAACATTACACGACAAACTTATACCACTATCGTAACAATCGAAAATAAACTTTATTGTGTTGCAAAAAGGGTGAATTTAAGTGTTTTTGTTAGTTTGTTTGTAGTAGAATATTGAATATTTAGGGACAGTCGGTGTGAAAAGTGGTGCCGATCTATTACGGATAATCGGATTACTTGGACGTGTGATTTCAATAGGATTAAAGTCCTGTGCGTATTAATTGTGTACGTTTTGCAGAATGTAGTGAAAGGAATCTTGAATTGATACTGTGACTTTACGTCTTTTTAGATGTGTAACAAAGAAGTTATAAACTTCTTAAGTTTTAAGATAGACTTGAGAGGTTAGTGAAAATAGCTGTGGGATTTTAGAATAGGAACAAGTTAATTGTAGCATCCAACAGCTGACACAACCAGTATTTCGAAAAGAGTTTTACCCTACAAACTGCAGGCAATAAACCTAAATATGCCATACAACGTGGCAGTGCTGCCAGCCTTCTGGGCACGTTACCAGTGGACATCGATGCGGAGGAATATTTTGATGCTCTATTTTAGTTTATAGTTTTATTAGGATATATTTTTCGTTATTTGTATATACTTTTATTTGTAATTATGTAAATAACATTTGTGTAAATAAAATATAAAATAGATAATAAGTATACATAAAACTAGACACTTTTACGTGAAAACATAAACCTAAATAGGTTTGGATAAAGAAATATTAAAGTATCTACTTTTAGTTTAAAATGGAGATACATAATAATCAGCCCATTACTGGGCACGGGCCTCTTCGCAGAATAAAACGGTTAAGGCATTAGTCCACCATGCTAGCCTAATGCGAGTTGGCGGACTATACACACCATCTAGTTTTTTTTAAAACCCTCGGTTGTTCATGTTTCCTCACGAAGATTTCCTTCGTCGTTAACGCAAGATATAGGGCGTATGCGCGAGCTAATTCCGTACTCCCAGCCAAATGTAGTAGAAGGAACACCGTGGTTTTAGTCGATAAGAGTTCGACACAACCCTTCATATTTCCCAGGCGGATGGTAACCTCCCCACATAACAAAAAAAAACTTGCTACTGCTTTAAAACATCCACCTGGAGACAGGAGGCGGCATTTTTCTTTTTAATTATTCTTAACGTAACGCCCCCCCCCCCGCTATGTCCACGCCAGCAACGCCCTAAGCCTCGTGCTCGTCCCACTAGGGGTCGCCCTTAGTGCTGTTGTTGCAGGTAGTCATGATGTTAGTGTAGTACAAGTAGTTAGCTTAGGTTAAGTATTTTACTTCCCCCTATTGGCTGGAGACCCTTCAGGTCCCCTAGGACCACCTACAGCAGACAAAACGAAACAAAAAAAACTTAACGTAACTGTGGAAGCCTCAAAGGTACCTCCTAAAATTTCGACTTAAGGGAACCACTATACAATTCCATTAGCATGGACACCCAGCAACAGAGGAATCAATATCGTATATTGTTTTTCCAGCTGCATCTCTATGGTACGGTCTTTCAGGATTTGTAGTATGGTGCTACCAGGTCTCAGTCGCTTCTTGCTTCTGTCGCTGGAAGGATAACCCATCCTATTTTTAGTACAGACCACACCATACAAAATTAAATATAGAATACGCAAATATAATACGTTGAACAGTCGACTGCATTCAAAGGATTATGAAGGTGAATTAAAATAAAACAAACTACTCATTGTGGCGCAGACTTACGGTGTGATCTGCTTATCAACGTAAATTATGTCTGGATTATGGCAATAAAAACTTATTAAATGTATATATTTGTTTACTGGCAATGTTGCAGCGATGCAGTGCTGTTAGTTAGGGTTTACATGCCGTTAATTTTTGTAGTAGTTGCGCTGTCGGAGTATTAGAGTATTCAATTAACCGGTTGCGTACCGCCCGTCGTCCCAGGATGACACTTAATTGTATTATCTATTGTGTCTATAATTACGGTGATTGAGAGTTTAATATTAGAAAGATCTGCGGGGCAATTGCGTAACGTAACCAACATCAATCATGACCATGACAGTCGATGTGTCAAAAATAATACTCATTGCGTGATACATAGTTGTGGAGAAGTCGGATTGTTAATACAAACGTTGCTTTGGAAATTGTTGACCTGTCAAAATCATAGCCATAGCGATTACGAGTGTGTTGCGCAATTAGAATGCTGTTTCTGTATTCTGATTCTGAGGTGATTATTTAACAAAACAATCGAATAACCTTATTGCGTGAAATCCAGAGTTTGAGTCCCAGGGGGGTTACCATGATCTGTTATAGCAGGAATGTTTTAATATTATTACGAGAGTGGGAAAGAGATGGCGCTAGAGAGCTGTCTAGCGCTGTCACTTTCCCAGTCTCGTAATAATATTTAAAACATTCCTGCTATAACAGATCATGGTAACCCCCTGATGAAGCAAAGTTTAAGATATTTATTTCTCAAAACGTATAAAACGTGTTAGTATTATAAATATTTTCTATACTGATACGTCAACTGCAGAAACTGATCATTCTAATAATGCACATGATCACCAAGTTTGGAAGAGGGATCGGTGATCGCAGTTTTTTAATATTAAAAGGACCTGTAACCTGCTAATCCTCCTTAGGCCTGAATTACATAAAAACGGCATAAGACGCAGACACGGCGCAGGCGCGTCACTTCCATACATTTTTCGTGCCGCTTCAATTTTTCGCACAAATTGTATGAAAGCGATGCGCCTGCGCCTTATGCCGTTTCTATGTAATTCACGCTTTACTCGCCTTTGATGATACCCGCGAAATGAGAGAGGGTAGTCTTTTTTTGTCACGTTTTTTTGTAACCGGCCGCAATATACTATAAAGGTCATCAAAAGTTTTTTCCAAGCCATTTATTCAGCAATTTGTGGTGTGGTAAATAATCTGGTGAATGATATTTTCTATATTTTCCTAACATTTTTTTTTGCGTAATTTCTTCGGTCGTTACCTACTTTTCTAAACTACACGATTCATATTATGGATTTTTTAAGATATTAAGTTTTGGGCATGTAAACCGGCTTTACATAAAACCTTAGCCAGTATAATACCTGCGCACGAGTCGTACTTTATAACAGCTTAGTTTTATACACACTACAAAACGACAGAGTTAAACTAAATTAAAATATAATGTTCATGTTGATCTGGTCATAGAACTAACCGCTAAGAAAAAACAAAAAAATTATGTAATTTTTTTTTCGAAAATTGCTTTTTTTGCAAATTGAAACATTTGATGCTAATTAACGGGTGACTTATTATAATGATACCCGTAATTCCCCCTGCAGGGCAAAGGCCTCGTTTCATTCGGAGAAGGAACGAGCGTGTTGGCGATTTCAGACCAATAAGTATAATAATATATTTTTAGATTTAGATTTTAAATAATTTCACTCGCTAGTATCCCAATACTAGCGAGTGAAATTATTTGAAACTTGTTGATATTACTTTATTTAATACAGCACGAAAAAAACACGTCTTACATCATCAAGATTGATTGACAGCCTCCTTCAGTGTTGCTACTTTAACAAAACTAAAATCCTCCAACACGTAAATGTAAAAAATAAACAAATTAGTAAGACTAACTTAACAATTTAAATATTATACCATATATATTAATTGATATTTATTATGATCTCGATAATTATACATACATACATAAACTCACGCCTTTTCCCATGGGGGTAGGCAGAAACTGTAGAACGCCACATGCTACGATCCTTACATACTCCTTTCGCTTCGTCTATATTCATACATCTTGTCATTCTCGCACGCCGGTTAAGAGTATTACGCACCCGTCCTTTTTGAAGAACATCACCAATAACATCAATTTATGTCCGTCTAGGGCGTCCTCTAGGTACTGGCGTTTCCACTGATATCCGCATTATAAATCATCATTTTGTTAATCAACGGCACTCGTTCTTTTAACATGACCAAATCACCTAATCGTACTCCTTTAAATTTTTGTCACTACATCATCTTTCTCGATAGTTATATGTGTAGTGTATTTTTTGGTATTTGTTTATTTTTAATGAATGTAAGTTAAAATGTTGCAGTAGTACACCGTGGACTGTTCATAATCTATCTATCGTTCACGTCTTCCTAGTCCATCCAAAGGTTGTCTGGAAGACCGCTGTCAGCGATAAGACCGCCATTTACATACCTTCGTTTTAAATTGTTTCTGTTTTTTGCTATTGTTATGGTGTACAATAAGAGCGGTTACGCACTGCATCCGATCCGAATCCGGGAAAATACGTTCCGAAGTAGTCATAGAACTATTCATATGGTAGTTTACGCACTAGATCCGACTTCCATCATCCGATTTCTCCCCGTGATCCATGAGTTTCCAATTCGGAAGAAATATTGTCGGACCGAAGTAGCCGTAGTACTGTTTGTATGAACGCTTTCGCATTACCTCGGATTCAAATCGGACGCCAAATGGATATGCCAAAGATGGCCCCTGAATTGTTTGAATTTGGATCAGAGATCGGATTTAATAAGTGCATAAGCGATATCCGAATTCGGTCCGAGTTTTTTAGACTCTAAATTCGTATTTTCACGTATTCGGATCGGATGCAGTGCGCAAAGCAATATCCGAATTCGGTCCGAGTTTTTTATATTCTTATTTTCACGGATCCGGATCGGATGCAGTGCGTAATCGCTGTAAAGCATATTATTATATCTGCCATCTAAATTCAGGTTTTCTTGTGGTTTAAAAATCTTTATTTCTTAAAAAGAATACATATTATTAACTTCTATGAGAAAACAAAAGAAAACATAATTAGGTAACTGACGCAACAGTTTCGCCATATCAGGCAAAAATTAAATTAAATTAAAAATATATCAAAACAAACAGTGAACATATCACAATCAGGTAAATTGGTCTAGTAACTTTTCAAAAGTTTGAAATGATTTAAGTAGATTCTTTAATCCAGGGACTGAAAACTGTTGTCAAATATCGGCATTTAACTAGCTCAAATTAACGATACCATTTTCTCAACCCTTTTCATGTTTACCGTTATTTAACAAATATTTGATTTCGGTACCGATATTCTTTGAATTAACCGCATGAGTAGGTAGCGCGGGGTGCGCGGGGCGCGGCTTTATAAACTGTCAATAAGTCTAACCATCAATAAATGTACTTTTTTTACCTTTGAAAAACTTATTGTATCTGCCGTAATCGGAATTATTTCGGTTAAATATTGATACCGTTATTTAACCAATATGTTTCTATTAATCATTATAATTTGGTATCTTTTAATTTCGGTATCAAAATTTTGTGGTACTGAAATTTTAGGATACCGAAATGTTCGGTAAACCCTTTTAAATAGGTATGACGTCATATCGTTAAATAAAAATACCGTAATTTTCCGGTAATTCAGTCCCTGCTTTAATCTGTTATACAGTTGAGCTCCTTACGATGTTTTCTTTCACCGTGATATGTAATTTCTGTGTTAATGTCTTTCATTAACACAGAAATTACGTATATCACTTACGTAGATTTAAAATGCAGAACTTACGTAGATTAAAACTACAGAAATGCGTCGCATAAATTGCATGTGAATAAGTCATTGTACCGTTACATGACTCCATACTTACATGTTTAAATATGTGTTACTAATTTAGTTCACTCTCACGTCATCAAAAAACTGATTCAACGTTAAAAATCAGCACCGAAAATCGTATTTAAGTTATTAAGAAACAAACAAATAGTTTGGTCACACATGTATTAATTTTCACAACACGAGAGTAACATAAACATAACATTCCTTATTATACTGTATTTAGATTTGATTTGCTGTGAGAAGTACTTGTTTCACTAACATTCACTACCTAAGTACCACCGGAGGGAAACACATTGTGGAATTGCGTGCCGAATCAGATATTGAACTAAAATGTTTGATATAACTTCACTTGTTTTGGTAAGATTTTTTATTTCTTTTTCTATTTTCACTTCCGACTTCTTCTCATCACTCTTGACTCTTGTAGTCCATCTATTAGGATAATAGGGTATGTTTTCTACTGCGCTAGCTACGCAATATCTTTTTGTCCCAACTACCGCAGTTTCTCAAGATTTGTCTTTGACCAGTGCGTGTTACTAGTGATCACTTACGCCACTGAAACGTGATCGTTCACAATGGGCCTCATAAGAAGGCTCAAGGTCACCAATATGGCAATAGAGAGGGCTATGTTCGGAGTTTCCCTGCGTGATCATACAAGAAAATGAGATTCGCAGGAGAACCAAGGTAACCGACATAGCCCGAAGAATTGTCAAACTTAAGTGGTAGTGGGCGGGGAATATTGCTCGCAAAACGGATGGCCGATGGGACCGAAGGGTTCTGGAGTGGCGACCGCGTACCGGAAGACACATCGTGGGTATGCCCCCCGACAACGTGGACCGATGACCTGGTGAAGGTAGCGGGAATCCGTTGGATACGAGAAGCACAGGACCGGTCGATGTGCCGATGCTTGGGGGAGGACTGTGTTCAGCAGTGGACGTCTTTCGGCCGAATGATGATGATGATACCTTTTCTTAATTGCGTCACATTAGCTGGTTTTATTTCCCCATCTTGTCTGACTCTTGCTCCCTTCCTCGGATCGGTTTACAAGTTCGCAGCAGTCAAAAAGTCAAGTTCAAGATTTCATGCAATGAAAATTTTCGTCTAATATCTTTTTCAAATTGTTTTTATAGTACCTAGTTATATTACAATATAGTCGGGGTGCATGAAAAGAGCCTCCACGAGTGACGATAATTCAGTACGTCCGGCGCACTCTGGGCAGTCAGCCCCGCTACCAACCTTGCTGACTGGCTAATCTTTTCACCACAGCATGAGCTATTTTCGTATCGCTCTAGCTCGTGCTGATACGAGAGAAGAAGAAGGACAATATGGTCTTGGTTGATTTGGCAAGAATATGTTTTGTTATCAGGCTACGCCAAAATAAATTTTTAGATAGGCTGATACATAATTAATTTTACCATACTTCTAGTTATTTTTCTTGTATTCTTCTTACCAGACCAGCATCTTCTCTTGTTTTGACTTGTGTCGCTCTTTTTCGTGCTGTTACAAGAGTCCTAGATTTTCTGTTGTAAAATTGTCATTACAAGCAATATTTGATGTTCACTATCACTTCGTGGTCTTTAGGTAGGTACAATTTTTTGGTGACGCGTAACGCTTTGGTCCTTTGAAGGAGTTTTTAACTGCTCACTTTATAATGCTTCGTCTTTTCTATAAGTCACTTTACCAACCTAAAGTCTTAGCTTCGCTACTTTTCAGCAGCCATCTCTAGATTCTCGATTCGATGTGTTTCAAGGTCACCACCGTAACCTCGTCAAAGGCTTTCTTCGAGAGTGACTCTGTTGACTTAATAGTAAATATTGAAGAATTAAGATTTTTATGTGGCAGACAAAGAAACGTACCTACATATTTAGACATTATGTGGTAGGATAAGCAAGTTTTTAGTACATTGTTTATTACTCATATGAAATTAACAAATTACAAGCAATACGTAAAAGTAGTAGCGCTATAAGCTAACCGTGATGCATTAAAAAATAACTAAACATACAAATTAATTTAATTTTACACTTTAAGTTATTATAAAACCGTCTTCAGTTTATGCTAACACAACATTTTGTGTTCATGTTCATGCGTACAGATTTTAATTTCTTTCGCATTATGTTTACAGGTTTTACAAATTGGATTTAACGAAGCACTAAACTACCGTGGTTACAGTAATATTCCACTGATTCCATCATCACGTTTGATAAATTACGGACAAACACGAAGACTATTAAATTCCAACCGCTATGTGCCACTTCCTTCTAGAAGATTTTTAACCAGCGACAGTGAACAATCAGATTATGAAGATACAAGCTTAGAAGAAACGAACTTTCGATCATTGCACCCACCACAGCGCCTTCCATATCAAAGGCGAAATAATTATCTTAAATACAACACTCGGTCGGATAACGACGTAAGCCTAGAAACGGCCCCTATTGGTAGAATTAGTTCAGATAGCTATGCTAATAGCTATAGATCTGCTCTTTCCTTAACAAACCCAGAAGATACGAACTTCAGACGATCCTACTTAAGACAAAGACCACCTAATCTTAGACAGGGTCAAACTCGCAAATATCATAAAAAAGGAGACAATGACTTGTCCCTTGAAGTATGTTTTGATAGTAACAGTCCTGTGGACTATTTAGCTGCTGCCAGAGGAGAAGATGCCAGCTACCTGCGGTCACTCCTATCACTTATCGAACAACCAAATCTTAGACGAGACCAAAGTCGGAAATATCATAGAAAAGGAGATAACGACTTAAGCCTTGAAGTTTCACTTGTTGACAAATTGGATCCTGATGAAGACGCTGCCCATATTCAACCGGGTACTCGACGAGCAAGCCTAGGTGACACTTACTTTCAAGATTCACTTCCGTCAAACATTGAGACACCAAATTATAGACTAGCAGGCGTAAACTTAGAAAGGACATTGTCTGAGAGATTGATTCTTGACGATGACAATCCAAACACCAACTCCCTGCAAACACTTCAGTCAAATCTTGAATCACCCAATTATAGACGAAATCGCAAATACAGCAGAATATCGGAACGTGATAACCGCCTCCAAATACCATCTACAAGAGATAGTCCTGATGCCTAAATTGATACAGTTCTTCTAGCTTCTGGTGAAGGTACACCAGATGATATTGCAGTCGCAAGGCCGCAACTGAGACACTCTGGAGCGACAAATCTTAATAAAAATAGTAAAAAATATGATAGAAGATCTGGTGAAGACTTAAGTTTGGAATTGTCATCAAATGATAGGCTTAGTCCTAATAAGGATACCTCTAACTATCTATCGGTTTTCCATGAACTGAAAACGCGCTTAAAAAGCCGTAACCTAAAAAATGTTAGTCCAAATGTAAATCAAAATAATAATAGAAAAAATGATGAGAACGCGGACCGCGAATCATTATTAAATGACGGATTGAATCCCGATGACGACGATGCGGTCAATTTATCAGTTTTACGTTTATCAAGTTCAGAGGACGGTAACAATGAACCACCAAAACTAAGAAGCCGTGATGAAAAACAACAGGACAGGAGAAAAGATAAGAGTTATCTGAGGCTTTCTGTGTCATCGAATGACCAACCGAGCTCCGATGACGATGCTGCTAACAATCTGTCAGTTTTTAGTTTTGCAAGTCCGGATGACTTGAACCTTGAATCACCACTACTAAGAAGCCGTAATCCGAAACAACAAAATAATAGACAAAATAATGATTGAAATTACCTGAGACTAGCACTGTCACCGAATGACAAACTGAGTCTTGATGAAGATACGGCCTCTACTTTGTCAGACTTACTTGCAGACAACTTAGATGGCTTAAACCTCGTACCAGCAAGCCTCAGATTTAGTGACCCATCAAATCAAAAGAACAGTAGAAGAGATAATGATGATACTACGCTTGAATTACCATTGAATGATAGGCTTAGCGCTAAAAACGAAGGCCTCGAATTTTTATTGACTGAGACACTTGATGATAATGCTGCTGAAGATCTGGTGCCTTATCATGAAACAAGAAGTGACGAACCTCCAAACAATAGTGAAAATGAAGAACTAAATAATAATAGAAGAGATAATGATGTATTCGAACTTGAATCGTTGCTTAACGACAGAAAAAAATATGACGTGACTGACGATGACCTGGGACTTACATTGTCATCGAATGACAGACTAGATCTTGATGACGATACTGCTAGCGATTTATCAGATTTCCATTTAACAAGCCCAGATAACGCAACGCTTGAATCGTTACACCTTAATAATACTCTTAAAGAAAATCAAACTACACAGCAGGATACTACTGATACACTACACCTTGAATTTCCGTGGAACAAACTGAGTCCTGATGATAATAAAAGCAGTAATTTTTCAACTCAGCGTAGACCTAAATCACGATTAAAAAGCCGCGAGAATAAAGATCCAAAAGATTACGAACTAAAACTTGATTATCCTTGGACAAACGACGAACTGAGACCTGATGATAAGGAAAACAGTAATGTTTCAGGTCAGAGTGGACCTAAATCAAGATTAAGAAGCCGCGAGGATAAAGATCCAAAAGATTACGAACTAAAACTTGATTATCCTTGGACAAACGACAAACTGAGACCTGATGATAAGGAAAACAGTAATCTTTCAGCTCATCGTGGACCTAACTCGAGATCAAGAAGCCGCGAGAATAAGGATTCAAAAAATTATGAACTAAAACTTGAGTATCCCTGGACAAACAACAAACTGGGTCCTGATGATAAGGACAGTAGTAATGTTTCAACTCAGCGTGAACCTAAATCAAGATCAAGAAGCCGCGAGGATAAAGATCTAAAAGATTACGAACTAAAACTTGAATATCCCTGGACAAACGACAAACTAAGTCATGAAGATAAGGACAGTAGTAATGTTTCTGCTCAGCGTGGACCCAATTCCGACAGTAACCTCAATGAAAACAAAAGCTTACGAGTAATGTCAATCGAACGGCAAAGTCTAGAAAATTATACAGACAGTATTTTAAATTTTGATGATGAACTCAGTGGCTTTATAACTTCCCCGATGGATAGACGACCTCATCCAAGAACTCAAGATGAAGCCAGCAGATCTCTGAACCATAGCCGGCGCGTCCTTCCAGTGCTGACCACTACGGTGAGTCCAAATGCTAAAGAGTCATTGTTGAACACTTCTGAAGATATTAAAGAAGTTAAAACGTATAACGACACTATTATATTCCCGCCCCATTAATTAAGATTTTTAGAGGAAATGTAGGTGAAGTAAAAGATAAACTACAAGCGAAGTGAGCCCATAAGCAATCTTACAATAAGACTTCGACAGAAGAGAATAAAATTCTATCAGGGAATGTGCGTATAGTGGCAAAACTAAAAAAGGATCGGTTCCTATATCAGTGGCTAAGCGATTGGCTTTCTATGCCACAGGTCGGGGGTTGAGTTCCCGCATGGAACAAATGTTTGTATGGTCTACGGATAATTTTTCTGGGTTTGGGAGTTTTTGTATGTGAAGATTTGTGTCTTGGAAGACAAAAAATCAAAGAAAGAAAATGTATTTTGCTGGTATGATCTAGCAGAGGCACAACTAACAAACATTACAATTGGAATCATCGATCTCCTCATAGTGATATTTGGTTTTAACTAAGAAAACATTACTGTTAAGTATTTCCTTGATTATTATTCTACAATTTGAAATAGTTACTTTGATTATTGATAAAGAAAAGGGAGGAGTTATTTCCTATAGTAAAAAATATATTACTTTTTAAGTATTGTGGCCCAACACGACGAAGCCTACACTACGTGTAGATTGGTGCATTATAAAGTTATTGATTTTGATATTTTCATTAGTCTTTAAGGTCTAAGGACCTTTGTAGCCTGTACTTAGTATGTATAACTAGTACTATTGTATGTATATTTATTAGTTTCCCTAGCTTCCACGGCACATGGAACCCTAGTGAGGAAGCTAGTCCTAAATGTAAGTTTATTGAATAAAGTTTAAGTAGTTTAGATAATACTTAAATAAAAATATTAAAATGAGGTGTTTTATTTTTTTATTGTAATGTCCAAAATTAGCAGTGATAGTCTCGCTTGTCTTCTTGTCTTCCATGCAGGAGTGACTGAGTTGTTCTCGGGGATCTAACTTTTCGAATACATGCGCGGATCAGAATTTGACATTAGCGTTAACGTTGAATAAAAACATCGTGAGAAAATATACAAACTAAGGGCACCAAAGATTAAAATATGACGTGTGTAGTCTGCTATCCCGCACCAGAGAGCTTACTCTGAAAGTTCTGAAACCCAAAATACGAAGATTCGGCTGACAAATCGCATGTTTTCCAACCACGAAAGTGTTTCGGAACCGAGGATCAATTAGATTTTCGGGATTTGACATTTTGTCTTTCGTTTACTCTATTCCCAAATGATAATTGCCATCTATTAATTCTTTGTTTGACAATACTTTGATCGCTTACTTTTATGATCTATGTTAGTCGTTTTTTCAACCAAAACTTCGATGTTATGGTGATGGTAAAATTTTACAGCGTGTACTTCAACCATTAGTGAGCTAAGTAGTATCGCATAAGCAACTACTTCCAGTTCATTTAGTTATAGGGATAGGACATGACAGTTATAGGTAAGATATACTCAGGACAGTTTTAATTAAGACTTCTATCGATATAGTGAATTATAACGAATACTTTATATTCATCTTTGTGTTTAATCGTTGGTGCACAACTTAGTGAGATCGTTTATGCGCATATTTTCTGTTCATTTCTGTCACCCTGGTACACAACAAATGATTCAATTTCAAAACCTGTATTTTTACCATTATTGAGCTAAGTAGAGTAAGTTGTGCACCTAGTTCGAGTTCATTTCTGCTTTCCTGGTAGTTTTAATAAATAAACAATTAGGACAGTTGAATTTTAAAACGTCTTTCGATATCATTTATTACGTATCCTTTCATGCTCTTCTCTATGTTTCATCGTTGGTGCGTTTCGAGGAATAAAATTATAATATTTTTAATTTGATTTTGTTAGCACACCTGATTGGTGCGTTTCGAGTAAAACTTTTGGTACGGTTCATTTGGTGCGTTTCAAAGTTGGTGCGCTTCGAAGAATAACTCGCGTTGTGTATGTACTAGGGCCTAAAACTCTTCTCATTCCGAGAAGAGGCACGTGCCTAGCAGTGGAACAGTAATTATGCCATGTTTATGCTAATTACTACAAAAATCAATTTTAATCTACATCAATAATTCAAGAATCTAATGGAATGATGAAATGTGATAATTGATTCTTTAGGTATCAAAACAATTTTTACCCGACTGCGCGACCGCAAAGACAGGGTTATGTATTTTATTAAGTATTATCATTGCTACTGGTTTCACCAATACCCTAACAAAGAAAGGTGATTACAGTCAATCCCTCCAAACATAACAATGAATTTCACATAAACTAAAATCTCTCATTAATTAAAGATAATAACTGCCACCCATCATTTTCCCGACCTTATCATACACAACTTAACCTCACAAAAGGTATATAGTGGTCATTAATTCGAAGCATAAGTAGCGGCCGGCAGCGATCAGGTAGCGCATTCGACGCCGTGCAGAGTAAAAAGAAAAAGGGCTAAGTTGAGTCTGATAAATGACCGCCTATTGTCGGCTACTGGTATTGACGGGGACTTCGGTAGGCCGCTTAAACACGCGGTTCCGTATTTAATTAATTAATTTTCCTACGAAACTATTTTGGTCTTTCGATACGAATGAAACATACATAATATTCCTTTCAAAGTCATTTTTTTAATATGGCCGATTTCCGGCACTTTTAAAACGTCAAAACTAGATGCACGGTTCCAAAAGGTAGGTTCCATGGAGAAGATCCGGCAAGAAACTCCATAAATATTCTTTTCAAAATAGTAGTTCATGACAATTCCATTAAAGTAGTGTGAGAAATAGAATGAGAATAATGCAGCTTAATGTAAGAAATAAACTCACTTGAGTAACAAATAGGAAAATATGCCTTCTAGAATTGCCATAGCAGTCCTATTCCTATATCCTTATAAGTTCAATGCAGCAAATGGCCTTTCCCAAAAAGTAATTGGTAGACGGTGTTACCCACAGTCACTATACTGGACAAGCGGGTTGAAGACCCTAGAAGCAGCTTCTCGAACAACTTATTTTGCGAGTTATTGGTCAGCATTTAGACTGCCAAGTTGATGGTTTCCAAGCTGTTTTTCAGCAGCAGGTCCTCAGTAGCTGGGTATCATTCTAGGTATCATTCCGTGTAGGGAAGCTAAAATGTTATGCATTTGTGCCTCCGTTACACACCATAATGGCTTTAAAGATCTACATAAGGCTAGACCTATTTGGTCTTCAGGGCCGTATAGGAAATCACTTACATTTCTTACAAATGTATTGACTGCCTCGTTGGTCTAGGGGTCGCAAGCTCGACTGCCGAGCATCAGGTCCTGGGCTCGATCCTCGGGTCAGGCAGTGTTATTGGATTTTTCCGTATGAAATTTCTTAGTAGCAGCCCGGAGTCTGGATTTGTAAATATGATGGCAATAGGCTCGCCCCCTATTGCATGGGACTTGACGGCGAAATGAGTGTGTCCTATACACCTCTGCCCAACCCTTCAGGCTTCAAGCGTGATGTTATGTTATGTTACTTACAAATATTTGTTCTGAAGAACGTCATGAATTCAAAACCGTTACAAATAAGCAACTCTAAACAAAATTCTGTCTTTCAAACAACCCTATTATGATACTCCTAAATATAAAATATATCTAATGGTCCGTAAAAGCGTTCACTGGCCCCTAAGCATATGAAAAATAAAAGAGTTCCGTAGCTTTTGTCCGGCGGTGTATTAAACGTCGGACCGAGTTTATTGACACTCTTGTATAAAGCGTCTGCCAGGGTACAGGGCCAGCCTCGGGGGCTTATGTGTTGACGATGTGATTTTAATACTATATGACCAATTAACTAACGAACTTTGGAAAGTTTTAAGTTTTGGAATAAGAGAAAAATCTTGAAAAACTAATGGTACGTTTATGTCAAAGGTTCCACGTTAAGATTTGGACAGTACTTAATTGTGATGGCCCTGTTTAACGTATCTGCCGTCACGCTTTGTGATTTTATATTGTATTCACTGCCTATATTATTTTAACTTAACTGTTTCGTTACTTCGTTTGGCAAAGATGTCCCTTTGCAGATTGCTGGAGTGACCAGTTAGATTGTCAGTTGTCGTCCTAACTTGCAGGAATCCAATTTTATATCAGTATATTGAGGTTTCTATGAACCCACTGAAAGACAACATAAAGATGTGAGTTATACAAGAATAGCTCATGCCGTGGTAAAAAGATTAGCCAGTCAGCAAGGTTGGTAGCAGGGCTAGTCAGCCCCGCAGTGGGCAGTCGCCCAGGGTGCGCCGGACGTACTTAAGTATCGTCACTCGTGGTGGCTCTTTTAATGTACCATAATTATAGATAGGCTTAAAATGGTATGTTCTTGTAGCTCCTGTTCCAGACCGCACACTTTTCTCGTTGCTTCTCGAATTAATGCAAAAGAACCTTGTTTCTTTTTCGAGTACTTTTCCAATTTTGAATATAATAATCAAAAACGATCTGGCCTGTGATAAAAAAAGGTTTAATACAACAAAAAAAAGGGGTGAAATGTCGTATGAGGATGATGATGAAAAAGTGATTCTACATTACCGATTATTCCATAAACCGGACCCATTGAAACAGTACAGCAGAACCTATGTATCTATATTATAAAAAGTCTGCTTTCAATACACAGTACCTATTATTCAAACGACAAGCTTAAATATCAAAAAGTCAAATCAAATACTTTATACTTTATTCAATAAACTTACATAATAATATTACATTTGGTACTAGCTTCCACACTATGATTTCCTGTGTCGTGGAAGCTAGCCGAAACTAAAAGATACAATAATAGGTACTATACATATTACAGGCTACAAAGGGCCATAAATAAATACCTTAAAGACTAACATACATATCAAAATAAATTCGTGTTACATATTAAATATAACTTAATGACATACTCGTACTAATGTACACGTAGTGTCGGCGTCGTGTTGCGCTGCGTGAATATAACATTGCACTGATAGCCCTGATTAAATTCTTCGACCAAATATTTTTGTACCAGCAAAAAATCAAAAACCATACCTCAAGTAACAAAAATCCTTAACATCACAATTAGCTTGTTTCATCTCGCCATGTTGCTCAATAAAAACACTAGTAACATTAGCATGGATACTGTCACTGCATCCGTGTTGTGATAGGATGTTGGGTGTCAACATGCTGTCACAAGTCACAGTGTATCTCTTAGCATGCTGTCGTTGACATGTGAGACTTCTGCATCCGCTAATGGACCTGTTGATTGCATCTATTACAATAATTCCTTTAATTATACATTATACAAGGTAAGTCGGAAAGAGGGCAATTCGCAGGGCACATAAAGTACCTATCACTGATGACTGTGAAAGCAAGTGTTAAAATTTCAAAATTCGATCATTTTTATATTTATAAACTATTGACTTTGTGGAAAGTTGTAGACTTATAACTTACCTTTAAGTAGTAGAACAAAAGTTATTCATTATTATAGGTACTTCAACACCCTTTCGGATTAGTACCCCCTTTCCGACTAACCTTGGATAAATGTGATAATACTCTGAGATATTGTTTTATGCATTTTTTTTTTTTAATACTTTTTTGTGCCACAAATTACAATTACAATAGTGTACCAATTCTCGGACCACTACAGTTACTACAACTAAAACGTCGTATATATAATACGATTTGTGTGTATTACACTTAGTAAGCAAATAAATGATTTGATATTTTTTTTAGTTTTTGTAGATTTTTTCAAAAAGCTTTAATTAATTTCGATAAAATTGATATGGGACCAAACGGGAAGTACCTATACCCTCACAATTTTATTTTTTATTATCAGCCATTTCTGTCCCACTGCAGGGCAAAGGCCTCCCTTCCCTCCTTCCATTTATCCCTATCCAGTGCTGTTATGCGCCAATCCTTGTGGAAAGAATCGAGTTCGTCCCGCCATCTCATTCTGGGCCTGCCGCGTTGTCGTTTGCTGCTGTTTGGGACCCATTGTGTGGTTACTCTAGCCCATAGCTCCTCCGGCATGCGACAGATGTGACCAGCCCAGTTCCATTTTAGCTTGGCAGCCGTGTGACCTACATCGGCAATTTGAGTTTTAGAACGCAGTATCGAGTTCCTTACACGATCAGTAAGTTTAACTCCAAGGATACTGCGCTCCATTGCTCGCTGACAGACCCCGAGTGCGGACTTTTGACGATTGGTTAGTGACCATGTCTGCGCTCCATAGGTGAGGGTAGGAAGAATGCACATGTCCATGAGTTTACTCTTCAGTGAGAGAGGGAGAGTTCCTTTCATTATTTTCTTCATCGACCAATAGTTCCTCCAGGCGTTCTCGGTGCGTCGAGCAACTTCTTTATCGTGTCTTGCGTGGAAAGAGACTATTTGGCTGAGGTATATGTACTCATGGACATATTCAATCCTCACACCCCCAATACCTATGTTACGCTTGGTGCTGTTGGTTTGGCGAGTCCGACCTCGATACCCTCACAAACAAAACAAAAAAAAATCGAATCGGTTCATATATGACGGAGTTCTGAGGTAACAAACATAAAAAAAACAAACGAATTGAGAACCTTTTTGAAGTCGGTTGAAAAGGTAGGATTGAACATAGAATTTTAGTATGTAGGTGTATTCCCTTTATAATGAGAGTGATAAAAAGTAGTAGTAGAGCGCCACTCTTTGTGAAAGACCTCGTCCAGGGAAGTTCCACCGCCATACTTAACTCTGGCGCCAAGCAGCATTGCTGGGTATGGGTGCAGGTGACATCATAGGCACCTGAATTTTCCAACTTTGTCTCTAAGATTGGCAACGCATCAGCAATACTCCTGGTGTTGTAGGTGTGGTGACCAGTTTCCAGCAGGTGGGCTGTCGGCTTGTTTGCCAACCTATTAGGCTTCTCCAAAAATTGTATATTCTCTAGTCACCGTCTGAGCAAGCAGGCTGAACTATGAAGATTCTGCCTAGCACCGGCCTGGGGTAAAGACCCTGTCAAATTGTGTGTTTATCTTTTTGTTTTATTTATTACTTGGCCTGCGTTTGGCCGCCATCTCGCCTGATGTTAAGCGATGATGCGGTATACGATGGAGCACGCTTGTCCAGAAGAAACCGATTCACTCGTGATTTGAATACACCCAGATTGTAGCTTATCTTACTATCTTTTTATTATTAAATACAAATACTGAAACTAAATAGGTTGTAAGTTTGTCCAAACTAATCTCATCAAGGCAACCTTTTTTTTCACTCAACAGTCAGATGTTGCAATTATAACGCACTTTCACGAAATCATCCGAAATCCTAGTTTCGACAAAAAAACGGAACAATAATTTTACGCGACATTTAAGTAGTAAGAATGGACTCTTAAAGCTATTGACTATTATAACAGGGGGTGGGCAGGGGTGAAAAAAAGTGACTCTTTGATAGCATTACCTTTGTGTGATGTATTTCCGCTCCGATTGCTTTGTGTGGAAGTGTCGTTGTTGCCGGTACTTGTCACAGTGTAAGAGCGAATCTGGACCTTTTGGAAACAGTCTATCTGGAATCATTTGGTAAAAAAAAAACTTGCATCGTGACTGTTTGGACGATTCATAACAAAAAAAACTTAGCAGTCCTAAACACGTCCTATTAGAAATTGAATACCTATTGACAATACTCAATAAATTAAAGCAAGTTACAAGTAAGTATTTGCTTGAAGGAATATTAAACCGTAATCAAAAACATAATTAAACATTACATTAAAACCAGAATTTTTATAAAAAGTCTGACGTCTTCCAAGCAGCTGCAACACGTATAGGAAATAGTGTATTATTGCAACAATCGCCGACTTCTATTGTGTAGGCAGGACTTTATTCGACACTTCGACAGTTACTTGTATGATACTTCGTAGGAATTATTGTATTTTACCGAATTAATTTATTTAATGTCACACATTTAATGTGACAGCTAATTGTTGGGGCAGATTAGATACACACGATTTATCTACTGTAAACGTTAAGAACTCGTGAAAAAAATCAATTAAAAATGTCTGCTATAGGCGGCAAAATGAAATTTAATTTAGTGTAAAGGTAATATAGGGTAAAAAGTACACATTTGTCCGTTTATTTTTAAATTACAGAAACTGTCTTTGATTGAATATATTTCTGAATTAGCTTGAGAGTTTTTGCCTAATAGATTTTATTAAAAACAACTGACCAGAGCACTGCCACTCAAGGACCAAAGGAGAATGGCAGATGCCCTACCATTGCCTAGGCCTAACACTTGCTACAAATATGAAATTTTGTATGATAGCACAAAGCATTTCATTGGCATTTTATTCGCCAGGGGGGTTACCATGATCTGTTATAGCAGGAATGTTTTAATATTATTACGAGAGTGGGTAAGAGATGGCGCTAGAGAGCTGTCTAGCGCTGTCACTTTCCTACTCTCGTAATAATATTAAAACATTCCTGCTATAACAGATCATGGTAACCCCCAGCGGGGTAATGGAGAAATTCCTCGTTTTTGTGTAAGTGAGGCGGGAATATTGGAACCAAATACTACCTACTAAGTATTTTTGATAATTTTAACTCAAGTTTCCAATCTCAAAGAAAATCAAGCAATCAACAAATTAAAATATTATCTTTTTATGTTTTCACTTCTGTAACGGTTTGGGCCCAAAATTGTCAATGTCCTTTAACGTCCTCCCATTGTATATAATTATGTATATTGTCTAGTATAGTTTTAATCTTAGAAGAGATTTTCTCTTACTTACTCGAATCATCGCAAATGTAATTAGGTATCTATCATGATGGCTAACCTAGGGATCAAAACCTAGACTGCAAAAGCATCTGCTTGCGTTTATAAAGCTTGTTGGCATTCTATGAATATTCTTCCAACATAAATTATGGAGACCTTTGGTCCTTCCAGCCGGGACTTTAAAATTAAAAATAAACAAACCGTCAAGTGCTTTACATATCACTCGTCACCACCATTAACAAAGCATCCTTAATATTTGTCTGGACCATTTATTTTCGTCATAATTACTTAACTAAATTAACATTTGACATCACATCGTCAACGTCAAGTATCATTAGCTTCAACTTAACCGTCAAAAAACACGTTCTAAATTTGAACAAAAACTCGTTTCGGCAGACAGTGTGGCACCGATCAACAATGCGCAGGAGTTTACGGCGAGCGTACGTATCGTTTACGCGCGCTAGGAAAAATAATAGCCGTGTTTTGCTGTACAAAAATTAAAACTCATTCTACATTCAACCTTATTTAAAGGAGGATAAAACTTAGAAATAGTTTCGTTGCATGTAAATCTAACGTTGTTACGTCATCACTTGAAAATTGATCCCTCAAATGAATTTCAACTTTGTGACTGATAGAACTAGGTACATTTTTGAATTGGTGTTTCTAACGTATCACCACATAAGTGTCATGGTATCCATTTAACTGTCAGACCGGAGGAATGTCATTCATGGTAATGGATCGTTGTAGGAAGGAAGTTGCAGGTAAACGTGCAGAAAAAACAACATGAATGGATGCGCGCGCGCAGCCTTGTATAGGGGGTGGATTTTGTGGGATCCAGCCGTTTCAATGGGTCCATTCATGGTTTTTATGGGGTTTTATTGCTATTGCAGTTAATAAGTTTATGTTATTAGGATGGTGAAAAAAATTAAATTACTTTAGGGGTAAACTGAATGGTGTGAGTTTGAGATACGCTTATACTTTTAATAATGGGGTTTAATATATTGCTGTGTGTAAACGTAAGCGGCTGATGGAACATATATGCATTGACTTCAGGTAAACTGATTAAAGCAAATTAGAACAGAATTATGACATAAGCAGGAGTAGAATTCATTCATTAGTTTGTGAAGGTGTTCCTGGATGGATAAACTCATTAGTATCTTCTGTTACTGTTGGTCCTTTTGGTTCAAATACTTTTTAGGACTGCAATCTTTGAATAAATGTCTATTTATCTTCTGATTCATGCTTCTAGATCGTTGCTGCGTCTTTAGTGTTACTTATTACTGTTTTACGTGTCATGAAAGGAAGAATTGAATCAAGTCGATTGCCAGCGTGACGATTTTCCCGTTTTCCACGGGCACTACGGCGCAGTTCTGTTGTTTTGCATAAAACCAATTCTGATATCCAATATTTACAAAATTATCATCAGTAAGGTGCTCCCACACAGCTGTTAAAAAAGTTTACAAACATTAGTAAACATTTTCTAAACAATCAAATATTAAAAAATAAAATAAAAACTGCAAAAAATCTATAAAAATATTATCGAATAATCTATATTACTTAGATAGATTCGATTTATTATTATCTGATATTTTTATCTTTTCCTAACATTTGTTAGTGTTAGAAAATGTTTGTAAACATTTTTAACAACAGTGTGGGAGCACCTGAATAGGTATATCTTTTGTGCGCTTAGTTGCTACCAAGCGCACAAAAGATAGAGCAATGCAATGTAGTAATGCAATATCTTTAATTAAAAAGATTTTGCATCCTCCTTATTTCCGCCTATTATTAAGATAATATCTTCATCTTTAATAGATACTTACACAGTTTCGTAATTATAATCTATTGTAGTTATAGTTCCGTTCATTCGTTCTTAGTTTTGTTCGAAAAACTTTTTAGAACTTAAGAGCTGAGATTACTGACTTTTAAATGGTTTTTAAGGCCCATATTAAACACTAGCTTTCGCCCGCAGCTTCGCTTGCGTGAAATTTTGAAACCGTTAAGTGACGATTTTCCATACAAACTTTCATCCCCTATTTAACTACCTTAGGGGTTGAATTTCGAAAAATCCCTTCTTATTGGATGCCTACGTTACAAAAGGAACCTACTGTCAAAATTTCAAGTTTCTAACCCCAGCGGTTTAGGCTGTGCGTTGATAGATCAGTCAGTCAGTCAGTCAGCTTCTCCTTTTATATGTACAGATAGCTCTCATTTGAGAGATTCTTCTTAAGTTTAGTTTTAACATGACTTGAGACGTATTTAAAAACCAGCCAAGCGCGAGTCGGACTCGCGGACGAAGTGTTCTGTACCATTATCTATAAAAACGGCCAAAAAATCATGTCTGTTGTATGGGAGCCCCCTTAAATATATATTTTATTCTGTTTTTTAGTATTTGTTGTTATAACGGCAACAGAAATACATCATCATTGAAAATTTCAACTGTCTAACTATCACGGTTCATGAGATACAGCCTGGTGACAGACGGACGGACAGCAGAGTCTTAGTAATACGGTCCTGTTTTTCCCTTTGGGTACGGAACCCTAAAAAATGTCAATTGTATTGAATTCTACTTTATGCTAGCTGCTATTGGAAGATCGCTCAAATACGGGCTGAAGAGTCCGAAAAAAGGACCAAAAACTCACCAGTTTCTCCTCATCTCTTCCTTTTTAAATGTCATTTCCATCCAGCCTGTATCAGGGAGTCCAAAATTACACAAGTCTGATCTGTTCTCACGTTACAATAAACAGGGTCTCGGATGACGCGTGAGTGTGAGCGAGACAGAGATATTCTTTGTATCGTCCAAGATCTTTGCCACCGCTAATGACGCCTGAATCATTTATAATTAATATTACTGACTAGTGATGGGGTTGTATCGATTATTATTTTCGAGCTACAGAAAGGAAAAATAAATTGAGGTTGTGATTTAAAAATAATCTTTATCGTTTATAGTCATAAAGTACTAGATTATACAATTTGGAATTCTCTTTTACGCCATACAAAATTTGCGGTTGAGAACATGTTGTAAATGTCTTTTTCATCCTAGTCTTATATTAGCAACATTTTGCCTTAAATTAATGAAAAAAAAAAAGCTTTTTTCATCCATTCAACGGTAGTTTCTGTTTTTTTTTACGAGGGTCTTTCGATATGATGTATCTCATAAGATGATAGTATATATCTAACTGACTTAATGACTGACAGAATGAAGTAATCGACAAGAAGAACGTTTCGGCTCGTCAATCATCAGTAAATCCTTGATTCGCCCTTGTGACAGTAAGTGGTAGGTTAGTCTGACCTTAAACGAACGCACGAGTAAGTGAGAAGGTTCACGACCAATCAAAACATATTTTTCGCAAACCAATAACTCAAACAAAACCAGATTTTAATCGACAAACCCGGTCACATCCCTAAAATCAACCCGTCAGCGCTACTTTGATACAAAACCTATAGGTAATCCTGTTGGCTACCGTTTTATACCACACCTTTTTATTGCTAGGGATTAAAATACCCTGCACTTCACAACCTAAAACCAACCTTACGCATTTAAAAATAAGGTTTATAGTGGTGTGAACAAAATGTGGAACAACAAACGAATAGAGTTATTAATGTTAGATTTATTGGTTCTTTGATGTCGGTTAAATTATTATGAGTTTGGTATTGTGCGACCGGATGTTGGGCGGTGGACTTAATGAGCAGATATGGTCGAAATAAACTGATTTAATAGATTATTGGTGGATGTCTTGGACGTTGGACTTATTGTTGGGTATCTGGGTAGGATAAACTGGTTGGTCAACGAGCCACAAGGAAATAATTAATTAATGTCAGGGTGAAACCATTCATCGTTATCAACTCAGCGTATTGCAATTTACTGCTGGAATAAGGTCATTCCTAAGGTCCGATACAATTCCATTGCTGACGTTCTTCAAACTCTTTAGAATTTTAAGAACAGCATTTGCCTTGCCGTCGTTTTGATGTATGTTATATTCAGTACAAATTCTATTAAGGGGGTATTTACAAAACTGCTATTAATTAGCTGATTTTCGGTACATTTTCCGATCAATCTGTGAAACTTAGCTAGATGTTATGGTAAGTTACGGATAGACTATTACGCTTTTGTCTAAAAATGGTAGATAAAACATTTTTAAATTTGTTAATTTATAATTAAATAATATTAATTTTTCGAAGCCTCCTCCCACTAAAATACTGAAAATGGGGTGAGTTTCGGTACATTTTCCTGAAGAATTCAAGGGTTTTAATAAATAAATACAATACCATTAGTTAACAGACATATTAACGTTAAAATGGTAGATAAAATAAAATAAGAAATGTTTGGAATATGCACAGGAAAATAGAATTTATTTCATATATTTTGCTAGGCCGATGAACCTTAACTGTGTGAAAATAAAGTTGGTTTTCAATCTGTCATTTTACTGTCAGCCATCATTGTGAGTAGACTCGAGTCGCTTGACAGCAGAAATAAGCGGTCAAATAGATCCCTCGACGGTCACAAACATTTGATTTGACCTAACTTGAAGATAAAGGTACGCTGTGTGTGTGTTGGTCGTCCGCATATCGTAATTATACTTTTTACCTACGCTTTCTGCAAACGCGTCCTTAATAATCAAAGTAATTACAACTCAACATACCCGAATCACTACATAATATAAAACAAAGTCGCTTCCCGCTATCTGTCCCTATGTATGTTTGTTTAGATCTTTAAAACTACGCAACGGATTTTGATGCGGTTTTTTTTAATAGATAGAGTGATTCAAGAGGAAGGTTTATATGTGTAATACATGCATATTATAGTACCAGCGCGAAGCCGGGACGGGTCGCTAGTATTTAATAAATTTTCTTCTTCTCTCTTCTCGACACGAGCTATACCAGAATAATTTATACCATGCATGGATGGTGGTGATTAGCCAGTTAGCAAAGTTGGTAGTGGAACTGTTTGCCCAGGGTACGCCGTACTTATCGTCACTCGTGGAGGCTCTTTCATATAGAGGACCAGAATTTCGTTAACAAATATTTTTAAATAAAGCATTTAAATATCCAATAGCATAAAGTCCTTTAAAACCAATATAATTCATTCGCTAAAATCATACGCACATTAGATATTACGAAAATTACGTAAGTAAATAGTAGTGACGTTTTCATTTACAATCTTTATAGTACCTAATTTGTTCCTCTCAATTAGGCATAATAATTCTATTACACCTCCTTGTTAAATCACCGTGAAAATACGCTGGTTCAATCGACATTGCAAGCAAATTAATTACGTTTATTTTATAATGTAGTGGGAAGGTTTGTTTGTTTGTCGTAAAAAGTGCAAATTCGATCAATTAATTATTTACTTAATTTATTAGAAATAAATACTCATACAGTTTGATCCTAGGAAATCAATTACACATACAATATTTACATAGTTACAAATAAAAGTATATACAAATAAAGAAAAATATATCTTAATAAAACTATTAACTAAAATAGGGCAACAAGGTTAAAATAGGTTTGGTCCTTAGTTACGAAAAGGACCATTTTTGCATCAAAAGATAGCCTACGTCATAAATACTAATAGTATGTCAGTGGAACGACCTGCCGACTTTGGTAATTTTACGTAGCCTACGTACAATACGGCCGACGTATCTTGGTGAGTCTGAAGTTAGTTGTTTGGCTCCGCAATGAATCTTTTAGAAACGAAATTGTGTACTGCGCAGCTAATCAGCTAACTTCAGACTCGCCAAGATACGTCGGCCGTATTGTAGTATGACGTGATGTGATTATCACTTAACGGTGAAGGAAAACATCTCATTCTGAGAGGGGCCCAACAGTGGGTCAGAAATGGGCCAATGTGATGTCACTATCTTAGTTACTTTCATTGCAGTGCTCAATGAATCTTTAGCAAGTCCTAATAGTTAATAGTCAGTAGACATCATTAGGCTGAAATGCGTAACCTAAGCTGTAGTTAAAGAAAGAAAGATCAGTTTATTTGTTAAAATATAGTGCAGTAGGTGTTACAAACTATTGAAGTCTCTTATATTCTACCATTTCTGGTGTACAAATATTTCCATTTCTAATAATTATTTTACGTTAATGGTGCAATAATCTAAAGATAACTAGATATAGAATTTCCCAAACAAAATTAGATGCAGTCTAAGTTTACACTTTGCAAATTTCTGTCATTGAGATAATCATTCGTTGAATAATAACATTTGCTTATTAATAAGTCAAACAATCTACAAATCTATTAAAAGACTCAAACTAAAATAAAAAGACTAGCTAGTCGTTTTATTGCACGCATGTGAATCCGCGAGCCATCACTAGTTCCATAAAAGAAGGAAGTGTAAAAAACCAACAATGTTTTCTGTAGGAAATTGAGTCTCAATATTTTTATTGAATCGATGATAACTTGATCGTTAAAAAAAGGTAAAAGATTGTTTTTACAATA
Source organism: Amphipyra tragopoginis (assembly GCA_905220435.1). Classification (NCBI taxonomy): domain Eukaryota; kingdom Metazoa; phylum Arthropoda; class Insecta; order Lepidoptera; family Noctuidae; genus Amphipyra; species Amphipyra tragopoginis. Next base: position 585,244 of record HG992013.1, on the reverse strand, counting down.
ACACAAGGATATGTCTACGGTTTCGCTTCCTTGACGAAGTGACAAACATTGTTTGTAAAGTCAATATTCCTTTAGGAGTTGTGGTGGGACAAAAAAAGGATATCCAAACTCATTATAATACATGTGCGAGTTGTTTTTGTCTCTTTTATTTTGCGTTAGATTTGGCATTCTCATATATCATAACCAGTGATCGGAAAAAGGTGAGCTATAATTTACCTAAATTTCAAAGAACAGAGACAAAAACTGGAGACTTCCTTACGACAACTTTTTTTTTCGTGAAAATTATTCCGGGTTTCGGGACATCACTAAAGTTTTAATTAATGTTAATAGTACAGAAAACAATTAAATTCGTTTCCTATTTTTGCTTCCCAAAATTGACACAAAACCAGATGACACGTTTTTCATTGTTTTCAAAAAAGAGGTTGTTTATTGTTTTCAAAAAAGGAGATTGTCTTTTATTTTTTGCAAACAAATGAAAGACAACCTCGGAGAAAATTCTCCCGAAAAAAAAATTTGTAAGGAAGTCTCCAGTTTTTTTCTCTGTTTTCTTTTCTCTTTTCCGATTACTGATCATAACAGTATTGTCCGGTAACTTTGTTGTGGAGGTCTGATGGCAGTCGCTCCTTGTAAAATACTGGTATTCAGCCGCATCTGGGGGCTTACTCCTTAAGTTAGTCGCCCGTCCGAAAGTAGCCCGAAACGTAGGAGTGAACAAAAAAAGTGTCAAGTTCAACTGTTCGGACAGGCAAAAACACATCGGCAGTAGGGACAACTGTCAAATCGTGTTATCATTCATTCTTAGTTCGGGCCGCTAAGTAATCGTATATCTGTAAGTGATAGGGAGTAGGAAACGCTCGTAACTAAGGCCGAAACCACGGACTTCGTGCTTAGGGAGTAGACCTCCTGGTTAGACAGGAAGCTGACTCCAAAATCGTTGGGAAAAGGCTAGGCAGAACGATATATCATGTCAGCCCATTAACCTCCACGGTTGGACGTGTGTTTCCCTATACAATGGCAAAGTTTGACGACACGTTTGGTGCAGTGGCTAAGCGATTGGCTTCTGCGCTACGGGTCATGGGTTCGATTCCCACACGGAACAAAAATTTGTATGGCCTACAGGTAGTTGCTTCGGGTCTGGGCGTTTGTGCGTGTGAAGATTTGTGCCTGTAAACGCACCCACGACACAAGAGAAATCTTAGTGTGGGGCAAAAATTAAAAAAAAAAAAAAAAAACAATATATGGTTGCCGTAATCACACTTAGGTAGAAAGATTGGTGATCGAACCCTTAGTTGCCTTTTACGACACCCATAGGAGAGGAACCCATGGGCGTAAAGTAACCAATGAAAAGATTCTAAGTAGAGTCAAAGATAAAAAACTTATTTTAGACAGAATGAGGAGGAATAGATTGGTCACTTACTGTATTATTTCGATACAAGGTCCCCTGAACCAGTGAGAGCAAGACGCTAATTCAACTAAATCCCCCTTATTACAAAAGATGGTCTAAGAAAAACCTAGGTTTTAAAATAGCCCCGTCTCTTTTTGTTATATGAAGTAAGAAAGTGATGGGTATATTTTAAACCTGGATTTACCTTAGTCTTGGTTTAAATTATCTTTTGTAATAAGGGGGTATCAGTTTGGGTATACAAGTCAATGCAACGAAACAATATCGCGATCTAATTCGATCTCAACACCATCCAGTTATAAAATTTGACTAGTAAAATGAAGATTAAACACTTGCTGGAATACGACAGCTTTTTAACTAACATTATAGAAGTTAAATTAGAGGCAAAGAGAAAGCAAGGTAGACCAAGAAGAAAGTACACAGACCAATTGAAGGAAAAGATAGAAGTGATAACATACAGAGAAATTAAAGAATTGGCTCTGGATATAGAAAGATGGAGATTGATACACCGACAAGTGCTCAGCACTTAAATTTTGGATAGATGGACTGGAGAAGGGGTGGTCTATTCTTTGCCGGTGACTAAACGGATTCTTTTGGCAACGGCATTTTTTGGTATTCGCGTGCTGATATTCTAAGCCAAGCAGTTCATGCTAGTCTATTCAATCAATGTTCAATGTTAGACATACATAGATCTCTTCGAAGTGGACCTACAAAATCTAGGTCCTCGAAAATGTGTAATATTTATGTTTGCCAATACTTGGAGTTAATATCGATAGTTTTGTTCATATTTATGATTAACTAGCTTTTGCTCGCGGCTTCGCTCGCGTTAATTTAAGGATCCCTAATTTTTTGATCCCAAAATATAGCCTATAGCACTCAAGGATAACGTAGCTTCCTATTGGTGAAAGAATTTTTGAAATCGGATGAGTAGGTAGTTTTGGAGATTACCCCCTACATACAAACAAACAAACAAACAAACAAACAAATTCTACCTCTTTATAATATTAGTATAGATTACGGTTTACTCACGTGCATTTTTCGGGATTGCCCGACTAGTTTCGGACCCAAACGAATCCCTTAATCATGAGCTGAACACGCGGCGAGGTCGCGAGTCGAACTCACGAACGAGTTTTGTTCTTCTCTCCTGTCAGCACGAGCTATGTAAGAATAACTCATGCTGTGGTAAAAAGAATAGCCAGTCATCAAGGTTGGTAGCGGGGCTGACTGTCCAGGGTGCGCCGGACGTACTTAGGTATGTATTTTCACAATATATCGATAGTAATGTAGTAAGTACGAATTCTATTCTATTCTTATTATTTTTGTAGTAATATGCACATTACATTTTGGTGTTCCTCTATCAGTACTTCTCCATATTGTCTAGCAAGGTTTAAAGGAATTGGTTGCATGTTTATGGACATGCCCAATGTATTATTATAATCTTCCCATTATTTTTACACTATCAGTTTTACCTAATGCACCTGCCATCTAAACTCTGTACCTATTATAATCCAGGGAACACAGAAATCTAAATTATTCTGTAGTTTTTGTCTCTCCACTAATCCACAACACTCCAAGAAAAACATCAAAATCCTTATCTTTATTGAAATCAAATAAGAATGTTTACCCAAATTAAAACTTTGTTTAATACCACCAAATAGATTAGATAATAAACATTTTAATACATCTCGATCAAGGGGACAAGTATAAAAAAATCTATAAAGCCGAGTGCAGACCGGACGGGCAATAAATAAATATCACATATAAATAAATAAATATAGGAATAAATCCGTCGTTATTTATGCCATTGTGAGCCGATGGGGGTTTAATGACGGCGGCCGACGGATTGTTAGTGATATTTGTAATAAACCTGCGCTCGTGTGCACCGAGCTTTAGATGTTGAGACGTAAGGTCATTTACACATGTGATGGTGATGTATCTTGTTGGGTTGGACGAGATTTTATTTTTAAAATCAATTTGGAATTAATCTACAAGTGACTTTTTCTCTCTAGCAAGTCGGTGAATTTTAGCCGATCGCTTAAAAAATAGGTGGGTCTAGATTCGCTCTAGAGCGCCTAAATCGTGGAATCTATAATGTAGAGCAGGGGCTGCTTAAAAGGTCGATCGTGATCGACCGGTGATTGCGGAAGCTTTCCGAGTAGATCACGGGGACGTGTAATGTAGCCAATGATAGTTACGCAGTGTGCCTCAACATCCAGACGTAATTAGTGATTCAAAGACTATTTAGTAAAAGCCGACTTAAAAAAATATCTAAAAAGAGTAAAATGATTACCATTATAAAATTAACAGTTTCAGAAGTCGGTGGCTTTTATTTGTTTCAGTGTAGAATTGCTCCGACTTCTGAAACTGTTAATTTTATAATGGTAATTATTTTACTCCTTTTAGTTTTTTTTAAGTCGGCTTTTACTTTTATTTAAAGTTTGTTTTAGTAATAGATAGATAGTCGATCATTTACTGAAGAAATATTTTGTGGTAGATCACCGACATTATAAGTTTGAGCATCCCTGGTGGGCTGTTTATTTAACGCGTAGTGACTTTCGCGTGACCACAAATTATTTTAGTGTCATGAGATAAAACATAAATTAACTAAAAACTATTTAAGTTGCTGCGAGCTTAATAAACTCTTTAGTGTGCTTATTTAGTTCAGTAATTAAAGATCAATTAATATAACACATAAGTAAGCGCTACAACGATCATGTAATGGTCACTTTTGCAGCTAATTTACCTATTACATTTTTCTTTGACTCCAAGTCCTGCTTACCCCCTAAACCGCTCATACACACACGTGCACTCGAATCGTAAGCATAAACCCCAGCATTACGAGGCACTCATTTACATGTAATAAAAAGTAGCTTGAAGTGAGCACTTGATTAATAGCTCAGAGCTCGAACGTCGTTAAGGGATTTATTTATTGCATTTTAAAATGTTTTAATGTCCCGTCAAGCTTTATCGGAGGTACCAGATCTTGGGGTTTGATCGATGGTGTACAGTGCAGGCCTGATAAAGAGGACTGTTTGAGAATTGATGTTGTTTTACTAGTGACAATAGCCTAGGATTAAAGATGAGACTAAGAGCTAGTTCAGACATGGCGGAATCCGCGCGGTTGAGCCGTGCGGAGCTTATTATAATGACATCCTTGCTATACGTTCATACTACACCGCGCGGATCATACGTGTGGTAGCCGCCTCTCGACCGCTAGAAAATGAATTCGCGCGGACGCCGCGCGGATCTATTTACTTGACGTGCCTAGAGTGCGTTCAGTTGCTCCGTGAAATCCGCGCGTATTGGACGAGTGACAATGGATCGCTTCGACACCGAGTTATTTATCCACGAAGTGGAAAAAAGACCAGCTTTGTGGGGTATCCAGTGTGCAGAGTATTCTAATAAAATTGTCAAAAACGGAGCTTGGCAGGAGCTGGTACAGATTTATTTTTTATTTTTTACGGAGCAGGTACACACATATTGCTTCTTTGACTTCCGTTGTTGGAATGAAGCGGCTGTCACTCTACCGCACTCCGCACATACATCGCACTGTCTGAACACTTTCAATCCTCGCGGATTGGAACCACGCGGTTTGGACACGCGCGGATTCCGCCATGTCTGAACATACTCTAAAGAAATATAAAGACTGTTTTTTTTTAAGAGATCTAGTTAGACGTCCGTTTTATAGTCTGCCTGATCTAAGGCATAGAATATGCTTTATTGTACACCATAACAATAACAATTTAAAACAAGGGTAAAATAGCAGTCTTATCGCTAATAGTGATATCTTCTTGACAACCTTTGTATGGACTAGGAAAACTTGAATGGTTCATGGGGACAGTCCGTGACATCAGCCATCTGTTTCGGAACATACGAAATTAGGTCAGTAGTCTCATATCTGAAGCTATCAGAAGGAACCAGTTGAAGACTGCAGCATTTGGCAAACTTCTTGCCGCCTGTACTACTTACGAAGCCTAAATGACAACGTCTTCTGGTTGAAGACTGTTGTCTTGCTTGTGGCTACCTACGATGTCGATTCGTGATCACTTGCTGTAGGACTAGTCCACGAATTTTAAGTCACTCACCGTGCTAAGACTGCCTTGTCAGTATAGTGGTTATAAGCGCGACTGCTGAACGTGAGGTCCTGGGTTCGATCCCCAGGTCGGGCAAGGTGTTATTGGGTTTATCCGTGTGGAATTACTAAGCAGCCCGGATTCAGAATTTGCGCCCGGTTGATGGCAATAGGCTCGCCCCCTATTACATGGGACTGAAACGTAACGGCGAAATGAGAGTGTACTACACTCACCGGCATAATTAGCGGAACGTTTTTATTTTTTACATTTTTTTATTATATGGTACTGCTATTGCTATGACGATTTTTTTATTCAAAAGAACCTTCAATTAGGACTTGCATGTTGAAGAAAAATTTGGTTTTCCTAAGCGATTAGAGGTAAATTAGGCCCAGTTTTGATTTTACAAAGATTTTGCCCTTTTGTGTTTTTGATCGGAACTTTGTTTTATTTAAGTACTGGTGCTTTGGCCTTAGTGTATTCATTGCATTAGGAGAATAAACATTGCGTAGAGGCTGAAAGAAGTAATTTACCTGCGACAAAAGCTACGAGGGATGTTTCAGTGATCGATGAAAGTCAAACCTATCGTGCAGTAAGTTAAGCACTGGGTGTATCGATATTAGTCATTCCTCGCAATGTCCGACGGTACCAGCAGACAGGATGTTTCGTTAGAAGTTGAGGATAATGCAGAAATTAAGGAAAAAGCGCTGCTGATGATTAGTTTATGACAGTTCAAACCGGTTAAGGCTCTAAAAAAATGGCGCAATACTGCTATTCGGACCTGTAGGCCCTGTAGCATCCTGAAGGTGGTCCGTATTTTGCTTGTGAGTATGCGGAAAGAAAGACGACGTCTCATCGAAGGTAATCTGATGTCTAACGCGACAGCTGAATGTCCAAAACGTGCTGTAAGTCATCGCGTAGTGAAATTAAGTTTTGCTCAATAACACCCAGATCGGACTAAGGAGTTAGAAAGAGATTTTTTCTCAGGGGCAAGCTGTTTTGTGATATACATTTTTTGGATGGGAGGCATAGAATATGGATACGTCAAGGGAATTGCTTTGAACAGTCAAATTTTACAGGAATGGGCCTTATACTGGAGGCTCCAGTAATGGTTTGGGGTGTCCTTTGTTTTGCAGCGCACACGGAGTTAGGTATTATTGAAGGAGGCTTACTGGCTGCTTATTTTTGCAGGATAGACATCCCAGAACCTCATGCGATGCCACTTGACGAATTATCAGTCAAGAAAAATAAAATATGCACGATTATGTGTGGCCGGAATGTGTATTCGTGGTCCGCAATTTCATATAAGATGTAGTAATAACCCACCAGGGTGAATCAACGTAGACTCCGGACATGAGTCCAATAGAATATGACTTGGCCTTGATGGGAAATAGGGTTAGAGAAAAAAATATAGCCACCCAGAAACATTAGAGGATTAAAAAGTGTTTCATGGGAGTATGGGGACAATTTGCCTTAAGAAAAGACAATGGATTAAAAAATGTAGTGGAAAAACATGTCATAATACTGATAAGGATCCTAGCAGTATAGAACGGTGATAAATCAAACAAAAAAGTAAAATAAATAGCAAATTAATTATTCCAAAAAATATGCGCCGAAAGTTACAAGATGGATATTTTAGCAGATTAAAGACTTAAATTGCCAAATTCAAATAAATGATTAATGTTTATTTGTCCTTTTAATGCATTTAACCCTATTTATAAAACATTTAAACAAAAACATTAGTGTACAATACAAAATTATGGAAAAAACACGGTTTTTTGTTGCGTTCCGCTAATTATGCCGGTGAGTGTATTTATAAACTTCTGTCCAACCCTTCAGGGAATACAGGCGTGATATTATTGACTGTGCTGAATCGATCATTCAATATGAATCCTAAACAAACACAACTTACAATCTCATAAAAGACGTTTTCTCTGCACTGCAGTGTACAATGTTATAGGTGTCGATACACTGTGCTGGCGACAATAACTCGCTATACACAAGACACATTGAATGTTTGGACGAACTCTAGATCTGGTCACCACTGACAGTTATTGTGGATGAAGCCTTGTGGACACCTGTCGATAGTCCCTTAGTCTACAATCCGACTTATAATCACTGATAGGAATGTGAACATGATAACATCATTCATAAAAGGAGATGCCCCTGATCTTAATTGCAAGTTGTGCCGATTATTTGTTCCAAATAATTACCGCCGGAGCAGAAAACACAAGCTGTTTGCTGTTCCATGTGGCTTCCCTGAAAACCATTAGTTTTTATGTGTAGGTTTATGTAAGTATCTATATTATTTAGATACGATTTTGATTTATCTCAATTCATACAGAATTGATTTATATACCTACTTACTTTTTTTCCTATAATTGCATAATTTTATTATTGTAAAAAATATTATGATTTTCTTTGTATAGAGTCAATTAATTTATTCACTTGACAGACATATCTGTGTTGCTGGGGAGTTTGTAGCGCCGTTTCTTCTTCACAGCATAAACACTAGGAAGCGGTGAAGGGAGGGCTTTTTGTGGGATGTCTTTATAGTCTTAGTTCTTTTTAATCTGACGTTCAAAAATAACTAAGTAATTCTAGTCTATTTTGAATAAATGAGTTTTGAGTTTGAGTTTCCGACATGTCGTACTGTGGCTCGTTCACGATCACCCATACCGCGAAGTCTCACCGCGCTCAATGCCCTCCTGGACGCCAGACCGAATTTTGATATGTTTGCGGATGAATGGAGGCTGATTTTGTTGGAATGTCTGGTGGACTGCGAGAGGAATGCATCATGAATGAGTGAAAGAATATGCTGTCAGAAGCATTGTAAGTGATTTATGAAAGAGTTTATTAGAATATTTTATTTTTTATTTTCTTTCCCTTGTATTGTATGTATCGTCTTCTATTACTATCTTTAATTATTGTAATTGGTCTAAGACCGTTTTAATTAAAGTAAATAAATAAATGAATTCATTCAATCATCAAGACATTCATGAAGACGTTGTCTTCTAAAGCTATATTAGCTAGTATACTGCCTAGCCTTTTCCCAACTATATTGGGGTCAACTTCCAGTCTAACCAGATACAGCTGAATACCGGTTTTTACACGGAGCGACTGCCATCACCTCCGCAACCCAGTCAATAATAGGCAATGCCGATATCCTAAGGTTAAACCGAATGTCAGACTTTCGGGCTTCTATCCGTTACGACTGTCATAGGTATTCGTATTACAACCGGGACCGACGGTTTAACGTACTCTGCAAGGCATGGAGGGGTTTCGATGTATAACAAATGGTCTCCCATCCACGAACTGACCGCCTCAAGCGCAGCTTAACCTTGCAAACTATATTATGATATGCGGTTATTAATTAGCCATGAGTCCCTTTGCTATATTTATCAGTTTAAAGAAACTATTATCTACTTTTTCGACGTGCTGCTCATTGATTGATATTAAGAACATCATTGAAATGCATTAAAAGAGCCTCCACAAATGACAATACATAACTACGTCTGGCGTCTCCCTGTCCTCCGCTCCTATTTCTTGTGATCTACGCAAATGTCCAGTTGATTGGTGGCGTCGTGCGTCAGAATAAAGTTGGACTACACGATGGCTGATGCCTGCGTACCGTCAGTTGGGACAGGTCAACTCAAAGCTGCTATGGCTCTTTCCTTAAAAGGTCATTCCAGACGTTGCACTACATTGTTACATTCGCTTAGTTTTTATACAATGACTGGACTATAAAAGAGACCTTGCCCTCTGAATTTGCTTTTGCTTTTGTTCTCAGAGCTAGTTAGACAGGAAATGCCGGCGCCATCTAGTGTTAAAAAACATACTCACTTGACTTGTAAATCATCATCATCATCGTAGTCTCCGACCTAAGTTACCTCTTATTGTGCATCACTCCTTAGTCCTTCAATCATTCTAATAATTCTAGCTTAGTCATCACACCATTAAAACATTCGCCACTCGGCATCAATAAAACGAATTTATTATAAATTATTTTAATTAAAATAATGACGTCATATAGCAGTATAATGATCATATAAGCGCTTGTTAGGACTCTATAAGGCCGGCGAGTGCTGCAAATTTTTAATTATGACATGCAATTGTATTGGTGCTGTTAAATTCCAACGCCTCAGGATTATTCAGCGGCTATATAACTTGCACTAGTGCAGACTTCAGGGTTTGCTGCCTTAGGTTAATATAAATGAATGTGCAGTACAGTACCTTTACGGGTGTCACACTTCTGGATAAAGTACGCAACGAACACATCCGAGGCAGCTACAAAATGGCCCCCATTGCTGAGAAGGTCAAAGAGCAACGCCTTCGATGGCATGGATATGTGCTCCGCCGTCCAGAAGACCACATGGTGCGAGTAGCCCTTAACCTGCTGACAGTGACGCGAAATCGCGGAAGACTCCCCGCCACCTGGCTGACAACAGTCCAGAAAGATCTGAAGGAGAACGAAATAGACATCACAACTGCTCTGGATCAACATAAATGGAGAAGGAAGACAAGGAAAGCCGACCCCAGATAATGGGACAAGGCAAAGGAAGTAGAAGAAGAAGTACAGTACCTGGGGTGCATGAAAAGAACCTCCACGAGTGACGATACTTAAGTACGTCCGGCGCACCCTGGGCAGTCAGCCCCGCTACCAACCTTGCTGACTGGCTAATCTTTTCACCACAGCATGAGCTATTTTTGTATAGCTAGTGCTGACACGAGAGAAGATCAGTGATGGTCAAAGTTAGGCCCGCGGACCGTTTGGATCTGGCCCGCAAAAACCGTAGTCGTATGAACATTTCGAATAGTCTTGAAAATAAATAACTATGTGATTATCTGCGTTGTGTTTTTGTCGATATAAATCAATGTAAAGAAATCCTGGCCCCCATAAGAATGACTCAGTTTGTTTTGGCCCTTGATGAGAAAAGTGGGCAAACTCCTGACCTAGACCTTAAGGCACCAGAGCTTTGTGTTGCAGGCCTGAGTCACTCAGCGGTTTATATTTGAAAACATGCCTACGCGCAGCTGCAACTCTGGAGTGAAACACAGAACCGAAACGAATAATAGTGAGTGACCGAACCGAAATGTAAGCTTGAACGTACAGCGGAATGGGAACTCTCTCGCCTAACACTAAAGTTTAATTTTGTATGCGCGGAGTACATATATTTGGTGCTTTAATAAGACGGAGTGAGGTTTCTGGGCCTAGTACAACTAGGTATGTCGTTTATTCTTTTAAGATCTTATCAATTATACATACATAAACTCACACCTTTTTCCCATGGGGTTAGGCAAAAATTGCAGAACGCCACATGCCACGATCCTTACATACTCATTTCGCTTCGTCCACGCTCGTACACGCACGCCGGTTGAGAGTACTACGCACCTGTCCTCTTTGAAGAACATCACCAATAACACCGATGTTATGTCCTTCTAGGACGTCCTCTACTGACGTTTCTACTGACATCCACCTCGTAAATTCCTTTTGCCGTTAATCGCTATTCACTCATTTTTTTAACATGCCCAAACCGCCTAAGCATACCTATACTCCTTTCAATTTTTGTCAATACATCATCTTTAATCTGTGCACTAGGTTTAAAATGGATAAACATTTTCAAACAGACAGACAGATATATTCATGAACATACATATCAAAAACTCCTATCGCCATTTATTGCCAACGTCCCGAGTTATTAATTTTAATAAAATTGCCAATCGCAGGGGGTTATATCGCGATCGCCACGTGGTGATAGTGGGGATTGTGGTGATTACTGTTGATTGATTGAGCTCCACCTCGGCATAATGATCTCCCAGTAATTGGATGGAAATACTATTTAATTTCTTTGCAGACCTTTAGGTCGAGGATAGTTTATTTCAAGTCTTTATTATCCAGGGATCCTGGCCCAGAGATATGTCTTGGATTTTGTCGTACACTTCTTACGAAATTCGGCAAATTCATGACACATGTCTTGCATTTTTTGAACGTGCTAAGAATGACGGAGGCTACATAGTATTAAACAAAGTCGCTTCCCGTTGTCTGTCCCTATGTATGCTTAGATCTTTAAAACTACGCAACGGATTTTGATGCGTTTTTTTTTTAGTAGATTGAGTGATTCAAGAGGAAGGTTTATATGTATAATACATTGCACACGGGCGAAGCCGGGGCGGGTCGCTAGTATTTTATGAAAAAGGGGTTACAAAATTGTTTAAAGAAACCAGCAAAATTATTGTAATATAGGATACGTACTTAAAAAGCTGTTTTCTAGGACTAATGAGTTTACTTTACGATTTAAAAAAGTTAAAAGCGACTGTATAAAATAGTCTCAAAGTCGGTGTCTTCATATTGTTTCAGCGTAGAATTGCACCGACTTCTGAAACTGTAATTTTTTTAGTATGGATATTATTTTACTCCTCTCACTCAACTAGCTTTCGCCCGCAGCTTCGCTTGCGTGAAATTTTGAACCCGTTAAGTGACGATTTTCCATACAAACTTTCATCCCCTATTTAACTCCCTTAGGGATTGAATTTCGAAAAATCCCTTCTTAGTGGATGCCTACGTTACAAAAGGAACCTACGGTCAAAATTTCAACCTTCTAACCCCAGCGGTTTAGACTGTGCGTTGATAGATCAGTCAGTCAGTCAGTCAGCTTCTCCTTTTATATGTACAGATATTTACATTTTAGTGAGTTTAGAAATTTCTTAAAAAATGCCTATAGATCCGATTCCTTCCAAGCATCACTGTATGCTGCAAAGGACATTATGAGTTCGTTCAGCAATCAGGAACTGGAACTAGGTTTCCTTAGCAAAGTTTTAGTAGGACAGTAAATCGTTCATAACAACTCTTCATAAAATCTGTACACGGACAGATCCCGGGGCATCCACTAGTCTCACCGACCACCTAATTAAACAAATTCCTTAATGTCTGTCCGAGTGAATGAACTGCGGCCATCTTTATTATGGTCATAAACCGTTTACTGTCAAACACTTTAGTGCCCCTAGTGTCGATTGATGACCAGAATTATCACCCTCGAGATTATTGAAGAGTAAAGGGTTTAAAAAATCAATTTGCAGTATTTTGATGGCGAATAAAAGTGACGGGTCATATTGACCCCGGGAAGATTTGGAGTGTTAATCAATTGTGACATTTGTGGGTCGTTTTGACCTGTTTTTTTGGTGATAAGTTTTGTTGATATTAAAAACTTAAAATAAGACTGACTAAGTAAAACTAATTTTGCTGTGTGGTCCTCGACTAATTAATTGATTAGTCGAGAAGTTACTATGCATCTCGTTTAAAATTCCGTTAACCATCAGACACGCGTTTCGCCCACGCCAACGTCATCTATTTGCGATACCTCAAACTAGTACCGTAGCCCTTAAGACCAGTCCATTGTACCTAGCCCTTACCCTCATTAATTACATTTTGCTATATGAAGAATCATTAGACCTCTTTCCCAGTACTGAATTGAGACTCCTGAGTAGGTACTGCTAGTTGTTACCTGGAGTACACTCCCAGCACAATCTCCTCAACTTAAAAAGCATATACATTTTTTATATTATCTTATACAAGGTTAGTCGGAAAGGGGGTACTAATCCGAAGCACACATTATATGTGTTATACAGCGATACTATAGTATCGCTGATGACTGTTTGAAAGCAAGTATTAAAATTTCAAAATTCGTTTTTTTTTTCCAAATAAAATTATTTTTAATTTTAGTTTTTTCAAAAATTCTTCATCCCTGCTTTAGTTACAAGTTCAAAAAATGGTGCTTCTAATTCATGATCCCAAATATGACCTAAAATGTTAACACAGCTGATCATAACTGGGGATAAATAGATTTTAGAGAATTTTTTTTGAGATTTTTGAACAACTGTTTCTCATAAACTATTGACTTTTGGGAAAAGTTGTAGAACAAAAGTTACTCAATATTATGTGTACTTTAACACCCTTTCGGATTAGTACCCCCTTTCTGACTAACCTTGTATATAATATCAAGTTTTATATAATATGGTCTAATTTTGTATAATTTTATGTTTTACTGTTTTTAGTTTGTTTACTGTTTGTATTGACCAATAACTTCTATGTGTGGTGAAAGAAATAAATAAATAAAAAAGAACAAAAAATAATATCCTAACTTAATTCAAACACAGGGTAATATTATTATTATAACTTTCGTGAGACACATTCATATTTATGATTATTTAAAGATGCACGAGCAATACCGACACAGAGCGCGCCCCTCTCGTCGCGGGCGCAACGCTACGCGGCGCGGTGCAGCGCTAGTTCGACTCGCGACCTCGCCGCGTGATCAGCTCATGATTAAGGACTCCGATTGGGTCCGAAACTAGTCGGGCAATCCCGAAAAATACAGGGTAATAGACAAATGAATTGCTAAACGTAAAATTAGATGATTCATTTTTAATTCATTTTGCTTTCACTAGACCTCTTTCCCTCGAAATGAAATGTCTGAAGACAAAATGCAACAAAAGTGAACGTGAAATGAAAGAAAAATTAACATTCAATCGAATTTTCTCTCGAGTGAATAAAAAATGAACAGTCTAATTTCACGTTAATGTAAAAGTCATGTTTGCCTGGCGTAAGACGCACTGGCGATTATCCAATAGCACGTTTGGTCTCTTCAGCGCACCCCACAATGAGGGTTTTCTGAAATGACGCCCACTAGTCGGCAGCACTGAGACATCAGGTCCAGAAACCTACCAAAAGTGTCAGAGCGCCTATATTTTCGTGTCTGATTTTTTGTATTTTGAATAAAGTTAAATAAGTACAATAAATATTTTCTCAAAATCGAAATGCCACAATGTTGTGCTCAAAAAAAACGGGAGGTCATAAGTTTCGTAAAGATAAAACACGTTTAAAACAATGGCTTGTAGCCATTCGTAGAGATCGGTTGACGACTAAAAATAATAGTCTTATATGCTAAGATCACTTCAGTAAAGACGATTACGAGAAAAATCAAAACACAATCATCATAAATATTTTATAATTTGGCGAAAATAAACAGTGGAAAAAATATCTCAAAGTTCAACCTTTTTTTGTCCATAAACACGTAAATTATCCATTTTTAAATAACATTAGGTAGGTTTTAAAATTAAACACTAGAAAACGATTAGTGGAACTATGCAGAAACTATGTTTAGACAGCGCGCATTATTTTATTGGAATGGGAGACCTCATGGCAAAGTGGCGCCAACTAGTGGCGCAAATTTTCATAAACACCCTCATTTGGATGAGTCCTCAAAATTATACATTAGTACTTTAGTTCCTTACTTCTCCATGCTATCTTCAAGGTTTTATATCAGATAAAGGGCAGCATTCACCAGAAAAAATATCCTGTGCCAATTGATACTAGTAGAGTACGTCAGTTAAGCTTAATAGTGCAGTCAAATTAATGGTGGCAGTTCAGCAGAACTCATGTATTGATGGCAATTACAGACCATAGCAAGATTACTCTTAATTAACCTAAGTGGAAGTTGCCAGTTAAATACGAAATGCATAATCCCTACTAATATTATAAATGCGCAAGTAACTCTGTCTGTTACGCTTTCACGCCTAAACTGCTGAACCGATTTTAATGAAATTTGATACAGAGATAGATTAGACCTTAGAGAAGGATATAGGCTACTTTTATCCTGAAAAACGACATTAACGCGGGAGAAGCTGCGGACGACCTCTAGTTAGAAAATAATTCTTAATCCTTTGTCTTTAGGATTGGCGTCTTTAAAATAGTAATTGTGTTTATTGTTTTGTCGGTTTTTGTACTCAATACAATAATGCCTTCGGTATTTGTTTGGGCTCCAATTGTACTGTGGTCTGTAGTGCATCAGGCATGTTTGCCGACGCACGTACAGATGTTTTTGTTCGCATTAAAACTCGGTAAAGCCTCAATGATACGCAGAGCCAGGGAAAGCTTCAGCGACATCTTCATCATCTCCCTGCCCTTATCACACTTTTCTTTTTCCTTCGCCCTGAGGGTGAAAGGAATACATTACGCCGGACTCTTACCGACCAAAAACCCACGGTGCTCCTTCTCTTGACTCTTGGTCGGGGTCGCGGGATTCGCAGCTGCATGCACCACAACCCCAGCAGGCTTCGGTCCGCCAGCTCCTGGCAGACCTCTCCTTCTGTGGGGCCTTGCCCCACGTCCTTCTGAGAAGCGCACACGGAACACTGTGCACTGCCTTCTCGGGCCTGTTACTAATCGGGTGACGGGTCCCCTAACCCGCCGTCCACAGGCCATACACTACGGTGGCCGGAGATCGTCGCGCGCCCTCCAGCGCCCGGTGCGTCTGGCGCGGGAAGGGAGAGTGGTAGCTGCCTCTTTCTCCCTCTCTGCTCCCTTCTTGATCGCCATCACCTCCTTGCAGAAGGAGGCGATGGCTTCCCATGCGCTCTCACTCCCGACCGTGGTCAGAACCAGGGCCGGAAGCGAGAGGTCACCACCGACCGCCGCGACAAGTTCGCGGCGCTGCGTTACTCATGCAGGACACGCCTGCAGCGTGTGCAGCGATGTATCCTCGGGGCAGTCGACGCAGTGATGACAACCGGACGTCTGCTCCCGGCCTCTGCGGCACAGGTACTACCCGAAACAACCGTGTCCCGAGAGTGCCTGCGTCAGCCGGAAGCTGAGGGCTCCACGACGCCTCTCCAGCCATGATCCCACACTACCTAGGTGGTGTCGGCACAACATGTAATCCTCTTCCATTGTCCTCTATCAGCCATCATCGCAGTATTCACTCCTTTCTTATCATCTTTCACACAATTCTTTCCAAATTCTTTCTTTGTTCTTTCATCATTACATTGACTCCAACAATTATACAGCTCAGACATTTGATCCGTTTGTCTCAACTTGATTTGCGTTTACGAGGGCTCCGAGCGACGTGTGCCACTCAAAGTGACTTTATTTGATGTCTTATTTATGTGAGTACGTCTTATTTATGATGCACCGTATTATTTACTGTTAAACGTTTATGTTTCTTATAGTTGGGTCGTGATTAACATTCATTGATTTTGATCGGATGCCTTTTTTTTACGAATGATAAGGTTTTTGTTTTGGACACTTTTGTGATAAAATGAAAGGTTTATTTTGCGTGTTTGGGTCCGATAATTGATTGCAATATTTTAGTCTGTGGAAAGCAGCCTGTAAATTGACAACATTATCTGCGTTTAACCGATTTGCAGGCTTCGACTTTAACAATTAATTCCCATGCTAAAAAACATAGGTAATCATAACATCACGCTTGTATTCCGCGGAGGGTTGGGTAGAGTTTTATAGTACATTCTCATTTCGAGTCCTATGTAATAGGAGACGAGCCTATTGCTATCCACTACTATAAAATTCCATATAGAAAAACGCTTAACACTTTGCCCGACCTGGGGATCGAACCCAGGACTTCACGCTCAGCAGTCGCGCTTGCTACTAGATCAATGAGGAGAGTCTTTGCTACTATTTTTTCATCAAACTGTACCGATACCGATTAACAATACCGATCATACCGATACCTATATCGATTACCGATATCTATACCGATACCTATACCGATTACTGATACTGATTACTGATACCTATATCGATTATTCCGATATAAAGCTGTGATCATCATCATGTGGTGATCGACTTTCAATATTAATTCCCTCGTGAATTAAACTCACTACTAAACCGGAAACAAAGCATCAACATAGACCTCCCGGTCCGGGTCTACCGCATAGTAAGAAAACCGCAAATAAAGTCTAACTTGACGATTATTGTCATATAATAAATCGGTCCGTTTTATTTCTAAGCGGCGATGCTCCACTGTAGCCCAGTAATTGGTATGTGGGCAGTCGACACGTAAATCACCGACTGACATGCATTAAATATGTACGTGAATCACTCACCGACCCGGACCATTTGAGTTATTTCACAATTGGAAGGGTTATTCTGGTGATTAGGATTTTGAAAAGTGGAACGAGAATTTTGGAATATTATCATCAACATTAAGTCTATGGATAGTTTTTAGGATTCCGTACTCAAAGGGTAAAACGGGACCCTATTACTAAGACTCCGCTGTCCATCCGTCCGTCTGTCACCAGGCTGTATCTCATGAACCGTAATAGTCAGACAGTTGAAATTTTCACAGATGATGTATTTCTGTTGCCGCTATAACAACAAATACTAAAAAACAGAATAAAATAAATATTTAAGGGGGCTTGCATACAACAAACGTGATTTTTTTGCCACTGTCCATCCGTCCGTTTGTCACCAGGCCTTATCTCATGAACCGTGATAGTCAGACAGTTGAAATTTTCACAGATGATGTATTTCTGTTGCCACTATAACAACAAATACTAAAAAACAGAATAAAATAAATATTTAAGGGGCTCCCATACAACAAACGTGATTTTTTTGCCACTGTCCATCCGTCCGTCGTTTGTCACCAGGCTGTATCTCATGAACCGTGATAGTTAGATAGTTTAAATTTTCACAGATGATGTATTTCTGTTGCTGCTATAACAAAAAATACTAAAAAAAGAATAAAATAAACATTTAAGGGGGCACCCATTCAACAAATGTGATTTTTTTGCCGTTTTTATAGATAATGGTACGGAACCCTTCGTTCGCGAGTCCGACTCGCATTTGACCAGTTTTGATTTTATGTACTGCATTACCGATTGTTTTTTTTTTTTTTTATTTTTTTTATTATAAATCAGTCTCAGTTAAAACCAGCTCAATCATCTTATAACAAGGAGCAATAAACAATAATATTTTTCACAGTAGTTTCTTGCGAAAATTAAAAAATACAACAACAGCTATCGTAAAATGTTTGTTAAGTCGATCAAGTCTTTAAAGACTTGTGGAGAGCGTAAGATAGGTACAAGCAGAAAACCTGGTGGCAGGTAATTTTCAGTAATATCCAAGCATGGTTGAGAGAGTGTTTTGGAATTGAAATTATTTTTAAACTTCTTTTGTCGTATTCACTATTTTATAACATTAAATTCGAACTCGAGCTGTTCCACTCGCGACCTCGTCGTGTATTAAGCTCATGGTTAAGGGTTCCGTTTGGGTCCGAAACTAGTCAGGCAATCCCGAAAAATGTACGTGAGTAAACCCTTAACAATCACATTAAATATAAAGTCCCCGTCGCGAGAAGCTATAAATTTTGTAAACACACATTTAGGGGTTCGCAACCTTTGGAACAAATAAAAAAAACAGTTTTGTAATGATTTTTATTTTTATATAATGGTTTTTATTTTATTTATATAATAATAAATAATAATCTACGAAAACAACACAAACAAACTGAAACGCATTCAAAACTCAAATGACAGCATTGACAGCGTCAGTGTGAACTTACTTCAAAATGGCGGGCCAAATGTTGACGTTCCATGAGTCAGACACGTTCCGGTACCACAAAACATTAGACGATAGCGCTTTATATCGCTAAAATATAACCCGACTAAGTGAAATTGCTCGTTAGTTTCGTATTACACGTATGTAACTTTGAGTTGATTGAATTTGGGATTATTTGTTGTTGATTGAATTGTCGCTACGTAACTTTGTAGAAGTTCTTTATTTACAAAATTTATAGCTTCTCGTGACGGGGACTTTATCTATACTAATATTATAAAGAGGTAGAATTTGTTTGTTTGTTTGTATGTAGGAGGTAATCTCCGGAACTACACATCCGATTTCAAAAATTCTTTCACCAATAGGAAGCAACGTTATCCCTGAGTGCTATAGGCTATATTTTATAATCAATAAATTAGGGATCAATAACCGACATTCACGCGGACGAAGTCGCGGGCAAAGGCTAGTATATAATATACAGGATGTAAACGAATTCGTGTAATTCCTTAACTTATCAAGTACTGTAATTATAGACACAATAGATAAACAATGGCACTGACGTTCCGGATCGTCGGCCGGGCCGCTAACGGTTAAAATCACATGATCTACTACTGGTGTAGATTGGCCCCGCACGAGATTTAACTTGATTAAAAATAAAAAATAAAATTCATTTTTTTTTTCATGCCGCTATGTTATCGATCGTAGGTATCTAAACCACCTAATATGGATTCAGTAAAAATTAAGTTTAATATTTGAAAAAAAAAAATATCTTTGTGAACATTTCTGAGAGCATATACCTAGAATATTTCGATGCCACGCATAAATGAATGAAAGCACAGCGACACGGCTGGCAGGCACGACTAACGCGATATCGTTCTTTGCAGTCAGATAACTCAAGGCTCTAAAATGACTCAGAAATAGAATAACAAGTTTTTTTTTTCTTGATTTTCAAAAATTCTCGTTTTGCGTTATAATCTGTGTCATCAGTAGATCACGTGGTTTAATTAAAGAAATTACACGAATTGGTTTGCACCCTGTATAATTGAAGACTTTATTTCAAAAACTTTAATTTATTGTCAAAGAATTAGTTACGCCATCTTGTAGAGG
The DNA here is from genome assembly GCA_905220435.1 of Amphipyra tragopoginis. Classification (NCBI taxonomy): domain Eukaryota; kingdom Metazoa; phylum Arthropoda; class Insecta; order Lepidoptera; family Noctuidae; genus Amphipyra; species Amphipyra tragopoginis. The sequence goes on along the minus strand of HG992013.1, from coordinate 565,317 downwards.
AATTATTCCTCTACAAGATAGCGTAACTAACTCATATCATGAAATTTTTGACAAAGGTGGTTTTTGAAATAAAGTCTTCAATTGTTAAGATTCACTAGTTAGTTCATCAAGATCTCAACACTCGCCATCGTTAGCGTTTTCCAGAATACGCCTTCAACTCTCACTGTGTGGCCAGTCGGTCTACAACACTAGATACCAGTTTAATACGCTCGTAGGAACTTTATTACCTAAGCTCTGTTCTACGACCGTATCATCCTCTTTGTTTAGATATTAACCCATATTAGCTCGTTTTATTTGAGTCATGTAGGTGTAAGATATAAGGCTCTGTGTTATGGCAATTAAAACGGCGAAGATCAAATGAAATGTGACTTTTAAGATTGTAAAATCTGTAGTGTGCGTTATTTGTGTGTTTTTGTCATGTAGTTGTTAAACTTTCGAAACAGAATGACACAATTTATAAACTTACTCCAGTTTATCATGATAGATAGAACGCATTCTAGTGTATTTTCAACTCTGCGTGCTATCCAGAATTGGGTTGAAAACAACGAAATTTTAACTCAATAGAATTCTGTAGTCCCGTACGCTTCGTGGTAGGGATTCACGGTGCGCCTGGCTAACTACCTCCCTCTTATTATAGTCAAGCGGTTTACTGTGTTCCGTCGTGTTTTTTGGAGAGCCAGCGATATAAGCTTAACAGTAAAGGAGAGAGGAAATCACCGTGAGGAAACAGCACTCTTGAGAGGACTCCAAAACGTTCTTGATGGTGTGAGTAGTCTGTCAATCTGAACCAGCGGGCCTACTTCGAAAATCGAATTACGAAGTTACGGTTGACGGATCGCTCGTTTTCCTACCACCAAAATGTTTCGGATCCGACGCTTGATTTGATTGTCGCGATTTGACATTTTGTCTTTATAATACGTTCTTTTTCCAAATGTCATTTGACATCTACTGAGTATTTCGTTGTTTGACAATACTTAATTTGATAAGTTCGTTGTTTCGTTTCGATCCGAAACTCTGACGTTCGTTTTTCAGAGGAGGCCTCCAGGCCAGCTTGGTAGACTACGGCCTAAATCTTTTTCATTCTATAGTGATCTATGCCCAGCAGTGGGACAATAATGGGCTGATTACGATACGATGATAACTATTGTAAAATGATTCATCGCAAATTAAATGGATGCGAATATCTTAAGGATGATTTCCATCAAACGGCTCGCATCGCATCGGATCGGAAAGGATGCGGCGACAGACGATCGCGTCCGGCAGGATGTCGACGCATAATTATGATCGACTCCGCTTGCGAACGTATCCGTTTCTGCGCCTAGTCAAATAGTTTCATTCCTACAGTGTATTAATTTTTGAAAATAGTTGAAGTTGACGTAGTATTGTTGGCTATTGCAGTAGAAGAAGAAGAAAATAATCATAACTTAGAAAAATTAATCCGACTCTAGTTATGATTAGAGAAATTAATCCGATAGGAAACGATGACAGCATACTTTCGGCTAAAATCGCGTGTCGCGAAAGACGCCCGCGGTCAAGCTGCTGTGCGCGGCTTGGTAATTATAGACTTTAAATACTGTGTACACAATTTAATATCGTTTAAAGATTGTAAAATCCATTCCGATCTGATGCGATGCGAGCTGTTTGGTGGAAATCATCCTTTACCAAATAAAATTGCCAGTTACTTTTATGTTTCATTCTTTCTATATTCGGCAGACATCATTGGCATAATCATCGATAATGATATATTGTTGTTTGACATTTATCTCCTGTTTCGTAATTAATCAACATTGTAGGTGTGAAAACAGATATTAAATTCTATAAAAAGTATGATCAACTTGAACCATTCAGTCTCTTTTATTGTTTTAGATTTGATAATAAATATATTTTCAAATATGGTAGGATCATAATTATGTATATTTTGATTTGATATGTGATTGATATACGATTTTTGTTGTCTATTTTAAGTAAATGATGTCGTAATTTATTTGTTTAATGCAATAAAATAAACTTCTATAAATAATAAAACTGCGTTAATATTAACTTGGACTTACTGTCCAAGTTATAAAAAGACAAAAAAGTTTAATGCTGGACATAGGTGTCTCTCAAATAATAACATCGGCATCGGTAGGTAAGGTAATTGTGTGCACACTACTATACAGGATGTCAACGAATTCGTGTAATTCCTTAAAACCACATGATCTACTACTGGTATACAACGTGTTACAAACATACCCCTAAAGCCGAAAGAGGATTAAAAGGTCTCTTGTAAAGAGTCTATTGGTAATATGTTATTTTTAGTAACACCCAAAAAACTAAATTTGGACAAATCATAAAATGAAATCATTACTAAAACGCAACCATGAAAACATAAAAGTAAAGAGTAGACTACCCAGAAAGTTATTTACATTCTTACCTAATTTCCGAAGAGAGGTAAATGACAACAACCATAAAAGACTACTTGATCAACATTTTTTTTAAGGGGAATTATGTAACACATTGTACATTAATCGTGAACGGGATAATGAAGGATTAAAAAAACACATTTTTTTCTTGCTGTTGTTGTTAGTGATCGTATTCAAACTACATAAGTGAAAAGGAAAAAAGAAAAAAAATATTTTTGCGAATAAAGTTTCGTAATGTTAGAACATTTCGATGCCACGCATAAATGATTGAAAGCACCGCGACACAATGATCGTAAGTCGTACCCAACGACTAGCGTAATATCGTTCTTTGCAGTCAATTAAGTCGGGGCTCTAAAATGACTCAAATAGAAATCTAAGTTTTTTTTTTCTTTTCTCAAGAATCTTCTTCGGGTTAATCTGTGTCACCAGTAGATCACGCGGTTTGAGGGAATTACACGAATTCATTTACACCCTGTATATTCGTACGTTTATTCTTCTTCTTCCAAGAAGTAGGGAGGGAAGAAGAAGGGTAGTCAGAAGCCCGAAAGTCTGACAACCGGCCTAGCCTTAGGATAACGGCATTGCTCAGTAACTGGGTTGCGGAAGTCTGATGACAGTTGCTTTGTGTAAAATACTATTATTCAGCCGCACCTGGGGGCCTATTCCCTAAGTCCGTCAACGAAGTTAGTCACCCGTCCGAAAGTAGCCCGAAACGTAGGAGTGAACAAAACAAGTGTCAAGTTCAACTTTTTGGACGGGCAAAAATACATCGGTAGTAGGGACAACTGTCAAATCGTGTTGTCATTAATTCTTAGTTCGGGCCCCGAAATAATCGTATGTCCGTAGGTGATAGGGAGTAGGAAATGCTCGTAACTAAGGCCGAAACCACGGACTTCGTGCTTAGGGAGTAGACCCCCTGGTTTGATTGGAAGCTGACCCCAACATAGGTAGTTGGGAAAAGGCTAAGCAGAACATTATTCTTCCGCCAAGATTCTTTTGTTCCCTTTCTGCTATATTTTTGTAAGGATCGTTTTGAAGCCAAAGACACTACAATTTTCGAGTTATTTAAATCTGAACCACGAAACTATTGTAATTGATATATAAGTTACTAGCGACCCGCCCCGGCTTCGCACGTGTACGTTTTATAGCTTAAAACCTTCCTCTTGAATAATTCCATCAATCATTCCAAAATCCGTTGCGTAGTGTTTTAAAGATCTAAGCACACATAAGGACAGACAGCGGGAAGCGGCTTTGTTTTATACTATGATGTAGTGATTATTATGTAGTGATAATTTTGTTTCGTTGCGATTTTTATCTGTTTCTGTATTAAATTGGTAACTTACCTTTGGCCTTACCTTACCTATAATATTTGGCTTATTCGCGCTTAGTCGAACCTGACCCTGCCTTTGCGTACCATACACGCAGACAGGGACTAAGATGGAGTACACGAATCCAAGTAACAGAGATATAGAAATATTCCCATTATTTTACCAGATAAGCAGAAGTCTTAATGATATCACCTTCCTTCATCTCCTTGGTACACCTGCATCGCTTTTAAGTGACAAAAATCTTAATTTTAAGGCTTAAAAGATGATGTAGTGGCAAAAACGAAAAGGAGTACCTATGCTTCGGTGGTTAGGGCATGTTGAAAGATTGAGTGAACGGCGATTAACAAAAGGAATTTATAAGGCGAATGTCAGTGGAAACGCCAGTAGAGGACGCCTAGAAGGACATTAATTGATGTTATTGGTGATGTTCTTCAAAAAGGACAGGTACGCAGTACTTTCAACCGGCGTGCGTGTATGATAAGATGTATGACCGTGGACGAAGCGAAAGGAGTATGTAAGGACCGCAGTGTGTGGCGTTCTACAGTTTCTGCCGACCCCTATGGGAAAAAGACATGAGTTTATGTATGTATGTATGTAAATCTCTGACATTTCATCTACATCTGCTACATTAATCAATGTTACTCTTACAAAACAAACAACTATTCCGTATTTGAAACATTAGGTACTCACCAACTCTATTTATTCCGTTACATACGATGTGTAATACAATACCTGTTTACCCAAACCCCTACATATTGCAAGAGTCCCTCCCTCACGAACTCCATCCAGAAAGAAGTGCTATCAACAAAATCAGTAGCAACATTATCTACCACCCGCCTTCAAATCACACGCCGAATTGCGTAACATACTCACCCCCGCTTTAAAATGGAGTAATAAATAAAAGGTAGACGCGGCACCTTATCGCTCGGCGCTCGGCCACAACAGATGAAAGAATACCCCCCTTACCACACCCTATACACCCCTCCGATCTCTCGCTCTAGCAGCCAGTAAACGCTGTTTTACATTTATAACTACAAGCCGCTTCACGACTGTACAAGTAGTACAACTTGTACTCAAAAACCAACTCTATTTTACTTGTGATAAAGTTTGATTTTGTGTAAGTGGTTGTTTACCGTCTTGGTCGGTCGTCATGGCAACGGGCGGCGTCGCGATTTTTGCCCGCTTGCGCCTCCTTCGATTACCTAAAGGTTTTTCCGATGTAAGGATGGTACATACGTATCGGTTCGATAAACGAGACGATACCAATGCGTACAATGTTTTATTGACAGATTTGAAACGGTTCAAAATTGAGGATTGCGCGAATTCCCTTTGTTTGGCGGAAGAATCAGATTTTCTTGAGAGAATTGTGTTGGGAAATGGATTTTCTTGAGAATAATGTTTAGGAAAATTATCTTATTGTTTCTGCAGTTCTGTGATGGCTGATTATTTGAATGAAGATTGAGATTTGGTCGAGTTTTCCTTGTATTTTCTTTGTTAAAACTCTTCTACATTTCCTGATATACTTTTCGTTGTTGAAATAATTGGTTTACACATCTATAGAACATCATTGTTAGCCTATAAAACTAAAGAATGTACATTTATGTTCTGTTCAGCTTATTATACAGAATATTCCATTCAATATTGGCTACCTCTCGCCAACATTACGTCTACTCTATATTCATGTAAATGGGTTCATACAAATTGCAAGGTGCTTGGATTTTCAGCCAAGTTATTATGAACACATGTAAGATTTGTTTTTTCATGAATGTATTTGTATTACAGTTTTGTAGATGATTCGTTTGATTTGATACGAAAATAATAACTGATTGTACTTTGTTTTTGGTGAATCTTAAAGTTTCAATATTATTGTCGAGAACAGTTGAGGAGTGCCTGATCAAAAATGGCTAGTTACATCATAAATTATTTTTCAGATAACTACCAAGAGCTTATTAAATAAATCGTAGCACCTTTTTTTTAATAAAGAATTTTAGAGATATTTTTCATACCATTTGGTGCAGTCTGAGATCGAAAATGGATACGAATAAACAAAATCTGCAGTGATAGAAAAAAAAATGGAAAATGTACAGGGTGGGTAAAAAATCGTGGATCAAACGAAACAGGGCGATAGTTATTTGCAGCATTTTTTGGTGGTAGGTACAGTTTTTTACAATATGTTTCTAAAGTTACAAATAATTTTTCGTGAAACTCAAGAGATATTGAAAAAAGTGCCAATACTCATAAATCATGACACCCACTGTCATTAGAGCACTTTCAAGCAACTAAACACCATTTATTGTTTGAAATAGATACCCATTTTACTCTAATTGCCTATTTATTACATATTTTCTTAAAACACTCAAATTGTCTTAACTTTTAAGGAGATCAAGCTAAGTCTCTGCCACATATATATTTTTAACTGCAAATAACCCCCAACTATCACCCTGTTTCGTTTGATCCACAATTTTTGATCCACTCTGTATAGCGACTTTTGATCAGTACCACTTCTCAGTTAGTATCTATCTTCATTTTAAGTAAATCTTGTTTGATGTGATTATTAGCTACAATAAAGAGATTTTATTCTGGATGAATCTTGTAATACCTTTGGTGTCTAGATGCTTATTATTTCAGATTTATTATAGCAGATCTGTTTACTCATCTTACAATATCAATGAACTGATCCTATTGTCTTGCAGTGTAGGCATTTTTTAGCTCATATCGTACCTAGGGTCCAAGTCATTTGATTATTTCGGTACATGTTCTGCTTGTTGGAGCATTTATGTGATGATAAAATGATTAAAAAATAAAATCAAACATATAATATTTTTACTAACTGTTTATTTCAACCACATTACGTAGATTCTCCACGCTCATTATGATCTAAACATGATTATTTTAAAATGCTGTCTGTTAATTCATCTCTGTACTTTCAACATGTCAATTTAATCTGGTCGGCTTATACTTACAAGCTTTTACAGACACTTACGTTAATATTTTGTGCATTTATAAGCGAAGTAATGTCGTTAGTTTTGAAGCTCATTCTCTATTTAAACTTATAGTTTTAGTGTTATAGATGTAGGAGCCAAATGTGCAGTATTTGTGGTTACAAACTCATTTTTATGTTACAATTTTGTAAATGTGAGTTTGTAACCTACAATTTTATGTGTGATGACTATTGTTGATACATTTACATGAAAACCTTTTGTAATTTTCTTTAATTCATTGCTTCTAACTAATATATAAAAAAAAACTGTCGTAATCATGAAATTATTGTACAGAATGAAACTTATCTTGATAGTTAATTACACATTATTGAGCTGTGAGGGAATATAAAAAAATACTGTTTACGAACTCGTATTAATATCGAATCAATATGACTTAAGTATAGTATTTATTCTCTTGCTTTTCTATCTAAAATTAATGCAAACAATTGTGGAGATAGTACCTATCTATTATTATTTATTTTCCAAGTTCAAGTTTTTTCCAAAGCTCATCGTAGCTCAATAAAATAAATAAAAAAGTGCACATAGTTTAATTTCATTTGCAATTAAATTAAATCATTTAATTAGCAATGCCCTTTATACCGGAATATGATTAGATATATATATTTTCAAAAGCAGAGCATCAAAAAAAGCTACTTTAATTCAACAGTCTGCAAAATACGTTAACTTTATATGTTACAAATTACATTTTCATTTCAACAATGTAACTTAATTAAAACTTGTAGAACACTTTGTCACCTAAATTGTAACAAATAATGCACATTTAGCTTTTAAATTGTAATACTGTCGCGTGGTCTTCACTACTTGTAGTTTAGTTACAATAGTTAAATTCGTTTAAATATCTATTTACATCTTTTTATAGTTAAAATGTACAATATACATATTGCAATGTCTTCAGCGACATAATAGTGTTACAAATATTATTATTTACAATTATGTAGTATTTATGAAGAAATCTGTACAATTTTGGGCAGTCCCTAGAGGTGTGCCCGTTACTATAATAATATTCTAAATATGAAAAATAAGATTGTAATGATTACAAAATTTTGTAGAAAGTAATCTAACAGTTTTTATTTGTTTTAAAATGCAGACTAAATAACTTTCTTTGTGTTGTAGTCGTATTAAAATGTTGTCTACACAGAATAATAATTTATGTTTATTCACAGGTAAACCAAATAATAAAATAAATTGTTTGCAACTTACAATTAAAAGCATTGGAAATAAAACTAATGACTTACAAGTAAAAAATACTTTCAGTTCAGTTTGAATTTTCCGACGGCACGGCAGATAAATTCTAAAGATGGCGATGTCTCCTAGAGGTTCAAATAATTTCAAGTATTTTTTTAAACTGACCAAGATGTTTTTTATTCATCTCACGCGAGATAATTTTGCCGTCGGATTATCTCGCGCCGAGACGAGATAATGTATGCCTCATCTATGATAATGCGACGACATTTCGCGTTGCGCATGTTTGCGGGAAATAATGTTCGATACGTATCTGTCATTATTTTTGCAGTATGCTAACATTCATTAACCGCAAATTAGGGTGAGGTGGAGACACTCCGTTTCAGTCAATTTTGCATAGATATTTATGCCATGTGGTGAAACAGCTATGATTCTTGTAATGTGTTCTAGCCTTACCAAAGGGGAGGTCGGGGATAATATGACACTACAGTAAGTTTTCCCAACTTCTCTGGCACTAAATGAAAATTACAAAAAAATTGAATAACATTAAAATAACATCTACTTTTTATATTCGAAATATAACTACAGATAGGAAATTGGCACCGGTATCAAGATTCATACAATTTACAAGTTTATGCTCACAAAATACATGTAAAATCTAAAATTATCAATAAATTACTTAATTTTTATCACATGACTACTTACACAATAAATATTTACAGATGTAAAGCTAATTACTTCAATAATATAATCGTTTTTACATAGCGCTTACTCATACAGTATCTATTGACATTTGTCTTAAAGTTTTAACAAACGTTATGAATGACTGTAAAAAGATATTGATCAAATGACAATAATAGTTCATAATTTCATGTCAACGTTTTCAATTGCTACACTCAAACATTGATAGTAGCAATCCTTAGAAAACAATTTAAGTCTGTCACATACGGTGCAGAAACAATCCACGTATAAAAACTTATAGTATCTGAAGGAATCGCGTTGAAAAGATACGATAGGTACTATCGCTCACCTAGATCTAAACAGAGACAACTCAATTAAATTAAATTTTTCAGGAGACGAAAAAAACGTATGGCAAATCATGCAGATATACCTACGTATTTTTCATCTCCTGAAAAATGAATTTTCTTTGAGTTGTCTCTATTTAGATCTAGATGTGCGATATATAAAACTAATACATTCAGTTAATAAAATAATTATGTATCCGCAAATATTATATTCACGTATATTTTGTATCTAACAGAATTTGTTGTTAACGGTCGGTATCTTCAGATACTTAACGATAAATTATATTATTTACACCGTGTGTGTTAAGCTATTGATTTCTATAAAGAACAATATCGTAAAATATGCGTTCAGGTATCTTTTACTATCTGCACCACGTGTGACAGCCTTTATTTAAACGACACAATTCGTTAAGAGGTGTATAGTCCATTTTTGCCCACCCCACTTTATTTCACGTTAAAACTTAAAAGTGATAATACGCGAAGTTGATCGGCTGCTCCTCATCAACACTGACGCTATCACTGTTCAAATTGTCACTGTCACCAGATCTGGTCATGTCCTCAAACCTGCGGACCTGCCAGTTGGACAGGTCACAGGGAGCTTCATCTTCTTTATAGCTAGGGTACTCTTGAAAGCAGTAGTTCTCGTTCTGAGTGAACGAGGCACTGGTAATGTTCATATCGCGGGCGGGGGGTTCGCCCGGGGTGTTCGATCACTGTCGATGCGGGAGCTGGTGGTGCATGTGGTGGATGTCGAGCCTCGGCCTCTTGGCCTCCTCCTCGTCGCTGCACTCGTTGTCGTGTGTCTCCTGGTCGTCGCACTCTTCGCCCAGCTCCTCTTGCTTGCGTTTCGCGGTCGCCATCTCGGCGGCGTGCTTTTTCCGCCATTTTGTTCTTCTGTTTTGGAACCAGACCTGCGGGAGAAAAAAGTGTGGTTAGAATGGAATTGTTTGTAGCATTTATAGTATTAATAGAGGTCGTTTGCGATTTCGCCAACGTGGGTGTCGTTTATCGCATATTCCGCGTTTTTTCGGGATAAAAGTAGCCTATGTCCTTCTCTGAGTTCCAATCTATTTCTGTACCAAATTTCATCAAAATCAATTCAGCGGTTTAGGCGTGAAAGCGTAACATACACATAGACTAAGTTACTTTCGCGTTTATAATATTAAGTAGAAGGGATTGGCATTGATTTTGTATTAAATCCATTTTATCGTTACCTGATTAAGGTAAAGGCACCCAATTCCGAGGGGTTCTAAAAATGGCACCTTATTCCGATGTATTTAGAATATCGGCGTTTTCAATCAATTTACAAGTTCTTTTTGTTTGCAAGATACATTAATCAATTAATAATGTATCTGTTTATGTTTATAAGAGCAAAAGAGTTCTTTGGTGCTTTAACGTTTTAAAATAAACAGTAAGTTTGACGCTAGCAGCTGACTCGAACGCGCGCTTCATACATTTCGGACCTCATGCACGTGATTAATACGATTTTCTAAATAGTGTTTTAAATGATAATTTTATACTGTGTGAGTTTTTGTTTAGGTTGAAATATTGGAAGGGTTATATTTTTTATTGAAAACAGTTAACATTTTAATATTTTCTTTACAAATTAAGAAGAAAATAAGTTTTTAAAACACCGCGGCATTAGGTGCCAAATATTTTAGTTGGTTCCTAAATACCGATGTATACCACGGAAATGGGATTTCATAGACATTGACTTTTTTTTTAATTTTGAAGGCAGTTTTATGATTACGAACTTAATATATTAGCTCTGATTACTTAAATAACCAATAGATATAAAAATCTATTTCCGAGGTACACTATGGCGTCGCATTTACTAATTATAGCAGGTCAAAGATTGCCTGTTTAGGTACTTTATTAATTTGTTGTATGGAAAAGCTAAGTACAGAAAATCGAGTTATTAATGTGTTCTGATATAATCCTGAGTAAGCTTTGTATATTTTTTCAAAGATATCGCAATTGAACATTAATTTATTTGTTTATTATTAAAAAAATCTTTTACTTTTATTACTCGGAATTAGAAACCTTGATTTAGTATTGTAAAACGCTATTCCGATGTATTTAAGTCGGAATAAGGTTATATTAGTACCTAATTCCGTGGTATTGGCACACATTAAATACAGAGTGTCCATTATCTTACGCAGCTTGTTCAAAACTTTTGTAGGTATGGTTTTAGTAACGGCAAGAATATAAATTTGCTCTTCAAAATAACTTTCATATTCCGATATACTCAGATATAGTTGTACTTATACATTATATACTTTTAATAAAATTGTTTTATTATTATAATTGTTTTACTGTAGTAGAATGAAGCCAAGAAAAAAGTACACGGAAGAGGATCTCCAAAATGCTATTACAGCAATTCATAATGGCAGTAGTGTTTATAAAGTTTCTCGACAGTACAATATTCCTGATTTCCTTTCTAAGTAAATTACATATTGTGGTGCCATATTAATAATCATGTAAGACAGAGAATGAGACTGACCCAAAGACTATATTAAATAGACTTGATTTTTTGAACATCATGTATCATTCTCCCAACCTCCTTTCCTTTGTATTTTGTGCACTCGGAATTAGGAACCAAATGCATCGGAATTAGGATTTTTAAATCGGAATTAGATGCCTCGGACTTCTTCATATTTTTTAATTATTTGATATTTTTAATAAACTTTTATTGTCAAACTGTGAGTATATTTCAAAAATAAGATATATAATACTTCTGATAAAAATAGCCAATTCTACAGAAAGGTATATTAAATACTTAATTTTTGATGTTCTTTCAAGTTATGGTGAAAACACCGCGGAATTAGGTGCCTTTACTTTATTATATCTAATTGAATCATTGGCAGCAGTAGGTACCATGGGCAAAATAATTAGCTAAGATAGGTGTTGTCAAAGTTCACAAAGCAAAAATTCCGTTGAAAACATGAAAGAATTTCTTTGCAAGACCGTTGAAACTTAGTGCAATTTTAAAAGCCATTTATTTAGTAGACTGAAAGTCAAACACAGACGGTCTTGCTTTAAATCTGTACACACTAAATTCTCATGTTTGTTCGCCAGCCAAGCCAAATATAAAGAGAACAGCAAACAATTTTCATCTCCATGTGGACCTAATCTGCGCGGTCGACATCATAATGCCTCATTAAATACCGCCTTTAAAGTCGCATCACGAACTACCCGCCATCCCGCTCACACGCACGCAAAATCTTTGCAGACGACAAAGACGGCGATAGTAGCTGTGTTCTACGGTAATTAAGGGTCGTTTTGCAAATTACACGGTACTTAACCAGCCATATAACGATCATTAATCACTGGCCTGGGGAGTTGAGTGTCTCTTTCGCTCTTGCTGGAGTTGATATGTTCTGTCTTTGTCGCTTGGGTCTACAGGCGGTCGACACGAGTTTAATTAGGTCATAAATACGTTTTCATGATTAGGCTGTAGGATGGTTGTCGATGGTCCTGAAGGTTCGGTGTTCGGAGCAGATGTCGATGTCATTATAAGGGTATCATGGCTGTACAAATTAGGTCTCCTCGTTATGTTAACAACGACACTTTATTGGATAAAATGTTAGTTGATTTTGGTACATCGATGGGATTTTGTGCTGTAGATGAGTTTGGGGAACGATTTTGTTGCTAAAAGATCTTATAATGGAAGCATTTGTGAAGTATTGTTACTATTCTTTATCTGTTGCTACATTACCAAAAGAGAGGTGCAATCAAATCCTTTATGGTTACGTAGAGACACTAAACAGACTTTGGACTTTTAACTGCTCATGAAATCATGATGATTGCCATAGATATGACAGGCACGGTGAGGCAGCGGGGACCTCGGCGTCGCAGTGCATGCTCCAGGGTCGCGGTGTATGTAGCTGCGAATCCCGCAACCCCGGCCAATGTTCAGTAGAAGTAACACAGTGGGTTTTTAGCCCCTAAGAGTCGGGCATAACCCTTCGCCTTCAAGAGGCGACGGGAATAGGACTTTCCGAAGAAAAAAAAATTGACACGGTGAGGTAAAAGTATGACAAGTTGTCTCACCTTAGTACATTGGTATTACCCCTACTAGTTTATTTGCGGAGGTTAGATCGGGGCCGATGAGCTATCTAAAATACAGCTCATATACCTAGTGCAAGTCGACCCCGATAAACTTTGCAAGGAAGATGATGATTTAAAACATGATTACAGCACTTTTACTGCAGCGTTACGGGCTATATTTTATCCCTAGTAGTTGATGGTACAAGAACATGTAAGTTCATGTTGCGGTTGAAAGGGGGTCGGCAGAAGTCTTGTTTAACAACACAATGTTGTCGTAAATATATCAGTCATTAAAATGTAGTGATCACATGGTGATAGGCGGTAGCGGGAGCAGAAGCGGACGCCAGGTATAGAATATGCGTTTTTTTTTTTAGTGATATTACTTTGTAATTGCTTGCCAAAAATTAAACACTAATTTTTGAGGAATAAGTTGATGTTAGAACGTTTTTTTATTTATTTCTTAGCAGAGCGATGGCTACGTATGGGAATGTTGCTTATAAGCCTTATGAAGATATTTTAGTACCTAAAAAGATCATAGTTTGACAAACGTCACGACTAGGGTTTCTGCTCGAGAATTCTCGAGTCGAGAAATGTCGAGAAATCATGCAAACTTCGAGACGAGAAAAAATACCTCGAGAATTCGAGAACTCGAGAAATCAAAGATTAATTCTTTTATTACTGTAAAATTGGTTTAAAAGTTACGTAATCTTTGCATTCTGGCTTCTGATCGTTCTCCTTACGAGACACGAGTAAGCGAGGCAAGCAAACAGACACATAATATAGCTACAACTCCAAGTACTCACTCTTATTATAATGTGACAAAAATCGTCAAATAAAAATTAACTGTAAGATAAACTCCGTTCATCTATTGTTGGGTTTCTGAATACATAATCGACGACTAGATAACTATTCAAACAATAAGTAAGTTTGTAAATTGACCACTAGATGGGGTCTCTTTTTAAAGCCCAGCTAAATATACTTTTCTCGCCTTAAACTTTACATCTATTTGCAGTTAAGCCCCAAGTTTAAATGAAAATCTCCTCTGGTTTTAAAAACGTTCGTTTAAAAATTATGCAATGATTTTTAAACGAACCATTACATACATAAAATATAACATTTAAATCACAATATTTTCTCGTTGTTATTTTTAATAATGGCAACAACACAATAAATTATAAATTATATAATTATATATATCTAGACTATTTGTGGTAAAAAAAAATAATAGGTTCTAGGGCAGGATTGGTTATTTCACAAAGGTATAATTATGTATATCATAGTGCCCTTGTTAAAATGATATCTCTTGTTAAACTCTTCATACGTGAACATTTCGGATGGATTTTTCGATGCCTTTTTTTTCGTACTGATATATTTGAAATAGCCTCCAGCACTTCCAAATTAGACTCCGATGAACTACTCAAGTCAATTTCGCTGGGAGTCCAAAACTCACTATCCAAAATAAAATACTAATAATAAAACTCCAAATACTCTTTTTTTATTATGATAAAAAACGACAAATAAAGTTCTGGAACCGATTAACACCCCAAATTGATCAGTCAAGTTAACTGAAGTTTCAGCTAAGTAAGGTCATCTTCTGACTGGGGTGTCCAGAAACGCAATGTGTCAGTTTATCGAACCGATAGCGGTAGAATACATAAACTGCGGTTAGGAGTACCTCAGAAACCGGAAAAATAAGTTATCTGAAGTTTGAACTAGGATTATCTTTCGTGGGGTGTCCAGAAACGCAATGAGTCAATTTATCGAAATAATAGCGCTATTGAACAGATAAATTACGTTCAAAAGTACCCCAGAAAACGGGCGTAAGCTGATTTTATAAGGTTTTTAAAAATTTCTCGAAAGACCCGAGAAACCCGAGAAATCGGGCTCGAGAATTCTCGAAACCCGAGAAAAAAAATATGTCGAGAAAACAGAAACCCTAGTCACGACATTCAGATTCGCTATGCTATGTAGTTTTTCATTTCTTCGCAATGATCGGGAAAAAACCCATGCTCTAGTTGTTTGTACCATAATTAAATTTTCATAGACCCTGCTATCTCAACAAAACACGCCTATAACAGCGCTATAACGACGCTTTAATAGCGCTACTCGTTCATTAGCAGGCGACGCCGCGTACTAGTACTAGTCGTAAATACGTACATACATTTATTAAGATGCCATGATTTATAGGACGTCAGGGTAAAATATTGTGTGCCATGGTCCATGGTAGATGAGTCTTTTTGCTCGTTAGATCTTATATGGATGGGAGATAAAATGGCTATGGTAAGACATGTAGGTATATTGTATAACATAGATTAGGGTTCGTTTTATTAAATAGCTCTCATTTGAAAGTTGCCTCTTAAGTGTCGGTTTGATGTCACTTGAGAAGCTGTAAATAAAAAAAATAAGTCTAATGAAACGATGACGTTTAAATTTTGACAGTTCCGTTTGGAAATTTTCGGATGCTAGATGCTACCCTCTGGCTGCCATGTTGAGTCGTTTATTATGAATAACTAGCTGTACTCGGCATGCGTTGCAATGCACTTTTTCCTACTTACTACCTACCTACTACTTACCTACTAGGTACCTTCAGAAACAAAATCAAAATAGTAACAAAAAGTTAAAAACATTTTCATGCACGCGGTAAACAAATGAGGAATATGGACATACTGAGATAGTTTAGTTTGTTTTTAAATATCAAAATTTTTTCATAAGATCCTTCTCCCGACAATTACGAACACAACAAAAAAATATTGCGAAGTCGGTCCAGCCGCTCACGTGTGATGCCGTGACCAAGGGAAATAGGGATTCATTTTTATATACATTGAATGATGAATAGGTAAGGGTAAAGATGTGGTCAAAAGTCGTAACAAATTATTAAGGTAGGTATATCAGGAGAGAAGCAGCAACTTTCAAGCATTAGTACTGCGAAAGATTATATATATTATCAGTGACAAGAGTCACTCCTCTCCCCCCATATCCAGAAATTAAGTATATCATTATATGAGCATGAGCAGTTATTTTAGATAAATAATAACAGGACCAAATGAATGAAGTGGGAATAATAAAAACCTTATCATTAATGCTTTATTTACGTCAATCAAAGTCAAAGTTTTTTTATTTCAATTTAGACTAGACTACAGGTGCTTTTAAAACATCAAAACTAGGTGCACGGTTCCAAAAGGTAAGGTAAGACAATAAACTCCAAGGGTACTCTTTTTAAATAATAGATCGTGACAATTCCACTACAGTAATGTGAAAAAAATTGTATGACAATACTATAATATTATCAAATGATAATATTATCATATTGTTATCGGTAGCGGGCAGCACTGGGCAATGTTGACAAAGGAAGGTGGTCGTCGATATGGATCAACGCACCCGATGTTATAAAGGCGGTGGTCATTCGACGAAGCGGATTCACACCAATAATTCAGCCCTCATCAAGCTGTCTCCCCCCCCTAAGTCCACGCCAGCAACGCCCTAAACCGAGGTCCGAGTCCCACTAGGGGTCGCCCTTAGTGCTGCTGTGGCAGGTAGTCATGATGTTAGTGTAGTACAAGTAGTTAGCTTAGGTTAAGTATTTTACTTCCCCCCCATTGGCTGGAGACCCTTCAGGTCACGCCAATAACTGCCCGGTTACGTAGAAACCGTCCCCTAGGACGACCTACAGCAGCCCAATAGAAAAAAAAAACGAAGCGGAGCATTCCGTGTTGATCAGCTGAAGAAGTCTGATCATTTATATCTGACTAGCTTGTCCTAATTTTATGATCTTGTAATCTTGTAATAATTGTGTAAAGTATTATATTGTGATCTAGTACATGTTACTAACACTAACCCAAATAGGTACAAGTACTCTCTGTGGTGGAGAGTCTATCTTGGTTTTATTTACTGTGTTTACCTTGCTCGCAATCCTGACATACCGATGTTAGCTATAACTGTAATGATAGAATCACCCCTGAACGATTATGTTGTTGTATCTGTTACAATATTATAATTTAAATAACCCTAATAATCTCCCGATCTTTTAATAATTACACCATAAACCAACTCCTTTATACAAAACAAAACCACATCAAAACTTCTCACTCAAAACTGCCACCAATCCAACAAAACTATTTACACTATAAATAAGTCCAGATCCACGTTTACGACACTGCGACATTACATAAAGTTATAAAAATAAATCGGCCGACTCGATACAGAGTCGCAATAAAAAATATGCGACGGCAAAACAACACAATAGTAATATGTACGTATTATCATTGGACCATTTGGTTTTATATTCGCAGAGTTGATGGCAGACTTAGTTTATGACATGACTTAGTTCGTCTTGATGCATGGGTTAAGGCAGTTTGTTTTGTAAAAGTTAGGCTTAATGGAGATTGATCAAATGTTGTGTTATGCTAAGTAAATTGCAGAAAATTTGATGGAGTAATGGCATAAGAGCGGTTACGTACTGCATCCGATCCGCATGCTTCAGACGAAGACGCAAGATGAATATGAAACCGCACTGGTGTAGACAGCTAATCAGCTTACCTATTATTAGTATTTCGTAGTCCACAAAGTCCACAAAGAAATTTCGCCACAGTAGAAATATCATGTAACAGAGCAAATGAAAAAGAATATAAAAATAATACATGACGTTATTTAGTAAGTCAGAGCTCTATAAAAATATGCCCAATTAAAACCTAAAAAATAAATTCTCTCGTACACTGAAATTATTTTAGTAATTGGTTAAATTAAAAGAAATAAAATGTGACATAAAACTATTTATGAAAGACTGTTCTGAATTAAAGACAGTGTAGCCATTTTATTAACATACTCAATGACAAATATTCTTTTGAAAACAACATCGTTTTATCTTTCTACTGAAAATACATTATGCGAGTGTGTTCAGAAACTTAGAACGTGTCATCTTCGTAAGTGTATATTTAGTGCCAACGGGAGCCTACAAGTAAACACCTCGGCCCAAACATACGGTCATCAAAGCATTTTACGATCAATCCGACAATACCCGACGATTCCCGACCCCTTCACACTATACCCTTACTTGTAATATTATTTTCCATTTTTCGTTCATACTTTTGTACCCGTCTTACCCTCCGTACCATTCAATTACTTAAGTGTTTGAAGACGGGCCGCTGGGAATATACCCGTCTCTTTCTAACGTATGAGTAGAATGTCTCTGTCTCGCTCGCTCGGGGTAGGGTAGGGTAATTATGTGAATAACTATTATTTTTCACAAGAGAGCTCGGTAATGGCTTGATAGGGATAATGGTGTTTCAGTAGCCATGTCGAATAAACAGCCGCCATGTTGTTACACAGGTAATTAATTTGAATGAATTGATGTTTTTGTGCGTGTTGTAATTACGTTTGTTGTAAGTTGATGCACTCGGTTCACGTATTGGAGATTAACGTGGTGGATTAACGTTATAGAGGTTTACTTTTAATTTATTCTTTGTTTGGTGGTTCAATTTGGTTATAATTATGGACTTTTTTGATTTTATACAGTTTATTGCACTGTATTATCAGTGCTATTTGTTTTACAAGTAATAAATAAGTCTCTAGAGCGCTAAGTTGGCACTACTGATTTTTCATTGTTTCAGGCGCTTTTACAATGAAAAATCAGTGTTGCCAACACAGCGCCCAAACTAATGGCGCGGACTCTACATAGCTCATAATTGTTCTCATAAACATTCTTGAACCAAAATATTAGTTTTGTGTTTTTTATAGTTGACATGTAGTGTTGCCAGTATCTACCAAGACAAATATGATAGCCGTTTTGATTTGAGTGATAACTGCATAATGTTACCAGCTGGGCTAACATGCGCAGCGCGAGATAACTGTGTCGTCGCATTATCTCGTGACGAGACGAAATAAGCTATGCATTATCTCATCTCGGCACGAGATAAGGCGAGATTAAGCTTGCAGCTTAATATTACTGATCATTTACTTCATAGACCATATTCACCCCTTTGTCTAGGAGTCATGTTCGCTTTTTTACCACATTGTCGATAAAACATAAAAATGCGTATATTCCAAGTAGGTATTATTCATTGTGTTACTATGTTGGAAGGCTGGTCACGTCTCAGAAGTTCGCTCTCAAGATGAGATGCTTGATTTATGAGTACGTATTGACAGCTGAAGAATGTTACACCAGTTTGGGTGGTAGCTTGTGGTGTGAATCTGTAGAGACAAAGGCTTTATATCGGGTGTAAAAAGACTCTTAACGACAACGAAAACTACATATTCTACCCATCATTAGGATAATTTTTTTCTACAAGACCATACCTGGGAAATCATTGGTTTTGGAGATATTGAAGGTCAAAGTATACATTTTTTAAAAATTTTTTCCTAAAATGTATTCTAAGTGATAATACTAAACTTTCTTCCAAACAGACTTATCAAAATTTTCAATTTTTCCTCACAAATTACTCATTTGAAGTTACAAAAACGCAATGAACATCAAACACACACGACCGCCTTGGCTCAGCTATGTGGCCGCTGCATGCGCGCAAACGCGTGACATCGCCACAACCACACATTGCGCGCTACAAAAAAAAAGCGTTTTTTATTATGCCAATAAATAAAAGTCGTTTCCCAGCAATTATTTTTGGTCAATGTAATTTAGTTGGATGTACAGAGTGCGTAGATTTCGGCTATGTGATGGGTCTTTTTACACACTGTATAATTCATATTAGCAAGATAATGGAGCTGTAGAGTCATACTTTTAACATGAGAACTGATTTAAGTGTCTCGAGACTCGGAACAACACGATAAACCATCGGTCACGGGTGTCTTACGGATACTTATAACAGTCGCTACGGGTAGTCAGAAGCCCGAAAGTCTGACAACCGGTCTAACCTTAGGATATCGACATTGCCTACTAGTTTGATTGCTGAGGTCTGATGACAGTCGCTCCGTGTAAAATACTGGTATTCAGTCGCATCTGTTTAGACAGGAAAGTGACCGTGAAAAGGCAAGGTGTAACATTTTGTATTGTTAAGACACAACATAATTTTGTGTTGGTTTATATAGATGACATCTTGACTAAACTTATTTCACGAAAAAACATAAATATATTTCGGATAGGACTGCGTTCGCAGAAGAATTGTTTCATGATTGTGATAGATTTTCATATATAGGGTGACTGGTAATTAGTGACCGATACTTTAACACATGATTGTACTCATGATAACAAACAACTTTCCCAAAGAAACATCACTTATAAAACAAAAAAAAAAACGTATTACGAGCCGCGTCCATTCCGTAAGCGGTTTATTAATAAATTTAAATGAAAAAAATTAAATAAAAATAATGTTTCTTTGGGAAAGTTGTTTGTTATCATGAGTACAATCATGTGTTAAAGTATCGGTCACTAATTACCAGTCACCCTATATTGAAATCACCGGTTTCAAGAATGGCCGCAAAAAAATAAAAGGCACCTCTGCTCACACAATTTTGGTCATTGTCCTTTAATATATCATGTAATTTAAGGCTCTGGAAAACGGCTTATAAAACCGGGTAACGTGTGTTTTTCTAACAAAAGTCGAGTCTGTTAAAGCAATTTTAAATCACGTTTGGAGCTTTGGTTATAAGTAACACGCTACCGGAGTACCTACTGCATCGCTGCTAGTTCAAAAGCAGATAACCCTTTCACTCAACCGAATTTGATCTACTTTTAACGATAAAAATATATATTATTTGTATAATGTGTAATACAATACCTACGACCTATCTTTAAGCTGACATAATTATTATACTTTAACTCATTTCGCAAAACGTAGCAACGAACCCAATAAAATTATAAAATGTTGGCTTGACAATGCCACAAACTCGTGAAGGTACTACAATCATCATCATCTGCCTAGCCTTTTCCCAACTATGTTGGGGTCGGCTTCCAGTCGAACCGGATGCAGCTGAATATCAGTATTTTACATGGAGCGACTCCCTATCAGACTTCCACAACCCAGTAACTGGGTAATACAATACTCTTGGTAAGACTGGTTGTCAGACTTTCTGGCTTCTGACCAACAGTAACGACTGTCAAAGACAACAAATGACAGCCGGGACCAACGGCTTTACGTGCTTTCCGAGGCACGGAGGAAACTCACTATGGTGAATGGTCACCCATCCACAGACCAACCTCGGCAAGCGTGGCTTAACCCGGAAGACCGGTCTATGCGGCGGTAATTATTTAGCCACGAGCTCCTCCTCGTGAAGGTAATACAATATAACTATGTATTCTAACAAAATATTAACTTGTAAGCACCTCTTCCCCACCTACTAACAATATTCACGCATTCCCGTAAAACAGATGTAATCAATGCCACCACATTGCGACTAAATCCCCGACATCATTAGGCGTCGCGTCGCAGCGTCATTTGTCACCGGCGACTTATCGCACCCTTTGCTCCAGTTAATAGTCGCCGCGATTTGTCGCGTCGGCTAATGTGTGCCGAACCTTAATCACCGTGATTTTTTCGCACGTCATCTTGTAAACTAATTGCTATAGTGATGTGGAAAACTGGACTTATTAAATAATATTGGTCTATTTTTTGCGATGTTAAGTACACATTTGATAGATTAGGTCTTTTGAAGCTAGGCATTGATGTGGGATAATTAATTTAAACTTCATTTAAGCCTTGTACTGAGGTACCATGTACATTTTTTTCTGTTAATTCTGTTAGGCGTTGGAATAAAGCAAACTATTATACTGGTAATTAAGCAATCAGCTAGCAACCAGAATTAAATTACTATTTTAGGTAAAACATTGTTTGGCTTTGTTATCTAGGTACCTTACTAAATCTAACATAGTCCACAGTTGGACAAAGACTTCTCCCAAAAAATATGTAAAACTACAAAGGCAGAATTTTCATATATATCGTTATTTTGATGAATCGAACAGGATAACCGTACAACATTCTAGACAGAACACATTAACCGTAAGTTTATTAATGATAGCTTTTTTCTACCCACGGATGAGTATCTAAGGCCTCATTAGGTCTGAAACGAAAAGAACACTTCGCAAAATGGGCACTTTTCAAAATGAAAATTCCTCTAAATGATCACTTCTAAATATGAGCACTTCTGAAAATGAGCACTTTTCAAAATAAGCACCTCTTAACATGTACAGTCGGCGCCATAAGTGCAGTTCCACCGTACGAGCGAAATTAGCTTACGCGTTTGAGACGTCAGCAACGTGTAAGCGTATAGAGCCGAGCAAGTCGCCACATACGATTATTTCGTTAAACTAACACTGCACTAATGAACCCAACTTTACACTTATCAAAATGAGCAGTTCTCAAAAGGAGTAAGTACTTCTTAAAATGAGCACTTCTCAAATTGAGTACTTCGCAAAAAGTGCACTTCGCAATTCGCAACATGTGCACATTTTGAAATTTGTGGTTAGGGCTATGCTTATGAGAAGATATCTATGCGTTATAGAAAGTGCACATATTGCGAAATGCACATTATGCGTCAAGTGTTCATTTTGCGATTTTTTCTTTACTGATTTCTTATCAGCGCAAGTGAGACAACAAGTAGCTATTATTTCAATATAGCTCTGTTATTGTTCCTTAATTCCCATACATTAAGACTTAGATATTCTTTATATAACATGGGGCAATCAATAAGAGATTGGGGTCAATCCGGCGGCGGCTAACAGCGAAATAATAATTATTAATAAGGTTTACGCTTCACTTGCGGTCATTATGTTGTGGTGCTCATTTGAAAGTGTGGTGTAAAGTATAAGAAATAGCGAGAAATATGATGTTATAGATTTACAGGGTGGAAAAAATCAATGGGCCCTGAAGGGAAACCACTTTAAATCTATAAGATAGACTATTTTACTTAAAAGAAACATACCGCACAAAGAGCAATACCGACACAGAGCGCGCCCCTCTCGTCGCGGGCGCAACGCTACGCGGCGCGGTGCAGCGCTAGTTCGACTCGCGACCTCGCCGCGTGATCAGCTCATGATTAAGGACTCCGTTTGGGTCCGAAACTAGTCGGGCAATCCCGAAAAATGCACGTGAGTAAACCGTAACTAATCATAAATATAAAAGAAACATTCCGTTATTTTTATAAGAAACAAAACTGCATGCACTGATTTCTTGACAAGCTTACCGTAACCAGGAATAGAGGGAGCTAGAAATTAAAAATAAACGTTGGCAATGCTTTTACTGAACTATGATCGTTGCTTTACTGTTTAACTCAGCATCAATGCGGTGTACACGGGGTTTTGTTACGGCGCCGGTGCGGCGACGCCACGCCGTTGCGGCTCATGCGCGATATTCATTCGTAAATACAAATATGCGGTCCGGCACCGCCCATTGCCGATCCGGCGTCGCCGCGTCGTGTACGTGAAGCCTAAGGGTTCCTTTTTTACCATTTTGGTACGGAACCCTAAAAAGGGCAGTTTACATGATACGCAAAAAGAGTTTTTAACCAACTTCAAAAAGGAGGAGGTTCTCAATTCGTCTGAATGTTTTTTTTGTTTTTTTTTGTATGTTTGTTACGCGATATCTCCTCCAATTATGAATGGATTTTGATGGTTCTTTTTTTGTTTGGTAGATCATACTTTAGAGGTGGTCCCGTATAAATTTTGTCGAAATAAATTCAGCGCTTTTTGAAATAATCAACAAAAACAAAAATACTTAGATGACGTTTTCGTTTGTGGTTGCCTTAAGCAAACGTTTTGATGGGGACTTTCAATCTCTGTTTTAACTGTGATCATAGAAATATTAGCCAAGAACAAAGAAGTTTTTATGTATTTGTAAGGAGCCGTCCTGATAATTATACATTAATATCTATTCTTAAAGCAAATTACCTAGTTGTTGGAAAGTTTACGCAACCATGTCATTTAAATTTGAAGTCATAAACCGTGTACTCTATGGCACTAAAACGTATTTCATAATTAAACTTTAAATAAAAGTAAAAACCGACTTCAAAAAAAAACAAAAAAAGAGTGAAATAATTAGCATGATATAAAATTAACAGTTTCAGAAGTCGGTGCAATTCTACACTGAAACAACTAAAAGCCACCGACTTCTGAAACTGTTAATTTTATATCATGCTAATTATTTCACTCTTTTTTTAGTTTATATTGAAGTCGGTTTTTACTTTTATTTAAAGTTTTATTAACCTTAATTCCTTAACAGACTAAAGTAACCACCAATTTGGTTATTAAATTAACAATGAATACGCTACAGCTTACAACTTGGTAACTTAACGGTAATTACAAGTTAACGTTCAATGATTGCTACATATCTACACATAGAACCATAATATGCGCATGCGCAAGTCACTCAATGTTCATTAAATGTCATTTCAGACATATTAGCTACTGTGCGAATTAGAACGTGGTATTTGACAGGTGATTTAGAATAATTAATTTTGCAAAAAAGATTATAATATATTTTTTATGAGTCATTAATTATACATATTTGAAACATCATTGTATCGTTATAATTTTATAAAATAGAGCAAGGCAGATACTTAAAATAAAGGAGCATTGAATCCCAGTGCTGGCCATAGGCTCCCGAAGAAAAGGCAACCCAGACAAAAATCCAGTATGAGATCCCGAGCATTATATGGTTTTTTTCTAAAATTTAATCACTCATGACTGCCTCGTTGGTTACAAGCGCGACTGCTGAGCGTGAGGACCTGAGTTCGATCCCCAGATCGGGCAATGTTATTGGGTATTTCCGTGTGGAATATCTCTGTAGCAGTCCGGAGTCTGGATTTGTGCCCAGTTGATGGCAATAAGCTCGCCGCTTACATACACACATCAAAAAAAGTTTACTATCACTAGCATAAGCTGATATCATTTTTTCAATTGAACTTTATCAACAATTGAACTATTTTATTGTTTTATATTCTAAATCTATATTTTTAAATAAAGAATCTAAAAAGAAGAAGAAATCATAATGTAATCTACCGTAACAAAAAAGATTTTGATTTTTCAAAGTGATCGCAAACTTTTTTTGATGTGTGTAGGACTTAAAATAACGGTGAAATAAGGAAGTGTTCTAAACACCTCTGCTCAACCCTTTGGGGAATACAGGCGTGAGGTTGTGATACGTTTTTTTTTTTTTAAATTGCTTCTCTTTGATTGTACCTTAGTTTTAACCACGCGTAAGGTTCATATGGAAAACTTCTGTTACAAACTAATAAATCAGTTGCCTTAATAAATATGCGTTTAACCCATACACATATAATATACTACCGCAGTTTAACCATCAACAGTTATTTTAATTGAACCGCGGTCGAATGTTAATTGTGCCTGTAATCACTTAAATTACACATTTTATAACTACCGTTACTCGTATTCAACGATCATTGCACAAGAAAACCATATAAAATATGTTATTTTATACGCCTTGTATGAAATAATTTATTTCATTACTTGGAATTAAATGGCGAAACTATATAGGGTAACTAGGTATCATTAAAGGTACGCGCCCATTGGCCCGCGCCGGACGCACCGCACGCATGGCACGCAACGGATTTTAGTTTGCTTTGTATGATTTCACATAGCACTGCGTCCACTATCCGCACCGCCCGCACCGAACTCATTTGTGAACGCAAATAGACACAGGAGAGCATTACGCGTTATGTAGATATTGATAAGGTGTACATATTTCAAGTCTGTATTCCTCAAAAAGATAGGCTAAGGTGTACTATTGTGCACTCACATTTCGTCAATGACAATTTTCGGAGACTTCCGTGTAATAGGGGAAACTGTTGCCATTATTATCAAGCACTGCTCCAATTCCATTCTGCTACTGAGAATTCTCTGCTATTTGGAAAGCTTAAGTTATTTAATATCAAAATGTAGGTAAGTATATAATACACTTATTTATAAACATACTAAGTAATATACATCACGCTATCGCCCAAAAGGACAGCCCATAAAAAGCCAATCGCCCCGCCCATACATTGCAATTCCTATCTACACACGAATACAACATAGAGCTGCAAAAACCACCGCGGCGCACCAATTTATTTTTTATCTTTATTTGTGCGAGATCGGACAGTCGTTTTGAAGAATTTGTGGCTTCGGGTAAATTGGAATTGTGTGTTTGATCGATGGCTCGCCACTAATGGACGAGGGAAAAAGGCAAACGCAGCCGATGCATCCTATTGATATGCAAACATTGTTTTTTTGAATTGTTATTGGCTCTGTTTTGTGTTTTATTTTTTATTCTGAGTGAGGGGATTTTTTTGTCGTTATTTGCTAACAATGTTGGCGGAAATGGACTTGCAAAGTAATATTTTCAACTGTTATTACTAATTGAAATACTTAAATAAATCTCAAATACAATCCAACGAACAAGAAAAAAAACATTTAGAAGATGAACCAGATTACGATTAAAAAATAAAGGGTTGAATGTAATAAACAAAACAGAAAAAAATATAAAGCTGAAACTTCATTATCCAAGTATCTATCCGCATGACGGCTATAAATCATAAAAGGATTAGAGGAAGGCACGGCCGCTACAAATTTGGCGTTATTAAAAAAACTCATTTGCAAATTTTGAAAGACAAAGAGATATTAAAGCGATAAACTGAATTATCTTCAATTTGGCCGTCCCCGGTGGGCAATGAGAAAAAATACACCCCTTTTTGTACAAACTTGAAGTGAAAATAAAAATTTTAATGCGGCGCGTTTAGCGAGCCCTCCCGGCCGTAAAGTCGCGGGGGTGTCATCCGCTCTATACAGATAATGTTCTCCGTGATATTGCGTTTTGGTAAGGAAGACGGAATTACTTAAGACACGCTTAAGTGATCGTTGAAGATATTGTACTTGTGATACGATACTGTTTTATCTACTACAGTGTTTATTTTTAAAGGCAGATTACAAAATATAAGATATTACTGTGAGTTAATGGAGATGGAAAACATCGTGAGGAAACCTGCATATTTGAGAGGGCTCCATAAAGTTCCCGATGGTGTGTGTACTCCGCCAACCGGCACCAGGGGAGCATGGTGGGCAAATACCTAAACCCATTCTGAGAAGACGCCTGTGCTCAGCAGTGGGATAGAAACGGGCTAATTATTTCGATGATGTGAATGTATTAGAAACGTAAAAATACTTCGGAAATGTAACTTTAAAGTAAGCATAATACTCTTTTCACTTAAACTACAACAGGCTTTATGCAGATGGATAAGAAGGCATGGCGACACACCTGATGGGCACGACTAGCGCGCTATCGCTTCACGCAGTCAGTTAACTTGGGATGCTAAAATTACTCAGATGTAGAATACCATGGTTCATTTTTTGAAAACTTTTTTTTGTTTTGAGTCTGCATAAAACCTTTGCAGGGTCTATCAGTGTCACCAATAAATAGATCACGCGGATTGAAGGAATTACACAAATTCGTTTACACCCTGTATAAGCTAAAGCACCTACCACCTAGAATTGACACCCTCACACAGACACGCACTGCAACAAGACTTCTAAGCTAGCTTCACAATGCAGTCAGTCACGGCTGTCACAGAGTACATTACACAGCGTACGTTATACTCAGTGTGGGTGTCTGTGTGAGAGTATCAATTCTAGGTGATTATAATAAGTTGAGGTACTACTTTAGCTTATAATATCGGGTGTAGAAAGACCCCTAACGATAACGAAAACCACATATTGGGAAATCATTGGTTTTGGAGATATTGAAGGTCTAAGTATACCTATTTTTTTTTAGTTTTTTTTTCCAAAAACGAATTCCAAGTCATAATACTAAACTTTCTTCCAAACAAACATTATCAAAAATTTCATTTTTTCCTAACAAATTACGCATTTGAAGTTACAAAAACGCAATGAATATCAAACGCACACGACCGCCTTGGCTCAGCTGTGTGGCCGCTGCATGCACACAAACGCGCGGCATCGCTACAACCACACATTGCGCGCTACAAAAAACAGCGTATTTTTCATGCCAAAAAATAAAAGTCGTTTCCCAGCAATTATTTTAGTCAATGTAATTTAGTTTGATGTACAGAATGCGTAGATTTCGGCTATGTGATGGGTCTTTTTACACCCTGTATATCTACTAGGTATCACGCTAAACTTTAATGTAACGCATTACCAAATCTGGTACACGACACAAAAACCTAACAGCTCAAAAACACAAAGAGGCAAATCAGAAACTTTGCAAATTAAGAAAATGTAATTAGTGCGAGCAGCCCCCGCCGACATAATTAAGGCGAATCTTGTTGTAATTTTGACATTTAATTTTTTCCCTCAGTCACCTCACCCTTATTAATTAATTTAGAAAAAGTGCCTTTAAAATTTAATCTGTGCTCTTTCGGTGACAGTTCTTTTTTTTTCGTTTTTTTTTAAGTTAATGAAACGGCAGAGATTTTTGATAGGAGACGAAGGCAACTAATGAGTTCAGCCTACCTTCGTTATTAATTTGTGATTTTCTTTTGTGATTACTTTTTTTTCTGTAATTGAGAAAGTTTGGTATCAGTTTCCGTAAGTTTAAAATTGGAATGTAATTTTGTTTTTGTGAATCATGGTTTTTTTATTCGTTGTTGGACATTTTGTTCCGAAGAATAATCTAGTTCTTTTAGCATGACGCTTTTGTTAATGGGGTCAGTAAAACCACAATAATTTAGAGAAAAGATGTACGCTTGACAAGCAACTAAAATTGGGAAAATCAGTTTTATAG
This sequence comes from Amphipyra tragopoginis, assembly GCA_905220435.1. Classification (NCBI taxonomy): domain Eukaryota; kingdom Metazoa; phylum Arthropoda; class Insecta; order Lepidoptera; family Noctuidae; genus Amphipyra; species Amphipyra tragopoginis. The sequence continues at coordinate 536,654 of HG992013.1, read as the reverse complement.
GGCACTATCTGAATAATAATAATTATTCGTGTAATAAAAACGAAAATTTTATGAATTATTCAGAATTGTATTAAGTACTTAAAGTAAATGGTGCTTTATTAATTAAAACAAAATATCCCCCAGTTAAAGACGTGCCTTAATTACCATTAGTTATACTTTTTTTAAATTATTTTTACCCTAAGGCATTTTTTAGTTATTTTGTTTTCCTACAATTAACATAAACACATACGTCACGGTCTCACTCTGTTTCCTTATCTATCAACAGATCTTGAAATTTTAAAGTAAGGGTGGGTACACACGAGCCCGCAGTAATCCCGCTTATCGGCGTGTAAGCCTCTCATCAGCCTGTGTTAGCCGCCTTGTAAAACTGTTTTACGCAATCGTATGGGGGAATAAATTGAGCATAACCGAATATAATTTAACAAAAAATAAAGTGATTTTGTGTTGCAGTATTTCATCGAAATAGGAATCATTGAATAAAATTTAGATATATTTTGTAATGGCATTGCTGTGAATAATGTAGTTAAAGCAAGAATTGACCACATTTTCCATATAAATTCGTTTTTAATGCATGAAAGGCTTTTTTTGCCAAAAAAATACAGTAAGTAGCAATGCTTTTTTTCCGAGACATTTTTAAACAGAGTAAAATGCGTTCTGTGTAAAATATATATAGATAAAAATCAAAAATATTATGACATTAGTCTTTTACTTTCAATGAAAAGCTTTCCAGTCAAACAAAACATTAAACAACAGCCAACAAAACACATCAAAACATTCCGATAACTCATCATCGGCCCCTCGTCCGCAACGCAATGACGCGCCGATACCATCGGCCGGAGCTTAGATGTCATTTAAATTTAAATTAAGGTATTACACTGTTGTTATGAGCCGTCGCCGGATTGCAAATGCGCATTTGCTTGTCTTATCGGTTGCGGGCGTTGCGGCCGATTGCGGGTGAATTTTAAATTGTGTGTAACTAGCCTTATAATGGTTTAAGTGCTTTGTTTTGGTACAAATGGTTAATAGGAGATTTTGTTGAATTAAAACGTTCGGTTTAAGGTTTAGTTATAGTTAGAGGGCGAATTATGTTAGTTACTGCTACGATATTAGGAATTAAACATAAATTGCCTAAGAATTTATTATCGAGGAAGTAAATATTTAGGGGAAAAGTACCGAACTAAATATAGAATGGTATTCCTAATATGGAATAACAATAATAATTTATCGTATTATATTGTACATATTGTACTATTCCTTATTTGGTAACTTGCTCTTTATAATTTAGTTTTAGTTAAACGGGCAGGTCTCCGCAACTCCACGTCAAAGTGCGTATTTTAAGTGCCTTCTTATATTCCTTCTATTAACTAATCTGTAGGTAGGTACTTCAAGTATCATAGAACTTTTTGAATTCAGAAAAAGTAAAAATGTCCAGAGAGAAGAGATCGATTTTAGTCCGAGATAGTCATGACGTCATCAGAGGTACCTATGAAGAAAAGTTAAAGTATATTTCTCTTCTCGGTGAAGATCCAAGTTTATCGGTGAATGAAAACCAAGTGATTGAATATAATTGAAGCTTTTATGAAATTCATTAGTTTATAAATGAATATCGAAAGAAATTTTATCCCCATCCCCATAGCCCCAAACTAACCACCACAAAAACATCATAAAAACGATAGCCAACATAAATAGTTTTCGCGAAAACATTCGAACCCTATCTTAATAGCGGAACAAACACTTCAATCACTCATTTGGCATCCAATAACGTCCTTAGATCCCGCAAAAACATCCTCCTGCGATCCCCCAATCCCCAAGGATGGCGGATCCCCGATAAAACGGGATCAAGCCGGTACAAATTGAAAATCTTACACATATGTATGTGTGGATGTATGGAAAGTGATGCGTATTTGTTTGTGGAGATAGGTGGCATTTTTATGTTATATTCTTTTGTGAATCAGTTTTGTATTGTGTGTTATAGGTTTTATTTTGGTTTTAATCGATATTTTGTTGGGTGCATTTATATGGAGCACGGAAATGTCATAATATTTTGCTATTTCAGAGAAATGAAAACCTATCAACAGTACTTTGTTTTTTTGGATTTTTCATTGTCATTATTTTCATTCAATGCCCAGTTAGGGTTGTAATGGTCTGATGGCAGTCGCTTCGTGTGAAATACTGGTATTTGACCTCATGTAGTTAGACTGGAAGCTGACCCCAACATAGTTCGTAAAAGAAGGAAAGCTTACCATCAGGTACGACGAGGGTCAAACGCGAACTAGCAAAATAATAAAAAAAACATAGACGCACCAAAGTGACAATTTAAAAACAAGACACCAGGGTATTTGACTGAAAAAATCTAATTAGTCCGTCAGTTAGATTATCAAAAAATATTTGACCCGTATTTTTTCTTTTGTTACGTAAACCAAAATTGATGAAGATACGACACTTTTAAAATTGGCAAAATGTCACAAGCAAGTACAATTTTTACTTGCTTCTGACGTCACAATCCCCCACTCTAGTTTTGATACGTTTTATCTTTCCAAATATTCATAGATTTAACAAAAGAAAAAACACATGTCCATAATTTTTCAAAACTCTAACTGCGGCGGACTAATTAGATTTGCAATTTATTGATGCTGTCAACATACCTATTGGCAGGTTTTGCAGATAGCTATCCCTTTCACTCTCGTATTTTTCCGTATCTTCATCTTACTCATTACAGATACCTACTAGTGAAAATAATACAGGATCGAATTTAAAAGCCATGTTCTTTAAACGTAACATATATTATATCTTTTTCATACAATATCATTGACAATAGTAGACAATTAAGCACATTTTCAGTTTCATGAATTATTGTCATATCCAACTTTTGTTTGATGTTCCAAACATATTCACTAGAACTAAACAAAAACTCGCCAATCAACAAAACACACATAAAACTCCGTTTTATTATTTATCAAACGTTTAATCCGCGCAATAAATCTGTTCGGATACCAATATGGCGGACTTTTTGGCGCGAAAAAGAATCGGCCGCGGAAAGCAATGAGAGCCAGATTAGAGTGGGATAAGTCCTGGTTATTAATGGACCCGCGATACACACAACAAAATGGATAATAAATGGATGTGGCCCCGGATTTTTTTTGCCTAACAAATTTGTTAAGCGTGACAGTTGCCCGATAGCGTATGAGCGTTCGGATATTTTGCTAAAATACGAACGATTCTGGTTTGTTGCACGAGTTATTGGGAGTGTTGATCCAGTGAAAAATATGAATAACCGTACAGCATAAATAATAAACAGTCAGGAATCTCATTGTTTTAACTACACAAATTATAAAAGGCTTATTTTAGACACATTATTAGGTGTTTTCCAAGTTGCTATTCTATTAGTTACTTTGATAATGGCAGATAAAAAAAAAAACAAAATCATTTTTTATCAACTTTACTCATTACAAGTGCTTATAAAAAGTCGAATTTCGGTGCACGGTTCCAATTGCCAAATGTATAAAAAGAGGGTATAGTATTTTCAAGAGGTATCAAAGTAGTTAGTATTCCAACAACAAATTGCGATGTATATCCAATAAGGGTAATTGTATACAAGTGTTCTAAAGTACCTATCTATTCTCTATTTAGCATAGTGTGGGTCAGAGTAAAAAGCTAATCCTGAGAACAGACTGCTAAACGTAGGCAAAAATCTTAATAAAAAAGAATAAATCCATTGACGTTCATTGATACAATGCCCTTCCATCGTCGGGCAAGCGAGTTGTAAGAGGCAATGAACCTGACACTATAATTGTGCTCGAAAAATAGCAATAGGCTCGCCACCTATTACTTGGGACTTAGTACAAGAGGCGAAACGTGGGTGTACAGACTCCTGTAATAGGAAAACACCTCTGTTTACCCTTTCGGGGATGACAGGCGTGAGTATATGTAGTATCTATTGACATAAATTTTTCTGTATGATTGTAGTAGGTATTTTGTCTTTTATGGGATATTAATCGGAAATACTGACTGCCTCGTTGGTCTAGTAGTCGCAAACGCGACTGCTGAGCGTGAGGTCCTGGGTTCGATCCCCAGGTCGGGCAAATTGTTATTGGGTTTATCCGTGTGGAGTTTCTCAGTAGCAGCCTGGAGTCAGGATTGATATGTTATACATAACGGCGAAATTGAAGGGTTATTTACAAAAACAGCATAACTTATTTTGTCGTAAAAATTTTCAATACAGACAAAAAGCTTCATAGCATTGTCAATATTAAAGATAAAAATTTGAATTTAATTTATGTTAATGTTGAATATGTTATAAATTAAATTATGTATTATTTTAATCTTAAATGCTTCACATTACTGTGAACTATTTATAAGAACACTTGGGAAAAAAATATGAAAATTCCAGTTATGCTGTTTTTGTAAATAACCCTTCCATTGGTGTACGATACACCTCTGCCCAACCCTTCGCAGAACACAGGCGCGATGTTATGTAAACGGAATTATTTATCTTACAAATCTTGCTAACTAAACGGCGACATCGACACACCAATTATAATTATAACGATACACCTAAAACCATAACCCAAATTAAAAAAAGTTTACGTCCTCGTAATAATGTACCATAAAGCATAAACAGTTGATCACCGGTCCATACGACAAGCAAACAGCAGTAGATCAACTCCGGACGCTGAACGACGTGCTATCGCGTCGGGTCAGCGGGAATTTTACGAGGGATTTACGCGCGGTCCCCGACTTGCTTACTGCGACGTATCTGTTGTACTTTATTACATGTTATGATCGGAAATGGACTGTGGACGTCGGAAGTGTATGGGCTATACATTGTTTAATGTTGATTTTTGTGGACTAATACAGGTTTTATTCCTAAAACCTACTTCAGGCACCACTCTCTCACATAGGTGGAAAAGTTATATAGTTTTAAGTTTGCATTCATCATGACCACTTATTGTGAAGAGAGAATAAATAATATAATTTATAATCATCACTACATTGTATAAAGTAAAGCCCTATGTATGCTTAGATCTTTAAAACTACGCAACGGATTTTGATGCGGTTTTTTTTTAATAGATAGAGTGATTTAAGAGGAAGCTTTATAATTATGTATAATAATACATTGCACCCGGGCGAAGCCAGGGCGGGTCGCTAGTGAATTTATAAGTTACAGTGATCTTAAATATTGACTGTATGCTACAGGGATGTTTCAGATCAGATAACTGCATGTTGTGGGCTAATCTTGTTCGTGTAATTCCTTAAAACCGCATTATCTACTGGTGTAGATTGACCCGCATAGGATTTAGCTTGCTTAAAAATAAAAAATATTTGTTTTCTTGCTGTAGGGATCGTAGCTTAACCACCACTAAGGTTTCAATAAAAAAAATAAGCAAACAAAAATTTAGACGCAAAAACAGAAAACCAACAGTTTTTTTGTTTATTTTGGGATATACCCATTTAGGGTTAATCTAATTAAAATAAATGAAATAATAAAGTTAAATTCTTAAAATAAACCGACTACAAACTGCAACGATTTTGCACACAAGAAACTGTATTTTAAGATAGCTCTACTATGGCCACTAATCTTATGTTTGATTTTATTAACGGCCTAGGAATAAAGTTAATAATGCAGCGTGAACGCCTAGCCAACTTAGAGTATATAGGTATATGATCTAAGCTAGCCAATGAATGCCAACTAACGTTCGTCATTTTTTGAATTTGACAGAACTTTGCATAGAACGAATTCGGTTTAATTTGTTTTTTGACGGTATTGCGCCCCATCCGTTGGCTAGGTGTGTACGCTGCATAAGATAATAAATAAATAGGGTATTTGACTGAAAAAATCTAATTAGTCAGTTAGATTATCAAAAAATATTTGACCCGTATTTTTTCTTTAGTTACGTAAACCAAAATTGAAGAAGATACGACACTATTAAAATTGGCAAAACGTCACAAGCAAGTACAATTTTTACTTGCTTCTGACGTCACAAGCCCCCACTCTCGAGTTTTGATGCGTTTTATCTTTCCAAATATTCATAGATTTAACAAAAGAAAAAATACATGTCCGTTATTTTTCAAAACTCTAACTGACGGACTAATTAGATTTGCAATTTGTTGATGCTGTCAACATGCCTATTATATTAGGTATAAACGCGCAACAGAGTATGGCTGAAGAACCTGTAGGTCTCGCCAATAACTGCCCGGTTACACAGATACGGTCCGGAAGGACCATGCACAAGCAGAACAATAGAAAGAAAAAAAAAACATGCCAGTGTGCTTTTTGTTAAACTTTTATTTGCTTTCAATTACAATAACTCAGTGAAAGACAATCGTATCATATCTTTAGTTCATGTAAGAAAAGCACTTCTAAATTCAAGTAAAAACGCAAGCATTATCATACAAACAGCGTTGTTAAAGAAGCGAGTGACCGTAGAGAGCGGGGCGAGCGCATTAAGCGGAGCGATTCGTACGATCCAAGCGATTCCAGCTACATTGTATAGCGCTCAGTTCCAAGTTTTCCAATAACATCACTAACACACGTATTACACTTCAGGCCACAAAGACTGGCCGCTTTATTTATTTTTACTTACTTAGTTAGGAAAAGTTTGTGATGTGATAAAATCTAGTTTGTTAGGTCTCTTGTGTATTATTCTTTACTTTACTTGGGTTTGATGCTGTAATCTTTTTATATGGAATGTCAAGTTGGGATCAATCACAATGTCAGCATTGCGTAATGATGTTTATTTCTCGTATTTTGTACTCAATTTATGTTTCTTTGTTTATACAGAATCGTTTCTACGCGTATTGGAAAATGCTTTCAAAAGGGAAATGGAAGGATCTCCAAAATCAGCGTATTTGGTTGAACTCTCTGGTGCATTTTATATTGATATTAATTTGTGTTCCGTATTTTTATTTCGAAAAGAAGGTGTCTAAATAAGCCTATTTTATATTGGTCTCGATTTTAACCAACCAGAAATATTTAGGTTTGCAGTTTTAGAGATCAGAGCGATCAATAATAATTTTTATTTTGGAGATTGAGCCAATTATATCAATACTTTTGCCCCAAAAATTATCGAAACATTTTGTGAAATTCTTTAAAATAAATCCATCGAGACTACACTGAACGAGATTACCCAACAGTTTTAAATTGCAAACGAAACAGACAAATATTTTCTCGTGTGATCATAATCTCGGCCGCCAGTATACCTCCACACGTGCGCTGTTTGCAAGTTATTGCGACGGCACTTTTAGTGAAGCGTAGTGTCCGATATACACAGACATTCTTTGTAACATAATATAGGTATAAATTGTATTGTAAGTTCCAATCAACTATCATGCTACGTTTTGCGTAGTCCGCTACGGCTACGACGACGCTACGGATGGCCTACTAGCTACGGATTGTCTCGGGGGTAATCACCAAAATCCGCCAACAAGTTCCAAGTAAGAAGTCAGAAGTCGACTTGCTATGGGTGAGTCAGTGAAGGTCGGTTGCAGAAGCTAGCTTGCGCAATTTCACTTGCTTATGGATTAGCGGTTATGATTGGTAATTATTAGTTTACAGTATGATGTTAATAACTCATAAACTGGTGGATGCTTTCCTTTTTATGTTACTTATTACTCTAATATTTTTATACTTTGTGTGATAATGAAAATTAGCATCTTAATTCTAGTCTAGTGGTGTGTATGTATATAAAAGTTAATTGAATATTAAATCAAACGTTGAGACTGGTCGCTTATTATACATTAAAACCTGTTTTTTTGTCTTAGTATGGCGCCACACCAAGCCGAAATTACGCGACCGAACTTCGGCGTCTATGCTTTTTTATATGGGTAAAACGCGATGTAATTTCAGCCCGGGTAATTAAAAAAGCATTGCAGGCGTAATTATGCCGAATTTCGGTCGCGTAGCTTCGGCGTAGTATGTTTAGACACTTAAACACATTTTTAAATTCATAGCTGAATTACTTTGATAGCCTTGTTTGACAGGCGTTTGTAAACAATTTTGTATAGCAACCACACAATATTTCTCAGATCATCACAATTCACAGCTAGACTTAAAAACGCTTACACGAATCGCTAAATACATTTAGTGGTAAACATATTTAAAATATCAATGAATTAAGAGCCAGAATGATATTTTAATAATGTTTAGCTAATTGTATTTATTGAATTGTCATGCAAGTCGACCTTACTGCCCACCAAAAAAGAGAGGCTATGCTCACAGTCACCATGCCGTGCAAGTAGGTTGTTGACCTTGCTGCAAGTTCTTGTCACACAAGTGACTACTCGCAATTTTAATCAAGTTCATAAAACGTGACCCTTTTAAATCTCTCGCACAACATATAACATAACGTAATCAGTCCAAAGTATTCATTATAGTGCGCGCACGGGCCAAGCATCGATATGTATTCATGAATCGATTGCGATTGAATGGCATCGAGTCGGGACGGCCGTAATATCGATATGATGCCTCATCGGATTTTCATGTTCTTGTAAGAATGTTGATGGAGAATTTTCCTGAATTCTTTTGGATCGGGAAAAGATTGTTGTTAGGTAGGTATATGTAGAGAATTGACTGTATTTGGTATAAAAAAGTGTGATTTGATAAAGATAATGTAAAATGTTATCATTACCAATATTTGATTTTATAGTGTGATCTTTCAAATCCTTTATTCATCTTATATAGATATCGATGAAAAAAAAACATTTAAAAATTCAAAAAAATAGGGGTCCACCGGCATCGGGAGCAGTGTCCAAGCTACCGGTGGTTAGGGCTCCAGAGACAGGAACCTCCTCACAAATACGCACCGTGTCGAGGAGGACTGCTTTCTGTATCAGGCCCTTGATCCGGTCACCCAACGAGAGAATCATGAGGTGTTTGGTCGAGGGTCTTGGCCATTAGGCCATTGGTCGTTACGACTATCAGCACAATGGTTGCCGAATCCACATCCTACATGTTGAAAACACTCGTGTGCTAAGTCAAGATAGCAAATCTTCATTATTATCCGAATGGATTTTGCCCGATGTTCGAAAAACCGCCTCTTATTAATTTTCGAAAAAACTTATCCTATAATATCATAAATCATTGTCCAATGTCTCTGTAACATTTCATATAACTTTCTTTTTGTTTAAGAAAATAAATCGAAGTAATCAATAACAATCATCAATCATATTCAATAGCTGAATAAAACTAGGTATTCTAGTCTAGCCTGAGTCTCAACCCGTGGTCTAAACACGTGTATTATGTACGATTTTTAGGAGCGCATTTCACACTGTGCTAAAGGAAATTCAGGCTTCTATACAATAGTTAAGTTTCAAGTTTGCATGGAATTTACACTGCTTCGAACTCGGTTAGATCCGCGCGTATGCCGCGTCAGCCGGTCGGCTGCGCTCGGACGCCGTGGCAGCCGGTCGGCTCCTTGCGTACGTGGACGGCGACGCTCGGTTGTCGTCGCTTCCTGTCTGCTCCGCTCGACCACACCGCAGGTAGAAACTGACTGCGACACGAAAGCATCACTAGTCGCTGAGAGCATGCTACCGGCTATGCGCCCGGGTTCCAGCAGATTGTAGCCGTCGGGCGGACGCGGTCGGCTACGGGCGCATGCTCGCGCATCCGCTGCGACGCTCTGCGCTGCGCTCCTGCGTGGCCCGGTTGGTAGAAATCGTTCATTAGAGTCCGCTAGGCTCTAAATGAACGCGGATGGCGGCGCTGCTTGTGAAGGAAGATGTCAAGAACCTGTCAAATCTAGTACATTTAATTTAACTTCTCAATTTCGCCACGTTCATTTAAATCCACGAATAAGTAGTTTAGTACTTCTTAACATGACGGATATCACCATGTCATCCACCCTGTCTGCCCGAAAACATCTGCTGGATACTATAGTGTGTTCATTTTAAGAAGTACCTAGGGCGCAATGTTGGTACCACCGATTTTTCATTAAAAGCGTTCGAAACAATGAAATGTCAGTGATGCCAACATAGCGCGGAAAGGACTTCTTTTGATGAACGCATTATAAATGGGATCCTCAATAATATCATATTTCACCATACTTGGCAAACGGAATGATGATTCATCATCAACGCAATGATGATGCCCTACATTAGTACACTCGCATTTTTTTATACCACAATGTCTGGACGTTAAAAGAGACGTTGACCTCTGAGTTTGTTTCGGCTTTTCTTTTTAGAGCTAGTCAGATAGGAAATGCCGGCGCCATCTAGTCTTAAAAAAACATTACATTGACTTGTAAAAGTGTCTGTAACAGATTTATTTACAGAAATAAATATCATTTCTCATTTATCATCATTCAGCCGAAAGACGTCCACTGCTGGACATAGGTCTCCCCCAAGCATCGCCACATCGACCGATCCTGTGCTTCTTGCATCCAGCGGTTTCCCGCGACCTTCACCAGATCATAGGTCCACCTTGTGGCCGCCTACCCACGCTGCGTCTTCCGGTACGCGGTCGCCACTCCAGACCCTTTCGACCCCATTGGCCATCCGTTCTACTGATGGGTACTAATCACCAATGCTTTCAATCATTGATTACAGTACCATAGCTCTGTATAGCTCATCTTCTTCATCCTATGTTATGATTTATGACATAAACTCATCTCTCTCATAATCCAAACTACCCATCTTCACAGAACTAGAACAAGCAATACTAAGTTAAACTCACGATACATCGCCGATAATATAACGATAATAAAACGATATGTATGCGGGACCCGTCCTCTTTTATTATTATTTCCGCATATTGACTTAGCGTTGTCTATAAGGGTGGTACACATGTAGTGGACGAATCGATAGCTAATGTGTTTAAGATTGGCACCGTGTGTGCTCGCCTTTGTTTGGTGGGAGTAACGTTGGCTGGTAGAGTGTTGTATGATGTATGCTTGCTTGTAAGATAATAATTATACATACATACATAACATCACGCTTGTATACTTTAAAAGGTTGGGCAGAGGTGAATAGTACACCCACATTTCGCCGTTCGCTCATGTAATAGGATGCGAGCATATTGCCATCAACCGAGCATAAATCTAGACTCTTGACTGCTAATGAGCAATTCCACACGGTAAAACCGAATAACACTTTGCCAGACCTGGGGATCGAACCCGGGACCTCACGCTCAGCAGTCGCGGTTGCGACCAATGGACCAACGAGGCAGTCAGATAATAATTATGATAAATGATATTTATTTCTGTAAATAAATCTGTTACAGACACTTTTACAAGTCAATGTAAGTTTTTTTTTTAAGACTAGATGGCGCCGGCATTTCCTATCTGACTCGCTCTGAGAAGAAAAGCCGAAACAAACTCAGAGGTCAACGTCTCTTTTAAAGTCCAGACATTGTGGTATAAAAACTATGCGAGTGAAACAATGTAGGGCAACGTTTGGAATGGCCTTTTGAGGAAAGAGCCATAGCAGGTTTGAGTTGACCAGTCCCAACTGACGGCACGCATGCATCAGCCATCGTGTAGCTCAACCTTATTTTAGGGAGCTCAACGACCCGACGCACGACGACACCAATCAGCCGGACATTTGCGTAGGTTACAAAAAAATACTCAAACCGCCAAACAGTTCTACGAAATTTAATTTAGTTTATGTTACGAGTTTCAACAGACTAATTTTTTTATAACAGACAATAGGTATCTCAAGAGGCTCTCTTTAGACGGCTGTATCAAGGGCTTAATACAGAAAGCAGTACTCCTTGACATGGCACACATTGTGCAGAAGCCAGTTGCCATTTTTCGGGCATCATAACGATGCCAGGTTCATCGCCTTTACGGCTCGCTTGCCCGATGAAGAGGAATTGCATTCTTAGTCTGTCTCCCCACGAACTCTCTATCTCTCTCTGGCTAAGTCAATACAATACAATATGAGTGCATAGGTACTTCAATTCAATCTGGGGGCACGGCAGTGCCCCGCCAAGTCTCGAGCAAAGCGGGCACGGCCGTACCATCTTTTCTCGAAGCCATTCGCGGCCCTTTCACCCACCCTATATCTTCGCTGTGGACAAAGCTAGCAGTTTGAACTTTCGGTAACCAAGAGTAATCATTATAACTAGCTAAACTTCCAAATTACATCATATTTGAACTTATAGTTTACGAGTTATCATCGATCAAAGTTACATCATTTTGTCACTCACTGACTCACTGACACACTGACTCACTGACTCACTGACTCACTGACTGACCGATCATCAAAATTCTAAGATACTTCTAGCAGGCCTAGAACCTTGAAATTTGGTATCAAGATAGATTATTAGGCACATATAAAGGAAAAATTATAAAAACATAAAAAAATAGTTAATTGTAGAAAACAATTTTATATTTGCCATTTTGCCAGGAACATGGTGTATGAATTTCGACTGTATTCGACTGCATTGTTAACTTTGTTCTTTGTTTACGTACAAAAAATATTGAATTGGTGTGGATTATATAAAAATTTTTATTTATACCATCCGTCCGGATTTGTCCGGACATGTCCGGACTTCTAGACTTTTGTCCGGACTTTGTCCGGCTCTTTAATTTGTCCGAATTTTTTGACTTATGGAATACGTAGGGCAAAATCTGAGAAATGAGATTCCATACCATCACGCCTGTATTCTCCGAAGGGTAGGACAGAGGTGTATACTAAGTATGTAACTATAATGAACCCATTTATTACTGTATCTAGATAACATTCATAAAGGCTAATTTAAATTGTTTAAAGTTTTAATATCTCACAAGTTTTCCCTCCAGAGGGCGGGGGCGGTCAAAATCAAAATCCATGATGGCGGCTGTGAAATTTTACAAAATATGCGTCATGTCATGGGTGTCGTTCCCACGGTTTTCCGGGGTGCTGATGCCAAAAATGAGGTCAAAGTCAAAATCCAAGATGGCGACTGTGAAATTTTACAAAATCCATGGTTTTCGGGGGTGCTGATGACGAAAAAGAGGTCGAAGTCAAAATCCAAAATGGTGCTGTGATATTTTACAAAATATGCGTCATGGGTGTCGTGTCCATAGTTTTCGGGGGAGCTGATGACAAAAATGAGGTCAACGTCAAAATCCAAGATGGCGGCTGTGAAATTTTACAAGATATGCGTCATGGGTGTCGTGTCCATGGTTTTCGGGGACGCTGATGACAAAAATGAGGTCAACGTCGAAATCCAAGATGGCGGCTGTGAAATTTTACAAGATATGCGTCATGGGTGTCGTGTCCATGGTTTTCGGGGACGCTGATGACAAAAATGAGGTCAACGTCAAAATCCAAGATGGCGGCTGTGAAATTTTACAAGATATGCGTCATGGGTGTCGTGTCCATGGTTTTCGGGGGGGCTGATGACGAAAATGAGGTCAACGTCAAAATCCAAGATGGCGGCTGTGAAATTTTACAAGATATGCGTCATGGGTGTCGTGTCTATGGTTTTCGGGGGGGGGCTGATGACGAAAAAGAGGTCGAAGTCAAAATTCAAGATGGCGCTGTGATATTTTACAAAATATGCGTCATGGGTGTCGTGTCCATAGTTTTCGGGGGAGCTGATGACGAAAATGAGGTCAACGTCAAAATCCAAGATGGCGGCTGTGAAATTTTACAAGATATGCGTCATGGGTGTCGTGTCCATGGTTTTCGGGGGGGCTGATGACGAAAATGAGGTCAACGTCAAAATCCAAGATGGCGGCTGTGAAATTTTACAAGATATGCGTCATGGGTGTCGTGTCTATGGTTTTCGGGGGGGGGCTGATGACGAAAAAGAGGTCGAAGTCAAAATCCAAGATGGCGCTGTGATATTTTACAAAATATGCGTCATGGGTGTCGTGTCCATAGTTTTCGGGGGAGCTGATGACGAAAATGAGGTCAACGTCAAAATCCAAGATGGCGGCTGTGAAATTTTACAAGATATGCGTCATGGGTGTCGTGTCCATGGTTTTCGGGGGTACTGATGACGAAAATGAGGTCAACGTCAAAATCCAAGAGGGCGGCTGTGAAATTTTACCGGATATGCGTCATGGGTGTCGTGTCCATGGTTTTCGGGGACGCTGATGACGAAAATGAGGTCGAAGTCAAAATCCAAGATGGCGGATGCGAAATTTTACAAGATATGCATCAAGGATGTCGTGTCCATGGTTTTCGGGGGCACTGATGACGAAAATGAGGTCGAAGTCAAAATCCAAGATGGCGGCTGTAAAATTTTACAAAATATGCGTCTTGGATATCGTGTCCATTGTTTTCGGGGGTGCTGATGATGAAAAGGATGTCGAAGTCGAAATCCAAGATGGCGCTGTGATACTTTACAAAATACGCGTCATGGGTGTCGTGTCCACATGCGAAACTCGTATGATAGCGCCAACTATCTATGAAAAAAACCACTTAGAAACTAAAAAAATATAATAACGTACATTTATATTCGGCGAAACGAAGTTTATGGATATCCGAATCAGCTAGTTATTAGTTACTTAAATAGTTAGTTATTAAAAATACTAATTTAATACATACATAGTTTGTTGTATATTTAATTTGTTAGTTAGTTATAAAAACAAAAGAGATAGAGACAGAGAATAGGCTCTAAGCAAAGCAGCAGTTGATGAACAAGACATTATTATGTCACCCAAAAAGAAAAGAAAGAGACCCACCTACAAAAAATAAATGAGATCCCACCAAAAACATTAAATGTAAAAAATGCCAAGTCTCTATATGCAATCTTTCCACCGTAAAAAGTTTTAAGATCTCATAGAAGCCAAGTCCTATTCAATTTATTTTGTAGTTAGTTATCTATCTAGTGACTGTATTAATAGTTTTATTTCTATTATAATTATAGTGACTTGGCAATGAGCACAAGAAGAAACAAATATATTTGGAGGTGAAAGTAACGCATAACGCACGCGTAATGTTTAATATCACAGGATTAGTTAAGTTCTTTTGATTTGACCATTAAACATAGGTACCCATAGATAATAATTGTCATGTTCTTATCAAATAAACTTAGGTTTTCTTAAATATGTATTGACGCACGTAGTCGATGGTGACCATAACTACTCATTGGCCGTAAAATCACGTCTGCATATCATAAATCACACATCAGCATAAGAACTAATGTAATCATAGTACTCATAGATATCAATTCGTCAATAACAGTCGCACATAATTCCACACAGCAAGCAGCTTTTAATTTGTGCTCATTGCCAAGTCACTATAATTATAATAGAAATAAAACTATTAATACAGTCACTAGATAGATAACTAACTACAAAATAAATTGAATAGGACTTGGCTTCTATGAGATCTTAAAACTTTTTACGGTGGAAAGATTGCATATAGAGACTTGGCATTTTTTACATTTAATGTTTTTGGTGGGATTCAATTTATTGCGAATATAGGTCAGGTAGGTGTTACATGAACATTGTTATAAAAACAATCTATGTGCAGCTATACTCTGCCATGTAGCATGCAATAGTAAATAATAGGTACAATTCTACGCCAATCTATCAGCCAAACCAACAAAGCAAAATACATAAATCCAGAGTTATGTCATATCTTAATGTCAAAATGAATACTAAAAATGTCAAACGCAAGAAAATAAAATATAGTTGAAACGTTGTGTCATCAAAACCTATTATGTCAAAGTAGATTTAATTTTGTCATTAAGATACTCATTCACATCATAATATGCCTTATTAAAAAGAAACTGTTTCAACCTAAATTTAAATATATTTACGTTCGAACAATTCAATAAATATATAGGGAGATGGTTGTGGATACGAGGAGCCATACAAAGCACACTGTTACTAAATTGTGCAGTTTTGTTTGGTGGAATACACACTTTACGATATAAATGTTCTGTCTAGCATTTGTCACGGAGCGACTGCCACCAGACTTTCGCAACCCAGTTACTGGACAATGCCGATATCCTAGGCTTAGACCGGTTGTCAGACTTTCGGGCTTCTGACTACCCGTAACGACTGTCATAGGTATTCGAGTGCCAACGTGCTCTCTTAGGCATAGAGGGGACTCGGTATGTAACGTATGTTCACCCATCCACGGACTGGCCTTGGCAAGCGCAGCTTAACCTTGCAAATCGTAATATGATCCGCACGATTGTTTATCAGCCACGATCCCCTCTGTACTGTTCGACATGAATACGATATCAAAAGTGTCTATCACATAAGACAAAGATCAGTACCGTTTGTAGACGCTACAAATATCGTGATGCGTCCCGCCGCCATCCAGTGCTACCGTTCTAACTTCAGCGCCGCACAGCGGAGCCGTGGAGATGACTTTTGATTAATTTGATCTTTGGGTTAGTGAATTCAGTGGCGCCTTTAGGTAAAATAAGGTGTTTTTGAATTGGGCATCGAGATTATGAGAAGACTATGACTCTGCGTTCACAAAACAATTTATCTAAAGTGGACTTTAAGCCTTTTTTGGGACGTATCGCTTTTTGATGCCCTGCCCTCTGACTATAGTAGTCAACATAAATAGCTAACACAACACACGCTGTCCCTACAAGCCTAACGTGCGCAGCGTGAGATAATTTTGTCGTCGCATTATCTTAGATTATCACGTCTCGGCACGAGATAAACCAACGACAATATTATCTCGCGCTGCTAATGTCAGCCCGGCTGGATCTGAAAAATCGACAGTTGTCCTTAGGTAATCAAAAAACCCGCCATATAAAGATTTGATGGCAATTTCTAGGCAAAGTAATATTCATAACTGCACACAATAAAGCAGACAAATATATTGTAAGTTAATACAAACATAATATCGTCTCCACAGTTGTCGCAATGCAACACGGCAGTGTGCGCCGCGTCTGCTATGAATAATGTGCTATCGATTGTGTCGACCGCCACGCGACTACACCCCGGAGTTCTTGTCTTCACGACTTTTGGGAGGGAACTATATAGTTATTGATATTTATACAACCTCTTGCAGATCACTGTAACACAGACATAGGGTATAAAAAGCATTTAAGCTGCGCTGGGTAAGTAGGTCCAATGATACTGCTGAATTCGGTTATTTGGGTAGTCAGATTGAATGGTCAGCCCCTCTTAATCTGTGTGTAATCACTGCTTTTAGCTGTATACGTATAGCCCTGCGAGCACCAACATAATGTAGGTGTAGCGAATTTCAAATTAAGAGAAGTAGTTGTAGTGAAAATCTTGAATTATTGTTAACATAGTCCTATCTGCAAACATGTACGAGTACGTGATACTTCGTTCTCATAATATTATATTCTCAAAATATGAATTTCTCAAAATGTACTTTTCTCAATATATGGATAATAATTCTTCAAAATGTTGTCCTACACTCAAGATCAATACAATGTTTAATGTAAAAAATAAAAATAGCACTAGGCTTTCATGAAATCAAGACGCTACTCTTGGAAAATATTTGAGGAGGTTCTTTTCAAAACTTGACTATTCCACTTTTTGTGTTTTTGCGCAATTTGAGAAAATAGTTTTTAGGCATTATTATAAACGACAAGATAAGTCATTGCTTTGTACAGTATTCAAAAATTTAGCTATAATATATTTTGAGTAAATCCAAAATTTGAAATGGAATAACCTAGTTTTGACGCGGCTGATAGGAAATAATCAAGTTTTGTTACAAGGCCGGACCACTTGCTCAGTTAACAATGACAATTATGATGACTTTTTGTCTAAACTGTCAAACAAACGCCACGTAGTGTGCAATCGTTCAAAATCAAAAATTCAGCTTGCACTATTAAAAAAGTAAAGAACATTTCTGACTGAAAAATGTAGAGATAAAACATGTTTTGTTGCAATTTGGACTAAAATAGTTAATTAACTTCTGGATTAATCATATATTTTTCCAAAAATATATATTTGAAATGGGTTATGTCATTTTGAAGTGGAATACTACTTTTGACGTCATCATGCCTTTTTTTATTTTTTTCTGGTGTAACTATCAAGTTTTCGCACAGTTTTATTTTCGCTGAGTATTAATTTCAAGGTCAGCAATAACAAAAAATGCATTTCTGTCGAAAGTGGAATAGTCAAGTTTTGAAAAGAACCTCATTTCATAAATGATTGAGTCGGCATTCAGGAAGGAAAACACCTGAATTTCGCTTCATGATACAAGTTAGCTTTTGAGAGTACCGGGGTTTATCATAAGCAGGTGAGGCTGACATTTGGGAAAGCCGGATTTTGATAGCTTCCACTTCTTCGCCTCTCCTCACCCTTTCATTTGTTTTTATTCTTTGATGTCCGAAACAAAGGTGTCTTCCATTACTTTCCTTCCCTTACGTTTAACACTCATCTTCAATAATCTATACATATAATAAAATCGTGTTTTTTAGGTAAATAGAACAATGTTGTCCAGAACTTATAAATCGCGCGGTAACGAAACCATAGCGCGATCTAATTCGAGGCCAACGCCATCTAGGGAAGTAAAGATCAAACATATGTTTGCATGTTTGTGTAAGCATCACGTAAAAAGAGCTGACCCAATGCCGTTGACTTTTATAAACAAATATTGTGCTTATCTCCAAGTAACATATTTTTTTTGTTTCATCACAATCGGTTCACGCAATCAAAAGATATGCAAATAATCAATATCTTCTATACATACAATAAATCTGTGGACTTGGCGTGTCTGTACATAGCAAATATTTTAAAAAACATGGTTGGGGTGTTAAAGATAACCAAAAGAACCCATTTTTAACATTTTTGGATTTGTTTTCTGTTTGTCTGTTTATCTGTTTGTTCAAGCATCACGTAAAAAGAACTGACCCAATGTTGTTGACTTTTATCAACATATATTTTGCTTATCTCTAAGTAACATATGTTTTTTGTTTCATCGCAATCGGATCACGCAATCAAAAGATATGCGAATTTTAAGTTTTCTAGAAGAACTTAGCATGTATTACCATTATTTTCAATAGATGGCGTTACGTGTATCAAATCACGTTGTGAGGAAATATATTACTACGAATAAATCCATAAATTACCTAATATTAATTGTTGAATTAGTACCTATTCTCAGTCTACGGAAGGTCTATTGAAATGCTACCCTTATGAAGAAGGTACTAAGCTTTTATTAAAAAAAACGAAGATATTTTTATTTAGAATTTATTAGGTTTTACCTATCTGAATGGCAGTGGAATCGGGAATACATTCAATTTCTTATTGTTGTTCACAATAAAATTAATCCATGATGACTAATAGTAGGATTTTTATTCATTGAATGTTCATACTTTTTGGGAATGCTGATGCCGAAAATAAGGTCCAAATCCAAGTCGGAGTCGGTGGCCATGATTATTTGTAATGAAAGCACTCACCCAATGCTTTCGTCGAAATTTAATATTTCGTAATCATTCTATCTACTCATATTATAAACATGAAAGTTTATGTAAGTTTGTGAATTTGGATGTTTGTTAATCAATCACGCCTTGCGGCTCTATGCCTCTATGGCTCTAGCTATCTATACTATTATATATTGCTTATTATACTATTAATAAAACTCAAAGTGCACTTTGTCTGGGGTAGGTTAGGTACTATACTATCGATAAAAAAATGAAAACAATTTTTTTTGAATTATTGTGTATCTGTCTGTCTGTCCGGGCATCACTTAAAATTCCGTTGATGGATTTTGATGGGACTTTCATTGATGAGTTGCGTAAAAAGCGAAAATTTTGCTGATATATATACCATCACGCTATTGTTCATAGGAGCCGAGCAGTGGAACATTATTTTCACAGCCTGCGATGTATAATCACGTAAAATTCCGTTGATGGATTTTGATGCGACTTTCACTGATGTGATGCATAAAGAGCTGCGCTTTTGCTGTTATATATATCATTACGCTATTGCTCATAGGAGATGAGCAACAGAACATTATTTCCACATATTCCACATACGGCGACGTATAAGCTTAATACGTCGGATAGGTATTATCCACGGTAAGCTTAATACGTGAGATATATATTATCACGGTATTTACAATGAGGACTGAGTAGATGTTTCCTAAGAATATTATCTAATTTCAGAGAATTTGTCAGAAATCAGCGTAGCAGAATGCTGTTGTGAGAGATCGGTGGCCCTACATGTTCTGCGTTCGAATGTTTTCAAATTAGCTTTTTTTATTAATTTTTTTTGCAATGTTTTTTTTTATTTTTTATTTTGGTCATTGTTGTCAGTATTATAAAAAAACCTGTCGCTTTTATCTATAACTATATTTATGTAGGTATAGTGAAATGAAATTATAACAATCAATCGGTGGCTATAAATATGTAACGAACGTGTAACATATTAATTCACAATAAATATCAATATACAATTATAATCCATTTTAGCAAAGAAATGTATTAAAGTTGTAGGTTTTATGAATCTTAACGGTCAATCAAAATGAGCTGAAACTCTACTTGAAGAAATGGTTTAAAAGATATTAGTGCCCTGGTGGGCCACTTTTGTCTATTATATTATTGTTTTATTGTAATAAATTGGGTACATATACATTATTTAGTTGCTGCGACACAGTTTTGTTTTCCGACTTCCACGCGAACGGAGTCGCAGGCACTGCTATTGGAAATAAATGTGATTAGATTTAAAAAATGATTACAAATACATTGTTTAGTTGTTGCGACACAATGTTGTTTTCCGACTTCCACGCGGACGAAGTCGCGGGCACAGCTAGTAATGTAATATATCCTTAAATAGTTAGGTACACAATATCGTCTCCATGGCTTCTGGTACAAGATAACGCATGTGCTACGTCGTTCAGATGAATAATGTGCTATCGATTGTGTGGACCGCGACGCGACTACACCCCCTAACCAGACTAGTTCTTGTCTTTACGACTTTTGAGAAAGGAGCTGCAGTTTTTGGTGTTATTTACTAAAAATGATTACTACATAACACGCGCATTAGACACTATATTAAAATGTTTCTGGTACTCTCATCTATAACTCGAACACAATATTAGAAAGAAAAAAACAAGTCAGAAGCGATAATTATTATGTTATGATAGAACATAAAAATGGATTGTGACAACGTTCGTCATGATCATTATGAGCCGTTATTTTGCATGGGCCTTTTCTCATAATAAGAAGGGTTTAGGCAGACTTCACACACCATCGAGAACTTTATGAAGCCTTCTTAGGTGTGCAGGTTTCCTCACGATATTATTCCTTCACCGTTAATGCAAGTGATAATCAAATCTAATTTAATGATCACTTCGTCAATCTTTGGCCTACATTTTACCACAACTTGAAGATAGGAAAGTTTTGCTTTCTATTTCCTGAATTATTATAGAATCTACAAGCTCAATCATCGTTTAACAGACTAAGACTGGTGTCTACCAACATTAAATACTCTGGTTAAACAACTGTTTACCTAAAATTCTAGTGCATTGTCTGAGTAAATGAGGACGAGAGTTTCGGTTTAAATACATTTCTTTCTCAAATAATAAAATAATAACAAATATATATGTATGTATTAAAATCTTTTTAATGCAATATGACACTATAAAATATTATTAAACCTTATAGTAAATTACAATTAAACAAATAATAAAATAGATATAGTTCATTTACATAAATACAAATAAAAGTATTTATTTTAGCATGCTGTGAGTCTTAATAAATACGAAACAATACGAAATATTTTGCCTGACATACAATTTTAAACGTTTTTTAAAACGCAAGTAGACTATTCCTGTTAATTATGTCTTCAGGTAGGTTAAAGTTTAACCAGAAAATTAATGTTGGTGTACACCAGCCAATCTTGCAATATGCGATGTGTGAACGTATTATTATTGAGATAAGCTGTAGGTACTTTAATTTAAGATAAGTATTAGCTTCTTTAAAAGTACTTATACCTACGTACTTATACCTGGCCTGGAATCCTGAGACATACCAAATTAAACCTTATACCTACTAACCACGTGGGTATCGAATCAATTCCCATGCCGTCAAGATTATCATAAGATCTGTCACTCGCTGACCGACCGTGTGAGTCCGTGTGAAGCGTGTACACGTGAGGCGTGAAACTCACACGCTGTCATAAGTACGACTATGAGATGAGGTGCGCGCGCATTACTACAGCTTCCAAGTCAATTACAGATATTAATGTTGATGTTTACAAAAATAAATGAGAGTTATTATGATTAAATTAATGTTTGTAAGCAAAATAGTTTAGTCTTTGATAATAATTAATTACCCCTAAATACTTAAACAATTTCATATATGGCTGGAATGTCTTGGTAGCCCGTACCTTACAGACTCGCTTGTTAAGCACTCGTTTGCGGGTTCAAACCCAGGCATGTACCAATGTGACTTTTTTAATGTCATAATATGTACTTTCTTAGTTAATCTAAGACGCCACGGACATACGGTGAAGGAAAAAATCGTGAGGAAACCAAGACTTAATGGTCTGAAATCACCAACACGCAGTTAGCAAGCGTGGTGATCAATGCTCGTTCCGTCTCAACATGAGAAGAGGCCTATGCCTTGCAGCGGCACAATTACAGAGAATAATATTTATTTATTTTAATATTTATCCACGGCTAAAAAGAGGCTGGGCCAAATAGTAGCTCAAGTTATCCATTTAAACATTGTTAAAAATTATAATATTTTTGGATAAAAGTACATTAGTGCCGTCTAAAGAATAGATAGGCATGACGTCACGCTGGACATCAAAGTATGGCGGCTTGGGACGGCTAAGTATTTTTGCATATAGGTACAAATTATTATCAGATGTGTCTCTCATACTGTATTAGTAGGTATACAGGTATAGTGTATTTATTTATTTATTTTTGCACTCATGTTGTTTACAAGATGGTCATACATTATCAGATAGGTATCAAACATGACCCTGTTAGGGCACAGCAACAACAATTTTACATTAAATTAAAATTAAATTAAAATCATTTGGTACGGTTATCTTAAACATTAGAATAATCTGATACTAAATAATTAAACTTGGTCAATAAAATACTCATAATAATATGTAGTATATTTTATAATTATTGTAGTGTATTATATATTTAGTGTATTATATAATTTTATTTGTGTAATTTTTGAATTTTATATTGCCTACATAATTTGTTTTTGTTAGATATTATATTATTTTATTCATTTTTCAGTTAGGAATTCTTTCAGACTGTAATAGCATTTTAGTATTAAATATTTTTTTAATTCGTTTTTGAATTTATTTTCATACTCTATAGTTTTTATATTATCTGGAATTTTATTATATATTTTCACACATGTTACTAACGGTCCTGAGTGAAATAAGGCTAGTTTTGAGCTTGGTAAGGCTAGTTTATTTTGATATCGTAGGTTACGTTGTTGTGGGCGTAGGTCCTTAGCCAATGGAAACAGTGATGGATGTTGTTTTACAAATTTACAAGTTTCTAAAATATAAATGCTTGTTAATGTGAGCAATTTGTGTTTAACGAAGTATGGTTTGCAGCTTTCTAAGGGGTCTGTGATATTTGCAAGAATTCTAACACACTTTTTCTGTAAAATAAATATTTTTTCTACATCTACACCATTACCCCATACTACGATTCCATAGTTTAGCCAAGAGTACGCGTAGGCGTAATAAGCTGACATGGCTGTTTTCATGTCAGTAGCTTTTTTTAGTTCTCTTAAAGCATATGTGAACTTTGATAGTTTTTTACCCAGAATTTCAACATGTGACTTCCAACTTATGTTCGTATCTACAGTTATGCCTAATAATGTAAACTCTATCAATTTCAATTTTGGTGCTATCGTATTTAAATACGATAGCACCAAAATTGAACTTCAAAAATTCTTAAAATCAAAGCCACATTTAAGTAGAATGATCCTTCTAAGCCCAAATGGAA
Source organism: Amphipyra tragopoginis (assembly GCA_905220435.1). Classification (NCBI taxonomy): domain Eukaryota; kingdom Metazoa; phylum Arthropoda; class Insecta; order Lepidoptera; family Noctuidae; genus Amphipyra; species Amphipyra tragopoginis. Next base: position 512,843 of record HG992013.1, on the reverse strand, counting down.
GCCGCTAAAGCATGTTCTACAAGTATTAAGGCACTAGCTTGTCCTTATCTCAATCTCGCGCGTTTAGCTTCCATGGAGCCGACTTAAATTCTCATTACTGTGTCTAATGTCATTAATGAAATCGTCGGCCGCTACCGAACGCCATTCCGCCCTGTCGCCCGCCATCATTACCATTTTGACACGACAATCGACCATAGACACGATGGTCTACACCGAGCTTAACTACTGAAACGAAACGAAGCAATTTAAACTTTATCTTGTAGGTTCTAAAGTTTAGGTTTGAGCGTACAGTGACGAGAATTTTATAAGACGTTCGAAACATTTTAAAATTCGATACAGCGATTAATTTTAATCTCTTCTAGTAAGAATTTAAGGTTTAATTTAGATCGCAGATGTGCGTCTGGAGATAATTATCGGCGTTATTTCGACGAAGCAGTCGGTCGCTTTCATTTGTCAGGGCTGTCGAACGGACGGACGGACGGACAGATTGTCCGTGTTTAGCTAGTGATATATTAAACCGATGGTCAGATAAGGCGACTACCATTATTAGCAGAGAGTTAATTTCGTTCGTTTAGACATCTTGCTTAAGATTAGTTTTAATTGATTTCTGTTTGTTATGTTTTTTGTAAGATAATCAGGTATCGGTAGTTAGATATCATCTATTGGAGTAAGTGGAATGTGATATTCAAATTAAAATAGTTTCGATTATCTTTGGTACTTAACATTTTATAAAGTGTGACTATTGCGTTGAGAGCAAATGAACACTTATTGCCTTTTGTATATGATCTATTTTTCCTTTTCTTTTAACTTCAATCAATCTCATACACCAACTTCTTCTCTCAATCTCTAAGTTCAAAGCTCATTGGTCAAAATAGACTATAATTACTTAGTACTTTTGAACGTCAATTTTACAAAAAACAGCCCACAAAAACGCCCGACTTTCACCATTTCCTAGTGTTTATGCTGTGAAGAAGAAACGGCGCAACAAACTCCCCAGCAACACAGTTCTGTCTGTCAAGTAAATAAATTAATTGAATCTATATAAAGAAAAAGGTAATATGGATTACAATAATGAAATTATGCAAATTGCGGATGATAAACAAAGTATAAGTATAGAACAATTCGGGATGAATGAATTGAAAAGATTAGCCAGTCAGCAAGGTTGGTAGCGAGGCTGACTGCCCAGGGTGCGCCGGACGTACTTAAGTATCGTCACTCGTGGAAGCTCTTTTAATTCACACCAAACTTTTAATGCCAAAACAAATTGTTGTGTGTTAGCCCTATGGCTAAACTAAAGGAGAGACCTATATGTCCCTCTCGAATAGCGGCACAGCAATAAGCTCTTCATTTTCCGGGGATCTAATCTACCCCAGGTACCTTCCTCAAATCTTTGGTCTTGATTGGAAGACGTCTAAGCAACGCTACTAACTAATAATAAACTAACCTCCTATGATTTAATGAACTTACTATGATTATGTGGGTGCCAGTAACACCTCCATTAAACAGACATGGTATGTATAGTATACAGTGGGTGCAACCACGGCTCTGCCTTGACCATTTTTGTACCTATGCATTTCTGGATTTTTTTTTACGTAGTCGGGTTATAGTTTTTTAACTTTATTTTTTACTAGCTGTGCCCGCGACTCCGTCCGCGTGGAAGTCGGAAAACAACATTGTGTCGCAGCAACTAAATAATCCATTTATTATAATAATAGACAAAGGTGTCCCACTAAGACACTTATATCTTTTGAACCATTTCTTTATGTAGAGTTTCAGCTCCTCTTGATTGACCGTAAAGATTCATAAAACCGTAATACTAAAAACGTGCTGCTTATTTCTATACATTTCCTTGCTAAAATGGATTATAATTGAATATTGATACTATTATTGAAGATGTAACAAAACCATACCGCGATACAAAAATAGCTACAACGCCGTCTTGTTACAATCTGCGAACTAAATTATGATTTCATTCGAGGTGTGGTAGGTATAGAAAAGAACTTTAAATATTTTAAAAAAAACTTATAGAAGACTTCATTTAATTTTAATAAGTTATAAATAGGTAGGTACTGCTTTCAAAAAGTCTGATCTGGAAATCGAACCAACACAAACGCGAAAAAACATCTTCTATATTTTTATTTCACCAATCGATATGATCGCTCCAATAAACATAGTGCCTGAAATTGATGGAAGACCATAAAAACTAACATTAAGTACCTACCTAACTTAGGTACATTTCAATTCAAACACTTATTTCTTGTTACTTCTTATTTCTTGCACTTCCTTCAATTTAAGACAGTGTGTTTGTTGGAGAGATTTGATCCTTATTATTGACCTTATAAATATCTATCAACAGGTGCCATAATATAATACCGGATGGTACATAAAGCTTTGTCAGTTCGATTCCCGGTTCAGGCAAAAAAATCAGTAAAACGCAATATTTCTTACTTTAAAAAAAAGTGAAATGAAGTTTCCTTTGAGTGAAATTTGCTATTTTTAATATTTAAAGTACTTGCCCTCCATGGCCATGTCTTTGGAACATTACCTAAAGCTTAAAAAAACTCAATTAAATAAACTTATTAAAACGACGGCGACAGGCTTTGAATAAATCTGACAATGAACAAAATAAAATTAAATATAGAAAAAAATTCCAAAAAGTGCATTGAGTAGATAGAATGATTACGAAATACTAAATTTCAACGAAAGCACTGGGTGAGCGCTTTCCTTGCAAATAATCATGGCCACCGATTTCAATTTGAATTTGGACCTTATTTTCGGCATCAGCATTCCCAAAAAGTATGAACATTCAATGAACAAAAATCTTACTATTAGTCCACATGAAGTCATGAATTCATTTTATTGTGAACAACAATAAGAAATTGACCTAATAAATTCTAAATAACAATATCTTCGTTTTTTTTTGTAAAAGCTTAGTTCCTTTTTCATAAGGATAGAGATCATTAGACCTTTCGTAGACTGAGAATAGATACCAATTCAAACAATGAATATTAGGTAATTTGTGGATTTATTCGTAGTAATATATATCCTCACAACATGATTTGATACACGTAACGCCATCTATTGAAAATAAACTAATACATGCTAAGTTCTTCTAGAAAACTTAAAATTCGCATAACTTTTGATTGCGTGAACCGATTGCGATGAAACAAAAAACATATGTTACTTGGAGATAAGCACAATATTTATTTATAAAAGTCAACAACATTGGATCAGTTGTTTTTATGTGATGCTTGAACAAACAAACAGATAAACAGACAAACAGATAAACAGACAAACAGACAAAAAATCCAAAAATGTTAAAAATGGGTTCTATTGGTTATAGTTTAACACCCCAACCAGGTTTTTTCAAAATATTTGCTATGTACAGATACCCAAAAGTCTACAGATTTGTAAATGTATAGAAGATATTAATTATTTGCATATCTTTTGAATGCGTGAACCGATTGCGATGAAACAAAAAAAATATGTTACTTGGAGATAAGCACAATATATGTTTATACAAGTCAACAGCATTGGGTCAGCTCTTTTTACGTGATGCTTGCATAAACATGCAAACATATGTTTAATCTTTACTTCCCTAGATGGCGTTGGCGTCGAATTAGATCGCGCTATGGTTTCGTTACCGCGCGATTTATAAGTTCTAGACAAAAATTTCATAGTTACTTTCAAACCACGATTTTATTATATGTATAGATTATTTTAATAAATATGTCAAGCGTATACTGGTATCTAATGTTAGTACATATTATTTTGAATAATTTTATTAATCTCTCTAATTTTTTTAATTTATTCTTTTGCCCACTTTCGGAATGCTTAATTTTTAACCTAAAGGTTGACTGGTAGAGAATACCAATGGCATTAAGTCCGCTTTGTGCATCACCAATGTACAGCCGCGGACTCGAAATGTTTATCAGATTTCAAATTCGATTCCTTATCACACTGCGCGCAATAAGGTTCAAAATGTCATATCAACTTACATACATCATCATCTGTCTAGCCTTTTCCCAACTATGTTGGGGTCGGCTTCCAGTTGAACCGGATGCAGCTGAATATCAGTATTTTACATGGAGCGACTGCCTATCAGACCTCCACAACCCAGTAACTGGGTAATACGATACTCTTGGTAAGACTGGTTGTCAGACTTTCTGGCTTCTGACCAACAGTAACGAATGTCAAAGATCTACAAATGACAGCCGGGACCAACGGCTTTACGTGCTTTCCGAGGCACGGAGAAAACTCGCTATGGTAAATGGTCACCCATCCACAGACCAACCTCGGCAAGCGTGGCTTAACCCGGAAGATCGGTCTATGCGGCTGTAATTATTTGGCCACGAGCTCATCATCATCATCAACTTACATAAGTATTCGTTTTTAAATTGTGAAGCGTCGATTCTAGCAAAAAGGCTATGAACCACTTTTATGAACTCCTTTTTAGGTATGCGTGTCAAGTCAAAAGTTGTATAGAGCGAACTTGATTGAATCTACTAACTAAACAGCTTGATTTCTTTTTCTATGATACCTAGTACATAGCCTCTTTAATTTAACCTTTTTATGTCAATGAAGAAAAAATATCTTTGCCCTGTCAATTTTTTGCGAGTGACAAAGCGACCTTATGAAAAAATAATGTGCAAGCAATTATAGACCAGTGGTAAACATTTCCCCCCTTATTACAAAAGATGGTCTAAGAAAAACCTAGGTTTTAATATAGCCCCGCCTCTTTTTGTTATATGACATAAGAAAGTGATGGGTATATTTTAAACCTGGGTTTACCTTAGTCTTGGTTTAAACCATCTTTTGTAATAAGGCCCTTCGAGTCCGTGACTGTACATGAAGCTTAAATAAATAAATAGAGGCACAAAACAAACCAAAAAGTGGTAAATAAATCCGTTGTTATAACAATTTTCATCCAATCAAAACTTTACCGTAACAACAATACCCTCTTTAAGACATTAACCCTTTGACTTACAATTCCACCGTCAATTCTAACAATGTCACAATTAAATTAAGTGCGACATTGTAAAAACATCCTAATGAACCCGGGTGGGGGGAGGGGGGCGGATTAATGGCGTGCCGCGGTTTCAGTTATTGCAACATTAATTATAATATTAATTATTAGCTAACTCGTGTACCCTACCCTTAAGGGACGCCCGCAATGTACCGATAGCAGAAACTTTGTCAATTAATCTATATTTGTTTAAATACTAATTGGGTTAAAAAGGGTAGTCGTATATATTTGAATTAGTGTTAATATTTTATTGTTTATGTGTAGTGTTTTTTGACTGTCTCGTTGGTCTAGTGGTAGTAAGTGCGACTGCTGAGCGTGAGGTCCTGGGTTCGATCCCCAGGTCGGGCAAAGTGATATTAGGTTTTTCCGAGTGGAATTTCTCAGTAGCAGCCCGGAGTCTGGATTTGTGCCCGGTTGATGGCAATAGGCTCGTCTTCTATTACATGGAACTTAAAACTGACGGTTTACTATACACCTCTGCCCAACCCTTCGGAGAATTCGGGCGTGATGTTTTGTATTGGGAGCAAAGAAATCGAGCCACTCTTTTTTTCTTGTTTCCTGGTTATTAGTTTTGGTTTCATGAATTATATAATTTAAAATACAAAAAACTACCCTCATTGTAAAGGTTATCAAATAACTTTTTAGGCAATATAAGTTTAGAATTGATCTGTTCCATAATACCAAAAATAATAACAATTATACCGACGTGAAAAATAGAAGTGGCTCGATTTATTTGCTCCCAAGTATATTCTGTTACGTTAGTAGTAGTAATTAAACATCCATTCATTTGTAGGTAATTACATCTAACAATACTTGTATACGATAAGGAATTAATTAAAATACCGGTAGAAGTAAATCGTTGTCATAATTAGTAAGAAGAGCACTAACCATGAGGAATCCGACATAGAAAAGCCACCCCCAGTCTTTTTGTGGGTGTAAAAACCTGTCACAATGAATTCTAAGGTTTGAGAGAACATTGTAAATGTTTTCGGTAGCAAAATCAGCTTTAATAGAAAACCAAGATACAACTAAACCGCTATATTGAAACAATACACAAAAATGGTAAAATAAATTGCTTCTATTCTAAGATAAGCCTACATTTATTCAGAATATTCATTTGAGCTGAGAAATTGAACATCGCTCGGGCTCAGACTTAAGTAACCAATAACAAATAAATTACATTACGAAATCAATGAAAATTTAATTATATTCTACCAATAAAAGCCTACAAAATCTGGTCCGATCAACAGTAATTGCTCTGCGGACGGTACTTTAAACTGGCACATAAGCTCGAAGACGCGCGCGACATCTGTCGACGTAATTGAAGGATTAGGCAGATAATTGAAACTGTGCGACCGAGACAGACATACCACTCCACATACGAGCGAAAGAGACAGATGAAGCCACTCAACACCGTCTCAAAACGGAACGGTTAACAACGTGTCTTCTTGTATATTGTATTATCTTACGTTTTATGCCCTATTAATCTTGCTCGACTGTGGATCGGGCGCGCGTCATTGAGAACTGTGCTCTATTTAGTTGCAATAGAGTTTATTTCAGATAGTTTTAGTTATATGTATAGGGTGTTCGGAGCAATAAATAATTGTTTGTTCGCGTAAAACTGTAGTGCCGTTGTACGTAGCCGAGGATCGTTTTATTTGGCGACGTTTAAGGTAATCCGGGATAACGAGACGCGGGCGCCTGCGACGGATCAGCTCGTAAACACGTTGTCAAAACTGACTGATTGTCTGTTTGTACGTACAACTGTTTGAGCAGAGAATCGTAAGCTGCAGAACATTTATAACTCTAAGCGTGATTAAGTATCAAATTATAAATGCGAAAAATTTCTTTTGTTTGTGTGCAGTTGAAATCTTTGGCGATTTTCAGAAAATTATGGGTGATTGAATTGTAGTTGGATTCCAGTGCGTAAACGATCGACTGAAAGTTAACCATCAGAGACTCAATAGAACGGTTTAGTCGAACCTCAACTACTTAAAGCTTTTATGAGATGCTTCAAACTCGTAACGTAATCGTAGAACCATACCTAGAGTATTAAGTTGTGATTATGCCTAATGTGCATCTGAACTGAAGAATCAGAACTTAAATACTTGCGAAACAAAAAGGTAGAATAAATAAAAAGTTGTAAAACCTGATGAGATACTCGATTGGCTACATAATTATATTTTTTTAGTGACATCTTATGTTACATTATTATGTTGAGTTTATTCATCTTCTTGATCCATGAAGAATATTTAACGCAAAACGTTTCGTTTATGAAAAATAACTTAAATGTTTCTAGTTTCCCTACAATTAGCCGCGACCGTCAAGAAATGTATTAACGTGTATGGACACTATACACCCAAAATAGCTGTCATGTATAGAAGTAATGTAGCCACACACGTCATTGTTAATACATTTGTTTCAATTGATTGTGTCGCATTTTGCGTCGCGGCTGTAACCTCGGCCTAAGAGTCGGCTCATAAAATACTCTATAGCTTTCTTAATACCCTCAATGTGAATAATCCACTCGAATAACTACAGTAAATGTAATCGAATGCAAAGTCGATTATGTCAATGAGCGGTCAGATCGACTATTCTACAATAAATCGACTAAGCCGGAAGCGGTCGGACCGCGCTGACAAATGTTAATTAAAAATTATAATAATCGATGCTTACGTCGGTTTGATCGAAAAAAAATAACTGGATATTTAATCGGCGTGTATTAAATAATTGAGTTTACTTTATTAGGTAATGAGCAAACATTGACACGGTTGTAAGGTGGGTGAGGAATGTGGGCAGATCCGCGGTGTTTTAATAGTTTTTTTTAGTCTATTTATGTGAAGCTACTAATTAAGAAATTCTATTTTAATCATCATCTGCCTAGCCTTTTCCCAACTATGTTGGGGTCGGCTTCCAGTCGAACCGGATGAATATCAGTATTTTACATGGAGCGACTGCCTATCAGACCTCCACAACAAAGTAACTGGGTAATACGATACTCTTGGTAAAACTGGTTGTCAGACTTTCTGGCTTCTGACCAACAGTAACGACTGTCAAAGATCTACAAATGACAGCCGGGATCAACGGCTTTACGTGCTTTCCGAGGCACGGAGGAAACTCGCTATGGTAAATGGTCACCCATCCACAGACCAACCTCGGCAAGCGTGGCTTAACCCGGAAGATTGGTCTATGCGGCTGTAATTATTTAGCCAAGAGCTCCTCCTAAGAAATTCGATTTTAATAAATAATGTAATTAGTATGTATTTTAATTTATAGTAAAGTAGAGACCGACTAATTCAGCAGATGTTTCTTGAAAGATGTTACTTAACATAATCCGTCCATTATTCTCCCACTGTTGGGCGTGGGCCTCTTCTTAGAATGAGAAGGGTTTAGCCTTAGTCCACTACGCTAGCCTGGTGCGGGTTTGCAGACTATCTACATACAGAATCAAAGTGCACGTTTCCTCATGATGTTCTCCTTAACCGTTATCAAATTCTGATCCGCAATATTCAAAAACTCAAAGGTGGGGATCGGGATTGAACTCAGATCCTCCTAAATGGAAGGCAAGCTTTCAACAGCTAGACTATCAATGCTTGTAAATATGTTACAGATGATCTTTCGACGTCAAAAAACAGACAATTCGAAACACCACGCTGCGCTCCAAAACGGGGATAACAAACGTAGGCAAAAATGCTCCGGGCTCAAATGGGATTGGGCAAGTCACGTCAACCGCATGCATAATGACTGCTGGGCAAGAGTTACCACACAATGGGTGCCTGAAGATGGACGGGGGCTCCAGAGTCGGCCCAGAAAGAGATGTTGAGATGACCTGGACGCGTAGGTACTGCGAGAGCTGGTTGAAGGTGGATAAGGAAAAGAGTACATGGAAGAACTTGGGGGAAGTCTTTCTTAAGTACGAGACGGGCTGCAAACTGCAGACTGCACGCAAGTCGCCATCGGAATAGCGCCTTTAAGGTATGCACTTTAAAGGTGCTATTCGACAGCGACTGCAAAACTGCAACCACAGACCGCAGCCGCAGATCGCTCTGCAAGCGATACTACTTTTGCAGTCGTCTCGGACTTGTACCTTTATTAAAAAAAACGTTGCCCCACACTAGGATTTCTCTTGTATCATGGGTGCGTTTACAGACACAAACCTGTGTCACAAAACGGTGTTAACGAATTCGTGTAGTTCCTTCAAACCACATGATCCATTAATGGTATAGATTAACTCCGCACGGGATTTTGATAGATTAAGGGCCGATTTTTCAACCGTCAGATTCCAAGGAATAAATATGACGGTTTGACATATTTTCTGTAGAAAAGTTGTCAAAACATCAAACTTATTCCCCAGTTAAAAGTTATCTGACGATTGAAAAATCAGCCCTAAAAAAAAAGTTTCGTTTTTACCATATTTTTTTTATGTGTTAGAAAATTTCGATGCCGTGCATAAATGAATGAAGGCACGGCGACACAGCTGACGGGCTCGACTATTCCGATATCGCTCCATACAGTCAGTTAACTTGGGACGCTAAAATTACTCAGATACAGAATACCATGGCTCATTTTTTGAAAACCTTTTTTTGTTGATTCTGAAAAAAACCTATACAGGGTCAATCAGTGTCACCAGTAGGTCACGTGGTTTGAAGGAATTACACGAATTCGTTAACACCCTGTATGTAGGCCATACAAATGTTTGTACCGTGCGGTTATCGAACCTACAATCCGTAGCGCAGAAGTCAATCGCTCAGCCAATACACCCAAAGTGTCGTCAACACGCTTTGCCTAGAAGTGGGACAAAATAGGCTGAATTAAAGAAAAAGATCTTACTTCTATACAGTTCCTTCGCAATAGAACCCACGCAATATAACATCTGATACACCATCTTACACACACGAAAACAATAAACGCATGTTGTACCAAAATCCCGCAATAATAAGGCGCGCAGTGATTGATACTCCGGGATCCCGGGATCCTGTCGACACGCCATTTGCATTTTTATGGGCGCCGCCCTACCCGCCCGCCCACGAGGAGGCTTCAACTGTCTCTATGGCTATGTGATAATGATTCTGTGTTTTGTGTTATGTAGTGCTAGTTTATAGAATTGTAGTGTATTTTGAAGGCTTTCTTTGTTTGAGGTACAAACTGTTGATTCGTTGAATATAGGTACAGTCAACGACATAAGTTGGTACACAAGTAGATAGAGACATCAGTGGCGAAGGCTTCATACAACTCGATTCCTATCGGCTTCCCTTTCGAAACGAGTAGTTACTGGAATTCACGCATCACACTTGAGCAAGGTAAGCATTTTATGGTCCGGCTTCCCTTTTAAGAAAATTCACCCTACGCCACTGAGAGACATATTGATCTCAGCTAAATGAACTTTACTAAAAAATATAATTGTAAAAGAGTAAGAAATTGTAATTCTGAGTATATCTTAAAGTTATTATTTTACACCAATTATTTTCTAAATAATGCCAAGTTTATAATCAAACGTTCAGCTAATTTTGTCGCTGACTGTACATTAAGGTTCATTTATACGTTTCTAATCATTAGAAGAGAGAGAGTTTCTTGTTTCTAACATTTTTTGAGTTAAACCGTGTAAACAATATTTTTCGTAATTAGTAGTTAGTCGAGGAGTTCTTACAAGGTATAGATAAAAAAACTTTAAAAAGTAGAAAAAGGCTCTACTAAAAAATGCACACATTTAAATTAGCCTGACGATAAAAAAAACTTTTAAAACATTTGACGACGTCTGTAGTCTAACGGTTCGAATGTCGGACTGCTGATAATGACGTCGTGGGTTCGATTCCCACATTACACAAATATTTACGTGATGAACTTATGTGTTTGTGTTGGTCTGGATGTTTCTTATGTATTATAAGTATGTATTTACAAAAAAAAACTATATAAGTATTATATCCATTGTCTAGTACCCATAGTACAAGCTCTGCTTAGTTTGGGACTAGATAGTGCTGTGTAAAAAATGGCCCAAATATTTATTTATTTATTTAATTTTGTCAAACTTTTCAAACAACATTAAATATGGCTTACCCTTTGTTAAAAATCATTTAACAATTTTAAAATACCCAAAACAAACATTTGGTCTATCGATTGCCAACTTTAACAGGACCCTACTAGTAACACAATTAAAATCAAATACAGCTACAATATTTGGCGACTCACACCGCGACCGATCGCATCACAATCCCATTCATCATGCGACAAATAAGTCGCAGGCGCGCGCGCATTGTCATGTTAATGCTGTGGACAACAGTTGTTGTTGCTTTAATCGTTTGAGACCGCACAACTGCGACTGGAGACACGCCTACGAGTCGTGGGGACGGCGGGTTTGAAAATTGTCGATAGTGTGTGTTGCCCTTATATTCGTGATAGCTATAATAATTACGAGAAGGATTTACTCCTGAAAAAAGGTTATTAGAGTAGTAGAGTGTCAAAAATATATTTGCGAGGTGTTAATTAAAACATAGAGATGTAATACAAACCCACTTTTTTTCTCATATGTGTGAAAGTGGCGGCGATTGAGAAATCGTGTGGAAACCAGTTATCATGGTATGGGCATGTGATGCGGAGCAATGAGGAACATGTCGTGAGGAAAGTTTTGAGTATGAATGTGGATGGTTATAAGAGTAGAAGAAGACCAAAGAAACGATGGATGGATAATGTAAAAGATGATATAACTAGAAAGAGGGTGACTACTTAGATGACGACTAATAGAGATGTATGAAAGAAAAATATATGCTGCGACGACCACAAATACGTTGGGATAAGGGCAGGAAGATGATGATGATGATGATGTTTAAGAAACGTCTCGGATTCAAACAAAATATTATCTCAATCGAAAAAAATACTTAGTAATAACACAGAGTAAGGATAATATCTCTTTTTATATTGTGCTAATACGATTATGATAATAAAATTCCTGATGATAGTGTCATCCTGGTAATAAAATTCGACCTTCAAAACCCTTACAGCGATTACGCACTGCATCCGATCCGGATCCGGATCCGTGAAAATAAGAATGTAAAAAACTCGGACTGAATTCGGATATTACTTTGCGCACTGCATCCGATTCGAATACGTGAAAATACTAATCTAGAGTCTAAAAAACTCGGACCGAATTCGGATATCGCTTACGTACTTATCCGATCTCTGATCCAAATTCAAACAATTCAGGGGCCATCTTTGGCATATCCATTTGGCGTCCGATTTGAATCCGAGGTAATGCGAAAGCGTTCATACAAACAGTACTACGTCTACTTCGGTCCGTCAATTTTTCTTCCGAATTATAAACTCACGGATGACGGAGAGAAATCGGATGACGGAAGTCGAATCTAGTGCGTAAACTACCATACAAATAGTTCTATGACTACTTCGGAACGTATTTTCTCGGATTCGGATCGGATGCAGTGCGTGACCGCTCTTAGTATCCTACTTTTCATTTGTTTTTTTATTCCATTAAACTTAACGATTCCTAAACGAAACAAAATTCAAAGAGCAGCTCCTGCAGCCTTATTTTTTTCCCTGTCGGACATTTCGTCAGGTCCCTCAGCTGTGCACAGACTGCGCCATAATTGATTCCACCACTCCGCTAGCTGTTGAAACACTGGTTTTTGTTCATCTGCGTGTTGTGGGAACACTGGGAGCATTTTCTACTCTGTTGCCTACAAGTCTTGCTAGCTTTTGATTACAGGAGAGGAGTAAGAAGTAGAGTCATCGAAGCAAGCAAAAACGTTGTTTATTTATATACCATAACATAATCAACGAAAGTAGTATGTTAAGAATCGGCAACTGAGTCAATATTAACCCATTTTAAAAATATGTTTTTTTTTAAACGTTTCTTTTTCTTCTCTTTCTTTTATTTGAAACTAGCTTTTGCTCGCGGCTTCGCTCCCGTTAATATACGGATCCCTAATTTTTTGATCCCAAAATATAGCCTATAGCACTCAGGGATAACGTAGCTTCCTATTGGTGAAAGAATTTTTGAAATCGGATGAGTAATTTCGGAGATTACCTCCTACATACAAACAAACAAATTCTACCTCTTTATAATATTAGTATAGATAAATAAAATTGAGCCTTATATCAAGGACATGAGACTGACTTTCAAATGCAGTTAATAATAAAAAGTAATACTTACTCTTTAGTTAGTTCTTAAATAAACAATATTTACCACCAGTTTCTGTTTTGAAAATTCGGGATGAGCAAATACTTAAGTAATATTTGAGTACAAAGTTGTCAAAAAAATGCTATAAAATCCGTCATATTTTTGACAACTCCATACTCAAATGTTACTCATTTGCTTATCCCGAATTCTCAAATCAGAAACCGGAGGTCAATCACATAAAAGTAACATTTATTTTCAGTGTATGTATTAAGATTATAACTGAATATTCTAATTGAGGTTTTTAAGTGTTTGCGTCATTCATATTACATGTTGGACACATTTCCTTGCTAAAATGGGTCTTATTTGTCTAATGAAGTAGAGTGTGTAAGTATTGAATAAACGAAATAAACCATTCCTTCCTTACATCTACTATACCTAATACCTCTTCTACAAATCAAAACCGTGATTATATCCGAATACTTGCTTTTTTTGCCTTGATTTTTAAAATGCGAGCTCTTGGCTTTTTTTGCGATAAGCCTGCTAATTTCTGGTGCTAATCATGTCAGGACAGATGTGTTCCCTCATCAGTCTAGCTGTCGTGACCCTCTCGTTGGACAGGTGTAAAGGTATTAGTACTGATGATATACCTTTGTCATGGTGTGCCTGATTTTTGAGCTACCTTCGTCGAGTTTTTATACAATAATAATACAAAAGTAGGAGTGAGTTTAAAAAAATGTATTGTTCGAGTGTGTGGCGTTATGGAAGAGCCGGTTCTCTACATATTGAACTTCATAGTTTTAAAGAAACGTATTCTTTATTTAACGCGTTTGCTGATGACTTGTTTCTTTATAGAAAACACAGAGAAATTAGTTGTTTTAAAAAATACTATAATTTTTTCACCGTAAGGTGAATCTTAACGTTTCTCTACAAAACGTTACCATACAAATAATATTCAATATTTTTAAAAGACAAAACATCATTAATGTAACTATTTGACGGTTATTGATGATGTCGTTTACGTTTTTTCGATATTAGTCTCCTTACGGCTACAATTTACGAAATGACCGCTATGTCAAGACTTCATTTTCGTTCATGTTTTCATATGTTCATCTTTCGTTGAACAGAGTATAGGGCCAGTATTAATAAACAAATCTCAACATGACGGTCTCGCAGCTGACTCCCTAAAGGCACTGCCATTGAGTAGAATTAATACATTTGACATCTTTTTCTGTAAATCTATGCCTCAAGTTACGTCGAAATGAGAAATAGAAATGAGCTTTTTTTAAAAAAATATGTTGTTTAGTCTCTCTTCGATTTCTCCTGTATCGTGGGTGCATTTGCAGACACAAATCTCATACTCAAACGCCCAGACCCCGAACAACTATCGGTATCGGTAGGGCATATAAATATTTGTTCCTTTTGGGAATCGAACCCACGACACCTACGACTATTTTCATATTTTTAATACGGGCCTAAGTAAAGATAAAAGCCGTAAGAAAGAAAGTACATGACTTTCAACTATTTTATAAATCCTTGCAACTTCAGTGATGTTATATAGAAAAAAACAAATATCAAACACTCAAGCACCCACTATTACACTTTCGCGCTCCAAGCAGTAAGTACACATAAAAACCCTTGCAGCCATCAAAATAATTTATAGACAATAAATAAGGCGTTCTGCGCGATAGATGCGAGTGCGGAACCCTAAGAACTCGTCGTTAGCGCGCCAATCAATTAGGGGTCCGTGGCCACACGTGGCCCCTTGTAACGACCTCATTGACAAGTACATAACTTTACTAAGTATGTACTTGTGGTATTATTTTATTTCTATTGCATGCAAAGGCTGTGAGGTTTTCAGCTTAGAATTCTAATAAAAACTGTTAAGTAACAATAACACGCTTAGATTATGCAAATATACTTTTACTTATTAAAATATTACAAAACTCATAGAAGTTGTAACGTAGAGCAGAGATAATGGATTAAAAATCTAGAAGAAGAGTGTTGCCATACGCATAAAAAAAATCAAAGACAAATATGTTGCCATTCTAAATTATAAAATGTTGCCACTTTATATCTAATATTAAGTAAAATTAATTAATCAGATTAAATGTATTGATCAAAAACTATGCTTTGATTATGACTTGATTCAATCATAACATGCTCAAAATGCACATACATTCGTTCGATCGTAGAAATGGGTGCAAAATGCTACATCGGAAAAACTAAACAAAATCGATATGCCTTACTACATACCTACATAGCTTACGCTATTCCCCGCTGGGGTAGGTAGAAACAATTGAAAATTGCTACGATCCTGACAAAGGCGCTGTTTCATGAAATACCGAGGCAATTCATATTCTGACCAATTCTACGATCAAACGACGACATCCACACATAAGCGCCTAGTTAGCACTCGCGAGGAATGCGGTCTATAAAAAGTGCTTAAAAAAAACAAAATGACGTATTTTTTTACTAATGTAAAAAAAATACGCCAATTTCGAAAAAGTAGAGTGTTGTTTTAGTTATTTTTTGTCACGTTGTATAATTTTTTCTTCATTTGCATAGTCCGATTAATAGAGTATACGATTTAGACGTATTCTGACGTGTTTCCGCTAAAACAATAATTCATGTTCTATCACTCCTGTTCAAACACTAGTAACCAATTCAAATATTGTAACAATCGAAGTATAAAACAACTGGCGTCCCAATCCGACTGTTATTTGTCAAAACAACTGTCAACCATGTTTTGTTTCCCAATCGATTTGTTTAAAGCGACACCGATGACGTATATCTGCCTAAATTCCCAGCTAAATCTATCCGACAGACGTCCATGATTCCATTCAGCCTGTATACACAACACAACACAAATCAAATTCCAACTTTATTTGATGAGTATAAAGTTCAATATGGTTTGAGTGGGACGGGGTTAGTGGAGTGATCAATCGATTGATTCGATGACAGGCGAGAGCGGACGATAATCGCCGCTCATTAGTCGAATGCTCGCAGTGAATCGATTCGGTGTCACAGCTGCGTTTTCGAATATAATCCGCGAGTGGGATATTTTTAGTGTAGTAGCGTTGATTGCGTTTCTATTTAGTTCTGGTTGGCTAATATTTGAAACACACAAGCGTAGAACACAATATTATCTACTTATCGTCACCGTAGAGTGAAAACCTCAGGAATGCAATTTGGCCATTTTCATTTTATAATCGACGTATTGGTACTATAATTATAAGAGAGCCGCTCTATGCGAAATTAATTTGTTGGCACTAAAATTAAGTCTCTATTGGGTATATGAAATTCGTAATAAATATAATTGATTAGCTTTTTCCCGCGAATTAGGCCACGTGAAAGCCCACAGGAACCGTGCAATAACCAAACGCGTTCCAGTATTTTACACGGAGCGACTGCTATCAGACCTCCGCAACTCAGTTAGCGGGCAATGCCGATATCCTAAGGTTAAACCTGTTGTCAGGTATTCGAGCTTCTGATTACCTGTAACGACTATCATAAATACATACTACTTATGCATAAGGAGTACTTATGTATTTTTAACGTAACTGTGTGCAATCCGTTTCGAGATAATTCATTTTACCACACTACTCTTTTACGATTACTATACTCCGTTTAATATAGCAATAGATAAATAAGAACCATTTTAGCAAGGAAACGTATAGAAATAAGCAACATGTTTGCTTCCAGCAGGGATTCATCACAGTATAATGCTTTTATGTACCTTAACAGTCAATCAAGATGAAACTCTATTTGAAGAAATTGTTCAAAAGATTTTAGTGCCTCGGTCACTTTTGTATAATAATAAATGGATTAGATGTTTAATCATAGCGGTGTTTCCGGCTATAGCTAGAGTAAAGGTACAAGTTCGTAGCCGACCGCATACAGCAGCAGTAGACGACGTATCGTTACGACACGTCGTCGTAGCGACACGTCGCAGCGTCATGTCGCTGCAGTCATGATTCCGAACCCAACAGCAGATGGCTGCAGCAGACGACACGTCGTATTCCAGTTAGTTCTGAGTGTTCCGTGAGACAAGATGTGTAACCTGTTTAGGATTAGCGATCGCGATTTACTTTCGTATCTTTTGTTTTTGTTAGATGCATCGTACAGTGCAGGATATTGGGCCAGCTGGTTTATCAGTTTTTCTTCCTCGGAATTGGAAAAACTCATTTTTTGAGAAAGATTCAACGTGTCGTCGCTCCAGCGTCGGTGGCACTACTGATCTGCGGTCGTACGACGTGTAGTCGAGCGACGTGTCGCTAGCTGCGGAAGGTATTTCATAGAAATACATAGAAACCAGTAATGTCGTAGCGACATGTCGTATGCTGCTGCTGTATGCAGTCGGCTACCAACTCGTACCTCAAGTATTACTTCCAGATACTTATCATACTCGCTTATTAGTAGGTAAGCACGTAATTAATTACTGCCTTAATGATACTCTATTGTTATGGCTATTATACCAATATAAACTGGGAGTAACTCTTATTACTTAATATGATTCCTGCCTACAATACAATGTTAACATTGTTTCAACGTTGATACAGCATAGAGGATATTTTATCTAAATACATAGCAAAAATCATTGGCCTTTAAAAAATTGCCGACGAGCTACTGCGTGATAGCTTACGCCATGTATTCATTTGTTTTATAAACGCTGTATCAGAAACAAAAATATACGTGTTTTGAAACATTGTTACATGTTGCTATAAACACTACAGTAGGCTATTTTTTTTTTTTTAAGCAGGATATTTGCTGGTAGTGTTCATGTTTATTTAATCGTATCAAAATGCTTGGTTTTGTTATTGTTGTCAAACAATTTGACAGTTTTTGTAAACGAAAAATGAACGCGAACTGCATGTTTCCGGCTTCAATATAATGATGTCTGAACTAGCCTACTGACAGTTTCCGATGGCAAGCTTCGTAACATTGTATCTAGAAACATTTACGTGATATTGTTTCAAACATATTGCACAACTTGTATCCGAAACATAGTTCACAAGTGAATACATGGCCTAACACTACATCAGTTGAAATCTGTACATGAAACACTAGTCTGAAACATATTCATAATATATTGTACTTTGAATATGTTAATTTAATTATAACGTGTACAATGTGACCGCATGCTAATTCTAATTAATACTCAAATCTGTTTGTTGCTCCATAACGCTAGAGTAATAACTGATAATAGTGACACTTTCTAATGAAATCATCAAAGAGATACTGAGGTAGGTACTTGTTTTGACCTTTCTTCTCAGAGGTAGTCCGTTAGAAAACGCCGACGACATCTAGGTTTTAAAAAAACCAACATGTAAAAGTGATTTTTAAACATCCAATTTGCAAAATTAGCAACATCGTAGGAAACTATGACTTTGAGCCGTTTGGGGTGGAAACGCTCGGGTCATGGGGTCCGAGTGCGCGTCTCCTTTTTAAGGAAATAAGAAGAAGACTGGTCGACACTTCACGTGACCAGAGGGCTGGCTTGTTTTTCGGCCAAAGAATTAGCGTTGCCATACAACGTGGCAACGCTGCCAGCCTTCTAGGCACGTTACCAGTGGACAGCGATGCGAAGGAATATTTTGATGCACTCCTTTAGTATATATTGGTAGTTTAGTCTAGGATATAATTTTTCTTTGTTTTTATTTTAGATTTAGTTTAGATCACGAAAAATATATCCTAATAAAACTATAAACTAAAATACGGCATCGAAGTATTCCTCCGCATCGCTGTCCACTGGTAGCGTGCCCAGAAGGCTGGCAGCATTGCCACGTTGTATGGCAATGCTAATCCTTTGGCCAAAGTAGAGGCCAGCCTTCGAGTCACGGGAAGCCTCGACCAGCCGCCTTGCAACCTCTCTATATGGAAGTCGGGCACTCGGACCCCACGACCCGAGTGTTTCGACCCCAAACGGCTCGAAAATATAATTACTGATGAAGTTATTATATTTTCGCCGCTTGAGGGCCTCCGCAGCTGCAGCAGCAGCGCCCATGCTGCCAGCCTTCTGGGCACGCTACCAGTGGACAGCGATGCGGAGGAATACTTCGATGCCGTATTTTAGTTTATAGTTTTATTAGGATATATTTTTCGTTATTTGTATATTTTTGTTTGTAATTATGTAAATGTGTGTAAATAACTTTGTAGTCTCTTGAAATAAAACTTTCTCCACGTTTAGATTTATATTGTATTAATTTAGGTTAAAAAATTACAAAAAATATTAATTATTACTTTTACACCCATTCAGATTAGTACCCCTTTTCGACTAACCTATTTGCAAAATAAATAATTTCATTTCATTTCACTCTCTGAAAGGAGCCCGGTTCCAGTAGGTATCATTCTTTCATACAGCACTTCCTCTTAATAATACAGTCGCTTTTTAGATCACCCACGGAATGATAGAGGTTGGCCATTTTTTGTAAGCACAGGCCTCGTCTCAGGATGAGATAGTTTTGGGCCTTGGTCTACTGTGCTGGCCTGGTGCGCGGGTTAGCGGACTGTACAAACCACCGAAAACTTTTTCGAGCAGTACAGATTTCCTCGAGATATTTTTCTTCATCGTCAACTTCGCGTGCCTTTCTTATAGGAGCAATCCTCCAACATTTGGTTGCCGGGTAGTCGGTACCAGATACCCGGTGGCGCAGTGTATTGGCATGTAGGCTCGCTTTGACACGCACCGGCGTAATTTACCCGGTAGACGGACGCCGGGTTTGCGCCGGAATCACCACTTTGCGTCTGGTCGCCGTCTGCTGGTTAGCTGGCAACCGGACTCACAGTGGTGTATTGGAGCACAGCGAAAGCTTTTGTACGCGACGAGCGGCCAGCCTAAGAAGTACAACCACGGAGCAACGACACACGTGGGCATCTGGACGCTACTACCGGGCCGTGTGAAAGTTCATAATGGCACCGGGTACCCGACGCCGGCTACTCGGCAACCGGGACGTGTGAAAAGTCACTCAAGGTACCTACTAAGTCAGTTCTCTCCCGTTTCGGTTTCCACAAGCGCGAAGTGTTGCAGATGCGTTAGCGAGACTTCTCACTGTGAAGACGTACAAGAGACATACCTGCTGAATGTTTACGTTCCTGTCTTTTCTGTTTAAAAAAACTTTGCCCCTCACTAGGATTTCTCCTGTATCGTGGGTGCGTTTACAGACACAAATCTTCATAGGCACAAATATCGATCATACAAATATTTGTTCCGTGCGGGAATCGAACCCACGACTCGTAGCACAGAATCCAATCGCTCAGCCACTGCACCAAAGGTGCCGTCATTAGTCGCAAAAGGTTCTAGGAAAAGAATATGCAACAACCTCGCTTCCCTTGGTTTTGTAAAGAGCAGCTATAAGATTACGTTAAGAAGATGTCAGCATCCTTCTGTAATAACAAAATTGCTGTCAAATATACAGCACTACATAGCCCTCATAGGTAGTTAGAAAAAAAAATGTGGCACGTATGTTTTCATACAATTGGACAAAATTACGATATCTACACAACATTTGTGGCTTTGAAGGTGCTATAAGTCATTCGCACAAGTAAACACTGGGCTACAAGCTAGTCTATGTCAACTGAATGCTAATTACGTCGTAAACTGAACCAGTACTACCATAACAATATGTTGTTAGTTGATTGAGTTGTTAGAGTGACGTATGTATCTGTACTAGTAATTGTTGTTGGCGTGTTTCATGTAGATACTAGATGGACATTACTAGGGACCTGGTAGAGCTAATTTCCTATACTGAGCAGAATCACGAGTCCATATAATATCTATGCTAACACACTATTTATTATTTTAAATGTCGGAACGAATCACAGTCGGCGACCTCCCGAGCGTAGCGTTGGTCTAGTGTGCGAGCGAAGCGAAGCGGCGACAAAGCGAGTCTTCTGGCGGAGCAAACCCAGAAACACTTGCATGCTTGCTTGCTTTCTTGCCTGTATGGTGGGAAAATGAGCCATCTAACAAGTGTAAAGTGGCCAGTAATACAGTTGACTAATAAAACAGTGGCCAGCAGACTAGTCGGCGTAACAAAAAGTTACAAAACATAATTAGGGACATTAATCATTCGGCGTTTTAATTATTCAGCGAAATGAAAAGTGGCGAAAGGTTGTCGGCTAGATAAGAACCGGCTAATAATATTTCGATATTCCAACAGAGAACCATTTAAAACAATCCCCGTGCTAGAGTAAAGGTAGAGACAAACTGATCCCACGTATGCGATGCATTATGACATCTGGGCAACTGACAATGCAAACATTTTCTATGAAAGTACACGACTAAGAAACAGACTTGTTACACGTTGCATTGCATATGACAAGAGTGTTTCTAAATCATTTATTTCCATAGAAAATGTTTGTATTGTCAGTTTCCCAGATGTCATTATGCATCGCTTAAGTTGTAGATTCGAATCTGGAATTTTGACTTGTTTTTACAATGGAGAGGAGTGATTTTTGATAAAATTATTTTCTGTTTGATAAATATGATAAATTTGAAAACTACAAGTGGCTGTTTACATTTTATGTGGCATCACATCAACCATACCCTGTACACTGCTCTATGCAATACGTGCTTCTACGTGGGACTCTGAGGACTTATGTGAGCTGGACAACCTGAGCCTCCACATCTTATTGAATAACCTGCGTTCCCATGGTACCAAAGCGAGGTTGCATTCCGGTGCCCGATGGTAACCCCTTCTCCCTTCTTTTCAACTTCGCCTCCTGCCCTAACTACACCTACAAGATCGGTTCCTGGCTATCATCTACCGTCATGACTAAATGTGCTTCAACCGGTCTGTTTGCTGCCGCCGGTTTCTACCAAATGGCTGTGTGGGCCATTGGCAAACACCGTAACTACAAGAAGGACTTCGCTGACTACCCCAGGGGACGTAAAACTATCCTGCCTCTTATTCTATAAGCATTTTATTATTGTTATGTTTATGTATTAGGTACTGAATGCTCTACACCATTCTTTACAACTGGTGTAGCAGACGTGCTCAGAAGATCCTAGGGCCGTCTGTTACATTACAGTTTCGTGGGATCAGTCTGTTTCTACCATAATATTACACGTAGACATAGACATGTTTATTTGGTAATTTGATAAATCACAAGTCACAATAATTAGATTATACAATTGATTAAATTCTAAATTATTTAAAAAGTTACAATAAATTTATAAAATTCACAATTAAACTAATTCGACAAATTCATGCCACATTTTGAAAGTATTATTTATAATCATAAGATCGTTGCTCGATAAGCGAAGACTTGAGTTTTCTTTAAAATACTGCGATAGAATTGGTCGAAGTAATGTTATGAGGTAAGTACTTAATATTACGAAGATAATTAATACAAACTCAGTGTTAAAATAGTTTAAAGTAAAGTAAAAAAAAAACGTTATTTTAAAACATTATTTTGTTAAATGAACTGTACTTTAATAATTAGAGATGCACGTGAATAAAGTATGTGCAAGCATATGTAGCTATGCCGCGAGAATGTAAAAGCTAAGCTACGAAACTATGTGACCGTTTCTACTGATGCTAAGCTAGGTATGTAGCGGAGCGAGTAAGATGTGCTACGCGCGCCTACGGTAGGTACACTGCTCTGCACATAACTACACCACTCCCGACCATCCATGGCACGCATCCACAGCACGCATCCTTCCATATAAAAAACGTAGCTTAGTAGAATCAGTTTCCACCAGTGCTATGCTATGTGGACCAATGAATATGATTGGTGGATATCAAACGCATCACATTAGTTGCATAGCACATCTCTGGTGGAAAAGCACCCTTATGGTACTATTTTTGAATTCATAATTGGAACTTTACGACATGAGTGTAGATAAAATAATTTTTAGAATTACTCGCCCTGATAACTACCTATATCAAGCGTGAATATCCCAAAAACTAAATGCAGCACGTTAACCGCCTCATCAAGTTAATCACATCTATGCAAATGTCTATCAGAACCATTTAGATTGATTGTTAAAATCTCTCAACAATGCGCTGCGTCAGCCATTTTAATATATACTCAATCACTTTACAATTACTCTAAAAACTTGATTTAAAATTCACTAAAAGGGTCTCCCTACATTTAAACGATTCATAAAAGTATCGTTTTATCAAAACACATTAAAATTAAATTATAGTGTCATCTATCAAAATAATTTAATATGCTGCAACGCTCATCCGTCCCCTTGGCCGCTCATCTGCATCATTTTAAACTGTAGTTTATCTTATCTGTGACGTCATTAGGCACTGATCGTAAACTGGATGGCTTTTATTATGTGTGGGTACGCTTTGTGTTTAATAAGCGTTTGTCTTTATGTTGGAAAGGGTTTCGTTAATAATTGTTGCGTATTTTTTTGTAAGTTTGGAAATAGAGAGCAGTCCAATTTAAAAAAAATAACAAATTCTATATTCTTTACGTCAAATGTATTAGCGGCTGTTTTAAATAAAAATTACAAAAATATAATTAGTCTTGTAAGGTAAAAACACCAATTACCGAACCACTGTTAAAATTAATTATGTCTACTGCATCATTTCAATTTTTATTACGAAATATTACTAACTGCATCATATAAAATTCGCGAAACAGGACCATATAACCCGAACACAAAACCGGGATAAACAAAAAAGAATTAAAAAACGAGATAACGCGCAATAAAATAATCTAAACGCATCTATCGCTGTGGGAAACATCCATCGCTGGGTCACAACTAATTCAACGGTGTTTTACAGCCACAATAAAAGGAATGATAGCGACACACAGTGATTTGCATTTTGAACGCGACACGAGTTATTGCCTAAAGGGCGACTTACGACCGTTGTATATCATAGTTGTTAAATTCAACGTACAGTTCGACCGAGGTGCGGATTATAAGATTATCTTTTATTAGGGCTGTATAGTTTCAGTGGAAATAAAAAGGAGGTTTGATGCATCTGTGGTTTTTTTCGTTTTGACTTATGGGAATCGAGGGATCAATCAATTTTAATGTTGTTCATATAAAATGATTTAAGGATTCTATGAATGCAGAAGTGATTCATTTATAGACGATTGCTACAGATGAATCAGTATACTAAAATGTGAATAAATACTGAATTTACGACACTGAATGATTTAACGTTCATATGCAAAATTCACTTTGAATTTAGCCTGTAATTGTCCTACTGCAGGGAAATAGTTTCTTCTCGTACAGGGAGAAGACGAGCATTGATCACTAGGTACGCCAGCTCACTACGTGTTGGCGATTTTAGACCATTCATAGTAAATAACAATAACGAAAACCAATCCATTATCTCAATAAACGCAACAATTAAACGACATTAAAACTATGAAATATAGTTATTGAATAAACAGTCGTCAAGAATTAATTGCATTATGCATTCCCGCTGCATTGCCTGCATCGCACATGTGTAAACACCGTACCCTCTCTGTTAATCTTCCCTACGGATTAATTTTATCGAATGCCAAATGAGCTATGACACCCATGTAGGGGAATTGAAAGACCCTACCAACTTACATGTGCATTTTAAACCACTCTTAACACAAAGTAATAGAGTTGAGTATTGTGTGGGGGTGGTAAAAATAAAGTGGCACGTTATCCCTTCGCACATTGGCTTTTGAGTCCAATTTGTGAATGCGTATTGTGTGATACGTATTTAGTATTGTAAAGGATTGTTGGTCTTTGTGTATTGATACCATTAGGTCGCTTATGGAGCTTAAAAGCTTCGATATCGGGGTGTTTAAGTTGAAACTATTCTTTTGTGTAGTGATGAGAATAGGTACTTTTACCTTACTCTGATATTTGTGAAATGTTATTTTATTTAGACAGCTAAAAAATGCAGATTTTTATTCTTTCTCGCTAATTAGATACTATCAATAAAATTCAACTAAGTACGACTAGATGACAATATAGTTTCAAATACAATGTACTCTATTTCATAAGAATCTTAATCCGTAAATGTAATTTAACACTTTGGACTCAAAATTATAAGCGCAGATGTATTAGCAATTTTAATTCTATCAAAATATTGAAGATTCATTATTATTGCGCACGACGCAACTATAAGTATCGCAACAGTTTCCGCGCGATGTGTTGCGTCCATTAATCTCATTGTGTGCGCTTCATTTCACTCGCTTCACTTACTATTGCTTGTAACTTACTTAGGCGAGCGACAAACGTGGATGCTCTTTTGTTGTATGGGCAAGTATTTCTGTTTAGTGTGCTCGGTTGCGTGAGATGTTTATAATATTACCTTTGTTGATTCTGTTTTGCTATCAAAGCGTCCGTTTTAATAAAACTATACTTATTGTCAAATAAGTTGTTTGCAGGGAAAGAGCGAGCGATATTTTATTTATTAGAGAAGACTATTTGGCCATTACAGAAGCAAATTAATGAGTGAATACTAAAAGCTTTTTTTTTAAATTCAAGCTTCACACTGTTCATAGATTTAAAAAAGAAAAGGAATTTTCATTTGAAAATCTATGCCATAGGCTGTCAAATCATTGCTACCACGGCGACGTTACTTTAAACGTATATCTAACAGTGTTACTGAACATGGGGAAACGAAAATGCGTGGCTCACGAATAATATCTTAATATTTTTGTCCAGCTTACTGTAATTTTCACTAAACACAAAGATCCTAATTTACAAACATACATTAACTCACGCTTTTTTTCCATCGGTGTAGGCAAAAACTGTAGAACGCCACATGCTACGATCCTGACATACTCCGTTCACTTCGTCCACGATCATACATCTGATTTACAAAGTACTCTCAAAATCAAACTTTTCAACATTCGTCGCGCTCTATGCAACCGGCCTAGCTGTCCCCTAATAGCGCGTATCACTTAGTATAATATGATTGTTCCCCTCGCATTAAACGCTATGACTGAGAAGGGAAGATGCTCAGTGAGCTCAGTGGGTACATCATCATAGTTGACGGCGAGTATTCAAACTGTAGCGGAGTGTGATATTGATCTTAGTTCTTATAGTTGGGTGCAATCTTAATTATGCTTCATAATATTGTGAAGTGGTAAGTTTCAGTATAAGACATTTATTTATGGCTAAATCATTTGAAGTGTCCACTGCAATATTGATAAGTAATGTCCAGTTTATTTAATTCTAAGTATGTCATTCGGACTCTTGGTATATTATGCAGTTCGTAATGTCTTTTACAAACTCTGCAATATCGCTTAAAGTCCCGAGATAAATACGTTTTTAAAAATCGGATACCTACATTGCTCGAACGCTCAGCATCATAGGTGCTGTTCATCTTTAGATCTGACCTCCGGTTTCTGATTTGAGAATTCGGGATAAGCAAATACTTAAGTAACATTTGAGTATGGAGTTGTCAAAAAAATGTTTTAAAATCCGTAATTTTTTGACAACTTCATACTCAAATGTTACATATTTGCTTATCCCGAATTCTCAAATCAGAAACCGGAGGTGAGTTTTCTTTCACCGTGTAACGAAACGTTACATGACTAATCATGTTTTATTAATTGATGTAGTTCAAAAACCTTAAAACTAAATTAATTAATTAAAATCTATCCTTAAAACTAAATCTAAATAATAACAATTTTAACTAAACCAATATTTAAAAATAAAGGAACACATTTACAATAAATTCCGTTCTAGGATGTTTCGTGCTCGCAACTTTGTTCTCGTGATGATTTGAGCGATTCTTTAAAACTTTTAAATAAAATCAATGCTAGTCTAGATTAGGGTACCCACTAAAGAAAAAAAAAATTTTTTTTTTGAAAATCTACTTCTTAATAAATTTTGACTTTCGTTATATTTTCCCAAATACTGTTACATGAGTCATTGACGTATATTAGTCATTTGACTCTCAGTTTTTATTAGGACGCGTCGCATATTTTTCATTATTATGTGACGTATTGTACGTTAGATTTTTTGAGTGAGGAGGTATGAATGAAGTGGAAGAATGTGTGAAAGGATATTGTAACGAGTTAGGTTGCGGATTTTATTCCTAAAAATAAAATCCTTCTGAGGGACTGGCGGGTAATGTAACGAAACGTTACATGACTAATCATGTTTTATTAATTGATGTAGTTCAAAAACCTTAAAACTAAATTAATTAATTAAAATCTATCCTTAAAACTAAATCTAAATAATAACAATTTTAACTAAACCAATATTTAAAAATAAAGGAACACATTTACAATAAATTAATGTTCGTTCTTTGGGTTTATGCATTTCCGAACGCGCGGCGCATCTAGTCGTGTGGGGAGTTTTTTCATAGCCTTATAAGGTCATACGTTTGCGCAGCTCGGAGCAGTCGCTACTAAGCTGAACCTGAGTGCACGTATCAATTATATTGAAATCGCGTCCCGTTGAGGCGCCCTAGCCGAGACGGACGTAATTATTTAATTTTAAATCATGTGAAAGTTTTAAATTCCCGAATTTGGGTAAGTTTTGAATAGCACACAAATAATTACTAACATAATATCATCTCATGTTTACTAATTACTTTTCTGTGTTTTTTTATGTGTAATTCTATTTGTTCACATTGTGTTTTTTTTAACAGCATTTAAATCATTCAGTTCAGTATGGAACCGCTATTTAGATGCAATAATTTACGAAGTTGCTAATAATGCTTCATCATGCAATTTGTTTTCTTCTACCTTCATATAAAAAATAATTAATAATGTAGTAATTTTTAAATTCTTAACGTTGCTTATGTTTAACGTATATTTCAAATTTAGTTTTTTTTAACCGACTGCGGCAACCCAAAGGAGGGTAATGTTTTGCGGCTTTCATTTCTTTTTTTTCTCAAGCTTGCTTTTTCTCAAGCTTGCTTCGCTTTATTCATGTAAACTCCGTTCTGATAAGTACCACCGCGACAAAGCTACTACATTAAATTGGGTACTTTCCTGTTGTCGTCGGTGCTACCTACCCCAGAACGGAATAGCATTATAAAATATTAATGAACTGGAACGGTGGTTTCCAGGAACTACGGCCAGGTTAATACTGCCCAATTAACCATCAACGTACAAGATTACGGCATACGGCGAAGATACATCATCCGTGGCGCGCTGAGAAAGTCGCCCGCTGCACCTTCCCGCCAATCTCGCCGCGCCATCGTGCATCATCGGCCACCCACCATCTCCGGCCTGGGAGGACTGCTGCCGAATTTCTGCAGGGAAGTCCCTTTCACTGCAGGTGTGACAACAGACGGCCGTAAACCCACGACCTTACAAATTTTGTGTGCCTCCGCATAGTCGCGTATATATTTTTTTCTTATTATACGTTAATATTTTATTGGACACACTCGTTTTATTTTATTATAGACACCGTCCTAATTATTAGGTGGCAATAAAACGGGTGGAGGTTACAACCGTTTATAAAATTAAAAAGCAAATTCTTAAAACAAAGTAAAAAGGACATTTATTATTATAGCAGTGGACCCTTTATTTATTTAACTGTAATTAAAACGGTCTAGGACCATTTACAATAATTCAAGATAAATACACAATGGAATAGAAAGAAGGAAACATTTAAAAAAACACAATTGGAGACACCTCTTTCACAAATCCCTCACAATGCTTGTGATATACTGATTCACATCATAATCTGTAGATGTGAATCTTTCAAGTCAGGTGGAATGTAAAGTCTCATGTTATAAAGGTAAAACTATTATACATCCTCGAAAATAATGTCCGCGGGTTTTTTTGAAAAGAAATAAGATAAAGAATAGCTATAGTCTTTACAGCTATGAACACTAGATCTTAGGTACGAAAGCCTGGAACAATTTTCTTAATATTTTAATAACCTAAATGTTATATTTATAAATCTCCGTTGTGCATAAGAAGTGGAAGACAGGATGCTTGATGACGTGTAATAATGAAACTCCAGCCTATACATTTTTAATACACAATTTTAACTTTTTTCTTGTATAATTTGTATAAAATATAAACGATACCGTCTCCATATCTAAAACAACAAACACTAAACATCGCAATTCAATAAAGTTTCACTTGAAATCGCAACACGCGTGACCGCATCGCGGCAGGGTGAGCGCCGCAGTTGTCGTCCGTCCCCTCGGCGACCGTTTAGCCCCTACCCACGTCGCACCCCAATTAGTTCCATATAACTGCGCCTTTTTACGCCTATTTTATGTGTTTGGTTTAATTGAAAGATCCTTTTGCATGACGTGTTTAGTTACTGTGCAGTAGGGACGGTTAATTTAAGATGGTAATTTATCCGTCGTAAAATTTGTTTGGTGATGATCTGATAGTTATTGTATGATATAAAACGACGTCTATGAAGATAATTTTTATTACAAGACACGATTTGATGTACCTATGGCATAATTTACATTACAAAAAGTATTAGAAAGTAATATAAATAAATATTCATATTTTCTAACCCATAAAACACGGCTCCATGGCGGCCAATAAAATCCCAATAAAAAAAGAAATCTTAACAAAAAATCGCATTAAAAAACAAAAATGTATTACTAAAATTATGTTATCGTCAAAACCGTGGCAGTGATTCGTAAAACTGTGAATCACGGTATTAAACAGCTTCATGTTTAACAATAAAACAAAGTCTTCCGTCCACATGTCGCGTTGTTTAATCCCTAGTAATAGAGCGACGCGTTTGATTGCGCCGACCGGCTAAGTGATTGACTTTTCAATCTGTGTAATCGGATTACAGCGGAGTGCCGCGTGCTGGTGCTTCTACCCTAGTCGTCAGTGCTAGTGGTAATTGTGTTACGTTCGATATTAATTTATTTTGTTCCACTACTGTATAGGATTGCTACTTGTACAGTCACGGGCAATAATGTGTCATATCGATTGATTTAAGTCTGATAATAATAGCTATCTGACCAAAGTCAGTAAATATGTAACTGCACTATCCATAGTCACATATTTTGCTCATGATGTACCTACAATCCGCGTTAAATAACTTTACCGCTCTGAAAAGGGAATTCAGCGTTTTGTTCCTCATTTCAGAGAGGCAAAGTTATTTTACGCGTTCTGTACATGGATATTGATTAAATATTAGGTAGCAAATCTGAGTGGGTTATGGTATAATCGAACGCTACTCAATTTTAAGTTGCCTTATATTGTCACTTTAAGGCGAATTGACAGAGACGACACGAATTTGAAATCAACTTAAAATTGAGTATTTAGCCATTACAATATTTTGTTGTTACAGAAGGCTTCCTGTGCGAAAAGCTTTTCTAGAGTTATCCAAAGCAATCTGTCTAATAATAAGGATTTGCTTAATAAAGCCACTATCAAGTCCACACTAGAGCTTAAGTCACAATACTATCCGAGCACATACTTAGACGTGGTACACAACATAGCTATGGGCACATAGATTACATGGAGAAAATAATCAAAGGTGTCTCGATTGCGATTCAATCAGCCGATACAATTGAGTATACGACAACGTATACGAAACCTTTAGTTCCTTACCTTTAAGAAAAAAATCGTTCAACAGTAAACATATTAAAACTAAACAGAAAGTAACGCCTATCAGGATAAAGATGGCGAGAGAACGTAGCTATAGTGCCTTTAAATTGTTTGTAAGTGAGGCGCACTTGGATATATTTCTCGATGACAGCTTGTGGCCGAATAATGTTTCTTTTAGGCGTTTTGTAAATATATAGGATAACAGTACAGTAAAAGTAATGACGTGTAACTTAGTCACATTTAATTGTAAAAAAGTGAAACTTTAGATAGATAGTTATTTTATTAGTCAACACATATGAGTCCTGTGACTTGAATTAAATGATTATTATTATTATTATTATTATTATATTATTTGTTTATCATTATCATTCTAATGTAATTCTAAATTAATAAGTAAGTAAATGTCTGACTAACCTTAACTTGTGACTCCGTCATGCCCAGCGCGTACGCTAGCTTCGCGCGCTCCGGCCCCGCCAGGTACTTGGTCTGCTCGAAGGTCTTCTCCAGCGCGAAGATCTGCTGCCCACTGAAGGTAGGCCTCGTGTGCTTCTTCTTGCCGTCCTTGTCCATCCCCCCTTGAGAGCAAGCGCTGAGCGCTCCGTTGCTCACTGCAACAAAATCTGGAGTTGAAAAAAAAATAGGGTAAGATATGGACTTTGAAATAAGTATAAAATAGATACTTAAAACTACGTTTTGTGGCCTCAACAGAAGAGAACATAAAGAATGCCACCGAGATATAACGATTGGCGTGGTCACCTACTGGTACCAACTGTCCCAAGTAATATAAGTAAAGTACCGAATTGAAAAGAACAAAGAGAAGTACGGGTTGCACATACGAACAGTGTCTAATTATAATAATGAATATTCGGATATAAAGAAGACGTTTAAGATGGCGGCCTAACGCACTACAAACAAGACTCATCAATTTTTATGAATTTTTCATTCAAAATTCGACAAATTCCGTAACACCAATTGAACAGCAACTTAAAATTGAGTAGCATTTGAGTATTTAGCCAATAGAATATGTTGTTGTTACAGAAGGCTTCCTGTGCGAAAAGCTTTTCTAGGGTTATCAAAAGCAACCTATCCATTAACAGGAGATTGTTTAATAAAGCCACTTTTAGTCCACACAAGAGAACAAGTAAAGATACTATTCTTGTTCTATTTTATACTTGCTTCGTCAGTGGGTTCTAGTCCCGCTACTAGCAGATCATGTCACAACCAAGCTAAAGATAAGGCTAAGTTCATATGATCGCGCGGTACCGCGCGGATTATATCGCACTACTAACCGCGCAGTGCAAGATCTTGCGCACGGGACGGAGCGCGCCGCGCTGTGCCGCGCGTTAATGTAGACGATAAACACTATTTAGCTTGATCTTGTACCGCGCGGTTTGTAGTTCCGCGCGGTACCGCGCGGTCACATGAACTTAGCCTAAGAATGTGTCTCATTGTAAATCAAATGACTAAGGCTAAGTTCATGTGACCGCGCGGTACAAGATCAAGCTAAATAGTGTTTATCGTCTACATTAACGCGCGGCACAGCGCGGCGCGCTCCGTCCCGTGCGCAAGATTTTGCACTGCGCGGTTAGTAAGTTCATAGGTTCCGCGCGGTACCGCGCGATCATATGATCGAAGTTCATATGAACTTAGCCTAAAACAAAACCATGTATGAGCTAGTTGACTACATGAAAAGTGTCAAAACCCAAGAGAATAAGTATATTGTCAGAAAAAAAAATCTTTATACACTTATTTTTTTAAATATTGTGTTTCTTTAAAAGAACCTCCACGAGTGATGATACTTAAATTCGTCCGGCGAACCCTGCGCAGTCAGCCTCGCTGCAGAGTTTGTTACCTTACTAGTCTTATTACCACAGCACGGCACGTACTGACACGGTAGAAGAAGACACACACGAATCCGAAGAATCACACGGTACTCTCCAACACGCTCCACATAAAATGCGTATTCGATTCTGATACCTACATTATTATTTTCGCGTGTACCGTCAGGACGTTAAGGACAATATGAACGTCTCTCCGTATCATTATTTAAGCTTCTATATGACCTTAATGTGTGGAAACTTATTTCGGTGTTTGTTAGCAAGCGCTCAATCTATTACTTCTTAGGGCTAGTCCTATTCTCGGTTCTGGTTTCACAAGTAATGCCTGAGATCAGTCTTTTTCAACCTTAATTTCGGTAAAATAAACTTAATGAGGTATGAATGATGCTGCTGCTCAACTTTCAAATAAATCCTGTCAACAACCAGTGAAAGGTTTGTGAGAGACACAACAAAATAATCGTTCAGGGGTGATTCTATCATTACAGTTACAGCTAATATCAGTATGTCAGGATTGCGAGCAAGGTAAATGTAGTAAATAAAACCAACATAGACTTTCCACCACTGAGAGTACTTGTATTTGGGTTAGTATAGTAACATGAACTAGATCACAATATAATACTTTACACAATTATTACAAGAACATAAAATAAGGACAAGCTAATCAGATATAAAAGGTCAGACTTCTTCAGCTGATCTACACACAATGCTCTCGCTTCGTCGAATGACCACCGCCTTTATAACATCGGGTGAGTTGATCCATATCGACGACTACCTTCCTTTGTCAACATTGCCCAGTGCTACCCGCTATAACTGATAACATGTTTGAAACAATAAGGCCACTCAATTTTTTTAAAGAATATTTCGTAAGCTGTTGTTTAATCTGAGAAATAATGTCGGTAAATACCAATCTAAATATCCTTTTTGGCATATAATAAATAATAAACATCGTTTCCCACATCAAATCGCTTAAATTAATTAATGAAACAATGAGGTAATTATCATTAATTACGTCCGAGCATAGAGCTATGAATACAACATCATTGTTGCGTTCAGCGTCATTAACAAGCGCTATCGATGATGCTAAATTCACGGCATATTGTTGATGTTATTCAGCGAATACTGTATATTTTATCATGATGACTTGCAGGTTTTTATTAAACAATACTAAAGTTAATAATTTCTAACGAAACGCGAGCTTTATGTCCCTGTTAGAAAATTAGATTAATTTTTAAAAATCATGCACTTGACCGATGATATTTACATTTACAAAAAGAGCTATTTTTTTAAATATCGTAATCAACGCCGCTTTTGACCGACGATCTGATAATTGTAGCTGGGGTAGATTGAATTTAAAAGCCTGAGAATCAGGTACTCTGATGCGTTACCTGAAAACATGCCATATCTACTTAATAGAACGCTAACACAGTAAGTGTGACTGACAGAAAATGCACAGCTTAAACCGGTAGCTCTAGAAGCATGAAATTTTGCACGGGAGTTCCATAAATAACGTAGGTGAACACTGAGCACTAAGAAAGGATTTTTGAATATTTATCCCCTAAGAGGGTTAAATAGGGGATTAAAGTTTGTTATGGCAGTTCTTCATCTTTGAATCGGGCAACATCTAGACGCAATTTTTTTTTTTAACAATAAATTAATTACCACCTATTTGTGTATTCGTATTAAAAATTGGTTTGCCACTATTTAAATCATTTTCGAAAAAAAAAATTGGTTTATCTGTTATCTCTCTTATAATTATAATATACTCAATACTCAGTTCTACAGCATTCAACACACCTACTCTAAACCCCCAAAAACAAAAAAGACAACGTTAACAAAAATCAATCTACCTACTCGTTCGAAGGGCTGACGGTCCCTTGACATCGTGTCGACGTTTTTATCATTATTTTCATTTCATTTTTCCACCACCGTCCCCCCCTCACCCCTCCCGCAGGTCCCGGAGGGGTGGTGACGCGACAGGCGTCGCTTCATCAAAACAATTTTATTCGCGATGATACTACCATGAAAATGGAAGGTAAAAGCAGAAGGCGCAATCTTCACGAATCACCAAAATTATTTGCTACGACTGCTACGGCGTAGCTAAATATAGGCCATTTTCAAACGATGAATCCTTATCAAAAAATCGTGACACCGGGTCGAAAAATTATGGAAATCAAAGAGGGATCAGCGATTGGCAATGACATCCGGTATCGAGTAAACTTAAATCAACCTTCCACAAATGTCAACTGCACGTGTTGTACTGATAATCGACAGTTGGTGGGATAACTTTCTAACTGGCCAGTGCCTGGCTGCAGGATCAACAGTGCTAGCCCTGCATTCACTAATCCGGGCCGCTTAGTCATCGTAAAGAACACAGGCAGATTTAGGAAGCTCTATTTTTTGCGAGAATTTAAAATGATGACACGATTGGCGCAGTAGCTGAGCTGCTGCTGATCGAGTCGCGGATTATATTCAAATTCAAATTCTTTATTGCGAACTAAGTGTACAGAATTTTATAAGATGTTAACAAATAGGTAGGTTCTTAGAACTTAGTTGCCTGTTAAGGCATTGCAATTTAAATAATTAAATAATATATGCATAATAGTATATGCATACTCAATATTACAATTATACAGTTTACATTATATTATATTATCATTATTCATACATTTCATAATAAATCATACTATTCTCATAATTTATATCACATTATATGAAGTATCACAACCATTTTAATATTAAATAATTATTTTTCTTCAAGGAATTCTTTTACCGAGTAATACGCGTTTTTAATCAGGAAGTCTTTTAGCTTCCTTTTAAAAATACTAATTGAATGTATGATTGTTAATGTCTATGGGTAACTTATTATATATTTTTATGTCCATACAAATACTATTGCTTTATACTGCAGTGTGGGATGTTTTATTGCGTAATGTATTTTTAATTCTACTGCTTGTTAATGTGTCATAGCCACTGATGTTTGATTTAACAAAAATGGAGGCCGCGTAGATATATTCCCGCAGAACAAGTATTTGTAGGACCTACAGATAAATGTTTCGGGTCTGGGTACTTGGGCCTGTGAAGATTGGTGTCTGTAAATGCACGCATGAAACAGGTATAAGTACATAGCGGGGTTTTTTTTATATTGTCTTATATGATGAGCGTTAATACAGTCTACAAACTACAAAAGTAATTAAACATGCTTTAATAATGTTTTTGTTTCGTTCTTCGTTTAAAGCAGAGGTTCCCAAAGTGGTCCAGGTGGACCCCCAGGGGTCCACGGGCGACTGGACGGGGTCTACGTTGGCGTGACAAAAAGATCTAATCTTCACATTTTATATGGTCCCAATGCTCGTTCCTTCTCTGTATGAGAAGAGGCCTTTGCCCAGCAGTGGGACAGTTACAGGCTAATATTTATTTATTTATTTATGGTAGAAATGTAGCTGCAGTGGGTCCACCGGAACCAGCTACATTTTGAAAGTGGTCTATGAGAAAAAAAGTCTGGGAACCGCTGGTTTGAAGGTATGAGGACGTGACGTCAGTTGCGTATTTATTACAGTGGTCCTTCTGTACTATTCTATGATATGTCGCTGCGGTGCGATGGCGGGAGGTTTTGCTTTATGTGCCTTTTATATTGATGTACTGTTATGTACAGTTTAGTTTTGAACGGTATTGGGAATGGAATTAAAATGAGTCTGCCGAGAGATTGGATGTATTGGGAAATGAAAAAGTTGATGTCAAATGTAATTGGTCGTATTATTGTTAAAAGTTTTTTATACAGGGTGTAAACAAATTACTGTAATTCCTTCAAACCACGTGATCTATTCATGGTATAGCTTAACCCTGCACGGGATTAAGATTATTTAAAAATATTTTTTTTTTTTTACCCATATAAATTTTTTATGTGATTGATAATTTCGATGCCATGTATAAATGAATGAAGGCATGGCGACACAGATGACGGGCGCAGTTAACTTGGACGCTAAAATTACTCAGATACAGAATAACATAATAACATAACATAATTCATTTTATGGAAACTTTTTTTTTTCTGATTCTGAAAAAAAACTATGCAGGGTCAATCTGCGTCACCAGAAGATAACGTGGTTTGAAGGAATTATACGAATTCGTTTACACCCTGTATACACTCATGTCATAAAGTTCCAAATTATAAACTCAAAAATAGTACCATAATGAAATGCTTTATTCACGTGCATTATGTAATAAAAATATTATTAATGTACAGTTCTCTTAACAAAATAGCGCTTTAAAATAACTTTTTTTCTATTAAAGTACACTTGGGACCGACCAAGGAGTATTCAATTAAATTTTTTTAGCGGTTGCATATTGTCTATCGAAGCGCGCTCTAGGGCGCATGCGAGCGCATGCACACGCATGCGCGTTGGGACTGCTAGGTTTGGGCGCCATAATATTGTTTTTGTTTCAACTTTGTTTTTTTTACTTAAATTGCATGAGTTTAAATAGTGTATGAAGGGGATGACGGGGGCTTCGTTCGCTCGCTTCGCTCGCTCACTCTAGCCCCCGTCATCCCCTTCGAACCTAACCTATCCGTGTCGGGGTTACCCTTAACCATCGGTGTGCGGCTGCACCTTTTTCTAGCCGCTATGATGAAGGCTAAACCTAGTTCTAACCGAAGATAAGTAGGATAGATTTAAGTTTAACCGCATGTGGCCGGCTGCACCTAGTTGTACCCGGCTAAAACTAGGTGTAGCCGCACTTCGGCTATTAGCCGTAACATATATCTATATATATAAAAGAAAGTCGTGTTAGTTACTTCACTTATAACTCAAGAACGGCTGAACCGATTTAGCTGAAAATTGGCAGGGAGGTAGTTTAGAGCCAGGAGAAGGACATAGGATACTTTTTATCCCGTTCGACATCATGTAGGTAGGTAGTAGGTAGGTAGTAGGTAGGTAGTAGGTAGGTAGTAGGTAGGTAGTAGGTAGGTAGTAGGTAGGTAGTAGGTAGGTAGTAGGTAGGTAGTAGGTAGGTAGTAGGTAGGTAGTAGGTAGGTAGTAGGTAGGTAGTAGGTAGGTAGTAGGTAGGTAGTAGGTAGGTAGTAGGTAGGTAGTAGGTAGGTAGTAGGTAGGTAGTAGGTAGGTAGTAGGTAGGTAGTAGGTAGGTAGTAGGTAGGTAGTAGGTAGGTAGTAGGTAGGTAGTAGGTAGGTAGTAGGTAGGTAGTAGGTAGGTAGTAGGTAGGTAGTAGGTAGGTAGTAGGTAGGTAGTAGGTAGGTAGTAGGTAGGTAGTAGGTAGGTAGTAGGTAGGTAGTAGGTAGGTAGTAGGTAGGTAGTAGGTAGGTAGTAGGTAGGTAGTAGGTAGGTAGTAGGTAGGTAGTAGGTAGGTAGTAGGTAGGTAGTAGGTAGGTAGTAGGTAGGTAGTAGGTAGGTAGTAGGTAGGTAGTAGGTAGGTAGTAGGTAGGTAGTAGGTAGGTAGTAGGTAGGTAGTAGGTAGGTAGTAGGTAGGTAGTAGGTAGGTAGTAGGTAGGTAGTAGGTAGGTAGTAGGTAGGTAGTAGGTAGGTAGTAGGTAGGTAGTAGGTAGGTAGTAGGTAGGTAGTAGGTAGGTAGTAGGTAGGTAGTAGGTAGGTAGTAGGTAGGTAGTAGGTAGGTAGTAGGTAGGTAGTAGGTAGGTAGTAGGTAGGTAGTAGGTAGGTAGTAGGTAGGTAGTAGGTAGGTAGTAGGTAGGTAGTAGGTAGGTAGTAGGTAGGTAGTAGGTAGGTAGTAGGTAGGTAGTAGGTAGGTAGTAGGTAGGTAGTAGGTAGGTAGTAGGTAGGTAGTAGGTAGGTAGTAGGTAGGTAGTAGGTAGGTAGTAGGTAGGTAGTAGGTAGGTAGTAGGTAGGTAGTAAGTAGGAAAAAGTGCATTGCAACGCATGCGGGTACAGCTAGTATAATATATATTTAAGATATGTTTATATATTTTTGTGTTATATTGTGTATTATATTTAGTTATTTCCCGATTTTTATTAGGTTATATATTTGTACGCTGCAAACTGCCTTTATATTTTCCTTAGCAATTCTTTCCATCCAATGGTTGTCTGGAAGAAATCGCTTTAAGCGATAAGACCGCCATTTGCACTATTCTTAATCATGTGTATTCCTACTGTTTTATTTCTTTTATACAATAAAGTATATCTGTCTATCTATCTATCTTGATGACTTTCATACGAGTGTTTTATTATTGGTTTCTAAACTGTTATTTCTTCAAATTGGGGTTTTCCGTGTCAAATTTCTCAATATTAGCCCGAAGTCTGGATTTTTGCCTGGTTGATGGCAATAGCCTCGCCAACTATTACATAGGATTTAAACATATCGTCCAAATGGGGGTGTACTATACACCTCTGCCCCACCCTTCGGGGAAAACAGGCGTGAGGATATATTGTGTTATGTTATTTCTTAAAAAGAATAACTAAGTACATATTCTACCTTACTGTTTTCAGTAAATTTCAAAAATTCCGATGAATAGAGAACCTCCTCCTTTTTTTGAAGTCGGTTAAAAAGGCCTCTCAAAGCTAAAATGATAAATTGTTTCAGGAGCCTTTTCTGAAATATTTTTATATATTTACGAGAAATATACCTTGACAGGATCTATTACAATATTAAATAATATATCTGGCCGTAAGACATATTGTAATAAGATATAAATATTAATTTATTTCTGTGAGGTATATTTACTATTTCGTTGTACGCAACCATGAGTTATTACAATTTGTTATGTGCATGTTGTATTGAATTATTTACAATATTATTTGTACCCAAAAAATAAGCTTTTTATTTGTATACTAGAGGTCGCCAGCGGGTTCGCCCGCGAGGTTGTCGTTTATCGTGTATTCCGCGTTTTTCTCCACTATAATAAGCATGTATTATACATATAAACCTTCCTCTTGAATCACTCTATCTATTAAAAAAAACCGCATCAAAATCCGTTGCGTAGTTTTAAAGATCTAAACATAGGGACAGACAGCGGGAAGCGACTTTGTTTTATACTATGTAGTGAAACAAAATAACGAAATAAAGGGAGCAACAACATATTTATGATCACGCGTACTATCACTACTCTTCATCGACTGTGCGACAAGGAACAGTTTCAACAATGTCGCGGCGATGTCGTCCGACGTCGCCCGACATCGCCCGATGTCACCGGGGACACATGTCGCTCGACAAATGTTCCTAGTGGGGACGAGGCTTCTCGATTGCAAGGTTAAGCATCGATTGCCGCGATCAGTCCGTGGATGGGTGACCATTCGTTAGGCATCGTTCACACCAAACGTATTGTCTGCCGCTGACTGTGAGCACGCGTTACGCAGTTTATCGCTTTTCAATATATATTTAACTTCTTGTTCACCCCGAGCCGACTATACGCTATTACGTAGTGCGTTGTGACGGTGAGCATACTCACAGTCGGCGGCGGACAATACGTTTGGTGTGAACGATGCCTTGCTCATCGAGCCCTCTCCGTGCTTCATAGAGCATGTTAAGCCGTCGCGTCGGTCCTGGGTGACCTATGACAGTTGTTACGGGTAGTCAGAAGCCCGTAAGTCTGACTTCTGATATCAGCATTTCCCAGTAAATTGGTTGTGGAGGTCTGATGGCAGTCGCTCTGTGTATAATACTGGTATTCAGCCGCATCTGGTTAGACTGGAAGCTGATCCCAACATAAGGAAAAGGTTAAGCTGAACAACAAAACGAAACAAAAGAAGTATTTCAGAAGATTTCTGAGTCTATTGAAACTCGGGTTAAAGGAGTAATAAACACATTAATTATAGTACAATATTTACGATTGACGATACTTAAGCATTTCTGGCGTACACTTGGCAGTCAGTCCCGCTAACAACCTTCCTGACTGGCTAATTTTTACACCACGGCATGAGCTATTCTTACATAACTCGTGCTGATACGAGAGAAGAAGAAGAATAATAAGTAAGTTATTTCGTCATATCCGTAAACTTCCACTGCCGAACATGGGAGCTGGCTCGAACATATTGCGGCAAGACTAGAACTATTGATTCCTTGCAGCAAGCCCTGTAATCTATATAAATAAAAAGATAAGTCCTGACTGACTGACTGATTCATCAACGCCCAGACCAAACCCTAACCTAGAAAGCTGAAATTTTGCACAGAGGTTCCCTTTATAATGTAGACAAAGAATGAGATTTTTCGAAATTCAACCCCTAAGGGAGTAAAATAGGGGATGAAAGTTTGTAAGGAAAATCGTCACGTAACGAGTTCAAAATTACACGCACGCGAAGCTACGGGCAAAAGGTAGTTTTCTATAAAATAAACCTCATTATCTCCTAGGTACTATGAATTCCGAAATAGACCAAAGAATATCATAAGCTATCTATCATATTATCTATATTCTAGGCTATCATAGGGGTATCAAGTGCTGCACAGCCAAAATTGTACACTGATATCATCTTACATTAACTGCCAAAGGCCGAAAGCAATCGCTGCGCGTTAAACCAGAATCTAAAAGAACCATATACTTTGTTTACCAAGCTCACAGCTAAAACCTTTCTCATAATAGACCGTAATAGGCCGGAAAACCTTCAGTTTGAAAAACAAAACCTCGTTAAAAACCATGTGTTCAAACATTAGTACTACAATAATACTCTACTTTCTCCCAAACGTTCACAATGGACAGAACCGACAAATAACACATTACCGACCCAATAGCTGGCCGGAACCTTATCAAAACACACTCTACACATACCAAAATCAACCTTACTTACAACACAATAGAGTCCAAAATCACTCCGTATAATACCATCTTTCTACACTCCAATATAAACTTTATTACAAGTGATTAAGGTATAAATTCGGGTGTTAGTTACGGGGACGTGTTTGGCAGTACAGCCTTCGTTTAATTCCGTGTTTGGCGCACAATGGGCTGTATTTGTAGTTAATTGATTCACTTATGTAAACGTTACAGCGTGTTGTAGTGAGGCCGGGTTTTGGATGGGGGGTTAGTGAGGACTGAAAACATAGTAAATTACGTCATAATTTATGTAGAGATGCGTCAGTGGGAGTTTTGTATCCTACACAGTCTTCGTTTAGGTACCTTTAGCGGCAAGTAATGGATTGTATGTATAACATCACGACTAATATTTCCTAATGGGACAAGCACGGATCTAGATAGTAGCTAGGGATCGATTCTTTTTCCAGTCCATCCAAAGGTTATCTGGAAGAGATCGCGACGTTTATTTCACGATTGTGCTTTTTTAGGGTTCCGTACCCAAAGGATCAAACGGGACCCTATTACTAACCTTTAACTGTGGACGTTCGTTTTTTGTCACACTTACATGGA
Source organism: Amphipyra tragopoginis (assembly GCA_905220435.1). Taxonomy (NCBI): domain Eukaryota; kingdom Metazoa; phylum Arthropoda; class Insecta; order Lepidoptera; family Noctuidae; genus Amphipyra; species Amphipyra tragopoginis. The sequence continues at coordinate 471,080 of HG992013.1, read as the reverse complement.
CGCGCGGTCTCACAGACCGCTGTATTTGAAGGTCAAATTAATAACGAAATTCTATTTTTTTTTAATGATTATTACTTTTTTTAGTATCTATAGGTATCAGACTTAAAGACTTTATATGTATTTAATCAAACATATTTATTTTCTTAAACATTTTAATCAAATTAACATTACTAGGCACTTTTGGTCTTAAATTTACTTGAGACCACATAAACGAACAAAAAACATGTAACTGTAGAGTATTTTGAGAAATCAAGTAAAATATATTTAAATCTAAGGTATAACAAAAATAAAAAACAAAAAATCTACTTCTCAAAACAAAACAAAAAAAAACTGACAAAGGTCCAAAATATAGTAAATTTTTGGTAACTTTTGCATAAGCGCTTTTCGAAGTTAGGATCTTCAACTCGCAAAATTTTGCTTGGACGCTGTTGCAGTGGTGATTTTTGTGGTCGTTTTGATCTGTCACTATGTTTTTGGTTATTTTGTCACATTTTAAACTAAAATAAACTAAGACAAAAAAAAAATCTAAGTGATTTTTTTGTATTGGAAATATGGACGCGCGGTCTCACAGACCGCGGACGAAGTTTGAAGCCTAATAACTTATTCAATTTGCAGCCAACGACGCAACCTCCTGCTTCAACTATCGTTTCGTGACTAAAAGCGAAGCTACTGACACTAGCTAGAAGCTAGAGCTAGAAGCTAAGACACCTTGAGGCTTGAGACGGTCCTCTCGGTCAGTTTCCGTGTATTAGACAACCCCTGCATAGCACACATCTCAGGCATTTCACACTTTTTTAGGGAACTTAACGCGACATAAACTAAGGTGTAACTTGGAGATTTACTAAAAAAAACACATATACAGGCAGTTCTGATGAAAATCTTGTTGGGGTGTCTCGGTTTTTGTGTATACTATAAATAACGTTGTATAAATAAATAGATTATTTATGGTTGAGCCTAGCGTTTCTGATGCAGTCATCATGCAAATACATTCACTTAGCAACCATACATTTTGTTCGCACTTAACTTCTATCTCAACATTGTAAAATTCTAGATTATACCATATTTTAAAAGAGTATTTTTTGAGTTTCTTGCCAGCTCTTCTCCATAGGACCAGACTTTTGGTACCGTGCTACTGAAATCTCAATGATTCTTTTAAGACTTTTCTCTTTAAATATGTTCTATTAATGATACCTATAGTGACCCTATGAAGTTACACTAGTTATTTTGATGTAACCCTGTGTAGTAAACCTGTACAGAATGTTTGGTAGAAGGAACGACACATTTTTTTGAGGGATTGGGGAGGTCATTGGTAACCCGTAAACTCCATGTCCAAAGTGTCAAGGTAATGGATTTAAGTTTTTTTTTTGTTTTACAGATGTTTATTTACTAGATTTAAATTATATACAGAAACGATATTTACACAATTACAAATAAAAATATATACAAATAACGAAAACTCTATCCTAATAAAACTGTAAATTGTTTTTAAAATTTTTCCTCAAAATTGAAGTCGTCATATTTTTTCTTTGTGGTTGTAGTAGCTTGAAATAACTTTTGTTGCATTCCGCAATGTATATTTATTCTAAATAAATCGTTATTTGATACAATTGGTTTCAAGAAAATTGCTTGTACACTTCCAAAGTCAAAAAAATGTAAAATTCTGAATCTATCTTTAATATCTATACATATAATAAAATCGTGGTTTAGAAGTAACTATGAAATTTTTGTCTAGAACTTATAAATCGCGCGGTAACGAAACCATAGCGCGATCTAATTCGACGCCAACGCCATCTAGGGAAGTAAAGATTAAACATATGTTTGCATGTTTATGCAAGCATCACGTAAAAAGAGCTGACCCAATGCTGTTGACTTGTATAAACATATATTGTGCGTATCTCCAAGTAACATATTTTTTTTGTTTCATCGCAATCGGTTCACGCATTCAAAAGATTTGCAAATAATTAATATCTTCTATACATTTACAAATCTGTAGACTTTTGCGTATCTGTACATAGCAAATATTTTGAAAAAACCTGGTTGGGGTGTTAAACTATAACCAATAGAACCCATTTTTGACATTTTTGGATTTTTTGTCTGTTTGTCTGTTTATCTGTTTGTCTGTTTATCTGTTTGTTTGTTCAAGCATCACATAAAAACAACTGATCCAATGTTGTTGACTTTTATAAATAAATATTGTGCTTATCTCCAAGTAACATATGTTTTTTGTTTCATCGCAATCGGTTCACGCAATCAAAAGTTATGCGAATTTTAAGTTTTCTAGAAGAACTTTGCATGTATTAGTTTATTTTCAATAGATGGCGTTACGTGTATCAAATCATGTTGTGAGGAAATATATTACTACGAATAAATCCACAAATTACCTAATATTCATTGTTGAATTGGTACCTATTCTCAGTCTACGAAAGGTCTAATGATCTCTATCCTTATGAAAAAGGAACTAAGCTTTTACAAAAAAAAACGAAGATATTGTTATTTAGAATTTATTAGGTCAATTTCTTATTGTTGTTCACAATAAAATGAATTCATGACTTCATGTGGACTAATAGTAAGATTTTTGTTCATTGAATGTTCATACTTTTTGGGAATGCTGATGCCGAAAATAAGGTCCAAATTCAAATTGAAATCGGTGGCCATGATTATTTGCAAGGAAAGCGCTCACCCAGTGCTTTCGTTGAAATTTAGTATTTCGTAATCATTCTATCTACTCAATGCACTTTTTGGATTTTTTTTCTATATTTAATTTTATTTTGTTCATTATTGTCAGATTTATTCAAAGCCTGTCGCCGTCGTTTTAATAAGTTTATTTAATTGAGTTTTTTAAGCTTTAGGTAATGTTCCAAAGACATGGCCATGGAGGAAAAGTACTTTAAATATTGAAAATAGCAAATTTCACTCAAAGGAAACTTCATTTCACTTTTTTTAAAGTAAGAAATATTGCGTTTTACTGATTTTTTTGCCTGAACCGGGAATCGAACTGACAAAGCTTTATGTACCATCCGGTATTATATTATGGCACCTGTTGATAGATATTTATAAGGTCAATAATAAGGATCAAATCTCTCCAACAAACACACTGTCTTAAATTGAAGGAAATGCAAGAAATAAGAAGTAACAACAAATAAGTGTTTGAATTGAAATGTACCTAAGTTAGGTAGGTACTTAATGTTAGTTTTTATGGTCTTCCATCAATTTCAGGCACTATGTTTACTGGAGCGATCATATCGATTGGTGAAATAAAAATATAGATGATGTTTTTCCGCGTTTGTGTTGGTTCGATTTCCAGATCAGACTTTTTGAAAGCAGTACCTACCTACCTATAACTTATTAAAATTAAATGAAGTCTTCTATAAGTTTTTTTTTTTTAATATTTAAAGTTATTTTCTATACCTACCACACCTCGAATGAAATCATAATTTAGTTCGCAGATTGTAACAAGACGGCGTTGTAGCTATTTTTGTTTCGCGATATGGTTTTGTTACATCTTCAATAAAAGTATCAATATTCAATTATAATCCATTTTAGCAAGGAAATGTATAGAAATAAGCAACACGTTTTTAGTATTACGGTTTTATGAATCTTTACGGTCAATCAAGAGGAGCTGAAACTCTACATAAAGAAATGGTTCAAAAGATATAAGTGTCTTAGTGGGACACCTTTGTCTATTATTATAATAAATGGATTATTTAGTTGCTGCGACACAATGTTGTTTTCCGACTTCCACGCGGACGGAGTCGCGGGCACAGCTAGTCTATAATAAAAACATGAATCCCTATTTCCCTTGGTCACGGCATCACGCGTGAGCAGCTGGACCGATTTTGCAATATTTTGTTTTTGTTCTTTGTAATTGTCAGGAGAAGGTTCTTATGAAAGAAAATTTTAATATTTAAAAAAAAACAAAATTATCTCAGGATGTCCATATTCTTCATTTGTTTACCGCATGCATGAAAATGGTTTTAACTTTTTGTTACTATTTCGTTTCTGAAGGTAGGTAGGTAGAAAGTAGGAAAAAGTGCATTGCAATGCATACCGGGTACAGCTACTTAGTTCATTATAAAAAACACCAAATGCTATTTTTAATTTAGCGTTAACTAACCAATAACCTCCCAAATCCGTGAAAAAATGATGTCGGTACTTCTACCAAGCACTCCGTAATATATTATACCATTCTGATAGCATCAAACTGTTCTCAACAAAACTGCAGCGAACTTCCGTCCAATATCCGCAGCCGTCAGTTTTTGCCGCCATCTTGTGCGTCATGCATTATGCAGCCGCACTTTGTTAATATTGTGTTTGCTGACCATACTTTTTGAATAACTTGCACACGGAATTTGAAATAGATATATTTTTGATATTTTCAAATGTCTGGTGTCATGTGGGGAGTAGGTATTGGATATTTCAATAACTGTAGGTACGTGTTGGATTTTGTTACACGTACAGTGTGTCCGGTTATGGACTAGCGATATTCTAGGTACTTATATAGCAACTATTCTAGTACACAAATACACTACACACTAGGGTCCAATCCACTTCCCCGCTATTTGGCAGCCATTTTGCTTTTTTGTTGAGATATTGTCTATCTTAAAGTTATGTGAGTTTATTTGTTACTTTAACCTGCATTATTCTCATTCTATGTCGCACACTATTGTAATGGAATTGTCATGAATAGTCATGACCTCCTTTTTAAAAAGAGTATTCATGGAGTTTCTTGCCGGCTCTTCTCCATAGAACCTACCTTTTGGAACCGTGCACCTAGTTTTGACTTTTTAAAAGTGCCTGTAATCTGGTCTATTTGAAATAAAAAACTTTGACTTTGACTTTATGATAATGTGAACTCATTGTATCGTAATATAAACGATAGACAATATTCTTGCCATCCGAATAAGCCTACTTTTATCTCAGTAGTCAGTAGGACCAAAATTTGGAGAAATATGACTTTTTTTGTACACACGTACAGCATATCTCAACAAAAAAATGGAAGTAAATTGGACCGTAGTGTATAGTGTATTTGTGTACTAGAATAGTTGTTATATAAGTACCTAGAATATCGCTAGTCCTTGACCGGACACACTGTATATTTTATAGGAACTGGCTATGTCAAATTATCATAGTTTTGTATGATTTTGATGAGATTTCTATGATACAAATTCCGTAGGTTGTAATGGAGTACTAGGGGAACATCCAAAGAAGTAATTCGATTCAATGTTGCAATTCATTAACAATGAGTACAGTGACCGAACAGAACAGATGGCCACTATCGCGCTTTACGTAAATACACTTGGCAGTCTTTCTAACCTATATCGTTCAGCCTAACCTTTTCCCAATGTTGGAGTCGGCTTTCAGTCTAACCAAATGCGGTTGAAAGCCAGTATTTCATGAGGAACGACTGCCAACGGTTTCCTACAATATGATAAAGTTAGACCGATTGTCAGACTTTCGGGTTTCTTACTACCTGCAACGACTGTCGTAGGTATTTAAATGGCACTCTGAGGCACGGAGGGGTCTCAATTTGGGATGAACGGTAACCCATCCAAAGATTGACCGCGGCAAGCGCAGCTTAACCTTGCAGGTCGTACGATTCGCGCGATTATTAATTAGCCACGAGCCCCTCAGCCTATTAAAACAAACATGTCAAAATCTCTATAGAATCCTAACAAAATCACATAGATACCTAATCAAAACCATCTCAAATAAAATCTGCAACTCAACCTCTACAATACATCCGCACATTTACATATAAACCCAAAGAATGAACAGAACCATCTTCCTCGAACGAGCCGTGAAGCGATGTGAAACAATTATATGAAATACACAATTACGTACAAATCCGTGCGGGGGGAGGGGTGACCGCAACCCCTTCGCCCGGAGACCACCCACTAGGGTTGCCAATGACGGCTTGAAAAGGTGAATAGATCTGTTGGTGACGGAAGTCGTAAGGTACTAGGAATTGTTATTGGAGTTTGGAAGCTTTTCTGGGTATTTTTATACAGTCTATATCAGACACAGTGCAACGTAAGACACAGAAAATTGCTCTACACAACCGAAGATAGCCGATCATATCCGAATATCTTACTTTTGTTCCCGACGTGCCAACTTAGAGGCCGACTACTGTACTTCGGCCTTTGAATTATTGTAATGACTAAAAAAAAAGTAAGTAACAGATTTAGCTAAGATAACTCCGATTGATACAGTCACAGACAATATTCTGCGACTATCGTTGGCGATATGTACAGTCAACAAAATAGTTAGGTACACAGGCAAATATCGAATATCAATGCGCTACGTAGGCAACTATAATTGTCATTGTCTGTGTAATAACATTTTACAGACAAGACACGTTCTGACGAACGATGGCAAAGACTTGGTCACTTAACACGCGCATAACTCTATTAAAATACAAATCAAGTGAAGTCGATTATGAATACCTAGGTGATTATATTCACGGATGATCAAACGACACTAAAATGTCGCCTATGATCACACAGGTGATCATAGTGAAATAGACAAAATGTTATTAGTTGCCTGTAAGTATACATATCTCTTTTGCTCAGTGATACATCGACATTCAGAATTGAAATATTATTGCTATTAGGTAAGTAGTGTTGAAAGAGGACTAGATCGACTTAAACATAAGTCTAGTGAAAAAAAAACTTGATAACAGTCAAAATCAATATTCTAGACAACACAAAATCCCTAAACAACAAAAAAATTCAACTCACAACTGAATCAATCGACACATCAAACATTTTTTTCTCATAGGAATTAAACAAAACAAAACACGGTACGTACATAAAAAGCCCATGTTGGTATTCCATCAGCCCTACGGGGGCGTCTCAATTGTAGGGCTAACGAGGAGCTAAAGGGGGCAGGCCCTGTTAACGTGCGCGGATCACGAGCCTTCTTTGAGGCCCTTTTGTGGTGCTCTGGGAGGGTAACATGTAGGTTATATATCTATGTGGGGAATGAGGAATCTTTTGTATGTTCTTGCAAGGGTTTTGGTGTTAAAAGTAGGTGTAGTTATGTAGTTACGTACAGTTTTATGTGACAGGAAAAGGAGGTTCTTAATTTGGTGGTTAACTGAAGGTTTTGTGGTTTATAAAGGGAAAAGTTCTTAGAAGCTTCATTTTGTTTATAAATTTATTATTTGTTTTTAAAAAAAGCGTTGTTACTCGTACTTACTAGGATTTTTCCTGTATCCTGAGTGCGTTTACAGATACAACTACCTGTCCGTGTAGGAATCGAACCCATAACCCGTAGTGCAGAAGACTTTCGCTCAACCACTGCACTAAAACGTGTCTTAATTTTTTTTTTTGGTGTTTATTTAGAAGTCAGTTGCGTGTTTCAAGTCTGTTGCTTGCTACCCAGATTTTTAATAACTCCACCGCTATTGTATCATTCTTGCACCGCATTTTAGTACGGTGTGTGTATCAAAAATGATACATTCTATTGCGTTCAAGGCGTTGTGTATCGCTAATGCAAACGGTTTTCATACTTTTTATATGGATAAAAAAGTTCTAGCTTGGGCGAATCTTTTCGTGTATTTGGGTTTAGTGTGTGACATATACTCTAGAAAATAAGACATTTTGAATCTAAACGTATCTGAAAAAGTGTCTAATAATGCTTGGCAGTGAATGTGTCAATAAAAAATAATAAAAAAATTACAAAGCCTTTTTGTGGCGTTGTACTGTTATGTTTATGTACCTATGTTAAAGGCTTTTTTGCTAAGCTTTATTGCACAAATATAAAGTTACATTTCGGAACTTGAACAAAGTGTTAAGAAACACAACATAACAATGTCACATGATAAACACAACATCACTAAAACACAAAATTAATTCTTACAACACAGACAAACACAAAATCTGTGCTCTATCAACAAACACCCCCCACCTGAAACCACCCCCCGTGTTTACCGCATCCTGTATCTCCGCGAGGGTGTTTCAAACCCTCCGAAGGTACTAATTGTAACGCTGTCGGGGACTTTCTCGAGGGTAGTTCACAGTTAATGTTTGTCACAGTTATCTGCGTTCTTCAGTTGTCCCTGTTTATAACTTAACCGCAGGCTTTGATTGCGAGGAGGCTTCGTTTAAGTGAGGAGGCTTTATAACTCTTTTGAGACCGGCTGTGACTGTGAAACAACTGTATGCTAAACAAAGTTGAAATTGGTGGCTGTTTATTTGTACTTTTTGTTGGATTGTCGTCTTAACATTAACTTGAGATGAAATATAACATTTTTTTTCATGAATGGTCTTTTGACTCTATCACTTCATTATTAACTAGCTTTTGACGCGGCTTCGCTTGCGTTAACTAAGTTCAAAAAATTCTTAACACACTACTAAAATTTCTACAATAATATAATTCAATCGTGATTCGAAAGACACGTGGCGCCAGCTATGAACATTATTGTTGTTTTCTTCGGGAACAGTATTTTTTTCGGGATGAAAGGTACCCTATGTCCGTTTCTGTACACCTGACAGCGTATATGCAAAATTCCAGGATGATCGGTTCAGTGGTTTAGGCGTAAAAAGGTAACAAACAAACAAACTTACTTTCGCATTTATAATATTATATTAGTTAGGAAGTTAGGATTAGGATATACATTGCTTGTTGCTCAAGGTTTTTTATAAGCGAAAATAATATTGTATTCATCATCATCTTCATTCTGCTGAAAGACGTCCACTGCTGGACATAGGCCACCCCCAAACATCGCCACATCAACCGGTCCAATGCTTCTGGCATCCAGCGGATGCCCACTACCTTCACCAGGTCATCGGTCCACCTATCTACGCTGTACCTACGCAGCCGCCACTCCAGAACACACGAGTCCCATCGGCCATCAGTTCTGCAAGCAATTGGCACCACCCAATGCCACTTAGGTTTGCCATTTCTCCAACGTAATATTTTAAATATAAATTATTACGTCATACCAAGTTATTTACATAAACTCACGCCTGTATTCCTCCAAAGGTTGGCAGAGGTGTATAGTACACCCACATTTCACTGTTATGTTTTTACGTCTCATGTAATAGGAGGCGAGCCTATTGCCATCGCCCTGGCACAAATCCAGACTCCGGGCTGCTACTAAGAAATTCCACGCGGAAAAACCCAATAACACTTTGCCCGACCTGGGGATCGAACCCAAGACCTCACGCTCAGCAGTCGCGCGTGCGACCGCTAAACCAACGAGGCAGTCAACCAACCAAGTTATTCGTCCAACTTTATTAAGCCAAAACATCTGTAAACCTTTCAAAACATCTAAAAACATAAAAGTCAAATACCCACACTTTCATTTTCATCCCTACAATGATAATAAAAAGCAAAAAGTCTACGTCATCACTTCCTTATTCGTAAGGCTCGGTATTCATGGCACGCGTTTTCGTAAGGAGGGCAATAATCGCGCGACAGGCAATACGCGTGTCGTACAAGCGATCACTTGTAATAAAGCGATATGTCGCGCCGTGTGGCGCTGACATGCGGAACACCTGCGCGGTTGATAACGTTAGGTTGGGCGCAGAGGTGCGACTGATAACGTTGCGTCCATTTTTGGTGATAAGAAATTGAAATGATTACGGATTGTTGAATAATAATTCACTGTTTATATTTTTAAATTATATGTATTAAATATCATAATTATTTTAGAGGATTATAATTATGTTCGCCCTTACGTACCTAATATACGGTAACGTTTCTGGAAAATTTTAGGTAGTTTAGGTAAATGCAGAACAATAAACTTCTGCCTAGCCCTTTGGTAAATGCTTAGTAAACCTACTTGATAATATTCAAAAGATGAGTTTTTTTTATATATATGTATTGCATTATGTAAAAATACCACATACCAATTTACGACCTTTAAAAACATAATATGATAACTTAAATACAATAACTTCATCTAGTTTAAAAAAAAATACATCTTTCGGTTCCAACTTACAAAAATCCCAGTAAAATAAACTCCCCAAAAATATTACGATAAGTCTGTCTGTGTAGTCAACGTGTAGCCGTCCTTATCGTCTACGCCATCGTAGCAACGACATTTGTTTGTAGCGTATCTCGTAGCGGCGCATCAAAGCTTCGTAGCACATTATTAAAATGCTACGGATTTTATTTTTGTTTTTTATTTTTCAGTATCTTGTGTGTATGTTGATTGTCTTATCTTGTACAAGTTTGTGTTGGACATAATATTAGGACTTTAAATATGTTTTTATTGAGATTTCGGTTGCCTCCGCTTATACGCTACTCAATAACGCTTTTCAACATCTTTATTTTACTTCTGTTGAGAATTAGTTCCATTTATTTTCTTAATATACGAATATTATTATCTCCTTTATTCATTTATATTCTTGTTGTTTACATTTTTAAATATAAATCTATGAAAAATACATTTAAAAATATAAAAAATAAAGGTCCACCGGCATCGGGAGCAGGGTCCAATCTACCGGTGTTTAGGGCTCCAGAGACAGGAACCTCCTCACAATACGCGCCGTGTCGAGGAGGACTGCTACGAATATTATTTCTAGGAGATACCTATGTGGATTATGGATTTAAGTAAAAATTAAAAAAAATATATTAGCCTGTAACTGTCCCACTGCTGGGCAAAGGCCTCTTCTCGTACGGAGAAGGAACGAGCATTGATCGCTACGCTTGCTCACTGCGGGTTGGCGATTTCAGACCACTAAAGTCCAGGTTTCCTCACGATGTTTGCCTTCGCCGTATGTCAGTGGCGTCTTAGATTAACTAAGAAAGTACATATGAAATTGAAAAAATCACATTGGTACATGCCTGGGTTTGAACCCGCAACCCGGTGCTTAACAAGCGGGTCTGTAACCTCCGGTACCGACCATAAAATATATTTCCACGAATTAAAATATATTTCTATAAATGTTACGTCACTTTTTAGTTTTAATAATGTAATTAATAATTTCAAGCTTGCTTAGGATGAAAAAAAAGCCAGCAATGAGGATACAAACTTAACCTGAAAGACGCCTCAAGTATTTTATTTGTTTTTCATAGGTGCGTACTCTAAAACATTGCTTAGTCATGAATCTTGATTTAAGGTAATATTTGAGTACAGATTTGTATGACTGACTGAGCATCCTTTTAGAATTTATAGAATTATTTATTATCTATCTAGCCTTTTCCCGACTATATTGGGGTTAGCTTCAGTCTAACTAGATGCGGCTGAAGTATTTTACACGGAGCGACTGTCATCAGACCTCCACAACCCAGTTATTAGGCAATGCCGATATCCTAAGGTTAAACACGTGTGCGTAACTTTTTGAGGAAATTATGCTTTTAATATTTCTCATATGTAACTAATATGGAGTTATATTATTTTACTAAGTTTACTTCTAAAATATGTAGCTTACAGCTAACATAATTACTTATAATTGTTTTTTTTTCGTGTGGTGTTTACCTCTAAGTAATTGTTGCACTGTGTAGAGTTTATACGCATGTTTTATTTTTGTTTGTAGATTAGTGTAAACAATTGTTGGTAGACCTAATAAATAAACACGTTGTCAGACTTTCTGGCTTCTGACTACCCGTAACGACTATAATAGGTATTCGTATGACACCCAGGATCGACAACTAACGAGCTCTCTAAGGCACGGAGTGGTCGATGTGTAACGAATGGTCACCCGTCCATAGTCTGACCGCGGCAAGAGCAGCTTAACCTTGCACATCGTACGTTTGAATCTTAGAAAATTTAAAAGACAAGCCTAGCTATACGATAATACTTAAAACTATGTTTGTTTACATCGATCCTTATCCCCTCATAAGCGCAGTTTTTGTCCCCCGCCATCCGCCATCCTCTCTGATATCACTTTGATAACTGTCCGGTTTTTGTCCGGGCGGACACCGGACAAGTTGCGAGCTGCGACCATCTCATATAACCATATGGGTGTATTAAGAGACGTTTTATCTTCGTGTACATATGGCCTTATTTTATGGGTTGTAAGTGTATTGCTGGGTTTAGGAATTGTTTGAGTGCTAGTAAAAATAGTTTGGTGATAGGATTAGTGGTTTCTTCTTATGTATACACTTTATAAATGTATATACAACATGTAACAAGAATAACGCAAACTCCCCAATTGGAATATTCAGTTATAATCACAATATACTGAAATTATACTTGTATGTACTTTAAGTAGGTACTTAATGTAAAATTTTAGTATTGTTTATTTAAGAAATTATTTCTAATTTTTAACTGCATTTATAATTCATTCTTATGGCCTTGGCATAACGCTCAACATTCTATAACAGAACTAAAAGAGAGATAAGTAAAAATAACGTTAAAAAAATCACATAACATAGATATTAAAAATAGTTGAAAGTGATTTAGATGTCGATTCTTAACATACTACTTTCTTATTATGTTACACGTTGGATATCTGTAATAACATCTTGCGTTATAAAGTTTATACCAAGACTACAGCTCTATAGACTCAGTTCTATGCTTCGCATGTTTCGACACTTTAGTAGGTATATACAAATATTAAATATTTGAAAAACATTGGGAGCTAATTGTTCAAACATGCGCGTATTTCTTAAAGTCATCGATTGATGCATATAAGTTCACAATCCTTTATTTATTTTAAATCACTAATGGTTCTCCACCTATTATAACTCAAAGTCTATAAAGAGTTAATTTAAACCATCGTTAAAACAACTAACTTGCATACAATCATCAGTGAAATGTGAATGAACAAACCGAAAAGGCTTCCATAGACACGATAAAAAAAGTATGCCTACGAGGCGTCCATATAAAAGAAAAGAAAAAAATGCTCAAAAAAAATGAATAAATAAAACACAATTACAGGCTACCTCTATCCTTTGGTCCCGTGGGCGTGGCATGTATTTTTATACCAAAACAGACACTCGAAACTAACATCATAACATATTCCACAAAAATACCAAAACATTCGACTCATTTGCCTAAAAGTAAAACTATAGACGTTCATTATATAGCGAGCAAAACAACATAATACATCGGCACAGCCCTATAATAACCGTCACCTCATCGCGAAAAACAAAGATGGAGCCCGCCGGGAGGGGGGGTGGTGCGCTCCCCACCAACGTAGCAGTAGGGCTGCCGAGGTGGTAGAAGTGGGATTGGAAAACTCGCTTAGATATGAAGCTATTTTTGGTGTTGACTTTGTATGTCAATTGTTTTTTTTTATAGAATGTAATTTTAAAATTAATTTGCATAAACATAATAAAGGTAGGTTGGAATAAAATGTCTCTAATTGGAGTTTAATATTGTGTCATGGTGTAATATAACGTTACGATAAGTGTTGTCATTGATTAGCACCTTCAATACATTAAAGAAGATTTTAAATACATAATGAATATAAAATAAATTGCTAACTATCCTAACTATTTCCTATTTTGTGTTATTCATCTATTTTGTTAAAAAGTAAACTGCAAGTGAAGAAAAGCATTTTCCTCGGGTAATTTGTTGACACAGTGGCAGCGCCCACAGCCGATGACGTGGTCTTAGGTCAATAACATGACCTATCTGTCACAGGAAGAGAATACCTGAGAATAGCATATTATTATAACATGTATTGAGTTATTTACAACTAGTTTTTGCCCGCGACTTCGCTCGTATTAATTAAGCACAAAAAAACTCTTAACACACTACTAAAGTTTCTATAATATAATTCTATCGTGATTGGAAAGACACGTGGTCCCATCTATGAACGTTATTATTGTTTTCCTCGGGAACAGTACTTTTTTTCGAGGTAAAAGGTATCCTTTGTCCGTTTCTGTACACCTGACAACGTATATGCAAAATTTCAGCATGATCGGCTCAGTGGTTTAGGCGTGAAAAGGTAACAAATAAAAAAAAACTTACTTTCGTATTATTATGTGTGTATAATTTTATACATAAGCTAAAGCAAAGAAAAATATTTCCTGCGTTTATTTCCTTCTTTTTGAAATTCTCTATAAGATAATAAGCCTTTCAGCCGGCATACAAATTAAAACCCCGAAAGTTCAACCGTAGACAGCCCTATCAGTAGGGGTGTACCTACGCGAAAATGTGCGGTGAGCGGGCGCCGGGCGGAATTATGTTATTTCTTAATTTAATTTCATTAGGCCGGGCGGGGGCCGGCAGAGATTGTGCCTTTATGTCCGACGTGTAATTGTTCTCGCTGCTCTACTGGACCGCTTTCATGACCGCTTTCAGAGGGCTATGAAAACGTTGATGAATTTTAGAGAAAATACTTAATTATATTTATGATTTGTCGAACTGAGTTCGAATCGCGACCTCGCCGCGTGTTCATGTCATGATTAAGGGCTCCGTTTGGGTCTGAAACTAGTCGGGCAATCCCGTAAAATGCACGTCAGTAAACATTTTAACTAATCATAAATATGAATGTGTCTCACGTGTATCATAGTCGTATTTAATTAAATAGGATATTAATAAATTCATATATAATATTGTTGATAATTTATTTTAATATGAATAAGTGATATAATAATTCAGTTAATAAAATATAATATGATAAAATAGTAGTATTATGTAATTGATAATTTAGATAGTAATGTAAAATGTAATTAATAAGTGATTGTTTAACAACAATATTTTAATATTTTGCATGCCATGTATTACCTGGCGGAATGTTACTAACTGTTAATATTAAGAGTAATCATCTGCTACTGTAACTTACAATATTCCTGCAAATAAATGATTACTATTTCCTTTATTCCTTTAAAATAAACTTAAATTTATACTTTATTATTATTTTAACTTATAATACGAAAATAATTGTATTTTTTTCTATTTTTCATCGAGGAATTAGTGCAGTTTTCGTGATCATGGGAGCCTCTTAGGTGCTTGCTAACTAGTCGTATTTTATTGTTAGTGACAAAAGACGCATGATTCCTTTTCGAAGTAACTCAAACGGCCTTTTGCTGATCTAGCGAATCAATAAAACCGCTTTCAGTGCGCGCCGACGATAGTCCATTGTCAGACAGCAACCGGGTGCATTCGCCGACATTCTCATTTGTTATCATTTTAGCATAGCTTTTCAACAGTACTAAAATAAACTGTTTTTAGTATCTGAAATAGAGCGTTTTAGTTGCGATCCCAATAGTCAATACAATTTAGGTCGCGACATGAACAAATCCACAATTATAAATGTCTAGCTGTGCCCGCGATTCCGTCCGCGTAGAAGTCGGGAAACAACATAGTGTGGCAACAACTAAACAATGTATATGTATTCCATTTTTTTAATCTAATCATATTTGTTTCCAATAAGGTTACTGCTCATCACCCACACTGAATAGCGTGATACAAAGTATCCTATAACCTGACCCGCTCTTTAACGGATGTGGCTACAAAATTTCATCTGGATTTTCCAGTAGTACTGGCGTAAAGGTCAAACATACAAAGGGACAAACAGACAAAAAATCTAAAAACTACGAGTTTAGCATCAGTATCGTTCCTAGGCTGCGTTGCACTTATTCTTTTCCAAAAATATTTATTGTACAGTTTTAGTCATGACGATTTCATTATATGTATAAATGATAGACAGTCTACAATTATCACAGGGTATATATTAACTGTTATGATGATAATCTCGATCTGCGGCGTACCAACAATTGTACAGTATAGTTTGAGAGACCACAATAACAATTATATTATACGTTCTTTATGACGTGCGCGTCGTTATTATTCTACAATACGATTTGCGTAAGTTTAATTTTTTAAAAATTATTCGAGTCCGAAAGGCTACCGATTTTTCCCTATGTTACAGTGTTATACCTTTTCACCGCAAGGTGAGTGCTGACGTTTCTCTTTAAAACGTTACCAAATATTAAAAAAAAACATGGATAAAGGCTATTTTACGGATTTTGATGATGTCGTTTAAGTTTTTTCGATTGCAGTCTCCGTAAGGCTACAATTTACGAAATGACCGTTATGTCTGGACTTATCTTTCGTAGAGTACAGCAATGTCTTTAATAGATACAGTTAAAGAAAACGTTATAATGATTTATCTATTAAAAACACGTATACATCATAGTCGCTGAACAGGCCTGGAGGTTATTCGAGATACATAGATTCATTATGAACTAAAACCTTTTTAGCTATTATTTCAAGCCGCATCAAAATCCGTTTTTCAGCAATTAGCTACTATCGAATAAGTAGACACGTAGGGTTTGATATGTTAGACACAATGTCCTATAATCTTTATGACTACCACGATGTTTTATAACCTCTAGTTATAAGGTATAACGGGCTGGTGTCCGCAACTCCATAGGTGCGCGTATTTTGCGTGACGGAAAGCCTCTAGTTTTAATTATGTCAGTTTATGTTTATATACACGTATGAAACGTTAATTAGCTATTAGATTTCATATATAACTCACTACCTACTTACCTACTCAGCCATTTTGTCGGCCCCGTTATGTTTTAAGAATTGTTATTTAAACAATTCTTCACATTCAATTCTCCAAGCTTCACACGGATGCTTGTCGTTACAAGCGTTATTTCGTTAAATATACATAATTTCTGATCGAAGAAAAGATCTACCAGCTATATAAATCTGACTGTACTCCCAATTACAGTTGAAATATTTCTAGGGCCCTGCGTTATCATCTCAAACAAGCACAATGATATTAAAGCGATCCAAACAACACGAAGTTTATATTTCGTTGTTAAAAGCTTTTCATATTTTGTACCAATTTTGATGTTTTTCTTTTAACCCAAAGGTTGACTGGCAGAGAATGCCTTTTGGCATTAAGTCCGCCTTATGTATGTACCACCATAATGCACAGAAGTATAAATAAAAGCTGACATCTTTCAATGACGGATGACATGAATTATTATTGGTTATGCGGTTACCTAAATCAATTTATATAATAACTTTAGGTTTTACTTCATTACGGTTTTACGTATACATCCATAAACATAAGACAATTTAATTTAGCAATTTCTGATGCAGGTTTTAAAATATAATTACAGAAATAAGCAGTACCTTTATACCCATAATTGTATACTGTTTCGTTTGTAAATATTACATAAAATAAATACAGCTACTTATTTTCTCTAACTTAATTACCGATGCAGGTGTTACCTTCTCAACAGTCCAACAGTTATATGTATTTAGAAGTACATAAAACAATTGCAACAAAGCTAATAAAGCGAACCAATTTGCGGTCTCCTGGCCACCGGAGCCATCCATTCCAATTACCATACTTTACAGTCCAACTGCTAACAAAAACATACTTTTTGGCAAAATACTTCGCTTAACCGCCCCACTATCGAATAACTGAATGTTGGACACAATTGAATGTTGCATCACGAAACGTGAATTTTAATTCCGGGCGACATATGCTAGAGCCTGGCCCCCCTGGCCCCCCAAGCCGGCCCCTGGGGGTGGACCGAGGTGGGTGTGGGGACACACTGTAATTAAAAAAATGTGTGGCACTTCATTCGTGCGCGCCCAGTGCGACCGCAGCCTAACGCGTGCGCGCCCTAACTAATTAATAATTTCCCGAATGTTTTTGGGATTTTAATAATAATCTCTTAATGTTTTGTGTAGTGCTTATGTAGGTTATTGGGCAAATTGTATCTTTGTGTTGTGTCTGTCTGTTTTTAAATTAAATTAATTTAAATTGTTTTTTTATCTTTATTTTTGAATTGTTATTTTAACAAAAGTTACTTAGGGGCTAAACACCATTCACATTTCACTCATACAAAATATTTTATGAGCTTCAGATTTTGTTTTGATGCTGTAGAATGGTTTCGCAGCTAAAAGCACACGATTTCACAGGTGATGTGAATAAGTGTGTCTAAAAACCATTTTTTTTTGTTCTGTTTATTGTTATTAGTCGTTTAATCAACCTGTGATAGAATATCGCATTCATATTTTCATGTTTCATGGAGGGTGATTTTGTCGGAATGTCTGGAGTACTGCGAGATGAATGCATCGTGAACGAGTGAAAGAATATACTGTCAGAAGCACTGTAAGGGATTTATGAAAGAGTTTATTAGAATTATTTTTTATTTTATTTTTTTCTTGTCCTTGTATGTATGTATCGTTTTTTATTACTATCTTAAATTATTGTAATTGGTCTAAGACCGTTTTAATTAAAGTAAATAAATAAATAAATGTTTTTTCAAAGGCGTAGTAAAAAGACTACCTGCGAATCACCACGGAGCGATAGAAGTAAATCATTTTCGGTGTTACTTTTGCTAGCGTCAAGCTAGAGTCCCAAACAAAAATTCCAGGATTATTGTTATATCCAAAAAATTGTGAACAATTCGAAATAATTAGTGACTCAATACTTTCCGAGTTTCGAGCAACTATTGGTGGAGGGGGACGCTAGCTTGACGTATGCATCCCCACCGTCTTATTCGGAAACTACTATAGCCTTAACAAAGGAGTTCAGATCAAAAAATAATCCCTAAATAGTACCTCAAAATACAAAATCTCAAAAATAGTGATCTCATAGGATTGGAGATATTTCAATGTTTTGGTGAAACATTTAACCGCGACCGTCAAGTTAGCGTCCTTAAATTCTCACAGAAACCCAAAGCTAACTTACTTTCTGACAATTAAGTAGTCTTGTAAAGTTTTTTAATATTTATATATTACAGTAAAATTAAGAGCAAGGATTGCAGAATCTGTTAATGTCGTAAGATTAATATAATATTAGTTGAGATTCATTTCTGTATCAAAATGTGAGCTTTTTATCTGTGAGCTGCTCTATTTCTATAATTGTTTTTTGTCATTTCAATAAAATGCCTGTTATATCATTTGTAATATATTTTATGAACGTTACCCATCTCTAAAATTTCTCCTGTATCGTGGGTGAGTTTACAGACACAAATCTTAACATACACAATCGCTCAGACCCGGAACAACTATCTGTAGGCCATATAAATATTTGTATCGTGCGGCAATCAAACCTACAACCCGTAGCGCAGAAGCCAGTCGTTTAGCCACTGCGTCAAATGTATCGTCAAACCTAATTCTACATGAACATTTGAAATCATTAATCAAGAATGTATTAAATTAAATTTAAATTATTTTATTCTATTCTAAACCACATCTGCAAGTACATTCATTTGCTACCTATTTTGTTGAATTACAAAACGGTAGCACTAAGTACAGTCGCCCCCAAATTTTCCACGCTATTTTAATAACATCAAATTTTGACACATCTAATATTGTTACTAGATAAACATACCTAGTACAAACGTACTATTGACGTACAATTTAATTATATTGTACATTTATGATTGCACTCTATGCGTTGTCAATATTATAACCCTGTAATGATATGGGCTGACACTAACAAAGTAATTGCGTTCTGTCAAACGTCAAATACTTCACATTACACATTATTACCTGATCACTTATCAACTGATAGCAGTATTATTGTTATCGTGGTGTCATTTAATAAGCTCTTCGGCGTGACTATCTAACTCGATATGTTGGCTTTTTATTAAAATCTGTCGTGATCCGTGACGCAGCGACATCAAATGTTATTATATTTTGTGTGTTTTTAATAAAAGTGATACGATGAGATAGGAAATTTTTGTGAGTGTATCAATAATAATATAATTGATAGAGGTTATAGCGGCGAACATATTAAATTGGTGTCGAAATTGTAATCAGCGTGTCAGAATCTGGCGATAACTTTTGGTTATGACTGTACTTTTCCTGGACACTATAAATTTCATTCAAAATATAGAATAGACTATTTTGAAATTTTAGAAATATGTTTAGATTATTTTGAAATTAAAATCTGAAGTATATATTTTGTGCCCAATTTTTACAGCAAGCCAATCAAATCATTGGAGAATTTTAAAGCCTACTAAAATCTAAACTTCCATAATCCATTTCACAACATAAAATATTAACAGGACAATCTATTTTACAACAAAATTCATTTCATTGCAACAACAAATGCCGACATGCGGTTATCTCAAGTATCGAGATTATCGTATAATATCGCATCGTTTTCAGCTCGGTATAATATCGATCGGCGGCATCGTACCGACAATTAACCGCGTAGTTATAATTAATTAAAGAGCCTGTTCTCGTGTAAGAACACTTGTTACCCTTGTTAAGGTGGCGTCAAGTGAATTGGTACAACTTAACGATCTTTTTGCGACATTTTATTGTTGTATTTTGGTACAGAAATTGGTACTTTATTACTCTTTTTTGTATAAGGACAATTAAGTTATTAAATATATTAAGTAAGCATAATGTCAATGGAAAAATTTACTGATTTATTATACTACTAGCCGTGAGCCCGATGGAAATTCCCATAATTCAAAAATAACGAACTTACATCCCCTATTTAACCCCCATAGAGGATTAATTAACAAAAAATCCTTTCTTTTTTCACCTACGTTGTATAAGGAACTCCTGCGCAAAATTTCATGCTTCTAAACCTACCAGTATAAGCTGTGCGTTGTCTGTCAGTCACACTAACTGTGTTAGAGTTTTATTTAGTAAATTAAAATCGTTTTCTAATGTAGAAATACGTATCAAACTAATTGAGTTCATTTCTTTTACAGGCACCTGATAGTCATCAAAGATCTTACTAAAAATAAAATATGTAGAAGATTCAATATTTGTTACTAAATTACATTGTTGTGATTGAACAGATTTTGATGGATTTTGTTGCGGATGTAAAACAATCTGAATTAACCGGCGCCAGGCAGTTAACTGTGTTCCATCGTGTGTATGTGAGAGCCAGAGGGGTATAGGGGAATCTCTATATATCTCTGTTACTTGGATTCGTGTGCTCCATCTTAGACCTTGTCTGCGCTTACCATCAGGTGGTGCGACTAGTGATAAACGCAACCAAGTGAAATAATAAAAATAAAAAAACACGTAATATACAGGTTTAGTTTTAGTATACACTAAACCTGAAACTAGTTTGTCCAGAATCACTAGGAGAATCGAGTGACACATTTTTTACAGCACATTTTTTTCATGTTCTTTTTCATAAAATTTCAATTTTGTTTCAGTAGGTTTCTACCCATAACAGTTGACGGGAATAGACACCTTGAGGCTTAAGACGGTCCGCTCGGTCAGTTTCCGTGTATTAGACAACCCCTGCATATCACATTTCAGGCATTTCACACTTTACTAGGAAACTTAACTACATAAACTAAGGTGTAACTTGAAGATTTATTTAAAAAAAAACACATATTCAGGCAGTTCTGATGAAAATCTTGTTGGGGCGTCTCGGTTTTCGTATATACTAAAAATAGCGTTGTATAATATGTTATTTTCATACAGGAACTGTTCAAGCGTACAGAGCCGCCGACATAGCTAGTCACGTATAAAGGGACTGGTCGAAGGCCTGTTAATGATCTAAGATGAGTTCTTTTCAGAAAAGGAACTATTAGACTAATAAAAATGCGTGACAACAGAAATTAGCATCGCGGTGTCTCTTCAAAAGAGGCTAAAGCTGTCATTTTTTCGTAAAAAAACAAATCTTCATTGATGAATAGCGACCACACCCAACACTACGCCATAACTTATAGAATCCTCTGTTAGTTGAAACAGATCTCCCTTAATAGCCACATAAAATTGACACATTTGACAAATTGTAACATTCAGCGAATTAATATTAATAACTGATTCTTTAAAGCCTGCGAATTGGTCATTTGTTAAGATATTCTCATAAAATCAAAGTTGGCAGTTGTGACAAAAGTTTGCCGACATCCGACAACCAAGACAATTAAGTATATCCTTAATACTCTTAGAAAAGTTTGCATAAATATTTAATCTTAATTCAAAAAAAATATTAAACTAAACGTGACGACTCACTTCTGTTCGTATGTGTTTGAATATGGAATAAACACGAAAAATACTTATTAAAAACAAAATCATATACTTTTTGGCATACGTAGACAAACGTATCAATATAGTATAATAATATGATGTATTATTTATAACAACATGACATAGATTTGACACTGATATTCGTTTTTGTGTTTATTGTTTATTATTTCTTTCTTTCAATCCTACCGATAGAGGTTGTAAGTTCTTTTATTACTACAACTATGAAGATAGGAATCTGTTTTTTTTTTCATTTGTTACTTGTATTTTTTTGCCGCCTGTTCGTTCTACCTAATTCCGCATTACCTCATTAAAACCTTCATTCCTGATTAATTCGTTTTAATAACTAGTCAAAAATAATGTCCTTTATTTGAAAAAAAAACATATAACATAAACAAAATGTCACCATCCGTGGCCGAAATAAATTGTCAGCTGAAAAACATTCGATATTATTTTAAGTATCTGTAAGTATCACCTACAAATCAATCGATCGGCTTTGTGGGCGAAATTATTAATTCTGAGAACAAATGACTTTTCTGAATATTTATTTTTTACGATCGATAAATATAAATAGTTTCGCGGAAACTTTAAGTATTTTAATTTATTTATTCAGTATTTATACGACATCTAGCATATAAAATCATATACTGCCCATATGATTTTTGTTGCGTTTTTTTATATAGTTTGGAGTTATTTTATTTTTCTGATAAAATAGTCCTCTTCATCATCATCCTAATCTTAAGGTGTTATTCAATCAATTGGATGGTTCGCTAGGCTATTGCCTGCTATACAGGGTGTATACGAATTCGTGTAATTCCTTCAAACCGCGTGATCTACTGGTAACACTGATTAACCCTAACAGGGAATTTAAGAAAATCAACTGAAAAAAATATCTAAATAAAATCTTAGTTTTCTATTTCTGAGTCATTTTAGATCCCCGAGTTAACTTACTGCAAAGAGCGATATCGTGTTAGTCGTGCCCGCTAGCCGCGTCGCCGTGCTTTCAATCATTTATGCGTGGCATCGAAATGTTCAATATCGTAAAGTTCAATATCGTAAAATTATTTTTTTGCAAAAAAAACATTTTCTTATTTTTTTACTGAATCCTTATTAGGTAGTTTAGACACGATCACCTACCCATACCGCATGAAAAAAAAGATTTTTATTTTTAATCAGGCTAATTTCCGTGCGGGGCCTAGTAGTAGATCATATGGTTTTTACACGAATTCGTTTACACCCTGTATAGCAAAATCATTTTTCCGAAAACTTGAGAATTAGTAGGCAATCAAATCCTAAAGCAAGGCGCTGGCCAATTTGTTCCACCATCTTCTCGTTATCTATACTACTATTCTACTATTCGTAGTTGTACTAGTTGTATTTGTTCGTGTCAACTTTGCACGTTTGCACGGATCGAATGCCATCGCAATCTAATTATTAAGATGATGTTATCAGGCTAGACTAGTTACAAGAACCGCGCTTACAAAAACGGATACAAATAAGGAAGAAGTGAAAAAAAAAAACTGTAGGCAATGTGACACGTGACAATCGCGCGCAAACTAGGTCTAGCTCTATGTCTGTGGTCTAGACCAATTATGACGAGACAATCCTGAATATAAGACGTGCGCGTGCGATTGTTAATAAGCTCAACAATCAGCCCTACGATTCTATTTTAATGGAGCTAGGTGTACGGATACGGAGCACATCCTAGGATACTATTGTCAAGAATCTTCGGCAAACACCGAAAATACACTACTGTCTAAAAGCTGAAGATCAAAAGCATGAGTTTTTTAATGGATCAAGGAATTATGAAGCTTTCAATTTATTTTGCTTAATCCGATGACCTATATTTTATCATGTATCCGAGTGATTTTTTTCAACAAATAGGCCACCCTTATTCTTCAATCCGTGATGATTGTGTTAACCGAGATGACTTATCAGGCCTGCCGGCCGTCTAGCGAGTTATCAGAAGGTATATGCTTAATACCTATGACAGAATCAATCCAAATTTAGTAAAAGAGAACCTTGAGGCCTCTGAATTTTCTCTCTTTGAAATCTCTATTCTTTCTTAATCGATTAGAAAAAATCAAACTTATTTACGGAAATACACATACATTAATTTTCAACATCAACTTCATCAGCCTGGTCTTTCCCCGACTATGTCCTACTACTATGTTGGGATCAACTTCCATTCTAAACAGATGTGGCTAAATACCAATAGTTTCAACACTTTCAACCCCTACTACTAGAGATGGACAAGCGAATAAAAATAAATACTCAAATAGTATAAATACTCTATCTACCTAAGTAAATTAATCCCTATTTCCCTTGGTCACGGCATCACGCCTGAGCGACTGGACCGATTTCGCAATTATTTTTTTTGTTTTGTTCTTCATTGTCAGGAGACGGTTCTTATGAAATAAAATTTTAATATTAAAAAAAAACTAAATTATCTTAGAATGTCCATACCTATTCTTCATTTGTTTACCGCATGCATGAAAATGGTTTTAACTTTTTGTTACTATTTTGATTTTGTTTCTAGTAGGTAAGTAGTAAGTAGGAAAAAGTGCATTGCAACACAAACGGTGCAGCTAGTAAAGAATAAAAATAGTTAATACTCCTTTTTACTCTATTGTGTTTACTCGTCCTCGAGTATTTATCCGTGTAAGAACCCATCTTTGCCAACAACACACTCAAATCAAAACCAACATTCTCATCATCCCATCTTCAATAGCAACATAACCAAGTAAATCATATAACACATTTACGGTTACGGGTTGAACCGTACGTGTACCAAAGCCTTAATGTCGGCCAACAGCCCGCAAACGGCCGTAGGGCTATAAATGGCCGCTAAGGGCCGACGGAACACGCCCGACGGCGACCGGAACTCGGAAGTTAGGAAGGTTGTATGTTTGTGACGTCATTTTGGTATTGTTGTGGGTGTAAGATCTTGTTGGAGGCTGTTAAGATTAGATTAGGTTAACTATTTGAAAGGAATTTAAATTTATTTTATAAATTTTAATTAGCTACTTAGATATAATATATAATTGAATATAAATCGATCTAAGCGTCGCAATCTTAATAGAAAATAGTCTACTCAGTAGTAATAGAAAATAATAGACTTTACTATTACTACAGGATAGACCAAATAGAATAACATAATGAAGTCGTTGATTAGATGGAATAGACTGTTGCACAATTTATAAATTTTCATTATAGGGTAGCTATTTCCCAAAGTGCACTTACTTTGAAATATTCTTGCAGTAAAATATTGTAAATCCATTAACTATGTATAAAGTAATAATATCAATATATTAAAATATTTCGTTTATTTTGAAATTATTCATTAGTGTTTGATTATACGTGCTAATTAGTATTAAAATAAATTACATAGTCAATTTTGATTACATTAAAAAAATTGAGCGACGCGTTGATGTCTTTTATACGACTACCAATTTTATACGCTATTTGCATATAAAATAAATAAAAACACATTAATGACCCATCCAATTAATAATACGTTTGAGTTTTGATGTAAAAATTTTTATGTACTTACTTAAAAATACTTTTTAATGTGACTATTAAGTTTTGAATATAAAACGCCGAATATTATACCGTGGTTTACTCATTACAATTAATGTCATAGTAATCAATATTAAATCCCACCTGTAGATCATTACATATATTCTCAAATCCAAAAATAAACCTACCAATAATTATACATCACTACAGTATGCCTCTCCTAGCCTTCCTCAAGAAAGGTCAGCTCCCATTTAACCAGAAAAATAATAGCATTAACGAAAACAATAATAAAAGTCATAATTACTCACTGGACTGTAACCGCTCCCTCCACGCCATGGGGTTCGACACCAACCCCTGGAACCCTGGCCAGTAGAGAGGCTTGTGCTGCAGATAGTGAGCCATGCCGGCCGCCGCCGCCGCCAACGACAACCTCGGCGCCAGCAGACCAGCGCCCACAGTGGTGCCCACCGTCGGACGAGACAGAATGTGGTCGATCCCGTGAGGGTTAGGAGCCGGAGGAGGCGCCTCAGCCAAAGAACTCAACGCCGCCAAAGGAGCCCCGAAACCATTCTCCAAACCGCGAGACAAGGGCGGCGAGCCACGCATCTCCGACATCTTAGTACAGTTCACTGCATATACAAGTATACACCACAAGTCCGAAGTATGAACGTCACTCGGTCATTGCACTCCTCAGAGCAATGCGTGCGCCCGCTCGCGCGACCCGACACCAAATGAAAAGCTCTCACCGACGCTTTTGCTCACAAACAGAAAAAAACCTGAATAGAGAACGCCGCCCAGTCAATCTAAACCTTATATCGCGGACGCCGCCCCTAAACGAAGCTATCACCCCAAACCTATGTGCGTCCCGCTCTGTTTGGTATAGGTGTGAGAGGGAAGGAGCACGTGTGGTGTTAACACGAGAGCGTAGATTTAACGAATCGCTATTTAATGGCGCTTCTTGTCTCTTTATAATTAAGTCGGGTGCAGTTTTTGCGGGCCGCCCCCCCTTCACCCCGCGCCCGCTAAAAACTATTGTGCCACGAATAATAAGCTGGAATGGCAGAGTTTACGCGTTCGGATAATAGCGGAAGGATCTCCGGTTATTTATGTGACAAATAATATATTAATTGACATGGTACTCGATTTGTTAAGAAATAAAACACCCATAGAATTAGAGACATCTGCTAAGGGTGCGGCGTTGCCGGTGTATTGCTGGGAGATTGCCGGTGTATTGTCGGTTGCCGTAGATTGCAGATATTAAACTTGATTAATTGCTTGTCGTCTGAGTTATTATACACTTGAGTTAGGTATTTAAATGGAGTTGAGAAATTGTTATTGTATTTTTTAATTTGGGTAGAGGGATCATTGACGTAGAACCTAATAAAATAACGGTATAATAATTTATTTTCTTGTCGGCGTTGGTAAATATATTTTCAGTGCGCTTAAAATTGTAAAAATATAATGAGCATACCTACTTGATAATAATTGAGACGTCGTTCAATAGGTGTAAACTATTTTTAAGGAAAAAAATATGCCAAATAATTATTCTTTACAAACTCAAAACTATTTTCAACGACCATTTCCAGACCGCAAAGAATAATCCCCGAAAAATACAATTATCTTCAATTACATTTTAAAATAACCGATCATATCACCAACAATAACCAACACACACAATCAAATTCTCATCACAAAGCCACACTTTCATATTTTTTAATTCGTTTTTTAAATCCCCTAATAATGGCGGACCCCAATAAAGATGGCGGAACTATAAACGGTTTTTAAACTATTAATTTATAAACGGAATCGCTTGCGCATCCTGTCTGCTGGAAATGGAATCGGGTTTGATTTGACGGGCGCGGGCGCAGTTGTGGCACAGGATGTGTTTTGTTTTATTGTTATTTTTTCTAGATTTTATGGCATTTCAGGTTTTTATATATACATGTAACTAACAGTAATTTGAAAGGTTTTATTTTGTTAATTATAATCAGCTATTTAACTTTTAAATACTGGTTATTTCCAAAATACCATATGAATTTGTATGTATTTCTTAATGTTTCTAGTAAATTATGATTATTTAATTCCGTTTTCCTAACTAATACATTTTCTCTTTAAAATAAAAACTACGTTAAAGATTTTAGGTATTCAGAGCTCAATGACCTTAGTAACATCAATGCAATTTAAAAGCTCATTACATAATATTTATTTTAAGAAAAACAAGTATAGATGCTATAGCCCATCAACTATGGCAGTATCCAGGAATGATTAACTGATAGAGATGTAGTTAATAACCTAACCAAAAACTTTTTGGTTTTTGTTCCATAACTTGGTCGCGTCTGGGGGTCTACTCCCTAAGCACAAAGTCCGTGGTTTCGGTCTTAGTTACGAGCGTTTCCTACTCCCTATCACCTACGGACATATGATTATTTCGGGGCCCGAACTAAGAATTAATGACAACACGATTTGACAGTTGTTCCTACTATCGATGTGTTTTTGCCCGTCCGAAAAGTTGAACTTGACACTTGTTTTGTTCACTCCTACGTTTCGGGCTACTTTCGGACGGGCGACTAACTTCGTTGACGGACTTAGAGAGTAGGCCACCTGACCCTTGTCGGTGTGATGGTATGCACAGACAGAGTTTGAGATGGAGCACACGAATCCAAGTCACAAAGATAAAAGATATAGAAGGCTCTTGTAGCTCTCTAGCTCTCACATACACACAACGGAACACAGTGAACTGCTTGGCGCCGGACTTTAATGTTCAGGTGGTAGCTAGCCAGGCGGACCGTATAGATCCTACCGCCAAGCATTTATTACTGATGTAAAACGACTTTTATTTTAATCATAACATAACATCACGCCTATATTCCCCGAAGGGCTGGGCAGAGGTGTATAGTACACACTCGTTTCGCCGCTATGTTTAATTCCCATTTCACAGAGGGCGAGCCGGTTGCCATCAACCGGGCACAAATCCAGACTCCGGGCTGCTACTGAGAAATTCCACACGAAAAACCCAATAATACTTTGCCCGACCTGGGGATCGAACCCAGGACCTCACGCTCAGCACTCGCGCTTATGACCACTATACTAATGAGGCAGTCAGAGAGGCAGAGTTTTATTATAAGCATATTCACTTCTTTTTTTCTCTCATTGCGAGAAAGGTAGATAAAACGACAAAAGGATCGTATTAAAAGATACCTTATTTGTATGACAGGGATATTCAATATTCAAGTTGACATTGCAAAGCGGCTGATCGACACTTCCCGTGACCCGAAGTCTGACCTTTACTTTGGCCAAAGGATTAGCATTGCCATACAACGTGGCGATGCAGCCAGTCTTTTGCGCACGTTACTAGTCGACAGCGATGTGGAGGAAGATTTTGATGCCCTCTTTTAGTTTATAGTTTTATACTACAGATATATTTTTCTTTAATTGTTTATGTTTTTATTTGTAACTGCCTTTTGCCAGCGGCTTCGCTCGCGTTAATTAAGCTCAAAAAAACTCTTAACGCACTTCTAAAGTTGCCATAATAATATAATTCAATCGTAATTCAAAAGACACGTGGCGCCATCTATGAACGTTATTGTTGTTTTCCTCGGGAACAGTAGTATTTTTCGGGATGAAAGGTACCCTATGTCCGTTTCTGTACACCTGACAACGTATATGCAAAATTTCAGGATGATCGGTTCTGTGGTTTAGGCGTGAAAAGGTAACAAACTTACTTTCACTTTTATAATATTAGTTAGAATTAGGATTATGTAAAAAAAATCGCGTAAAAACTATTAAATATTTTTTTGGTTTATATTCAAATAACAACAAATAAAATTCATATCATTCTTTACAATTTGCTTACATTATATTTAACTATTATTTTCGTGCTCCACTCTTTAGCTGCAGCATTAAGCCATGTATTTATTCACTTATAAACAAATGTTTCAGATACAAGTTGCCAACAGTTTCCGAAACACAACGGAAATGATTCTAGAAACAATGTTTCGGCTCTTTTGCTAATAAAAACTGTCAATAGTGTTTACCACAACATGTATCAATGTTTCAGAAAATGTTTATAAACAAATGTTTACTAATGAATACGTAGCTTTATTGCTCTTCTATTCACACACCCAATGAACTACATACTGACGCAAACGCTAATCGTTCTACTATACTATAGTATATGACCCTTAAAATAACAACACTTAAAGCTAACCATCACAACATGAGATAAATATCTTGAACTGTTTGTCCCACAATGGCTGGTTGGACCGCCGTGTGATCATAACACATCACACAATGGCACTGCTTGGACTTTAGGGTGCCGGCCCGAGTATTGTCCACACCGGATGTTGCACAAGGAACAGGAATTGAGGTCAGGTGCTACTGTGAGCGGTAGAGGAGTTGAAATCATGTATTCTGCATTTCATATAACTTTAGACAAAAGTAGTCCACCAAGACACGGATATCTTTGCAATATTTCTTTAAATACAGTTTCTGCTTATCTTGATTGACCGTTAAAGGAGATGTTTGATTTTGGGCCACCACTATGTACAGTATATAGAAAAATAGGAAAAAAATAAGGGATTTCCATAAAAATACAAATAAATTACTTTGAAGAAGAGTACTCTCGTACTGGAATTATTATTTGGGGACGTTTTTTTAATATGTTAACCCTTTTTTTTTCTGGTAGCCATGACAGTTATGTTCGACATTGACATGAGTTTGACAACTTTGACAGTCATAAACTTATCATTTCATCGTATGACATGTCAACAGTTGTCAAAATGACATTTCACATAATTTCGATCCACCATATTTTTATGTGTTGTGTTGCTCTCCTTGACCAAAATATCTTGAATGTACAATTAAACGAAGTAAAATTATAGACAATTAACATAAAAAAACGGTTACTTTATTGTATAGCAATAGGGGAGAGTCGGTTATATCGTACCAGTTTTGAGTTAGGTTCGAATATTTAGTTAGTAAAGAGACTTATAAATATAAGTGCATATGCAAATCAAAGTTTAGTATCTTGGCTATCTTAAACAGAGAAATCAGTTTGAAAGGATTTAATTTACATACCCAAATTATACTTTTCCCGAAGGTCTGCCATTGGTACGATTTAGCCGCCAAGTTGCTTAAATTGTACCACAGGTATTTAAATTGTACCACAAATATTTTAATCGTACCAGTGATTAAAAACAAGCAAACTTTTAACTAAATTATTTATTTTTGGCCTGATTGCACAAGTACAAATAGTAACAATATAATCAACATACCTATATCAAACATTAATAATAATATGAGATAAGAAAAATAATAATAAATTCAGTATTAAAGATTATAGCATTAATTGAGACAGCATGTCTCATGCAACCAACATTCAAGGATGTGTGAAGAAAATTTATCTTCTATATCTTTAGAAAATACAGCTACGGTCTTCCTTTATGAATAGTGCCATCGAACGCAATCTTGTTTCTTTTCCTAACATGCCGCAGAATTGTTGATCGTATTTCTAGGTCTCTGAGATTTTGTTTAAACTTAATTCTTTTTTTTTCGTAAGCCAAAATCGCTCTTTCCAAGTCTTACTTACTCCACTGATAGTATTTATTTTTACCGTCCATGTCGGATGGCTGAAATAAAAAAAAACTGTAAAAAAAATACATTAAACAAATCGTGAACTTTTCGGATGCTTAAATCGTACCGGTACAATCAACCGAACTGCAGCTGGTACGATTTAAAAAAGCACATAGATTTTTCTTAAAATCAAGAAATAAAAATACCCTTAAAACTTAGCCACGTTGCAAAAATGATCAATAAACTAGTATAGTTTCGTAGTGAAATACCATATATTACGTAATTTTAACTTACCTTATTCACGAGTTATGCCCTTACAACACAACACACAAATTTTGATCGAATTCCACTAAAAACTATTTTTTACACTCACACGTACAATTTCCAACAGACGCCATTACAATATGGTGGACAGTTGGGGGTGCCACTAGGACATTGATTACTGAGGCCAGTGTAGAAAAATTAGATTATTTAGTGGGAAATCTAGAAGTGGTACGATTTAAATGGCAGTACGATATAGCCAACTCTCCCCTAACTACATACAGTGTACATGGTGCTAGCCCAGGCTCCATACATTTCTGAAACATCTCCTTTCATAAAAGCATTATACTACGCTGAATCTTCACTGGAAGCAAACACGTTGTTTATTTCTGTACATTTTTTGGGTCTTATTTTTGTAATGTTATATGAAATAGAATACAGTTCTTGGGGATCATAAGGCGTACTTATTCGCTTAGTAAAAGTGATTGTGAAAGCTTTAAGTGACTTCATTGTTTCTTTTAAGCGTTGATAATGAATACACTTAAAGTGATGTCTGTTCAACTTCAACATGCCATATCTTTACTACTAGTGGACAAAAACTACTAGTGCGATAGCTCAAGAACACAGTTATTTCTCTTAAAAAACAAAGGGCAAGGAGAAATAATTTAGAAAACAGCACAGCTAGTAGAGTCGACAGAGTCAACAAAAGTTAGTTTTTAACGACGTATTACATGATTTTTCTTAAGAAACATAATTATGTGTCAAGCTTCCCACTAGAAGGATAAAGTGATTGTGGTAGATTAGAAAAAGGAGACTCAAGTAATTTTCTTCGGCAATAAACTTCAGGGCAAATCTGCAGCGGTCATATTATCCTCTTCCACCGTCTCGTCCGCTCCGCTTCTCGCTCCGCTACCCTCCCCGCTGTCACTGACACCGCGCCTATCCCTTGCGTCCCGGTTTCCTTCTCACCGCGTCAATTAGCCGACACCTTTGCTTTGTCGGCCTTTTATCATCTGCCTATTACGCACACCTCATATCACTGCCAATCTGAATTAAACTTTATTTAGTTCCTTATAGGGTTGGAAATATTTTGTGGTAATAAAGGTATTTATTGACATGAATTATAAATTGGTTCGATATTTATTATGTAAAATGTTTATGGTTCCGTTACTAATGTTCAATTTAGATTAAGGTTAATTTTTATGTCATCAATTGGTTAATATATTTTTGTAATTAATTTTTATGTAGATGAGTAGGAAGTTGATGTTATAAAAATAACACAATGAAACAGAGTACCGTTTTGTGTTATCTTTTGAATTTGAAATTAGTTCAAGTTTTTGTAGACAGACTGATTGATATTAATAATTTTGTGGTGAAGTGATAATACAGGGTGGTAATTTGAGATGGGGCATGAAGGGCAACTATCTTAACCATTGTAGCTACAGGAAAAAGTTCTTAAGAAACCACCCTTAACTTTTGGAATAATTTCTATCTGCATCCTCAGATTTCGAAAATTATCACGATATATTATAAAACAAAGTCGCTTCCGCTGTCTGTCTCTATGTATGCTTAGATCTTTAAAACTACGCAACGGATTTTGATGCGATTTTTTTAATAGATAGAGTGATTCAAGAGGAAGGTTTAGATGTTATAATACATTGTACCCGGACGAAGCCGGGGCGGGTCGCTAGTAATATATAAAATAGCTGCCCTTCATGCCCCATCTCAATTTACCACCCTGTATAGGTAGCCATATCCTTCATAGTGTGGTATTCGACTGAGAAATCCCTTTCTATTGTTGCAATTGAGTGCAAAATTGGCTTAACAATCACTTAGCTAGTCTAAGTCAATAGAATAATGAAATGTAAAGAATAGCACTGTAGGTACGTGCATCAGGAATATTGGATAACTGCTGAAATTATGATAAACATCTGACCAATTACATAGATATTTAGCTATGTGTTTATACAAGGTTAGTCGGAAAGGGGGTACTAAAACATAATAATGAGTAACTTTTGTTTTACAACTTTCCCGAAAAGTCAATAGTTTAAGAGAAATAGCTGCTCAAAGATTTCATAACAAATACGCTAAAATCTATGATCAGCTGTGTTTACATTTTAAGTCATGTTTGGGGACACGAATTAGAAGCTCCATTTTCTGAATCCGTCACTAAAGCAGGGATGAAGAATTTTTTTTAAAAACTAAAATTTTTTTTTTTTTGGAAAAGTCTCTTCGAATTTTGAAATTTTAATTTAATTTAATTTTTTAATTATTTTTTTTTTGTTTTAATTATTGTCATTATTGTATTTTTATTTTCTTTTATGTTTTTGTTGTTCTCTATTTAAATTGTTTTTAATTGATAGTACTTAAGTTAGCAACTAAGCAGTAATCTGGCGTCTCTCTTGTAAATGTTGTGTTTACCTGTAATTGGCACATATATTAGAATGTTACCTTAAAATTTATTGTGTGTTTGTGTATATATGTGCTGTGGGTGAACCTTAGTAAATAAATAAATAAATAAATTTTAACACTTGCTTTGAAACAGTCATCAGTGATACTTTAAGCGGTCTGCAGATTAATACCCCCTTTCCAACTAACCTTGTATATGTAGTGAAACTCTTTAAGTATCTAGGTTAATATATTTTATAAAGGATATCTTCAAATGAACTGGCGAAAATTCACAGGGTTACGAAACATCGTTGATAGAACACAATCACATAAAAAATACCTAAACTTTAGTTGTTTAGATAAAAAGATACCTTACAATAGGTACAGTAGCGAAGAGCGCGCACGTAGAAGGACTGGCGTGGCGTAAACTGAGCTTTGCATTTGTGTGAGTGCACATAGAATCGATTGCCAAAAAGCAGTATAAACCGGTTTTAACCAAGCAAAGGACGCGTCTGCATTCATTCTCATACGAATGCAAAGCTCAGCGTAGGCCTCGCGGACGGTATCGTGTTATCTAATCAACTAAAGCAAGGTGTCTTTACCTGGGTTTCATGGACCCTAGAGAGGTCCATGTCACTTGTGCCAGGGGACTATCCTACCTCATCATTATTAAGATAATAATACATTTTGGTGTTCTTTAGCACAAGCTGACGCTAGCCTCGTTAAACGAGCTATGTCCGTCCTAATTCCGTTTGCAACTACGAGTACGTATCTCTGAATCAGGGTTGTCCATTTTAGTGTCAATTAAAACGAAAAATCGTAATCGATTGGACGCGAAAGACGATATGAGCTTTGCGTTGTCAAAAACAAGTCCTCAATTTTAATTACTTATCCAACTTAAGCAGCATACTTCTCACTAATTGATTGTAACACAAGTTATTGTTATCCTCCAGAGTCCAGTCTTAGTATACACGTAGAAAACAGGTTGCCGGCGCCGATCTGCCAGCGCTTGTCGGTGCTGGTCCGCGCAGTTACTCGGCGCAGGTAGTCTCTATACTTTGTAGCGAACCAGCGCCGACAAGCTCCGAACTTCGCCGACAAGTTCCGACCTGCTCCGATCAGCGCTGGTAAGCCGTCATTTGTTGCTGATTTTGTGCGAATTTGTATTTGGAACAAGGCGTATTTTTGTTAAAAAAATGCCAGCCCCTGCAACCCGCTTCCTTTATGTAGCGGTTACCTGAACGGACCAGTACCGATAAGCGCTGGTAGGTCGGCGCTGGTTACCTGCTTCCTTTATGTATACGCCCTTACGTACGTAGTATAGGATTCCCTTGTTTTCTTTTCCTACAATTTTATTCGAAAAGGGTTCGTCGAATTTTTGAAATTTTGATAGTGGTCCGCGGTTTTTCTTTAAAAAAACCAAAGTTAAGGTATTTTTTACTTGTACATGTGTTCTAATAATATCTAGTAGGTAAAGAATCTCGTGAAAGCCGAAAATGATAAAAAAAGAAATGTCTTGATTAGGCACACGAGGTTGTTGACATGTGGGATGTTGACTCAGCAGTCATTGTGCCGATAGTCGTTACAGCCAATGGCTTAATAGCCAAGAGCCTCGACCAACATCTGATGAGGCTGTCGTTAGGCAGCTGGATCAAGGGTTTGATTCAGAAAGCGGTACTTCTGGACACGGCGCGTATCGTTAGGAAATTCCTCTCTCTGGAGCCTTGACCGCCGCGCCGGCAGCTTGGACCCTGTTCCCGATGCCAATGGGCTATTATTTTTCTATATTTTTTGTTTTTTATAGAAATATTTAAAAGTGTAGATTATAAGTTTTAAAAATGAATAAACGGAAATAACACCAAGTAGGTAACCCTATTAAGTTTCGCCAGTTAATTAGAAATTAAGTTGTTTAGAAACTTGTTGAAGTCAATCTGGTAAAGTTATTTTTATTAAACAACCTCATGATTTATTATATTTTTAATGGAGGAAATAAATTGATCATAACTGTTGTTATACATTTTATTTACAACTCTATCGAATGGTTACGATTATAATTTAGCATCCAGATACAGTCTGTATAATATTGATAGATCAATATTTTTCAAAGTGATTATTTACGTACCAAGATATACAATTCCAGTATAAACTGATCTCGCATTGTATAGACTTTCTGTACAATGAGAGGTCAACTTATACTGGAACTGTATAGATTGACATGTACCCGTGTGTTTGTACGTACGTACGTAGCTTTTTCTTTCAGGATTTTTATAGGTTGTATTTTTAATCAATTACTTATTGCCTAGACCAGGTTAATCATCTCTTGAATTATTGTCTAACAAAATAAATACCTACAGATTTAGATTAATTAGCTAAACTAGAACTACAAATAAAAAAAAGATACCAGTATTATGTCCTTTATTCGTTCGTGTAATACATGATTACCTACATTTTTAAATATTGTGATGTAAAAAAAGAAACGTTAAAAATATAAAAATAGTAGCCCACCGGTTCGGAAACAGGATCCAAGGTACCGGTGGTCAGAAGCCCAACTCTCGTAATTATTTTGAAGTAAGACTGAAGGTTGACCGAACTGAGATTAAATTATGAATTGAATAAAAAACGGTATTCTGGTACACTTAAAGTTCGGTCCGGTTCCAGTATCATCTCAGTCTATCTCGATATAATGTCAATTCAGTCAACTTAAAATCTATTACCGCTGGCATACCAATATCAACAGTCATAGACTAAAATTCTATAAATAAATGAGAACTCCAACTTGTCAAAATGGCTCAGTCAGTACATAATGCAACCAGAATACCCCTATGGCTTCAGTCATCTTTCAATCTCATTTCAATATAATCTCACGTTTGACGTTGTTTTTTAACGAACAAGAATACCATTTGTCATATTTATGAGATTGAGACTAGACTGAGACTAGAGCCTTTTTTTATCCTTTTTTTTAAAAGAGTAGGTAACCATGGAGTTTCTTGCCGGTTCTTCTCCATAGGAAACGACTAATTGGAACCGTGCACCTAAATTCGACTTTTCATAAGCGCCTGTATTGGTTTATGTGAAATAAAACAAATTGATTTGATTTGATCGAAACTATATTTTGAACATTTTTAATTACGAGCTTTGGCCTTCAGGACCTTAGAGAGATG
Source organism: Amphipyra tragopoginis (assembly GCA_905220435.1). Lineage (NCBI taxonomy): Eukaryota > Metazoa > Arthropoda > Insecta > Lepidoptera > Noctuidae > Amphipyra > Amphipyra tragopoginis. The sequence goes on along the minus strand of HG992013.1, from coordinate 434,351 downwards.
TACGCGCCGTGTCCCGAATATTACCTACTACTTAGTATGTTTGTTTTGGTTAGACAATCAATAGAGCAACAAACATAGAAAAACAAATCATGACTTACAATTTTTTAAAAAACATATCGTATACAAGCTAAATAAAATTACTCTATCTACAAAACTAAAGCATTTAATAAAACTTTATCTCATAAGAAGCTCTTAAACGTAACACAAACACACTTACATACAATTTGGCAACATTTAAACACAAACTGCGGACTCCACCATATTTGCCAACTTTAAAATGATAATAAAAAAATCATACTTCAGTATGAAGGATCGACTACGGTAATCTACGAATTGGAGGGAGACAACCACGCGCGCGAGCGAGAGAGGGGATAATTTGTGTCTCCTCATTGGCTTGTGTTGCACCTAAGCCCCGCCCCGTCGAGTGGAGTTCCCCACGTGTTTTTGTTGCGTTCAGACGATGTTTGGCCGCGATCGAGAGCGGACGTGACGATGCTCCGTAAAACTTTCAGGAGTTTACGTCCATATAAGTATTTTATGCACAGGTGTACTTTATCGTGTATGTAAGAGAAATGTTTAGCGATGTTATTTACAACAAAGACGTACTTGAGTACGTTGGAGCAACACATTTTTATATGACCATCCTTTTGTGATCTTATGGTATGAGCAGACTTCTCGGTCGTCTCAATATTATTTTACATATCAGTTGGTATACCTAATCAGGTTGAAAAAAATAATACACGTCGAGGTTCGGAACTAAGTATTTGGTGGCTCACCCCATATCATAATTGTACAGTTAGGTATACGTGTTTCTGCCAATAATGTGTCAAGCATTTTACATACATATACGGTCATATTTTAAAATCATTCGGAAGCTTTAGTGTAAGTTTTATTGGTATGTAACGCAATAATAACTGCCTTTTTGGAGCATTAAAAGAGCTTTCACGAGTGACGATACTTATTAAGTATCTACGTCCGGCGCACCCTAGGCAATTAGCCCCGCTACCAACCATGCTGACTGGCTAATCTTTTCACCACTAGCTATTCTCGAATAACTCCTGCCGAGACAAGAAAAGAAGAATGGTTATAAAATACATTTTAACAAGTTTGCATTAAATCTATTAGAAGCAGAAGAAGAAAGAAAGACAGAAGATATATTTATACTATTTACAGGACAATAATCAATAGGCACACATGATAATGTCAAAAAATTGTACCAAAAGGGTCATCAGTTCAGCAAAGTGTCAGATGATAGTACTAACCTAACGCCTAATTTCAGCTGTAACCTACGAGTGTCATCATCATACGCTGGAATCTAAGTAACTAATAATTTAACATGTAGATAGATATGATAAATAAATAAAGTATACGTCATGATCGCTAATGTGGACCATTGATTTTAAAAGAGTAGCCATGAAGTTTCTCGCCGGCTTTTCTTCATAGGAAACGACTAATTGGGACCGTGCAACTAAATTCGACTTTTCAGAAGCGCCCTTAATGGTTCATATGCAATAAAAACTTTTGATTTTGATTGCTTTGAATACTGAGTTTTAATCGAAAATCACACGTATCGATTACACAGTAAGTGTTCGCCATTACATGAATGCATCATCTCAACAACAGTGTTCCCAGCATAGGGAAAGGATTTAACAAAATGATTTTATTGCTACCTTCACAGTATACTGTCGCCTAACACTGATTTTCAGCTGTAACCCATGAGTGTCATACGCTCGAAACTAGGTAATTAATAACTTGAACATGTAGATAGATATGATTAATAAATAAAGTAAGTAAAGTATACGTTATGATCGCTAGTGTGGACGGGTAATGCTACTTCCGTACGTATGATCATCGCCCGCGATCATGACAAGCGTTCGCGATACGGATACCATGATCGGACCGGCTAAGTGATACGTATGTGTAGGGTTGCCATCCGTCCGGGTTTCCCCGGATTTGTCCTAGTTTAGAGGGCATCCGGGGAGCGTCCGGGCAGGACTTCCAGGTTTAAAAATTTAAATTTTTGGGCCGCCCGCGACACACGCACTGACCAACGAACCGACTCGCTAAACAACTGTTTTTTATTACACTAACTACGTTTAAAAAAAACCTGTTGACATGTCCGGGTTCTGGGCTCTAAAATCCGGGGTTTTCACGCGTCTTGTCCTGGTTGCCAAATTTTAGAGTTGGCAACCCTACGTATGTGGAGCCGCTTTTAGCTGTAGAACCTCAGGTAGGTACAGTCACACCAAAAGGCGTCTACTTTAAAATCAATGACATTAGTAGTTATTCGCAAGTAATAGCGAGCACATGGTCCCCCACACTCGGACCGCAGCTACCCTTATGACGGGAACCCCTTAGGGATGGTTGCCCTTGTTTCGAGTACGCATTTGATGCAATATTTTGTACACCATTTACAAATCTGTAACAGATAAATTCAAAAAATCTAAGTAATCGATGTAGGTATTTGTATCTGTCGTTACATAATTCGTATTTGAGATGCTTGAACTTAAGCGGTTATGTTTTTTTTTATTGGAAGATGAGTTATCAGGTTCTTAATAAATCGTCAGTTTTTTGGTTTTTTTTTCACTCATTGTAAATTTATATCAGTTTGATATACAGCAGCATCTTCCTGTAACCATCTATCTTAAATAATAAGAAAACCGTAACGAAGCAAAAACTGTACATTCAATATTTTTGGACAAAATGATTGCTACGTGTCAGTGGCGAAGGCTCCATACAACTCGATTCCTATCGGCTTCCCTTTCGAAACGAGTAGTTACTGGAATTCACGCATGACACTTGAGCAAGGTAAGCATTTTTTTAGTCCGGCTTCCCTTTTAAGAAAATTCACCCTACGCCACTGCTACGTGTATTATAAACGATGGCGGTGCCAAAAATACTTTTTTTTGAATTTCTGTCTGTTTATCTGTTTGTATGTCGGAGCTTTACGCTAATACTACTGAACAGATTTAGTTCTTTGGCAAAGGTGTCCGCTAAAGAGAGGGACTGGTTATAGAGTACAAATTATCACGCTATTGAGAGTGGGTGATGAGCTTAATGGAAATAAATGTGATTAGATTTTAAAAAAATATTACAAATACATTGTTATTGCTGCGACACAATGTTGTTTTCCGACTTCCACGCGGACGAAGTCGCGGGCACAGCTAGTCTATCTTAAAGTCTTTCGAACATTCGGACTTTGAGCATTTTGTACAGTCAGTAGCAACCATGAATATTTTGGGATTTCAAAATTAATTACAGTACGATTAAAATAACTTTGCTCTTTTGAAGTGAGGAACAGTACGCTGAACAGAAAGCCTAGTTTCAGAGAGGCAAAGTTATTTTACGCGTACTATATCGCAGGATTTGTTTGTCAAAACTTATTATTCTTTAAATAATACTGTTATTTATTGTTGTTTTTTTTTTGACAAAAATAATAATCGGCAAGTTTTCCTTCATGAAACAATTTTGAATCTTTGAGCAATCACTTACTTTTATTGTTGTCTGTACTATAAAATAATTACTCATTCAGGTACTTTACATTTCCACATCGATTAAGAATGTTTTCGCATACATGTTCAAAATCCTTCACAGGTAATTACATCTTGCTTTTTACGAACTGTGTTTTTACAGAAGTTTTAATGTAGAACAATAAAAGTGCTGTATAAGCATGACTTTTCAAAATGATTATACATAAATAGTAATGTTGCTCTTCTTTAGTCATCCTGTCTTCTAGATCTTTAAACCAACGTACGATATTTTTAACCGACTTCAAAAAAGGAGGAGGTTCTCAATGTTTTTTCTTATTTACTTCTTGTAGTCTCTTCATCATGCTTTGGTGCTGTTTGTGCTAATGATTGTCTGAAAACTTCTCCTACATACATACATAAACTCACGCCTTTTTCCCATGAGGGTAGGCAGAAACTGCAGAACGTCACATGCTACGATCCTTACATACCCCTTTCGCTTCGTCCACGGTCATACATCTTGTCATACACGCACGCCGGTTGAAACTACTACGCACCTGCCCTTTTTGAAGAACCATCATCAATAACATCGATGTTTGTCCTTCTAAGGCGTCCTCCACTGACGTCTCAACTTCTCCTATTGTATGCAAAATCTTACAAATATGCAAATACAATATCTAGCGTTAATTACGCTGAACAAGATCGCTAGTTTGGATGCAGTATGCAGCACCACCCTCTCGCCCACAAGTATATGCACATGCAGAAAGAGTAATAAAAAATAAAAAAAAAATTATTGTCGCCAGTTATACATTCATCTAATCTTAGAGTAATCTAACATATGCATCGTATAAATGTATTGCTCAAAATGTACTGCTACTGATTCCCAAACTAAGCTTGAGCTTGTATTTTGGGAAACAGTGTTCAGCCGCAGGAAGTATCACTTAATAAAATACGAATACATTGGTTTGATTGTCGCTGCAGTAGACGTACAATAATCTTAGGAAAACTTTCGGTAATTTTTATTTTATAATCTAATATTTAATTTTATTTAAGTTTAACAGATGTGTGTGATCTGTGTTTGTGTGTGTGAGTGTATGTGTGTGTGTGTATGGTGTGAGTATGTGAGAGTTTGTTTAGAAACATTGTATGATATGGTATGCGATGTATGCCAGAAGGTCTTCAGTCTTCTGATAGTCTAACAGTTGAAGCCATTCAGAAACTTTACCTTTAAGTTCGTGTCTGCTAAGGGAAGTAATGTTGACGTGCTTGTTTATGGTGTTGTATAGCTTACAACTTACTACCTTGTACTGTCTCCTTGCGAAGGAGGTCTTGCATGGAACATGAGGGCACACAGGTATTTTGCTGCGTCTATTGGGGTGAGAAGAGAGTGAAAAAATAATGCAACATGCAACCAAACCAATACACGACACGTGATTCGCCCCTGCACGGGGCATCCTCAGGATAAAATATGTTGACTCCCCGACCACTTGGACGCGAAATTTTTTATGTCATGGATTTCCGCAAAGTAATGCCTGATTCCATATTTTTTTAAGCAAAATCTTGTTTGTGGTAATGTGTTTATTTTTTAAATCCTTATATTGGAGTACAGTTCTCCCAGTTTCTCCCAGCCTCTAATAGCGGTAAATGAGTAGAATCCATTTGATGCATATGCCCAAACATCTGCATCATATATTGATGCTCGTGGTTATTTAAGAAATGCAGTGAGACTGAGCAAGTGAGTATAATTAAGGAAGCCGTTTGTCTTTTGAAGAACGTAATGCTGAATACATTTTTTACATAGGTAGAGTATACAAGGTTAGGCGGAAATGGGGAATCCATGGGCCACTTAAAGTATCACTGATGACTGTTTTAAAGCGAGTGTTAAAATTTCAAAATTGGATAATTTTTACTTCCATGTAAAATGATTATAATTTTAGTTTTTTCAAAAAATCTTTATCCCTTCTTTAGTTTCGAATTCAGAAAACGGAGCTTCTAATCCTTGCCTATATGACCTAAAATGTAAACACAGCTGATCTTAGCTGAGGATAGATAGATTTTAGCGTATTCTTTATGAAATCTTTGAACAGCTATTTCTTTTAAACTATTGACTTTTAGGGAAAGTTGTAGAACAAAGGTAATTCACTATTATGGGTACTTTAACACCCTTTCGGATTAGTACCCCCTTTCCGATTAGTACCGCCTTTCCGATTAGTACCCCCTTTCCAACTAACCTTGATAGAACCTGTACAACAAACACCATAATTATAAAAGGTTAAAAACTATTAGATAAACTACGAAAAATCACTTGCAACAAACTGACTCCTAAATACCATACACACAGTTAATATTTAATCTCCAAAACGAAACAAAATCAATCGCACAGCAACACTAAACAAACTAAAATTAAATCACCGACCCCCGGGTCCCGTAATACCATTATTTAGGGTTCCCCAACCCCTCCGCGCTAAAAGTTGAGGATACATCTATTGTCGTCAAATGTAATTATAACGCACGATTTACTCACAGTTTTGTAAACAGATTAATGAAACGGATAATTCAATTATGTTTCAATGATATTCAATTATTTGAAGTCGTTTTTGAAGTTGTTAAGTTGAAATTTAATTTTGGATAAATGAATATTGCTTTTAATTTTGATATGCGTTGGAATGTGGAAGTGTTACCCCTGCTAAAAATGGGCCATCTTGCAATCATCGAGCTAGACGAATAAGCGCTCTTCCTCTCTACTAATAAAATATGCTGTGCCCAACAGGGTCCATAATTGATCCATAGTCTTAAGACTACCACCTATTAAAATTACATTATTGAATGCAATAAAGTATTGAGTATTGAATGAATCATTTTCAATAAATTGAAAATACATAGGTACCTACTGTGGTCAATTATTCGTATTGCATAACTGAAAAGTGCACTAACTATAATCAAAATAACTGTTAGATACTCCACTACAGATTTTCTATACAAAAATTGTCAAAGCATGATATTTATTCCTCAGATAAAAGTTATCTGACGATTGAAAAATCAGCCCTAATTATAACATTAGACAAATAAAGTCCATTTTAGCAAGATATAGAAATAAGCAGTATGTTTGCTTCCAGCAGAAATTCAACACTGCTTTTATGAACCTTAACGGTCAAACAAGTTGAGCTGAAACTCTATTTGAAGAAATGGTTCAAAAGATATTCGTGCCTTGGTGGACCACTTTTGTTTAATATTATATGAAATGGACTTTAGGTAGAAACTTACAGTCCACCATGGCTCTTAATGAATGTGGATGTCGGCGCTGCTTATGAAGGAAGATGTCAAAAAACTGTCAAATCCATTTCATGTTAGTTCTCTGATTCGCAACGTTCATTTAGATCCATGTCGACTGTGTCTAATATTTTCTCATGATCTCTTGTTGAATTCGGCAAGTCATTATTAAGAACAACATGGCTATTTATCGGATATTATAGCGTGTAACAGTCTTGTTTCTCTCATAACAATTAACAAGCTTTAAATCTCAAGTATTTGTGTCGACAGCGACAAGTACAACCATAATCAAATATATCAAGGCGAACAGACTGTTCATAATTATCTAAACTACTAAAGAAATTAGACTTTATCATAATAGGATACAATTAATTGTCAGAATGACAGTTGTAACACCCCTTGTATCATTGAGATATAGTTAAATTTTTTAAGTTCGGATCTTTCTGAACGGTCTATTCATCCCATTATATTTGATGCTGACCGTACAATGTCATCGTTAAGTTATATTCGTTCAGTATGAGTCTGCATCGACTCGAGGATAAATAGAAAACTTTCTTGTCCTATCAGGTGATACGTATATTAGTTAGGAGGTCATCATCATCCAACCACTAACCTTTACCCAGATTTATTTAAATTGCCTGAAATTCTCTAAGGTACGGCTGAAATCGTATTTGATACGAGCGAGATATGTGGGCTAATTCAGATGTTTTTTTGAAGCGAGAAACCTGTATGAAGCTTACAGGTGTCTATATAGTACGAGATCCGGCCTAACATCGACCTTCCCTCATCTGTTTTTCTAACGAGAGGTATTTTATTTGAAAGATTTTATGTAAATAAACTAGTCCCGCATGGGTTGCCTAATCAAAAGTGGTCCAGGCTACCCTTAATTAAAATTCATAAAAAATAAAAATAAATTACTCCTTCCCTCATCTGTTTTTCAAAAAATATTATTGCCAATCGAAAGGAAAATATGTAAATTAACAGAAAAAAATAGGTTGCCTATATTTTTCTGGGCACATTCCAAGGTTGCCAGGCACAAAAAGGTGAGTTGGCATGAGTAATTTACCCTCATCTGTTTTTTGATTGAAAAAAGGATGAAATTAAAGATAATTTTATTGTGAACATGATGGTATAGGGTTGCCTAAAAAAAAGTGGTCCAGAGTTAGGGTTGCCGCGATTTAAAGTTTCAATATTTGAGCCGGAAAATTGAGCGCGACATAGTAGCACTACACATAGTACTCTGTACAATAGAAAGATATAACATGGCAGCTGCTAGTGGGTCCATTGCCGAGTAAAAATCAGCGCGCATGCGCATTTTTCCGTATGTTAGAGAGTGAACACTCTACTCCCGAGAATATTATTCGGAGTAAATTATATAAAAGTCATGGAAAATAAAATATTTTACAAAATAATTAATTTAAAGGATATATCCGAATTCGTGTAATTCCATAAAGCGTCGTGATTTACGTGGGAGATAGAAATAATAATAATAATAAATGGTGTTCTTAACGTGAGCCATTTTAACGCCCCTAAACTATCCGCGCAGTCTGTTAACTCGGGGCGCTAAAATGACGCAAAACAGAACATCATTGTTTGCAATGGGTTTTTTTTGTTGCTTCTTAAAAAAATCCCATGCAATGTTAATCTGTGTCAACAGTAGATCATGCGGTTTGAATGAATTGCACAAATTCGTTTACAACCTGTATACAATGTGATTTATTTAACTGGGACACTATGGGCAAATTCTTAAGCAAAGGTGTTACAGGGAATCTTTCTTTGGGGACATTTACTCAATTTTCATGAAAACAATATTGAAATATTTAATTTTCTAGTCAAGCGTGAACTTTCGCGAACTCAGTTTCTTGTAATGTTCAATTCGTTGTATCGGAGGGAAAAAAACTGTTCTGATGATGAACTTTTACACTCATTTTTTACTACGGTAGTCATCTAAGTACGCGCAGGCACTATAGTACCTTTAATAAAATAAAAACATACTATTTTAATTTGTTTCAAATTGATTTTGACAGACTTCTATTAATACATTTTGGAAATTTGGTGTAAGTTAAATAATGTCAGTTGCCGCCATACAAATTGTTCCTAATAGATCATGTGGTTTTAAGGAATGAAATGAATTCTGATACATCCTGTATATTAATTATTCTGTAAAATATTTTGTTTTCCATGACTTTTATATAATTCACTCCGAATAATATTCTCGGGAGTAGAGTGTTCACTCTCTAACATACGGGAAAATGCGCATGCGCGCTGATTTTTACTCGGCAATGGACCCACTAGCAGCTGCCATGTTATATCTTTCTATTGTACAGAGTACTATGTGTAGTGCTACTATGTCGCGCTCAATTTTCCGGCTCAAATATTGAAACTTTAAATCGCGGCAACCCTAACTCTGGACCACTTTTTTTTAGGCAACCCTATACCATCATGTTCACAATAAAATTATCTTTAATTTCATCCGTTTTTCAATCAAAAAACAGATGAGGGTAAATTACTCATGCCAACTCACCTTTTTGTGCCTGGCAACCTTGGAATGTGCCCAGAAAAATATAGGCAACCTATTTTTTTCTGTTAATTTACATATTTTCCTTTCGATTGGCAATAATATTTTTTGAAAAACAGATGAGGGAAGGAGTAATTTATTTTTATTTTTTATGAATTTTAATTAAGGGTAGCCTGGACCACTTTTGATTAGGCAACCCATGCGGGACTAGTTTATTTACATAAAATCTTTCAAATAAAATACCTCTCGTTAGAAAAACAGATGAGGGAAGGTCGATGTTAGGCCGGATCTTAGACTAATAGTACAGTTTTCGTTTACAAAATCTGTCAAACTGTTTAAGGCTGGTATTCCACTTTTCAAATATCGATGTCCAATATTTGATCAAATTTAAAGAAATTTGGAGAGGGATGCCCATTTCACTTGTCCAATAACATGTTCAAGATTTTTCGTAGTCTGAGATAATGAAGGAACGTGGAGTGACTTTATGTGCTGCTATCATCATTAGATTATTATTAAAAAACAAGAAAAGTTAGCAAAAAAAGCTTTGGGTAAAGCCATGAATCGAATGCCATTAATCTTTAGTCAAATATCGGTGATGCTAGTACATTTAATGAAGTCGTCCAATTTATTTGATCAAATGTACCGTCATTGGACATACCAGCGTAACAGAAAAAACTAAACCACAATTTTGACAGATATTGGTATTCAAGTTTTTTTTTAAATACCTGTATTAGCCTATTGACCATCGCAACTCAATGAATGACAGACATCTTTTAGGCCTTTGACTGCCGATATAAAAACCCTGAACCGACTGCTTGACGTGCTCAATATCGTAATTACATGTCCATTAACTTATTACATGGTCTTCGGTTCAAATCAAAATCTACAATTTCTATCAACTTCATCTACAGGGTGTTAACGAATTCGTGTAATTCCTTCAAAGCTCGTGATCTACTGGTGACACAGATTAACCCTAAATGGGAATTTTTGAAAAACAACGAAAAAATTTTTTTAAAAAAATCTTGATTTTCTATTTCTGAGTCATTTTAGAGCCTTGAGTTATCTGACTGCAAAGAGCGATATCGCGTTAGTCGTGCTTGCCAGCCGTGTCGCCGTGCTTTCATTAATTTATGCGTGGCGTCGAAATGTTCACACAAATAAAACATTTTTTTTTGCAAAAAATAAAAAAAAACTTTTTATACTGAATCCTTATTAGGTGGTTTAGATACGATCGGTAACAAAGCCGCATGAAAAAATAATGATTTTATTTTTATATTTTTAATCAAGCTAAATCCCGTGCGGGGCCTGTCTACATCAGTAGTAGATCATGTGGTTTTAAGGAATTACACGAATTCGTTAACACCCCGTATATAGCAAGCCACATGAAACCCTCACCACCGCACCGTCAACCTCTGCTGAGTCCCCGACCGCTGCAAGGAATTAGTCGTTGTTAATGAATCGTAATCCGGCACACAATAAACATGGCGCAGGTGCCGCCATCTATTGGAAAACTTGCCCAGTTAACGAACGGTGCTCGGGCGACGAAACCTGGCGTAGTGGGGGGAAACATCGATGACTTTTTGTCGATAACAATAGTGTAAGGGCGCAGGATAGAAACACAATGGCAAAGTTCCCGTAAAATCGTTTATTAACTCACAATTATTACACACGTTATAGGTACATGGATACAAATTAGGCTTAACAAGTGAAAACTGTTAATTTAGGCGGGAAAATATGTGGCAGGTGACGACGCCCGCGCGCGACATGTAATTTTTACGGACTGACTGGCCAAACGTCGCGGGAACGGCGCGAAGCGACGCGACTGGCCTCAAAAAAAGGCGGCGTTGCCGTCGGGCGACGCGCGTGCCTACCTATCTCACGAGAGCACGCTGATTGACTTTTATTACAACTGCATAAGGTTCATATTGCAATGATTTACGCGCCCTTGTGAGACAGAAAGACGTCAAATATAAGACGCGCGGCGTTGCCACTCCACGTTGAATCGAATACACTTAAAATTACCTATTTATGTTATTACTTAAATTAAAATGAGTTGCCTACAAATAGAAAAATAGATCTAATCAGTACCTAGTTGTAATTTGTGATAATTATGGTCGACGGTTGTTTAATAGTTGTGTGATATAGTGATTATGATATAACTTAAGCTTTAGTTATTTTCTTGTACTGAGCATTCTTAATTCAATCATCATTGCTAGACTAAAAAGTTTAGTTCAATCATATTTTGAACTTGAAGAATAAGAATAACTGATAAGTTTTTTTTTTTTAATCAGAGTCTATTTAATTTTAGATGGCTAAAAGCGAGTAAGGGTCAGCGCATGCCGAGAGCAGAGCAGAGCAGAGCATTTTATGAGACCACTAAAAAAACGACTTTAAGACTAGCATACAGTGCAAAATTAAACACGTCAAAACTTGATGCTCGACCATGCTCGAGCTTGCAAGATGCGTGTTCGAGTATTTAATTTTGCACTGTATGCCATAGTCTTAAAGTCATTTTTCAGTGGTCTCAAAAAATGCTCTATTCTGCTCTGCTCATGGTCTGCGTTGGCCCTAAAGCGTTGACAAATGGGTGGACATCATTGTCCTCATATCTGTTATTACAACAAACTGTGATCCCTGATCCGTCTGACAAGAGCATTCATTGTACCCATTTTAACCGTTCACTGTAGCGATCACTGGGAGGTCCATGTTTAGCTGGACGTTTACAGGCCGATATGATATGATCGAGTAAAGAATAGGCGACCTTATCTCTTTCTATAAATGTCTTGCGAAGTTATCAAACAACTATAATGGAACAGCTCTCACTATAATACTTCTTCTTCTCCTCGCGTGTCGGTACGGGCTATATGAGAATATGCTACATGCCGTGGTGAAAAGATTAGCCAGTTAGCAAGGTTGGTAGCGGGGCTGACCGCCCAGGGTACGACGTATGTACTGAAGAAGCGTCACTCGTGGAGGCTCTTTTAATGGACCTAAGTAGAATACTGTAAACCTGTATTGCGCTTGTAAAATGATAAACGAGTTACACGTCTATATTAATAATATGATGAAGAAACTAATTGTGCGCTTAATTATAGCAACCAATCAGAATCATAAACCAAAGGAATATCTCGAAACGAGATAACGTTAGGCTACTATGACGAGCAAAATCCGAACCTTTAACCATACCAATCTATCGATACTATATCCAGGCTTTGCCCATCCCTATCCGCAGTGCAATAGCTAAACATTTATTTGATGGCGTATCGAGTGATTGCGCGCCTCCGTATCGCCGCCACCTGAATTAAAAACAATAAATTGTCGACAACACACACCCTGCACCCCTCATACACCCCCTTTGACTCCCTGTGACCCCCGCACAAATGAAACTTAAGACTTCCAAGTTTTCTATTAAAAAAGTTTCCAAAAAAATTGTTAATATTTATCGATTTCTAAATTATTATCGTCTTATTTCGTTTTGACTATAAATAAGGGTATTTTTAAATAATGGCTTTATTTGTCGTTTCAATTACTGCCTATAAGGTTGTTGTGTTTCAAGATTTAAATAATTTCTGACTCACGAGTAAGGGGAATAGTTCATGGGTAACTTTATAATGTATGGGTATTGGAAGGACCCTATCCCTTTGCCCAGCGGTGGACTACAGACTATAGTCCACCTTTAAATGAAATGTTTTTTTTTCATTCTGCAAATGGGATTTTTAAAAATCACTTTTACATGTCGGTTTGATTTTTTAAAGCTAGATATCTTCGGTGTTTCCTATCTGACTACCTCTGAGAAGAAAGGCCGAAACGAAGTCAGGGGTCAAGGTCCGTTTTTAAAGTCCAGACATATTTTCTGTGGCAAAATTTGTGTGAGGACAATGCAGAGAAACGCCTAGACTGGCCTTTTGAGGAAAGTTCTAGAGCAGTTTGAGAGGATTATTATCATTGTGATCTAAAATGAGAGGAGAGCTGTACGATGTAACTTGAACGGCAGAGGCCGTTCGTAGCTAAATCGTTGCAGAACCGTTGCAATTGTACAACGGTACAACTGGCGAGGCGTAAGCTGAGCTTTGTATTTGTGTGAGTGCACATAGAATCGATTACTAGAAAGCAGTATAAACCGGTTTAAAACAAGCAAAGGACGCTTCTGCATTCATTCTCACACAAATGCAAAAGCTCAGCTTATGCCTCGCGGACGTGTATCCTTTAGAATTAACTAAATACCTAACGCAATAATGGGTTCACATAGTTGGATTTTGTCAAACAACGTAGGTATCGTAAGTAAAATTGTCGTGGACAATAGGGACTGGAAGTCGGAGCATCAAATGGTACATTAGAATGTGGACAAAGGAAGTGATTATCTCGGAGGTTCTTTAAAATGCAAACTGCTTGCGCTCTCCAGCGATAATACTTTTTATCTACTGTTATCATACACACGGGTTTTTTTGACGTTTATATCATTGTAAAACATACGTCGAGTGTGACTATTTCTGACTCTGACCGATGCAAGAAGCCTTATTCATGACTCAAGCAATGCTGATTAACAGTTCTAACTGAAACTTCTTTTAGTCTATCAACGATTTGCGAAAAAACTTGAATGTAACACATATTCCCATGATCAAAAAGTTACAATAACTTTATAAATTACCCATAACATGACGGCACTTAGCATTCACAACCACATTTTGGCAACATCCACATTCTGACAATTGCCGCGATCTCACATCTATTCCCGTATGTCCCGGAATTGTAGATCCTCCTTTATTTCAATCAGCCAATTAGAAGCTAACTTATGGTAATGCCGGGTGCACACTTAGCGTGGAAGCCGTCCAACGCGGGTATAAATGAACCGCGGCGTGCGACCGCAGGCGCCGGTTGGACGCGCGGCTAAAACGCGCACGTCGTAAATCGCAATTTGTCGCGAGTTGAGATCGACGCGTTTGTTCTTACATAGAACTATGAATGTGGTAGAAGGTACCTTCTTTAAAGGAGATATGAGCTGTAGGTGAAAGCGATTTTGTATGACTCCGGTTTTTAATAGAGATTTTACTCACTAACAACCCGATTTTTGTAAACAAATGTTAAATTAATTCGTTGCTAGTTATGTGTTTGTTACACGAGTTTTTTTCACCTTCTTCGGTCTTGGTCCCTTTACCGAAAATTATATGAAATCTGTCTGTTTTCCTTATCTTATTTACCAGTTTCTTTTCTACGCTGAGCCTGTGGATCGGTGACATTCGTGAGGACTGATGATAGTCACTCCTCGTAAAATATTTTATGCTGTATCGCATCTGGTTAGACGGAAAACCGAACCCAACATAGTTGGGAACTGGCAAGGCAGAAAAAAGAACTTCTATGATTATGACTGTTGTGTGTTGTGATAACTTTTTTTTTAATCTTCATTTTGCCTTAGCTGAGGAGTATTCAATTATTAAATTAATCAAGCTATGTAAAGGAATGTCTCGCACAAAATGAGGTAAAATAAATTCAGCAGCTACTCTATTTGACGTTCGGCTATTCTATGCGATTGTTTTCTCTATGCGATTGGCTTTTAACACAGCGTACTTCCGTTGTCTCCGAACGTTACAATATTTGCTAATTTGACACCCCCTCCCCCCACCGCCTCATACCCTACCCACCATGTAGAGCACTAATATAACACCATAAGTGTATTTTTGGCACGAGAGCGCTCAACATACGGTAATGGTGCTTCAATGGGATTTTATGTATACTTCCCATTTAGAAGTAGTATGTTGCTTTTATATTATTAAGTCTCCCGGAGATGTGACGTCACTTGTTCTGTTGTGCCTTCAAAATATCAGCATAAATACAAATACATCCTCTAAACGTCCATTGCTCTACATAGACATGCTCTGAAACCGCTACAGCTATCAAAGGGGAAGTTATAATAATCACCATCGTTGGCGATCGGATTGGTGATTGGATTATGTTGTCATCAGCCCACAGGAAAATGTTGTAGCCCCTTCACTTAACTTTATGTCTTAGGTCATTAGAGAAAGAAAGATCATTAGAGAGAGGAAGCCCTCTTAGTGGCGTTTTGATATGAGATGAAGTGCTAACTTAAAAAGATATAGGTATGTAATGTATGAAATCAGCCCCGTTTGGGAAACTGCTAGGCCGCCATATTGAGTGGTTTTTTTTTTTTTATTTAGCCCTTACTTCTAAAAGGTTGATCAACGCAAATAAATTCTAACCAGCTGTCAAATCTCAGACCAAGTGATGTGATTGGTTGTAAGCATTTCGGCCAGCCAATCTCATTTGTTGACATGTGAAATAAGACATTCAGAAACATTCTAATGGCACAACACAGGTCAACAATTTCCATAGCAAAGTATGTATTAACAATCCTCTCCACAACTATGTACCACGCAATGAATGTCGTTGTATTGTCAAAATGAAAGCTATTAAAATTACGAGTGTTTTGCGCAATTAGGATGCTGATTAAATTGTTTAGCCTTTCTGAAACCACGGGTTGGTCACCTATTGCAACCTCCACGGGATGAAAGATGGTGTCTTTGTTAAAGACCACACGGAACCATACATTCTTACATAAACTAAAATCACTCTAAAACCCTATTTCCCCATAATATTTCCTCCACTAAAGTGTCAGTACATTAGAGTCAAGTGTCAAGTGGCAGCCGACCGCGCCACTAAATCTGCCATTAAGTGTCACTTAGCCGGGCGGGGGGTGCGGGGTGAGGGGGTACAAATAAATTTAATTTGTAACCCCTTACAACAAGACGATGTTTATTCAGACTAATTGACCTAACTGTTATGTTTCCTTGGATTCTGATATTATATTAAAAGGGTTTCCTTGGTTAAATAAAAAAAAAAACAAATTCAAATTGTTTCAGAAATGCCCAAGATATGAGATCACATTTACAATAAATAATAAAATTGATCAATTATTAATGAAATAGTAATTAATTAACAACATTTTTGAAATATTTTCTTAAAGCTTTATGCGTAACCTTCCTTGGCAACAGCTTTTTTGATTGGTGATAACCGCATCGAAATATGACCAACCGTGATCGAGACAATTGGGTATTACGCCCATTTTTGAAAAGTGTCTCAATTAGATTTCTATAGTGCTAATGAACCACTAAAAAATTCACAATTTTTTTTATTTAATCGTTAAGTGCCATAAAAATGCATTAAAATTTTGCATTTTCAAATTTCGCGCGTAATTTGACGAAAACGCTGGACGCAGTGGACGCCATATTGCTCTATGGTCACGATGTCAGTTGGCTGTGTAGACAAATGCAGTGACATTTTGTATGTTATGCTATGTGTCCCTGCTTTATTTTAAAGTCGGTTTAAAAGGGCCGACAATAATAATTACTGATCCGCTCATAAATTCAACAACTCCGAGGTGCGGACTGGAATCGAGCTCGACCCACCTGCATCGAAGGCTACCGTTCAACCACTAAGCTATCACTGATTTTATGGCATTATATTGATTATTATTCAATTACCCACGCCATCTTCTATACAGTACAGACTGACAATCATTTAGCTCTCTTACTAATTGACAATACTAATTACTTACTGTTTCAAGACTGTTGTTTAATACCCACAATCAATCACTAGCTATTCAAAACCTAATCAAACTTCAATCAAGAAATTACCATTGAACTAGTCTCGAAATGAAGACATTGTCGGCAAACTGCGATATGATGACCTCTTATTAGTGAGCTGAATGGCTGAAAACTAGAGAAGTAGAGAACAGTGATTGTAAATTGTTGGAGAGAGAAATAAACGGCGGTGTAATGTCTGGAGTTGACCGCGGTCACAACGAGGTTTATAGCAATGGTTAGTGAGGGGACTTTGATACTAATCAGCTAAAGTCGACTTTTATCTCACTAAATTATTTAAATAGTTACAATAATTTCCTTTATACATATAGATTACATTTTTAAATATTTCATTACAAAAATTAAAAAAAACATTTAAAAATATAAAAAATAGTAGCCCACCGGCATCGGGAACAGGGTCCAAGCTACCGGTGGTCAGGGCCTCAGAGAGAGGAACTCTAACAATACGCGCCGTGTCCAGAAGTACCGCTTTCTGCACCAGGCCCTTGATCCAGCTGCCCAACGAGAGCCTCTTTAAGTGTTGGTCGAGGCTCTTGGCTATTAAACCATTGGCCGAAACGACTATCAGCACAATGATTGCTGAATCAACATCCCACATGGCGACAACCTCGTGTGCCAAGTCTTGATATTTAATTACAAAAACACGCGGCGAGGTCGCGAGTCGAACTGATCAGCTCATGATTAAGGACTCCGATTGGGTCCGAAACTAGTCGGGCAATCCCGAAAAATGCACGTGAGTAAACCGTAACTAATCATAAATAGTTACAATTATTATTTTATAAAATTCACATTTAAACTAATTCGACAAATTTATACAACATCATTATTTAGGCTCAATTTACACCGCCGCGGAACGGAAGCGACTTTTTGCAACGAAATTGTACATAGCATAATGAACTTTATATCAATTGCATAAAGTACAAACTATATACGAGCCAAAAAAGGTCGCAAGTCTTCCGCGGAATCCTCGCGCATTCTGGAGAATTCCCCTAGCTACTGTCGGCGCCGTCTGTGGAATCCGCGGGAAGTGGCGCGAACGGGGAGTCGGTCGGGACGGTCAGTAGTGTGGTGCCAAGCGTTTATAGCGATGATTTGCTGGAATGCGCGGGAATTCTCGAGCATTCCGCGAGTTCGTGCGCCTTCTAGCGTCATGAGGCGAAATTGACGCTTCCATTCCATTCCATTCCGCGGTGGTATAAATTGAGCCTAAATGAGTGATTCTTGTCTTTCATTGAATTGAAGGCATGCGTAGAGTTTTTTATCACTGTTTTTTCGATTACTTCACTTTTGTGACTATACAATCCTCATAGGTTCCTACTAAATGTCAATACCAGGGTACCGCTATACAATTCCACCGGCACGTACTCCCACCACAGGAATCAATGTCGAGTAACAATCTTTCATCTTGAGTGTTTTTCCAAAAAGTTTGGTTTCGGTTGCACTACAAACAAAAATTGCAGAATATCAGTATTTTACTTGAAGCCAACTGCCAGTTCGAGCGCTTGTGTATTGCGTAGGAACCGAATCCGAAAATATACGATCCGAACTAGCTGTAGTTACTATTTGTATGAAAAATTGTGCACCACATCCGATCCGAATTTCATAGATTTGGAGTCAAGTTTCCTGGGTTCGTATTTTCTCGGATTCGGATAAGACAGAGCCATCCACAAATTAATGATAAAAGCAAAACATTATCTACGAAAGCATCATCATCTGCCTAGCCTTTTTCCCAACTATGTTGGGGTCGGCTTCCAGTCGAACCGGATGCAGCTGAATATCAGTATTTTACATGGAGCGACTGCCTATCAGACCTCCACAACCCAGTAACTGGGTAATACGATACTCTTGGTAAGACTGGTTGTCAGACTTTCTGGCTTCTGACCAACAGTAACGACTGTCAAAGATCTACAAATGACAGCCGGGACCAACGGCTTTACGCGCTTTCCGAGGCACGGAGAAAACTCGCTATGGTAAATGGTCACCCATCCACAGACCAACCTCGGCAAGCGTGGCTTAACCCGGAAGATCGGTCTATGCGGCTGTAATTATTTAGCCACGAGCTCCTCACATTATCTACGAAAGCAAAACCAATTAAATACTTTTTATCGTCATGAAGGCCTGCTCTTCGTATTTTTTTTGTATGTGTAATAGTCGGTCTCTGACCTCGGTTTAGAGCTTATTATGAAGAACATTATTTATTCGAGCCCTAAGGTTTTTTTTGCCCGAATTCACAGTGAGCAAATCGACTAAAACTCCCTTACTACCCATCCCAGCACATCCCTACGTTCAGTTGTCTTGGCAATAGTGTAGGTTTATGGCGGGATTAGCACAAAACAGGCCGTTAGCGACAGTGGCCGGTCATTAGCTGGCCCCAAACTTGCCCACTTAGCACTGAGTTAATGTTGCGCTGGACTCTCATGTTTTTTGGTGAATCGTTTATTAATAAGATGCTGATCAACACTTTAGTCTGTAAACGTCTACTTTTGATCGTAGAGCTCGTAATAGAACGTTACAGTGCACTGAAACATTGCCACAAACATAAGATTTCAATTTCTATATTGGATTGCAATAATGTAATTGTAATACAGGTGGTAGGCTTAAGATTATGAGATCAATTACGGACCCTGTCGGGCACAGCATAGATTAGTAGAAAAAAGGAAGCACATTTATTTGTTTTACTGCAATTCATTATTTTATTTATTGTTGCTAGATATGTTAAATGTATTTTTTTTTTCTTGAAAATACCTAATACCCCACACTAGGATTTCTCCTGTATCGTGGGTACATTTAAAGACACAAATCTCACATATACAAACGCCCAGACCCGAAACAACTATCGTAGGCCATACAAATATTTGTTCCGCGTGGGAATCGAACCCACGACCCAAAGCCACTGCACCAAATGCGTCGTCAATTCATTCAATTCAGTCCTTTTTTAATTTTATTTAGAGATTAACGATTGCACTTTTTATCCTTATGGTTAAATATCTAATGTCTAAGTTGCTTTCGATGAATTAAATGTAGGCATACTCGTGCAAAAATCAGTGCCAATATTATCTTCAATTAAAATAAAAAATACACAAAAACTTCATCCCTTTAGCAATCAAGAAACTCAATTACGAAAATTAATAAAAACTAAAAGCAGCTAATCCTTTTTCATTAGTACGAAAACATCTAAAAAACTACGTCCAGTAAGTGAACGCTAAATCTCATCGGCCGAACATAACTCATGCACCAAAAAACACCTCATCTACAAAATGGAATTGGAATAAGTTCCAATTCTTCGATTCCAATTCCAGAATGAATCCATTCTGATATTTATTGGATATTCGGATTAATCTTTAATCTGGGCTCTTGTGATCCGTTTTAAAAAGCGCTTATGAGTTTATTTAACGTGCAAAACTCAACTGTATCTTTTAGTGGATAAGGTTGTTTTTAAGCTGATGTAGTCTGAGTGGAGGTAGTAAAAGTGGGCAATATTTATGAGCTTTCGAAGGAAATTCTTTCTGAATGTTTGCATTTATGAAAATATGCTCGAATGGAAGAGGGCGCGCTTTATACGGGACGTTTCAAATTACACATTTAATTTTTTGAAAGAATGTTGTTTTATTGCACTAATATGAGTATTATTAACATAAAGATAGATAGGGAGGTACAATCAACCGAAGAGATAAGTACACATACAGGCAACTAATTACATTCGTATTTTAAAAAGTTATTACGCACACAAAAACAATGACAATTGGCTCCATATTCAATGTTTGCCTGCATACCTAACTCTTTTGTTGTCTGTACATTTATTTGTTTATTGTTTTATTGATTTACCATTATCAACCAGATTTTGGTGTGCATACAATATACATAGATACATCAAATTCACGAGAGAAAGTATATGACAGTCACACTCGTTCTATTAAGTCCGATTTAAATTCGAATAGTACTGTAAAAAATAAATAAACTATATTTCCGGCGAAATCACAAGAACGAATTTGCCAATGATCATTATGAAGATCTATTAACATGGATCAAACATTTCCTTTAAAAATTATGATAGAGTACTGGACGCTGTAAAATAACTCTTAATCGGGCATAAGGTTTTAAGAAAAGTAAATCACAAACAATTTAGCAACATTTTAAAAAAGGACTGAAAATTATTTTTTTCTCTCTTTTTCGAAAGATTTAAAAAGAAAAAAATTGCTAGATTTAAAAATAAAAATATAACAAGGTGAATTTAGCGACATCTTCCAAAAAAATGGGTGGCAAAAACCATTTGCCTTGTTATGGGATAATTAAGAACGTTGTTCTTATCAACTTGCTATTCTGTTCTGTCTTCTTCTTGAAAAATATTCCCAACCCCTAAACAACACCCTGTACAACAATGGTTTCCGATCGCACAATTCGTTGGATCGGGCGACGGCTAATAACGGACGCGCACTCCAATAGCGTAGCCTAATTGTGATCACCGATTTTAGTAAACATCTCCATGTTTTTAAACTGTATTGTCTTTAAAAATATTTTTGTAATACTACTAAGGAGGTACTTCACCAACCTATCATTAACTGTTCATTATACTAATTCGGTCTCTAAACTTTTCACTAGCTAACATTTGCATTTCATCATCATCATCATTCAGCCGAAGGACGTCCACTTCTGGACATAGGCCTCCCCCAAGCATCGCCACATTGACCGGTCCTGTGCTTCTCGCATCCAGCGGATTCCCGCGACCTTCACCAGATCATCGGTCCACCTTGTGGTCGCCTACCCACGCTGCGTCTGCCGGTACGCGGTCGCCACTCCAGAAACTTTCGGTTCTGCGAGCAATGCGCCGCCCACTGCCACTTAAGTTTGGCAATTCTTCGAGCTATGTCGGTTACCTTGGTTCTCCTGTGGATCTCATCATTTCTGATATGATCTCGCAGGGTAACTCCGAGCATAGCCCTCTCCATTGCCCTTTGGGTGACCTTGAGCCTTCTTATGAGGCCCATTGTGAGCGACCACGTTTCACTTCATATCAATAGTGATAATGACAAGATTATTGAACACATAAATGCCATATTTCTAGGTCACATTTAACTTATCTGGTGAATCGTCACGGACTACATTATTGATAGGTTGGTTAAATAGCTCCTATGGGCGTATACATAAAGGAAGCAGGTAACCAGCGTCGACCTACCAGCGCTTATTGGTACTGGTCCGTGCAGGTAACCGCTACATAAACGAAGCACGTAGAAGCAGGGGCTGGCATTTTTTTTACAAAAATAGGCGTTGTTCCCTTGCAAATACAGCAACAAATGATGGCCTACCAGCGCTGATCGGAGCAGGTCGGAACTTATCGGCGAAGTTCGGAGCTTGTCGGCGCTGGTTCGCCACACAGTATAGAGACTACCTGCGCCGACAGATCGGCGCCGGCAACCCGCTTTCTACGTGTATACGCACTAAGGCTGGTGTTCCACAACATTGGTTAACAACCGTTTAGGAGGTACTTACCAATGAGGCTTGCATAGTCACAAAAGTGTACTAATGCCTCGAAAAAAAACAACCTTTTACTAGAAAAATGTACTGAAACTTTAAAGTTAACTGTTGTTTAACCAGAGCTTTAATGTTAGTGAATAACAGCCTTAATAGGTACAATGAACATGATACATAGTCAGACCATCACTGATGCACTACTGGGCATCTTCTTAGAGTGAGAATGGTTTAGGCATTAGTTCACCACGCTATCTTGGTGAAGGATGGTGGACTACACACAATCGAGAACTTTTTGGAGCCCTCTCAGGTATACAGGTTTCCTCACGATGTTTTCTTTCACCGTTTACACTACTTATAATCAAATTTTGATCTGCATAAGAATGTGAAAAGTCAGAGGTGCGGGCCAGGTTCAAATTCAGACCCCCCCACATGAAATGCAACCATTCAACAGATAGGTTATCGCTGCTTACAGTGAATGATAATGATGGTCAATGCATATAAAATAGGATAGTTTTTAAGACTAGCCAACAGGCATACGACCAGCGAAGAAAATCCCATTGAATGGATGCCTGGATGTAGAAATATCAGATAATATTGTGTGTATCATCAGGAAGGCAGCGTGTAAGCTGACAATACACCTCCCCCATAATTTTCAAACCCTATCCCCCTTATTACAAAAGATGGTTTAAACCAAGACTAAGGTAAACCCAGGTTTAAAATATACCCATCACTTTCTTATGTCATATAACAAAAAGAGACGGGGCTATTTTAAAACCAGGGTTTTTCTTAGACTATCTTTTGTAATAAGGTGGTATAACTATGACTTAACAGATTTTCACAGTATAATAACAAACTTAAATTGGACTTGATGCGAAGATTAGATAACAGTCGATCTGCGATAGATGGAACACGTCTGTTGCTCTTGAATGAGTTTAGTTTTAGCAGACCTCTAGAACATAGCAGGTCTTTTAATAAAAAAAGTAAAAATTACGGTTACGACGGTCACATTATAAGTAATTGATACACAAACTGCCTCGTTGGTCTAGCGGTCGCAAGCGCGACTACTGAGAGTGAGGTTCTGGGTTCGATCCCCAGGTCGGCAAAAGTGTTATTGGGTTCTTCTGTGTGGAATTTCTCAGCAACAGCCCGGAGTCTGGATTTGTGCCCGGTTGATGGCAATAGACTCGCCCCCTATTACATGGGACTTAAACATAACGGCAAAATGAGGGTGTACTATACACTTCTGCCAAACCCTTCGGCGAATACAAGCGTGATATTAAGATATGTTATGATACACAAATTAATTGTTCATTTCCTAATAACTACGAAATATCTGTCTCTATCACCAAATAAATAAAAGATCAAGCATCAAGACAATTCAGCATTCTTATAAAATCCGTGCACTCAAATCTAGCAGCTCTAATTACCGCGTGACAATCACGTCGTACGAAGGTGTTCGTGAATTTTTTCCTACTCTAATTAAGGGGGAGCCGCGCCGAGTGCGCCTGGCGTCGCGTAAATCATTCCGACTTATTAAAAGAATTCTCTACGAATCGAACCTCTTTAAGATTCCAACCTCCTTCTTTTATTCACAACGGAAATTCTACTTTAATCTATGACAGTTAAAGTTGACATTTGAAAGCCAGTGTTGCCAGGCAATCATCGCGTATGTTCCTGTATAAGATTTGCTATCGGAAAAGTAATGCTTTTTAATATAAAAGCTAAGGTCGCGACTGCGAATGATTTTCTCTGTATTAAATATTGGATGGCGGAATTTATGACTTATTTTTAGGGCGGTTGGAATAATTTGAAAATTATTTTTTTGTTGCCAGCGTAATAAATTTTTATGTCGATAGGCGTTGGAATGAATGCGGATTATTGATACCTATTTGAGAAACGAAATTGAAATCTTACTGAACTTAATATCGAGGGATTAAAACAGTTTGTTTGACGATAAACGCTTTTATGAACATTGTGTTTTATTTTAAGTCGAAATTAAAAATAATTTTCTCATAGGTAGGTACATTGTTATGTTATTTAGTACATGCTCCGTTGATTTTTAAAAGCATACCTACATACATTTGAAATAAAATCTATAATAACAACACTAGAAAAATATAAACTCAACCTCTAATAACAATATAAAAATTATATCAAATAAAAATTATACCGCATCTTTGTGATCTTCCATAGTCAATACAAACAAAACATGTCATCCCTGATTCCATTGACGTTCTAACAAAATAGCGATAGAAAACAGCCGTAGGGTTGTCGCTTTGCAAATGATAACACGGTGTGGTCGCGTTTGATTCCGCCCCGTGGCCACTCGCACTGAAATCAAAACATACAGGTAGGAATATATCAAACTTCCCCTTAATGTAGGGTCACCATATTGAGCGTAGTTGAGTCTTATATTGTCTGTAGTTTTGTTATTGACGTCAACTAACCGACTGATTAAAGTGGAGTCGTGGCTAATAGGATATTTGACTGAAAAAATCTAATTAGTCCGTCAGTTAGATTATCAAAAAATATTTGACTCGTATTTTTTCTTTTGTTACGTAAACCAAAATTGACGAAGATACGATACTTTTAAAATTGGCAAAACGTCACAAGCAAGTACAATTTTTACTTGCTTCTAACGTCACAAGCCCCCACTCTCGAGTTTTGATGCGTTGTATCTTTCCAAATATTCATAGATTTAACAAAAGAAAAAATACGTGTCCATTATTTCTCAAAACTCTAACTAGCGGACTAATTACTTAGATTTGCAATTTATTG
Source organism: Amphipyra tragopoginis (assembly GCA_905220435.1). NCBI lineage: Eukaryota > Metazoa > Arthropoda > Insecta > Lepidoptera > Noctuidae > Amphipyra > Amphipyra tragopoginis. Next base: position 409,233 of record HG992013.1, on the reverse strand, counting down.
ATGCTGTCAACATGCCTATTGACAACTGCGCGGATTATATGGTTGGTAAGGTGAAGCTGCGCTTGCCGCGGTCAGTCCGTGGATGGGTGACCGTTCCGTACACATCGAGACCCCTCCGTGCCTCGGAGAGTACGTTAAACCGTCGGTCCCGGGTGTCATACGAATACCTATGACAGTCGTTACGGGTAGTCAGAAGCCCGAAAGTCTGACAACTGGGGCCCAATTCTCCTAAAATAAATTGTTGCAAAACGCAATCGAACCACAACAGTCAGTCAGTTTTTGTTTTCGAAAACTTTCAAAATGATTGATTTTGTTTATTGTGTCAAACAATTTGATATAGCTTTTGAAATTGAGAACTGTTTGAATGAACGGTTCGGCATTGGTTCGGTTGTGATTTATCTAGATTTATTTTAGGAGAATTAGGCCCCTGTTCCAAACTTAGAATATCGGCTTTGCCCATAACTGGGTTGCGGAGGTCTGATGGCAGTCGCTCCTTGTAAAATTCTGGTATTCAGCCGCATCTGGTTAGACTGAAAGCTGATCCCAACATAATTGGGAAAAGGCTAGGCAGAACATTTGGCCAACTGACGTCACGATCCCACTTACCCAGCTTCATAACTCAGCATTAGATTTAAAATTTCAAGGAAGCTGTTTTATGGCTATTGAGAATGAAAAGTTAGGTCAATCTTTCTCTACCCAGCCTATTGCAGTCTACTGGGACGCTCTTACTAACTGAGGAAAAAAGTGAGTGCATTTTGCAGTAGCTTTTAGTCACTTAAAAGTGATGCGTTGGTTTGAAGTCACCATAATGTTAAACGGAAACTAAGTGGGCGAGTTTACCTTAGTTTGAGACAATTTCAATGAGTGACACAGAATAATATATGTGGAAGCTTTTAATTAGCAATAGATGTAAAGACAACTATACTCTATTTGTAATGCTGGTATTAAGTCTGAATTACTCAAATATACGAGTAAATAAAACTAGACTCTTACTGACCGAACTTAGAAATTAGGATCTAGGACCATACAGATTTTAGCTAGGTATCCAGAAATAACGCAATTTCCTTTATTGTTATTACTTTTGTGGTCTTTAAATCCGAGATCTGGACTGCTACAAAAGTTGAGCGATTCGTTAATTATCTGTAACAATAGAAACTTATCCTCAAATATGTGTAAGTTGGCTACTCTACCTTCCACATTCAAACGGCCTCGTTCTAAATAAAAACATTGCTCCCAAATCGCTTCTATTTCCCCAGCATCTGTATCTGAAACCACCCTATCTTTACCGTCCAAAATACAATACTCAACCTTATATTTAAAACCATAGGGTCTATTTTATAAATGGTTGACGGCAAAATAAAAATTGCCATGTTATAGGTATGAGATTGCAAGGAGTCGTGTGTGTGGCAACATTAAGGCGAATAAAATTTAAATATGGCAACACTCGCGCGCGCTATAAAAGAAACAAAATAACATAAAGAGGTATAAAAATATATTTATATAGAAATGGTTTAGGTGTTCGCCTCACCTGGCACAATGCTTGTATTGTTTTAATATCAAACTATATTGTTAGATGGGTGGACGGGTATGTAATTGTATTTCATAGCTTCTATTGGGTAGTAGAAATCAGCATTCTTGCATACAAGGGTTGAAATAAGATAACTAAAAGATTATTTAATAGGCTGATGGGAATAATTACAGTTCATCTGATTTTCGTAATACCATCACCATAAATAACGTGTAGTCTTTGTAGTGAAAAGAAAATAATCTTTTTCCTAAGAAGTATCCTTTAAAAGCGCTTACATTTAAGCTTCGTAGAGGAACGAGTTCTGGAAGAAAATTAACGCACAGCAACATAGAGCATCACTCAGATTGTATTGAGACACATATTTATGACTCGTTATAATGATTATAAACGACAAATACGACAATCCTTAAAATGAAAGAAACAAAATACCTACCTATACAGGGTGTTAACGAATTCGTGTAATTCCTTCAAATCACGCGATCTACCGGTGACACAGATTAACCCTAAATGGGAATTTATGAAAATCACCAAAAAAAAATTCAAAAATAAAACTTGTTTTTCTATTTCTAAGTCATTTTAGAGACTTGAGTTATCTGACTGCAAAGAGCGATATCGCGTTAGTCGTGCCTGCCAGCCGTGTCGCCGTGCTTTCATTAATTTATGCGTGGCATCGAAATGTTCACACAAATAAAACACTTTTTTTTGCAAAAAAATGAATTCTTATTTTTTACTGAATCTTTATTAGGTGGTTTAGATACGTTCGGTAACAAAGCCGCATAAAAAAAAAAAAAAAATATTTTTAATCAAGCTAAATCCCGTGCGTGGCCTGTCTACATCAGTAGTAAATCATGTGGTTTTAAGGAATTACACGAATTCGTTAACACCCTGTAGATAGGATGTCAAAATGAAATCCTACTTACATGCCTAATTTCTGAATTTATTTGATGCTGAACTAGAGATTGAAAAAAAATTAAAGTTCATCAGCTACTTATCATTCAATTCATCGAAAAAGGAGCGAATCGGACAAAGGGTTATCACGGTATTTGTACGAGTATACGATGGGTATGCAACTTGTCACAAAAATCGTGATTCCTGTTCTTTTCAGAAACTGTACATATCATTGGTTCTTAACCTGGCGGTAATTACCCACATAGCACCTAGCAGGGGCAACACGTATTTGCTTTTATTTTATAGGTTCAGAATCACAAAAAAAAAACAATTATAAAGTAGGTTTTGATAGTTTAATCATAAACAACAGGGTAACGATACATAAAAAGTTAAGAAATGCCGGTATATGTACTTCCCGTGAATTTAAATGATGCAGGCAAAATGTGATGTTGATAACGATACTGGTGCCTTATTAAGATATTTTCAAATGCAAAACTACGGCTTACAACAGCTCTTATTAAGTTCCCTCTTGAATTAGAAGCACTCCTAATGTAGCAAGTGCAGTGCTTTGTTTTTGTATTTTAGTAAAGAGGTAAGCCCCTTGGTCACTGCGACCTATTCTGCGATCTATTGTGTCACCTCTAGCAATATTACAGAACCTCTTCAAGCCGCAAGCCAATGACAAAATGTCCTATGCTATGGTTATGCTAAACTATCTTATCTCTAGAATACCAAGGTTCCACAGTACGATGTTGTTACTGCAGGTTGATGCTCGTTAAGCTACCTTATTGCCTTTTAAATTCTGCTTATGCTATAATGATCAGCCTATTTCTTTCCCACTGCTGGGCATGGGCCTCTTCTCAGAATGAGAAAGGTTTAAGTCTTAGTCCACCATTCTGGCTTGGTGCGAGTTGACTGACTATATACACTATGAGAACTGTTTTTATTTTGAGTCCCTCTCATGTATGCACGTTTCTTCAGGATGTCTTCCTTCAACTTTAATGCAAGTGATAATCAAATTCTGATCTTCAAGTTAAATTTTCCTGATATCCTCGTGATAATATTTATAGTTCAGCATAGACATAATAGAGTAAGTAACTGGTACAGTTGTATTCAGCGCAAAACCATTCAAGACAGTGCCTTTGTAGGCTATAGTCGTTTAATTTATTTGCGACTAAAAATACGTATTTAAACGTATATGTTAAATAAATAAGCTCCAGAATAAAAATATCGCACATTATCTTCACTAAGTATGGCTCAATAATTTACTGCCAATCAAACTAAACCAATAATTGTGGCACCCATAACAATGTGTGTCCAAACATTGGCCACCCACACATGGACAGCGCAAGAAGTAAATATTTTTGCGCGTTACAAGAAACATTTGGCGTTGCTCGTATTATTCAAATGTGCACCAATAAGAGCATTTACGGCCGAACATAAAACTACAATCGAACCGTACGAATAAATATCAGACCTCTGTAACTTATAACCTTAGGGACAATGATGTATTGATACAACACTAGAAGTGACGGATACAACATAGGAAAGATTAGCCAGCGAGATACGTTCATTAAGCGTGAATTACATAGAAATGGCATAAGTCGCAGGCACGGCGCAGGCGCATCGCTTTCATACATTTTGTACGAAAAAAAATTGAAGCGGCAATAATGTATGAAAGTGACGCGCCTGCGCCCTGCGCCTTATGCCGTTTCTATATAATTCAGGCCTTAGACACAGTAGACATATAAGCTAAAGCAGTACCTCAACTTACTATAATCTCATGAATTGAAACACTCACACAGACACGCTCTGTCATACTGAGTAGTTTTTTGTTTTTGTATGGAACTATATCCCGAAAATACCATAATTGTCTTGTTGCAGTGCGTGTCTGTGTGAGTGTGTCAAATCGGACGATTGTAGGTAGTTGAAGTACTCTGGCGCTCAGCAGTGTTCTACGGCTCTCAAGCCCAACCAGGGTGAGTGGGAGACCGTAGGAGCCAAGAAGAGGCAGAAGAAGGCTGCCAAGAAGGCGGCCAAAAAGAAGGCGGCTGCCGACAAAAAAGCGGCGCAGTCCACTAAAAAGGAGGCTTCGCGCCCCTAAGTCCACGGCTGTGGTGCTTACACTGCAGCCAGGGGCAAAGGAGAAAGGAGTGACCTATGCCGGGGTCTTGGCGAAAGCCAAGGCCGACATTGATCTTGGCAGCCTCGGGATATCGGGCATCCGGGTGAAGCACACGGTCACCGGTGCCCGCCTGCTCGAGGTTCCCGGGGCCACCAGCGGCCCAAAAGCGGACGCCCTCGCTGAGAAGTTGAGGGCGTCTCTGGAGGCAGAGGAGGTCCGGGTGTCCAGGCCAACCAAATGTGCAGACTTGCGCATTTCAAGCTTGGACGACTCGGTCACGGTCGAGGAGGTCGTGGCAGCCGTCGCAAAGGTCGGCGACTGCCCTCCGGAGCAGGTGAAGTCGGGCGCTATTCGCTCTGGCTTCACCGGCCTAGGGACAGCTCTGGTAAGCTGTCCCGTTGCGGCGGCCCACAAAATCATGGAGGGCCGTCGGCTGCTGGTGGGGTGGGTTTCGGCGCAGGCGAAGCTGCTGCCAGCCAGGCCCCTGAGGTGCTACCGATGCCTGGCGAACGGGCACACAGGGGCACTGTGCACCTCGGAGGCCAACCGCAGTGGAGTCTGCTTCCGCTGCGGTCAACCCGGGCATACTGCCAGCACGTGTGAGGCCACGCCGCACTGCATAATCTGTGCCGCCGCAGGCAAGCCGGCGGAGCACCGGGTAGGCAGTAAGGCTTGTACCGGACCCACTAAAAAAGGGGGCAGAAGAGGACGAGGCCGTGGCAAGAATGCTGCGGCCAAGGCGACTTCGCAGCCGGTTAACCAACCGGCTGCCGAGAAGTCACCGCAAAGCGGAGAGGGAGAGGCGTTCATGGACTGTCAGTGATGGCCCCACACCTGCGCCTCCTCCAATCCAACATCAACCACTGCGCCAGAGCTCAGGACCTTCTGCTCCAGAGCATGGCGGAGTGGTTGATCAATGTGGCCGTTGTCGCCGAGCCGTACTTCGTTCCGCCCAGGGATGACTGGATCGGGGACGTGGACGGCTCGGTGGCCCTGGTAGTCTCGCGGGCCGCCGTTGGCTCTCCGTCCATTGAGAATGTCACTCGTGGACGGGGATACGTAGCGGCCCTGCTGGAAGACTTCTTCGCAGTGGGAGTGTACTTCTCTCCCAATAAATCTCTCGCCGACTTTGAGGAGTTCTTGGGGGAGTTGGCCGTCGTCGTCAGTCGCAGCCATCCTCACCCTGTGCTGGCCTTCGGGGATTTCAACGCCAAGTCTACGGCTTGGGGTTCCCCGGCCACGAATGCACGGGGCAGGGTACTAGAGGAGTGGGCCCTGGAAACGGGCCTACAGGTCCTCAACCAGGGTTCCGCCAACACGTGCGTGCGACAGCGGGGCGGATCCATAGTGGACATCTCGTTCGCTACCCCCGCTCTAGCGCGCCGTGTCCAGGGCTGGCGCGTCATGGAGGAGGTGGAGACGCTGTCGGATCATCGGTATATCCGATTCGACGTCTCCGCCCAGACCTCAGGCGCTCCGGCCCGATCGGTCCCGGGTGGGATCGGTCCGCGTTGGGCTCTAAAGCGGTTGGACAGAGAGGCACTCCTGGAGGCCTCGATTGTGCAGGCTTGGGTGTCGGCACCAGATAGGCCTGCCGACATTGACGAGGAGGCGGAGTGGTTCCGGGAGGCCGTGTCGCATATCTGCGATACGGCGATGCCTCGAGTCCAAACCGCGCCTGCAAAGCGCCAGGTGTACTGGTGGTCGCAGGACATAGATTTCCTGCGCCACGCCTGCGTGGTAGCGCGACGCCAGTACGCCAGGCTCCGCAGGAGGCGTGTTCGTGGCCCGGATACGGCAACCGAGGAGGCGGAGCTGTACGAGGGGTACAGAGACGCGAAGATCGCCCTCCAGAATGCTATCTCGCGAGCCAAAATTGCGGCTCACGAGGCATTGCTAGAGACTCTGGACCGAGACCCGTGGGGGCGCCCATACCTTATGGTACGGGGCAAACTTCGTCCGTGGGCCCCCCCACTGACCCAGAGTCTCCGACCTCAGCTCCTGGAGGGAGTGGTGAGCGCTCTGTTCCCTTCGAGGGCGGAGCATACGCCACCGCCAATGGTTCCGCCTTCATTGGCGCCCGACGCGGACGACGACGACGACGTGCCTGAAGTGACCCGGGTAGAGCTGAGAGCGGCGGTGAAAAGGCTTCAGGCCAAGAACACCGCCCCGGGGCCCGACGGCATACCTGGCCGTGCATGGGTCCTGGCTCTCAAGGCTCTCGGGCCCCGATTGGGGGGGCTTTTGAGCGCATGTTGCGAGCGGGGCCAGTTTCCGCTCCGGTGGAAAACTGGCAAGCTGGTCCTGCTCAAGAAGGAGGGGCGCCCCGCAGACTCGCCGTCTGCATACCGCCCCATCGTGTTGCTGGACGAGGTGGGCAAGCTCTTCGAAAGAGTAATTGCAGACCGCCTCGTCACGCACATGACTGGGGTGGGGCCGGATCTGGCGGACAACCAGTTCGGTTTCCGCCGGGGGCGCTCCACCGTAGACGCAATCATGCGCGTAAGGGCTCAGGCGGAGGAAGCAGTTACCCGGGGCGAGGTCGTCTTGGCGGTGTCTCTAGACATCGCCAACGCCTTCAACACCTTGCCCTGGAGTTGCATAAGAGCGGCACTCGAATACCATCGGGTGCCGACCTACCTCCGCCGCATTGTCGGGGCCTACCTGACGCAGAGAGCTGTCATCTACCCGGGTCGGGGAGGATGGGGTCGGCGAGAAATGTCGTGCGGTGTTCCACAGGGATCGGTCCTGGGGCCGCTCCTGTGGAACATCGGGTACGACTGGGTGCTTCGCGGTGCGTTCCTCCGCGGCGTCGGCGTGACTTGCTACGCCGACGACACGCTGGTCACGGCGCGGGGGAGGACGCACCGCGAGGCAGCCATACTGGCGACAGCTGGGGTTGCGCAGGTCGTTGCAAGGATCCGGCGGTTGGGTCTCGAGGTGGCCTTGCGGAAGTCCGAGGCCCTGTGTTTCCACGGGCCCCGGAAGGGACCACCCTCGGGATCTCACATCGTAGTGGGGGGCGTCCGCATCGGCGTCGAGTCGACGATGAAGTACCTAGGACTTGTCCTCGACGGCCGGTGGAACTTTGGGCCTCACTTTCGGCAGCTGACGCCAAAGTTGATGGGCACCGCGGCTGCGTTGTCGCGGCTGCTGCCGAATCTGGGGGGGCCCAACGCCTCCTGCCGGAGGCTCTACGCGGGGATCGTACGGTCCATGGCCCTATATGGGGCGCCAATATGGGCGGACACCTTGACGGCCCGCAACGTCGCAATCCTGCGGAGACCGCAGCGCGCGATGGCCGTCAGGGTGATAAGGGGGTACCGTACGATCTCCTTCGAGGCGGGGAGCCTCCTAGCCGGATCGATGCCCTGGGATCTGGAGGCGAGGGCCCTCGCGCTGAGATATCGTCAGCGCGAGGAGGCGCCTGAGCGGAATGAGCTCCGCCAGATCCTAGTGGCCGAGTGGAGAGAACGACTTGCGCAACCCAGCGCAGGGCACGCCGCAATAGCGGCGGTAAGGCCCGTTATGGAGGAGTGGCTGGAGAGGCGGCATGGCGCCCTCAGCTTCCGGCTGACGCAGGTACTCTCGGGACATGGATGTTTCGGGAAGTACTTGTGTCGCATAGGCCGGGAGCAGACGCCCGGATGTCACCACTGCGTCGACTGCCCGGAAGACACGGCGCTGCACACGTTGCAGGAGTGCCGTGCGTGGGCGACGCAGCGCCGTGAACTAGTCGCGGTGGTCGGTGGTGACCTCTCGCTTCCGGCCGTGGTTCTGTCCATGGTCATGAGCGAGAGTGCGTGGGAAGCCGTCACCTCCTTCTGCGAGGTGGTGATGGCGACCAAGGAGGGAGCGGAGAGGGAGAGAGAGGCGACAGCCACTCTCCCTTCCCGCGCCAGACGCACCGGGCGCCGCCGGAGGGCGCGCGACGATCTCCGGCCACCCTAGTGTGTGGCCTGCGGGCGACGGGCTAGGGGACCCGTCGCCCGACCAGTAACGGGCCCGAGAAGGCGAAGCGCATGTGTTCCGTGCGCGCCTGTCAGGAGGATGTGGGGCAAGACCCCACAGAAGGAGAGGTCTGCCAGGGGCTGGCGGACCGAGGCCTGCCGGGGTTGCGGTGCATGCAGCTGCGAATCCCGTGACCCCGGCCAAGGGTCAGGAGAAGGAACACTTTTTAGCCGGTAAGAGTCCGGCATAACCCTTCGCCTTCCCCAGACGAAGGGTATCCATGAGGATTTTCCCACGAAAAAAAAAAAAAAAGAAGTACTGCTTTAGCTTAAATGTCTACTGTGCCTTAGATGTACGAGTATGATAGTGAATGACGACACGATCGATGCAGTAGCTGACCGCTGATTGGCTTTTGCGCTCCGTAAAATGAATAAAGTTTCGGAACGAAATAAAGCAACGAGGAACATCGAATTTATAAATATTCTTCAAAAATATTGTCAAAGAACGAATGACTAAATGTCAATTAACATTTGGGAGTAGGGTGAACGAAAGACAAAATTTCGAATAAATCGAATTGATTGTCGCATCCAAAACACTTTCGTGGTTGGAAAACGTGCGATCCTTCAACCGAAACTTCGTAATTCGATTTTCGGAGTAGGCCTCCAGGTGCGAATTCGATTACCGTACGAAACTAATATTTTTATGGCCTATAGACAAACAGTTCAAGGTGAAAAACCTAGTGTAAAGAAACTACTTCTTCTTCTTCTCTCGTGTCAGCACGAGTTATACGAAAATAGCTCATGTCGTGGTGAAAAGATTAGTCAGTCAGCAAGGTTGGCAGCGGGGCTGACTGCCCAGGGTGCGCCGGACGTAATTAAGTATCGTCAGGAATGGAGCCTCTTTTCATGTACCCCAAGAAACTACTGTAACAAAAGCTTACAGTTCAGTCATCATCATCATCATTCAGCCGAAAGACGTCTACTGCTGGACATAGGCCTTCCTCAAGCATCGCCACAACGACCGATCCTGTGCTTCTCGCATCTACCGGATACCCGAAACCTTCACCAGATCATCGGTTCACCTTGTGAATACAGCTCAGTACCGTGTTCCTACACTCTGTTCAACGATGATGAGTCCTGACAAAGCGGTCATTTTGTATTTTTTTGTAAATTGTAGCCATAAGGAGACTGCTAACGAAAAAACGTAAACGACATCGTCAAAAACAGTAAAATAGCTACAATAAACAAGTTTTCTTTTTTTTATATTTTATCTGTTCGCTTTCATATTCATCTTGCGTTTTCGTCTGACACATGCCTGAAGCGCCATATATAGCGCATGTAATAGCGCATGCCTTAATCAATACTGCATGCGCTTGACGCAAGAGGAATTGAAAGTTGAAAGCGCAAGATGAACATGAAAGCGCACGGGTGTAGACATACCATTTGTATGGTAACGTTTTGTAGAGAAGCCTCACAGGTGAAAAGGGTATAGTAGACTCTTTAAATAAAGATTTATTACATATTTATTTATTTATTTCGGACTAACAAACAGTTACACATTAAATCTTATGAGCTGGATATAAGTGGATAACAAGCAAAAAATAATTAGTAATCTTCTATATCTATATCTATACTTAAAATAAATCTGTAGACACGGCGTGTCTGTACATAGCAAATATTTTGAAAAAACCTGGTTGGGGTGTTAAACGATAACCAATAGAACCCATTTTTAACATTTTTGGAATTTTTGTCTGTTTGTCTGTTTATCTGTTTATCTGTTTGTTTGTTCAAGCATCACGTAAAAACAGCTGATCCAATGTTGTTGACTTTTATAAATAAATATTGTGCTTATCTCCAAGTAACATATGTTTTTTGTTTCATCGCAATCGGTTCACGCAATCAAAAGTTATGCGAATTTTAAGTTTTCTAGAAGAACTTAGCATGAATACATTGTAATTGGGTATACCATTTCTTTTCAATAGATGGCGTTACGTGTATCAAATCAAGTTGTGAGGAAATATATTACAACGAATATAATTATGTATTACTATTCTCAGTCTACGGAAGGTCTATTGAAATGCTATCCGAAGAAGGTACTAACTAAGCTTTTAAAAAAAACGAAGATATTGTTATTTAAAATTTATTAGGTACCTACCTATCTGTCTGAATGGCAGTGGAAGAGAAATACATTCAATTTCATAAGCGAGTGTAGGTATTCTAAATTGTTAATTGTGCAAGGCAATCCGATAGATTAATTTGAAATACTCATATATTTTATTATGAATACTTAAATTAATACTTAAATACGTATTTATAAATCTATATACTATTAATAAAATTCAAAGTGCACTCTGTCTGTAATTAAATGTTTTTCCAAAATTTCGATTCGGTGGTACTATACTATCGATACAGAAACTATAACATTTTTTTTTAGAATTATTGTGTCTGTTTGTCTTTCCGTCCGGACATCACGTAAAATCCCGTGGATGGATTTTGATGGGACTTTCGCTGATGTGTTTCGTAAAAAGCGATAATTTTGCTGGTACATAATTATATCATCACGCTATTGTTCATAGGAGCCGAGCAGCGGAACATTATTTCCACGTACTGCGAAGTATAAGCTTAATATTCGGATCGTGAAATCGCATGAATCGATTTTGATGGGCCTGCGCTTATGCTGGTATATAAACTATCACGCTATTGCTCATAGATGCCGAGCAACGAAACATTATTTCCATATACTGCGTAGTATAAGCTGTAGACAGAAGTAAGTGCTGCAGTGAACGGTCGCTGGCTCAGTGTCCTGCGTTAAAACCTCACTTAAAAAATACACTTTTTGTAATTTTTTTGGAATGTTTTTATTTATTTTATTTTGTTCATTGTTGTCAGAACTATTCAAAACCTGTCGTCGCCGTTTTATTAAGTTTATTTAAGCCTTAGGTAATGTCCCAAAACACATGGCCATGAACGAAAAGTACTATAAATATAAAAAATTGCAAATTTCACTCAAAGGAGGCTTCATTTTCTTTTTAAAAGTAAGAAATATTGCCTTTACTGATTTTTTTGCCTGAACCGAGAATCGAAAAGGTTTCGTTACATTATCACAATAAATATCAATATTCAATTATAATCCATTTTAGCAAGGAAATGTATGGAAATAAGCAACGCGTTTTTAGTATTATTATATGGTTATATGAACCTTTACGGTCAATCAAGAAGAGCTGAAACTCTACCTAAAGAAATGGTTTAAAAGATATAAGTGCCTTAGTGGGACACCTTTGTCTATTATAAATGGAATACTTAACACTATTTAGTTACTGCGACACAATGTTGTTTTCCGAGTTCCACGCGGACGGAGTCGCGGGCACAGCTAGTTAAGTAATAAAATGCAATATTTCCGTGGAAAAACCAATTGCAATTTGCCCATCGCATCGTTCAAATTCATCGTTCGTAGTTTTTTTTGTATCTGTTTAATCTTGCACAAAATTACAAGTACGAGTGTGTACGATTTTCCGCATTCATCATTTTCGAATTATTCTTTTTTCGTTCCAAATCACCAACTAAGAGAGAACGAAAATTAAAACAATTAGAGCCACTCAGTCACATCTAGTGATAGATATTCGGTGTAAAAGTTATAATAATACAAGCCATAACGCGGGGTTATGGTTTAGGTCGTAACCGGCGAAACAACCGGACCGAGGTTAATTCCACACCTGTACTTATTTGCCGAGCCTTAATCATGTAGATATGTCTCTATATATACGCTTATTTTGATCTATATTCTATACAGTATGTTAAAATAATAGAGAGCGTTCTCTTAAACCCGTTAATCTACATCCTTGGTACATAAAAATATAAAAGAAACAAAAATAAGCAAAAAAAAATCCTAGAAAAATAATTTTAAAAAATGAAAACAATTCGGTACGGCCTGTTTAAAACCAAAATAGTAGCGTAGATAGGTTAATGCGGTGTTGCAGTGTTTTCCGCATTAATAGACAAGTGCGCATGTACAGTAAACGTTGTTTTAAGGTATCATTTTTAGTTTTTTTTTCTAGGAGGAGCTCGTGGCTAAATAATTACAGCCGCATAGACCGATCTTCCGGGTTAGGCCACGCTTGCCGAGGTTGGTCTGTGGATGGGTGACCATTTACCATAGCGAGTTTCCTCCGTGCCTCGGAAATCACGTAAAGCCGTTGGTCCCGGCTGTCATTTGTAGATCTTTGACAGTTGCTACTGTTGGTCAGAAGCCAGAAAGTCTGACAACCAGTCTCACCAAGAGTATCGTATTACCCAGTTACTGGGTTGTGGAGGTCTGATAGGCAGTCGCTCCATGTAAAATACTGATATTCAGCTGCATCTGGTTCGACTGGAAGCCGACCCCAACATAGTTGGGAAAAGGCTAGGCAGATGATGATTTTTAGTTTTTTTTTTCTGATTATTTTTTTAGTAGGTATACTATTGCTGGTTAACGGGAACGCCTTTCGTTAGTGAACATACTGTATATACAAGGTTACTCGAAAAGGGAGTACTAATTCGCGGGCCACAGTATCACTGATGACTGTTTTAAAGCAAGTGTTACAAAGTTCGATATTTTTTATTTCCACACAAAATTGTTATTATTTCAGTTTTTTCAAAAATTCTTCAGCCTGCTTTAGTTACGAATTCAGAAAATGGAGCTACTAAATCCGTGACCCCAAATATGACCTAAAATGTAAACAGCTGTTCACAGCTGAGGATAGATTGATTTTCGCGTATTATTTATGAAATATTTGATCTTCTATTTCACTTAAATTATTGGCTAGGATAGTTGTAGAACAAAACTTAACGGGTACAGACTTTAAAACCCTTTCAGATTAGTACCTCCATTCCGACTAACCTTGTATATTATGTTATTCTGTGTCTATGTATTTAAGAGTTAAATGTTTCATTCGAATGCTAATAAGTATATAAAAATATGCTAAAAATGTTAATTCTTCTCGTATACAAGGTTAGTCGGAAAGGGGGTACTAATCCGAAGCCCACTTATAGTATCGCTGATGACTGTTTGAAAGCAAGTGTAAAAATTTCAAAATTCAATAAAAAAAATTCCAAATAAATTGATTTTTATTTTAGTTTTTTCAAAAAATCTTCATCCCTGCTTTAGTTACAAATTCAGAAAATGGTACTTCTAATTCATGACCCCAAATATGACCTAAAATGTAAACACAGCTGATCATATCTGGAGATATATAGATTTTAGAGATTTTTTTTTGAAATTTTGATCACCTATTTCTCTTAAACTGTTGACTTTTGGGAAAAGTTGTAGAACAAAAGTTATTCATTATTATGTGTACTTTAACACCCTTTCGGATTAGTACCCCCTTTCTGACTAACCTTGTGTGTACTTATGATCGTGTATTTCACTATACATGCTAACTTTCAGCAGAGGATTGTCGTCAATCAAATCAAATAAATGTATATATAACAAAGGTGTTATCCAGAGATGAAAATTTATTCATCCTAGAGTTAACCAGCTTATTCAAATCCTGAAAGCCAATTCTAACAACATAATTGTTTATAATCGCAATAGAACCGCAACTGAACCACGGTCGTTCGGTCGTTATCGCTATAAGAAAAAAAGTCAAACGCGGTCAAAGTTCAGCTGCGGTTCTATTGCGATTTTAAGCAATTTTGTTATTAGAATTGGCCTCGCCGTCTATTTTTTGAGACATACCCTAGAAGTTGTAACTAAAGTAAATATCCCATAAAAACAACATCAGTATAAAAAGCGGTAACTACTCGGTATACGACGTAATATTATTTTATAAGTCAATTTTATAAGCTTCATCATAATAATATCAGGCGGTAAACATCCACTGCTGAACATAGGCCTCCTAATGACCGATACAAGGTACGACCGAAATTACGGCCGTATTCCTTCGCCGTCACCATATTCTGACAACAGATTGGTCTCTCTCGTGTCGGCAAGTGCTATACGAGAACAACTCATGCTGTGGTGTAAAGATTAGCCAGTCAGCAGGGTTGGTAGCGGGGCTGACTGCCCAGGGTGCGCCGGACGTACTTTAGTATCGTCGATTGGTATCTATGGTTACCGCAGTATATTTCTTTTAGCACACTGAAGAACGCTGCAGGGACTAGTGATTATGCCAACAACATGGGTTTTTTTCAATCATATTCATTAGTTTAGTTAGTCGGCTTTTGCGATTCCTACGGCATGCAAAAGTTAGGCCTATTCTTTATGAAAACTTTATTAACTCATATAAAAAAATATGGTGAATAAAATAATAATTGTATAGTCATAGCAACTTAGTAGATTTTAATGTTATACTCCTTTGTATAATATAAAGTCTATGACAGAAAAGAACGTTAACGCTAATTAAGAGTTTTGGTTTTTAGTTTATTTGAATGTGTTCTATATATAATACCTAGTAGGTATAGTACGTCCAATCCAAAAAGATGCGCCTCACTCCTTTTTGTGAGAGATTTATCTTATATTTGTTTTATTTTATTTTTATTAAGATTACGTTATATGTATTAGTGTACGTATGCACACGTCTAACTATTGTGTGGCGTTAACTAACTAGCAATTTATAATGCACACTTTTTCACTGTAGCGATATAGATAAAGAGTGGAGTGCGTCCTCGTGGATTGAACGCTCTATAAACCCTGTGAAAGTTCACAAGTTAATTTAAAGTGACCCTATATAGTGCAAAAAATATGTGAATGTTTTATAGGAATTCAACAACAACAATTAAAATTGAACCGATTTGGGTATTTTTTACCGAAGTAAGAATGTAATATATTCTGGATTAGTAAACACTCCCTCCAAAAAACTAAAGAATTATAATGCACGGAGAACCACGGGCCTCGCTGGTGCGTCATGATAGAATTACGAGGTACTTATAAACTTAATAATTACTGTATCCTCTCAAGTAAAGGTAATAACAAAATAGACAAACAATGAGTATGGGCAATAAATTAAGTGTTACTTAATGCCACTTAATACCCGCGTAACTTGAGTACGGAACTTGTAAGTTTTTGCAACTATTACCCAAGTAAAGGGGAGGCTTGACAAGTATAGAGCGTCACTTACTGCGAGATATTTGAATATTATTTGATACGACAGGAGAAAATGTTGTTTTTCATTTCAATATTTAGTCATATCAGTCAGCTCGGTCCATTTTTATGTTCTTTTAGGCATTGTTAAAAGAAGGCAAGACCTGGGTCTCTAGCCTAAAGTGAAACTAGGAACGCCGTTGGATATTAGTCGCTAAAAGTACAATGTAACCCTCTGCTTTCTCAGCCTGGAGGGTATCCATAAAAAAACTTATACAATCTTATTTGGATTTATTATTTCAATTTGAATCGACAAAATGCACAGAAATGCACGAAAATTAAAGGACTCTTTAAAGCCATTCTGTGTACATTATTTACAAAATAATAGAGTTTCAGTATACAGTTAAAATCTTCTTCCTTTAATCTTTTTCTCTCCTCATAATCTTTTTTACTATTTCTCAATTGCTCGGAGGTCAGCTGGAGAACTCAAGGTTTGAGGTAAGCTCGCCTATTTTCATAATATTCCCATTTTGTAGTACATTAAAGAATAGAAAAAAGAATATTCTTATTATTCTTCTTCAGCCGGTAATTCTTTTTAGGGTTCTGTACCCAAAGGGTAAAACGGGACCCTATTACTAAGACTCCGCCGTCCGTCTGTCCATCCGTCTGTCACCAGGCTGTATCTCATGAACCGTGATAGTTAGACAGTTGAAATTTTCGCAGATGATGTATTTCTGTTGCCGCTATGACAACAAATACTAAACAGAATAAAATAAATATTTAAGTGGGCTCCCATATAACAAACGTGATTTTTTTGCCGTTTTTATAGATAATGGTACAGAACCCTTTGTACGCGAGTACGACTCGCACTTGGCCGGTTTTTGTTTTTATACGAATACCTACAATGTTTTTTTTTTGTATTGATGGTTTACTTTCGACAAACTTTATGCTATATTACCGATGGCGAGACGCGCTCGTTTTTTTACCCGATAGCAAAAAAAAAGGAGTGTTATGTTTTCTAAATTAATATACTAACTTAACCTACTTTACTTATTTATGCTACATGCTTTCTTTAACTACCCACTATAAGCATTTTTCTTCAAGAATTGCATCGATAAGTAAAAAACTCCTTTCTACTTGTATCTATGATAATATTTCCCCAACTACACACCAAAGACAAAGACGAACAATATTGATAGCAGCTAAATATTCACAAGACGAACTGTCACAGTGGTGGGCGGGGGGTAAGCAGAGGAGGCACTTGTTCGTAAGCTTAGTAACTGTGGGGCAATGGAACGAAGTACTTTCGTTAAGGGACTTATTACTGAGAAACAAGTTGGAGTTGAGGAAGAACTGAACAAGCTCATGTAGTTACGTAAAGTGTTATTAGTAAGTTGTGTGGGGTTCATAAGTATTTAGTTATAAGGTTTGTGATGAATATTCTCTACCTTTAAGTTGGTTGGGTCTTAGTTCCTATGAGTCTGAAGTGAATAAAACTAGGGGAGGTATTGACGTAGAAACACACGTACAAAATTCACGAAAAAAGCGTCCTGAGTTTACATACACCACCAGAGCCCCATATAAACTTAGAAATACCAACAAACTAATCTACATCCTATGTCCTCATCATAATGCCTAATTTAGCTTTTCAATATAGGAAGATTCGACTGCCAAATTAACTTAAATTAGTCTTCATTTCAAGTTTTAGTCTACAATCGGTTTGGACATTTTTGCGCGCTGACCCGTGGTTCATGTGTTTCTGCGTCTATGAGGGGAGGTAATATCTTCAATTCTCTTCTCGATTCCTATAAGGTAAGTATCCCCAAAACTAATAATTTTGTTTTTCAATTCATCTTGACTTACAGTCAACGGTTATACTAAACTGCATCCTGATTACGCAAAACACTCGTAATCGCTCTAGCTTTGATTTTGACAACACAACAATACAACGTGTTACATAATTCCCCTTAAAAAAGAAAATGTTAATAAAGTAGTCTTATATAGTTGTTGTCATTTAGGTACCTCTCAGAGGAAATTAAGTAAGAATGTAAATAACTTTCTAGGTAGTCTCTCTTTAGTTTTATGTTTTCAGAGTTGCGTTTCAGTGATGATTTTATTTATGATTTGTCCAATATTTTTTTTGGGTCTTTCTATTATTTTGAAATATTGCCAATAGACTCTTTACAAGGGACATTTTAATGCACTTACGGCTTTAGGGGTATTTTTGTAACACGTTGTATACATTGCGTTGGTACATAGTTGTGTAGAAGTCGGATTACTTAAACGTTGCTATGGAAATTGTTGACCTGTCAAAATCAAAGCCATGGCGATTACGAATGTGTTGCGCAAAAAGAATAAAGGTCATAGAAAAAATATATTGTAGGCCAGTTTCATTCGCCTATGCTACTAGTGCATTGGAGATGTACAACGGTACCTACGTTACGGACGCTACGCAACATTATCAGATACGGAACTAGTAGTTTACTATTAACGGTCAATAAAATATTATGAAGTTTGTTATGGTAATTCCAGACATGGGGTAAGGTCGTTTAAATGAATTTGCCGCAAAATGTCTCATTAAAATATTATGACGCGGACTGAAGTGAGAGACAGAAAAAGGGCGTCTCACTCTATTCTTGCCAACAATTAAAAATATAATTACATTCGACGGTAAATGCATTTGACCGAATTTACCCGATATTCGGATTTGCCCCAACGCACCATATTTAATTAGAACTGTGTTATTGAGACACAATTACCCCAAAATCACAACTGATAGACTCTTTACTGTCCTTTCATAGTTCATTCCCACAGCATTAAAAAGAACAACAGAAAATATAATCAAATATGCTACAAATGTAATCCACATTTATCTTACATCGCCCCCAATAGATACCTATTATCCTAATCAAATACCCTTTAATGTCGCCGCCATGATTGCAAACATTACACGGGTTACACGCCTAACACGCTGTTTACAAACATTTCACCCTTTCAAGCGTCATTGACGTCACCGCCGACGCACGCACGCCACGTGTCCGCACGCGACCGGCACGCGTGAACACGCGTGGGGCCGCACGCAATGCGTGGCGTGAACGGAATAATACTTGTAATTATGTTAGCGGATTACACGCATGATTGATGTTGTCGTGTTAACTTTATTAGTTGTTATCGAGTAAGTCTGTTGATATGGGAATTAGGGAACATTAACCTGGCAATGGTTCCGGGACTCGTGGCCACGAGTACTAAGTCATAATATTGTAACTCACACACAGACATGGTATAAATGACAACACAAGACTTTTACTGTAACAGCTAAATCGCGTGACTGACCTTATCTACGTCGTAGCTACTGATGAACCAATAAGCTTCAGGTTCAGTTGTCAAACTTTGGGGGGAAATATCAGAAGTCGTGACGTAGATATAGTCATCATGGGACGAGAATACCTAGCGGAGCTATTATTATATCATGCACTAAAGAAAGCCTGATTTTGTGACAGTTTTCAATAACCTATCTTTCTGCAGTTTGCCCTACTAAGATAAAAAAATTACATTTAATGTAGGGTTTTCGCGTTCCCGGAATTCCCGGGTACCGGGAATTTTCATGTTTTTTGTAAAAATATAGTTTTTCTCGTGTATTTCATTAACTTTGAAAGAAATGAGAAAAACAGTACTTTAATAAAACTATATTTTTCGTATATTAAAACTATATGTATTTTTACAAAAAAAAAACAAGAAAATTCTCGAGAATGCGGTAACCATATTTCTATGGAGCTCATGTCAAATTACTATCTCTAGTAGGGAAAACCGCCGATAGATAGGTTATTGAAAACGGCTGTAGGTAGCTTATTCGGTTCTACACGCATACCTATTCTTTGATTTAGATCTCAACTTGCAAACAGTTCTTTGGTACACACAGTGGTGGTCATCATCATATTATCAGCCCGTTAACGTACACTTCCGGACAGGTCCTCCCAGTGCTAGGAATTACGTACACCAAATTTAATCATTCTTGTTTTTTCCGTCGCTCTACACTTGTTCAATGTTTTACATAACATCACGCCTTATTCCCCGAAGGGTTGGCAGAGGTGTATAGTACACTCTCATTTCGCCGTTATGTTTAAGTCCCATGTAATAGGGGGCGAGCCTATTGCCATCAACCGGGCACAAATCCAGACTCCGGGCTGCTACTGAGAAATTCCACACGAAAAAACCCAATAACACTTTGCCCGACCTGGGGATCGAACCCCGGACCTCACGCTCACGTTTGCGACCGCTAGACCAACGAGGCAGTTTTTAGCTATTTTATTAACATTATACTAACATTAAAACAAAATTAAACACATTAAAGATCTCCTTGCCTCGACTGCCTTCAAAGACAATTTGTTTACTTTCTTCGCAAAACATTAGCAAAGGAATCAAAGTATCAGATTGAAACATAAAGTCCCCGGGCGCTGACAATGGCGCGGCGGTCGCATCCGGCTTCGTTCGGAAACGTACCCCGAACGAAGATGGCGACACTTTAAGAACTTCGCCCTTTTACAATTTTCCAAATCCGAACGTATATTTGCGCTGACCGTTAGTTTTATGCATTCTGAATGTGGATGTGCTGTTTTATATTGGGTTTTCAAATAAACTGGAGAATAGGAACATCTTATTAACTGTACCTAGCCTTCTCCCAGCTATTTTAAAATAAGCTTCCAGTCTAACCAGATGCGGCTGAATACCAGTATTTTACACGGAGCAACTGCCATCAGACCTCCGCAACCCAGTTACTGGGCAATGCCGATACCCTAAGGTTAGACCGGTTGTCGGACTTTCGGGCTTCTGACTACCCGTAACGACTGGCATAGGTATTCTTATGATAACAGGAACATCTTATAAACATAGCTGCAATAACATCAGTCATCAACTATTTGCAGTTCTGTCCTGTGTTAAGACGAACCCATTGCTTTGCAGTGGCGAAGGCTCCATACAACTCGATTCTTATCGGCTTCCCTTTCGAAACGAGTAGTTACTGGAATTCACACTTGAGCAAGGTAAGCATTTTTTGGTCCGGCTTCCCTTTTAAGAAAATTCACCCATCGCCACTGTTGCCTTGTATTGGACAATTTTTAATCTCAGGTCAACTATCTTATGTTCCTGAGGTAGGTTAGAGTTTTTCAGAATTTGGCCAAGACATGGGACTTGAGTCGCGAAACTTCTCTTAATTCTAAATACAATAAAGATACCTCTTCAGCTAACTTAAGGCACGCATAAAATAATAGTTTTACGTACCTACTTTCTGTTTAGAATGTTACTCTAATCACGAACCTGCACCCGAATTGCGTATCACATTCGTAATTTCAATAGCTTTCATTTTGACAATACAATAATATTCATTGCGTGGTACATAGTTGTGTAGAAGTCGTATTGTTAATACATACGTTGCTATGGAAATTGTTGACTTGTCAAAATCAAAGCCATAGATTATAAATGTTTTGCGCAATTAGGATGCTGGGTCTGAATGGAATTCTTTCAACTTCCTCACTGAACGAATATTACAACTATTGTAAAACATGATAATTATAAGAACCATAATCTGTCATGAACAATTCTCACAAAATATCCAAAACAAAAATTACTGGCATGTCCACAATATCGTTCGTCGTATCGTTCTATTGATATTCAATTCGGAATCGCGCGGAGAAAGATCGCCCCGGGACACCGGCCAATTGAATTTGAAAACAGAACATCGAACGCGCCCTCCCCCCACGCCGCCCGCCTCCCTCCGCGAACGATGCCCCACCGTAGATGCACCATGTGTTGAGGAAATTTGGAGACATTAAAGGGAATTATTATCAACGTGAGCTGATGTTGGTCACGACAGAAATGATGATGCCTCGCATCATTATGTTACAAAGCTGGTTTTAAAAATGTACGCAGAACAATTATAATCACTACATCCTTACTAATATCACAGTCTACCTATATCTTACTCCTTACAGTCGGTCAACGTAGAACATTGTCGCAAAGCAATCGTGCGGGGGGTTGCGGGGTGAGGGGGGCGGAGGTTATGTCCCGAGTAGCCATACTGCATACTTGGGACATAACCTCCGCCCCTACATCATTTTGACATTTCATAGGACCTGTCAAATGTATGGGCGTTGACCCACTGTATGTAGTAAGTAGGTACCTACATAATTATGTGTTAAATCATATTAGCTGAGTTATCACGACTTTTAACAAGAAAGTCGAAAGAAAAACATTTTTTGATTGAAACTAAATCGTTGATCCAAGGAAACTACTGAAAAAACCTCAATCAAGTACCTTAATTGTACCCGTAATAGCGATGGGCAATTGTTGCAAAAAAAAAACAATCGACTGAATCGAAAATTATACTGTTGCGCATTCGATTGTCTATTTAGTAGTTCCCCACCACAATTATTCGAATAACAATCGACGAACTACTAAATGCACATTGAGACAATAGAGGACAATTAAATAACATATTATAAAAAAATAGCGCCAATCGCATAATAACTGCAGTTGTACTTATAAGCGCACGGACTTTTAACTATTAAATTGTGGCGCAGCGGCAGCGCACACACCACCTTTTAGTAATAATTTATTTAGTAGTACGAGTATAGTAATATGTGCGCTGCGCCACAATTCAATACAAATTAGTAGTTAAAGTGATTAAATCAGTGATTATCGCCTGCTGCGCGCCGTTAGTCGATAACAATCGACTAACACCAATTGTTATCGACTTTTATCGACTGGACTGAACAATCGACTAAGTCGATTAGTTTTAGTAATAATCGCCCATAGCTAACCCGTAAGAAGTCGGAGCGGGTCGCTAGTATCAAACAAAACCATAGAAGAATACAATACCGTATCTTAAACCGAATCATTAATATCCTCTATCCTTTCTCCACCGTAATCATGGTCACCATGGCTGCCGTGTGCCCAGCGCGGCCATTTCCCTGCCGATAGACAACAGTTTTATTGTTTTTATATTTATTTATCTGACGGCATTTTTGCGTTATGTCTGCGTTGCGTATCCGCGTAGCGTGATAGTTGCGTATAGCGTCGTAGTTGCGTAGCGTCGTAGTCGCGTAGCGTCGTAGTCGCGTAGCGTCGTAGTCGCGTAGCGGTGTACTAATCACGTAGCCAAGGGCAATACAAGGTGGACGAGCGATGTTTTTTTTAAAGACATTCCATTTTACAATATTTTCAAAATTTCTACTGTTTCTTTTTATTCTATAGATTTCCCAGTGTAATACAAGGGTCCGCTGGACCTCGAAATTTCCCATAAATATAATTATGTAACTAGTAACATTAACTTACAGAATTATTGAAAATACACTAGTACGCTCTTGGCTGCTATTTAAATACTTTGATAATTAGTAACAGGTTTTGTTCTATAACTTTCAAAAATATATCTTCTCATACAAACTCGACAAGCTTTTTATTGCATGGGAAGATAGTTTTTTAAGTATTTCCAAAAGTCATAGAACAAAAGATTTAATTATGCTGATGATCATCTACTTTCCAAATTCAAAAAACCATATTTTTATAATTTTCAGACAACAGAGTATTTGATCTTCAAATAAACTTAATTCTAAATCTATGAGGATTCCTATTCAATTACAGTCCCTATGATTCCCCTATTGACGTCGTCATATCCTCGCTACGCCAACGGAGTCAGGTGAACAAAGGTCCAGCATGATACGTCAGCGCGATTTAGAATAGCCACCCTCGTTTTATCGTAAACTCTACCACGTTATACATAGCACACCGCCACTGCAAAACCAACCCTATAACATCAAGATAACAGTTAACAAAACTGCAAATGAAACTTTGACATGTATATGACGTTTTTATCAATTTGAACCGTTCGATTATGAGCTTTGTGTGGTCGTGTTAAGAGTGATAGTAGGTGTAAATATAAGGTTGTGCTAGTGATGTCCGGTAGTTCAGATTCAATTCAATATGACACGCGTTTGATCGCGTCGTTTCGTGGATATTACTCAAACAATGTTCGAGTGCTTTTAATACGAATGCTGTTGGTAATGTCTTAGATATTTGTCGCTTAGTATATTTTTCGTCGAATTTTCTTTAATCGCCTTTCACGGGAAAGGAATATTAGGTATAATGTATTTTCTTTATAAAGCTTACTCCAGTTTCTAGAAATAGGATTTCGTGCTTAAATAAAATTAAGTTTCTTCCAAATGCCACAAAAATTGTCTTTCTGAGACTAAGGCGATCAGCTCCCTCAGGGATGACGTAGCAACGCGGTACCCTCCTACAGGTTACACTTGCGTGATAACATCATCCTGCAATCACCATATGAGTGCTTAGCGTGTTAAATTCCGTGTTAAATAAAAAACATAATAATAAAGGCAAATAAGGGGGCCCAGCTAGTGAGCTGGCGAGTCACCGGCTGCCAACACTTTTCAATTTTAAATGTTGAAAGGCAGACGCCGTTTTCTTCCGGCAATAGAAGTTATCCAGTCCACCTAACACCCCTTCCCATAGACCAGATATTTTTCACCATATTTTACAATAGTCTTGCACCCACCTGGGACGGTCCATGACTGTACTCCAATAGTGCAGCTATGGATAGTCCCCGGTTGGTGCCCCACCCCGTTTTAGATTAAAGTTTTCAAAAGGGCTTCTGCGCGCTGGACCTGTGTCCCCCGTATGCCTTCCAAAGGACCGGACATCTTCTGCACAGAAGATGAGCCGTGAATTTAAAAAGGTACGTTTTTTTTAATGATATGTCATTAAAAAAAAGTCCCTATAAAGTTATGAAAAATAGAAGCCCACCGGCATCGGGAACAGGGTCCAAGCTACCGGCGGTCAGGGCTCCAGAGAGAGGAACTTCCTAACAATACGCGCCGTGTCCAGAAGTACCGATTTCTGAATCAAACCCTTGATCCAGCTACCTAACGAGAGCCTCATCAGATGTTGGTCGAGGCTCTTGGCTATTAAGCCATTGGCTGTAACGACTATCGGCACAATGACTGCTGAGTCAACATCCGACATGTCAACCACCTCGTGTGCCAAATCAAGCTATTTTTTTTTCATTTTCGGCTATCACGAGATTTTTACAGCGGGTTTATTATTACCTCATCATAGATACAACATGTATTCCTCTTCCATTCTCCTCTATCAGCCGTCATCTCAGTATTCATTTCTTTCTTACTCGTATCATCTTTCACACAATCAATCCATCTATTATTACAATACCTACCCTTGTTATGTACTAATAATACTGTGATAGAAATATCCATTCTGTGACGGTAATCAGGTAAAAATGGCCATAACTCATGATGTTCGATCTAAGGCCGCTAGTATAGACGGTCTTTAAATAATATTGCAATACGACCACAGTTTAAAAAATCAAAATAGCATTTATTCAAAATAGTCAATTAGCACTTTCTGAACGTCGACAATATATAAAATTCATGGGAATCCACCGGATGCGAGAAGCACAGGACCGGTCGATGTGGCGATGCTTGAGGAAGGCCTATGTCCAGCAGTGGACGTGCTTCAGGTTAATGATGATGATGAACGTCGGCAATGGAGACAGCCACCAAAAACGCCCACTCTTCACTGATGATCACAGCAGTTTTTTTATGAACACATAAGTAAGTAGGTACCTAGGTACTTAGATTACAAAGAAAATGCCCATTCTCTTGATGTACCTACTTAGTCAATGCTTTAATTTCCTTTTAAACTACCCACGAGAGAAGAGAAGGGCTGGTACTTACCAGACGCCACATATTGAATCCTTGCTAGTATGATGTACCTATCGATGGACAGCAGTCCGCAGACGTTTAAGCCGACATGTTGCTGCTGTTTTTGCTTGGACAACTTCGCTCATTTAGTGCTTCCCTCGGCGTCGCCGTCGCCTGTATAATGACAGCTCATTTCTTACCGCATGGTCTAGCCCTGATAATGATGATTTAATCTCTTCATTATAACCTACAAAAGTTAGGCACCAACAATATGTAATAATTGTTGAATTTTCATGCTAATAATCCGAATAAAGACAGCCTTTTTAAGCATTTCTCATCAATGAGTAGGGAACTAAATAACCAGGTGCACCGCGTAGGTGCAGGTGGATTTAATATCTAGTAATAGTTAGTTAAGTATTTACTACACGGAGCAAGTGCAGCTATTGAGATAATGATAATTGATTAAACCAAAAATGCATTTCCATGTGCGCTTTATGCCCCTACACTTTGACCTTCACATATTGAGTTGTTATGTTGTTTATTTTGAACTTCAGGTCAGAGCAATATTCAGGAGAATATTTTTTAAACTTTATCATTAATGCAAACAGCGACATCTGTTCCCTAAAGGTAGCACTGCGCAAATTTAGTTGTCCCTATTTCATTGTAGATGGCAGCACTAAAACTTATAGTTTTTGACTTTGACTGACTACTTGCGTAAATATTTCAATAAATCTGAATTTATTAAAATAATTATGCTAATTTGTTTAATCCAATAATTTATTTAATAATAATTAACCACTTGTTGCTTGATATAAATTATTAATCACGGTTCGTTGACCGATAAAAAAATATGAATAGACTGACAGTTGTTAATGTTGTCATTCCGTTTGGCATCTTTCTGTCATTCATTGAATCCGGCGGTGAGCAAGCGACCGGTCGTAAACAACGTGGTTGACGGTTTTGTTTAAAAAAATAAGCGCTAAATCATATCCAAAATGAAAGGCGACAAGAATGTTGACATTCAGGCACTAAAAGACATCGCCAACAAGCTCAGGATCGACAGCATCGTCGCTACTAACGCGTCCAAATCGGGGTGAGTAAATAACCTTAATGCATTCGCCGCTTTTGTGAAGGTCCAATGAAGGTTATATTGCCGATTTCTTGCTTATTAGAATCATGTAGCGTATATTTCCACTAGTTTTACACTTCCAAACATCGTAATTTATCAAATCAACAACCTTAATAGTCACTATGACATACTTTTCATAATATTTTTTCTTACAATTTCGGCTTATTACTTAGTTTATCGTACTGCCGGCGCCGGCCGGTAACGCCTTCTCTTCGGTTCATAGGTCAGGGACAATTACTTAACAATTCTATCGTACTTTCGTTACGTTTGTTGGCGGGTGGACGCATAATTTTTCCATTGTAGGTTATGACGCGACCACGTGACTCCGTTTATCACGCCATGGCTCCAAGGTCAACGGCCTCAAAATTATGTCACTATCAGCAATCGATTGTTTCATTATAAAAGATTAGGATGCATGTTAAGTAATGCTAATAAGAATTTTCCATTACATTATGTATTGTGTACCTACCCACATTAATTTGGAAAAGTCATGCAGGCAGAATTAATGCTACAATTATTCAAGTAATATTTTCAGTGTGTATTAATGCTCAACTACCTACTAAAATATTATAATTGTCTCATATTACTTATTCCCATGTTTACATAGGTAGCAAAGTATAGTATTCTAGTTCTTCTAGTGCAAGCTAATTATGTATTTACAGTAACAATGCACTTAATAATGAATTACTCTGTCGATATTAATAGCAGAAAGATATTATGTTATTTATACCTGTACCAATCACATCTTAAAATGGTTAAAACTACTTATTAATCAAGGTATAAACAAAATGATACATGTAGTACTAAATACACACAACATACATAATTTAATTATTCATACATAATAACATAATCACCTCATTACTGTCCCACTGCTGGGCATGAGCCTCTTCTCAGAATAAAAAGGATTTAGGCCAGGGTTGGGCAAACTATGGCCCGCAGGCCAACTCCGGCCCGTGAAGGGTTTTAATCCGGCCCGCCAACCCTCCCTTTTAGAACAAGAGTGTAATGGCCTTCAGAAATATATTTTTTTGCAGCATCATCGAGAAAAATAGGTATAAAATAAATACATAGCTAATTATAAAATGCCATATTTATCAAATAGCCGAAATTATGTGAGGGGCCGTCCATTAATCACGTGAGGCTCAAACGCGCGATTTCTAAATCGAAAAGCGAACATTTTTATGCCAGTCAAAAACAACCTGCAACCTTTCTGTCTAGACATTTTTATCATGGTCCTTAATTTCAGAATAAAATTAAATTATACTTTATGCCCCAAAGGTAATATTCTAAAAATTTTAAGATTATTTTTAGGTACTAAAAAATACACGT
This sequence comes from Amphipyra tragopoginis, assembly GCA_905220435.1. NCBI lineage: Eukaryota > Metazoa > Arthropoda > Insecta > Lepidoptera > Noctuidae > Amphipyra > Amphipyra tragopoginis. The sequence continues at coordinate 381,499 of HG992013.1, read as the reverse complement.
GATTTTGCGTGGGGGAGGGGGGTTAGTCTTAAACCTCACCACGTATCACCAAGGGGGAGGGGGGGTTAAAAAATGGTAAAAAAACATCACGTGATGTTGCGTCAATCGGCATCACGTGGATGGCCCCTGAGCCAAAAATGTCAGTTTTGGCAGAACAAAATGCTTTTTTTTTGTAATTTTTGCTCCCTGCAAAATTTCTTGCGTTTTTCTGGCCCCTCACAAGAAGTTTGCCCACCCCTGATTTAGGCCTTACTCCAGCACGCTGGCCTGGTGTGGGGTGACTACACACACTATCAACAACTTTATGGAGCCCTCTCAAGTGTGCAGGTCACAATGTTTTCCTTCTCTGTTGAAGCAAGTTTTAATCAAATCCTTTTGTCTATTTAACTTTGTAATCATTTTTTTCACATGTAATTTTACAATTTAAAAATATGAACAATAGTAGCCCACTGGCACCAAAAACTGGGTTGACTCCACTAGTGGTCAGGCCCCCATGACAAAAATGTTGTTACCTAATCTATTTTACTTTTTGTTAACTAGTTTATTGATGATTTTGAGATGTTACTTTGATACTTTTCGTTTTAGTTTTTTATTTAATATTATAATGGATGTGTTCCTAATTTCGATTCTTATTTTTTACATTACTTAATGTTGTTATTTTCAATTCATACTATATTTGGGAGCAAATAAATCGAGCCACTTCTATTTTTCACGTAGGTATAATTGTTATTATTTTTGGTATTATGGTACAGATCAATCCTAAACATATATCGCCTAAAAGATTATTTGATAACCTTTACAAAGAGGGTAGTTTTTTGTATTTTGAATTATACATACATATAATTCATGAAACCAAAACTAATAACCAGGACACGTGAAAAAAGGAGTGGCTCGATTTCTTTGCTCCCAAGTGTAGTTACCAACAACTCTATAAGCAATATTTTGCTCATCAGATTTCTGTTAGAGCATGACAGAATTTATTTATGTTGACTCACTGTAGGTAATCATATGTATTCTTGCAAATGAATAATCCTTATTCATAAAGATTGCATCAGATTTCTAATTAGATTTGCATATCTAATTGATCAAGTAGATTGGCAATTAGTCATAAGTCATGGCTTGCAATCACCATGAATACCAAAAAGTAAACTATGATAAAACAATTCAAATCACTAATTTACATACCTCCAGTTTCTCCGGAGCTCGTGGCTAAATAATTACAGCCGCATAGGCCGATCTTCCGGGTTAAGCCACGCTTGCCGAGGTTGGTCTGTGGATGGGTGACCATTTACCATAGCGAGTTTCCTCCGTGCCTCGGAAAGCACGTAAAGCCGTTGGTCCCGGCTGTCATTTGTAGATCTTTGACAGTCGTTACTGTTGGTCAGAAGCCAGAAAGTCTGACAACCAGTCTTACCAAGAGTATCGTATTACCCAGTTACTGGGTTGTGGAGGTCTGATAGGCAGTCGCTCCATGTAAAATACTGATATTCAGCTGCATCCGGTTCGACTGGAAGCCGACCCCAACGTAGTTGGGAAAAGGCTAGGCAGATGATGATGACATACCTCCGGTTTCTGAATTGAGAATTCTAGGATAAGTAGTACTTAAACTCTCAATCACTAATTATAGACACAATAGATAAGACAGTTAAGTGTCGTCCTGGGACGACGGGCGGTACGCAATCGTTGTAACATTTAAGTACAGAGTTGTCAAAAAAATGATGTATTTCAAAGCATTTTTTATACTACTTCAGTATTGCTTATCACAAATTCTCAATTCAGAAACCGGAGGTTAGAAATACAATGTTGTGTTATACATGAAATTATTTTAAAAGAGTAACCATGACATTTCTTGCTGACTCTTCTCCATAGGACCTACTTTTTGGAACCGTACATCTAAAAACAACTTGTTGAGATGTTTCCAAAGTGCATGTACTGTGCGTCTTAGACTAGAAATGAAATAATTTGAATTGTATGTGTTCCTTCACACAAGTTTTAAGGCTTAATAGAATGATAAGTGGTTCATACATTGTTTACTTATATCATCATATCAGTCTGTAACTCCATCACTGAATGGTTTAATCCCATCTCTTCCCCTATGCGTTTATAAATACAAAAATTTCCCCTCTCTAAAAAACGTAATAGGGGAAGAGATGGGACTAAACCTACTGAACATAGTCCTCCGGAACTTTCTGTTATGTTCTACATAGCCTTTTTCCAACTACACACATCAAAAGTGTCTAGGGATCAACATATATTTTTGCAATAACTTTTCTCCTGATTGATATTAATTAAAATTTTCTTTAAGGATTCATCAAATAAAGTGTTTTCGTTTGTCACAGTAACGATAAACCAAGTCACCTTTGCATTAATAAAGAAATTTGCCATTTTCCTAATAAAGGGATTTTTGACATTTGAACCACTAACACAAAAGTTCGAAAAAAAGACTGAAATAACAGTTTTCTTTAAAATTTTATTGGGTAACTTAAACAATTAATAATCCGTGTTTCTACCGCGAACACTAACAACACAAGAACATCGGTTTGGCATACTCAAAATGAGTTCATCCAAATCACGCTGTGGAATGGCCGCCCATGTTCGTTGCAACAACAAAAAAAGGTCTTCTTGCGACTGGATACCCTCCATATTCGGCAGAGCTCTTCTCTGTAGCATATCCCATGCATGCTCAATCGGGTTCAAGTCTGGCGACTGAGCAGGCCAGGGCAGGACATTGATGTTAGCTGCGGCGAGAGTCTGTCTTACAACTCTTGCGGTGTGCGGTCGTGCATTATCATGCATTAACTGAAATAAGGGACCGATTTGCGCTTGTAGAGGAACGATGACGTCTGATACAATCGTCTCAGCATAAATTTGAGCGTTGAGGTTGCCTCTGATCCAAATCAACTCAGTTCTTCCGCCGATCCAAATACCCGCCCATACCATGATGGTTCCACCACTATAAGGATGGACTTCCTGGCAGGATTTTAATCGCTGTTGGCGTCCAGGGGTTCTCCAGTGTCGTATACGTCTTGTATCCGGTCTCATACCAAAACGAGACTCATCAGAAAAGCACACGAAACGCCATTGTTCTTCTGCCCAATTTCTGTGTCCAAGAGCCCATTGATATCGAATCCTACGATTGTGCATTGCTATAGGTGGTACCCGTAGCGGTCTTCGGGAATGAAGGTTCACTTCATGCAAGCGGTTTCTGACTGTTTGGTCGCTAATTAAGTTCCCTGAAGAGTGATGAAGCCTCACGGCTAACATCATGGCGGTTATTGTTGGAGCTCTTCGAGTTAAGATTTGAATGTATCGGTCTTGTCTCCGTGTGGTGCAGCGATACCGTCCTCCATGGCGCTCAGCCACGGTACCAGTGCTTCGGTAACGTGTCCAAAGTCGACTGATAACACTCTGACTTGTATTCAGAGCTAAAGCCACAGTACGTTGCCGGGAACCAGCTTCTATCATTCCCACGGCTCTGAGCATTTCTTCCCTGCTTAAATGACGTCGCCGCTCCATAATAACGTTGGTTTTAATCAGTAGTAGGGAAACAGTAGCACTAATAATGTCTTCAATGCGTTGTATGTTTTTATAGGGAAAATATTGACAGCTGATTTTCATCTTTTACTCGAATTTGATTCACAGTTCCTGATTCAAATTATGAAATGCACCAAAAAGGATCCATATAAATTTATAAAATCATAAATTTATTACAAAGCCACATCTCAATCTCAAGAAATCCGCATAAAAATGCTTGATCCCTAGACACTTTTGATGTGTGTATGTTGGGCTCAGCTTCCAGTCTAACCAGTTATGGCTGAATATCAGTATTTTACACGGAGCAACTGCCATCAGACCTCCGCAACACAGTTACTGGGCAACACTGATAATCTAAGGTTACACTGGTGACTAATATAACTGTAATAACTGTCATAGGTATTCGTATGACACACGTGCTCTCCGAGGCACGGAGGGGTCTCGATTTGTAACGAACGGTCACCCATCCACGGACTGACCGCAACAAGCGCAGCTTAACCTCGCAAATCGTATGGTCCGAGCGGATGTTAATTAACCAAGAGTTCCTCCACGGAACTTACTGTGATACAATTAAATATTCAAAAATAGCATATTTATCAGTTAATTAAATGTTACATAAACAGAGGATTTCACCCGTTGCTACAGGGAGCAATCTTAAGGTCAACTGATAATAGACATCAAGGTGATCAGTAAAGTCAAGTTAAGGTCATCTTCAGTAATAACTTTTTATGAAAGTTAAAATAAGTTAGTCTAAAAAATGTGAGGAAGAGGGAAGTGCACTACATTCAACTTTACCTGCAAGCAATATTCTCTCTCTTGCCAATGGCCGTCAGAGCTCCAAAACATCATTATTTTTTTCTATGAGGGTAGATGAAACTTCATAACACATTTTACCACTTCACATTCAAAACAAATTTCAGAATATGCTACTAAAATCAATTAGTACCTACTTAATACTGAATGTTAAACAATATACCAAAGCAAACAATTAAAAAAAAGTTTTCTCCATTTGGCGCCAATATCAAGTACTCAATACTAGTATGCATTAGACCTTTTAGAAGGACATTTCTAATAATGAGATTGTTGTTATATTTATTGCAATCTTGTCAGACGTAATGTTTACTGTGATAGCAAATCCAATAGCTGTTACATAATCAGTACATGCTATCTATTGATTTCATAGTATACAACTATTAAACTCTGCCATAAACAGTTAATTATGATAGACAGCTGAAGTGTAAATACATAGTGGTTTTAATTTATTAAAATACAAGTTCGTAGTACGAGTCAATGTAATGAATGGAAACTTAATAAGCTAAACATGAGCTTGTAAAACGAAAACTAAGAATGCTGCTCATCATTCTGTACAACTATCACTATAGGAAAAACCGAAACTCGTGAATAAAATCTGCTGTTCCACACAAAATAATCAGTGTTGCTGAACAAGATGTATGGAAGGGCAGATTTTTTTTTTCACGAATTCTGGATTTGTCCCATAGTAAAAGTTGTAAAAAATGATGAGCAGAATTCATGATTTTCTGATGTAAAGGAACTAACCAGTCATGCTGTATTTAGGGGATGATAATGGATTTGTTTAACATTGAACATTAAGTGACATTGATATGATATTCCAATGTTACATTTTTAAGCTGATCTACTAATACGGTATTTAACGACTATTAAAAATTTACAACAATTTGGTCTTGTTTTAAAAAAAGATTAGAAAGATACGAAAAAAAAAAGATAGAGAAGCTACACGATTTCGAAGTTTGTGGAGGGAGCATTTTCTATCCTTGTCACACGAAACTGATATTGTACAGATTAATGTCAAGTCACTATAAAGTTTTTAAGGTATGACGTCATTTTTAAGTAGTGTCTCTGTCTCGTGAACAATTTAAAATAGTTTGCAACTTGGAAATTTTATTAAATATTTCATTGGCTTTTTTCAGTTCTTAATATTTTTGTAAAACTTTCGAGATTTGTAATAAAAAATTAATGCTTAAATACCCTATTCATTATCTACAAATTTGTGTATAACAGCACCAAAACTCTAAATTACACAAAATCTACATATATAGATGCGTGTACAGTGTTGGTGCTAAATCAAATTGTTTGTCGTACTCATGCCGGCGCGTTGTCGAGTGTGGGCAGTAACATTCACACACTCATCAGTTTATTTAAACAAATATGTCGAGTTACTATGTACACTACCACTTACCACTTATTAGCTATATGTTAGGAGTATTTCAAATTGTGACAAATTGTTGGCTACATTCACAGTCCAATTACAGTACTTACACGTAAAATAACTTTAAACGGGGTTACAGCGTTCTGTTCCTCACTTCAGAGAGGCAAAGTTATTTTATGCTTACTGTACTATTTATAGGCATACAAAAATTGTTTCCAAATCTTCAGCCGCTCATTCTCAGTTGGAAACTTTACACAATATAATCTAGAAGTTCTAATTCAATCTAATGTTCATATGAAACTCAATAGCAATAGAGCAGAGAATCCATTAAACTCAAAATATAACAAAATAATTAAACATTGACTGCTTCACTGCTCTAGTGATCGCAAGCGCGACTTCTGAGCGTTAGGTCTTGGGTTCGATCCCCAGGTCGGGCAAAGTGTTATTGGTTTTTTCCGTGGAGAATTTCTCAGTAGCATTTCGGATTCTGGATTTGTGCCCGGTTGATGGCAATAGGCTCGCCCCCTAATAAATAGGACTTAAACATAACGGCGAAATGAAGGTGTACAATACACCTCTGCCCAACTTTTCGGAGAATACAGGAGTGATATTATGTTACTTAATGTGTTATGTTTTTTTTTCTAAATCCTCTGCCCCTCATTCTCTGATGAAACCTTTACAAAATATAATCTAGAAGATTTAATTCAACCCCATGCTCATATTATGACACCCAATAGCAATAGAGCAGAGAATCCATTAAAGTCATAATATAAAATAATAATAATAAAAACCGGCCAAGTGCGAGTCGGACTCGCGCACGAAGGGTTCCGTACCATTATCTATAAAAACGGCAAAAAAATCATGTCCGTTATATGGGAGCCCCCTTAGATATTTATTTTATTCTGTTTTTTAGTATTTGTTGTTATAGCGGCAACAGAAATACATCATCTGTGAAAATTTCAACTGTCTAACTATCACAGTTCATGAGATACAGCATGGAGACAGACGGACAGCGGAGCCTTAGTAATAGGGTCCCGTTTCACCCTTTGGGTACGGAACCCTAAAAATCAGTACATAGCTGCTGTTGCTACCTTCTATTGATATTTGAGACCTAACTTTACCTACTGTATTTAAAAAGTCTCGGTCTACATCACTTGGTCATGGTTACAGCCTTTTGTACAAAAAATAACAAAAACAATTTAAAGTTGAAACATCATCCTTTCATTATTATACAATACAACGTGTAACATAATAAACGTAAACCCTGAAAGTAATTTGTTAAGAATTGGCAATGAATGTGCAATTTTATTTTAAACATGCTTTTTTAATTGAGGTATAGAATTGAGCCTTAAGTCAAGGTCATAAGACTGAATTTTAAATGACAATGAAAAATAATACTAATTTGTAGTGATAATATGTATAAGCACACAAAAGTTAAATTTCAGTGTATGTATTTATTATTTTAACTTAAAATTTTAATAGGGGTATTTGAGTGTTTGCATTATTCCTATTACATGTATAAGCACAAAATAGCTTTGATATAAAGCAGGGAAAACATTGGAATTCTGAAAATCAATTTCTAACTGGATAGACTAGTCATGAGCGAAACCTGAAAATAAGATTGTCATTTTTATTTTGTCTCCTCGTTTCTATTGTGGTGGCAACCGCGACTGCTGAACGTGAAGTGCTGGGTTCGATTGCTATATCGAGCAAAGTGTTATTGGGTTTTCCGTGTGGAATTTCTCAGTAGCAGTCCGGAGTCTGGATTTGTACCCGGTTGATTGATGGCAATAAGCTCGCTCCCTATTACATGGGACTTAAACACCTCTGCCTAACCCTTCGGAGAATACAAGCGCAATGTTATGTTATTTATTTTACAATATTTTACCTTCTGGTCGATAGCCTGCTGACGTGGTTTTTTTTCAATCGCTTCAAAATTGTTATACCCACGATCTGTTTCTATTTCATCTCGATACTAATATAGCATCTCTATTTGCAGTCACCCGACATCATGCGCGTCCATGGCCGAGATCATGTCGGTGCTGTTCTTCCACACCATGCGCTACAAGATATCCGCGCCCAGGGACGCCTCAGCCGACCGGTTCATTCTATCCAAGGTGAGTGTTTAAATCTTTTCATTACTCATACTCGGAAAGTAGGTCTGAAGTTGCCTGAGGAGCGGGTTGAAAGTAATACTTTTCAGCCCTAGGGAGAATCGTTTTCAAGTGACAGCTGTCAAATTATAAAAAAAAAAACTAGTTCTATTTTCACATGAACCATGTTCTAACTTACTATACAGCCACTCAATTACAGCGCGATGTAAAATTGTAATAACATAAAGTTAATTATGTATTAATTCAAGAACATATTTTTTTTAAATGACTGCATGTAGTTTCAACCCTTTTTTTTTAAATAACATAGATTTCGGCAAAATATTTACCATTTTTTCAATGATGAAAATGAAAAACAATGGCTGAATAGATGGCCGGACAAAGAAAAAAAAAAGAAAATAGGCGGGAAAGCGGCAATCCGGTCACTCATTTTTCTTTAGCTAGTTCATGTTTTTATTTTTACTTTCCTTGTATTCGTAATGAAAAGCACAGTGTTTACCTCGGGTTAAAGACTTATTTAGTCCCTCGAACTATTGGCGCCCTCGCTACGCTCGGGTGCCAAACCCCGTCTCGGGACTAAATAAGTTACTTTTTTAGTATTATAACTTTAGTGAGACACATTCATATTTATGATTAGTTACGGTTTACTCACGTGCATTTTTCGGGATTGCCCGACGAGTTCGACTCGCGACCTCGCCGCGTGATCAGCTCATGATTAAGGACTCCGATTGGGTCCGAAACTAAGTCGCGCGCAGAAGGTTTGCCGATGACTGCCCCTCCCACTTCACCGACCGCTACCTGCGCTCGTCTGGCATACCTACTAACTAATCGTACCGACCATCGACGCGTGATGTCATGAGGCTATCGGCAAACCTTCTCCGCGCGACTTATAGTCGGGCAATCCCGAAAAATGCACGTGAGTAAACCGTAACTAATCATAATAAATATAAATAAGTTACTTTCACCCCTAGGGTAATAATGTACTATTACACAAACCTAGGTAACTAGCAGTCAGGAGTACAGTAACTGACCAACAAAATTCCATGTCCAGGGTCACGCCGCCCCCATCCTATACGCGGCCTGGGCTGAGGCAGGTCTGTTCCCCGTGGAGGACCTGAAGAACCTCCGCAAGCTGGACTCCGACCTCGAGGGTCACCCCACGCCGCGTCTGAACTTCGTGGACGTGGGCACCGGCTCGCTGGGACAGGGACTCGCTGTAGCAGCCGGCATGGCGTATGTCGGGAAATACTTCGACCAGACGCCCTACAGGTAACATGGGGAATAATACATTTCATACTTTTACTGAATGGAAAAGACTTGATAAGTTGAGAAGAGAGACTGGTCAGTCGTTTACATTTAGCTGGGGGATCTGAAAAACAAAACATTAGTTAAAATAAATACTGATTTGGTTCTAATCGCGTAGAATATTTTAAAAGCCACAATCAGGAAGTATCAACATCATAGAATCCGGTCATCAGCAAGTGTTATCGTCAACGGCACGGTTTAGGCGAGTGTAAAGACGTCGTTAATGTGGTGTGTCGAAGTAATCGACGATAGCATAATTAAAAATCAAGAAGTGAGGGTAGATGAAGATAATTCTCCTTCACGAAGAATACAACTGTTCTGCCAATTCAGTGTACCTGTGACCACAAAACATTTACGACATTAGTTATTTGAGGGTTGTCATTAGTAAACTTTATGCCAATAATGCTATTTCAGTCACGTTTATCTCATTGTGAAAGGCATTAATTAACATTGGCAACATAATAATATTATCCTGCAAAAATATTTTACCGACTGAATCGTTCGGCCCTGTTTCACCCCCTACATCTATGTTAAACACGACTATCATGAAGGTTTAACAAAATATGTCCATCTTCCAGGGTGTACTGCCTGGTAGGAGACGGCGAGGCGGCCGAGGGCAGCATCTGGGAGTCGCTGCACTTCGCGAGCCACTACAAGCTAGACAACCTCGTGGTCATCTTCGACGTCAACAGGCTGGGACAGTCCGAGCCCACCTCGCTGCAGCACAAGGTATGTGCTCATCTTTGGTATTGCTGCTTATAACTGCGTAATACACGTAGAAAGCGGGTGCCCGGCGACGATCTGTCAGCGCTTGTCGGTGCTGGTCCGCGCAGTTAGTCGACGCAGGTAGAATATACTGTGTGGCGAACCAAGGGGCCTACTCCCCAGTGGCGTAGGGTGAAGTTTCTTAAAAGGGAAGCCGGACCAAAAAATGCTAACCTTGCTCAAGTGTGATGCGTGTATTCCAGTAACTACTCGTTTCGATAGGGAAGCCGATAGGAATCGAGTTGTATGGAGCCTTCGCCACTGGTACTACCTAAGTCCGTCAACGAAGTTAGTCGCCCGTCCAAAAGTAGCCCGAAACGTAGGAGTGTACAAAACAAGTGTCAAGTTCAACTTTTCGGACGGGCAAAAACACGTCGGTAGTAGGGACAACTGTCAAATCGTGTTGTCATTCATTCTTAGTTCGGGCCCCGAAATAATTGTAGGTCCGTACCTGATAGGGAGTAGGAAACGCTCGTAACTAAGACCGAAACCACGGACTTCGTGCTTAGGGAATAGATCCCCAGCGCCAACAAGCTCCGAACTTCGCCGACAAATTCCGACCTGCTCCGATCAGCGCTGGTAGGCCGTCATTTGTTGCTGTATTTGCAAGGGAATAAGGCGTATTTTTGTTAAAAAATGAAAACCCGCTTCCTTGTAGCGGTTACCTGCACGGACCAGTACCGATAAGCGCTGGTAGGTCGGCGCTGGTTACCTGCTTCCTTTATGTTATGATTCCTGCTTCCTTAGGATGTAGTCTGAAGATCAACGATGGATAAATATTACCGATTGTTTGATTGGATAGTCAGATAATTACACAATTAGATAATCAATTGTTTCAGATATAAGTTCATATTCTTACATCTAACTTGGGATTCCAGTCCAATTTGGATTAGATTAGAAGTGTGAGATATCCTAGATTCTTAACTTTTCGATAAGTCATTTGTCGAACGATACGACTCATCGAAACGAGTTGAAACAGTCACTATCCATCACGAAACTTATTCGGAATTTTGTCTACATTCAGATTATCAAGCGTGACGAACAAGTAAATCGGGAATATTGGGCAGGTCGAGTAATCGAAAAATAAATACATCAAATTATAATACTAGTAATGACTAGCAATAAGTAAGGCACAATCATGCTACAGCAACACACTACGAATGTTGTTTATTCATATACTAGTTGTACCATATTATATCGCGTAAGATTCCGATTAGATAACATTGTATAGATAAGTACATCAGTTACCATGCAATTTTATTGATGAAATACGAACTAAATGTTCACTTACCATGGAGTTTCTTGCCGGCTCTTCTCCATAGGAAACGACTAATTGGAACCGTGCACCTAAATTCGACTTTTCATAAGCGCCTGTAATGGTTTATGTGAAATAAAAACGTTTGATTTTGATACCATTTGACCGCACTTGGTCACAAATGCAAATGTACTTAATAGAAATACTGACAAGTGAGTATATTTGTTTGAACATTCGTATGGCCAAATCGCGGCATCGCAATCGTGAATTCGATTCGATTGTTCATCAAGTAAGACAATGCTGCTGATGCTGAATTGCGTTTCCCAATAAAGTCTTCATCAGCAGCAAGAACTGATTCAACTCTTTCAAAATTAAAATTAATTTATTAAAAAAACAAATACCTACATTATTCAACGTCAAGATTGTAGAGACAGCATCCAAATACGGCAACCGTGTACTCTATCCTAATATACATATCGGGTGTAAAAATACCCTTATAACGAACCCGAAAGTCACGTATTCTTCCCATCATTACGAAGATTTTTTGTACTGGGCCATACATGGGAACCGATTGATTATGGAAATATTAAAGGTCAAAGTCACGGTTTTTAAACGTTTTTGAGGAAACCTATTTTTAAATGTTATTACTAAACATTCTTCTTTAACAAACATTATCATTTTTAGATTTCCGTAGTCAACAAGGAACCCTTATAGTTTCGCCATGTCCGTCCGTCTGTCCGTCCGCAGCTTAGCTCAGAAACTCTTAGTACTAGAAAGCTATAATTTGGCATGGATATACATATTAATCACAAAGTGGTAAAACAAAACCAAGAAAAAATTGACTTTTTTGTGTCTATCTATATCTATCTATCTATATTTTTAGGAGCTATCCTGTACACATAAATTGGGGATGTTATCAACAACACAGATTATTCTTATCAACCCATTATGAATAGAAACAGAAATTACCTCAATACTAATATTATACTTACCTACCTTACTCAATGTTATTTACATTATGTAATACAATAAAGAATTGAGGATTTATTGAACTTATCAAGCACTAGCTAATATTTGTAATAATGTATTTAAATTATTATACATTATTAATAGTACAGTGCAACATCAACTGTTTGTCGTACTCATGCGTCCGATACTGGTCGATGTGGGCAGTAACATTCATACATGTACGTAATAATTATGTAGATTATTTCAGCACAGAAAATTACCTATTTAATTTGAATTTGGTTTAAACTTACATTAATCAAAATCAGTACAACACATCACGCTTTAGGGTTCCATAACTATAGTCAACAAGGAACCCATAGTTTCGCCGTGTCCGTCCGTCCGCAGCTTAGCTCAGAGACTCTTAGTACTAGGCTATAATTTGCCATGGATATACATATTAACCTTTTGACCGCCACGGACGTCCATGGACGTCAAATTAAAACGTGCTCACGACACCTCCGACGGCATGGCACGTGAAACTTTTGAACTTTACAGTTCAAAAGTTTGACGTCCATAGACGTCCGTGGCGGTCAAAGGGTTTATCACGTCGACAAAGTGGTAAAATAAAAAACGTTTTTTTTTTTTTGCTTTCATTACCTTTTCTCTAGCCTTTTCCCAACTATGTTGGGGTCGGCTTCCAGTCGAACCGGATGCAGCTGAATATCAGTATTTTACATGGAGCGACTGCCTATCAGACCTCCACAACCCAGTAACTGGGTAATACGGTACTCTTGGTAAGACTGGTTGTCAGACTTTCTGCCTTCTGACCAGCAGTAACGACTGTCAAAGATCTACAAATGACAGCCGGGACCAACGGCTTTACGTGCTTTCCGAGGCACGGAGGAAACTCGCTATGGTAAATGGTCACCCATCCACAGACCAACCTCGGCAAGCGTGGCTTAACCCGGAAGATCGGTCTATGCGGCTGAAATTATTTAGCCACGAGCTCCTCCTTTTTTGCTTTCTTTGTATTCACGTATAATGGAGATGTTTTTATTTTCTCGTCTACCACATGGTGTGGGGTGTTGTTGGATAGGTCTTTCAAAAATATTGCGGATTGGTGAAAACAAATCGGTTTCTGAAATTTTAAGCCATACCATAACACCATTTAAATTCTCTCTCTTCCCCAGTTGGAGGTATACGACGCTCGTCTGAAGGCCTTCGGTCTCCACTCCCTGGTGGTGGATGGTCACGACGTGTCCGAGCTGGTGAAGGCTTTCGATGAAGCCTCCACAGTATCTGGCAAGCCTACTGCTCTGGTAGCCAAGACCTTCAAGGGAAAGAACTTCCCCGGCATCGAGGATCTGGAGAACTGGCACGGAAAGGCGCTCGGAGCTGATGGAGACAGGATCATTAAGGTAAGCGTTATATACATTATATTTTCTTTATAGGGTTCTGTAGTTGAAGGCCCAAGTGACGTCATTTGAGTAGTCCACTTGCAAAACGCGCTATGTGACAATTTTTGTGATTTTTAGATAATGGCGGGAAACTGACCAGTATTTAAAATAAATTCATAAACATCAAAAATACAGCTCCAAAACTTGATATATTCTGAGCAAATCGGTATCAAATGTTGACTACCTTTGCAAAACTCGCTATTTAACTTAATTTTTTTTTTTCAGTTTTTTTTTTTTCCACGCACCTAACGCCGTTTGCAAGTGGACTACTCATTTGTCACGATGATTTGAACCTCTATAATTATTGTTTGTTAGGGTGTTTTTTTTTTTAATTCGTTTTTTTTCTTGTGTCTGATTTTATCCTAAGTTACTTGTGATCGACGCAAAATGTTTTCTTCTTTCATTGTTCCCTATTATCCGTCCCGCTATTTTACTCCCTTTTCATTCATATCATCTCTCACACTATCCATACATCTTTTCTTTGGTCTCCCTCTTCCCCTTCATCCATCAACATTTATATCCATCACTCTCTTAGTCACATGCTTTTCGTCCCACCTCATCACATGCCCACAGTGCCGGCGTAAGGGCCACTGACACCCCGGGCGAAAATATTGTGGCGCCCACTTGAGGAAAGCAATATCAAGTGTTAGTTTTTTGCTGATCCCAAGTAAAATTATATTAAGAATTTCATCTTTCCTTTAGCGTTACCCAGAGCTAACGACGCGGACGTAGAAAGTTTTGTAGCTCGATAGACTCCAACTTCAGACCTTGGCGCCCCCCAGAATTTGTCGCCCTGGGCCATCGCCCCATCACACCCCCCCTAACGCCGGCACTGCATGCCCATACCAAGATATGGTTCCCTTTCAACTTTTCTAATTCGTTATTCCGTACTAACATTATTTAAGATCTAATACTTGTCAAGTCCTTAGCACTGACTAAAGTTAAAAATAATGCATACACAAACATTGTGCATTGTTAACAGTTAGTGCAAAATTAATAGTTTGTCGTACTCACGCGACCGCCGTCGGCCGATGTGGGCAGTAGCATTCATACACGTTAGAATTACTATCGTCATATTTTAAGATTATACGATGAGGTTTCTCCTTGATGGTGTCAAATGAAATCGTTTATTCTGTTTTGATATTCTGTATTTTTCCTTTCCTCACATTCATAATGAAAGGCAGAGTGCTAACGTCGGGTAAAAGTATCAATTTTACACTCGAACTATAAGCACCCTCGCTGCGCTCGGCCGCCAAAAATCTCATCCAAAATTGATTTCATTCATCCCTTGGCTAGTATTGTTTTGAAAGATAGTGTAATCTAACTTGTATTTTCAAAATAATTATCTATGCAGGCCTCGAGTTTATTTCTGGTTTCTAAACTCAAAGTGCTTTGAATTTTGATGTTAAAATAAAATATACAAAAAAGTATACTTAGGTCCGATTGCACAATGACTCGTTAGATAAATTATGTGCTAAACGTATTTAAAACATCATTCACATCGGATTATAATGCAATAAGTGCCGAATTAAATCTTGTGGATTGGCAGGGTGATTTGAGCTGTCGACACTTTGACGACGCCGTTACATACTTTTATTCTATTATCGATAGGCTACGTAATACCTACATTCCAACAAAAACAGTTGTCTCCCAATCAAAGTATCCGCCCTGGTACAGAAGCCCGTTGATCAAAATTATTAAAGAAAAGGCTAAATATCACACTAAATTTAAAAAATATGGGAATATTTCCGATCATGAATGTTTTCTTCTATTAAGACAACGGGCTAAAGACCTGGAGAAGGTGTTGTTTGATGATTACATTACAAAAATAGAATCAAACATAAGTAATAATCCTCGAGCCTTTTGGAGTTATGTTAAAGCAAGGAAACACTCAAACTCTTATCCCTCAGTATTACACTTTGGGCAGCTGTCTTCTGGTGACGGGGACGTAATCTGCAATATGTTTGGTGAATGTTTTCAATCCAACTTTCTTGCATACAATGGTAGTGCCAATAGCCTCTTGTCATTTGATGTGGACCTTAGCAGTGCGGCACAGATCACATCTGATATTAATGCTATCGAAATAAGTGAAGATGAGGTTCATAAGCTACTAAAGCAAATTGACCTAAATAAATCTGCAGGTCCTGACAATGTGCCACCGGTCTTCATAGCGAGCTGTGCCAAAAGTTTGTCTGTCCCGCTCTCAATCCTGTATAGGAGATCACTTGACACTGGTGTGGTACCCAGGATCTGGAAGTCGGCATATATAACGCCGATACACAAAAAAGGGCCCAAAACTTCTGTCGAGAATTATAGACCGATCTCCAAATTATGTGTGTTTGCGAAAGTATTGGAGAGAATAGTTTACAAACAAGTTTATTCAGCTATCAAACATAGTTTCAGCGAACACCAGCACGGTTTTTTAAGAGGTCGGTCCACCACGTCCAATCTGGTTCTCTGTAGTGACTTTCTGTCAGAGTCTATGTCACATCGGTCTCAGGTCGACGTTATATATACCGATTACAGCAAGTGTTTCGATCGAATAGATCATGTAATCTTAATGCGTAAACTTATATCGATGGGTATCAGGGGTAATCTATACAGGTGGTTCGCGTCGTATGTCGAAGGCAGATGTCAGACTGTGGTGCTGAATGGCTACTCATCTAGAGCTATGCGTATTCCCTCGGGAGTTCCCCAGGGATCCTTATTGGGCCCTCTCTTATTTAATATTTTTATTCAAGACGTCATTTCCTGCTTTCGGCATTCTAAAATATTGTTGTATGCTGATGACATGAAGATCATGAAACGGGTAACTACCCATGCAGACGCTCTCTTACTGCAAGAGGATTTGGACACCTTTCAAACTTACTGTATTTTGAATAAGTTGGATTTAAACGTCTCCAAATGCAATGTGTGCACTTTCACCCGCAAACCTCACCCTTTATACTACCCGTACAAACTTTTGGATACCTCAATAGCTAGGGTCAATTTTATAAAGGACCTCGGGATTACTTTCGACTCAAAACTTATTTTTGATACTCACATTGATAACATTGTCAGAAAGGCGTCGAAAGCACTGGGTTTCATTTTAAGGGTCTCGTCTGATTTTAGAAGTATCAAGACCATTAAAATCTTATATTGCTCCTTTGTTCGTAGTCACCTCGAGTATGCCTCTCAAGTCTGGAGTCCAAACTATAACATCTATATCAGTCGTTTAGAGGGCATACAAAGAAGATTCTTAAGGCACATTCAATTTCGTTCCAATACATATATATCTAATTATCATAAAAGGTGTAAAAGATTTCATATTCTTCCACTTTCTGAGCGAAGAAAAATTGCCGATTTAGCATTTTTATTTAAAATAGCAAACGGATCCAACGACGTCCCTGAGTTGGTGAGCAAAATTGGGCTGCGCGTATCATCTTCGTTTCTCCGTAAATCTCGTTTGTTGTACATACCAGCGACAAGAACTACATATAGACAAAACTCGTACATGATTCGAGCGAGCCGTCTATACAATACGGCTTGCCAGGAAGTTGATATCGATCTATTTAATACTAGTGTGTCTAAATTAAAGAGTACTCTTTGTAACCACTTCTTTGACAACATAACATAGCCTTTGATTTGTATACTTAAATTAAATCCGCGAATTAACCTCTGTCTACTACTTAGTACCTACTTAAACCGTTTGTTTACCAAACATAACTATTTGTGAAAACTTGTAATTGGCCATATTCATGTTATTAACAAATTACCTACTGTGTTTGCTAGCTGTAAGTTTTCCGAAAATTATAAAATAAAATAAAATCATTCTGTCTCTATCAACTTCTAACAATTGACTGAAATACAATAACCTTTGAAATATGTGTAGAACTAAAGTAATTGAGCGAGTCGATGTGCAGTCAGGCCTTAGTCTTTAAAATTAAGCACGTTATCGCTGTCGAAATTATGATATTTATTGGTAATTAATCTCTTTTGTTTTAAAATGATAGATGCATTTTGAGTGTAGTCCATTATTTTCAATGATTACTTTGTCGTCCCTGCAGCACCTGCAATCTCTGATCAAGAACAACACGATAACCCTGAAGCCCAAGGCTCCGCTGGCCGAGGCCCCCAAGGTCCACATTGGTGACATCACGTTGTCATCTCCTCCTAACTACAAAGCTGGCGAGCTGGTCGCCACACGTCTCGCTTACGGTACTGCACTCAAGAAGATCGCTGATACCAACATGCGGTGAGTTTACCTACTGATATCGGCAGTTGAATATATCAACTACTTGATTGCTTTCAATTTGGACGATAGATGGTAGCGCGGTTACCGTAGAACAGGTTCTAGAATGCACGTGACAAAGACAGTAGGCAAAGAAGGTAATGAGGCTTAATACCAAGCAGTGGGTTTGTTTAAGCTGCGAGTAATTACGATGAGTCGGGCGATTGTCGCGTCAAAATGCCATTTCATACAATTTTTGCAACGCCGCGTACTATCTGTCGTCAAAATTAAAAGCACGCTCTCATGTTACTTTATGTTTGCCAACTTATTTTTTATTTCATTCTTTTTACATTAATGTAGGTACTCGTAGAAACCTAGATTGTGACTTTAATTTAAACTTGTTTTTTTTTTAATAAATTTTTTCCTGATCGTTTTATCTTTACATCAACAACATTGAGTTTTTAAGTATAACTAAATGATTACGGGTCGATTTTTCAATCGTCAGATAATTTTTATATGCGGAATAAATATGGCGGTTTGACATATTTTCTACACAAAAGCTGTCAAAAAGTTAAAATGAATCCTGAGATAAAAGTTATCTCAGAGAAAAATTAACCTCTAGATAACTTTCCTCTCAGATAAGTTTTATCTGCCGGCGCCACCTAGTCTGAAAAAAAAAAACATTACATTGACTTGTAAATGTGTCTGTAACAGATTTATTTACAGAAATAAATATAATTTATCATTTGATTGAATAATCGGCCATATGTTCAAAACTGCAATATACTCAAGTCATATACTGAAATCATTACTTTCACTAATCTATAACCGATTCCAATAAATAGCCGTATTGTTTGACTTATCTACAACACAGATTACTCTTATCAAACCATTATGAATGGAAACAGAAATTACCTCATAACTATTATTATACTTACCTACCTTACTTCAACGTTGTTTACATTAAGGAATAAAATAAAGGATTAAGTATTGAACTTATCAAGCACTAGCTAATATCTGTAATAATGTATTTAAATTATTATACATTATTAATAGTACAGTGCAACATCAACTGTTTGTCGTACTCATGCGACCGATACTGGTCGATGTGGGCAGTAACATTCATACATGTACTTAATAAATATGTACCTAGGTTATTTCAGCACTGAAAATTATATGTCTACTTTATTTGATTAATACTTGCATAAATGTAGGTATTTTATCAAAATCAATAAAATACATCAAGCCTCTTTTTCCGTGTTATGTGGAAACTACAGAATGCCATCTGCAATACTCAAGATCCGGCTACATGCGGCGACTTGCATGCGCAAACTTTTACAGAAGCCCAGTGTATTGTCGGTATTAATGGTACTGCGCGATGTACCGCTTTGCCGTCTTATAATACAGTACACGTAAAATAACTGCCTCCCTGTAACCAAGCTTTGAGCGTTTTGTTCCTCGCTTCAGAGAGGCAAAGTTAGTTAGCACTCGTAAAATAACTTTGCCTCTCTGGAATCAAGCTTTGAGCGTTCTGTTCCTCACTTCGGAGGGGCAGTTATTTTACGCGTACTATACATGCTTACTTGTGCAAATAAGATTGAGTGTGTAACCGGATCGTTACACAATTTTGTGTTTTTTTGCTTGTTACACATTCATGCAACTTGTATTATGAGTAAAATACCTATATTGATTTTTTCTTGTTCATAACATATTCTGTTTTCTCTCCGCAGTGTGATTGCTTTGGACGGTGACACCAAGAACTCTACCTTCAGTGACAAACTACGCAATGCCTACCCTGACAGGTAAGCCGTTTACTTATAATAATACATTATCTAACAATTAAACTAAAAGCGCATTTGTTTTTCATTGCTTATGCCAAAGAAAACCTATGTAAATAGTACAGGAAAAACAGATCTATTTCGATAACTACACACAGCCATATCCCCTATTCTCGATTAGGCGGACTTCCATGGACAAGACAGTTCAGACAAAAATAATAGGGATGAGGGTATATTGGCTGTGTCGTAGTGAAATTTAAAAGTAATTGTTACTTTCTCCAGATACATCGAGTGCTTCATCGCGGAGCAGAACCTGGTGGGAGTAGCGACGGGAGCGGCGTGTCGCGACCGCGCTGTTGTGTTCGTGTCCACCTTCGCTGCCTTCTTCACCAGGACCTTCGACCAGGTGCCGAACTGTCTATACCATTAATTGTGTTAATACAGTGTAAAGGTGTTTTTATAACATTGAGACAGTATAGTCAGCAGGACTATTCTGTCAAAAACACTTTTACAATACGGCCGACGTATCTTGGAGAGTTTGAAGTTAGCTGATTAGCTGCGCAGTAGACAATTTCGTTTCTAAAAGATTCATTGCGCAGCTAAACAACTAACTTCAGACTCGCCAAGATACGTCGGCCGTATTGTAACTTACCTCATATTTAATCACTTACTGTGTGGAACATAGTGTAGTGAACAAAACGCAAATGGTGTTAAGAATGCGTCCGTAATTCCAACGACAGTCGGAACTCAATCAACATCGTTTTACATTAAAACTTTATTTGACTGTTTTCTGATGATATCGTGGTGGGATGTCGTGGTGGCCCTGAGGTTACAGATCCGCTTGTTAAGCACCGGGTTGCGGGTTCAAACCCACGCATGTACCAATGTGACTTTTTCAATTTCATATGTACTTTCTTAGTTAATCTAAGATGCCACTGACATACGGTGAAGGAAAACATCGTGAGGAAACCTGGACTTTAATAGTCTGAAATCGCCAACCCACAGTGAGCAAGCGTGGCGATCAATGCTCGTTCCTTCTCTGTACGAGAAGAGGCCTTTGCCCAGCAGTGGGACAGTTACAGGCTAATACCTATCTGAGGATATTAATGTATTGCTAAACTTAAGCAATCAAAGTCGCTCATAACTACCAATCTAAATAACCTTTATCTTCCACCCAGATCCGTATGGGCGCCATCAGTCAGTCCAACATGAACCTGGTGGGTTCTCACTGCGGCGTCAGTATCGGAGAGGATGGACCCTCACAGATGGGACTCGAAGACATCGCGTTATTCAGAGCTGTGCCCACCGCTACTGTGTTCTACCCATCGTAAGTATATGTATACTCAGACTATCGCAGTCGACTACTGGTATGGGCCGTCCATTAATCACGTGATGTTTTTTTAGCATTTTTTCATCCCCCCTCCCCCTTGGTGATACGTGGTGATGTTTAAGACTACCCCCCTCCCCCACACAAAATCACGTGTATTTTTAGTACCTACAAAGAATCTTAAAATTTTTAGAATATTATCTTTAAATACAGGAAGTACAATCTAATTTTATTCTGAAGTTAAGGGCTATGATAAAAATGTCTAGACAGAAAGGTTGCAGGTTGTTTTTGACTGGCATAAAAATTTTCGCTTTTCAGCTTAGAAATCGCGCGTTTGACGAATAAATAAATACACGTGATATCTTACTACACCCCCCTCCCCCCTTGCGTGATTTTTGCCAAACCCCCTCCCCCCTTCGAACCTCACGTGAGTAATAGACGGCCCCATATAGACCTGACCTAATGAGATTCATTGCTTTTTGGAAAGTATCCTTACTGAATAAACAAGTCGGTAGCAAACCAGTCCTCTCTCCCCGGCTTGCTCAGACTGGCTGGATATTGTCAATCAGTAAAATCTGGTATGTTAAGCTGCCTTTAAATAATTAGGGCTTTTTTTGTATTTTAACTTTCGTGAGATAGAATTATATTTATGATTGTTTACGGTTGACTTTCGTGCATTTTTCGCGATTGCCCAACTAGTTTCGGACCCAAACCGAGCCCATATCCATCCGAACCAGGTAGACACTTGATTTCGCCTCGTGTTCAGTTCAATATTAAGGGTTCCCTTTAAGTTTGAAACTAGTCTGAAAATCCCGAAAAATGCACGAGTGAACCGTAAATATAAATAAGGGATGTTGATGCCGACAAGATGGGTGGATATCCAATCCTGAGGTGGTTGACGGTTGGAGAAAGTAAACACTTCCCCTTTAATTCAGTCACCCAGTAAATAATGAACGGAACAAAATGTAATATTATAAAACAACTGTGTACAGTGACGCGGTATCGACGGAGCGCGCCGTGGAGCTCGCCGCCAACACTAAGGGTATCTGCTACATCCGCACGTCCAGACCTAACACCGCCATGCTCTACGCTAACGATGAAACATTCAAGGTAAACATTCTTGTTTTAAATTACTCATTT
Organism: Amphipyra tragopoginis; assembly: GCA_905220435.1. Classification (NCBI taxonomy): domain Eukaryota; kingdom Metazoa; phylum Arthropoda; class Insecta; order Lepidoptera; family Noctuidae; genus Amphipyra; species Amphipyra tragopoginis. The sequence continues at coordinate 359,481 of HG992013.1, read as the reverse complement.
GTGATCAATGTCACGTTTTATGTACAAACGAATCAATCAATGTGAAAGAAGATGCTATTGTGTCACCTTCCACGACACTTCTGGGAAGTTCGGGATGATTATTTTTATTAATGCCACACGTCGTGTGACTATTCAACGTTTTTTTAGTTTGTCAGAAAGATTAATTCGAATGAATTATATTATTAGAACCGAAAAATTCTTCTTTAGTTAGTGTTATCATTTTTGGTAATGTTTAATTCATCATTATCATTTGTTAACAGGTTGGTTCGTGTAAGATCGTCCGTCAGTCCCCTAAGGACCGCGTGTTGCTGATCGGAGCCGGCATCACTCTGCACGAGGCTCTGCTCGCCGCAGACAAGCTCAAGTCAGAAGGTATGCTGTTTATATACTGAAACATTTTTTATTATGACATTTATTTATTACCAGTAATTATTTCAAGTATCAAGGAGTAACAATCGTATTAATTCGTCAGGTATTGAGGCGCGCGTGTTAGACCCGTTCACCATAAAGCCGCTGGACGAGGCGGCAGTACAGCAGCACGCTAAGGCAGTCGGCGGCAGAGTCGTCGTCGTGGAGGATCACTACCAGGCTGGTGAGTAGCTCTACTGATTCGTTTTATTGTAACTAGGCTTATCGTGCTCATGTCTTATGGACGCATTTACAGAAAGCGTACGTAAACAGTAAAATTACGATATGCGGACAGTCCACACACACACATCGTACCTTTATCTTCATTGGTTCAGTTCAAATCTGTGTCTGTGATTATTTCTGTTGTCAAACGAATCGAGTCCACTCGCGATGATGGACGTCAATGACCATAGTCGCTCATCATCAATGACCATAGTCGCTCATCATCATCACTGACCATAATCTCTCATCATCAATGACCATAATCTCTCATCATCAATGACCATAGTCGCTCATCATCATCACTGACCATAATCTCTCATCATCAATGACCATAGTCGCTCATCATCATCACTGACCATAATCTCTCATCATCAATGACCATAGTCGCTCATCATCATCACTGACCATAATCTCTCATCATCAATGACCATAGTCGCTCATCATCATCACTGACCATAATCTCTCCTCATCAATGACCATAGTCGCTCATCATCATCACTGACCATAATCTCTTCTCATCAATGACCATAGTCGCTCATCATCATCACTGACCATAATCTCTCATCATCAATGACCATAGTCGCTCATCATCATCACTGACCATAATCTCTCCTCATCAATGACCATAGTCGCTCATCATCATCACTGACCATAATCTCTTCTCATCAATGACCATAGTCGCTCATCATCATCACTGACCATAATCTCTTCTCATCAATGACCATAGTCGCTCATCATCATCACTGACCATAATCTCTCATCATCACTGACCATTATCTCTCATCATCAATGACCATAGTCGCTCATCATCATCACTGACCATAATCTCTCATCATCAATGACCATAGTCGCTCATCATCATCACTGACCATAATCTCTCCTCATCAATGACCATAGTCGCTCATCATCATCACTGACCATAATCTCTTCTCATCAATGACCATAGTCGCTCATCATCATCACTGACCATAATCTCTCATCATCACTGACCATTATCTCTCATCATCAATGACCATAGTCGCTCATCATCATCACTGACCATAATCTCTCCTCATCAATGACCATAGTCGCTCATCATCAATGACCATAGTCGCTCATCATCATCACTGACCATAATCTCTCATCATCAATGACCATAATCTCTCATCATCAATGACCATAGTCGCTCATCATCATCACTGACCATAATCTCTCATCATCAATGACCATAGTCGCTCATCATCATCACTGACCATAATCTCTCATCATCAATGACCATAGTCGCTCATCATCATCACTGACCATAATCTCTCATCATCAATGACCATAGTCGCTCATCATCATCACTGACCATAATCTCTCCTCATCAATGACCATAGTCGCTCATCATCATCACTGACCATAATCTCTTCTCATCAATGACCATAGTCGCTCATCATCATCACTGACCATAATCTCTCATCATCAATGACCATAGTCGCTCATCATCATCACTGACCATAATCTCTCCTCATCAATGACCATAGTCGCTCATCATCATCACTGACCATAATCTCTTCTCATCAATGACCATAGTCGCTCATCATCATCACTGACCATAATCTCTTCTCATCAATGACCATAGTCGCTCATCATCATCACTGACCATAATCTCTCATCATCACTGACCATTATCTCTCATCATCAATGACCATAGTCGCTCATCATCATCACTGACCATAATCTCTCATCATCAATGACCATAGTCGCTCATCATCATCACTGACCATAATCTCTCCTCATCAATGACCATAGTCGCTCATCATCATCACTGACCATAATCTCTCCTCATCAATGACCATAGTCGCTCATCATCATCACTGACCATAATCTCTCATCATCACTGACCATTATCTCTCATCATCAATGACCATAGTCGCTCATCATCATCACTGACCATAATCTCTCCTCATCAATGACCATAGTCGCTCATCATCATCACTGACCATAATCTCTCCTCATCAATGACCATAGTCGCTCATCATCATCACTGACCATAATCTCTTCTCATCAATGACCATAGTCGCTCATCATCATCACTGACCATAATCTCTCATCATCAATGACCATAGTCGCTCATCATCATCACTGACCATAATCTCTCATCATCAATGACCATAGTCGCTCATCATCATCACTGACCATAATCTCTCATCATCAATGACCATAGTCGCTCATCATCATCACTGACCATAATCTCTCCTCATCAATGACCATAGTCGCTCATCATCATCACTGACCATAATCTCTCCTCATCAATGACCATAGTCGCTCATCATCATCACTGACCATAATCTCTCATCATCAATGACCATAGTCGCTCATCATCATCACTGACCATAATCTCTCCTCATCAATGACCATAGTCGCTCATCATCATCACTGACCATAATCTCTCCTCATCAATGACCATAGTCGCTCATCATCATCACTGACCATAATCTCTCATCATCACTGACCATTATCTCTCATCATCAATGACCATAGTCGCTCATCATCATCACTGACCATAATCTCTCATCATCAATGACCATAGTCGCTCATCATCATCACTGACCATAATCTCTCCTCATCAATGACCATAGTCGCTCATCATCATCACTGACCATAATCTCTCCTCATCAATGACCATAGTCGCTCATCATCATCACTGACCATAATCTCTCATCATCACTGACCATTATCTCTCATCATCAATGACCATAGTCGCTCATCATCATCACTGACCATAATCTCTCCTCATCAATGACCATAGTCGCTCATCATCATCACTGACCATAATCTCTCCTCATCAATGACCATAGTCGCTCATCATCATCACTGACCATAATCTCTTCTCATCAATGACCATAGTCGCTCATCATCATCACTGACCATAATCTCTCATCATCAATGACCATAGTCGCTCATCATCATCACTGACCATAATCTCTCCTCATCAATGACCATAGTCGCTCATCATCATCACTGACCATAATCTCTTCTCATCAATGACCATAGTCGCTCATCATCATCACTGACCATAATCTCTTCTCATCAATGACCATAGTCGCTCATCATCATCACTGACCATAATCTCTCATCATCACTGACCATTATCTCTCATCATCAATGACCATAGTCGCTCATCATCATCACTGACCATAATCTCTCATCATCAATGACCATAGTCGCTCATCATCATCACTGACCATAATCTCTCCTCATCAATGACCATAGTCGCTCATCATCATCACTGACCATAATCTCTCCTCATCAATGACCATAGTCGCTCATCATCATCACTGACCATAATCTCTCATCATCACTGACCATTATCTCTCATCATCAATGACCATAGTCGCTCATCATCATCACTGACCATAATCTCTCCTCATCAATGACCATAGTCGCTCATCATCATCACTGACCATAATCTCTCCTCATCAATGACCATAGTCGCTCATCATCATCACTGACCATAATCTCTTCTCATCAATGACCATAGTCGCTCATCATCATCACTGACCATAATCTCTCATCATCAATGACCATAGTCGCTCATCATCATCACTGACCATAATCTCTCCTCATCAATGACCATAGTCGCTCATCATCATCACTGACCATAATCTCTCCTCATCAATGACCATAGTCGCTCATCATCATCACTGACCATAATCTCTCATCATCACTGACCATTATCTCTCATCATCAATGACCATAGTCGCTCATCATCATCACTGACCATAATCTCTCATCATCAATGACCATAGTCGCTCATCATCATCACTGACCATAATCTCTCCTCATCAATGACCATAGTCGCTCATCATCATCACTGACCATAATCTCTCCTCATCAATGACCATAGTCGCTCATCATCATCACTGACCATAATCTCTCATCATCACTGACCATTATCTCTCATCATCAATGACCATAGTCGCTCATCATCATCACTGACCATAATCTCTCCTCATCAATGACCATAGTCGCTCATCATCATCACTGACCATAATCTCTCCTCATCAATGACCATAGTCGCTCATCATCATCACTGACCATAATCTCTTCTCATCAATGACCATAGTCGCTCATCATCATCACTGACCATAATCTCTCATCATCACTGACCATAATCTCTCATCAGACAAGTTAGTTCTTAGCTTGTTATTATTTAGTGCATCGTTAGTAAGAAACCGTTGTACATTGCAGGTGGTCTAGGCGAGGCTGTGCTGTCGGCGCTGTCGCTGCAGCGCGACGTGGTCGTGAAGCACGTGTGTGTGCGAGAGGTGCCGCGCTCCGGACCGCCCAGCGCGCTGCTCGACAAGTACGGCATCAGCGCGCCGCACATCGTCGTCGCCGCACATCAAGTGCTTAAGGCGTAACACACCTAACTACACGCGAACGGTTAACGAAATGTCTCAAAGTGCTGCTATCATTTCGAATAAGGAGCTGTTTACCGACGTAGGGGCGCACTGCCGTGCATCAGTGCTTCGTAACCTATCGAAGCTAGTGACTTTGCCACAAAGTAGATAGAATTGACGCGTACAAGCATACATCACATTTATGACAAAGTCAGCGTCTTAAGACTGTTACAACAGCTCGTATTTTGAATTGTGATAAAATTAAAAATAACAAAATCTTAACTCGATTAACCGTTCGCCATATTTTATATCGATTTGATACTCCTGATTATTATGTGATTGGTAAACTACTTGTTATCATATTAATCGTTTGCGCACAAAACTTGTTTCAACTTTTGTTTGTTAAATTTAAACTACAGAAAATAAATAGTACAATCATAGACATTCGGCCCAAAAGATATCAAAATTAAACATTCCTGCAGGCAGACATTCCGGCCAATGTCTATAGTTTTATATGGTCCAATATTTAAGCAGACAGCTTGAAAAATGTATGTAGTTCCTAAGGACAAGATTGTCTAACGTTTAAGAATAACACGTAATAACAGAATTACGGTTTATTACAGATCTTTTTTCTATACTTTTATATATAAAAAGTTGAATTATCTATATACCAGTGCCTTTATTTTATTGTGATGTGTTTTCGCACAAGTGTAAAAGGCAGGTGGAGTGTTTTTGATGGAGTTTTTGAAGGTTAGTGTATAAGAGAATATTTTATAGTTATTTTTTTATCAGCACGGAAAAAGTTCACTGTTGTAGCGAACTATTGTTAATTGGTGTATGATCATAACTTTGTTGCCAATCATGTTATCATAGAATCTATATAAGATCGTGTATTCAGTACGTAAAACACTATTAATTTTCATCTTTGCCAAAATATCCATTTTTGGCAACAAAGATTAAATAAAGTGCATTTGTTTACTATTTACGTAAGTAGGTAGTTGTATGCCAATTTTAATATTTGTCAAAAATATTAATATTGTCATACAACTACAGCAAATATATGGGCTTTCCGATTGTTAAATCAAACAAAATATTGATTCGGTTAAATGTTTTTTAATTCGTATATTACATTCCTGTTTTCATTATTTCACTTCATATTTAATCACGGAATCAAGTGGTTTTTTTTGCAATAAAGTTTATTGTATACAAATCTGTGTTTTTTATAAAATTACGAAAACATTTTTAAATAAAATTATAATATTAAATATACAGCAGCAGTTAATAACAACGATGTATAAAACTTAACATTAATGACTAGAATGCCTCTTGTTCGCATATATTTACAGTTTGCCGATTTGTCCTATATTAAGTACAACTACGTTAGAGGTGTCACATGACTAGTTTTGTTAGTATTCATATATTTAGCTATAATTTAACAACATTAATAGCGCTCTGGATACATCTGCTCTAATATAGTCTTTACAACAGTAATTTTTTATAACGACTAATATGTTGAAATAAATATTTTTTGTATATAAAAGAGTATGTCAGTAGATTAAATAACACCCTTTCTGTACTCCCAACAACACATGCACGCTATTATAGGCATATGTATAAGAATATTTTATAAATTCGTGCATTTGACGTTTGGAGCAGACAATTTATTCCTAAGTTTATTAACAGAATAATTATAAATCTGACGTACAAAACATTTACTTACATTAAAGTAAACAACAAATCACTTACACCGAAGCGAAGATACGATAGTCATAATTAATAACCATTCAACATGGACGGAGTGGCGATCAAGAACAAAACAACACAAATTAATAGTTTTAAAATCTCACTAAACACGATTATTAAATGCATTATTCGACCATAGGGTGGCCGTGTTAATTCTCCAACAAATCCGAATTACTTCACATTCCTATTTACAATCTTAGGTTTCTGCGTTTTGGTCACTATGACCTTCACTATACAACAGCCTGATTTCAATATGAACACCATATACCGCACTACACCGGCCTGAAGGCAATTTACGAATTATTTCTTTGGCCAAGTCTGCCTCAACCCATCAGCCCCACTCTCCCGCCGTCGTGACGTCATTCGTTGGCGTCGGTTGCGGTTCAGTAGCTTCCGTATTCTGATTCTCTTCTAATTCCCCTGGAAGATAATCCTTCCAACTCCTGAACAGGTATCTCGTAAATTTCCTGAGCTGCCTAAACTTGCAGTACGTCGCCCCTTCAGCTGATTGTAACTGCTGCGTCTGTATTAGAAACCCCTTCTCTTTGAATGTTTGTTCTAGTTTCTCTCTTTGCAGACTTTTTCTGGATTTCCTCTTCTTTTTACTCAAGTCCTCTTTGCTCAGAGCCGTACTTTGTTCTTCCTGTTTTGGTTGTGACGTGGACGTCTCTGCCGTAGCATTAGCGTTCTTGCCTTGGTTGGAGTCCCGTTGTAAATATTCGTAACCTTTGTTTCCCTTGTTCCCAGTGCCACTGTAATACCTGAAGTTACCTCCGGAGTCAACTGAAAGCATTTTCTTCTCTTGTAGCGAAGGTTTGGAGCCTCCCGTGAACTTGAACTTGCAAATGCTGACTTCTGTGGTAGGTGTGGTAGAGTTTGTCTTGGTCGGCATCGGCGGGATGAATATCGCCGATCGTTTCCTTTTAACCGGACCCTGCACGGGGTTCGGGGACGCCCTTTTCATTTTGGTTTGATCGGGGCTCCGTTTCGCCTCCTCCACTTGCTTAATCACTTTAGGGTCTAACAGTTCTGAAATTTGTTTGAGCACTAATTTACTTTTATTATCGTCTATCGTTGAAGAGTTTTCTGAGATTTCACTGACACTATTTGGCGTTGATGTTGGTCCCCTATTTTCTCCTTCAGCGGAGAAGGGGAGTTGACCTGCTGCCGCTAGCCTCTGGTAGTACAACAGTTGCGTTTGCAAGGCTAAGGGATGCATGTAAATGCCTGCGTTGGGCCAGTACACGTAGCCAGGGAACTTCCCCTCACCGTCAGGGCTTGACGTGGACTGCACAGGCTCCGATAACGTGGGAGACACGTTCCGTGGCCGCGACAGATCAGGCGAACTGCTGGCCGTCACGGGTGTCAAGTTTGTGTTCCTCTGAATCACGGAGATGGCATTAGGAGGCTGTTCAGCTTTGGTACCATCCTGCTCCGTTGTTTCAGCTTCCACTTCAGTCTTAACTTCTGGTAGGGATGAGTAAATGTTCCCGAATTTCTTCTGTATTTGTATCTTGAGGTCGTGGAGATCCCTGATGCAAAGGTTTAGAGGTTCGTCGTCACTGTGCAAGGGTCCTGCGATTGTGACCGGCGCTTCTGGCATAGGATCGTCCGGACTAGAAAACTTTGGTGGGGTCATAGATTCTAGTCGCTTTTTGTTTTCTTGTGATAACTTCCTTTCTAATAAACTTGAGATAATTTTGTTTTGTAAGTCAGTTTTGGGACTGCTCATGGGTGGATTGTCGCCGCCCCGGAAGGGAGGGCACATGTTCAGTTGGTTCAATCTTTCCTGCGTGGGAGGCGGTTGTCCTGGCACGACGGTTCCGTAGTTCTCGTATATTAGGTGGCAGATGTCTGCCTTCTTCGGTTTCCGTCCTCTCCTCGGCTTGGAGTTATTCAGGGTCATCTCTCCCATGTACGGCAAATCGTCGTACGTGACAATCTTGCTGGGAGCTATAGCGGGGTTCTTCTTTTTCTTCTCTTCCTTAGTGGGTGGCTTAGCTGCCATGTTGAGCATTGATGACACTTGTGGTACAGTCAATGTTCCAGTCTCATTCTGTATGCCTGCTAGTCTTTGCGCCCAGATCTTGAACGTTTCGTTAGTGAAGTTGTTGATGTCAAAATTTGGTTCTTGTTTTGGTTTTTCTGGGGGCTTCTGTTTTTGTTGTACTTGTTTAGCAGCGTTGGCCTTCTGTAAGCTCTGCTCGTAGTGGTCGAGGTACTCCTGGGGCAACGCTTGGTGATGGAACTTTAGCTTCCATCTATTCTTCTGTCTGTTGCGAGCGTGCTTTGGTTTAGGGGATTCCTGTTTTTCAAGACGCTCTTTACTGGCCGATAGGAGCTGCTGGCGCAGTAACTCTTTGTTTTCAGATGTCCTGGAAATAGAAAATGTTCTTGTAAGTTTTGGTTTGCTCAAACTGGTGCGTCATGGTAATAACATTCCATCTTTACTCATGACTGGAAACACAACACAATCATATCTGGAACTTGGCAAGCGTTTTGACAATTACAACGATGTTACGCATGTCATTGACGTGAGAGTCATTGAAGAAGATATGACTTGGTAAGGGATGAGGTGACTCAGTTTTATTGGTGAATGTAATGGTCTAGCTTATAGATGCTCACCTAGCGTTCTGGGTTTATTTATTAGCTTGCTAAGCGCAGTTATCACGATAAAGTAACAAGGATGATTAGCCATATCCACCTATTAGATACAAATAAAATCCCTATACCCGGGAGGTCTTGAAAAAGTTAATTTCGGATAACATTATAGGCGTGAGCTATGTTTACCGACCTAATAGGTGACTACTCAGGTACTACCCCATGTTAATAGAGGGTATGTGGTAGATTTAGATAGTCTGAACAAACAGATGACAATGTTTACCTGTGCAGCGCATGCGGTGCGGGCGGGTGCGCGGGCGGCGGCGTAGGACACACGTCGCCGCACGCCACGCGCCGCATCACTTCTGAAACAATTACATACATGTGCGTTAGTATGGTGCCCATGATACTTACAAACTATGGGCCAGGGCGAAATTAAACAGTAGCACGGAGTAATAGTCGCAGAAAAGTAGACCAACAACCTGAAGGAATCTGGAGTAGGCAGACGTTCCGAAAGGTAGAGGACCGGCAGTCCAGCGTAAGAACTATTGATCTGGTTACGTTGCTGATCATCATTGCATTACAAGAAAAATTGGAAGGAAAGAGTTAAACCCTATAGCCTGATTTGCACACGTTAGGGAGGAGAGTTAAATTGCCGATTAGGCGAGTCAAGTAGAAAACGTATATTGGCAAGTTCAGTACCTACTTGGTTAACTAAGTTACTAAATCGACAAGATAACTCGCTAGATAGTTTCAGAATTAAAATATTTGTTGTTTTGTATGTAAAAATGCTTGTATGAATGCTACTGCCCACATCCACCGACAGCGGTGGCGTGAGTACGACAAACATAATATTTTAATGTTGCACCTTGGACTATTAACAATGCACAATGTAAATGCATTATTTCAAAAGTAGCCAGTGCTTATTTTACAAAATATAAATTCTAAATTAAATGTAAATAGCCCAACGGTTCAGGCGAATTGCTGACCAATACAAGGTTAGTCAGAAAGGGGGTACTAATCTGAAAGGGTGTTAAAGTACACATAATAATGAATAACTTTTGTTCTACAACTTTTCCCAAAAGTCAATAGTTTAAGAGAAACAGCTGTTCAAAACACTCAACAAAAAAATCTCTAAAATCTATCTATCCCCAGTTATGATCAGCTGTGTTTACATTTTAGGTCATATTTGGGGTCATGAATTAGAAGCACCATTTTCTGAATTTGTAACTTAAGCAGGGATGAAGAATTTTTGAAAAAACTAAAATAAAAATCATTTTATTTGGAATTTTTTTTTATCGAATTTTGAAATTTTAACACTTGCTTTCAAACAGTCATCAGCGATACTACATATAAATGGGCTTCGGATTAGTACCCCCTTTCCGACTAACCTTGTATATGCAGAGGTCGTAGGTTCGAGACCACTCCTAGCACAATAGGCAGGGCAGCTATTTTTAAAATATAAACTTTTAGTTCATTAACTCACTAACGTATCACACATGCATGTGAAACTAATAAAATGATTCAATACAGGTAAAATAAACAAATGTATAATGTTAATGTGTTTTGCTTGTAAAACGCACCTACGTCAGGTAAAAAAAGTGAAATGTTGTCTAAATCGTAAATCATTTGTGTTTACTACGCGGCGCACGAGCATCATCAGATTACACAGAGATAATAAATCGTCTATTGAACTGGTATACGTAATGTGTAACCATTGCTATGAATCTATGTACGTACGTAGGTACGTATTTCAGTCGTAAAAAAATACTTAGATCAGGTTTTTTTTAACGTGTGTAAACCTATTATATTACCTACCAATGATCCCTACGACTAAGTCGATGATGTAATAAAATATAAATCACCTCATAAACATCTAATAATTAGGTACGATGCATATTAGTTTCCAGAAAATTAGATACCTAAATTAATTCAGCGCAACGCTGTCAAACAGCCAACATGAAATGTGAATGTATTCGCCAGAAATGACTAGGTATTACCCATTAAACTTAGGAATTAGGGCATCTAAACTATTCTAAACGTGGTTATCACAGCCTCGCGGCTGAAAATACGGTGTGTTTGTGTGTCAGTAGGATCTGCGGGATCGGTAGAAAGGCGTGAAACCCGAGGCGCCTCGAGTGCGGCCCGAAATACCCGCGCCGCGAATGGACCGGCGCACGCGCAACTGAACTGAAACAGCGCACCATTTCGCAACAAGCGTTCAGTTGATGCGACTGGTGTAATGGTTTCGAAGAATAGAAGCTGGTTTTGAAGGTGTATGATTTCTTGTACCGTACGTATTGCGAAAGTGATAAGAATAGACACTGATTATAATTTTAAAATCTCAACTGGAAATATATTACTGATTAGGTCCCGAAAGGGGTATCCAGTGTTGGTCAATTCGCTCAGTCGACCTGATTGGACACGGCCTATTATGTTTACTATATCAAACAAAAGAAAGTTAGTTAGTTACCTAAGTATTTCAAACCGGCAATGGAACAAATTCGATTAAATTAGTAATTGGACAAGTTTGGGAAAAAAATATACCTAATCATAAACAGTAAGATTAGTAGTAACATCGGTATTGTTCTTGAAAAAACAATGCTCGCTCTGCTCCCTGATACAGAACGATTCGATAAACCAGCTGTCGAACGATTTGGTAAGCAATCTCTTGCGTTACCAGAATTATAGACGGAACCACATAAGAAACCGAATCGATCGGCAATTGCTTATCGAAAAGAAACTAGGAAAACTTCTAAAGAAATCACACTGACGCAAGCTATTTAATTCTAACGAAAACATTAATGAGATTGGCTAACACCCTTAGGACAGTTCATCAATACATACTTTGACAATCACATAATTAGCAACTTTTCATAAACAAAACACGGATGCGTAATTAGTTTGTATGTTTTATTATTACTACTCTTACCACCAAATAATTTCAGTCTGTAGGTAATGTGTATCTGAAACTCAAGGTTTCAGTGACCGCTGTGAATCACAAATGCGTAGTTGAATGTGCCAACGAAACATGATGACACTTCCAAACATGACATAACCCGGGAACAGAACTGACGCATCTTTGTGTGTTTCACAAAATTACTGGACCGTTCAACACAAAAGTCAAAGGTAACAAAAAGAAATAATATTATTATGGGATGTAATTGGAGCAGTATTTATTTGGTACGATGTATTTATCATCGATACCACCCATCAAGTGTGTGGGCGTAGAATTAGTGAGATAATTAACATTCTCGGAATGAGAGGATGAGAGGAGCCAATTAATGAGCGTATTCGGTAGCACGGTATGAGTAGTACAACAGATAAATACAGAAGTTTAAGAGTTGTGTCTATCGGTGTACAATTATGGGCAATAACCTCTCCGGAAAGGTAAAAGACTGGAGTGCTTGCATTACAGCTATCGTCAGAATTCTGTGGACGCAGACTGCATCGCCTACAAGGCGGAGTACGGAAGAAACTCAGACATAAGCACACATAGTTGCTACGCTGCAGCTGCAGATTCCACATTTTTAAGGCATCATTTTGTTACAAATCAAATTATTTATTTGCCCAATTATGGTACAGTGGATGTTATTATTTCAGCATATTCTACCAAATAATATGGTAGAATATGCTTCGTGCGTGTATTTGCGCTCCTAATATGGTCCATATTAGGAGCGCAAATACACGCACGAAATAAAAATAACTTTGGCGTCTCTACTGTTCTAAATTGTTCTTATGTGGTGTGGACGTTTTTCACTTCTCCACATTACGATACGATTGAGTCTGTATTGTGGAGCGTTGGCGTCGGTTCTCACAATAATTTATACACCGTGACTGCTCATGACGTGCGCCTTGTTTACTCAACACTTTCGCTATTCAGACGGTAATGATCGTAAGCATGGTAATTTGTAATAGGTGTTTTGGATATTTAATGGGATATTTTCGGGTGTACCCATTAGTGAGCCGGGCAATAATGTGTATTTTTAAGTTTTATTCAATTACAGTAGCAAAGGGTGATCCAAAGTTTGCCGAATGGGGCTAGAGACGTTTGGGAATGTGTTAGAAAAAACACATCTAAAATTGTACCAATATGGTAGGAGTGAAGAATAGAGATGAATACTTCTTTCTATCTCTACAGATAGTAGCACCTCACGACAGTGAATCACACCACGCTCTCTAGCTCTCAGTGGCAATCTGCCAGTCAAGAATAAGGAAGGAATCCCAAACATAAAAAGATGGCGTGATGTTTAGTACAAAACTGCTATAAATACCAGTTTTACGATACCCGAAGATTTTGTGAGCAAGATTTATACGATACCGAATCACAACAGTAAGATATGAGTCATACCAAAACAGACCGGCAGGCAATAAAGTCTGCAAATACAGACGAACCCTTCACTTTTAAGGTATTGATCGGCCGCGCTACATTTAGGTAGATTATTAAGATTATCATAATATATTATTATTGGGTGACCATTTCAGTAGTAATTTGAGACTGATTTGTTGTTGTGAGACTGTTTGTGTATCATCATATAATATCATTTTCTGTTATCATGATACTGTGTAGAGCGTCCCTCAGCCAGATAGGCCGAAGACCTAAAAAGATAGCTAGGGTATTGTAAATTTAATGCTGAACACGGAGGACTGAGTGTTTTATACAAGATGAGTCGGAAAGGGGGTACTAATCTGCAGATCACTTAAAGTATCACTGATGACGGTTTTAAAGCAAGTGTTAAAACTTCAAAATTCGATAATTTTTATTTCCATGTAAAATTATTTTTTATTTTAGTTTTTCAAAAATTCTTCGTCCCTACTTTCATTACGAATTCAGAAAATGGAGCTCCTATTTGTCACCCCAAATACGACCTAAAATGTAAACACAGCTGATCATAGCTGAGGATAGATAGATTTTAGCGTATTTTTTTGGGATTTTTGATCAGCTATTTCTCTTAAACTATTGACTTTTGGGGAAAGTTGTAGAACAAAAGTTATGCATTATTATGTGTACTTTAACACCCTTTCGGATTAGTACCTACCCCTTTTCCGACTAACCTTGTATAAGTGGGTAAATATTCGAATTTCTCCTAGATTGTTAACATTAATAGTAGTTTCAGATTGTTTTTATTCTTGTCTTATTGCTTGACGGTAGAAGTATACTTAGTTTTAGTTTTCATTTTCACAATTGGAGTTTTACACATCTGCATCCTTAACTTTGAGATGATAATGTTATTCACCCGACACAGACACAGAGTTGAAGCAAATGTAATTCTGTATATGTTATTTATTCGATATAAAATTTTGCAATATAAACTCTCTTGATTAGTTCAAAAACTATTTCTGAACGTCTGACACATATTCCGATGATTACATTTGCAATAAACTTTGAAATTACGATGGCAAATGAAGTCACTATTATATTACTGTTGTTCGAGTTATTCGTGTAACTAATCCAATGTCTTTTAATATTGACGAACACGGTTTACAATGTTGCATAGTTCAATATCAGAAATGACATTAAATTTACCTTCGCTAGAAGATCAAAAGTTATAATATAAGTCTGAAAATCCCACTACCGAAAGACCTCAGTTAGACTTTAGAAATAAATCTAGACCGAAACCAATGACTGGTAATTCCCAGCGGCATGTAATAAGGTGGTAAGCCTTAACTTTATAGTTTTACCTACAAGCTTGGGATCATAATATAAATATAGCAGTGATTTTCTAAATCTGTACCGAATTTGAAGGCGTTTTTAATAAGGTAGTAATATAACAAAATAAGTCATAAACGTATTAAGATTAATGCGGATTATTTCCTTAAGTATTCAAAGTCACCGCTTAATAGGAAAATGTAAGGTAGCTGAGAGCAAAGCATGAATGTTCAGATATTCTATATTTAGTGAAGGATTCAATTCAAAATTCAATAAAGTAATATCTAACAATTTAATTCGTAAGGATTTTTTTTATCCAAACTTGATTTTGTCTTATTAATGACACATAGATGTTAAACAGTGGCGTGCAATTAGGAAAAGCCCGTTTTTTCGGTTTTTATATTTATCATGAAAGTTAAATGTAACGTAATGTACTTAAATTAAGACAGTTACATAGTTACGGCAAACGATTACGTAAATAACTTTAGGAAGATGTAGGATTTTATAAAACTTTAAATTATATAATTACGAACAATAAGTTTAGAAAAACAAAAAAAAGGAAAAAAAAAACTGCTTGGACTTTTGTTGATATAACATTTGACTCATTATACCACCAGAAAGGCGTGGTTAAAATGTTTCGGGTACCTCGGGCCCACGGTGTGTGTATATTTATAAAACACTATGCTCATTCAAATTACATACTATATTATAATTATTAATGATGCAGACGCTACATATCAAAGCTAAATGATATCATTTGGCAGTCGCGTCTCATTTCCATCTCCGAGGAAAACATTCGTATCTACTTTTAGCACATAATAAACAACAGTACTAGATGTCAAAACTTTAATCGATATCGAATGTAAAATTATTATAAATTCATGGTTTAATGTTTGCTCTTAAGGTTCTAAACACATTAATTACGTACCTACCTATGGTGAGTATTAAAGACGTAGGTATTCACTTATTAGAAATTTGAATCCTATTTCCTCTTATTATAAAAGATGGTCTAAGAGAAACCCAGGTTTTAAAATATTCCTACTCCAAATCTTTTTATTGTTTTATGATATTAGAAAGTGATGGGTATATTTAAATATCAGTTTACCTTAGTCTTGGTTTAAAGTTTAAACCATCTTTTGTAATAAGGGGGATAGAGTGCATCTTGTACATATTAAATAAATAAATACAAAAATGCGTACAACTATATATGTAGTTTCCTCGAACTAGAAGATAACCCATACAGAAAAAAAAGTTTTTGTTTGAAAAATCCTTATGTATAGTAGATAAGTATGATTCTTCTACACACTCTTTTATTAATTATTTTTGACGAATATTATATTCGTGCGTACAAATCCTTTTGTAGACAAAATTAGGTATTACATGATTTACGGCTATTTTCAATAACCTATCTATCGGCGGTTTCGCCTACTAGAGATAGAAATTTGACATAAGCTCCATAGAAGTAATGTCAAATTTCTATCTGTTTCTATTTCTAGAAGTTTACAGGAAATACCTGTATTAGAATTAAACCGGGAAGCATGGCGTAAACTAGAGGAGGTCTACTACACCTAGCAGTCGATGATCAAAGCCGGCAACTGAAAATGATTATACATACAATGACATAATAATATGACTGTAGATTAAGAACACAGTATGTCCTACAGATACATTTAATATTCAGACTCACTACTTTTTATGGAAAACAGAATGCGAGAACTCTATATTTGTTACAATAATCACCAAAAATTAGTAACATAGTTATTGTTTATTGATATACATAAATAACAACCGTGACTCATGTTTGATTCGGAATGTCGGTATTCACAACAGATATACTACTTATCTATGGTATTCACCGAATCTGGAGTGGATTGATCTAAATAATACTATCTTCATTTTCGTCATTTTGTCCAATTCAATCGAGGTCAATAATGTAGGTAGAGGCTTATTTAAACGATATTAATTGGAAATGAAACGTCATAAAAAGAGTGTGCTCTGAAGATTCTGAAGAATCAAAATCGGTACAAGATTTAGAACATACCTAACAAATATTTACCTACTTCTTCCACTAATTCACTTCTCTTCTATTTGACAATTGAGACTTGGAGAAATCTTCGTTCAAGACATCTATCTTTTCAGAAAAAAATATGAAACAAGTTTTAACATTGTCAATCATCATCATCATCTAGCAATCATCACAACTGCATCTTCACAATGTCTCAACCCTTAATTTCTGATTTCCCCACAATGTAAACTGTATCCTGACTCATCATCACTTAGGTACATACGCACTAAAGTACAGACAGCAGTACAAGTGTACAGTACAGTTGTGTTTACTCTGATACGCTGTTACGTCGCACTGGCTGGCACCCCGCCAGCACATACGTCACTACGTCTGCCTCACTAGTAGGCCATGTGGACATGAAGATACGCCATTTTTGTATGTTAAGAGTTCGTTGTACAAACGTGATTAGCGGTTCTTGGCATTGTTTTCCAAAAATATACAGTAAAAAGTATTTTTTTCTTGAGGAAAATGTCGCGAAATAATTCGGGCAGGTGCTGGGAAATCGTGTGGATACGGTGACAGGGTGCCACCTGCCACCTTATGAATGAACCACCGGCGCCAACATAGTAAAGGAGTGCCAAGCGTTAATTATGATGTTTGGCCTCTTTACACCATAAATCTGAGAGATTAAACTCCATATTTTGGAGTTAATTTTACTAGATTCATATTTTTTTATTTATGTTTTCTCCTTTCTTGCTGGCTATTCTCAGATTTTGGCAGGGTCATTGGGTTCCTATTCATTTATAATCTATCAAAATGTCCATTAACGACTTCAAATTTTGCGCGACTCTACTACCTATAAGGACTGGTTGGTTACCGTGATCTGCTGCTAGAGACTAGCGCCATCTCTTACCCACTCTCGTAATAATATTAAAACATTCCTGCTATAACAGATCATGGTAACCCCCCTGAACCAAAGTGACAAAACGAATGTTGCGAATCCTAGAATTGAGACGTATAATGTATAACCATATTTATACCGTGTCATACCTACAATAAACCGTTGTATAAATCATACATTACAGGTCAGCTTGAATGACTCAAAATCAAATGAATGGAACTTGTGTGAACTTTAGTTCGATGACATAATGAACCCAGAAGATTGAATCATGAAATTCTAAGAAACTTACTGAAACAGCCCTATGAACTTCACAAACAAACAGTTTCAATTCATTTCCAAAGAATTTAATGCCAATTACATCATCAATTACAAGAATGCAGTCAGATTTAAACGACGTAAATAAATAACAACAAATGTGGAGTTTTTTATTATTTTAACTTTCCAAAATTCGAGTCAAACCGCGGGTTAACAACTAGCTATTAATTTGAGATCGGCATAAAGGGAATACTAATAGCTACCATATTTGGTTTAGTGCGCTGTAGGCATGAATCATATCGAAGAGCGTAGGAGACCAACGCGAACTTATTTATTACCGTTTTGGTTACGAATTACGAACGGTTGACCAAAACAAACGACTTTGGTCTTATTGTTTTACATAACAATATTAACTATTCGTTATCCGTCAGTTTATGGTATGTTCGATTTTGGTTATCTTAGCAGATTAAGCTTTTAGTGAAGTGGTTTGGGATTAGGCTTTCTTGTTTGAGGTAACCGATTGGTTATAATGTTAGTCATTGCTATTATTTATGTAGTAGATAGTACCATATTAATAGATCAAGTCTGGACTCTTTTTAATAAAGGCTGACCTGTTATTGTTATAAAGTCTGATCTGTTATAAGTGGTCAATTTTATTAAAGACTGATCTGTTGTTGTTATAAGTGGACAATTTTTAATTGAGACTGATCTGTTATTGTTATTACCTAGTAGACTCTTTTAAATAAAGACTGATCTGTTAATGTTCTTACTGGACTCTTTTTAATAAAGACTGATCTGTTATATTAGTAGACTCTTTTTAATAAAGACTGATCTGTTATATTAGTGGACTCTTTTTAATAAAGACTGATCTGTTATTTTAGTGGACTCTTTTAAATAAAGACTGATCTGTTATTGTTCTGACTAGACTCTTTTTAATAAAGATTGATCTGTTATTGTTATTAGTCAACCCTTTTTTAACCGACTTCAAAAAGGAGGAGGTTCTCAATTCGGTTGTATTTTTTTTTTATTTTTTATTTTATTTTTTATGTTTGTTACCTCATATCTCCGTCATTTATGAACCGATTTGAAAAATTCTTTTTTTGTTCGAAAGGGTATACTTCCCGACTGGTCCCATATCAATTTTGTTACGATTGGACTATGAACTTCAGAGATATGGAACGGAACTCCTCATCGGATCAAAGCAAAATTCTCAAATTACTAATATTGCTTTGTTTATATTTGTTGTTGGGAACTGACTACTGGAAAAGAGGAGGGGTTGCGTCCCCCCCCCTTTGGAATGTTTTCATTATATCGTGTAAGGTATCATGGGCTTTTTATGCCCGACTACGTCAAAGCCAAAAAGAAGGGTTATGAAGAGGAGGGGGTTAAATTTATGACACTAAAACGTATTAAATAAAAAATAAACTTTAAAAAAAGTAAAAACCGACTTCAAAGAAAAACTAAAAGGAGTAAAATAATTACCATAATATAAAATTAACAGTTTCAGAAGTCGGTGCAACTCTACACTGAAACAAATAGAAGCCACCGACTTCTGAAACTGTTAATTTTATATTATGGTAATTATTTTACTCCTTTTAGTTTTTCTTTGAAGTCGGTTTTTACTTTTTTTAAAGTTTATTTTTTTTGTAGCTAGCTCTTAACAGGCTGTATCTTAGTTCTTCTTTTGTATCGAGACGACTTTGGAATATATTTGAAGTTGTTAATTTATGTAGTAAGTGTTAAATAATACCTACATAACAATAATATTAACTGTTTATTGATGATGTTATATTTTGATGATCTAAAATTATATTTCAAAACGACGGGTTGCGTTCTTTTGGTGACTATGACTATACTTTTGTTAAATAATCCAAATAATTACTTAGTCAGCAAAAATGCTACCAAAAATTAACGATCGAAACGATCTAGATATTTCATCAGTCAAATTACTTATTATCAGAATCACTTCTAAAAACCCTGAAGCACAAAACAGAGAGGTAGGTAACTAAGTAGTCAAATAGTGCCAAATACACAATCACCTCGAAATCACCGAAACCGGCCAAGTGATAACAGAAAACACCTCGATCTCTTAAACAACGTTGTTTAAACAACGGTGCACACTGACGCTAAATTATAAAGGTGGTATATTTCGCTATTGGCAGCCGAGACAATTTGACACTCGCCGTATAAGGACTATCGGCCACCGGGAGCTTTCTGCGGTAACTACAAACGCACACACGCTGATTGGATCAGCATACATGACACAGATAAAATAACCAAGCATCGAAAACGGATGTAAGTACAGTAGAAGGGAAAATTCGAAGAACTTGTGGATGACATAAGTGATAGAATTGACATCCCTCTCACTTACTTCCTTATTGGAATTGATATTAAAATGTTTGCATTGTGAGTCGCTTGGGAAGGACGTAACTGTAAGTGAAGCTCATGTAATGACCAAAAGTCCAAGGGTTACTGTACTATACCTATGGATACCGCCTAGAATTACATACAGCGGCCATACAGGCAACAGGCATACAATATTGCATTCCTATTTCTCTTCCTTAGCTAATAGCCCACTTTAGCCCGCTATGATAGGAGTCTTAGTGGAAGAAAGCATTAAACACGAAAACGTACAGTGACAATTACCTAATCGAAGGGTTACTGTACTGTACCTATGGATACCGCCTAGAATTAGGTACGTACAGCGGCCGTACAGGCATACAATATTGCATTCCTATTTCTCTTCGTTAGCGTTAGCCCACTTTAGCCTGCTATGATAGGAGTATTAGCGGAAGAAAGCATTAAACACGAAAACGTACCGTGTCAATTACCTAATCAAAGTCAAAGCGGACACTGTCACAGTTCAAAATTAATTTAGAATAATAATATGTACTATACTTAATTACCTAAGTGTAAAACAATGGTGACAGCATTGTACCAACTTAACAATTATTTTAACTTCGATAAACTTTGACCTGTGGCTTACTTCGAATTTCAGGATAACACGGTTAGGCAACGAAACCACAATAGGTTTTTAAATAATGTAAATTAAATTTAAAGTTAAACACATGAATGATTCATTAGTTCCTACAACCGAAATCAAAATTACACAAAATTCTTTCAATCAAGTTTTAGCCGGTTATTTAGTTACGTTCAATTCAAACAACAAACTATTTACAGGCGTCAGTAACTGATAAGGTTAGCTTGTACCAAATCAATAGGTACAACGTATCGCGCCGTGATAACTCGCGTGATAACTACAACATATAACTATGTAGTTGGTAGCATATACCACTTACTAAGATAATGATGGCACTAGGTTACTTTAACTGAACCAACAGTTGCAACACGCCTGGTTAATAGATAACAATTTGTTTGTGCGGTGTTTATCAAGAGTTTGTTTAACAAGCATTTTAGTAGCTAGGCTTTAGAAGATTTTATCACAATTAACTAGAGGCCGGAATTTTATAATTTTGGAATTAATTTGTGAACATGTATTGTTGTTTTAAAATTTGTAGTTGAGCCCGCATGCATGTTAAGTGCAACAGATATGATAAACACCGGCTCACAAGTCAGAACTCTTAATTAAAACTTAGTAAATAAAAAATAAAGTAATCACCTCCGCCCTCGGGTAACATTTGTGACATCCAAATCCTTTTTATATTAGCACTTATAACACGAAACTTTTCATTGATAAACTGTTAACGCGTGCGCATATTGTATCACAGTGGGATCACACAATGCAGTCGGTGCGCGGCCGCGGCTGTCACGGAGTCGCGCGTTATCGTGCGTGGTAACTTGCGGAGGTCGCGCGGCGCTACTCCCGAGTCGCGAGTTGCGGCACTGCGCCGCCGCTGCGCCCGCGCCGCTCTAATCTAAATACAGACAACGCGGCCCCAACCAAAATCGCTCGTATTACTTTCGGTTTCCATACGGCCTAAATTTAGAGGCCGCTCGCTACAGAAATAAAAACGTTTTTTACGTGTTTTTAGACGGGAACAGAGAGCGTTTTTGCAGTGGCTGGTGGTGTGCCAGCAACGCGGCGCGCGCGCCTCGCGAAACCCGAGATTCGTGCCATATTTGGCAACCGCTCGCGCGATCACAAACGCTTTTGGGTATTTAGTTTCGGCGCGGCCCGGCTGGCACCGGCCCCGTCCGCCCGATGCGCGCGCGCTGCTAATTTCAGCCGCTTCCGTTGCGTTATAATCGCTCACTGATCGGGGATGCATTACCTGACGGCGACTACCGTGCCATATATGGTATTCTCTTACAGGAATGTCACACCAGACCAACGACGTTTACAAATATGAATCATCTCGTCCAGACAGACATATACGATGCATTTAGGTATTCTGGATTCTTGGAGCTCACATCCGTCATTCCATTAAGTTGGACCGATGTTTTAATATAAAATGGGGTAATTAGAACATGTCAGCTATTTTCGTATTCGCAAACTCAATTCTAATAAATATTTAACGAGAGTCTGATCTAACGTGTCCGTAGGTACATACAATTTATTACTCAGTTTTTTCCTAGTTCTGGTTTGTTTATCAATATACAACCAAATTATAATCTTGCTGCTCTAATAATGAAACTATTCGGTCTCTGGCACAATGATATACTGTTCCAAATTGTTGTGTATCTTGTTCCCTTCATCTCGTTCCAACGTACAATGGTAGATAGAGACGTGGCATTTTTGCATAATGAGCGAATGTTTGTGGAACGCATTTAATTATCAACGGAATACCACGCAACTAAAACTTATTATTTCAAGATATCACGCACAAGAAAATAGTTACATGTAAAAACTATTATTAATTAGAGAGCTCTATTCGAAAACAAGTCGCAATTTTTCACATTTTTTTCACGATTATGTCAAAAGTGCGTCAGCTCTACAATTTATTTACAGAAATATATTTGGCGTGTCGAGGTGATTATTTATGTCGTTGTCACTTTTAACTTGCGTCCAATAATAACAAGTTCTCTAGTTTTATTTTATCTAGAGATCATAAATAGTGAAATACTATTAATTAAGCGATTTATTTCAATAAAATTATTTAATTGCATTCGAAGGCACAGTCTGCTAATGGTTCGACCATAAATTATGTAATCTTGTAGAAATATAAATTTATTTTAATAAAACTTTGCAAAAGAATAATCTTTTTATAAATAATAAAACGAAATACTTATTTCTAGAGAACAAGATCCAATGGAGTGCTATGATTGGCACCATTTCAAGCTTTAAACCATTCGTTGTACAATCCACAGATTCCGCCGAAATACAACATAAATATTTTTTTAATCGTGAGAAAAATCCGATTCGAGCTTTTGCTCATTTACACGTTCCCCATGTGTTTTATGTCGACAAATATTCGGCGGTGAGCGAGTTATATGCACGAGAGCACACAATTTGATGAACAGAAAGATTAGCACTTCAGAAACTTTATGACTGGGACTTTATTAACGTAAAGTGTTATAATAATTAATGGTAGGTTTTTCGTTGATTCCAATTCTGTATCGATTCCTAAAAGCCAAAAAGGGATAAGCGCCATTTTTTGCCAAATGGACTTATATTATCATTGGAATCGTCTTTTTTTTTCTACGTCGATTGGTCTTATTCACATGACTCTACGACATACTTTTTGTGTGTTAGACGGTAAATAAATTAAGGTCCTTAGCCTAATTTCTTCGTCGTAAACGAACTGTAAAACCACTCTCCTGTAAAGTTTGTAAATTGGCGGTTACCACTTTTTGGGTGTTACGCATCAGTATGAGTATAAGTAACTATCTGTAGGGTATACAAACATTTGTCCCATGTGAGAATGGAACCCGCGACTCGTGGCGCAGAAAGCCAAATGCCAAACTGCCACTGCACCAAACATGTCGTCATTTGCGCACAGAAAGATGATGCTGCTCATACTCCCCGGGAAGAGAGAAGGTGGCTAATTATTCACCGGGACTTACACGGCTATTGTTGAATGTACAGTTGTGTCCATAAGGTATTATTATCGCTAGTGGGTAACACTGGGCAATGTTGATAAAGGAAGGTAGTCGTCGATATGGATGAACACACCCGAGGTTATAAAGGCGGCGGTCATTCGACGAAGAGAGAGCATTCCGTGTTGATCAGCTGAAGAAGTCTGACCTTTTATATCTGATTAGCTTGTCCTTATTTTATGATCTTGTAATAATTGTGTAAAGTAATATATTGTGATCTAGTTTATATTACTAATACTAACCCAAATGCAAGTACTCTCAGTGGTGGAGAGTCTATGTTGGTTTAATTTACTGTGTTTACCTTGCTCGCAATCCTGACATACCGATATTAGCTGTAACTATAATGATAGAATCACCCCTGAACGATTATGTTGTTGTGTCTTTTACAGTATTATAGTCACAAAATGATACCTATATTAAAATGAATGCAATAGTTATGGTCGCCGGTGGTCGCAGCCGGTCGCCGTCGCCCACAGCTCTCAAACTGACCCAATTCCACCAGGTAGGAGGAGGTACACTGGCATTTAGGTGTCAATTATTTTAATTAGACATATAAATATTAATGAGACGTCATGAATAATAAATAATTGCACGCTTTTATAAGGAAACTATGCCGTAGGATCTCTTGAAGTTGACAGTTTTATCTATCACCCCTGATAATTGAGTCGTTGCAAATTGAGTAATTTACAATGAACTTGTTTAAAAAATTTATTATACAAGACTTGTAATATCGAAGACTTCACAAAGAAAATCATAATATTACAAACATTTGACTACAGCCGTTATCGTTACAGCCATAAAAACACTATAAAACATGCTAAGGAAGAAAACAAATCGTATTCCTTGCAAAAATATTCTCGTTGAGATAAATCTCATTGCAGTGTTATTGCGCTATAAAAATTGTAAATAGATACGTAATAAGCGAGTGTAGGCCTTTCACTGCGCGAGCGCAAGGCGTGTCTGCCCACACCCCCGCAGTGATTTCACTCTGAGCCCACTACACTTGCACAAATAGCTTTTGTAATATCATAATGCCTAATCAAATAGACACCAAGTAAGAAGAAATCGCTGCCATGTAATTAAATATTCGTGTGTACATCTGCCGAGATTTTATAAATAACTAGGTGTCGCTCGCGGCTTCGCCCGCGTTAATTTACGGATCCTTATTTTTTTTATCCCAAAATATAGCCTATAGCACTCAGGGATAACGTAGCTTCCTATTGCTGAAAGAATTTTTGAAATCGGATGAATAGTTTCGGAAATTACCTCCTACATACAAACAAACAAACAAATTCTACCTCTTTATAATATTAGTATAGATAAATGGTTTAAACGAACTTCTTACTAATATTATAATAAAATATTGTGATAACACTGTAGTATATTTGTCACAAGGTAGTTATTTTGGCATCTTGCGTACTTGTTTGTAACTCATATACCTACTAAATATTTTTTTCATATTCTATTTCTATTTTAAGATCCACGGCGCCAAATAACTGTAAGAAAGAAAAGTTTCAGTGTTTTCCGCAGTTCCACTTTTATATTTTTCTTTATAGTAATAAACAAATAAAATACGGTTATGTAAAATTATAGGCGATTTTAAAATCGTTGCGTATTATTTGGATGATACTTTAATGTTTTTCGCAACTGAAAAATTGTTTAAAAAAATATCCCTAAAATTATTCCGTCCCACATCCTGTCACGACAACCTAACAATACTTCATTGAATACAGACCAATTATAGCAATGCCTCTTATTGATCGGCAGTGTCAGAATCGCCCACACCGGGTACGTTAGCCCATCGGTCCACGAACCCACTCCCGCGCCGCGGTGATGGTGACAAATGTATGTAATGCAACACTGGCGATGATAGGCGATTATATTAATTGAAGTTATTGAGACCGGTTGGAGTCTATTGTCTATTATTGATTCTTATCGAACTGACTCATCAAGTCAGTTCGATAAGAAATGTTTTGTCACGATATTTATTGACGTAATCAGATACGATTGAAAGGGGACTGAAAAAACGCTATAGGTAATTTCAAACAGTGGTCGTAACTTAAAATAATGAAAGGAAATGAAATGTTGTGATCAACTTTGACTTAGTGTAACTGAAAATATCACATATGAATATCATATTCACAGCATGATTCCCTTCGCGTTTTTACGCGAATGTAATGTTTAAGTAAATATTAAGTAAGTACTACGATTTTTCGTAGTAGGTACTTACTTACTTAATATTTATATTTCATTAAAATTCACGTAAGTATTCCCTTAAAAGTGCCGGCTCGATTATGTTGACTGATTTTGACGATCCCACATTGTCTTGATTTATGAAAAACAAACATCGACCATTTCTGTTCAATTTGCTATATTTTTGACGATCGCACGAATACTCGTATAATTCGGTCGACAAAATTAAGTAAGCGTGCAGAATTTTATTACACAGAGACCATTATGTACAATGACCGTTTATGCACAAGTGCATGCGCGGTGAGTCGGCGACAGATTGTTATTTTACGGGACAGTGAGTCCGTGACTCGTCTCGCTCAGTTGAGGCTGATAATCTCCGCATAATGAACAGCTGATGTTGTGCTCAGATCTCTACATCTACACTAACATTTACAAATATTTACTTGCCGATAGTAAGCTTGTAATTCTTGTAAGAAAAGCACGAAAGAGTCAGTTATAAAATCGTTATTAAAGGGACTCGATCTGGCGCATGTCGACCCGGGATTCTATATTAAAAGATCGCCGATCTTATTTTTTCTGACCGATAGAACCGTGTCAAGCGGAGCTCTACGAAAGTCTATAACCATAAAATGCTATGCACACTTAGTAGTTGCTAAGTGAGAAAATATTATTTTATGAGTTACACACAAACTCATATCAGTCAAAACATCGCAGCACATGTACCAACCGTAAAAAGATAATTAATGTACCTCTTTAATGGATTTTGTCAAATCTCTCGTATGTACGTAATTTGACAAAATGGAGGACACTTGTCGTTTCTTGTCACGGTAGTGCGTGTTAGACTTGCTGGTATGTTTTAATTTATCTAATGTTTTCTTTCTATGAATAATAGTTGGCAGACAACTTTATAGACTTGTGTTGATCATTCACACTGGTAGCAAAAAAAAAAAAAGAAAACATGAATCTCCTTAAAAATAGCATGGTGTAGAGCAAAAAAGGTGAGGTTAAATTAAAAGTGTATTACTTATTTGAAGCAGTGACAGCCTAGCTGTTGTACGGTTTACCTTACATGCAGGACGATCCGAGTTCGAACCCGGCCAGTATCTCCGACTTTTCGAATTCATGTGCGGATCAGAATTTGATTATCACTTGCATTAACGGTGAAGGAAAACATCGTTACGAAACCTGCACACCTGAGCGGGCTCATAAAGTTCTTGATGGTGTGTGTAGACTTTTAATCCACACCAGGCGAGCGTGATGGACTAAGGGCTAAACCCTTCTTCATTCAAAGAACCTCTTCTGTGCCCAGCAGTATAACAGTAAAGGGCTGACTATGTTATTATTCAGCCTTTTAAGTGTATCCGAAACGTTTCAAACTGGTACTTAGGCCCGCATTATAAAGCACACACAACAGGGAGGGAGGCAGAGAACAGACTCAGATCAGTTATTGCTCTGAGGGAGCAGGAAGAGGAGCTGTCAAAATGTAAACGTTATCTGAAAAATAATTTAATCATATTTTTACTAACTAAATCAGCACCTGAAGTTATATCGAAACGACACTTAAGAAGGAGCTCCCAATTGAAAGCTGTTTATTATTAAGGGTCATAAAATACTTCTACCTTTGCGTAATTTACTCCTACCTCCTGTAACCGACTCCAGTCGGGCTAACATGCGCTGCACGACATAATTTTGTCAATGCGTTATCACGTGCCGAGACGAGATAATCCAAACATTATCTTTTTCGGCATTTTTGGGATGCATGAAAAGAGCTTCCACGAGTGACGATAGTTAATTACGTCCGGCGCACCCTGGGCAGTCAGGCTCGCTACCAACCTTGCTGACTGGCTAATCTTTTCACCACAGCATGAGCTATTTTCGTATGGCTCGTGCTGACACGAGAGAAAATCTTTTTCGACACGAGATAATTCAACGACAAAATTATCTCGCGCTGCGCACATTAAGCTAGCAGGATTGGCTACAACATTCACCATCAAAAGCAACAAGTGCCACTTTAACAAACCACTTTGTTTCCACAATTCTCGTAACTTTAATAATAGAAACTAGTACATCACCGGAGCACATGGCTTAGGTTTATGTCTATATTTATTATCGTATGCCATTTTCCTTATTTAGTTCCACTTACTACAATCCTAGTTTATCGGATAAATACTATGTTAGTGCAGCCATTTAAACTTCGTATTGAACGTAAACAAATCTTTGATCGTAAAAACATTCAGTGTTCTTGAATCTATTAAACGTTGGTACACATTATTCTTTGGTCTTGTGTAGTGCCAGACTTAAACTACCCCATCTCTTCCCGTGGGTGTCGTAAAAGGCGACTAAGGTATTCTCTACAGCAGTCTTTCTCAAAGTGGGTGATAACGCCCCCTTGTGGGCGTTAGAGGCCTACATGGGGCTGTAAAGGTAATGATTGCGATGGTGATTTTTAAGATCTGGTAAAGTAAAACATTTTAGATGGCGCTAGTGAATAACTGATTCACAAAGTGGGTGGTAGACGAAATAAGTTTGGGAACCTCTGCTCTAGAGGATGGGCAGCAGCGATCTCTGAGTACCTACTTTAACAACCATACTGCGATCGACAACCTGCCTGCCAAGCGTGGCGATTAAGGCAACCCCCCGCCCCCCTTATGGGGGAGGCCTATGTCCAGCAGTGGAGGTCTTTCGGCTAAATGATGATGATAATGACACATTATTAGAAAACTAAAATTTATTAATGCCTCGTTGGTCTAATGGTCTCAATCGCGACTGCTGAGTGTGAAGTCCTGGGTTCAATCCCCAGGTCGAGCAGTGTTATTGGGTTTATCCGTATAGCATTTTTCAGTAGCAGCCCGGAGTCTGGATTTGTGCCCGCTTGATGGCAATAGGTTCGCCCCCTATTACATGAGACTGAAACAACGAAGAAATGAGTGTGTGTACTAGGTACACAGCTCTGCCCTACCCTTCGGGGAATACAGGCGTGATATTATGTAAAATATATTAAAGAATACGTGTGAAAGTTTTCTAAAAAATGTGTATGTTTAATGGATTCTTACAAAGAAAACTGAATATGTTTCACTGAGAAACGTTTGTTTATCTATTATACAAAATTTAATAGCTGGATTACATACATAAGTACCTAGTTATCCAAATGGCAATTCCCAATTGACGATAGCGTTTATTATTTATGTACTAAGCTTCTCGGTATTCTATTCAATTCAGCGAATCTCTTAGCATTAAAAATAGAGAAACAACCCACGCGGGAAAACTTTACTGCAGTATTGTATTCAACCGCCCCGTCCGCCCACTGAAACTAGTGTTTCAATCACTCGCATGTAATTTATATAGCACCACATAATAGTGATTAATGTATTGTGATGGTTTAGGAATCACATAACATCACGCCTGTATACCCCGAACGGTTGGGCAGAGGTGTATAATAACACCCACATTTCACCAATGTTTAAGTCCCATGTAAGCCCCGGTATCCACCAAAGCGGAGAGGAGAGGAGACGAGAGGAGATGTGCTGCAAAGCTGGCAGGTTATTTCCACCAAAGCGGAGAGGAGATGTGAGCTGTGCGTAGCAGAGATGTGAGCTGTGAGAGCTCGAAATCAGTCAGTTCGGATGTGAGAGGCGCGGGGAAAAGGTATAGGGGAAAGGGGCGCGCGAGCGCGGTCGGCGCCCGGAGGCCGACCACACACAATGAGACGTGTCCTCTACTCTCCGCTCGATACATTTCCATCGAAGCTAAGCGGAGAGGAGATGTGGAAATAACGAAATCTGATTGATTATTCAAAACACATCTCCTCTCGTCTCCTCCTCGCGAGCCTATTGCACATCAATCGGGCACAATCCAGACTCCGGGCTGCTACTGAGAAATTCCACACAGATAAACCCAATAACAGTTTGTCCAACCTAGGAATTGAACCCAAGACCTCACGCTCAGTAGTCGCGCTTGCGACCACTACACCAACAAGGCAGTCTTTTTGTTGAGTCAGTTTAGTGGTTTGGGAATCAGTCTGTGAATACCTATGGCAATATTTATTTATACATCTTTGTACTATAGTGGCATTCTCTACCAGTCAACCTTTGGTTTAAAAAGAAAAGCATCGAAATAGGTACACAAAAAATATTCATTCGACATATTTGTACTCAATAGACATTCATAAGATAAATATAAAATAAGTAGTTAAAAATACAAACAAATTAATACATTGATATTAGATGTATCTCAAATACAAAACATCTGAAAACCTTAATGAAATTAAGTACGATTAGGATGACAATATTCTTGCACAACCGTTCATCGTAGCTGTCTGAAAGTGGGTTCATGTGCCTACAGAGTAGATGGCTGATAAATATGATGAGTCGTACCATTGCACACCCGAGGTTTTAAGATGATGATGATGGTATCGTTCCACGTGAGAAAATATGCCATCCAAAATTAGTCCGGATAAAGTATTTTAAACAACTAACAATCTTCTCAACGAACAGTCTTAATTGGGCATCGAAACCCATTCCACGCGTTTGAAACCATATTGGTCCATGGTATCAGTGCATTAAACAATTTTTAACGAGCCAGTCACTTCAACAAAGAATATGTCGTGGGTGGGATGAGCTTGCTACCTAAGGGATTAGGGCTCTATATGGGTGGCCCACGTTCATCAAACGTCAACAACCTGACAGGACAAGGTCCTTCTCATTTAATAAACAGCTATATTTAGCCAAAAGACGCTCCTATCAGATTACTTGACGATCATAGAGCGTTATATTTTTTTTGACTACCTACGTGATGGGACATGGAACGTAGGCCAGTGTCCATCATTACCAAAGGCACGCATTGGCCAAAACTAAGGCCCACGCCACACTACCGCAAAAACGTACGCCATATTTGTAGTTATTATAACGACATGTGGGCTAATGTGGGCTCTGCATGTCTAACTATAGTTTTGTTAGAGTTATTGTTTAATTTTGGGAGGGGCTTTGTTGGTAGTCAAAAGAGTATGTTTTAAGGAAAAGTAATTGTTAATTATATTAATCCGTAAACGACTTATGAGTATAGGAAAAATCATGATAACCAAATATTCCTAAAGCGGAATGCTGAAGATAAATTCGATAAATGTGCACATTTACAGTTTTATTTTAATTTCATTAGTATGTCGGCCACGTAGAAGCTTACATATTATAAAAGTTGTTTTACTAAAAGTTAATTTATTCTATTTACCTAAATATTTGTATCAAAGTAGGTATCAAAATACTTCATGACGAATATTAAATAAGATGGCAAAAAAATAAATACTAAAAGAAAACTTTGACCTTTTACACTTGTTTACTTTTACAGTTTCCTTAACGCTCAAGGGCTATTGCGTTGTCGCGTTATATTGGCAGACCACCAAGCGGAGACATTTGTATTTTATGAAATCAGCGAATACTTTTACAATAATCACCTGAAAACAAGAATTATTTCCTTTTCTTTTGTGCTTGTGGAAATTGAGTAATAGCTAACTGCACGCGTGGGCGTTGAGCTATATCTATCTATCTATACTATACTATAAACAATAAGTAGGTGCGTACTTTATGAGATGAAATCATTGTGGAGCGGTAACATTACAGTTTTATTTATCCGTTCGGGAAACTCGTTACGTTACACACTTAATGAATTTCCCGAACTGAGATATGTTGAGGTACTGATCTATATTTAAATAAGTCGAAACGGAATCTGAAAAACAGCACGAGATGTAAGGAAAACAAAACAATAATATTCACAGATATATGAAATATAAATAAAGATACTAATGTCAAAATGCAACGATACAAACTTGAACAATTGTCCAATGATTTCATAAAGACATTTTGACTTTGTCTTAATATGCTATAATTTATTTAAATAACTCGCCATCGCCATCGGAGATCGATGAAAACGCCATATTCGCGCGGTCTGGCCTGCGCGTACGCAGCCACGGCCAAAACCAGGAACCAATAAATATAAATACATTTTAGTTGTTGCCCGAAAAGGCCCAGCGGCCTCGTCGTTATTTCCTTAAACCACTTATACTCAGCACAGAATAGGGCTGTGTTATTTTCCGAATATCGTATCTTGACGCTTTCGTTCTTCCGAATAAGCGGTGCGATTGTGTTCCAATATGGGATATTTATGAAACAATTTCGCTTGGGACGCAATTACTGAACGATAGTGAATTTCGACGATGGGGTATGTTTTGTTAAAGGCTGAAAATGTATGGGCTATAAATAAATCAAGTTGCTGGGATAGGCGCGCTTAAATGGTATCTAAACATTCTTTACTAAGAAGGTACTTACCTATCAATTATAACAGTAGGTACATATCACCAATGCAAATATACTATATTGTATATATTTGGAATAGGGGTTATAACTCTTACCCAAGTAATTTACATTGATCGATAATGAAAATCAGCGTCGCCCGGTCGGTCGTTACGTGGTTTCCAAAAACAAAGAAAAAAAATCGATATGTGTCAGCTCAGCAGCTCTAAAATTTCAATGCGCTTCCAGCATTGTCGCATTGGTTATAGTTCACATCGACACCATCTTCGTCCACTTATTAGTGCGACACTAACACTGACCCTATGTGTACACACCGGGACTTTTAGCTTTCAAAGTTTTGAGGAGCCGACATTTTAAATGAAAAGTAAATGAGTGAACTGTCTCAACGAGGTTATTCAGGAAACGCAGATGCAGACATGGCACAAATGGAAGGCAGCGCTCAGCAGTGGGTAGAACAACGCTGTCAATGACAATGATATTAATAATAAAAAGTTACAAATGAAGTGTTTTAATAACTATAATACTATTTATAATATTTATCCCGTCAGTTATAACTTTTCTTAAAACGAGACTTCTTTCTTTCCCGTGTCGGCACGAACTATTATGAAATTAGCTCATGAAAACATTATCATTATCCAGTCAACGAAGTTGGTAGCGACGAGGCTGACTGCTCAGGGTGCGCCGGACGTACCAACACTGCAATAATAAGAAATACCTTTTGACAGCTGTCAGATTTTCTGATTTATTGGACTACGCATGTCTTCGGTGCCGTGATTGGCCGGCGAATTTGACCATTAGCCAATCGGATAGCTAGGCGTACTTCCGTTCAGACACTAGTGGTCGAATATGAAACGTCAAAAGATTTGTTGCACTGTAAGTATCATCACTCGAGAAGAAGAGGAACGACCCTCCGTCTTTAACACGTTCAGTGCCGAGTGCCCTCCAGGATGGCACCCTGTAGTCGCATTCGCGATGCCGGGTGCCCTCGTGGAGGGCTCATTTTAAATGTAGGTTTATCTTGGAAAACACACCGCCATGAAACAAGCAAACACCTATTTTACGACGTAGTAGCGTATTTTTCAAGGTTTTTAACCTATTGCCAGAAACCCTCCTTGAGGGTTCACTCTTAGCGCAAACATAATGCCGAGGACCCTCCTGGAAGGTCCACTAGCAATATGTATGACGGCATGGCGTATGAGCTCTATGAAAAGTGTGGTGGACTCGAATGTGTTTTATTTTATTTTTATTTATTTACTTTATTTTACAGAAAGCTTACAGACTAATGACAAATTTAAATAATTTATGATATGCTTGTGGACAATTGCTAATTACAAGCTTCCACATATATGTATCAAATACAATGAACACACAACTAACAGAACTACACAATGTTAAAGAAGAGAAGAACACAATACATCGGAATGAAGAAATTGTGTCAAGCCGTGCGATATTTCCTATCATCACCAAAATATTCCCTACATGTCTCTAATTTTACGTGCGCTAGTCATCAATTTCCAAGTGCGATGGTAAATTATTAAAGGCTCTTACACTACGTATACAGAAGGCGTTGCGCCTGTAGTTTGTAGATACAGTTGGTGCATGTAGTAGTGGTCGTTTTCTCAGGTTATTTTGATTTGTTCGAATAATGTTAACGAAACTGATTCAACGTGCCTAAATGGACATTAAAATTAACTTTAGTACCTACCTATAAAATGAGTAATTAGGTCATCCTGTTCTATAAGAATCCTATAATTAAATAAACAGCATTATATATTTCCAGGCCCACAGCAGTGCTTGCTGCAAGTGATATCACTATCCTACCATTTAGGGTTTACATTGACACACCATCTTCGGATCTCATTAGTGCGACACCCGCGCAATGACCTGCGCAACACGTACCTGACAATTGACTGCTTTGCTCTTATGTTTAAAGTATTTCCTATAAAAGGAGCAAATTAAATTGGTGTTAAAATATGGTAGGTAAACCTGGTGGTCTCTCCCTTTTATCTGCTAAATATGACGGAGACTAGTGGCACAGTAGACATTATAAGCTAAAGCAGTAGATACCTCAACTTACTATAATCGCCTGAACTGACACACTCACACAGACACGCACTGTATATCACTACATAGTATAAAACAAAGTCCCTTCCTGCTGTCTGTCCCTATGTATATATGCTTAGATCTTTAAAACTACGCAACGGATTTCGATGCGGTTTTTTTGATAGATAGAGTGATTGAAGAGGAAGGTTTTAAGCTATAAAACGTACACGTGCGAAGCCGGGGCAGGTCGCTAGTGAGTATAATGCACTATTTGTATGGGACTGTATCCCGAAAATATTTTAGAAGTCTTGTTACAGTGCATGTCTGTGTGAGTGTGTCAATTCTGACGATTGTAGGTAGTTGAAGTACTGCTTTAGCTACTGTGCTAGTGGGGTACCTAGGGTGGGGCAAGCAAGGGCTTGTGCCCTGGGCGCCATTCATATGGCGCAAAATTCGCAAATTAAACGAACAATTTAATTCATAATTATTATTCAAATTATCAAGCGATTCCTACAATAACCTGACTTAAAAAAAAGCTCTCCTGGACAATTTTTAGTGCTTCTGTTTATTTTATATTTAGATGCAGATAATTTAAGAAAGGGCGCAACTTCTATGTTGGTCCTAGGCGCCATTTTCATTAGTACGCCCCTGAAAGAGGACGCATTGTTTTTTTTATCATCCATCTAATCTGTGTACTCTTACGAAATATCCGAGATGTCACTATTCTAGATAGAAGTCCGCTGTGCATTAGATACTTACACAACCAATTACTAAAAACAACATTGCTCTAGAGTAACAGTTATTCAATTTAGAATCTATTATTATCTGAAAACGGCGTTCCAACTTGTAAACATTTCTATTGTAATCTCTAGTCGAAATATATGCAGGATTTATTCAAATGGATTGCATAAATTACGTTAATATTGTTGTGGTTGCACTAGCAAATAAAATGCTCCTGGATCTGCCTGTTTTATGTATTCGTCACCGCTTTTTAACCGACTTCAAAAAAAGGAGGAGGTTCTCAATTCGGTCGGTATTTTGATTTTTGTGACTAAAGAGTTAGGCAGGTACCATAGTTCACGTATAGAGCCAAGCTACAGTTCACTGATAATAATATAAGGTCCAACTCTAAGAGCAAACCTTTAACCATTTCCCGAGTACAATTCCCATCCCTTTTTTTTTATTTCTT
Source organism: Amphipyra tragopoginis (assembly GCA_905220435.1). Taxonomy (NCBI): domain Eukaryota; kingdom Metazoa; phylum Arthropoda; class Insecta; order Lepidoptera; family Noctuidae; genus Amphipyra; species Amphipyra tragopoginis. Next base: position 323,605 of record HG992013.1, on the reverse strand, counting down.
TGGAAAATCCTCCTGGATATCCTTCGCCGGACTCTTACCGGCTAAAAATCCACGGTGTTCGTTCTCCTGACCCTTAGCCGGGGTTGCGGGATTCGCAGCTGCATGCACCGCGACCCCTGCAGGCCTCGGTCCACCAGCCCATGGCGGACCTCTCCTAGTGTGGGGCCTAGCCCCACGTCCTCCTGAACAGTTCCCATCCCTGCCTTATCTCATTTAATCTTATCTAGCGACCAAACCCAAGCCATATCCACAGCCATCGTTGCTGGCACACGACCAATGATGAAATATTTAAATGAATGATAAAACTGCAAGATAAGCAGACGTTATGTTTGTAACTTGTCTATAATAATGGACTTGCTGTACTAAAGACCGCGTGGGCCGGTTTATCTGGGCTTATAGCATTATGCCTCCAATTAGGCGCTCAAACGCTAGGCTAAAGTAAAGGAAATCATTTCCATGCTAATACGTATCGAGGTCTGAGAAATATCTACATAATATGTATGTAATGCTATATCAATTGCTTATTAGCTGTGATGTGCTGTAAGTGTGACGTCAGTTTGGAGTCCATTAAGAAAATGGGAACATAATATTATGTTAACAGTATGAGATTAGGTAACAGCTTGTTATTTTAATTAACCCTTAAAAAAGTGTCCATTTCGCCCATGTCGGATAATTACGACAAAAAAACTGTGTTTAAAATGCATTCATTTACTGACATAACATGTTTATAATACTCTTTTCATAGTAGTTATTATTTTGCCGATCTATGAGCTGGGCGCTAGGGGCACGGCAACTGATAAAAAACCAAGCGGTTAAAAGGTCAAGCGAATATTTGTTTAATTTATCACTATCAGTAGGTACTATTTTTCGCTCTGCAATTTAAAGCTTCGATATTTCGTGAGTCCAAATCTTGTTGATCTGTTCCTGAAAATCCGTTCCTATTTGGAAAATATCATTAAGTTAAACCTTAGATTATAATGCGGTTGAAGTTTTTCGTGTTCAGGCTTTCCGGTAGGCGCCTAGAAGTCTCGGCGCAACGATACTTTATTTATCCGCTGACGAAATAAAATAACGTGACATTTCAAACTCAAGTACACAATAGTATCTATAGAAACATAAATTATTACTACACTCGATAATCCATCCATAAAACAATCCAAACCTATCATTACACTATTACAAGCTTTAAAAAAATCAATTTGCCTGTGGTTAGAGGCGGGCATCAAATAACGCGCTATATCCAGCCATAATGCGCTGTCTTGCCAACATTACGAACGAAAACGTGTGTTTTTATTGTGTTTATGTTAATAATTATGCTGAGCGCACGTGGGAAGCACCCACGGCGTTATGAATCACATTGTAGCACAGATATGGGTATCGTATAAATAATATTGAGCAAAAACAACGACGGATTGATTAGTTGATAATGTGCTGCAGTAAAATGTGTTAATGTCTCGTAATGAGCTGTTGTCCGCACTATATTACTTGTCATAGTTTGACATCGATAGATAATAGATTATATTGATTGAGAGTGGGCGATGGGTTAATGTCCACGCTGTAACTGACACTAGAGTCTATCGCTACAAGAGCTGTGCCAATATTTTGAGAACAAAATTAGGTAAGTGCCTTCTTACGAAAAACAAGTAGGTAGTAATTTTTCAGAAACATTTCAAAGTATCGCTTTTACCTACTTCTACTGTTTGTACTAAAACTGAAGACCTATGATGACATTGAATTAAGTATTGCTGCAAGCATCGTCAATAAGTTGATAAGATTCACACACGCACCCACACCCACATACACTTACACACATGCACGCACACACTCAAACACACACTAATTTAGATAATATCTCAATTTTTTTTCTTTTCTTGTTAATTTTATATTTGTTTTGTTTCTTGTTTAAATTCTATCTTCTTCTTCTTCTTTTGGTACACTTTATAATTTAATATTCAAGAACGGGGCCTCCTAGCCTCCACCTATATTCTTTACTTAAAAGGAGGTCCCTGTGTGAGATTTATTGCAAAGTGTACAAGATTCGGAAAGAAACCTTATTTTGTTTTGAAACACATCGTACTCGCACTCACAACGCACTCGCATCGTATTCACAAAATATTTGAATAAGTTACCTACTGTACCTAACAATTTTTCTATTTTAATTAACGTTAAACAATATAAACTTTCTTTCTTATACGGGAAAGCAAAAACTAGCAAATAACTAATTATGTAAATAAGATAACTAATTAAAATAACTCCAACGCGAATTCCTTCAAAATTATACCTATTAGACTTTAAAACAAGTATGTATATTATAATATTGCATGTAATATCCGTTATGCGGGTAGGTATAGGTATCCGTGTCGCAGTCTTATTACGATCGTCGCTTGCGCACCTCCCACGCCTACATCTAATTATTCTATGGATTTTCCTAGCTTTCCATTTACGTAGAATAATACAGGTATAGGTAACAATATTAAATGTAATGAGTGAGGTGTGGGTTACCAGTTGACAAGGACAACATAATTGCAAAATTATTGGAATACTTGGTCGACCACGTATTCTACAATTCTACGTCAATGATCTACAGCAAAATTATCTCAATATGATTCGTGATTATGATAGTTTATACGCAGAGGAATAAGCTAAAGTATAACAGGTCCAGTAAGTTTATCATAGATGCATGTCTCCCTATGAATAATACCTATAAAAGATTCTACTATAACTATGCTGTCCGGTGTCAGCAATATTTATGGCTACTACCTAGATTTTTGCAGAAATTACGTCTCTCTATACAATTACTTTGAGTTTTATTTTGACTTGCAGAATTTAGTAGCAAAGAATATAACAACATTTTAAAGCAATTGCAAAACCTTGTACATTCTTGAACTTCTACAGAACTTTGCACCTATTTAGATCCTAAATCTTATATTTGCCAAGCCAATCCCGCATGTTCTTTGTACCGACCTTGGCCCCTTTTTTCACATTTATGTTTTTGGTGGGATACAATTATCTATTACATGGATTATATTGACTTGCTATGAATAAAATAATTGCACGTACTCGAAACAAGCAGACTTCGACAACCAGTTAGGCTAGTCCACAAATCCAGAGCCGCTCAGTGAATTTACTATGCTAAAAATCAGATATGCCTACTAATTTAAATGGCTCAGTCTCCAAAATAAAAATTGAACGCTCTGGTCTCAAAAATTTCAAACCAAAATATTTCCAAAACTGCTTGATTAAAATCGAGGCCAATATAAAAATAGGCTTATTTAGACAACTTGTCGAAATAAAAATACGGAACACAATTAATATCAATGTATACGTATAAAATGCAACAAAGAGGTCAACCAAGTACGTTGATTTTGAAGATCATCCCGTATACTAACTGGGCTTGCCATGTTTATCAGAGAAAACCATGAGACCCTAGCCCCCTTATTACAAAAGATGGTTACTTTAAACCAAGACTAAGGTAAACCCAGGTTTAAAATATATACCCATCACTTTCTTATGTCATATAACAAAAAGAGACGGGGCTATTTTATTTAAAACCTAGGTTTTTCTTAGACCATCTTTTGTAATAAGGGGGTAGAAGTCCTTTAAACCCCGGGCAAACGTTTACCTATAGATAACATGTCCAGGTGAACCGGCCTGAAGAAAAAAAATGAAAATTTATGATACAATAGGCTGAGTTACTCCTAAATATCATAATATCACTTTCACGACTATCAATCAAATGTAAACCAACGATGTTGTGTGACCAATTTGCTATAGTTAATCGCTACCCCCACGCAAGCGGAGCCGCGTGCAAAATCACTAAAAGGCATATTTTTATCACATGTCTTCCTTAGCCGTGTAACAACCTGTCAATATTTACATACTACATATTACGAGTTTGGACAGAACAAAGCATCGCTTTATACCTACATGGCGCTTTTGTGATGCCACTCCGTGTTGCTACTCTACAAGTGGACTTGTAAAACCTTAAAAGATTTGGGAATTACATCAAAATATGTAGTTCGTGCCATTTAATACAAGTTGATGATACCTAACATAAATACATAAGTCTTGTATGCCAAGAGTGTGTTTCCATTAGTAGAGTCAGTAGTCTTTCAGTCTGCACTACCCTTTATACAGGGTGTAAACGAATTCGTGTAATTCCTTCAAACCGCGTGATTTACTGGTGACACTGATTGACCCTGCATAGGTTTTCATCAGAATGAACAAAAAAAAGTTTTCAAAAATTGAAAATTCAAAATGATTCCTGTATCTGAGTAATTTTAGCGTCCCAAGTTAACTGACTGCGTGGAGCGATATCGCGCTAGTCGTGCCCGTTAGCTGTGTCACCGTGCCTTCATTCATTCATTTATGCATGGCATCGAAATTTTCTATCACATTTTTTTTTTGGGTAAAAAATGTTGATTTTTATTTTTAATCAATCTAAATCCTGCGCGGTGTTAATATGTTTTTTTTTTTTTGCGTTTGCCATTTTCTAGCTGTAATGATAATTTTACAATCCGCGCGACCACTCATGTTCCGTTACAAAGCGCGACTATTAATAGATCTTGTGGTTTGAAGGAATTACACGAATTCGTTTACAGGGTGTATAATTATTATAATCATTCCATTACTGTCCCACTGTTGAGCACAGGCCTTTGGAAGAGCTTTGCAAGAGTTTGGGCCTTAGTCTACCACGCCTGCATGGCCAGGCCAGCCTGCGTGGATTGGCGGACTACACACCATCGAGGACTTTTTAGAACCCTCTCAGCAGAAGTTTCCTTACGATGTTTTTCCAAGTAAAGTGATAATCAAATTGAGATCTGCACATGAATTCGAAATTTAGAAGTGCAAGCCGGGATGGATCTCAGTCCATCCTGCTTGGAAGGCATGCGTTCAACCGATAGGCTATCGCAGCTACCGTAGTATAAAACAACAATAACTAATTACGTAAAAGGTCGTGGTCCAAGTGCCCAACTTCGACAGAGATGTTGCAAGGCGGCTGGTCGACACTTCCCGTGACCCGAACGCTGGTGTCTACTTTGGTCAAAGGATTAGCATTGCCATACAACGTGACAATGCTGCCAGCTTTCTGGGCACGTTACAAGTAGGTAGACAGCGATGCGGAGGAAAATTTTGATGCCCTATTTTAGTTTATAGTTCTATTACTTAGGATATATTTTTCTTTATTTGTATATACTTTTATTTGTAAACATGTAAATATTGTTTGAGACAATAAAAATACGTTAAGTAATATAAAAAAAAGAGCAACGCTGTGATGATTTATTATGTTTTTCACTGATACGAAAAAACTTCACTTAGGTTTTATATGTACGGGATATTAGTTTTTATACACTTAGCTGTAAAAAAAGTTAACAGTAAACAGTCATGTCTAATATCAATGTATTCACCACATTGGTACACACGACTGCATTACTGCATATCAAGCCATACATTTCCAGTATATGCTGACCTCTCATTGTACGGAAAGCCTATACAATGCGAGATCAGGGGCCCAATTCTCCTAAAATAAATCTTGATAAATCACAACCGAACCAAGGCCGAACCGTTCATTCAGACAGTTCTCAATTTCAAAAGCTATCAAATTGTTCGACACAAAAAACAAAATCAATCATTTTGAAAGTTTTCGAAAACAAAAACTGACTGACGTTTGTGGTTCGATTGCGTTTGGCAACAATTTATTTTAGGAGAATTAGGCCCCAGCTCATACTGGTAATGTATAACTTTAGTACCTACCTACCTATTCAAATATTTGTTGAAGTATCAAAATAGGAAATTAGAAAATTAAGCGAAACATATTTTAAGGTTCTATAGTTTACTCAAACACTTGCAAACAGTCCAGAAAGGCAGTAAAGTCGCCTGGATGGAAGATAGGCAGTTTCAGATGTAACTATTCCTTTTACTAACCTGCAAGTGATAGTGACGACGACGTCCACCCGGATCAGCAGAACAGAAGCCATCATCATTATCGTCAAACATTACTTCACGGCACTATGGCGAATACTTTATGTATTTATTGACTACGAAAGTTCCCTCACAGGCAGCGCAGCATTTTAATAAAAGTTTAAGCGGTTTTGAAATACTTTTCACGGAAAACTAGCGGAGACGATGCCTCGAACATGGCGGTATGGCGAACGAAAGGACGAGGCGAATGTGTGTCGAGCAGAAATCGACGTTTGAGGGTAGTTTTATTTTCGTGAAATATTTGCTGTTTTTGACATTTTGCTAACGATTCATTGTACGCAATTATAAAAAATGCGTTTGATATAAAACAATTAAATTCAAAATCAAAGTATCAAAATTGTTTTATGAATTAACTCTTTCAAATTCAAATAATTTTATCGTCGATCATAGGTTCATAAGATGTTGTGCTAAATACAGGTAAGTCTGCTATGTCCCGGCATACAAAATTCATGACATAACTTCGGTAAATGTGCAGTTAAAATATAATACATCCAATTGTCATGCAATACATTATGATTTAATTATTGAAATAGTTATATATTTATGTCAAATTACAAATTATTAATTCAATGGATTCGCTTCAATGTATTATCATCTAGAAATTCTCTTATACATAGAGTACCTAGTAACATTTACTTATCAATAATTCGTCTAGTTTTTTCTTTCCATTTTTTTGTTGTCAAAATAACGAAATAGTTTGGAATTCGTTAAAGAATAGTAATAAGATAAATTTAAACAAACTATTTACTCATAGGATAATGAATTTTAAAATTCTAAAAAATTCGTCGACTTTTTCTGTTCACTGTAGATACCTTACAGAAGTTAAAGACTGCACCTACCTACGCTTACCTATTAAACTTGAAGAATTTGAAATAACCTTTACCTCTGCCGGTCTCCTAAAAGATAATATACATAGCTATAATGACTATACCAGGAATGCATGTACAAGCCGGACAACTCTCTCAGGCTAGTACTACTTGTAGGTAATCGAACTGGCAGCGTCAAGTTATGCAAATTAAGTGCAAATCCTTCGAGCCTTTACGATTATTGCACCTCAAGGACTGTTATTGCCGTGTTCAGTCGTAATAGTACGTAGGCTAGTATTAACTGGTCCAGCAGTAAGTGGGAGGCAGACATGGACATAAATATGCAGGATTGCAGGCACACTAATAATATTTGCTTTACATCGATGTTTGTGGAGATTAAGCAATAAGCGATGGGGTTTTACCAACTTTAACATAAACATAACATCACTCCTGTATTCCCCGAAGGGTTGGCAGAGGTGTAAAGTATAACCACATTTCGCCGTTATGTTTAAGTCCCATGCAATAGGGGACGAGCCTATTGTTTATCAACTTTCTTAACTATAACTAATGAGAACCGGGTTGTTTTGGAAATATTCCGATCTGTCCCCTTCGGGGCGACAATCAGGAATAAAAAAGCAATCTGTTCCCCTGTTACCGACGAGGGAACAGATCAGGAGGACAGATCGGAATAATCATTGTGTTGTGACTCCACCTGGGAGAGGCTCGGGTCTCGGGATGTGATAGTTGATAAACAAAGAATATCCAAACCTTGTTGAATTGGTAAATGACTCACTATGTAGGTATTTATGAAAAATGATCAAATGATTTTAGAGAGTCAATCATATCTATCGTGCGTAAGTAGGTATATCATCATCTGCCTAGCCTTTTCCCAACTATGTTGGGGTCGGCTTCCAGTCGAACCGGATGCAGCTGAATATCAGTATTTTACATGGAGCGACTGCCTATCAGACCTCCACAACCCAGTAACTGGGTAATACGATACTCTTGGTAAGACTGGTTGTCAGACTTTCTGGCTTCTGACCAACAGTAACGACTGTCAAAGATCTACAAATGACAGCCGGGACCAACGGCTTTACGTGCTTTCCGAGGCACGGAGGAAACTCGCTATGGTAAATGGTCACCCATTCACAGACCAACCTCGGCAAGCGTGGCTTAACCCAGAAGATCGGTCTATGCGGCTGTAATTATTTAGCCACGAGCTCCTCCTCCTCCTCCTCGTGCGTAAGTAGGTATATGAAATCGTTAAAAGGAAAACGTTATTATTTATTATCAAACACGCACATAATAATAGGTTAACGAGGATACACGCAATCTATGAAAACATTTATAAATTACTTAGGTAATGATACCTTGTTGTTTTGTTGGCGGCTGCCTACTGTTGTACTGTTTTTAATTTCAATTATCCAATAAAGCATTAACATTTAAGCTAAAGTTTTGTTATAATAACATAACATTAAACATAAACATAACATCACGCCTGCATTCCCCAAAGGGATGGGCAGAGGTGTATATTACATCCTGATTTCGCCGTTATGTTTAAGTCCCATGTAATAGGAGGCGAGCCTTTCCCATCAACCGGGCACAAATCCAGACTCCGGACTGCTACTGAGAAATTATATACGGAAAATCCCAATAACGCTTTGCGCAACCTGGGGATCGAATCACTCAGCAATCGCGCCCGTGAACACTAGACCAATGAGCAACGAAGCAAAACTTATAATAACATCTCTTTAGGTGTTTTGCTGTCTTTAAGTGTCCACTGCTGAACATGGGCGTTGCAATGACCGCCACAATTAACGGCCAAAGAATTTTTTTTTCATAAAAACCGCACTTGGCAGACGGACTGGTGATCACCGTTTGTTTTTATTAGCAGACAGGAGGGCGGCCATCCCCTTTTCACGAGACTCACGAGCAGAGAAGTGTTAGCCAATTGATTTTCAGGAACCACACGGATCAATGGCTCCTTAGAACTCTTCGAATTATGAAGGCATGCAGTAGATGTCTATGCGCTCTGTTCTGGACTTTCCAGTAACATCTTTACGAAACATTAAAATTAGCGGAGCGTTATAATTAATAGCAAACAGGTAAACAAACCTCCAACTAACTTATATTGTGTAGGATATACCTACATTAATATATTGCCGTAATAACCACTCTCAATTCTACGACTAAGAATATTGAATAAAAAACGAGAAATTTTTAAATAACTAATAGTAATTTGTTAAATACTTGTGTGTTCTGTTTTGTGTACAACGCACACACAAAAACATACCTAGAGAACCAAATGCACGCATAACTCAATTTCATATAACATTAGACAGAAGTGGTCCCAGGCACAAATATCTTTTGAACCATTTCTTCAAATGTAGTTTCAGCTCATCTTGATTGATCGTTGAAGTTCATAAAAGCATTAGACTGTGTTGAAGCTCTGCTGGAAGCAAACACGTTGTTTATTTATAGAAATAAACAACGTGTGTGTCAATTTAAGGACATTTCCTTGCTAAAATGCGTCTTATTTTTTATATGAAATAGTCAAATATTTGTCTTGTTGCCCTCAACTCCGAATCTGTTATATTCTTCGTCGAATGTAGAAGATAATCTTGATAATATAGCTTCAAACCATGGGCTTCTATCAGGTTAATAATTCCTCACATCGCAATTAAAGGTTTACTTACGTTTAAAAAAGTTTCCCTCAGCACTCCTTGGTCCACACATTAGATTCCAACACACCATGGAACTTCCATGAGAATAATATTCACACAATCACTAAACAGTAGGTAAGTATTTTAAAATAAATTAGTCAAAATATAATCCATAGCACAATAAAAAGTAGTCACAATAAATTAATAAACAATCAACCAACAATTTAGTAAAACCACAGAGAAATAAAATAGAATTGTTCAAAATTCGAATAAAGCGCGCGAAACTATACTTTTAAGGCGAAACTCGACAAGTCAGAGACAACGAGGAAAGCACAGGGCAGGCAAAGGCACGCACTCATACTGCCTGCCGAGGCTGTGTTGCTTGTGGGTCACCGCCCACAGCCGCCACAGCTCGCAATGAGATCATAAAGCTGTTTCAAATATCATTTACACTTAACTCGGTGCAACTAACACGTATTGCTTCCTTCGCGGTATATTTACATAATTACGCCAATACGTATGTAGGTACTTTTTGCTAAGTAGGTGGGTATTACCTAATTGGCATAATGTAGGATTTGATAGCTTTACCCTCGAGAGTTAGTCCTGGTAATGTTTATTTGGTAAGATATTTCAACAGAACAAGAACACATTCTAAGTAAATATCAAATATGAAATACATATACTTAGGTAGGTACATGCCAGAATTACCAGATGAACAGATTTGACAATGCGACCACGAGACAATAATGACTCAGGCTCTACTAGATTAATATAGACCGACAGAACAAGGAAACCTGCTAGTACCCACACGTATAAGTATTATGCTTACTGATCTCTAAACTGTGAACGAATATCTCCAAACCATCTCGGTATTATTCTTTGAAAATACTGCGATAATATTATTTTTTTATGCCATTGCTTATTACCTGACTAGTTGTCGCTAAAAAACCGACAAACACAATCATAATAATTTGTCTATCTTACAAGACTACTTACATCTAGTTTGAAGTAGGTTGTTTGAACCCAACCAACCGTGCAACGATGGTTATCAAAACCTGATTCAAGATCTAAAATAACCAGCATTTACCTAGGATGTATGTACAAGTCGATAGGTATATAAATAATGTACAAAATTATGTAATAACTACTAACCTTGGATGCAGTCATTAGTATTGTCATCCGTCGCGTCAACTGTAGCCAGGTAATGATGCGCTCATAGGTGCCTCTCACAAATGAGGCGTAAATACGAAAGGATAGACGTTACTCAGCTTCTATTTTGTTAATGAATGTACAACTCTGCAGAAAAGTGTGCGAAAAATGGGTTCGGATAAATGTAACGTGTATACCCGTAGTGTTAGAACTATGAGTCAGAGGAGTCAGGCTGTGGAAACAAGGTCTAAATACTAACTTTGCTTCTAAAATAAAATACGTAGGTACTTAACTCCTCGATCTTAAATGTATGTAATACCTTCCCAAGTGGCCGTTGTGAATGTAATACAAACAAACAATACAAAAAAACAAAGATCTCTTGTATACGTTTTACAGCTACAGCAAAATAAAAACTCTTTTGTAAAAAAATAATACAAGAAGTGAAATAAAAGTGACATGTCAAACAGTTTTACTGCTGGCAGTATTGACCTGTTCTTAAGCTGTAACTACACATTATTATCGCCATCGATGACTTCACCTGCGCGCGCGCAATGACCATCACTGACGAATCATTGCACAGTATATTACTTACATGAAATAAAAAAGTGCAAAAGGTCCACAACGCACGAACAAGTAGTTTACTTATATAGACCCTGAACCAGAGGCGGACTAGTAGTCTTGGCTGCCCTAGGCCGTGTAGTACCTAGGTACTAGCCGCCCCCTTCTCAGCTCCATTACTGAACTAAGATATATTCTTTTCCGCGATTGGGTGTCCCTTATTGAGGAGGGATGAAACGCATGTGACTAAAAGAGTAATGAATATGAATGTCGATGGATGGAGGGGGAGAGGGAGACTGGAAGAGAAAAACAAATTGAGCCGACCCCAAGTAACTTGGGAACACGGCAGGAAGAAGAGAGATTGGGCACCCCTTATATCTGGCTGCCCTAGGCCCATGCCTAGTCGGACTTAAGGAAAGTCCGCCTCTGCCCTGAATCAAACTTTTTTTTCTCTTTTCTAATTGGCATAGTATTATTAAACAGTGATACCCTATGTTTGAATGCTTGCCTTACATGCATGATGGTCTGAGTGGATCAGAGTTTTGACTACCACTTGCGTTAACGGTGAAGGATAACAGTCAAAAATCAGGTTCCAATAAAAAAAGTTCACGATAGTGTGGGTAGTCCACCAACCCGCACCAGGCCAGCGTGGTGGAGGCCTAAACCCTTCTCATTCTGAGAAGAAGCTCGTGCCCAACAGTGCGACAGTAAAAGGCTGAATATGCTTATGTTTGAACGAATGCTTAGGAGATCGTGGAATTCATTCTTATGAAGACCAATTGGACTTTGAGGGTCGAGAAGTTGGAGTCGCGCCATAATATGAATTTTAAATCGTTTGTGGTGCAGGTTCCAACTCAACATCTGGATACCTTCCTAAAAGAGGAATTTTGGCCGAAGGGTGTCTTGTATCGTCGTTTCCGCGGAAGGTTACGCGACACCACGCAGCGCAACACGACGCCGACACTACGTGTACATTAGTGCATCATTAAGCTATATTTAATATGTATGAATTTATTTTGATATGTATGTTAGTCTTTAAGGTATTTATCTATGGCCCTTTGTGGCCTGTAATATGTTATAGTATATGTGTATCTATAAGTTTCGACTAGCCTCCACGACACAGGGAATCCTAGTGTGGAAGCTAGTACCAAATGTTATATTATTATGTAAGTTTATTGAATAAAAAAGTAAAGTATAAAAGTTTATTTTTCCATACCGCATACCTAACCGTCTTAAAGGATGGTGATGTCTGCAGCCGATAGTTTGGTATGACTGCATGAGATGGTTTTTGCGAGACCTTATATGTTGCGTACCCGATTTAAATAAGTGTGCTGTTCACAAGATACCTATAGTTCAATCCGTTTGCTTATTGCCGATCGCCGTCTTAGCTAGCCGATGGAAGAAGTCGCTTAGTATCCCAAACCAATCGGAATATAATACGCTGAGCTCACTTACCTTCGTTCACTTCGATAGGAACCGACGATAGAGTTGATGGTCGCCACGCGTATATTTTAATTTAATTAATTAGATATATTCAGAAGAATAGAACTGTCATCTACACTTCAAACATATCGGGGAGAAGACTAATGGTGACGCCAGCGAGCGAGACGATCGCCGGCGTGCGTATGCGAAACCGAAGGTGGGAGCGAGACAACGCATTTGTACTTTCAAAATAAAATACGTTCTTGGCTTAGAACCCCGTGACGTGAACACACATCAACCAGCCACAGGCGTCCAACAATGAACCCAGCATTCGGCGCGCGATATTTAAATTTATAATTCAAGTACGAAACATTATACTTATGTAGTTTAATACAGCATAATTATTGCAGTGGAACTTCTTTACCTAACATTTTCCAGTCCGTTTTGTGATACAGCTTAAACTCATCGATCCAAACAGCACATGCTAATTCCATCCTTAAAATAAGACAAGTAAGGACAAATATTGAACATCGAGAGGTATTGTTCGACTTTATTAAATGGGATCCTGCTAACCTTCCAAGAATGTTTAAATAATTTGCGGTTTTTCGTAACATCACAATAAGGTAGACCAACTATCAGGAATGTCAAGAGTTTCCGCATTGTTTGGTATTGTTTTATAATAAAAAAGTACATAATGATGAGGATATTGTGAAAACTAAAGGTCTAGGTACTTTGGTACAATAGGTTTGTGCATTTCACATGATATTTGATAGGACGTGGGTAGGTATTGTATGTAGGCAGTAGGCAATGCTCATGAAGTAATTCTTATCAATTCAGTATGAATACAATGAAACTACTTTAATGAAATCGATAAATTTTGCATTCTTTTTTAAAACTAATAACGTTGCTACGCTCTATGTTTGTTCCTATATCGTGGGTGCGATTAGTGTTTACAGATATCTCACATGCACAAACGCCATTAAGTCAAAAAATAAATTGCTGTTATTAAGTACTAGCTTTCGCCCGCAGCTTCGCTTGCGTGAGATTTTGAACCCGTTAAGTGACGATTTTCCATACAAACTTTCATCCCCTATTTAACTCCCTCAGGGGTTGAATTTCGAAAAATCCCTTCTTAGTGGATGCCTACGTTACAAAAGGAACCTACTGTTAACATTTCAACTTTCTAACCCCAGCGGTTTAGGCTGTGCGTTGATAGATCAGTCAGTCAGTCAGTCAGCTTCTCCTTTTATATGTAGATATAGATTAATTTATTTATTGAAGATCGACATCCATAAAAAATATGAATTTGTTATTACCAAACGAAACACGCATAGAAACTTACGGGGTAGAAAAAGATTCAGAGATATTTATGTTGAAACAAATGTATGCAATTAAGTAGGTATTAAAGATTAACTTTAGGGAGAGTGCCTCCGCTGCCTGCTCCGGCACCCAAAAATAACGCCATTGGGAATCGGCAGTACAATACTGCCGGCACCCAAAATGGACACCGGTGGCGGTAATAAGTTGTTTGGTAGATATGTTTGTTGAAAGGTACCTATGTTAGATTTTGGGCGAAACACTAATTTGTCTTCGAACTGACCAATTTCAAGAGCGAGCGAAGCGAGCTCGGTAGTTTTGGGCAACCCGACACGGATAGGTTAGGTTCAAAGGGGATAACGAGGTTTATAGTGAGCGAGCGAACGAAGCCACCCGTCATCTTAGTGTTAGATTACTTTAAACCCTCGACTCTGCTTTGGAAACCCAAACAACCTTACAAACAACCCCTTAAGTTTTTCATTTGTTTTTATTGTGAAAATGCAAGTGGGTGACGAATAACCGTCTCGTGAAGAGTTTGAAAGAGGCCTTGAAGGTGTATAAAAACAGTGTATGTAGTCGGCGCCGGCAGCCAGTTTGGCAACCGGCGCCGACAGCGGAAGCACTCCCATTAACTTTAACATATTCTTGTTCCAAATATAATTAGACGTGCTTTTCATTTTGGAAGGTTACATAGTTTGGTGGTTCCTATTTGTTCTATGGAACATGACGTCAACGGAAGAAACGAGTCTATTGCGTCTCTTTCTTGTGGATCCACACAGCCCGGTGGCACTGCCGGCGGCTTCACCAAGCCCGTTTTCCACCGCGAAAGGGTAATGTGCGGGAAATGGTTAGACGGAACGGGCTCCTTTTTAATGAAATAGGTTTACATTTCCACCAACAAAGAGTTTAGTCTGTTGATTTCCACTACAAAAGGAAAATGAACTAAGCGAGTTCATTTCAACGCGCTCTGCTCGCCCAGTCCTTTCCGCCCGACTATTTATTAGTGGGAATACAAGTATGCAGTTTACTCTTGCGAGTTAAACGGAGTCCTTAATGGGTCCGTTCCGCACGCGGTGGAAACCGGCCTTTAGCAAAGCCGCCAGAGAAGCCGCCGGCAAGCGCGGCTTTGAATCAATATTCGCAGTTAGCAAAAACAAACGACACAACAACATGAGGCAACATGAGGTGGATCCACACAGCCTGGCGGCATGAGCCGGCGGCAGTCGCAACAAAGCCGGCGACCACGTTGCCGCCGAGGCCGCCGGCAGCGGGGAGACAGTTCGTTCGCGACTTTCAATTAGTGCTAGTATCGTTCGTTTTTGATAACTGCGAATCGATTCAAAGCCGCGCTTGCCGGCGCCTACCGGCGGCACTTGCCGGCGGTATCTCTGGCGGCTTTGCTTTTGGTCAAACCGCTGGCAGTGGCCTGTGTGGATCCACTATTAAGCCTCCTACACACACAATGCCGCTGGCATTGCCGCCGGGTATAACGCCTATTGATTTACACCCGCGCGCCAATAAGCCGGCGGCGGCATTGTGGTAGACCTTTAGAGCAACGCGATCGGCATAGTCATGCTCGGGAGTGGCCATGCGGACCATTTCCCCACTGTCAACTCGCTTAGGCCCGATTGACAGTTCGTGTCAAATGGGGCTTAAATTTTTTCGTGTCAAATGGGGCTTAAATTTTTTTTATTTTAATATCTGAATATACAGGAATGCATGTGTGTGAGACCCTCCCCCCGCAAATATAACTTTTTTTGTATTGAAAGATTACTTACGATGATTACACTCCCAAAAGTTACGCAGAACTATCCTCGCCGCGACCAAAAAAAGAGGGCATGGACAGAGCAAGACACACAAAAACTAACATTTGAAAAGTCGGATGGTTCCAGAGATGTTGCACACGGCTAGTCATAAATAAAACACTAGTTCTGATTTATTAAATATATATATGAATATATGATACAGAATACATTTGAGGGGTATAATATAATAAATAACGAGTATAATTTGCAGAACGTAACATGTTTCTAAAATAAAAAGGAAAGTTTTGTAAAAAATGATTCTAATGGTGACGCGCCATCTAGCGCAGACTAAACAAGGAACTAAAAAGTAAAGTTAATAACAGCGCTGTCTCTGGAGAACACGACGAAATTGTTAGGAGTTATTGTCGGTCTCGCTCGCCACGTTAGTGGGCATGTAGTCGAAAAGAAGAGCCTTCTTGTCGTAACCACAGCGGAACAGGTTCCACGCCAAGTCTTCAGGCGTGTCTCCTGTCTGCTCCGCACAGCTCTCCAGAACCTGCAACAATACAAGTTTGGTTAAGCCGTGTGTTCATTTGTAATTTTTTCTATAAATACTGAGATAAAAACTAGTATCTACGTGTTTCTGAAACATGTAGCGGTACTGTGAATTTTTGATGGCAAAAACTCCGAAATATAGTTTCTAACAAATCATGCGATGTTTCAACAGCTGCTGGCCACCTATCCAAAAAAATATTCACAAGTCTTCTGACTTCTACTGGCAAAGTGGCAAAGACAAAGTGACATATTGCCATTGTGTATCTGTAATTTTGTCTATTCTTACGTTGACAAAACCCTTGTCTGTGGGTGGCCGAGTACATGTGGCCATGTATAATAGGCAGGAAAGAAGACATATCCTGCGAATGGGCTACGCACTCACACTGTACTTGGGACGAATAAATTATATCATATATTTAAGAGGAAGGTTTGCGAGCGTGAGAACTTATTTTTGAACCCACACTTCGACATTTCTACTAATACAGCTGCATCACACAATATAGTAGTACACATACCGAAAAACAAAAGCGCACCGAAGGTTTATTTTGTGGCGCGCCGGGTTAAATAAACCTTCAGTGCGCGTTCGCTTCTGAAGGACTAGTAAGTATGTTGCAAAAAACGCGCAATGTATAAGCTATTTATTCACCGCAACGGGAGGCACGCGTGCCCATAGTATTGGTGTCGTGAACAAAGGGTGGGGTCACAGTGTAATCGGTATTGACAGATTTAAACTTAGAATAATTACTGTAATATATTATTGTTTATTTTCTGTGTTTCTATTTTCGAATATAATGACACATAATTTTTGTTTGGGAATATTTTAGGGTATGTAAATGATGCGAGGGAAGATAAGTGCCAAAATAAAAATGAAAACGAGATAATGTGTGATTGATTTGTAATGAAAAACAATGAATGTACATAACTCAATTACTGGGTATAGTAACATTTTTTTCTGTTTGATATTTTAAAATTATATTTTATTATAAAAATTTATAGGTAGGTACCTAGCTACATCTTAGTACAATACAAAAATTCATGCTTGATAAAATTATTTTCTTTAATTTATTTATTTATTGCTTGGCGCTTTGGGGCTGCTGACATCAGATAAAACATTAATTTTCGCTGTTCCGTTTCTTTGATTTTCTTTCAGATTCTCGTTTTTAAATTGCCTCAATCAAATAATTGGGCTCATTTATTTCCATTTTTCTGTCTAATCTTGAATCTGTTATTTCCGGAAGCATACAATCAAGATAAAACTTTTATTTGTAATTTTCTTTACGTTTTCTCATTTCTATCTGAAATAGTAATAATATGCAGAAAAATGTATTAACAAGAAATAGAGAACCCTTCAGCTGACAAGCTATCAAACGTCAAAATTGGCAAGTCTGCCCACGGCCTTGACGTAGCCATGAAACGTGGTAAAATAAGGAAATCATTATACTAATAATAAGCGAAAAATATATATATAAAACTCACAATATATTCGGGACACAGTGTCCGAATTGACATATTTTAATTTCAATATTTTTTTCAGTGATGATTCGGACACCAATAAAAAAAGCTGTTTTGTACAGTCAGATAAAAAACTTTCAACGATACCGTAATAATTGTGGAAATCCGTCCTCCGCCCAGCCTATAGTTATAAAAAAACTGTTTTTAACCGGATTATAACTAAAGCAGCCGTTTTAAATAAATAATATTATAAACCCACATACATAGATAGATACGCGCCTTGGCAGTTAGGTAAAAATAAAGATGGGGTATTCCTCGAAGCGCAACCACTTTGAACCGCACCAAAAGTTTTCCTTGAAACCCACCAACGATGAAACATAGAGAAGAGCACGAAGGATTCGTGCGTGATAAATTATAACGATAGACGTTTTAAAATTCAACTGTTGTTTATTTATTAAAACTACCAGGAAAGCAGAAATGAACTGGAACTAGGTGTTTAAGCGACTTACCGCCGGTTTCTGAATTAAATTCGGGATAAGCAATACTTAAGTAGTATTTGAGTAATGAGTTGTCAAAAAGATGCTTTAAAATACGTCATTTTTTGACAACTCCGTACTCAAATGTTACTTAAGTACTGCTTGCTTATCCTAGAATTCTCAATTCAGTTACTACTTAACTCAATAATGGTAAAAATACAGGTTTTGAAATTGAATCAATTGTTGTTTTGGAAAGTACCAGGGTGACAGAAATTAACAGAAAATAGGCGCTTAGACGATCTGACTAAGTGACAGTGACCTATAAGGTAAGATATTAGGACAGTTTTAAGTTTTCTATCTTATTTTATATAAGAATAATAACGAATACTTTATATTCCTCTTTGTGTTTAATCGTTGGTGCACAACTTAGTGACATCGTTTAGGCGCCCATTTTCTGTTCATTTCTGTCACCCTGGTACTTTTGAAAACGACAAATGATCAATTTCAAAACCTATATTTTTACCATTATTGGGCTAAGTAGTAGTAACCTCCGATTTCTGAATTGAGAATTCAAGATAAGCAATACTTATGTAGTATTTGAGTACGGAGTTGTCAAAAAAATGCTTTAAAATCCGTCATTTTTTGACAACTCTGTACTCAAATGTTACTTAAGTACTGCTTATCCTAGAATTCTCAATTCAGAAACCGGAGGTAAGTCGCTTAAGCACCTAGTTGCAGTTCATTTCTGCTTTCCTAGTAGTTTTAATAAATAAACAATAAGGGGCAACTGAATTTTAAAACGATCGATATAAGGGTCATACTCAGAAAAAGTGTACATTTGGTATCTTTTCTTGTCCCGCTACTTCATATTAAAGTAAATATCCAAATTATGACAATGTTTTCTTTTTCACCCCCTAATTTTTATGTTAGTCTATTAAAGATAAGATTTTTCTGCTATTTTAACTTTAATTTTCATTAAAAGAATAAATTTTTTGAGTGTCAAAACATTGTTATAAATTTCATCATACATTTTTTTAGTGTCCCAATGACGATTACACATTTTCAGAGATGAATTGTTACGAATATTCATAGCTTTACTTAACATAAACTGTGGCTATATTATTCTTGATGAATCAAGTAACTAAATAAGACCAAGTATAATCATCAATCATCTAGAGAAGAATTTATTTTTATTTAACAAATTTTGTCCCAAAATTATGAAGTTTCGTTACTCAGGGTTAGTAACACGCAATGAAATATTGGAAATAATACTTTACTTTAGTATAAAAACTTTTTCCTATTCTGGCAACACTATAACTTACGTCAAAGTCACTGTCGCGGCAGCCATTACGTTTTCTCGGTAGTCGTGAAGTCGAGATGTATCAAGTGAATATTTACAAAAAAATACCTCAGGGTGATAAACGACTATTATTGTGGTAAGTTTATTATATTTTTTGTTTACTTACTGTGTTGTTTTCTATTTTTTTGTATTATCTTAACGAATACGCTCAGTGATGGCATAGTATACACGTGGTTTACGTTAAAATATTTTTAGAGGTTATAATTTCTCAGATTTTATTCTCATTTTCGTTATTTTGCGTTACGTTACGAAACTGAGATATTGTTAAGCTTAGTTCACAAAGACAAAAAGTACTTAAATTGTAATTACCGTCACATAATTTGGATAAAGATTTTGAAGTGAGGGAAGTTCGCGCACATACAACTTCATAGACTTTTAGCCTAAGTACTTAAAAAAACATAGTTTTTTTTTTACCTCATAACTCCGTCATTTATGAACCGACTAGGTTATGGCCGTGGCTTCGCTCGCGTTATTGTAGAATTTTGCAATCAATCCGGGTTAAAAAAACACTTAACACACTACTCAGGTTTGTATAATAATATAAGTAAATCATGATTCGAAAGACATGTGGCGCCACCTCTTCTCATAAGAACGTTATTGTTGTTTTCCTCAGGAACAGTAATTTCTTTCGGGAAGAAAAGTACCCTATGTCCGTTTTTGTACACCTGACAACGTATATGCGAAATTTCAGGATGATCGAATCAGTAGTTTAGGCGTGAAAAGGTAACAAACAAACAAACTTACTTAAGGTTAGGAAGTTAGGATTTGAAAAATTCTTTTTTTATGTGAAAGGTTATATTTTCCGATTGGTCTCAGAGAAATATTATCAAAATCGGTTCAGTAGTTTTGTTTTTTTCTTCTTGGCCTATGTTGACTATGTTTAGGAAATGATAGTTCCTTAATAACTTCTAGTTACTTTGTCAAAAAATTGTTTCGTCACAAGAATTTGTGTGGTATACCACACAAATTCTTGTGACAAAATAATTTTTTACAACCAACAACCGTGTTTTATTTCAAAATCGTTTTTTCATGCGCCTTCCTCCACTACGAAAATGCCAACTTACGTGCCGGTAACTATACCTATGTACATATTCTTAGGCCTTAGGTATGTCGATGTGATTATCACAGATACCTAACTAAGCTTACTGCAGCTTCTACCTTTACTTTAAAATAAAATCAAGAAAATACTTAAATTTATAAATAAATAAAACTATATCATAATTTGTAAAACAAGTTATAAAACACTTATATTCGTTTCAGTAAAACACCATGGCTCCTGTGTCAAATGCTGAAAGACAAAAAAATACAGAGAGCGTCTTAAACAAAACCCAGTTAAGTATGAGGAAATGCGAAAAAAACATTTAGAGAGAGTTAAATTAAATAAATTAAAAATTAAGGAGCAGAACCAAAGCCAACAAGAAAAAACAAGGCAGAAGTGGAGAGAATACTCTGATCGCTACTATAAAAAGAAGAAAAATAAATCTATTAGTGACCCGACTGCAGCCAATAGAGTAACAATTTCAAACGAGCTTAGTATAAAGAGGTGGAGACTTAAGACAATCCTAATTCAACTACCTACCGATGTTTATAAGAAGTGTTTTTCTCGTTAATCTAAATGAGACTGTTGAGCCAAATATAATCACGTGTTTTATTCGCCCAATCCATGTGTACTATACCTTATGACATCAGTTTCGTGACGAAGATTCTCAGTATCGTTACCTATCAGTTTAGTTACAAATTTAAAATGTACACTTTTTCTGAGTATGACCCATAATTCACTACGAATCCTTCATGCTCTTTCTTCTCTATGTTTCATCGTTGGTGCGTTTCGAGGAATATTTTGGTGCAGTTCAAAGTGGTGAGTCCACAAAGCTATTTATTACTGAAAGATGCCCAAATAGTTTTTTTGGTAACGCTTTTTTTGTCACATATACTTTTTCATCTGACTGTACTAAAAAGCTTCAATAATTTGATGGTGTCCAAATATTCAGTGAAAAAAATATTGAGTCTTATTGTTCAAAGAGTGAAAAAATGCAGTCATGTCACGACACTCGCAACCCACCCTTATGCCTTGTGCGTAGATGTTTTGAGAGCTCGGTTCGAATTATAAACGGACGTGCTGTCACCTTGGATTCTAGGATGGCACTGAAAATTTTTCGCCTGCGTACTCTTTTATAAAACAAATTACGGGAGAGTATTGCTCCATACTAAAATGTATGGGGAACGGAAAACAATTTCCGTAAAAAATTAACAATGTTCAGACGTAGATTACTCTCATTTGGTTTGATTTATTAAAATAATAAAACGGTAGACGTGTTGTTCATACTTTCGTGTCACGATTAAACTAAATAGATTTTTATATATCAAACTCTTTGTCTGAGCAAGAGAATCAACATATTTACAATTTAAATAATTTAATGCACATGTTGACATGTCGTCATAGTGACTGTTTATTGTTTTTTGATACTAACAATTTTGTTAGAGATTTTGTTTTAACTCAGGAACATATGTTCTTGTCGAAGAAATGTCGACATTTATTAGCTACGTTGATAGCTTATAATTTACACGCAGTTATTGATAATTTAACTGAGACTAGGTTAAGTGAGGAATCAGTATTATCGTGTTATTCAAATAATACTGTCATAGATTCTTTAAACTTTTAGTGCCGACAAAAGAGAAGCATAGTGATAATATTTTACTTTATCACCAAAATATAAATCGCTTCTCTGGCAAAATCCTAGATGTGGAAATGTTAATAGATAAATACCATATGGATATATTATGTTTTTGTGAGACTTGGTTGAAACCAGATAAGATGTTGTTTAATGTTACTAATTATGCGGTTGCCAGTGCGTTCAACAGATCCTCGCTAGGGGGCGGTACTTTAATTCTTTGTAATAGTTGTTTTAAACATAAGGAAAGAAAAGATATCACTGCCTGTTCTGTTGATCGCTTATGTGAGGTAGCATGTGCAGAGGTAGAGGGCCACACTATATTATGCGTTTATAGGCCACCCGCATCAAACTTGTCATCATTTTTGATCATAATGGAAGACATATTGAGAAAACTTTTTAGAAATAATAACTTAATTTTTGTTTGTGGTGACCTGAATATAGATTTTTTAATTGAGTCACCGGAAAAATGTAAACTTGTGTCATTGTTTAAATGTTTTAATTTAAAGTATATTTTTAATGAAGCAACTAGAATAACTGCTACCTCAGCTTCATGTATAGACAATATTTTTACAAACTGTCAAATAAAAGACTCTTCTTTAATTAGTGGCGTTAGGTCTGATCATACAGGCCAACTAGTGTCCTTTCAGTTAAATAAGCAGCTTCAATTAGACAAAATCATTGAATTAAGACCACTAACTAAAAATAATTTGCAAAAATTTAATAATAATGTTTTAAGTAATCTTCCTACATCTTGCTCTAGTTCAAGGGATCCCAACATAAATTATTGTACATTGTTCGCTACAGTCTGCCAAGAATTTAACAACACATGTCCAGTCAAGAAACGTAAAATTAATTGTAAATCAAAATTTAGTGAATGGGCCACCCTAGGTATAAGGAAAAGTAGAGAAACTTTGTATAGTCTATATCATGAAAAATCATTGACATCTGATCAAGCTTTTCATAATTATGTAAGAAATTATTCAAAGATATTTAAGAGAGTCTGTACTCTAGCTAAATCTAGATTAATTTGTAACAAAATAGGTGCCTCTAATAATAAGATAAAAACTGTGTGGCAGGTAATTAATAAAGAAACCGGGAACACAAAAAAACGGGATAACGAACTAATTTTAAAATCAGATAATAAATTAATTACAGATAAGTCTGAAGTCGCTCAGACACTCGAAAACTTTTTCACGAATATCCCGATAGAGGTCACGAAATCCCTTGCTTCGTCCTCCACACTAGCCGAATCCTTACTTAAACAGAATTTCTGTAAAGATATACCTATCTTTGAATTTAAGCACATTTCTGCTACCTCGATTATAAAAGCTTTTAAAAGTCTAAATATAAAAAATACTGAAGACTTATGGGGCATTTCTGTTAGGGTTCTTGGAGCTATCATTAACACCATTACCCCTTTACTTACAGACATATTTAACCAATGTATAGATAGCGGTACATTTCCTGATTTGATGAAGCATAGTAAGGTAATACCAATCTTCAAATCAGGTTGCAAGAATAACCCCTCAAATTACAGACCCATTTCGGTGCTTCCAGCACTAAGTAAAATCTTTGAGAAAATCATGCTTGATCAGATGATGTCTCATTTTGACCTGAACGGGATATTGCATAGTCGCCAGTATGGTTTCACGAAAGGTAGGTCGACTACTGACGCAGGAGTGAAACTAGTCACTCATATTTTGGAATCCTGGGAGAGCTCTCAGGATGCTATTGGCATCTTCTGTGATCTCTCCAAGGCTTTTGACTGCGTTGACCACAACACCCTCATCTGTAAATTACACCATTACGGAATTCGTGGCCGAGCTGCTGACCTTGTTTTCTCCTATTTATCTAATAGACAGCAAAAAGTTGGTGCTAACGGTGCGATATCTTCGGGGTCTCTAGTTAAGATGGGCGTGCCTCAAGGCTCAATTCTTGGACCTTTTCTGTTTCTAACCTATATAAATGATCTACCCTATATGATGACCGACTTATCAGACATAATTTTATTTGCCGATGACACTTCCCTTATTTTTAAAATAGATAGAAAAGATAGGGA
This sequence comes from Amphipyra tragopoginis, assembly GCA_905220435.1. Taxonomy (NCBI): domain Eukaryota; kingdom Metazoa; phylum Arthropoda; class Insecta; order Lepidoptera; family Noctuidae; genus Amphipyra; species Amphipyra tragopoginis. The sequence continues at coordinate 299,386 of HG992013.1, read as the reverse complement.
CGTTTTACATGTTAACGAGAGCCTTGCTGTTCTTTCTAAGTGGTTTGCAGCCAATAATCTATTACTAAATGCAAATAAAACTAAATGCCTTAAGTTTTCACTACCAAATGTTCCCCAAGTAGGTTTAAATTTAATGCTTGAAGGCAATAATCTTAATACAATTAATGACACCGTATTTTTAGGTATAACTCTCGATTCAAAATTGCAGTGGGGTGCGCATATTACTGCCCTGTCGGCTAGGTTAAGTTCTGCTGCATATGCAGTTAGGAAAATTAGGCAGCTGACTGATGTAGCTACAGCTAGGTTAGTATACTTCGCATATTTCCACAGCGTTATGTCCTACGGCATTCTGTTGTGGGGCTCAGCAGCTGACGTAGATTCTGTTTTTATTTTACAAAAGAGAGCAATCCGTGCAATCTACAATATGGGTTCCCGCGAATCCCTTAGAAACGTGTTCAAAGATATTAATATACTTACCTTGTCGTCACACTATATCTTTGAAAATATTATGTATGTTCGGAAAAAATTGCATACGTTTAATGTTAGAAGCGATTTTCATGATAAAAATACACGTAATAAACATAAAATTGTGATTCCAAAATTTCGATTGAGTAAAACTAATAAGTCATTTTTAGGAAATGGCGTGCGTTTTTATAATAAGCTACCGAAATCTGTAACAAATCTTACCGAGGGAAAGTTTAAAGCCCATATTAAACGTGTCCTTATTCAAAAAGCATATTACAAGACTAAGGACTACGTTGACGACAAAGGTGTTTGGAAGTAACTCCTTCTGCACATGTGGCTTCCCTGGTACCTCATTAACGTCGTATGTGTATGTCTATTAACTAACCTCATTACGATTAGCTTTTTTTTTTTTTTTTATTACTATCGTTACTCTCAAGATATCTTTATCTTACTATACAGTGATTTTCTTTGTAATGTGTTTTGATGACAATTAACCATGTCAGTTGTTTTATATAGTTTAGCGTCCTTTTACCTTTTGTAAATGTGAGAGCTTTGTAGACTTGCTAGATGCCTGGATACCTAGTTAATTTGTGACCATATTTTTCATTTTGTTTTTTGTGTGGTTCCTGCTCCTAAGTCTACTTTGTTCTCTCATATCTAAGTCATAACTGTACCCACTCAAATTGTTAAAGATATGGATTTTAAAAGAGTAACCATGGAGTTTCTTGCCGGCTCTTCTCCATAGGAAACGACTAATTGGAACCGTGCACCTAAATTCGACTTTTCATAAGCGCCTGTAATGGTTTATGTGAAATAAAAACTTTTGATTTTGATTTTGATTTTGATATAGTCCTTTAAAATTAAGTAAATTCTGCAAATAGAAAAGGTCGATTTAGATGTTTTTGAGGGAATTTAACATTTTTTTTTCTCGAAATTAATGATGATTTCGCAAATATCTCGCGGTGAAACTGTTGGCACATCTATTAAGGTTCTTCAATATTTTTTTTATGTAATTCCATGCAGAGAGTTTATAGAAATTTCGAAAACAGTAAGTGCCTTTTCAGGTGTTTCTTAAGGACTCTCCTCTTAAGCAGTTTTTTTCGCAGCTGCCAACCTGATCCCGTAGGTAATCTGTAGGACTTCCACATTGGTCACTGCAGTTCGTGTCCAGTGGGCAGGTGTTCTGGCGAAATAATGAAGTGTGGAGGGGTAGGATGTTTATTCCTTCACAGTTTGCATATCTCTTCTACCGCACTGTCTTCTGTGGATGTCGTGTGTCTCAGGAAGCTTTTACGACTGTTCAAGTGGGCACGTGGAAACTGATGTCAATATAGTGGATGGCGGCTGTCTGTTTCCTATTTCCCCTTCTCAATACAGCCAGCAATTTCACTGCGAACGTTTGGTGGAGCTATTCCAGCTAGTGGATAGATACACCATCACAGGGAGAGTAGGTTTTGAGCACCCCGTAACGATGCTGCAGGTGTCGTTTAGCGCTACGTCAACATTTTTCGCATGGGCGGATGGATGCCACACTGGGTATAAGAAATTCCCAGCAGAAAAAGAGATACACTACCTAACTGGCCTAGTTATAGGAAGAACCTGCAGTGATGCTCCCCGTGTGGTGGATATGAGGCGACAAGGTACAATATTCTGGTACTGACTTTTTGCTTTGTTTTTAAGCAGTGGAATCTGTGATATATCCAGCCAGAGTAATGCCTAGGTAGCAAAATTGGGGCAATGCTCGATGTCAACGCGTTGCCAGGAGAAGCCGAGAGACCTACCTGACTGACGATTTCTAAGGGAGAAGACGCAGGATTGGGTTTTGTAAGGATTTTGTCGCCTGTAAGGCACAGTTTCAGGTTTTACGGCTGATTCAACGCGACAGCCAATTGGTCTATGTTGACTTCTTAAGATAGGCTAATGCACTGTCATTGTGCATAAAGAGCTAATATTAGAGATCAGATTTGTAGCCACGATCCCATCGTCCGCTGTTAAACGACGCTGAGAGTTTGATTTACAAATAAATATATGGCTTAAAATGATTACTTGATGCTAAGATAGAGCGACCTGTATCCCACGTACCATAAACACTGTAAAAATCAATCCTGAGGAATTTTAGGTGCTGGGAAGTAGCATTCACCTGACTGCAGCACCAGTTCAGCTGCTAATCATAATAAAAAACAAGACTGTCTGCAGTAGATAATTTCTCAGTTGTGGACAGCCCAAAGACAGTTTTATTCATATAAATAAGAAATATAGAGAAAATAGATCACTAGGCATTTTTCAAATTTCCCCATGTATTAATCGGTTTACATTACGTAAAAGGCGACCAAGAGGCTATTTCAAGAGGATGGGTACCAACAACACTCAGATCGTCCTCCTTGTGCACTTCTACTGACCTACTGCGATCAACAATCCACTAGACAACCGTGGGTACTATAGTAATACAACCTTTTACTTGGAAAAACATTCTATCAGGAACCCCGTGTTCAGCAGTTCAGCTTTAGGTACACAAACGTTCACCAACTAACCTTCGTAGCGTTCTTAGCATCAGGCCTGGCCGCCATCTTGCCGAGCACTGCCGTCTTCTGCAGCTTGCCGTCCTTGCTGATGAGTTTGCACTTCAGCAGCACGCAGTACACGTGCTTGCGCAGCGGCGGCTCGTCGATCAGCTCGCCCGACAGCATGGCCTCTACAAGGCGCGGATCTACGCGCGATGTCGAGATGCACACGTCCGAGTGTGCGCGGAACATCGCCTTCTCTTCTTTACCCAGGATCTGGAATGATGATGTTAATGTAGGGAGGGAAAATATGAGATTTATGCTGGAAAAGTCCCGGAGGGAATCCAGCAGAGAGATCAAGTTCACCTAGTAGGTACTTAAGTATTTGGTCCCATTTGCAAAGAGGCGTGCGTGACCCACTTGCCTCAGGACTAAATAAAAAAGCCAAATTAGAAAAACATGCTCACACTTTGCCTTACCTAGGATACGAACCCAGGATCTCACGCCATCACAAGAAGAATTAACTGTTTTGCTTAAAGATATCTACTACAAAAAGAATATTACATTTACTTACTATACAATTCTTGCATCCTGTTGTTGCCTGAAACAAAAATATATCACCAATGTAAAATTATTTCTCTATGGTTTCGTAATATTATATCTAAAGTAGTTAATGCAACATTTGGCTAAATATCGGATCTCATCACTCCTACGAGTTTTCCCATCGCGTATATTATACCACTATTATTAAACACAAATTCTTCAATCAGTTCATTTTCTGCATGCTTGCCAGGATTTATGATTCTGAACGTGAATACTGACAGTCCACAAGGCACTCGGAGAGCTATTGAGCTGCCCGCACTGTGGTATCTTTTTATTTATTGTCCAGAAAAGAACTGCTGTCACCGAATTTGTTTGTAGAATAAACAAACTGAGACGTCTGTGGGCTGGGCATTTATTTGAAGCTTGAGGAATCAATGGCCGCAATTTTATTTAACCAGCGAACGCAAATCAGCAAATAAATGTAGTGTGGTATGGTATCCCGCCCAGCCAGGTATCCTTATAAAGAATGCTCGGGCATGCCAATATTAGCAGAGCCTGTCGCCGCAATAAGCCCCCACCGACTTATGGCATTTCGGTGGCAAGTTCGATGATATCCTGTAATCTTTCGTTCTTCACAAAAAGGTGAGGTTTCCGTTTTGTGAAGTTAGGTGTTGTACGATTTCAAAAACTTGACAACCATGAAATAACAGTCACTTCTTAAAAATCTAAGTATAATCCAAGTACAGCACGTCTTCACAACACAGCTCACACATAGTTACCTGTTGCGAGATCGTGACAAGCGCGAGCAGCGCCAGCGCGCGGGAGCAAGTCATGTGCGGGTCCGGTGACAGGCGCAGCGGCACGTAAAGCAACACATCAACCATTTGCAACCAATGCAGCGGGTGCAGTGGAACTCGCGCGCGCAAGCCTTCCCACCATGATTTATGCGCTCGCGCATCACAGTACCTCAATACCACGGTAACGAACGATAACGACAGAAGAAATTTGTTTATTATTGCGGATGTACTGTGGGACCAAAATAAAAAAAAGTTACCTATCTAAAAGATTGTTAGTTTTGAAAAAGAAACTATAATACTGCTTAGCCTAAAACAGTGGACACTCTTGGAGAATACCACTTCAAGTTCATGTCCAAAGTCACCGCTTGGCAAGCGCACTGGTGGCGAGTAACACTAATTTGACATGAGTTCACTCATACAATTTCTATCCGCAGTAACTAGTCAGCGATCTCGTTTAGGTAGATAAGAACACGGGATGGTAACGAAGGTGGCTACCGCGCACTATGTGGTAAACAAATGACCCAGTTATATGGTTCAACTTGTAAGGGTTCTATGTCTAGCAGTGGAGAAGGCTGTATTGGTCGATATGACTGGCAAAACCAGGCAGAACAAGAGCCACGGATCAAATAATTTCATTAGATTTTAGATTTAATTCAAATCTTACCTTAAATCGAGACTCGTGACTGAGCATCGTTTCAGACGACGGACCTCATTATATTTATACTGAAAATCTTATACCTAGGAACACCAAGCTTAATTTCTTCAATTTTGTACGATAGACATCTTGTTTCATAGAAAATTAGTTTTGGCTGAAAAAGAAAAAAGTGATTGTCGGATTGATTCGCGAGAGATTTCGAGGTAGGGGGTTAAATAATTATGAAACGAAACAATGACCACGTTGTTTAGTAAACAGGGGACGGACGCGGTATCACAACACAGCCAATCACTCGCCAAATATTCCATGCCATTGTTTCCACGCATATTTTATTCACAAATATCTGATGCTTATTTACAACTTGACGAACGCTGTCGAAGACAAACATACGGTGGATGTTGTGAGAACCACGTCTTTCAAAATATTTCATGTCAGAGTCGAAGCCAACTGTCGTCGTTGTCGCTCGTCGCGACCCATCGCCGTCTGCATAAGAGGTGCAGAGGTCTTAAACCGGCTCTCACGACATCACGTTAGTCCCTGATTGGGCTTGTAAGAGTTATGGCTGTCGAAGAAAAATATCGTGGAGAATAGATAATAAGTAACTGGGTGACAAAATATACTAAGGGGGTATTTCATCAACATATCAATAAGAAGTCCGTAACTATTTACCGCGAGTACATCACTCACCTTCGGTTTACCGACGACATACTCATCATGGCTGAGACCACGGAGGACCTCAGTACAATGCTCGATGACCTTAGTAAAGCTTCCGAAAGAGTGGGTCTTAAAATGAACATGGATAAGACAAAGATCATGTCAAATATCCATGTAATACCCACTCCCATGAAGAACGGAGAACTTTCCAGTTAGGTAGGTCCAACTTTGAGAAAGAGGTCAATAGTCGAATCCGACTCGGATAGGCAGCGTTCGGGAAGCTGCGTAGAATCTTTTCGTCCCAACTACCGCTGTGTCTCAAGACGAAAGTCTTTGACCAGTGCGTGTTGCCAGTGATTACATACGGCACTGAAACGTGGTCGCTCACAATGGGCCTCATAAGAAGGCTCAAGGTCACCCAAAGGGCAATGGAGAGGGCTATGCTATGAGGGGAGTTACCCTGCGAGATCATATCAGAAATGATGAGATCCGCAGGAGAACCAAGGTAACCGACATAGCTAGAAGATTTGCCAAACCTAAGTGGCAGTGGGTGGGGCACATTGCTCGCAGAACGGATGGCCGATGGGGCCGAAAGGTTCTGGAGTGGCGACCGGGTACCGGAAGAAGCAGCGTGGGTAGGCCTCCCACAAGGGGGACCGATGACCTGGTGAAGGTTGCGGGAAACAGCTGGATGCGAGAAGCACAGGACCGGTCGATGTGGCGATGCTTGGGGGAGGCCTATGTCCAGCAGTGGACGTCTTTCGGATGAATGATGATGATGATGAACTATTTACCAGATAAGCTAAATGTGACCTAGAAATATGACATTTATATGTTCAATAATATTGTCATATCACTACAATAGTGAAGTGTGGTGAAATGAAAATGTTATTGAAAAGTTTAGAGACCGAATTAGCTAATGAACAGTTAATGATAGGTTGGTGACATACCCCCCTAGTTAATACTAATAATATTGTAATGATTCTGTTATGGTAAGCTACAAAATGAAAAGGCTACATTTCAATGATTCTAAAAGCAAGTATACGCGACATGTCTCTCGACTGGTCATAAGAACGACAGGTCAAATGTTCGAATGTTCGACAGGTTGTTTGAGCGACCTGTCAGAGGTTCGACAGGTCGTTGGAGAGACAGTCAATGGGGTATACTCACCCATTGACTAAAAAGCCAAACCGAAAGCGAGCGAAGCGAGTTCGTGACTTGGAGCATCCCGACTTGGTTTAGGTCCGAAGGGCATCCTTAATCCCCTTCGAGTGGTTTTTGTGTGGTTTTGAGAGGTGAAATAAAAAAAGATCACTCAATCCAAATGCACACTTTACCTTGTGACCATATCACTCAGAAATAGGGTTCCGTCGACTTAGTCAAAATAACCGTCTTGATGATCGTATCTTTACTGTCGCTCCAACGATCTGTGGAACCTCTGACACGTCGCTCTAATGACCAGTCGAGCTAATGACATGTCGCGCACTTGTTTGTAGAATCTATGACAGACAGTCAAATAAAAATCATTTTCTTGCAGATTACTTGCAGACCAATTCAGTCTTCTACGAAGCCACCACTTAGCCAGAGTTGTTATTTTTAGAAGAATTCGTGCAGTGTGGGTAAACTTACCTCCGGTTTCTGATTTGAGAATTCGGGATAAGCAAATACTTAAGTAACATTTGATTATGGAGTTGTCAAAAAAATGACGGATTTTAAAGCATTTTTTGACAAGTTTGTACTCAAATGTTACCTAAGTATTTGCTTATCCCGAATTCTCAAATCAGAAACCGGAGGTTATTTACTTAACATAAACTCAAGCCTGTATTCCTCAAAGGGTTGGCAGACGTGTATAGTACACCCACATTTCGACGTGCACAAACCGGGCACAAATCCAGACTCCGGGCTGCTACTGAGAAATTCCACACGGAAAAACCCAATAACACTTTGCCTGACCTGGGGATCGAACCCAGGACCTCACGCTTAGCAGTCGCGCTTGCGACCGCTAGACCAACGAGGCAGTCAACTTCTTTAATTACAAACCTTTAATGGATAAAATTGTGTCCTACACTTACTTATTTTCATAATATTCTGTATTCGATTTAGAGTAACGATTGCCAGGATATTGTGGAATAGGGAGGAATCCATTTTTGTTCATGCTACTTGTTGATCTGTTTAAACATAATGTAATTGTTAGTGTTAGCAATTGATAATACACACGTCGGGCTAACGACGTCACATTTGGTAAACCATATTTTGTTTGTTACTCGTTATCTTAACTGCAAATTGCATCTAGACTGCACATTCAGTCGCAGCTCCAAAGTATGCAACTGCTACATGCAGCTTAAAGGCAATTTAGATGCAGCCAGTGCAACTGCTTGACAACCGCCGACTGGATGTGCAGCACACTTTCAGTTATGATTATGAAATGAAACAAAATACCGACGCTTGAAAGGCAAAAATTATGAAGCGACATGTTGCCAACTTTACATTAGAGCAAAATAAAAAATAAATAAAAATAAAAATTCGTTTATTTTCCACCACAAATATAGGAACAATTTAGACAGTATGTTGACAATTCAAGGGTGGACTGGAGCCTAAACTAGGGAGACCCTGTATTTCAGGACTCCAGGTCACTCACCTACGGAAATGGATTTGGACTACTGGATAAGCACAGAATCATGGGGTGGACAGGGATTGTATTTTTGAGAATAAGTATGAATATGTGTGTATGTGTGTGTGTGTGTGAATATAGATTTTTTATGGAAAAAAAATCGCCTACTTGTCATAACTACTTCATTCCAACGAATTTTAAGTGCAGTTTAAAGGCTTATAATAAACTGGCATTTACAGATTATGAACTTAAATCAAACTTTAAAATGCTCTAGTACTTATAAAATTGCCAACATGTCGCTTGGTAATTTTTGCCTTTCAAGCGTCGATATACTTTGTTGAGATAAATGCAACAAAATTAACAAGGAACTTAAAAAGATGTGGAAGTATCGGGCACGATAATCCAAACCAAGTCCTGATGATACTCCCCCAATCTCTCGCTACGACCATGCTGGGTTTGGTACTGGACGATCCCAAAAAAACACCTATCTATTGGACATAGGTACTTGTCGGACCATTGGCGAACAGTCAGTGTACGACAGTGCACTAGTGGTCCTCATGTGCCTTTACTTCATGGGTCCAAGAAAAATAATTTCCTTATATCATCATTCCACTTAGTCCTTGGTCAAGCACGCCTGGTGCAGGTTGGCGGACTAGACACTATCGAGAACTATTTGGAGCTCTCTCAGGTGTGCAGGTTTCCCGATAATTGAATTCGATTCGAGACAATTCGAGCGCAAACCGCAGCAATAAATATTTAGTTATTTCTGTGCTACACGAACTGACAATTTTTCAAAGTTTTTCTGTTTTAGACACTTAGAGCCCCTGCAGGACACAAGACTTTCTATCGGCCGATAGTTTGGTCGGGTTGGGCTGCTAGCGCACACGTTGGGCCAGTTAAACACTCGGGTGAGTTCCCGGCTACCAGATAGATACCAGTTCAGTTTGAAGGCAATCGTATAGCCCATCAAACTTTTTTATCGGCCGATACCGAATCGTTATAATGTGCGCACTTGCATACCTACATCTTCATACTGATTAACGGCCATTTTCAATTACCTATCTATCGGCGGTTTCGCCTACTAGAGATAGAAATTTGACATAAGCTCCATAGAAGTAATGTCTTTCTATCTGTAGTAAGGAAAACCGCCGATAGATACGATATTGAAAATGGCGGTAAGAAACCGACCAAACTATCGACCGATAGAAAGTCTGTGGTCTGCGGGGGCTTGCCCATTCTCAATTTGTCATGATCTGATGAGACGACGAGAGAATCGAACTCCTCAACGACGAACAGAACACGTTTCGTGATTATTGTAATTTGTATGAAAACTGAAAATTACAATCGAATTATTATGCTTAGGAGTTATTTACCTGTGTTATGTGGAGTTAGTCCTCTGAAAATAAAAAATGAAATTGTACTTTAAAAGGAACAGACTTCAATAAAACTGAAAAGCAACCAATAATGGTGATACCTATTACTAATTAAATTAACATATCAAAAAATATTTGGGCTACACACTGCCAAGATGAAAAGGTTTTTTCTGTTCAAAGATTTCATAAAAAAATATGCTAGAATCTATCTATCCTCAGCTATGATTAGTTGTGTTGGGGTCACGGATTAGAAGCACCATTTTCTGAATTCGTAACTAAAGCAGGGGAGAAGAATTTTTGAAAAAACAAAATTTTTATTATTATCACTGGAAATAAACGTTGCCGATTTTTTTAATTTTTACACTTGCTATATAGTCATCAGTGATACTCGTACGTAAGTGGCCCGCGGATTGGTACCCCATTTCCGACTAATCTACAACATCAACTCACCAGCACCCCTTCAAACCGGAACACAGCAATGCTGTTTATCGGCAGAAATACATACCGAGGTAGTACTTCCTCGGACGAAATCTTTCGCGAGGAGCTCGACACTCATGAAATTAATGAAATATCGTTTACACAAACATTTTTGTTAATAACTATTTTGGTGTTCTCCGAGACTTGATGCCCTACGCAGTCGCTTACTTTACATAATGGCTAATCCGGCATTGGTCACCTGGTAGCCGAGAGAGACGGGATGCGGTGCATGCAGACAGTGGAGGGAGGGCGCGGGCGGCGCGCGGGGCAGGCGCGCTGCAGCACGCACGGCGCCAACCCTACAGCCACCACCATCGTCACAAGCAGCTGCATCAGCATTGTTACCACCACACTAAATAAATTAGGTACATAACACATCAGCCTTACAAGATCTCCTATTTAAGCGACAAACGCCACGCGATGCTACGAACGCGGTCAAAACAACGGCATACCCTGCTGGCTGTCTATTGTTACCTACTTAAAGCGTACTTTTTGTCGCGTCGTGTCGTATCGTGTTTCGTCGTTTCCGTCGGACAACCTGTTAGCCTTTTCCTAACTGGGGCCAGTTCCCTGTCTAACAACATGAGGCTAAAAATCACAATTTTACACAGAGCAACTGCAGTTACCTTTGCGACCCAATAGGAGGTGACCAATATCCTAAAGACTGGTTGTTATACTTCTGACTGCCGGCAGCCCTTAACTACATTCATAGGTATCCATCGTATCACAACCGGGATCGATCAATGACAAGGAACAGACTACCCCTCTATAGGTACGTTTCATTTTGACTCCCATGCGCCATGAGTTCGTCGTAACAGGCGACAATGAACTTATTTAGTATGGATAGGGCAGCTTCCTTTCGGAATCGGCAGTGAAACATTACGGCGACCACGAGTTGATTTTGGCAATTTATATTCTCTCGCTAATGAGGGGTCATTGCAACGGTCTTTAACACGTTCAGTGCCGGGTGTCCTCCAGGATGGCACCCTGTAGTCGCATTCGCCATGCCGGGTGCCCTCCTGGAGGGCTCATTTTAACTGTAGGTTTTTCTTGGAAAATGCATCGTTATGAAAGAACCAAACACCTATTTGACGACGTAGTAGCGTATTTTTCACGGTTTTTAACCTAATGCCAGGAACCCTCCTCGAGGGTTCACTTTTAGCGCAAACGTAATGCCGAGGAAGGTCCTGGAAGGTCCACTAGCAATGTTTATGGCGGCATGGCGTATGAGCTCTATGTAAAGTGTGGTGGACTCGAATGTGTTAAAGAGAGAAACGTTGGATGTGGAATGGACTTTTAATAACCACCATTCCTTAAAACAGGATGGAGTGGTGTTGCCCATTCATACAACTTGTTAGCCTATATTTACTTATTACTACCTAGTTGGTGCCCCACGTCGCGTCGTCGGCAGCCAGCAACAACGCTCGTGGGTTCTGCGGCGACCAACCCGCTTTTCTATATGGTGACTACGGATTTACAGTTTTCAGAAAAAAACATTATGTTGCATTGGACTTTAATAGACTGCTCAGCTCATAATATCACAGCACAAAAAGGCGTCAAAAAGAAGAAGAAATGTTTTATTTCTATTTCTTGATTTTATAAAACAAATTTTCGAAAACCTATATTATCTAGTTAAAAATTGAATTGTTGATTATCTATAACCATTTTTCATTCTAATTGTCTGCATAATACTTAAGTGAGGTAAATACTTACGACGGTTGATCGATTTAATCATGGAAATGGTAAATAATGACGATACTCTTTTTAAATTTTCGTTTAAAACATGTAAGTTTATCTTAAGCTTTAGTGTGCAAATACTTAATTTAAGGAATGCCTTCAAAATTTAACTATTTTTGCAGAGAGATATTATTATTTTGTCTCAGTTTGGTCAGTTTGGTCAAGCACAGCATACGCCTTGCGCATTTAAATAGCAATTACTACTGACAACGCTAAAAGTTCCCTTAAAAATGGACGTAAAATTACGTACGTAAAAATTCGCATTTTTTATACTGTTCGTAGCAACTATTTTATCAAATTGATTAAGTTAAAAGACAAAGCTTGTAACTCTCTTAAAATTACTTAATATTACATCCAGTGTCGAAAGAAATCCTGTAAAATTTAGCGACCGCAATACTATTTATTCAAGCAACTGCTCTAATGCATGATGCACCAGTCAACAAGTTCAGAAGGAGAATAAAAGAATGATCCTTGGTCCCACTTCCACACCACACTACATAAAGGGGGCCATAATTAAATGTCGCTCCATCCTAACACTCCCTAGTTTATTTACTGTCCCGGAACACACATTTCGCGCTCCTAGGGGGGCATTCTCTAGAGGCCGCCCCGGGCCTCCAACAGGGATAGTCCGCCATTGGCCACAGCCGCAAGTGGTCAAACAGAAAAACAGCTTGTGGAAGTGGTGAGTAGCCTAAGCTACCATAATCAGAATACAAAAATTGTGTGTGAGTAAATATCATACTTGATAGACACTTATTTTTCGAACAAGATGCTCTCGAACTGCTTGAACTCATAGTAGTTGTTGATACTTATGGGGTTACCCAGCCACAACATGCTCACACCGGGAACAAGGACGCCAAATGGTAGGTATATAACTATTCAAAGACGCACAAACAAAAACAGACAACCGCACGTTGATCGGCGACAAAAATTTGACAATGATTGCTTTAACGGGCGGCTTATGTTTTGGTGGCGATTATTATTATCGTCAGCCAGCGATTAAAATTATTCTTTAATGTAATGAAATACTTCTTTTGAAAATTATGAATAAAAAAGCTACAAAACGTAAAAAGGTTTGCTGAATTATGGCTCCGACTTCAGCTTGGTGGTGGATTGCAAGGACTTTATTTTACTTCATAGATAGAGGAACGCGATCGACGTCTCAGCGTCGACCGCGTTGCTCTAAGTTTTACGTAGTAAATACTTATTACTTCTCTGGTGGATTGTCATCACAGCTTATCGCAGTCCACTGCTCGACAAAGGTCTTCAAGTTGGATAGTGGTTGTAGGCTGCATCTGATTAAACTCCGGATGCATCTGATTAAACTGGAAGCCGACACTGACATTTTAGGCGAAAAAGACTAAGATGACAGGTTATTGCGATCACCAAGTAACGATAGCGGTATTAGTCCCCCAAAGATCGTTTATTCTAGTGACCTGAGGCACAGTAGATTTATAAGCCTCCACGAGTGGCGATACTTTAGTACCTACGTCCGGCGCACCCTGGGCAGTCAGCCCCGCTACTATCCTTGCTGACTGACTAATCTTCTCACCACGACATGAGCTATTTTTGTATACTCGTGCCGACACGACAGAAGAAGCTAAAGCAGTACCTCAACTTACTATAATCGCCTGAATTGAAACACACACAGACACGCACTGTATACTGAGTAGTTTTTTTGTTTTTGTATGTGACTGTATTCCGAACTTAAGTGTTAATTACACTTGGCTGAATTTAGTCGTCTTAATCAGAAGTTATGGAAAGTTCTAAAATCAATATATGATCCTAGCGGCCAAAGGTACAATACATCCAACTTAGTAACAAGCTCAGCTGACCCAGTTGAGTCTCTCGACAAATGCAATTCCTACTTCACATCCGTAGGCAAGAACCTGGCCGATACCATACTGACAAGACTATCAGAAACCCAAACATCCCTTACTAGCAAGTACACACCACTAAAAACTTCACCCTTCTCCTTCTTTCTACACCCCACTGACGAAATAGAAATCACACATTTCATCAACCAACTAAAAAATGACAGCTCCCCAGGTCCTGACAAAATCAGTGTAAGACTCATAAAGAAAATACAAAACTTGATCATAGCACCTTTAACCCACCTGATTAACCTCAGTCTGGAAACAGGAGTATTCCCTGAACAATGGAAGGTTGCAGCTGTAAGCCCCATACACAAAAGTGGTCCTAAGGACAAACCTGACAATTACAGACCAATAGCACTTCTCAGTATTCTATCTAAAATCCTTGAAAAAGTAGTAAACACCCGTCTAGTCAATTTCCTTGAAAAACATAATTTTATCTCAGAAAAACAATTTGGTTTTAGAAAGGGTAAATCAACCGAAGATGCGGGTTCGCTGCTCACAAACTCAATATCTGCAATTATAGAAAAAGGTGAACGATGCATGGCGGTCTTCTTAGACCTAGCCAAAGTTCGACACAATTTCAACAGATCTTCTTCTCAAAAAACTAGATGCAGCAGGGATTAAGGGTAAACCACTTGAATGGTTTCATAGCTATCTCACGAATCGCCGACAATACGTGAAAACGGGCGAATACTCTAGTGGTCAACTCCCTATCAGTTTTGGAGTTCCACAGGGCAGCTTACTAGGCCCAACACTATTTATAATTTACATGAACGACATACTGAACCTTACTCTACCAAACGCGGAGCTAATATCTTACGCAGACGACACGGTCATCACTTTTCATGCCGATAGCTGGGAACAAGTTTACTGCCTTGCGGAAGAAGGATTAGCAACAGTAGCGCAAGCACTCGACAACAACTTACTAACACTAAATATAAAGAAAACCAAACTTATCACATTTTTTAAAACAAATAAATCTAGTCCTCCCCGCAACCTAACATTAAAATTCCATACATGTCAGAACCATCTGCATACTTCACGTGAAGATTGCTCGTGTGAATGTATTAACCGTACACAGTCTATCCGTTATTTAGGTCTACTCATTGATCAAAATCTTTCATTTAAAGCGCACATACAATTTCTATCTGGCCGAGTAAGGAAACTTATACATATAATAAAAAAACTAAGAGACCGTACTCCAAAAGACATTCTCCGAACTGTTTATTTTGCAATTTGCCAGTCCATTATACAATATGGCGTATCAATTTGGGGCGGAGCTGGAAAAACGACAATGATTGAGCTCGAAAGAGCCCAAAGAGCTGTTATAAAAGTCCTTTTGAAAAAACCTTTCTTCTACCCCACTGATACTTTGTACAGAGAGTTTCCAGTTCTACGTGTCCGTCAATTGTTTATTCTTAATGCATACCTAAGCACACACAAAACTCTTAAAAACAGGCCAGACTATCACTCAATAACCACCAAACGTGTCTTCTACATCCCGCTACAAAGAACCACCTCTCTCCTAGCCAGACGTTGTCCCGCCTACCTGCACACTTATGTGTATAACAAGGTTTCCAGTAGTATGCCTTATGACTCAAAAGATCTCTCCCTCTCTTCATGTAAAAAAGTTGTAAAAAAATGGCTACTAAGCCTTTCATACGATGAATCCGAAAAAATTATCACGTTATAACTTACACTCGGAACCCCACACAACTACTACACTCACTAACACTCACACTTACACTCACCACACTCACTGACCATTCAAACACACTACACGCACGCACACAGACACTCACAGGTTATCTTTGTTTGTTTAATTTTTAGTGTTAAACGGAGTCCCCGTTTAGCACAATTTTAAGAATTTTTGTTTTAGTTTTACTCTGATTATAGATTGAACTTAGATTTTATAACTTTGTCTACAATTAATTACCAATTCAAATATTAACTCCAGTGGTAAATAATACTACGTGTATATCGTCATAACTCTGGCCCCCAAGATACAGGCACTGCCTAGTTTGGGGACCACCGTAAATAACAAAATGTAGATTCCTACTAGTTACTGACTGATATTATGTAAAATTATTTCTAAGGTAAAAATTGTAACAATGGTTCAATAAATTTTATTATTTATTATTATTATTATAATTCAGTCGATACTGAATTTAGTCTAGTATAATCGCAATTAGCAAGCTAATTTTGTTTCTGAATTTAGGATGCTGTCTTGCTAATTGCGATTATACTCGACTAAATTCAGTATCGACTGAATTAAGACGACTAAATTCAGCCAAGTGCAATAAGCGCTTTACCTTAGAAGTCTTGTTGCGTGAGTGTCAATTCAGACGATTGTAGGTACTATCTGCTTTAAGCGCTTATTACACTTGGCTGAATTTAGTCGTCTTAATTCAGTCGATACTCAATTTAGTCGAGTATAATCGCAATTAGCAAGACAGCATCCTAAATTCAGAAACAAAATTAGCTTGCTAATTGCGATTATACTTGACTAAATTCAGTATCGACTGAATTAAGACGACTAAATTCAGCCAAGTGTAATAAGCGCTTTAGGGTGGTAAACCACTTTTTTAGCGGAGTGTACCCGCCCAGCCCATCGGAAAAACACAAAATGAAATACATATCGATTGGTTCCATCATCAACTTTATTTTACATAATTATCACACAGCGTGTGTCGGGGTCATATTTCGAGTGTGGTATATTATAATTACAATCACATTATTTAAATAAATAAACTGTTTAAATGGCGGCCAATTTTAAGCACTTGATTCTTTTCCTAAATAGAGGAGATAATATTCTGCATTTGTGCATCTTTAATTTATTTTGTATACGTTCTTAATTGAATTGGGGAAAGGATAGCTTAGTTCTATCATACTTATAATTTATCCACAAAAGGGGCTGTTGCGGTGGTAATATTCTATCATGGCCGCCATCATAGTCTCTAAAAAATTATATTACGTAAACGTGTAGACGATCCGACGTTTACTAGCATTCTTCCTACTTAGTACTAAGTATCACTATTTACAAACATTATCCTTCGATACATCTACATGTAGCTAATCAAAGCTACCGACATTATAATGTACGTACTACATTGTACAACTGTTGCTGTTTTATAGTTAGCGCATTGCACTCAATTACTTGGTATATCTAAAAGGCTTTCTTAAAAAGAAATGTACAGGGTGTAAACGAATTCGTGTAATTCCTTCAAACCGCGTGATCTATTGGTGATACAGATTAAAACAAAATTGGTTATCTTGAAAATCAACAAACATGTCAAAAAAGAAACTTGATTTTCTATTTTTGAGTCATTTTAGAGCTCCGAGTTAACTGACTGCAAAGAGTGCCCACCAGTTGTGTCGTCGTGCTTTCATTCATTTATGCGAACATCGAAAGGTTAATAAAGAAAAAGAAAAAAAAAAGTTTGCTTATTTTTTTATCGATTCCTTAGTAGGTGGTTATCTAAAGATACGATCATTTGCCACTACTACTACCACGAATTCGTTTACACCTTGTATTTTGATTTCTTCAAAGCGCTTGTTTAGTACGTAGTACTTACATTACAGTTGTCGCTATACAATCTCAGTACAAGTACATTGTAACAATACATTTTGCGATATATTTGCCTGCATAGGTTTTGGTCAACGACGTACCTTATCAAACGATTTCGTAGTCCATACACGAGTCTTGCGTCATACTTTTAATACTACAAACTCGTTTTTTTTAATTCCTTTAGTTAAAAATCCCATATTTTAATTACTATTTTTTATCGGCTTTCTCAGTCATCTATCTTACTTACGTACAGGGTGTCCAAAAACCGATGCTAAGATTTTTTGTTATAGTAACTACCAATAAACTGAATCCGTGGTAACTATTATCAGTAAATTATTTAGATAACAATTTATCGTTGGTTTTATGGACAGCCTGTATGTGTCTCGGTAAGATAGCCAATACTTGGATTTTTTTAAATCTTTATTGATTTAGCTTATTTAACTGACTTGGCTATCTTACTACGACATACCAATAGACAGATATGTAAATGTAGTACTACAACTATTTCCATTTTATTCGCTTAATTGACAGGTGATGCAAAACTATGGAGATTTTTATTCAAATTGAGCACAATATTACCATTATCATAAAAACGGTACTGTTCGTTAACTTGAAAGAACTGTGCAAGGCTTGCGGACATTCAAAACGTCTTATCTACGTATAAATAAATATGACAACACAAATTATAAATAATAATAAATATTGTATTGATTTATGTATGATTGCAGTCATCAAAATACGATTCCTGTAACATTGTACAGTTGTGCAAAACTATAGCTTTTTAAGCGGAAAACACAAAATTTTTGTATCCTGGTGGTAGAAGTTCAGCGGAGGATACAACATTGTGCGTTTAACAATATTGGCATACGCCTGATCACACGTCACTACGACAATTACTGAAGCACTCTGAGCACCGTATTGATATAATAAACTTGTCTCAACATGGCGGTCTGCAGGCGCTACCACACACCACAATTTCATACATTTAACAAGTTTTTTTTTTAAATATACATCCCACTTCATATCAAAACGGCACTTAGGAGATCCCGAAAAAGTCGTTTATTAATACGGGGTTTGATGTTATGCAAAGTCAGAGCACTAATTGAGTTAAACCCTTACATTTAAATTAATACAGGGACTTTTGTGAGTTTTTGCTCTAAATTCCGTAGTTCAAGAGTTCACCTGAAAGTCTCAATTAGTGCACTGAATAGAATATTTGACTATTTTTTTTTATATTGCAATTCCCGAAAGTACAACAAAAATAGTAAGCAACAGAAAAAAATCAATGAAATATTTAATAAAATGCCCAAGTTATAAACAATTTTAAATTGTTCATTAGACAGAGTCAACACTACTTAAAAATGACGTCATACCTTAAGAACTTCATAGTGTCTTGACATCACTCCATACAATATCCGTTTCGTGTGACAAAGACAGAAAATGTCCCCTCCACAAACTTCGTGTTTCTCCTCTATTTTTTCATCAAACTTTTTTCTTTCTATACTTTCTTTAAAATAATACCTAATTGTTGTACCTTTTTAATAGTCAAATACCCTATTGAGCATAGTGTAAAGGCTTCTATAGTCTATGTTCATAACATAAGTACTTACTACTAACGGACGAGCGATCAACACACGCTTCTTATTTTAAATAAGAGAAAAGAGGAATGATAATATTCAAGGGAAAAGTGGAGACAAACATGTTACACACGTGATTTATTTACTAGTTAGTGGAGTATGAATGATCGACGCGTACTCGTCGGATGTTTTTTTTTTAAATGTCTTGTAGCGGGCAAGGAACTGTTATCGAGCACCGGTCAAATATATTACAATTGTGATTAATTTCTAGAGGAGTATGAACAATTGACAAGTACAATACGGCCGACGTATCTTGGCGTGTCTGAAGTTAGCTGATTAGCTGCGCAGTAGACAATTTCGTTTCTAAAAGATGCATTGCGCAGCCAAACAACTAACTTCACTCGCCAAGATACGTCGGCCGTATTGTACTTAGAACGGTTGACATACCAACATTTTGTCTATTGCGTAAGAGGGATCGAGTTTCAAAGTTCTCCAACAATGTTTATCTTTCGTGAGACACAATTCATATTTATGATTAGTTACGGTGTTACTCACGTGCATTTTTCGGGATTGCCCGACTATTTCGACTCGCGACCTCGACGTGTGTTCAGTTCATAATTAAGGGCTCCGTTTGGACCCAAAACTAGTCGGGTTCTCCAACAATTGTTTTTCTGTATTCAAGCTTTTATAATTATCATTTAATAAATTGTGTAATACATGTACTAAATTGATTGGTTTGATTTAATTTGAAGTTTATTTTCTTCTTTTTAAGGCAATTAAATACAAGAGCAACTTACAATGATTAATGTTTCTTTGCGTTTTTTTTTAAACCAGAGACTAAAGTCGCCCAGCTTGAAGCAATAATTCTAATTCATTTTTTTTATTTGTCACACTGTATATTGGTGTTATAATTATTTACAATAAACGTAAAATCAACCTTTTAGGAGTGAAGAATCGAGCACTGGTCATGTAAGTATATTATACATAGGCGTTACACGCTTGCACGTCATCTCTTTAAACATTAAAAAAAATTTGATTAAATAAATAGTGGAGGATAGGTGTATACAGTTTTTAACTGAGTAAAGAGATTGAGTTTTAACTCATCAGCACTGCACTCTTTGACTCTCTTTTATCATATAAGGAACAGTCTTCGAGCAGTGGTCAACTGAGTATGTTTAATGTAGGCGTTAGATGTTTATAATTATGTTACGGTTTATGCTAGGTGGATGGGTAAAGTTAACTTTATCCAGGTGCCTAATTCTCCTAAAATAAATCTTGATAAATCACAACCGCACCAAGGCCGAACCGTTCGTTCAGACAGTTCTCAATTTCAAAAGCTATCAAATTGTTTGACACAAAAAACAAAATCAATCATTTTGAAAGTTTTCGAAAACAAAAACTGACTGACGGTTGTGGTTCGATTGCGTTTGGCAACAATTTATTTTAGGAGAATTGGGCCCCTGGTGAACCTAAGATAAAGTACGAAATTATTACAAACTCTGGACACTATCTAGCTATTATTGGATAATGTTAACTTTATCCAGATGCGATTGATTTTTCTCTTACTTCAATTTTTTTTATTTTGTTCCGTATTCGCGGTTTTCATAAAAACTATTGTCTAATTTTGAACTAGAACTAGGTTTATCTGGATAATCTCACCTAACATTAACCGTGACATATACATATCGTAATTGGCCTACAGAATTGCTTGATTTTGTCGATAAATCAGTCACCAAAATCAAGTATACAGTGTGTGCCTGGAAAATGTGTACAAACGAAAATGGGTAAAATAGACCACAATTTAGAGAAACAAAAACTTATTCAAAAAAATAACATTCTTTATCACAGCAAAACTTTAAAATGGCTTCAAGGAAACGTGTTTTTTAACTTGTCTGTTTTTAAGGGTGCGTTTTATTTGCTATGCTACATGAATTGTTAACTATCATTATTGTTTTTATTTAAACGTAATGAATAAAAAGTTATTTTTTATTAACAAAAAAGCTAAAAAAAAATTAATGTTTTTAGATTTATTTTTCATTTTTTTGTCGATTAAATGTGTTCGAGTTTTGCCCATTTTCGTTCGTATTTGTATAGTGTATGTTGTCAAGCGATATTATTATTCGATTTTTGATTGAGAAAATCAAGTTATTCTGTAGGTATTAAGTAATATTAGAATATGGTAGAATGGCATAAGTTTAGCAGGAGCATGTTGTCGGGTGTCAGTCGGCGGTGACGAGCGTGTGCCGTCTCCTGCGCAGTCTGGCGCGGCAGTACAGCCGCAGCAGTACTGCCGCGAACACCAGCAGCACGCCCAGCGCGCCCCCCCACGAGATGTGGTGACCGTACACCACGCACGACAACAGGATCGACACCGCCTGCAACATACAACCACACATACACAACTACCAATATACCTACAGAGTCGTGACGATATTACGACAATCATTGAAACCATATACTGGGTATCGCGTTAGACCGTTTGTCCTCCGCCGTCGTCACCGAGAACGAGATGACGTTGTCGAAGTAGCGATACATACGTTACTATGGCTGCGTGTCCACCGCACGTCCGTCATCCGAACGCCGTCATCTCGGTCACCGAGATTGTGAGTAGTTCGGCGCTACCGTTAGAACTCCGCCGAGATCGTGACAGACCGAAAGAATAATAATTTTTATTGGAACTAAAAAACAGGTTTACAATAAGATTGCGTACGATAATAGCTACATTAGTTATAAAACTGTGTCGCAGCCATTAACGCCCACCTCCAAGAGGTCAAAGGCGGCAGCGTTCCAATGAAGTAAAAAGGTAAGTAAGGACTAAACATATGACTAAAGTTAGGGTAAGGAACATTACGTTAGTGCAAATGGTGTATGTTTGCGTTGTGAATGTTTGTTTGTATGTGTAGTGAATGTTTATTTGTATGTGTAGTGAATGTTTGTGTGTATGTGTAGTTAATGTAAGTTTGTGATTGAGTGCACATTTATGCGTAGGGATTTATGTCACAGGTATGTGAATTTCAACAGGTAGGATATATTTGGGGTAAAAATTTTAGGTTTTAATAAATGATTCTAACTTTTCTGAAATGCCGGCAATACAAAACGCGTCTGCACTTATCCACTACATCCGAGATTGACGGCGCCGGTACACATACTTTTTCTTATGTTGGAAACCACCGAGATCGGTCGCGGTGGACACACGATCGCCGTCACATCGTTCCGAACTCGATCCGAAATAATCTCGTTTCTCGGTGACGGTGGCGGTGGACAAATGCTCTTAGTAGTTCGTACACCAAAAAATATCAAATTATATTCAACAGTATAGCCACTAGATTTGCTTTTTATTTTAACAATTTTTACACATAGGTACTGTAAATAAATATAACGAGGGTAGTTCACCCATTGGGGGTACCTCGTCATCAGAGTCCAAGTTCGACTTGGTGTAGGCAGGAAATAATAGTCACAACACTGATTATAGTCCACTATTTATTCACTCTCGATAGCAAAATAATAAAATCTCAAATGATCAAACCGATGGAAACTTAAAGAAGAACAAAGTACGGAAGATTAAAGTACGGAAACGCGGTAAGTTCGGTGCAGGCTGGCAAAACGACCTCTCGCCCTCGTGTCTCACTCCAAAGTCACGTCTCTCCAATCAAATGCATCCAATGTCAAAAAGGATGACAGCTGACAGCTGACAGCTTGCTGACAACCGTCAAACAAGACATGCCACGCCCCGCACCAACCTCACCCAAGCACACTACTTGACGTTTCCGACAAACGATAATAGATGGCGTCCTACTACATTAACAATAATCATTCTAATAGTTGTGCTTCTGTGTTGATTCTGCGACAAATACATACGAGTTCACTAGGCAAGTTCACTAGGTCATTCACCTAGACGGACCAAAACAATTTAGTTTTACCTACGTTCGTAAAATGAAGCGCTGCGAGGCAGACGTGATGTCGTCGCTCTTACCTATAGTGACTACAGGTCAATTGAGGTCAGTAGATAATATAATAAAGAGTGTTGTTTTTCGTTTAAATAATTTCCACATTTAATATGTTTAATTAAGGGCCGTATTTTCAATAATCAGATAACTTTAATTGAGGAATAAATATAGCAAATATGACATAATACAAGGTGTAATATAAATAACGCACAACCTCATAAGGGATCACTGTACTCATCATTATGAACAACTTTTACTATGGGATCAAACGTGAAAACGTGATAAAAAAATCAGCTGTTCCCTACATTTTGACGAGTTACGCGAACATAAATGTAGGGAACAGCTGTTTTTTTTCGCGATTTCAGATTTGGTCCCGTATTAAAAGTTGTTCATAATGATGAGCACGGTGAGTGACCCCTTAAGAGGTTGTGCGTTATTTATGCTACACCTTGTATATTCTATACAGGATGTTAACGAATTCGTGTAATTCCTTCAAACCACATGATCTATTAATGATATAGATTAACACCGCACGGGATTTAGATGATTAAAAATAAAAATAAACTTTTTTTTCCAAATATTTTTTTTATGTGATAGATAATTTCGATGCCATGCATAAATCAATGAAGGCACGGCGACACAGCTAACAGGCACGACTAGCGCGATATCGCTTCACACTGTCAGTTAACTTGGGACACTAAAATTACTCAGATACAGAATACCATGGTTCGTTTTTTGAAAATTTTTTTTTGTTCATTCTGAAAAAATCCTATGCAGTGTTAATCAGTGTCACCAGAAGATCATGCGGTTTGAAGGAATTACACGAATTCGTTAACACCCTGTACAAAAGCTGTCAAAACGTCAAAATTATTCTTCAAATAAAAATTATCTGACGATTGAAAAATCAGTCCTTAATCATTTTAAAGTATTTTGATAGACTAGTAACGAGCCTGTTTTAATATATTGTCGTTATGTCGTCATTACCCTGTATACTGCTGATATTTGCGTTAAAACGACTGCCTTCGTGTCCAATTAAAACAAACCAAGTTTATACAGCATTCTACAATTCTAACGAATCTTTTTCTTCAATTGTCATTTTTCTCGACAGCATCTCTTTCAGTAACCAAATAATGACAATTGAAACATTTGATCGTTGCTTACCTGTCTGAGCGTCATTATGATAGTAAAGACGACGGCTCCGAACCGTGCGATGGTGCGGTAGATGAGCAGCTGTCCTACCGCTGAGCTCACCGATAGTACGATGCAGTCTGCTGCGAATACTGGGTGCTGAGACAAGAGGACAGCATGGTTATACGAACCAAAACATTGATGCACCGAAGTTTTATTGAGAAGATATACACGCTGACATATAATTGGTTGTTTTAATAGAACAAACGTTGTTCAGAACATGGCCTATTACCAATCAGAAGAAGAAAAAAAAATTTAAAAAAAAATACTAGGCGTTTTTAAAAAGTCTTAGGCGCGGGCCATATACATATAGGTAAATGGCGACGGGCGCGGACGTGTCACATATTCCGTTCAAATTTCATACAAAATGCATGGAAATAAAGCACAACGCAGGCGCCGAAATGGCGCGTCATAACCACGTCCGACGAACGACATACCGTGTGTCCTAAATTGCGCTTTATTTCCATGCATTTTGTATGAAATTTGAACGGAATACGTGGCATGTCCGCGCCCGGCGCCAAATCAATGTGCTTTGCGACTCATGTTGCTCAAACATTAACCGTAACATTAAAGTACTCATCGCGGCAATCGCGGTAAAGTTCCCGCCAAATAACTTCAACCATCATGGCGCCGACTGCGCAGGTCCTCTGACTCTATTAACTTTTTAGAGGGGGGCCTCTGACTTTATTAACTTTTTTTTTGTGTTTTTTTTTTAAGACCATGTTCTGAACAATGCTTGTCGTAACAAAACAACCAATTACATGTCAGCGTGTATTATCTAGGACTTACGGTTATCTACAAAGTGTGTGTTTATATTGATATGTAACGAAAAATCGCAAGAAGTGTTTGCGCAACATTGGGATATAAATGGTTCAGAATCTTATCATGTACTCAGATTTTCAATGACAATTCAAAAAATTTACAAGACGTATAACATGTAATGTTTTAGTACAGTGTACCTACTTACTACATACAGTGGGTCAACGCCCGTACATTTGACAGGTTCTATGAAATGTCAAAATTATGTAGGGGCGGAGGTTATGTCCCAAGTATGCAGTATGGCTACTCGGGACATAACCTCCGCCCCTCACCCTGCAACCCCCCGCACGATTACTCTGCGACAATGTTCTATGTTGACCGACTGTAAGGAGTAAAATATATGTAGACTATGGTTTTAGTATCTTACGTGCAACAATGTGAGGGGCGGCGCGTGATGCGCGTGCGCGGCGGCGGTGAGCGCGCACGAGAACGCGTTGACGGCGCACAGCATGTGCAGCGCGCCCACGTTGTACCGAGAGAACACCGCGCCCTGCCACGACGACGTGAAGCTGTCGCACAGCATGTACAGCGCCAGCAGCGCCGCGCCCGACACCGTCATCGCGCGCGACGCCGCCTTGTGTTCGTGGCTGCCGAACATGAACAGCACCATGCCCACCGAGATCAGCACCGCCGTCACGTACTCGTACACCTCGTACTTGTTGCGCGACACTAGCTTGCCCATCAACATCACCGGAATCACCTTACACGACTTTGATAGCACCTGCACAATGTTTAAGGATTGGTTAGAAGCGTGATTGATGTGGAATGGAAGATCAGACCCGGTCCTAGCATAGGGCGAACGGGGCGGCCGCTCCAAGCGCCAAATCCCAGGAAGCGCCAGCACTACCCTGTCTCTTCCCGTGGAATGTCAATTGCGCAACCACCCCCCCCCCCCCCCCCCCTTGGGGGACGGCCTATGTCCAGCAGTGGATGTTTTTCGGCTGAATGATTAGAGAGGGGGCGCCATAATTGGATCTCGCTCTATCCTAAAACTTGCCTCGAGCCGGCACTGTGGAAGATTATGAAGTATCACTAATATTTAATAAGTT
Organism: Amphipyra tragopoginis; assembly: GCA_905220435.1. NCBI lineage: Eukaryota > Metazoa > Arthropoda > Insecta > Lepidoptera > Noctuidae > Amphipyra > Amphipyra tragopoginis. The sequence goes on along the minus strand of HG992013.1, from coordinate 273,548 downwards.
TAGGATGATAAGACCTGGAACTAAGTCACAATGTAGTTGCAGTTACAATTCGATGAAAATAACGCTTTTCGTATTCTCTTATTAGCCAAGTACGCTCGCGTGAATATTAACTGGAGCCTCACTGCAACTGAATAGGCGCATCATGATATTTCGCGAATTAGCCTACATCCCCCTAATTCAGAACATTTCGATAAATCAGTTGTAAAACAATTTGATTTATTATCTAATTTTCTATCGTTACGAGAATCGTAGACAAAACGAGGTAACACATCGAATCGATCGACAACTGACTTATCGAAACGTTTTGAAAAAAGGGGATGGTCTTTTTTTTTAAATTAAGGAGCAGAACTTTAAGAAGCATCTCCAAAACGGCGTTTGTGCGATATTAGTGCAATGTTTGAATGCTGTCTAGTGCGATATATCTCTCGATCGTATAAATAGGGTTTGCCTAAAATTTTTCTGTCAGAAATTCTTGGTACAACGAAAAAATTGGTTTTATCAGTCTAATGCTGCAATCAACACAAATTCAGAAAAACGATTATTTCACTGAAGAACCCTTTTATCCTACCCAAAGACTATAAAACCACTTGACGGCGCATACAGTGCCCCGACGCTCGAAAACTATTAGTATTTTGTCGCCTATATTAGGCTACCTGTACAGTACAGGCTGTACTAGTGACCATTTTAGTTGTGTCCAAGAGTTAGATCTCTGTACACGCTAAATTAACATAAATTGTTAAAACTTTTATGCAATTATAACGCATCAAAATGCCTTCATGTGCGGTGAAGTGGTGTGGAAAACAATCCAAGACATCTAGTTACAAAAAGGATGGCATAACTTTTCATCGGAAAGTAAGCAGTACGATTTTTTTTTTGATTTAATCGTAATAATGAGCGACCTGCATGGGTCAAGATAAAATGGTGCTTGGGTAACGGATGCACAATGCGGAAACGCGCGTTGATGTCTTTTGGAAAAGTCTCGTTCTTTCATTAGACAATTCTAATGCGTGTATCCCTTTCTTTCCCTTTGTAGGTTTATCGTAAAAATTAGTGCTGTTACCTTTAATTATCTGAAGTCAATATCGAAAATAATAAAATAAAATGTAATTAAAATGTTATTGAATTTAAATATTGTAATAAAATACCTATATATTTTTCATCTCCGTGTTTGATGAACCTAATGTACCTACATGTTTTTATTTTAGATTTCCGAAGATTCCGGAACTAAAAGAAAAGTGGATAAATAAGATTTAATAGGAAAAATTGGTTTCCAACGAAATACAGCGCTGTCTGTTCAAGGCACTTCACCCCCGATTGTTTTGAATATTTAAAACAACGCCGCCGTTTATTTAGTTCAGCGATACCAACGATGTTTTTGCCAATTTTGGTATGATTATTAGTATGATATGATAATTAAAATTATATAAATAATATTTATTATTTATACAATTTTACTTAGGGCCGATTTTTCAATCGTCAGATAACTTTTATCTAAGGAATAAATATTACGGTTTGACATATTTTCTATACAAAAGCTGTCAAAAAGTCAAACTTATTCTCCAGTTAAAAGTTATCTGACGATTGAAAAATCAGCCCTAAATTGAGCATTTTTCATAATTTCATAGTCCATTTTATCGATATCGACTATTTTCCTTTAATCACGTAGAGCAACCCTAAATATTGGCATACACGCAAGTTGATCTTGAGGTGACCAATGGCAGCCGCGCGTACTTACCCGTCCCCCGGCCCGCTGTAGTGAGTCGTGTACTTAGAAGAAATCGGCCTATAAGCTCTCTAGTGGTTTTATTCTCTTTGATCCTACCCTAATCTGCGTAATACAATGCCCTCTAAATACTGGTAGCATCAAAACAACAAAACTAAAATCACAGCGGTGAATACCAATATGACAATAGGATTACTGCATGAGTGTTCCTCACCTGCGTGGGAAAGCTGACATACTTGAGCGCCTCGTACTGGCACCAGGCGCTGAGCACGTTGGTGAGCGAGCAGTACGAGAACTTGTAGAGCGGCGCCGGCGCCAGCGGGGTGCGCGCGCACGCCAGCCGCGCCGCCGCCACCACCAGCGCCGTCAGACGGTTCACGAACACCAGGAACTGCGAGTCGCTGAACCGCGTCATGCTGCCGTCCGACATCACGTAGTTCTGACAGAGTTACGGCACAGTTAGTGACAACGTTGTGTGCTTCCTAACAAACACAGAGACACATTGTCAAACCTGCGTCATGATCTTCTCCTGCAGCAGTCCCCACACAAGGTACGCTGCCATGAGTCCCGTGAAACAGAAGGCGAGCTCTGCGCCTTCTCGCGCGGGGTTCTCTTCCTTACGAATCTTCGCAGCCTCGGGCAGCCGTTCCCCCGGCTCGCCGAAACACGCGAAAAGTACCCGCCATGTGTACCCAGAGTTAGCTACAAACAAGTTATTGCTATTTCAGTATTTTAAACACTCTTTTACAAGTAATTATTCGTGATTTTTTTGTTCTAGATAGTACAGGCATATGTCATCTGACTTTTCTGGAATGTTACTTAGAGATCCAGGTACCTATTTCTTTATATCCAGACATGATCGTACAGTTATGTAAGAGGACAAGATCTGGGCTAGACTTTGAGAGAAGTGCCGAGCTTTGAGTTGATCTATCCTGACAGACATGACAGTCACTTTGGATAGGTCCAAAGTGAATTTGTCATGTTCTCTGTCCCGGCCATTTTAATAAATGTTATGTGACATTTACGTATTAATATCCGTTCCAGGCTGATTTAAAACACGTAAACACATTATCAGTTTCGTTGACGTAATCTGACCTAGATATTTTTTGTAATTTATTTTTTGTATTCAAGTAGCAAGTTAAGTCAAATATATCATTTAACTTATTCCTAATTGTAACCAGATATTCGAGTCGCTTGCGCACGCGGCTCGTCTCGGATTGCCGTTATTTCCTGCGCATCTGTAGCTATTTCTCGACCTACTTACATTATAAACACGAAGTAGTATGGTCAATACAGAATTTCATTATTTAGAAGTAATTCTAAATTAGCATGACTAGGTTGAATTACTAGAAGTAGGACTAGGAGAAGAAGAGAGGGCTGAGGAGGTCTTGCTCCAGCAGCGTACTACTATAGGCATACCTATAAGAATACTTTGCTTGTAGTATGACTAAGTTTAAAACTGTGCTAAGTTATACCGGTTTACTTAGAATGAACTGGCGAAACTTTACAGGGTTACTAGGTAACATTAGTGGAACACATTCCAATAATAAAATACCGAAGCTTTAGTAAATTAAATAACAAGATACCTTATCAATACAATACAGTAGCGAAGAGCGCGCACGCAGTAGATATCTTCGTTTATTTATATTAAAAAACAAAAACATAAAAAGAGTACCCTACATAGGGAAGAGGGTCCAAGCTGCCGGCAGTCAGGGCTCCAGAGAAAGGAACCTCCTTACTATGCGTGCCGTGTCAAGGAGTACTGCGTTTTGAATCAAGCCCTTGATCCAGCCGCCCAACAAGAGCCTCGTGAGGGCTGGATCGAGGCTCTTGGCTATTAATTAATCCATTCGCCGTAAAGACTGTCGGGACAATGACTGCTGACTCCACATCCCGCATGCTGAAAACCTCGTGGCTTAGATCAAGATATATTATTTGTTTATCTTTCTCAGCTTTCACGAGGTTCTCGTCATGAGGGACCGTGACTTCACTACTATCACTGATTGGCAACAACAGTAGAACTGTTGTTGCCAATCAGTGATAGTAGATCGATCCCAGTACAATGTGGCACGACCATTCTCGAGAACTGGGTCGGGCACATACCTGTAATACGGTACTTCCGATTCCACAAAGTTATATTTCAGAGCAAGTTGCTGATGAATAATCCTGGCCACCAGGTTGTGTCTGTGCAAGTATTCCCCGTTGGCAAGACGGGAACAACCGGAGACAATGTGTCGGATAGATTCTCCCGGACGGAGGCATGCCCGACAGATGTCAACCGTGCCATCCTTCACAATATGTTTGTATATCTTATTTTTAGGTATATTTTCTGCATAATGTTCTATTAATAATACCTAGTAACCCTATGAAGTTTCGTCAGTGAAATTGAAATAGGTAAATCAATTATAATGTAGGCATATAATAGTTATGAAAATAAATCAGTTTCATACTCTCGAAAAATGTGTTTTGCATATCAGGAAACTTAATCAATGAAAACAAAAATATACCGTAACTAATGAACAAGTTATTATACCTAATCATGTCATAGCGCTAATAGGTAAATGTTTGTCAAACACTCACTTATCTTATCGAAGTAGTTGATTTTTTCCAAATATTTGTACAATATAAACATGGGCAGCAGCACCGTTGAGTAGCCCACTAGATTTAGTAGCAGGCGGAAAAACCTGAAATAGAAACATTTTATTACCACAATTGAACAACTTGTAGTGTGCGTCCTGATCCTGAGTGACGGCGCACGGGCGTATTGCGGATTGCGGAGCGGCTTTACCGTGGCTTTACCGTCGATACCTGTCCTTAGTACACGCGGGAAAGTTGACACATACTCGCGTATGTTTATTTTACTTTGGTTTTAATAATGTCGATAGCAAAATTCAAACGTTTCGAACATTTATTTAATGCGCTATCATTCCGCCTGCGCGGTGCGCCGGGTTTGAAGTAAATACACGGATTTGAACTCTATCCCCCTTATTACAAAATATGGTTTAAACCAAGACTAAGGTAAACCCTAGTTTAAAATATACCCATCACTTTCTTACGTCATATAACAAAAAGAGACGGGGCTATTTTAAAACCTAGGTTTTTATCAGACCTTCTTTTGTAATAAGGGGGTGTACCTATGTATAGACATACACCCCCTTATTACAAAAGATGATTTACTAATATGATAATGTAGGGAAATGATAAAAAAAACAAACACCTGTACCTAAATGAAAATAATGTCAGCGACATTACATGCAATGATCATAGTATAAATAATGCCATACGTAATCACTTTGCTTGGCAGGGGGAATGTTGATGACATGCAATGCACTTACATAACATTGTGTTGTTTGTGCAACTGTTTTTTATTTAATCAATAAATACTGTTCACTTTTATAACCATATATTGTTGCATCGTGATTATGACTATTCATTCAGAATGCAATTAAGCATAAAATATTCATACACAATTATATACCTATACTGCATGTATTTTTCGATGTAATTTTCATTTCACTTAATATAAAACTTATTAGATAACATATCTTGGGGAGGCCTATGTCCAGCAGTAGATGTCTTTCGGCTGAATGATGACGATAACATGAAGTCAAGATTCAAGACTTTTACATTACTTTTAAGTAATTACAGTTGGGTTTTCATTAGTCGAGTTTTGAAGCACAGTTCAGATTACTTAAAATACACACATCAAAAGTGTCTAGGGATCAACATATATTTTTGCAATAACTTTTCTCCTGATTGATATTAATTAAAATTTTCTTTAAGGATTCATCAAATAAAGTGTTTTCGTTTGTCACAGTAACGATAAACCAAGTCACCTTTGCATTAATAAAGAAATTTGCCATTTTCCTAATAAAGGGATTTTTGACATTTGAACCACTAACACAAAAGTTCGAAAAAAAGACTGAAATAACAGTTTTCTTTAAAATTTTATTGGGTAACTTAAACAATTAATAATCCGTGTTTCTACCGCGAACACTAACAACACAAGAACATCGGTTTGGCATACTCAAAATGAGTTCATCCAAATCACGCTGTGGAATGGCCGCCCATGTTCGTTGCAACAACAAAAAAAGGTCTTCTTGCGACTGGATACCCTCCATATTCGGCAGAGCTCTTCTCTGTAGCATATCCCATGCATGCTCAATCGGGTTCAAGTCTGGCGACTGAGCAGGCCAGGGCAGGACATTGATGTTAGCTGCGGCGAGAGTCTGTCTTACAACTCTTGCGGTGTGCGGTCGTGCATTATCATGCATTAACTGAAATAAGGGACCGATTTGCGCTTGTAGAGGAACGATGACGTCTGATACAATCGTCTCAGCATAAATTTGAGCGTTGAGGTTGCCTCTGATCCAAATCAACTCAGTTCTTCCGCCGATCCAAATACCCGCCCATACCATGATGGTTCCACCACTATAAGGATGGACTTCCTGGCAGGATTTTAATCGCTGTTGGCGTCCAGGGGTTCTCCAGTGTCGTATACGTCTTGTATCCGGTCTCATACCAAAACGAGACTCATCAGAAAAGCACACGAAACGCCATTGTTCTTCTGCCCAATTTCTGTGTCCAAGAGCCCATTGATATCGAATCCTACGATTGTGCATTGCTATAGGTGGTACCCGTAGCGGTCTTCGGGAATGAAGGTTCACTTCATGCAAGCGGTTTCTGACTGTTTGGTCGCTAATTAAGTTCCCTGAAGAGTGATGAAGCCTCACGGCTAACATCATGGCGGTTATTGTTGGAGCTCTTCGAGTTAAGATTTGAATGTATCGGTCTTGTCTCCGTGTGGTGCAGCGATACCGTCCTCCATGGCGCTCAGCCACGGTACCAGTGCTTCGGTAACGTGTCCAAAGTCGACTGATAACACTCTGACTTGTATTCAGAGCTAAAGCCACAGTACGTTGCCGGGAACCAGCTTCTATCATTCCCACGGCTCTGAGCATTTCTTCCCTGCTTAAATGACGTCGCCGCTCCATAATAACGTTGGTTTTAATCAGTAGTAGGGAAACAGTAGCACTAATAATGTCTTCAATGCGTTGTATGTTTTTATAGGGAAAATATTGACAGCTGATTTTCATCTTTTACTCGAATTTGATTCACAGTTCCTGATTCAAATTATGAAATGCACCAAAAAGGATCCATATAAATTTATAAAATCATAAATTTATTACAAAGCCACATCTCAATCTCAAGAAATCCGCATAAAAATGCTTGATCCCTAGACACTTTTGATGTGTGTATTATTTCAAGTCTCTTACAATATTATGCAAAGCCAATGTTTACCATTAAATGAATATCAGATGCTGATTGTGGGTTTTAAAGCACTTATGTATGACAACATTTCTTTGAGCTCACCATGAATACTCAATATCGCTGAGTGTGGCAGACTGCTCGTAGGCGTCGATGAGCAGGTGGTACAGGTGTGAGATCAACCACATAAACCCCAGACACGCCAGCCCCACCAACCTGTATGAAATAAAATATTAACTTGACTATCCTCTGGTTTATGAGTTAACAATTCTAGGATAAGCAGTACTTAAGTAACATTAGAGTGAGGAGTTGTCAAAAAAATGATGAATTTGCATTTTTTTGACAACTCCATACTCAAATATTACTTAAGTATTGCTTATCCCGAATCCTCAACTCTGAAACCGTAGGTATGTCTGACAATTGATAATATTTTTAACCCCCGATGGAAAACCGGCCAAGTGCGAGTCAGATTCGCGCACCGAGGGTTCCTTACCTTGGATTGGAAGGAGACATATATAAAATGTATTTAGTTAAATCCATTGACCACCTCAAAAACAATGGAACCTAGGACAGCTCAGCTTGTTTGTAATTTGTAAAGGAGTTTTGTTGATTTCTATAAAACTATGCTAGTTACAGATAGGGTTGCCAACTTTTTTGACAAAAAAAACGTATGCTATTGTTTGATTAGGGAAAAAAAAGTATTTGGAAGAAAAAAAAGTATTTTTCAAAGGACAGTGCCTGCCTTCTAGTCCTGAGGAATGTGCGGGATTACAGGTTTTACACTGAGATTCAAAAATTAAGACCTAAATTATTATGTCTATATTATTCCAACTAAAGCCAAGGTAAAATTATCTGAAAAAACCATTAAGTGTAGATATTGTTTCCGTTTTGCCTTTTGAAACATTTCTCTTTTTTTACGTTTTTTTTCATCATATATACGTTCTGTTTTAACTATTTATATTATATATGTTTATAACTTTCAGTACTTACCTATTATGAGTGTTTCGTTTTACGCATCACAGTAAAGATTGAAAATAAAGTATTTTAGCATACTTTATCTGTATGCAAAAGTATAAAGTATATTTATAGAAAATAAAGTAGGATACGTTATTACAAAGTATGGTTGGCAACCTTAGTTACAGACATTGTTTTATTATTTCTGTAATACTTACATAAACCTCTATCAACTCGATTTTTCTCAATTTTTTGCTTTGCAAACTTCGAATATAAGAGGCAATATATAGCAAAGCAATGATGTTGACAAAAAAAATTGAGGATTGCAGGAAACAAAATACAAACACATTGAATACTAAATACATAAACTCACGCCTGTATTTCCCAAAGGGTTGGCAGAGGTGTATAGTATAGTACACCCACATTTCACCGTTATGTTTACGTCCCATAATAGGGGCGAGCCTATTGCCATTGACTAGGCACAAATCCAGACCCCGACATTGAATACTATTTTCTGGATATTTTAATTTAACATCACAAGTCTTTCAATATTACTTATAGGAAATTCTTAGCAATCTCTTTCTAAATTAAAGACATTATGCTAGTTTCCACAATCTTGTGAATACAAACTGGGTCAGAATCTGACATTGTCATATCTGTGTTGACTTGCCTTCAGATTGCAGCAATTGATTGATAATACTTGTAGTTCAAGTTGTATTAATAGTGTAGTGAAAACTTGGAAAGTGAGACGATGGCAGCAATTTGTCTCAATTTAAAGGAAACTTCTGCTAAGCAAACTTTTTCTGAGCAAACCTGGCTAATTAGCTGCTTTGTTAATGATCCATTGAAATAAGAAGAAACCAGTGCGTTTTCTTAAATTGATTTATTCAATGAAAAATACAAAAGGACTGGGATTTGGCATTTCGGGGGCTCCATCAAGCTGAATGCCCTCGGCTTGTGCCTGATGTGCCCTTATCTATACTAATATTATAAAGAGGTAGAATTTGTTTGTTTGTTTGTTTGTTTGTTTGTATGTAGGGGGTAATCTCCGAAACTACTCATCCGATTTCAAAAATTCTTTCACCAATAGGAAGCTACGTTATCCTTGAGTGCTATAGGCTATATTTTGGGATCAAAAAATTAGGGATCCTTAAATTAACGCGAGCGAAGCCGCGAGCAAAAGCTAGTTTATGATAAAAATGAAACTGTTAACTGAGCCATCGCTTTAGCTCTAGTCTAAATAATGTTGTACAAGTGGACCTTATAATGCTAGGTTTTCTTTTATTACCTACAGAGAAAGGATTTACACCTTTGACTGAAACACATTAGCATTCATAATAAAAAAACAAATTTATCAACCTGTACTTTCCCAGATATTGGTAAAAAGGTCCGAGTTATTTCGAAAAAGGTTTTGTTTTATTTTTCTACTATTTTAATAGTACTTGTAATAGTAATAGTTTAGACTTTCACTAACCCTAACAATATATTTTCTTAAATAACATAGGTAGTCATCATAGTTAGAGAGTGCATAATAATAGATATTTTTTTAACACATCAAATCTTACTTTCATCTAACAATCATCATCATTTATTTTTTTACTGTGTTTATTTTATGTGGCAGTTGGGTAAAACTTTGTAAATAATTATTAATGATTTACAGTTTTGCCTACAATCACTGTCGCAACTAGTATTGAGAATAATACAGTAGGTAACAACAATTTGTAATTAATGCATACCTCATCTAAAATAAGTTTTATCTTAACGCATAACAATTCATGCATAACCAGAGAATTGTTTCGATAGTCATGCCATACACTAATTTAATACACGCATACTTCTTAGTTCTTACTGAGATACGCAAGAGATCCTCGTCTATTGTGTTTATTGTTCTTTAGTAAGATACATAGGTAATTTTATTGTAGTGTTTGTTATATTATTGCGAAACTTACCACACCGCTATCCTCGAGGACATTATATTACCGTTGTCACTAACCGAACAAATAATATATTTAACACATACAAAAATACTGACTGATATGTTATTAAATGCTTTTTAATATGTTACTGTTAATTCACTACATTAGAAAAATAAATTTCATAGTTTCTCTGAAGCTCCGACACATCCCCGTACGACATAGTTCGGTTTCGAAACGTCAATCAAACAAACTCTGGGTTGCCATTGCGATCTTTTATTTCTCCCCAACTTTGAAGTTGCTGTTTCTAAATATTTTGAGTATTTATCATCACTTTAGCGGCAGCTATACGTAATCAAGACGAAAAATAATGATTATCATGTTATTGCAATAACAAAACATGTCGAAAAAAGTTATTTATGATCCCTCTGACAGTTCTGTCACTGTCATCTCCTTGTAGCCAAGAAGCAATAAAATGTGTCACATCACATCAGCATTTCATTGCATTATAAAGAATGAAAAATAAATTTTAATACTGTATAATATTAATTGTATATTATTACTTGGCTGTGTCATCTTACGATCTTTTCCTGCCTACATTGGCGAATAATACAACCTCAGATTATAATAACAATGTGTCACTATCGCATTTTGCATCAGCGGCATAGTTTTTAAAAGGTTCTAAGCCTTACGGTATTTTTTGTAGTATTTCAAGATTAGATTTTTTTTCTAGCAATCAATTACCAATTTCATATTTTTTTGAATTGTTGTTTCTGTAGAATTTTCTTTAATGCTCAAAACAAACAATATAAATTAATTTTGCGCTATATAACTCGGATCGTGGTTCAAATTTCCATTTATGTTAATACCAGGCTTCATACATTTTCTGAACGTCTCATTTTTCATAATGTCTTCCCCCAACCCAACACATTTGTCCGAAACTTCGCAAGAATCCAATTTTACCCAGAATTAGAAAAAAACATCCATAATCTGGCAACGCTATTGAACGAGTTCGGAACCTTATGACTTTGACATTAGTGAATGTTGCAAGTTCTATCAAATTGCCCTAAGAAAAAATAAAACCATTCAGGGTGAATTTTAACTAATAGAATTAAGAATTTCCGTATTATATAATATTATCCCGGATAAATTCAAAATATAAGACACCAAAAAAAAATCCTCATATAATAACACAAAATGTCAGTTTAGCGCCTGATATAAAAATGGTTTCACCTATAAATCAAAAACTTTTTATAAAAAGCAGGCTCAACTGCATTGAGTAGAGGCGAATTTATTTCAATTCGGTGTAGTTATTCCCTTTAGGGCGTGATAGTGTGTACCCGAGAGTTCGAGTTTTTTGATAAATACCAATCAATTGAAAGTTATTGTTAGAAGTGTAGGTACTAAATGTTTTATGAAATTATCCAGGAAGGGGCTTAAAGAATGATGATTATGTGTCTCAAAACATTATGACACTAACTAAACGTAAAAAATATGAGAAAAACATCCTCATTTCATCAGCTATCTAACGAGCTAAGAATGTTAAAAAAAATGAAATTCTTGTAAAATGTTTGAAAATACTGACAAAGATGGAATACGATTGTTATGAATTAACAAAACATCAGAGAAAATGGAGAAAATTGATACATGTTTACCAAATAATACTTTTCTATTCGATTTTTGACAGCTTTACTTGACAAATCTGCGCCCAGTACAGGCATTAATTCTATGATAACTCGCTATTTTTGAGTCATACATAACGTGACCACTATTTTTTTCCCTCAGAGCGGGACCGCCTACTATAATATTTTTTTTATCACTACATATTATAAAACAAAGTCCCTCCCCGCTGTCTGTCCCTATCTACGCTTTTAGATCTTTAAAACTACGCAACGCATTTTGATGCGGTTTTTTGTAATAGATAGAGTGATTCAAGAGGAAGGTTTTAAGCTATAATACATTGCACCCGTGCGAAGCCGGTGCGGGTCGCTAGTATAAGAATAAAACACATAATATTTATTAAAAAAAATAGGTATACAAAAAAAATGGAACTTTTCTTGTGTAGTCTCGTGGGCTGGTCCGATACTTTACGGAAGAGCAATTTGCTTTAAAATAATTATTAGCCTTAGTTTATACAATGAATGTGTATAGGTACCTATCATTAAAACATTATCACATACCTAAGGTACCTATGTGATAATGTTGGCATGACTTGTTGACGTTACTTGGTTAGCAAAATGTTTTCCGACGCAATTAGTAAATACGCGCCCGTTTTATATTGAATTCATTTCCACGGATTTCCTTTTTTCAAAGCGGGACATTTTCATGTTTTTGGGAACAGCGGGACACATAGCTCAAAAGCGGGACTGTCCCGCTGAAAACGGGACGTATGGTCAGGTTAGTCATACATTATCTGTCTCATTACCTCTACTGAGGCCAAATGTACAGTTTGGCGTAGACTATAATCAACTATAATTATGCGTAGAAAGAATTGGTACAGCCATATAGTGTCAGCTACAACGTAATATAGAAATCAAAACCATTTAATTTGATACTTTAAAGATAAATAATGTTAACGAATTCTGGGTACCTACTTTTTAAAAAACCAAGATATTTTGCAAGAAATCTACTGACTTTCGCCTAGGGTACTTACATGCATGGGGTGCTAATTGGTTGCATAAAGGGCACACTACAGCCTTACAAGGAATACGGACTGCCTGCATAAAGTTTAGTTTATACTAAGTACGAGTATTATAAACTTTATACAGGCCTACACTTTGATTATAATGATAAACATAGAGTAAAGTATTACCTACGTTGGGTTGAAAGAAAAAATGAATAAATAATGACGTTGATAGTTTCATAACCTATTGTATTTTTGTTATAAATTATTTTTATTTAATAGTTTTTGTGCATGTAACTCGGTACCTACGTAAAATAATAATTTATTGTTAATAATTAAAAATATTTATAGAACATATGGAACAACAATTATATTATCGCTACAGACATGTGGTCTGAGGCTGTTATGTTTTTGCTAGAATTTTTAGCAGCATTATGTGCAGTAGCTGTATGCGGACCATGCTTGCTGGCGTGTGCGAGGCGGTTAATACTAGGACACGAGCTGCTGCAGAGAGGCGAACCGGTGATGCGCGAGGCCGACGTGCTCGGCTGTGATGAGCCGGCCTGCCCTTACTACAAGAAGAATATTAAGTATCTCATGGTGCCCGCTAGAAGAAGGGTGTACGGCTCTCCAACCCGACAGTGTTCTTAATTCTTTGAAGATTTATATTTTTGTTAGAGTAATAAATACATTTCTTTTTTAAATGTCTTTATCAGTTTTGTTATAATAGAAGGTGCACACCGGCTAAATTGTTCGTTGTCAAGTCAATTGTCGACCTCACCTTGCACGCAGTGTAGCCCTAAGTTCCGGCGCGGCTCTGAAGACAGACTAACCTTCAAGTAGTGAGTTGAACGTTACTGTATGTCTTCACTTTATATTCACACTATCCCATTGCAGGTCTGCTGACAGAAATTTCTTCAGAAATAAGCAGTAGGTTGTAGTACCTTTGTACTTTTATACTACACTATACCTGTTATTACTATGTTGTTTTTGTGTTTAGGTACATAAGTAATAAATAAATACTGACTTTATTATAGAAAAATATTATCTGTCTCGTTGGTGTAGTGGTCGCAATCGCGACTGCTGAGCGTGAGGTCCTGGGTTCAATCCCCAAGCCGGGCAAAATGTTATTGAGGTTTTCCGTGTAGAATCTTTTAGTAGTAGCCCGGAGTCTAGATTTGTGACCGGTTGATGGCAATAGGTACGCCCCCTATTACATGGGACTTAAATATAACGACGAAATGAGGGTGTACACCTCTGCCCTACCCTTCGGGGAATACAGGCGTGATGTTATGTTATGAACAGAAATTAATAACGAGTCAGGGAGTAATGAAGTAGCGAGTGTGCAATTAAGCTAGTCCTGTCGCTGGACTATGAGCGAGTGCGCGAGTGCGATGAGCTATTACAGGTTAACAGGCACCGTTTGCTTTGATAGGAATCTCCAATCACTCGTAATTGCGTGCTGATAAGGGACAAATGAGTTTCATTCTGTGAGACTTCGGCACAAGAGAATCGCTGAGCGGAATTCTTGTTTTGATAGCTCTTGTCACCGCGACAAACTACTAGAGTGAGTTCACTACTAGAGTGAGGAGTCAGTTCAACTGTTAGCATCTCTTTCATTTACACGGAATCATAGCGCAAACGTTTCTTGAATGTGAAGTTGATCGTAGATGATTACACGTATATTAGAACTGCTAAGTATGAATGTGAAGTTGATCGTAGATGATTACACGTATATTAGAACTGCTAAGTATGAACTTTTTCGTCGGCAGTATCAATAGTCAACAGTGGGACAAGTGCCTATCCTAGTTCTCTGTTGCCACCACTGTATGTTAACTGAAAACCTAAATAATTTTTAATTTTCGGTGCCCTGAATACAACCAATTAGGTGGGCAGAAAAAATGTTTTCAGTGATTGCTCATAATAAAATCTGTATCTGTCGCATCTTGGCAGAATTACTCAGTAAATAAAATAAATGTTATTTATCTATCTTGCAATTTTATTGACATTTTATACAACACTATACAATTTTCGTCACTATTATTCAATCATTATGACTTAATGTCAATAAATAGTTATCAATGTTGTCTTTGGTTCATACATAAATTATAATTTGTAATCGTGAGGATGTTGTCCTATGTTTTCGTTGTCGACGCTTATGTCGGGGTCTCGCTTGTACTTGGGCCGACCGCTCTTCTCGCAGCATGCGCGTGCGCACTCGACGCAGTCTTCGGACAGCTTCGGGATGATCATGAGGGACGTATCACCGCAAGAACATGGAAATGCTTCAAAGGTGCGACGTTTGGCCTGTTAACATAAAATATTTTAACAACTAGGTACTTAGACGTGCCTTCGCGACTCCGCCCGCTTAAAAAGTTTTTCTCCATGTAAACTTTACTACCCCCCTTTTCAGGAGTTCATTTCGAAAAACCCTTACTCCCTTAATACAAAAGATGGTCTAAGAAAAACCCTGGTTTTAGAGTAGCCTCGTCTCTTTTTGTTATATGACATAAGAAAGTGATGGGTATATTTTAAACCTGGGTTTACCTTAGTCTTGGTTTAAACCATCTTTTGTAATAAGGGGGTTAAACTTTTGTTTTATTATTTACTTCGCTCATTTTTCAATCGTCACATAACTTTTATCTGATGATCTGAACATGATACAGGATAAATAAATAAATATCATGCTTTGACAGCTTTTGTATAGAAAATCGATCGAATCGACGATTGAAAAATCGACCTTGAAACACAAATAATAACATAAACTCACGCCTATATTGCCCGAAGCATGAATAGTACACCCACATTTCGCCGTTTATGTTTACGTCCCATGTAATAGAGGGCGAGCCCATTACCATCGACCGGGAGATATTCCACACGGAAAAACCCACGCCCAATAACACTTTGCCCGACCTGTGGATCGAACCTAGGACCTCACGTTCAGCAGTTGCGCTTGCGACCGCTAGACCAACGAGGCAGTCATAATATTAGACACAAATAATATTCCACCGAATACGAGTTCACCCTGTTTGACCACAAAAAGGTTCACAATTTTATTCTAAACTGTGTTGTGTTGGAAAATTCAGAGAAAGAAACAATTCTTCTTCTTCAGTCGTGAAATAATAATTATTACAAACAATGTTCCTCATTTCTGATTGCGAAAACCATTTTGCAATGTCGTAGCTATCTACCTATGAGCCTATGCTCAGTAACAAACTGTGGTCGAGCGAAAGGTCTTAAACCACTACACTAATCAGCTTCAGGATCTGATTACTGATTCAAGATAAGACCGTAAACGGCACTCGGAGGCGCGTTAATGTTAGCAAAACTACAAACTACCGAGTTCCACTACTCCTGTATAAATTAGTTGCCCTGTGCTCTGTAGTGTGTATTTATTAACGTTAAACCCTTGTATCTATCTTTACGAAGTGTGTGATCGCGATTAACTAATTCCATTCCATGAAGTCTTGGCGAAATATTTGTCAAGCCTTCTTTTTTGGATCGTCTTTCACCATAAATTCGAAAAGTCCAGTACATTTGCAAAAAAGAAAGACAACGCCCTTTATGGCCGTGCTGTGTAGGCTGGTTGATGACAGCCCGAGCGCTCGCATTAATGACCCTGTTGACCGTCATCACCGGGCCGCGGCAGGCAAGTTGGCTGGTTATCCTGCCATTTACCTACCGGCCATGAGAGCTTAGCAGTAGGAACAGTGAAGGTGCAGTCAACGCTTTATGAAGTTCAATATTTTGAGCTTCCCCTTAAACCATTTTTACAAATTGTTTGTAAAGGTCATGTGCACAGTAGACCGGCACAGCAACTCCACAGCTGCAACACGGCGTCACCTCGAATTTAGGCTACGGCTAGCCGCCAGCGCGCTAACGACTCGCTGTCCGCGCGCCGGCCGCGAGGTGCAAGCTCGAAGTCCGCGCGCTGGCCGCGAGGTGCAAGCTTGCTGTCACCGCGAACACAATTGTTATATGGCATTTGTGATTGAACACGCCTAAGACTTGCACGTTTTCATAATGTGTTTCAGGAGGTTGTTTCGCTGGCGACTCGGAGTCGGCGCGCTGTAAACACGTGGTCCGCTCGCTTACAGCGCGCTGTCTGCGAGTCGAGTTGTATGGTAGCGGCAAGCGCGCTGACTGCCCGCCGTTGGTTTATTATGAAATATATTATACGACACACGATTTAATGCTCTAATTTTAATGACAAGTTAATTGCTGGGGTGGAGCGGTGCTGTTGCGGTGCCGGTATAGTGTGCCATGATCTTAATACTGACTGGAGAGGTTCCGGCGACAGCGTATCTCTGCCTGATGAAGAGCAGTAATGCGGTAAGGAGCCCGGCGATCGCGTGGAGCAGCCATATAGTCATCATCGAGCTGTTGCTGTCAGCCCCTCGTGTGCAAAATCAGCGTCTTTTACATCTCTTCGTGGACCTGGAGGAATATCGAATCGAAAACGTGTGGCAAAAAACTGTTGTGTGACTTGAACTTGCTTATTTTTTTCTTGTTTGACAGAAGTGAAAAGCTTGTCTGTGGTGAAAAGTTATTTCTTTTTTTTTTGCAAAAAGAAGTTTCTAAATACCGTAATAAACCTTTCAGGTTCAGGCAGCAACCTGACGGCTGGATACAGAACTGTCTCAAATAGCGGCAAGCACATGGGCAAGCATAATATAATTTAAATTCATTAGAGTAAACAGAAAGAAAATGATGTAGATGAAAATCTCGTAGCACCGTCTTAACGTTCTATGAGCACTACAAAGCACAAAAGATTATTTTGTAGGAAGTACTGTCGTCCTTTTAGCTTATAGTCATCTTGTGGTACATTTATTATTTGAAATAATTCCTCATGCGCACATTTTACCCCACGGAATAAATGATAGTAGTTACTACAGCAGTAACTCTTTTTTATCTACTGCATAAAGAATAAGATGAGAACATCATTGTAGTCGTGTGCTTCCCTTTTGGTATATCTACACCCGTGCGCTTTTATGTTCATCTTGCGCTTTCAACTTTCAATTCTTCTTGCGTCAAGCGCATGCAATATTGATTGCCATAAAACGCATGCAGCTTATCGTCTACACCGGTGCGCCTCGGTCAGTCGTCAGTCGACATAGGTACAATAGACGGATTAGCGTGCGCTAGGGGCATGCGCTTTTGTCAAACTAGTATTAAGGCATGCGCTATTGCATGCGCTATGGCGCGTCACCTTAGAGTACCTATATGCTTTAAGCGCGTCACGCATGCTTCAGACGAAGACGCAAGATGAACATAAAGCGCACTGGTGTAGACATAGCTTTAATATGTTAAATAATCTTGATCGATACGTTTTCGGTTTCGGTTTAAAGAATTTATTCTCTGATGAAGATCTGTCATCAAAACATCTGTTAGAACCATAGAAGTAATATGTACTACTTAGAACACAAACATGTTTTGATGACAGATCTTGAAAACTAACGGTTGGAATTTAAAACAGTTGTTTCGCACAATAACTCTAAATGTTTTTGACCAAAGGGACGACAGACTCAGGTAGGTATTTTATGTTTGTTGCGTTATTCTTCGTCATATTAATAAGAATATTATCAATAGATCAGCCTTAATATCTTCAGACTGCCTCCGTAATCATATCTCTCGCCGTAACATAGACACCTGGCCGTTACCGCGAATTGACTGGCGATCAATTTACTAAATTGCCAGAATGTCGGAGGTCAACGCCCAACAAAGTTCTTTCACTTTATGTTAGTTAGCTATAGGGAAGTTCTATCGTAGTTAGCGCCTTAGAAACTGTCGACGTCCCGCCGCGGCGCCGCTAATAAACGTCAGAACTGACAGATGGCGCCACTTGACGTTCATAGTTCAATTTATAGACCGGAAACGGATATAATACCATGGTTTCCGCACATAAATATATTCTGTCCATACTGTACCTGTAAGTTTTGCATATATTTTATTTGTCCTATAAATTAGACTAGTGCTAAAATTGATGACAGGCCTATGATGACAATTTTTATACAAGGTGTAACATAAACAAGGGCACAACCTCTTAAGGGGTCACTGTACTCATCATTATGAACAACTTTTATTATGGGACCAAATATGAAATCACGAAAAAAAAATCAGCTGTTCCCTACATTTTGACGAGTTAAGTATGCGAACATTAGTGTAGGGAACAGCTGTTTTTTTTTGCAGTTTTGGTCTCATAGTAAAAGTTGTTCATAATGATGAGTACAGTGACTCCTTCCTTAAGAGGTTGTGTCCGTATATTAATAGTTACACCTTGTATATTATAGAAAAATAGATAATTTTAAAGCGTGAGAGGCCCTCATCCAGTAAATTCACAGTGACCACTTGGAGAAGGAGGTGTGGTCTGGATGCGGTAAGCAGAGGACTAGGATTGACCAAGAGTTGTAGCGCAACTTGGGAGAGACGAGAGAACTATGCACATATAGCAATAATTGTGATTAGATTGACAATGAGCCGATGTCTAAACTTGCAAGTTGCGCACAGTTCAAAATCTTTAATTGAAAAACGTAATTTGTAAGGAACATCAAGAATTTACAGATTTTAGTCGAAGATTTAAAGTATTTAATTAATATGGATGTGACAGTCGGACTATGACAGTGGAACCATCAAATAACATTGATTTTTAGTATAACTGCAAATTTTTACAATCATTATTATGAAAGTTATATCTCTACTCTAGCTATTATAGGGGTATGCTTATTATGTAACCTTCAGAAAATTTGAAATAAAATTATAGCTATATAACTACGTATTAAATTATAGTTATGTATCTACGTATTAAGTACTATGTATTAATTTGTGTGGAAGCAATGATAACCTAGCGATTGAACACTTGCCTTCCATGTTTGTTTTTCCATGGGTTTGAGTTCGATGGCGGCCCACACCTCTAACTTTTCGAATTCATGTGCAGATTAGGAAAGGAAAATCACCACCATGAGGACACCAGAGGAAAAAGAATGTTCTCGGTGGTGTGTTAAGTCCGCCAACCCGCATTGGGCCAGCGTGGTGTACTAAGACCTAAACCTTGTCACTCTGAGACGAGGCCCGTGCCCAGCAGTGGGACAATAATTTATTTATTTATTTATAATGGACTGATTATGTGTTATGTATGATAAAACGTTCTTATATGGAGTACCTACCTAATGTGACTCAATGATAATAATAAGATAATATAATAATATCCAGTCCACTTAACACCCCTTCCCATAGTCCAGAATTCCAGATATTTTTCAGCACATTTTACAATAGTTTTGCACCCACCTGGGACAGTCCATGACTGTACTCCAATAGTGCAGACGTGGATAGTCCCCGGTTGGTGCCCCACCCCATTTTAGATTAAAGTTCTCAAAGGGGCTTCTGCGCGTTGGACCTGTGTCCCCGTGTATGCCTTCCAAAGGACCGGACATCTTCCGCACGGAAGATGAGCCGTGATGTCCAAAGACATAACATAACACGTGTCGCTGTGCTTTCAGACATTTATGCGAGAACCACAAGAAAAAAAAGCCTTTTTTTTAATCATCCTTAATACCCTGCGGGATTAATGAAAACCAATTTTTATATACAGGCTGTAAACGAATTCGTGTAATTCCTTCAAACCGCATAATCTATTGGTGACACTGATTAACTCTGCATAGGTTTTTTTCAGATTCAACAAAAAAATGTTTTTAAACTTTCGCGATTTGTACACATTATAAAAATACAGATTCGGGTCTAATCGCGTAAAAACTTAAAAGGCACTAAATACCTTTTTATCCCGACGTTTGAAAATCAAGATCGAGTGAGGGTAGATGAAAATACTTTTGCTTCACGAAGATGACAACTGCTCCGCAACTTCAATCTACCCGTGACCACGGCCGGTGTAATTCGGCCGAAACGTCGGGATAAAAAGGTATTTAGTGCCTTTTAAGTTTTTACGCGATTAGACCCGAATCTGTATTTTTATAATGTGTACAAATCGCGAAAGTTTAAAAACATTTATTGCAAACCGCTACGGGCCGGAAATTGCTCAAAAAATAAAACAGCTAGAATTCCTTCGGATAAAACGTGTGCGTTGTGAAACATCATTGACATTTCTTATAAAATGTCGTGATAGGAACTTATTACTGTCGGCAGTTAAAATAAAGCCACGAAAGGACATTCCACACTCCGAGGGTATTCTAAGAAACGCGAGTGTTCGTCTTCTGAGACAACTAATTAGAAATTGTCGGTATGATGTAGACAGTGTGCAGTGTAAACTATACGAATTACATATGGAATGCAGTGTTGTGTTATCGGCAAGTGATTTCGAAGTGTGTGATCGAGTGACGTATTACCAAGCATGTCGCATTTATGACTTGTGTAGTCAACGACATGACGAGAAGTTTGCAAAGCTCCTTGCGCGCCACGAACGTACCAATACTGTCAAAAGTTGTGATAGCCAGTTACCAGCTAAACATACGGTTATCAATCTGTCCAACATTACCATGGATAACACGACACATAATGTACTGGCAAAGGGGCTAAACTATGCAGTAACACCAAAGCGGATTCCGTATGAAAACGTCATAAGCAGTGTTGAGGAAGTTATAATTCGGAACAAGGTACCGTCTACAGATGCGGACACGCTTAGACAGGATGTTGCGGTTATTTTACGCAAGTCAACATTGCCAAAGTCAAATGTCACGGCGGAAGAGCGTCAAGCATTAAGAGCGCTTCGTGAGAACGAAGATATCTTAGTGCTTAAGGCCGATAAGGGAAACGCCACCGTAGTGATGAATTCCAGTGACTATGACGACAAAATGCGTAGTCTGTTGAGTGACACCTCCATTTACAAGTCGGTGTCATATAACCCTACAGCCAGAGTCACCAAACGTATACGAGCACTAATTGCGGACCATAAAGACGTGTTCACGGAGGATGAGTACGAACGGTTACATAGACCAAAAATTGTACAGCCGCCTAAACTATATGGTTTGCCTAAGGTTCACAAAGATAGCGTTCCACTACGCCCGATCGTAAGTCAAATTGATTCCCCCACTTACGAATTGGCGAAACACGTAGCTACTATACTGCAGCCATTAGTAGGTAAGACCTCATCGTTCGTGAAAGACTCACGCCATTTTGTGGACATCATCAAGAGCATGAAGTTGGAACCAGATGAGATTATGGTGAGTTTTGACGTGGCATCTTTATTCACCAACGTTCCAATCTTAGAAAGTCTTGATGTCATCGAACGGAAGCTAAGGGACAACGACCTGCCTCTACAGTATATTGTTCTGTTGAAGAAATGTCTAGAGGGTAATTTCTTCCTCTACCGTGGACAGCACTACCTCCAGATCGACGGAGTGGCTATGGGCAGCCCAGTAGCGCCGGTAATAGCCAATATCTGGATGGAACATTTTGAGACACTCTTAGACTTACAGGCAGCAGGAGTGAAGCTGTGGAAAAGGTATGTCGACGATGTCTTTTGCATCATGAAGGGTAGTTGTCAGGAAGCAGAACAACTAGCTAGCCGCTTGAATTCCATACATCCGAACATCGATTTTACTTTTGAAATGGAAACAGACAGGTCGTTAGCTTTTCTCGATGTACAGGTAAAGGTGAGACATGATGGTACCCTAGGACACACTGTATACCGAAAACCGACACACACAGACAGGTACCTTAATGCCCATTCACACCATCATCCGCGTCATCTTCAATCCGTTGTTACCTCACTGACGAACAGAGCATACGATCTGTGCGACGCTGAACATTTAGACAGGGAGCTCGCCCATGTTCAGGAGGTATTGAAGACAAACGGATACAGTGGGTACCTGCGACGTCCGAAGAGGAAAGATAAAAAACCGGGGGTAAGCAGAATACCAGCTTTCATGCCATATTTAAAAGGAGTGACGGATAAAATTGGTACAGTACTACAGAAATACGCCATTAAGACTGTATATAGTCCTCTCTCCAAGGTCTCAAGGCAACTGCGTACTCCAAAGGATGTTATTCCTCTTCAGACACCTGGCGTCTACAAGATCGACTGCAGTTGCGGTAGTTCTTACATCGGGCAGACCAAAAGAACAATAGCAGAACGGGTCAAGGAACATATCGCCGCAGTCAAAAACCGCCAGATCAATAAGTCCGCAATAGCCGAGCACCTTCTGGAGTCCGGTTCCAATCACTGGATAGAACTACACTGTCCAAAAATCCTCTCCACCGATCGTCACTATTATCCCAGAATCGTACGTGAAGCGATTGAAATTAAGAAGTACAAGAATTTCAATCGGGAAGATGGATATAAATTGTCAACATCGTGGAATCCGGTCATCAGCAAGTGTTACCGTAGACGGGACGGTTTAGGCGAGTGTAAAGACGTCGTTAGTGTAGTGTGTCGAAGTACCGACGATAACTTAATAAAATAAAATAAAAATCAAGATCGAGTGAGGGTAGATGAAAATACTTTTGCTTCACGAAGATGACAACTGCTGCGCAACTTCAGTCTACCCGTGACCACGGCCGGTGTAATTCGGCCGAAACGTCGGGATAAAAAGGTATTTAGTGCCTTTTAAGTTTTTACGCGATTAGACCCGAATGTGTATTTTTATAAAAAAATGTTTTTAAAAAATGAGCCATGATAATCTGTATCTGAGTAATTTTAACGTCCCAAGTTGACTGACTGCGTGGAGCGATATCGCGCTCAGCATCAGCAGTGTCGCCGTGCCTTCATTCATTTATGCATGGCATCGAAATTTTCTAACACATAAAAAAAAGTTTATTTTTATTTTTAATCAATCTAAATCCCGTGCGGGGTTAATCTATATCATTAATAGATCATGTGGTTTGAAGGAATTACACGAATTCGTTAACACCCTGTATAGAACTTTGATAGTACATATTTCTCTTGTATCGTGGGTGCGTTTACAGACACAAATCACATACATAAACGCCCAGACCTGAAACAACTATCTGTAGGCCATACAAATTTTTGTTCCGTGTGGGAATCGAACCCACGACCCGTAGCGCAGAAGCCAATCGCTCAGCCATTGCAACAAACGCGTCGTCAAGTTATTCATAGATCATGTATTTTAAGGAATACACGAATTCGTTTACATCCTGTATAATAATAGTAAATACAGTGATACAGAAAGCAGGGGCCCAATTCTCCTAAAATAAATCTTGATAAATCACAACCGAACCAAGGCCGAACCGTTCATTCAGACAGTTCTCAATTTCAAAAGCTGTCTTATTGTTTGACACAAAAAAGAAAATCAATCATTTTGAAAGTTTTCGAAAACAAAAACTGACTGACGGTTGTGGTTCGATTGCGTTTGGCAACAATTTATTTTAGGAGAATTAGGCCCCAGTATATATTTCTGAACACTGCGCGCATTGTTAGGAAGTTCCTATCTCTGAGGTGCTGACCACCGGTAGCTTGGACCCTGTCTCTGAGGCCGGTCTACTGTCCGATTTCCAAAAGACCGTTAACTGAGTAAACCTAATCACTACATAGTATAAAACAAAGTCGCTTTC
This sequence comes from Amphipyra tragopoginis, assembly GCA_905220435.1. NCBI lineage: Eukaryota > Metazoa > Arthropoda > Insecta > Lepidoptera > Noctuidae > Amphipyra > Amphipyra tragopoginis. Next base: position 249,547 of record HG992013.1, on the reverse strand, counting down.
CGCTGTCTGTCCCTATGTATGCTTACATCTTTAAAACTACGCAAAGGATTTTGATGCGGTTTTTTTTAATAGATAGAGTGATTCAAGAGGAAGGATTATATGTATATGTCGCAGAATCAACACAGAAGCACAACTATTAGAATGACTATTGATTATTGTTAATGTAGTAGGACGCCATCTATTATCGTTTGTCGGAAACGTCAAGCAGTGTGCTTGGGTGAGGTCGGTGCGTGGCGTGGCATCTTAGAATAAGTACTAAAGCAACTTATTCTAAGCGTGGCATGTTGTCTTGTTTGACGGTTGTCAGCAAGCTGTCAGCTGTCGGCTGTCAGCTATCATTCGTTTTGACATTGGATGCATTTGATTGGAGAGACGTGACTTTGGAGTGAGACCACAGAGTACTTTTATATATACGGAAAAGTGAGACACGAGGGCGAGAGGTCGTTTTGCCAGCCTGCACCGAACTTACCGCGTTTCCGTACTTTAATCTATTTCCATCGGTTTGATCATTTGAGATTTTATTATTTTGTTATCGAGAGTGAATAAATAGAGGACTATAATCAGTGTTGTGACTATTATTTACTGCCTACACCAAGTCGAACTTGGACTCTGATGACGAGGTATCCCCAATGAGTGAACTACCCTCGTTATATAATACATTGCACCCGTGCAAATCCGGGGCGGGTCGCTAGTTTTGAGCTATGAGCAAAAACGTGTAAAATGGTTGTGTCTAGAAATGCTGAAGACATACAGATGTTTTTGTTGTACCAGACTATTGGGATATGTATAAGCTCTCATTGTATATTTTTTAATGAGTTGTAGGACTAATAATGTTTTTACGCGTTTTTGCTCATAACTGAAAATTAAGTTTACTCACTTAACGGTCTTTAAGAAATCGGACGGCAGCGGTGGGCTACAATTTTTTATATTTTGAAATGTTTTTTTTTTTGTACAGAAATATTTAAAAATGTTAATTGTAATGTTTAAATGATGAATAAACGAAATAATAATAAGGTGACTTTTTACTAAACCACGAGGCACGCATGCGCGGCTTGCGGTTAGAAAAAGAGTCAAATGATTCAGAGGAAAATGCATTTGTTGAACTGATTGATAATCAATTTAACTAACTGTTTAACTATAGGTAAACAATGTGCGTGACGCAACCGGTAAACATATTTTATCTATTACATTAATTTTTATTTGTGCGAATCAATTCGGGAAAACCAGTGTGACTGATTAGTAGTGAATGACCACATTATTCAATATAGAACAGTCAGTAGGTAACTGTATCCTAATGTTTCCAAATTAAAAGAAAAATCACCAATAATCCAATATAAGCCTGTTTACTTATGAAGCAATCATTTCTCGTTCTAAAAAGTTGCGTCATTTTAATAACTTTTTAAGGAATAAATAATTTCAAGCTTATATGGTCTGGCTTGTCGTCACCTGACCACAGCATACGGTTGAGATGGAGATTAGAGATAAATATCGTGTTACTTAGTTTGTTATTTAAGTATTGTTGTTTTCGAAGCCTTCCTCAACTATGTGCGTTCCCAATCTACTCATTCATGTAGTATTATTGCACGAAGTGACCTTCAAATTGAACCCAATTAATGGGAAACACCCACCGAAATTCACTATCTCTGTGGGGATTCCGATATCTCGAAGCCAAAACCACTATAAGGAAACTTTTATAATAATTATCTTTAAAACAATTACTTATCAGAACACGAACTATAATAGTCTATACAATTATCATAATTTAGCGGCTTTGATTTGCATCGCACCCGCATTAGTCATGCAGTTATGATCGTTGCATCATGCATGAGGCTGATGGTCACTACAGGCGCCAGCCAGCAGGCTGGGCAAGGGAGGCTAGTACTTACCCATTGTTTAAAGTGACCAATCAGCATGCGAGTCGCGGAGTCACTTGACTTAGCCACGTGTGACAGTGGAAGAGTTTCGATGCGGCATTTTGATCACGATCCCGATTTGTTATCTGTACATATAAAAAAATCGTGGTTTAGAAGTAACTAGGAAATTTTTGTCTAGAACTTATAAATCGCGCGGTAACGAAACCATAGCGCGATCTAATTCGACGCCAACGCCATCTAGGGAAGTAAAGATTAAACATATGTTTGCATGTTTATGCAAGCATCACGTAAAAAGAGCTGACCCAATGCTGTTGACTTTTATAAACATATATTGCGCTTATCTCCAAGTAACATACTTTTTTTGTTTCATCGCAATCGGTTCACGCATTCAAAAGATATGCAAATAATCAATATCTTCTATACATTTATCAAATCTGTAGACTTTGCGTATCTGTACATAGCAAATATTTTGAAAAAACATGGTTGGGGTGTTAAAAAATAACCAAAAGAACCCATTTTTAACATTTTTGTATTTTGTTTCTTCTGTTTGTTGGTTTGTCTGTTTGTCTGTTTATCTGTTTATCTGTTTGTTTGTTCAAGCATCACGTAAAAACAACTGACCCAATGCTGTTGACTTTTATAAACATATATTGTGCTTATCTCCAAGTAACATATGTTTTTTGTTTCATCGCAATCGGTTCACGAAATCAAAAGTTATGCGAATTTTAAGTTTTCTAGAAGAACTTAGCATGTATTAGTTTATTTTCAATAGATGGCGTTACGTGTATCAAATAATGTTGCGAGGAAATATTTTACTACGAATAAATCCACAAATTACCTAATATTTATTGTTGAATTGGTACCTATTCTCAGTCTACGAAAGGTCTAATGAAATGCTATCCTTATGAAGAAGGATCTAAGCTTTTACAAAAAAAAACGAAGATATTGTTATTTAGAATTTATTAGGTCAATTTCTTATTGTTGTTCTCAATAAAATTAACTCATGATGTGGACTAATAGTAGGATTTTTGTTCATTGAATGTTCATACTTTTTGGGAATGCTGATGCCGAAAATAAGGTCCAAATTCAAATTGAAATCGGTGGCCATGATTATTTGCAAGGAAAACGCTCACCCAGTGCTTTCGTTGAAATTTATGGAGGGAAAGTACTTTAAATATTAAAAATAGCAAATTTCGCTCAAAGGAAACTTCATTTCACTTTTTTTTAAAGTAAGAAATTACCTTTTACTGATTTTTTTGCCTGAACCGGGAATCGAACTGACAAAGCTTTATGTACCATCCGGTATTATATTATGGCCCCTGTTGATAGATATCTTTAGGGTCAATAATAAGGATCAAATCTCTCCAACAAACACACTGTCTTAAATTGAAGGAAGTGCAAGAAATAAGAAGTAACAACAAATAAGTGTTTGAATTGAAATGTACCTAAGTTAGGTAGGTACTTAATGTTAGTTTTTATGGTCATCAATTTCAGGCACTATGTTTATTGGAGCGATCATATCGATTGGTGAAATAAAAATATAGATGATGTTTTTTCGCGTTTGTGTTGGTTCGATTTCCAGATCAGACTTTTTGAAAGCAGTACCTACCTATTTACAACTTATTAAAATTAAATGAAGTCTTCTATAAGTTTTTTTTTTAAATATTTAAAGTTCTTTTCTATACCTACCACACCTCGAATGAAATCATAATTTAGTTCGCAGATTGTAACAAGACGGCGTTGTAGCTATTTTTGTATCGCGATATGGTTTTGTTACATCTTCAATAAAAGTATCAATATTCAATTATAATCCATTTTAGCAAGGAAATGTATAGAAATAAGCAACACGTTTTTAGTATTACGGTTTTATGAATCTTTACGGTCAATCAAGAGGAGCTGAAACTCTACATAAAGAAATGGTTCAAAAGATATAAGTGTCTTAGTGGGACACCTTTGTCTATTATTATAATAAATGGATTATTTAGTTGCTGCGACACAATGTTGTTTTCCGACTTCCACGCGGACGGAGTCGCGGGCACAGCTAGTTTATAGCATATATCTGATATTTACGACGAGGATAAAGGGATAGGTTTTCTACCTGTCTATATTACTTCTACAAAGGCACAGAGTAGGACCATATACCATATGTACAGCATTCATAAAATAAGTTTGCCCCTCTGAAATTAGGTACAGAACGTTCAAACCCTGTTTTCAGAACTAGTTATTTTACGAGTACCAAATAACTTTGCCCCTCTGAAGTGATGAACAGAATGTTTACAGCCTGGTTTCAGAAAGTCAAAGTTATTTCGCGTGTACTGTACATCCCGTTTCAGTTTGTTGAGCCCATTTAGCGAATTTTCGTTGATTAAGTATAATACATATTTTATACTGCTACAACATTAAGAAGTTCGTTTGACGCGTTTAAACGATGCAATAACAAAACCTCTACTTGTCCTGTGGGCCTGGGTGTTTTTAACAACGAAACAGTTTTACAATAATGGCATTGTAAGGGCATTGTCAATAAGGGTATTGGCTGTATCTAGTTGGACATTCCCATATTATACTATACACGACGTAAGCGGAGCCCAGCCGTAAGAACTCAATACATAAGATACACACGAAAGACAAAAAAATTACAAAAAAGATATCCTCTTCATATTAGTATCAACGGTTCATCATCTGCCTAGCCTTTTCCCAACTATGTTGGGGTCGGCTTCCAGTCGAACCGGATGCAGCTGAATATCAGTATTTTACATGGAGCGACTGCCTATCAGACCTCCACAACCCAGTAACTGGGTAATACGATACTCTTGGTAAGACTGGTTGTCAGACTTTTTGGCTTCTGACCACCGGTAACGACTGTCAAAGATCTACAAATGACAGCCGGGACCAACGGCTTTACGTGCTTTCCGAGGCACGGAGGAAACTCGCTATGGTAAATGGTCACCCATCCACAGACCAACCTCGGCAAGCATGGCTTAACCCGGAAGATCGGTCTATGCGGCTGTAATTATTTAGCCACGAGCTCCTCCGTACCTACGTCCTTCCTCCTACGTATTAGTATCAACGGTTATAAAATATTAATGGATTACAGTTCATAGAATCAAGTATTGTCATCGATGCACAATAGTGAATCTATGATTTATTATAGGCGAACAGCAATAACATTAAAGCTTGTCAAGTGCCACGATTTAAGTGCTTAGGTAGACTTGGTACCGACTTCGCAGAGAAGACAGGAAAATTTAATTAAGTTTCACCGAGAAATCGTTTCCAACATGTAACCGTCGTGTTCGATATTAACCCGAACTTCAGACAATCCAACGCGACCGAGGATCAAATCAAATCAAATAATTTATTTCACGAATATGGGTACCTACATAATAAAGGTGATAAGGTTTTCAGTTACAGAACATATTCGGCCGCTACGCATACAAACTATTAGGTGGGTATAAGGAGACAGAATTCAAAATTTCAAACAAAAACAGTAGCATACAATATCATTATAAACTTAACAAACAATAGCAAAACAAAATACACAATGTCAAAACGTATCCTCTAAATAACATTAATAACGGCCGATTTTTCAATAGTCAGATAACTTTTATCGGATGGATTAAATATCACGCTTTGATAGCTTTTGTTTAGAAAATCTGTAAAAAAGTCAAAATTATTCCTCAGATTTATCTGATGGGTTTCTTCAGGTTTCTCGTTTCACCTCAATCTCATCAGATGGAAAGCAATGACGAGGTTGATGGTGTAGCACGCTCACTCAAAACATGTAACAGAAACTGATAGGTAAGTTAATGTAAGATAACTGATAATACGTTGATCTCTTTTTATTGTCTCCAAAGAAAAATAAGGTTTCTAAGTGAAACTCCTTATGATCTCCTATAATTAATTAATAAAACAAAATTAAATGATAAAAGACATGTAACGTGTTTTATTGCGGAACACCATAAACGAAATCAATTGAATAATACGATTTGTAAACAAGCCCTAATACTTCATTTTTGTTACGCGTTTCATTTTTGTCACAATGGTCATTTTAAATGATTTTCAACCATAAAAGTTATCGGAGGATTGAAAAATTTGCCCTTAATATTATCATTATAACATTTACATAATAGAAACCCTTTTCGTTTAACATAATTAGGGACATTGACCTCTTATAACAGCAACACCTAGACTGCAAATAACACCATGATTTTCACTTATAAAGATAACACGTCAATCCTAATTACTAGCTCGCTATATGTTTCTTTAATCTTCTGCTTTGTTATACATATTTGCCATCCACTTGCGGTTTTTCATTCACACATTGTTTTTATCGCGGTAAGTAGTAGCTACATCCATTGAGCAGTATTTAATTATTTATAATAGGTCGAGCAGATACGTACATACGTAATACTTGTTTTGATGAATGAATCAAACAGTTTGTTACTTTATTGCTTATTGGAGACCAATTGGAATTAGAAAACTAACGAAATGAACTAACGAATTAGAAAGACTGTATCGTTGATCCAGCAGTCGCAAGCGCGTCTGCTGAGCGTGAGGTCCTGGGTTCTATCCCCAGGTCAGGCAAAGTTTATTGGGTTTTTCTGTGTGGAATTTCTCAGTAGCAGTCCGGAGTCTGGATTTGTGCCCGGTCGATGGCAATAGTCTCGCCCCCTATTACATGGGACGTAAACATAACGAAATATGGGTGTACTATACACCTCTGACAACCCTTCGGGGTATACAGGCGTGAGTTTATGTTTTATATTATGGAATTAGAAAAAAAAACTCTTAGATGAAGCGCAATAAGCCCTCATGTTATGATTGTGGCGGACTAAAGTGCGCTAAACTTTATTTCTTCGAAGACAGACAAAGTTTGCCTTTGCGAGCTACAACAGAGCACATGAAACTAATAAGTAGGTTTGCAGTCGTGGTCACCATCGCCGGATACAGCGAGGAATAGAGATACTGATGTTATAAATATAGGCCCTAACTTTTATTTCGACAACAAGGAAACATTGGCAATAGGCTTTTAAATCATAAAGTAGTAACTAAAATGTAGGTACAGAAAGGTCCCTACAAATATAATAAATGCAAAAGTAACTCTATCTGTCTGTCTGTTACGCCTTTACGCTTAAACCGCTTAACCGATTTTGATGAAACTTGTTACAGAGATAGTCTAGAACCTGGAGAAGGACATAGACTTTTACCCTGAAGCCCAATTCTACTAACAGAAACTTTTATTAATTGCAACTAAACCGTTTATTCAGACAGTTTTCGTTTACAAATAGTATCAAATTGTTTGACAACAAAAACAAAACCAAGCAACAGTTTTCCTAAACGAAAACTGTCTGAATAAACGATTCAATTGCAATTGACGACACGTTTGGTGCAGTGGCTGAGCGATTGGCTTCTGCGCTACGGGTCGTGGGTTCGATTCCCGCACGGATAGGGTTACCATCCGTCCGGATTTGTCCGGACATGTCCGGACTTCTAGACTTTTGTCCGGACTTTGTCCGGCTCTTTAATTTGTCCGGATTTTTTGGTTTCGATGGAATACGAGTAATAAAACTTACCTTACTTAATATCAAATAAGTCTCTAATCTTTATTCACTTCTCATTCATCTAAAAACAAAAAATATAAATCTTCTTTAACAATCAACACACTCCGGAACCACCCTTTTTTTTTCGTGCGAAAATGCTTTCCATCTCCTGGGGAAGGCGAAGGGTTATCTCTCTTACACTGACTCTTACTGGCTAAAAACCCACGGTGTTCCTTCTCCTGACCGTTGGCCGTGGTCGCGGGATTCGCAGCTGCATGCACCGCAACCCCGGCACCTCCGGCCACCCTAGTGTATGGCCTGCAGGCGAGGTTTGTGAGTTAGGGGACCCGTCGCCCCACCAGTTATAGGCCCGAGAAGACGGCGCGCCGTGTTCCACGCGCGCCGCTCTGAAGGACGTGGCGCATAGCCCCACAGAAGGAGACGCCCACCAGGGGCTGGCGGACCGAGGCCTGCCGGGGTTGTGGTGCATGCAGCTGCGAATCCCGCGACCCCGGCCAAGGGTCAGGAGAACGAAAACCGTGTGTTTTTAGCCGGTAAGAGTCCGACATAACCCTTCGCCTTCCCCAGGCGGAGGGTATCCATGAGGATTATACCACGATAAAAAAAAAGATAAAAAAAGGTTAAGTATTATACTACCCCACCATTGGCTGGACACTGGACACCCTTCAGGTCTCGCCAATAACTGCCCGGTTGCGTAGAAAGGGTCCCCAAGGACCAATTAAAGCAGTACAATATAAAAAAAAAAACCTTTTTTCAATCAGATGGCGGATTATCCAGTAAGCCATTCGGATGGAGTGCTGGCTCTGCGCTGTTGGACCACTTGCCTGTTGATCTAGCATGGAAAACATCGCCTTAATCTGTTTTAAGAAAATCCTCTGTTGAGCATTCCATTCTATGCTTGAGTTGTTTGATGGATGCATCCATCCATGGTATTTCCATTTACATCCGCACTATGAATCCCGTTCTTCGGCTTTTTCTTTGCCCTCTCCACAGCAAAATTAAATATACATATACAGGGTGGAATCGTTAAGTGTCAACAGGCGATTATTCCGTCAGTTTAGGAAATATTTCAGAACTTATGGCTAATATCAAAACTAGACCGCCTAGTAACTAAAATAACATAAATATTTTTTGGAAAAATAACCTCCATATCGAGAATTTTGATTTTACCTACTTCCGTACATTTAGTATGACATTTTTGTTCATGAGATATTCAAGAAGCTTGTATTTTTTTTGCATTTTATTTTTGAGCTAAATTGTTTACTGAATGACAGGATTAATAATAACTCAATAAAAATGGATAACATTTCTTTCCGGTACCTATTGACAAAGTCAGCAACATTTTTTATTTAAACTTTTAATCAATTGAGCAAAAAACTACGAAGTAAGCCTTGAGTTCCAAATTTAAAAAAAACTTACGATTTTTTTATTTAATTCATAAAAAGATACATACACCTATGCCTATTCCCTTAAAGAGTAGGCAGAGGAGTTCTGTTATACAGCCACAAATTCGACATGACGGTATTTAACGCCATGTACCTATTAAGGAACATTGTCATTGAACTATTTGTATTTTTATTAGTTAAACAAACTGGTTGCAATATTCTTATTATTTATTAGACATGAAAATAATATTCTATCGCATTACGTAGGCAATCTGCAACTACAAAAAATCTGTCTCGTTTTCTGTTCGAAATCTTGGGTTAGATTTAGGTAGTGCTCAGGAATCTGGTGATATGAAGTTTTATTAGAGACATGATTAAGATAGACCGAAGTCGAGTAAGGCTAACTCCGCCGCCATATTAACAGTAAGGAAGAGAGAGATTACGTAGGTATGATTGCTATGATCAGTTGAAAGAAATTCTCATACTAAATGTATGGAGGGAGCGAAAGACAAAATTTTCAATACTTGGCTTTTCTTTTTCCTGAAACTATTTATATTATTTTACTTTCCATGTAGCCTAGTTTTGATAATAGCCTTAACTTTTTAAATATCTCTTAAATCGACGAAAAAATCATCTGTTGACACTTAACGATTCCACCCTGTATATACGATGTACAGGCTGTACTGTACTGACTTATTTATTCCGCTCGCTCTGTTTAACTGAATGTACAGAACAGGATTGACATTTTTAACCTCGCGTTGTATTTCGGGATGGGCTGTTCTGTTCATTTTTTTCAACTTTTATCCGAAGAATTGACATTTTGATAGCTTTTGTATAAGAATTCTGTCAAAATGTCTAACTTATTAGTTATTCTTTTGATAAAAGTTATTCGACGTTGGTAAAATCGGTCATTAGGTATTAATTATTACCAGGGCCGGATTTGATACGTTGGCTGCCCTAGACCTATGGAATATTGCCGCCCCCTACTTATTGTAAATCATGAAAAATTAAATGAACTAAGTATAGGAATTAAATTAAGATAAAAAACAACGAAAGTCAGTAAATGATAAAATTATCTCAATCAGTGTTTCAAATACTGATGCTTACCATTTTTATTTGTAAGTAACAATAAATCGTTATTAACAAATTGTCTTTTGTCTTACTTAAAAACCCAATAAATGCCGCCCCCTACATTTTGCCGCCCTAGGCCCGGGCCTACCTAGCCTATAGGGAAATCCGCCCCTGATTATTACCTTAGTTTACAAGTTTAAAGGTAGTTTATAAATTAGGGAAATGCAAGAGGAAATTATCTCAGATAAAAGTAAAATATGTCGAACTGTTTTTTTTCCATCCCTTGTACAGAACCACACATTAGCTCATTCGCGTCCTTCGCCAAAAATCTATTGTTCAACAAGTGCCGACTCACTGCCACCAGCCAATATGATGCCTCTTTATTTTAGTACAACTTTGCATAAAAACAATAGCGACGCCTTTTCAGGAGCGCGGTCCATTGCTCGCTTCCTTTACGGTTATGGTGCCAGCTCCCTTATATGGTAAGTTATGAAGCTACTGTGCGATGTATTGCCACTTGTTTTTAATGACACTTGTAATCTATAGTGTTACGTTATCTTGATCTGTGTGATCCTAATTGTTACCATAGTTCAAATAGTATAAACTTTCCGTTTTTAAAATTGAATAGAATTTCCACTCGCCTGCCAAAGTCCTCGTCTCGACTTTTAGGTATAATAAAATATCTAGTTGTAGCTAGATGTTTTGCTCGCTTAGATTTAGGAGGATATTACACTATAATATATCTAGGATCATTTATAGGATCATATCTCTTATATGACCGCATTGTCATATATCTATGACTTATAGATCTATGATAGTGTAATATCACCCTTAGGCAGAAAACGAAATGCAGGCGCGGTTTTTTTTTCTTTTTTATCGTGGTAAGATCCTTATGGATACGCCCGGGGATGGCGAAGGGTTATGCCGGACTCTTACCGGCTAACAACCCACGGTGTTCCTTCTCCTGACCCATGGCCGGGGTAGCAATGTACGCACCTAGCTTAGTGCCTAGTGTATAGCGACGCGACGTAGCGACTTCCAGTTACAGCAGCTTGGTAGCGAGGGCACCAAGCGCGCAGTGCAACCGGTCCCATATATTTACATGTTTCTATTCTTTAGGGTCTCCCCACATTCGACGCGGAATCGGCTTAAGCCGACTGCGTATCACCACACTACTCGACTTATCTATACAAACGGCTCGTTTCGCCGTCGGCCGGCGCGGCGTCGCGACGCGTCGTCCGAGCCGAGCCGATGCGAATGGTATTAGTAACACCCTTATTACGTAGATATAAGGGCTTTTTTAACCGGTGTTAGCCGATTCCGCGTCGATAAATGTGGGGAGACCCTTAGGCGTCTCCCTAGACACTAAGCGCTAAGCGAGGCATCCGCCAGTGCGTTTTCACCTTTAGAGCTTGATTTCAATCATCATCATCATTCAGCCGAAAGACATTCATTGCTGGACATAGGCCTCCCCCAAGCATAGATGTGGCGATGCTTAATTTCAATAAAAGTATATCAATCTATAATCTATCTTAGGGTGCATTTCCACCTGAAATGTGCTATGTGACCGTTTCCACTGATGCTAAGCTATGTAGCTGTGCGAGGAAGATGCGCAGCTCGAGCTTTGCGACGTATCGACAGTAGGGAAGGCACGGGGAGCGGGGCCCGGCGCCCGGCGCGGGAAGGGAGAGTGGCAGTCGCCTCTCTCTCCCTCTCCGCTCCCTCCTTCGTCGCCATCATCTCCCCTAAGCTAACTACTTGTCCTACATTAACATCATGACTACCTGCAACAACAGCACTAAGGGCGACCCCTAGTGGGACTCGGACCTCGGCTTATGGCGTTGCTGGCGGTGGCTTGGGGGGGAGACAGCTTTATGAAGGCTGAATTATCGGTGTGAATTGAACTTACGTATGTATTTAACGCTAATTATAGCTGTACGGTGAGCAACAAAAGTAGCTGAACACTTGAGTTTTTAAACTTTGCATTAATTAGATAACTAATAGATAGGAAACAAAAACTTTAAGACACACTTAGAGTGTATCTAGAAGCTCTAGGTATCTATTAAAGTTTTTATTTTAAAACAATTAGTTTTCTAATTATATTGCTTTCACGGTAAGTTGATTAATTTGGCAGATGTCAGTTCATGACATGAAAATAAATTGTAATGGCGCTTGTGTATGACAATTTAATTCAACAAGTTTATATCAATTTAAAATGTTAGTAAAGCGTTACCCAAAAGGTTGTTTTAAAATCAGAAACATTGAAACAATATAGTTATATGTGTTTAACGCCATAATTATATATTAAATAAATGAGCTTGAAAAAACCCCGACGCGTTTTCAAACTTGCGTCAGATGGTACCAGTTGCCAGAGACGTGCGTATCGATAAAATAATTTCGATAAATTTATATTAACAGAATGAATATTTTGACTATCGTAATAATTATAGACGATAGGCTCAGTTGATTGAATAATTAAAATAAGGCTCATTATAGCCCAGTTGCCTTGCAAAAGGTCGGTCAGTCCTAAATTTTGGATACGTGTTACGGATATGTGTTCTTATAAAAATTACAAATTTTGTACCTTGAGTGACCTCGGCGCGCTCTGCCATCTTGGGTTAAAGAACCCAAAAATGAGTTTTTATTAAATAACTCCTTATGGGTTTAATGCCAAAAATTATTCACCTCAATTTTGTAGAAAATTAAATTCTTATTTTTCATTCCCGACTCAAAATCAGAGGTATTTTATAGGTTTGAAGCCCATCTCTGTCTTTCTGTTTGGCTGTCTATTTCTCTCTCTGTCTGTGTGTCTGTTTGTGGGCTTTTCATAAAAACACCTAACATAACACATCCAAAATTCAGGACCGACGAACCTTTCGCAAGATAAACCTCTTTTTCGCGACCCGGCTACTGGGCTTATTATTGGTGATAAATAAACATTTATTTTCACTCATCCCATACCTGCTGGATTCATTATCACATCAGCACGTAATCGTCTGTTGTTGAAGTTATGCATGCTAATTGACTTAATCCTAATTACTTAAATCACAAGTATTTGAAATGTACATAAAATCACATTACAATAATTTGTCAAATTCTCGCAGAAATTTTACAAATTGTATCGATAGTTGAATCGACTACAGTCACATGTCTAGCAACTCCTATTGACATGTGTCATTTTAATCTTCTTATCGTGAAAACAATATAATGCCAAGTTTAAAAACTCAAATGTTCAGCTACTTTTGTTGCTGACCGTACAACACCCCCTGATCCAGAACTTTTTGATAAGTCAGTTGTGGTACGATTTATTAGGTTTGTTATCTCGTACGTTATGAAAATCTTAGACAAAACCAGATAATGTACCTAATCGATCGACACCTGAATTATGGAAACATTCTGAATCAGGGAAACAGTAGGTACGGTCTCATATCTTATATGTTCATTTCAGATTGATTTATTCCAAAGGAACCTGCTAGTGGATATTTTAACCGTGTCTGAATATCTTGACGCGTGTTTGATTTTGATGAAACTTTGAACATACATTACTGTATAATAAGTAGCAACGCACGTAGATAGAACACCATGCTAACGACTATAATATAGTAAGCAGTATAGTAATTTTAAAGCCGTAAAACGTAGAGAATTTCGGTATGTCAGTAAACATACCGAAACTATGTACGTTTTACGGCTTTAAAATTATTACTACTACTAAATAAAATCAACAGCATTTAGCATTAGATGCTGTGGCATTGATACATGGTTTTTATTTAACATCGCAAAAAATATGAGTCAAGGAGTGCTTTGTGCATGTGAGCTCACTAAACTATAAAGTAGATAGGTAAATCGCGTATTTTAGTGAAATAAATATTATTATGAATTACGATTAAATAATTATCTGCTGCGTTATACATAATGCTTACTAGTAAATAGCTTTGCTTTATTATGCCCTGCAGTGGACGATAAGGAGCTGATAATGAAATAGTTTTGCACCTTCAAAGTATTTAGTTTAGTATAAATAGGGCCCCAATTTCATTTTTGCCCCGGGGCCCTTGGTTACATAGCTACGCCACTGGGTGCTACCCGCGGTTTTATCACATCCTAGGAGAACTTCTTCACGTATCCGGATAAAAAGGCATGGTCTATCTGTGTGCCATTTTTCGTCCAAATCAGTTTAGCCGTTATGCGTGATTGAGTAACAAACATCTATCCATCTTCACAAACTTATAATATGTGTTAGACATTACTTAGTACTACTAGTAGCAACTGCAAGATTCCAGCTGGGTTGGACTGGATGCAGATTCCAGTGAACCGGGTGAGGAACACATCTCGTAAGAGAAGAGTTCTATGCCGACCATTGGACTAAATTATAGTTCGATTAATTTATTTGATAATATGCAATGAGCGCATTATTACAGGTGTGTAATAATGCACTCATTGCATTATTACATACCCTGGATGTGGGGTGTGGGTACCCAGTTACTTGTATCTAATATATTTTTTTAAACAAGAAACTGGCACTTGTTTTTCTTCTAAAGCCAGAAAGAGGCCTACGTACGTAATGGAATTGTGACACTTTTATTTTGTGATTAATTAAAAAAAAAAAACTTTTATTTACAGACTACATTGGCCCACATTGTGTTAGTGACTAAATTATCTTAAAAACTATGTTAGAGTATACTTACACAAAACAAACAAAAACAAGAAAAGGTGATAATATATCGACTATAGATAGTTTCATCAAGCCCCATGTAATACATGAAGCTTGATAAACCTACCCATGGTAGGCCCATCCAGCCTTTCAGCAAACACCCTCAAGATACTGTTGGTGCTTCCTCCCACTCTGCGTGTCACCGATGCCACCTTTTTACGCATTATTGCAAAATAGTCATCAGTGTCCGCATCGGCGAACATACCTGACGCACTACAATAGGGTGGAAGCCTCAGCAGCACCCTAAAGGTATTATTGTATTGTATTCGCAAGGCATTGTTTGCTTTTTGGGTATGATTAGCCCAAAGGCTGCTTGTGTAAAATGTTTGGCAGTAAGCCTTGAACAGTGTAATTTTTACTGGTACTGTGCAACCAGCAAACCTTCGAGCCACCATGTTTCCCCTCACAGCCAATGCCCTGCGCTCCCTTTCCGTATCAGTGTCGTCTTTCAGGTCTTCGGTAAATGATTTTGTTTCAAGAATGAGAACAGTCACATGTTCTCATTCTTCAAACCAAATCAAATACAAAACAAAGTTCGGAGATAGCTAGAACTTATTGCAGTAGCCTTTATTATTGATTTACGATTAGATAGTGTACGTATGTATGTGCTATGTCTTTATGCCTTCTCCGAACTTTCATTGATAAAGAAGTTAGTATCTGAGAGCTTGAAATTGCACAAAGTTGACTTATTTTACTAAGTACTAATCTTGCGATGAAAAGCAACCTTTTACACCCGGTTCCTATGGCCAAAAACGAATCGTTTTCCTTTATTTTATTTAGGAGTTATGCCTAATGTATTGTATGTGAGGGTGTAGGTACTATTTGAAAACTATGAGGTCTCTGCTTCTTAAAAAATCATATGAATCGGCCATTAATGGTTCGATGTAAAAAGACTCTCGTTAGACTCCAGCTATTCTTGTTGGCGACTATTATTTTAAACCATAAATATATTGTTTCTATGTGTCTGTCAGTTTTATCAATGGCCCAAATTGTTTGTATCTATTCGTGTATGACGTATACATATTTAGCTCTGTTCTAGTTGCACAGGGACTAGTTTGACCGCAGATAAGATAAGTCCATAGAACAAACCCGTGGTTGTCTCATACTCTATGGGCCATAGATGCAGTCATTCACCTACACTATGGTAGGAACAAGACAAGACTATTTAATAAGTCTTCAATTTATTTAAAGATATCCCCGACATAGTAATGTGGCTGTCGATCAGCGATTAATATTATTGCGATGGAAAAGTGCTCTTCGTAACGAGTCATACGAGCTCAAACAAAATGGTTCTACAATTAGTCATTTCGGAGGGCCGATCAGCACCCTGAATTATCTTCAAAGTCCTTCTTGTCATTACAACTTATCATAAACTTAAAGAGCCAATAGGTACACGACACCTCTACTGTAAGTTGATAAGGAGTTGGGTATCCTGTTGATTTCAGATGATGCTGCAGCATCAGGTCAAGGTTGTTGTAATACCATGTGACCATGTTATTGTAACATCATTGAAGTCACAGGATACTAAATTTCGAATCGATCAGACCAGTAGAAGTTGCTCAAATCCCTTCAACAACTAGAAAAGAGCTGATGGTCTTCAAATGACTGAACAGATTTTCTTGAATCTAGCTAAGAACACTGTCGATCAAGTCACCTTTTAAACAAAAAAAAAGGATATCAAAATCCGTTCATCCGTTTAGGAGCTACGATGACAGACACGCAGATACACACGGTAAACTTATAACAACCCTCTTTTTGCGTCTGGGGTTAAAAGTATCGTTATTCATTCGAATAATTATTAAGATCGGTAAGATTATAAGAGTATTTATGTCGAATGTATATTATGTTGAGTTATCTATATTATTTAGATACCTACTTATTTATTATTTTGTTTTCAATTCATCCAGAATTTTTACATACCTATCAAATCAAATCCTATAATTGTGAACATAGGTTATTGTGAACATAGGTCACAAGACGGTACAAAAATACTTTTTAGGATCGGCTATGTCCTACATGTCCTATGTGATACATATTTAAGAATAAGTAAAGTAGATTAAATAACATGTCAGGGAATGAATAGAAGAAAATTAGAATAAAATAAAATAATACGTTTTTTCATTTAGAAATGATCGTAACTTTTTTTTAAATACCTTATAGTGTATATACTCTGTTTGTAATCCTCAATTTACATAATTACATTATTGTGAATGTGATGTTACCTTGTTTTTTGTGTTCATTCTGTCTAGCCCTTTTCCCAACTATGTTGCTGCAGATGCAGCTGAATACCAGTATTTTACACGGAGCGACTGCCATCAGACCTTCGCAGCTCCATAGCCCAGTTACTGGGCATTACTGATATCCTAAGGTTATCAGACTGCCAGGTTTCTGACTACCCGTAACGGATGTCATAGATATTTGTATGACACCCGCGACCGACAGTTTATCGTGCTCTCTGAGGCACGGAGGGGTCTCGACGTGTAACGAATGGTCACCCATACACGAACTGACCGCGGCTAGCGCAGCTTAACCGCGCAAATCATAATTATGATCTGAGCGGCAGTTTTTAGTGAGATATTTTTTTCCTATTTCGTTGGTGTAGTTCACAGTTTAATTACAGTTTGTAATTAAACTGTGAACTACACGCACAAATATCTGGAAAATGGACTAAGAAAAAAAATACGTTTGTATCTGCAGGCCACATAAATTTACTCATACGAGACTGGAGACTCTGAAATTACCTGTCATCACAAGACCATCTCATTATTATATTAAACCAATACAGAATTATGACTCAAATACTTGAGACTGATATTGAGTGAAGTGGTAATAATATTATCTGACATAACTATCATGACCACTAATGATATAATTAAATACTTAAGTACTACTTCACAAAGATGATAGAGAATTATAATAAGGTCCAGTGTACATTGAGAGCTTCAGTAGCACGGTGTGACGATTCGGTAGACACTTACAGAAGTTCCAAGAAACACTTGCCATGATTTTAAAACATTACTTAAATAAGTAAGCCACCTATCAATCAATTTACTTTTTTTAGATTTTTATAAAATGGCCTTTTTATCTTTACGAATACATCGTCTACACAAGAATAAAACTTTTATTATTTTACAAGTTTTTTTAAACATTTTTCCATTTTCATTACATTCCTAACACTATACACGACGAAGCGTAGACGTATACTAATAATATGCTTGTTTTATACAGAGGTAAAAGAATTTCTGTAATTCCTTCAAACCACATGATTTATTAATGGTATAGACTATAGATTATCCCCGCACGGGATTCAGATTGATTAAAAATAAAAATATACCTTTCTTTCCCACATTTTTTTTTATGTGATAGTAAATTTCGATGCCATGCATAAATGAATGAAGGCACGGTGACACAGCTGACGGGCACGACTAGCGCGATATCGCTCCACGCAGTCAGATAACTTGAGATGCTAAAATTATTCAGATACAGAATGCGGGTGGATGGTTCATATTTTAAAAACTTTTTTTTGTTGATTCTGAAAAAATCTATGCAGGGTCAATCAGTGTCACTAGTAGATCACGCGGTTTGAAGGAATTACACGAATTCGTTTACACCCTGTATGTATTGGCCTTCAAATAAACGATCTTATTATATCTTGGAGTTATTTCTATTTCTAGTATTTATGCGAATCGCCAATTATTGTCGATATCAACCCATGCTCATCATATATTATGCGGTTACATCAGAACGATCAATGACACTTTTTCTGAACTATTATCCCTATTATCCTTGTGCGCTAAGCCTAAGTTTTGAGTCATCAGAAACTCCTAGTTGGTAGTTACTGGCGCCAGTATCTATCGTAGCCAGTAGCTAGACGTCAGTGGTGTCGTGTTTGCCAGTAGTGGTGTAGTGTCTGCGGAGTTCGCCCGTGTGCGCCCGCCGCGCGTCGTAGCCGTCCTGCGTAGCGTTCGCGTAGCCGCAACACTTCAAACTTTGGAACTTAAAACTTTTTGCATGCGCTCAGTGTCACGTTGTATTGTTGTAAGTGTTTTTTGAAGTATTGTTTATTTATTTTTAAAGAGGTTGAGAATAATGCATTAGAGACATGAAGATAAAATTAATAATTATAGTAAATGTTTATATTTAAATATTCTTTACGCTACACACGAGTAACTTAATAATTTAAACATCCACGAATGAAAGGAATTACAGGCATGTATGATAATTAATATTTTTTTCAATATTTTTGTTATTGTTTACAATTTAAGATAGATAGATAATTATACTTTATTATACACTAAAAGAAATGAAAAAGAAGGAATACACATAATTAACAACAGTACCAATGGCGGTCTTATCGCTTAAAGCAATTTCTTCCAGACAACTATTGGATGGAAAGATAAGTTGTTATTAAATTAATTCCAAATGCAAACTTTTATAAAGTGTAGATCATTTAAGTCTCAAGCTACTTATATAAATAATTCGCAATGTTTTATTCATAAATGCGTCGTTAAATCTATTTGTTTTAGATTGGTAGTGCAAGCTATGCATTGAGAACCTTTTTTTTGACTTTTGGGGATAGACTATGCTGATCCCATCTAAACCAATCTACCGCGGTCAGCCTAGATATGGAGCACATTGTTAAATACTGTTCAAAACTAAATGAGGTCCCGGGGAATGTAATATTCTTCCAATCGTTTTTTTTTTTTTACATCTTTATTATTTTGGAACTTTTAACAATATGTTACGCCAGTTCCATCGTAACCAGATCAAAGCATAATACATTACAAGGTAACTAATGAATAAACTAACGCAGCCTCTACCGACATTGGTTTGGCTAAAATACTATTAAATATACCTATATCTATCTTATTAATATTCAATTTACTAACTAAAATATTTCTCTCAGGCTCATTCCTGACACACTCCATCAGACGATGATAGACATCTTCTAATTTGTTAATGCAGACTGAACAATCCGGAGAATCCACCTTTTTCATCAGGAAAGAAAAGGTTCCTAGTGGCATGTGTCCGGAGCGAATTCTGAGAGCAGTTACTAATATATTTCTATTAACTTTAAAATTACAAAACCATGGGGCTCGAGGATCGTTTTATATTTCGTCGCCTTAGAGTGTAAACCTCGTGAATGCATTTGGTGATTGCACGGTTCCTGTGGGCTTTCACGTGGACGAAGTCGCGGGTAGAAGCTAGTTAATTATATTTATTACGATTTTTATGTACCCTTAATAAAGGCTTAATTTCAGTGCTTACAAAGTAATATCGCACAGAGCGCTTCTTTCATAATTATATTACCTATACGTCGTGATAAAATAAAATGACTAAATTGTATTCCCGAGGTTTTCACACTAAGGCAACGATTTGTATTTTAAAGTTGTTTAATAATAACTATATATATTTATATAACAAAACTAATATCAATCGAAGCTTTCGCCCTTCGACCATTGCAAGTTTCCCCGTTGAGAAAGCTTCATGCCAAAGTTTTTGCGTGACCTCTTAACATAAACATACCTAAGTTTCCACTTTGTTATATTGTTATAACGCTATTATATTATTATGACTACTTGCTGAAATAGGTTAATGTGTTTGTGGTAACGACAGCTCATTAAACATTTGATTAACATATTTGCTAAACCTCAAAAAAGGAAAATATTTTACCTACCTCTGATGTACTCATGACAAGTCTTAGTAAAAACACTAGATATGAAATTCAGTAATCTTTCCTCTGTTGGAACTTATCAAATAGATACAAGGTCCGAAATACTTCATTATATCTATTTGTTTTAGGTCTCATTTTCTTTGCAATAGACACAGAGTTAATGATTTTTTCCCTGCTTCGAAACCCCATAATTTAATCATAATGGCCACCATGGGCCTTCAAATATTCCTCATGTTACAAGATTAATATTAAAACTTTAAAAAAGACATATTTTAATCTCTAGCGTTCTGATATTTGTGTGTGATCTCTAGAAGTAGCCATCGAACTATACGCATAGTCAGGGTCACATGTTTTTGTTCCAATTTGTTATGTTTTGTTTCGTAATTAAAGCCATATAAATAAAATATAATCATTAAAAAAAACTTTTTGCTCAATGCGCGAAAAAAACCGATAGCACCAGAAGTACGTAGTAATGATATAAGTAAGTAGTGTGCAGTGTTCAATACACTTGGGATATACAATAAACTTCAAACTTCAACACTCATTTATTCAAAGACTATATTTACTTATTTATTTTTAAACATGTAACAAAGACAGCGCCCAAAAACGCCCGCCGTTCACCGAATATATTTTTATTTGAATTAATGCTATTATAACTTTAGGAATACTTTGGTACCTGAACTTCACGAAGGTACTCGTAGGTACCTACGTATATAAATAGTTTAGCAGCTAAATAATAAATAGCCGTAGGTACCAGTGTATCTGTCTATTCGCTGACAACTTATCGTCCTCTGATCTTAATGCGGTGTGAAATGTAAAACAGAATTTGTATAGGTTTTCATAGTGTAATTTGTGGGTGTGTCTGTCTGCCTGTATGATGCGCTGAAAAAAACGTTGAATTAGATACCTACAACTTTTAAACAAAATTATTTCGACACACTATCGAGACTTTGAAAGTAAAATTGTATCAAATAATTATCAGTTAACTAGCGTATGTACGATCAATTCGTGATATTCGTTTTGTTTACGATACATATAATTTTTATATTTTCTAAATCAGACTGGAACCGATTTATATATTTGTGGTAACAATTTTAGTTTTTAGAATTAAATAATTAAGCAATACAATTTTAACGCCACGAAAGCCACAGACAATAAC
Organism: Amphipyra tragopoginis; assembly: GCA_905220435.1. Classification (NCBI taxonomy): domain Eukaryota; kingdom Metazoa; phylum Arthropoda; class Insecta; order Lepidoptera; family Noctuidae; genus Amphipyra; species Amphipyra tragopoginis. The sequence continues at coordinate 228,118 of HG992013.1, read as the reverse complement.
AATAACATGAATGTAAAACATCGTCATGCAGCGCCATGTAACCCGAGCATCCACAAATATCATCAATCAAAATGCATCGCGACTCACGGGTACAAACATACTGATGTCAACATGATATTTACATGAATATTGTCTATACAAGGTTAGTCGGAAAGGTTGATAAAGAACCCATAATAATGAATAACTTTTGTTCTATAAAGTTCCCCAAAAGAGAAAAAGATTTCATAAAAATCCCTGAAATCTATCTATCCTCAGCAATGATCAGCTGTGTTTACATTTTAGGTCATATTTGGGCTCACGAATTAGAAGCTACGTTTTCTGAATGCGTAACTAATGCAGGGATGAAGAATTTTTGAAAAAACTAAAATAATGATAATTTTCCTTGGAAATAAGAATGATCGAATTTTAAAATTATAACTTGTTGTTGCTTTAAAACAGTCATCAGTGATACTTTCAGAGGCCCGCGGATTAGTACCCCCTTTCCGAATAACATAACCTTGTAGGTACATCTCAACTTACATTAACATTATTAATTACTCAGTCTAAAGTCGTTAAATGTGAACAAAATCTAGAAAAAAGAACCCAAGTCGTTAATATTATAACTATGTTACTTGATATTTTTATAAACATCGTAAACGTGGCGTGCCCACAGTTTTAACACAGTCTACCTATATCTTACTCCTTACAGTCGGTCAACGTAGAACATTGTCACAGAGCAATCGTGCGGGGGGTTGCGGAGTGAAGGAGCGGAGGTTATGTCCCGAGTAGCCATACTGCGTACTCGGGACATAAATTCCAGGGCTCGCACTTTTTGATTTCGAATTTGATTGATATCGTTCATAGAAATTATATTAATTTATTAATAGTATGTATGTTGTATGTACGTACCTATTACGAGAATTTTACTATATAGTCTGTTTACTAATCCAAGATGGCGGCATACATACATTTTCAAATGATTGTCATCACCAAATCACCAAATCCAAGATGGCGGCCATGAAAATTTTCATCTTATCATCATGGGTGTTAATTTCATGGTTTTCGTGGTCACTGATGCCGAAAGTAACTTCAAAATCCAAATCCAAGATGGCGGCCATGAAAATTAGTAAAGTAGCCGTCATGGGTGTCAAATCCAAGGTTTTCTGGGGTGCGGATGCCGAAAATGAGGTCAAAATCGAAATCCAAGATGGCGACAATAAAAATGTCAAATTAGTGGTCATGGGTATCATTTCCATGGTTTTCGGGGGTACTGATGCCGAAAATGAGGTCAAAATCGAAATCCAAGATGGCGGCAATAAAATGTCAAATTAGTCGTCATGGGTGTCATTTTCGTGGTTTTCGGGGGTACTGATGCCGAAAATGAGGTCAAAATCCATTTCCAAGATGGCAGCTTTTAAAATTTCAATTTAATCATCATGGGTGTCATTTCCATGGTTTTCGGGGATGCTGATGACGAAAATAAGGTCAAAATCTATATTCAAGATGGCGGCCATGAAAATTTTCAAATTAGCCGTGATGGGTGTCAAATCCATGATTTTCTGGGACGCTGATTACAAAAACGAGATCCATTCTCAAACACCAAGATAGGGTTTTTACGTTTTACCTGGCAAATTACATTTAACTGATAAATTTTTTTGACCGCCGTATATTGTCGAGGAATACTTGGCTTTATTTCCAGCATCAGCACCCACGAAAACCATAGAAGTAATAACCATGAATAATAAGTAATTTTCTATGGCTCCTTCCTGGATTTGGGAATCATTTATTACTCTTACCTACCCCCGCAAGCGTTAGCCACTTCGACTGTAACCTCGACAAAATTTGTAGTTTTAAATATTGTTTGAAAATTCCAGGATAAGATGGCGGGCGAAGTTGCTGCTACATACCTTTGCATTATTTTATCAATCATCAAAATTACGCATGCGTGGTTTTCTTTTTGCGTGTCACTGTTTCTATAAAACGTTAATTAATTTGGACGTTTGTTTGACAAAGTTTGTGTAATTTGTTTTATGTGACAACCCTTTGAGAAGTGTTACCAATTTTGACATTTCATAGGACCTGTCAAATGTATGGGCGTTGACCCACTGTATGTAGTAAGTAGGTACACTGTGGTTTTAATATTGTACCTAAATGATTTTATTGTAATATTTAGTTTTATTTCTATCCACACTTAAATGCGCAAATTTATGGTTCATTAAAAACTCCATAGTTGAAGAACTACATTTTGTAGTAGCTTATTAAAACGTTAATGTGTTATAAAATGGAATTTATGAATAATTAGTGAAATCAAAGGCGGACTGAAGCGTTTGAACTGGGCGACGTATAAATGATCTTATAAAGAGATTCCTTGTTCCGATTACATTCATTTCTTTGAATCTAGCACTTCGTTTAATGACTAACTAACATCCAGAAATAAACATGGAAATGCCTGGATGACATTTTGTTTGACTAAGGACTGTTTATTATTTTAATAAGTTAATAGAATCGTCCTTTCCCTAATTATTGTCAGTAAAAATAACTAAATAAGTTATTATCTTATTATCACATAATGGTGTGTGCACGCAGCGGTAGTGAGGCGCCACTGATTAGGAGCCCAGTCTGCGCCCGCGCACCACAAAAACGAAGGAATTCAGAAGGCTCATCTTAAAAGCTTAGTTTGCGCTGACGAGCCTACACAAATATAGTTGTTGCTGTGACCAGTTTCGACTCAGTCTCTGCAGTTCATGGACTATATCAGCGCTCAAATCAGACATGTTTCTACGTATAGTTTTAGAAAAAAATAACACTGGGACTTTATTTGCCCATATTTATCTGCTAATAACCGCCACGTCATAAGCCATCTAACAAAGAAAAAACTTTTTAACAAAAAATATTTCGTTTTTTGTTAAAAACTTTAATTTTTGGTCTTTTTTACGACATGGTTATCAACCAAAGACGCTGCTCGTAACTCAATCATACTATGTGAACTGTTCGTCATTGAGGAGTTCTTTTGTCTATCTCTGAAGGTCTTCATCAGATCCTAAACAAAAAATGGGACCATTTCGGGAGGGAACTCTTTCAAACAAAAAAAAATATCATTTAAATCGGTGCAACTGTCGGAGATATGCATGAACATACACTAAAAAATATTCAGACGAATTGAAAACCTCCTCCTCTTTTTTGGAAGTCGGCTAATAAGTTCATATCAACTACAGGAACACGAACCTTTCAGCAAAATATTTATTTCGTTCGGCGTGTGTAAGAGAATGCAGGAGTTTATAACGCATTGTACGGAGTGGATCTCCTGCCTATCTCTTTACAACCGCACAACGCGTTGTTGCAGCAATTAGCGTAATTAAGCGAAGCTCCGCCGGACAATGTTAAGAGTTCAATAATGTCACTCTTACGCACTCGCGCGATTAATATCTCACACCTTATACGAAAATAGTTAAGCTACGAAAAATATACCCACTTGTTTTGATCACCCCCTTAGTGTGGGGTATCCCTAATGAACGAAACTATAATACCTATACGTTTTCCGGGAAAGGGATCAGTTTATAGAAGTGAACTGATTGCTCACTTTTCAATATGACATGATTGTAAAATGTTTTGAAATTCGATTAACCTATTTTTTAAATTATTGAGCGAGTATATTTCCTAAAAACAATTTTCATTGAGATATTAAGTAGGGTAGATTTCATACTACCTACAATTAGGTATAAGATTGGGTTTACCTGTTAAGTCTACAAATTGAATAAATAAATAACCTACGGTACAATTGTCTTATTTTTTAAATGTAGGAAATATATTAAAATTCTTTTCATAGTTAATGGCTAAAAGCAGGTATGTCGTAGACAAAACATGTTAACAGCAATTTAAAAAAAAATATCTTTCTCTCTCCTCTAGATTACGTTGATAGATTAGTCACAATGTTATTATGTATACGTACAGAATAAAATAAGGAAAAGTAAAAAAAAAATTATAACATTGATCTTCACAATAGTCAACTAATAACAACCACATTTTCCTGAATTAGTAATTTCTATTAGCAAATTTAGCAACGAGGAAATACCGAAAATAGTAACACGTGATTTGATTACATAATAAGTAAATAAGGAAAACGTTTTGGCTAAAAACCGGAACAATCACAATGTCCTGCTCGAATTAGTTATCAGCCAGACACCTACGCGGCTACGGAGCGTTTGGTGATTGATGATGAAGCATCTTTGTTAACAGATATCAACGTCGATACAGCCCTAAAACGTGGACCGTCGAAAGCGCTTGCCTTGCAATGAACAGTCGCAGAGAAACATGACATTATTACCACACTTGACGAACTGATTAATGATCGCAGTATGTTGCTATTGTTATCGCTAGCGGGTAACACTGGGCAATGTTGACAAAGGAAGGCAGTCGTCGATATGGATCAACTCACCCGAGGTTATAAAGGCGGTGGTCATCCGACGAAGCGGGAGCATTCCGTGTTGATCAGCTGAAGAAGTCTGACCTTTTATATCTGACTAGCTTATCCTTATTTTATGATCTTGAAATAATTGTGTAAAGTATAGTAAGTATTGTGATCTAGTTCATGTTACTAACACTAACCCAAATACAAGTACTCTCAGTGGTGGAGAGTCTATGTTGGTTTTATTTACTAAACTGATATAAGCTATAACTGTAATGATAGAATCATCTCTAAACGATCATGTTGTTGTGTCTTTTACATTATTTATAGGTACTCAATTCACCCTAAGATAAGTCCTGACAGCTCGGTCATTTAGTAAATTGTAGCCGTAAGGAGACTGCTATCGAAAAAACGTAAATGTCTTCATTAAAAACCGTAAAATAGCAAAATTAAAGACGTTACGTTTTAAAAAAAAATTGATACTAGCTTTTGCCCGCGGCTTCGCTGGCGTTAATTTAGAATTTGAGAATCAACTCTTAACACACTACTAAAGTTTCTATAATAATATAATTCAATCATGATTCGAAAGACACGTGGCGCCATCTATTATCGTTATTGTTGTTTTTGTATGAAACAGTACTTTTTTCGGGATGAAAGGTACCCTACGTCCGTTTCTGTACACCTGACAACGTATACCTATGCAAAATTTCAGGTTGTTCGGTTCAGTGGTTTAGGCGTGAAAAAGTAACAAACAAACCAACTTACTTTCGCATTTATAATATTAAAGTTAGGATAGTTAGGAAGTTAGGATTCTTTGTATGGTAACGTTTTGTAGAGAAAACGTCAGGAATCAACTTACGGTGAAAAGGGTACTTATAGACGACAGGAGAACGCAGTTTCCCTTAATCTTGACATAAGCCCTTCGTCGCATTTCCGATACCCACTGTAAAAGACACAACAACATGATCGTTTAGGTATGATTCTATCATTACAGTTATAGCTAATATCAGTAGGTATGTCAGGATTGCGAGCAAGGTAAATGTAGTAAATAAAACCAACATAGACTCTCCACCAGTGGCGAAGGCTCCATACAACTCGATTCCGATCGGCTTCCCTTTCGAAACGAGTAGTTACTGGAATTCACGCATCACACTTGAGCAAGGTAAGTATTTTTTGGTCCGGCTTCCCTTTTAAGAAAATTCACTCTTCGCCACTGCTCTCCACCACTGAGAGTACCTACTTGTATTTGGGTTAGTATTAGTAACATGAACTAGATCACAATATAATACTTTAAACAATTATTTCAAGATCATAAAATAAGGACAAGCTAGACAGATATAAAAGGTCAGACTTCTTCAGCTGATCTACATAGAATGCTCCTGCTTCGTCACCGCCTTTATAACATCGGGTGCGTTGACTCATATCGACGACTACCTTCCTTTGTCAACATTGCCCAGTGTTACCCGCTAGCGATTACACCACAAATAGAGAAGAGGTGCCTTTTTTTTGCAGGAACCAGTTATTTGCAAGATTATTTTTCACTCTGGTCATAACATAGATGTTATTAACTGCCATTATTAGTGATAACTTAAATTCCAAACTGTCGACGATATCGTCAAGTTATTATAACTTTGTTGCCTTGCCCGTTTTCAGGGTTGTCACTTGTCAGTTTAATGAAGTTATCTGAGTGTCACGTTCAAATGTCAATGTTTTGATAGCAAAATGACACTTGGGATTGTTATTTAATTAAAAACAGACTATTACAAGGATACAGTTTTGGAATATTAAATATGTTCTTACCTATAAAGCTTATTGTATAGGAAAATCTATTCTGAATTATTTGTTTATAATCAGTTTGTTTAGAACAATGTGGAACTTGATTAATACAAGAGGCGGAACGTGACTCGTTTCGCCTCTTGTATTAACAGAAATCTTGACAGGAGTATTTCTGTAGTAGGAGAACACCTCTGTTTACCTCTTTAGGAATAACAGGCGTGAGTATAAGTATGTAGAATATAATCCAAATCAAGTTTAGAGAAACCAGTTTTTCCAATGTTCCCGTAAACTTAAACCGCTGAACATAGGTACATCAGCCAACTCATGGACCACTGCATTAAAATATCGCGAAGGAATAAATTAAAATCATATAATTGTAAATAATAACTTCGCGTTTACAACCCTACGCTACAGCATCGCATCATAAAAGTATTTAATGCATAAAATATTTTAATAAGTCTTCATCGACATGCAGCATCGACAATAATCTAGACCGGTATGAAGCCCATACATTACTTCTATGAGCCCATGTCACTACTCGATAATATATCACTTACAAGTAAAGACGCTTGTTACCAACCAATCAAACTTTTTTGTTCACAGAGCGAACGTGATTACGAGACTGCGATGTATCCTACAATATTAACGAGCATACCGACTTCTAACTACGAAGGTATTCCGACAACCACCGAAACGATACATGAATGAAACAGATCAAAAATTGTAAGACCATAAGTGATAAAGAAAATTTATAAAGATGGATATGATATCAACATTTGCACCGTTGCCCGACCTGAGCAATGTGACGGAGATGTTCAATATGACGGATATGTTCAACATGACGGATATGTTCAATATGACGGAGACGGTCAATATGACGAACAGTACCGGCTGTGGCATACCCCGGCCGCTGGGCAAGACGTTCGGAGTCGTTGTGAAGGTGGTATATGCTATCGGCATTATTGGCAATGCTGCTGCAATTATTGCGCTGAGGAGAGGGGAGAGGAGAGTCAGGAATAGGAAGCATCTGCTTCTTCTTACTTCTCTGGCAGCTAATGATCTAGTAGCATTGGTGAGTAAGACTTTTTATACTACTACAGCACTTATTGTACCATAGATCAGGGTTCCTATTTAATAAGTGGAGAAACCCGGAGTGTAAGTGAACTGTATAATGTTCTTATGAGAATAAAGATTCTTTAAACCGAACCCAAAATAGTTGTAATCGTAAGCACAGCTGCCTAGCAAGAAAGTTTGAATTTATTCCCAGATTTAGGGGCGATTTCACCAATCAATAAGTAGTCCGTAACTATTGACTAGTTATACTAAATGTGACCTGCAATTATGGTATTTATGTGTTCAATAATCTTGTCATTATCACTTCAATACGAATATATGAAGTCAAATGCAAATGTTAGCTATTGAAAAGTTAAGAGACCAAATTAGCTTAATTAATAGTTAATGATAGGTTGGTGAAACACCCCCTAAGAGAGATTGAACTCGTATTTAGGTGTTTAATCCGTATTTTCTACTAGGAAACATTCAGTTTTGGCTGTAAGTGTGCGCGGCGAATGGCATCAGACTCCTCCCCTAATACGTACGGGCACTACGGGCTTATAGATTAATCCCTAGTACACTGTAAAAATTACAGCAGTGCTACTTACCTAACCTACCCCTTCCCGCACCCCAGGCGTGACGGTGATATACATAGTAGTGTACTTGGAAAACAAATAACCATTAGGAATTTATATACTGTGATAATGGTTTGTTATCTCAGTGTTCTCGAGGTGGCCTATAGATGGAAACCAAAACAAGATCGTAAAAGCGATTCTGAGATTTATGCCTGGGATTTATACTCTGTATATCGAAATTCTTTGCTAACTATGAAAGTAAAACAGAAAAAGAAGTTAGATACTCTAGTTTAGTACTGCATTAACATTATGTGTTGGTTTGTTATTTTGTGCTGGTTTTATTCAATTCTGACTGTATAAATAATATTTATGTTAAATTAATGTGTATATTTTTAATTTAACGACATATTTAAATCGTAAAAAAGCTTAGGATCTGGAACTTACTTCAGTAAATAAAACATTAAAAATCTGTCTATTATACTTCTAATACTAAAATTATGCTAATCAATCATTAAAATGATTATATTTTATGACTGAAATGCGATATACTTAGATCCGTTTGATAAAGGTATTCAATATAAGTCTACGGTAATGAATGACATTATCTCTATCTGTGTTGTAGTAAAGTGGTCGCGTCATTTCCCTCTCAGAGCTAACGGCACACAGCATTGTTGAAGTGGTTGTGTCCATTTAATTGCCGATATACTTCATTCCGAGGAAACCACGTTAACTGTCAGGCAGTATCCTGTCTCTTGTCCCCGGCACTTGACTTCTTGCATTCAATTCGTGCTCTAGTACGTTTGATAAATAAAAAACATTAAAATTTCTAAAAATTTCTATACAGGTGCGTGCATTTTTGATATTACAAAATATAAAACTTCTTTTATTTATTTCACACACAAATTAAGTACAGAAAATTCACGAAAAAGGTCATTTTCAATGTCGAAATGAAATATGTTATGGTAGAGCTGAACTTGGTCTAACTATGGTAGAGTTGAATCTTGGTACCACAGAATAAATAATAGTACAGTATTCATTCATTTAATTACTACATGTCTGTATCCTTCTTCCTTCTGTATAATTCTCATAGGTAAAAATGTTCCTACTTTTTTTGTTTTTTACTGTTTGGTACTGCCTCGTTCTTCTTCTGGTCTAGTGGTCGCAAGTGCGACTGCTGAGTGTGAGGTCCTGGGTTCGATCCCCAGATCGGGCAAAGTGTTGCTGGATTTTTCCTATGAAATTTCTGATTAGCAGCCCGGGGTCTGGTTTTGTGCCAGGTTGATGGCAATAGGCTCGCCTCCTTACATGGGACTTAAACATAACAGCAAAACGAGGGTGTACTATACACTTCTGCCCAAGCTTTCGGGGAATACAGGTGTGATGCTATGTGTTACTCCTTGGTTACAAAATGATAATGTAGCTCTTGGTTTCTGAATTAAGTAAACGAATCTGACAGTACAACAATTGGTAATTTCCGGAAATATTAAATTCAATATAATCCTGCAATATCTTACCATTACATGACAAGTCTATCAGGTCTAGGAGCAACTCGTTTGGTCACCGTATCGAATCTGCAACATAAACTGCAATCTAAACGACGGCTGCGCCCCGACACACTCGTATTAAACCGGAGGCACTTACCTCTATTACTGCAGGTTACCTATTAACATTCTTTGTCACATATTTTAATACAATATTCTAGATAAATGATGGAATCAGGCGTTACTTTGCGGAAATCCATGACATACAAATATAGTTTGGCGGAATTAAAGCTAGATATTGTATTTGCAGATTTTTACAATATTCTAGAATGAAAATTATATTTATTTGAGGTCTAAGGTCTTACCTCGATGATACTCAATATTTTAAGAGTATGTAAGTGTGGTGTTCCGTGGTGTTTCCAAGTTCCGAGTGATTCCCTGCATAGAACAGGCCACATATTCGCCACCCGTAGGTATCGTAAAAGGCACTTCATTCATTCAGTCGTAAAAGGCACTTAATAGGATGGGTAGCAGCGTCCTCCTTCCTGCTAGCAACAACAAATTTCGGCCACCAACCCAACTGACAAGCGTGGCAATTATGGAAAATTCCCCCATGGTTCATTGAACCGGTAATTGGAAGGCCCAAGTGCAGTACCTAGTGTATATTTACGTTATGATAAAAGGTATTGCAGAAAAGGGATCGTCCTTTAATCACGTGATGCTCGAAAGGAGGGGAGGGGGTTCGGAAAAAATCACGAAATATCACATGGGGGAGGGGCGGTGTAGTGAGGTATAAAGTGTTTCTATTTAATTATTTCGTTGACCTGCAACCTTAATGTCTGTCTGGATATTTTAACAAGGTGCTTAATTTTCCAGAATGAAATTGGATTTATTTTTAGATTTAATGTTTTTTAAGATATTTTGTACCAAAAAAATACACGTGCTTCTGGGTAGTGGGGTGGGGGAGTTAGTCTAAAACCTCACCACGTACTTATCACCAGGGGGTAGGGGAGAGGGATTAAAAAGTTGCTAAAAAACATCACGCGAATAATGGACGACACCGAAACTGTAGAAAGCAATATACTTAGCAAGATTTGTAGTAAATGTCATAATCATGGTGTCTAGGCTGTGGCCCCAAAGGTTTTGGTAGTAGTGTGTGAGGCCACCTATAGTTTGCTGATAAACGTATTAGACCAGACCAAGTTTATGTCCAGCATTATTTTATTAACGCAATTCATAATACATAAACAGTTTATGAGGTGCTCATTACTTATGACAACTCTTGACCTTTCTAAACGATGTTGCACAAATAACGTTTTGGATAATCTCTTAGGCATAGACTCCAGTCCATTCCATAGTAATTATCTGCTTATTTCATTGTTTATGACCAAGTCTATCTAACGGCAGTGATCAAGGGGTTTAACAGTAGTTTGGCAGTTATACTGCAAAGTCCATTGCCTAGTCCATCGCAGTCATGTGTCTACATGGACTCCTTCAGAAAGGGCTCATGTATTTAGTCGGCAACTACAGCGTCCAGAAGCGGACTGCTCTCCCAATGATGATGACACTACCACAAAATGCCCGTCATTGACATGGGCAGGATTTTTTTGGCAAACGTTTTTATTAGCTAGCCCAAATCCAATACTGTTCCTAGCAAATGGAGATTGTATACTACATGTCGGGAAACTGCTGGTACTAAGGTTCTTATTCAAAGGTATATATTTTTACTAGCTTTTGCCCACGGCTTCGCTCGCGTTAAAAAACTCTTAACACACTACCACAGTTTATTTAATTAATAATTTTCTTTCTTTTTTTTTTCTTTTTTTATAAAACGTTGCCCCACACTAAGATTTTTCTTGTATCGTGGGTGCGTTTACAGACACAAATCTCACAAACAAACGCCCAGACCCGAAACAACCATCTGTAGGCCATACAAATTTTTGTTCCGTGTGGGAATCGAACCCACGACCCGTAGCGCAGAAGCCAATCGCTTAGCCACTGCACCAAACGTGTCGTCAATTATAATTCAATCATGATTCGAAAGACACGTGGCGCCATCTATTATCGTTATTGTTATTTTCCTCGAGAACAGTACTTTTTTTCGGGATGAAAGATACCCTATGTCCGTTTCTGTACACCTGACAACGTATATGCAAAATTTCAGGATGATCGATTTTAGTGGTTTACTCGTAGGCGTGAAAAGGTAACAAACAAACTTACTTTCGCATTTATAATATTAAGTTAGGATTAGGATAGGCTATACATTAGGGCTCTCAAGTTTTGTGCTATTTGTTTAAGACTATTGATTGGATCGAGCAAAGGTTCTTCGAAGATGAGCTGAACTGTATGTTTATTGCAGGTGGGCATGATGTGCGCGATGCTGGTGGGCCAGCACGTGCCAGGCGTGCGCGACACACGCGCGTACTGCGCGACGCGTGTCGTGCTGCGCGTGTTCGGGATCGGCTCCGTCTGCATCGCCGTCACTATGGCGCTGGAACGGTATCTGGCGCTCACCAGGCCTTTTCTATACCAGAAGGTAAGTTCCCATCTTCTATCTACCTAATACATACACATACATGGCGTGTCTGTAAATTGGAAATATTAAAAAAAATTGCGGGGTGATAAAGGATAATCAATAGAATCCATTTCGATATTTTTTGGGAAAATTGTCTGTTTCTTTCTTTGTCGATTTTTTATACACGCATCGCGTAAAAAGTACGAATCAATGTCTGACTGATGTTGACTTTTATAGACAAATATTGTGCGTAACTCGGAGTAACATTTAGCTTTTATTTCTTCGTAATCGATTCGATCAAAAGATACTAGAATTTAAAGTTATCAAGAAGAAATTAGCGTTACCTGTACCACATTTGCTCAATAGATGGGTTACGTGTAGTTTAAATAGCGTATACAATTCTACCTTTTCAGGTATGTTAACTTAATAAATAGTTATTATCTATGTGCTGGTAGTTTATTTATGTTTATAATTTATCCTTCAAGTATGCAATTAGCGACGGTTTATTTTATCTAAACCTACATATAATGAAAAATGTAATCCTGAATTCTAGATACCTACGTTCTTTTTTAATAGAGATAATTTATCAAATGGCCAGGTAGTTCAATACAGAAAGAAGATTTCCTTCAAAAGGTTAACTTTATTTCCCAATCACTAACATCCGGCCACTACTGATACAGTTATCGATTAACTAAAAATAATCGTTACAACCACTCGATTACAAGCACTAACTTGTTTTCAAAATCTGTGATTAGCTGCTCGTCGTAGATAACACAACTACATCCGCAAATTACATCCCTACTGCCAATGAGTACGACCGACGTATGAATGGCGGCAAAACTGAGAGAGATAATAAACACCTGGCATATCACTGTCATGTAGCGATCGATAATAAGTCATCATGATCATTAACTTTATTGTATGTTAACAATCTAGGCCCAGAGAGGACTGTCACTTATTCCAGACTATAGCATGAAATGAAATGTAATTGGGCCACTAGACAAGTTGCAACAACTTGTTGTAAAACTAGGAAACATGTCGGTGTGTAGGTAATTGATCTCATTAATCTTTTAAGTACTGAAGACCACGAATGAGAATGCTCTGGTTTTATTAAGATATATTTTGTGGTCGTAAGTTCGCAAACGTACTAAGTACTACGTAAGTTCGTAGGCCTCCCACAAATTACGCTACAACGCACAAAAATCGCCACATGCTCAAATATCGCTACAACACACAAAGATCGCTACAACACACAAAGATCGCTACAACACACAAAGATCGCTACAACACACAAAGATCGCTACAACACACAAAGATCGCTAAAACACACAAAGATCGCTACAACACACAAAGATCGCTGCTTATGGACAATAATTTATAATTTGATCATAATAATCTTTTGGGTCAGGTTGGAAATAAGGCAAACACTTACTCCATACTTCTTGTACAACAGTAGGCTATCTTTGTGCACTGATGAAAATGTCTTAAAACGATCGACACATTTCAAGTACAACGTTACGTTATTGATATTTTATTTAGCATTCCAAATCAGATCACTTTACTTTATTGGTGCGTTATCCGTACAATTTAATTATTCAAACCATATCTGTAGTATTAGAGCTCTAATTTATTAACAAATCATGTTGGACCAAGTCTACTTTTACCAAATGGACCGAATTGAATAGTGAATTAATACATACTCGCTGTTAACACGGTTTTAGTTTCCCTTTTAAATCTAAATTCACACATTACGTCGAAGTTGTATAACATTTATAAATCGTACCCTTTTCTATTGTCAGTGTTATATGTAAGTATTTCAGATGACTGCTCTCGTCCGTTATACTGACAAGCGCTCTTCGACGGCCGATCAAATGAAATACAATTATTTTTAGCTGCGAATATAAGCGGCGGAATTCCCCAGCGATGCGATCTTATTCACATCATGTTTATTTACATGCATAAATATTTGATATGATCATTGATCATCGTACAAGCCGTTATTAGCTTTATTTATGAGGTAAACAATTTAATCTATTTGTTCTTTGGATTGGAAAAATGTTAGGTGTGTCTGACATTAATCAATTACAACTTGTTATCTGTCAGTTGTCTAAATTAATGGTCAACTTGACACCACCTGCCAAGTGAGCCTAGTCTACGCTTTCCTGAAACAATTACTATTATTAGGTACGTCATAGAAAATAAGTGAAAGCACTTACTTTTGTGGCACATTCTAGATAATATCTATGTGCAAAAATATGAAATTGAGGCAGTTCATTTAGGTTAATGGTTTGCACACCACAGGTGTTGGGGGACAGTTTCTCCTATTGTCAACACGGCCAAATAGGGCTGCATGGACATAACAGTTATGAGTGGCGACTAGCTCTCGTAAGTACCAGGTTATCAGAACGATCAGGAGGCAGAAATTGCACATTGTTTGCGACCACCTGCCGCGTGATGGGCATCCTGACGTCAACTGATGGACAAATAGAGCTAAGATAATGGGAATGTGTTTGTTTTTAACGATATTAATAGAAAACTAGATGATCTACCTACACCATTGTGTTTATCTTCTCTTATCGGGCTATACACGTGATCGTAAGCGATAAAAGGACCTTGACATTTAGGAAATGTAAACAATTAGGTAGGTAGAGGAGGATCACGATTTCGGTTGCGTGAACTTTTTAATACAACTTTTTTATTAGATACTTGGTTTTATTGCGCACCCTGCCCCTGTCACATTTTTACCAACCTGTTGTATGGTGATCCGGTTCTTTTATCTTCAATCATTGTAATTTTTAAATACCTTAATTAAAAAATATTTAAATACTTATCAAGAAACCTTGATCATTAATAGGTAGATACCTACCGGCGACCTACGTAGATATAAGTACTATTAAAAACAGAGTTAATCATTGTTACTGAGATTTCTAATGAAAAGTTCAATGAAATATTCATACATACACATACATACACTCACGCCTTTTTCCCATGGGGGTAGGCAGAAACTGTAGAACGCCACATGCTACGATCCTTACATACTCCTTTCGCTTCGTCCACGGTCATACATCTTGTCATACACGCACGCCGGTTGAAAGTACTACGCACCTGTCCTTTTTGAAGAACATCACCAATAACATCAATGTATGTCCTTCTAGGGCGTCCTCTACTGGCGTTTCCACTGACATTCGCCTTATAAATTCCTTTTGTTAATCGCCGTTCACTCAATCTTTCAACATGCCCAAACCACCGAAGCATACCCCTTTCAATTTTTGTCACTACATCATCTTTTAAACCGCAACTTTGTCTTATCACATCATTCCTCACTCTATCATTCAAAGTTACACCGCACATACTTCGCAAGGAACGCATTTCCACGGCATTTATGAAAATATTCATTGAACTTAATAATAAAATAATAACGCGTAGGCGAATTTTCGCACGCAGTGAAAGTGTTTAAAACATCAAAGTTTGCTTATTGCGTGTCTGAAAATTTAAATTATGAAAGTTTTAACGACCTGAAACAACTTTTGAAAAACAAAAATAATACACGTATCTTTAAAAATAGATATTGTTTCCCCAAAATAAAATTGCCAGTTTGTAAAATATTAAAATTCAAACAAACGCCACTTTTTTCGGAAAATAAAAGTCAAATCAAAGTGTTGCAATAACTCAGACAACTAATATCAACAAGCCACACGATTGCTCATCGGATCGCAAATCCCATCTTAAATGCATTGCCGTCAAAACATGATCGTGAAGGAAACTGATCGAAGCGCGGAACATTTCGCGTAACAACAAATGTTAGCTTTTAGTAGTTCAATAATAAAACATGCTTTATTTATAAGAGTTCCGTTTCTACCATTCGCTTATGGAACCGCATAAAAGGCAACGATCTTCAAAATTTAATTGTTTAATGATAGTTACCCTAGATAAGCAAAAGCTACTTTCGACTATTAATCTATACAAAGTGGGGATGATGATACAACACTAAATGATACCACATATTCTATGGGTTTTACGACCGAACACAAATTCAATCATGTAATGCGTTCAATAATTTAGTCACAGGAATTTTCGTACGATTTAATCATTTTACGAAGATCTCTACGCGAAGTTATGTAAATCTATGTGTATATTTACACGTGTAGAACAGATAATTATATTCAACGTCCCTTCTACGTGAAGTCTTCATCTATATGAATAAGTGAAATTGAAAAATCAAAAGACAAAAAATGTGCTTGGACGTAACTGATTTTTTGTGTACGGTAACCTACAACTTACTTAGAACACGTGGTATCATTTTATTGTTGTATCATCATCCCCACCCCGTATAAATAAAAATGAATCGCCGAAATGTATGTACGCGCATAACTTCCGAACGTCTGCACCAAATTGGATAATTCTTTTTTTTGTGTGTTCATTATTGTCAGGACAAGGTCAGCAAAAAAGAAAATAAAAAAGTGGCTGTGAGAAGTGCGCCGGGTCAGCTAGTTAGTCATAATGACTACATTAACAACAGTCTAGCAAAAGTAAGCTTGGATTGTAATTCACGTATTTAAAAATGGAACTAACAGTGTGACCATAGAACAGTTTATGTTAACGATACTATTTTATAATGTACATTTTTTTTAACAAACAATTTCTCAGAACAAACAACTTAAACAGATTTATAAGATACTTCAAACCCTGGATATTATATTTAAATGGTGTAATTCATTGATACAAATAAAGGTTTACCTTTATAATGTGTGCTTTTAAGGATTATTTGATATGATAGTGATTTTATAATTAAATTAAATACAAATACATGTGCAACTTTTGCTTTATGAATCTTTGAAAATAGATATGGAAATATGAAAAAAATACGCACAAATAGCCATACCACCATTCACATTGGCTGGAGACTAGGGTTTCTGCTCGAGAATTCTCGAGTCGAGAAATGTCGAGAAATCATGCAAACTTCGAGACGAGAAAAAATACCTCGAGAATTCGAGAACTCGAGAAATCAAAGAATAATTCTTTCATTACTGTAAAATTGGCTTAAAAGTTACGTAATCCTTGCATTCTGGCTTCTGATCGTTCTCCTTACGAGACACGAGTAAGCGAGGCAAGCAAACAGACACATAATATAGCTACAACTCCAAGTACTCACTCTTATTATAATGTGACAAATAACGTCAAATAAAAATTAACTGTAAGATAAACTCCGTTCATCTATTGTTGGGTTTCTGAATACATAATCGACGACTAGGTAACTATCCAAACAATAAGTAAGTTTGTAAATTGACCACTAGATGGGGTCTCTTTTTAAAGCCCAACTAAATATACTTTTCTCGCCTTAAACTTTACATCTTTTTGCAGTTAAGCCCCAAGTTTAAATGAAAATCTCCTATGGTTATAAAAAAGTTCGTTTAAAAATCATATGCAATGATTTTTAAACGAACCATTACATACATAAAATATAAAATTTAAATCATCACAATATTTTCTCGTTGTTATTTTTAATCATGGCAACAACATAATAAAACTATTAAAACAAAATAAGTAGGTTTTCAACTTTTTATTGTAATTTATAATATTGGGCAGTAAAGTTTAATAATCTGAAAAAAAAAATCTAGACTATTAATTTGTGGTATAAAAAATTAATAGGTTCTAGGGCAGGATTGGTTATTTCACAAAGGTATAATTATGTATAGGTATCATAGTGCCCTTGTTAAAATGATATCTCTTGTTAAACTCTTCATACGTGAACATTTCGGATAGATTTTTCGATGCCTTTTTTTTTTGGTACCTACTGATATATTTGAAATAGCCTCCAGCACTTCCAAATTAGACTCCGATGAACTACTCAAGTCCATTTCGCTGGGAGTCCAAAACTCAGTATCCAAAATAAAATACTAATAATAAAACTCCAAATACTCTTGTTGTATTATGATATAAAACGACAAATATAGTTCTGGAACCGATTAACACCCCAAATTGGTCAGTCAAGTTAACTGAAGTTTGAGCTAAGTAAGATCATCTTCTGACTGGGGTGTCCAGAAACGCAATGTGTCAGTTTATCGAACCGATTCCGGTAGAATAGATAAACTACGGTTAGGAGTACCTCAGAAACCGGAAAAATAAGTTATCTGAAGTTTGAACTAGGATTATCTTCTGAGTGGGGTGTCCAGAAACGCAATGAGTCAATTTATCGAAATAATAGCGCTATTGAACAGATAAATTACGTTCAAAAGTACCCCAAAAAACGGGCGTAAGCTGATTTTATAAGGCTTTTAAAAAATTCTCGAAAGACCCGAGAAACCCGAGAAATCGGGCTCGAGAATTCTCGAAACCCGAGAAAAAAGATATATCGAGAAAACAGAAACCCTACTGGAGACCCTTCAGGTCTTGCCAATAACTGCCTGGTTACATAGAAGGGGTCTTCAAGCAGGGTTGCCAACCGTACGAGGTTCCTCGTACAAATACGAGATTTGTGGACTTCCGTACGAGGTACGAGGACATTATCAACCTCGTACAATTATGTACGAGATTTTGATAATATGGCCATACGAAAATTTTGCATCACCATTAGATAAATAGTAAAAACTAGTGCTATCTATCAGAACTTGTAGGAAGTTCTTACACCAAAAATTTCATTGCCGTATTTACGCGATGATTATAATTATGGTAGCTTTCCCGTCAACCGGAAATCCCCTGCCTAGTAAAACATTTCGTTCTTCGCTTCGATCAATAATTAGTCTTGATCGAAGGTTCTTCGCAAATCGTCTCTGTCACACAGCGGAAATTTCTTCTTTCTCTGTTCCTTAGGTGTTCCATTCGTTGCATGCCGGCCGTGTTTTTTGCACTAGGTACGTTAGTACGTGTAGCTACATGAAGTTATTGTAAAAAAGAAGATTTTTATTGTTCAATACCTAGTCTTTTCGTTGTTTCGTCAATTGTTTATTGGTGTAATAGAAGTATCGTTATGAGTGATAACGACGAAAACAATGACTGTTTTTTTGTGATTTTACTTGAGTAACAAAAAAAAAAAAATTAATACAACACAAACTGAAGTTTTATTTAGTAGGAAACTTGCAATAGTTTATTTCTCTGAGTAAAAAGTCCTAAATCCAGTAGTTCAATATACCTTTAGTTTGTTTTTAGCACGTTTTCGATGCATCATAAATGTACGAGGTTTGAAAGTCAAAATATGAGATTTTTAGCTGCATATGTACGAGGGATTTTTTTTCACGGTTGGCAACCCTGTCTTCAAGGAACATGTACAGCAGAGCAATAGAAGAATAAAAATAACTACGTTCACAAATACATACATGCCCGTTAGCGTTATTGTACAGAAGATCTCCATTTTTATTTCCAGTCACAGACCTTATGTTGTTTATTGTAACAAATATATCCACCTCTGAGAGCTTTACTAGACAGGCACGATGCAGATATAAATAAGTTACACTTTTCTAGCGTCGCGTCGTGAAAACATAGAATGATCTTCTATCAAAGATAGCACTTTCAAACAACATAATAAAGAGTTATTTTTAAATCTCACTCGAGAACAGATTGATGTTTTTTGAGTTCATATCGATATTTCTAGGTCACAGACTTTATACAGGAATGTTACAAGGAAAACCAACACAAAAAATCATAAACAAACGACTTTCTTCCAGTTGAAAACATCTATTAAATCTGTTCTCGAAAACATTCCTTAAATTATGTGTATAACTTTGACTTGCAATATGACCACCACCGTACCATCAGTAGATGGTGGTAACCACGAAGCAAATACAAAGTATTAGCACAGTCTACCTATATCTTACTCCTTACAGTCGGTCAACGTAGAACATTGTCGCAGAGCAATCGTGCGGGGGGTTGCGGGGTGAAGGAGCGGAGGTTATGTCCCGAGTAGCCATACTGCGTACTCGGGACATAAATTCCAGGGCTCGCACTTTTTGATTTCGAATTTGATTGATATCGTTCATAGAAATTATATTAATTAATTAATAGTATGTATGTTGTAAAAAAAAAAAAAAAAAATCTTTATTGTACAAATAAACTTACATTTGGCACTAGCTTCCACACTAGGATTCCCTGTGTCGTGGAAGCTAGGCGAAACCACTACATCAAATATATATATTAACAAAATACAATAATACAATGAAATATAAAACTTACAAAACTAACAAAAATACTATACATAAACAATAAAATATTAACACTATATCACACGAGGAGTCGGCGTCGTGTGTCGCGCGGTGTCCGGTAGCCGGCCCCGAAATCGTCGGAACGCTACACCTCTCGGCCAAAATTCCTCCTTCATGAACGTCGACAGCTGTTCAGTCGGCACTCTCACCACAAAGGAATTGAAATTAACATTGTGGAGAGACTCCAACCGTTCGACCCTCAGGGTGGAATTGGTCTTCACTCGGATGTACTCTACAATCTCCTGGGCCTTTGTAGAGTAATGTAGCCGAGACACGTATAGCAGCGTCGTTGGTACAGCAGGACGCAGCAGGTGATTCGGTCCGGTCAATGCGGTACCACACTGGTTCCGAGAAGTGGGCTTTCTCTTCTTCTTCTCGACTTTGGTAAAGCCCTCCTTATCGCACTTTTCCTTTTCGGAACCCTGCAGTCGCAGGTCACTATGATAGGATTCACAATGGTTCTGCTTATCCACTTTTTTCTGCTGTTGTATGTACCTATTACGAGAATTTTACTATAAAGTCTGTTTACTAATCCAAGATGGCGGCATACATACATTTTCAAATGATTGTTATCACCAAATCACCAAATCCAAGATGGCGGCCATGAAAATTTTCATCTTATCATCATGGGTGTTAATTTCATGGTTTTCGGGGTCACTGATGCCGAAAATAACTTCATAATCCAAATCCAAGATGGCGGCCATGAAAATTAGTAAAGTAGTCGTCATGGGTGTCAAATCCAAGGTTTTCTGGGGTGCGGATGCCAAAAATAAGGTCAAAATCGAAATCCAAGATGGCGGCAATAAAAATGTCAAATTAGTGGTCATGGGTGTCATTTCCATGGTTTTCGGGGGTACTGATGCCGAAAATGAGGTCAAAATCGAAATCCAAGATGGCGGCAGTAAAAATGTCAAATTAGTGGTCATGGGTATCATTTCCATGGTTTTCGGGGGTACTGATGCCGAAAATGAGGTCAAAATCGAAATCCAAGATGGCGGCAATAAAATGTCAAATTAGTCGTAATGGGTGTCATTTCCATGGTTTTCGGGGATGCTGATGACGAAAATAAGGTCAAAATCTATATTCAAGATGGCGGCCATGAAAATTTTCAAATTAGCCCTCATGGGTGTCAAATCCATGATTTTCTGGGACGCTGATTACAAAAACGAGATCCATTCTCAAACACCAAGATAGGGACCACGTTTTACCTGGCAAATTACATTTAACTGATAAATTTTTTTGACCGCCGTATATTGTCGAGGAATACTTAGGCTTTATTTCCAGCATCAGCACCCATGAAAACCATAGAAGTAATAACCATGAATAATAAGTAATTTTCTATGGCTCCTTCCTAGATTTGGGAATCATTTGTTACTCTTACCTACCCCCGCAAGCGTTAGCCACTGCGACTGTAACCTCGACAAAATTTGTAGTTTTAAATATTGTTTGAAAATTCCAGGATAAGATGGCGGGCGATGTTGCTGCTACATACCTTTGCATTATTTTGTCAATCGTCAAAAGAACAATGCTCAAAAATGTATGGACACCGTCCCCACTCTTGTAGCACTTTAAAACCTATGTTAATCGACGGGCCATAGCCATCTTAATATTTTATTGTATGACAGCGAAACTGAAATATCCATCTGAAAAAAGTTATATCAACATGAAGAAACCGTAATCTGAAGTCACAAGTCACAATTATTGTGCCGTTTAATGTTCTTTATTATTAAAAATATGGCAAAAAAATATCGTATTTTCGTGAAGTAACAACCATTGACGTTTTTAGGAGTTTTCAAATAAAAATACCTTCATAAAAAAATAAAACATTTTACTTTTTTTGCAACATTACTCGGTGTTTTCAGTGTCTATTACAATATTGTCCCAGGCACTTGCTGGCCCAAGGAAATTCTCCAAATGCCTTCCAATACCATAGTACCACATGATACTGTAGACATGCGCACATGCGCCAACCGTCCTCATACCCGTCAAACATGAGTAGATGTTTGAATAGCGTTTATGCCCTGTGCGTTATTCAGTAATAAATACGTGTAATAAGGTCGCATTTGACCTATGTCTAGATAAAATTCGACCCATCAGAAGAGTGCAATCTTCCGAGTCTATACCGTATTGATTAATAAGTGGGCTCGGAGTTGCACAAACCTCTATGTTATAGACACCGCCACGCAAATGTTCGCTGACATAGGAAGCTGCCAGTTTTAGATGTTATTTTGTTTAGCTTGGGGACATATGTCCCCAAACTAAACAAAATAATATCTTCGTTCGACAATTCAGGGAACGGCATATGTACTATGGATGGTTGCGAGTGGTGTAGCTAGCTAGCACATCTCTGGTGCTAGAGATGTGCTATGCAGCTATGCTACGAGTATGTAAAAGCTAAGCTACGGAACTATGTGACCGTTTCCACTGATGCTAAGCTATGTAGCGAAGCGAGAAAGATGCGCAGCTCAACCTATGCCACGTATCGCCAATAGGGAAGGCACGGGGAACATAGCTACACCACCCGTGACCATCTATAGCACACATCCATAGCTCGCATCCATAGCACGCATCTACAGCACGCATCCTTCCATATAAAAAACGTAGCTTAGTTGAATCAGTTTCCACCAGTGCTATCCTATATGGACCCATGAATATGATTGGTGGATAACAAACGTGAGGCGTATCATGTTATCGTAGTTGATCCTACGGCTGTTATTATAATTAATTACCATTCTATCCTGCTCACCTCTAGTTTCTTTAGACCGTGAACGTGTTTTGAATGAAAAAATCTTATCAAAATCTGATGTCATTTTAATGTAGTAGGTATTTTTGGGTTACATCATGTCGAAAAAGAACAGTAAACGGCAACGTAATTGTGAGTGATTCCGGTTTCTTCATCTCAATATAACTTTTTTCGGATGGACATTTCAGTTTCGCTGTCATACAATAAAATGATCAGGTGGCTATGGCCCTTCGATTAACATAGGTTTTAAAGTGCTACAAGGGTGGGGACGTTTTGAGCATTGTTCTTACGCATGCGTGGTTTTCTTTTTGCGTGTCACTGTTTCTATAAAACGTTAATAAATTTGGACGTTTGTTTGACAAAGTTTGTGTAATTTGTTTTATGTGACAACCCTATGACAAGTGTTACCAATTTTGACATTTCATAGGACCTGTCAAATGTATGGGCGTTGACCCACTGTATGTAGTAAGTAGGTACACTGTGGTATTAGCATAGTAGATATACAAGCTTAGTTTTAATTATATACTAAACCTGAAACTAG
This sequence comes from Amphipyra tragopoginis, assembly GCA_905220435.1. Classification (NCBI taxonomy): domain Eukaryota; kingdom Metazoa; phylum Arthropoda; class Insecta; order Lepidoptera; family Noctuidae; genus Amphipyra; species Amphipyra tragopoginis. The sequence continues at coordinate 204,855 of HG992013.1, read as the reverse complement.
TTTGTTCAGAATCACTAGGAGAATCGATTGACATAATTATTTTTTAAACGATTTTTTTTTTTTTCATAAATTTCAATTTTGCATCAGTAGGTTTCTACCCATAACATTTGACGGGAATAGACACCTTGAGGCTTGAGATGGTCCGCTCGGTCAGTTTACATGTATTAGACAACCCCTGCATAGCACATCTCAGGCATTTCACACTTTACTAGGGAACTTAACGCGACACAAACTACGGTGTAACTTGGAGATTTATTAAAAAAAACATATTCAGGCAGTTCTGATGAAAATCTTGTTGGGGTGTCTCTGTTTTTGTATATACTAAAAATAACGTTGTATTAGCTAAAGCAGTACCTCAACTTACTATAATCTCCTGAATTAACACACACAGAAATGCACTGTAAACTGAGTATAATGCACTCTTTGTATGTGACTGTATTCAGAATTTACTTTAGAAGTCTTGTTGCAGTGCGTGTCTGTGTCAATTCGGACGATTGTAGGTACCTAGTTGAAATACTCTTTAACTTAGACAACGTGTTACATAATTCCCCTTAAAAAAGAAAATGTTAATCAAGTAGTATTTTATGGTTGTTTTCATTTACCTCTCAGAGGAAATTAGGTAAGAATGTAATAACTTTCTGGGTAGTCTATCTACTCTTTACTTTTATGTTTTCAGGGTTGCGTTTCAGTGACGATTTTATTTTATAATTTTTCAATTTTTTTTTGGTTCTTTCTTTTATTTTAAAATATTGCCAATAAACTCTTTACAAGGGACCTTTTAATCCCCTTTCGGCTTTAGGGGTATTTTTGTAATACGTTGTATATATAACTGTGTTATTAGTGGTAAGCAGAGGCGGACTTCCCATAAATCAAAATAGATTGCCATCGACGAAGAAGAGTAGGGGATGTTAACCTTACGACATTTACGAAAATAGATTATTCTATTCTGGAAATCACACAACATTCGCAAAATCAATGTTTTATCGCCAAAATGCTTCGTTCATCAAAAATAGACCGTTTACAGGTCCTTATGGATCGGTCGCGGACTTCACAGCTAAAAACCGTATCTGATCCGTTTTTGCTTCTCCAATAAACCCGCAACGGTTGAGTCCAAAGTAAGCGCTGCGTACGTAACGTCCTTAATTAGTGACAGTTTTATTAACGTGCTAATCGACCACGAGGCCACGAGGGAGACATCTCCAATCTCGATTTAAAGTTGTTCTTGCAATCCAAATCAAAATAGGAATGACCTTTCACCATATTGTTACGATAAAGCTGTCAAACTTCAGTTGAGTCGCATTATTACTATTATACAAATCTTAATTTGTATAAGAAGTGCGTATTCGCCAAAGAGAAATTCGTCTGATTCCGGTCAAGAGCATTTCTTCTTAATTAGATCGTACAGTACAGAATGATGATCCGTCCAACACAACATCAGAAAGTTTCGTAGACCAACGCGACAGGTCTACGCCGGCGCCGTAGCCACCTCTCTCATTATTCCGCAACTGACTAAAATTAATTTGTATAAATTACACTCCGTAATTAATAAATTAAGTTATCCATCAACGTAAACAATTCAGTTGGCGCTAGTTGCACACGCCGAATGTGTGCACGTCGCTTGCGCATCGCTGCGGTTTGTTTGGGCATTGTTATCGCACGTGCATGCTCGCCGCACGGGCCTTCCTCTAAATAATTACACTCTGTGTCACTTCCGATCTATGCCGCGCACGCGCAACTCCAAAACTAACGCAGGATGAGGAAGAAACAATATATTGGTTAAAATTGTTTTAATTAATCGAGTGTGGTATGGGCGAAGTGGGAACTACTCCATCAACCGACCAAAAAGCAGGCAGATACTTACGACTTATAATTTTAAATCAATGACCAGGGGGCTTACTATGACCTCTTAAAGCAGGACAGAAGATGCCTGGAAGTTGAACTGCCCTGCTTTTTTGTACTATGACATCGTTAGAACAGTACCCCAAGTGTGAGTTTTTCTCGTTAACTACTGTAGTTGCGTCACGACAAAACTGTATGAAAATTTAGGCAGCGCCTCTAGGCGCACCGTTCACTAACTAATATTCGCGCGTTAATTGAACGGTGCGCCCAGAGACGCAGCCTAAATTTTCATACATTTTTGGCGTGACGCAACTACAGTAGTTAACGAAAAAACTCACACTTGGGGTACAGGCCTGCGGCAGGCTTGCTACGTTGACGTTTACGAAATCCGTTCACCTTTTTTTTGTAAAGGCTTTTCGGACCATGAACAAGCATTACTGTTCAACTTGGTTCAATAGTCGTTCACCTTTAGTACTGTCATGATACGATTTTTAGCGATTCAGAAGCAGGCCTGCTTTTGAACGGAAGTTGACTGACTGGCATTTGAACGTTTTCATAAGAGGTCATAGTAAGCCCCCAGATACAAACCCATAGAACCGCGACTGGCAACTGAAAAATAGTTTGTTTCCATTGCTTATTCATGAGCGCCAAGCCAAAGTTTATGTGCAGCAATAACACATACGTGCCTATTATAAATCTATAAATTCCTCATACAGAAATAACCTATTGAATCTTCTATTGGATATTATCCCTACTAATATTATAAATGCGAAAGTAACTCTGTCTGTCTGTTACGCTTTCACGCCTAAACCGCTGAACCGGTTTTGATAAAACTTGGTACAGAGATTGTCTGGAACTTGGAGAAGGACATAGGCTACTTTAATCCCGAAAAATATGGAATACGCGATAAACGATATCGAGGCGGGCGATGCCGTGAGGTACCTCTAGTTCTATTATAAATACATAAGGTGCATATGGGGCACTGGGTACCTACTGGGGCACTTCTACAGTTACTGTCCATTCATGTCCTAAAACTTGGTTACTTATACGTATTCAAGGTTAGTCAGAAAGGGGGTACTAATCCGAAAGGGTGTTAAAGTACACATAATAATGAATAACTTTTGTTCTACAACTTTTCCCAAAAGTCAATAGTTTAAGAGAAACAGTCGTTCAAAAATCTCGAAAAAAAATCTCTAAAATCTATCTATCCTCAGTTATGATCAGCTGGTTTACATTTAAGGTCATATTTGAGGTCATTAATTAGATGCACCATTTTCTGAATTTGTAACTAAAGCAGGGATGATGAATTTTTGAAAAAACTAAAATGAAAATCATTTTATTTGGAAAAAAAATATATCGAATTTTGAAATTTAAACACTTGCTTTCAAACAGTCATCAGCGATACTATAAGTGGGCTTCGGATTAGTACCCCCTTTCCGACTAACCTTGTACATTTTTGGGCCTCGGTCGACAAAATTCGTTCATTATGATAATTTTGATAGTTGACAGATCGGCTGTCCCATTTCAAAACTTAGTAAGGGCTTAAAACGAAATTTTACAGGAGGGCGCATAAACATTAAATCGGTCAGCCTTTGAAAAGAATTTATGTTATGTAAAACCATGTGGTTATAGTGACTTATTATCACAGGCAGTGAATGGCACTTATTATGTATAGATGCTTAAATATATCCGCTTATTATTTGAGTTTTCAACGCTTGTGTTTTTGTATTTGGTAGAGACTTTCTAGATTAGCAAGATTATGCAATAAAACAATTTTATAAAAGTGTCCCTTACTAGGTTTTGAAATGGGACAGCCGAATGTACAATTTGTATTGAATGAAGAAAGTGGTCAACTGTAATCTGAAAAATAAACATTGTTAAAACTGACTCATCTACTCAGATGCGGCATACTTACATTACATCACAACGCAAGCGCCACACCTGAGCATTAGCATATCTAACCTCTCATCTCTACGCACGTACCAAGTTATCTTACTTGCAAATATTTGTATGAATGAAAAGGAACCGCAGATAAATATGAAGTAGTAAACATATTTATTGTTACTGAATACTGAATATCAATAAAACATTGGAACATAGACGGAGTAAATATAAAACATGGTTTAAGAGGCCGTATACGAAATGCCGATTTCGCTGATTTACGTGATTTTACAGACGTGGTTTTACAGATAAAATAATATATTTCTAGAAGTTTTAAAGCACAACGTGAATGATCATTTCAATTATGATCTACTTAAATATTTCTTTCTAGAGTATTGTCGTGACCGGAGGACACAAGAATTGAAAGCACCTACTTAAAACGTTGAAGACAACACGTAACAGCATGTATGTATGCTTGCAATAGAAAATGTTTAAGAAAGAGAAAATATATTTTGTATGGATAACGTTTGTGCAACAACGAAATAGGTCGATGAAGTCTATCATTGCACATTAGACTTTCTAATTTGGAGATAGGTGAGGCAGCTATCAGTTGAACAACTTGGTCCTATTTCGAAAACGGTTTTCATTCATTATTTATATTTCCGAAGTTCTCCGAAGTGCTCTCAAGTTACCGTTTTCCAGTATCAAAATTGTAAATGCTCTTTAAATGATATCTTTAGAAAAGAGTAATTTTTTATTTCTATAAAAGTTATCACATATATTTTCTTTTAAAAGAAAATTTTAGGTCCTTACCTAAAGTACCTATCCCCAGAGACTTCTGTTGCATTTATGGTTTAAAATATAAAGTACAAAGAAAATAACTTTGTTGCTACCTTTCCCTTAATGTACGAGTAGGTACGGGACGATTTTACAACTACAATACGTGGAAAGATTTAAAACACTGAAGACAGACGTACGAGTATCTTCTGTTCGTGTAACATATTACCTATTATGTTATTTTTTCTTCTCTCTGATCATCTTGGAAGCACAATATTTGCATTATGTTTAGTATTCGTAAATATATAAAAACGTACAAATATATATGTATGTACTATCACGGCCATTCCTGCCTGATCAGTTAAAAATTTTTTCGCCTAAATCATGCGGAGGCGCCAAGCCACGCCCCCTTAAAGTTTGGGCCTATTAGGGAAGCGTTTACGCAATTAGACCAATTAGTTGCAATCTGCACTGCGCAGCTTAGTGACGTCTCCCGTGTACTCCTTTTGCGAATTTTACGAACTGTTAGGATGGCGGCCTGTGGGTCCTTTCAAATTAAACACTTTGTTTACTGCTAATAAAATAAATTTTAATACTGCACAAAATACAAGAATTTACAAGAATACGGACAAAAGTTGTAGGTTGACTGTATCGCTAAACATGCAATACAGTGTTATATAGGAAATAAAATGTAACATCAGCATTTACCAAAATAATACAAAACTGTGTATAACATCTCCCCCCTTAAGACGGAGCTTTATCATTAAAAAAATAAACGCAGGATGAAATAACAAAAAAACTAAATGAATACAATACAAATACAACAGAAAAGAAATTCATCGCTATTAATCAGGTTAGTTTATAACAATACAAAACCAAATAACTAATTTTTAACAAGTTCCAAAATAGAAATCAATAACTGGTTAATAATTTATTTTACTGTTTATTAATTTAAAAGCAAAAAGATAATTTACGGTTAGGAAAACATTTCTTATGGATTTTATATTTAGCTAAAAATAACAACAATTATAACAATAGTAAATATGGAAACAGAAACGAAGAAAAACTGCTGACTCTACTATTGATAAATTTATATTTAAAACAATCATCTTCAACAATAATAAATTCAATTACTAATTAGTTTGGAAAAGTTATTTTATAAACATGAGATGGATAGAGTTACAAGGTTTGTAAAAATGCAAAATAATCGTATTAAATTAATAATCACCCTGTAAGTCTTTAATTAAATTGTCAATTGTAAATTTTATAGTTAACTTGTTAGGTTATGATTGTATATATAATATACTAGCTAAAAATAACAACAATTATAACAATAGTAAATATCGAAATAGAATCGAAGAAAAACTGCTGATACTACTATTGATAACTTTATACATAAGTATTTAAAACAACCATCTTTAACAATATTAAAGTCAATTAAGTATTAATTGGGTTCACAAAGTTATGTTAGAAATATGAGATGGATAGAATTACAAGGTTTGTAAAAATGCAACACAATCGTATTCTAGTGATAAAATTCCGGTACCTTGTAAGGTGTAGTAGTTACAGTGTCAATTGTACATTTTTATATTTAATTTGTTAGTTTAAGATTGTGTGTAAACAAATCTTCCATCATTAGGTTTTTACTAAGTATAAGTTAATAAAACATTTTTGAATTACAAACAGGAAGTGACAAAGTACTTCCCATAAAAGATTAGTTTCACAAGTCGGATTATTCATAGACAAAAAAATCAAAATCATAGACAAAAATGGAAAGTGTTGGACATAATATTATAAAAATCGTTTTTAATTTTCTTAAATAATAATTAAACTATCTATTAATGCGTAACTCAATCTACCATCCGTTACAGCCATGCAAGTATAATTTAGTAGGATGAATAAGAACATATATTTTCACGTAAAACTAGTTAAGTAAAAGGTTCTGGAAAATCTAAAATAGCCAAGTCTTCGTTAAAGACGAAATAATAATAAGAAGTAGTAATAATTTGACAACTTAATTTAAGTAATAAAATGTAAATAGTTTTATAAGATGTTTCGTCATAATGGTGAACAATAATATATAAGAAATAGAACACTTTATTGTTCGAATCAATCGACTGGACGGTCTCAGGTTCATGCTCAGCTGATAACACCTCAGCGGAATTGTTTATCATTGACAACAGCTGTTTGCAGTACGGCATAGAGTCGTCGAAGTATAATGAAACTGGACACACAATTAATTTTTGCTTTGAAAAATGTAAAGTTTGACAATGTTCTTTAATAGATTTAGGAAATTGGTTTTTAAAGTATGGATTATAAGAGGTTTTATTGAAATTAGAATTAATTATTGCATTGAATCTATAAATAGGTTTTATATTAACTATGCTATTTGATAGAAATACGCCTTCATAAACGTTATGAATTAAAATTAAGGCTTCTATAGAATTATAAATATCAGCTAAGTTGGAAACTTGACACGAAATTAATTTATTCCTTGATAAATGTAATTTTTTACTATATTCTTTCATTTTTGTATTATTAGAAGCTGGTTTAGTTAATTTTATTCCAAAGTATTGTTCATAAAACATTTTGTTTAAATAAGAATTAATTATAGCATTTACTATATAATTAGGTTTTCTAACAACTATGCAATTAAATAGAACTACGTCGTCATAAAAATTTTGATTTAAAATTAATGCTATTTTTGAAATATAAATATTAGCTAAGTTGGAAACTTGACACTCAATGACGATTTCAGACCGTGGAGGTATAACATAATATGATGACTCAGTAAAATACATAGGTATTATTTGACCTTCTAAATTAGGGGAATTAGTAGAGTACTGAATGTCTATTTTTGAATGCTTTATAAAATCACTAATTCCATCATAACATAAATTATTAATCGTATCGTCAATTGCGTGGAACATATAATTGAGTATTATTTTACTTTTCGGGGAAATTGGATATTCAAAATTAAGATCAATAGATCCAATAGATTTACAACAGGAGTTATGGTTACTAAGACCTTTAAATGCTATAATTTCAGGCTTAAGAACTGGTTGGTTTAGCAAACTAGAAAAATTAAAAATAGAAATTGTAGAACCAGTGTCAATTAAGAAACGTATAATTTTGTCATTAAAGTTAGTTTTTAAAAGAACGTGAGGTAAACAAAAGTTATTAACATTATTTAAAGTATATATTTTCTCACGTGAGCAATCCCTAGAAAAAGAACTCGATTTTTCACGAGATGAGAGATTGCGTTTAGAATTAGAGACATTTGAATAATTTTTTAAATTAGAAATCTCCGAATTTTCTGAAACTTGTGTTGAATAGAATTTAGGAACACAAGGAGTAAGTCCTTCAGACTTAATAAACTGAGTGTTAAGCAATTTCTGCTTATTACAATTAAACTGAATCGCCGGCGCATTAACCTGTGCAACAGTGAATTGACCACATGGAGAATGGCTTTGAGACTTCAGTGAGAACTCAGTAGAAGGAGATTTTTGTGAAATCCGTGTGTTAAATAATTTAGGAACACGGCTTTTAGATAAATAATTGGATGTTGTGTCATTTAAGGCGACTACAGGTTCCGGCAGACTCGAGACCGAAACCGAATTTAGATCACTAAGTTTGTTCTCATTAAAAGTATCAACAACATGCACATAAGAAAAATTATTAATTGTAGAGTTATTAGCAATCGGTGCATGTGTATTAAATAGTGTCGCGTTACGAGAGTCATTGCGCAGAGGATTTTCATATTTAAATTTAAGTTTGCGACATTCACCTATCAAATGACCACGTTTTTTGCAATACGCGCATATTTTATTTAGGCTAAATTTAGAATTAGAATTGTTTTTATAATAAGTATTTTTAGGATTATCTGAGTTAACTTGGTGAACATTAGGAGTAGAAACATAAGATTTAGAGTAGAAGCATTCGGTAGCAAAGTGGCCAAACTTTTGACAAATTGTGCACTGTTTAGATGAACGTTGAGATACCTTAGAGAGCTGAAATATCTTCTCTTCTTCGGTAGCGTGTGTAATCGCGTCGGATAAGGTTTTAGGATTCCGACAGCGCACAATGTGTGAGAAATTAGAGTTTAAGCCTAGCAAGAAAGTAATGAGAGCTAAATCTTCCATTGCTGCTAATCTACCTATAAGTTCTTTATCGTCCTCACAGCTGTAATGAATGTCTGATAGGATACGCGTAAGGCACGATTCAATGCGAAGAGAATATTGTGTCACATCCTCAGAAGGCAATTGCTTGCAATTTTGTAAGTCTAGCAATAAATGGGTAGAATGCTTTTTCTCCCCAAAAGTAGATTTTAAAAATAGCTTAAGTTCAGTCCACGTATTATATTTTTTCAAGCATATTGCTAATTGTGCTTTACCTTCGAGTTGTGAAACAATATATTTACACAAAAAATTCTGCTGATCTGTACTGGCTAGCGAAATTGCATTATCGCAATTAGTTAAAAACGCGGGCAAAGACTCGCGATCCCCGTTGTAGGGTTTTATAAATTTAATCAGTACTGAAAGTTTGATTTTATCTGACATTTTTAGTTTTTTCGTAGGTATTAAAATGCAGTACAGATCATCAGAAACACACTCAAATAACAAAAGAATTAGAATGGAGCATGCAAAATAAAATTATGTAAAAATTAGAATAAGTACCTATGGAGAAAATCACTTTCACCAAAATTCACTTTTTTTTTATAACACTCACAAATATTTTGGAGACCTTCAAAAACCGTGAAAAGTGGAGCAACACGTGGCTAGTAGTGCAGCGATGACGTCAATAAAATTGTAGGTTGTCCGGCGATTCGGCGACTCAGGGAGTCGTATTACGGCGGAACCTCGGAGTCACGTTGCGTTGTTAGCCAAAACTTGACACGTTGTAGGTCTACGTGAGGCGATGATGATGACGAGTCAACTGTCCGGAGGTGGTGATGACCCAGGAAGATCGATGATATCCATGTGATGGTGCAGTAAATGTGATGCGGGCTCACACTCGAAAGTGGAGGCTTAACGTCGACCACGGAGTAGCGGCAGGAGTGTTCAGATGGTGATGCGGGCTCGCGCTCAACAGCGGAGGCTTACCGTCGGTCACAAGTGCAGCAGCGCGGGCTTAGGCTTATGTGCCCAAGGCTTAACGTCGGCAACTATAGCACTTACTGAAAGGATCTCTGTCCACAGGGCCATAATAGGGTCAGGCGGGAATTTAAAATCGCGACGCGCCTAACACCTAAGAATCCCAGTACTTATACGTTTTCCTGGGATCCCACTTCTGACACCAATTTGTTAGGATGGCGGCCTGTGGGTCCTTTCAAATTAAACACTTTGGTACTGCTACTAAACGAATTTAATTACTGCACAAAATATAAGAATATACACAAGAATAATCGGACAAAAGTAGTAGGTTGACTGTATCGCTAAACATGCAATACAGTGTTATATAGGAAATAAAATGTAACATCAGCATTTACCAAAATAATACAAAACTGTGTATAACAGAACGAACCTTGGCGCGCTTACGGGACCTTTTGAATATTGACCATTGCTCTGTCTCTCTTCTAAGGGCTGATTTTTCAATCGTCAGATAACTTTTATCTGAGGAATAAATATACTTAGTGGTTTGACATATTTTCTATACAAAAGCTGTCATAATGTCAAAATTATTCTTCAAATAAAAGTTATCTGATGATTGAAAAATCGGCCCTAAATCTAATATCTATAGTAATCTCTTTTAAATGAAGCCGCTTCTTATAAGAGTTAGTGAGTGACTGATTCTAGGCTGATTATACTATGACCTTGTATTTAATAAGCAATTAAACATTATTTACCAACTGATAATTTAATTCTAGAGAAGTTTTTTTGTTTATTGTGCCTTTTTTATTTAAAAAAAATCTATGCACGTATTATCGTTTTGTTGTTACGGGCGAACTCGAATACTTTTTCACTCACACACGCATTATCTGTTTCAATTTCTTAGGTTTGTTGGTTGATTATAATTTGATTCCGTATTAACTTTTTTTAAATACATGACAGTATTTATGTAGTTAGGTTGAAAAGTCTCTTTTAAATGAAGCCGCTCCTTATAAGAATTAGTGAGTGACTGATTCTAGACTGATTATATATTATAACCTTATTTAATATTTAATAAGCAATTAAACATATTATTTATCAACTGTTAATTTAATACTAGAGAAGTTTTTGTTTATTGTGCTTTCTTTATTTAAAAAAAATCTATGCACGGATATCGTTTTGTTGTTACGGGCGAACTCGAATACTTTCTCACTCACACACGCACTATCTGTTTCTATTTCTTAGGTTTGTTGGTTGATTATAATTTATAATTTGGTTGCGTATCAATATTAACTTTTTTTAAATACATGACTTTAACTATTTATGTAGTTAGGTTGATTAAAAATCTCTTTTAAATGAAGCCGCTTCTTATAACAATTAGTGAGTGAGTGATTCTAGACTGATTATATTATAACCTTGTATTTAATATTTAGTAGAAAAAATATTATTTACCAACTATGGGAAGTTTTTGTTTATTGTTGTCTTTTTATTAGTGTTTCTTTTATGTTAACTTTCAGATAATTTTGATGTTTTCACATGACATGTATTGCAAAATGTTTAAGTATAAGTACTGTCATTTGTGGCTTTCATCTGCAGATATTTTTGATTCATGAATTATTTAAAAAAATATGTTTATTTTCAGTTTTTATTTATTTTTTCAAATTTTATTGTTTTGTATTTAAATCTACCACCGACAGTAGATCGTTATTTTGTAAAGATTTACACCAATGGGATAACTATTGTTTTTAAAAAAACGTTGCTTGTAGTAATAGGTCACAGGAAGAGAGATTTTTTATTTGTTTAAACTTTTAAACTATTTTAAGTTGATTCTATTAAGTACTTGTTTTTTGATTTTGTGTTTAATCTACAGGGTGTTAACGAATTCGTGTAATTCCTTCAAACCACGTGATCTACTGGTGACACAAATTAACCCTAAATGGGAACTTTTGAAAATCAACTAAAGAAAATTCAAAAAACAATCTTGATTTTCTTTTTCTGAGTCATTTTAGAACCTTTGGTTATCTGACCGTAAAGAGCGATATAACGTTAGTTGTGCCTGCCAGCGTGTCGCCGTGCTTTCATAAATTTATGCGTGGCATCGAAATGTTCACACAAATAAAACATTTTTTTTGCAAAAAAATAAATTCTTATTTTTTTACTGAATCCTTATTCGGTGGTTTAGATACGATCGGTAACAAAGCCGCATGAGAAAATAATAATTCTATTTTTTATCTTTAATTAAGCTAAATCCCGTGCGGGGCCTGTCTACACCAGTAGTAGATCATGTGGTTTTAAGGAATTACGCGAATTCGTTAACACCCTGTATTTATTGTATCCAATTCCTATATTGAACCCAATAAATATTTTATGAATATCTCTGTTTCTTTTATTTACTTTATGTAATAAAACTGACAAACCTTTAAACAGTATTTTACTTTTTAGAATGCCTAACCGATAATAGGATTTAACAAATCAAAGTTCTAGTTAGTTAGACTTAGTATTATAATTAGAATAGGTAGTATAAGTAAAGTATCTGGGTGGTCGAGCTTCGCTCAGGACAAATATTAACTGACGAAGAATTTTCCCAGAGATGAGATCTAGCTAGATCAAGTTTTCACCCACTAAATGCACATTATTTGAAATTTTATCGAAATCGTTAAAGCCGATTTAAAGAACGCGATTACAGATACGTATTGCCTGTTAATAGTAGGTATAGGATTTATAAGATTTCGATAATAAATTTAAAATTAAATTTAAAAAAGATATCTTTGAATTTTTAATTTTAATTACTGACACACACGTGATTAGTAACGTAAGCCAATTTCAAGTAAGGTCTAATATAGCAGTTTGAAAATAACAATAAATCCCGTTCGGCGTGCGCCGCCGCCCGTCAGTGCGCTCCGCCGGTAGGCATTGTCTTTCATTCATTTCTGTCTCTTTCATTCATTGTTTCTATTCAAAGTCAAAGGGGCGGGGCTAGAGAGCGCTTCAATGTTTTGAGTGCAAGCAAAAATAAACTTAGTGGTGATCAGGCGGGAGTGTCCACGATAGTACATAGATGCGCAGTGTGGAGCATTCGTTGTAGTTCTTTTCTTTTCTATACTAAAGTCCCCGTCGCGAGAAGCTATAAATTTTGTAAACACACATTTAGGGGTTCGCAACCTTTGGAACAAATAAAAAAAACAGTTTTGTAATGATTTTTATATAATGGTTTTTATTTTATTTATATAATAATAAATAATAATCTACGAAAACAACACAAACAAACTGAAACGCATTCAAAACTCAAATGACAGCATTGACAGCGTCAGTGTGAACTTACTTTAAAATGGCGGGCCAAATGTTGACGTTCCATGAGTCAGACACGTTCCGGTACCACAAAACATTAGACGATAGCGCTTTATATCGCTAAAATATAACCCGACTAAGTGAAATTGCTCGTTAGTTTCGTATTACACGTATGTAACTTTGAGTTGATTGAATTTGGGATTATTTGTTGTTGATTGAATTGTCGCTACGTAACTTTGTAGAAGTTCTTTATTTACAAAATTTATAGCTTCTCATGACGGGGACTTTAGACAGCTTTCTCACACAGTCACAAAAGCACTGTTAAATCTGTCATGTCATTTCAACCTACACCCTGCTATAATCTGTGCGACCTAAACCAAACATCGTTACACCGCACCGTTAGTAAAGAAATAAACTGTTGAATGTGTAATCAACAAATACTTAAAGCAATGCAAATTCAAAAAGTTCAATAAAATTTTACAACTCAAATTACGAAGTAGGTAGCATATTCTTGGGTGACACTTAAAATGGTTGTAATGTATGACATAGCAAGCACGCGGCCAGTCTAGCGGCCTCCTACAGAGCTGACCGAGAATATTGCTAGTAACTAGTTTGCGCGGAATTTCCAACTGAACAGGGAAGGGCCGAGCAGGAAAACTATACGCATAGCCATATGAGATAGAGTTGATGAGATCTTAACAATAGTTCACACGATATGAGTAAAGTTTCGACATTACCAAAAATATTGTTAGGTTGATGGAAACGTTTATGAGTTTTGTTTTATATATTCAGCCAGCCGTTTTTGTAGTTGTTTTATTGAAAAAAAAGTTTTTGGACGAAATAATGATGCTAAAAAAAGTTGATTAGACAAGAGGTTATTAAATAGCCCTAGGTTTATATTATCCAGTCTTTTAGGTAACCAAAGTAATTCATATAATTATTAGCTGGCAGCCCCAACAGCCTCGAGGCTGCTGTAGCCGACAGGGTGGATGGCCAAATAATATGTCCCTGGATGGCAGCACACAGACCGTCATTCAGATATGTGAGATGATAAGTTTAACGTTTTTTAGTTAGTATGTCCCAAATTGTTTACTTATATGTTATGGATCTCTGGGCTGAAAATAAATATTTAGTATAATAGGTACAGGGTGTTGACGAAATCGTGTAATTCCTTCAAACCGCGTGATCTACTGGTGACACAGATTAACCCTAAATGGTAATTTTCGAAAAACAACCAAAAAAAAAATTCAAAAAAATGTTTGATTTTCAATTTCTGAGTCTTTTTAGAGCCTTGAGTTATTTGACTGCAAAGAGCGATATCGCGTTAGTCGTTCCTGCCAGCCGTGTCGCCGTACTTTCATTAATTTTATGCGTGGAATCGAAATGTCCGCAGAAATAAAATATTTTTTTTGCAAAAAAAATTTCTTATTTTTTTACTGAATCCTTATTCGGTGGTTTAGATACGATCGGTAACAAAGCCGCATGAAAAAAAAAGAATTCGATTTTTTATTTTTAATCAAGTTAAATCCCATGCGGGGCCTGTCTACACCAGTAGTAGATCATGTGGTTTTAAGGAATTACACGAATTCGTTAACACCCTGTATATTGTAAATGACGCCTATTTCCAATAGCAAAATTCTTTTCCCCGGTGATTCTACTTCATCATCCTGGCTCATTCCTAGAGTCCCGACATGAGCTCCTAATACATTGTCATAACGAACAGTTATGAGGGAATTCTATCATAATCTCCAGGCGTTGGATCGCAGCATATTTCTTAACACACGGAGGGATGCTACTAGTCTTCCTGCTATTACCCCTTAGTCTCCTTTGACGCCATCCACCTAAAATAAGTGGTGGCTTAATCTTCGCGGGATACCGTCGGTTCAGAGTTCTCTTATTCCATATTGTGGTACTTGTTTCAGCAAGTGACGTATTACGTGATCCGCACGGCGCTGCTGGTGTCGTGGTTCTGGGCGGCCTGCCTGACGTGCGCGCCTATCCTCGGGCTCGGCCTCTACTACGACGAGGTGCTGCACACCTGCATCCGCTACAGGAACGCCGTCACTCCCACCGACCTCTCTTATGCTGTGTTCTATGTCGCTTTCGGTGAGTCTACATAATTATCATCTATAGCGTGGCAATGCGAGGTAACATACCGTATTGTGATTATTAGTTACAGATAAACAGAAGTATTTATATTACCTACACACTTACGCACACGTTCGCTCTTTACTTTCATTGACACTACTCAAGTATACTGTAAAGTTTGATAATCTAGAAGGATATTAAGCTCTTCTGTAAATCGTCGGGGATAGTGCAAATCCGCGGAACTAGCATTGGATAATTCCGCGTATCTGACAAATGTAGCCAATTTTAAATTTCGCGAGCAATGCACTTGAAATTAAAAAAAAAAAAAACTTATAACCTTCCCCTGTAAACCTACATGTAGTGCAGATACGCGCACTTTACGTATGGTAGACTCGCGGATTTGCGCTATCCCCGACGAAATGAAAGTTTAATAGTTTCAGTTAATACAGCTAAAGGTAATGCATCGTTTGACTCATCGTACTGCATCATGAAGAGTCCAATGACGACAAATTTTGCGGTTTTAACAAATTAAAACGGTCAATTACATTTTCTTCAATTAATTAAATCGGCAAGGTTTACCTTTTATTTCTATTGCGATTGCGCAGTTTCTGGCAATGTGCCTGAATGGGCGCAATCCTTGCATAGGTACGGCTGGCACTGGCGGCGGCTAATCGACCTCGTCATGATGACTCGAAGCTCGCAATGAGCTTATTGACACAAATGCACATAAAGGACCAATAAGAGAAGGCTCGCCTAGCTGTTCGTTTATTCAACAAATGTTTGAGCCAGACGAGTTCATTTTATATGGTGTGCTGTGTGTCGAAATGTTTGTAAATGTCTAGGAATTAAGAAAAAAGAAAACTATAATGTGGCCGAAAAAATAACTCATACTCATGTCTCTTACGTATTGTTTGTTAACAGTACTCCTTTACGGATACCGGATAAAGAGATAAACAAACCAGTGTAATTAATGCCCTTAACAGTAACAGTGCCCTTCCTCCTCTCTCCTACTTGATCTGTGCTGTGCCCGACAGGGTCCATAATTGTGACTAATTTAATTTTCCCTACCAACTATATGTATACATTATGGTACGCAATAAAGAATTGAGAATTGAATTGAGAATTACAATTTCTAAGTGTTTTACTGAACCATCCACAATTTAACGGTCAATTCTGAAGTTTTCTTTTTTCAATGTAGAATATTTACTTAATAGCACCAAGATGGCCACAATATAAGGCTTTCTTAATAACATTTAAAACACCAAGTCCGAATGAATATCTTAACTTCTTTCGATCACCTCACCAGGCACAGTTCTCTGCATGATCCTGGTGTACTGCAACCTGGCAGTGATCCGTGCTTTATACGCCATCACGGCGCCGCGCGGCAGTCAGCCCGTGGTACGGCGCGTGTCAAAGAGCAGCTGCCGGCAGCGCCAGCGCAGCCTCAACGGCAACAACCAGCAGGCACTGCACCACAACGCGGCCACGGCTGAGGAGGTCGCCTTCAGCAGGCTGATGGCCACGCTCTCCGTGCTCTTCATGATATGCTGGATGCCGCAAATGGTAAGTGACATCTTTGCTAAAGTTTTCGCTTTTCAACAGCGTATAGTGACTGCACTGGAAGAACTGCGTGTGCGAACTGCTTTCAACACGCTGATAATAGCTACTCTCTCCGTGTGATATGTGATAATGTTTATAGCCTCAAATGGTAACTGAGGGAGATAGATCATCTGTGTTACATATCATGAAGGTCCGTACTGTGAAGTTGTGGCGAAATCTATACGCCACATGTGAACTACACAACACTGTGGTTGTGTAGCAGACTACAGCGACACTGACGATAACTCTTAAAGATAAAAAGATAAATCCTGCATCAAAATGTAAGATGCCATATGCCACCGCCCAACATAAAACGTTGGGCTGTAGCCCGCCAGGCATAAGACTGCCTGGTTGGAAGATTCTCCCTTTTCGTTGGAGGAACACCATATCTCCTTCCTCCGCAAAGTGTTAGACTATCATTGTTCCGTTGCGCGAGAGGAATAGCGCTATTAATCCTGTAGAGCGCCGTTCGTACATTCCAACGAAGAATGATAGCTCTAACACTTTATATTAAGGGTCCTGAATTTGTTGACAGTCAGCAAAATTCACATCAAGAAAGAGGTCGCATTATAACCTTTAGTAGTCTGGTAGGAAGGAAAGGAAATAATAATAGTACGACGAATATACCCGTACAACCGGAAATAAAATAATTATGTCCGAATTACCTTCCATTTTGGTACGAAAGAGGTCTTTGTCCTGCCTTGGAATGCAATAGATGGGTGGTAGACAAAAAGAATAAAGTAGACAGGCGATAACTTTTAACTTTTACAAACGCAATGACATTTTTAGTACCTATCTACCTACTAGAGACATGCGTCGTTTGGCAAACTTAGCATTCAAAGAAGGAATATTACTGACATCAAAATAGGTGTACCGTGACAGCTATAATTAAGAACATTTGGCGATTTGTCGTCTATGTTAATATACGGGCCACGTACAGACAATCGGTATCAGCGGCCACACTGATCGACATTCCATTTATATTCAGCTAATGTCCACATACAATGCTGTGCGAATGCAAAACGACAATTCTTCGTGATCACCGACCTTGGAGTACCTTCAGAGATAAAGCGCTTCAATAATGACTCACAACCTGTTCAAAGGAGCATTAAATTTTATTTGCAACTTTGTACTATTCTTATTTGGCGTAGTATCGGTTTCATAACAGCTACAGGAAATAATAAAGCGATTTGTTTTGTTGAATATGATCGAAGTAAACTTAATAATTTAAAACAATTATACATTGTTGGGTGCATATTATTAGCTATTAGAGTGCGCGCAAGATAAGTCTGCGCGCGGCCGAAATCGGAACTAATCATGGTCCACCAAAGTGTGTGCCGTTTTATCAATTTTGATAGTAGAACTACCTGATTGTAGGAATATTTAACGGGAAAATTATGTTAAGCGATAAAAAAGTTAAGCTTAAAAAGCGGTAATTTGAACTTTTGCGATCACGGCAACGTTTAGCACGCCCTCAGTCGCGCGCAGAGTTAGGTATCTTGCGCGCACTCTAGTTAGATAATCACCGAAGTTTAGAAAGAGGTGTAGTGTCTGTGGCACGCTCATAGTTCATAGTTGAATTAGGTAAAATTTTAAGGTTAAGGTTTGGAGGGTAAAATCATGTTTATTATTTCTTTGCTAAGGCAAAGTGCGCCCTTACTAATGACTTAGGTCTTATTGCCGGAAAGACCTGGACAAGATTGGCGCAAGACAGTGAAGAATAGGGTACAGTGAAGGAGGCTTACCAAGACTTACTTATGCTGTGAAGTGGATTGACATAAACTGCGATTGTGAATGAGGATGATGATGATGATTGGGACCATCGCAAACAATCTGAAAAAACTACATGTAAAAAAAGGATGACCAAAAACTAATTTCGTTACAATGTAATGAATCAAAGAATTTCAACCAGGAAATCGATGTTTGGCTCCTCGTGTGTCAACATAAACAAATAAATGATCAAACCCGGTATTATTAGCACTGATCTGTCATCAGCACATCAATATTCAGCCGGGGCCGCTGAATTGAGCATTGTAAGCAAACTGTGCTGTTTGTATGTACCTAGGTACACTGCGAGCGTGAGCGCAATGCATGCAACGAATAAGGATGTGTTCTATACTGCAGAAAACGGACACGACTAGGAAAGTCATCCTGAATATAGAACAATTTGTATTTTACATAACTGACACTTTCTGCTGAATTTAAAATAGAAACTTTTGTTATTTCTACAAAATTGAAGTGCATCTTCGTGAGTGCACCCTGGCTGCTTCCACAAAGATCCGTCAGAAGTTTTATTTTTTCGTCCTTCTACGATTTACTTATCAATTATGTAGAATGAACATTAGTATTCTTAGTTCGACTCTGAACAAAAATAAAATTCAGATTCGAAGAGAATCGAATGTGATTCTTAACAAATGTAAGTAAGTATAACGCGTAGCTTAGGACGCAAATCACAAAGTCGTAGAATAATAAGCAACTGAAGTTGTAGTGCCGCTAGATGTTTGCCAAACTGTTCATAAAACAAGTATACAACATATAGTTAATAGCCAACCAAATGTTATACTTACGAATCTCTCTTATACTAAATAATATTATGCGAATTCTGGCGCGGGATAGATGCGGAAGGCGAGGAACCGTATGTTGTGGCCCATCTTGGGAGATACTTATATCAGCGAAAGATTACGATCGGCTGGAATTAATCGATTAATGTGTAAGTATGTATACTATAGCCATCCATTTATCTTCCTCCGTGTGACAAGTCAATCACGTCGTGGCTTTACAATATTTATTGTCGATCAGTACATCGACACCGCTATCAGTAAGCGGCGCGCGTCGCGAACATTGGCGAAAATATTTCATTGTTTCTCAAATGGCAAGCGAATCAAACTAGAATTTTATTCATATGAGCTTACATTGATGTCCGCATAAAGTGCTTGATACATTAAACGATTATATTCTAGACAGCGTACACATGATGAATGACAATAATTAATCACATTGATTATTTATGTAATTCCGTCGTAGGAATAATATCAAATCAGGTTCTTATTCATTCTCAATGGAACTACTTACTGAAAATTAAATGGAAACCGTGCAGTCAAAAAAAAAACTTACAGAAAGGCGTTCTTGTCTTAAATCCAAGGCAATTCGATTGAAAAATAATTATATTATTGCAGAAAGACAAGAAAATAAGCAGCTAACAAACATGCAGAGGCGTTTGCTCACACGCAACTTGTGCTCAGCATTCGAGAGTGCTAGTAATTGGTCAATTTAACCGATTGACTTCATTGATATCGTGCCGGGTTCTGTGCTTAATAAAGCAATTCCATGAACTCGCCACATTTTATATTATATCCCGTAAACAATGGAATGGAATGACACTAAACGTTGTAAATATTAATTACTTAGGTCTTTGCACTGGGTGACACGACTTCAGGACTACTCGTATTACTATTTTAGTTAGGGTATTATAAATGATAAGGTTAATGACAAAGTAGGAGGTTACTGAAAATAGCTTGCCTTGGGTGTCAAATTGTGGTAGAGATAAATTGGCTGACACGTACAAATTATAGTTGTAAAGGATGATCCAGCTCAACATATGGGTTCACCAGTAAACTCCAATTACGTCAATATAACATTTGCAACTGTTTGAAAGCTTAATAATTGGGTCTGCGAATGAAAAATTGTGGAGGCTAGAGTTTAATACAGTAACATTGGTTATACGCATACACTCTAGGAGAAGAAAACACAATACATATAGTTCAAATACCTAAAACCAAGACCAAATTCGGATCTATGCAATTTAGTAAGCGATCAGCTCAATTAAATAACAAAATAAATAAATAAATTTCCGTATATGCAAAATCTTATCACATATGTAAAGAAATGTTGATTGACTGGATAAAACCACTGACATACGAAAATACTGAAGCTCTCCTTCGAAACGTAACTTAATACAAGTTCGCGACCCACTCACACACACAGACTCTCTCATACTTACACGTACATTCACACACACATACTCACACAAACACACATCCTTAACACTCATGTACACCCAAAAACACATGCACATTCATGCACATGCTCACACACGTTCACATAATTATATTATTTTGTTTTGCTTCACCCATGTACTGTTTTTATTGTGTTTTAAGTAAGTACCTACTGTTGTGAAGGAGCGGAGTCTTTTAATACAGGCATTATTTGCTTAAATGAAGACTCCAAACCCAAAATTGTTTTCTGTACTTATAACTTTTGGACACAATAAACTTTATTATTATTATTATCTGAATTTTCATACCGATCTGTTTTTTTTTTCTTTATAAGTACCTAGGTAAACCTAAAAGTTAGCAGTCATGTAGGTACTAGATATTTGATAGATAACAGCGTTTATTCATTGTAAAAACATATAAGTTATGTTTCAAACACAGAGGATAAGAAAAAAAAACTACACTGATATATATTAAATATATTGTTATATACAGTTGACGTCCGCCCTGTACCTGGGACTGGGCCCCGCGTCCTGGGCTCGTCTGAACCCCCTCGCGAACCTGTCGGACGTGCTCATGCTGCTCAACTACGTGCTCAACCCCATCCTCTACGTGCTCATGCGCCAGCGCAAGCGACTGTCGCTCACCAATGTCTGCCATTCAATCGCACATTGCTTCAAGCGGGTGAGCATTACACATACATATAATATTTACGCCCTTCTTTCACGACCTCCAGGCAGGAGATATAACATCATCGCGCAACTGTTTGCAGGGCAATTTTAATGTAAGTGAGGTGGACGGTTCAAAACTGCAAATCGTGCGATTCGAATCAGTTCACAAATTATAAGAAAGTGACGACATAAGTTTATTCCTTTACATAAAAGAGCATGATGTTCTATTTATCTTGACAAACGCAACTCCCCTTTATCTCGCACAAATGTGGTGATCATTTGTTCCTGTTCTCCAACAGAGTCACAAAACATCGACGGAATCAATGTCGATGAAGACGTCGTGCTGCCAGCAGGAGACGCTAGTGGTGAGCGACAGTTCGGGCGCGGAGATGCGTCCGCTGCGCGCGCCGCTCAACCAGCACCCGTCGGCGCAGACGCTGCGCGTCGACGACTGACGCCCGCCGCACTGCCAGACGCACATGTAAAGGCTGTACACCTTCATCGTTGGGTACTGCTGGGGACGAACCAGGCCAGCGACTCTCAACGAATGTGTTTCTAGCCTTTGTCGGCGCGGTGACTGCTTTAGCGAACGCCAGGCCTCGAAGAGACAACGAGGGAAATTCTGTGTTAGTTGAACATATTGAAATACCGCTGGTTCGTTGACCTTCGTTGTGTCAGTCTATGTTATATCCAGCAACAATGAATTGATAGAATCGCCAGATTTACTACAGACGAGCGCTAAAATCTTACAACTCATTAGACACACACACACACTTCGAGTCAAAATGTGTGGTCTTTAAGTTGCAATGTAACCGTTCGTGTAGCTTCTGACGAAGCCTGGTTTAAGTATAGACTTTTACAAAATAGTGGCGGTTCCGAATGATGGTGGTATGTTTCGCGCATTTCATGACCAAAGACAGACTGTTCTTATGTGTTTTAAGCTCACTGTTATTATTGAGCTCTCGTATGTAATAAAGTAAAATTTTGTATTGTGGAAATGTGAGTCTTTACCTTTTGAATAGAGTTTTTTATTTCAGTTCAGGATATTTAAAAATCACTTGTTTCTTATTCTCATCGAGGATTTCGAAGAGAGGAGCGTAGGAATCCTAGCCTAGGTGTATACAAAATTACGAAAAACACATTGCACTCAGGTGACATATCGAGGGCTTCATAACAAAGAGGCGTATAGACAAAACTGCAACTTTACAGACGAGACAAAAAACTGAATAAAACCAAAACCAGATGACGGTTAAGGCGCGGTATTTGGCACGTATCAGTTTCTAGATAAAATATGGGGGTTTAATTATATTATGAGGGCTATAATAAACTATCCTATGCAGCAAAAACGAAAATGTGGTTTTTGCTTGTACGCCCCTTTGTTATGAAGCCCTCGTATAATTAAAAAAAATCTTTGGTGTAGTTTGGTGGTGCTGACTCTTGTTGATATTGTTGGAACATATTCTAAGTAAACCCTGTAGGGGTAAATAACCGTAAAGATATTTAATGTATGTACTTATTCATTAAAATAAAATAGGTAAACGACTTATATTTTTGTATTGTGTTTTATTAAACACAAGTTTAAGTCTTGTATCTTAAATAACTCGTAACCAGATAAGTATGTGAAAGACTAGTCTCTAAATAGTTACCGTGCGTCGTATCTAAGCATATTTCGCAGAAAAAACAACATCACCATGTATAAAATTGATCACATTAAAAACCCAACGAATAATTTACTAGTGATAGGATTAATTTAAGTAAGTTATATGTTAAGGAATTATATATTTTTATGTACCTTTCTTTAAAACATTATGAATTAACAATAAACAATGATTGATCATCCGAAAGCTTTATATGATCTGCCTGATTTGTAGTAGGTATTATGTGGTGTCTCTAGTTTTGTTATCAGATTAATTATTAGTTGGAAGTAACTAATTTTATCATCTAAGTAATTATGAGAGCGTACGAAGCAGGGAAGTAAAATGATTAAATCATTCTGGCAGCGACGATACCTACAATTAATTAAATAATACCTAATCAAGTATGTACATTTGTGAATTTAAGATAAGATTTTAGAATAACTTTATAGATGTTGTTTAATTAAGTGTATTATCTATATATACTTAGTTCAATAGTTATTATATCAATGAAGTACGTACATTGTAAGTAATACTCATAGTTACAAATACTTTATGATCTGTTATCTATACATTATATGTACAACTGGCGAGGCGTAAGCTGAGCTTTGCATTTGTGTGAGTGCACATAGAATCGATTGCTAAAAAGCATTATAAACCGGTTTAAACCAAGCAAAGGACGCGTCTGCATTCATTCTCACACATATGCAAAGCTCAGCTTGGGCCTCGCGGACGATATACTTATAAGGGTATTCATATACCTACATACTGATCCGTTAACTGTTATAATATGACAAAGGAACACATTATGCACATAGCTTTAATAGAGTATATTATTTATAACCAGACATTGTGGTAAATTAAAATGACTATGATGTACATACATTATGTATAATTGTTTTATTTCTAATTCATTCTGTAATCTCATTAATAAATAACACTTTCCTTTCTTTCATTATCAAGTCGACTTATTAATAAGATGAAAATTGATATCAACTTACTTTTTAGCAACCTGTCGTTGATATTCTGCTAGTGCTGCTATGGGGCCGTCCATTAATCACGTGAGACTCGAAAGGGGGGGGAGGGGGTTTAGCAAAAATCACGAAATATCACAAGGGGGGAGGGGGGTGTAGTAAGATATCACGTGTATTAATTTTTTCGTCAAACGCGCGATTTCTAAACCGAAAAGCGAACATTTTTATGCCAGTCAACAACAACCTGCAACTTTTCTGTCTAGACATTTTTATCATGGTCCTCCATCCATTTCAGAATAAAATTAGATTATACTTTAAGGCTGTATTTAAAGATAATATTCTAAAAATTTTAAGATTTTTTGTAGGTACTAAAAAATACACGTGATTTTGGGTGGGGGAGGGGGGTAGTCTTAAACCTCACCACGTATCACCAAGGGGGAGGGGGGGGGGGGGTTAAAAAATGATAAAAAAACATCACGTGATTAATGGACGGCCTCTATTATAATTTCAACTCACGAACTTATTTTCATTTCATTTGCGTCAACAGTCAGCAGAAATCCAGGTCCCGCTCAGAGCTTTTGTTGAACTAATAGGTACGGAGATATTAGCTCTACGACATTTTGATTTTTTTTTCTTTGTTTCCTTAACTTTACACTTTATTTATGTATAGCGATTTTTGACTTTTCTAGTACCTGCTCTCAATGGGCCCAGAAGATTATTGTGATCATTGGCACCATAAAAATGTTTTGTGAGAACTGCCCATTTTCTTGCTGATTGTACAATTTTTTTTTAAAATCTTTGTTTACTTTTCGAAATTTTTTAATGCCATTCGAAATACTTTCTAACGACGAACAGTCTGATAAGAACATTTTTCTGTAGCCACAACGATTAAGGTCATCATCATCATATCAGCCTATTGTCGTCCACTGCTGAACGTAGGCCTCCCCTAGAGATCGCCAACCATCCCGGTCTTGGGCAGCCCGCATCCATCCCCTGCCAGCCACCTTTTTCAAATCATCGGTCCATCGTGCCGCAGGGTGTCCGAAACTACGTTTGCCCAAACGATTAAGGTAGCTGCCCTTACTACTAACCCATCAGAAATAATTTTTTTGCGACTTCTGTTTAGAAGTTATATCTATAATATTTATATTTCTGTAGCTTAAACGGACAAATGACCCGAAAGCCGTAGTCATATTACTATAACTAGGTGGCACCTGCACGCGATGCAGGATGCACCCTACCAGTTTACCACTAATCGATAAGGGTCTGAGGCGACCTACAGTTTCCGTAAGGAACTATTAGTTAATCTGTGGTATAGTCGATGATGGCCATCTAATTTAACAGCTTAACTAGCGCAGGGTAGCGACGGGCACATAGCATCCACCACCAGTCCACTGACATTAGGTACATACCTACATTGTGCAGAACTATACATTTAACAACATTGCCAGGAAAATTCTATATGATAAAGCCACGTGCGCCCCCTCTTTCTGTAGACGAAGCCATAACATCGCACAACCGACGTTATGGCTTCGTCTACAGAGAGAGAGGGGGACAATTCTACATACAAAATTGTTAACCTTCGAACTGCAGCTCAACCACGGCATTTGACTTTTTTTTTTCTTATAAAGTAAACGGTCAAAAACCGTGGTTGAGCTGCGCCGGTTCGATTACGATTTATAACAATTTAGTTACTTGGTAGAGCTTCCGTTTATCTAGGTACTCATGTGGTAGAGCCTCCAAAACGCGCGCTGCTATAACATGTAGGTACGAGGTAGGTACTAAGAATTCACGATGTGTTTTAACAAAATCCATTCTATAGCCATGGACTTTATGCACCTATTGTATGTGTATGACTTTGACTATACACATACAACAGGGGCATATGTATAGTCCATTATTATTTTACTGAAGCCCAGATAACTGATTTCGTATAGATAAAGAACTAAATGGAACGAGTTCACATAGGAAAGTGATTAATGGTGTAAGTGGATCCCGATCCAGTAAGAAAAAAATGGTTTCTGCTTTATATTATTCAGGATTTTCAATCAGGGGGAAGATTCAATATGATACGATAAGTCGGTTTTGGAACAATTTGATTTATTCTCTTTTTCTCTCATTACGAACATTTTCTATAGATACGAGATAAAGCGAGATAAGGATAACAAAGCGAATCGCTCGACAACCGCATAACGAAAAGTTTTCAATCGCGGATAGGGTTACCATTTAGAAATTTGAAAAGTCCTGACAAAAAGTCTGACATTTCAATGAAAGTCCGGACATTTTAGTCACAAAATGCAAACATAAGAAGATTTATTGTTTGATCTCGTTATGTTGATTGTTAAAGATTTATATTTTGTTTTTAGATGAATGAGAAGTTAATAAAGATTAAAAAGTTATTTGATATTACATAAGTAAGTTTCATTACTGGTATTCCATCTAAGCCAAAAATCCGGACAAATTAAAGAGCCGGACAAAGTCCGGACAAAAGTCTAGAAGTCCGGACATGTCCGGACAAATCCGGACGGATGGTAACCCTAATCGCGGAGCACTTTATTTTTTCATATAATCTTCTATGTACGCAAGCCGAGCTCAAACCTACGAGGATTACGCGGGATCTCATGTTGCCCGCGCCCATTCGAACGTCTATATTGTAATGGGCATTTGACCAAATTATAATAATTACTTAAATTACAGTTACAACATTATTGTTGCTATATCAATAAATAAAAACTTCCGATTTAATATACGTCAAATGATAAAATGATTATTGCCTTTTCTTTCACACTTGCGGTAATTGTATCTATCTTTCCTGCTGTCATATTATCTTGTCAAACTCGAGGTCGGCATAGATAATTTAATATTCAATAATGTACTATTTATTATCTACGACCACAGACTAGATAGGGAAACAATTCTACGACCTTAGAATAAGTCTTTAGAGTGCGCGCAAGATAAGTCTGCGCGCGGCCGAAATCGGAACTAATCATGGTCCACCAAAGTGTGTGCCGTTTTATCAATTTTGATAGTAGAACTACCTGATTGTAGGAATATTTAACGGGAAAATTATGTTTAGCGATAAAAAAGTTAAGCTTAAAAAGCGGTAATTTGAACTTTTGCGATCATGGCAACGTTTAGCACGCCCTCAATCGCGCGCAGAGTTATCTTGCGCGCACTCTAGTACTTATTCTAAGTCTACGACTTTCAATATTATAAAAGTGGAACTCTGTGGTATTCACTTCAGTTCACTTCAGTTCAAGAGAGAGGGGGAGGGAGAGAGGTTTCCTTCGTTCGTGTGATTGTCATTGTCAAAAGTATAACATACACTTAGCTTCGATTGATAAAAATCTTTTAATATTTTTCCGGCATTTCCATGAAAAATGATAAGTTTGTCGTGTAATTAAATAAGTGTGGAGTGTTAACCGATCCTCCTGTTAAGTGATCGCTGAAGGAAGACATTTTTTGCCAAGATGTCTAAATGGTACGTCATGTTTTAGTGATATATAGGACTTATTTCAATAATACCGGGCTGTTATCTGTTTGTATTTGATTGATCCTTTGCGCCGGCTTCCGTAGTGGTTTGTGTGTGGGCTGTGAGTGTGGGTGTGTAATGCCATGTTATCATGCAGGCAATCTGAGCGCAGCATCCACGAGATGCTAAAGGATACGCCGCCGCTGCGCGAGTCCAGCGACTCCATCACGTCGGGCACGGAGGCCAAGTTCCCCACGTCGCGCTCCATGCCCTTCCCGCCAGCTTACGGTAGGATAGGATATAGCAGCTGCATACAAACAATTAGAATAATAGAACCTGTCAGTTAGTCAGTTCGACCCATTGCAGTCCAAAGACCTCTCCCTAGTTGCGCCACAACAACCAAAATAGTACATCTCAATAATGTGTGAACTCATAAACTCGTAAGTCATTTAATTATGAGCAATAAATAATAATGAATAGGACTAAAGCTTGTGTTGTGCTTCAACACTAAACTGTCTTGTCCTATTGAATCAATCAGGAGTAATGGAATGTAACATATAACACACACTTGCACATGTACATTTGTCTGTGTTAACTGGGCCAGAGTCTGATTAATGTTGTGCTATGATTGTCAAGACAATAGAGGAGACACTTTATTATACAGTTCATGTTACACATTCTTATTGGATGAGTTTTAGAAGAAATGTTTAATATTTGACGACACATTTGGTGCAGTGGCTAAGCGATTGGCTTCTGCACTACGGGTCGTGGGTTCGATTCCCACACGGAACAAAAATTTGTATGGCCTACAGATAGTTGTTCCGGGTCTGGGCGTTTGTTTGTGAGATTTGTGTCTGTAAACGCACCCACGATACAAGAGAAATCTTAGTGTGGGGCAACGTTTTTAAAAAAAAAAAAAAAAAAAACAAGTCTTGGTAAGCTCTAGATTTACAGTTTGAATGCCTACTTCAAAGATATTCAATTAATGTAATCATTATCATTTGAGTTGATAAACATTTCTGTTACAAATTAACTTTAAAAGGGGGCTAGAGTCGACTTTAATTACTTATATTGGCTGTTTATCTAAATATCTATAACTTTACATCATTATACAGTTTTTTAGGCATTGAATGTAATGTTTTCTAAAACTACCTTTCAATCACTGGTTCGCCTATTGTCAGGGGCATTATTGTTTATCTATCATGTTTATGTTTCTGATGATTGAAAGTATAAATAACAATAAGGAAGCAATGTGACCCATTGATTCTTTGATTACCTATTAAAATTATAAATACTTTTATTTATTTAGCATGTTCTTAACTTAAAAAAATACAGAAATCTCTGTATTTGAGGAATTGTTTTCTAGCTCCCCCAGATGTCTCCCAGAATGGTGGTGCTGGCTCAAGCACACTCCTACGAGCTGGCTCGTCCAAACTGGATGCCATCCGGAACTGGGGCGTCTCCACCTACAAGTGCACTAAGCAGATACTTTATGAGAAACTAGGCAAGAGTTCACGAACTGTGGACACAGGTGAAGATTATACATTCTACTTTCATTAATTACTTATACATGTTTAAAACAGTTTAAGAAAATCATTGATGATGTTTAATAAAATACATTTGGGTACCTATTGGAGTTGATTTGTTTATTCAAAAATATTAAAAGCCTTCAAAAGCAATAAACATTGTGTAATGCAATAATTATCACCTCTATGTAAGAAAATGATTAAAATGTCTCTTTTAAAGCTGAAAATGGCATAATTTGTGTTTGTGTTTTCACCGAACATCTTAGTTTGCAATATCGGCGTGACGCGGGAACCTAATTATATTACTTAGTATTTTATATTAAGTTCAGTGCACCTTTGTCTACCGCGTTAGCCAGGTGTATTCATTTAACAGTTTATTAACCACGTTAAGAACATTTATGTAACATCATCATTTCATATAACATTTAACGTTAAGAACATTTTGAGTGTGAGACGATAATAATAAATAGTGTTCAACATTAACATTCGTTTCTTCTCAATAACACCCGACACCTCGTTTCGTACCCCGACAATTTGAATGAATGGGTCATCTATGTTTAGAATTGGAGGCACAAATCGAGATGTTACGCGAGACTCAGCGCAAGTACGCCGGCGTACTGCGCCTGTCGGGAGCGCTCACACAACAGTTAGCCGCCGCTGCACACACGCAGCGTGCGCTCGGCGAGGCCTTCGCTGAGCTCGCGCAGAAGTCGCCCGAGCTGCAGAACCAGTTAGTATACCGTGTAATGTTATAGTACGCTCACACGGCGAGTTCCTCGCTGAGCTCGCGCGGAAGTCGGCTGACTACTACTACTAACATAATGAACCTCTTTGAGCTCGTGTGGTGACGATTTCTATTTCCTATGTCCCACACCATTTATATCAAATCTTCGCTACCCAACAATGTATACTGAAATAATAAAACTGTAAGGCTGTAAGTATCATAGGCCCGTATTCATAAATAACTCTGCTGATGCTTCTTCTTCTGTCGTGATTGACCGAACAATTCAAGATTTGATAGCTTAAAAAATTAAAGTTGTCAAATGTATGAAATTGAGGTGTGCTACTATAACGCCAAGTTGAGATTTGAGAGGGGTGCATTTATTACAACACAAGCTAAAAGAGAGAAACTGCTTGATGAACAAGTTGTCATTTGTCATGTATATCTTTCTTATCTCGTGTCCAGATTCCTGTACAACGCGGACACGCAGCGCACTCTGACGCGTAACGGCGAGACGTTGTTGGCGGCGCTGCACTTCTTCAACAACTCGCTCAACACACTCACCAACAAGACCATTGAGGACACGCTCCTCACTATACGACAGTATGAGGCTGCCAGGTAAAACATCAACATCAGCTATTTACACATAATACTTTAAACGATCGTGGCTGAAATTCATGTTTAGGGTTGTGTATGGCTTTACTCATATGCATTTTATCGGGATTGCCCGACCGTAGGATCTGCCTGACTATCTCATAATTAAGATTCCATAGTCCATGTGGTACGACCTCATCTCCACCTGTGGATATTGTAAAAGGCAAACTCTACATCAAAAGGATGAGCAGCAGCATCTGCAGCATCCTGCTATGCGCATGACGACTTCCTGCAGTCACCAACACAGTTGCCCAGTGTGGTGACAGTTACTCCAATATAGGACTAGTGGATGATAAATGGCTGAGATGATGATTATTTACAGTAATTGTTTATTGCCTATACAGATAGACTAGTTATATTATGTATAATAAACAGTAATTTTATTCTTGTATTCAGTGGCGTGCACTCCATACATGCAAATAAGCTCTGCATACCCTGCAGTTCCAAACATGCCCCTCTAAGTGATAAATAACTATAATTAAAAGAAATCATGGTAATTTAGTTTTCACGCCATCTATTGCTTTTTTTGGAACTAACTCGGAGCGGGGAATACCCGCCGCATGCCGCCGCGACCGCGCATTGCAGCGCCTCCCGTGAGCATAAGCTGTACTACTCCTGGCTTATTCTTCATACAACGCATCTCGTGTAGTACACAGCAAAAGAGTGACTGTGTGCGTGAAAATGTGTGCGTGTGTTGGAGTTTTGGAGGCATAGCTTACATTGCAAACCGTCCAAATTCAGAACCCGTAAATGCACCGTTTAATTGTTGATTGCAGAGAGTCGACTTATTTTAGTCGGATTAACCAAATGATTCATTCATTCGTTCGTATTAATTAGTTCGTAACGTAATAAATTGCAAAGTTTTTTCGCCTTATTGTTTTTTTTGGCGCAAGTGATTGACTGTCGAGTAATTATTTAGTAAGTTTATTGTAAAAATGGAAAATTATACCTGTGAGACCTGTGCTGGCGAAATGTGTTTAAATAAATTAAAATCGGCCGCGTTTTCACGTTATCTTTTGAGGAAACAGTTAAATTGATTGCAAAGGGAAGGCGTGTACCCGGGTTGGATTTAACTCAAAGAAAAGGTAATAAATACTACTCGTTATTTTCATAAAATGTTTTATGCTGACTATTACTGGCTAATTCGTTGTGTACACACAAATACATTGGATTGTTTCCCTTGCATTTTGTTTATAAATCAAGTTAAAAATAATGTTTGGACCTAGCGGATACTCAGATTTAAATATTTTTCACAAAGCGGCTGCTAAGCATGATTCTTCAGAAAAACATCTAGAATCCTGCTTAAAAGTTCCAAACTTTTGATAAAGGTAGAATAGAGACTAGTTTGAATAGCCAGTTAAAGTTAGATATTGAAGGGCACAACGCGAAAGACGACAGAAATAGAAACATCTTCAAACGGTTGATTGATGTAGTTTGTTTTCTAGGTAAACCTGAATTAGCATTCCGTGGTCATGACGAACCCAGCTTTTTTTTTGTGCATACCCTGTCTGAAATCTCTGTGCACGCCACTGCTTGTATTATAATTTTCGTGAGACATTTTCATATTTATGATTAATTACCGTTTACTCACGTGCATTTTTCGGGATTGCCCGACTAGTTTCGGACCCAAACGGAGCCCTTAATCATGAGCTGATCACGCGGCGAGATCGCGAGTCGAACTCAACTCTCTCGCGACCTCGCCGCGTGATCAATAATTAATTAAAAAATTAATCATAAACCAAACATATTAAGAGAACATATTAAGCCTGTTTTAATAAAAGAATTTGGTTTTTTACAAAATATTTTTATCCTTAGCAATTATTCAGTTTTATTCATTGCCTGTGGAATTGTGTGGGTGGAGTTAGCGGTTTAGCTCTTTTAGTCTACGATTTGCTGGGCTTTGAGTACCTATACCATTATTTTGTGGATAATGGTGATGGTTGTGTGATTAGTTAATGCAATATTTTGATTTTGTTGACTGCCTCATTGGTCTAGTGGTCCCAAGCGCAACTACTGAGTCTGAGATCCAGGCTTTGATCCCCAGGAAGGGCAAAGTGTAATTGAGTTTTTCCGTTATCCTTGTTATCGGTGGTTGACTGCTAACTCTGAGCTTGCGCACTGTATATGTGGGTGGCTGATACCTAGTCTGAAGTTTTTAGAGAGTGCATAAAAAGAGCGTGAGTGACAATACTTAAGTATGTCCAGCGTAACTAGGGTTGCCAACCCTACTATACATATAATATAGTATCGTACTATATTAGAGGTCCGACTACTATATTTCTAAAGTATAGTATATAGCAGGCGAAACTACTATATTTCTGAAGTATAGTATACAGGGTGGTAATTTGAAATGGGGCATGAAGGGCAGCTACCTTAACCATTGTAGCTACAGGAAAACGTTCTTAGAAGACTACCCCTAACTTTTGGGATAATTACAATCGGCATTCACAGATTTTGAAAAAAAAGTACAGTCAGTGAGAAAAAGGGCTGTTTTCACAAAACTTTTTTATGATGCCAATCGATCCCATTCCCCATAAGGATCAAAAGACTCTTGCGGACCAACTGAGGTTTGAGTACTAGAAACGTCAGAAATAACAAAAAACTATTTGAGATGCGTTAGTTATAAGGGCACCTACCTTAATCGTTGTCGCTACAAGAAAATGTTGATAGTAGACTGGCCATAATTTTTGAAATTATTTCGAAATGCACAAAAAAAAAGAGAAAAAAAAATTTGGTACAGTCAGCAAAAAAATGGTCGGTGTTAACAAAACTTTTTTTATGATGCCAATCGATCCTATTTCCCTTAAGGATCAAAATACTCTTCTGGACCTAGTGAGGTTAGAGTACTAGAAACATCAGAAATCACGAAAAACAACATTTCGTTAAAAGTTGCGTTCACGCAGAAAAAAAAGAATATTTTATTTTCAAAATCTGTGAATGCAGTTCGAAATATTTTCAAAAATTATGGAGAGTTTCCTAGGAACATTTTTCTGTAGCCACAACGATTAAGGTAGCTGCCCTTATTACTACCCCATCTCAAATAAGTTTTTTGCGATTTCTGACTTTTCTAGTACTCCAACCTCAGTTGGTCCGCAAGACTCTTTTGATCCTTATAGGATGTACAGTGC
This sequence comes from Amphipyra tragopoginis, assembly GCA_905220435.1. Lineage (NCBI taxonomy): Eukaryota > Metazoa > Arthropoda > Insecta > Lepidoptera > Noctuidae > Amphipyra > Amphipyra tragopoginis. The sequence goes on along the minus strand of HG992013.1, from coordinate 171,524 downwards.
AACTGTACATTGCAAAATTATTGTACTTACCGCGTCAGCATATCCGCCACCTTTTATAATTCATTATCATTTAGTTACAATTCAGTTCATTACCGGTCATCGAATGCACCGTGTGTTCTCACTTATCAATATCATTTATTCTTAACTGTATCAATATCATTTAATCTTAACAACTATTTCTGTCTAAACTTTGGTGTTAACTTAGTGTATTAAATTGTTGGACTTTAAAGGACTCGTATCATTTAATATCATATCAAACTTATCAGTAAAAGCTGTGCGGTACAATACCGTACATCTTTTTGGTCCTTCGAGCCAGATCAAAGCGTCTAGCAAGATTTTAAATCTAAATCCTTACCTTGACGAAGAAGGTATATTGAGAGTTGGAGGGAGGCTTAGGAAAGCATATATCAGCGAAGATATGAAACATCCAGTCATATTGCCCAATAATAACCGATTAACCAATTTAATCATTGATCATGGTCATGAACTCACCCTTCATGGGGGACCCAAATTGACCTCAACATTTTTGAGGAAAAAGTTTTGGATCCTAGGAGGAAATAGAGCAATCAAAAAGCGCTTGCGCTTATGTGTAACTTGTAGGAAACATAATCCTTATAAACATTATCAGCTTATGGGTGACTTACCTGAACCCAGATGTAATCCTTCGAGGCCGTTTTGTCATACCGGCGTAGATTATACCGGATTCATCGACGTCAAAGCAAATAAAGGTCGCGGAATCAAAACAACAAAAGGTTACGTGGCTCTTTTCGTATGTATGGCGACAAAGGCCGTGCACCTGGAGTTGGTCTCTGACCTAACAACATCCACATTTTTAGCAGCGTTACGGCGAATGGCTGCTAGAAGAGGTACTCCACGTCACATGTATAGTGACAATGGCACCAACTTTTTAGGCGCGAGTCACGTGTTACAACAGCAGTTTCAAGAACTCCAAGAACAGGCTATACCTGGAATTACAAACATGGAAATAGAATGGCATTTTAATGCCCCGTCATGGCCGTCAGCAGGAGGTCTCTGGGAGGCAGGGGTCAAAAGCCTGAAATATCACATGAGAAGAGTAATTGGGATACAAAAACTCACATATGAAGAGTTAACTACTATTTTAACGCAGATAGAAGCCTGCCTAAATTCAAGGCCTCTTTGTGCCATGTCAGAAGATCCAGAAGATCTCGATGCTTTAACTCCTTCACATTTTCTAGCTAGCGGACCTAATCTAACAATCTACGAAACTGAAAATGACCTTCCAATAAGGTGGCAATTGACAAGAAAAATATATCACGACATTTGGAGCAGATGGCAATCAGAGTACCTCAGTCAGCTGAACGCTAGAAGCAAATGGAAACAAGCACAGAGTGAGATAAGAGTTAACGACATAGTTATTATACACGATTTAAATTTGCCTCCAGGAAAGTGGGCAATGGGTAGAGTCATGAAACTACACCCGGGACAGGATGGCCACGTAAGAGTCGTCACTGTGAAAACAAAAAATGGACTCATGAAACGGCCTATCGTTAAGTTATCTGTTTTACCTGTTCATGAGATATCAAATAGCAATCAGTTAGACAATCAGCATAAAACAGACAAAATAAGCAAGAATATCCCAGAATCGGAAGAATCGAATGAACCAACTCGTAAAAAATTTGATTTCACAACAATGGCAGTAACATTTTTACTATTTTTCATGACGCTGATATCTTCTTCGCAGTGTGAATATAATGTTAAAAACTTGCCTAATAATCAGTCACTATATTTCGATAAAATCAGTAATATGCATCTGATCAGGGACGAGTGGAATTTAGTGGTTTACTTTGATATGAATCCATACTGGGATGGTATGATAGCCTTATCAAAGAACATAGAATATTTAAATACATTGTGTACGGAAATAGACACCGTGTCTCATTGCGAGGGAATCCTCATACAACTACGTCACGGCTACCAAGAAATACAACACTATAATCGTATGCTATTGAATCAGCAAAAAGATGCGCGTGCGAGACAAAGGCGCGGTCTCATCGACGGTGTCGGCTATCTAGCCAACAGCTTATTCGGAGTGTTGGATCAACACTTTGCAGAAAGTTATGAGAAAGATATTAAAACAATTAAAATTAATCAGAATCATATGGCAATGCTTTGGAAAAATCAGACCTCCATAGTAGAAGCCGAGTTCAATTTACTAAAGAGGACCGAGACCATCATGGACAAACAATACAAGGCTATTAATCAAAAGATGATCAATTTAGAGAATACTATTAGTAAGCTAAGATCTGCCGTACAAAACTGCAGTATTATCACTGATTTTACTTTATCAGCATTAATGGCCAACAACCTTTTACTAGAGCTAAAAACTATACAGAATAAATTGATCGACACACTTACAGATATTTACCACGGCCAATTCAATTTACATCTAATATCTCCTCAGCAACTGAAACACGAGTTAGATGTGATTTCGAGCCAGCTTCCAATGGATCTGTCATCACCAGTGGACGGAATGGAATTTACCAAAATTTATCATTTACTTAGGATACGTGCCAGGATATCCGAACACTATTTCATTTTTGAAATTAAGATACCCTTGATTACTAGAGATGCCTTCGAAATCTTGAAAATCATTTCTGTACCGCATATGATGGGATCCCAAATGATTGAGATAGTTCCTGTATCAGAATATGTCGCTATCAACCTTAAGAAAGACGCCTTAATATCACTTACGGAAAATGATATCAATTCTTGCCTTCAACAAAGCTTAGGAACTATTTTATGTAGCATTAAGAGACCCATATACAATGTCAAGGACGACCAAAGTTTATGCCTGGTTTCAGAGAAAACTGGAACATGCAAAACAAAAATCAGCCCATGTGCAAACAAATGGGCAGAAATAAATCATCTAAATCATTTTATGTACTTTTGCTGTGAAACGTGCCGACTTCGTTTATTATGCCCCGATCAAGTTACCGCATTACAACTGTCACAAGCAGGTCTGTTGAGTATAGGTCAGGGATGTGTTATTAAGTCCCAGAACTTTAGTCTGTACAGTCATAAGCAAGGATCAAGCAAAACCGACATTACACCAGATATAGGAACATTTAACATTGCTCCTATAAATCATATCATAAACATATCACCTGTACCATATCAGTCGCTTTTAAATGCCACCGGCTATGACTCCAGGCAACAAGAATTGTCAAATATAAAGAACCAATTAGACATGATCAAACAGAGTACTCCATTAACAGAAGATCTAAGGTTCCACGATGTTCATCATTATGCAGCAATCTACAGCATTATCGGCATAATGATATTGGCTGGAATGCTTATAGCGTGGCGCCGACTACGACGTCACCTGGGATGGAGAGCGCAGGCGAGGGCGGCTGCCGCTACTTCGCCGTCGGGGGCGGAGGATCCTGCGGTTCTGCAGCCAGTCGTTAGCACCATCAGTGTCAGTGTTCCAAATGAGTGTTCTGGTGTCAATGTGAAGTGTTGTAAAAAATTAAATTGTTCACGTAGAGAATTGAATGAGTGTCATCATAGTATCGGAGAAATGTCTACTACCAGTGACAATAAAAAGGACAAAGCAACGTCTCCATTTCCAGTGCTAAAACCAGTGTTTAGTATAATATCAGATAATTAAGGACAATATAAGTTAGTTTATCATTTACTTTTATAATTTTATATACAGCAATGTTCGTGTTTTAAAGCAGCACTATAATTGTTTAAATTAGCTATCTATGTACCTAATCATTTAAGTTTTGATTAATATCATTTTGTTGTACTTTTCGTTGTTTATCATCTCACACTCTCATCTTACATCTCGCCCGGGAGCATGTACAGTGCAACTGTACATTGCAAAATTATTGTACTTACCGCGTCAGCATATCCGCCACCTTTTATAATTCATTATCATTTAGTTACAATTCAGTTCATTACCGGTCATCGAATGCACCGTGTGTTCTCACTTATCAATATCATTTATTCTTAACTGTATCAATATCATTTAATCTTAACAACTATTTCTGTCTAAACTTTGGTGTTAACTTAGTGTATTAAATTGTTGGACTTTAAAGGACTCGTATCATTTAATATCATATCAAACTTATCAGTAAAAGCTGTGCGGTACAATACCGTACATAGGAAATGGGATCGATTGGCATCATAAAAAAGATTTGTGAAAACAGCCCTTTTTCTCGCTGACTGTACTTTTTTTTCAAAATCTGTGAATGCCGATTGTAATTATCCCAAAAGTTAGGGGTACTCTTTTAAGCACGTTTTCCTGTAGTTACAATGGTTAAGGTAGTTGCCCTTCATGCCCCATCTCAAATTACCACCCTGTATAGTAAGCGAAACTACTATATTTTAAAGGCATCAAACTCAAAGCAATAATATTCGTTTCAAAATGTGTAAGCGTAAAACGAAACGTCAATACCTATACCTATAATTATCTATTTCTGAACGATTCTGGTATGTCAAGTTGACAGTTACGTTGACTTTGACAGATTGGCAATTTTAATTTTCGCGCTCTCGAGTATGTATTTTGGTAACTACCGACTTTTGGAGTTAATTTATAAAAAAATATTCTTTTAAGAAATAAAGTACCTAATCTGGAACCTACTATTTTTTTTTTCATCCTTTCGTTATCTACAAATTTTTTTTGGGTAATCATTTTAGAACTACTATTTTTGACCCGCAAAGAGTTGGCAACCCTAAGCGTAACCTGGGCAGTCAGTCCGGCTACTAACTTTGCTGACTGGCTAATCTTTTTACTACGGCGCGGCGTTAGCTACTTTCCTATAAAATATTAATAAAGTATTTAATATTGTTTTGTCAGGGTGGAATACGACGCGTACCGTAGCGAGCTAGAAGCTAGTGGAGGCAACCCGCCTGAATTATTGTTAACCAACATTGAGCGACACAGGCGACATTATGAGAGGTTGCGAGACGACTCCGCCGTCAAATTGAAGTTATTGCACGAGAACAGGGTATGTAGTTATTATTACTGGTCTCAGTTATTATAGTGGATGATTTTTTATGGATCTAATTGTAAAAAAAATATTTTTTGCATTAACAATGATATTGTGAAAATTCTGATAATTGATCCTGAATTATTTAGGAAAAGTATAGGTGATGTTTCATTGTGTAAGCTTATTCTGGTTCATGTGGTCATTAGATTCGTGCAATATCACAAAACGCTGTATTTTCAGAGGTGATGAAGTAAATGTTTTACCCAATAGGTGAAGGTGATGAACAAGCAGCTCCTCCTGTTCCACAACGCCGTGTCGGCGTACTTCAGCGGCAACAACGTGGCGCTGGAGGCCGCCGTGCGACACTTCAACATCCACCCCCCTCCCGCCGCCCCCACCGCGCCCGCGCCCACCCCCGGCCTCACCGCGGCGCTCTCTGCCGCCGCTGTCACGTCACCGCCCGCGCCCCCCGCGCTGCCCAAGCTACCCCCGCTGCCCCGCTCCACGTAGGCGAGCGTACATTGTAGCGGTGTATCAACACAACAACGTGGCGCTGGAGGCCGCCGTGCGACACTTCAACATCCACCCCCCTCCCGCCGCCCCCACCGCGCCCGCGCCCACCCCCGGCCTCACCGCGGCGCTCTCTGCCGCCGCTGTCACGTCACCGCCCGCGCCCCCCGCGCTGCCCAAGCTACCCCCGCTGCCCCGCTCCACGTAGGCGAGCGTACATTGTAGCGGTGTATCAACACAACAACGTGGCGCTGGAGGCCGCCGTGCGACACTTCAACATCCACCCCCCTCCCGCCGCCCCCACCGCGCCCGCGCCCACCCCCGGCCTCACCGCGGCGCTCTCTGCCGCCGCTGTCACGTCACCGCCCGCGCCCCCCGCGCTGCCCAAGCTACCCCCGCTGCCCCGCTCCACGTAGGCGAGCGTACATTGTAGCGGTGTATCAACACAACAACGTGGCGCTGGAGGCCGCCGTGCGACACTTCAACATCCACCCCCCTCCCGCCGCCCCCACCGCGCCCGCGCCCACCCCCGGCCTCACCGCGGCGCTCTCTGCCGCCGCTGTCACGTCACCGCCCGCGCCCCCCGCGCTGCCCAAGCTACCCCCGCTGCCCCGCTCCACGTAGGCGAGCGTACATTGTAGCGGTGTATCAACACAACAACGTGGCGCTGGAGGCCGCCGTGCGACACTTCAACATCCACCCCCCTCCCGCCGCCCCCACCGCGCCCGCGCCCACCCCCGGCCTCACCGCGGCGCTCTCTGCCGCCGCTGTCACGTCACCGCCCGCGCCCCCCGCGCTGCCCAAGCTACCCCCGCTGCCCCGCTCCACGTAGGCGAGCGTACATTGTAGCGGTGTATCAACACAACAACGTGGCGCTGGAGGCCGCCGTGCGACACTTCAACATCCACCCCCCTCCCGCCGCCCCCACCGCGCCCGCGCCCACCCCCGGCCTCACCGCGGCGCTCTCTGCCGCCGCTGTCACGTCACCGCCCGCGCCCCCCGCGCTGCCCAAGCTACCCCCGCTGCCCCGCTCCACGTAGGCGAGCGTACATTGTAGCGGTGTATCAGAGTCAGATCCGTATTCAACCGTCAATATTAACGGACTGACATAACAATCATATAATAAATTATCTATAAATCATTCATTTTAATTCACAATGCATATATTGCAGTGGCTACTGCTATAATTATATGTTATGTTTTAATAAACGATCGTAACGTTTTACTTTGTGTTTGACGTAGACGAGAGCATTGCCTGTATGTAAAAAACAGGGATCGTTGATATACAGGGTGGTAATTTGAAATGGGGCATGAAGGACAGCTACCTTAACCATTGTAGCTACAGGAAAACGTGCTTAGAAGACTACCCCTAACTTTTGGGATAATTTCAATCGGCATTCACAAATTGTGAAAAAAAGTACAGTCAGCGAGAAAAAGGGCTGTTTTTACAAAACTTTTTTATGATGCCAATCGATCCGATTTCCCATAAGGATCAAAAGACTCTTGCGGACCAACTGAGGTTTGATTACTAGAAACATCAGAAATCACGAAAAACAACATTTCGTTAAAAGTTAAGTTCACGCAGAAAAAAAGGATTTTTTATTTTCAAAATCTGTGAATGCAGTTCAAAATATTTTCAAAAATTATGGACAGTTTCTTAAAAACATTTTCCTGTAGCCACACCGATTAAGGTAGCTGCCCTTATTACTACCCCATCTCAAATAAGTTTTTTGCGATTTCTGACTTTTCTAGTACTCCAACCTGTTGGTCCGGAAGACTCTTTTGATCTTTATGGGAAATGGGATCGATTGGCATCATAAAAAAGATTTGTGAAAACAGCCCTTTTTTCGATGACTGTACTTTTTTTCAAAATCTGTGAATGCCGATTGTAATTATCCCAAAAGTTAGGGGTAGTCTTCTAAACACGTTTTCCTGTAGTTACAATGGTTAAGGTAGTTGCCCTTCATGCCCCATCTCAAATTACCACCCTGTATATATCAATTGATATTTACGTTGATATACATTATAATAATTGATATTTATTGTTAATTCTATATAATTTTGATAGAATCCACACGTACGCCATCGTAACTTGTCAAAAAACTGCAATTTTTAATTTTATAATTGTCGCTGTTGTTAGCAGAAGTCTTACATATTTAAAGTTTTATTTAACAATTTTGATCATATTTCACACGTTAAAACCATTTACATAATAAAATTAGCATATTTTGGAATAAATATCGGATTTTATGAACCCTGTTTAAAAATTTTGAACAAAACTAATTGTCTGGCCGTCACAGTTATCTATACCATTTTTCATGAATGTGAATAAATTGTCAGACTATAGAGTAATCCAGTAAAGAGATAAAAATAATATGTATTGAGGGCATAGTGGGGTGTTCTAGAGTATTATCAAGTAAGATCACAGTGAGAAATGGCCAGAGTCGAGACATTTAGATTACGTGTGGTATTATAAGTCGGTATGACTATCAAAGCTTTATTTTAATTTTGTGTAAAATATAATGACGCGCTTTTTGACCAAATTGAAATTCCCCTTTAGACTCTCTTACCTTAGTATTACAACTATGCTAGGAGCGTTACTATTTAAAATCACTACATTGCATTTACTAAAGTCAAGTGTTTACTCAGAGTATGATCTAATGTAGTGAGCCTATTAGCTCATAAAAATATTTTTGCATGTAACGCATTCTAAGCATATATTCTTTGATTATACACTTGTATATAATCAAAGCATATATTTTATTAAACAAGTATATCCTTTACATAAGTAGGAACTGAATAATTTATTTTTGTAGTGTGTAACTTAAGTCTGAAGACTTATTAACCCGCCAGCACTCGCGCCTCAAGAAATTACATCAGCACTCGCGTGTAGAGCATTTTGCTCACGTTTATAAATGTCAATAAATGCAAGTTTTACCAAAAAATTTTAATAAAAATATATTTTATTAAATAAAATATACTTTATTTATTCTACAAAATATATATTCAAAAAGTTAACAATATTAAGTTTTTTTTATTTTAATTAACAATCATAGGAACTAATTTGCCAGTCTTCTAAGGCAGTCTTACGGAAAAAATTAAACAAAAAAAAACTTTTCAAAAAAAAACTTAACTAAGTATAAATAACTAATCTTCGTCATATACGCGAGCTTTACACATATCACATAGTGTACGACTATGCTCGGTACATAAAAATTTTCGGCGGTAAATGCAGCTCTTTTTGGTCTTGAGATTTTTGCGTCTTGCGCGCAGATACCACTTGGTTTTTCTTCTTCTGGTAACTCAGATTCTGGTACAAAGCGTTTCATCACTTGCTGAAGAGGATATGAAATATTTTGGAAGGTGCTTTTTCTTCGGATATGTGGCTGTGTTAGTTGAAGAGCTAGTTGTTTCAAGTAGTCTTTCTTCAGAATTTTTTCCAAACCTTCCTCCATCAACCACCCCAAAACTTGTTCATCACTTCTATCACGATCCATCTATAATAGATAACTATTTCAGTAATGTAAAATCATGATATTACATAAAAGTAGCAGTAAAACTGTCACTAAGATGAAAAAAAAATAAAGTCATGAGTAAAAAAAGTACTTACGTCGATACCCGCGCGATGAGCAAAACGCCGCCTGATAGTACACGGCGCAACAAACCACTTCGTCCGAGTGACTGGCGCACACTGGCGAGAAGTGAACTGCATACAGGGGTGGGGGACGGAACAAAACTCAGCTACCAAATGAACGATGTACGTACGAATAATTTTAACAAAATGGCGCGTGTTTTAAATTTACTGTGAGCAAAATGCTCATAGCGCGAGTGCTCGCGGGTTAAACCTGGCTTACCTATTATTTACTTATTTATCTATTCATTCCAGCATTTATTGCTTACGCTTGCCTATACATATACTAATGTAGTTTTCAAAGTCCATTTTATATAAATTTATAAATTATATTTATGTCACAATAATTTAATTTGTTTATTAGGCACAATGTTAGTCTTAATTTATTAGCTCAAACTTATCCTTCCAAAGTACCCACAATCTAAAAGCTTCTGTGTTCAATAATATTATTAAATAACGTTTGTCATGTTAGATCTAGTGGTTCTTATTGTTGAACGCCACATAAACCTCACGTGTTCCCATGACATCATGATATCCGCTATGTTATTAAATGTCTAATTTATTCATTTATATAGACAATTTACACTAAGAAGCTAATGTATATAAACATATTTCCTATACTTATATTTATCTTGACAAAATAAAATGGAACCATGACATTGAAACATTTCAAATAAAAATTGTTGTAAGTATGTAATTTATCAATACCCAAAATTATCTCAGAAATAATGTATGAAATCTCACACAATGTACTTATAGGATATTATTGTATTTGGTTACTATTGTTATAGGCAACAATTGTTTGGTGGATATTGATTGTGTATTGTAATATTGTTGATTATTACACACCCATTTATTTGCAGTTTTAACGCAGAAATCCACTTGGATAGAAATCAAAACTTTCTTATAGTTTAATACTTATTATGATCTCATTGTTATCAAAGTCGGCTAATTGTGCGTGTAGACTGCTGATGAATGGGTATCTTAACAAATTATGACAATATTGCACAGAGTTAGCTTGATTATCATAGGTACGTGGAACATAGGAAGTTTTCATACTAAAATAGCTAGTCAAGTTCTTGTTTTAGTTGAATGTACTATCAATGTGACTTATTTAAATATTATTATTTTAGAGAACAAATTATACACTATTATTATAAATGTAAGACAATGTGTTTATCATATTTTTTAAGGAGTGTAAAATAGACCACTTGCGACTTTATGCTGTTTTATTTTTACCTTCGCATCTCCAGAATATAGTGTCTTTTAGTCAAATGAATAAGAGAAAAAAAATGAGAAATAAAACCAACAGAACATTGTTCGTAGTTCAAAAACTGTATTATGTCTCACAAATCATCACAGAATTATCACTGGGCCCCTAGTCTCCACGACTGAGGTGCCTTCTTAGTACTCAACCAACAAGTAATGCTGCATCAATGTCTCACAGCGACCCTCTTATGCACTCACAAGTTGCTTCTCACTTGTGTCTCTCTGCTTTTCCGTTTCTTCTGCTGAAAACTTTTCCTGGAAAAATTTACATTCATAAATATCTTGTATATCTATTAGTTTTAACATATTAGGAAAAATGAAAACTTCTTGCTGAATGTTTATTATTTGAAGACTATAGTTAATAGTTGACTGCAACAGTCAAAGTTGTAGTATTAAGTAAATTTTTTGGCACTATCTGGCTGTTACCAGCAGTTTCAGTTGTATCCTAGGGGATTTCTTCATGATACCAAATAAATTGAAAAAGGAAAGCACCCTATGTGTTAATCGAGGACTGATCTATTCGTATGCCAAATATGTATAAATAAATTGACTAACAAACATCCATCCATCTTCCCACAATCACATTCATAATAATAAGTGTCATGTTTACAGCATTATAGAATATTAAAGCATTTGGCTATCTTTTAGAAATACCTAAATCTGACTGTTGGTAAAATATTTGAAATTATAGGTAAACTGGTCCCAAATAAAATTAAAATAAAGATATTTACCAAATCATATATAACTTTGATCACCAGTGAACAGCTAGGACAAGTTGCAAGTTCTTCACCATCCAATAACTCATCCTGAAAATAATATAGGAAATTAATGTAATGGAATGTATTACTTATGTTCAACATAATAGTTTTATCATTGACTGCCATTATCCAATGTTAGATGGTATGCTGCTTTGGTGTGGTGGTTGCAAGCATGTCTACATACCGTTAGGTCGCAGTGCTTACAATTAGAGCAATACAATCATTGGATAGGACCGGGGGGTGTAAAATCCCTTTAAAAACTTAAGGCTAACAAGTTAACCCACACAAAAAATGTCGACTTGAATAATTTTTAACTTTTATTTTAAGTATTAGGTTTTGCCAAAGAATTTAAAATATCATGCTAAAATTATTGCAAGGAGGATATTTCTTCATGGTTTTCTATTATTGATATTCCCTTATTTCGCAAGAGGTGCTGCTCCATGCCTATTTTCATATTATTAATCGGATTTTCATCTTTAAAATAAAGTTATTGTTTGTTATCAGTGAAGATGATGATATTCGAAAAGCTCTGTTATCTACCCTTGTGTGGATAACCGGATAAGTTCTTGATTGGGGTATGTGTAAGGAAGAACACCTTTGCCTGCCTATTCGAGGCATAACCCAGGCGTGACACTATTAAAGTTATGCTTGCAAAATTAATTCTAACCTTACTTATTTGAAACCTATCGCCGCACGGACACGGATAGTAGTACATGCATTCGTCTTCATCATATTCGAAGTCTTCTATTTCTATTTCATCGTGATATGTCGTCATTGTAGATAACTTTAAAGTTAATAGAAAATATATTGAAAACAAATAGATTTCTTTGGTGGATTGTCGTACTGATATCGTGATCGTAATTGTCAATGTCAGTCATCGATCATCGACTTATGGAATTATGTCTATGGATAATAAGCAAAAAAAAGATGCACAAAGGAAAAGGGGTGAAACACAATTTATCGATCAAACAAATGGGGAAAAAAACATTGTTTAGATAATTATTCATGAAAAAATAATAACTTTTTCACACACTAATATTGAATGGTGGTAATTTGGGATGGGGCATGAAGAAGAGCTACCTTATCCATTGTAGCTACAGGTAAACGTTCTTAGAAAATCATCCTTATCTTTTGAAATAATATTTACAAGCATTCACAGATTTAAAAAAAAATTACAGTCAGCGTGGACCAACTGGGGGCTTACCATGACCTCTTAAAGCAGGGCAGAAGTTGCCTGGAAGTTGAACTGCCCTGCTTTAAGAGGTCATAGTAAGCCCCCTGAGGTTGGATGGAGTACTAGAAACATCAGAAATCGCAAAAAAAAATACACTTGTGATGGGTTACTTAAAAGGGCAACTACCTTAATCGTAAACCCTTAGAATTGTATCTAAATTTTAATTATTTTAATCTTTGTTAAAACTTAAGCCAGAGTGACAAATTAATAAAACTGCTTACTTATTCCAAGGACTTTATACGTAGTACTTATTACTTCTATGACTTATTCTAAGAATAAAACACTATTGTTGCCATTATACTGAATTGGCATTGGCTTGTCTGCTGCAATGCAAGATATTATTTGTAATGGTAACCTTACGTCCTGTCATTATCATGCGTCACGTCACACACGTCATTTGACATTTGATTTCATTTTTGTGGGGGAGGATGATCGTGGTGGTCTCACCGTATTTGTTGTAAAAATATTTTGAAGTGTTGCAGTGAGTGATCTAGTGCCCGTGCCGTCCTATTTATTATAATTACAGAGCGAACTAATTTACAGCGACAATGTTTAGTTGGCTAAAGAAGGAAGGTGAAAAATCCGAGAGCATCGAAAATGTCGTGGAAGGTCTCAAAAGGATTTATAAAACAAAACTTTTACCGCTGGAGCTGCACTACCAGTTCCACGATTTTCACTCGCCGCAGCTCGAAGAGCCGGACTTCGACGCAAAGCCCATGATACTGCTCGTCGGACAGTACTCCACCGGTAAAACAACATTTATCAAATACCTACTAGAGCGAGACTTCCCGGGCATCCGGATAGGCCCGGAGCCCACCACCGACAGATTCATCGCCGTTATGTATGACGAGAAAGAGGGCGTCATTCCCGGCAACGCACTCGTCGTGGACCCAAAAAAACAGTTCCGACCACTCAGCAAGTTCGGCAACGCCTTCCTCAACCGGTTTCAGTGTTCCACCGTGGCCTCGCCTGTGCTCAAGGGCATCTCCATCGTGGACACGCCCGGCATCCTCTCGGGCGAAAAGCAGCGCGTGGACCGCGGCTATGACTTCACTGGAGTGCTGGAGTGGTTCGCCGAGCGCGTCGATCGCATCATCTTGTTGTTTGACGCCCACAAACTTGATATATCAGATGAGTTCAGGCGTAGTATTGAGGCTCTGAGAGGTCATGATGACAAAATTCGTATTGTACTGAACAAAGCTGATATGATTGATCACCAACAACTGATGCGTGTATACGGTGCACTGATGTGGTCGCTGGGCAAAGTGTTGCAAACACCGGAGGTGGCCCGAGTATATATTGGATCCTTCTGGGACCAGCCTCTACGCTATGATGTCAACAGACGACTTTTTGAGGATGAGGAGCAAGATCTCTTCAGAGATATGCAGTCACTGCCTCGGAATGCTGCTTTGCGTAAACTGAATGATTTAATTAAGAGGGCTCGACTCGCTAAGGTTCATGCGTACATTGTCAGTGAGTTAAGGAAAGAGATGCCTTCAATGTTTGGTAAGGATGGTAAAAAGAAAGATTTGATAAAAAATTTGGGACAGGTGTATGACCGAATCCAACGGGAGCAGCAGATATCACCTGGTGACTTCCCCGACATTAAGAAGATGCAGGAGACCCTGGCCAACCATGACTTCACAAAGTTCCACCCGCTGAAGCCGAAGCTGCTGGAGGTGGTGGACCACATGCTGGCCACCGACATCGCGCGCCTCATGGACATGATCCCGCAGGAAGACGTCAACATCGTCTCAGAACCTCTAATAAAGGGTGAGTTTAATTCACTATTTTATTCCAATAAGACTGCTTTAATCCACTTTTGGAAAAAACCTATAATGTCTAGCTGTAAATGGCGAAAGGCTTAGCACTTTTGTAGATAGATGACTTAACTCAAAATCACACAGTCAGTTTATTTACCTGGAATAGATTGATGAGTCATCATACTCAGATATATCATTTTTCCATTGAAATCTAAAGTATTGAAGTGGTTATATAAAATTTAGCAAAATACTATCTTAGTGTAACAATCAACATACTCATAATATAGGAGTGCCACTTATCACTCGGTTGACAAGGCTACAAGTGCAGGCAGACTGGCAAAGCCGGCGCCGCGCCGAGTAAGGGCCGTTTACACCATAAAATTTCAAGTGGATTCGCGAAAAGCAATATTTTTGCGAAGGCCAAGATTTGCAAAAAATAATGCTTCTTATATGGTCAAACGTAAACGTAGCTATCAGACGTGAGGTGTAAACGGGCTGTAAGAGCAAGGTACATGTCTGTTATCACGAGATATTGACCTGAATATATTCTTATCAGCGTGATAACGCATCGCCGGGAATTCGCTAACGTTGTTGTTAAATGCGTTAGGCAAGCGCTATAATTAGAAATTATTAAATTATGATGTGTGACCTCATGATCGGAAATTGGAAATACATTGTTGATGAAGCAACTTCCTAATGGTAAATGTACATACTTAATGATACTATTGTTGTAGAGTGCCGACCATTATAATAAATATTAATAATACATCTTCTTAATAGTAAATCATGCCTTGCCACCATCAGGAAACTTATACAGGTTTTTTTAACGTACCCTCCTTCTTCCTTAATTGATCATGAACCCGCGAACGTCTGCTGCTGAAATTAGGCGCTTAGTATCAGACAGGAGGACGAAGCACGACGTTGCCCTTCCTCTGGACGTAATCCCTTAGGTGCTGCTGTGTGCCCGTGTGCTTCCCGGCAAAGAATAGGAAGTCTTAAAACTCCCAATTTATATTTTTAAAACAAAATAATAAGTCGTTCTAAGATAACAAACTTTAACGAGCAATGCAACTGCAATACTTTTCAGTTTTATCATTTGATAAAACTGCTGAAAAGTATCGCTGTTCTTTCTCTGTATTTAGTGAATCAGGTGATGATACGACCTACAAACATAGATCATAAATAGGAGCATAAAATTTAAATTTTTCGCTAAAATTGTAGGTGTTGCAGTTCTGCAGAAAAATTACTGTTATTTTATCGAATCATCGATTTAGTCCTCGATTCATAACAAACTATTACTTTCGACATCCGTTTAATCGTTAGCACCGTGTATAAATCGTAGACAGAGAATACTTTTGTACGCCTATGATAAATAATAGAAGTTTACATTGATTACAATGAGAAACTCGGTCGTCTGCTTGTTAAGTCGTCAGCGCGGCAGTGGCTGAACCGCGGCGAAAGTGCCGAGACGCCACGTTTTTAAAACCATCCTCCAGCACGTTCTCAATGTCCACTAAAATTATAATTAGCTGCTAATAGCATTTTGTAAATCCCCGTTTAATTCCCCTCACGTATAAGTTTCTCCTTTTAATTATTTATTTAATCTGTGCGAGTGCTTGTTGCGGGGTTAGCTTTAGAATTAACAATAATCAGTTAACTCACAAGCAGCTACTTTGTTTAATCTGTTCACATGACGACACTGACGCACGAGGAAATTATATTTTATTGTGCGTTTTATTTATCGTTTGTTAAACAACAATGCTTATACCTACAATATTATACCTTACCTTAATTACCTTTTAATTCGGTTTAAAAGTTTAAAAAACCTGCGATCGTGAAATACATTAAGTACTCTTTAAGAATGCATTAAACATAATACCTACTTACAATACAATTACAGGTAAAGGAGAAAACAAAAAAATAAAATAAGAATAAAGTG
Organism: Amphipyra tragopoginis; assembly: GCA_905220435.1. Lineage (NCBI taxonomy): Eukaryota > Metazoa > Arthropoda > Insecta > Lepidoptera > Noctuidae > Amphipyra > Amphipyra tragopoginis. The sequence goes on along the minus strand of HG992013.1, from coordinate 155,441 downwards.
TTTTGTTTGTTTACCTTTTATAATATGTTATGTACAATATTTTACTGTCTGCTGGACTAATCCCCTATTGACGGTATAGGTACAATAGCATACTAAAATGGTTTACCACATAATATCGTTAGTTAATGCATTTTCAACAATTAAATTAAATCCGAAATATATCCTGTGCCGACAACGGCAGTCAGATTGAATTGGTGAAGTCAACATTTAGACATCAATTTTGGTGCTAAATCTATTTGTGACTTCCTGTCCAGAGGAACTAATCCTCTTATACAGCTACGTTTTCGAATCATTGAGGACAAGTTATTAAACAACACAATCAGATCTGAACATTGATGACTGTTTTGTCACGAACGTAGGTATTTGTGCTTTGTTTGTCGCATTGATTGCAAACTGACCGCAATATTTGTGAACGATGCATCGATCGGTCTACATTAATAATGATGACAATGAAAGTTGTACTGGAACATAGAGATTTATTTATTTACTTTAATTAAAACGGTCTTAGACCAATTACAATAATTAAAGATAGTAAAAAAAAAAAAAACGATACATACATAAAAGGACAAGAAAAAATAATTCTAATAAATTCTTTCATAAATCCCTTACAGTGCTTCTGACAGTATATTCTTTCACTCGTTCATGATGCATTCCTCTCGCAGTACTCCAGACATTCCGACAAAATCACCTTCCATTCATCCGCAAACATATCAAAATTCGGTCTGGCGTCCAGGAGGGCATTGAGCGCAGTGAGACTTCGCGGTATAGGTGATCTTGAACGAGCCACAGTACGACTTGTCGGAACAGCAAACAGTTTATGTTTTCTGCTCCGGCGGTAATTGTTTGGAACAAATAATCGGCACAACTCGCAATTAAGATCCGGGGCATCTACTTTCCCTCGGAGGATCTTGCACATAATTATTAGTTGGTCACTAGATCTTCTGACCTCTAATGAGTTGTACCCCAGGCAACCTAAAAGGAATTTGGTTGGATACATAAAAGGGTAGTAACCATATATGCGCTTGTATAGGTACCTTAAGAAAGCCTTTTGTACTTTTTCTAACAAGAGTGCGTACGTGCTCTCGTGTGGATGCCATACACATGCACTTGACTCAAGTTTGCATCGGACCAATGTGCTGAAAATGAGCTTAATCACCCCTATGTTTTGGAAGTCGTTCGAATTCCGAAGAACAAATCCTAATCGTCGGAAGGACTCTTTAGCCAGTGATGTGAAGTGATCGTGGAAAGTGAGCTTTTGGTCGAATGTGATACCCAAATCTTTAATTGTAGTAGATTTTGAAATGATATTACAATCTAGTTTATAAATAAATTCAATAGGCTGTCGCTTCCGGCCGAAAGTCATTTGGAAGCATTTGCTGGAATTGAATTCCATTCCATTTTCAACGCTCCACTGAAATACCGAATCAATGTCTCGTTGGAGCAACAAACAGTCCTCCTCATTCCTAATCTCTTGAAATAGTTTTAAGTCATCCGCGTAAAGAACACACAAGACACACACACACACACACACAGAAAGACACTTCGCGTATTTGATGACTGTGGGAAGATCATTTACCATGAGGATAAAAAGAAGAGGCCCGAGAATCGATCCTTGACTCACTCCAGAACGCGTGTGATAGGGTCGAGAATCGTACGGCCCGAGTCGAACAAACTGCTGGCGATCGCGAAGGTAATCAGCGAAGAAACGAAGAAGGCCTTGGGAAAGACCTAGAGCGCTAAGCTTCTCCAACAGTATATCGTTGTTAACCCTATCAAACGCCTTCCGGAAGTCAAAATACAATACGTCTACTTGCCCTCCACTGTCAAGTCGGGTGGAAATATAATCGACAATAGTCAGAAGGTTCGTGTTAACAGACCTCCTTGTTCTAAAGCCGTGTTGCTCATTACATAAGAATGGCTCGACTTGCCTATAAATTTCAGAATGTAAAATACGCTCAAAAATTTAGAGATAAACGTTTTATCTTCCCTTCATCATCATCATCATATCAGCCTATTGCCGTCCATTGCTGAACGTAGGCGTCCCCCAGAGATCGCCAACCATCCCGGTCTTGGGCAGCCCGCATCCATCCGCTGCCAGCCACCTTTTGTAAATCGTCGGTCCTGTCAATATTCAGTGAAAAAGGTCATTGGTATCGTAAAACGCGCTTTGATCATTGATCTTCCAAACGTATCGCGTTACGTTTCCTCCAGTTGGTAGACTTTCTCACTAACTTCCGCTAGTACCCGGTGTCACATCAAACTACAATTACATAATTAGTGACAATTTCTAGTTAAACGTCCACGACCAATTGAAGTGAATGTTGGTTGCACGGGTTCTAGAGTGAGTATTACTTCACTGGACGTCCTCACCTACTTATTAACAGTGACGGATTAACCCTTAATCAAATTAAGCAATTGCCTAGGGCATCACGTCTGGGGGGGCACCAGAAGAAGCACAAAAAAAATCCGTCCTTAGGGCATCACGTCTCACTCTCACGTCACCAAAAACTACACCAAAAAAAGTTTCTAGGACTAGGTAATTTGAAAATTTATTGTTGGGCACCTACTCCACTTCTAAGGTACGTTACATCTCATTATCTTATTTTACAAAAAAACTAATGTTTTTAGGCGGTAAAGGTTTAAAGACCGATTCTAGTTGACATACGGATAGGGGGGCCCACAGGCGTGGATTGCTTAGGGCATCAAGTAGTCTTAATCCGTCACTGCTTATTAAGCTTTGAGCTACTGATCCGTTAATGGGAAGTGTTGCAATTTTACTTAATGGTTCTTACTCTAGCTAGTTATACCATATCAGCCTGACGGCTGCATGTAGCGTTGCTGTTTATAATCAATATCTGTCACACATGTGTCACCTTCCACAGTGCACAAAGACCTTCGCTACTACAATTGATTGTTATTGTTATTTGTCTTTAACAATTACAAATGATGAACGATTTAATTTACTACAGAATTGTTGAATGTGTTTTACTAGTTACTAATCATGTTAGAATAGTGCGGCGATAACGAGTTTTATAAATTTGAAAACACTTAAATTGTAATTAGTGTACCTAATTAAAATAAAATGACCCATATAATTAGTTACGATAAGCGTCAGATAACCAGAGAGTTTACTGAATTAGGCATACCCATAAGGTTCCAAATTTTTCCTGTTGTTTCGATAATTATATTTGCAAGTGTATTACCACTATGAGTTTGTGTTTCGTATAATTATGCTGAGTTCAGTGTACACGCGGTGGGGTCACAATGTGGCCTCATTGTCTCACGTGCCGAACCGGTACGTTCATTGTTCCCTTGTTATTAATTGGCGCGAAGTTTCTCATTCGAAGCATACAAATCACTTCATCTGTTCCATACTCGTGTTATAGAAGGCGCCGGACATAATCACGACGAGCCGTTGTGATTTTCCTCATAAATTATTTACCTACACAATAAATATTTATAATACATGTTGGGTAATAGAATTAAACATGCTTGCTTCACGTAAGACAATATTATACTAGGGTAAAGGGGTCTTAAATGAAGAAGCATTGACTGGACTGTCAATGGGCGCACTTTCAAAGGGTAGTCGAAAGTGTAACTTTGAATTGTCAAACCTAGGACCAATCTATGGTTACTTGGTTAGCTGCGTGCGAGAGTATGGAAGCGTGGGATATTTGAAAACTAAAACCCAGATGATCGTATTTTATACTCAAGCATGCCCTTGTATTCAGAGCTTGATTTACCCTATAGGCTAAATTGGCTAAAAACTGGAGGCGCAACTGGGGGTTCTAGAAGGCACGACGAGATCGAAGACGGACAATAAATATTTTGAAAAATGAATTGAGAATTGAAAAAAAAAAACAGCTTTAAGCAGGAGGAACAAGACTTATTTCACATCATCACATTATTATTTTATCCCCCCCCCCCCCCCCCAATTTACACATCGCAGAGTATCTGGTTTTCTGAACTACACTTGAAAATTGTAAGAGACTACTACTTTTGAGCAACGCCTGATAACATCGGTCAACTCTGTTTTACATATCTCAAAATCTTAAGGCATATTTTATTCCATTCTTATTATAGGATTATTTTGAAGACCTTGATTTATGGCAGCCATTTACTTTGGAGAACCATTTGCTAATCACACTGTGCCAAACAACCCAACCTCGGACGGCACTTGACCCACGCAAGACTATGTATATTCGGCAGCCGATCATTGGGAGGCGTTCAATTGACTTATTCATTAACTGTGTTTGTTCTCGAACCGTTTGGACATGGTTGAATATTTTATTACATCGGTACTGTATTTGTAGTTAGTAGCATTTCGTGCTTTATACATTTACATCTGAGCGGCCAAGTAGCGGCCTTCACCGTATTACACTTAGGTGACAGTTTAGCCGTCCGTTACCGTTTGGCGTGTCTGCAGTCCTTAGCCAAAATATACACAGAGCTCAAGGGTTGTATACTTGCAGGTCAAATCCTATTCAGTCCAATGTGCATTCGACACTCCAAAGTCGCACCGCAGCACTTAGTCCACTGCCTTCTGCTTCCAGTCTTACATTCTTCATTATGCTATCCTTATACAGTCCCAATTTCGAACAGAAAAACAGTACATAATGCTCTGCGATGGTCTTACAGGCGATCAAAACGTCCTCGTCGATAAAATTATGTACCTAGCGTTTTATTCATTACATTTAGTTCAATGTTCTGCTTACTTTATGAGGAAAATTCCTCACCAACATCGTGAACGTAAAGAATTTGCAGTGATCGCAAGTCATACTTATACAATGTGTAAATGACGCAGAGCAAGTTGCAATACTCTCGGCCGAACCCCGGCTAGGCGCGGGCGCACCTGTCCTAGTGCGCATGCGCAGGTAACCTTGCCGATTCTATAGCAAGCCGTAAGCCATGCCCTTCCGAATACAACCGTTCTAATCAATCCACCAATCAAATTTTATTTCCAGCCGGATTTTAGCATGTACCTGACAACTTCCATTCACTGGAGTGTAAAATGATCTTCTTTTCAAGTAGTTTCAAGGTTTACTGACAGTTTTTTCGATGTATTTACTCAGACTAATAAAGTAATTAACATTCAATCCGTTATACGTAATGATTTTAAAATGACCTGATCGGACACAATTGCTTCATATTGTTACATTGAGCAATTAATATACGTTATGCAATTTGTATTGTTATCTGCTGAGCGTGGTGGTATCGCGCAGCTAATCTGTTTGGTAATAGTAGGGTGGTGTTGCACGTCAGCTATCTTCTAGCCATCGCGCTGTATCGCTCGCTCGCTAACTGCTTGGGCACACAGTTACAGACAAAAACTTTTTCTTGCTCAATTTTCTTTGTATTGTGCGTCATCACTCAGTTAGTCATCGCTAATGAAGCTAAGTAGGTTTATATTTTTGCGATACTCCGTTACTGAATCAGCATTGCACTCACGTACTACGTGATGTGAAATCGATATTAAAATACCTAGTACTTATTTATTGATTGTTTTTGTTATCTTACGTCTCAAGTCAATTACTGCATGTATTACAAATTAGCTATAAATGATTTCCTTATTGAGGTTAAGGGTGACGATGTTGTAGAGATGTGAGGTAGTGTGCACAACGTCCGGCTTCCAAAGGTTAACTTTACCTGCATGCACCTTGCCACTGTCTGCCGTGTCCGAAACGTTGATGATCGACAAATTGGCTGAATCATCTATTGTGAGTAGGTTACCAACACGCTTTTCCAATAAACTACCTAGTCAAGAATGTGAAAAGTTACTGAGTGACATTAGCTTACATCATAACACCACCACACCACATTCATTCAGCTGAAAGACGTCCACTGCTGGACATAGGCCTCCCCCAAAAGGGGGGGTTTGCCGTAATAACCACGCTTGGCAGGCGGGTTGGCGATCGCAGTATGGTTGTTAAAGTACTCAGAGAACGCTACTGCCCATCCTCTAGAGAATCCCTTAGTCACCTTTTACGACACCCACGGGGAGAGATGGTGTAGTGCTATTCTTTAAGTCAGGCACCACACGAGACTACACGAGACCACATAAATACCTCATCCAAATGAATAATGGTTGAATGTTTGCGGTTAAAGATGTCGGAGTCTTCGTGATAGTTACTTGCTTACAAGCACCCAATAATTAATATGCCAAACTCGACGGTTGTAAAAACGTCAAGTTAGTTTGGTTCCTTACGAGCTGCGCACGCGCATGCTCGATGACTCGGTTGCGTTAATACGGAAACGTAATTAAGGGCGAAACGAGTCACTGTGAGGCGCCAACTTTAACAAACTGCCGTCGTCCACACTCTAGAAACATGGCCGCTTGTCACCTCTCGCTTAATTATTTGCTCAATCTTATCAAGGTACAGCAGTGTTATCAATCGATAACACGCCTGGAATTCTTACGTTCGATTTCACGGCTGCGAAGTCGTTTTGAAGTAGGACATTACATAGAATTGAGTGCGAATGTCAAGGGCTTCCAAAATGGGAGTGGCATGTATTGGTGCCGCCATGCCAGTGGCCCGATGTATCGATAGATCGGTGGGTCGTTGTGCCCGGTGCAGGCAGCAATGGGAGCGCGACTGGCAGTGCCGGCACTTTCGCCGGCCGCGCTCGTTAGCTCTAGATTAATCATGATTACAATGGAAAATGGGTATGAGCCATGTTCACTAGTCGCTGGAGGTTATTGTACTCGCGACCTACACGTGACGTGCCAGCGAGCATTACGTTGCTAATAACTACAATGTTTTAATCGATATTTTGTATAATTAAAAATGTAGCCCAGTTGACTTTGAAGATTTTTGTAAGTAATTTCATGCGATGTGCATTGCATGCCAGGCGATCCGGAATTAAAAGTATTTTTCGATTGCGTGTTTGTGCGAAACTGTGTAAATCTAAATAATACATTGTCCGTATTCGGCGATTAATGTGGTTTGTGTAACTGGGAGAATTAATTTCTATTAAAGTGCAGTAAACTGCATGAAATTCTAGATTAGAGACCGATAAGCCTCGGCGGTGCATCGTGTATCGGGGTACATCGTGGTCAAATCGCGTGCCGCCTCGCTGGGGAAGTGTCGCAAAACGGCGCCGGCGCAACAGCCCCGCTTCTTCGCAAGTCGCACCGGATATGTTATGTAACGCACAAGCATTTATCGGTTGCCTTATTAAAACCATTCTTCGCGATTGGAATCTATACCTAATTAATATACAATTAATATAATTAAGTACTTAAAAAAATTGAAAAACCTACTAAAAACACTGAAAAGAGTATTGTATGCATTACCATTAGTACCGACAGCGACTACTTAAACTTAATTTTTTTCCTCTTTTTAGTTTTAGATAAAGTAATTTTTTTATGTTTCTATTTTTAATGGCATAAACCATAAATAAACATACGATTACAGGCATCATTCACGAGCGATTTGCTGTTATCCATTGTCGATCTCCGAAGGTTTTCATCAGATCATCACCAAATTAAAATAGGACCTCCTCGGGAGAATACTCTTTCAAACATCAATACAAGAACCAATAAAATCGGCGAAGAAACCGCAGAAAAAAAATACACTTCGAATTGAGAGCCTCCTCCTTTTTTGGATGTCGCTTAAAAACATATTTCATCGCTACGAAAATACGAACTTGAGCTAACAATTAGGACACTAGTAACTCTACAACTAACCCATTTAACCTTGTCAAAACACCTCTCATATTCGAGGGAAGGAAGTTCAATTCTTCCAACAAATTCTTAGGAATATAATTGTGCTTAAACATTATTGAATTTATTCTTATTTACAATTTTCGGTAGTGCAACGCTAAATACTCTGTAGAATATAGGCTAAAACTGTTACTACCCCTTTAGGGCTTTGCACGATGAGGTGCGACAAAACAAAATTGATTGTGACTGGTAATGATGAGTACCTACTAACGTTATAATCTGTATTCGCAAATTTCGCAATGGCACTCCATAGATAAGAACTCCACCTTTCGGCTTATTGACGTAGGTAATGTAACAGAATATCTCATTAAGTGAGAACACTGATCGCTTCGATTCAGTGAATTTGATGGATCTACGAATTTGTATACGCATGGCACACGCTCAATGTTTACTTCCGATGTGCAGGCGCACACACGCGACGCTAATTGTAGCGGCCATTGTTCCGCATCCGCTGTGACATCACCCGATGTGGCCGCCCATTGAGACGCATCTGAGCAGCATCCATTGTGCCAGCGGCGACCCACTTGCCGCTCAATGACGACTCATTGTGCTCGCATCACGACACAACACACCACACCAAGTCAAGCGCCCACAGACCACGGTATTGGAACGCTCGTTTGTTGTTTTCGCAATTAACCAATCCTGATAAAAGTTATTAGGTACACGGATTCATGTACTAACGAAAGACCCGTTGTCTCTCGTTGGGTATTTTTATGGATGTAAATTCGTGATCGCTATTTACGTTCGTTCTGTCACACTTTCGTTTTGAAGGTAAAAGTTTATGGCATTGTGGAACATACAAACAAAACAAATGAAATCGATCGTCGCATTGGTGTATGATAAGGTTCGGAAGCGGGCGATGTGTGCCGCGCGTGCGGTGAATCTAGATGCGTACGCGCAGAACGCGCCTCGCCGCTAGAACGTTAGCCACTCGCAGCGCACTTGTTTAAGAGCCTGCAAAATGCACTAGTACACATGTGGTGCACACATCGGACACATTTAATCGTAAAGCATTTGTATGAATTACAATCTTTTACTGCATTACTTTTGTTCGAGGTTCCAAATTCCTTGTCAAAGATCTAAGGGTTTTTGTTTCAGTTTTTATCGTTTCTCAGTTATAATAACGGTGTATCTTCACAGAGTTTTGCGAATAAGCAATTTACATTAACGGTTATGATGATACGTTGGCTCGGTGGTGTATAATAATAGAGTCTGTCAACGTATATGCCTGCGACGTGCCCTGCATATGCGCGTGAGTGTATGCAGCTATTGTCCTTGGAACCCTCGGCTTTAAATCCAACTCATCATTATTTTATGCTCTGCTTGACAATGCATCTGAACAACCAACCGTTAGAAAAGCGGTACGTTTCATTCTTGTGAAATGTGTGGTATTGGATGTGTGTGGTAAACGTTGGATTTAGAGTGAATTGAAATACTCGTATGATAGGTAACTTCGTCGCACATCGTTTTGGGGCCACATTACTGTTATGTATCATCAATGATCGCATCATAAGCTATCCATAAAAACTAGACATTATCTTGCTAAATATATGTAGAATATTGCTAGCCGTAGCCGTAGTAAAGCAAGTCATCACACACTCGTCTTATTCAATTCTCATTCAAAGCCATCAAGTCAAGTCAGACATTCAACGTGTAAAAAACAATATTGCCACTCTTTTTCTTCCAAGTCTGTATTCCAGAAATTACAATATTCAAGTCGGTATTAAATATGGATGATCAGTGAACTCATTATACAATCAGAGTGTCCTTCAGATGCCACCAAGGTCGTGACGTCTTATGAGGTCAACTGGCCAAGTGACCACGTGGCAGCGGTCAGTCGTTAGATAAGCGGGGCAATGTGTGGGCAGTAGCGACGGATGCACATCCTCCTTACCGCGAGGATACAGGTATCCTGCGCTGGACTGTCAGACCTTGACGCTAAGGGGAACACCCAAAATAGTTTGTTTCTTATTTAAGAACATAACTCGCCTTTTACTGAATGCACTGGTAAAGAAGCGGTTTGCGTATGACTGGCTTGCGTATTATAATTTATCCTCTTTAAAGTAATAACGGTTTCTAGTAACATCCAAGACAAATCGATAGCTGTAGTAATGAACTCTAGTAGAACCCTGTGTTCCAAACTGGTGTTTTTGAAAACAGCATTTGCGTAAGTAATCTGAGATACTTACAGTAATAATTAAGGTTTCTTCCTAGTGGCCTTTGCTCGTGACGACAGCGCCTTAAAAGTTGGACACTAAATATTACTTGTTTGTTCAACGGCTCGAAAAGCCAAGTGTTAACACATGATAAGTGAGTTTACTTTGACTAAGACATCGTAGTTATCATAGCCTCTGACAAAACCATACTAAGATACACGGTTTTCTAGACGTATTTATATCAAGATTTTGTAATCATTATTTAAGATTGAGCAATTTGTGATACGCAAATTTGTCGCTTTAGTCCTCTTAGGATTCTTGCCTCTCCGTATATTATGTCGATGCCATGATTATATCAGTAAACTTTATAGTGGCATCAAGCTTTGCAATAAAAATATCAACCTGCCATCATCAATCTGAGTGTCAGGCGTGGTCGTTATAATGATGGCAGTCCCACCAGAAGTATTAGTCGCGGCCATCTGTGGTTTCTGTTCAATAGCACTAGCGGACTCATTCTTCTAGATTGTGTGCATGCTCATGACTTTGTTTCTTTGTGCTTCAGTTAACTTGCCAATTGCCATACAGTTATGATACCTTATCTCATGTAAAGGGTTGTCACTGGGATATTTTTATGTCTCTTCCGTTTTCCCGATAAGTTGGCTACTCAACTTGGGAATTTAACGCCCTGTCTCTAATTTGCCGCGTTTTAAAATCTAGCGCATCAAACTCGGATCCATTTGGCTACTGAATTGTTTTAATGACTGTATTCAGGCTACAGCTATTGGAGCTTGAGTGCTAATTTAATTGTATGTGTGCAAGGAAGTTGTCAAATATAAGTTTTCTACAAGAAATCTTTCTTGACCAAAAAGGTGGTAATGGCGACTATGGGAGTCGAAACAAATGTGAACAACAGATGTACATATGTGGACAATGTGCTGACGTAGTGTTTATGTGCCGTCGCCGGTGGTCGCAGTTGGTATGTAATCATCGATTGGTCCGCCGGCCGCCGTCATCTACCGGCGCGGCGTGTGCAGCACTTCCTACACTTTCACTCGCATGAAACGCGATCTAGATTACCTCGTCATTAGCTATTACATGATTTGTGATTCACTCCGCACTCGTTTGCCGTTTCACATCTACAAACAATTGTTGGTGCAAATGTCGCCGTGAGAACGTCCCGCTTGCGATCGTTTGTGGCGGTTGCCATCACGATCTCGTCTACATAACATAAAATAATGACACACATGCATTAACGTCACGCCTTTATTGCTCGAAGCAGTGGGCAGGGGCTTGCCGTCGCTGAATAGATTAAAGTATTCGTTCCTATCTAGTTGCCCAACATATTTCGGGTGAAAAACTGCCCGGTAAATAACGCTATCCCAAGCACAAAAGTTTACAAAACTCAAAATTACACATTGTTCTACATTGGCATTAATCCCAAGACCCAATGTGCTGCAGCCAAAAATTAAGGCTGTACTTACATAATCTATCACTCACATAATTGACACTTAAAACAGCACTGAAATGTGACACATTATCGGTGTCAGAGGACTGGCTCTGCGGTCAGACGCTTCAGCTAGAGTTGTGGTGACTATAACGATAACCCCCTTTTTTATCCGACTGCGCGACAGCAAAAGGAGGGTTTATGTTAGATAACATTACCGTGGTTTATGTAAGGAATTATGTTTTTGAGACAGTAACTACAAAAGGCTGAGTTGTTAAATAGTAGTGTAGTGACATTATGTTGTAGATGTTTATAATTCGGTCAGTTCTCAAAAGTTATTGTTTTGAGCGCGGTGGCAGTAGGCGACATGTTATATCGCAGCAATTCTTCTCATTCGCACATATTTATTGTCGCACTGGTGCCGCACTACTTACCTACTCTGTGTAAATATAGAACACTCGCCGACTATCATGGAATGCCATTTGTTTTAATACTTCTCGACTAAGTATCTATAATTTGCACGTTTTATCTTTCACTTGATCTATTATGCGCTTAGTACATGTACTATGTGAACATGGGTCAGATTGTTTGAAGATACCGTATTGTTTAATAAATATTAACAACCCGTTTCCGGAAGAAAACTTAAACTCTAATGTTTTGAAGGATACACAACTAAATACAAAAACATTCTCAAGTTATTATTTCAATTCAATACTGTTTTGGCACGGGAACTGATTCTAAGTATTACAAGCACTTATGTGAAAAATCCGCTGCACTTGAGGATGTCTTCAAGGAGGACTGGAAAGGGCTAGGCATCAACATTAATAGCGAGTACATACATCACTAACCTTCGGTTTGCTGACGACATAGTTATCATGCCTGAGACCATGGAAGATGGAAGACCTATGCTCGATGCTCGACGAATTTAGTAGAGCTTCAAAAATAGTGGGTCTTAAAATGAAATCAAGGCAAAGATGATATCAAATGCCCATGTAACACCCACTCTCATGAAGATTGAAGACCCTACTCGTAAGTTGTTGACGATTAAATGTACCTAGGACAAACTGTCCAGTTAGGCAGGTCCAACTTCGAGAAAGAGGTCAATCATCAGATCCGACTCGGCTGCAGCGTTCGGGAAGCTATGCAATACATTTTTGTTCCAACTACCGCAGTGTCTCAAGACCAGTCTTTGACCAGTGCGTGTTGCCAGTGATTGCTTACAGCACTGAAACGTGGTCGCTCACGATGGGCCTCATTTGAAGATTCAAGGTCACCCGAAGGGCAAAGGAGAGGACAGTGGTCGGAATTTCCCAACGTGATCATTATTAGGAATAATGGGATCCGTAGGAGAAACAGGTAACCGACATCCCGAACAATTGCCAAACTTAAGTGGCAGTGGGCGGGCACATTGCTCGCAGAAAGTATGGCCGATGGGGCCAAAAGGTTTTGGAGTGGCGATCGCGTACCGGATGGCGCAGCGAGGGTAAGCCCCCACAAGGTGGACCGATGACCTGGCAGAGGTCGCGGGAATCCGCTGGAAGCTGCGAGAAGCACTGGACCGGTTGATGTGGCAATGCTTGGCTTCGGCTGAATGATAATGATGTGAAAATCTGATACTCATGCTGTTCATCAATTGAACAAAATGTTATAAATTGACCGCATTACTAATCAAATTGCTTGTCAATTCTTAACAATGTTTTCTCGCATGTTATTACGTTCGCGGCTTTTTCCAACAAATAAACGCTCGCTGTTTAAAAACGGAGCGTTACTTGAATAACAATGAGTGTTGAAAGTTGTTTAGTGGAATATTGATTCACCGCCGTTACCGCCCGTGGAGTGCCCAGTTACGTGCACACTCTCAGTACTCCAGTTTCTTTAAGGGTCAGTACACACCAAAATGCGATGCGACACGACGAGGCGCGCACTTTTTAAGATAGCGATACGATATACCTAGAACTTTTTGACTACACAAATAGGTAAAAATGTAGAGCGGAAAGCGAACTGGATACGAGTCGAAGTAAGCCGCGCTGCGCATCGCGGTACTGCTTAACGTCTTGCCGGTTACTGCAAGTACCGAGACGCGACACGGTGCGCAGATGATCGGTGTGTACTGACTACTGACCCTAAGATAAAAGGAGTGCAACTTCTTTACTTATTTATTCTGTGGTTTAATGGTAACGTCAAATCCGACTTAGGTATTTAGTTCCGGTAACTGGTAATTTTCGATGTTCAAAACATAGGTAGAGAAGCTGTAAGTTAGGTGGTAAACTTTCCTTCATGTTGGTATAATCAGCCTTCCTCGCCTCAGTTTCCCACTTTGATATCCAGTCGGTATAACTGCAAGTCAACCATGTCCCTATGCAACCCGTCTATCCATCTAGTTTGAGGTGGTCATCGAGATCCCATACAGGGAGCGGACTGTATAGGTGCAAGGTCGCCGACGCAGTCTGCTGCTTTTCTCTGCACTTGTCCTTCATACCAGTCGTCCAACATTTCGCTGCGCGTTGTCGAATTTGTCGCTTTCGTAAGATCCGTGCGGCGCATCATTAGTTCGGGACGCTCTGCTGACGACCAGCGAAAAAACGAAGATCAGAGCCGCCATTAGCACTTTTTGTACATTGTATAATGTATTCAAAAAAATCATGACCTACATTGACATAATTGTCGCTTTAAATCCTTGAAGTAACAATTGGTGATCGAGACATTCACAAGTAAGTGTAGAACAATTCACGTTTTGTTTGGCAAATAAAAACATCGCGTACGGTCCGCTGCGCGCCGAGCTAGCAATCAATAAATGTCCTCGCCTTTAATTTACAATTATTGAGCCTATACTTTTTATATGCACTATATTTATTTAACAATTATTTCAGCGTCATCAACTTTTTACACAAGTCTTATACAGCGTGTCCCAGAAAGTAGTGTCAAGCGGAAGTCCAGAGGTAGAACATCCTTTGAGGTATCCAAATCACCCCCATGTATGTTCCGCGATTTTTTGTAGTTTTCGAGTTATGAATGTTTTTCATGTTTTTTAATCAAACTCTGACTATAACGACATTTTCGATCATAGTGACGTGAATAGCTAAGATACATGATTAATTTTTTTTTTCTAAATTAGCTGATTGGTGACCCTTTCGAATGCATAAACATTTGTAACCATAGATGTAACGAATGCGTTACAAAAAAATATTGAATTCTCATAAAGTTAAAATCCTGCATGTTTCTTACATCTTTGTGGGTGATTTAAAAATAAATCGCCCTAAACTTTTTTCGTCACATGTACTTTAAAAACTTATTCATTTTATCAGCTATTTACCCTGTAAATTTCATCGAGCTATCTCTACGACATCGCAATAAAAATTTCATTCAAAGCATACAATATCGAAAATTCCAGTTGTAAAAGGGTGAATGAAAAATTGATTAAAACTAACTAATAACGTCTTTTTTAGTAACCCTCGACGTAAAAATAGGGGTGTTATAAGTTTAACGTGTGTGTCTGTGTGTCTGTCTGTGGCATCGTAGCTCCTAAACGGATTTTGATTTAGTTTTTTCTTTTGTTTGAAAGGTGACTTTATCGAGAGTGTTCTTAACTATGATTCAAGAAAATTTGTTCAGTCGTTTGAAGATCATCAGCTCTTTTCTGGTTGTCGAAGGGATATGAGCAACTTCTACTGGTCTGATCGTTGCGAAATTTACTATCCTATAGCTTCTCTACTAAATAAAATCTCTATAAAATAAAAAAGTTTAAGTAAGAAGAAAATCTAAAAAAAAAAGTTGTTGGCAGCTCTAACGATGACTAATTACTATTCTAGGACTAGCCCTACAATAGTAATGTACTGTAATGTATGGGTTTCGAAGATTCGTTAGACATGACATAAATTCGTGAAGTATGGGAACATATCCACAAAGTAGTCCTACTGTACTAAGTATTACTTTCAGTTTGCATTGTCGGCTCGAAGACTGCCGGACACGTAACTACGTGTGTTTATATTAACATTTAATATAATAATATTTGTGTGTTTGCACTTCCGTGCGTGCTGGTGCCACTGACGTGCAGTATTTACCGCAAGCCGACCTTCAGTAAAAACGTGAACTTGCAGCTGAGTTTACCTCATTGAAGATCTGCAATCTATACGAGGATAGTCGTCATACTATTTAAATACTCACGTATTTCCCAGATCTCGTACGTAAATCACATTCAAACATTATCCAACAAAAATATATCTTGTAGGCAATGTTACACTGTTGATTCTTGCTTTTAGTTGATAACTTAGGTAATGTTTGTAAAAATGTTACATACAAATAAAAACTACGTCATAAATTAGATCTACTTCTGTCAGATGACTTGTTTAGAATTTAGAGCGTCCGTATGTGTTACATTACACAAAATAAAATACCAACCCATTAATGTTGTAAATCTATAATTCCAGGCGGTGCGTTCGAAGGCGTAGAAGACCAGGTATCACCGTTCGGGTACGGACGAGGCGAGGGCGTGGACGCCGGCCACGGGGACCCCGAGTGGATCTGCAGCAAGGAGAAGCCACGATACGACCAGATCTTCCAGTCGCTCAACCCCATCGACGGCAAGGTCACCGGCGCCGGTACGCAACTCTCGCGCACAGACATACGCACACTAACACACATCATGAACACACACCCACACCTGCGCGGTCACTTGGTTATAGACAAAGCCCTCGAAGCATTGCTCTCTACCACACAAAACTGCTCCCTAATCACTGATTTGTGCATGCATTTGAAAGACCGTCAGGAACAAAAGAAGGATGACGATAGCTTTGCGAAACTTGTAGATTCGTTATCTAGTGCGACAGAAAACTGTAAATTGATCGCGCAGTTCATTGTGAGCGCTCGTGAGGCACAAGTCAGCAGCGGCAGTGGTCGCTTGTCGCCTACTGTCTCTATTCATAGTCTGAATGATACTCTAGCTATCGACGGAGCTGGCGATAGGTGCGATTCCAGACAATCTGCATATAATGACGATGGTTTTGAAACCAAAACAGGTGTCGGGTCCAAAGTTAAATCAGACTTGAACGGTAGGAATGTCGATAAAAGTGATGAAAGCGATTCTGATAGTAGCTCTGACGCACACTCTGAGCGACTGAACAACTTAAATGCTCCAGACCGTAACACAGATTGTTTGGGATCGTTGTTCAATACAATCAAGTTCATAGTCCTCCTCTCATTGAATATAGTGACACTATTGATAACGGCTGAGTTCATGTTCGTTTCGTTGGTATATGTTCTGACAGGCGAGAGATACATCGAGTTTTACGTAGACAGGTCCCCGATCAGTTGGTTCGACAAAGCGAAACATGTGGCTTTTGGTCCTGAACAAGAGGCTGTTAGAATACAGTCAGTCATAGAGTTGTTCTATCGTCACAATATTGTTAACATACTCAAGTACTTCATAGAGAAATTAATGAGTTCAGTGCCAATGTAGACGCCATATAGCTTAGAAACAATTTAATATTTAATCCTTAGGTTCACTCCCAAACTGAATTTCGACAAATCGTTCTACGACAAGATTTTACTTCGACACTATGGAACTCCGACATTACGCTACTCCGACAATTATGGAACTTCGACACCTAATTTGGGGCACCCCGACACGGATAGGTTAGGTTCGAAGGAGATGACGGGGGCTAGAGTGAGCGAGCAAAGCGAGTGAACGAAGCCCCTGTCATCCCCTTCGTGTTAGGTTACTTTAAACCCCAGTGTCGAAGTTCGGTAATTGTCGGAGTAGCGTAATGTCGAGTTCCATAGTGTCGAAATAAAATCTTGTCGTAGAACGATTTGTCGAAATTCAGATTGGTAGTCGAGTCGAAACCCTTGCGACGCTCTGCCTAGCTCGGATCATGGATTACACTTAATTTAGGTATAGTAGCTAAGCCATGTTATTGCTCATATCTGAAATCATTCTAGTCTTCAGGGTGATCAGTTGGTGTTAGTCTTGTTTTGTCGTTTATTGTTCCTATCATAAGTATTAGTAACTTTAGTCTTAGGCAAATATTAGTTGAGTATTATAAGGGTATTACCGCGTGTATAATTAAAAATTTTACCATCAGTTTCGACGAGTCTTATCTAACAACGCTATCGTTTCCCAATACCGTGTTATCTAGCCTTTTTATCGTTACGCTTCTACTCACGATATAATCTTTCTCGTTGCATGAAGTTTTTCAAATTCTAATAAACCTGTTAAACAAACTGACTGTACTATTCTTCTTGTTTCTTGGTGATTGGGGTTTTGTTCATGTGTTCACTTTTTTGTTTCTTGAAAACTGTTGGCAACGAAAGTGGTTATAAAAATTATTCGATCTGTACTTTAACTGCCTATAATTTTTTAAAAGGTCGTTACAGTTTCGTACTCTATATATTTTCCACCATCAGTAGTGATAGTAGCTACATTCGTTGCCGACGCAGTTCCGCTGTACATAACATAAGTTGACCTGGCGGTTTGTCGACAGCCGCCAAGACCGAGATGGTGAAGTCCAAGCTGCCCAACTCTGTGCTCGGCAAGATCTGGAAGTTGTCCGACATCGACAAGGACGGCTTCCTCGACGAGGAGGAGTTCGCGCTCGCCATGCACCTCATACACGTCAAGATAGACGGACACGACCTGCCCTCAGAGCTGCCCTCGCACCTCGTGCCGCCCTCCAAGAGGAACTGAGCGACCAGAGCGAACAGAGCGACCAGAGCGAGTCACGTCGGAAGCTGAGCGACAAGCGACCAGTGCGAACGTGCTTCGTTAGCTCTCGCTCTACTCATATCATGTTTTGGATTTTGATTCATTATGATACCACACTGCAATCAATACAGGTGAACATGTTAATAACATTTTGACACTTCCATACTTTACCTTCGAGTTTTGTTCTCGCATGTACACAAAGTAGGAATTTGATCGACCTTCTTCGATTATTTGCTATTTACGCACTAAATAAATGCATTCATTTAGTTATCTTATTGTACTCTCCACATTTCTTTGGGGACTAGTTTTTCTCTAAATGAGAAAAATCTATGACCTGTGTTTTAAAAACAAAGCGACACTTGTATTATTGATTCAAGTTTCAATTAAACGAGCCTCTTCAATCGCTCAGCGATTAGTTAATAAGTCAGGAATATATTTTTCTATGATAAATGATCGAAGTGTATTTTGGCAACGACCAGTTTCATAATAGAATATTGAATGTTAATTTGAATCTGAGTAATTCTGTTATTTGTTAGTAGTCATCAAGTCATCAGTGGTGTAGTGTAGGTGTCATCAGAGGCTGTGTGTTTGTGTTATAATGCAAGTCTGCGAGATTACTTCAAATTAACTATTTAACTATAACCTCTTTGTTACGGAGGACTTGCACGCTTGAGAGGTAATCGCATGCAATCGTATGTTTGTGCAATGTGAAGGCGTCCGCTATCCCTACATAACATGTTAGTTTTGTGTGCTAGGGGGCTGCGACCAACACCTAACTATAACTTATAACGTCATTCATGTTGCTGTCGTGTCGTTCAAGACAATGGTCGCAATATGAGTCAGTGACACATCCAGCTAGAAAATATATTATTATTACTCAATACAATATTTTCATTATTCATTAGAGCTATTAAAGTATTGAAGATTTATTTACGACAAATTATATAACATTATTTATTCGCTTACATTCAATTTGTAAGTTATTATTTTATAGAAATTAGTTCAAAATTTATTATTGATCAAATAGCTGCATCCAATGTATTAGCTTTATTTACTTAATTTACCTACGTGTAGTTCACTTGTCGGTGGCTACCGGCTTAAATTATTGTTTGTTAATTATTATAAACGTTTTACTTTAAGTACATTCTTTTTTTTTGCTAAATGTTCATCAAATTATTTAGTGGTCGATTTGTGATTGTTACGATACATTATTCTTTATGTTGTCGTCCGCATCTCAGAGTTATACAACAATGTATAGCCCAGTAATCATTTATATAGTTTTCGTTACTTCTTTTAAGACGCTTTCAATTTAGAACGTTGCTGTCGAGCTGCAGCCGTGCCGTAGCGGTGCGACTGTCGTGCTGTTGTGACGAGAGAGCAGTAGCGCGATACGGGCGTCGTACTGCTCACGACAGCCGCACAGCTGCGGCAGGGTTGCAGTTCGACACCAACCGTCTAAACTGAAAACGCCCTCAGAATGTCTATACAATTATTACACTAATTCTCGTAATTGTCATCGTCTCGCTGTTCTTATTTAACATTTGTTTTGTAATTAAGTTGTTCCTACTAGAGAGTTCTGGATTAACATTAGTGATAATTGATCATGTTTAATTGTATTCACGAATAGTTGAGTGCGCTCCAAACTGCACGGACATTGTAATCATAATCTATATTGTTGAAATCGTCACGCGACTTTTATACTAAATGTGCTGCATTTATACGGAACTATCGATAATCTACGGTGCCTTTGCTTTAATATAATTAGATGTAAAGCTTTGTACCACGGTTGGGTCACTTCCTTGTACATGGACGTGCGTGTGTTACAGAGACGAGGGGGGGGGGGGGGGGGGGGAGGCACTACAACTACGTGTAGTCGAATACTTGCGTGTGGCACTTCGTAAGGGGTTTGTGTAAATACAGAATTTTATATCGGTTAGATGTTTTGGAATGTATTTTAGCGAGTCGCTCGGCGCCGCTCGCTTGACGCGCCACGATGTCGCCGCGTCGCTCCGTCCGAGCGCGTCACGTTGTGTTTATATGATTGTTGTATGTGCCGTAACCGGGAGTGTACCGGAGATGAATATATTCCCGGGAACGATGCGGAATGTAAATCTAAGTGTCTTATTATTGTTGTTTCCGGCATATAATATGATAGTCTCGCCGGACGAGTGGACGGCGCCGACGACGAGCGCGCTGTGTTTTTACATTTTGCTACTGTATGTACATAAAGATATGTAAATTGATTACAATTATCATAAATTATACATAGAGTGTAATAAATAGTTAGGAAAGCATTCAGTGAATTTTATTTCGTTGCCTTTTAGTCTTATGAACCCTACTGCATAAACGATGACTAGTTATTTGACAACGCTGCGTTAGTTCATTAAACGAAAAACTGTTTTTTTGTGGTATTGTACTGTACGGATGTTTTGCTCCGCAGTGCTAACTTTGTTAATAACCAAATAGGGAATAGTATCCCTAAATTCCCTAATAGGGAATAAAGGAAATTCCGAATGCTTCCAACCACATAATGCAGGAGTTGCAACAGCTGTCAGCGCTACACATCCTCGTGGCATAGGTAGTCGCCTTCTAGAACACCCATGTACGGGTTAGTACAACTGGCGAGGCGTAAGCTGAGCTTTGCATTTGTGTGAGTGCACATAGAATCGATTGCTAAAAAGCAGTATAAACCGGTTTAAACCAAACAAAGGACGCGTTTGCATTCATTCTCACACAAATGCAAAGCTCAGCTTAGGCCCCGCGGACGGTGGTAGTAGATAAGTGATCTGTCTATTAGACAGCGCTGTAGGTATTTAGCTTTACAAGTTGCAGTGCATAACATGTTACACTGAAGGCGGATGATTATGTACCTACCAGTGGCGTAGGGTGAATTTTCTTAAAAGGGATGCCGGACCAAAAAATGCTTACCTTGCTCAAGTGTGATGCGTGAATTCCAGTAACTACTCGTTTCGAAAGGGAAGCCGATAGAAATCGAGTTGTATGGAGCCTTCGCCACTGGTACCTACACTGACGAACGTGAGCTTCCTTATACACAGCTATGATAAGTCACCACGTTTGGCAAATTGTTGCCCGTCGGTGGTTGTCATCGCCTTTATTATAGCACCCTCGGAAACATGAGGAAAGGGAGTCTCAGTTGCAGAGAATACGGCATCTGACATTAAAGTAAACCCTTTATCTTACTTCACAGTTACTCACAGGAAAGAATGGAGTAACCAGTTCGTCGTTGGGGGATCAGGCGCCAAAAAAGTTTCAAATTAACGGACAATTTCGAAAATTTTACATAGTCAACTTTTTTACATAGTTACATACGAATGATACTAAAAATAGCATGTCAATTAAAAGCTACCCAGCGATAAAGATTACGACGATTAATCGCCACGTTTTGCATACCGAATATGTACCTATGGTTGCGAGACAAAACTCTTTGTTTCCCGACTGTTGAGGTTGTTCATAACAATCGCAACTTAGTGATTGGAGGACGGCACGATTGTATGTAATTTGGAACCCTTAACCGATAGCATGCGTTAAATAGACTTATCAATAATTGTAGAACACAATAAAACTAACAAAAAGCAAATCGGATGGGACCCCTACAAGTTCGTAGAAAAAATATATGAAAGGTTATTTATTAACATTAATCGAACGAGAATTGATTACAACGCAATCTATTCACCTTGTGAAATGAACGATAGTTCACATTCTCTATAATCTTTATTACCAAAATGTATGTAGGTACTATTCTAAGTATTTTATATTGACGACGTCTGTGGTCTAGTGGTTCGAGTGTCGGACTGCTGATCACGAGGTCGTGGGTTCGATTCCCACAGGACACAAATATTTATGTGATGAACATAAGTGTTTGTGTTGGTCTGGGTGTTTCTTATGTATTATGGGAAAGTAAAAAAAAGTATTATATCCATTGTCTAGTACCCATAGTACAAGCTCTGCTTAGTTTGGGACTAGATAGTGCTGTGTAAAAAATGTCCTAAATATTTATTTAAGGGCCTATACACACGATGTTTTTTCTACGCTGGTTAACTTCAAACTCGATATTATAGAGCTGTTGGGGAAGCGCAGAACAGCTTTCCTACGCGTCAACCTCAAGAATTAAAATAGTTTATAGCCAATTAGCATTTTCTGAACATTGAACTATAGAGACAGACCCTTCACAGGTTCCTAGTGTTTAAGCTTGGTTTCTGTTTGTCACATGTTAAATGAATCTCTCATGAAGGCAGTGCACCGTACCGTTTAGAAATTCTCTCATTATTTATTTATACTTTCGCACAAAATCTGTACAGAGGCGGACTTATTATACATTATCGCACTCGGCGGTCGCACTTGCGATCACTAATCCAATAAGCCGGTTACAGAATGGTACCAATGTATTGCAATTACATATGCTGTATCTCCGTTTCCTAGTACATAATCTGAAAGCAAAATATCCTTTCCCAAAATAAATAGGTTTCACTAAAAATGTATAATGTTTCTTTAGATTTATGCAATTTTGAGTCTGCATGACATTATGACGATTATGTAATTATGATCAACAATGTCTCAAGGCAAACACCTCCTCCCATTGCCCCTCAAAACAAAATCTCAATCATATTATTTAAATAAATTTATTAACAATACCAATAGTTGAAACCTTAGCTATTAATAATTTGGGTTAAACAAAGACAAACTTATCTTGAAGTTTCTCTCTCATTTAACATTCCGCACATAGTTTAAATATAATATTTTACATCACATGTGGCATCTGAGCGTGGCCTCCATGTATTACACTCCACACGGGAGTCTACTTTTTACAATTTAAGTCTAAACTAGTGATTAACTAGTACATTGAGTCATGTATGGGTAAAAAATATCTGCTGATAAATAAATGCATATAGTGCTACCAAGTACCTCCATAATTTAAATAGTCTTACAAACGTAAGAAATACAAAAAAATCTTTTGTAACCATAGTGCATTATGGCAGGGGCTCAGTTCGTCATAATATATACATTTCAGAATAGGAGGTGATTGGTGCAAGATTTAACACTAACAATTTTACATGTGAGCCGTCAGCCAAAAGAGACAATAGCGGCAGGCACAAGTAGTGTCTCACAATTAAAATAAAAGTAAGTCAGTAAAATTGTTCCTACTATCGGTTAGAAAATCAGCAGGTGTGAATAAAATAAAATTATATTACATCTTAAAAGATTAAACAATCTTCCCCGAGGAATAACAGGCTAAGAGCCGAGCTGGCGGCTCACTGCGGCGGGTTGGGGCCGGGCGGGCGCACCTGGCGCCGCAGCTGCTCCACCAGCTCAGGGTTAGCGGCCTGCATGTGCTGCGCCAGCGCCTGCCCCGCCTCCAGCAGCGCGGTCATGCCGCCCGCGCCCGCTCCCGCCCCGCCGTTGGGCCCGACACCGCCCGCGCCTCCACCGCCGCCGCTCATGAGGCCCGAGATGAGGTTCTGCATGTTGGGGTCAGCCAGCATCTCCGTGGCCATGTTGAGCAGCGCGGGGTTCTGCAGCAAGCCGCCCAGGTCCAGTGGCGCGCGCTCGCCGTGTGTGGCCAGCTGTTCGTCTGCCAGGCGCAGGTTCTGGCGGTAGGACTCGTTGTCGGGCTCCAGCTGCGCTGCGCGGGCGTACGCGGCGCGCGCCTCTCGGTGCCGCTCGAGAGCTGTGAGCGCGAGGCCCAGACGGCTATGTGCTTTGCCGTAATCGGGCTGCAGGCCCAGCGCCGCGGTGCAGTCGGCCACGGCCGCCTCGTTCTCTCCCAGCTTGAAGTGGGCAGCGGCGCGGTTGCAGAAGTAAACTGGGTTGGAGGGGTCTAGCTCGATGGCTCGCGTGTACTTCTCGAGTGCCTCCCGGTGGCGCTCGCTCTTCATGAACTCGTTGCCCTCGTTCTTGAGCTTCTCGGCTTCGGAACGTGTCGGCGGTGAGTTGAGCGGCACGCTGCGCATCTGAGCACGAACGAGCTGCAGCAAGTCCACGCCGCGAGCCGCGTCTTCGGGACCCAGCTCGAAAGCGGTCTCGATGCACTGCACGCCGACCTCGACGCTCTCGCGCGAGTCCACGCTGAGCGATTCACCTTCTAGCTGCCGCTTAAGGAAGTTCACGATGCTCGCAGCTACTATTTTTATTTCCGACATGATGCTGGCGTTACGTTTGTGTCGGCGGAAACTTGTAAATTGTCGAATCTTGCAGTAATTTCTATTATTTTTAGGTTTTTCGACCGACGATGACAAAATGACAGATGACAAAATGAAAATGACATTTCAGTTCTTTGGGTTACAAGACTTACAAATTAAATAAAACACGATGTTTTGTAAAAAATCGCTGGCAATATTATTGTCTATTATTCTATAAACTGGTATAGAACAAATAAAATAAAATTAAAAAATAAGAAATACGTAAACTTAAACTTACTAATTAATGAGCGTAGATACAGGGGGCTTACCATGACGTCTTAAGAAAA
The DNA here is from genome assembly GCA_905220435.1 of Amphipyra tragopoginis. Taxonomy (NCBI): domain Eukaryota; kingdom Metazoa; phylum Arthropoda; class Insecta; order Lepidoptera; family Noctuidae; genus Amphipyra; species Amphipyra tragopoginis. Next base: position 130,934 of record HG992013.1, on the reverse strand, counting down.
CGTTCAAATGCCAGCCAGTCAATATCCGTTCAAAAGCAGGCCTGCTTCTGAATCGCTAAAAATCGTACTATGACAGTATTAAAGGTGAACGACTATTGAACAAACGTGAATGGCTAAGCTTGTCTCTGGCCTGCTGTGACGTCATTGTCTTTGTAATAGAAAACGTTCAAAAATCTAAATAAAATTCATTAGCAATTTACCGGTTTATTGAAAATGATAAAAACATGATTTTTTTGGGTAAGTACACGTTGTATCTAAGATTATGTATAACCACTGACTATGATACATTATTTAATAGCTCTAAAAAGCAAAAGTTTCACGTTCAAAAGACCTTTGTGACTCTAATAATAAAAGAAACAACGTGGTTAAGAACGTACCTACGTGGATTAGTTTTGTCAACTTTTTTAGCGCGTTTTAAAAAACATCTTGAGTTGTTTTGTTCCCCACTTGACATCGATGTAATTATTAAATACTTTAGTTAATGCAATTTTAAGTGTTTTTTAGGTTTTATTTCCTCAGCGTGATATTCTGTCATCATTCTGATATCTGGATCACAGTTAGTCGATCGAAGTAGTCAATGAAATTGTAAAATAGCATTTCGTTGTGATTTCATACTTTATTCTGAATCACAGACTAGATAGGGATACAATTTCTGAATCCTGTTTCAACAATGTCGTACGTTTGTTTACTTACCTTTATCAAAATATCAAATTAAAACTAGGCACATAGTCTCAGATTTTTAAATTAAAATGTGGCATTTATGTGATGCTTTTATTTTTAGTGAAACACATACAAGACGTCGCCGTCGTAATAATATCATTAGTTCATAAACTCTTTGATTAGTATGACCCAACTGCTTCGGCTGTGGGAATTTTTAAATAACCTTAAATAAATTGCATTAATATTGTAATACCTATATTGGTTCATAAATTCCCTTTCATTAATTTCGAATGGGTTACTTATTTCCCTAATGCGACGCCGTCGCTTTTTTTCCATATGATATTTACTCTCTAAATATTCAAATATCTCGTACTCGTCACACATTTACGAAAACAGAAAAAAGTGTGATCTAATAAACACTTGTAATTTTTATACAAAGTATCGACTTTAGAAAGTCTTATCGACCAAATTTTAAGTGGGTCCTCACAACAGTTTACCTCTAATAACAAAGACAATGTTGAATAAGCTCGTAAATATTAACTTTTTCAAGATCGCTTATTTTGACATTACAGCCGTTCAATATACGCTCAGTTGCTATCAAATAACACGTCATGGTATGAAAACTCTATACAAAAAAAAAGGTGAACGGATTTCGTAAACGTCAACTTAGCAGGCCTGCTACTGGCCTGCTTTAAGGACGTCATAGTACAAAAACGCAGGGCAGTTCAACTTCCAGGCAACTTCTGCCCTGCTTTAAGAGGTCATAGTAAGCCCCCAGAACATCAAAGTATTATTCATATACTACAATAAAACGGGTAAAGATGATTTATTTTGCAAATATGGGTAGGTACAAAATGGAGTTACACATAATAAAGTTCAGCCATATTTTACCAATCGGCATGCAAAAAATATTAATGAGAAAGCATGACATCAAACACATTAAATTAATTTAAAGAGAGAAAGATAACTTAAACTTACATGATTCACCTACTTATTATTCTTAACTATACTATCAGTCGGAAGAGAAAAGTCCTTTTCATTAAAAAAATCCAAAATATTATACTATACGAACTAAAAAAATCCGTAGCTTATTTTTAAAAAGTGACAAGGGCAGGGGGCTTACCATGACCTCCTAAAGCAGGGCAGAAGTTGCCTGGAAGTTGAACTGCCCTGCTTTTTTGTACTATGACATCGTTAGAGCAGGCTGCCTGCGGCAGGCCTGCTACGTTAACGTTTACGAAATCCGTTCACCTGTTTTTTTTGTATAGGCTTTTCGTACCATGAACAAGCTTATCCGTTCAACTTGGTTGAATAGTCGTTCACCTTTTTGTACTGACATGGTACGATTTTTAGCGATTCAGAAGCAGGCCTGCTTTTGAACGGATATTGACTGGCTGGCATTTGAACGTTTTCTTAAGACGTCATGGTAAGCCCCCAGTTCTTTCACACTTTTAGGCAATTTATTAAATATGATAGGAGCCATACAGAAGACACTTTTGCGCATAAGGGTTGTTCCCGCAGTATGAAGGCATATCCTGCTGTTGTCGCGCCTATTACGTGGGACTACTTCATCTAATCGTTTGAATCCATGGGGATTTGTTTGAACAAAAGCAGCTATTTCTAAAATGGACATGGCAAAGTTAGAATTTTATATTTTTTAAAGTAGGGCACACAACTATCAGTAAGTTTCATTTTAAACATTGAACGTACGCATCTCTTTTGAGCCTTGAACACCGTGTCTTTTTCTGTTGAGTTACCCCAAAAAATGACACCATAGCGTAGATGGGATTCTGCTAAACCATAGTAGGCTGTGAGTAACGTCTCCATTATAGATGACAATGTGTGCAGTGCGTAAGCAGATTTACTTATTTTCTTGCACAAGATTTCGATATGGGGTTTCCAATTCGGTTTTTTGTCTATCTGGAGCCCTAAAAATTTTGTAGTTTCTACCTCTTCTATAGGTTGGTCATCGTACCGTATATTTAGACTACTCTTAGCATTGATCCGTTGACTAAAGTGTATTAATTTAGTACCGATGATCTCCGGTCCTTTGGAAGGCATACACGGGGATACAGGTCCAATGCGCAGATGCCCCTTTGAGAGCTTTAATCTAAAATGGGGTGGGGCAACAACCGGGGACTATCCACGGCTGCATTATTGGAGTACAGTCATGGTCCGTCCCAGGTGGGCGCAAAACTATTGTGAAATATGGTAAAAATAAAACTGGTCTATGGGAGGGGGTGTTAAATGGACTAGATAACTTCTATTGCCGGAAGAAAACGGCGTCTGCCTTTCAAGCTTAAATTTGAAATATATTGGCAGACGGTGACTCGCCAGCTCACTAGCTGGGCCCCCTGAAAAGCCGCCAGTACATAGGCGAAGGGGGCAACAGACGTGTAAGCGGCTAGAGGTGTAGAGAGGTGTGGCCCCGGTTTCGCCGTCGCGGGTCTAAAAAACCCGGAGTGGGTTTCCCCGCTATTACGCCATTAGACAGTTCCACCCCCGAGCATATAGCTCTGGCGGCCGCCCTCTGGCCGGCCGATAAAGACAAGCCAGAGTTGAGAGTCCTGCGTGCACTCTTGGGGTTCCACTCCAGCCAGCCAATAAAGGCAAACTGGAGACGAGGCCCTGACCGACTCTCTGAGGCAATAATGTACGCAGTGTCGCCACTCACCAACAGCTCGCCACAAGCTGCCCTGCGGTTTGTAAGCTTTTCAGTAGACCTCATGATACATTTTTTATTATAATGATGGGGTCGTAGAAAGCTAGTCTAATGTTCCCTCCGGTTTTACGTTAATCTCATGATGAGGTAACGCCTTTCCCAGAGGAGGACACACTATTTATTATTATTTTTGTTGAATTAAGTATTGTTGTAGTAGTTTTTTTTTATTATTTAGTGATTTACATTATTTTATATGTTTTGGTAGTTTATTAATTTAGGTTAAAATAGGCTATACAGGGTGTAAACGAATTCGTGTAATTCCTTCAAACCACATGATCTATTAATGGTATACCTAGAATGATTAAAAATAAAAAAATAAAATTTTTTCACTGACATTTTTTTTTAAATTTCGGTGCCATTCATAAATCAATGAAGGAATGAAGGCATGGCGACACAGCTGTCGGGCACGAGTAGCACGATATCGCTCCACGAAGTCAGTTAACTTGGGACGCTAAAATTACTGAGATACAGAATAACATGGTTCATTTTTTGAAAACTTTTTTTTGTTGATTCTGAAAAAAACCTATGCAGGGTCAATCAGTGTCACCGTAGATCACGCAGTTTGAACTAATTACACGAATTCGTTAACACCCTGTATATCTGTTAATCTAGTTTAAGTCTATAGTAGATTTTAGTCGTAGCAGCTAAACGCTAAAATAAATAAGATTAAAATTCAAAAACTAATCAAAGTGTCTCGGTATCGGTTTACGGTACTAGGGGCTTACTATGACCTATAGCAGGACAGAAGTTGCCTGGAAGTTGAACTGTCCTGCTTTTTTGTACTATGACATCGTTAAAGTAGGCCTGCGGCAGGCCTGCTACGTTGACGTTTACGAAATCCGTTCGACCTTTTTTTGTATACATATACTTTTCGTACCATGAACAAGCATTAGAGTGCGCGCAAGATAACTCTGCGCGCGACTGAGGGCGTGTTAAACGTTGCCGTGATCGCAAAAGTTCAAATTACCGCTTTTTAAGATTAACTTTTTTATCGCTTAACATAATTTTCCCGTTAAATATTCCTACAATCAGGTATTTCTACTATCAAAATTGATAAAACGGCACACACTTTGGTGGACCATGATTAGTTCCGATTTCGGCCGCGCGCAGACTTATCTTGCGCGCACTCTACCGTTTAACTTGGTTCAATTGTCGTTCACCTTTAGTATTGTCATGGTACGATTTTTAGTGATTCAGAAGCAGGTCTGCTTTTGGACGGAAGTTGACTGACTGGCATTTGAACGTTTTCATAAGAGGTCGTAGGAAGCCCCCTGAACAGAGTTCAGAGACTTTTTGATCTAATGCATACATTTAATATTAAACATAATGGGAGACATTAAACCAACAAAAAAAACCGGCCAAGTGCGAGTCGATCTATAAAAAGGCAAAAAAATCATGTCTGTTGTATAGGAGCCCCCTTAAATATTTGTTTTATTTTAATTTAATTATTTAATTTTAAAGTGAATATGTAACTAAATATTCTATGAATATTTCAAGCGTCTACCTGTTGCCGTTATCAATATCGAGCAAAAAAATCACGTTTGTTGTATGGGAGCCCCCGTAAATACTTATTTTATTCTGTTTTTTAGTATTTGTTGTTATAGCGGCAACAGAAATACAGCATTTGTGAAAATTTCAACTGTCTAACTATCACGGTTCATGAGACAGCGGAGCCTTATTACTAGGGTCCCGTTTTACCCTTTGGGTTCGGAACCCTAAAAATAGCGCATTAATGAAAAACTGCAACAATGAGCACATTTCTGCACTGTTTTGGTTCTAAGCAAAAAATACGTCCTTTGTGATCGGTTTTGTAGTGATTAATGATAACATTAATACGTAGTTGAAGGAAAACCTTATATATACGCCTAACGCCTTAGAACTCATAATTACCGTACCGCGGGATGCTAAGCAAATACAAGTGCTAAAGTTATTGAAATAAGGTTCAAAATTATTTGAATTTAATAAATCTTTTGTCATATCGGCTCGCCAGTGGGCGCAGGCCATAAAGTTTTATAAAGGCGCAGAGAAAAAGGAGGAAATAAAATTAAGAGCAAAAAGAATGTAGAAATAACGTATTTATTAAGAATTTTAAATCTTTACAGTACTCATAATATACGTTAGTATTTTCTGTGCCGAGTCTTGTATAAATACCAAGAGATCTTCGAGATTAAGATAAATATTTTATAATAATAAGCGTTAACTCGTTAGGCTGTGGCGTGTCTAAGTCACTTGTAAAGGTTGTACTTGTAACACGCCACGCCATGCGATGTGGAAGACGCGTATAGTTCGCGTTCAGTGAAACTGGATATTATTACAAGCGTGCGTTAATTTATATGTCGAGATAGTCTCTGTGCGGGTGCGAGGGCGGCGTGTTGTCGAGCAGACACACCCAGTCGCGCAGCCGCGGCTCGCGCGCGTAGTGCTCGCGCGGCAGTGCTCGCGCGGCGCCCGCCTCGCCCGCTCCCAGCACGGCGCCGCCCACCCACGCGCACGCGTTCTCGTGTGCCGGAGCGCTGTGGAACTTGAACTCGCGGATGTGGAGTCGCGAACTGTAACATATTGAGTTAAGAGTTAAGTTGAAGAATAATTAGGCCTATTCGGACTAATGAAATGATTTAGTTCATCAACATGTATGACTCTCGCGTGTGACGTGACTCACTTGTACGGCGGCTGCGTGACGAGATGCGCGAGCTCCTTGGCCAGCCTCGCCCGCAGTCCCGGCAGCGCGGCGCCGCCGCCCGCCACGAGCACGTTCTCTGCCAGCGCTCGGCGCGCGTCGATGGGACACAGTGCGATACACTGCAGCACGGCGTCGGGCAACGAAGCCAGCTCGTTGTCGCGCGCGAACATCGGCTCGGCGGCGAGCTCCCGCGCGACGCCTGGCACCGTGATGGTGCCGCGCGCTCCGCAACCGTACGTCACGTCGCGAGCCGGAGTGGGCGGCTTGTCTGTTGACCACTGGAGAGCGCGTTCACGGGTTGTCACGAAACACGTTTTTACTGGAATGATAGGTCAATATTGAAGTGACGAACCTACTATTCCCTAAACTTATTCTTTAGTAATTGCATTATTGTTGAAAACTCGATCTAAATGGAATAGATAGAAGTAGATATTTCAGTTAAGAGGTAGTCATGGAATGAGTTATTGTTTTAACATGTTTGTGAAGAACCATTTTGTTTTATTTTCGCTATGAATTTGAGATGGACAGGAAGCCTACAAGCTAAAGATGGTCTGTTACCTATATTTGGTTTGCAGTTAGAAATGTCTGTTTCAACAAAGTTATTAGAAGTTATATAAACTTATTGTTGCTTATTTAGTATGCCAATAGACAAAATAATGACCTTTGATATCTTCGATGACGTGTTCGGGCAAATTAAGCGGCGCGCCGTTGTGTTCGTCGAGCAGCCGCGCGAGCTCAGCGTGCACGGCGCGAGCACCCAGCGGCTGCGACTGCAGAGCGTGCAGCACCACACACGAGTGCACCACTACACGAACATTACAAACATTAGTAGCGTCAGAGCGCACAGTTACAAGGTATAGACAGACGGAGTACATTACCCGCGGCCACCTCGGCCTCCCGGGCGCCGACGGACACGACGAGCGAGACGGGCGTGCCGAGCGTCAGAGCGCACAGTTACAAGGTATAGACAGACGGAGTACATTACCCGCGGCCACCTCGGCCTCCCGGGCGCCGACGGACACGACGAGCGAGACGGGCGTGCCGAGCGTCAGAGCGCACAGTTACAAGGTATAGACAGACGGAGTACATTACCCGCGGCCACCTCGGCCTCCCGGGCGCCGACGGACACGACGAGCGAGACGGGCGTGCCGAGCGTCAGAGCGCACAGTTACAAGGTATAGACAGACGGAGTACATTACCCGCGGCCACCTCGGCCTCCCGGGCGCCGACGGACACGACGAGCGAGACGGGCGTGCCGAGCGTCAGAGCGCACAGTTACAAGGTATAGACAGACGGAGTACATTACCCGCGGCCACCTCGGCCTCCCGGGCGCCGACGGACACGACGAGCGAGACGGGCGTGCCGAGCGTCAGAGCGCACAGTTACAAGGTATAGACAGACGGAGTACATTACCCGCGGCCACCTCGGCCTCCCGGGCGCCGACGGACACGACGAGCGAGACGGGCGTGCCGAGCGTCAGAGCGCACAGTTACAAGGTATAGACAGACGGAGTACATTACCCGCGGCCACCTCGGCCTCCCGGGCGCCGACGGACACGACGAGCGAGACGGGCGTGCCGAGCGTCAGAGCGCACAGTTACAAGGTATAGACAGACGGAGTACATTACCCGCGGCCACCTCGGCCTCCCGGGCGCCGACGGACACGACGAGCGAGACGGGCGTGCCGAGCGTCAGAGCGCACAGTTACAAGGTATAGACAGACGGAGTACATTACCCGCGGCCACCTCGGCCTCCCGGGCGCCGACGGACACGACGAGCGAGACGGGCGTGCCGAGCGTCAGAGCGCACAGTTACAAGGTATAGACAGACGGAGTACATTACCCGCGGCCACCTCGGCCTCCCGGGCGCCGACGGACACGACGAGCGAGACGGGCGTGCCGAGCGTCAGAGCGCACAGTTACAAGGTATAGACAGACGGAGTACATTACCCGCGGCCACCTCGGCCTCCCGGGCGCCGACGGACACGACGAGCGAGACGGGCGTGCCGAGCGTCAGAGCGCACAGTTACAAGGTATAGACAGACGGAGTACATTACCCGCGGCCACCTCGGCCTCCCGGGCGCCGACGGACACGACGAGCGAGACGGGCGTGCCGAGCGTCAGAGCGCACAGTTACAAGGTATAGACAGACGGAGTACATTACCCGCGGCCACCTCGGCCTCCCGGGCGCCGACGGACACGACGAGCGAGACGGGCGTGCCGAGCGTCAGAGCGCACAGTTACAAGGTATAGACAGACGGAGTACATTACCCGCGGCCACCTCGGCCTCCCGGGCGCCGACGGACACGACGAGCGAGACGGGCGTGCCGAGCGTCAGAGCGCACAGTTACAAGGTATAGACAGACGGAGTACATTACCCGCGGCCACCTCGGCCTCCCGGGCGCCGACGGACACGACGAGCGAGACGGGCGTGCCGAGCGTCAGAGCGCACAGTTACAAGGTATAGACAGACGGAGTACATTACCCGCGGCCACCTCGGCCTCCCGGGCGCCGACGGACACGACGAGCGAGACGGGCGTGCCGAGCGTCAGAGCGCACAGTTACAAGGTATAGACAGACGGAGTACATTACCCGCGGCCACCTCGGCCTCCCGGGCGCCGACGGACACGACGAGCGAGACGGGCGTGCCGAGCGTCAGAGCGCACAGTTACAAGGTATAGACAGACGGAGTACATTACCCGCGGCCACCTCGGCCTCCCGGGCGCCGACGGACACGACGAGCGAGACGGGCGTGCCGAGCGTCAGAGCGCACAGTTACAAGGTATAGACAGACGGAGTACATTACCCGCGGCCACCTCGGCCTCCCGGGCGCCGACGGACACGACGAGCGAGACGGGCGTGCCGAGCGTCAGAGCGCACAGTTACAAGGTATAGACAGACGGAGTACATTACCCGCGGCCACCTCGGCCTCCCGGGCGCCGACGGACACGACGAGCGAGACGGGCGTGCCGAGCGTCAGAGCGCACAGTTACAAGGTATAGACAGACGGAGTACATTACCCGCGGCCACCTCGGCCTCCCGGGCGCCGACGGACACGACGAGCGAGACGGGCGTGCCGAGCGTCAGAGCGCACAGTTACAAGGTATAGACAGACGGAGTACATTACCCGCGGCCACCTCGGCCTCCCGGGCGCCGACGGACACGACGAGCGAGACGGGCGTGCCGAGCGTCAGAGCGCACAGTCGGGGGCTGTCTGCCCAGATCACGCCCGACACCTACGACAATATTAGTTATTTGATTTAATAATGAGTAATGTGATCTGTAACTGGTGATTATAAACTATGTAGTTTGCATGGTCATGTTCCTCCCAGACAGATTTTTTTCAGACGTACGCACTCTTTTTGACACGTCCATGACTTATTACCAAAAGTTTTCAAGCATAAATGTAGTATTACCAACCACTGCCAGTTAACGTCGGGAAGATCAGTCGCGTTCGTTGGTCGGAAACGCTGGTCTGTTTCAGGCATAAGGCATCAATCAGTCATTTCTTTTGGGAGTTAACAGTTAATATAGACAATATAATAGTAACAGGAGATTTACCTCATAGTGTGTGAACAGCACCTTGGCGAGCGTTTCCCGGAACAATGTGGGAGTGAGCAGGGACTCCACTACCACCACTTTGCGCTCTTTGGGATTTACCAGCACATGTCTACAAAACATAAAATATAATTGAGGATGAATCTCATAAACGATTGTTATTAATAATTGGGGTTCTAGGAATCTTATGTGTACTAGGCTAGAGGATCAAGGCTAAACTCTCTTTTTGAATTATGACAGATTTTCAAGTAAATCTGTGTTTGTCAAAGTGCTCTCTCTGATCATATCCTTCTTTCAGATCAGTCTGGATCTATAAATACAATTATCATAATGGAGATGAGAGTGCAGATGAGATGTAAGGACAGAAGCTTATTCCACTCTCATATTGAAGTGTTTATGTTTTGTTGCAAAACTCATTGAAATAAAGTTTTTGTACTGGCTGTGCCATACTATTGGTTTGTTTTGAAGACAATCAGTGAGTTTTGACCTGAAGTATAGCAGATGCAGCATGTGCACGAGGTTGTCGTAGAGCTCCTCTGGAGTTTCATAGTCGTGCACGCGTCGGTAGCTTCGTGTAGACGCGCACCAGAACTCCGAGCGCACGATGCAGCGCGGCGCTGCTTCACCCGTGAAACCGAATCTATTGACAACACATATGTATGTATACTATACATATCAGCAGAATCACAAACATGAAATGAATATAATGGTATTATTAATTTAAAAGTTACTGACAGCTGCATACCTATTTTTAAATCACATAAATTATTATCCTTTCCATGTCTTTACATTTTATAAGTTGCTATTTTTTGTTAAAACCAATAAACAGCTATTTTCCAGTTTGAATGAAACTCGAAAATGAAACAAGTGTGAGATCCCAATACCAAAGTCTATTGCAAACAGGTGGACATAAAATTACATTATTAAAAAAAGTGTTGTGAGTGGCACCAATTATATACAAGGTTAGTCGGAAACTTCGGGTACTAATCCGAAGCTCACTTATAGTATTGCTGATGACTGTTTGAAAGCAAGTGTTAAAATTTCAAAATTCGATAAAAAAAAAAAACAAATAAAATGATTTCAATTTATTTTAGTTTTTTCAAAAATTCTTTATCCCCGCTTTAGTTACAAATTCAGAAAATGGTGCTTCTAATTCATGACAAATATGACCTAAAATGTAAACACAGCTGATCATAACTGGGGATAGATTCTAGAGATATTTTTTTGAGATTTTTGAACAACTGTTTCTCTTAAACTATTGACTTTTGGAAAAAGTTGTTGAATAAAAGTTATTCATTATTATGTGTATTTTAACACCCTTTCGGATTAGTACCCCCTTTCTGACTAACCTTGTATATGTAAAATACCCAACATTGTTATCTGTAATACCTGCATTCTAAGCAAATAAATATTTCTATTCTATCAATTTATTTATATGAGCATGTAAACATATATGGAACTTGGATCTCCCTTAATAAACCGCTATAACAAATGGCTGTAAATAAGTATTGCATTATTAATAATGCAATACTTATTTATAATTTGGTTAACCATGCTTGATGATTGATATTAATAACAACATAATTATTATTATTTCAGTTACCAAATATATTTTGTATATTGCTAATTGATAAATGTTGTTATTGATATTTACACACAGGAGGGTGCCACAGCCTATTGATATTATTGGGATATGAAACATACTACCAGGAAACATAGTAAACTAAAGAATTCATGCATTTATATTGAGTTTGAGTAAAAAGTAATAATATACACTAAAGCTAAATATGTATACTTCTAGTTTTTGACTATGTTCTTGAAAGGAACAAATTTTGTACACACAAAGTACTTGTGACTGTCCTAAGCAATGTAGGTTTTAGTCCTGAACATGGCTTTTTACCCTTCAACAACATTGTTTTACACAAAAAGAAGTTGTCTAAAACTACAAACCACTTACAAAAAAAGTGTTGCTTTGATAAGTTAAGAATGTGATGTCTAGTGAATAAGAATCTTATCTGATAGTTTACTTACCCTAAGGCAACACAAGTTTTTATTTACTTAAACAGAACATCAATAATGTACCTAAATAAAAGCAAATAAATTAGGCATTACACATAAGGACATTTTTTGGCATGCACATTAATTTAGTGAACACAACTGTCCATTACACTATTGTAGTCTTTTGAACACAACATTGTCATGGAATTAGGTAACTTTATTTATAATTAACTCCGGTCTTGTCTTGTTCATCACCAACTACAGTACTTACTTAGAGGTGACTAATGGTAAGGAAACAACTTATTTGTTGGACAAGACTCACTTGGTGTAATCTGTGCCGAGGTCCAGCACGACTGCCTGCTTCTCTTGTATTAACGCTATTCCTTCGTACAGAGCCATATGCTCTGTTTTATTTACACTTTAAGTTGACTCCATACGTTTTTTCAATATTTATTCAATAAAACAGCAAACAGTGGTTTGTGATGAGATGACCGACCGATTGACATTTGACATTATTTAATTTGACAGTTTGACAGATCGTGTTCAGTGTTGCCAGGCCCCTTGAGTCGAAACTTACGTTTCGTTGACTGTTGTCTGTCGCACATATAGTCACACCCGTAGAAGTAATATGTACTAAGGTCACACCACATATTTAGTTTTTTTTGTTTATCTGCCTAGCTAGCAATAAAATGTATCACATCACACCAGCATTTTATTACTTGATATTAAAATTATTCCACATGGGCTCGGAGCCCATAGCGTTCCCCTATGATTATTTCATAGAAGTAATAAGTAATTATTTACTCTTTGCCACAGATGACAGAGTACAAGGTGGACTCTGCAGAAAAGTGAGAGTGGACTCCAAGCTCCGAGTCGTCGATGGCCGCTTTGAAGTTTCCATGACATTTATAAAAATGTCATCATTATTAATGACCGTTTGAATTTACAAAAATATAATTGTTTTTTTATTTTTTATTTACTAGCATTTTTTATTGTGTCTGTATGAGTATTTACCGTGTACAGAGGATATCTGGCGCTTGGCGGTATTATTATCATATTCTCTATCTAGTTAAAGACTGAGCCGTTCAGTGAAGCGTTAGATATTTCACTCATCAATAAGTTTGAATACATTGCAGTGAGTTCAGTCACTGTGTGTCACGTAAGGCGGTGGGCAAGCATATATTGGACGCGCGGTCAATGAACCCGATGATGCTGCCAGCGCGGCTGCCGTGCTTGCTGCCCGCAGCTGGCACGCTGTCGCCCCGCGTGGAGCCGCGCCTGCCCCGCGCCGCCTCCACACCTGCGCGGCGCCGCTGCGTCGTTGGATGCGTCGCAAAGTTACTGGACTCATTTTTTAACAACTACTCATAATTCCATGATGTGGTGGCTAAAATTAAGGGCAAACTCGTTTCTATTATATTTTTTACACCGTTTAACGTGTTGGTCTATTATTAACTTAGAAGTCATTGGGAGTGCTATATTATTTGTTTGTGTGTGGCTGCGCGCGTCATGTAGGTAGGTACTGCTGCGTTAGACATTACATAGCTTATGTTTCACACTTCTGCTCTCGTGTCGGCACGAGTTAGGTATAATTATGATAATAGCTCATGCCGTGGTGAAGAGACTAGCCGGTCAGCAAGATTGGTTGTTAGGCTGACTGCCCAGGGGGCGCCGGACGTACGTAAGTATCGTCATCCTAATAAACTGTCGCACTTTATACTCTACCTAACTCTCGCAAGCTACTAAACACTCGCACTTTTCTAAACTTTTCAATCTACTCATGGACGTACAAAAAAGAATCTACTAAACTGTTCTACTCTACTGAATTCTCCCTCAAACTCTCGCACTCTACTAAACTATGTCAATCTAGAACATTCTTCACTACTAAACAGTCCTATTCTTCTACATTATCGTACCCTCCTTAGCTGTTCTACTAGTGATGGTGTATTAAATGAGGTGTCTATAGACAGATTTGTTAAGGCCTCATTACATCGGAAGGTAATTATAAATAGGTACGATTATATACTTACGATATACCAACAGCTTAGAGCATATACCTATGGAGGGAGCAAGAATACGCTTAAGCTTTGGTTTCCTAGGAAAGCGGTGCCGTCATATAGCGGCCGTAATATTACGGACGCAAAAAGGCGGCCGTCTTTACGGTGACGACATGTGGAAAGTTCCACGGCCGTTTTAACACACCGTCAGTCATTTTTTTAAAACAAACGTCAAACGAAAAGTGTTCAAGATAGAAAATGGACGACCTTGACTTAGCTTTAGTAATTTACTTGGAGGATGAACTATCATCAGAAGAGGAAAATAGTCGTAAGGCGGAAGACGATTTATTCAAATCAAAAAATATGCAAATAAAATTTCGTCGTCCTCGCTGCTCCAAGAATTGGAACTCATTTTGTACGTTGTTCCGGTAAAAAAAACATAAATACGTATTAAAAATAGCTTCACCGCTACCAAGGAAACGTTCACGAAACTATCTGACACCGACAAGACGGCCGTCATGCAAATGGCGGCACCGCTTTTTGACGTTACGGTGTCAGTTACCGCTCTCTAGGAAACCGCGCCATTTTGTTTACATGGACAACGTTCTAGTGACGTCATTCACCGCTGTATTACGGCCGCTTTATGACGGCACCGCTATCCTAGGAAACCAAAGCTTTACCCCTCTGACGTACCCCCGTGACGTATGGCCATAGACGATTATAAAAACTAGTTCGCTCGCGATATCTGGCCATTTCATATCGTACCGTGTCACGACACACACCTCGTAAAAATGGTTAATTGTTCGGTATTTTCGTGCAAAAAGCGGTCTGCTTCCTCAAACATGGAGTTTTCTGTCACTAATAAGCATTATTTCGGCAAACATGTATACATTTTGCATTATTTTCAAAAATATAATTCACGTCTTAGCTGTCATCTTTTGTGACAGAAATTGACAGAAATATTTTAAAACGAGAGGTAGTGACGGAACAATGTGAATATAATTGAATGAACGAAAATTACAAAGAGGTTTACCGCTTCTCATAATGTTCTCTGTTATTGATTTTATTTCATTTTGTCTTGTTGATACTATTTAACAAAAAATAAACGGTTTTTTTGCCTCCAACAACATATATGATAAAACTAAGTTTCAATCAAGAAATTTAACTTAAATTAATATTTACCACTTATCCAGACCCACTTTGGCTCTGGATCGTAAAACTTGGAAGTCATGGGGAGAGGCCTTTGCCCAGCAGTGGGATGACACAGGCTAGAAATGAATGAAATGAATGAATATTTAAACCCTATTACGTGTGCAGCGAACACAATCGACTGAATCGTGGTTAAAATGTTCTCAAATACATCTATCTATACAAGATTAGTCGGAAAGGGGGTACTAATCTGAAGGGGTGTTATTGTTAAAGAACCCATAATAGTGAATAACTTTTCTTCTACAACTTTCCCGAAAAGTCAATATTTTATATAGAAATAGCTGTTCAAAGATTTCATGAAAAATACGCTAAAATCTATGTATCACCAGCTATGATCAGCTGTATAACTTTTAGGTCATATTTTGGGGTCACTGTTTAAAAGCTCCATTTTCTGAACTCGTATCTAAAGCAGAAATGAAGAATTAAAAAAAAAACAAAATATTTAATCGTTTTGCATGGAAATAAAACGGATCGAATTTTTCTCCGGGGATCCGGGGACTATCCACGGCTGCACTATTGGAGTACATTCATGGACCGTCCCAAGTGGGTGCAAGACTATTGTAAAATATGGTGAAAAATATCTGGTCTATGGGAAGGTGTGTTAGGTGGACTAGATAACTTCTATTGCCGGAAGAAACGGCGTCTGCCTTTCAAGTTTAAATTTGAAATGCGTTGGCAGACGGTGACTCGCCAGCTCACTAGCTGGGCCCCCTGAAATGCCGCCAGTATATGTATAGGCGAAGGGGGCAACAAACGTGTGAGCGGCTAGAGGTGTAGAGAAGTGTGGCCCCAGTTTCGCCGTCGCGGGTCTAAAAGACCCGGAGTGGGTTTCCCCGCTATTACGCCATTAGACACTTCCACCTCCGAGCATATAGCTCTGGTGGCCCCCCTCTGGACGGCCGATAAAGGCAAGCCAGAGTTGAGAGTCCTGCGGGCACTCTTGGGGTTCCACTCCAGCCAGCCAATAAAGGCAAACTGAAGACGAGGCCCTGACCGACTGTCTGAGGCAATAAGGTACGCAGTGTCGCCACTCACCAACAGCTCGCCACAAGCTGCCCTGCGGTTTGTAAGCTTTTCAGTAGACCTCATGACACATTTTTTATTATATTATGGGGTTGTAGAAAACTAGTCTAATGTTCCCTCCGGTTTTACGTTAATCTCATGGTGAGGTAACGCCTTTCCCAGAGGGGGTTTATTATTATTATTAGCCTGTACTGTCCCACTGCTGGGCAAAGGCCTTCCTCCGTTCCTTCCACTTGTCGCGATTCTGTGCAGCTTCATGCCAAACCTCAAGAAAGGCATCCAACTCGTACCGCCATCTTCTCCGCGGTCTGCCGCGACCCCGTCTTGCTGTCTCAGGGCTCCATTCTTGTGCTACACAGCTCATTTGGCATACGGCAGACATGCCTTGCCCAGTCCCACTTCAGCTGGGCGGCCTTTTCAGCCACGTCGACAATTTGAGTTTTGGAGCGCAGTATTGTGTTTCGAACTCGATCAGATATTTTAACACCAAGTATACTGCGCTCCATAGCCCTTTTTTAAAATAAATTATTGTTATTCTAATTACAATTGTTTTATTTTAATTTTAAGAACAATAATTACATACAAATTGTTTTCCACGAGATAAAATTATATATTTTATTTGTTCATTCCTTTATCATTCAGTTTATCGGTCTTTTATCATTTTATCATACCACATCACTATATTTTGCGTTTGTGTTAAACGTCAACATAAATAAATACGACGAAGTTATTGTTAGTGTGCGTGTTTTTTGTTTGTATTCCTGCTTTTATTTTAGTGTGAGTTCATAGCTACACGATATTTATATGTGGTAAGCTGTAAATGTGTGCTGTACGTGTTTACCGCGTCCCCCCCAAAATTTGGCAGAATAAAATGTTTGGGAACTTGCGCATTGCTACCTCCATAGGTATATGCTCTAAGACCAACAGCCGTCATTATGGCGGGCTTAAGACATGTAGGTATTTTGACGTCATTAACTCAGTCTCTCTCTACATCCTCTCTACCAATCTCTGCGTTTTGAATTTACGTTGTAACGCAACAGTACATAATGATAACTGTTTTCGACCAATAGTGTTGATTTCGTTGGGTTTGAATTTTCTTTGAACAATTATTCATTTTTTGTAATAACAAATCTTGAATATCTAAAACATAAGTTTTACATATCGATACCTCTGGGCTCAAAGGGCATATAGCACATTTTTGGCATTATGACATTTTCACATAAATTATAACGAAAATTCGTTTGTTGTTTTTTGCTTCTCCTGAAAACCCATGTTTTGTGCTATACCTACTCCCTTTGAGCCCAGAGGTATCGATATTCAAATTGTGTTATTCGTAAAGGATTAAATTATAAATTAGTCATTACCTACTCAATAACTAAGACCCGTATTAAACAGCTCTCATTTGGGAAATTTCGTAGGAGGAGAACCATAAAGTAGAATTCCATACAAATGTTTTTTTTTAAATTCATCTCATCTTTTTCAGAACGACACTTACGAAAGATCTCTCAAATGAGCGCTATTTATTATACTTGATTCATAAAATATCCATGTCATAAGTCAGCTTTATGAGGGTTTACAATAAATTGGGGGTGGCGAGTAAAAGTAAAAGATGACAATAATTTAACTATTTATTTATTTTATACAAATTCCGCTATAATACATATTTACAAACGTAAAAACGAATCGAGAATGTCGCGGTATAAAAAAAAGCTTGAGCAGGAACGGCGGCGGCGCCGGGCGGTCCGCGGGCCGCGCCACGCCGCCGCCCCGTGCGCCTCCCGCCCGACGTGCCGCGTGACGTCACGTGCTGACGTCAGCAGCCGCACACGGCGCGCGCGCACCACGCGGCGCGGAGCGGCGTCCGCGCCGCGGGCCTCTACACTACTACCTACACTAGGATATTGTTCTACATGCACGCGCATTAAATGATGGAGGTGATCAATCGCGCCTTGAAGTTGACTATCCTCTCGGAGGTCTGCGCGATACGCAGGATGAGGTCCTGGATGAGGTTGGCAACGCCGCGGTTGGCGATGATGAAGAGTCGCGTGATGGGGCCGGGCACTCCTTCCGTGAGGTTGTCGCCCTTAGCTGCGCCGGCGTCCTCGCCGTCAGCGCCTGCACCCGCGTCGCCGCCGGACGAGCCTGACGATGAACCGGCTACCAGCTGTAACACAACACAAAAAGTTATTACAATTATCGTAATAAGTACGTGGCTGCCCCAGTTTACATGTCATAACAGATATTCGTCTTCTCGAATATTGGAAATGTAAATTGTGGCGTTGCTGACGGCAAAGCTACTGGTGTATATACAACATCTACGTGTCTTCGGCGGGTCTTGTCGCTTGTTGTTGCCAGAAGTCTCCTCCGCATATTATAGCTTGACATTGCTTAAAGCATCTGAAATTAAAATACCCTTAATTCCCAACTACTCGAACGACGAGAGGCAACGCCGACCCGCGCCATGATGACGCCGGTGTTCAACTACAAGACCTACCTACAACCTACAACTACAACAACCTACCTACAACGACGTCGAAACGATGACAAACACGCTGGTGCTACATTACCTTGACAATATAATATGCTACGTATTAGTAGATTGGTATTCTGTACCTATGTGCAGAATTACTTACTAGTTGTTTGTTAGTATCTAAAGTACACATGTGAAGGCATGGGGAGTGTTGATTTGGATATGTATCATGGATTAGGGCAGCTATGGTTGTGTCGGGAGGTTTGGTGATGTGTGGTTCAACTGTAACTACTGACACTACTGCAACTACGACGACGGTCGACTGGAGTCATCGACAGTAGGCTATGTTCTACGAGCTATGTATATGTCGCAGTACGAAGGCTTAGTTGCTTAGAGAAAGCCCAAGGATTAAGCAGAACAACAGTCAATTAAGTAAGCTCAATCACTAGGGTTTAGCTAAATTCTTGCTTGGCTATCTTACTGCGACACATCTACGTTCTGGCGGTGTGTTCGCTATACTGTGGTGCTTAAGTTTCTGTGTATGTGTATACTTGTGGGTCGTTAGGGTCCAGAGTGGCGGTGTGCGAGGCGGTCAGCCCCACGTTTAGCGAGTCAGTCCCCGCGAACAGACGGAACGCCGTGCCGGCCGCGCGAGCCATCGCCTCGGGAGCACGCTGGAAAATGAATCCTTCTCACTCGCAACTGTCGTACAACAATCGCGCAACTCTCACGCCGCACTGACGCTATGCTTGTAGTACTCTCGCACTACAGTCGCGCCACGCTCGCGCAACTGTGTCCACGAGGTAGTCCAACGAATGTTACAGTTCTCGTGTTGTTTTTGTGTTTTCGTAACTTGTTAGAACATTGTATGAAAGAGTAAACAGTGAAAGTTATAGTGGTTAAATTATGACGTGAATGGTAGAATATGTGGTGAGAGATAAGGGATAGGTTTGACTTACCCTGACGATGTCGAAGAGGAAGTTGCCAGAGCCGCCACCTGAGCCGCCGCCGGCACCGCCACCGAAGCTCAGGAATCTGGAACATTCGGAACGTTAGCTATCACTCGTAACTTGATAATGTAAGCCGCACATAACAGTTACATGATTATACGCCTCGCCGCGAAACGAAATCGAAACGTGCGAAAATAATCGCAAAAACCTATAATAGCAACTCTCACTCCCAGAGTATTGTTCGATTGAAGTAACGCAATCTGCGGGACAATACGGTCAGGTCTGCGGTAAGTAAGGGTAGCGCTACCGAAGTAGATATGAAATTATTTATTATTCTCGATAATTTATTCATATTGCCAAACATAGCAGACACAGGCAGTTAAAACCCTCTGAAATATGAAATCTGGTTTATTGTTGGGATACCGGTGCATACTTGTGTCATTGCGGATCAAGACGATAGTAGTTTCGTGTAAAATTGTGAGAAGTCTTTATTTTGTGACCGAAACCTGATCTGATAATATTTGGTATAATGACAGGATTTTATTGATTACTTAAGGGACCATGTATTTCAATAAGCGTTGGTGACATGTGCCCTGGTCTCAGACTCACCTCTTATTTCTGTTTTCTTCGCTGTTGTCAGCGTCGTCAAGCGTGATCTCGTCGATGTTGGCTGCGTTGGTCTGCGCGGCGGTCTGCTGGTCGTCGCTAGCGGCGACCTGCTGGTCGGCGGCCTGGCCGTCGCCGAACGCTACGCGTACCTCCGCCTGCTGTGACTCGGCGCCTGAGAGCAACTGGTTCTCATCCGCGATCGCGTTCTGCAAGGAAAGGTATGGTGAGAGATGGCATGGGTGGCGTGAGGGTGATCGTTAATATGGTCGTGACGTGTCCATGCGTGAAGTGACGATGACGATGCGATGACGATGACGATGGAGGCGCGCGGTCTGCGCGCGCCCGCACTGCCGTCTCTGGGCAGGCTGGGTTAGTGCGCATAGTTCCGTGACGTCGCATACCGGCAGGATGTACAGCGCGCGCCGGCGCCGCACGCTGGCGCTGGTCGTCGTCGTCGTAGTGCTGGAGGACGAGACGGGCTCGTCATCATCGTCATCGTCGTCCTCGTCGTCGTCGTCGAGCTCGACGGTGCCGCCGCCGGTGTTGCCGCCGCCGTTCCGGCCGCCGAGGAACAGGCGCAGCACCACGGGTCCAAGCGTTGTCAACACCATGCTCGTTAGTTGCTGTACCTTCTGTTCGATTATCTAGAACATACACCGCCCTTAGCGTCGCAACCGCGACCTTCTACAACACACAACAGTCCGCAGCCTGCGAACAACATGACGCCAGTGAATCTGTTGGTGAGCGACACCCGCCGCGAACTCCTTGCCTGGCTCGAGTAAAGGGTCCACAAGGCTAGATAAGTACCTGTGTTTGTTAAGGGGATCTAACTACTTGTTGTTAATATGTACTAGCATTATATACAACTAGAGCCTGTGTGTTATACCTGTGTCAGAGATGGGAACAGCTGTCGCAGGATACCAATGGTTCTCTTATTTCTCTCGCTGAGCTCGGAGCCGGGCGCGCCGAGGTTCAGTGTCGCCAGCGTCTCCTGCAACACAAACAGTTGTGCTGTCAGACACTACGAAGGTCATTACGCGTCGTCTTGTGCTCAGATGTTTATCACAGGGGGAGGTGACGTTAGGTTACGCAACGAGTCGCGTGCTGTGGGATGCGTCGCCGTGGCCTCCTAATCGGTGGCGAAAAGTCGTGGCCTTGACGTCGACGGAGATAGGCAAATCATTCATTATTATTAATGTTAGGGGTATTGTCATAAACAAAGCGATGCAATTACGTAATTATATTATTGATGGATCCAAGTGATTAGGGTCACGCGAGGCGCTGACCCGTCCCCTCGCCTCCCCTCGCCTCCCCTCACCCGCGCAACTAATTGAGTTTTACGATAAGTGTATATTACAGGCGTTTCGTTTCTTATTCGCACGCCCCGCCGCGCAATGAGGACGACTGTTTTATGTTCATAGTTATATTCATCGACTTGTCATGAGAAGCGGCTTTCTGATTATTATGTTTGTAATTAACAGGCTCGGTACGCAGATATGATATGAGATGGCGAGAGCGAGCTTCCTGAAACGCTAACTTTGTCGCTTCCCATGAAGTCATAACGTAACAGAGCAGAACTAGTCTCTGTTCAACTGACTACGCGCATAGATACTAACAAACACATTCGTGACAGTTGCGGAAAATGGTATAATGTAGATAAGCTCAGTAGAATGGTTCGGACAGAATTTGGCTGCGCCAGGATAACGCTAGGCAGAAGGCGCGTCCTCGTTCTCTTTGCAATTTTAATGAAGGTTTAGATTTGTTACCTGTGCACTGGCGGCGGGGGCGATGATCTCGATGATTTCTGGTCTGTCGTCGGCGGCGGGGTCGGGCAGCGCCGCGGGCGCGGGGGCGGGCTCGGGGGCGGCGGCAGGGTTCGGCGCGGGCGCAGCTTGCGTCGCCACCAGCGCGCATAGCGCTACTATGTACATCGACGTCCTCATGTTTGTGTTGTTTCACGTTGTTCTCAAGACTAGCACCACAGGTCCGGGTCGGTCTCTCCGTTACAAACTTGTATTTGTTGGGACCTGTAAAACAATAACGTAATGTCTGGTTAGTTACAACTCCTGGTGAGGTCATTCTGTTACCGCATGTCGTTCTACTGTCAGAGAAGCTTACTATGTTGACTGCTCTGGTTACTTAATGTATCTGTATATGAACATTATTTGTTAGCAAGCTCCTATGATTGTAGAACTAGCATTAGCGAGGACCAGAGACGCTCAAGATGCAATATTAAGAAAATTAACAAGCTGAACAGTCGCAGCTCGGCAGGACCCGCACGTGTGTGTTTGTGTGTGTGAGTGCTCATGTTTACGTGTGTAGTCGTTGTGTATGCAGGGCGCGGTTGGTTGCGCCAGCGCACTCGACCTCTGCTCGCGATCTGACAACTAAACGGTCACTTAGTCACCCTTCGATACATAGAAAGTTTGATATGTGAATAATTTCAATTATAGGTAGGTACATATCGCCGACAAGATATCACGAGCCTTAAGAAAATCAACAAACAATTGATTATCTGTGAATGGCAATCAGTAGCAACGCGACGGTTGTCTTACTAATACAACTCAACATTTTGTAATATATAATTGCATATTGTGATATACATGTATATTGTACAGGTGTTTAATTCATTACTATGTTTTGAAGTTGCGATATTTAAACTTTCATTAAAACTATGAAGCGATAAAAATAATAATTTTATAGACAAACAGTCTAAAATGTGTTAAAAACATAAAATACGTCGCAATACCTGCCAACAGTATCGACATCATGTGCGTTAAGAAATACGAGTGAGGTGTGAGACCTCCGCGCGGCCATTATTAATAATAATCATATAACACGCCAGGTTCACTCGTCAAACTAACAGACGTTGAGTATTGTTGACATTCAGACGGATTCATTACACTTAATACATCATTTAGTATGAGCACGGCAAGGGTGCGCGTGGCGTGCGGTACTGTGCATGTGTAACATGTACACACAACAAATAATTGAATAAAACGACAATGACGAGCATGTTTGTGATTAGATTCATGACAGTCAGGATTTCTTTATATTATTTATTATATCATAATTTCGAAACAGGAAATACCACATTAATGTGCGGACGCGACAAGGACGCGTCCTTAGTGTTAGTAAACTCACGAAGCATTACATTACACCCGACGGTAATTAAGTGTTGCAACACTGAACACTGGCCGCTGGTCAGTCGGCCACCGAACAACTGCGATATTTTAATTTATTCGAGGTTAAGGCGAAATTGTACCTTTTACAAATCATATCGATGCATGTCTGGAGCTAATGGATCAGCCGGGCATAGACAAGCGAGGTCGCGACCGTAAGTACGGCCACACACGTCGCGACGTTCCCGCATCCACTCGCGTGACGCGCCGCGGCGGGTCGTACGTGTGCGCCTACGTTGTAAAACTAGCCGTTAATAGGTGTTGCTTCAACTAATGACTGTAAACTATCGTAATGTTGGATACATTGTAACTTGTAACGAGTTTAAAACTAGCTAATCTTAAGTATGCAATTATTTTGTAATGATGAAACAATTACGCGAGGAGTTTGTATATAATTATAAATACACGTATCTGTCCATTTATCTAAAATTAGTGACCGACAGTTAGTGGCATTGCATGCGTACTATTGTTAAATTCGTAGCGACCTCGAAAAGGGCTCAAGGAGGTATGTCACGATAAATCTGCTAAAAATGTAAATTGCCTAAATATAGAAGGCGGAATTATTTTAGTTATGAACTGTGTCACAGAACTAGTCAGCCATTTGTTTCGCAAGTTGTGTTCCGCTACATTTGTAAGTCTCTTGAGGATAACGGATATTTGTCTGTGTTGGGCAAGCAGCGAGCTGTCGGTCGCCTACCATTGATCGTTATTACTTACAAGGCGCGAGAGCTATACGCGGACTGTGTTGCAAACGTGACTCAATAACACCAACGACAACCAAATATTGCTTCTAACCGTCAAAACAATATTCCTTGAAGGTGTAGCCGCGCTGTCAAGTAGCCTCGTGCTCACTCACACTCCGTCGATGGTGGTTTGAGTCCGATGTGATACAAGGCAATCCTATCAGTATTTATCCTATCACCATTATAAAAACAACATGTTGCTGATAAAAAAAAAAACTGATAGAACATCCAATAACATCAGAACGGATTGTACAACTCATGGTCTGCAGCGATAGCGAGGAATGACGCGGTTATATTTATTTAATACAAATACATACTAAATTACCGACCCTTATACAAACTTGATCATAATGTATAATTTACCCACACACTCAAGTGGTCGGTCAGTGTGCAGAACTCTTAACACTTAAGTAGTTTTATTTATTAGGTCACGTCTCTACGTAAGGTAACATTTGAATTTTAAATGTATGATATTATATTTCGTAAGCGCCGCGCGGTCAAACTTGCTCAATATCCCTCAACACTTCACATTACACAAATGAGTTGCCATTCCGGTTTAATATATTTAGTAGTTATCAGAGTGAAGCCTTCTAAGATAACTATAAAATGCCTAAAACTGGTCAAACTCGGTCATGTGCGGGCGATGCCTCATCTACAGTGTCCTTGAGAATGTTTCAGCATAAAATGTATAGCTAAATAAAGTCCACTCTACATAATATATGCAATAACAAGGTCACGCACACAGGCACGCCGTTAAAACGCAGTGACGTTTGTTTTTTGCGCGACACTACGGACCACGGTGAAGATCACCGCTTACAACAAATATTCATCTGATCTACATATATGTAATTGTTCTGGGTCGATGTGTTTTGCTCCAGACAGGAGAAATCATAGAGTGGGGCAAAGATATTATAATAGAAAAGTTTAGTAAATGTACTAGTACCGCGGATCGCGACTGATCTGTTTTATCTATACTGTAACAACTACTTATGTTGTATGTTGTGAATATGAGAAGACTGCGCCAGTTTTTTTTTCATATTCGTTTTCTATTATATAAAAAAAAGAATTTTGCCCCACACTAGGATTTTTCCTGTATCGTGGGTGCGTTTACAGACACAAATCTCACATATACAAACGCCCAGACCCGAAACAACTATCTGTAGGCCATACATTTTTTTTTCCGTGCGGGAATCGATCCCACGACCCGTAGCGCAGAAGCCAATCGCTCAGCCACTGCACCAAACGTGTCGTCAAATATAGTATATTAGTAATATACATACACACATCAAAAAAAGTTTGCGATCACTCGCATAAGAAGATTCCGAATTCAGTCCAACTGAAATCTGATTTATATTTATCTAGATAACTATCAATCTATATTTATCATGATAATGATCGCTTTGAATCCCGATTAGAAAATTCGGCTTCAAAAAGGCTACATAATTTTTCAAAGTGATCGCAAACTTTTTTTGATGTGTGTACGCTTATCACGTCGACTCCTTACTATGTTTTGATATCGGCGATCGTTTGCCGCTTGTTAAACGTTGCACTAAGTTTCGTAAAGCGATGCATTTAAAACGGCGAATAGATTGAATGAGTAAAATCAAATTATCTGGCTGTGAGGCAAACGGTTGCGCGGGCGCAGCGAGGCGAGGTGCCGAAACAAGCGAGTTGACTATCATTAACTGTAGTTACGTGATGGAGCGGACACGATACCAACTGACGCGACAGATCAATATCTAGAAAGTTTAGTTCCTGTCGCGATACCATTACATCCAAGAGACGTCCAAGTGCGATGCTGCTTCAGTTTCCTGTTTCGATACTGATGTTAACACCGCATTCATGTGATGAGATGCTTTCCTAACAGCTAATAATTAATCAATTAGTTAAGAATTAATTAAATTTAATCTCGACTAAGTTTTATCTTTATGGCTTCAATTAATATGCTGATGGCCGGTTTACCTCAAAAGCTTAATTTATAAGTTACGCTTGTTGTAGCGCAACAGCTTGTAGACCTCGCGGTGACGTTGTGACACATGATTGATCACTAGTGTTTGATGGCCTACTGAACAAGTTGATCCCTAATTATGGAATGTCAGATCACGGTCAGATTGGCTCGCATTAGCAAAGTATTCAAATTAAATTATATATACTGTAAATTAAAAAACGAGGCACGAACATTTGGTGTTCGGTCTTTAGATGCATTTTCATTGTATTGTCATCACATCGTCGTATTGTCGGAGCGTGTTATGTAAATGTAACATCTGAGCATGTGAGCGTAATCTCGGATCACACACACACCTACACACACACACAGATGCATGCTCTCAGACGTAGCTGCACGTGCTCATTGTTTGTTTACAAACACAGAGCTCACGAACGAGCAATTATATCGATCGGTAATTAATCGATTGTCTTAACAATTGTCGATCGTCGCGACAATTCACTGTCACTATTATAAAGCATAGCAACAGGTGATGGTTTAAAAATAACATCGCTAATTATAAGATTGCTACAGTTTACACGAGCTATTAACAGAAAAACGTGAATATCCAAACACAGGTTTATCATTATCATTGCTAACTAAATGTAGTTCGTAATCCAGTTTTAGTTTTTTATGGCTCTTTTTATTATGAAACGATTCGAGTTAATTAATTTTATTGTCTGATATTTTTAATGAAAAGAATTTATTAGGAAACAACATGAAATTAATTCCATTGACAAATAAACAGATATTAAAGCCGACATGTTACACAATATTGAATTAAGCTTATTTACATAACGTATAATATTAATTTCATTGCGTGTGATTGACGTAGTGCGCGGACGGCGTAGTCTCGTAGCGCGTAGCACTTCGCTACGAATAATGCTACGAGCTATTTTAGACGTCAAATAAACGGTTCAAAGTTGAAGAATCCTTTAAAAATGTTTTGTACGGATAGGGAAATAATGTAGTAATATGCAACATACCTATGTATGTCCTGTTTCAGTGGTCTGAAACAGCTGACCGTAGTAGTTGCGAGGGTATGTATGATATGTCGCGCTGTCGAGTCGGTTGTTATATATCGACGGGATTGTCTAGCATTGGGCAACAGCATCCTACTCCGAGCTACTGCATCGTCGCACTCTCTGCACAAACGGTAACATAACGAGGGACCGCTGCGTGCGTCTAACTGAGCGATTACACCTAAAGTGCAGCACTTACATGCAATCATCGATACATTATGTATTTTAGTACCACATCAGTGTTTACGAGTCGTCATGTTATTCAGCGTCTTTACAATGAATGTCGTAACGTTTAATACAATTGGTATCCTTGTATTAACCGATAGCTTTGCAATTACTGCAACGATTTATCGAAACTCATGCTTGTATCGATGCTCATTATTATGAATTGATTTAGAACCAAGGTCCTTAATTAAAGGTAGTAAATATATATAAATTATTTATAATTCTTATGGCTGCTAAATTACTAACTTCAAATCGCCTCTTGCAAACGTTACTGCCGAGTGTACGGTTCTTAGTTTGATTCCTAGGTTAGGTAAAGCAAGTTTTTTTTTGTGTATTATCTCTCATTAGACCCCGGGGTTAAAACAATGCCTGATGGGTGGCGATAGTTTCACGGTCTATCACACATGAACAAATACCACGTCAGTGTATCACAGAACATATCTGACTATGCTCTCAGGTGCTGCAGGCGTCATGGTGACTAAATTAATATATAACATCCAAAGGAACATTTACCAGACACGAAAATAAAACATATTATTATTACTCTACCATTGCGAATATTTTTTCCGGACCTTTGTCTCGCATTACAAATTATATTTTTTTCCTTTTTTTTTGTACCGGGAGATAATTAATGTTAAGATAAATAGAATATAAATAAAGTTGAGTGTGTGGCAACTCAGCCATGACCTTTGTCGAGCGTTAATGAGTGCGTTAAGTTAATGAGTCTGTTTCGGTGACAAATGGACGCCGACACAAAGACACTAAGCTGACGCGACGCGCTTGTGAAACTGACAGGAGCTACTCTACGAAACATCTACATGGTTCCAGAGATGATTGATGTGTGATATTTAAGTTCTTTTCTGATAATATTTTTGTCAGTAATAGACATTGGAGAGGTCTGAGGGTGCTGTATACTGCTGCTAGCTTCTCGACGATAACGGGTGTTACGAGAAGGTTAGGTAACGCGATCAATAAATAATGTAAGGTATGTACCTTATAATATTGATCGAACATTCTCTACTCTTATAAGAATTACTTAACATTACTATGTACAACTAGCAGAGCCAGTTATTATATCGTGCATGTAATGTCGTCATCGTTGCGATCATTATGTAATAAAGGGTGCTATAAACAGATAAAGTAGTAACCTGCATAAGAAGTGTGTAAATACAGATTAGTTCTATTGAAACTGAGATATTGAGTAGTGTGTGCGTACAGGGAGGTTCTATTGAAGTTTGTGTAGTTTAGTGTTATATTTTGAACATTAAGTGTAATTTCCTGGTGATCTATATTTCTGCGCGGTTACTGTCGTGTCATACAATAATTTGTGGTGCGCTGGAGCATTGCAGTCTTGTAAACTGTCGTGAATTCATCAGCGATGCGCAGGCGCAGAGGCGCGACAAGATCACTCTAATAACAAGTAATGCTAACAATTATAGTTATTATGTATAATGTTGGCATTGTGCACAATCGCCGGCTAGTTCCGCGTCCCGCACGTAACGTTTGCGAAAGTGACGATTGTTCTGCGCGCGCGCCTCCGACAAATTGGGCGCTCTTGTGGCGCAACGCAACAATCGCATGTTCATGTAATGTGCAATCCGTTGGCGACTCTCCGATAATTATCATAGTTCCTTGTTGCACGTCCACGTGTGGTCATCTGCTCCCAAATTATATCGTTCCCTGACCGGCTCCAAGGTATGAACTTATTATATAACGGCTTGTCTCTCTGATGCGCTGATAACATCACTCGTGAGAACTGTACTGACTTACAATTATAAGCATTTACTACTGTAGTAAGTGTTTATATTATTACAAATACAATGAGTGTGCTTGAGCATGCGCATGTTGTGGGAACAGAGGCGGCTTCCCTGTGGCGCGCAGTGTTTACCGCGGTAATGACGAGCTACACGTGATGGTTAGTGTCGCAGAGCGGTCATTACGCACGCGCGGACACCTCGACCGGTCATTACGCTGGCGGTTGGACGCTACCCCATCATTACGTGACAACTGTCGCGTTTGATCCTTATGGCGAACCAAATAAGTTCTGCGGGTGTTCGGTTGTATACACTGTCACCTACATGGTCAGTGCGCTACACTCAGTGCGCACAGCACTGCGCGGCATAGCATAGCACTGAGCGGCACTGAGCAGCGTGAAAATTAGTGATGGCAGAGGCCGCGACCTCGAACACTTGAGGCGAAGGTTTCGCGCGCGGACCGTCGCCCCTAATTGTAAAATAATAACTAATAATAACGGTCTACTGATTTTATTGGCCAACTACTAGTTTCTAACTACCTATACTATGTGCTTTTTTAAGGCGTAACAAATTAGGTTAAGTCTAAACCGCGCTGCGGTTGAAATCTCTCCGTCAGTGTGTAAGTTATTACGGCACCTGCGTGTGCCAGTGATATTGCGACAATCTGATAGCTTGCTTTGTTTTTTTCGTAATATTCTTGTTGAGTATAATATGGTTAACTGCGGCTTATTACAGAACACGTGCCGCTTGACGCAATGCGGCACCGACGCGGACGATGATGCACGACACCGCACGACACTGCACGATACTGCACGATGGTGCACGGTGTGTCGGTTTGTGTAATTGTACGGTATTGGGCGCAGAGGTCAGAGGGGACAATAAACTCGCGAGTGCGCGCATTACGTTGAGCTGTTGTATGATAATGAGCTCACTGAACGCGACGCAGAATTAGCTCTCTGGTTTCACGTACGAGTAGCGTGCGCGTATAAGTATTTCTAGCACGA
The DNA here is from genome assembly GCA_905220435.1 of Amphipyra tragopoginis. Taxonomy (NCBI): domain Eukaryota; kingdom Metazoa; phylum Arthropoda; class Insecta; order Lepidoptera; family Noctuidae; genus Amphipyra; species Amphipyra tragopoginis. Next base: position 101,146 of record HG992013.1, on the reverse strand, counting down.
TGTAAGACAGCAAAAAGGTAATCTTCATGACTTGCATCTGAGCCAGTGGTACGCGACTCACTGCACCAAATATTGCTGCTGTGACTAATCATCATATATGACGGTAATGCGAAAAGCCATCTCCGTTGTGTTACTATACGTTATCGTCAGAAAATAGGTCAATGATGAGTTTCCGAGACAGTAAACAACTATCTGTCACCTGTGTGTGTTACGAGCTCAGCGTTTATGATAGAGCAGGGCGATTTCACGATACAATGTCATCGTACGTTTAATTGACCTTTACAGAAAATGAGTTAAATGTATAACTGTACGGTTGTTAAATTAAGTGTTTATTTTTACATATTGTGTTTTTGCGGAAAAACATTTTAAAAACAATTACTCAGAACACTTCCTCATGAGCATGAATGTGCAATAAGCGGGAAACATATTTAAATATGACCTTAAATTACCAATATTGTTTAACCTTAGCGTTTCGTCACCGCGTCCCTGGGGCCCACACTTTCGCTCGACGCCGGCTAATGTTTCCTATTTATGTAACACTCACAAATGCCGCAGTTTCGTCAACGAAGCGCATCCTACTCGAACTCGACACACTTTTTGTAGTAATTAAGTTATTGAACATCTATTGCTGAACGTCTAGACTGTAATGTTGAATGCATGTGCGCATGCGCAGCACTCCCCTGCACTGCTTACGTAAGCTCACGGTTGTGACACTCATAGCTTTTGCAAGCTCGGCGCGGTTGTCGCTAATATGTCCAGTTTCTGAGTGGACCGTTATTGACGAGCGCTTATATTGAGAGACCTCGATTCCGTCGTATTATATTCGCATTAGGCTTTGAGTTGTGTCGCAATTAAACCGTTGCAGCTGCGCGGTGTCGCGCCGCTCAGTTTGGGGGTCGAAGGGCTGCGCGCATGCGCACAGGCGTTCAATTTCAATACCGCGCTCCGCCGGCGCGGCCTCAGCTCGGCGCCGGACGCAGTTAGGGCAACTTCCAGTCGCTGTGATAACACCTCGCGCCGGGACCTTTGCTCAACGGCTATTAGGAGTTACTACAACTACGTAGGTATATAATTATCAGCGGATAGTTGCACAAAGCGGGTCGGCGACCGCCGCCTGCGCCGACGTGTTACATGTAGATCAACATCTACGTGCGTGTGCGCAGTCACGTGGTTATACTGAGTAATAAATAGAATTTCATTGTTTTAGATGATGCGGAAGTTTTTGTAAACTATTTATTTAGTACGGTACAACAAATTATACTATATAACACTAGATTATCAAATGTTATGTCATACAAAATAGAAAAAAAAGAGTATTCAAAACATTTAGCAACTATCAAGTAGTTGTGTACCGTTTGTTGTTGTATGAACAAAATAATTTTAGAACAAGGACAATGAGGATGAAAAATACCAAAAAAAAGACGAATGTCGAGTTTGAGTCAATTATAACATTTAATGACGGCAATTTATTATTGCTTGAGAGTATCAGGCTTTGTTTAAGACACATAAAAAACATCTGAGATTGTTTATCTAAATAGCTATGTTGTAAGACAGGTTTGAAAACTCCAGTCAAGTCTTACGCAGAGCGGGAAGCGACCGCGGCGGCTGTAAACTTTATTGTAGCAATAAGTGCAAGCAACGCGAGTAATGCGGGTGAGGGGTGGAGCGGGCGTGCCGGGGGTGCTGTGGGGGGGGGGGGGGAGTGGCCACAACTGGCAGTTTGCACAACACCCTTTCACCGGGCGGCCTGACGCTGGCAATGAGTCACGAAGGAAAAAACCCAAAACTGGAGAATGTTAACGTCCTCGCGCGCCCTTCGACGACGCACACCACAACCCAACACAAACATGAAAATATGGTTCTATAACAACAGAGGGGCGCGAGCACAACGTGCGGACAACGAGGACCTAACTGACTGTCGACTGACCTCTGACCACATTGGTAACACTTGTGTCAGCTACTTAGGACGGATGAGATTTCTTTAAAATTAACCTTAATGTCTTGGAAACTATGCTGAAAACTTTGAAAGATGGAACGCTTATTGTTTGCGGTAGCTTCTAATCAATGCGCCCGGGGCCGAGCAGGGATTCACTTTATTACCCATCTTGTCGAACATTAAATCAGTTGTAAATGTTTAAGATTTAGTTTCCAGTATCCAGCTCGTTCATGACCGGTTAAGTTTGCTTTGAAATGGTTTCATCTGCGTGTCGTAACGGCCAGACGTCTGCTCCGCCACTACACGTGACGCCAGCAGCCGTACAGACAAACTGGTAAACAAGAACAGGTTCACAGCATTCTGTTCTGTCGCTGCACAATATATATTGTTTCAAAACTATATGATGATGCAAGCATGGTAATGTTACGTCGTTTAGGGACCTTGCCGTGACTTTTAGTTACCGGTTAGGAGTCTGGGTACCCCCTCAATAGTCCTGCTCATTCATACTGTTAGTGTAAGGCACAGTTATGTTGAAATTAAACTGTAAGAGTTGGAAATAGGTTTTAAATGTTTGTGGTAGAGCTTCAAGCGAGTGTTACTCACATGTTACACATGCACAGATATACTTCGGGAATTTTCCATTCGACATACATATTGGACGATAATGTTAACCTTTTACTGGCGATGGTCGGATTGCACGCGTGACGCAACACTAACATGTAATTACATACAAATATAAATACGTACAGTTTCAGTACTTTCTAAACAGAGCGCAGTTCATCGGCGGCGGAGTTATGCAACCGACCGACACGTTGGGAACATGCCCCAATCATACCGAGCGGTGCCGAGCCGCACCGTGCCGCGTCTTACCGAGTTAGGGTGACATATTGACGGAAATATACTGAATCGATTGCATCAGAATTCTTTTGTGCGTTAGTATTAAATATGTTATTATGCCTCTACGTCCATTCAATGGCGATCTCGTCAGCAGTAATGTTTGCCAGCTGATATGACCATGAAAATATTTTAAAAGATTTTATTTTTCGATAGATATACTAAACATAATCAAACATGTATGACATGCATGAATTTTATAAACGTATTTTTAATGTCAAGTAATTTCGTGTAAGGAAGTAAATATAGTAAATGCCAATAAACTTGAGTGAGGAAGTAATATGTTATTATTTGTATATTAATATTGCTTAAATGAAGTATTTGAAGTGAATGTGCATATTTAGTAGAGGTGTTAACGGTTCATAAAGTTATAATAAACATAGTTTCACAAGCGTCAGTACAGGAACGTTTCACAACGGACTCGCGCCGGATGGACGCCGCGCGCCGCGCCGGAATGTTACTGATAACGTATCTGTTTGTCTAGTTCATACATCAATCTATTGTCGATCACTGTTGTATAAACACCTTTCTTAGCATATAGGTAGCTAGTGACCATAGAGCAAGACCTCTTGAAAATGATAGTAGTACGATTACCCCGCCATCAAAGTCAGTCTCAGGGTGCATCATAGTGCAGAAGGGGGGAGCCACTACTCAGCAGTGGGTGGAACAAGGCTGTTAATGAAGATGGTGATGATGAGGGTACATCACCGGTAGGACGGCCCCCCACCAGATGGATAGGCAATCTGGAGAAGAGCCGCTGTATGCAAGCGACTCGAAACTGTTTATCGTGGAAATCTATTAGGAGAAGAATGTCCAGCACTGGACGAAAAAATATTATATGATGATGATTATCATGAGAGAGCATCCATGAGGGTGACCTTGTGACAGTTAGGTATAAGTGTTTCTCCTTTCAAATATTACGCACACTGTTAAATTATTTGATAGAGGCGTTAACTTTATGGATATATTTCCAAAAAGGTTTCTTTATATGTCTGCGGTGAATGGCTCGCCGAGGTCGACGGTAAAAGTTGCACTCGTTTGCATTGGCAACACCTGCGCATGCGCTGAAGCGGCGGGACTTCACATTATATTTGTTACCGTAACATCACCATGTTGGGCGTCGATGGCGATGTTACGACCAACGTTTTGTAAGATCGTTCAAAGTTCAACTGTTACGTCCTTTAGCTTCAAAGTTCACTTGATGGTAAACCTTTCTCTTCTCTGTGTCATCATGTCTGTCTGCTAATCGTTTTATGTATTGCATCTACCTGTCATGTGCTTTATTGCAATTGATTTTAATTTGAATATTACAAATAATCCGCCATCCGTTTGATCGACGCCGCGACGCATTGAAATATTGCATCAAGCAAAAAGTAAAATGATAAAACAGCGCTTAATTTACAATAATCATTGGCACATATTGGTCCACTGAGATGCTGTGTAACACACGTGTAACAACCGCTGAGCGAGTGTTATGCAAAGTGTAGGGAGCGAGCGCTTCCCACAGGTTTACTACTCAAGTTCCCACAGTGCAGCGACGCGACGAAAAACGTGAGCGTTACCAACATGCGCATGCGCATTGTGCTTGCCGTAGAGCACAAGAACTGCTCCCATTGCACTGCATTGTGACCCACTGCTGTTCTCAGACACGAAAAGATAATTATGTACCCACATGTAAAACACACACACAAATTAATGTTAAGACTGACTAATATAGATCGCGCAAAAACTGTACTGTTTGATTGTTTAATAACAGCAACCATTTGCAGACAAAACAGCGCAGTTAAATTTAACTCGCGACCATTTAACTGCGAAAGTAGAACAATAATCGCTATTACAAAACATTACATCGTAATGAGTGAAGATTTGTTTTGAACATGTTTACTTCAGTACTACGGGACGTCGCCTTGTTACAGTTAGTTGAAACTTTATGAAGAAAGCCTTATACTTAGTGTATGATCGATATTTATAAAGTTTTAGTGTAGAGTATGTTCAATACACGAAGACGCGCCCCACTACTTTTTTTGAGAGGTATCCGCGAGGTGTAGGCATACGTCTCTTATTATTATCTCATATCACATATTTAACTATTGTGTGGCGATATAACTAACATAATAGCTATTTATCTTCGTGAATTGATCTATTTGTAATCTACGACTTATAACTTCTGCAAGTATTAATAAGAACGAAGTTCTTATCCACAACTCAACTAAAATGTCTGTTGCTAGGCAGTTCTGCAATCAAATAATATTATTTCTTAAAAAGGTTTTTAATGAAAGCAATACAAAACGAAACTAAAAAATATTCCGAATAATGAAGGTAAGCAAGCGAGCAAGCGAAACATTACCGACCGAACCATCGTTTAAAAGACATTAACAAAAGTACTTTGGTTAAATATACCACAAAATTATTTGCACCGCAACAAACAATGATTTGCTAAGATGATAAATCACCAACCTAATTCACCGTACAAAAGACATCAACGCACGAACCTGTCGTAGTGGCCCCGTAGCAGTTTGCTACGAGTCATCTTCGCTTGCATTTCTTGTGTTATTACGTCCGACGTATTTGTTGAATATTAGTTTCATAGTGAGCATGTAATATTAAGATATCATGGCGAGCTAAACGTAGGAGAACGTGGAGGTGTGTCGGCAACCGCAGTGCATTGGGGTCAGCGGCGCGCGCGCAGCTACGAGACACATTAACGGGCGGCGCGTGCTTTATGAGCGGACCGGGGCCGCAGCGAGCCTTTGTTAATATCGCATTGTTTACTATTATCTAGCGACAAGACGCATCATATAACATAACGACTTTGGTGATTTAAAATTTTAATGAATTTATAAAGTTAAGCAGCAGGTGCACTTCAAAAACTATGCACTTATAGTGCACAGACAGCGCCGATCACAAAAGTGAAGAATTAATATAAATAAAATAAATGTTTATGATATAATTATGTAGATCTTAAATTTTTGTGTCAAGGAAATATTATATAAATATACACTAGCTGTCTATGTTATGATTATTGTGATTGACTATTATTATTTGTATCTTGACATTTAAGTTATTTCATTTTTATTGATATTAAGATCATAATGTTTCAATTTTGTTGTAATTACATCTTATTGTAATAAATCAAATAGGTTATAAAGTTAATCAGGACTGTAATGGTTGGAGGTCGGCGTGTTTGTGTCATTGTATGTATCTATACTAATATTATAAAGAGGTAGAATTTGTTTGTTTGTTTGTTTGTTTGTATGTAGGAGGTAATCTCCGAAATTACTCATCCGATTTCAAAAATTTTTTCACCAATAGGAAGCTACGTTATCCCTGAGTGCTATAGGCTATATTTTGGGATCAAAAAATTAGGGATCCGTAAATTAACGGGAGCGAAGCCGCGAGCAAAAGCTAGTTTATGTTATACAATTAATACGTTCAAATACTAGTTGATAGATAAACGCACATTTAATACTCTGTCAGCTTAACTGTCGTAACAAAACAACCTGTCACTAATGACATGTACTTACGACTTTCATGTCACTGTGTCTAATTGATTGTCGATGGTTTCACGTAGTTATAAATATTATTATCAATTTCAATAAAAAAATATGACCCATTCTCTTCAAGTGTGTTTGGTAATAAACAAGAAATTTAATCGTATAGCTGAAAATTACACACAGTATAACAGTATACTTTAAATTTAACACAATCAAGTATTAAATACAACTGTGGTCACTTGGAAAGCGCTGATAATTGTCTACTATCGACCGCGCGAGACCTTGACCCGGCGCTCGCGCATCTCCCGCGTTATCTATACAAACTTGTCATGGAGTAACAAGTGCAGAGGGCCCACTGTTAACAATGTGTAGTAAGTAATTTACACATCAATACTCGCTGCTCTACGGTATCCATGATGCGGAAAATTCATCGTTAGCTCTTTGAGTTTTAAAAGTAATTTACAAATAAGAAATGCTTTAAAATGTTAATGTAACTATAGTAAATATTATATTAGTTTTTTCAGTAAGTTTGCGTAAGCGTATTGTCAGGAACGGTTTTTCTATAGTATGTTCGCCCTCCTGGACGCCAGACCGAATTTTGATATGTTTGCGGATGAATGGAGGGTGATTTTGTCAGAATGTCTGGAGTACTGCGAGAGGAATGCATCATGAACGAGTGAAAGAATATACTGTCAGAAGCACTCTACGGGATTTATGAAAGAGTTTATTAGAATTATTTTTTAATTTTTATTTTCTTGTCCTTGTATTGTATGTATGTATCGTTTTCTATTACTGTCTTTAATTATTGTAATTGGTCCAAGACCGTTTTAATTAAAGTAAATAAGTAAATAAAAATAAATGTACTGTATGTATATGCAGTCTGTCTGAAACGTGACATTCACCTCCAGCGTGGCGCCGCGTGTTTGTGTTTCGATGTCACGATGGGCCAGTTATGGGGCCACGCAGACTACCGACTACTGTGCGTTTGCGTAACATTGCGTCACTTGTAGCGACCATACTCAGTACAACTCTCGTGTTACCAAGGAAATAACCAAATAACACTTGATTATAATAAATAACTTGTAGTAGCGCCAACGAAATCTAATAACTGCATTATTGTTTATATGCGAGTTAACACTGACCAGTTCAATCAGTCCCCGACGCGGTGCTCAGCGCGGCGCGACCGACGACCGCTGCGGCTCATTACTTACAATATTACAAGTTAAACAAACTAGTTCTGATCGATTTATTTGTTAAGTGCAGGTTGCAGGTCGCGGGTCATGCGGGTCACGGGTCACGCGGGTCGCGGTCGCGCAAATAAAAACTTTAACCTTACGATATTTATAACGTCTCCTTATACAGTTGAGAGGTCGAGGGACATGTGACGTAATACACCAACCATTTGTAAGTTAGAACATTGATGAAAACGTCGGCATTAGGCAACTGCTTACATTATTATGTATACCTACGTTGAAAGAGTTTAAAATGTACAATTAACTGTCGAGTTTAGTTAAAATTATTTAGTAATTATTTAATAAGGAGCCTCGATCTAGAAACGCATCGCGCTAACTCATCCGTTAGAGTTATGATCCTGTCAGGCGAGATAACTAATATTTAGTTACAGTGTAGCGGAATGCATCTCGTTATCCAAGGAAACATCGCTTGCCTCACAGCCGACATACTTGGCACTCAGATACCTAAAGTTTAACCTTTTAAATAGTATATTTGAACCAGGCTTGTAATTTTGTAGTATTTTGGAAAGTAAAGCGGTGTGTTCTGGTACAAGTGGAAGGACGAAGGAGAAGGAAGTTGACATTGACGGCGGTGGTGTAACCTGCGTGACGTCATAGGCACGGCTGCCTCTGCGCACTGCCATGTTAATAGCACAGAGTAACAAGGTACAGAAAGACCACCCCTGAGAATATTGTATTGCACAATTTATTGAGCCTAAATTATAATTCATTCTCTGTATTCATTTTCTTTATTATTTAATTGCTTTTTGACATGCCTCATTTAAAATTTCAATTTTTGGTCTATGATTGTGGTAGATCAATTGATATTTATTTTTATATTTCGTGACACTATTATGATTGATTGACATTGACGTTCTGTGGAATGATTATGTTAACGAATGTAAATGAAACAATAATAGTATGACGTGTAATACGCATTAATACCAATAAATGGTTATGGGTATGATGTAAAGTAAATAAATTAAACATTGTCTGATGACATGCGTTGAGTGATGCTTTTTATGTGGTTTCAATGAGGGTGTGAGTTTGATATCGCGCATTGTGTGAAGTGATGATTCTGTGAAGTATTTAGTTTGTGGTTCACATCTCGTACAGAGGTACTGCCGGTACTGTACGCGCAGCGGCTGCTGTCATCGGATTACCGACGTCTTAACTATCACTTACGTAACTCAACTTAATGTACGACTAATAAGTTACATTTGCGTAATTTATGAACTTTAACGAGTTTTAATTAATTATTTTAGTTTTGTGGTTGTATTAATTTTTTACTGTAAATCGAATTGTGATAGTTTGCTGAGAATGGGTACAAGGATTTAGAAAGCTTAACACTACCCGAGACCTTTTAGTATAATTGACCATGAAAACACATGTCACAACATTTTAATTATACCTTAATTATATTACCTACATAATAATAACCGTTCTAGTCGTCATAACCAAATATAAATTCTGTAAACTATTTAAGTTATCTAATATCAAATTGTTATCGCTAAAAAGTCATGCAACGCAAACATCCAAATAGTAATGTAGCACGTTGACCACCAAAACTAACAATATGTTAAACACACACATACCTACGCTAGGTAGGTATATATCTGTGTGATTTCGCGTGTTATGAGATGTGTTTGCAAAGCAAATTTAATGCGGCTATTAATATACGTAACTTCGCAACGTGGTGCGCATGCGCATGGCTGGGTGTGTGACTGTATATGTACAGGAGTAGTGCGTCTGTGTGCGTTTCCTTTCGCCGCGGCCGGCGCGCGCGACCTCCTTCCGCCAGCGAAAGTGGCGCACGCGCACGCTGCAGCACATACACACACAGTTACACAACTCTCGGGGAATCACAGATTTGAGATTGAATTTATAAAAAATGAGATAGACTAAGACCTGGGTGACGTAGGTGGGGTGCACTGCCTTTGAAACTTAGTCATTGCGTAACTTGAGAGAGCTCTATGAACAGCAGTTAATTAGTAGGCTGATTTGAATAATTAATTACGAATTCAAAGAGAGGGCTAAAAATATGAATTTCAAATTACAAAACTTCCTCTGAAATCGCGGCCGTTAATGTACCTCATTAATTATTTATCTGTGTCGCGATCATGAGATTTGTCACAGTCACATCAGAATCAAAACAAACAAGTTAAAGTTGTGCTACTGCGTCCATTTGACTGGTGCACGTTCTCATGCGTTGCATATGAGCTGCATACTTTGTGCTCTGATTATAACTGAATTAATAACATGCATTTATTTGTTTTTCTTGTGTACTCATGAATATTATGTAAGAGATCGTTTATTTTTATTGAGATATATTTGTCAATAAATGTAATAATTATAATCGACGTTTTAAATTTCCGCAATTGAATTTCGATTTACTTTTAAACATTCAAAAGCAGTTTGTATGAGTGTTTAACTGATTGAATAATAGGGAACAAAACAACAGTTGGTGCGGCGTGGACGGCGGTGTTCACTCGGCCGGTGATATAACAAACGTTTTTATTAAGTTGTTGCTCCGACTGTGAACCAGCTACCGACCGACTCGGCAGCTGCAGATCTCTTACTTGTAATTGTGTTTAATTTCGCAACTTTTGGCTAGATCCGGTCGAGACACCTCCGGTGTTGTCTATGCTTTATCGATCAGACTCAATGTCATCTACTTAATGGCCACCTTGCACATTTTTTGTGAGTCTTGACGAACGTCGCTGATTGTGGTGAAGCTGGGGGAAATTGTCATCGTGAGTAGTGATAGTAACTTACAAATGTCATCGTGTTATTGACGTCACGTCCGTCTTACAATTGTTACGGATAGAACACACAACGTGATGACGATTAACTTGCTTTACGTTAATGTATTCACGCTTAGTAGTACATTACATGGCATTACCGCATGCGACGCAATAGTCCATACACTGCGACGGTTCCGTCAGCTGCAGGAGTTCATTATTATTACAACTTAGTAGTAATTATATGGGTGTTTACACAATGTAGCACTGTCAAAATAATGGATAAGGAAGGTGCACACATGATAACGAATACTGAGTTCACGTCTCACATGTCAACAACTTCGTGTGTAAATCAAGATACTTCAGCATCAGCATATTCTGTTCAACACTGTCAACTCATTTTTATTTATTTTTTTGCTGTACCTATTTCGATGCTTTTATTTTTAACCCAAAGGTTGACTGGTAGAGAATGCCTTATGGCATTAAGTCCGCCTTATGTACCACCATAGTGCATAGAAGTATAAATAAATAAATAAATAAAATACTTGATTTGTTTATCGTTCTAAGCTTTCTCGACATTTTCGTGATGAAGGACAGTGATATCAACAATAATTGTGCGGCGCTCTGATCGATCTATCACCACTATATAAGGCTTATTGGCAACAATAGTCTCCTGTCAGTGATAATAATAGATCCAACCCAGTATAGTGTGACATGAGTATTCTCTAGAACTTGGTCGGACATATTATTGTAGTAGGATACTTCCGATTCCTCAACACGAAGAATATTATTATGATATGAATATTGAACGCTGCCCGACCTTCGCGACGACACGCGTCGCTGACGAGTTCGGAGCAAAAAATCTATATGATAATAGTGTGTGTAATGTGTAAATATTATAATTAAACGCTACTTGTGAAACAACATCACTATTTCCTACAAAGTTTATAAGTACCTGTAGTCAGTTAATAAGTGAACAGTTGAAGTTTCATGGACTGAATACTATTTTATTTGAATCTTTTTGTTTTATTTAATTGAGAAAGAAACTAATAGTTCTCGGTTATTTTAAAGTTTTAAATGTTTCACTGCGTAATAAATGGAAAACAAGAGCAAAAAATAAATAGTTAGCCTTGTACCAAATTAATGTTTTTCTCTGAACGGTTATTATTAATTGCATAGTTTACACGAATAGTGCAGTTATTCCGGACCGCGCCAGGAAACGTTCATTAACATGAGAGAGTAGAGAGACGTGCACTTATTTTATAGCGACGAGGAAGTTATGTTTTCTAGAATATTATTATGACTGGCATAGAATTAAGAGTTATTACACCACTCTATTTAGTATTCAAGTTAATTGTAACTGAGTACATACCTGCATAGTTCATAGAGTTGTAGTACATTATTATATGAAGATACAGGTAAGTATGCGTCAGTTACATCGTGCTGTGTGTACAACTAGTTAGCACTTAGAGATTTACTTTACTTTATATCATTTACATGTTAAGTAGTAGAGTGAGAAAATAAACAACCTGAACACGTTATAATCTAAGCAACGCGTGTCACTCAGTTCAGAAGCCACACTGTCTCATTCAGTCTCTCTCACTGCTCTCAATACAGCCTTTAGCAGTTCATTGCTAGACATAAGGTTTCTCACAAAGAGGCGGGTATGTCCACAGTCACGACGCGACGCAAGTAGGTCAGTGACCGCAGAACCACATTAACTGCACTGACGGTAGACGCACCCTGACCTGCTCCAACTAATATAGTTGTAATGCACGGTGCGCATGCGCGGTCCGCGCGGTGAGAGGAAAGTGATGACGTAACAGTACATGTTACATAACGCGCCCGACACAACCGACCCGACTAGTCGTGTCGCCCGGGCTCGCCTGCCGCCCGCCTCCGAACATATCACGCGGTTAATTCGATTGAGAACTGAGTATTGATTACAATCATCTGTTTTTATGTAACAGCTGATGTGGTTGGATCCATTGCTGGGATGGTGCAAGACGCGCATCGTCTGTGGTTTGTCAGGTCATTGATCATAATACGCGTAGGAGAGTTCAATGCTCTGTCAAAATACTTATTTCGTTATTACAACACCTTAAGAGCAATATGTGATTGGGTCAAATTTGTAGCCAGTCTCAAGGAGTCCAGTCTACCAGGGTACAAGGGTATCTGAAGAATGGAGCAGACTGTATTCCAGGTCATTTATATAACTTAGTGTTGTAAGTTGGTAGAAGCCCGAGCTTCGAGTGGTTGAATGTGTCCTGTAACTGTGGCATCACTTAGTTCTGCTGCTTGTGTTGAGTACTGATGGTCTGTCGGTACATCCGCGGCGACACTTCCGCGCCTCGCTATTAGCTAGACAAACACGTCTCGTTCCACGCTTGGTATTGACATTGCGCATTCAGCTGACAGCTAGCGATTGTCTGTCACTTTCACATCTGCACTTTGGTTCGAGTCTCGTTTTGGCGTAATAATATAATAGAGTGTAGCAACAGTAACGTTACCTGTGTGTGCTTGCTGCTTGATTGCGGAGGGCATTGTAGTGTTTGTGACACAAGACAGTAAGGTTGCTGGCGCTGATCATAAACAATTACACCGAACTAATTATGTTACAAACGTACAACCAGTGCCACTAAGAAATCTTAAGCTTGTCACGTATTTCGTCGGTATGTTCCCACGACATGTTGCGCAACAAGTGTGTCGCGTGTTGCGTCACACGGCACACGTGCGCGATCCGCCGAACATTATGAACCATAACATGAAAAATTATAGCTGTGTCTATATGACATTCAGAAGATTGATCGATTTGTTCTGGTTGGCAACAACGTTGCAACATACTCGGTGTGCTTTATTAAGGTTATAATAATTGATATCTATTCAAGTTATTGCCAATCAAGCACCTTTGGCTTGAGCACCATAACTAATATTAAATTGAAAACACGTTTAGTTTTCCGCGACTCCATGTTCTTATAATTCGTGTATTTAGTTTACATTCGTGCGTAATATGTGTATTAGTTCACTGTGTTCAGGCAGCGCGGATGTGCTGGAGTGTACGGGCGGTGCGGGGGGTGCGGGGGTCACACGGTACACAACAATAGCGTAAGATGCGCAAGTTCAAGGTCGGCGCAAGGTCGCAGCGCATGCGCCGCCGCGCGCTCTCGCGGATGTTTCACATGCCAGTAGTCCCCCAGCAAATAATAAGGCACAGAAGATCCACTCACAACAACGTGCGGAACAGCTACTGAACAGGCAAAGAGGAACAGTCACCAACCTAATGGCCTCAAGTTGCATGCACTCAGCCGATGTTATTGTTTGTTTAATTTCTGCATCTGACGTTATTGTTTTCTTCGCTTAATGAGCGTATCATATGTAATAGAGCTTCTGTGCCTGTCTCTGTGGTGTTGGCGCGTGCACCGCATCTTACATCAAGGTCACTCAGGTCGTCGTGTGTGTTTCGTGGTAACGCTGAGCTGCACACACACACGCATCCGCGTGACATGTGAATGATAACAGTGCTCAATCTTCACAAATATGTCTATTATTTATTTATATGAGTACAATGGTAAGGTCGTCAGGTTACGCAGACTCTTCAGTTTTTTCTCGGATAGTCACATATCTACGTAAGGTCGATGTTTTTATTTTGTAGATTACATATAAACAGTTCCATTAAGCGAGGGTCGGATGTCATTCACAGCTCTGTCTCGTAGTACGTCAGGATGACATAAAACAGTTGAAGAGCGGCACTCTTGTAAATCAATGTACTTGTCTGGTTGGCAGACCTCTGCTATATATAATGTTTCAAAACATTCACCAAAGCACTTCATGCTGTGTCTTCCTGATCCAGTTCAACTGTGTTCTTCAGGTCGATGGTCATGTAAATCAATTCACCATCAGAGTTGTGTAACATACGTCGTATACAACAGTAGTTGTTGTGTTTCACAGCACGTTGGCGATGTGGTCCACCATCACGTGTACAATGTGCGTCTGACATGAGGGCACTTATTACTGTCACAATATATCATAATAATAATACACAATAGGTATTCACAAGTCGGTTTCATATCTAAACAAAATAGTTTCATATGTAAGAATGTTGCAGTTCATTATATAAAAGTTTCCACTATGCAACACATAAAACTCACAGTTGTTATAATTAATTATAGCTCATTGAGAATGTACTGCTTTGTTTGTAAGACATGTCCTGTTCGTGGTAATTGTTGATGCGATCGTTACTTTGTGGTTTTGATTACTCAAACGTTTCATACGAAACTGAAGTACCTAAGTATGTGAGTTGAATGTTGATTGATGTCCTGCTGGTCGTGCATCGTTGACAAAGAGAGATGCTTTTGCAGAGGTTACTGTGTATCAGCAAGTGTCGATGTTGAAAACGCTGTAATCTTGAGTTGCACTCCAGTCAATGTCCTCGTCGCTTTGTTTACAAATCAACTAAAAGCGTGAACATGACGTGTCGTTCTTTCCAGGAGCTATTACTTCACGAGGCTACGTACAGACATCAAATAGCACTTTTACGGAAAACGAAACAACATGTCGGCTCGTTACTTTTTGTTAAGTTCAGGTTAACGCGTGTGACGTCATGGTTTTCTGTTTCCTATATGTATAGTTATTATCCTTTGGTTACCAGCTGTGGGCTTCGCAAGTGAATGCCTCTCGCAGCCTGTTCAGTACTTCTTGACCTTCAGCAGAACCAAATGTCACGTAAATAACGATGAATTTGTGCAGCGCTTGATATCCTTGTTCTCGTTTTACACTTCGTTTATTGTCCAATAATGAGTGGCAATGAAAACTGACTGGCAGTCAACTGAGAACATTTAGTTTTGACCTGAACTGAACTAGTCCACGGATTTGTGTATCAAACTGCGCGTCACCGGTTGGAGCCGACGACCACTGATTTTTTTACGTATGTTTTTAAATTATGATTTCAAATACTTTACGTGTAAGTGATATTTTTTTTATGAAAAGGCAATATTTTATATTTTTACATTATTATTACAATAAACGGTGATAAAAATTCAGGGTTAGGCCTTATTTATTGTTATGTTATTTGTCTAAGTCTTCTCCAGGGCCACAGTATACTATCTCTGTGTGACAGTGTGTCCGCGGATGACGTCACTGTATGCTCGTGTGTTACCGCCCGCGTTACGCCAATGTTTAGTATTCTATGTTACCTAACGTCTCATCGCTATAAATACTTGTGCACCGCTCGTGTGTCTCTTTAGATTTTTTCAGGTAAATAACTGAATTTCACATTGGTGATAATATTTTCTTACTAATTTTCCCAAACTTATCGTGAGCTCTTAAATTTTGTAATATGATTCTTTAGTATTTCAACACAATCACAATCTTTGTGTATAGGTACCGCAATTAAAACTGAATAAAAAAAAATTAAATGGTATTGTTCGCTGTGCGTTTATGTCTTTATTACCGGCGCGCGTTACGCTCAAATTAGTAATAACGCTCGATACAAAGTTCGATGTAAATGTTTATATGTGTCAATGAAACAACTGTCATTTTCAGAAAAAATAGTCATAAAGCACTAACATTTATTTTATCAATAAAAAAGTTGTCTAATAATCGATGATAAAAACCGTCCTCAGTTATAAGTGCTTAAAGTTTCTAAGGATTTTTCTTTAGAGTTGAAATTGATCGAAAAAATTTATTTAATTGTATATGTACATTGTACACATGACCTGCACGCTGATGTGACATATCAAGATATCGATGTACCTTCCAGAAGCCTGCGGGAGATTTGCAATATCCTCCGAAGTAGTCTAAATGATATTGGATTAATGATTAAATGCTTTACTATCATAATTATGTTACACATTGTGAGTACATAAGTTAGGCAATATGCGGTGCGTTGTGATTGTTTGAGACAGATTATTCTGTGTTGCGCTTTGTTATGGGTCCGCGGGGTCAGGGGGAGTCAGGGGTCACCTCATGAGTATTCATGACGTGTCGAAAACAACAGTGTCAACGTATCCCCCCCCCCCCCCCCCGCCCCCGCGTCTCTTGCCATACTTTATTACACACGTGCTAGACCACTTTGAACCTTTCGTGTGGTACATTTATGGGTGGTTTTCATTTTCTGCACAATTAATAGTCATCATGTCAACACAGATGAATACAGGCAGACGAAAGCTAAATTAATTTAAATTCTCAGTTATTTCGTGCGACTGATATGCTCAGGACTAATATATGGTCGCGCAACAGGTCACTATGATTGTAAACAAAGATTTATATAGTAATACATTTGTAAACAAGAATCAAGTTATTGCCCTGTAACACGTTCACAGGTATGTCAGAAGTGTCACTGTTCTCAATCGATGAAATCATCGAAAACATATCTATCAGACCTCTGAGGTTGTTAAATACAAAGGGTTTAGACACTCAAAACGCGCACCCTTACGATAGGGAAGAGGATCAACTGTGCACAATATTAGTTAATTTGAACATATTTCATCGTAAGCATAAAACATAGAGCATTACGGTCCTCTCTCTCGGTATACGCGAGCTGCGCGAGAGAGAAGAATTTTACGTGTACTGTTGTGTAGTCCATATAAGTATCCGTTGATATCTGAGGACTCCGAGCCCAACTAATCTTGTTTCGTTAGCTGCTGCCGTCGCAGAATAAATAAACATGAGTGCCTGTAACTGTTAACTATTTAACAGTGATACTAAATGTTAAGTCCAGCTCGAAATACCCCAAATACAAAACCTTTTTGAAGACCTTCCCCAATATATATATATATATATTGGGGAAGGTCTTCAAAAAGGTTGCCTTGCAATAGATGCGTCTGAGATTCGGTTCATAATTTTTACCGGTTCATGTTACAGTCTTAACGTTTTCATTCCGGTACAAGAATTACAGGCCGATAGTTTGAGTATACGGATAATTTAATCACGAAATATTATTGACATGTCAAAATCAGCTGACCAACATAAACAAATTGAGTTAAACGTTGTTGTATCGACCACTACGGTTACTACGGCGGGCACGAGTCCGGCTACGTTGCGATACTGTTGCGACACTGTGGCGACGTCGCCGGAATGTAAACGGAGTGTTGAGGAGAGGCGTTTGCCGGTGCAGCCACGCACACGCGTCCACCAACAGAATATGTGCCGAACACGTAACCACCAGACACGAGCACGACTGTACTGGTGGCGCGAGGGCGCGAGCGTGGTGACACCAGCCGAACACTGCGGCAACCTCACCTCGGATATAACAACTACTGCTAAATTGAATTTTACGGTCAACAAACGATTTTTATTCGGTTGGCAAAATTAGTTATCGCGATTTTGTTTCACAGTCGAAGGTCTCCGTTTTGGCACGCGGGGTGAGGCGAGGTGAGGCAGGGGAAGGCGGGGTCATCTGGTCACGACCTTGACCACGGCTATCAGACTACTTTTCTTCGAAGTTCGAACAAAGTTTTTTCATTCAGAGCAAAATATAGAATGTTAGATAAGATGACATGAAATCATTTAGTCGCTCAACCGTCCGTTACATAATGAGTCAAGCGACCCACTTGTGTACGAGGAAATCTATCGTCACGTCGTGACACTGAGTGAGTGCGGCGGACTCTTTCACCGAGCGACATCGCGACAACTTGTGTATGGCGCGCGTCAACCACGTGTGTGACGTCACGATAAGGAGAGGAACATGTGCGCCATGTTTGTTTACATCCGAGGACATCTCACTATCAGTTTATCTAAAGCGAGGCTCACACTATGTAGCGAAAGAAACATCGCGCGATCAAACGAAACAATCACAACGCTCCTGTTCTTAACAACAAATTAAATAAGCGACAAAGTGGACAGCAATAGCAGTTTGGCTCAATGTTATCGAAATCGGTTTCAATACTGCGATAGATCGATATTGTGTGTCGAAACGCCCCAATGTCGGACGGCGAGGTTGCGCGCCGGTGCAGTGAGGCAATGGACTTAAATTGCACTACATTTGGTCCGAGTGGTAGTAGAGGTCCGGGACGCAACCCTCGGCCCTCGGGCACAGGACAAGCGGGCGGGAGGGTGTGTGCTGAGTGTGGCGGCAAGTGCTTCACTTTCGATTTCATAACGGGTGGCGAGGCGGAAACATCGCGCTTATGCAAGCGCGCGTGCCGTGCTGAGTGTAAGTGTGTGTGTGTGCGGGTACGTTACCGAGTGGCGGCGTGGAGGCGGACTGGACACTCACGGGAGCTGCACTGCTGGCGCGGAAGGTCCGTGGACACGAGCGATCGGAGCGGGCGCGCGCGACCGAGTGCCACAGCGGCCGGCGCCGGCGCTGCGCCAGCCCGCCGCCCCCTCCCCTCGCGCCCCGCCGCCCGCCGCGCAGCCTCTCACCGGACACCGCTGTAAGTTTTCCGCAGCAGCGCGCGGTTTTCCCCGTCCCTTACCGCAAGAGCTTCTGGGTATCACAAAGAGCAAGGAACGTTAAGCTTTTAGACGGCATTTGTAACACCGAACACTTTCGAATGGCATGTGGAGGGCGTTGGAGTTGATTTAGGAGCTACTATCAATAGACTAAAGAGCCGCTATCCCAGGTCCGTCACCTGGGATAGCGGCTGGCAGTAAGTTAAATAGTGGCACGAGCTTTGATCATTTTGATAAATTAATTTATGTCAGTTACTTGCGCCGTCAACGTCTGAGTGCCGGAACAAATTTGTCACCAGCGTCCAAAGCCTCGTGAGCTTAGTTCGTCATTAGAATGTTGTAAATCTTCGACGAGTAATAACCGATCGTCTCTCAATATACGCTCATATAGCGGACACATACTAGAAACTAAAGCGTGAGAGACTCTACCGTGTGTAGAGCAGGTAGATGCCGCCGGCATCGAACACTTTGTTGTGGACAGGAAGAGGCCAGTTTGCTATACCGCTGTTTGATGTGTTAATAGCATACAGTATGGCATATTGACTTTACTCGGGAGACACCTTTATCCAGCATCAAATCAATCAGCAGACATCTAAAGCATTTATTTTAGTTAGACCTTTTACAGGCACTTTTGAACTGTCAAGAAAACGTTACTGCCACCTTACAAAGTGTAGAGTGTCTATATGCCTCGCTCTCTGATTCAGACAACGAACCGTTTTGTGCATCTAACATAGAACCTAAGTTATTAAAGTTGTCCTGACGATTAACAGCATGCTCGTAGCCAGAATTTCGTGAAAGGTTTAAAAATAGTTTTTGATTTCAAGGAGAGGTTTATAAACCAAATTGACATGTTGGCTACGACCATCGCCTATGAGTAACAGGATAGATAGATTGGTGTTCTGAGGGAGACGAACCTAAAGTATGTGGGACTACGCGCCAGAGACGGCTCGTTAAGCGCGGTACAACAAATAACACGGCGATACAAACTGATAGGATAAACACTACAAGCTCACTGTGATCACGTAATCATTATCGATGCTAATATATTATATTTATGCAGTTTTAAACAAGCACCACTTTACAGATCTAAGACTTATGAGTACTTCCTCAAACAAAAAAAACGGACAAGAGCGAGTAGGACACACGGCTTGAGGGTTCCGTACCGTTTTATAACCGCAGAGTGAAACTTAATATTGCGTTTTTTTATGTACGTATGTATGTACTGTACGAAAAAACTGCAACTAAAGTTTTTTCAATTTAGTTCAACTCGGCCGATCGCAGTCCACTGCTGAACGTAGGCTTCTCGTAGTTAATCACTACACATATAATAATAAATTAATAATCTTCAAATGTTTTCGATTACTTGTGCTATGAGAGCTACTTTCGTGCTAGATTTTAGATCAACGGGTAGTACCCCATAGCTGGTGATGTGTCGAAGACTATCGGTATGCACGGCAAAAGGTATCTCTTTATTGCATTAAGTTAGAATTCTCCTGAACTATCCTGAAAAAAAGGGTCTCGACGAACAGACATACGGACGACAAAGTGATTCTATAAGGGTTCCATTGTTTCATTTCAAGGTACAGAACCCTAAAAAGTGACCTCGTAACAGTTGCAGTATTTTTGTACGTCACCTATGTATCTCTCTACACATAATAATATGTGCATACATAAGAAGTGATGCTCATCGAATGAACGTATTGGACTGATTGATCAATTAAGTGTCACTCAATGCTCCGAGCTTCCGTTGTGATTGTACTCTGACATGCATTCTTCACACACACACACACACACACACACACACACACACACACACACGCATACACACACACGCACACAGGTGCAGCTGTTATGATGTAATACTAATAAGTAGGTCTATTTAGATTGGAGTCTTTTTTTTCTCTTGAGACTAGAGTGGACTACGGAAGTAGGTACTTATATTGGTTTAAATACATAATCTTAGTTCAAAGACTTCGCTGAATTTTCGTTTTATAAACAAGAAAATAATATTCAACATAAATCTGCCAGCTTATGTAAAAATAGGTTCAGTTGTGGTCAGTGACCGCCGAGCAGAGTGTACATGAGGTAGCAATAGAGCAGTATGACTTAAGTAGAGCGCAGACGACACACTAGTGATGACGTAGTGGTATGTAGTTTGCTGGAAGCTCGAGTCCTGGACGTGTTTGTGCCCGGTGTGGTATACCGTGTCAGAGAATAAGGCTAGCAGCTCGCTCCGCACCTACGGCGATAAGTGTTTCAATGGAGAAATATAACATAACAGTCTCGGAACATCACTGCACGCGCGAGTTGTTCGCATCATCCTCAACACGCTGTTGCATTCTAGTGTCAAACACAGTACTGCCTTAAAGCGAGGTATAAACTCCGAGTCACCGCCGCGCTAGCGAGCTGGTGACCATAACTTGGTCGTAGTTATAGAGCTGGCAACACATAATCAAAGCTTCGTCGCGATACAAGCCTGCGTGACTTTTACGAAGACGCATTATTTGAACATCCCAGATTGCATGTGCAGGCGATACTCTTCTTTAATTGTTTATTTTAAGTGATATTTCTGTAGTACTTCTACTATTTAGTGGTATCGTGAGGCGCAACATCTCACTTGCCAAACAAATATTATAATTTTTTGACCCTTTGTAGCTTTGTATATTCGACCCTGTCTGTTGCGTGGCGGCGGCGCAGCGCCGTGTAATAAGTCATCGTAAATCATTTAGTGTCTCTACGCAATAGTTAGCGATGTGAATGTGAGTGATAATGAACACGTCAAGTGTGTGTGTAGGTGGCAGGTCGCAGGTCGCGCGCGCACGCAACAGGGCTCGCGCAGCACCCGCGGTGACGGGGGACGCGAGGCTGGTGGGTCGCAGGTCGCCAGCGAAGGTCCCTGTCTCGACATTTGTCACGCGTGTGATATGTCAAATTAATTAACATTGTTGTAAAGTGGCTTAACGTTAACTGTTGCCGGCGAGTTTGATTCCATGACCCACTTGACCTACAACTCGCTACTCGACTTTCACGAGCAAAGTTCACTCAGCGTTACATATATTGCGTCCATATTAATCTGAATCCTGAAAGACATAACATTACTTGTGTTGTGATCAAGTGCATGTCGTTAAAGAGAAAGCGCGTTATTATTGGCTAACAATACAATAGCAAGGCAGTGCACAGCTATGTTATCAACTGTTAACCCTAGTTTAGTTTGTAACTCTCCAGAGATAATTGTTAATATTAATTTTTTTGAGGCACATTGTCGTTCGTCACAGTTTCTCCGCGACACCTCCCCCTCCCCGTGCCGCGCCCCCTCTCCCAGCACACGGTGCCTTGACTTAGTTTTCTCAGTTTATGGTTAATTAATAATAAACGATATCTATCGATGCTATTCACTGACACCTGTCGTGACACGGTGTGAGAAACATTTCAACAGTAAGTACATCAAAGTTACGGAGAGCATGCGCCGTCGAGCAACGTTGAACCGGTAGCGGTTTCTGCATTACCAACTTCATTTAAATATTAAGAACACAAGTATGCTAGAAACCATTTATTTAAGTATTGTGAAGCAAACTGTTATGTGGTTGAGTATTATTATAATAAATTATCATTCCATTACGTTTCAACAGCTGGCCGGTCTTCTTCTCACAATGAAAAAGATTTAGGTCCAAGTCGTCCACGCTGCGCGCTGCGCTGGTGCACTTTGACGGATTACACAAACTGTCAACAAATGACAATGCCAGATTGTGATCCAGCAAATACAAGATTGTGAAACTAGTAATAAATAATATCTAAAATTTTGGAACATGTTACTATCTATAGCTACATATAAATAAAAAGAAAAGTTCTGACTGACTGACTGACTCATCAACGCCCAGCCCAAACCCTTAGACCTAGAACGCTGAAATTTTTCACAGAGGTTCCCTTTATCCCTTGAGGCGTGGCGCGGCATAGAAATAAGGTTTTTTCGAAATTCAACCTCTAAGGGAGTCAAATAGGGGATGAAAGGTTGTATGGAAAATTGACACTTAACGGGTTCAAAATTTCACGCAAGCGAAGCTGCGGGCAAAAGCTAGTCAATTATAATAACGATTGACTTGTATCGTCAAAATATTCATAAAGTAGTATTCAACGTGTTTTTATTGTTTGTAACGTGCATCCTCCATTTTTCCTGTGACAAATTTCAATACGTTCCGTGTTACGAATATTTTGATAAGCATCAAGCACAGGGACGCCCAAAAATGTATATTTTAAAATGTTAAAGCGTTTTTTTTATTCTATTTTTTCAAGAAATCGATATTTAAAAGTCTAGTTTACTGTGATCTTGCATTTATTGAAATTAATTACATAACATCACGCCTTATTCCTCAAAGGGTTGGCAAAGGTGTACAGTATACCCTCATTTCGCCGATATGTTTTACGTCCCATGTAATAGCGGGCGGGGCCTATTGCCATCAACCGGGCACAAATTCAGACTCCGGGCTGCTACTGACAAATTCCACATGGAAAAACCCAATAATACTTTGCCCGACCTGGAGATCGAACCCCTTGTGACCACTAGACCAATGAGGCAGTAAAATTAAATAAACATAAATAAATGATTTAATTAAAAAATAATTATATTCTAGCATGGGATTTTAAATTCAATATTGTAAAATTAATTTGTAAATGCATGGAATAAAAGGCTTTTTATTTTTTTATTTTTATTAAATGATTTATGAATATAATTAATCACATATTTTGTGCAAAGAAATAGACTAACCGTCAAAAAGCTATCTTGTGATTTAACTCGCTTACTAAAAATAGTAACTGCCATTAATTAATTACCATCACAAAGAACAGATGGCAGCACTGTTCATTGAATGATTTGGGTGCTTATTTTTTTTCATAAAGCCGCCAAACAATACCGCCATCTGTATTTCTCAGAAAGAAGTTTTTTGAATTTTATGAAAAAAAAAGCTTCAAACAGGGCAGGATGTTACACTGTATCTTTCAGTGCTGCCTTCATTATACGTAAACTTAGTTTTAGATATAACAGGTAACACTATTCATTGAAAGATTTGGGTTCTTTCAATGAATGGTGCTGCCATCTGGTTTTTTAATGAATGTCAATTTTTTTTTTCTGTTAAAAAACTTTGCCCCACACTAAGATTTCTCTTGTATCGTGGGTGCGTTTACAGACACAAATCTCACAAACAAACGCCCAGACCCGAAACAACCATCTGTAGGTCATACAAATTTTTGTTCCGTGTGGGAATCGAACCCACGACCCGTAGCGCAGAAGCCAATCGCTTAGCCACTGCACCAAACGTGTCGTCGACAATATTTATGACAAAAGCAAAGAGTAGAAGTAACTACTTTCTTTTATAGTTACCATACTCATTGGTATTTTTTTTTTTGGTTTATCAACGTGCGTATTATCTCTGACAGATGTAGTGCGAGGAAATAAGAATAAATTGTTGAAGTCGCTAAAATAATGAAAATAAAATGGCAAGATCATGAAGGTCTTGAGGAGACATTCTGTAATATACAATAAAGTTGTTAATAGCATGGTATGTTTAGCGTTAGCGTACAACAGTTTTACTTGGTGAGGTAAAGCTCTACGCGACGGCTCGCATTGTCCTTTTTGAATCCCTCTCAGGTGTTCAGGTTTCCTCACGATGTTTTTTTTCACCGTTAAGAGCGTTTACGCCGTTCGGCATTTCATACAATTTTTCAAGTCCTTATTTTTCGGTATGACTGAACCGATTTTAATGAAACTTCATACCCATCAGCAGGATACATAGGACTAAAAAGTTAGTAGAAAACATTTTCAAAAAATAGTGTTACAGTTAAATTAGACCGATATTAAACTTTCCATACAAACAGAAATTTCCAATTATCTTTTTTTAAGTAAGACATTTCGAAAATGTTTTCTACTAACTTTTTAGACCTTAGTATCCTGCTTATGTGTGTGAAGTTTCATCAAAATCGGTTTTGTCATTACGAAAAACAAAGACTTGAAAATTTGTATGAAATGCCGTACGGCGTACACGCTCTTAACGCAAGTAATAATCAATTCAGATCTTCACATGAATTAGAACAGACAGAGGTGCGGACCGGAATCGAACTCAGATGCTCCTGCATGGAAGGCAGCCGTTCAACCAGGCTGTCTTACTGATATAATTATGTACCTATAGTGATAAATAAATAAAGTTTCCATTATGAACTTATGTTTTAAATGTATGTAAGCAGTAGCCTTCAGAGTTGTGACGCGATCGCTTGTGCCTAACTAGCCTTTTACTGTTCAATGAGATAATAATTTATAAATCCAGTAGAAGTATTAATTAAGTGCATATTTGTCTGAGCCGCGCTCGCTCTACGACGCGACGGTATAATATATGCGACCTCTGGTGGCCGCCCCCGGCTACTATCACTGTTTAACCTAATTTATAGCAAAACAGGTTAAAAAAAGTTGCCTTCGCGGCGAAGCCTAACAGCGGCGCAGGCGCAGGTGTTGAGCAACCATCGGTATCGGTTCGATGTACGCGACCGGCACCTTGACCGAATACAGCGCACGCACATAAAACCTGCATTTTTGTCATAAGAACAGGATTCAGTTAATTAATTATGTCAGTTAATCATGGCCTCTAAAATAAACTGGCTCCAAACTTAAAGCGACAATAGTCCAACAGTTACCGCGATCGAGAGGTAACGGATTCGAGTTTCATTCGTTGCATTGTGGTGACGAACAACTTGTCCAGACCTAACAAATGATGTCTTAGGGTCTCGTCTATGTTATCACTGTGAGCTTCGCCCGGAGGACACGGTGGAGCATACGGTGGAGGTTTTCCCTACTTACGTGTCCTCGTATAGGCGATCGGCGGCGGCGACCTCTCGCGTCCGGCCCTGGTTCAATCCATGGTCCGGAGCGAGGGGGCATGAGAAGCAGTCACTTTCTTCTGCGAAGCAGTAATGCTAGCTAAGGAAGAGGTGGGCGGCGTGAGGGAGAGGCAAACCTCACGCCCCAGCCGCCACAACAGAAGAGGACACCACGGGCATCGGGAGTCGCAGGGCGATTCCCGGCCGGTTAAGGCGCAGGCCTGCGGACGGCGAGCGTTGGGTGGCTCTCCACCTGATCAGAACCAGGCCCGGGTCGACGGCGCGTTGTGTTCCACGCGCGCCTCAAAGAGATGTCAGCATAGTAGACGGTATAGTGCCTGCCAGGCTTGCGGCATTTGTTAGAGTTACCGCGGCCCTGGAAGGCAAAGGGCATTAGGAGTAACACGGATGGGTTTTAGTCAGTAAGAGTCTGACACTCCCTTCTGCTCCGTCCAGAGTGAAAGAAGTCACTTGATGATTTCTCAATATTAAAAAAAAAACGGTCTCGTCTTTATACGATTTGTAGAGCGAAGACGCAGCGGCGCGGCGGGGCGCATGCGCACTCTACAGTTAACTTGTGTAATACCGCGCGTAACACAATAGCATCGAACCCTTTCTACTATTTGTACATTAGCGTATCTCTGAGCAATACATTTGTTTTATTTTTGTATCCACATTATAAAACATTAGTTGTTGCGCATTCTTCTCCTTTAGGAAACTACATATTGGAATGTGGTAACATAATGCTACACTTTTAAAGGTACATCTATAAATGGCCTAATTATAATACATACATACACGTACGCCTGTAATACTCCAACGGGTAAGCAGAGGTGTTCTCCTATTACATGTATGTAAGTCCCATGTAAAAGGTGGACAGTCTATTGCCATTTTTCAGGCACGATTATGGTGATAGGTTTGTCGCCACTTACGACTTGCTCGGCGACGGAGCGGATATACTATATCCTTCGTCCCACGGACTAATTAAAACAAATAATTTAACTGTGACTCTCGGGGTGTGAAAATTATAAATAACAAAGCAGACAGATTTTTTATAGCAAACCGAATTCTTTCCCGAGCCTTGGACGGCATTCTCGTTCTTGAGAATTTTGTTCGTACTTGTCTTATACGAAATTTTAAAAACAAACAATCCGGGTGTTAGAATACGCAGGGTATGAAAATGAGGCTCGTGGTGAGGTTGAGTATAGTAGGTATGACCTGTATTTCCAAAAGTCGGTGCCTTTTATAGAAAAACTGTTCCAAATATTAATATATAGTGGGTACACACAAATAGTTAGAACACAATAATGTCAAGACACTCTACGTGCTGTATTATATCTGTGAGTAATATTCCGCTACACGGGGTAGGAATTGCACACGCTACGGTAATAGGGTTATCTACTGCGGCCTTCGTGACTGGTGATATGACTACATTGACACAATACTGTAATACGCAAACTATAACCCTTCAGAGAGTACATGCGTGTCGCAGAATGTTGTTTAATTAGCAGGTACAGTAACATTAATTTGAGTGTTAGCTGCATCGCATGCGCATGCGCGGCGCGCGGCGGTCATGACTCCAATGCATAACTTACGCGCCCCCACAGGTCACCAGTTATTGCACTCAGACACAACAATACCACCAACATTAGTATGACCGAGGTGCAGCTGATCTCTCCTCTCAACACATAAACACTAGCTCCGGTGCGATTGTGAAATGATAACATGACACTCATACCGGTGACCCCTCAACGATTACGTTTACTACCTTACATTCATAGTTCCGAGGTGAGGGTTGGGACCTTACACAGTCCCTTACAGACGAAGCATCGACTGCTTGACCAATGAGACGACCGCGCAATCATGTAATGCGCCACGAGAGTGCTCACAATAATGTACAGCGCACCACTCACCGCCACACTGACACACTGACCGGATCATACAAATAAATAGTGCAGTGGCGCACGGCGGCCCTTACGATTATCGTTCTTAGGGTTCGATCAACGCAACGAAACTATTATTTGCATCATCAGAACAGAATTGTCAAAAACAAATGAACAATCCTAAGTAAAGGAGTGAATTGTTTAGAGTATCGTACAAGTATATGCACATAATGTGCACGCAACAATCAGTTCAATGGCACATTCGTTTTACGTATGCACTCCGCCTCTTACTGTATTGTATAATATTTCACGTTACTCGTAGTATGTTAGTATGTATAGTTTTGGCAGCTCTTGTTTGTGATCGCGATGTAGTGCTCGTTGATGTTAGTGTGTCGCCGCGATGTGTGTCAGGCGTGGGTCAGGCTGCTCCTACTCGGGCAGCTGTGTGCCAATCACTCTCAGCTCTGTGTCCGTCTGTGTCCGGAACTTTGTCCTCGATAATAAATGGATGACTTGTATAATTCCATGACACTTGGTCTCACGTAAGCGTTACCTAACATTCAGACGTTTTTAATTATGAGGATAACTTGTTGTGCAGCCGCAGACATGGACGCGGTAGGATATATAACAGTGTGTCGCACATTTAACGATCTCGATGTGGTAATGTTTTAACTGTAATTCTCAGGCAGAGGCCAGTTCCGTGAGACAATCACGTGATATTGATTATCGAACAAACTGACACTAACAGATGATCTAGTACCCGAGGCTTCATTACAGTATTATGATGTACCACGCGTTTAATGTAAAATGTTTTTTTTTTGTTATTTCGGTCGCGGGTCGCGTGTCTACTGCTGACCCGCGACAAGGTGCACGTTGTGGCGGTCACCGCGCTTGTGAAATACATTTACTAAATGAGTGTAATTGGAACAAAAACTGGTCTCGCTGTAGTTAGCGACACAGTTATAAATGACTAGCTTTTGCTCGCGGCTTCGCTCCCGTTAATTTACGGATCCCTAATTTTTTGATCCCAAAATATAGCCTATAGCACTCAGGGATAACGTAGCTTCCTACTGGTGAAAGAATTTTTGAAATCGGATGAGTAGTTTCGGAGATTACCTCCTACATACAAACAAACAAACAAACAAACAAACAAATTCTACCTCTTTATAATATTAGTATAGATGACGCGACAATGAGTGCAGCGGGTTTGAGGGTGAAGGACCTCGCGCTTGCGACATCGTCACCATTGTTCCACATCATAATCACTTATAATCGATCACTACGGGCTAGGTCTGACACTTGTCTGCAGTGCCGACAGGCCTTAAGACTACAATTACGAGGGTACCCGCGGCACTGTCACTCTAAATACCGCAGAGAGCACAAAGTAATGGTCAAAGCCATTGTATACTTATCTATATTTATAAAAGGAGAAGCTGACTGACTGACTGATCTATCAACGCACAGCCTAAACCGCTGGGGTTAGAAACAGGAAATTTTGACAGACCTTTTGTAACGTAGGCATCCACTAAGAAGGGATTTTTCGAAATTCAACCCCTAAGGGAGTTGAATAGGGGATGAAAGTTTGTATGGAAAATCATCACTTAACGGGTTCAAAATTTCAAAACTAGTATAATATAAATTGCGAAAACTAGTATAATATAAATTCCTGGTTTGAATCACCTAACAGGTTACGTACTGAAAGTAATGTATTATGAAATGGATGGAATGGACGGAAAGGATGGTTAAAATCAATTATTGTCGTGGTAAGGTAGCTGGCCTCACTGCATCATTATGCCGGTGGTCCATGCTATCAAGCATCGTGCGCATGTCGCGGCGTCGTGTCGTCTCCGCAGTGCGCGCGCGCACATCAGGTCGCGGTGGTGGTGCTCCGTGCTGGTCACTCACTACGACTCATGTCGTCGTCGGGCTGCCATTTTATTCTTAATCATATCTTAATTGTACACAAGAAAATTTCAATTTAATAATACAGTTTAGTGATGAACAGGCGAGCTTAAATAAAAAGAAAATAGTTTCGTATGAACCTTAATATTTTATTTATTTATTTAAAACTATTGCTTACTGCCATCCCAAAGCGTGTAGTGGGCAACTTTACAATATTAGACTTGACTTACAAATAATACACAGAATTCGTAGAACTGCTCAGCTTTGTTGTGAAAAATACGTACCTCTGGTTGCTAAACGATCATAGCGTTCAGCAGTAAGATGGCCTGACTAGCAGGAGCGACGGAGCATACTGTGAAGTTTGTGCCAACAGGACAAGTGGCTGGATAATCTATTTTCCCATTAAACAGCCAATTATTGTGGAGCATCGAGACGCATTGACGGCCCAGCTCTAGGGTGTTAATACGTTGGTAGGTATTGACACACCATGTCAGAGACACAAGGAGAATGCAGCTTCAGATGAACTGCCTTGAAGATCATTGAAAGTACGACAACGAGACGCAATACGTGACTGAGTCTACGTATAGATATTAAAATGGAATGTTTTATTTGTTTTAATCGGACTTCAAAAAGAAGGAGGTTCTCAATTAGAGAATACAATCCCGAGCATGTTTTTCAATCCCGGGCTTACGGGATTTTTGAAGCCTTTTCCCGGGATCCCGGGCCTATCCCGGGATTAGACTATGTGGTTACTAATTGGGCTAAAATAAAAAAAAAACACGAGTAATTAAAAAAAAAGTCTCCCGCCATTTGAAATACTTAATTTCAGATAATTGACTTTTAAATTTTAATGGCGTAGCCTACGTAACCCGCCGTCACTGACGTAGCCTACGTAACCCGTACCCGTCACTGACAGAACAATAAATGAAAAAAATAAAACCTGATTTGCATATTTATACTTTCGTACAGGGAATCCCCGACGGGAAACACCCGCAACAATATTATGATATGAGATGATCGGGTGATTCCCCTGTTGGTTCGTTGGGGAATTACCTTAAGAGTATTGTATTAAAGTATTCCGAGTGGGGAAGTCCCTTCTAAGTTCTACGACAAACATTATTAGGACTGTACCTGTGTAGTAAATAGTGGGTACCTACGTATTGTACGAGTTGCTTTTTGTCGTAATGTATTAAAATAATCTAGGCAAGGCTATTTTCAAGGCGCAACGGACTACGGAATACAAACTAGACTTGTTTGTGGCAATCCCGAAAATCCCGAGATTAGCCAAGTACAGTCCCGGGATTTTCGGGGCCAGAAAACGGTCGGGATCCCGGGATCCCGAGATTCGGGATCCCGGGATTGTATTCTCTATTCTCAATTCGTCTGAATTGGTTTTTTTTTTGTATTTATATTACTCGATATCTCCGCCAATTATGAATGGATTTTGATGATTCTTTTTTGTTTGGTAGGCCATATTTCAGAGGTGGTGCCATATAAATTATATCAAAATGGAATCAGCGCTTTTTGAAAAAATCTACAAAAACAAAAAAAAAACACACTTTTTGGTTAGTTCCCTTCAGCAAAAGTTTTGATGAGGACTTTCAATCTCTGTTTTAACTGTCGTCAAAGAAACATTAGCCAAGAACAAAAAAGATTGTATGTATTTGTAACTTTTGTAAGGAGCCGTCGTGATAATGATACATTAATACGTATTCTTAAAAAAAAACTCCCTAGTTGTTGGAAACATTACGCAACCGTGTCATTTAAATTTGTAGTCTTAAACCATGTAATTTATGCCACTAAAACGTATTACATAAAAAACTTTAAATAAAAGTAAAAAACGACTTAAAAAAAAACTAAAAAAGAGTGAAATAATTAGCATTATATAAAATTAACAGTTTCAGAAGTCGGTGCAATTCTACACTGAAACAAATAAACGCCACCGACTTCTGAAACTGTTAATTATAAATCACGCTAATTATTTTACTCTTTTTTATTTTTTTTGAAGTCGGTTTTAACTTTTATTTAAAGGTTTTTTATTATACTGTAAGATGTTGAGTAGGTACAATAATTACTATCATTGATCGAAAGCCGAAACAAGTCGTTAGCAGAGTTGTAAAGAAATTCTGCCAATCAATAACATTAAAATTATTTTTGTATTCAAATTATTTCATGACTAGTATGAGTGTATGTGAGTATATATGTATATATGAGAGTATGTACAAGTTTTGCAACACGGACCTTCTAATGACGGCCACTGAACACGCTCATGAGGAACACGAGCACGATCACCACACTGACCAGACGAATTTATTAATTAATGTTGTTATGTTATGTTCTCAATACCGAGGAGGAGGCTGCAGATAAACATTCTTAACTCACAAGATGTTACTTGAAAAGTGTTGTTATTCAATTAATGATTTTTAAATGATAAATTGTAGACTCTGACATTGAATTTTTATTACATTACATTTAACTATTTTCACAATATTAAGAATTATTAATTTCAATTTGATTTAATTTATATTCTCGCTAATGTTTGCATGCCTACATTTAAGGTAAATTGTACAAGGATCAATATTTTTTGTTTGGAAATTATTAATCGGGCGAATAAATAATATATGGACGACTGTTAATGAGGTACTTTAATATTAAACCGAGCGGCATTATAATATATTTGCGAAAAAATAATTTAACTGGCGAAAAATAATGAATGATTAAAATTCGTAAAATGAGCTACTAGCAGTGGGAAACAGTTAATCTAACCTAGCAACTAAAATTCCACGTGTCCGAATTAAATACTAATTTGGGCGAAAAAAATACTGAGTGGGCGAAAAAATACTGAGTGGGTGAAAAAAATACTGAGTGGGCGAAAAAATACTGAGTGGGTGAAAAAAATACTGAGTGGGCGAAAAAATACTGAGTGGGTGAAAAAAATACTGAGTGGGCGAAAAAATACATTTCCTTACCCCGAAACGGATAGGTTACGTTCGAAGGGGATGACGGGGGCTAGAGTGAGCGAGCGAAGTGAGCGAACGAAGCCCCCCAAGTAGTATTGGGGGTTCTATAGCAGCTTACTAATGGTACACCCCGTCATCCACTTCGCGTTAGGTTACTTTAAACCCTGCAGACAGAAATAGGAGCCCCGCACAGCGGGACTCCGTCGACGCTCCTTTGGACTCACTCACATTATTTTTGTATGTTTTTAAGTTTGTTTGGGTTTTTAAAGGAGCGTCGACGGAGCCCCGCTGTGCGGGGCTCCTATTTCTGTCTGCAGGGTTTAAAGTAACCTAACACAAAGTGGATGACGGGGACTTCGTTCGCTCGCTTCGCTCGCTCACTCTAGCCTCCGTCATCCCCTTCGAACCTAACCTATCCGTGTCGGGGTAAGGAAATGTATATTTTCGCCCACTCAGTATTTTTTTCGCCCAAATTAGTATTTAATTCGGACACTTGGAATTTTAGTTGCTAGCTTACATTAACTGTTTCCCACTGCTAGTAAGTAGCTCATTTTACGAATTTTAATCATTCTTATATTTTCGCCAGTTAAGTTAATTTTTCGCAAATATATTTTTAATGTCGCTCGGTTTAGTATTAAAGTATCTCATTAACAGTCTTCCATATATTATTTATTCGCCCGATTAATAATTTCCCTTTAAATACTAGCCTTTTTTGTTAACACCTATATTTTTATGCACCTACTTACATTCTGTGCAAATAAACCAATATTCTATTCTATATTCTACAAAAGACGCCCATTCTTCGGCGGTAGTTTCAACAAAATATTACATAACATCACGCCTGTATTCTCCCAATGGGTAAAAACCCATTAACACTTTGCCCGACCTGGGGAGCGACCCCAAGACCTCACGCTCAGCACTCGCGTTTGCAATCACTAGACGAACTAGGAAGGAAGGAAGGAAACCAGTAAAAAAAAAACATGATTTATCCTTCTTCTGAAAGTTGTGTTTAAAACCAATTCAATTAAAGCACTGACTCAGGTACACTTACCATTTCAGGCTACTGGTGGATGAAGGCCACTATACTCTCACAAACATTAAGTCGGTACCTAACAGGTAATTTTTGTTTTTTCCTGTAGTCGCTATGTTGTTTTCTTGTCCCTGTGTTTCCTGTCAGAAAGTTATAGCATTAAAATAGCATAAAGACAGAACAATATGACATGAATCACCGAGTTAAATATTTTGGTATTTTCCCTGTGCTTATGTGTTTCTTTGTGACTTTCCCGGAATTGTTGAGTGTCCGGTCCGCGTCCGGGTCGCGGTAGCTGCGCGGGCGCTTGCGACATGCGCCTGCGCCGATCTGCCGCGACCTGGTGACCGTTTCCTAATCCTAACATCTAGCATACAGCTATTGATTGGTGTTTCATATTGCGTTTCGTTGATATTCTCACAGTAATGGCGTCGGGCGGCGCGGCGGCGCGGGCGCACTGATGACTGTGCAATATATTTTATTACTATACTATTACTAGGTATGCTTGCGTTGCAACACACTGATTGTGCCGCAACAACCATGTTACTATAAACTGTCGGTCGCTCTGACAACTTATTAATTTCACCGATCGTGCTTGGCACATCTCAAGGTACAGTGAATGTTACCAAGATGTTCAGCGGGTATGCCGTTCATTGCAAAGTGATGAACGGGCATTGATCTGCCTATTTAGAAGACACGGATATAGAGTCTATTGACTGGAGTTATTATATTGTTCTATGTATAAGGGCGCGTTGCCTCACTGGCACCGCGGCCACGCAAATGATTATATTCTTGATTATATCTTTTATTAAATATGTGTAACGATAACCGTGGTTTTCATTTTCATCTGATTTATTCAAGTGTTTATGTAACAGCTCACATAGTCTTAGTGTTTTGTTGCACTAGAATGTAGGACCGTTCTGCTGGTGCTACCGGAGCCCCAACACTAAGCCTCACGTGCCGCCTGCTGACACTCGTGACTCCTCATAGCGATATCTTCCGTCACATTTAGTTATTTAAACTTTAAACATTTGTATACCTTTTTTGTATTATAACTTTCGTGAGACACATTCATATTTATGATTATTTACGGTTTACTCACGTGCATTTTTCGGGATTGCCCGACTAGTTTCGGACCCAAACGGAGCCCTTAATCATGAGCTGAACACGCGGCGAGGTCGCGAGACGAACTGCCGCGTGTTCAGCTCATGATTAAGGGCTCCGTTTGGGTCCGAAACTAGTCGGGCAATCCCGAAAAATGCACGTGAGTAAACCGTAAATAATCATAAATATTTGTATACCTTACACAAACATACAAAGTATAAGTAAGTATCGTCTAGTCTAGCTTCTATTACTTTAGTACTCTGCCAAAAACATTCATATATGTCCTACTACATTTCTTATAGAACTTAAAACCTTTTGTTCATTTTGCGGTTCCTGGTTTCTTAGAAATAGCTTGAAGAAAGTAATCTAATGTACCGATTGATGATATTTAAGTAAACAACGCATTCTTAGACTTGACGCATTCATACGGCAAATTTTATTTGAACTCTGTTACGGAAAGCAGATTTTTGTAATGTAATGTTATCATTGTAGAACTGTAGATATGTATAGTAAAATACTGCAAACTTAATATTATCCGTCATCAAAGTGATGGTGTGTCTTGTAGCGCGGCCGGCGAACACTAAGTTGAACTTTATGTTATTAGTTATTGAACTTTATGTTATTAGTTATTGAACTTTATGTTATTAGTTATTGAACTTTATGTTATTAGTTATGTGTAATGTACGTTACCAGCGAGCTACTCAATCAACACTCACGGTGAGGAGAGTGATGGTTCGGATACTGAAACAGTTTGTAATCGGTGTTTAGTAACAGTGTGTTAACATTGAGGTGTTCCGGTGTGCGCTGCTTACAGCCGCTCCCTTCACAAGGTCGCGCTAGTTCCCGCCGCGCCGCTCCACTTGTGGCGATGTCGCGTGGCGCTGATGTCGCGGCACTGCGCTTGCGCCGGTCGCCGGTCGCGGCGCGCCTTCCTTCCGGACGTTTGCATAACGGCTGGCCGCGACCCGCGACCCGGCTGCCCCGCACGGCTCGTTCTTGCCGCATTCTCACAGTACTTGACACTAACTCACGTAATGCGCCTTATCATCTGCTCATATAACCTTCTAATGTTTTTTGTCTGTTCTGGCGCAATTAGCTATATTTATTCGAGTAATGTGTGTACGATTATGTGTAAATTGTAATGTCGTAGTTTGCGGCGCGTAACAGCAGGAAGTGTGGCGCAGTGCGGAGCCGAAACTGATGCACCGGACACCGACACGCGCCACTCTGATGTAACCGTGCGGCACACACAGCGACACACGTGTGTTGTGCCGCGAGTACACTCACTGCCGCGCAAACGACTGGCATAGTGCTTACGCTTTATTATTTAATTTACGAGTAGTGCTTACGTAACGAGTTCAAATCACTACCGAGAAGTAAACTTATGACGTGTCTCGTAACTTTGTAATATTATACCTAATACAATTAGCTAATGCGGCACACTCATCTGGAAATTATAAAGTCATTGCGCAAAACATAATTTATTATTTGTAACTCATAGGCATGGTGGGCTCGATGCAATACAAAGTTTCCTTAACCTTTCGCGTCGGTATTGTAACACATTATCTAACAGAGCGGAGGTCAGTTACACGTAGGTGACTATCGATTTGAGCCCATAGGTACCAATATTTGTAACAAGTCAATGTGCGGGTTGTCGAACTGTGTTGTATTGTTTGCTCTATTAATCCACAAAACGATCTAGTTCATGAACTCAAGGTCACGCACTCAGCTGTACAGTCAACAAGAAGAGAGAACGGATAAACAGATGATCACCGACACACTGTCCCCATACCAAACAAGGGAGACGAGTGTTGTGTCGCAACTTGCACAAGTCTACACTAACACACTAACACTAACTAACTAAAAAGTCTACACTAAGTCGCACACTAATTACCGATAACTAACCTTTACTAAATTCAACCATCACTACAATTTCAATTCAATTATTTATATTATTTTCTCTTCAAAAATGTATCTGAAATCGAATTGATGATTGAATTTGGTATAGGTTTACCCATTTCATTTATATTACTATTTTCCAACAAATACAGCAATGTTTTGTAATCGTCCCTGTACGAGTGTAGAGTTTCATACACTTTTATGCTGATATATAAAATATGATAATAGCCAAGTGATTTATGATAAGCAGTGCTAATGCTAATGTTGATGCTTTGATAGACACGCCAGCTTAACTGTGGAAAATAACAACAACCGCGACGCTTCACTGCGTTTATTATAATCAAATGTACAATGCTATGGAAACACAGCGTAGCACTCAATGTTTGCTTGAAACAGTACACCCGCTGTCGATCTTGAGCCCCTGGTACATCGACACCATGCACTATCATGAAGAAACACCCACGGGAAGAGTTGCGGTGGCGAATACTTTACCGGCATCATCAATGTTAGCATAAATGTAGGTTACACGAGTAACAGTCATCGACTGCACATTAACGTGCGTCTTGTCCACCAGCGCGATGCCTGTATCATTATAATTTATGATCATTACCTAATATTCACAATCACATAGACTAGTTATGTTAGCATTGTATTCATTTTCACATTATTGTTGTGTGTAATTTAATGATTATTGCATGTAATAATCAAAATAATGGCGAGCTGTACGTGAATGTGTAATACGAATACATTCTAACTGCGACTCTCGGCATGATTTTCTATGAGCTGTCCGAGGTACCCGCGTGATGTGGCTCTCAGTAGTCGGGCGGAACCACTTGTCCTATATGTTCAGGGTGAAGATGTCCATCGGTGTGTTGACATCAAGCGAGCTGTAGCCTGTTAGACAACCTACTACATAAAAATAGGTGTGCGATACAGTGGCTAAAAATATACATTTGTAACAACTATCTGCTTGTTTGTTTGTTTTGTAAAAGCGTTTATCCAATTTACATTTGTAACCTTCCGAACTCAGTAGTAATGTTAATAGTTGGCTATAATATATGAATAGCAATGTTTTTAGTGTTAGCTGTTGCAATAATTTATTCAAATATCATCACGCATGTTATCTCGGGCAAAATCATATTTTGTATAATTCCATATACTTTTTCGTAATCGAGCATGTATGATAATGTAAACTTCATGGTGGTCAATGGTGTCGACGCGTGAAAGTAACAAATAAACGTAATAATTGATCATCTACACTATACCACAGGCTTTGAACACCTCCAGTCGTTAACATTGAAAAATTAATAAAAAATAGCCTTTAAATAGAGTAAGTTCTATCATGAGTACCTATTTGAGGTAGTGACTGAACACCTGGTCTAGTGTTCCCGTCAGTATATTTGGTTATCCGGGACGGAGACTGGACCTTGAGCTGTGGCGCTAAACGACACACTGACGAGACAACAACAGACAGAAGGTCCACACCTAACAACATGCGATAACTATAATCCTAATCCTAACTATCCTAACTACAATATTATAAATGCGAAAGTAAGTTTGTTTGTTTGTTACCTTTTCACGCCTAAACCACTAAACCGATCATCCTGAAATTGTGCATATATGTTGTCAGGTGTACAGAAACGGACAAAGGGTACCTTTCATCCCCAAAAAAGTACTGTTCCTGAGGAAAACAACAATAACGTTCATAGATAGCGCCACGTGTCTTTCGAATCATGATTGAATTATGTTATTATAGAAACATTAGTAGTGTGTTAAGAGTTGATTGTCAAATTCTAAATTAACGCGAGTGAAGCCGCGGGCAAAAGCTAGTATACCATTTTTACGAAATGTACGTAAATTTCAAGTTTATTGTTTTTCCATAATTAATCAGTTTCATACAAATAATAGTGTTCATCCTCCTTCCCGTGGACTTGGTACAAAGAAACCAGCCAAGGCGACGGATAGCTGTAGATATTGTTGTTACACAATACACTGCGTTCACCAGTCCGTCAGCCGCGCGCCGGCGCTGTCTGTCGGAGCCACTGTTCACGTTGACTTCACCATCACATGCAAGGGTGCTTCGTGTCGTCTGCCGCAATATAAACCTCGAGCTACTTCACACGTCAACGTCTTCTTCTGCTTCTTATCAGTCCATTAACGCCCACGGTAGACCATGGCCTCCACACCACCTGCACCTGCACTGCACCAATAACAAGTCACATTTAAGATTATATATCATACTTCTGTACCTATTGTTTTTTGTAAATACTCAGTTTACTTATATTGCGTTGCTATGGAAGAGCGGGGCTTCCCAACACAGGCATTACTTGCTTAAAGGGAAGCTCCAAACACTAAACTTGTCTGTAAACTTATGAAGCAATAAATTTGTATTGTATTTTGTATTTGTAAGATACTTGAACTCTTGATCGTGATATAAAGGTAGATAATCATAAAAGTATAATGTTTGACTGTAACTGATGTCGTTGTCATAGTGCACCAATGCTTGTGAATGTTCTAAGAGGCATGCTAGACATACTGTTGTGTTTCGCTTCCAGTGTTCTATTTTTGTTTTCTATTATAGATCAGTATACAAGATTAATTGAAAAAGACCGACAACCTCTTAAAGGGTCATTGTACTCATCATTATGAACAACTTTTACTATGGGACCAAAATTGAAATCGCGAAAAAAAAACAGCTGTTCCCTACATTTATGTTATGTTCGCTTAGCTCGTCAAAATGTAGGGAACAGCTGTTTTTTTTTCGCGATTTCTGATTTGGTCCCATAGTAAAAGTTGTTCATAATGATGAGTACAATGACCCTTTAAGAGGTTGTCGTTGTTTTTCAATTAACCCTGTATAGGTTATGATAAAATGTCACTACAGTCACAGACAGAATATAATTATTTCTTCCGACTTCTGCGTTACTGAGTTTATTTTCGTGGATTGTATGGAGTGGATATTCTACAGGAGCCTGTGTGGTGACGAGCACCGCGTGGCGCACCGCTTGGCGCACCTGGTGGCGCACCGAGCGGATTTAGAAAGGACGTTTCCTTGCGCTTTACGTTGAAAGCGGAATGGCGCGACCTTGCGCCCGCACCGACACTAATTTGCACTTCACTCTTATAATTTAGGCACACACATCATATTACTTGTCTCTCTAATGCATACATTATAGTCAATGAAGGACAAGCGCCAAAGTGAAGCATTGCGCCACATACCTGCTCACCGCCGGACGACTGCTCTCACTGTACCTGACGCGGACACCATTGTACAGCTCTTACTGCAATGTTTGAAGCATGCCATACATCAACAACCGTCTTGTTTCAGATCGTTTGGACCAACACAACCGACTGAGTGTTCCTTCATATAAATCACTCCAAACAGTACAAACAGTAGTATTATATTCTATACTGACAAGGGGCCAATACTCCCAATGGCGTAAAAACACGTAAAAGTGAGAATCCGGTTCTTCTAATAATATATGAATTTGAAATGCATAACATGCTCCTCATAAACATAAGTAATCATAATAAATTAATCTCATTATTTGAGTTTAACATAATAGGCTTTCACTATATTGCTCTTCGGTCATAATTTTGATTAACATAAGACGGAACTGTAACCAAAAGAAAGAATAACCTAATATGGCTTAGAATATTCGCACACAAAACAGTGCCACCCAGATACAAATCAGAGCAACCTCACTCCACGTGGACCGACTCGAGCGAATCTACATCAACTACGAGTTACATACTTGCGTGTCTGTTGTATGCTATGCTGTGTGCATGCCTTCTACATTCTGCCGGATGTTAGAGTGAATTGATATTAAGATTTATGTAATTTTGATTTACGTTGTGAAATAATACATTAATGCTAAGAAGTATGAGAAGAATGATCAAAAGTCACTAGAATGGTGATTTTTAAGGCATACTTAATTATGATTAAAGGCTTTATGTAACAAAACAGATAACCCGTACAAGTAGAATAGAATAGAATATACTTTATTGTACACCAAAATTGTAACACAGCTCTTATACAATATCATATATTGAAGGGTACAATGGCGGTCTTATCGCTGATAGCGATATCTACCAGACAACCTTTGAATGAACAGGAAGACAATGAATAAGATAGGGGGGATAGTCCGTGAGTGTACTGCTGCAAAATATATACTACACATAATACATAGACATAATACTTACATACAAAAATTATACATATACATATATTGTATATTTTTGTCTTTCTTTCTTTCTTTCTATATATATGTTACCGGCAATCTGTGTAATCCGGTATTCTATACAATGCCTAGGCATTGTATTGAATGCCTAAAACGTTCAGGTAATGTATGAAATATTATTTATTTTATACTTTGCCTAGGCATTTTATACAATACCGAATGCGCAGCCGGTAATGTGTGAAAAAGACGAGAGCGACGAAGGGGAAGACAGGAGCGAGGCACAATAAAAACAAATGAAAGACTTAAGGGGATGTTTGGAAGGTTGTTTGGGTTTCCAAAGGAGAGTCGACGGAGCCCCGCTGCGCGGGGCTCCTATTTCTGTCTGCAGGGTTTAAAGTAACCTAACACGAAGGGATGACGGGGGCTAGAGTGAGCGAGCGAAGCGAGCGAACGAAGCCCCCGTTATCCCCTTCGAACCTAACCTATCCGTGTCGGGGTGCCCCAAATGAATGACCACATCTATTTACTTCACACATTGCCGGTGGACCAGCAGGTATTCTATACAATCCCTAGGAAATGTATACATTACCTAGGCAAAGTATGTAATGGACAATAATATTCATAATATTTCATAAATTACCTGGAGGCCCCAGGCATTCTATACATTGCCTAGGCATTGTATAGAATACCTGCATTATACACATTGCCGGTAACATATACATATGTCATATAATTATGTGATAATTAAAAACAAGGTAGGTTTATGATGAGGTATTAATATCATGAAGAAATAGAAATGTGTTGAGAGAAGAAATGATCTTTGACCTATTTTTTAAAAGAATTCAGTGATTGAGCTTGTCTTACTGGTATCGGCAACGCATTTCATAATCGTACAGCCTGGACTGAGAACGATTTGTCATAGAATTTGGTAGAATGCGAGAGCATCGAAAGTCTAAAATTTTCCGATGATCTTAAGTCTCTAGTATGAGTGTCATGAAGGAACTTAAAACGTTCTTTGAGATAAGAGGGGGTTACAGGTAGAACGACAGAGTTCTAAGATTTTATACATTTGAAAGCCAAAGTGTGTTTTTTTGTTAAATAAATGAAGCCTTTCACACGGGACGATGACAGATGTTAATTTCAGGAAAAGAAAAACAAACAATAGCTCACATCACACCATTTAATTGTTTGTGTAAACCATAGAAAACAAGGAAAACACTCTTGTGTTCCGCGATTTAAACCTTAAGATATGCAAGAAATAAATACATAGTGTTTCATACAAAAGACATCAACGCGCAATGCTACGTTTAAATTATCTTTACAGACTCATGTCGCTAGCTCATTGCAAAACTTAGATAAATGACTACGATACCCATAAATGTTGATGAGATTAAACACAAAACTTGCAAAATTAGTTGCTTCATTGATCCAACGCCAGATTTAACACAAATAGCTGCGTTTATATGCACGCAATCACTTCACATCTTATCAGATTGTATTGTTATCTTCAGTCAATGAGTGCTGATACCATCTGGGGTCCAACTCAATTCGTGGTGAGAAACATGATACATATTGTGGTTACAGATGAGAGGGGTTAGCGGATGTAATATACTTAAATAGTAAATACTGGACTACAGTAACAAGGTTTAAAATACTTGTTTTAACTCTGTTGTGTTTATCAATACCTACTGTAGGTAGTTGTTGTCCGAGTAAAAAACTATCTTAACTGTGATGAGGTTTGAAGTACATGACAGCTGTCGCTTCCTCATTTCTCCTTACAAGCATTATATTTCAATGAACAATAACAATATGAATGATATGCTTATCGTGCTGGTAATGAATCCTGTAGGTGTGAGTCAGTAGTGTTGTGTGGTCTGGGTGCTGCATCCCCACTCGTGTGGGTGGTGGCGGCGTGGGGCGGGTGAGCGGAGTGAGCGCGCGGCGGCGCGCGGCGTGCGGCAGTCTGGTCGCTCGCACGATGGTCGCCACACGTTCGCTCACGTCACTCGCGCTGCTGGCGCTGCTCGCCGCCGCCGCCGCCGCGCCGCCACCACAACACTTGCGCGCGCGCAGGCAGCTCGCCGACGACAACACGCTACAGCCCATCGAGGTACGAACCCGTTCTAGTACACACAACACCCGCTTATAGTCTTATACAAACACTGCTCGCTTTCAAACATAGGAAGTTTAAA
Organism: Amphipyra tragopoginis; assembly: GCA_905220435.1. Lineage (NCBI taxonomy): Eukaryota > Metazoa > Arthropoda > Insecta > Lepidoptera > Noctuidae > Amphipyra > Amphipyra tragopoginis. The sequence continues at coordinate 58,443 of HG992013.1, read as the reverse complement.
CAGAGTCACCTGTTGAATAAGTCTTAACACATTTTCGCAATGTTTAAGAAAATATTATCTAATAGTATGTGCATATAATGTGCTCTTGACCCATTTTTTGTTAAATAATTGTGTGTACTAAAACATCAAAACGGTGCTGCAATAATTATACAAGTCAGTGCCAATACGATTAATCATAAAAATTCCGGCGAACATCGCAATAGGTCATATTAACACATCGCTGACCTAGCGCGGGCTCCTGTGTACATAATATTACCAATATATGAAAACTATCGCTTGTGATCGCGTCGCCGTCGCTCGCCGCCATGTACGTACGTCACCGTTCACAATGTAATATTTGGCGACAGTGGAGCGGTGTCGCGTGGCTGTGGTCGCTGGGTGACCGGGTTACTTCACCAGTTTCATATAATACAATGTACGCGGTGGTGTACCGAGCGGCGGCGATGACGTAACGCGCAGGCGACGCGCCCGGTGACAAGCGGCCCTTATGTAACGCGGCGCGGGAGCGCTGGATGCGACATTGCCCCGGTTCGCACGATGCACCGCGCCGCGTGTTGCCGCGTGTTACCGCGTGTAGCCGCGTGCACCGGCGTGTAGCCGCGTGTGGCCGCGTGTCGCCGCGTGCGCCGCTTGTTCCTTGTACTTTGTTCACAGCGCATCGCAGTCCTCCTCGCCCTATTCGTCTCGCTTCACATAACGCTTACATCTCATTTAACATTTCCGACATATTATTATCTGCAATCGTGCACAGTGAGTGCGGTGCGTTGCGTGGAGCCGCCCGACCGGCGCATGCGCGCGGTGCAACCTCCACGCACACGCTCACATGCTCAGAGTAGCTTCATTCGGTTTAACGAACATTAGAATGCTACTGAAAGTATCGATACAATGTATATTCAAGTCTCATCCGCGGCGCGGGCGTCACCTTCACGTGAAGCAGTTCAGCGCAGGCGACGTTAATGCAAACGCTCAGTTTGATCATTAAGCTGTTATTAAACTGGCGAACACTCAACGTCCAGCGATCATGCGCGCGCGCACTCAAGGACGTTATCTCATTACATGATACATGATTGTTTTACATTTACATTTGATAAAAGCTTTGTGCTAGTTACTGTATTTAGATAATCATCAATAAAACGTCGCATACCTACGGACGTGTGTCAAAGAAAAACTCAGCGGTATGGCGGCAGATATAGCGGTCCTCGACATGACGATATTGTGTTCAGTACTGTTTGCACGCCACACATTACAATGACCTCACCTGCTTTCGGGATAAACCGGGATAAGCTTTATCGGACTGAACTTTAAATAAAATTGAACTCTATTGAAAGTCTAGGATCGCTATAACCCTGCCCCCCCCCCCCCCAACCTCGTGTCCCACCGGTCCGGCTGGTGATGTACATATTGGGAACACTGGCAGCAGTTTTTCTACATCAAGTTAATTTAATACACTGATAGCTCATTTTGCAATTAATTTACGAACACTTATAATGTCATTACAGTCTTAAACCTAATAACCACTACAGTGTCGCAAAATTTATAATTACACATCAATCCTTACAACTACCTACATCTTATATCAAATGACAATCAATGTCATCCTTGTGAATTAACTCACAGCACAACAAACAGCACAATACATATATTATCGTCATATTGCGGACCATCAACATTTACGAGCAAACACAACGTTATTTATTGAATAGTTACGATTTGATAGTGCGAGTACACACCACCGCTGCACCGGCGAGGACCTGGAGCGAAACGTATTAGTTTACATGCGAGTACACAAACACATGACACATACACAGCATAACGAGTTAACACACGCTGTAACTACTGCAGCAGGTAGAGCAACGCACCGAGCTAAAGATAACGTTGTCATGCTCAACAGATAGCAGGTAGAATGTACATGTATGAGTTACGTATATCTGTGTCAAACTTGTAAATGTTCTGCCTTTTTCTCAACCATGCTGAGGTCATCAGCTTCCAAACTAACCATATTCAGCTGAATACCTGTATTTTACACGGAGCGACTGCTATCAGACCTCCGCAACCCAATTTCTGGGCAACGCCCATACACACATCAAATAAAATTTGCGATCGCTAGCATAAGCTGATATAATTTTTTAAATTGAACTTTATCAACAATTGAACTGTTTTATATTCTAAATCTATATTTTAAAATAAAGAATCTAAAAAGAAGAAGAAATCACAATATAATCTACCGTAACAAAAAATATTTTGATTTTTCAAAGTGATCGCAAACTTTTTTTGATGTGTGTATCTTAAGGTTAGTCCAGTTGTCAGACTTGCGGGCTTCTCACTACCCGTAACGACTTTCATAGGTATTCGTATGACATCTAGGACCGATAGTTTAACGTGAGGCACGGAATGGTCTCGATGTGTAACGAATGTTCACCCATCCACAGATTGACCGCGACAAGCGCAGCTTAACCTTGAAGATCATATGATCCGCATTAATTAGCTGCGGGACCCTCAGATATACATATTTAATACTCGTTTACTTTCGATGTTGATAATCGTAATCGTTTTCGGTGCCGACCTCCAGTTGCTCCAGTTTTTATTCACAATATTTTTTTTTACCTTATTCAGACGATTACTTACTTCATATTTATACTGACGGTACTTATTATACTTTTCTCGTGTTAGCATGAGCTTTACGAGAATAGCTTGTGTCGTGGTGACAAACATTAGCTCGCCAGCGAGATTAGGACTGACTGTGCAGGATGCGCCGGACGTAAGGGATCGTCACTAGTGGAGACTCTTTCAATGCACACAGACATTCATGCGAGTTAGATCTTGTATCCTTATCAACTGTTTTTGAATATTTAATCCAGGATTTGTAAATGAGAGTTATTGTATTTTTATAACTTTGCCCCACATCATGAAACGTCTCTCACATGTACAATCATCGAAAACCTGAAGCCATTATCTGTAGCTCATACAAATACTTGTACGGTACAGGAATAGAACTCGCGACACATTGCGCAGCAGCCAAGCGCTCGCTCAGACACTGTATTAATCGTGTCACCATCTTTTCCTTCTTATTTATTGATTTGTGCAAATTGTGAATAGCGTGTTTTTTTTACTTCCATACAAATAGTGTATAAAACTATTTTAATATAGTCACGCTATAGACTCGTCTCGGTCAAAAGGACGTACACTTTTGGCATGTGTAACATGTTACCATAATACTTGTTAATTCTAAACGCGTGTAATTATAATATTGTACCAATATATTAAATCTACAGTATTAGTAGAGTACTGTGTAAGCTGGTGCACGTATGTGTGTGCATTGTGTAGGCTCACAGCAGGTTACGATCCAAAACAAATTATTAATATCAGTAAAATTGTACGACTTGATTGTTGGTGTGTAGTGTTAGGCTCACAGCACGACTGTGGGCGCCATGTTATGTTTGTATGAACAGTTTACTAGGACACTAGTAGTACACACCTCATCCAGGTCGCTGTGATTCGGATCAACAACAACAATACAATCGAGTCGCAGTCGAGTGCTCCGCTCTGCGCAGGCGCGGCGGTGCGCGCGGTTCACATCGTTCCTTCCTTGTGTTGCCCAAGTATCAGTGCGATACAAGTTGCGACACACCGGACCCACAGTTTTAGTGAAGCCTATTGTTTGCTGCATAATTAACTGGAGCGGAGGAGGCCACGCTTTTTACACAGTTCGGAAACTCGAATATAATAGTATAATGCTAGAGAACCAATGCATCGAGCGCGTCGGTTTTTGCACGGTTCCCACGAGCAACGCCCCCTCCCTCCCCTTGTACCCTCGCGGTGCGCTCGTGTTGCATTCGCTTCCGCCTCTGATTTCTGCTCTCTGTGGCAATCAGCGATATGAGCATATTATTATGTTTCATATCTCCGCTGCGCTCAACTCAAACAAATTAGAAAGGCGCCTGAACCATCCGCTCGATGTGTCGCTGCACACAGCCTCATGTGTGCACTGCTTCATATTATAACGTATCTGTTGACATAATTAATGTTTACTAAAGCAGTTTTATATGTAATGATCTATTGTCAGTCTCATACCAATTATAAAATTGTGTGTAGTGTTGGGGCGGGGGCAGATTGTATGACCTCCGAGGCATTAAGTTGTTGGGCGGTGTGCTGAATTACAACCGCAAAGGATAAGTAGTGAGCCGCGGACAACATTATAAGTATTGACTTGTAAATGTTGTATAAGTGGCTTGTCTAATAGTATGATTAAAGGATGGTTGCATTTGTCGGCGGCGCGGTGTGCTGGTAATTGTAGGTATGTAAGTGTGATTACGTTAGCGCTGGCGATGGTGGCCGCGAGAGGCGGGCGGCCTCGACCCGCCAGCGCCGGCGCCCTGCACCCCGCACCCCGCACCCCGCCCGCCAGGACCCGCACGCGCACCACAGCGGGCCCTGGATCGAACACACCACTAACACAAGGTCGCTTCAATTCTTATAATCGACGCTCGTTTATATTACCTAGACCTATATGACACGACACTAGTTGATGTACGTTTTAGTGCCTCAGCCGATACATTCACTCGTCCCTGAAGGGTTCGGCAAGGTGCCTAGTTACACACTCACAGCTATCACGGTTTAGTAAGGTCTCAACCTTTATGTGTTAGGAAGCTACAGAATGTAGATTATATTTTTAAATTAGAATGTTGTTGGTTTGCCTCGAGATTTGTCCTTAGTACTCGTAAATTATAAACGATAAAGATCAAGTCGCGTGCGTCGGCGCATCTCGTCCATCGCTCCGTCTCGTGTGGCGTGTGTTTGCGCAAACATCGCCGCGAGCAACACTTGCGACACACACTTGCACATATGTCATTATCATCTCATCAATTATTACAAATGTCCATTAATTAATGAAATGTTGAAAACATTAACAAAAAACTTATCCGCGCCAGAATAACAAACATCGCAACAAAGTCAATATACACAATAAATAACATTGTGAAATAACAGACAGTGTTCTATTATAGATAGGACGCATACTCTGGCGCGGACGGCACAAGAGATAGGCTCTATTTATTATATTAACTGTTTTTATAACTTTATAATTATTCTTTTAACACGTGGGATTTCCCCTCAGAATATTCTATCGTTTGCAGTTCATGACAATATACTTAATATCTGTTATTATATACTTAATGAAAGTGTAGTTACAAATACATTCGCACACATGCAGGCTATCGTATGTATCGAAACATAAGACCACACCGAAGAACAAACATTGCGCTTCATAATAACGAGGTGTATGTAACGTTGTATATATTACTAGCTCAGTTTATATTTAGTGGTGATGCTGCACAGCCTGTCTCTTTGTAACAGACTGAGATCACTCTGCGAAGAAGAATAATGTAATACGATCTGTGAAGCATACGCACCGCGGCGTCGCCCACAAGTGACCGACACTAATCGTAACAAACTCATCTATCATGCACAGCGCGGAGAGCGCGGCGGCGCATGCGCACTTACTGGTGCTTCATCTGCCACTAGATGAACCGGTGGACATTCAACGACGCGAGCTGCACGCTTAGTTGATAGTGAACATAACATTAAGTTTAATGTAACATGGTGGAGCTAGCGGTGGAAGGCAATGGTGACGGAGTGCTTTAGTGTTAGTGGTGTGTGGGTGTGTGCGTGTAGTGTAGTGACACGGGGTGTGTGTGTGTGTGCAGGACGGCGCCGGCGACGAGCAGACGCGGGAGAAGCGCAAGCTGGAGGGCGTCACGCAGGCCAAGTTCGGCATCAAGAACGCCGTGCTCGGCTTCGTGTTCGGGGTGAGTACCTCCCGCCCCGCCCCGCCCCGCCACCCTCTCCTCACTCGCAACACACGCGTCATCCGCTCCCTCTTTGTTGTAGAAAATCAACTCGCTGATCGACGCGAAGACGAAGTTCGTGGACACGTTGGACCGACAGAATATTGAGCTTAACAAGCAGTACGGCATCGAGGCGCCGCAGAACGGACTCGCATCACTTAGCGGCATCGTGGGGCAGGTCATCGGACCCAAGCTGCAGCTGCTAGGGCCCAAGATCCAAGCGGTGACAGGACTGCTGGGCGGCGCTTCCGGCGGCGGCGGCGGCAGCGGCGGCTCAGGTGGGGGCGGGCTCGGCTCCATCATCTCTCTGGTCACGTCGCTGTCGGGTTCCTCCTCGGGCGGCGCCGCCGCTGGCGGCACCGTCGAGACTATCGACTCCGAGGAGGACGATGCGTGAGCGCTCCGCCCTCACACCCTTAGCCCCGCCCTCTTCCTTGTGACCCCTCCGAACACTCTGTAGATAAAGATGTAGTCCACAGTCACTACAATACATATTAGACACACTAGTGTGAGATGGTCGGAGACGAGGACAATATTTGTCGTTGATTAAGTATTATTGTGATTGGACTCATCACTGTGACTCCATCTTTAGCTGCAGGGCGTGGTCCGTCGTCCCGTCTTCCCGGATCGCCTGTACAGTCCGCGATCGTCCCCCCCCCCCTCCCCCCCAGTGCCGGCGGCGCGCCGCATCTCTCTACGTTTTGTATTTATATTGTAAATAGGTTTTAGGTGAGCGTTGGTGATATTAAACGATTCCTCGGAACTTGTTGTTTTACTGCACGCTGCACCGCATGCCTCACCCGTCGCCAGTGCAACAGTGGCGCAGTAGTTAGTCGCCGCGTCGCTGTCGTGTACATACGTTCGAGTCCGGATTGATGTCGGTTTGCTCCGGTGTGGTCGCACATCGCCCTGCATGCTGTTGTGAATGTGTTCAATGTCGTGTATGTGTGTGTTTCGTGTATGTCACATACACGGAACACACACTAGCTTGCCACGTCAGTGTATAAATGTAACATAATATATGTATGTAGAAATAGTTTAAATTGCCGAAATCTTGCCACTGAGCATTTATAAACAAGATATTGTCTATTCCCTCTAGTCAGCCGCTCAGCCGCTGTGGGGCAGCTCGGAGCCTGTTCTGTCTGTATCTAGTCGCCGCTTGTCCTTAGCTTTATTTCCTAAGTCGTCCACTGGTAGATATACATACATTACATATGTTGGTGTATTGCTTCACCGGCGCGCGCGCAGCGGTGGTACAAGGTCGCACGCGCACCGCGCCGCGCGACCTCTGCCGCACACCACTTGTGCAACACATACGTGAATATAACTTATTTTGACAACTTTATGCACAAATATTATGTACTAATAAACATACAATAATTAAATACAAAACCTGAAAATAATTGTTTATAAACCAATAATTAAACGTTTCGGAATTCTGTCATTTGACATAATTCTGTTAAAATATTAATATAAATAACTGATTTGTGTGATGAGTGAGTGATAGGCGAACACCTTATTTGTTGCATCGATTACTAAGTTCTGTTGTACGGTATTGTGCAGGTTGTTTCATTTAAGGTTGTTTCATGTAAGCTGGTGCTACATGATTGTTTGTATTGTATTGTATATAAGTAAAATCTATAATTGCAGCGTATGTTCAGTGTTGGCGCGTACTGGTGGAGATATTCGACGTTTGTCAACTCCACATTATCTGTAGTGTGTCGGTCGTACTCCTCAAATGAAACAATCTGTATAGTATGCAGCTTCCCCGGTGACGCGCGTGTGTCTCACCGTCAGAGTGACGCTCTCACCGTCCAACGCGACCTGATGTGACGAGTACGTCACGGACACTCGTCACGTGATGACCTGTTTTACTGAACTTTGTGTCTACTTTCATGTGAATACTCACGTTACTGATATCCTAGTGATATCTGATTACTGTACAGAAAAGTTATATTTTTCGTTATTTTCACAAGTTTGTATTCTGTTATGTTATCGTGACGTCATGCATCGTCGCGTAAATTAATATTTATAACAACTTTAACGTACCTAATATTTTTGTAATAATTGTGTTTTAATTAAAAACATCCGTTACAGTTTGCAAATTACTTACAGGATACTCTAGCATCCGGTAATTAATGATAATCTTTCGGTAAAAGGGATTAGTGTTATTTATTACTATACCGTCCCTGGCATTGTATTCACTCCATGTGTCGTATGACGTATGTCGTACAATCCGGTCACGTCCGTATTTTAATGTTGATGTCATACAACGTCCTCTACTGTTACGATCACTACGACACAAATAATTTCTTGAATAAACGAATACTTGCTTTCAGAACAATTGTTCATCCGTACAATTCGTGTTGCTTGTGAATGTAAATAAATGAAAATGGATGTAAATAAGTGTTGTCCAAGGCGTGGTTATTGTCTCCGGTGATGGTCTGAGGTCGGTCCGCGGAGGTCGCAGAATGTCGCCCGGCTCTCAGTAAGTACTTAGAAGCCGCGCGATGAAGCACAGCATCCGCGTCGTAGTAGCGCACTGTAGACTGCTCGTAGCCCGTAGCCTCTCGTAGCCACGCGTCGTAGCAGCGGCTCCCTGCACTCGCACACACACACGCCACTGTCATGTGACATCACCACGTCTGCACGTCCGCGTCTGTCTACTTCACATAATTATCTACTGTTCGACTTCATTTACAATACGATACTGTATCAGTTCAAATTTATATTTTATATCTATGTAATAAAATGTAATAATAAACTATATTTGTTTCAATTTATTCATTAAACATTATTGTCCTACCGAGTTTACGTTAAACATTGTTGTTTATCTACCAATATTTATGTGTCAACTTGTATCCAGTTTGTAAGTCAGGTACAAATCTACCGTCGTGTCGCTCATTTGTGTTTCTTGATCAAAATATCTTTTAGGTATCTATTATTATCTTGTATTCAGTAACGTATTATTTAATAAAGATTAATTATTCAAATACATCTCAGCATCATACTGCGTTGTACTTGTCACTGGCATTTGAAATGATGCCTCTCATTGTGTTAACATCACACTGTTGATGGTGATCATAGCAACTGACATTGAGTAAATATTTAACGCAAAACTTGACAAAACAGTAAACTCATAACTCACACAACGCATACGAAAACATGAAACACGCGAGGAAGCGAGGCGAGGCGATGCGAGGGCTGCGAGGCGCGAGCGAGGCGAGGCGATGCTCAGTGCCTCACTGTCACAGAGTGGCACTACGTGGAGGCGCCGGGAGCTGGCGGGGACGGGTTCGGAGGAAGCGCACCCATCGTGGTCGCGCCGCTCCCGCAGTACGCGCACTACTTCGAGCACGTCGGCGCTGAGCCCGAGCAGGCCGCGCCGCCGCCGCCAGGCCACCGACGACATCCCCGTGTTCGACCGGAACAAGGTCAGCCTGGACCTGCCGGGCAGCCTGTTTGGCCCGTCCGTGTCGCTGCTCATCCGCACTACTAAGATCATCGGCGACGTCATCCAGGTCAGTCACCCCTCCCCTCTACGTCACCTTCATCAATACCATACAATCATCTTTTAATTAGACTTTTTACAAAAAGAAATAGCCCACTATTGAGTGAGTCCTGAAAAATAACGCCTCGCTATCAATTAGACATATTCAGAAACAACATTTACATTGCATTTCAATGCCTCTCTCAGACTTTTCCTGTTCGTCACCTGTCATAATTAGTCAGTCATTAGAGCGTCGTGGTCGTAGTTCAGCCTCGTCGTGCCCCGCGTGATGCTGACTCTTAATTGTGTACCGTGTGTAATGTCGCGCTGTGTTGCAGAACTCGGCGGTGCGCTACCAGACGTTCCTGCGCCTGTTCCGCCCGCTGTTCCGCGGCCCCTTCGAGATCAAGGGCCTGGACCCCCCTACCACCACCACCACCACCACCACCACCACGACGGCAGCACCGCGCACCAGCGCGCCGGCGCCTGCCGACAGCGCCGACAATGAAGTGCGGCGCCGCTGATGCACCACAACCGCTGCTGACGTCACATACTGAGATGAAGGCCGCTTTTAATTTAAGCGATTGTTGCAGAGCGACTGTAGCTCGAATTTGTAATTATAGACATGCTGCGTCATACAGCACCTAAACCTGTCTGCAGCGATTGCGCTACAATCAACATTAAACAATCATTTAAATTAAAATGAAGTGCCCTATTATACACCTTCATCACACATATTTAATTTTGATATGCCTAGACAAAATATATGCACCTATTATACGATGCATTGCACATATGAATGAGTGCTTGAAGCCAATCAAAACTTGATAAGACTGCAGTAGGTTATTGAAATAATAAGCAAGTTTTAGTATAGCTTCTCAGATTGTCATAGGGGTTTCTTATCAGAGGGGGAGTCGTTAGTAGTAGTCTAATTAATAATTTAGATAATCATAGCTTCATTGATTCAATGAACTTTAGAGGTGCGTTACAAAGCGCGCACAACAAGTGACGACGCGGCGCGCTGGCACATGCGTAGAACTTGATGACGTAGTATTCACTTAGTTAACATTAAGTAAATTACATCAAATCATTGCTCAAGGTGTGCGAGGAGAAGGAAATACATGAAAATGTTTAGATATTTGAGTTTTATTAACACCCCAGTCCAGCAGACACCACTTCAGCAACTTGCGCCGAATACACGAGTGCCGCCCGAGCGTAAGTATTGTTGAAGAACACCAAATATTATTTGTAATCTATTTTTAAATATTATTACGTTATTTTTGAATATTCTGTTAATAGATAATATTAGTGGTGACAAGCTCAGCAGCTGACTGTCATGCGGAACGGCCTGGGTTCGATACCGTGGCTGGATTCACGCATGTGAAGAGCATAATGATAGATTATAAGCGGTACTACTACTGAAAGGCTTCATGACCACACTCTCTAAAAACTTGAATTTTAGCAAGCTCTACATTGGCTCTGAACCATTTACTAAATGTATAATATTGATTAAACAATATATGTGGTAGCTTGACTACCTATCAGACGGCCCATCTGATGAAAAGTGGTTACCGCCGCCTGAATATATCTACAACACCAAGAGTTGAGGCGCTGCCAACCTTACAACACAGCTGTGAAGTCTAAGGTTCCTGTAGTTTCACTGGTAACCAAAGCCTGCAAACCGGAACGCAGCAATGTTGCTTAGCGGCAGAAATATGTATGGTGGTACTTAGTAGTTCCCTGGACGAACTGTTTCACAAACACCTCTACTATGAAATATCGTTCGTATGACAAATTGATGCTAATTGACAAATTCAATAGGTAGACAGTAGCTAGGTCCTATGGAGTCAACCTTCTTAAAACAAGAAGCATACACTTAGACCATTAAAGAGTGCTTATGATGCAATATTCATGGTACAGCAGTTACGTTACAGTACTTACGTTACAATAGGTACTTATGGAACAGTACTCATGGTACCATAGTTATGGTACAGTGTTTATGGTACAATCATGATGGGAGTACTTATGGCAGGGCTTTCTGCCCTGGTTCTAAGGTATTCTTATGTATATTGTAGGTAGCCTAGCTTCTGTTGAATGTCGAATATCATATACTAGCTTTTGCCCGCAGCTTCGTTTGCGTGAAATTTTGAACCCGTTAAGTGACGATTTTCCGTACAAACTTTCGAACAATTCTTCCTTATTCCTTGTCTACATTATAAAGGGAACCTCTGTGCAAAATTTCAGCTTTCTAGGTTCAAAGTTTTGGTCTGGGCGTTGATGAGTCAGTCAGTCAGTCAGGATTTTTCTTTTTAATTATATAGATCATAGGCCTTTCCTCTACCTCCAACAGTCGTCAGTTGGAGTATTTTTTGGTATAATCGCATATTAATGAAAAGTTGTATATTAATCAAAGGTAAAAGTGATCAGTTTCACACTCGCACTACAGTCGCCCTCGCTACGCTCGCGCTGGTGCACCAAAATATCTCATGTGAATTGATCACTTTCTAGTCTTGGTTAACAATTTGCCTTGAAATATTTCAAAACCGTCGGGTCAGATTTACACGACGCTAGAACAAAAAATAATCGTCAACATAAAGTGTTCTTTTCTAAAAAATATTAACCACATATCCATTAGTTCCAAACGGCTGTCGACCTTGTCCAAAACAGTTTTATTATATTAGATTTATGACTTCAAATATCTCAAAACCTAGATTTTGATGACGTTATAAAAATTGATTGCCTTCACGGGCCACGGGTGATGATGCTTAAGTACGTCCGGCGTACCCTGGGCACAGTCCCACTGCTAATATCGCTGACTGGATAATCTTTGCACCACGGCATGACCTACTCTGGGATACCTCGTGTCCACACGACAGAAGAAGGAGAATATCGTAAACTAGGGTAATTAAAAAAAAATCTAATCATCCATTGGTTCATAGACTGATCCATTCAAAAGTGCCTGTAAATGGTCTAATTGAAATAAATGCCTTGACTTTGACCTTTTATATAAAATATTTAATACGAAGAGTATTTCCACTTGACTTGAGTCTGTCTCAGTGCGTATTTGATGCTGAGGTCTAATTGCATGCTTCTTGTTTTAAGAAGGCTGGCTCAATAGGATCAAGCCACTCATTCAATCATTTGTCATAGGAACGATATTGTATCATCAGCAGCATAGTGGAGGGCTTTGTGAAACAGTTCGTCCAGGGAACTATTATATACCACGATACATATTTCTGCCGCTAAGCAACATTGCTGTGGACTGTTTTGCAGGCTATGGTTACCAGTGAAATGACAGGTACATGAGACTTCACAACTGTGTTGTAAGGTTGTCAGCGCGTCAACTCTTGGTGTTGTAGATGTATTCATGCGGCGGTAACCGCTTTTCATCAGGTGGACCGTTTGATAGGTTATCCACCTGTCACGTGTATTTTTTTATTTTTATGATATTTTTAATAAATGGTTCTTTTCGTTTGATGCAGTTTGCAATCAAAGATTTTTAAAACGTTTCTTGCCTTATCTGGATGTCAAACCAACACGAACACGAAATAAACGCTAGGTTAGTGAAATGAGCTTAAAGACATTTATTTCGCTGTCTTTATCAGAAGAGGCCACCGTATGCGTGGGTTTGCGGGCGAGGAGAAGCAAGTATGTAATGACGAGTATATACTTCGACAAACACAAATAATAAGGATACACAAAAATAAACGACGTTCCACCGAGCACGTGAGGCGCGAGCGCACATACATCCAATCACTTTAATTGCAGTAATTACGATCACCACTAATAATCAATACCGGCTTTACGATCAACAGCTCTGACGTTATATGTCTAGCTTTTGGCGGGCCGCCGTTATTATTCTAAGGGGCCGCCACCCCAGTCCCCGGAGTTACGTCAAGTTGACTTTGACAGCTGCCATCAGATAGATGTCATTCGTCCAGAAATCAATTAAGTTTGGCGTCGTCAAGCCAATTCTCTCGACGTGCCGTCAAGCTATTATAACTATGCTACTGACGAACTCGCTACAATAGGTACCTTCTTTAATGGGTAGTATTTAGGTTATCGAACACCAAATTATTACCGTTTTACCAAGATAGAAAATGTAGTGTAGCGACAAATAACTAAATGAGTATAAACTTTTTTGCCACTGAGAAAGTAAAAATTGGCAACTGCTTTATGATATTCAGAGCAACTGTTTAGCTAACAAAGTATTTAAAACGATTTTAACATAGTTTATAAGCTTGCCAAAATGGTGGAAAGTGGTCAGCGAATCGTTTCTGCCACTCGCCGACTGCTGCTGCGGCGCCGCTCGCTTCGCTCACTCGGCTCGTGTGTTTTGTGTTCACAGTTCTAAACTAGTCTATCGTTCAGCTATCTGTTTCTCACTGTATTTCTTATTTCGAGGGCTTCGCACCCCGAGCCCCGTGAGATATCTCATGATTCTATGGTGCCAAGAATGAAAATTAGATTCTCAGTTAATATTTTTAATGCTAGAGTAGAATATCAGGTCATGTTTGAATAATTATATGTTGTTTAGTTCTGTTGCCATTTTAGAATTATTTTGTGAATACATCGTTGTTTGCAGGTTTATTTTTTGGTGTACGTAACTGCTGTAACATTAATAGTAGCCAGTTAAGGGCTGATTTTTCAATCGTCAGGTAAATTTTATCCAAGGAATAAATATGATGGTTTGACATATTTTCTATACGAAAGTTGTCAAAACGTCAAACTTATTCCCCAGATAAAAGATATCTGACGATTGAAAAATTAGCCCTAAGTTAAATAAATGCTGTACTTTGTTGGCCAAATATGATTTGATGCTCCTAATAGGCCAGCTTTCTCCAGGAGGAATGTATCTGTCGTGGCCATATCTTAGAATTGATCACTTCATGATGTGTCCGGCCATTTCATGAAATGGTTGTATTTCATGATATGGCCAGCTAAAACTGACCATATCATTTAAACTCACTCGCTACGATTTGGCCTCGTGCACTCGTTTCACTCAGGACCTCCTTCGTGAGCTTCTGGCTCCACGATTTTAAATAACACTCTAATGGTAGGACAGGGTCTGACCACGTGCAGTCGGGGTACGCTGAGTCGGATTTACATAAAATGTATCAAAATCTTTCGAATGAATGCATCGACCGCGTAAGTTTCGATGATTATTTGTTCTGTAGTTTGACAGGTTAACCAGCTAAATAATCGAACAAATAAAATTCTATGAAAAGTTCACCCGAAATTACCATGAAGTCATATTTTGAAATCCAATAACAGTCCATTAATTTTCATTGCGTGGTCACCCTACTTTACTTATTATTATTAGCTCTTTTGTCAGAATAATTGTCCGCCGCCATGATGCATCACAAAAACAAAACGACATCAGCGCCTCTAACAGTGGATAATGTAACTAATTTTATGATAAGATCACTAATGTTTGACCGTGAAGGTCCTGCATACCCCAAACACCTCATGCATTGCACCAGTGGCGACTGGTCGTCGACGAAGACGGTCTGAAGGTCAATACGCGCCTTACCCTTTTCGATCATCCTACTCCAGACTGTCGAGGACATGCTGACCACCACGTTGCTGGTCTGGGGGTTCCTGGAGTTTCGCCTATACTTTACGGCTAGTCGATCCTCCCCTTTGTCTAGGCCGTGAAAAACGTCCCGGTTCTGATTCCGTAGCGTCCTGAGCACTTCTTTGTCAGAGTGGATGCGGAGGACGCCCCGGAAAACCATAATCGGGTCTTTGTTCTTCATCTCCTCGACAACGAGGTGATCTCCTGCCTTTTCTAATTTGTACAAAAATGCAAACAGAATATCTAGCTTTAATTCCGCTAAACAAGATCGCTAGTTTGGATGCAGTATGCAGCACCACCCTCCCACCCACAAGTATATGCGCATGCAGAAAGAGTGAAAAAATTATGCAACATGCAACCAAACCAATACACGACACGTGTTTCGCCCCTGCACGGGGCATCCTCAGGATTCTCAGGATATATTGACTCCTCGACCGTGTAGTATCACCTTCATGATCGTCATCTTCACCGACTGGCCATTTTTATACTTTATACTTTTTTATTGATGACAGATAGGGATTCGAAATAGGGATTGGCTTTTGGAGATTGTTTTTGGACACCATGGTGATGTTTTTTAATACAAAATATTTTCTGTATAATTTATATTTGATATATGTTATAAACTGAAATTTGCAATGATAATATAAACTACTATAGATACGTTGCCCGCGCTCTGTAGTGGCTAGATGAATGCAAGGTAATTGCCTGACATCCATTTAGTCGCGTAGCAACCGTTGCTGCGGCTGTAGGTACGTGAAATTGAAATAAATTGTGTGCAATAACTTTCTCTATTAGCGAAAAAAAATGCCGTTCTGTGTGTATAGAAAATGTAATAATTATACTGCAACTGTAAAAGATAAAAAAGTGTCATTTCATGCGTAAGTATCAAGAAAAAATATTTATTTAATTTACATTTTTTTCGACGCAGCATAATGGCGGCTGGCGAGGAAAATCGGCAACTTTGCATCAGTGTTTATAAAACCTAGGTACATTGTTTTTATTTCGATTAATTATATTATTTGAATATAATAATATGTTTTATTAAACCTAATGATCAATACAATAGACCAATACTCGAATCGTATTCGAATCGTACCTATCTCATCAAGAGGTCACCACAGACATTTACATAAGAGATTCTTACTTGATTTCTTTGATTATATAAATAAAGATTTTTATGTGTTTATATTACATTTTGTTTTATTAATTAAACTAGCTGTGCCCGCGACTCCGTCCGCGTGGAACTCGGAAAACAACATTGATCGCAGCAACTAAATAGTGTATATGTATTCCATTTATTATAATAATAGACAAAGGTGTCCCACCAAGGCACTTATATCTTTTAAACCATTTCTTTAGGTAGAGTTTCAGCTCTTCTTGATTGACCGTAAAGATTCATATAACCATAATACTAAAAACGCGTTGCTTATTTCCATACATTTCCTTGTTAAAATGGATTATAATTGAATATTGATATTTATTGTGATAATGTAACGAAACCTTATGGCGATACAAAAATGGCTACAACGCCACCTAGTCACAATCGGCGAACCAAATCAAAATATTTTACGCAGTGCAGTCTATAAAATGATTTCATTCGAGGTGTGGAATAGGAAAGTACTTTAAATATATAAAAAAAATCACCTATAGAAGACTTCATTTTATTTTTATAAGTTAGAAATAGGTACTGCTTTCAAAGATTTCAAAAAGTTTGATCTGGAAATCGAACCAACCCAAATGCGAAAAAATATCATCTGTATTTTTATTTCACCAATCGATAGGATCAATAATACGGATCAAATCGCACCAATAAACATTGTGTCTGAAATTGATGGAAGACCATAAAACGAAAATTGACTAACTTATGTACATTTAAATTCAAGCACTTATTAATTGTTGTTAAGTAGTTCTTATTTTTTCCACTTCGTTCAATTTAAGACAGTGTGTTTGTTGGAAAGTTTTGATCCTGATTATTGACCATAAATATATTATGAACAGGTTCCTTTGCAGATGGTATAGCTTTGTCAGTTTGATTCCCGGTTCAGGCAAAAAAATCAGTAAAGGCAATATTTCTTACTTTTAAAAATAAAATGAAGTCACCTTTGAGTGAAATTTGCAATTTTTAATATTTAAAGTACTTTCCCTTCATGGCTATGTGTTTTGGGACATTACCTAAGGCTTAAATAAACTTAATAAAACGGCGACGACAGGCTTTGAATAGTTCTGACAACAATGAACAAAATAAAATATATAAAACATTCCAAAAAAATTACAAAAAGTGTATTTTTTTAAAGTGAGGTTGTAACGCAGGACACTGAGCCAGCGACCGTTCACTGCAGCACTTACTTCTGTCTACAGCTTATACTACGCAGTGTATGGAAATAATGTTCCGTTGCTCGGCATCTATGAGCAATAGCGTGATAGGTTATATACCAGCATAAGCGCAGGCCCATCAAAATCGATTCACGCGATTTTACGATCCGAATATTAAGCTTACACTTCGTAGTATGTGGAAATAATGGTCCAATGCTCGGCTCCTATGAACAATAGCGTGATGATATATGTAGCAGCAAAATTGCCGCTCTTTACGCAACACATCAGTGAAAGTCCCATCAAAATCCATCCACGGGATTTTACGTGATGTCCGGACGGAAAGACAAACAGACACAATAATTCTAAAAAAAAATGTTATGGTTTCTGTATCGATAGTATAGTACCACCGAATCGAAATTTTGGAAAATATTTAATTACAGACAAAGTGCACTTTGAATTTTATTAATAGTAAATAGATTTATAAATACATATTTAAGTATTCATAATAAAATATATGAGTATTTCAAATTAATCTATCGTATTGCCTTGCACAATTCAAAATTTTATGAAATTGAATGTATTTCTCTTCCACTGCCATTCAGATAGATAGGTACCTAATAAATTTTAAATAACATTATCTTCGTTTTTTTTATAAAAGCTTAGTTAGTACCTTCTTCGGATAGCATTTCAATAGACCTTTCGTAGACTGAGAATAGTAATATATTCGTTGATTATATTTCCTCAAAACGTGATTTGATACACGTAACGCCATCTATTGAAAAGAAATGGTAAGTATACACAAATACATGCTAAGTTCTTCTAGAAAACTTAAAATTCGCATAACTTTTGATTGCGTTAACCGATTGCGATGAAACAAAAAACATATGTTACTTGGAGATAAGCACAATATTTATTTATAAAAGTCAACAACATTGGATCAGTTGTTTTTACGTGATGCTTGAACAAACAAACAGATAAACAGACAAACAGATAAACAGACAAACAGATAAACAGACAAACAGACAAAAATTCCAAAAATGTTAAAAATGGGTTCTATTGGTTATAGTTTAACATCCCAACCAGGTTTTTTCAAAATATTTGCTATGTACAGACACGCCATGTCTACAGATTTATTATATGTATAGATAACTATAATTACTGTTGCGAAATACTGCATTCATAATTTTAAGGATAGAGAATAATAATAATAATTTACCCAAAAATCTACTACTTACCTATACCAACACGAGAAAATTGAGTGTCAATTTTTCCCCACATGCCTCTTTTTGTACGCGCTCGACCAATGAGCATGCACCAAAGAATGATAACGTAACCTAAGATATATATTTATCTCTCTCTAACAACAGGAATTCCGTAGATGACATTTAATTTTCTTTCCTTCTTCGTACGTTTATGTAGCTATCCAGCTACCGATAGTATTTACGCTGATTTTGAGTGCCGTGATGTTGATGTATGACGCGTCTATTTATAATACGTCATTGGAAATTTGGAATATTTCTATGGCAGAACAGTTTTTGATATTTTACTGAAATGAAGCGTATCAAGTTAAATAAAAAGCATCTGTGGAATTTCTACGTGTTTCCCTTGGTGTTATTAACAGCTGTTGTATGTTATCCAACTGGAAGGCCAGATAAAAAAGCTGCGCCGCGATGGTGACCCTTCTCCCTTCTTTTCACTTCGTCTCCTGCCCTACCTACACTTGTGAGATCGGCGATCGGACCTGCTGTCGTCTACTACTATGGCTACGACTAAATGCTACAGCCGGTCTGTCTGCTGCCGCCGGTTTCCGTCAGATGGCTGTGTGGGCCATCGACGAACGCTGTGAATACAAGAGGGAACTCGCTGACTACTCCAAGGGACGTAAAGCTATGCTGACTCTTACTCGTATAAGCACTTTATTATTGTTGTTATGTATTAGGTATTGAATGCCCTACACATTCTTTACAACTGGTGTAGCAGACGTGCTCAGGAGATCCTAGGGCCGTCTGTTACATTACACCCGTTGGGACGCGAATGGGGCTGTGAAGCGTGCGCCCCTCTATATATCGTCACGATTTGACGTTTGTGACGTTTGTGACGTTTATGACGTTTCGAACGTTTCGACGTCGACGTACCCGCAAAAATGCGTAATAATGGAGATGGCACGACAGTGTATATCTACCAATATTATGTTTTGAAAGGGGTTCGAACATTTTTCTATGGAAGCTGGCATAGGCCCCTGCCGCCATTTTCATTTTCAAGATTGCGGCGCACGGTGTAATTGATACATATGAGTAGAGGGCACTCAAATAAACAAAAAATGTCAGCAATATGGTGCCCTAAAGTGTCACATTATCGAGATAATTGGACTTAAAGATTTATTTTCAAGATTACTCACATTATCACTTTGTAACTGGTATATAACGCGTATAAATTCTCTGTTTTAAGGTTTTTTCTCAAAACTTAACCTCAAAATTTGGGTTGTTTCCGTCGTTTTGCACAGTTGCACTACAATCCGGGTGGAATGGATCACATGGGCGTGTAGGATTCACTAAGCCCTTCACAACGACACTTCACTTGCTTAAACGGTCACGAAAAAGCCACTTTTTTTTTTTTTTTTTTTTTTAGAATTTTATAAAACGGAGCGTCGCGGAAAATGAATTGATCACCACGAGGTCTGCGGGGGTCAGGTTAGGTTAGGTCGGTCAGGTTAGGTTAGGTCGGTCAGGTTAGGTTAGGTCGGTCAGGTTAGGTTAGGTCGGTCAGGTTAGGTTAGGTCGGTCAGGTTAGGTTAGGTCGGTCAGGTTAGGTTAGGTCGGTCAGGTTAGGTTAGGTCGGTCAGGTTAGGTTAGGTCGGTCAGGTTAGGTTAGGTCGGTCAGGTTAGGTTAGGTCGGTCAGGTTAGGTTAGGTCGGTCAGGTTAGGTTAGGTCGGTCAGGTTAGGTTAGGTCGGTCAGGTTAGGTTAGGTCGGTCAGGTTAGGTTAGGTCGGTCAGGTTAGGTTAGGTCGGTCAGGTTAGGTTAGGTCGGTCAGGTTAGGTTAGGTCGGTCAGGTTAGGTTAGGTCGGTCAGGTTAGGTTAGGTCGGTCAGGTTAGGTTAGGTCGGTCAGGTTAGGTTAGGTCGGTCAGGTTAGGTTAGGTCGGTCAGGTTAGGTTAGGTCGGTCAGGTTAGGTTAGGTCGGTCAGGTTAGGTTAGGTCGGTCAGGTTAGGTTAGGTCGGTCAGGTTAGGTTAGGTCGGTCAGGTTAGGTTAGGTCGGTCAGGTTAGGTTAGGTCGGTCAGGTTAGGTTAGGTCGGTCAGGTTAGGTTAGGTCGGTCAGGTTAGGTTAGGTCGGTCAGGTTAGGTTAGGTCGGTCAGGTTAGGTTAGGTCGGTCAGGTTAGGTTAGGTCGGTCAGGTTAGGTTAGGTCGGTCAGGTTAGGTTAGGTCGGTCAGGTTAGGTTAGGTCGGTCAGGTTAGGTTAGGTCGGTCAGGTTAGGTTAGGTCGGTCAGGTTAGGTTAGGTCGGTCAGGTTAGGTTAGGTCGGTCAGGTTAGGTTAGGTCGGTCAGGTTAGGTTAGGTCGGTCAGGTTAGGTTAGGTCGGTCAGGTTAGGTTAGGTCGGTCAGGTTAGGTTAGGTCGGTCAGGTTAGGTTAGGTCGGTCAGGTTAGGTTAGGTCGGTCAGGTTAGGTTAGGTCGGTCAGGTTAGGTTAGGTCGGTCAGGTTAGGTTAGGTCGGTCAGGTTAGGTTAGGTCGGTCAGGTTAGGTTAGGTCGGTCAGGTTAGGTTAGGTCGGTCAGGTTAGGTTAGGTCGGTCAGGTTAGGTTAGGTCGGTCAGGTTAGGTTAGGTCGGTCAGGTTAGGTTAGGTCGGTCAGGTTAGGTTAGGTCGGTCAGGTTAGGTTAGGTCGGTCAGGTTAGGTTAGGTCGGTCAGGTTAGGTTAGGTCGGTCAGGTTAGGTTAGGTCGGTCAGGTTAGGTTAGGTCGGTCAGGTTAGGTTAGGTCGGTCAGGTTAGGTTAGGTCGGTCAGGTTAGGTTAGGTCGGTCAGGTTAGGTTAGGTCGGTCAGGTTAGGTTAGGTCGGTCAGGTTAGGTTAGGTCGGTCAGGTTAGGTTAGGTCGGTCAGGTTAGGTTAGGTCGGTCAGGTTAGGTTAGGTCGGTCAGGTTAGGTTAGGTCGGTCAGGTTAGGTTAGGTCGGTCAGGTTAGGTTAGGTCGGTCAGGTTAGGTTAGGTCGGTCAGGTTAGGTTAGGTCGGTCAGGTTAGGTTAGGTCGGTCAGGTTAGGTTAGGTCGGTCAGGTTAGGTTAGGTCGGTCAGGTTAGGTTAGGTCGGTCAGGTTAGGTTAGGTCGGTCAGGTTAGGTTAGGTCGGTCAGGTTAGGTTAGGTCGGTCAGGTTAGGTTAGGTCGGTCAGGTTAGGTTAGGTCGGTCAGGTTAGGTTAGGTCGGTCAGGTTAGGTTAGGTCGGTCAGGTTAGGTTAGGTCGGTCAGG
The DNA here is from genome assembly GCA_905220435.1 of Amphipyra tragopoginis. NCBI lineage: Eukaryota > Metazoa > Arthropoda > Insecta > Lepidoptera > Noctuidae > Amphipyra > Amphipyra tragopoginis. The sequence goes on along the minus strand of HG992013.1, from coordinate 36,761 downwards.
TTAGGTTAGGTCGGTCAGGTTAGGTTAGGTCGGTCAGGTTAGGTTAGGTCGGTCAGGTTAGGTTAGGTCGGTCAGGTTAGGTTAGGTCGGTCAGGTTAGGTTAGGTCGGTCAGGTTAGGTTAGGTCGGTCAGGTTAGGTTAGGTCGGTCAGGTTAGGTTAGGTCGGTCAGGTTAGGTTAGGTCGGTCAGGTTAGGTTAGGTCGGTCAGGTTAGGTTAGGTCGGTCAGGTTAGGTTAGGTCGGTCAGGTTAGGTTAGGTCGGTCAGGTTAGGTTAGGTCGGTCAGGTTAGGTTAGGTCGGTCAGGTTAGGTTAGGTCGGTCAGGTTAGGTTAGGTCGGTCAGGTTAGGTTAGGTCGGTCAGGTTAGGTTAGGTCGGTCAGGTTAGGTTAGGTCGGTCAGGTTAGGTTAGGTCGGTCAGGTTAGGTTAGGTCGGTCAGGTTAGGTTAGGTCGGTCAGGTTAGGTTAGGTCGGTCAGGTTAGGTTAGGTCGGTCAGGTTAGGTTAGGTCGGTCAGGTTAGGTTAGGTCGGTCAGGTTAGGTTAGGTCGGTCAGGTTAGGTTAGGTCGGTCAGGTTAGGTTAGGTCGGTCAGGTTAGGTTAGGTCGGTCAGGTTAGGTTAGGTCGGTCAGGTTAGGTTAGGTCGGTCAGGTTAGGTTAGGTCGGTCAGGTTAGGTTAGGTCGGTCAGGTTAGGTTAGGTCGGTCAGGTTAGGTTAGGTCGGTCAGGTTAGGTTAGGTCGGTCAGGTTAGGTTAGGTCGGTCAGGTTAGGTTAGGTCGGTCAGGTTAGGTTAGGTCGGTCAGGTTAGGTTAGGTCGGTCAGGTTAGGTTAGGTCGGTCAGGTTAGGTTAGGTCGGTCAGGTTAGGTTAGGTCGGTCAGGTTAGGTTAGGTCGGTCAGGTTAGGTTAGGTCGGTCAGGTTAGGTTAGGTCGGTCAGGTTAGGTTAGGTCGGTCAGGTTAGGTTAGGTCGGTCAGGTTAGGTTAGGTCGGTCAGGTTAGGTTAGGTCGGTCAGGTTAGGTTAGGTCGGTCAGGTTAGGTTAGGTCGGTCAGGTTAGGTTAGGTCGGTCAGGTTAGGTTAGGTCGGTCAGGTTAGGTTAGGTCGGTCAGGTTAGGTTAGGTCGGTCAGGTTAGGTTAGGTCGGTCAGGTTAGGTTAGGTCGGTCAGGTTAGGTTAGGTCGGTCAGGTTAGGTTAGGTCGGTCAGGTTAGGTTAGGTCGGTCAGGTTAGGTTAGGTCGGTCAGGTTAGGTTAGGTCGGTCAGGTTAGGTTAGGTCGGTCAGGTTAGGTTAGGTCGGTCAGGTTAGGTTAGGTCGGTCAGGTTAGGTTAGGTCGGTCAGGTTAGGTTAGGTCGGTCAGGTTAGGTTAGGTCGGTCAGGTTAGGTTAGGTCGGTCAGGTTAGGTTAGGTCGGTCAGGTTAGGTTAGGTCGGTCAGGTTAGGTTAGGTCGGTCAGGTTAGGTTAGGTCGGTCTCGGTCAGGTTAGGTTAGGTCGGTCAGGTTAGGTTAGGTCGGTCAGGTTAGGTTAGGTCGGTCAGGTTAGGTTAGGTCGGTCAGGTTAGGTTAGGTCGGTCAGGTTAGGTTAGGTCGGTCAGGTTAGGTTAGGTCGGTCAGGTTAGGTTAGGTCGGTCAGGTTAGGTTAGGTCGGTCAGGTTAGGTTAGGTCGGTCAGGTTAGGTTAGGTCGGTCAGGTTAGGTTAGGTCGGTCAGGTTAGGTTAGGTCGGTCAGGTTAGGTTAGGTCGGTCAGGTTAGGTTAGGTCGGTCAGGTTAGGTTAGGTCGGTCAGGTTAGGTTAGGTCGGTCAGGTTAGGTTAGGTCGGTCAGGTTAGGTTAGGTCGGTCAGGTTAGGTTAGGTCGGTCAGGTTAGGTTAGGTCGGTCAGGTTAGGTTAGGTCGGTCAGGTTAGGTTAGGTCGGTCAGGTTAGGTTAGGTCGGTCAGGTTAGGTTAGGTCGGTCAGGTTAGGTTAGGTTAGGTTAGGTTAGGTTAGGTTAGGTTAGGTTAGGTTAGGTTAGGTTAGGTTAGGTTAGGTTAGGTTAGGTTAGGTTAGGTTAGGTTAGGTTAGGTTAGGTTAGGTTAGGTTAGGTTAGGTTAGGTTAGGTTAGGTTAGGTTAGGTTAGGTTAGGTTAGGTTAGGTTAGGTTAGGTTAGGTTAGGTTAGGTTAGGTTAGGTTAGGTTAGGTTAGGTTAGGTTAGGTTAGGTTAGGTTAGGTTAGGTTAGGTTAGGTTAGGTTAGGTTAGGTTAGGTTAGGTTAGGTTAGGTTAGGTTAGGTTAGGTTAGGTTAGGTTAGGTTAGGTTAGGTTAGGTTAGGTTAGGTTAGGTTAGGTTAGGTTAGGTTAGGTTAGGTTAGGTTAGGTTAGGTTAGGTTAGGTTAGGTTAGGTTAGGTTAGGTTAGGTTAGGTTAGGTTAGGTTAGGTTAGGTTAGGTTAGGTTAGGTTAGGTTAGGTTAGGTTAGGTTAGGTTAGGTTAGGTTAGGTTAGGTTAGGTTAGGTTAGGTTAGGTTAGGTTAGGTTAGGTTAGGTTAGGTTAGGTTAGGTTAGGTTAGGTTAGGTTAGGTTAGGTTAGGTTAGGTTAGGTTAGGTTAGGTTAGGTTAGGTTAGGTTAGGTTAGGTTAGGTTAGGTTGTTTTTTTTTTTTTTTTTTTTTTTTTTTTTTTCTTGTACTTCCTCCCCCATAAGTGGAGCCTATTCTGTACTACATTCATACTAGTTCTCGCATTTATTCTTCTCGCACTTTCATTCAGCATACGGTATCTTTCTTGCATTCATCCTCATGTTCATCTCTTGGGTGGGATACCCAACTTTCAGCTGCTTGCTGACTAACCTGCTGGTTTCACTTTATTTATTTCGCAGTTGGGGTAATAATTCGGGAGGCGAAAAACATTTATTTCTGACTTTTACACATTTACTTATCTCTAAACTTATGACTATTTTACATTTTTCATCTCATACAATTGTACTTATTCTATCTTATTTCTATTATAAAGCTACTTGAATTGGTTTACAGTTACCACGTATTATCTTATTACTAGTGCATATCTCTTAAAACTATTTTACACTTATTTTTATTTCGCAAAACAATTATATTTATTTCTTATTGGCTATCGTTTACACATATATATTATTACATTTTAATTTTCTAATGCTTAACATTTAATATTTTACATAATATTAATTAAGCATTATTTGCTTGTGCAGTTTTGTTTCTGTCTATGACTCTTTTAGCTATCTTTATACAATACTCCAATAACGCATCTCTCTTTTTCCCCGCTATTATTTTGGAAATGTTTTCCGCATCTAGTTTGGCGTCTAGTGTATGCTCGGCCTCCAATCTTTCCCTAGCGAATACGGGACACTCGAATAATATATGTGGCACCGTTTCGTCAGCTTCGGGGTCGCAAATACACGATGGACTCTCCTTACACTTGAAACGGTTCAAGTATGCGGAGAATCCACCGTGCCCCGTCATGATCTGAGTGATCGTATTGGTGATTTTTATCTTCCTAATAATCCTGTAGGCAGCCACCGCATCCGGGAAAAACAATTTGGTCCCTGAGGCAGTTGTACCGGAGCTGTATCTGCGGTTCCATTCGTCAAGCGATGCCATACGAATGCATCGCTTGACGTACGAAACCGGGCACAGGTCATAGTCGGGCTTCCGTTTGGAACCTTCAGCGGCCGCCTTGGCCAGTTCGTCGGCCCTCTCGTTTCCCTCCAAACCCGCGTGTGCCTTTATCCAAAATAGGCTGACGGCCTTATTTTGGGTGGATATCGATCGTAGATTGGCCCTTGTCTCCACCGCTAGTGGGTGGTGTCGATCGTGGTTCTGGATGGTTTGGAGGGCTGCCATGGAGTCGCTGAAGATTCCAAACGACTGCGCACTGTTTTTAATGATCTGCCTGGTCGCGACGCATATTGCCAGAAGCTCGGCCTGGTAAACAGTGGCGTAGTGTGGGAGAGCAAGTTTGAGGGCTTTGGTCTCAGCGTCGCCTCTCCACATGGAGAGCGCCGCACCTACTTTGCCCCCAATCTTGCTCCCGTCCGTGTAGATACGAACTTCATGTTCGTTCTGAGCATCAAGTTGCTCTTGGTTTACCAGGCTGATGAGTTCCAGCTCAGCGCGCTCCGCAGGGTGTGGGGCTTCCATAGCCGAGGCGGCCTGCTCGACGCTCCTATCGCCAAGTGCTGGCTGGGGCACCCCCCTTCTGGCCTCATACAAAGATGCTGCCTCTCGAACTCGGAGGTCGAGGGGTAGTATCCCAGCCAGCACCAGCGCAGAGTTCAAGGAGACCGTCCGGTAAGCCTTACACAGTTTTTGTGCTATGCCGCGCTGTACTGCTCCCAACTGCCTCATGACACCCAGCTTCCCGACGGCTGGGGCCCATACGCTGGCCGCGTACAGGATTACTGGTTCGACGGTTGCCACATATATTATCCTGATGACCTCGGGGTGAAGCCCCCAGCTGGACTTCGCTGCTCTGGTCAGCTGTTTGTGGATTCCTATTGCCCGCCTGCACACGTTTGCGACGTGCGTGTTAAAGGTAAGCTTTTCGTCGATGGTGACACCCAGGATCTTGATCTCCTGGGACATGGCAATGTCGACCCCGCCCATGCTCAGGCGTGGGGTGTCGTACTTTAACTTTCGAGTGATGACCATTGCGTTGGTCTTTTGCGGAGCAAATTTCAACTTATTTTGTACACCCCACGTCCGAACATGTTCGAGAGCGGCATTGGCACGTCCCTGGATCTCCATCGATGTGTCACCATCGAAGATCAGCACTACGTCGTCCGCAAAGGCCTGGCAATAGTCCTCCCTAGCCTCCAGACTTTTCAAGAGCGGGTCCAGCAACAAATTCCACAAAATTGGTCCCCCTATCGAGCCCTGGACGCATCCCTTGCTTGTGCTCTTCGCGTATTCTTCGTCCGCGTACCTGACCCTCACTTGTCTGTTTTGGAGATAGCTGTCGATGACCCTCCTCAAGCCCACTGGACAATTTTCCTCAGCCAGACGGACTCTTATGGCTGGCCACCAGGCACTGTCGAAAGCTCCCTCTATGTCCAGCGATATCATAACTACAATTTTCTTTTGTTCCAGCTTGCTGCGTATATACTTCATTAGGACATAGAGGGAGTCCTCCGTACTCCTCTGGGGCATGAATCCGTACTGACGAGTACTCATCCGTGGGATCAGGTGGAACTTGAGGCGGGCCACCAACATCTTCTCGTAGATCTTACCTAAGATTGGTAAAAGGCCGATCGGTCTGTACGCCTTTGGGACGTTGTAATTTTCCTTGCCCGGTTTTTTAAGGACGATGACTACCGCCTCCTTCCAGATTTCGGGGAAGTGGTGGCACCTCAGACATCCGTTCATGAGAGCAAGGGCGACCTCGGGGGCACCCCCAATGGCGCGGCAACAAATATCGGCGGTGAAGCCGTCCGCTCCCGGAGCTTTTTTGGGATTAAAAGATTTGCACGACGCCATCAGTTCGGCCATTGTGAATGGTGGCTCGCATGGGTCACCATGCGATCCAACATTCACAACGTCAGCCCTTTCTCTCACGAGACGGTGGTGTGCGCTGTCACCTTCCGCTTGGTCTTCAGGATAGAAGGTGCTGGCCAATAGTTCGACTGAACCCTTCGTGTCCAGCACCGTCCCATCCTTCACCAGCGGTTGGTCCTCACCCCTTCCCTTTGTCCTCCCTATCACACGGTAGATACCCTCCCAAACCCCTTCCCTATCCTGTTTGGCGCAGAAGGTCTTCCAACTCTCGATCATGTCTTTGGCTGCTTCTGTTTCATACTCAACTTTGTGTTTCAGGTAATCTTCGACGACCTTCGGTCTACGGACCGGTGCAGCGCATCTGATTCTGTTTTTCCTGGTAGAGACTCCCCGCTTCATCCTCTCGAGTTTCTCAGACCACCACGGCAAGGTAAGGACTTCTTTGGTCTTCCGCAAAGGCATCGATGAGGCGCAAGCGTCTCTGACTGCTTGCGTGTATTTATTTAAAATTTTGTTCATTTGCTCTACTGTACCTAAATTCTCTATTTCTATTTCGTTTATGTTTTGTTCTAGCATTAATTGGCTGAGTTTCTCACGAAACTCAGACCAATTCGCCTTTTTTGTATTGAAAATCCTTGTAGTTCTATTTATTCTGATGCCTTTTGACCTCTTCAGTCCTATGTTAAATACAATGCCGTTGTGATCTGAGCTCGTGAGTCCCTCGTCGACTCTCCAGCCGTCTACCAGGTCCAACAGATCAGTAGAGCACGCCGTGATGTCCACGAAGCTGCTGTAGCGCCTTCCCCCTCTAATCGTATCGAAGGTCGGAATTTCCCCTGCGTTGAGTATGTTCAGATTCAGCTCATCGAGGACTTCAGACACTTCTTCGCCCCTACTGTCGATGGTCAGGCTTCCCCACCAGGTACTCTTTGCATTGACATCTCCTCCAATAATCAACATCCTGGGACCTACCACTTCCTCAACACGTTTGAGGTGCTCCAGGTACGGTCCCACTGGCTGGTCCGGTTCAAAGTACAGAGAGACGAGCGTGATCGTCCAGGCACTGGTCCTTATCCCCACCACGGTGATGTTGTTCGTGGTGAGTTCCGGGTACTGTGTGACCGTGAGGTCGTTATCGAAGACCGCTATTGCGGCCTTGACAGTCCCACTTCCGGAATCAGTGCTCTGGAAGATACGCACGCCCCTGCGGTCCCCGACAACCTTAGCCCCGCCGACGTATGGTTCTTGGAGGAGAGCAACGGCGACTCCGCGCTTCGCGGATTCTAACAGAAGCTCGTCTGTCGCCAACTTTTTCCGCTGGAGGTTGGCCTGAACCACCTTGTAGGGGTTTGGGATACCGTGGGTGCCCTTAGCAATACGCTACCGTCGATCTGGCCACGTCATCCCATCTTCTCCGCACTGGGCAATCCACGCTGAAGGCGTTGTGCTGCGTGCCGTACTCTGCTTTCGCCCTTGTGCAGTTGCGGCAGACGGGTGCTGCTCCTGAGAGCCAGTCTACACACTCGGCCCTCATATGGGGACCGCCACAGTGGCTGCAAAGGTCCGCGGGCTCTTTACAGAGCCGCTTCCCATGCCCGAAGCCCAGACAGCGCGTACACTGGACCAGTGGGGACTGGTCCTCAACCCGGACGCGCTGCAGGTCTATGTGCACGGTCCCCAACTCTAGTACCCGTCTCCAGATGGTGGGCGACACGCTGACGATGACGTGGCCGATGTGCGGGTTCCGCATCCTTCGCCGATAGCGGATCTCAACTCGGTTTTCCTCGCTGTCGAGGCCGTCAAAAACTCCCCTGTTCTGGTTCCTAAGTGCTCGAATGACGTCGTCGTCTGTGTTCACGACCAACACATTCCTTAGGATCAGAAGAGGATCCTTGTTCTTGACTTCCTCGACAGCGAGGTCCACTCCTTCCTTCTGTAGCCGGCTCTTGACTTTGTTCCTTTCTTCAATCGTTTCAAAGCCCATAATCACTTTCCGGTCCTTGGCCTTGCGCACCTTTTCGACCTTGATCCAGCCGTCCTTTGCGTTCACGGCCTCCCTGATCCTGCCAAGGACCGCGTCTCCGGTTTCGTTTTCGTCCTTAGACGTAACCACCACGGAGTGCAATGTACTGCGCCTTGGCAGTGGAATCACCGGTTTTGTTGCGGCCACACTCGCGTATGTCCCGCGCTCCAGGACCTCGTTCTGCTGGTCAATTTTAACTTTGAGCTCCTCGATCTTCTTCGTGTTTTCTGCCAGAACCTTTGTGTGTTCCTCCATCGCTGAGAGGATCTTTCCCGTGGCAGCTTGATCGAGTGCTGTCGTGTCCGTGACTGCAGGCTCTGGGTTTGTCACCACTGCCCCCTGCCTCTCCCCCGCCGGGAGCCTCCTCTTAACCGCCTTTAGCTCTGTTTCCGCCTCCTTAACCAGTTGATACAGCCTATCTGTGGCTTCAACGATCGCCGTCTTAATCTCCGTTTTAGTGTTCCGCGAGTTGCTGAGGTGAAGCTTTGCCTTTGTCAGGCAAGCCTTCGCCTCAGCAGTTCGGTCGACGAAGGTGGCTTTTGGCGGAGAGTCTATTAATTTGCCCTCCTGCATCAGTGCGGGCTTTGTCTTGGTTTTGGCAGGACCGGCCTGCGACGTCATTTTTGATGTAGAGGGGGCAGGGATGGGGATGGGGGTGGGGGAGGGGGAAGTTCTCGTCGCTTCCCAATCGGTAATACTCCGCCTGACACTTGGGGGCACTGCCCCTGGTCTCAACGGAGATTTCTCGGCGTCAGGTTTCTTCATCGGAGTCCTGTGACCGAACATTGTCTGAAGTATGCGTCAGTAGTTAAAATTAAAATTAAAAGCGTCAAAAGGGACGATAAAGTAAAATAAAATATTATTATAAAGTGAAAATGTTCGGCAAAACTGCACAAGCGTCTTTATCTTAAAAACTATGGTAGGGCTTCAAAAGAAGTCTCTATCGGGTCTTATTCTAGGTTGCACTATTCTGTGCCGTAAAAAGGTCTCTGCCTGGACCTTATGGTCGGTTTTAAAAAGTTAAAAAGTTAAAAAACCTATTTTTGAATATATTGCCGGAGTGGCTCTATGTAGAGTCCCTTCGACACTATCAGTAGATAGAGCCCGCCGAGCCAGACTCAACAATACCAAACACGAGGTACCTAGCCCTAGGGGTTCCGGAGCAAACGCAGTCCAAAGATTCTGGTTCCGATCCAAGATGGCGGCCAGAACTCGGTTAAAGCTAGATTACTCCGCAACCACCGGACCGAATATCCCCGTGCCTGGGCCTATCTTTACGAGCTCGACGAGATCTATATACCGGCAGACTTTTCAGGCTGAAAAATCCTTGTCTCCTGAAAATTCCTGAAAACAGGTCAACCCAAAGGACAAGCACCCTACAATGCCAACGGAACCAATCCCGTTGCTCTGCGACCCCCCTTTGCGGAGATATAGCTGTTCAAACTTTTTCAAGATGGCGACGCAGCTGTCAAAGTCAAACTTTAACGGTCGATATCTCCGCTTCAGACGGTCGCAGAACACCAGAGTTTGGGCTCTTCCAGCTCAGCCCGAGCTTCGCTGTGCGCCGAAACCACTTTCAGGACCCCAAAAATTTGCAAGCTTCGAACCGCCTGAAAACACAGGGCAAAGAGGACAAGGAGCCCCCGAGTACAATGCCGAAAACCGCGACTTCCCACGGCTCCCGGTTCCAGAGTAATCGCGGTTCGAAGATTAACAAAATGGCCGCGGAGCTGTCAAAAGCTAGATTAAAGTGCTTGTATCTCCGGAACCCCTCGTCGGAGAAAGTCCGGGTTTTGGATATACAGCTCGGCGTCACTCTGGGCGTCTCCCGAAAATGGTTTCAGTAGCAAAAAATTTTTTCAGCCTGAAAATCCTGAAAGCTATCTAGTGCTAAAAAGTGCACAGCGCTACAATTAGTAGCGAAAATCCCCAGTCCTTAAGCCCAGCGGCTCCTGAGATATATCTAGTTGAAATTTAAAACCTGAAAAACCTAAATGTTAAAAAATTGAAAAACTTACAAATTTAGAGATATTTAACCCGTGTTTCGGCTTAAATGGGTCACAATGGACTTATTGGACCCGGTCCCGAAGTCAAAAATAATTAATTACTATTAAATTTTAAATAAAGTGCAAAATTAATAAGAAAATTGATATCTCAGGATCCACTGAACCGAAAAATCTGAGAAAAATACTAAAATTAGGTTAAATGTAGCGCTATATGAGGAAATAAAAAGCGCTACTAATTACCTATGTCACAAGGGAAAAAATTTTGAAAAAGTGAATTTTGTATTAAAAACCTTCTGTCTTAAAAACTACTTTACTTAAAAATCTAAAACTTAGAATCTCTATTCAGTCGGTTAGCGCGCACAGGACTGCAGTTGAAGATTTCAAAATTTTGAACTCCCTGAGGAGTTATAGAGGTCGAAAATTTCAACTTTCAAATGAGTACAGTTAAAAAACTGTAAGTCGTAAAATTATTGTACTTGCGGCGTTGGTTCCCTCCTAGCAGCGGCTTGAGTGCTGCAAATTTTCAGGTTGCTGCTATGTCAACTTCTGTTTTTTCTCAGCACGTGGTTTTTGTTTTTCAGGTGATTTCTCGCGATTGGTGCGCCGGAAAAATCCGGGGCTGCACTTGTTGCGCAGGGGCGCCTGAGGCGCACCCAGCGGCGTGTCAAAAAGGGTGTGTCGTCGCGACCAAACGCGAGATTTTCCACTTTGAAGGTTTTTTAACCTCAAAATTTGCACTGTTTTCACTTTAACTTTTGCACTAGCACTTTGCGGCTAAAACAAAAGGCACAGCCGAATGCACCGCGCAAATGCGCAACTTTTGATATATCACTTGTTTGGATCGGACAAGAAAAACCACTTATTTTGAATTTTTTACCGCGGAGCGAGTTAAAAACGTGGCGCTCTGAGTGCCGGGTGGAACGTGACTGGGTTAGGTTAGGTTAGGTTAGGTTAGGTTAGGTTAGGTTAGGTTAGGTTAGGTTAGGTTAGGTTAGGTTAGGTTGGGGTGCGTGGTCAGAAACCTCCTCGTGTGCCCGGTGGCTGCTGGTCCCTTATGGATACGTCCGGGGGGAACAGCAGTTGCTCGGGCCGGTGCACCCTGGGCACGGGCAATAGCTTCTGAGCTCCCGGAGGCTATTGTCTGTGGCGAATTCTGACCATGGGGGGGTGGCCAGTTGGCCATGGGAGGGAGGGCTCTTCCCCGCCCTCTCATCTAGGAGAGGGCATGGTGGAACGAGCCTTGTAGGGGCGACGGGTTTGTCAGCTGGCAATAGCCGGCTGACGAACCCGTGCTGCGGAGGACGCGGCGCGGCACACCCTTGGGTATTGACGGCTCAGTCTGGGCCGCGCCGCGGTCTGATTGCGGGGATCGGCCGGGACCTCTCGCTTCCCGGCGTGTTGCGTTCCGTTCCCCAGGGCGGAGCGCGCCGCGCTGGGAGGCGAGGGATCTTGGGCTGCGGTCGCCTCCTTTTGCGAGAACGTAATCGCAAAGGGAGGCGGCGGAGCGCGCGCGGGAGGATGCCCTCTCGCTGCGCCTCTGTGGGCGAGGAGGAGGTCGGAGCGGATATGCCGGCTTTCCCTCCTCGTGGTGGTGTGGGCGGGCGGCAGGCGCGGGGGGGGCGCCTCCGCCCGCGTTGCACTCCACACCACTAGCGGGACATTCCGAGCCTCCCCCAACGGGGAGGACGTGCAGGGCCCGCCGCGGTGAAGGCGGGCGATCGTCGGAGGGGTACTGGAGGTAAAGGCTATGCCGGTTTCCCAGTGCCCTTCCACTCAGACGATGCGGGAATGCCGCTGGGTTGTTTTAGTGGGTATACCGGGCTAGCCCGGGGAGTCCCACATAGCCCCCCATTCCCCCAAATGGGCGTGGTATGCGTAATTGCATTTTTTCCCAGCGCAAAAAAAAAAAAAAAAAAAAAAAAAAAAAAAAAAAAAAAAAAAAAAAAAAAAAAAAAAAAAAAAAAAAAAGGTTAGGTTAGGTTAGGTTAGGTTAGGTTAGGTTAGGTTAGGTTAGGTTAGGTTGGGGTGCGTGGTCAGAAACCTCCTCGTGTGCCCGGTGGCTGCTGGTCCCTTATGGATACGTCCGGGGGGAACAGCAGTTGCTCGGGCCGGTGCACCCTGGGCACGGGCAATAGCTTCTGAGCTCCCGGAGGCTATTGTCTGTGGCGAATTCTGACCATGGGGGGGTGGCCAGTTGGCCATGGGAGGGAGGGCTCTTCCCCGCCCTCTCATCTAGGAGAGGGTATGGTGGAACGAGCCTTGTAGGGGCGACGGGTTTGTCAGCTGGCAATAGCCGGCTGACGAACCCGTGCTGCGGAGGACGCGGCGCGGCACACCCTTGGGTACTGACGGCTCAGTCTGGGTCGCGCCGCGGTCTGATTGCGGGGATCGGCCGGGACCTCTCGCTTCCCGGCGTGTTGCGTTCCGTTCCCCAGGGCGGAGCGCGCCGCGCTGGGGGGCGAGGGATCTTGGGCTGCGGTCGCCTCCTTTTGCGAGGACGTAATCGCAAAGGGAGGCGGCGGAGCGCGCGCGGGAGGATGCCCTCTCGCTGCGCCTCTGTGGGCGAGGAGGAGGTCGGAGCGGATATGCCGGCTTTCCCTCCTCGTGGTGGTGATGGGCGGGCGACAGGCGCGGGGGGGGCGCCTCCGCCCGCGTTGCACTCCACACCACCTGCGGGACATTCGTGCGGGGCCCGCCGCGGTTAAGGCGGGCGATCGTCGGAGGGGTACTGGAGGTAAAGGCTATGCCGGTTTCCCAGTGCCCTTCCACTCAGACGATGCGGGAATGCCGCTGGGTTGTTTTAGTGGGTATACCGGGCTAGCCCGGGGAGTCCCACATAGCCCCCCATTCCCCCAAATGGGCGTGGTATGCGTAATTGCATTTTTTTCCCAGCGCAAAAAAAAAAAAAAAAAAAAAAAAGGTTAGGTTAGGTTAGGTTAGGTTAGGTTAGGTTAGGTTAGGTTAGGTTAGGTTAGGTTAGGTTAGGTTAGGTTAGGTTAGGTTAGGTTAGGTTAGGTTAGGTTAGGTTAGGTTAGGTTAGGTTAGGTTAGGTTAGGTTAGGTTAGGTTAGGTTAGGTTAGGTTAGGTTAGGTTAGGTTAGGTTAGGTTAGGTTAGGTTAGGTTAGGTTAGGTTAGGTTAGGTTAGGTTAGGTTAGGTTAGGTTAGGTTAGGTTAGGTTAGGTTAGGTTAGGTTAGGTTAGGTTAGGTTAGGTTAGGTTAGGTTAGGTTAGGTTAGGTTAGGTTAGGTTAGGTTAGGTTAGGTTAGGTTAGGTTAGGTTAGGTTAGGTTTTTTTTTTTTTTTTTTTTTTTTTTTTTTTTTTTGTAATGTACTTCCTCCCCCATAAGTGGAGCCTATTCTGTACTACATTCATACTAGTTCTCGCATTTATTCCTCTCGCACTTTCATTCAGCATACGGTATCTTTCTTGCATTCATCCTCATGTTCATCTCTTGGGTGGGATACCCAACTTTCAGCTGCTTGCTGACTAAACTGCTGGTTTCTCTTTATTTATTTCGCAGTTGGGGTAATAATTCGGGAAGCGAAAAACATTTATTTGTGACGTTTACATAACACTGTAACATATCTCTATCCTTATGACTATTTTACATTTTCTATGGTATACAATTGTACTTATTCTATCTTATTTCTATTCTATAGCTACTTGGATTATTTTACACATTTTACTCAGCATCTTAACAGTCTAATTTTATTACAAGTACTCTTAAAACTATTTCACAGTTACTTTTATTGGGCAAATCACAAATGTTTACTTCTTATTGGCTATCGTTTACACATACATATTCTTAAATTCTTAGTTTTTAATGCTTAACATTTAATATTTTACATAATATTAATTAAGCATTATTTGCTTGTGCAGTTTTGTTTCGCTTTATCACTTTTTCTCCTATTTTGACGCAATACTCTAAGAATTTGTCTCTTTGTTTGCCTACCATAATTTGTGAGATGTTTTTCGCTTCAAGTTTTGCGTCCAGAGCTTGTTCGGCCTCCAATCTGTCCCTCGCGAATACGGGACACTCGAATAATATATGTGGCACCGTTTCGTCAGCTTCGGGGTCGCAAATGCACGATGGACTCTCCTTACACTTGAAACGGTACAAGTATGCGGAGAATCCACCGTGCCCCGTCATGATCTGAGTGATCGTATTGGTGATTTTTATCTTCCTAATAATCCTGTAGGCAGCCACCGCATCCGGGAAAAACAATTTGGTCCCTGAGGCAGTTGTACCGGAGCTGTATCTGCGGTTCCATTCGTCAAGCGATGCCATACGAATGCATCGCTTGACGTACGAAACCGGGCACAGGTCATAGTCGGGCTTCCGTTTGGAACCTTCAGCGGCCGCCTTGGCCAGTTCGTCGGCCCTCTCGTTTCCCTCCAAACCCGCGTGTGCCTTTATCCAAAATAGGCTGACGGCCTTATTTTGGGTGGATATCGATCGTAGATTGGCCCTTGTCTCCACCGCTAGTGGGTGGTGTCGATCGTGGTTTTGGATGGTTTGGAGGGCTGCCATGGAGTCGCTGAAGATTCCAAACGACTGCGCACTGTTTTTAATGATCTGCCTGGTCGCGACGCATATTGCCAGAAGCTCGGCCTGGTAAACAGTGGCGTAATGTGGGAGAGCAAGTTTGAGGGCTTTGGTCTCAGCGTCGCCTCTCCACATGGAGAGCGCCGCACCTACTTTGCCCCCAATCTTGCTCCCGTCCGTGTAGATACGAACTTCATGTTCGTTCTGAGCATCAAGTTGCTCTTGGTTTACCAGGCTGATGAGTTCCAGCTCAGCGCGCTCCGCAGGGTGTGGGGCTTCCATAGCCGAGGCGGCCTGCTCGACGCTCCTATCGCCAAGTGCTGGCTGGGGCACCCCCCTTCTGGCCTCATACAAAGATGCTGCCTCTCGAACTCGGAGGTCGAGGGGTAGTATCCCAGCCAGCACCAGCGCAGAGTTCAAGGAGACCGTCCGGTAAGCCTTACACAGTTTTTGTGCTATGCCGCGCTGTACTGCTCCCAACTGCCTCATGACACCCAGCTTCCCGACGGCTGGGGCCCATACGCTGGCCGCGTACAGGATTACTGGTTCGACGGTTGCCACATATATTATCCTGATGACCTCGGGGTGAAGCCCCCAGCTGGACTTCGCTGCTCTGGTCAGCTGTTTGTGGATTCCTATTGCCCGCCTGCACACGTTTGCGACGTGCGTGTTAAAGGTAAGCTTTTCGTCGATGGTGACACCCAGGATCTTGATCTCCTGGGACATGGCAATGTCGACCCCGCCCATGCTCAGGCGTGGGGTGTCGTACTTTAACTTTCGGGTGATGACCATTGCGTTGGTCTTTTGCGGAGCAAATTTCAACTTGTTTTGTACACCCCACGTCCGAACATGTTCGAGAGCGGCATTGGCACGTCCCTGGATCTCCATCGATGTGTCACCATCGAAGATCAGCACTACGTCGTCCGCAAAGGCCTGGCAATAGTCCTCCCTAGCCTCCAGACTTTTCAAGAGCGGGTCCAGCAACAAATTCCACAAAATTGGTCCGCCTATCGAGCCCTGGACGCATCCCTTGCTTGTGCTCTTCGCGTATTCTTCGTCCGCGTACCTGACCCTCACTTGTCTGTTTTGGAGATAGCTGTCGATGACCCTCCTCAAGCCCACTGGACAATTTTCCTCAGCCAGACGGACTCTTATGGCTGGCCACCAGGCACTGTCGAAAGCTCCCTCTATGTCCAGCGATATCATAACTACAATTTTCTTTTGTTCCAGCTTGCTGCGTATATACTTCATTAGGACATAGAGGGAGTCCTCCGTACTCCTCTGGGGCATGAATCCGTACTGACGAGTACTCATCCGTGGGATCAGGTGGAACTTGAGGCGGGCCACCAACATCTTCTCGTAGATCTTACCTAAGATTGGTAAAAGGCCGATCGGTCTGTACGCCTTTGGGACGTTGTAGTTTTCCTTGCCCGGTTTTTTAAGGACGATGACTACCGCCTCCTTCCAGATTTCGGGGAAGTGGTGGCACCTCAGACATCCGTTCATGAGAGCAAGGGCGACCTCGGGGGCACCCCCGATGGCGCGGCAACAAATATCGGCGGTGAAGCCGTCCGCTCCCGGAGCTTTTTTTGGGATTAAAAGATTTGCACGACGCCATCAGTTCGGCCATTGTGAATGGTGGCTCGCATGGGTCACCATGCGATCCAACATTCACAACGTCAGCCCTTTCTCTCACGAGACGGTGGTGTGCGCTGTCACCTTCCGCTTGGTCTTCAGGATAGAAGGTGTTGGCCAATAGTTCGACTGAACCCTTCGTGTCCAGCACCGTCCCATCCTTCACCAGCGGTTGGTCCTCACCCCTTCCCTTTGTCCTCCCTATCACACGGTAGATACCCTCCCAAACCCCTTCCCTATCCTGTTTGGCGCAGAAGGTCTTCCAACTCTCGATCATGTCTTTGGCTGCTTCTGTTTCATACTCAACTTTGTGTTTCAGGTAATCTTCGACGACCTTCGGTCTACGGACCGGTGCAGCGCATCTGATTCTGTTTTTCCTGGTAGAGACTCCCCGCTTCATCCTCTCGAGTTTCTCAGACCACCACGGCAAGGTAAGGACTTCTTTGGTCTTCCGCAAAGGCATCGATGAGGCGCAAGCGTCTCTGACTGCTTGCGTGTATGTATTTAAAATGTCATTAATTTGGCTACTTGTATCTAAATTGTCTATTTCATTTTTGTTAATATTGTTCTCAAGCATTAATTGGCTGAGTTTCTCACGAAACTCAGACCAATTCGCCTTTTTTGTATTGAAAGTCCTTGTAGTTCTGTTTATTCTGATGCCTTTTGACCTCTTCAGTCCTATGTTAAATACAATGCCGTTGTGATCTGAGCTCGTGAGTCCCTCGTCGACTCTCCAGCCGTCTACCAGGTCCAACAGATCAGTAGAGCACGCCGTGATGTCCACGAAGCTGCTGTAGCGCCTTCCCCCTCTAATCGTATCGAAGGTCGGAATTTCCCCTGCGTTGAGTATGTTCAGATTCAGCTCATCGAGGACTTCAGACACTTCTTCGCCCCTACTGTCGATGGTCAGGCTTCCCCACCAGGTACTCTTTGCATTGACATCTCCTCCAACAATCAACATCCTGGGACCTACCACTTCCTCAACACGTTTGAGGTGCTCCAGGTACGGTCCCACTGGCTGGTCCGGTTCAAAGTACAGAGAGACGAGCGTAATCGTCCAGGCACTGGTCCTTATCCCCACCACGGTGATGTTGTTCGTGGTGAGTTCCGGGTACTGTGTGACCGTGAGGTCGTTATCGAAGACCGCTATTGCGGCCTTGACAGTCCCACTTCCGGAATCAGTGCTCTGGAAGATACGCACGCCTCTGCGGTCCCCGACAACCTTAGCCCCGCCGACGTATGGTTCTTGGAGGAGAGCAACGGCGACTCCGCGCTTCGCGGATTCTAACAGAAGCTCGTCTGTCGCCAACTTTTTCCGCTGGAGGTTGGCCTGAACCACCTTATAGGGGTTTGGGATACCGTGGGTGCCCTTAGCAATACGCTACCGTCGATCTGGCCACGTCATCCCATCTTCTCCGCACTGGGCAATCCACGCTGAAGGCGTTGTGCTGCGTGCCGTACTCTGCTTTCGCCCTTGTACAGTTGGTTAGGTTAGGTTAGGTTAGGTTAGGTTAGGTTAGGTTGGGGTGCGTGGTCAGAAACCTCCTCGTGTGCCCGGTGGCTGCTGGTCCCTTATGGATACGTCCGGGGGGAACAGCAGTTGCTCGGGCCGGTGCACCCTGGGCACGGGCAATAGCTTCTGAGCTCCCGGAGGCTATTGTCTGTGGCGAATTCTGACCATGGGGGGGTGGCCAGTTGGCCATGGGAGGGAGGGCTCTTCCCCGCCCTCTCATCTAGGAGAGGGCATGGTGGAACGAGCCTTGTAGGGGCGACGGGTTTGTCAGCTGGCAATAGCCGGCTGACGAACCCGTGCTGCGGAGGACGCGGCGCGGCACACCCTTGGGTACTGACGGCTCAGTCTGGGCCGCGCCGCGGTCTGATTGCGGGGATCGGCCGGGGCCTCTCGCTTCCCGGCGTGTTGCGTTCCGTTCCCTAGCACGGAGCGCGCCGCGCTGGGGGGCGAGGGATCTTGGGCTGCGGTCGCCTCCTTTTGCGAGAACGTAATCGCAAAGGGAGGCGGCGGAGCGCGCGCGGGAGGATGGCCCTCTCGCTGCGCCTCTGTGGGCGAGGAGGAGGTCGGAGCGGAAACCGGCTTTCCCTCCTCGTGGTGGTGTGGGCGGGCGGCAGGCGCGGGGGGGGCGCCTCCGCCCGCGTTGCACTCCACACCACCTGCGGGACATTCGTGCGGGGCCTGCCGCGGTGAAGGCGGGCGATCGTCGGAGGGGTACTGGAGGTAAAGGCTATGCCGGTTTCCCAGTGCCCTTCCACTCAGACGATGCGGGAATGCCGCTGGGTTGTTTTAGTGGGTATACCGGGCTAGCCCGGGGAGTCCCACATAGCCCCCCATTCCCCCAAATGGGCGTGGTATGCGTAATTGCATTTTTTCCCAGCGCAAAAAAAAAAAAAAAAAAAAAAAAAAAAAAGGTTAGGTTAGGTTGGGGTGCGTGGTCAGAAACCTCCTCGTGTGCCCGGTGGCTGCTGGTCCCTTATGGATACGTCCGGGGGGAACAGCAGTTGCTCGGGCCGGTGCACCCTGGGCACGGGCAATAGCTTCTGAGCTCCCGGAGGCTATTGTCTGTGGCGAATTCTGACCATGGGGGGGTGGCCAGTTGGCCATGGGAGGGAGGGCTCTTCCCCGCCCTCTCATCTAGGAGAGGGCATGGTGGAACGAGCCTTGTAGGGGCGACGGGTTTGTCAGCTGGCAATAGCCGGCTGACGAACCCGTGCTGCGGAGGACGCGGCGCGGCACACCCTTGGGTACTGACGGCTCAGTCTGGGTCGCGCCGCGGTCTGATTGCGGGGATCGGCCGGGACCTCTCGCTTCCCGGCGTGTTGCGTTCCGTTCCCCAGGGCGGAGCGCGCCGCGCTGGGAGGCGAGGGATCTTGGGCTGCGGTCGCCTCCTTTTGCGAGAACGTAATCGCAAAGGGAGGCGGCGGAGCGCGCGCGGGAGGATGCCCTCTCGCTGCGCCTCTGTGGGCGAGGAGGAGGTCGGAGCGGATATGCCGGCTTTCCCTCCTCGTGGTGGTGTGGGCGGGCGGCAGGCGCGGGGGGGGCGCCTCCGCCCGCGTTGCACTCCACACCACTTGCGGGACATTCGTGCGGGGCCCGCCGCGGTGAAGGCGGGCGATCGTCGGAGGGGTACTGGAGGTAAAGGCTATGCCGGTTTCCCAGTGCCCTTCCACTCAGACGATGCGGGAATGCCGCTGGGTTGTTTTAGTGGGTATACCGGGCTAGCCCGGGGAGTCCCACATAGCCCCCCATTCCCCCAAATGGGCGTGGTATGCGTAATTGCATTTTTTCCCAGCGCAAAAAAAAAAAAAAAAAAAAAAAAAAAAAAAAAAAGGTTAGGTTAGGTTAGGTTAGGTTAGGTTAGGTTGGGGTGCGTGGTCAGAAACCTCCTCGTGTGCCCGGTGGCTGCTGGTCCCTTATGGATACGTCCGGGGGGAACAGCAGTTGCTCGGGCCGGTGCACCCTGGGCACGGGCAATAGCTTCTGAGTTCCCGGAGGCTATTGTCTGTGGCGAATTCTGACCATGGGGGGGGTGGCCAGTTGGCCATGGGAGGGAGGGCTCTTCCCCGCCCTCTCATCTAGGAGAGGGCATGGTGGAACGAGCCTTGTAGGGGCGACGGGTTTGTCAGCTGGCAATAGCCGGCTGACGAACCCGTGCTGCGGAGGACGCGGCGCGGCACACCCTTGGGTATTGACGGCTCAGTCTGGGCCGCGCCGCGGTCTGATTGCGGGGATCGGCCGGGACCTCTCGCTTCCCGGCGTGTTGCGTTCCGTTCCCTATCACGGAGCGCGCCGCGCTGGGAGGCGAGGGATCTTGGGCTGCGGTCGCCTCCTTTTGCGAGAACGTAATCGCAAAGGGAGGCGGCGGAGCGCGCGCGGGAGGATGGCCCTCTCGCTGCGCCTCTGTGGGCGAGGAGGAGGTCGGAGCGGAAACCGGCTTTCCCTCCTCGTGGTGGTGTGGGCGGGCGGCAGGCGCGGGGGGGGCGCCTCCGCCCGCGTTGCACTCCACACCACCTCTGCGGGTCATTCCGAGCCTCCCCCGATGGGGAGGACGTGCTAGGCCCGCCGCGGTTAAGGCGGGCGATCGTCGGAGGGGTACTGGAGGTAAAGGCTATGCCGGTTTCCCAGTGCCCTTCCACTCAGACGATGCGGGAATGCCGCTGGGTTGTTTTAGTGGGTATACCGGGCTAGCCCGGGGAGTCCCACATAGCCCCCCATTCCCCCAAATGGGCGTGGTATGCGTAATTGCATTTTTTCCCAGCGCAAAAAAAAAAAAAAAAAAAAAAGGTTAGGTTAGGTTGGGGTGCGTGGTCAGAAACCTCCTCGTGTGCCCGGTGGCTGCTGGTCCCTTATGGATACGTCCGGGGGGAACAGCAGTTGCTCGGGCCGGTGCACCCTGGGCACGGGCAATAGCTTCTGAGTTCCCGGAGGCTATTGTCTGTGGCGAATTCTGACCATGGGGGGGGTGGCCAGTTGGCCATGGGAGGGAGGGCTCTTCCCCGCCCTCTCATCTAGGAGAGGGCATGGTGGAACGAGCCTTGTAGGGGCGACGGGTTTGTCAGCTGGCAATAGCCGGCTGACGAACCCGTGCTGCGGAGGACGCGGCGCGGCACACCCTTGGGTATTGACGGCTCAGTCTGGGTCGCGCCGCGGTCTGATTGCGGGGATCGGCCGGGACCTCTCGCTTCCCGGCGTGTTGCGTTCCGTTCCCCAGGGCGGAGCGCGCCGCGCTGGGAGGCGAGGGATCTTGGGCTGCGGTCGCCTCCTTTTGCGAGAACGTAATCGCAAAGGGAGGCGGCGGAGCGCGCGCGGGAGGATGGCCCTCTCGCTGCGCCTCTGTGGGCGAGGAGGAGGTCGGAGCGGAAACCGGCTTTCCCTCCTCGTGGTGGTGTGGGCGGGCGGCAGGCGCGGGGGGGGGCGCCTCCGCCCGCGTTGCACTCCACACCACCTCTGCGGGACATTCCGAGCCTCCCCCGATGGGGAGGACGTGCTAGGCCCGCCGCGGTTAAGGCGGGCGATCGTCGGAGGGGTACTGGAGGTAAAGGCTATGCCGGTTTCCCAGTGCCCTTCCACTCAGACGATGCGGGAATGCCGCTGGGTTGTTTTAGTGGGTATACCGGGCTAGCCCGGGGAGTCCCACATAGCCCCCCATTCCCCCAAATGGGCGTGGTATGCGTAATTGCATTTTTTCCCAGCGCAAAAAAAAAAAAAAAAAAAAAAAAAAAAAAAAAAAAAAAAAAAAAAAAAAAAAAAAAAAAAAAAAAAAAAAAAAAAAAAGGTTAGGTTAGGTTAGGTTAGGTTAGGTTAGGTTAGGTTAGGTTAGGTTAGGTTAGGTTAGGTTAGGTTAGGTTAGGTTAGGTTAGGTTAGGTTAGGTTAGGTTAGGTTAGGTTAGGTTAGGTTAGGTTAGGTTAGGTTAGGTTAGGTTAGGTTAGGTTAGGTTAGGTTAGGTTAGGTTAGGTTAGGTTAGGTTAGGTTAGGTTAGGTTAGGTTAGGTTTTTTTTTTTTTTTTTTTTTTTTTTTTTTTTTTTTTTTTTTTTCACTTCTACCTCCGACTATCAAGATTGTCAGAGTCTATTTCTACGAGCTTCGTTCATGCTAGTTCTCGCTAGTATGCCTCTCGCACTTTTATGCCTCATACAATTCTTTCTTTCATTCATCATCTTTTGCAGCTTTCCTGGGTGGGATGCCCAGCTATCATCTAACTTCTGCCTAACTATCTTTGTTTCTTTATTTAAAATGGGGTATTTCAACGCGAACACAGATTTTTTATTTTTGAAGTTACAATTTTCACTTAAACTACGTTACACACAATTTCCTTATTTTTAATTTTAATCTTATGCTCTACTTCTACACATTACTACATTAGCTTACTTCTATTACACATTTTGTCTATTTACTATTTTACCTAATTTTACATTTTTAAAACCTTAAATGTCTATGCTATTCTATAATATATTCATAATATTATGACAGCATATTTGCTTATACAGTCTTATTTTCGTCTATAATTATTTTTACAATTTTCTCACAATATTTTAAGAACACTTGTACATCTTTGCCTTGCATTATATCCTTAACGTTTTCTGGTGCTATCTGAACGTCTAAATTTCTTTCTACGTTGTACCGAAGGTATTCAAAACGCGGGCAGTGAAAAATTAAATGGGGGATACTTTCTGCCTCATCCGGGTCGCAGCTGCATGATGGACTCCCCTTGCACTTGAAACGGTACAAGTACTCGGAGAATCCACCATGCCCCGTCATTATCTGAGTCTTAAGGCTGTCAATCCCCATCCTGCGAATCGCACTGTATGCTAGTCGCACGTCCGGGAAGAACAATTTAGTTATGGATGCGGTGTCCCCAGCTTCATATCTACTATTCCATTCATCAAGCGTCGCCGCACGTATGCTTCGCTTGATGAATGAAATTGGACAACGATCGTAGTCGGGCTTTCTTTTGGAATTTTCAGCGGCTTCTTTTGCTAACTGGTCGGCTCTTTCATTCCCTATTAACCCCACGTGTGCTTTAACCCAAAACAAGTTAACCACCTTGTTCAGGCGGGATGCAGTCTTTATGTTGTCCCTGGCTTCTACCGCAAGAGGGTGGAGCGAACCAGGGTTTGTTATAGTCTGAAGAGCCGCCATTGAGTCGCTGAAAATTCCATAAGATGATGCCATGTCTTTTACCACCTCCCTTGTTGCTCTCACTATTGCTAACAACTCTGCCTGGTAGACTGTGCAGTAGTTTGATAATGCGAGTTTGAGGGCTCTGGTCTCGACCTCCCCACGCCATATAGACAGTGAAGCGCCGACCCCTCCTCTGAACTTGCTCCCGTCCGTAAAAATCCGGACGTCAAAGTTACTGTTGCTTTCTAGGTCTTCTTGGTCTACCAGGCTCTTAAATTGCAAAACGTCACGTGTCGCAGGATGAGGATTGTCAGCCGCAGACGTCATTCGCTCAGCCTCCCTATCCCCCAGCAGTGCTGCCTGGGGCACTCCCCTCTTGGCTTCATATAATGAAGCCGCCTCACGGACTCGGAGGTCAAGGGGGAGCACTCCAGACAGCACCAGTGCTGAGTTCAGGGAGACCGTGCGATACGCCTTGCAGATTTTTTGAGCGATTCCGCGCTGGACTGTTCCAAGCTGTTTTTTCACGCCCAACTTTTTAGCAGCCGGTGCCCAGACGCTAGCTGCGTAGAGTATCACTGGTTCCATGGTCGCCAGGTAAATGGTCCGAATGACCTCTGGATGTAACCCCCAGCTGACCCTTGCAGCTCTACACAGCTGCTTGTAGATGGCAATTGCCTTCCTACAAACAGCCGACACGTGCGCGTTGAAGGTCAGCTTCTCATCCAATGTCACACCCAGAAGCTTCATTTCTCTTGAAGGGACAATGTCGACCCCTCCCATGCTCAGGCGTGGTGTGTCGTATTTTAGTTTTCTTGTTACTACCATAGCGGTAGTTTTTTGCGGAGCGAAATTAAGCTTGTTTGCGACACCCCACGCCAGAACATGATCGAGAGCAACACTGGCACTTTGTTCCACCTCCTGAGCGGTTTCTCCATCAAATACCAGTAACACATCGTCTGCGAAAGCCTGAATGTAGTATCCCATATCCGTTGTTGTTTTCAGGAGGGGGTCAAGTAGGAGGTTCCATAGAATCGGACCCCCGATTGAGCCCTGGACGCAACCCTTGTTTGTTCCCTTGGCGTATACCTCCCCACCGTACCTAACTGACACTCTTCGGTTTCTAAGGTAGCTGTCTATGACCCGCCTAAGGTCGACCGGACACTTTTCCTCAGCCAGACGGACTCTTATTGCTGGCCACCAGGCGCTATCGAAAGCTCCCTCTATGTCTAGGGATACCAGCGTGACTATTCGCTTTTGTGCGAGTTTACTATAGACATGCTGCATCAGATCATAGAGGGAGTCCTCGGTGCTCCTTTGTGGCATGAACCCGTACTGGCGAGTACTCATCCTCGGTAAAAGATGGAATTTAAGGCGGGCCACCAGCATCTTTTCAAAGATTTTTCCCAAGATAGGCAGCAGTCCAATCGGCCTATATGACTTTGGTGTGGAATAACTCTCTTTTCCAGGCTTCCTCAGTATTACCACTGTAGCCTCCTTCCAGGCCGTGGGGAAGTGATGGCACTCCAGGCACTTGTTTAATAATTTTAGGAACACTTCAGGGTCATCTCCCACGGCGTGTAGACAAATGTCGGCGGTAAAGCCGTCGGAACCCGGTGCCTTCTTGGGGTTGAAGGACTCCACTGAATTTTTAAGTTCTGCCATCGTAAACGGTGGCTCGCAGGTATCATCTTGATCGCCAGAGTTCACGTCTTCGGCTTGACTTCTTATGGATCGGTGAAGCGCGTTGTCGCTTTCTGGTAGGTCTTCTGGGTAAAATGTTCGTGCTAAGAATTCTACAGAGCCTTTTGCATACAGCACTTCACCGTTCCTTTCCAGTGGCAAATCCTCCTCCCTACGCCGCGTCCTACCTATAACCCTGTATATACCTTCCCAGACCCCCTCCCTGTCCTGTTTCCCGCAGAATTCCTTCCAACTCTCGGTTTGAGCTCTGGCTACTTCTAACTCATACTTTTCTTTTTCCCTCAGGTACTCTTCTATTACCATCGACCTTCGGATTGGAGCGGCACAGCGGATCCTGCGCTTCCTGGTGGTGACGGCCCTCTTCATCTCAGCGAGTCTCTCGGACCACCACGGCAAGTTGAGCTCCTCTTTATGTATTTTGGCTGGTATTGAATGTTTGCATGCTTCGTCGATTACTTTTGTGAAATTGTCTACTGTAATATCTATTTCTTTTACTTCTTTAATTTTATCTAATTCGGTTAGTGTTAATTTGTGATCTATTTTTAATTGGCTAAGTTTCTCACGAAACTTAGTCCAATTAGCTTTTTTTGTATTAAATTTTCTCGTTGTGCGTTCGATTTTAATGCCTTTTGATTTTTGTAAGAGGATCCCAAACATAATGCCGTTGTGATCCGAGCTCGTGAGTCCTTCGTCGACCCTCCAGTTGTCGATCAGGTCCAGGATGTCGTTGGAGCAGGCTGTAACGTCTACGAAGCTGCTGTACCGCCTTCCTCCTCGGATGGTGTCGAAGGTCGGGATTTCCCCTCGGTTTAGTATGTTTAGGTTCAGCTCACCGAGAGTTCCTACCATTTCTTCGCCTCTAAAGTCATTCGTTGGGCTGCCCCACCATAAGCTTTTGGCATTGGCGTCCCCTCCAACGATCAGTTTTTTGGAACCGACTGCTAGCTCTATTTTCTTGAGATGTTCCAAATAGGGCTCGATGGGCTGGTCTGGTTCGAAGTAAAAGGAGACAAGCGTGACCTCCCAGGCACTGGTTTGGATTCCCACCACGACGATGTTGTTTGTGGTGAGTTTCGGGTACTGCTTTATGTTAAAGTCGCTGTTAAAAACGGCGATTGCTGCTTTCACAGTCCCATCTCCTATGCCAGTGTTCTGGAAGATTCTAACGCCCCTGTGACTCCTCATTACTTTAACCCCGGCCGTGTAAGGTTCCTGTAGCAGTGCCACCGCTATTCCGCGCTTCGTGGCTTCTGTAATAAGCTCATTGGTGGCTAGTTTCTTGCGTTGGAGGTTAGCCTGTACCACTTTATAGTGTGCTATGTGTTCCACCGGGGTGCCCTTAACAATACGCAATGGTCGATCTGGCTATATCATCCCACCTCCTACGCACGGGGCATTCCAGACTGAAAGCGTTATGCTGGCCTCCGTGTTCGGCTTTCGCTCTCGTGCAGTTATGGCAGACGGGTGCTGTTCCCGAGAGCCAGTCTGCGCACTCAGCTCTCATGTGGGGGCCGCCACAATGGCTGCACAGGTCTGCGGGCTCTTTGCAGAACCGCTTCCCGTGCCCAAAACCCAGACAGCGCGTGCACTGGACCAGCGGCGACTGGTCCTCAACCCTGACGCGCTGCAGGTCTATATGAACGGCCCCCAAATCTAATGCCCGCCGCCAGATGGTAGGCGAAACGCTAAGGACTACGTGGCCGATATGTGGATTCTGAGTTCGCCGTCTGTAGCGGACCTCCACCCTATTTTCCACACTGTCGAGGCCGTTAAAAACACCCTTGTTTTGATTTCTGAAGGCCTTTAGAACGTCCTCGTCGGTATTTACTACCAGGACGTTCTTCAGAATCAACAACGGGTCTCGGTTTTTAACCTCCTCGACAGTGAGGTCAATTCCTTCCTGCTGCAGCCGGATCTTGGCTTTTGACCTCTCGTCCTGGGTCTCAAAGCCCATAATAACTTTCCTGTCCTTGGCTTTTCGGACTCTATCCACTTTAATCCAGCCCTCTTTCGCGTCTATCGCCTCCCGGATCCTGCCCAGGACCTGGTCTCCGGTCTCCTTTTCGTTTTTAGATGTTATCACCACCGAGTGCAACGTGCTGCGTTTTGGTAGTGAAGTCGTCGTTGGGCGAGTTGCCGTTACACTCGCGTATGTCCCGCGCTCCAGGACCTCGTTCTGCTGGTCAATTTTTACCGTGAGCTCCTCGATCTTCTTTGTATTTTCAGCCAGGACCCTTGTGTGTTCCTCCATTGCAGAGAGGATCTTTCCCGTGGCAGCTTGGTCGAGTGCTGTCGTGTCCGTGACTGCAGGCTCTGGGTTTGTCACCACCGCCCCCTGCCTCTCCCCCGCCGGGTGCCTCCTCTTAACCGCCTTCAGTTCAGCTTCGGCCTCCTTCACCAGTTGGTATAATCTATCTGTGGCTTCAACGATCGCCGTCTTAATTTCCGTTTTGGTGTTCCGCGAGTTGCTGAGGTGAAGCTTTGCCTTTGTCAGGCAAGCCTTCGCCTCAGCAGTTCGGTCGACGAAGGTGGCTTTTGGCGGTGAGTCAGTTAAAATGCCCTCCTGCATCAGTGCGGGCTTAGTCTTGGTTTTTGCAGGACCGGCCTGCGACGTCATTTTTGATGAAGAGGGGGCAGGGATGGTGGTGGGGGCGGGGGAAGTTCTCGTCGCTTCCCAATCGGTAATACTCCGCCTGACGCTGGGGGGCACTGCCCCTGGTCTCAACGGAGATTTCTCGGCGTCAGGTTTCTTCATGGGAGTCCTATGACCGAACATTGTCGGAGGTATGCGTCAGTCGAGTTAAAATTTAAAATAAAAACGTCAAAAAGGACGATAAAATAAAATAAAATATTATTATAAGGTGCAAATGTTCGGCAAAAGTGCACAAGTGTCTTAATCTTAAACTATGGTGGAACTTCAAAAGAAGTCTCTACCGGGTCTTATGCTAGGTTGCACGGTTCAGTGCAGTCAGAAAGGGCCTTACCTAGGCCTTAAAGTCGGTATAGTGCAAAAAATTTTAGGAAAAACCTACTTTTTTGGCTCTTTCCCAGAGCGGCTCTAGGTAGCGTCCCTCTGACTCTATCAGTGGACGGAGCCCGCCGAGCCAAACTCAACGATACCAAACACGAGGTACCTAGCCCTAGGGGTTCCGGAGCAATCTGAGTTTGAAAATCTGGTTTTTTACCAAGATGGCGGCCAGAGATCTGGTTAAAACTCGATTACTCCGCAACCCACTGGCCGAATCCCTCCGTGCTTGGGCTTATCTTGTCGAGCCCGACGAGGTCCGTGCACTGGCGAACTTTTCAGGACAAAAATCTTTCAGCTCCTGAAAAATCCTGAAAGCTGGCCCACCCGCAAGGGCAGCAGTAGACCAATCCCGGAGAGCAACTCTCGTCGCTCTGCGACCCCCCGTTGCCGAGATATAAGGGTTTGAGTTTTAGCCAAAATGGCGGCGCAGCTGTCAAAGTTAAACTTTGACAGGTATTATCTCGGCTTCGGATGGTCACAGAAACCTCGAGCTTGGGCTCCCCTGGCTTGGGCCGACCCACTCCTTCGTGCGGGACAACTTTCAGGATCCTGAAAAATTTTCAGCTGAAACCGCCTGAAAACCGGCGCGTCAGACCGAGTCCGTCTCCCCACACAATATTGTGGAAACGGCAACTCTCTACGACCACTAACTCCGGAGCTACGTGGCGTCAAAGTTTGCCAAGATGGCCGCCGAGCTGTCAAAAGCCTGCTCTAATTGGCTGTAGCTCCGCAGCCGTTTGTCGGAGAGAGTCGCGGTTTTGGATGTGGAGTTGGGACCGACCTTCCGCGCACACCCAGACCGGTTTCAGCGCTGAAAAATTTTCGGCCTGAAAAATCCCTGAAAACTAAACTAACTTAAAAACTAGACAGGGCCACAGCCGGGAGCGGAAATCCGAGACCTGTCGGACCAGCGGCTCCTGAGATATCTCAATCTGAAAAACTAAACCGAAAAAACCTATTTCCTAAAAATGTGTAGATCTCTCGATTTTAGAGATTTATGACCCGTGTTTGGGCTTGTAGGGGTCGCAACCAACTTGTTGGACCCGGCCCCGGTGTCAAAATTAATTATTTATTATTAAATTTCAAATTATTAAAGAAAAACACTAAAAAATTTATATCTCCGGAACCGCTAGACCGAAAAATCTGGAAAAAATGTTTCAATAAGGCTTAAATACAGCCCTACACCCTGAGATTGTCAACACAAAAAATTTCACGTGAAAACATTTAAAAATTTTAAAAAATGTGTTAAAACCATATATTTCCTTATAATTAAGAGACTATTTATCTAAAAAATCTAAAACTTAAGGTCTGTATCCTCCCAATAAGCGCGCACCGGGCTGCAGTTGAAGATCTTGAAAAAGTTGTATATATCCGGAGATATATCTGTCTCAATTTTGAATTTTCTAACTGCTCCCAAAAATCGAAAATTATAGGTAAGTAAAAAATACCTGCGGCATAAATCTTTGTCAGTAGTCGGGTTGCTGGCTGCAAAATTTCAGCCTTCTAGCTCCGTGTTTTCTGGTTTTCCTCACCACGTGGATTTTGTTTTTCTGGTGATTTCTCGCGATTGGTGCGCCGGAAAAATCCGGGGCTGCACTTGTTGTGCAGGGGCGCCTGAGGCGCACCCAACGGCGTGTCAAAAGGTGTGTGTCGTCGCGACCAAACGCGAGATTTTCCACTTTCAAGATTTTATAACCTCAAATATTGCACTATTTTCGCTATAACTTTTTCACTAGCACTTTGCGGCTAAAACAAAAAGCACTGCCGAATGCACCGCGCAAATGCGCAACTTTTGATGTATCACTCGTTTAAATCGGATAAGAAAAACCACTTATTTTGAATTTTTAGTCGCGGAGCGAGATAAAAACGTGGCGCTCTGAGTGCCGGGCGGAACGTGACTGGGTTAGGTTAGGTTAGGTTAGGTTAGGTTAGGTTAGGTTAGGTTAGGTTAGGTTAGGTTAGGTTAGGTTAGGTTAGGTTAGGTTAGGTTAGGTTAGGTTAGGTTAGGTTAGGTTAGGTTAGGTTAGGTTAGGTTAGGTTAGGTTAGGTGTAGGTTAGGTTAGGTTAGGTTAGGTTAGGTTAGGTTAGGTTAGGTTAGGTTAGTAGGTTAGGTTAGGTTAGGTTAGGTTAGGTTAGGTTAGGTTAGGTTAGGTTAGGTTAGGTTAGGTTAGGTTAGGTTAGGTTAGGTTAGGTTAGGTTAGGTT